>CM056734.1:66539458-69039458 GCA_029844215.1 Przewalskia tangutica
AGCGCTCTGGACCATTGTGGTGCAAATCTGGTCTGCTCGGGGTTGTCTACCCTAAAACTACCAGAGGACCTGCTGTCTGGCCTCTTCTAGCGATACTGCCGATCCGTCGGCCTGCGTTCACACGCAAGTGCATGTGCTGCATGGGCAATGTCCATGCGGTGAAGAGCCACCGAGCAACTCTCGGCCAAGTGGTCATCGAGTCTGTGACATAGCGGTGCACCACGTCCTCCATGCGCTACCAAGCGGGCACATACAGCCAATGAATCAAACTCCATGTTGTATTCGGACCGTCCGCCCATTACGTCTCGGCGTCAAAAACCTATCGGCGAGCCCTCCTCATCTGCGGAGGCAAGAAATGGTCAATGCGCCTCCGAGAACTCGTCCCAAACACTTGAAGCGCATGCTCCCCGGGGCAGTTCCATGAATCATACCGATCCAAGCTGCGGTGTCCGCGGCCGATCACGAACCTAGTACCACCGACTTGGTCTCGGCCCGATCACCTCATGATTCATGCAATCGTCGGATGAACTCATGAGGATCATCCTCGTGCCTCGACCCATAAAACTACGGCGGTGCAACTCAAAAGTCCTCGATCTCGCTAGCGACTCTGTCGAACTACGAATGGCCAGGCTGCATCTCGGCTATCCTCGTATGCGGCCTGATCACGGCTAATCGCCGTCTCCTTGTAGCCCATATCCTCTGCCCCATTTCTGGATGGAGGCTCGGTGCATGGTCTCGATGGCAGCTGCTGCCTCGGACTCGGGGTTGGCGGCGTGGTAGAACTTCGCCGTCCAAACACCTCATCTGGTAGGTGGGCACGTGCCTCAGTAACCTCGATTGCCACTACTAGTAGTTCCCTCGCCTTGCCGCTTCGGGCGCGGTCGCCTTGCGTGGAGGCATAACTGATACACACAAAGTTTACGTCAGAGGAAATTCAACCTATAACACAGCTCTATTGCACGATCTTAGAGTGAAAGAAATGGAAACCAATCCTAAATATCCTGTAGCCTCCTGATTATAGATGTGGTGCACAACACACCGATAATCAAGACTCTACTAGATACGGCCTGTAGACCGCCGAGGATTAATCGCTCGATACCACTTTTGTCACGACCCGACCGGATCCGTGACCGGTGCCTTGACCGGGCACCGCGTGACACAACATTAGAGAAAACCAGCGGAATATAAACTCAAAATAAAACAACCATAATGGTATAAATAGTCTAGCCCAAAATGGCTATCCCAAAAGTACATCAAATTGAACAGCTATATCCTTAAACAATCCAAGTTATGACAAGACTACAGGCCTCTAAGAATAAGTAACACTATGACGGGACAGGGCCCCGTCATGCCCCTGAATGTACAAAATATCACAACACCGGGGAGAACCATACCAAAGGTCGAGCTTCCGAAGAAATGGAGCTCCTGACACCTGAGTAAGAGATCCTAGGAATGAGGATCTACCACCTGTTTTCCCTTACCTGCGGCATGAACGCAGCTCGGCGGAAGGGTCGATACACAACGTACCAAGTATGTAAAGCGGAAAATCTTGTAGTAATATCACAAGTCAAAGATAAGCTGGAGTCATAGATAAAAATCAATTTCCTTGCACTGTGCCTTACTAACAATGAGAGTAACAAGTATAAAACTTATAGCATAAAAATAGGAGGCTCACGATCAAAACAGGGTACCTTGCCCGTAGTATCGTTAAGCAGTCCTACTCCTGGGACTATTTCACCCGCATGGGTCCTGTGGACCCGCATGAGGTCATTCGCCTCGTCATGGGACTATTTCACCCGCATGGGACTATTTCACCCGCATGGATCCTGTGGATCCGCATGAGTACCATCGCCGTACTCGCATGGGACTATTTCAAGCTCTAATTACAATGCAGAATTTTTCCAAGTTAAAGTCACCAATTTCCTACGGAAAATTTGGGCAGCGTTTCCTTTGTTTCTACATACTTTGCCACCTTTTCCAAGGTCGATTTTTAACGCTCAAATGCCATGTTTAAGGCTCAACAACCAACCAACACCAAGGGGATTACACACCTAAACTTTGGTGTGTAAAAATTCAGCCCCACAAGTTATAACAACTAACCCAACAAGTCTAATGTAGTATTTAGGCAACAACATGCTCATAAAATCCCCCCTAACCAATTCTTTCATAATCACACCCCATTTCTTACATGCAACTACTCTAAGTGCATTTTTCCAACTACAAGTTCTTCCTATTAAACATACAACACCCAATATCAACTACAAGAGAAGAAATGTTACCTTAAGTTTTAGCCAAACTTATTCCAACACCTTGCTAGCCTTTTTCTCCAAGAACACCACCACAATAGCACTTCTAAGCTAGTCACAAGCTTCCTTCTTGCCTTTAACTTTTCAGATTTTCTTAGGCTAGAACACCTCTTGAGGTTTTAGAGAGAAGGGGGAGCTCAAGCTTTGGAGAGAGAGAGAGAGTAAAGATGAAAGATGGAAAAGTGACCAAGCCTTCGTCAATTATATTGCATGCATTATGCAACTCACCTGGGGGGGGGGACACGTGTCACCCTCTCATGGCCTCTTTTAAAACAAAAATCAGATTTTCTAAGTTTTTCCGCCCAAATTTCCGCCTCCGCGCCTCGCTTCCCGTGGCAGTGGCCTCGGCGCGGCGACCTACAATTACGCGCGCTGCGCTCCTCGCCGGCGCACACTGAGACTCGACCGAGGTCCCGGCCCTAACCACGGGGTATAACATCTAGCTCTTAAAATTTTCTTATAGTTCATAAGCATGCAACACCACAATATGCAAAAAGAAAAATAATTTAATAAGTCATATCCTTTCTTTCTTGTATTCATAGCACTTCATTCATCATATTTTAAAATAACAATGTCATGACCACAATACATCACATCAGGTAAACTCTGCCACTGTGCAACCCGCTATAGCCCTTGTACTGGAACAGACACCTACTATCACGCGTTCTAAAGGGCTTAACCGCATGATTCGTCTATTCTGCAGGTTGGCATTCAACTCCCTGTGAACCTTCCTTTTTGCTTCTCTTTCCATATAGTTCATTCTATCCCTTGCTCCTGTTACGATGCGAAATTGGTGCAATGAATTTTCGTAATATCTTCTCTTAGCATCCTTGCCTTACGAACGCGGAATGAAACTTTTCGGGACGGAATTGACTATTATCCGTAGTATGACTCAATTGGAAAGTTGAAGAAGGTCGGGTCGTATGAACGCCTTTTCCTTCTAGTCCTAAGCAAATATGTACATAGTACGATTGTGTCATCAATGTAATCATCAAAATCACCTTCTGAGTCCATCTTACGACGCATAAACTTCATCTGAGCTCTCATTCCCTTTGCCTGTTCCATGAGTACTTCCCTCTTTGTTGGAACTCGCCTTATAATCGTCATCTACACAAATCATATTAGTCAGTATAACGTTGTACAATCCCCTTTTCAAACCCGTGTGAAGGAGGTAGTACGGGAAATCAAGTCTTTGAAAAGACTCAAGGTAGGCACGAGAAGAGTACGAAAGAAGGGAAACTTTAGGATGTTATTCCGTTCACTTATTACTAAGGTGGCGCGCACACCGTCGCAATAAGTAACCGTTCAAACACCCGACTCGAAGAAACTTCCTAGAATCTCCTAACCTGGCTCTGATACCAACTTGTCACGCCCCGGCTTTTCCTAAGTCTTTACTTAGGGCGTGATGGCACCTGGACAATTATTTCCCACCAGGAGCACAATTTAATTCTCTTTATTTAGAAATTTGAACTTATATTCAAATACGGAGCTATTAATAAAAATAACAATAAAGAAATTTGTTTATGAATTTATTAAAAACATAACGCGAGCCTATGCTCGTGCAAATATTGTTTCTACATAGACATACTGACAAAGATTATTCTAAGTTGGAAGGGAGACCATTCCACATGCGCATTTCCCGAGACACTGGAACTGACATTCTGGACCTGACGAGTGTCAAGCCCGAAGCAATGGACTTGGTATGACAAGAGGCTGCGGGACGATCGCTAGCCTTGGCGTGGAGCCTTTCCTCTATCACGTTTTCCTGAAACATGTCAAATAAAGAGTCAGCCCTACCATCTGGAGCTGAGTGAGAACCTTACCCTGCAATTCAAAGCAACACCACAATATTCCAAGCGCAATCACATTATAACGTAATCAACATATTGCAAAAACATATCAGGTTACAACATTTTTAAATATGCAACAACTCCTCATAGGAAATTCTCGGTTTAACTAACACTTCATTTTATCTCGTATTATACGTTAAGACATTCCCCTGCATTTCCACATGTTTATTACATTTATATATTTGTGAACGTGTATTCACTTTTCATATTTATATATAGGTGAACATGTATTCATCTTTCATATTTGTTGCGGCGTGCAACCCGATCCATCATATTTACGTATTTGTGAACACGTATTCACTTTACGTTTTGTTGCGGTGTGCAACCCGATCTATTATGTTTACGTATTTGTGAACACGTATTCACTTTACGTTTTGTTGCGGCGTGCAACCCGACCCATTATATTTACGTATTTGTGAACGCGTATTCACTTTACGTTTTGTTGCGGCGTGCAACCCGACCCATTATATTTACGTATTTGTGAACACGTATTCACTTTACGTTTTGTTGCGGCGTGCAACCCGATCCATTATGTTTATATTTATATATTTATGTGAACACGTATTCACTTTTCATATTTTTCAGAAGATCGGATAAATAATATTCTCTTTCCCAACATTCTGTCATTCATACTTGTAATGATTATAACTTTTAACCATAACTCCAACTAAGGTGTTTCTCAAGCGAAAACTAAGGTAAGACGGGGATCTTTCACTGTACCAAATTTCATTTAAAACTACTTTGGGTAACTAACACAAATTTATCCTCAAAACAGCCACATAAAATTTGTTTCGGCAGAATTTTTTATTAAACAGAACCCAATCTTAGAATAGTCATAACTCCTAATCAGTAAACCCGTTCAAGCCCCATAAAATCTCAAAATGACGAGAACAGAGAGCTACACGTCTCCATGTGATCCATCCTTTCATATTCTGTACCATTTGGTACAGTTTTACACTTTTATTCGCTGACCTTCCTGGATCTCGATAGATTCGAGGCAAAAACTTTAAACAGCGATAACTCTCAATCCGTAAGTCGGATAGACCCCTGTAAGGTCTCAAAATGTCCAAAACAGAGAGATCTAGAACTTTCATTTAGCACATATTTTCATATTCCCCACGGATTAGTACAGTTTTACGTTTCAACGTCCTGTCCTTCGGGATTACGATGAATCCAAGGCAGCAACTTCAAACTACAATAACTCTCAACTCGTAAGTCCGTTTTAACAAATATTTATCTATATCTGTCCGTAACAGAGAGATTTACAACCATGTAAATTTTCATATAATTCTAATAAGTAAAACTCAATAAAAACAGTCCGTAATTATGTCTTTCCGAATTTCGACCAAATCTAAGGCAGGAACTTTGAACTATGATAACTTTCAAACCGTATGTCCATTTTACCTCATTTTTGGTTCTATATGATCATAATAGAGAGTTGTACCATTCTTCCGAATTTCATCAAATTCTAACAAATATAACTCAGTGAGAACAGTTCGTAAAGTTCATGACGCAACTAGTTGTCTAAACAATCAAAAGTTCAATATTTCTTTTCAACACTCAATTCTTATTCTAACATGTATTGAACTTAAAATAAAGGATATTACCAAAAAATATCTGAGTGAGAAAACTCACCTTGTAAGTGTGAAGATTGTTATTCGGTTGCTACAAGGGACCCTTGCTCCCTAGTATTTCTTTTATTGTTGTTCTTCTTACTTTCTTGTTTTTTCCCCCAGAATTTTCCTCTTCTTGTTCACTTGTTTTTTTCTGATTTTCTAACCTTTATGTTATGTACTTTGTTTGTGTGTAAATACAATGTATGAGTGGAGATGGTTGTATAACTTATGGGAGGGGGAAAGCCAAAAGATTGAAGGGAAATGAAAAAGGGGGGAAAGGGGTAAAGGGAAGGGAACGTGCACTTCTGCATGTTTTTTTTCTTTTCTTCTTATTTTCATTTTATCTATCTATTTATCCAACTTTAACATTAACTTTATCCCATGCAATTTATTATTTGTTTTCTTATATATATATATATATTTTTTTATTAACTCAACCACAACTATATATTATTATTATTTTTTCCGGATTTTACAATATACTCATCTGAAATGTCTCACGGAGCCCAACTCTTAGCTAAATGATAAATTTTGCAGGCGTGCAACCCATTCCATTGTGTATCATCATCATCATTATCTCAATGTTGCCATAATCTCGTAATTGTTCTGACCTTTCCATCTCTTGGACCCACATTATTTCTATACCACTCTCATATCAATATCATCAGAACCATGAGGGTATAAAGGCAAGAAATCAGGATGTAGTGATATGCAACCACGTAAGAGATTAATATCATATGTTTTTAATAATATAATAACAATCCAAGTACAATAAGGGTATCATATCGAAAGTATGTGTGATGAGTAAACACAATAATATCAAATATGGCGACAAACCCAATCAACAACTGTCAGAATAAGCTATAGATTGACTTCTCAAATTACCCATCATCACAATTCAACATCGGTACCCACTCAAACATTTATCACAACAATTTGAGTAGGACACCCAAACACACGCAATACCCCATCAATATTTATAACTAATTACATACTTCTATCGGAGTCTAGAAAGAAAAAACCATAGCTTACCTCAGGGCCGAGGAGGCACTATGAACAATCAATCCTCGATGATAGCCTTTCCCTTCCGAAGTGCCTCATAATAGTCATAGTCTAACACGTATAGATTATACGTTAATATTAAACTATTACACAACATAAGGACTTAGTCCTTAAAACATACCCAAGACCCTAAAATCAACCATAGGCCCACAATATTAAAATCTAAACTTTTCTACTCAAAAGGCTTTAAAACATTCTAACTAGTTATATCCTTAAGTTAATTGAAAAAATAACTCCAATTGAACCCTCAATTGCACAATTTAGGAAAAATCTCCAATTTACAAATCCTAGATTTCTCCCAATTCTAGAAAAGGTTTCAAATCCTAAATTATTAATACAATATCGTCACCTATCACTAATCAATATTTAATCATAAATCATGATCATCTACTCCATATTTTAATCACAAATCAAAGATGTAGCTCTCTTAATCTCTCATGGAAGCCTACAACCTTTCTTCGCCAAATAAAGTCCAAACTAGTATTTAAGAAGGCAATACTAATCATAAGGGGTGAAATTATACCTTAGAAGATGATCCAAAAGAGTTCCCCAAGAAAATCTCCCCTCCAAAAGCTCAAGAACTGAGATATGAGGTTTTGGGAAGAAGTGATTTGACCTAAGGCATTTAGGAGAACTTTCTGATACAACATTTTTGCTCCTACGAAATTGACTCCACAGGCACATTCACGCTCCAGTGGAACAGGGCTTGCTGAGTGTAGTTACTTTACACCTCACCTCAGTGCAGAAGTAGAATCAAATCCGTAGAGGTGCATTCGCCTCAGTAAAGAATTTCCCACAGGGGCGGGAAATATCACATATACTCAGAACTCGCCTCTGCGAGGAACCTCCATAGAGGCGGAAACACATGGGGGGACCACCATCCGGTGGTGCGGACACTAGATACCAACAATAAGGAATTTCACTCAAACTCCCTCAAAACACCTGAAACACCCTCGAGACCCCCTGAATACAAACCAGACATACTACTCCAATGTAAATATTGCTACAAACTCGCTCGCCATATAACCGAGCTAATATATACTTTTCTAAAGAATCGCTAAAATTATCAAATTTCATAAATTCCCAAATAATGCTACAAAATATATCCATGTGCCTTGGAAAGAAAACCAATGACTCAACTTAGTCACAAATAACTCCACAAAACTACCAGAAGCAACAGACCTGAAAATGAACTCATAAACTCAAAACTCAATCATGAGTCAAACTAATTAACTCAAAGATTCTAAATTTAGGGTTTTCATATGAAAATTGCATAAATAAACCTCGGGCTCCATGCCACCCATCCCCACACATCACAAACTCCACACATAGTCTACGAGAAGGGTAAAATAGTCAAATAAGGAATTTTAGCTAAAACAACTGGACGAGTCATTACACTATTGCAGTTGACATTCTTGCTACCTTGAAATTGTGAGGCATATAGTTGAGTTAAAAATTTTGTGATTTGTAAGTATATTCCTAAGTTTATTAGCATTTACTTGATTCATTGCAATAGAATTATCGTCAATAGTAAGTAAACCGTCTTGTAAGAGGAATCAACACTTGTGTCTTGGAATTTCAATTATGTGAAATAGTTGTTCGTAGTTAGTAAGGGTTGAAATCCAGAAAGAGGAAAGGCTTAAGAAGAGTTTGACTTATATACTAGTTGATAGTTACACTTGGTTAGTTGATTCCTTTTAACTATTGGATCTTAAGTAGATGTTGTACTAATTAATATGATCCTACAGAGTGTTTGGGTCACACATTTGTTAGTCGTAGAGTTGTCCGGGCAGGTTGCATTAGTACTATTACTTTCTTAATTGCATTACTTGTAAATAAATGTATGTATCATATGGTGTACCCTCGGAGGGGAAAACTTTAGTAGGATAAGTTAACATACATAAATCTTATTTGCATTGAGTGACACGACCTGCTGGCCCTTGCGGCTTATTTGTTATCATTTGAGCTTATTTTCTAAACTTCATGCTCGCTTTTTAACCATCGAGGTTTATTTGGCGGTATCTGAGGCCTATTTGTTGGTCTTCCAAGGCATATTTATTGCTCTAAACAGAGCTTATTTTGAGATAGAGTTTTAGTGATATCGGTAGACGTAACTTAAAACACATTATGATACTTTAGTTGGTATAGTTTATAAATATTTCAGCAGAGTGTGACTTACACGTAAGTGACAGTCCCCATTACACTCATTGTTACTTGTTTACTTGTTTGTACTTGAGGGTTAAGTACTTGTTATTGTGTTTATTTGTCATATATATTCGGTACATTATTTCATACTAACGTCTCTTTTATCAGGGACGCTGCATGTCATGCTGCATGTCCAGTTCTCATGTGAGCCGACTTTCCAGTAAATATTATAGTTGATCATTAGAGTTTAGGTGAGCTCCACTTGCTTTTGGAGTATCCAAGTATAAACACCGGTGATACATTTGGACATGTTATTTAGGTAGGTTGGGGCCCTGTCCAGACCAAGTTGTTTTGGTCTGATACTCTTAGAGGCTTTTGTAGACGTATGTACACCTATGGTTAGTAGTCTATGTTTATAAGTGTAGTGTTGTATAATTGGGGCCTTATAGGTCCATATATATATATATATATATACTTGTTTTTGGATCTTCTGTTTGCAGGTAGTTGCATAAATTATAGAGTATGTCGTTCGCATAATTGTGGCACTAGGTGCAGTCCGCTCCACCAAGGTTGGGGTGTGATGAACCCTTTCCTTGATTTCCTTCATTACTCGAGTATCACATTCTTATTCCCTTTGAGGCCTCTTGGTACACGTACTCGATCCCAATATTATTTCTAGTCCCAATCTTTGACATTATTATCCTGTAGAGTGTGAGTCGCTTAATTTACTCCTTTATTAGGTACAGACAGGATTCCGAAGCATTCAGCGTTACTAGACGTTGTTCTGCCATAGTCAACTTTGATCATCACATTTAGATTAACATTTTTTCCTTCATCTATTGGCTACATCCTTCTACAAATGACATTTTGGATGAGATTTAATAGACTTTGTTAACCTTATATTCATTCAAACGCATCCATTCTGTGAAGCCTTTAGTTAGCTTAACAAGTCTCAAAATACCATTATTCGCCTACTTACATTTTTGTTCCATTATATGTACTCCCTAAGTCATTTCCTTAATACCTACTTTGAATCTTCAGATGTGTTCTCCATCCCATTACTATTTTATATACTTGCATCGAGCTTCTCTAGTCACTTTCTTCCGGTTTACCTTTTCTTGAGCGTCGTGATGACGTTTGCGACATAAATAATGTTTTGTATAACCGACTCTGGTTCGTAGCTTCATCTAAGCTTGTAACCCATTTGGGTCTCCTTGATTTACTCGTTACTAGGTCTTCCACTAACACTCAGTCAACTTACTTTTATACTTCCAGTTCTGAGTTTCCTTGAGGGGGTGTATTGTCTTATTGTACTTTTTATACTACCATTTCTAGATGTCGGAGGTCTTGCACCCTTAGCTGCTAAGTTCTGGGTATCCCTCATTCGTTATTGACCTTACGCCATCTCAAAGTAATCGCACTGTTACAAGCTTTACATAGTATCGTTTATTTGCATCTTTCTTGTCATAGTCCTTTTGCTTGTATGCCCTTCTGCGAAACATATTTCGGCCTTGATACCTTGTCATAGCATTTCACTTATGTTTACTAAGTGTGTGCCTATTGCTTATAGCCATTATTTGATTGTTTCATGGTTCTTATCACCAGTTTCCTTCATCAAGCTATCCATGCCTTATAGGCGCTTAAAATCACACCATAGTACACAATGGGACGGAAGATCTTTTCCCTACAATGTTTAAATCCTATGATCTCTTGCTGTCATTCACGTGCATAACTTCCAATGGCAAACAATATGACTTTTCTCAAACAAACAGAAACTCAATATTTCTCCTACTTTCATAGACAATCTAGTTCTTGTAGATGAGTTGGGTCCATTATATTTTGCATGAAATCTTGCGCAATTCCTTTAAACATATCTAGGAACGATTTTTCTTCACAGGACTTGACTTCGGAAATTCGTCCTCACTAGCAATATTCTAGGGTCACCCTTAATCCCTTAGGCCAGATGTTACCATTTAAATCACATGTTCACATCAGATCCTCATATTCGAGTTAATATGTGTTCCATGAAATGTATGGATTCTCATAACCTTCTAATCTTTCCAATGACACTGTCTGTATTCTCGCGTTACAATTTTTTTCTCGGCTTGCACACTTTCTCTACAAAGCATGAGATCCGGGGTTTATCTAGTATAGTCATCGGATAACATACTAAAACATTTGTCGGTAGGTGGAGTGTGGGCTCTATGTCCTTTCATCCTACAACATACATACATAGTTTTGGATATCGCCTGGGCTAGAAGTCCCCTTTTTAATTGATACCCTTACATCCCTGACTCATTCTTATCAAAATATCTTATCTCACGAGTAATATCGTAGAAATCAATTTCCAAAATGGGGTCAATATTCTTGAGTATAAAACATATCCATACTAAGCATACATGAGGTAGATATGTTAATAATGGAAATCAATAGCATATCTGCGCCCATCTGCTCACCTCGAACAATATCAGAACTCGAGGCTCCATCCTTTCTTTCACCCTCTTTCCTTCTAGCCAATCTGGAACACTCTCGAATCTTATATCCCTGATTACCAAATCAATAGTAGCCTTCTGTTCCCTTGCGGCATGGCCCAGCATGTATCCGACCGTACCGCCTACAACATTTCTTAGATGGCCCACTTGGTTTGCACCACTCTGACCTTGAAATATTGAGGTTTGTGATCCCTACCTCGGCCCTACCCGAGAGCTCTGATCATACCTGATCTATCTAATATACTGACCATATATCCATAAAACCTCATCACTCTGTCATCCCATGTAATCACCAACCATCTTAGCCTTTTTGGCTCTTTCTTTCTCCCCAATTGGGTCAAACCCATCGAACATCGACAGTCCCTGGACATCGAGCTCTCTAGGATATGAACTCCCTGACACTTCTAGGGGTCTACCACTATCAATCATACCAGGATAGTGTCATGCCTGAGAGGCAACCAACTGAGTCAATATTTTAACTACTTTCCTAACATCCTCATCAGACGATGCTGGTGGTATAATTGATTATTTGAGGGCTTCTCTCAGTTCCCCTAGTCCTATATGGGTTGGTGATATGTGAGAAGGTAACCCACTTGTATCCTCTAATGGGTCTGTCTCAATAAAGGGCACATTACTTGAAGAAGACATAGCTGCAATCATAAACACGATAAGGTTAAGAATAGAATACTTATAGTTTGGCTCTATCGCACGATCTAGATCAAGAAAGAAGATGACCATTTTAAATTTCATGTAGCCTTCTATTTATAAATGTGGCGCACTAGATATCCATAAACAAGACTCTACTAGACACGTCTTGTAGATATCCCTAGGACTGACCTGCTCTGATATCAAGTTTGTCACACCCCAATCTTATGGCGGTGTGGTCGGCACCCCGTTCCCTAAGGCCCGAGCGTACTAGTCGTGATACATGTAGCATATTTAACAAGACACGGGCCAACAAAACCTCTAACCCACAAATATATGACAAGATGACACATCAATATGCAAGCAAAACAGATCATATATATATATATATATAGATACATACTACGTACATACTAAGGCTGACAAGGTCGGCATAGGTGCAATAGATCATCTGAACGGCCAGCAAGGCCTTACAAAATGACTACATAGGACTCCAGTCTACAAATATCTAGATACAACATGGAGTAGAAACAGGTTGGGATAGGGCCCCGCCATATATATATATATATATACATCAAAACACCTACCCACACATTAGACAACTCCGGAAGAAATGAGTGTGACAATCAACAGCTGGATCAGGTTACCTGTTACACCTCGTGATTTAGGGACATTAATTGAGAACGTAATTAAGAGAATAAGATGCAGATATGGGATACAAAGTGTACTTATATATGCTTGATCGGTGTATTTTATACACACTTTTTGAGTCATTTTTAGTTAGTATTTTACTCATTTTGTTTATATTTAGTATAGTATTACGGTCGTTTTCCTTTCTTTTGTGTCACAGCGGTCAGAAATGGAGAAATGACAAAAAGGAGATGAAATGAGCATAAATGAGATGGAATTGCACACAAAAGGGCCAAGAAATGAAGTCTAAGAACTTCCGGGAAGTATAGAGGAGATCAGACGAAGTCCGGACGAAAAAAATGACGTCGAAGCAAAAAAATCAGGAAAACAACGCCTCAAGCGCCGCGGCGCCGACCACTGAAATTTCCGAAAACTCTCTGATTTTCAGGCGCCGTAGCGCCGGACTGCAGGGCCACGTCGCCGACGCGGTATTTTTGATGTTTTGGACCGAATTTGACACGTTTTCAGGGTCCAAAAGGGATAAATTTTCCTACCTACATAATCCTTAACCCTTGACCTAAAGGATTCTTGGGCTATATATATTCTCTATATCATTCTCTAGAGGGGGAATTCATTCATCATTGTACATACAACACAACTTAGGAGGCTAAGATTGGAGGCTTTTCAAGTATTTTCTTTTCTTTCTTTTGCTTTGTTTATTTCAGTTCATGTATGGAGATTATATTAGTTCTTAGCGTGACTATGGCTAGGAGCTAAATACTTTGTTAGGGATTTCCTTGTGATTCTCTTGAAACTCTTATTCATGAATTAATAAATTAGTTGATTTTTTCTTCACTTGCTTAAGATTTATTCAATAATTGCTTTGATTGCTTGATAATTAATTGATCACTAGTTATCATCACTTACATGAGTTCTAATCGAAATCCGAAAGGGGAGATTGTGAATATGCTATAGTTGAATAAACATAGGTTTAAATCGTGGACGAAAGTACCCCGATACTTGTGTAGCTTAATAGGTTATTGCTCTTAATACTCCTTTGTAGTCAATCTTGTCATCGAAAGATAGAAGGGTTCTCCATTGGGGTTGAGTGTTTATATTACCTTAACAGGAGTATAAAACGACTTAGTTAACCTGCTATCTTAACGTAGAAGAAGAAGTCAGTTTAATTGTATTAAGGATTGAATAAAGTGGATAGTTGATGACCTTGGAAGCCCTAATTCTCCGTCATAACTGATTTAAATCAAAGTATTTTCATAATTAGTTTATTTCCTGCATTATTAGTCTAGAATTCCAAACCAATTAACGTTAACCAAATATAAACTAAAGCATAGATAATCAGTACTTGAAAACCAGTCCCTAAGGACGATATTCGGTCTTACCCAGACTATATTACTTGTACGATACGTTCACTTGCGTTTAGCGTGTGTATAAATCGCATATCAATGCTAATCCAGAATGGGTATACCCATGATGTGATCCGAGAATAATTTTGGATGCAACACATGTGATATGGACTTAGTGTCGTGTATAATGTTATTAGGACATGGAATTTACAGATTTTATTTATATATATAAGGATGAGTATGTGGGAAATTAATTAAGTGTGAGATTAATAAATTAGTGGACAAATTTATGGAGATTTGAAGCCTCAAAAAACGTGAGCATGCAAATAAATTTTCAGATTTTGTTTACTTAGACCCATGCCCACTTATTTTAATTCACTTTAATTCAAAACTCACCTTCACTCATCTCTCCAAACGTCTCCAAACCTCCTCCAAATCATATTTTCTTTACCTTCATAACTAAGTAAAGACTAAAACAACTTCCTCTTCCAAGATTAAATCAGTCTACTAGTTCTAAGCCAAGGTAAAACCCAAAATAGTGGGTCACGTCCACTGGACATATTTTAGGTCTAGAGTTTCAATTTTTGGAGATGAATTTTTGGAAGAAAAACATGCAAGTAAGATGGTATTAAACCTATAGAATGCATGCATGTCATTCTAAGTTGAAGAGGTGGTGAAAATGGTGCAAAAATGGAGCAAGTGATGACCGAAATATTGGGGATTGTTTTGGCTTAAAATTAAGGTAAAAAATCTTCTTTTTATAGAGTATTTGGAAGATTAAATGATGTTGTAGTTAAGAGATAAACTCATGTTAAAGAAGAATTGAAAACAAGAGATTGCATGTGATTATTGTTGGTGTTGTTGAGCCAAATGGAATGGCTATTACCGATTTTTAGGGACTGCTTTGGTATACCTTGGATTTGATTATTGTTGTTATTATTGTCACTAATTGCATGTTGAAATTGAAGGAAACATTGATATTTAAAGTTGTAGTTGATTGTATGAAAGTGTTGAAAGATGGAATTGGATTTTAAGGAATTAAGAAGAGAACTTTGGTAATTAAGCCTTGTTGGTCGAGACTTGTATAAATTATTGGACATGTTGTGTTGTATTTTAGGGGTTGTTTTGGTGGTATTATAATGCTGGAAATTTATTTACAATTATGCATGTTCAATGTGGTAATTGCTAACGTATGTCCCAAAAGAATTAAAGTGTAGAAATGTGTTACTTTGTATTCTCGTTATTGTTGGTATATGGACTGTTTTAGGAGCTGATTTGATATGGATTAAGAGGATGGATTAACATAAGAAATATGTGTATAAATCACCTTGGTTATTGTGGTTGTTGTAGTACATGAAGGTAAAAGAAAGAATGCATAACTATGGTATAGACATAATATATGAACTGATTTTGTTATATCCTGAAATTGTGTTTGGTTATTGGTATTATCGGCATTGTTTATGAGTTGTGGATATGTATATAAATAGGGGAAATGCTGCCCAATTTTTTTATAGAAAATAAAGTCATCATTCAATATAACTTACGTTAGAAATCATAGAGTTGACGGGCGTGCTATTATTCTTATAGGTTGACGTGCTAGTTGAGATGAATAAGGTATGTGAAACTCTTTCTTCTTTATTTTTGGCATGATTTAATGAATGTACGGCGGACGTACATGATTTCTATACAGTTTAATTCCTAATGATATGTGTTATGAGAGGTACCTTTTATCTTCTAGTAAAAAGTTTATTTAATGATTTTATTGAGAGTCAAACGATGATTTAAGTTGCATATAGTTGCTCATGATATCTACTCGTACAAAGTGTTATTATTCCACTTCACCGCGTCTCGGGCCAAGCAGATACGCGCGCAGATTCCTTGTATGATTCACCGCGCCACTCACTAGTAGGTCGGGCAGTTTATTTACATATGATGCAGGTACATATACCTATGAGAGTATATTTCACCACGTCCCTCACCAAAGTTGTATCAGAGCAGTTAGTCCTCAGAATGTCGACAGATCGTGTCTAGTAGAGTCTTGTGTATGGGTATGTTTTGCACCATACTTATACGCAGGAGGCTGCCGGGCATTTAGGATTGGTTTCTATTCTTTCATCTCCTAGATCGTGCAATAGAGCTGTGTTATTAGGATAATCCCTTTCTGACGACTTATTATGTTTACAGTGATGCCTCCGAAGAAGGCGACAGCGGCCCAGAAGGGAAAATCTACAGCGGGGGATACTAGTTAGATTCAGAGAGTTACCGGGTCCCGTACTCAGTCTATGCCGGAAACTGTACCCCAGTCGATGAGCTCTGCTACGTCGTCACCTCCAGGGGCCCCAGTTCAGGGGGCAATATCACCAGTTTCCGAGGTCCCAACACCTGAGTCTCCAGCTCCTCATAAATGGGCGGAGGATAGTGCCATAGGAGACGCGATTCAGTTGCTGACTAGGCTAGTGGCGGGGCAGACTCGTCTGCAGGAGTTTATGCGCCATTTACAGGCATGGTTACAAGGGGTAGAGGACCGACGCAGAAACCAGCGTAAGAGGCTAGACCGGCTGGTTATTCCGGTGAGTTTCGGGGCTAGCAGCCTCAACAGCAGAATAGATATTCATCCCAGCCTACACAGAATACACCCCCACGGTGCACAGATGGGAGATTGGACCGCACAAGGTGTTACACCCCGTATTTCTAAGGAAATGATGTGAGAACGTACTTAAGGAATTAAGGTTTGAATTTTGGAACGAAAGAAAATTTCTTTTTCTTAAGGAATAATTTCGGAACTTTGTGAAGGAAAAAATTTATAACTTGAAATTTGATTCTCAACTTTGGTATATGGAATTTGTATAGTATATTGAAGTATTGAATCTAATAATACGGGGCCCGTCAAAATTTCACAATTTCTCGCGGGACCTTCGATTTAATAAAATTGGACAAAATATCTAGATATTTTGGAAGTAATTTTCAGCCATATAGAGGGTGACAATTGTCCCTCATCCACTTGCCCACTTGTCTTGACTTGAACTTTGACCATGAGATATTTATATATACAAGACATGGCAAGACTTAGCCAACACTAAGCCATTTCAAGAAAACTTCTATCTCTCCTCTCTTTGAAGCTGTCGGCCATGACTTGAAAATTGAAGAACAAGATTTCTTTTCTCTTCCAAGTTAGTTTTTTGAGCCAAGATTAAGTCCCTAAACCAAGTGTTAAGCCAAGATATTATTCCAAGAACAAAAATCATGTTGTTGGCCGAAATTGGGGGAGTGAAACCCTAACCCCTTATCCACTTTTTGGAGGTGAAATGTGAAGGGAAGATGAGTGTAATGTTGTAGAGGATACATATATGTGATTGGAACTTGAAGAGGTGGAGCAAAACGAAAACTGCGGGCCAATCTTCCCCGGACTGTTTGGGACTTTTTTGGGCTAAAATAAAAGGTAAACATCTTCTTCCTTTTGAAGTAATTTGATAGTACTTATTGTTGTTATGTATAGATGAGCTTGTGCTAAAAATAATGAAGAATAAAAAGGGTTTGGACGATTTTTAGTGTTGAAACCGTGAATGGACAGTTTCGGGTTCCATTGGATTCGTTGGTTATTGTTGTTGTTATTTACGCTTGTCGCATGTTAAAATGAAGTAATATGGTTGTTGATAAGTTGGTATGTCATATATAGAAGTGTTGGAACTTGAATTGGAATAGCCGATAAGGTTGAAGTACCTATTCGGGGCGTATTCTACTTGTCGTGTTGGTTAGTCGTCAATGAGGTATGTGAACCTCTTCCTTCTCTCTTTTGGCATGTTCTTCGTGTGAACCATAACTGTGGTATTGTTTCAAAAGTTATTCTACTCTTAGAAGTTAAGGAGTATTCTTGTTATTGATTATATGCTAAAGGCATGTCTAAATTATTCCTAAGTCATTACCAAGTCTTATGGGAGATGTTGGTAAGATCTTTTAGTAAACATTGGAGTCGAGTTGATCTTGCGAAGTTATAGCACTAATGAGAAAATGTATCGAACAAGCCATTGCAGCGTTAAAAAAAAAGAATCGACAATTTATTATATTGAAATGAGTAGAATTTTCCATCTAAGCTAAGATATAACCAGTTCGTTTTACACTTTCTAGGTTCACAGCTGATTAGATAAAATCATTATTAATAATAACCGAATGGCTCATAAAATGGATTAATTTTGAAATTTGGATCCGTTATCACCATGCAAATGTTTCCATAATGTTAGCCAGAGGAGCGAGACGAATTAGATTATCGAGTTGGTACAAACGACGAGTGGATCCTATACTTGACTTGATCTTTATAAACTGAGCGGATCCTAATCCTTAGTGATATTTTACCTTGATAGTACTTTGAGTTTTATAAAAGGAAAGTTGTTTACCTATTCGTTTGATAATGCCTTGAGTTTTTATAAAAAGATAGTTCATTCTAATTGTGCTAATGAGAGTCAAAGATGATTTAAATTGTACATAGTTGTTGGTGATAGCTATAGGTGTACAGTCCTTTACATTAGACCGAGTCCCAGAATGAGACGGAACATGTCGTACCTTATTTGACTTATAGCACATTACACCGAGTCCCAGAATGGGCCAGAACATGTCGTACCTTATTTGACTTATAACACATTACACCGAGTCCCAGAATGGGTCGGGATATGTCGTACATTGCATGACTTATAGAGCGTTACACCGAGCCCCAGAATGGGCCGGGACATGTCGTATCTTGCATGACTTATAGAGCGTTACACCGAGTCCCAGAATGGGTCGGGACATGTCGTACCTTGCATGACTTATAGAGCGTTACACCGAGTCCCAGAATGGGCCGGGACATGTCGTACCTTGCATGACTTATAGAGCGTTACACCGAGTCCCAGAATGGGCCGGGACATGTCGTACCTCGCATGACAGTATTTGTTTATTTGGACAGACGTTCTTAATTTTGACATGACTCTCATTTTTAAAAGGAAGTACCGTGGGCACGGTTGAATCTTATTTTTAAAAGGATACAGTTGAATCATTTTTATAAAGTACTGATGATCTGATGTCTGATGAGTACGATGATACAATAATCTGATGTACAGTGTCTGATACAGTAGTAAAGTGGTACAACAATACAGTGGTACAGTGGTACAAGGGTACAGTGATACAAGGTACAGTTGGCTCTTATTTTTGGCGCGGTAGGATTTAGTATTTGATTTTCATACTTGTCCCTGTCATTCTTTTGTACAGTTATGATCTTGTTTACTGTACATCATGTTTACATACTTGGTACTTTGTTGTACTGACCCCCTTCGGGGGGCTGCGTTCATGTCCGCATGTATTAGGTACTCAGTTGGGTGATCCGCGAGCTTAGGATCATTGTTCAGCATTTTGGGATAGCTCCAATGTTCCGGAGCTTGTCATTTTAGCACAGGACTTCCATTACGGCTAGGTATATTCAGGGGTACGGCGGGGACTTGTCCCGTCATAGTTTACTGTCCAAACACTTAGAGGTCTGTATTAATATATGGGCTAGACTTGCATGAGTTGTATTTATATTTTTGTACAGTTGTAGTCCCATTCGGGTGTTATATATTATGGCAGTCTTGCCGGCTTTGCCTTTGCAAAAAAATAATGAGTGTTATTTAGCTTCCGCGGGTTACTTGTATTGTATGGGTAGAAGGGTGCCCAGGTAGGGCACCAGTCGCGGGGCCGGGGTTCGGGTCGTGACATAAGGTATTCGGGAGCCGGCCAGAGCTCCAGGGCTTCAGGTTTTTAGAGGAACAGGGGTCCTACTCCGTCGAGGACACGTTTCCCTCAGTGTGTACAGTGTGGCGGAAATTATCCTGGGGAATGTTGTTACACCCCGTAAGTCCAGGACATGTAAAAGAGAATGTATGTAAGGAATCAAGACTTGGAAATTAGTACGAAGGGAAGAATTGTTTTTCCGACGGAAAATGTTCCGAACGTCGAAAAGGAAAAATGTTCGTTGTTGAGAATTGGATTCTCAAAATGTATTATTTGAAGAGTATGGGACTCTTAACCTTATGGAAATTTATTTTTACGGATTTGGTCATGTGGGGCCCACCCGAGGAATTTTACATTTTTGTGGGGCCCACGAGGGTTACGGAATTTTATGGACGAATGAGAGGGCGACACGTGGCACCCCCACACTTGGTCTTGGTCGAATTTAGTGAGGGTAAAATGGTCATTGATAATCTTGGAAGATAAGTCTTGCAAGCTTGATATAATTGACCAAGTCAACTTGCCACTTGTGCTTGATCCATGTGATTTTCATCTTAGCCACCCATTTGTTTAAGTCTAAGCCATCCAATGTGTTATATAAGCATGCTACTAGTGCAAGACTTGCTCTTCAACACTTAGAAAAATTAGACAACTCTTGTTCCTCACTAAGCGCTCTCGGGTTCACCATGGTATCCACACAAAAATTTTGTAATTTTGATCCTTTGTTCACAAGACTTTAACCCAAGGTTCCTAAGGGTATTGTAAGGATATCTCAATAGAAATATTTCGGAAAAACGACGTTTTCACGTTAGTCGCAAGGCGGAAACTTAAGAAGTCCTTCAACTTTGAAGTTGGAACTTGAAGATGGGTTCTTCATAGGCTTCTAAGGAGTGCTTGGAGCGGATTGGAACATAAGGAAAGGAGCTAAGAATTGCTAAGGCGCGACTTTGAATCTTGGAAATTTTAAGGGCTTATAAAGGTATAAATTTTGTCGTTTTAGCATTTAAGATTTACTTATTGTTGTAGCTATGGATATTAGCAAGCATGAGATGTTTAGTATGAAGTTTGATAATTATAGTGGCTATTGGAACCCTAATCCGAAAACTAGAATGTTAGCCTTAAGACTACAATTCAAGTTGATTATTCGTTTAAGTCGTCGCATGTTGTGTAAGAAGGAAATTGTAGTTGTTGAAGTGGTTTATAACTATATAACATGTTAGACCTTAGAACTTGGAATTGGAAAAGGATTGGAAAAGACTTAGTGTTGTTTGGTTGTTGTTTGGAGCCTTAAATGTGGTGTGTTGGTTATTGTATTCGACCTTGAAAAAGGTGGCAAAGTGAGTAGAAACAAAGGAAGTGCTGCCCGATTTTCCGTAGAATTAGAGACCGTATACTTAGTATTATTCTACGTTAGAGACTAGAAGTTAATAGTCTTGTTGTGACCATTATAGGTTGACACTTCTACGTACGGCGTATTCGGCTTAGCTTGTGGATTTAGCCGAAAAGGTATGTGAACTATCTCCTCTTCTAGCATGATTCCTTAAGATAAAGAAAGTATTTCCTACTCCTTAAATGATCCATTCCTTGGTTGTATTTAGATTGCCTAAAATAGAATTTGTTCTATGTACTTCCTTGATTGTACTTTGATGATTAAATTGGAAGTTGTATAATCCATTGCCTTAGTGAAGTTGGATTCTTAAAAGTGAAAGTATTTCTACTTAAAGTACATGGAGTCTTGAAAAGGAAGTGGTTTCCAAATCTTTTGGCTAGTGCCTTAGTTCCAAAACCTAAAGGTCATTATAATGACTTTAGGGGAGTCAAAGGAGTGATTTACTTAATTGTTTTAAAAGAGGAGAAATGACATGATTTAAGAGAAGTAACTTGTTTTAAAGGTGTAAGTTACTTGAGGTTTAAAAGTAGAAGAAACTTGTTTTCTAAATATTAAGAGACTTGAAGTATTTTGAAAGTTGAGAACTTGATTTGTAAAAGCATATGATACTTGGTTTTAAAAGTATAAGTCTCTTGGTTATAAAAGGAATGAAATTGTCTAAAAACAATAAAGGGTTATAACGGCTTTATGGGAAGTTGGTTATAACGGCTTTATGGAAGGTTTAGAAAGTTGTCTATTTTGATTAATGGGCATGAGTTGCCTTGATTGTGAAAATTTGAAGTTACTTGATTTCAAGCTTTGAAATGAGTTTTCTAAAGTGTAGTAACTTACTTTGAAAAATAGACACACCTTGATACTACGGGTGTTAGTATCTTGGGATTTTACATAGAAAGGAGTATTTTGAAAAGAATGTACGTACGTAGTACTTTGGCTTGATTAATTGAGAATTAGTCTAAGTGTGCCTTGATAAGTACTTTGGCTTGATTAATTGAGAATTAGTCTAAGTGTGCCTTGATAAGTACTTTGGCTTGATTAATTGAGAATTAGTCTAAGTGTGTCTTGATAAGTACTTTGGCTTGATTAATTGAGAATTATTCTAAGTGTGCCTTGATAAGTACTTTGGCTTGATTAATTGAGAATTAGTCTAAGTGTGCCTTGATAAGTACTTTGGCTTGATTAATTGAGAATTATTCCATGTGTGCCTTGATAAGTACTTTGTCTTGTTTAATTGAAATTGCCTATGTGTGTTGGTAATAGCCGGTTGTGTGCTATTGGTATATCAGTCATTTCGGGGTCATTCCCCGGGTTTGTGGCATTTGCATATTCCGTGGATTTGCTACCCACGATGCGAGAAATACCTCATGCGAGTCCGTAAGGGCTTACGCGGGTGAAATAGTCCCATGCGGGCGGGTCCAGCCTATGCGAGGAATACCTCATGCGAGTTCGTAAGGGCTTATGCGGGTGAAATAGTCCCATGCGAGGAATACCTTATGCAGGTCCACGCGACCTATGCGGGTGAAATAGTCTCAGGAGTAGGATTGCTTAATGATACTGCGGGCGGGTGGTCCTACTTTGATCGTGAGCTTCCTATGTTATATTGTAAGTATACTACTATCTACTCTCATTGTTAGTAAGACACAGTGTGTTGTAATTTGATTGTCATACTTGTCTCCGGATTTGTTTGTGTCACCCTATGGTCATGCTTTTACGATGTGGGATTCCGGGGCATGAGACCACGAGGTATTTAGGACACAGGTGGGACTTGGTGTTCATGTATGCTTATTGGTGTTATATTATATCATGGACTGCCGGCAGTGAGGAAGGATTCCACGGGCATGATTGATAGTATGGGCGTGAGACCCATAGTTATATTTGAGTAGTGAATTTGAGGGCATGTGTCCCTGACTTGATATGACTGCTTATGTATTATGTACTGTAGGTTGGTTATCATGCATGTCTCCTGTTTTGTTTAGACTGTTATGATTTCATTCTGATTTCATCGCTCACATACTTGGTACATTCTTCGTCTTGACCTTCGTGGCTGCGTTCATCTGCCGAGTTTAGGTCTGTTGTTTGGTGATCGGCAGTGTAGGACCGCTCGAGTTTTGGATAGCTCCTTACATTCGGAGTTTATCTTTATGGTATAAGTTCTTTCGATGTGCTTTGTGCTGTTATGGGTACGGCGGGGCCTTGTCCCGTCATATATCAGTATAACTCTTAGAGGTCTGTATTCATATGTGGGATTGGACTCATGTACAGTGTAGTGTCTTTTGTTATGTATATTATGGCAGCCTTGTCGGCTTTGCCCTTGCACGTATGTTAGTTTTTTTTAAAAAAAGGGGTGTTATTTAATTTCCGTAGTTTACTTAGTTGTTAAGGTAGAAGGGTGCCCAGGTAGGGCACCAGTCACGGGCCCGGGGTTCGGGGTGTGACAGAGTGGTATCGAGCGATCACCTCGGAATGTTTCTGAGACCGTGTCTAGTAGAGTCTTGATTATCGGTGTGTTGCGCGCCACACCCATAAACAGGAGGCTACAGGAAATTTAGGAGTTGGTTTCTATTCTTCTCACTCTAAGATCGTGCCATAGAGCTGTGTTAGTAAGATAATTCCTCTCTGACGTAATTTTGTGTTACTGATTATGCCTCGAGAGGGCAACAGCGTGAGAAGGGCAAAGGAGCGAGAGCTACTAGTCAGACTCAGAGAGTTGATAGGGCTTATGCCCAGGGTATACCGGATGTTGTGCCGCAGACGGCAAGTTTTTCTGCGCCAGGTTTTGAGGCCCCAGCACCAGAGCCTCCAGTTTCTCGGTTAGGGGAAGACTTTAGGGTCATGAAGGAAGCCATTATGTTATTGACCAAGATAACGATGCTCTGATTTCATCGGCAGGAGGTTATTCGGCGATGCAGAGGCAGTGTACAGGAGTAGAGGGCGTGAGATCTGCGTAAGAGGGCTAGACCGGGTTGGTGATCGGTGAGTTTTGGGCGAGCCGCCTCAAGAATGAGTTAGATATTCGTCCCACCTACCCGACGTACCCGCAGCTCGGGTAGGATATTGGACCCCACAAGGTATTTAGGAGCGGTCCAAGCTCCAGGGTCGAGGTTCCGGAGAGCGAGAGGACTTTCTCGGTCGAGGCCACCTATTCCTCAGTGTATCATATGTGGTAAGCGTCATTCGGGGAAATTCCGTTATGACACAGATGGTTGTTATTATTGTGGCCGTCCGGGCCACAAGAAGTGGGAATGCCCGGTTAGAAAGAGCGCCGGTAAGGTGGCTCAGCCTATGAGGCCGATGGTTGATTCTCTTTCCTCCACATTTGTCGCCCCGAGTAGGTGTTGGATGTCACCACCGTGGTAGAGTCGGGTGGAGTATATAGTTCTGGCGGTCCCGAACCGCATAGATGACGTGATCATCGGGCGGATCGGAGGCGACATCGCATCGGTTCTGGTATATTTCGATTCTTTTGAATCATACGTGCATTGATAGATTCAGATTTTACCCTAGCGTATATGTTTTCCCTTTATTGCTAGAGTTGTAAAGTGATAGTACCCCAGAGGTAGGAATACTTTGGCTTATGTGACGAACCTCTAAGTGAATAGGGGATAGGGTAAGAAGTACCTTGAGATAAGAGAGAGATTTATTCCAGACTAAGAATGAGAAGTTAAGGGTGACGATGAGTCGGGTTATGGACTCCTTTCGGGTCAACGGATAGTATGGAATCAGGTGATGTCAGTTGGTAATGGTCCCGCTATGTGATAGGGTCACGAGGATGCTAGGCCCAAGTTTAGATAATCGTTGTACGAGTTTGTGGACGCGTTCCACCAGAATCAGGTCGTAAGGACCGAAAAGAGCCTTAACGGGAAAGTAAGTAACAATATGGCCAAGTTTGGATAGTAACTCCAAGGATTGGAGAATAGAAACAATATTTGAGATTTTGTACGTGTACTAGATGAGTTTGAAAGTACGAGAAAGAATGACAAGTAAGAAAAGAAAGGAACCTCTAAGGATCCCGTGTTTGAAAAGACTGTAACCTTCGAGTTTTGTGAGAAGGGGCCGCGGACGGAAGGTCCATTGGTATGTTATGTGGTGGCCATGTGTGGCATCGTTGGTCTTGTGCAGTTTTGATTGATAGGCATAGTATAGAGTTTATGCCGGAGTTTGTATAGCTTGACAACCGACTAAGAACATTCGGGGACGAATGTTTCTAAGGGGGGAAGAATGTTACACCCCGTAAGTCCAGGACATGTAAAAGAGAATGTATGTAAGGAATCAAGACTTGGAAATTAGTACGAAGGGAAGAATTGTTTTTCCGACGGAAAATGTTCCGAATGTCGAAAAGGAAAAATGTTCGTTGTTGAGAATTGGATTCTCAAAATGTATTATTTGAAGAGTATGAGACTCATAACCTTATGGAAATTTATTTTTATGGATTTGGTCATGTGGGGCCCACCCGAGGAATTTTACATTTTTGTGGGGCCCACGAGAGTTACGGAATTTTATGGACGAATGAGAGGGCGACACGTGGCACCCCCACACTTAGTCTTGGTCGAATTTAGTGAGGGTAAAATGGTCATTGACCATCTTGGAAGATAAGTCTTGCAAGCTTGATATAATTGACCAAGTCAACTTGCCACTTGTGCTTGATCCATGTGATTTTCATCTTAGCCACCCATTTGTTTAAGTCTAAGCCATCGAATGTGTTATATAAGCATGCTACTAGTGCAAGACTTGCTCTTCAACACTTAGAAAAATTAGACAACTCTTGTTCCTCACTAAGTGCTCTCGGGTTCACCATGGTATCCACACAAAATTTTTATAATTTTGATCCTTTGTTCACAAGACATTAACCCAAGGTTCCTAAGGGTATTGTAAGGGTATCTCAATAGAAAGATTTCGGAAAAACGACGTTTTCACGTTAGTAGCAAGGCGGAAACTTAAGAAGTCCTTCAACTTTGAAGTTGGAACTTGAAGATGGGTTCATCATAGGCTTCTAAGGAGTGCTTGGAGCGGATTGGAACATAAGGAAAGGAGCTAAGAATTGCTAAGGCGCGACTTTGAATCTTGGAAATTTTAAGGGCTTATAAAGGTATAAATTTTGTCGTTTTAGCATTTAAGATTTACTTATTATTGTAGCTATGGATATTAGCAAGCATGAGATGTTTAGTATGAAGTTTGATAATTATAGTGGCTATTGGAACCCTAATCCGAAAACTAGCATGTTAGCCTTAAGACTACAATTCAAGTTGATTATTCGTTTAAGTCGTCGCATGGTGTGTAAGAAGGAAATTGTAGTTGTTGAAGTGGTTTATAACTATATAACATGTTAGACCTTAGAACTTGGAATTGTAAAAGGATTGGAAAAGACTTAGTGTTGTTTGGTTGTTGTTTGGAGCCTTAAATGTGGCGTGTTGGTTATTGTATTCGACCTTGAAAAAGGTGGCAAAGTGAGTAGAAACAAAGGAAGTGCTGCCCGATTTTCCGTAGAATTAGAGACCGTATACTTAGTATTATTCTACGTTAGAGACTAGAAGTTGATAGTCTTGTTGTGACCATTATAGGTTGACACTTCTACGTACGGCGTATTCGGCTTAGCTTGTGGATTTAGCCGAAAAGGTATGTGAACTATCTCCTCTTCTAGCATGATTCCTTAAGATAAAGAAAGTATTTCCTACTCCTTAAATGATCCATTCATTGGTTGTATTTGGATTGCCTAAAATAGAATTTGTTCTATGTACTTCCTTGATTGTACTTTGATGATTAAATTGGAAGTTGTATAATCCACTGCCTTAGTGAAGTTGGATTCTTAAAAGTGAAAGTATTTTTACTTAAAGTACATGGAGTCTTGAAAAGGAAGTGGTTTCCAAATCTTTTGGCTAGTGCCTTAGTTCCAAAACCTAAAGGTCATTATAATGACTTTAGGGGAGTCAAAGGAGTGATTTACTTAATTGTTTTAAAAGAGGAGAAATGACATGATTTAAGAGAAGTAACTTGTTTTAAAGGTGTAAGTTACTTGAGGTTTAAAAGTAGAAGAAACTTGTTTTCTAAATATTAAGAGACTTGAAGTATTTTGAAAGTTGAGACCTTGATTTGTAAGCATATGATACTTGGTTTTAAAAGTATAAGTCTCTTGGTTATAAAAGGAATGAAATTGTCTAAAAACCATAAAGGGTTATAACGGCTTTATGGGAAGTTGGTTATAACGACTTTATGGAAGGTTTAGAAAGTTGTCTATTTTGATTAATGGGCATGAGTTGCCTTGATTGTGAAAATTTGAAGTTACTTGATTTCAAGCTTTGAAATGAGTTTTCTGAAGTGTAGTAACTTACTTTGAAAAATAGACACACCTTGATACTACGTGTGTTAGTATCTTGGGATTTTATATAGAAAAGGAGTATTTTGAAAAGAATGTACGTACGTAGTACTTTGGCTTGATTAATTGAGAATTAGTCTAAGTGTGCCTTGATAAGTACTTTGGCTTGATTAATTGAGAATTAGTCTAAGTGTGCCTTGATAAGTACTTTGGCTTGATTAATTGAGAATAATTCTAAGTGTGTCTTGATAAGTACTTTGGCTTGATTAATTGAGAATTAGTCTAAGTGTGCCTTGATAAGTACTTTGGCTTGATTAATTGAGAATTATTCCATGCGTG
Organism: Przewalskia tangutica; assembly: GCA_029844215.1. NCBI lineage: Eukaryota > Viridiplantae > Streptophyta > Magnoliopsida > Solanales > Solanaceae > Przewalskia > Przewalskia tangutica. Next base: position 66,567,338 of record CM056734.1, read on the forward strand.
CCTTGATAAGTACTTTGGCTTGTTTAATTGAAATTGCCTATGTGTGCTGGTAATAGCCGGTTGTGTGCTATTGGTATATCAGTCATTTCGGGGTCATTCCCCGGGTTTGTGGCATTTGCATATTCCGTGGATTTGCTACCCACGATGCGAGGAATACCTCATGCGAGTCCGTAAGGGCTTACGCGGGTGAAATAGTCCCATGCGGGCGGGTCCAGCCTATGCGAAGAATACCTCATGCGAGTCCGTAAGGGCTTATGCGGGTGAAATAGTCCCATGCGAGGAATACCTTATGCGGGTCCACGCGACCTATGCGGGTGAAATAGTCCCAGGAGTAGGATTACTTAATGATACTGCGGGCGGGTGGTCCTGCTTTGATCATGAGCTTCCTATGTTATATTGTAAGTATACTACTATCTACTCTCATTGTTAGTAAGACACAGTGTGATGTAATTTGATTGTCATACTTGTCTCCGGATTTGTTTGTGTCACCCTATGGTCATGCTTTTACGATGTGGGATTCCGGGGCATGAGACCACGAGGTATTTAGGACACAGGTGGGACTTGGTGTTCATGTATGCTTATTGGTGTTATATTATATCATGGATCAGGCGGTGAGGAAGGATTCCACGGGCATGATTGATAGTATGGGCGTGAGACCCATAGTTATATTTGAGTAGTGAATTTGAGGGCATGTGTCCCTGACTTGATATGACTGCTTATGTATTATGTACTGTAGGTTGGTTATCATACATGTCTCCTGTTTTGTTTAGACTGTTATGATTTCATTACGATTTCATCGCTCACATACTTGGTACATTCTTCGTACTGACCTCCTTCGGGGGGCTGCGTTCAAGCTGCAGGTTTAGGTACGTTGTTTGGTGATCGGCAGGTGTAGGACCCTGCTCAGAGTTTTTGGATAGCTCCTTCTGTTCGGGAGTTTATCTTTTTGGTATAAGTTCTTTCGCATGCTTTTATCTGATTAGATGCGGTGGGACCTTGTCCCGTCATATATCAGTATAACTCTTAGAGGTCTGTATTCATATGTGGGATTGGACTCATGTACGGTGTAGTGTCTTTTGTTATGTATATTATGGCAGCCTTGTCGTCTTTGCCCTTGCACGTATGTTGGTTTAAAAAAAAAAGGGGTGTTATTTAATTTCCGCAGTTTACTTAGTTGTTAAGGTAGAAGGGTGCCCAGGTAGAGCACCAGTCACGGGCCCGGGGTTCGGGGCGTGACAAATGCCGTCTTGCTACTGGTGCTTGTTTTTATTGCGGCCGTCAAGGTCATATGAGGAGAGAATGTCCTTTTAGGAGCAGTACATGCGGTATGGCTCGACCTGCTGGATCGGTGACTGGTTCATCTTCTTCTATGGTTATGTGCCCCACAGGGCAGGGTCGGGAGGCATCATCGAATGGGGTTACAGGTATATTTTTTATCTTTTCGAGACGTATATACATTGATAGATCCAGATCCCACCCTATCGTATATATTCCCCCTTGTTGCTAGTAGAATCGAAATAGAATATGAGTTGAAAGAAACATCTGAAGTAGGAAACTACAAAAGAATATTGTTCTCATGTAAGAATAAGAAGAGACTATTACTTCTTGAATAATAGGATTGATATAAATAAATGAAAGTGTCTTGTTATTTTGGATCGGGTTCTGAGAAGTATTGGACATATGGATTATTTGAGTTTGTTTCGCAAATGACTTAGAACCTAGGAATGATGAGGATTCTATTGGCGTATAGTTGTGTCCAGCATTTAAAATATCATAAGGAATAGTGTTCAGACGAGCAGTGAACCTCTGGAGTTCATATTTTCAGTTAAGTAGTTATTTGAAGGATTGGTAACCGAGGTATGTATTCGTGCACAGTTTCAATGCATTAGTTCATGCAGAATGCTAAGTATGATGCTTTGGTGAGGTTAGCTTTGTGGAATAGTGTAACGCCCCGAACCCGGGCCCGTTACTGGTGCCTTACCCCGGGCACCCTAGTGATACAACATCAGAGAAAACCAGCGGAAAATAAAACACGAGTCATGAAACAAGGGATATAATAAATAAACAGGCCAACCAAAACAGTTGCCTTCAGTATATACACAAAAACCCGAACAGTTATCCTTTTTACAAACCCTGCCCACAACAAAGGATTACTGCACTTAAGATTTACAACAACTATGACGGGACAGGGTCCCGCCATACCCCTGAATGTACAAGAACCTACAACTCAGGGAAACATACCAAAATATAAGCCTCCGAAGGAACGGAGCTTTCCAACACGCTGAAATGAGATCCTAAGAGCGGGGATCCACGACCGATGTACCTCTACCTGCGGCATGAACGCAGCCCCCCGAAGGAGGTCGATAACAGTACCAAGTATGTGAATCACAAATCACGTAAATGAAATCATAATAGCCTAAAAGCGAGACATGTATGATAACCAAAATACAAGACGCAACATAAAAGATCAAGTCGGGGACTCACGCCTCAAAGTCACCACTCAAATATAACTATGGGTCTCACGCCCACAACATCCATCATGTTCGCATCATGGCCGCGTGCCGGGAATCTTGCATCGGTGTAGACATGTCCATGATGCAACAATAATAACAAGGCCGCGTGGCCACGTGCCCCGAATCGCGACGGTGTAGACATGCCCATGTAACCTCAATAACAATATCTTGGGTGGTCAACCACGCCGCGTAGCCACATGCCGGAATCTGATCGGTGTAGACACGTCCATGTTGCGATAATAACCATATATCGGTAATCAACCCGCCGCGTGGCGCGATGCCGAATATCGTGATCGGTGTAGACATGTCCATGTGACATCAACAACAAGACGAGAATCAAAATGGGAACATACGGTGGAATTCTCCATCACCGCCAGACGCCCAAGTAAGTTCTCAACAAGTCAACCGCCTCTATCGAGACGCGGAATACGTAAATACCACATTTGCACAACAAAGGCTATCATCACAAGCATAGGCAAGTTTCACAACAACAAGCATAGGCAAGTTTCACAACAACAAGCATAGGCACGTTTCACAACAACAGGCATAGGCAAGTTTCACAACAACAAGCATAGGCAAGTTTCACAACAACAAGCATAGGCAAGTTTCACAACAACAAGCATAGGCAAGTTTCACACAACTCAAAGTACTTTCATTTTATGCCAAAGTCCGGGTTTTAACCCTATAGTACTACGTACGTTAAATTCTTTAAAAGAGATCCATTACTTTTATCAAAGTCACCCGATACCCGTAGTATTAGAATGACCAACCCACATTCCTTTTCAAAATCAAGTAACAACATTCTTTTCCAAAGTTCCAGTTTGCCTAGTTTCAATTACTCAAGCTTCTCATTTTCAAATGGTTTCATAGTTCCCAAACTTAATCACTTGATTCCTTTTTAGAACAATTGAGTAATATATGTCTCACGTGAGAGTAGGTTATTCTTGTTTACAACATTCTTATTACAATGACCATGATCTAGAAAATGTAATATCATTTTGTCTTATCTTAGTTTCTATGCGGATGGAGGTTTCTCTGGTTTTAATACAATTCATCATTATTCAATACATTTTCCTTTATTAACGCTGCAGTTGGTGCTGTCGATACACATTACGATTTCGAAATCAAGAAACATTATCCCTTTACATAAAACCAAGTACTCATTACTCACGAATGAGGTTTCACACAAACATTCACATTAAAACAAATAAGTTAAGTCTCTTATCTTATAAGATCAAGTCTCTTAACTTATAACATCAGTAAACCATTTTCTTTACCTCTCTTAAGACATTATACCTAACTCCCCATAAAGCTAGTATAACTCTTTTTAAAACCTTTAAAACCAAGTGTTACTCTCCCTTCAAAACGATTTATAAATCTTTTGAAATACAAAAAGTTCTTTATTATAACAAGCGGTTATAATTCACATGATTACCTTTTAAAACCATAAAGTATTTTCTTACCTACATAAAGCTGTTATAACCAACTTCCCATAAAGCCGTTATAACACTTTATGTTTTAAAACAATCAAACACAGTTAACACATGTACGTCTACCGTACTACATAGTTCACACATATCATGCTAGAAGAGATAGGAAGAGGTTCACATACCTCGCGACGAGTATCGACTAATAGCAAAACGCTCCAAGTACTTCAAACCGCTTGGCGACTCCTTAAGCCACGTAGATCGCACCACACGTAGTACGGCCACCTATCAGGCCACAAGGCGCTTATTAACATCCAGATCTCATCGTTCCATATTCTACGAAAATTGAAGACCTCCCCGCAACAGCGTAAATCTCCTCTCTATCGAGGCGGCTACCAAGCCAACCAGTGGGGTTTGCACGTTAACCGGGCGTGTACAATTCTACTCACGAATACTACACAAGTCTCATGTAATGATCTATGTAATTACGATTCGATTCTTTATTCTTGAGCTTAAGTCAACAGACATTGCCACAATACTAAGTTGATTCTATATATAGTATACTTCAACTATATATTCTAACATGTAATTTCCAATTACAATAGAAGACGATGAGTGTTTACCTCGATAAGCCCAAAATTATCCAAGTATAAAGTCGATCCTGAGCAACGCTTAGCTCCTACTCCGAGCGCTCCAAACCACCCTTAGAAGTCCTAACCAACTTCTACTTACAACTTCAACAACGGGTGAAGATTTCCTTAGGGTTTCGTTTTTGTGGCTAAAGGAAGTATAATCGTATTTTCTGGGCTTTTGTAAAAGTGTAACCTTGGGAATACTACAAGGTATTTGGGCCAAGGTATTTGGACATAACAACAATACTAGGAGAGTATTTCTATACCACAACAAGGGGTATTATACGAAAACAACTAGGCTAGGGGGGGGGTACCCCACGGCTAACCACTACAAAGGAGGAAGCTCTGGCCAAAGGGGAGGGGGTGTGGTGGACGAAACTCAAGAGGGAGGGAGTAGTTTGAGACTTAGATAGATTGCTCAAGTTTAGGATGAAGAATGTCTTCAACTAGAGGGGTATTTATAGGTCAAGTGAAGGCCAACCAATGGCCAAGATGAAGACAAGTGCATAGCAAGTGTAAGGCCAAGATTTAGCCATGTGCTACCTTATCCATCTACCACAAAATATCCTACCTAACCCTTGACCAAGGGAAAGGCACAAAATCGTCCAAGCTAGCCCAAAGTTGCCGTCCACTCTTCCAATTAGAGGTGACAAGTGTCGCCTCTCGTTGGTCCAAAATGTTTCGTCTCTCGGAAAAATCCGCAAAAATTATAAATGACATAGCGAAAATTCCCTACGAAAGTCGTGGAAAGCGTTTCGTTTAAAAACGACTCTAACCGTGTTGTGCACAAAAGAATTCGCCAAGTCTAAAGAAGTTCGAAAATTTCTACGCACGTCCCCACGCACATACTGGAAATACGGTATAACATTCTCCTTCCTTAGAAACATTCGTCCGAATGTTCCTTCTAAGTCTCAAACAAGCGTCGTCAAGATAGTCTTCACTACTATACTTACGAAAATCAAACATGCCACACCGCCACAAAATAACATGCGGCAAGAAACCCAAATCCACGCCAACGAGAACCACCTCGGTTAGCACAAAAGTCCCCACCAAGGTCTAAAATATACTCCTTCGCACCTACATTTCACAAAAGAAACGATCACACACGTTCACTTCTCCCCTATCCCGACGTACCCTTCTCGAACACTCGAGCTCTTTCTAGTATCCGTACCACACTCCCGTCAACGTTTCTGTTTCCAACCCCGGAGTTACTACCTCCAAACTTGGTCATCTTACTACCCTCGATTTCCTCTAAGGCCATTCTCGGCCTTCACGAACTGATTCTCGGTCGAACATATCTATGAACTCACGATGGTCATCTAAACTGGGCCTAGCACCCTCGTGACCGCCACCGGGCGACCACCTGTGAGCCGACCTTCCTCGAACGGACGGGGTTGGCCCGCAACATGGCCCCAACCCGACCCATCGTAGCGCCAACTTCCGCTCCTCGACACGGAACACATCATGGAAGCTACCACTTCCATCTCACACTAACCAGATTTTCAAATCACACTATAGCACAAAGCTATCCGAACATAACACTTAACACATCAGAGGGGTCCAACTTACAACTCAGCTCTAAGGCACGATCTCAGAATGAGAAGAATAGAAACCAATCCTACATGTCCTATAGCCTCCTGATTATAGATGTGGTGCACAACACACCGATAATCAAGACTCTACTAGACACGGTCTGTAGACACTTTCCGAGGACTAACTGCTCTGATACCACTTTGTAACGCCCAACCGGCCCGCATCGTGCCTTACCGCACCCTAGTGATACAACATCAGAGAAAACCAGCGGAAAATAAAACACGAGTCATGAAACAAGAGATATAATAAATAAACAGGCCAACCAAAACAGTTGCCTTCAGTATATACACAAAAACCCGAACAGTTATCCTTTTTACAAACCCTGCCCACAACAGTGCTACAGACCTCTAAGATTTACAACAACTATGACGGGACAGGGCCCCGCCATACCCCTGAATGTACAAGAACCTACAACTCAGGGAAACATACCAAAATATAAGCCTCCGAAGGAACGGAGCTTTCAACACTGAAATGAGATCCTAAGAGCGGATCCACGATCGACGTGTACCTCCTGCAGATGAACGCAGCCCGAAGGAGGTCGATAACAGTACCAAGTATGTGAAATCACAACATCAGAAATGAAATCATAATAGCCTAAAAAGCGAGACATGTATGATAACCAAAATACAAGACGCAACATAAAAGTTAGCCAAGTCGTGACTCACGCCTCAAAGTCACCACTCAAATATAACTATGGGTCTCACGCCCACAACATCCATCATGTTCGCATCATGGCGCATGCCGGAATATCGTGACGGTGTAGACATGTCCATGATGCAACAATAACAAGGCCGCACGGCCACGTGCCGAATCTGCGACGGTGTAGACATGCCCATGTAACCTCAATAACAATATATCGGGTGGTCAACCCCGCCGCGTGGCCACGTGCCCGGAATCTGCGTCGGTGTAGACACGTCCATGTTGCGAATAACCATATATCGGTAATCAACCCGCCGCACGGCCGCATGCCCCGAATCTGCGTCGGTGTAGATACGCCCATGTGACATCAACAACAAGACAAGAATCAAAATGGGAACATACGTGGAATTCTCCATCACCGCCAAAGACGCCCAAGTAAGTTCTCAACAAGTCAACCGCCTCTATCGAGACGCCAGAACACGTAAATACCACGTTTGCACAACAAAGGCTATCATCACAAAGATAGGCAAGTTTCACAACAACAAGCATAGGCAAGTTTCACAACAACAAGCCTAGGCACGTTTCACAACAACATGCATAGGCAAGTTTCACAACAACAAGCATAGGCAAGTTTCACAACAACAAGCATAGGCAAGTTTCACAACAACAAGCATAGGCAAGTTTCACACAACTCAAAGTACTTTCATTTTATGCCAAAGTCGGGTTTTAACCTATAGTACTACGACGTTAAATTCTTTAAAAGAGATCCATTACTTTTATCAAAGTCACCCGATACGTAGTATTAGAATGACCAACCCACATTCCTTTTCAAAATCAAGTAACAACATTCTTTTCCAAAGTTCGGTTTGCCTAGTTTCAATTACTCAAGCTTCTCATTTTCAAATGGTTTCATAGTTCCCAAACTTAATCACTGATTCCTTTTAGAACAATTGAGTAATATATGTCTCACGTGAGTAGGTTATTCTTGTTTACAACATTCTTATTACAATGACCATGATCTAGAAAATGTAATATCATTTTGTCTTATCTTAGTTTCTATGCAGATGGAGGTTTCTACCGGTTTTAATACAATTCATCATTATTCAATACATTTTCCTTTATTAACGCCTGCGGTGGTGCTGTCGATACACATTACGATTTCCAAATCAAGAAACATTATCCCTTTACATAAAACCAAGTACTCATTACTCACGAATGAGGTTTCACACAAACATTCACATTAAAACAAATAAGTTAAGTCTCTTATCTTATAAGATCAAGTCTCTTAACTTCTAACATCAGTAAACCATTTTCTTTACCTCTCTTAAGACATTATACCTAACTCCCCATAAAGCTAGTATAACTCTTTTTAAAACCTTTAAAACCAAGTGTTACTCTCCCTTCAAAACGATTTATAAATCTTTTGAAATACAGCAAGTTCTTTATTATAACAAGCCAGTTATAATTCACATCAGTTACCTTTTAAAACCACAAAGTATTTTCTTACCTACATAAAGCTGTTATAACCAACTTCCCATAAAGCCGTTATAACACTTTATGTTTTAAAACAATCAAACACAGTTAACACATGTACGTCTACCGTACTACATAGTTCACACATATCATGCTAGAAGAGATAGGAAGAGGTTCACATACCTCGCGACGAGTATCGACTAATAGCAAAACGCTCCAAGTACTTCAAACCGTCGGCTACTCCTTAAGCCACGTAGATCGCACCACACGTAGTACTTCAACCTATAAGGCCACAAGGCGCTTATTAACATCTAGATCTCATCGTTCCATATTCTACAGAAAATTGGCAAAGACTCCCCGCAATGGCAGAAATCTCCTCCTCTATCGAGGCCGGCTACCAAGCCAACCAGGGGGGGGGGGTTTGCACGTTTAACCGGACGTGTACAATTCTACTCACAGTAATACTACACAAGTCTACTGTAATACAGTCCTATGTAATTACAGTTCAGTTCAGTTCTTTATTCTTCAGGCTTAAGTCAACAGACATTGCCACAATACTAAGTTCAGTTCTATATATAGTATACTTCAACTATATATTCTAACATGTAATTTCCAATTACAATAGAAGGACAGTAGTGTTTACCTCGATAAGCCCAAAATTATCCAAGTATAAAGTCGATCCTGAGCAACGCTTAGCTCCTACTCCGAGCGCTCCAAACCACCCTTAGAAGTCCTAACCAACTTCTACTTACAACTTCAACAACGGGTGAAGATTTCCTTAGGGTTTCGTTTTTGTGGCTAAAGGAAGTATAATCGTATTTTCTGGGCTTTTGTAAAAGTGTAACCTTGGGAATACTACAAGGTATTTGGGCCAAGGTATTTGGACATAACAACAATACTAGGAGAGTATTTCTATACCACAACAAGGGTATTATACGAAACAACTAGGCTAGTGGGTACCACGCTAACCACTACAAAGGGAGGGGAAGCTCTTGGCCAAAGGGGGAGGGGTGTGGTGGGCGAAACTCAAGAGGGAGGAGTAGTTTGAGACTTAGATAGATTGCTCAAGTTTAGGATGAAGAATGTCTTCAACTAGAGGGGTATTTATAGGTCAAGTGAAGGCCAACCAATGGCCAAGATGAAGACAAGTGCATAGCAAGTGTAAGGCCAAGATTTAGCCATGTGCTACCTTATCCATCTACCACAAAATATCCTACCTAACCCTTGACCAAGGGAAAGGCACAAAATCGTCCAAGCTAGCCCAAAGTTGCCGTCCACTCCTTCCAATTAGAGGGTGACAAGTGTCGCCCTCTCGTTGGTCCAAAATGTTTCGTCTCTCGGAAAAATCCGCAAAAATTATAAATGACATAGCCGGAAATTCCCCTACGAAAGCTGTGAAAACGTTTCGTCGAAAAACGACTCTAACCGGGTGTTGTGCACAAAAAGAATTCGGCCAAGTCTAAAGAAGTTCGAAAATTTCTACGTACGTCCCCCACGTACATACTCTGGAAATACGGGGTATAACAAATAGTTTATAATATCTATATGAAGGAGTGATAGCACATTCGCAGATATGGGTCACTTCAATGTAATTTTGAATGAAAAGGAGAAAACGGGAGGGCTACCAGTTTAATCTTATGAATATGAGGAATTTGTTTTCTGTATTAATTCTTGTGAATGAAATAAGGTTAGCTATTAAGGAATTCTCTTCACTTGGTGGAATGGGAGAACAAATGGGGAATGTATTTTTAAAAGACTAGACATAATGCTTAACAATGATCTATTTCAGCAATGGTTTGGATAAATGGAAGTGGAACATGTAATAAGAACAAGTTTAGACCATGCCCTTTAGTTGTTAACTTTTGGAGATCGTTCCAGGAGGGATTGGGGACGCAGGTGAGTCCTAGCACAGCATTCCATCCTCGACGTACTATTCAGACACTAGAGGATATGTTGAGGGCCTGTGTTATCCTCATTTGTTCCCTGTGCCTCCAGGTAATTCAATTCAACTCCTTATTTGGTTATAAATTGGTGAATTGCAAAATGTGTGATCAAGGAGATACGTCAAATGTTTGTGATGTTCTTCTGGTGTATAGTAAGGATGATGTTAAGGCTAGGCATTGGTTTACATGGTTAACAATGTACTTTCCTAAGGATGATAGTAGATTGGGGTTCAGATCTCATTTTGATATATCAAGGCATTGTGTGAAAAGCTATGGTGGAGATTTAGAACCACCAACTCTGTATGGGCTAACTTTCTAGGGAACATGTACTCTAAGAAGCATTACCCTCAATATATGCAATGGAAAGATGGTTCTCAGGTCTTGAAAATGATTCTTGAGGTAAGGGATAACATTAAACAAGGAATATGGGGGGAAACAAAGGGTGGTTTGAATTGATAATCGTACCAAATTGGAAACATTACACTATGTACTACTATCAGAGTTTCTTATTGAAGAAAGAGTGGAAGATGTCAAAGAACTGCTACATGGGGATTGATGGGATTTGTCAAGGCTAGGGTAGTATCTACCAGATGACATTGTCTCACATGTCACTACATACTTGATATATACCATGTAGATAATCCTTGGTGGATAATGACAAGTTCTAGTAAATTTACTGTGTCAAGTGCATGGGATTTGTTAAGATAAAGATTATATCCTTCCGATGTATATAAGTAAATATGGGTTAAAAGAATGTCATTCAAGATATATTTCTTCCTATGGACGATGTGGAAATTTAAAATTCCAGTGGATAAAGTGTTGCAAAATATTGGAATTAATATAATATCAAGATGTTGCTGATATAATATTTTACATCAAGAAATGATAGATCACTTGTTTCTTACAAGGGAATTTGCCAAGTCTATATGGAGCTATTTTAACAATGCAGCAGGTATACACATGAATTGTCGTCATGTTAAGCATGCAATACGGATATGGTGGAACACTATATGCCATTACAAATTGAAGCAAGTGTACAAGGTAGTACCAGCTAGAATATTGTGGCAAATTTGAAAATGAAGGAATATAGTACTGCATGGAGGCTCTTTAACTTTGTTCAAGGTGTTACATGAGATTCAGTTGAATATTCACGGGTAATTTGATTCCTTACTTAACTATTATTTGGTGAATAATATATGTGATATATATTGTGGCCCTGTGTGACATCTGTTGGTTTGCTGAATATAGGTGGATAAGCATAGTTATAAAGGAGACTCTGCCGAAATTTTTCTAGCATGAGACCTATGATGAACATTCGAGGACGAATGTTTCTAAGGGGGGAAGGATGTTACACCTCGTAAGTTTAAGGCGATAATTAAAAATGTCATTGAGGAAATAGGATATGAATATTGGTTATTAAGTATGTTTATATATGTTAATCCGGAAGTTAGTACACGAAAGATGTGATTCCGGAATTTTTTTGGTTACAACGGGCGTGACAATGGAAATTGAAAATGATAGTTATATAAAAAGTCTGTTATGGATTAGTAACATATTATATAAGTTACGACAATGTGGATACGAGGCCTTATGAATTTTCGGGAATTAAAAGAAGTGGGATCAAAGTTTTAATAAGTATTTGAGAGATTAAATTAAGAGGAAAATTAGGGGCTTATGTGCAAATTTAATTTTCAAATTTCCTTTTTAACTTATTAACCTTCCCCCTCATTCTCACACTCCATCTTCAAGAACACAAAACCCTCCCATCTCCCCTCACTCTCCCCCAGCCGAATCCATCTCCCATCCATAGAGAAATTTAGGCTTTTGTTTTCTCCTTCTAGATTGAAATTTGTCGTCAAAATTAGAAACCAAAAACAACACCCAAAACAGTGGAAATCGGCCACTGCTGGGCCGAATCTGGACAGTTTTTTTTCCAAGTTTTGGACGAGATTTTAGGAAGAAAAACATGTATAAATGATGGGTTAACATTGTGGGATTCATGCATGTCAATTCGGAGTTGAAAAAATGAGAAATGGGTGCAAGAAACTCGATGAAACAGTGGGTAATTCGGACTGGGTAGTGGGCGATCGTGGGGACTGTTTTGGCTTAATTTTAAGGTATAAAATTCTTCTTTCTATGATATAATTGGAGTGCATATTGTTAGAATTAAGTAAATGAAGTTGTGTTAATGGAAAATTGGAATTAAGACATTTGCATGTGAATATTTTGGATGTTGTAGCTGATATTAGGACTAATTTTACTAATCTTGGAATTGTCGTATTCGATTATTATGTTGTGAAGTTCTTCGTTGCTTTGCATGTTGAAATTGGAAGAAAATCTTGACATTTAAGTTATAATTGTTCATAAGGAATTATTGGAACAAGAATTGGACTCTAAAGACTTAAGAAAATTGGTTTTGTGAATGTTGGCCGAAGACTTGCTTGAAATTGTTGGATATTGTCGCGTCGAGTTAGGGGCTGATTTTGTGAAGTTTAAATGTTGGAAATTTGATTATAAACATGTATATATATATTGTGGCAATTACTAATACATGTCTTAAAGAATTAATGAGTAAAAAGTTGTATTATGTTGAAGATTGTAGGACATGCACTATTTGGTTATTGTTGTTGTCGCTAGAGTTGATGGATTATTTTAAGATTGTTCTAATATGGATTAAGGACTGAATTAACATGAGAAATAGGTGGAGTAATCACCTTGGTCATTGTAGTTGTCGTATTGCATAAATGTAAAAGAGAAAGAATGTATTATGGTAGCATATATGAAGTACATGGAACTAATTTGGTTATATCTTGGAATTGTGCTTGACTACTGGTTTGGTTGTCATTTGTTGTAAATTGTGGGTGTACATAAAAACAGGGGAAGTGCTGCCCAAATTTTTATAGAATAGGAAGTCGCCATTCGATATAAAGTATGCTAAGTGATCATAGAATTGACGAGCGTATTACCATTATTATAGGTTGGCGTACTAGACGAGACGTATCTTAATATTGAGTTGATTAGTTCAACTAAGAGGTATGTGAAACTCTTCCTTCTTTCTTTTGACATGATTTATTGAAAGTACGGTGTACGTACATGATTTTTATACAGTCTAATTCCTAGTAATATGAGTTATGAGAAGTACCTTTGATTTTCTAGTAAAAAGTTTCATTTTAATATTTTGATTAAGAGTCAAAGTGATGATTTAAATTGTATAGTTACTCATGATACTCTATTCGTGTTGGATATGATTATATGAATTCACCGAGTCCCATAATGGGTCGGGACACGTTATATTGATGATTCCATGGATATGCACCCATGATGCGAGTATAGATACCCATGACAGTAAATATGATTCCATGGATATGTATCCATGATGCGGGTATAGATACCCATGATAGTAGATATGATTCCATGGAAATGTATCCATGATGCGGGTATAGATACTCATGACAGTAGAATGATTCCACGAATATGCATCCATGATGCGGGTATAGATACCCATGACAGTAAATATGATTCCATGGACATGTATCCATGATGCGGGTATAGATACCCATGACAGTAGATATGATTCCATAGATATGTATTCATGATGCGGGTATAGATACCCATGATAGTAGATATGATTCCATGGACATGCATCCATAATGCGGGTATAGATACCCATGACAGTAGATATATACAGGATGATTATATGGATAAGTATTCATGATTACTGATATGATTCTCTATTTTCTATGGCACATTTTAGATTGGTATTTGATAATCTTACATATCTCCTGTTATCTATTGGCCAGTTATGATCTCATTTACAGTACTTCATGTTTTACATATTCAGTACATTATTTCGCATCGACCCCCTTTCTGGGAATTTGCTCATGCCCGCAGGTACAGGTGCTCCGTTTGGTGATCCCCCAGTCTAGGATTCCTGTTCAGCTGTTTGGAGAAGCTCATTTGATTCAGAGTTTGTCATTTTGGTACAGATATTTATTCTGACTTATGTATATTTAGGGGAACGACTGGGCCCTGTCCCATCATATGTCATTATTGTACTCCTAGAGGTCTGTAGACAGTTGTGGGTTGTACGTATGTAGAGTTGTAAATCTATTTTGGTCAGCTGTATTGTTGTACTCTTTTTTAGGATTTCCTCGTGTATACGTGGTACTATTTGGTGGCAACCTTGTCGGCTTACCTATTATATTATATTGGCTAATTGTGACTCCTCAGGAGGCAGGTGTCACGACCCGAACCCCGGGCCCGCGACTGGTGCGATACCTGGGCACCCTTCTATCCCTACAACACAAGTAAACTGCGGAAGATAAATAACACTAATTTTTTTTTATTTAAACAAAGGCAAAGCCGATAGGGCTGCCATTATATATAACATCTGAATGGGACTACAACTGTACAACAATGTAAATACAACTTACGCTAGTCCAGCCCACATATGAATACAGACCGCTAAGATTTTGACAGTAATCTATGATGGGACAAGACCCCGCCGTACCCCTGAATATACCTAGCCATAGTGCAAGCTCCGGAACATTGGAGCTATTCCAAAATGCTGAACAAGGATCCTAAGCTCGCGGATCCACAACTGAGTACCTAGACCTGCGGGCATGACAACAAGTACTATGTATGGAACGGAAATAAAGTAACAGTATTAAAATCATGGATGGCCAAGAAATGACAGGGACAAGTAAATAATCAAATACCAGATCCAACCGTGTCATATAAAATAAGAGTCAATTGTACCTTATATCACTGTACCCATGTACCACTGTACTACTGTACTCGTCTCATGGATGCCTACTCATAGAATCATCATGTTCATACACGTATAGATAACGTATCATACTCCGTACCTATAACCTGTTCCGGCCCATATTGGGACTCGGTCCTCATACTCTGTATCTAACATGTCCCGGCCCATATTGAGACTCGGTGTAAGGTCGTATAAGGTATAACATGTCCTGGCCCATTCTGGGACTCGGTGTGAAGTCATATATAAGGTATAACATGTCCCGGCCCTTTTTGGGTCTCGGTGTAAAGTCATATAAGTCATGTAAGGTATAACATGTCCTGGCCCATTCTGGGTCTCGGTGTAAAGTCATATAAGGTATAACATGTCCCGGCCCTTTCTGGGTCTCGGTGTATAGTCATATAATGTATAACATGTCCCGACCCTTTCTGGGTCTCGGTGTAAAGTCATATAAGGTATAACATGTCCCGGCCCTTTCTGGGTCTCGGTGTAAAGTCATATAAGTCGTATAACATGTACTGGCCTATTATGGGACTCGATGTGGTCATTTTTCTCACATATGCACCTATAACGTGTCCCGGCCCATTATGGGACTCGGTGTAATCATGACTATCCATATAACCCTCATATGTGTACATGCAACGTGTCCCGGCCCACCATTGGACTCGGTGTATCAATTCAACCATATAACATTTTAAACCATCTCTTGACTTTCCATAAAACCGTTATAACAAATTTCCCATAAAGTCATTATAACAAACTTTCATTTTAGAAACTAAAGCACTACCACATCTTTCTCTTTAAACAAACCAAGTCATTATCACCTCTTTCCTTTTAATAAAACCAAGGCATTGTCATGTGATGTAACATTGGGGAAATGAACCCAAAGTAATATGTACATCTAATCTTATAAAAAGAATCATATCATGCCTTATAAGGGAGTTGAACCCAAAAGTACTATGTACATCTATTCTTTCCTTTATAAAACCCCATGATACTAGCACTTGTAGAATCAAGACACTTTCACTATTAAAAATAAGTTACTTCAACTTTTAAACTCAAGTAACTTATTCTTTTCAAATCAAGTAACCTATACCTTTAAATCAAGTTACTTCTCCTTTCCCAAAATCAAGTCATTTATACTTCATATAAATCAAGTCTCTTATACTTCATCTAATCAAATCTCATATACTTTCAAGTAAGGTCTCATGGAGGATAAGTCTTGCGGGTTCTGCAAGCAAGCTAATGAAACAAGGGAACACCTCTTCTTTACTTGCCCCTACACACACATGATTTGGAAGCACATAAAAGATTGGTTGGGCATTAGAAGAGCGATGACAACTGTTGAAAGCTCCCTTAAGTGGATTAAGAAAGATCACCGCGGGACAAGCATTCGAGCCAAAGCTATTTTGCTTACTTTTTGCATAGTGGTCTTTGAGATTTGGAGGGCAAGAAACACATTGCTCTTTGAAGGCACAAGCTTTCCGGCAGAAGAGGTCATTGCAAGAATCAAAACAACATCTTATAGAGTTCTCTATGATTTTATCCCCTCTTGTAATGGCACCATTTGGGTGACCACCCCTCCCCTCCCTCACTTCTTGTTTACTTTACGTTGAGGCTTGAGATACCTCAACGACTGATTGTAGCCACTTTTCTTTTCGTTATTAGTAATAATATTTGCATTTACCTAAAAAAAAAAAAAAGTAAGGTCTCATATACCTTCAAGTAAAGTCTCATATACTTTCAACTAAGTCTCATAACTTTCAAATAAATCTAGTCTCATGACTTTCAAATAAATCAAGTCTCATAACTTTCAAATAAATCTAGTCTCATGAATTTCAAATAAATCAAGTCTCATTAGTGTTGTAACTTAGCAAGATCAACTCGACTCCAATGCTTAATAAATACTCTTACCAACATCTCCCATAAGACTTGGTAAGGACTTAGGAATAATTTAGATATGTCTTTAGCATAGAATAAATAACATGAATACTCTAATAACGAGGCAGGTATACTTCAAGAAACAAGTCATGTATACTCCAATAATCAATCATGCCGATAGAAGGAAGAAGTTCACATACCTCATTGACGACTAACCAACATGACAAGTAGAATACGCCCCAATGTACTTCAACCTTATCGGTTATTCCACATGCCAAGTAGAATATTCCACACGTAGTTCTTCAACCTAAAATGACAATAGCACTTTTATCAACTTCAAGCTATCAAGTGTAAGACTTATACCAAGTAATCTCCCTCTTATTCTACGAAAATTTGGGCAACACTTCCTTTGTTTCTACGTACTTTTCCACCTTTTTCAAGGCCCGAATTTCAGAAATATCCAAACTCCGAATAGGGGCACAATCAAAACAGCAAATCAAGGGGATTACACGCCAACTTGACGTGTAAAATTCTGCCCCACAATGTATACAAACAGTCCATAAAAATAGTCCACAATTAATCAATATTAAGGGTACAATGTGAAGCCTTTAACACCCTTATTCCTTAGGACTTTCATTATCCATTACCACATTAATCATGCATGTTGGGGGCTGATTTTCCAGCATTAACAACACCCAAAACAGTCCATAAAATGACACGACAACATCTAACAGTTTTGGGCAGTTTTCGGCCAACAACACTACAACAATCCAAAGTCCTTTTCCATAATTCTGTATAATCCAATTCTCATTTCAACACCTATATATATTCCATATCACATATCAATAACAAGATTACTTCATTTTAGCATGCAACAAGTGTCGATAACAACGACAATAACCAACGAAATCCAAAGGGCCTAACATAGTCCACTCTCGGCCCAACATCCATAAATGGCCCAAATCCTTTTTAATATTCCTTATTTTTAGTACAAGATCATCTATACATATACACAATAAGTAATATCCAATTACTTTAAAATAACAAGAATCATTACCTCATTTTTTAGCCCAAAAATGCTAAAACAGTCAGTGGAGTATTTGGCCCGCAGTTTTCGTTTAGCTCCACTTCTTCAAGTACCAATCACATATATGTATCCCCTACAACCTTATACCCATCTTCCCTTCGCGTTTCGCTTCCAAAAAGTTGACGAACAACCCTAGGGTTTCACTCACATTTTCGGCTCAAAGGGGATTTGAGATTAGTGATGTATTATCTTGGCTAATCACTTGGTTAGGGACCTTAATCTTGTGTAATAAACTAGGCTTGGAAGATTTTATAATTTTTGATCTTCAAATTCCACCTTGGCCGAGAGCATCATTGAAGAGAGAGGGAGAAATGTTTCTTGGAATTTGGCTAAGTGTGAATGTCTAGCAAGTCCTCTAAGTATATATAAATATATCTCTAAGTATGAGATCATGACAAGTGGAGTGGGACCCACTTGTCCACTTGTCCCCATAATATCCAAGTCCAAGTCAAAGTCTTCCAAGACAAGTGGGGGTGACACATATCGCCCTCCGATTGGTCAAAAATTATTTCTTCCCAAAAACATTCTATACTTGGTCAAAATATTTCAAAATCTCGTGGGCCCCACAAAATCGTAAAATTTTCCGTGAGCCCCACATGACCAAATCTGAGACTTAAAAATTCAAACCTTCATAATCATATACTAATCCCATATACCAATTTTTGGGAATCAAATTCCAAGTCGTTAACTTTTTCCTTCACAAATTTTCTGGAATTTTTCTTTCTTTCCAAAGTTCAAATCTTATTTTCTTACGTACGTTCTCATATCATTGTCTTGGAATTACGGGGTATAACATCCTTCCCCCCTTAGAAACATTCGTCCCGAATGTTCATACTAGGTTCATGCTAAACAAAATCTCGACATAGTCTCCTTAATCTACACTCAACGAAACCAATTATGCCATACATGGTCACAATATATCACACATGCAAATACATCAATCAAAAGTCAAATGAGGAATCAAATCTAGAGGGTGTGTATCATCACAATTAACTCTCATTCATGGCCTAAAGGATTCTCTTTTCGTACCTTCATTAGTCATAACTATAAACACTTCAATCATTTTAACACTTGTTCGCTTCTTTTCTTACTTGTCGTACTTTTCTCATACTTCCAAAATTATTCTAGTATACGTACATAATCTCACATATTGCTCCTAATTCCAATCCTTGGCGTTTACTATATCCAAACTTGGTCATTATACTTAGATTCAATTTCCTTTACCTTTATCATCCTTGTAGTAATCCTTCTTTCTACTCATTATTAACCACAAATATCTCTACCTTGATACTCGATCGTATAGTTCCGTTTATACTTACTAACTGCTTTCACATCTCTAAGTCATTATCAAAGCTTAACCAACTCGTGATAACTCATAATCATTTCAGGCAACACACATATGACCCTAGTAAATATATCCGTATAAATGTACATCATTATACCAACTATACAACAATTTTACCAACTTGTATACCAAGGTCCATGCATTCCTGTCTGGGCCACTATTGCCTTTTTCGAAGGCATAGCGGCAACCAAAATAAAACGTTAGGGAGAGACTACCGTAACAACACAACTTTATCGCACGATCTCAGAGTGAGAAGAAGGGAAACCAAACCTAAATGTACTGTAGCCTCTTGTTTATAGATGTGGTGCACAACACACCGATAAACAAGACTCTACTATACACAGTCTGTAGACATTCCGAGGACTAACTGCTCTGATACCACTCTGTCACGACCCGAACCCCGGGCCCGCGACTGGTGCCCTACCTGGGCACCCTTCTATCCCTACAACACAAGTAAACTGCGGAAGATAAATAACACTAATTTTTTTCTTTAAACAAATGCAAAGCCGATAAGGCTGCCATAATATATAACGTCTGAATGGGACTACAACTGTACAACAATGTAAATACAACTCACGCCAGTCTAGCCCACATATGAATACAGACCTCTAAGATTTTGGACTGTAATCTATGATGGGACAAGGCCCCGCCGTACCCCTGAATATACCTAGCCATAGTGACAAGCTCCGGAAAATTGGAGCTATCTCAAAATGCTGAACAAGGATCCTAAGCTCGCGGATCCACAATTGAGTACTTAGACCTGCGGGCATGAACGCATCCCCCCGAAGGGGGTCAGTACAACAAGTACTAAGTATGGAATGGAAATAAAGTACAGTATTAAAATCATGGGTGGCCAAGAAATGACAGGGACAAGTAAAATAATCAAATACCAGATCCAACCGTGTCATAAAATAAGAGTCAATTGTACCTTGTATCATCAGACACCTGTACTAATCGCATCAGCATTTCGCCTCATGGATGCCTACTCATAGAATCATCATGTTCATACATGTATAGATAACGTATCATACTCCGTACATATAACCTTTCTGTTACACCCCGTATTTACAGGACATGTTTTAAGAACGTACGTAAGAACTCACAAGTGTTAAGATTTGAGACTTGTAAAAATTTATCGGAATTATGAAATTGTCGGAAAACGTAATATTGTGACGAATGGGAGGGCGACACGTGTCACCCCCCCTTATTGATGTCTTGGACGAAATACATGGGCACAAGGGTCATTTGACCCTTGTTAGGAAGACAAGTCTTGCAAGTAGTAAGGCTTGACATAATTGTCACGACCCGAACCCGGGCCCGTGACTGGTGCCTTACCCCGGGCACCCAAGTAGACATACATCAGAGTAATCAGCGGAATATAAAACATGACATGAAATAATATGAAGTGTAAAACAGTTTATTCGAGAAACTTGCCTTACGGCATATATATATAACTTGAATCCAACAGCATATCCCTATTACAAACTCGCCACAACAGATTACTGCACTTAAGAATGATATGACAACAATGGCGGGGCCCTCCATACCACGAATGTAAGTACCTACAACGCAGGGACTATACCATCGATAAGCCTCCGAGAAATGGATCTTCCCAAAACGCTGAATCGTGATCCTAAGAGCGAGGATCAACATCGGTGTACCTACTGCGCAGATTTAACGCAGCCCCAAGGGCGAGGTCAAGACAACAGTACCAAGTATGTGAAATCAAAATATCAGAAATGAAATCATAGTAGTCTATATAAAGCAGAGACATATATGATAACCAAACTACGATTCACAATAAATAAGGCCATGTCAAGTCAGGGACTCACGCCCTCAAGTCATCACTCAAATATAACTATGGGTCTCACGCCCACAACATCAATCATGCCCGTGGAATACCTTCCTCACTGCCGGCAGTCTATGATATAAAAGCACCAAGGAATACACATGAACACCAGGTCCCACCTGTGTCATAATAAAACCATACGGGGTAAGTATGAAGGCATAGCCGACTACTAAAACCCACAGTACCAACAAAGTCATAAACTGTATCATGAGATCTGTCTAGACCGCCACATGATCGAAGCTGGCCACTCGCCCGCAGTATCTAATGTGCGCGTCTAGTCCTGGAACTTCCCGCAGCTCCGCATAGGCCACTCCAATAGCCCGCATGAGGTATTCCCCGCATCGAGGGTAGCTACTCCCCGGCAACGTCCTGGACTCGCAGTCCGCATGGCCACATAGACCGCATGAGTTATAACCCCGCACACTAACCTGGAACTCTCGTAGCTCCGCATAGGTCACACAGACCCGCATGAGGTATTCTCGAATCATAGGTCACACAAACCCGCCTGAGTCTACCCCGCATCGGAGGGAAACTTAACCCCCGGAATCATGTCAAGAGGTGAGTGATATAATACTAACATAATAGCTTATCGTTAAACAACATAAGCACAACAAGGGAAACCCCTTTACACAAACATCACAAGATACTAACACACGTAGCATCCTAACATGTTTACTTATCAAATCAACAAGAAAGTATTACAAGGCTATCACAAACCAACACAATCAAGTTATTCACACAAGGTACTCTCTACTTTATGTAAGCAAGTTCGGGTTTTTATCCCCAAAGTACTTCATACAATAACTCTTTTTAAAAGATCCGTTTCTTTCACAAAAGTCACACAATACCCGTAGTATAAAAATAGAGTGACTATCTTTTTAAGTAAACCAAAACACTTCCTTTTGTAAAATCAAGTAACAACATTATTTTCCAAACGTTCAAGTTTGCCTAATTTCAAATGCTCAAGTTTCTCAGTTTCGAAAGGTTTCGTAGTTCATAGTCTTAATCACTTCAGAATATAATTCTCTTTTAAAACAATTTGAGAAACATATGCCTTTTGTGTGAGTAGGTTATTCTTGTTCATAACAATCTTATTAAAGCAGCCATGATCTAGGAAATGTACTATCATTTTGTCTCATCTTAGCTTCTATGCAGATGGAGGTTTCTACTAGTTTTAATAATACTTTATTAGTCAAAACATTTCCCTTTATTAACGCGGTGGTTAGCTCGATACTCATTCGATTTCAAATCAAGAAACATTATTCCTTTTAAAAATCAAGTACTCATTACTCACGAATGAGGTTTCACACTTTATAACAAAATTCATATCAATTCAATTAAGTCAAGTCTCTTATCTTTTAAGATCAAGTCTCTTAACTTCTAAAATCAATAAACCATTCTTTTGATCTCTCTTAAGTCGTTATACCTGACTTCCCATAAAGCTAGTATAACTCTTAAGCTTTTAAAACCAAGTATTACTCTTCTTTCAAAAACGGTTCTTAATTCTCTTGAAATACTTCAAAATTTTTATTATTCAGGCTTAAGTCAAAAGACATTGTCGTAAAACTACATTCAGTTAACACACGTACGTCTACCGTACTAAATATATTCTTTTAAAATATCATGCTCAAGAGGATAGGAAGAATCACATACCTCGCGACGATTTATCGACTATTAGCAAATAGCTCCAAAGTACTGTAATCCTGCTATCCTTTTCCACCCTTCGATTAGAATACGCTACTCGCAGTACTTCAACCTATAACAGTTATACAAGTTTATCAATGTCTAGACTACTCGGTAGAATAAATCTAGATACAAGATTCTACGGAAAATTTGGGCAGCACTTCCTACCCGTCAAACTTCACAAGTCTCATCAGAATACAAATTCTATGTAAGTCTGATTCAATTCCTTCTTATATACCTTCCTGGTATATAACTTATACTTAATTCTTATACTTCATAGTATATAAACTCAATTACAATAGGGAGACAAGATATTTACCTCGATAAGCCCAAAATTATCCAAGTTTAAATGTCGATCCTGAGCAACGTTTAGCTCCTACTCTGGGCGCTCCAACCCGCTCCAAACAACCCTTAGAAGTTCTACGCAACTTCTACTTAACACTTCAACCGACTATGAAGGTTTTCCTTAGGGTTTCGTTTTTGTGACTGAAGGGAATATAAGGTAGTATTTTCGGGCTCTACGTATAGAGGTAACTTTGGAATACTACAAGATATAAGACTAAGGTATTTTGGAATAGTAACAATACTTGGAGAATACTTTCTACCAAGGGGGGGTGTATTTTACGAGAACAACTCAAGGTAGGGGGGGTGTACCTCTCGGCCAACACCACTAGGAGGGGGAGGTACCTCTCGGCCAAAAGGCCTCACAAAGGGGGGAGGGGGAGGCTTGGACGAAAACACTACACTAAGGGGGAGAGGGCTTTCAAGACTTAGAAAACATTGTGAGGATGAAGAAGTCTTCACAAAGGGGGGGTATTTATAGGGAAACCAATGGCTAAGATCAAGCCAAATGGGGGGGCAAGTGGAGGGTCAAAATTTTCCCAAGTGCACCCTAACCCTACTCCACAAATCCCTCACAAACATTGACCCATGATTTAGGCACAAAACATTGCACAAAACGTGCACATTCTCGGCCACCACAACCGTCCACTTGAGGGTGACAAGTGTCGCCCTCTCGTTGGTCCAAAATATTTCGTCTCTCGGAAAAATCCGCAAAAATAATAAATGACATAGCCGTAATTTTCCCTTCGCAAGTTTTGTAAAACGTTTCGTCGAAAAACGATTCTTTTCGGGGGTTGTGAACAAAATTTCGACCCTTGCCTATCTTAAGGCTCAAACTTCTCTACGTACGCCCTCACGTACATACTCTGGAAATATGGGGTATAACAATAATTGACTTAGTCAATGGGTCCACAAGCTTGATATTTAAGAGAACCATCATCCTAGCCACCCATTTGTGCACATCTTAACCCTTCATGTTACTTTATAATACTACTAGTAGTGAGACAAGTCCACACTTAGCCAAATTTTCAAGAGGAATTGAAGAACATGAGCAATGTGCTCTCGGGTTTGTCCCTCTCCTTCAACAAATTTTTTTGTTTGTTATCCATTTTGCTCCACACTTTAAACCAAGATTCATGAGGGTATTGTAAGCATATCTCATTAAAAAAATCTCGGAAAAAGATAGTTTTTGGGATAGTCGCAAAGTGAAAACCTAGTTGCTTTCTAGGTTTTGGATTGGAAGTTTGAAGGAAAGTTGTTGGTATTGTTCTAAGGGTCTCAAGTAGCGGATTGAAGTGTCTTGAAGAGTCTCTAAGTTGCTAAGGAGCGACTTCGGATTTGGAGTTGGATTAAGATTCGTTGAGGTATAATCTTGTCTCTTAAAAGTGTTCCAAGATTATATATATTGTTGTTAGCTTGGCATATAGCTAGCATGAAGTTTATGTGTTGAAGTTTATAAGTATTATGGATTGATTGTAGCTAAAATCCGAAATGTCATTTAAGCCTTGTGAAGTTGGATTACATTTTGGTCGTCTATTAGAATTGTCGCATGTTAATTACTTGAAGATTATAGTAGTTATAATCGGTTGCGACTTGATATCATGTTATGCTAACAACTTGGATTGAAATGGAAATTGGATAAGAATTGATGTTGTAGTACTTCAAGTTAGCCGAATTGGCCTAGTAAGTTGTATTAATTTGATATCTATTGTGGGGCGGAATTTTACACGTCTAGTAGGCGTGTAATCCCCTATTGATGATTTCATTGTTTGGGCCTTAAATGTGGCGTGTTTGGTTATTGTATTCGGCCTTGAAAAAGGTGGCAAAGTGAGTAGAAACAAAGGAGGTGCTGTCCGATTTTCCGTAGAATTTAGTGACTTAGCACTTAGAATATTCTACATTTGAAGTAAGAGGTTAATGGACGTATTGTGACCATTATAGGTTGAAGTACTAAGTATAGCGTATCCTACTTGAAGGATGGAATAGCTATCAAGGTTGAAGTACTTTGGAGCATTTTGCTACTTGTCGATAATCGTCGCGAGGTATGTGAACCTCTTCCTTCCTTTGGCATGATTCTATGTATGGAATATACCGGTGGTATCATTTCATGTTCCTTCTACTCTTAGAAGTTAAGAGGTAGTTGTGTGATTTACTCTATGTAGAACTTTTCCTATCTTTTGAGCATGACTAGTTGCACGCATGTAGTACGGTAGACGTACCACACCTTGATATCCTTTACTAGTTTTATGAATAGCCAAGTCGGGTGAGTTAGGAGATTAACTCACTTCTTTGAAAGAATAAAGGATGTCTTAAGTTTTATTAAGTTAAGGGACTTGAAGAGTCTTAAAGTATGTGATACTTGTTCCGTTTTAAACGTATAAGTCCCTTGGATAGGAAATTATATTTTGGCTAAGGTATAAAGTGAATATAACGACTTTATGGGAAGTTGGTTATATTTGCTTTATGGAAAGATAAATGACTTGATTTTAATGAAAAGGCAACTTGATTTTAAGGCATCAATTGCCTAAGGTTTTATAATAAAAGGAGTCACTTGATTTCTAAAGGTTAAGAGACTAATTGTAATTTGAAAGTTAAGAGAATTGATTTGAAAGTATATAATACTTGGTTTCAAAAAGGTATAAGTCTCTTGGTTATAAAAGGAATGGGTTTGTCTAAAACCATAAAGGGTTATAACGGCTTTATGGGAAGTTGGTTATAACGGCTTTATGGAAGGTTAAGAGAATGGTTTTCTCTAATAAAGTAATCAAAGAAATAACTTGAATTAATGAAGGGCAATGTGATTTAAAGGTATCACTTGCTTAAAAGCTTTAAAGTAAGGGTCACTTGATTTAGAAGCCGATGATTGTATTTCTAAAAGTATCGTGACTTATGTGAAGTGTACACAAGCCTGGATACTACGGGTGTTAGTATCTTGGGGTTAAATTCCCGGATTTTTATGTATAAAATGGAAGTGCCATGAGTTTATAAAAATGGAAGTCTAAAGGGTTTAATGAACTTGCCTGTATTTGCTTGTGATAGCTTTAAGTGCAAGTATTATATGTTACGTTGTCGTGACTCTCAGTTGGAGGGTCAGCTGTCTTGTTATAAGTTTACTTGGATGTACCGTCAGTGATGTGGGATTCCACGGGTATGCTTCCATCATGATTGATCCTTGGACATGCTTATACGATGTGGGATTCCGGGGCATGTGACCAGGATGCGGGTTAGATGCCCGGACATTTTATCGGACGTACCGGCAGTGACGGGGGATTCCACGGGTATGCTTCCATTGTGATTGATCTTGGCCATGCTTATACGATGAGGGATGCCGGGGCATGCAGCCAGGATGCGGGTTAGATGCCCGCGCGTTTTATTACTCCATGGCCATGCTTATACGATGTGGATTCCGGGTCATGCGACCATGTTATATTTTACTCCATGGGCTAGCTCCCCATGAAGACCTGCACCTACGATGAGGGATGCCGAGGGCACGTTATGGCCATGCTTATACGATGTGGGATTCCGGGGCATGCGGCCGCGTTATATATATATATATATATATGTGTGTTGTGTATGTGTACGCCGACAGTGAGGTGGGATGCCACGGGCGCGACACATGGTTATATTTTACACTTATAGTTGTCGGCAGTGATGTGGGATTCCACGGGCAGGATATATATATATGTGTTGTGTATGTGTACGCCGACAGTGAGGTGGGATGCCACGGGCGCGACACATGGTTATATTTTACACTTATAGTTGTCGGCAATGATGTGGGATTCCACGGGCAGGAGATATATATATGTGTTGTGTATGTGTACGCCGACAGTGAGGTGGGATGCCACGGGCGCGTCACATGGTTATAATTTACACGATATGCCGGCAGTGATGGGGGATTCCACGGGCACGCTTTGATATTTGTGTGACTTGATCGCGTCCCAGATTGGGCCGGGTAGTATAGGCGCCCCTCCTTAAAGGTTCGGATTATACTTATGAAAGATAAGTAAGTTATACGTTAATGAACTTAATGATTTTCCTAATCAAGTACATAAGAATGTGACTATAACTTCTATTGAAAATGGGAAAAGATAATAAGGTACGATTAAGTTCATAAGTGGTAATGACACGCGGATCCGCATGCATCAGATATTTGTCCTCGTCATTCTTTTGTACGCTTATGATCTGCATCAGACGTTATTTTTGTTCCATATTCGCACTGTTGTAATCGACTTCTTCGGGCCGCGTCATGCCCGCAGTTTTAGGTACCAGGTTGGTGATCCTTGCTCTTAGGATCTCGGTTGATTTTGGGAAAAAGCTCCATTTGCTCGAGGCTTATCTCTTGCACGGTTTTCCCTGAGGTTGTAGATTCATGTATATTCAGGGGTATGACGGGGCCCTGTCCCGCCACAGTTGTTATGTTAAAACTCTTAGAGGTCTGTAGTCACATATTGTGGTCAGTTTGTAAAGGAAATGAGACAACTGCTTCGGTTGTATATATAAATGTCCAGGAAGGTAGCCCTATCGGCTAACCTGTTGTTTTACTTTTGTTGATTTATTTATAAGTTTCATGTATGTTTCGCTGATTATCTCTGATGTATACCGTAGTGGTTCCTGTGTAGGCACCGGGCCGCGGCCGGGTCGGGTCGTGACACTGTCCCGGCCCATATTGGGACTCGGTCCTCATACTCTGTATCTAACATGTCCCGGCCCATTAGGGGAGTCGGTTTAATCATGACTATCCATATAACCCTCATATGTGTACATGCATCGTGTCCCGGCCCACCATGGGACTCGGTGTATCAACTCAACCATATAATATTTTAAACCATCTCTTGACTTTCCATAAAACCGTTTGTCACGACCCAGCCTCGGGCCCGCGACTGGTGCGTTTCTAGTACACGTACTACACTTCAGTCATCTCTTCAGTTTCCAAAACCTTGGAGTTACCACCTACAAACTTGGTCATTACGCTAGCTTCAATTTCTTTTAAGGTCATTCCCGGCCTTCACGATCCGATTCTGGTCGAGCACATCCACGAACTCGTACGATGGTTACCTAAACTTGGGCCTAGCACCCTCGTGACCCTATCACCTAGCGGGACCACCTCAAACTGACCCCATCTCATTCCGGGCTGCGGGTTGACCCGCGATATGGCCTCAACCCGACCCACTTCGTACCAAACTCTTGTTCCCGGTCCGGAACAATCTCACTATTCAAGTCATGACTAGTGGTCTTCTTAGCTCAACTACCTACTTTCATCTCACACCACAAATATACCCCACATATACTATGTACTCTGACAAGGATCAACCGTAAATCTTTTACTCAAGACGGCCTTGCATCTAAGGTCTCCACGTGTAATATTCTAAGGCTCACAATTTCCATGTCCCCAAACTTACCTTTTTAACTAACCATGTTCTCTAAATCACAATTTACACAATGCTATCCGAACATAACACTTAACATAAAATCATCATATGTCGCATACTAATCTCTAGAGGGTTAAGGATATACCTGTAACTATTGCTTCACTTTCCCTTTGTCGCTCTAATCATAATCCTGCCCTGCTGGGCGCCTAGCTAGAGAAGGTGATGAACCACCCATCGATCTGGGCGTCGAGTCGTAACATCCGCGCTACCTCTGGTCGGACAGTTTCTCACCAAATGGCCCAGCTGGCCAAAAGCATAACAATCTCCCAAACTAGCACGACACTCCCCATGATGGATTTTACCACAACGGCCACACTGAGGTAAGGGTGGCCTCATCCGGCTAGCACCCCTACTCCCCCGAAAACCTGAAACATTGGAGCCACGACCGCCCCGAATACCCTGATGTCCCAAGATCAGAGGAGCACTCTATACCGGCTGAGGTATATATTCGATCTTCACGAGGTTGCTCGCTCGAAAGTTACCATAGGACCCTACCGCTCGCCCTCTTCTCGCGATTCGTCATTCCGCCGAATTTACGTTTCCTCCGTCTGCTGCGCATAAGCCTGCATGCGGGCAATGTCCATGCCCGGGTGAAGAGCTACACCCGTGCAACCCTCTGCTAAATAATCGTCAAGTCTTGTGACATATCGGTGCACTCTATCCTCCATGTCTGCCACTAAAGCGGGGACGTACCGAGCCAATGAGTCAAACTCTACATTGTACTCCCGAACCGTCCGCCCGTTCTGCCTCAACATCAAAAATCTATCGGCCCGAGCCCTCCTCATCTGCGGAGGCAAGAAATGGCTAAGAAACGCCTCTGAAAACTCTTCCCAAACAACTGGAAGTGCATGCTCCCCCCGGGATAGTTCCCATGAATCAAACCAGTCTACTGCAGTATCACGCAGCCGATGTGAACCCAATACCACCGACTCTGTCTCCGAGGCCTTGATCACTCTCATGATCCGCTGCAATCGCTTGGATAAACTCGAAGATCATCCTCGCCTCGACCCATAGAACTCGTGGATCGCAACTCAAAAGTCCGAAGTCTCAAACTATCGAGCATGGGTGAACTACGGCACAACCGAACCGCCGCCTCGCTCGCCTCATTCTCGCCACAATCCTAGCTAGTAACTGGTCCATCTCCTTGTAACCCATATCCTTCGTTTCGCCGTGGGATCAAGTCCTGTGCATCGTGGGCCTCGTGAGAGACCGTTCTCGCTCTAAGCTCTCCCGGGCCGGGCGGCCATAGAATTCGCTGCCTCAAGCACCACCTCAGGTAAGGACTGGGCATGTGCCCTGGCAACCCTCTGTGCTCTACTCGCAGCTCCCTCGGCTGCCTTGCCCTTCTGGGCTCTGGTTGCCATGCGTAGAGACATAACTGATACATAAGAATATGTCAGAGGGAGACCAACTTATAACACAGCTCTAAGGCACGATCTCAGAGTGAGAAGAATGGAAACCAATCCTAAATATCCTATAGCCTCCTGATTATAGGTGTGGTGCACAACACGCCGATAATCAAGACTCTACTAGATACGGTCTGTAGACACTTTCCGATGATTAACTGCTCTGATACCACTTTTGTCACGACTCGGCCTCGGGCCCGCGACTGGTGTCTTACCCCGGGCACCCTAGTGATAACACATCAGAGAAAAACCAGCGGAAATAAAATCATAGACATGAAACAAGATATACAATAAGAAATAGGCTAACCAAAACGGTCACCTTTCTGTATATATACATAAAACCCGAACAGTTATCCTTTACAAGCCCAACTCACAACAGTACTACAGACCTCTAAGAGTTTTTTATAACAACTACGACGGGACAGGGCCCCGCCATACCCCTGAATGTACAAGAACCTACAATCTCAGGGAAACATACCAAAAGTTAAGCCTCCGGAGAAACGGAGCTTCCCAATACGCAGAACTGTGATCTTAAGAGCGAGGATCAACAACTGGTGTACCTCTACCTGCGGCATGAAGCAGCCCCCCGAAGGAGGTCAGTACAACAGGTACCAAGTATGTGAAACTGAAAATACTGTAATGAAATCATAATAGTCTATATAAAATAGGAGAAATGTATGATAACCCAACTACAGTACACAATGTATAAGCAGTCATGTCAAGTCAGGGACTCACGCCCTCAAAGTCATCACTCAAATATAACCATGGGTCTCACGCCCACAATATCAATCATGCCCATGGAATTCCTTCCTCACTGCCCGCAGTCTATGATATAACAACACCAAGGAGTACACATGAACACCAGGTCCCACCTGTGTCATAAAACCGTACGGGGAAGTACGAAGGCATAGCTACCAGAACCAGCCTGCATCATCAACTGACCGGGGCAAGTATGAAAGCCAACTACCAGAACCTACCGTACCAACTATGCTATAAAACTGTACCACGAAGCTGACCGGGGCAAGTAAGAAAGCCACTACCAGATACCGCATGCATCACGTCGTTGACCGGGGCAAGTACGAAAGCTAACTACCAGATACCGCCTGCATCACGAGACTTCGTCATAAAACTGCTATAAAACTAACTCACGGCCGACCGGCAAGTACGGCGCCGACTACCGATACCTCTCGCCACGCCGTCACGGCCGGCAAGTACGAAAGCCAACTACCAGAAACCTCATGCATCACGAGACTTTGCCATAACACTGACCGGGGCAAGTACGAAAGCCAACTACCAGATACCGCATCGACCACGGCCGGGCAAGTACGGGCTAACTACCGATACCGCTCGCAAGAAACCTCATGGAGAGCTAGTCCATGGAATAACACTATCAACAGGGAACGAACCCTCATCATGGCCGCATACCCGTGGACCATCCATCGAGTCAGTATGCCCAAAATGATCAAGAATAACATGACCGGCCCTCCATCGAGAGACGCGGTAGCATAAGGATACAATACTTGCACAACAAGGCTATCACAAGCAAACATAGGCAAGTTACTCACACTCAAGGTACTTTCATTTTATGCCAAAAATCCGGGTTTTAACCCCAAAGTACTACATACTTTCATTCTTTCAAAAAGACCTCTTTTTACGTAAAAGTCACACGATACTAATACTCGTAGTGTCAAAGCACGTTTTCTTTTCAAACCAAATTACTACACCTTCAGAAAATCTTTACAAGGCCTTTAAAATCAAGTATACTTTTAAAAACCCAAGTAACTTACTCTTTTCAAAACAAGTAATCCATACTTTTAAATCAAGTTACTTCTCCTTTTCCGAAATCAAGTCGTTTATAAGTCAAGTCTCTTATCTTTCAAAATCAAGTCGTTTAGCTTTCAAAACCAAATCAAGACAATATCATGCCTTCCTTTTAAACAAAACACTTCTCCTTTCAAAGGTCAAGTAACAATATACTTCTCAAAATAGTTTAAGCCTCATTATTTCTTGAAAATATCAAGTTACCGTTTTAAATCCAATGATACAACCTTTCTTTCGTTTTCATAAAGTCGTTATAACTAACTTCTCCTAAAGCTGTTATAACACTTTATATTTTAAACCAACCAAGGACAACTACTCATATTTCCGAAATCAAGATAACTTTATTCTTTTAAAGACCAAGTACCCATTACTCACGAATGAGGTTTCACAACTTTTTAACACAATTCAAGTTCTTAACATTTCATATCAAGTCAAGGACACAAAAAGGAAATCCAACTCCTTTCACACACGTGCGTCTACCGCACTATATATTTCACAAATAATCATGCTCAAGAGAATAGGAAGGATCACATACCTCTTCGGCTTAATCCACAAGTCAAGTCGAGTATGTCGCGCGTAGACAATCCACCTATAACAACCAAACACGTCTATCAACGTCTAGATCTCTTCGTAGAATAATTCTAAGTATAAGGTTCCTTATTCTACGGAAAATTCGGCAGCACTTCCCCTGTATTTACTTACTTCCTACCTTTTTCAAGGCCTGATATCAATAGCCAACATGCCACATTTAAGGCGCAACAATACAACAGTCAAAGGGGATTACACGCTTAACTGGACGTGTAAAATTCTGCCCCACAATATACTAAACAGTCCATTTATTTTCAATCTTCTTTCCACATGTCATATACTCAATTATAAACTACTACAACATGTAATATCCAATTACAATAGAAGGACAAAGATCATTACCTCGATAAGCCCAAAATTATCCAAGATTATAAGTCGATCCTTAGCAACGTTTAGCTCCAATTCCTTACGTTCCAACCCGCTCCAAGTAACCCTTAGAAGATCCTAACCAACTCCTCTTCAAGATCCAACTCCAAAAAGTGAAGAACACTTAGGTTCCAACACTACCAACTTTCTACAAGGGTGTATATAGGCTAGGGGTGTGAAATCTTTTCCAACTCTTGGTTCACAATCTTCCTAACACCTTAAGGAAGAACACTTAAAAGTTTAAGGATTTTTGGACAACTTTAGGTCAAGGGGAGGGCTAATTGCCGAGAGCTACAACAAGGGAGGGAGGGAGAATTGCCTTGGAAATTATTTCAAGTGTGGGATGAATAAGTCTTGCATTCAAGGGGGGTATTTATAGAGAAATAAAAGGCTAGGATTAAAACAAGTGTGTGGTGAGATTGGGGGACAAGTGTGTGTGGGTCCCACCATCCACATGGCCACACAAAATTTGAGACAAATGGCAAGGCCATTTCGGCCAAGCATGGACAAGTGGCTAGCCACTTGTCCCACCCATTTCGACCACATTCCACCTAAGGGGGTGACACGTGTCGCCTTCCTATTCGTCAAAAATATTTCATCAACCGAAAATATCCATAATGTCCAAAATCTCGAAAATAATGTGGGTCCCGCAAAACCGTAAATTTCTCCAGTGGGCCCCACGTGACCAATTTCGGAAATAAAATTCCATAATTCTATTATATTCCCAGAAGTACGAATACCAAATCTGGGAATCCAATTCCCATTAACGAACCTTTTTCCTTCACAAAATTCGGAAAATTTTCCGTCGGAAAATCAAATCTTTCTTCCTTTCCAATCTTAATGTCGTATTCTCATACGTACGTCCTCACATACGTACTCTGGAACTACGGGGTGTAACATTCTTCCCCCCTTAGAAACATTCGTCCCGAATGTTCCTTCTAAGTCTCCAGACACACATGTGCCGGTTAGTCTTCACTACTATACTTACAAAACCAATTATGCCACACATGGCCATAATATAACATATGCGCAAAACTCAAATCCAAGCCAACGAGGAATCACCTCTAACGTATATAACAACACTAAAGCTTTCACCCATGGTCTAAAGGATACTCTCTTCACATCTTCTCTTCACAAAAATAATCACTTCCATTATTTCAACATATGTTCGCTTCTTTACTTACTCGTCGTACCTTTCTCGTACACCCTAACTCTTTCTAGTACACGTACTACACTTCAGTCATCGCCTGGTTTCCAAAACTCGAGTTACCATCGCACGACCCGACCGGCCGCGATCGTGCCCTACCCGGGCACCCTGCCTGTATACATCGAGAATAGCAATGAACATACACAACATAAACACACGTGTAAACAATAAACATCACAGCAGCCGATAAGGCCGCTTCCATAATATAAACATAATCAAAAGTACAACTGCATAACTCGCTTTTACACCCAACCACATATGTGAATACATTACTCTAGGAATAACAATCGTGGCGATGTGGTCTCGCCATACCCCGAATGTACATAAATCTACAACATCAGGGAAAGACTGTACCAAAAGAGATAAGCCTCCGGAGAAATGGAGCTTCTGACGTCTGATAAGTGATCCTAAGAATGAGGATCCACCACCTGCTTACCCTTTCTCGCAAGATGAACGCAGCTCGAGGACGGGGTCGCGACACAATATGTAAACGAAAATACCGTAATTACATCATAGTTTAAAACAAAGCCGAGACATGTATGATAATCAAATTACAAGACATCGCAGGCCTTACTAACAATGAGTAAATAGTAGTATACTTACAATATACAATAGGAAGCTCACGATCAAAGCAGGGCCACCCGCCCGCAGTATCATTAAGCAACCCTACTCCTGGGACTATTCCACCCGCATAGGTCGCGTGGACCCGCATGAGGTATTCCTCGCATGGGACTATTTTACCCGCATAAGCCCTTACGACTCGCACGAGGTATTCCCCATAGGTCGGACCCGCCGCACGGGACTATTTCACCCGCATAAGCCCTCGCGGACTCGCACGAGGTATTCCTCGCATCGTGGGTAGCAAATCCACTAATATGCAAATGTTACAAACCCGGGAATGACTCGTAATGAATAATATACCACTAGCACAAAACCGGCTATCATACAATATATAAGCAAGTTAAGAATCCCCTAACTTCTTATTATTCTTGTTCACATACACTCTCATTTTAGTTTACTTAAGGCACTAACATGTCTTTTATAACGATCCGGGAATTTAATCCAAAGTACTACATACTTCCACTCTTTAAAACAAATGACTCTTTTTAGTATAAAACTTCCAAGATACTATTAACCATAGTATCAAGTCCAAATTACATTTCAAGGCAAGTCACAATACCTTTAGAAATAAAGTTAGGTCTCTAAATCAAGTGACTCCTTTTATTATAAAACCTTAGGCAATTGATGCCTTAAAATCAAATTGCCTTTTCATTAAAATCAAGTCATTTATCTTTCCATAAAGCAAATATAACCAACTTCCCATAAAGTCGTTATATTCACTTTACACCTTAGCCAAATACAATTTCCTATCCAAGGGACTTATACGTTTAAAACGGAACAAGTATCACATACTTTAAAACTCTTCAAGTCCCTTAACTTTAATAAAACATTAGATATCCTTAATATTTTCAAAGAAGTGAGTTAATCTCCTAACTCACCCGACTTGGCTATTCATAAAACTAGTAAAGGATATCAAGGTCTTGTACGTCTACTGTACTATATACGTACAACTAGTCATGCTCAAAAGATAGGAAAGTTCTACATACCTCTTCGGGTCAACCACTTGCCAAGTACAATGCCCCACCCGTAGTATGTCAACCTATAATATCCACAATACGTCTATTAACGTCTTACTTCAAACGTAGAATATTATAAGTGTAAGGTCACTAATTTCTACGAAAAATCGGACAACACCTCCTTTGTTTCTACTGCTTTGCCACCTTTTTCAAGGCCGAATACAATAACCAAACACGCCACATTTAAGGCCCAAACAATGCAATCAACAATAGGGGATTACACGCCTACTAGACGTGTAAAATTCCGCCCCACAATAGATATCAAATTAATACAACTTACTAGGCCAATTCGGCTAACTTGAAGTATTACAACATCAATTCTTATCCAATTTCCATTTCAATCCAAGTTATTAGCCTAACATGATATCAAGTCGCAATCGATAATAACTACTATAATCTCCAAGTAATTAACATGCGACGATTCTAATAAACGACCAATTGTAATCCAACTTCACATGGCTTACATTACATTTCGGATTCTAAGGCTACAAGCAATCCATAACACTTATAAACTTCAACACATACACTTCATGCTAGCAACATGTAAAGCTAACAACAATATAAATAATCTTGTAACACTTATAAGGGACAAGATTATACCTCAACGAATCTTAATCCAACTCCAAATCCGAAGTCGCTCCTTAGTAACTTAGAGCCTCTCCAAGACACTTCAATCCGCTTGTTGAGACCCTTATAACAACACCAACAAATTTCCTTCAAATCTACAAACAAAACCTAGAAAGACAACTAGGTTTTCGCTTTGCGACTAACCCGAAAACTATCTTTTTCCGAGATTTTTCTATTGAGATATGCTTACAATACACTCATGAACCTTGGTTTAAAGTTAGGAGCTTAATGGACAAGAAACAAAAAAAAATCTTTCTCAAGTTGAGTGAACCCGAGAGCAATGCTAAGAGTTCTTCAAATTTTTGTGAAAATTTGGTTAAGTGTTAAGCCTTGTCCTGCACTACTAGTATTATATAGTGTAATGCAGGGTCAAGATATAAACAAATGGGTGGTTTGGATGAGCTCTTATCAAATATCAAGCTTTGTGGATCCTTTGACCAAGTCAATTCTCTCAAGCTTTCAAGTTGCAAGACTTGTCTTGCTAACAAAGGTCCAATGACCCTCTTGCCCTTGCAAAATTCATCCAAGGCATCATTAAGGGGGGTGACACGTGTCGCCCTCCCATTCGTCATAATAATACGTTTTCCGACAATTTCATAATTCCGATAAAAAAAATTTACAAGTCTCAAATCTTAACACTTGTGAGTTCTTTCGTACGTTCTTAAAACATGTCCTGTAAATACGGGGTGTAACATTCTTCCCCCCTTAGAAACATTCGTCCCCGAATGTTCTTTCGGAGTCAAACTTAAAATTAGCGATACCGTTTCCTTTCACAACCCCGTCATACCAATAATGCCACACATGGCCACAAAATAGCATTTACACAAAACAAATGCTTCAATTAAAACTTGACAAGTAAGGGAAAAGAATTACCTGAAGGTGTAGGGAATAAGTGAGGATACTTCCTCAACATGTCCTCTTCCGCTTCCCAAGTCATCTCCTCTCGGTTATCATTCCTCCACAAGACTTTGACGGAAGCCACATCCTTGGTCCGCAGCCGTCGACTGGGCGATCGAGTATCGCTATGGGACTCTCCTCATACGATAACCCCTCTGTCACCTGGACCTCACTAGTAGGGAAAACTCTCGCTGGATCTCCGATACACTTCCACAACATACAAACATGAAAGACCGGATGTACCGCCTCTAACTCTGATGGCAGATCCAACTCATAGGCAACCTTGCCCACTCTACGGAGGATCTGGTAGGGCCCAATGTACCTTGGGCTGAGTTTTCCCTTCTTACCAAATCTCATCACACCCTTCATGGGTGACACCTTCAAGAAGACCCAATCGTCTACCTGAAACTCCAAATGCCGACGTCGATTATCCGCGTATGACTTCTGCCGACTCTGAGCTGCTAACAGTCTCTCCTGGATAAGCTTCACCTTATCCATGGCTCACAACCAAGTCCGCCAACTAATCGCACTCGCCCACGTCGAACCAACCAATCGGCGACCTGCATTTCCGCCCATATAAAGCCTCGTATGGCGCCATCAGTATACTGGAATGGTAGTTGTTGTTATAAGCAAACTCCACAAGAGGCAAATGATCCTCCCACCTACCCTTGAAATCAATCACGCAGGCACGCAACATATCCTCAAGTGTCTGGATAGTACGTTCTGCCTGCCCGTCCGTCTGAGGATGAAATGATGTACTGAGACTCACATGTGTCCCTAATCCCTTCTGGAAAGACCTCCAGAAGTTAGCCGTAAACTGGGCTCCCCTATCAGATATAATCGACACCGGGACACCGTGCAGCCTCACAATCTCTCTGATGTACAATCCGGCATAGTCCTCACCAAAACGCCATCCCGATCGAAGGAAATGGGCTGATTTCACACCACAACAACAACCCAAACGGAGTCGTACTTCCTCTGAGTACGAGGTAACCCTGTAACAAAGTCCATGTTGATCACCTCCCACTTCCAAGTCGGAATCTCAATAGCCTGCAATAATCCACTGGGCCTCTGGTGCTTGACCTTGACCTGCTGGCAATTAGGACACTGTGCAACAAAACCTGCCACGTCCCTCTTCACGCCATCCCACCAATACAAACATCTTAGGTCATGGTACATATTGGTCGACCCCGGATGAATAGAATAACGAGCACTGTGTGCCTCCCCCAGAATCTGCTGACGAATTCCTGACACATCGGAAACACACAACCGGCCCTCAAATCTCAGCACCCCATCCGACGCTACCTCGAATAGACTATTCTCCTCTCAGAGAGCTGCATCTCGATATCGTACCAACACTGGGTCCTCAAACTATCGCCTCTTCACCTCATCAACGATGGAAGACTCGGCAACCTCACGAACCCGCACTCGCTATCGCCAGATTTCGATCAAACGAACCCCAAGGCTCGCTAATCGGTGGATCTGACGACCATGTCCCGCCTCTCCGCCGTACTTCCGACAGTGCTACCTATCGATCTACGACTCAAGGCATCAAGAACTACGCTGGCCTTCCCGATGGTATGTAATATCAACATCATAATCTTTCAAAGAACTCTAACCACCGCCTCGCCGCAAGTTCACTCCTCGCTCGAAGATATACTTCGAGGCTCTTGTGGTCTGTATAAATATCCACATGAACCCCATACAAATAATGTCTCCAAATCTTCAAGGCATGAATAATCGCGCCAACTCTAAGTCGTGGTAGGTAATTCCTCTCATGTTTCCGTGAATCGTCGGGAAGCATAGGCTATAACCTTGTCGGCCGCATCAAACACACCCTAGCCCGATACCCGAGGCATCACAATAGATCACGCACTGCCTAACCCTCGTGAAGAGTAAGAACCAGAGTCAGAGTCAACCTTTCCTTCAAAGAATCGGAAACCCTTCTCGCAAGCCTCGCTTCATCGGAACTTGGCCGCTTCTCGAGTCGGGCCTAGTCAATCTGCCAAATCAAGCAACCGCTTCCACAAACTCGTGATAATAACTCGCCAAATTTCAAGAAAATGCGCACTTGGCCGAGTAAGAGGTCTCGCCAAGACTTGACTACCTCAATCTTTGTCATATCCACCAACACCATCACCCCAATAATATGCCCTGTGAATGCCATCGAGGCCAACCAAAACTCACACTTGAGAACTTGGCGACAATCGCCGGCCCGAGAACCCCAAGTACCGCCTCGCTGCTCGCATGCCTCGCCTGTCCGCGAATAAACCAGATGTCATCGATGAATACAATCACAAATGTATCCAAAATGGCTTGAACACCCTGCTCATCAAATCCATAAATACTACTGAGCGTTGTCAAACCGAAGACATAACCTCAACTCATAGTGCCCATACCGGTCCCGAATGCGCCTTTGGGATATTCGCCTCGAACTCGAACTCGATGATAACTGCATCGCAGTGTCTATCTTGAGAAACACCTCGCACTCGCAATCGGTCAAACAAATCATCAATCCCGGGAGTGGTACTTATTCTCGATGGTTACCTTATTCACCGCATGTAATCAACACACATACGCAGCTGGCCCCATCCTTCTTCTTCACAAACAAAACCGGCGCTCCTGTGGAGATACACTAGGCCCGATGAAACCTTTTTCCAAAGAAATCTTTCACCTGGTCCTTCACTCCTCAACTCAAAGAAAGCCATCCTCAGTATGGCGGAATGGAAATAGGTCGAGTGTCCGCAACGTGTCAATACAAAACTCAATCTCCTCTCGTGAGGGATACCCTAAGATCGCCCGAAACACCTGAAACTCCATAACCATCGCACCGATCAAGAATCGCACTCACCAGATCAAATACCCGAACCAGATGATAGATGTATCATTTCTGCACCATCTTCCTAGCCTTGAGGTAAGAAATAAACCTACCTCTCGGCGACGCTGTGTTGCCCTTCCACTCGATAACTGGCTCGCCAGGAAACTGGAGCCGAACCAACCTATACCTACAGTCAACGTTGGCATAACAAGAAGCCAACCAGTCCATACCCATAATGACATCAAAATTTGTCATCTCCAACTCTATCAAGTCTGCAAGGGTCTGACGACTGTAAATAAATACCGGACAACCTCTATACACCCGCCGCCTAACATCGAATAAATCCCATCGCGTAGCTACCTCAAAAGGCTCTATCGACACCGGCTCTATCCCGATTCTACCCGCGATAAGAGGGGACACATAGGACAAGGTAGAACCTGGATCTATCAAAGCATAAACATCACAGTTTGAAATCAATAATGTACCTGTGACGACGTCAGATAATATATGCGGTTCTGTGGACCGCTAGAACTGGAACCACCACCACGACCTCTACCGCGGCCTGCCGGTCCGTGAGTACCCTGCCCTCCGGGGCGCATAACCACAGAAGGAGAGGAAGACCCAAAGAATCGATCCCGCTGGCCGCACTGCATTACCCATGCGCTCTCGACGACAATCTCTCTTTAAATGGCCCACCGCCACAAGAGTAACAAGCTCCTCGCAAGAACACGACACTCGCCTGCGCGATCTATCGTGACGAGCACACCGAGATGCTGGTGGCCTCGATCGCGACGATCCTCGCCTCCCGAAACCTCAAGTCCTGGAGCCCGACCGCCCCGAATGGCTCGGCCGATCGACCTCCTACCGTAAAACCGTGACGGAGCACTCGCGGCCGGCCGGAATGTGGACCCAATCTGACGAGGCCGCCCTCCTCGAAATCGCCCCGAGACCGCTGCCCCGCCTCTTGGGCCGCTCGAGTCAACTGATCCTCCTCTCTCTATCCTCTATCCTCGCGCATATGCTCGCATCTCCGCAATGTCCATATCGGGTCAAGAGCCACCCCAAGCATGCAGAATCATATGACGCCTAGCCCCATCACATAATGATGAACCCTATCCGCCATGTCGCCACAATAGTGTGCGATGTCCGCCAAGGAGTCAAACTCTGTGCTATACTCCCGATAGTCCTCCCGCTCGCCTCAAGGTCAAGAATCTATCTACCCGGCTCTCTCATCTCGTGAGGCAAAAAATGATCCATGAAGGCCTCTGTAAACTCCTCCCAAACAGCTAGAAATCCTCACCTCTCGAAAGCAACCACGACTCAAACCAGTTCAACGCAATATCGTGTAACCGGTAAGAGGCTAGCGTAATGCACTGCCTCAAGCCCTAAGAACTCGCATGGTCCGTCAGAGTCGCCGAATGAACTCCCGCGATCCTCCTCGCACTCGAACCATAAAACTCAGTGGAGGACAACCCGTAAAATCCATAATCCGCAAACCGCCGGCTCCAGGGTCGCTCGCTTCCGCGGCGCCGCCCGCTACTATCTTGGTCAATAACCGGATATGCTCCCGTAGTTCTATACTCACCCGCCGTGGATCGAGGCTCGCACGAACCTCGAGCTACCGCCGCTCTGCCTTCTAATACCGGCGTGGTTGAACTCGCCGACCGCTTACTACCTCGTGCATAGTGCGGCTCGAGTCCGTAACCCTCGAGTACCGCTAGCAGCTCCCGCCGCCGCTTTGCCCTTCTAGGCCACGGTCGCTTCCGCGAGGCATAATCGTTTCATAAGAATAGGTCGCAGAGGATTCAACCTAATAAGACAACTTTCATCGCACGATCTCGCAGAGAGAGAAGAATGGAAACCAATCCTAAATGTCCTGCAGACCTCCGATTATAGATGTGGTGCACAACACACCGATAATCAAGACTCTACTAGACACTGGTCAGACACTTTCCGAGGACTAATCGCTCGATACCACTTTTGTCACGACCGACTTCGGCCGCGATCGTGCCCTACCTGGGCACTCCGTTCAGGTATACATCAGAGAATAGCAGCGGAACATACACAACATAAACACATGTGTAAACAATAAACATCACAGGCTAGCCGATAAAGTCGCCTTCCATAATATAAACCAAATCAAAAGTACAACCGCATAACCTGGCTTTTTACAACCACATATGTGAATACATACCTCTAGAATAATAATCGTATGGACAGGCCTTCGCCATACCCCGAATGTACATAAATCTACAACATCGTGGAAAGATCACTAAAAGAGACAAGCCTCCGAGAAATGGAGCTTCGACGTCTGATAAGTGATCCTAAGAATGAGGATCCACCACCTGCTTACCCTTTCCTGCGGCATGAACGCAGCCCCCGAGGACGGGGGTCAGTACACAATATGTACTAAGTATGTAAAACTGGAAAGTATTGTAATTACAACATAAGTTTAAAACAATGCCGGAGACATGTATGATAACAAAATTACAGTACACAGTGCCTTACTAACAATGAGAGTAAATCAAGGGAATACGTACAACATCACAATAGAGACTCGATCAAATCACGGGTATCGAACCCATAGAAACAGTGGTATAACGCCTTAGGTTCTTACCTCATTTATACTCTTACCCCAAGGTGGTATAACGCCTTGGGGTTTGCCTCATTTATACTCTTACCGGAGAAGGTAATAAAACAGTGGTATAACGTCTGGGGTTTACCCTCATTTATACTCTTATCCCGAGAAGGTGGTATAGCGTCTTGGGGGTTTACCCCTCACTTATACTCTTACCCTATCTCAACCGGCCATCATACAATAAATAAGCAAGTTAGAAATCCCCCTAACTTCTTATTAGTCTTATTCGTCTACACTCTCATTTTAGTTTACTTAAGGCACTAACATGTCTTTTATAAAAATCCGGGAATTTAACCCAAAGTACTACGTACTTCAACCTTTTAAAAATGACTCATTTTCATATAGAACTTCCAAGATACTATAAACCGTAGTATCAAGTCAAAATTACTTTTCAAGAGAAGTCACAATACCTTTAAACATAAAGTTAGGTTTCTAAATCAAGTGACTCTTTTTATTATAAAACCTTAGGCAATTGATGCCTTAAAAAAACAAATTGCCTTTTCATTAAAGTTAAGTCATTTATCTTTTCATAAAGCAAATATAACCAACTCCCCATAAAGTCATTACATTCGCTTTATACCTTAGCCATAAACAATTTCCTATCCAAGGGACTTATACGTTTAAAACGAAACAAGTATCACATACTTTAAAACTCTTCAAGTCCCTTCACTTTAATAAAATATTAGACATCCTTAATACTTTCAAAGAAGTGAGTTAATCTCCTAACTCACCCAACTTGGCTATTCAATAAACTAGTAGAGGATATCAAGATTCAGACGCCTCACCGCACTATATACGTGCAACTAGTCATGCTCAAAGGATAGGAAAAGTTCTACATACCTCGCCGGGTCAAACCACTTGCCAAGTACAAAGTCCCGCCCGTAGTATGTCAACCTATAATATTCACAATACGTCTATTAAAGCCTTACTTCAAACGTAGAATATTATAAGTGTCAAGTCGCTAAATTCTACGGAAAATCGGACAGCACCTCCTTTGTTTTTACTAACCTTGCCACCTTTTTCAAGGTCGAATACAATAACCAAACACGCCACATTTAAGGCACAATCAAAGCAATTAATCAATAGGGGATTACACGCCTACTAGACGTGTAAAATTCTGCCCCACAACCGATAACAAACTAATACAACTACTAGTCCCATTTTCGGCCATAATGAATACAACAATACTAATTCTTATCCAATTTCCATTTCAATCCAAATTGGTAGCATAACATGATATCAAGTCGCATTTGATTATAACTACCATAATATTCAAGTAAGTGACATGCGACGATTTCTAATAAACGACCAATTAGCAATCCACTCTTCAAGTGGCTTGTATAACATTTCGGATTTAAGCTACAAGCAATCCATAATACTTATAAACTTCAACATATCAACTTCATGCTAGCAACATGTAAAGCTAACAACAACAATATAAATATATAATCTTGTAACACTTTTAAAAGACAAGATTATACCTCAATGAAACTTAATCCAACTCCAATCCGAAGTCGCTCCTTAGTAGTTTAGAGCCTCTCCAAGACACTTCAATCCGCTTGTTGAGACCCTTAGAACAACACCAACAAGTATCCTTCAAATCTCCAAACAAAACCTAGAAAGACAACTAGGTTTTCGTTTTGCGACTAACCCGTAAACTATCTTTTTCCAAGATTTTTCTATTGAGATATGTTTACACTACACTTAAGAACCTTGGTTTAAAGTGGGGAGCTAAAAGAACAAGGAACAAAAAAAATTCTTTTTCTAGCCTAGTGAACCCGAGAGCATGTGCTAGTGTTCATCCAATTTTTGTGAAATTTTTCTAAGTGTTAAGCTCTCTCTTGCTACTAGTAGTAATATATAGCACATTGGAGGGTCAAGATGCAACCATTTGGGTGGCTAGGATAAGCTCTTATTAAATATCAAGACCTTTGTGGGTCCTTTGACTTGGTCAATTCTCTCATGCTACAAGTTGCAAGACTTGGTCATCCAAGACTATGGTCAATGACCATTATGGCCATTCCTAATTCGACCAAGGCATTAATAAGGGGGTGACACGTGTCGCCCTCCCATTCATCATAATAATACGTTTTCCGACAATTTCATAATTCCAATAAATTTTACAAGTCTCAAATCTTAACACTTGTGAGTTCTTACGTACGTTCCTTAAAATATTTCCTGTAAATACGGGGTGTAACAGCTGACAAGGGGCAAGTACGAAAGCCAACTACCAGATACCAAGGCCGCGTCACGTAGCTGACGGGGGCAAGTACGAGGGCTAACTACCAGATACCAAGGCCGTGATCACGAGACTTCGCCACAAAACTGAACGGGGCAAGTGCGAAG
Source organism: Przewalskia tangutica (assembly GCA_029844215.1). NCBI lineage: Eukaryota > Viridiplantae > Streptophyta > Magnoliopsida > Solanales > Solanaceae > Przewalskia > Przewalskia tangutica. The sequence continues at coordinate 66,612,290 of CM056734.1, forward strand.
GCTAACTACCAGATACCAAAGCCGAATCAGCCACGACCGGGGCAAGTACGAGAGCCAACCACCAGATACCAAGGCCGAATCAGTAAAACCCCATGGAGGGCTGGTCCATGGAATGACACTATCAAGAACTGATCGGGGCAAGTACGAAAGCCAACTACCAGAACCAACCTGCATCAACAACGCATCGGCAAGTACGGTGGCTAGCTACCGATACCAAGGCCGAATCAAGAAACCTCACGAGAGCTAGTCCATGGAACAACAATCCTCATGGAACCATACCCGTGGCCACCCAATGTGTCAAGAGTCCAAGGATATAACAAGACAACACTCCTAGTGGAAGCATACCCGGCCACCCATCGTGTCGATGTCCATCAATCAAGAATAACATGACCGCCCTCCATCGAGACGCGGTAACATAAGGATACAACACTTGCACAACAAGGCTATCACACGCAAACATAGTCAAGTTACACACAACTCAAGGTACTTTCATTTTATGTCAAAGTCCGGGTTTTAACCCCAAAGTACTACATACTTAATTCTTTTAAAAAGACCCATTTATTTCCCAAACGTCACCTGGTACTAACACTCGTAGTATCCAAAAATAGAGTAACTATTGTTTTAAGTAAACCAAAACAATTCCATACCTTCTTTTAAATAAACCAAGACAATACTATGCCTTCTTTTTAAAACCAATTTAAGACAAAATCATGCCTTCTTTTTAAACCATAAACTCTTCAATTCCTCAAGTCCCTTTTTTTTTTTAGAAGTCAAGTTCCTTACTTTGGAATTTAAGAAAATTAATTCTTGTATGTAATGATTCTTATTAAAGTAGTCATGATCTATAAAATGTAAAAATTTTGTCTTATCTTAGCTTCTATACAGATGGAGGTTTCTACTTGTTTTAATATAATTAATTGTCATTACATTTTCCTTTATTAACGCTGCAATGGCTTGTTCGATACTTATTCTCATTTCCGAAATCAATATAACGTATTCCTTTTAAAACTCAATTACCCATTTCTCATAAAAGCGGTTTCACAACTTTTTAACGCCAACTAAGTCCTTAATATTTCACATCAAGTCATTTATAAGTCAAGTCTCTTATCTTTTAAAAACCACAAACCATTTCTTTACCTACATAAAGTTGTTATAACAAACTTCCCATAAAGCCGTTATAACACTTTATGTTTTAAACCAACCAAATTCATTTAGCACACGACGCCTACCGTACTACATAGTTTACAACAATCATGCTAGAAAAGATAGGAAGAGGTTCACATACCTCGCGACGATTATCGACAATTAGCAAAACGCTCCAAAGTACTATACTCTTGCTAGCCTTTTCCACCCTTCAAGTAGAATACGCTACTCGTAGTACTCCAACCTCGAATAATAAGGAAACCAGCCTCTTTTAATTCTTTTGCTTTGCTGGGACGTTGTTGAAATAATAAAAATGGACTCTCAAAGTCAAGCAAAATCTCTCCAATTGAAAGCAACGTGCTTCTCACTTTATTTGTTATCAAAGCAATGTCAACATCCTAGTACTACTACAGACTATTTCGTACCTTTCCCAAATCACTACTTTGTACCTTTTTTCTCTTTTTGTTCCAAATCATCAAGAGAGGTGCACTGTTTTGTGTCAGTATCATACAAGAAGAAAAGAAAATATTTGGAGGGGTCTATATCATGAAATAGTATTGTCCTACTACTATTGTTACTTCACGTTGGTTCCTAGAAAAAAAAATTGTTACTTCTCCAAAGAATATAATCTCTAACTATTCTTTTTTTTCCTTTGCTTTGAGCGTCCCTCCGATACACACCTGTCATCTCTTATTATAGATACTCACACATAACCCCTCCTTTCATTATGTTCCAATCCGCTCCATGCACTCCTTAGAAGCCTATGAAGAAATCATCTTCAAGTTCCAACTTCAAAGTTGAAGAATTCCTTAAGTTTCCGCCTTGCGACTAATACGAAAACGCCACTTTTTCGGAATCTTTCTATTGAGATAACCTTACAACACCCTTAGGGACCTTGGGTTTAAGTCTTGTGAATAATGGATCAAAACTACAATTTTTTTGTGTGGGAAGAGGGTGAACCCGTGAGCTTCTAAATGAAGAACAAGAAATGTGAAATAATTCTAAGTGTTGAAGACTTGGTCTTGCACTAGTGTGTATATATAAAACAATGGAGGGTCAAGATTATAACAATTGTGTGGCTAGGATGAAGAGCACATGGATAATAGCCAAGTGGGCAAGTTGACTTGGTCAATACACTCAAGCTTGAAGACTTTCATCCACAATGGTCAAATGACCATCCTATCCTTGCAAAAATCGTCCAAGACCATGTGAGGGGGTTCCACGTGTCGCCCTCTCATTCGTCCATAAAATTCCGTGACCCTCGTGGGTCCCACAAAACGTAAAATTCCTCGGGTGGGCCCCACATGACCAAATCCGCAAAATATAAATTCCATAATTCTTATAAGTTCTTAAAGTCTTAAATACCAAAGTTGAGAATCTAATTCTCAATAATAAACCTCTTTCCTTCACGGTTCTAAACTTTTCCGAAAAATCACATCTTTCTTCCTTTCCAAAATTACTGTCGTATTCTCGTACGTACGTCCTCACATACATACCCTGGAACTACGGGGTGTAACAGTACCGAGCCAATGAGTCAAACTCTACATTGTACTCCCGAATCGTCCGCCCGTTCTTCCTCAACATCAAAAATTTATCGGCCCGAGCCCTCCTCATCTGCGGAGGCAAGAAATGGCTAAGAAACGCCTCTGAGAACTCGTCCCAAACAGCTGAAAGCGCATGCTCCCCCCGGGATAGTTCCCATGAATCAAACCAGTAGGCTGCAGTATCACGCAGCCGATGTGAACCCAATACCACGGACTCTGTCTCCGAGGCCTTGATCACTCTCATGATCCGCTGCAACTGTCGGATAAAATCCTGAGGATCATCCTCAGTCCTCGACCCATAGAACTCTGGTGGACTGCAACTCAAAAAGTCCCGAAGTCTCAAACTATCAGATATGGGGTGAACTACGGGCACAACCGGAACCGCTGCCTCCCGTCTGTCCTCATTCCTCGCCACAATCCTAGCTAGTAACTAGGCCATCTCCTTGTAACCCATATCCTCTGTTCCTGGCCGTGGGACTGAAGTCTCAGGTACTGTGGCCTCAGTAGAGACCGCTGTTGCTCTAAGCTCTCCTGGGGCTGGCGTCGTCATAGAATTCGCCTTCTGAAGCACCACTGTAAGGATCGGGCTCGTGCTCGCAACCTCTCGTGCTCTACTGCAGCCTCCTCGCTTCTCGCCTCTTCGGCTCGTTGCCTTGCGTAGATACATAACTGGTACATAAGAATATGTTAGAGGGAGTCCAACTTATAACACAGCTCTAAGGCACGATCTCAGAGTGAGAAGAATGGAAACCAATCCTAAATATCCTATAGCCTCCTGATTATAGGTGTGGTGCACAACACACCGATAATCAAGACTCTACTAGATACGGTCTGTAGACACTTTCCGATGATTAACTGCTCTGATACCACTTTTGTCACGACCCGGCCTCGGGCCCGCGACTGGTGCCTTACCCCGGGCACCCTAGTGATACCACATCAGAGAAATCGGAAATAAAATCATAGACATGAAACAAGATATACAATAAGAAACAGGCTAACCAAAACGGTCACCTTTCTGTATATATACATAAAACCCGAACAGTTATCCTTTACATGCCCAACTCACAACAGTACTACAGACCTCTAAGAGTTTTTTTATAACAACTACGACGGGACAGGGCCCCGCCATACCCCTGAATGTACAAGAACCTACAATCTCAGGGAAACATACCAAAAGATAAGCCTCCGGAGAAACGGAGCTTCCCAATACGCAGAACCGTGATCCTAAGAGTGAGGATCAACAACTGGTGTACCTCTACCGCAGATTTAACGCAGCCTCCCGGGAGGTCGATAACAACAGTAGCAAGTATGTGAAATCGAAATATCAGAATGAAATCATAATAGTCTATATAAAACAGGAGACATGTATGATAACCCAACTACAGTACACAATGTATAAGCAGTCATGTCAAGTCAGGGACTCACGCCCTCAAAGTCATCACTCAAATATAACCATGGGTCTCACGCCCACAATATCAATCATGCCCGTGGAATTCATTCCTCACTGCCGGCAGTTTATGATATAACAACACCAAGGAGTACACATGAACACCAGGTCCCACCTGTGTCATAAAACCGTACGGGGAAAGTACGAAGGCATAGCTACCAGAACCAGCCTGCATCATCAACTGACCGGGGCAAGTACGAAAGCCAACTACTAGAACCTACCGTACCAACTATGTTATAAAACTGTACCACGAAGCTGACCGGGGCAAGTAAGAAAGCCACTACCAGATACCGCCTGCATCACGTCGCTGACCGGGGCAAGTACGAAATCTAACTACCAGATACCGCCTGCATCACGAGACTTCGTCATAAAACTGCTATAAAACTAACTCACGGCCGATCGGCAAGTACGGCGCCGACTACCATAAACCTCTCGCCACGCCGACCGGGCAAGTACGAAGCCAACTACCGTAAACCACGATCACGAGACTTTGCCATAACACTGACCGGGGCAAGTACGAAAGTCAACTACCAGATACCGCTCGCATCACCACGATCGGCAAGTACGGAGGCTAACTACGGATACCGCTCGATCAAGAAACCTCATGGAGAGCTAGTCCATGGAATAACACTATCAACAGGGAACGAACCCTCATCATGGCCGCATACCCGTGGACCATCCATCGAGTCAGTATGCCCAAAATGATCAAGAATAACATGACCGGCCCTCCATCGAGAGACGCGGTAGCATAAGGATACAATACTTGCACAACAAGGCTATCACAAGCAAACATAGGCAAGTTACTCACACTCAAGGTACTTTTATTTTATGCCAAAAATCCGGGTTTTAACCCCAAAGTACTACATACTTTCATTCTTTCAAAAAGACCTCTTTTTACGTAAAAGTCACATGATACTAATACTCGTAGTGTCAAAGCACGTTTTCTTTTCAAACCAAATTACTACACCTTCAGAAAATCTTTACAAGGCCTTTAAAATCAAGTATACTTTTAAAAACCCAAGTAACTTACTCTTTTCAAAACAAGCAATCCATACTTTTAAATCAAGTTACTTCTCCTTTTCCGAAATCAAGTCGTTTATAAGTCAAGTCTCTTATCTTTCAAAATCAAGTCGTTTAGCTTTCAAAACCAAATCAAGACAATACCATTCCTTCATTTTAAACAAAACACTTCTCCTTTCAAAGGTCAAGTAACAATATACTTCTCAAAATAGTTTAAGCCTCATTATTTCTTGAAAATATCAAGTTACCGTTTTAAATTCAATGATACAACCTTTCTTTCGTTTTCATAAAGTCGTTATAACTAACTTCTCATAAAGCTGTTATAACACTTTATATTTTAAACCAACCAAGGACAACTACTCATATTTCCGAAATCAAGATAACTTTATTCTTTTAAAGACCAAGTACCCATTACTCACGAATGAGGTTTCACAACTTTTTAACACAATTCAAGTTCTTAACATTTCATATCAAGTCAAGGACACAAAAAGGAAATCCAACTCCTTTCACACACGTGCATCTACCGCACTATATATTTCACAAATAATCATGCTCAAGAGAATAGGAAGGATCACATACCTCTTCGGCTTAATCCACAAGCCAAGTCGAGTATGCCGCGCGTAGACAATCCACCTATAACAACAAAACACGTCTATCAACGTCTAGATCTCTTCGTAGAATAATTCTAAGTATAAGGTTCCTTATTCTACGGAAAATTCGGCATCACTTCCCCTGTATTTACTTACTTCCTACCTTTTTCAAGGCCTGATATCAATAGCCAACATGCCACATTTAAGGCGCAACAATACAACAGTCAAAGGGGATTACACGCTTAACTGGACGTGTAAAATTCTGCCCCACAATATACTAAACAGTCCATTTATTTTCAATATTCTTTCCACATGTCATATACTCAATTATAAACTACTACAACATGTAATATCCAATTACAATAGAAGGACAAAGATCATTACCTCGATAAGCCCAAAATTATCCAAGATTATAAGTCGATCCTTAGCAAAGTTTAGCTCCAATTCCTTACGTTCCAACCCGCTCCAAGTAACCCTTAGAAGATCCTAACCAACTCCTCTTCAAGATCCAACTCCAAAAAGTGAAGAACACTTAGGTTCCAACACTACCAATTTTCGGCCAAGGGGGTGTATATAGGCTAGGGGTGTGAAATCTTTTCCAACTCTTGGTTCACAATCTTCCTAACACCTTAAGGAAGAGCACTTAAAAGTTTAAGGATTTTTGGACAACTTTAGGTCATGGGTATGGCTAATTGCCGAGAGCTACAACAAGGGAGGGAGAGAGAATTGCCTTGGAAATTATTTCAAGTGTGGGATGAATAAGTCTTGCATTCAAGGGGGGGTATTTATAGAGAAATAAAAGGCTAGGATTAAAACAAGTGTGTGGTGAGATTGGGGGACAAGTGTGTGTGGGTCCCACCATCCACATGGCCACACAAAATTTGAGACAAATGGCAAGGCCATTTCGGCCAAGCATGGACAAGTGGCTAGCCACTTGTCCCACCCATTTCGGCCACATGCCACCTAAGGGGGTGACACGTGTCGCCCTCCTATTCGTCCAAAATATTTCATCAACCGAAAATATCCATAATGTTAAAAATCTCGAAAATAATGTGGGCCCCGCAAAACCGTAAATTTCTCTCGTGAGCCCCACGTGACCAATTTCGGAAATAAAATTCCATAATTCTATTATATTCCAAGAAGTCCGAATACCAAATCTGGGAATCCAATTCCCATTAACGAAACTTTTCCTTCACAAAATCCGAAAAAATTTCCGTCGGAAAATCAAATCTTTCTTCCTTTTCAATCTTAATGTCGTATTCTCATACGTACGTCCTCACATACGTACTCTGGAACTACGGGGTGTAACACCGTTATAATAAACTTTCCATAAAGTCATTATAACAAACTTTCATTTTAGAAACTAAAGCACTACCACATCTTTCTCTTTAAACAAACCAAGGCACTATCACCTCTTTCCTTTTAATAAAACCAAGGCATTGTCATGTGATGTAACTGTTACACCCCGTAGTTCCAGGGTATGTATGTGAGGACGTACGTATGAGAATACGACAGTAATATTGGAAATAAAGAAAGATGTGATTTTTCGACGGAAAAGTTTCCGGGTTTTGTGAAGGAAAAAGGTTCGTTAATGGGAATTGGATTCTCAGATTTGGTATTTGGGCTTCTTGGATTATATTAGAATTATGAGATTTTATTTTCGGAAATGGTCACGTGGGACCCACGGGAGAAATTTACGGTTTTGTGGGGCCCACTTTGTTTTTGAGATTTTTGGTATTTTGGATATTTTCGGAAGACGAAATATTTTGGATGAGTAGGGGGGCGACACGTGTCACCCCCATGTGGCCAAGGTTGGCTGAATTGGCTTGACAAGTGTCCCTTGGCCGAAATGGGCCAACATGTGGCAAGCCACTTGTCTTCATCTTTGGGTAGCCATTTGGAGGGTGGCACCCACACACACTTGTCCCAAGATCTCACCACACACTTGCCTTGATCTTGACCATTGATTTCTTTATAAATACCCCATGAATGCAAGACTTATTCTTCATCCCACACTTAGATTTTCCAAGGCAAAACTCCCTCCCCTTTCCTTGTGAGCTCTCGGCCATGGGCTGTTTTGGTGAGCTAAAGTGGTCCAAAAATTATTAAAGTTTTAAGTGTTCTTCCTTAGGGTGTTAGGAAGATTGTGTACCAATAGTTGGAAAAGATTTCACACCCCTAGCCTTAGATATACCCCTTGGCCGAAACATTGCCAAATTGTAGCCTAAGTGTTCTTCACTTTTTGGAGTTGGATCTTGAAGAGGAGTTGGTTAGGAGCATCTAAGGGTCGCTTGTAGCGGATTGGAACGTAAGGAATTGGAGCTAAACGTTGCTCAGGATCGACTTATTAATCTTGGATAATTTTGGGCTTATCGAGATAATGATCTATGTCCCCCTATTGTAATTGGATATTACATATTGTAGTAGTTATACTTGAGTATATTATATTGGAAAGAAGATTGATAGAATTGAATCAGATTTACATTTGATGTATTCTGAGACTTGTAGTATTATTGTGGGGCAGTGTTGTACACGTCAGGTTAGACGTGTAACCCCCTTGGAGTTGTTGGCTTGGTAGCGGGCCATGATAGAGGAGGAGATTTATGTGATTGCAGGGGGGGGAGGTGCTGCCGAATTTTCCGTAGAATAAGGAACCTTGTACTTAGAATTGTTCTACGAAGAGATCTAGAGGTTGATAGACGTTTTTGTGGCCTTTATAGGTTGAAGTACTACGAGTAGCGTATTCTACTTGAAGGGTGGAAAAGGCTAGCAGGGTTATAGTACTTTGGAGCGTTTTGCTAATTGTCGATAATCGTCGCGAGGTATGTGAACCTCTTCCTATCTTTTCTAGCATGATTGTTGTTAACTATGTAGTACGGTAGACGTACGTGTGCTAAACGAATTTGGTTGGTTTAAAACATAAAGTATTATAATAGCTTTATGGGAAGTTAGTTATAACGACTTTATGTAGGTAAAAGAATGGTTTATTGATTTTAGAAGTTAAGAGACTTGATCTTGAAAGATAAGAGACTTGACTTAATTGGCTTGATATGAATTTTGTTAAAAAGTTGCGAAACCTCATTCGTGAGTAATGAGTACTTGGTTTTTAAAGAATAATGTTTTACTGATTTCGGAAATGAGAATAAGTATCGAACAAACCACTGCAGCGTTAATAAAGGAAAATGTATTGACAAATAATTAATTATATTAAAACCAGTAGAAACCTCCATCTGCATAGAAGCTAAGATAAGACAAAATTGTATTACATTTCCTAGACCATGGCTGCTTTAATAAGATTGTTATAAACAAGAATAACTTACTCACACATAAGGCATATGTTACTCAAATTGTTTTAAAAGAGATTACGTTATTAAGTGATTAAGACTATGAACTATGAAATCTTTCGAAAATAAGAGACTTGAGTATTTGAAAATATGCAACTTGAACTTTTGGAAAAGAATGTTGTTACTTGATTTTAAAAGGAAAGTGTTTCGGTTTAAAAAGGAGGGAATGATATTGCCTTAGTTTGATTTAAAAGGAAAGCATGGTATTATCTTAATATGTCTTAAAAGAGGGTTTAAATGTTATGGCCGATTCTACCTCGAGTCCCATGAGATGGGCCGAGATATGTATACCACCCGATTCTACACCGAGTCCATGAGATGGACCGGGAATGTATTCCACACGATCCGACACCGATTCCATGAGATGGACAGGGAATGTATTCCACACGATCCGACACCGAGTCCATGAGATGGACCGGGAATGTATTCCACACGATCCGACACCGAGTCCATGAGATGGACCGGGAATGTGACCATGCGATTCCACCTCGAGTCCCATGGGATGGGCCGAGACATGTTACGTATCACACGATTTATACCTAGACTGCCGGGAGTGAGGAAGGAGTTCCACGGGCCTGAGGGATGACTTGGAGGGCGTGAGTCCCTGACTTGACATGACTGCTTTTATGTAGTAAACTGTAGTTTGGTTATCATACATGTCTCCGGTTTTATATAGACTGTCATGATTTCATTTACGATTTTCGGGCCACATACTTGGTACTGCCAGATCGATTCTTCGGGGCCGCTCATGCCGCAGTAGGTACATCGGTTGTGGATCCTCGCCATAGGATCACAGCCGGTTTGGGAAGCCCGCTTTCCGAGGCTTATCTTTGGTATAGTCCCCTGTCATTGTAAGTACTTGTACATTCAGGGGTATGGCGGGGCCCTGTCCCGTCATAGTTATGGTTACACTCTTAGAGGTCTGTAGTACTGTTGTGGGCAGGTTTTGTAAAGGATGTAACTGTTCGGTTATATATATATACATGAAGGTGACCGTTTTGGTTAGCCTGTTTTCTTATGTTATATCTTGTTTCCTGTTTAAGTTTTTATTTCCGCTGATTTTATCTGATTTTGTATCACTAGGGTGTCTGGGGTAAGGCACCAGTCACGGGCCCGAAGTCGGGTCGTGACAGTAACATTGGGGAAATGAACCCAAAGTAATATGTACATCTAATCTTATAAAAAGAATCATATCATGCCTTATAAGGGAGTTGAACCCAAAAGTACTATGTACATCTATTCTTTCCTTTATAAAACCCCATGATACTAACACTTGTAGCATCAAGTCACTTTCACTATTAAAAACAAGTTACTTACACTTTTAAACTCAAGTAACTTATTCTTTTCAAATCAAGTAACCTATACCTTTAAATCAAGTTACCTCTCCTTTCCCAAAATCAAGTCATTTATACTTCATATAAATCAAGTCTCTTATACTTGTCACGACCCGAACCCGGGCCCGTGACTGGTGCCTTACCCGGGCACCCAAGTAGCCATATATCAGAGTAATCAGCGGAACATAAAACAATAACATGAAATAACATGAAGTATGAAATAATAATCTGAGAAAATTTGCCTTTCGGCATAATATATAAAACTTGAATCGAGCTTACATCCCACTTACATCTCCGCCACAACGATTACTGCACTCTAAGAGTGACATGATAACAATGGCGGGACAGGGCCCCGCCATACCCCTGAATGTAAGCACCTACTACGACAGGGGACTATACCACTGATAAGCCTCCAGAGAAACGGAGCTTCCCAAACGCTGAATCAGGACACGAGCTAGGATCAACGATCGTGTACCTCAACTGCGGATGAACGCAGCCCCAAGGAGGTCGCATAACAGTACCAAGTATGTGAAACGAAAATATTGTAAATGAAATCATAGTAGTCTATATAAAGCGAGAGACATGTATGATAACCAAACTACGATCACAATAAATAAGCAAATATGTCAAGTCAGGGACTCACGCCTCAAAGTCATCACTCAAATATAACAATGGGTCTCACGCCCACAACATCAATCATGCCCGTGGAATACCTTCCTCACTGCCGGCAGTCTATGATATAAAAGCACCAAGGAATACACATGAACACCAGGTCCCACCTGTGTCATCATAAAACCGTACGGGGTAAGTACGAAGGCATAGCCGACTACTAAACCCACAGTACAACAAGGTCATAAACTGTATCATGATCTGTCTGCATCCACATGATCAAAGCCGCCACTCGCCCGCAGATCTAATGTGCGCGTCTAGCCCCGAACTTCGTAGCTTCGCATGGGCCACTCCAATGGCCCGCATGAGGTATTCCCCGCATCGAGGGTAGCTACTCCCCGGCAGCGTCCTGGACTCGCCGTCCGCATGGCCACATAGACCGCATGACCACAAAGGCCGCACACTAACCTGGAACTCCCGCAGTTCCGCATAGGCCACACAGACCCGCATAAGGTATTCTCGAATCATAGGTCACACAGACCCTCCTGAGTCTACCCCGTGACGGAGGCGCTTAACCGGAATCATGAGTGATACAATACTAACATAACGACTTATCGTTTAAACAACATAAGCACAATCGGGAAACCCTTTACACAAACATCACAAGGTACTAACCCACGTAGCATCCTAGCATGTTTACTTAACAAATCAACAAGAAAGTATTACAAGGCTATCACAAACCAACACAATCAAGTTATACACACAAGGTACTTTCTACTATATTGTCACGACCCGACCCCGGGACCGCGACTGATGCCCTACCTGGGCACCCTGTTCAGGTATACATCAGAGAATAGCAGCGGAACATACATGAAACTTATAACATAAATAACGAGAAATTAAACCACAGGTTAGCCGATAAGGCTACCTTCCTGGACACATATACATATACATATACATATATATAACAACAGCAGTTACATCCCTTTCTTTTTACAAACCGACCCACAACATGAGACTACAGACCTCTAAGAATTACAACTGCGGCGGGACAGGGCCCCGCCATACCCCTGAATGTACATAAGTCTACCACATCAGGAAAACCTTACCAAAAGATAAGCCTCAGGTGTGAAAGGAGCTTCTTTCCAAAAACTGAACAGAGATCCTAAGAGCAAGGATCACCAACCTGTGTACCTATCACCTGCGGGCATGAACGCAGCTGGGCGGGCCGCATAACAAAAATTTCGAGTATGGAATGTAAATAAAATGCAATAACCAAATCATATATGTATAAAAGAATGTCCTTTTTACTCCTGAAATCAATCATATATTAACCGTTCCTTTCCTCCTTTCAATAAGATTTAACAACATATTCTTACATACATACTTAAGAGTTTAATCCAATCTTTTTCACATAACTTACATATCTTACATAACATAATCCGGCCCATTTATGACACGGTGTCTTGATGAATCATGTGACATAACCCGCTACCTGGGCTCGATTATCTTGTGGAATCATGTAGCATAATCCGCCCGCTGTGGGGCTCGGTGTAAGATGACGTAACCCTACTATGCAGGCTCTGGTAATATGGCGTAATCCGCCTATGGGTAGGCTCGGTGTATCTCATAACGTAATCCGCCTATTTGTAGGCTCTGTGCCTCATAACGTAATCCTGCCTATTTGTAGGCTCGTTGTATTCCATAACGTAATCCGGCCTATATGTAGGCTCGGTGTGATTTTCCTTACGTAACATTTTAAACCGTCTTATTACTTCTTCTTAAGTCGTCATAACCACTTCCCATAAAGTCATTATAACAACCTTTCATTTTAGAGGACTTAAGACACTTTTATTCTTACAACATTTAGGAAAACGGGATCCAAAGATACTACGTACATACATACTTAAAAAGAATTGTATCGCTTAAAACTTCATAATCCTTAAAAGACAATCAAAGTTCTTAGTCTTCAAACTTCATAACATACTTCCTTTAAAGCCCAATTACTTATACAAAAACATATAAAGTTCCATACCTTCCAAAACCAAGTAATTTATTCCCTTAAAATCATATAACTTCCACTTTTAAAATCAATCCCCTTTTCACATATAAATTCAAGTCATTTTCGAACATAAAATCCACTTACTTACTTACTTTAAACAAATCAAGACACATAGCCTTTAAATCAAATCTCATAACTTCCTAACCGTTCTTACCAACGTCTCACATAAGACCTAGTAAGGACTTAGGACAATTTAAACATACTCTTAACTTAGATTCAACAATGTAAATACTTCTTAACTTCTAAGAGTAGAAGGAATCTTGAAATACTATCACATGGAGATTTCATACGTAGGATCATGCCAAAGAAAGAAGAGGTTCACATACCTCGCGACGATTGTCGACAAGTAGTAAAATGCTCCAAAGTACTTCAACCTTGAGCTATTCCATTCTTCAAGTAGGATACGCTATACTTAGTTCTTCAACCTATCATGGTCACAATACGTCCATTAACCTCTTACTTCAAACATAGAATATTCTAAGTGCTAAGTCGCCAAATTCTACAGAAAATCGGACAACACCTCCTTTGTTTTTACTTACTTTGCCACCTTTTTCAAGGCTGAAATACAATAACCAAACAGCCCCAATTGGCTCACAACAATATAGAAGGTAGTCCAATACAAATGAATAACTAAACAGCCCCAATTGGCTCACAATAATATAGAAGGTAGTCCAATACAAATGAATAACTAAACAGCCCCAATTGGCTCACAATTTAGAAAGTAGTCCAATACAAATGAATAACAAACTAAAAGTCCAAATTCGACCACCTAGAGTTCAACCATACCAATTCTTATCAAATTTCCATTTCAATACAAATTGTTAACATAACATGCTATCAAGTCGCATTTGATTAAAACTACCACAATCTTCAAATCCATAACATGCGACGATTCTAATAACGACTAAATTGAAATCCAACTTAACATGGCTTACATTACATTCCGGATTTCCAAGGCTACAATCAATCCACAATCCTTATAAACTTCTACATATCAACTTCATGCTAGCAACACGTAAAGCTAACAACAACAATATAAATATATAATCTTGTAACACATTAAAGGACAAGATTATACCTCAACGAATCTTAATCCAATTTGTTATACCCCGTATTTCCAGAGTATGTACGTAAGGACGTACGTAGAAATTTGAACTTGTGATTTAGGCTTGGCCGAATTCTTTTTGTTCACAACACCCGATTTGAGTCGTTTTTCGACGAAACGTTTCCACAGCTTTCGTAGGGGAATTTCCGGCTATGTCATTTTTAATTTTTGCGGATTTTTCCGAGAGACGAAACATTTTGGACCAACGGGAGGGTGACATGTGTCACCCTCACATTGGAAGCAAGGGGCGACAACCCTTGGCCGAATTGGGCTACTTTATGGCCTTGATTTGTGCCTTGTTTTGTGCCTTGTTTTGTGGAGTGTTTTGTGGAGTAGGGTTAGGGTGCACATGGCTTGATCTTGGCCCTACACTTGCTATGCACTTGGCAAGATCTTGGCCATTGGTTGGCCTTGGCTTGTGCTATAAATACCCCTCTCCCTTTGATGAATTCTTCATCCTTTCCACAAATCTTCTAAGTGTTAAAATCCTCCTCTCTCCTCTTGTTGACTCTCGTCCAAGAGCCCCTCTCCCTTGAAAGGCCCCCTGGCCGAGAGCCCTCCCCTCCTAGTAGTGTGGCTGGTACCCCCTAGCCTAGTTGCTTGTATAATACCCCTTTGTGGTGTAGAAATACTCTCAAAAGTATTGTTATAATGCCCAAATTACCTTAGCCAGATACCTTGTAGTATTCTAAGGTTATACCTATCTAAAAGCCCGGAATACTATTATACTTCCCACTACAAAACCAAAACCCTAGGAAAATCTCCATAGTCCGTTGAGTATTGTGTAGAAGTTGGTTAGAACTTCTAAGGGTGGTTTAGAGCGGAGCGCCGGAGTTGGAGCTAAACGATTGCCGGGATCGACTTTATACTTGGATAATTATGGGCTTATCGAGGTAAATATCTTGTCCTCTATTGTAATTGGAAATTACATGATTGTTAGACTATAGTTGAAGTATACTATATGTAGAATCAACGCGTTGTTGTCGGCAATGTCTTTTGACTTAAGCTGAATAATAAGAAACCTTTCGAAAGAAGAGTCTCGAATCAGATTTACATAGGTATCAGATGAGACTTGTGTAGCTTTTACGTGGAGTAGAATTGTACCGTTCGGGTTAGATGTGTAACCCCCGGTTAGCTTGGTAGCGCCTCGATAAAGGAGGAGATTTACGTTGCCATGGGGAGAGTCTTCCCGAATTTTCGGTAATGTTCTGCGATGAGGTTCAAATGTTAATAAGCGCCTTGTGGCCTTATAGGTTGAAGTACTACGTGTGGCGCGATCTACTTGGCTTAAGGAGTAGCCGACGGTTGGAAGTACTGAGCGTTTTGCTATTAGTCGATACTGTCGCGAGGTATGTGAACCTCTTCCTATCTCTTCTAGCATGATATGTGTGAACTATGTAGTACGCAGAGCATACGTGTTAAATGTATTTGATTGGTTTGAAACATAAAGTGTTATAACGGCTTTATGGGAAGTTGGTTATAACGACTTTATGTAGGTCCAAAATACTTTGGGGTTTTTAAAAGGTAAATGATTTGTTTATAATCGCTTGATGTGTGATAATAAAGAACTTGAAGTATTTCAAAAGATTTCTAAATCGTTTTGAAAGAAGAGTGATACTTGGTTTCTTTTGAAAACTTAAGAGTTATACTAGCTTTATGGGAAGTTAGGTATAACGGCTTAAGAATGTTTTATCGATTTTGGAAATCGGGATGTGTATCGACAAACCAACTGCGAGCGTTAAAAGGAAATGTTTTGAATAATTAAGTATTATTAAAACCAGAGAAACTTCCATCTGCATAGAAGCTAAGATGAGACAAAATGATATTTCCTAGATCATGGTCTTTGTAATAAGATTGTTATAAACAAGAATATCCTACTCACATAAGACTTATGTTTCTCAGTTGTTTAAAGGAGAATTATATTCTTAAATGAATAAGACTACGAACTACTTAAACCTTTCTAAAATAAGAAACGTGAACATTTGAAATTAGGCAAACTTGGGCGTTTGGAAAATAATGTTGTTACTTGATTTTACAAAGGTAAGTATTTTGGTTTACTTAAAAAGATAGTCACTCTATTTTTATATACTACGGTATTGTGTGACTTTTGACGTACCTTTTAAAAGAGTTATTGTATAAAGTACTTTGGGATTAATTCCCGAACTTGTTAACTTAAAGTAGAAAGTACCTTGTGTGAATAACTTGATTGTATTGAATTGTGATAGCCCGTAATACTTTCGTTGCTTTGATAAGTAATCATGTTAGGATGCCACGTGTGATAGTATCTTGTGATGTTTGTGTAAAGCGGGTTTTCCTTGATTGTGCTTCTAACTATCGTCGTTATGATAGTATTGTGCCACTCATCGTGACATATTCGGAGGTTAAGCCGCCTCCGACGCGGGTAGACTCAGCGGTCGATGGACCTATGATTCGAGAATACCTTATGCGGTGCAGAGGCCTATGCGCGAACCGCGGAGTTCTGTGTTAGCGCGTCTTGTGGTCACGCGGTCCTTGGCCACGCGACGGCGAGTCCAGACGCCGCCGGAGTAGCTACCTCGGCGCGGTTATACCTCATGCGGGCCTATGAGTTTGGCCTGCGAGTCGCGGAGTTCGAGGTTAGACGCGCATATCGATATCGCGCAAGTGGCGCTTTGATCATGTGATGCAGACAGATCTTATGATACGATTCATGACCGTTGGTACCGTGGTTTTAGTAGTCGGCTATGCCTTCGCATTTACCCCGCATGCTTTATTATGACACAGTGGGACTGGTGTTCATGTGTTCCTTGGTGCTTTATATCATAGATCACGGCGGTGAGGAAGGTATTCCACGCATGATTGATGTTGTGGGCACGAGACCCATTGTTATACTTGAGTGATGACTTGAGGCGTGAGTCACGACTTGACATGATCGCTTTGTAAATCGTAGTTTGGTTATCATACATGTCTCCGCTTTATATGATCGCTATGATTTCATTTACGATTTATTTTCGCCACATACTTGCACTGTTATCGACTCCTTCTGGCCGCGTTCACGCCGCAGTAAAGGTACACCTGCCGTTGATCCTCGCTCTTAGGGTCACGATTGTCACGACCTGCCCGTGGATCGTGCCTTACCCCGCACCCTAGTGATACAATCATCGAGTAATCACGGAACATAAACGATACAAGACATATTATGAAATATGAAACAATAACTGAGAAAACTCATTTCTCAAGATAAATATAAACAACAACTTTTTCAACATGAACGCTTTAATCCTTTTACAAACCCCGCCACAACAAGATTACATGCACTTACGAATGATATGATAACAACGACGGACAGTGGCTCGTCATACCCCGAATGTAAGCACCTACAACAACAGGACTATACGAAGATAAGCCTCCGAGGAACGGAGCTTTCCAAACGCTGAATTGTGACCCTAAGAGCGAGGATCAACGACTGGTGTACCTTTACCTGCGGCATGAACGCAGCTTCGGGCGAGGTCATAACAAAAATTTAGTATGTGAAACTGAAAATAAATCAGAAATGAAATCATAGCAGTCATATAAAGCAGAGACATGTATGATAACCAAACTACGCTTTACAACAAAGCGGCCATGTCAAGTCGTGACTCACGCCAAGTCATCACTCAAGTATAACAATGGGTCTCGTGCCCACAACATCAATCATGCGTGGAATACCTTCCTCACCGCCAGCCTATGATATAAAAGCACCAAGGAACACACATGAACACCGTGTCCCACTGTGTCATAATAAAACTGACGGTAAGTAAGGCGCATAGCTTACTAAAAACCTACGCACCAACAAGGTCATGAATCGTATCATAAGATCTGTCTGCATCACATGATCAAAGCCGGTCGCCGCCTGTAATATCAAATGTGCGCGTCAGCCCCGAACTCCCCGCACCCGCATAGGCCAATCTCATAGGCCCGCATGGTATAACCCCGCATCGAGGTAGCTACTCCGCATCGCCCCGACTCGCACCGCACGGCCACATAGACCGCATGACCATAAAGGCCGCACACTAACTCGAACTCGTAGCTCGCATAGGCCCCCGTGACCCGCATGAGGTATTCTCGAATCATGGTCCTGCATCGCTGAGTCTACCCCGCACGGAGGCGCTTAACCCCGAAACACGGTGAGTGGTATAATACCAACATAACGCTTTAACGTTTAAACAACATAAGCACAATCAAGGGAAAACCCTTTACACAAACATCACGTATACTAACACACGTAGCATCCTAATATGATTACTTATCAAATCAACACGAAGGTATTACAAGGCTATCACAAACCAATACAATCAAGTTATTCACACATAAGGTACTTTCTACTATGTGTCAACATGTTCGGTTTCTATCCCCAAAGTACTTCATACATTAACTTTTTAAAAGATCGTTACTTTCACAAAAGTCACACAATACCCGTAGTATATGAAAATAGAGTGATTATCTTTTGAAGTGAATCAAAACACTTATCTTTGTAAAATCAAGTAACAACATTATTATCCAAACGCCCAAGTTTGCCTAATTTCAAATGTTCACGTTTCTTATTTTAGAAAGGTTTCGTAGTTCATAGTCTTATTCATTTAAGAATATAATTCTCTTTTAAACTATCCGAGAAACATAAGCCTTATATGTGAGTAGGATATTCTCGCTTATAACAATCTTATTACAAAGACCATGATCTAGAAATATCATTTTGTCTCATCTTAGCTTCTACGGATGGAAGTTTCTCCGTTTTAATAATACTTAACTGTTAAAACATTTCCTTTTATTAACGCCGATGGTTTGTCGATACACATTCGATTTCCAAATCAAGAAACATTCTTAAGCCGTTATACCTAACTTCCCATAAAGCTAGTATAACTCTTAAGTTTTCAAAAACCAAGTATTACTTCTTCTTTCGAAATGATTCAAAAATCTTTTGAAATACTTCAAGTTCTTTATTAACACATAACGAGCCAGTCATAGTTCAAATCAGTTACCTTTTAAAAACCACAAGTATTTTCTTATCAACATAAAGCTATTATAACCAACTTCCCATAAAGCCGTTATAACACTTTATGTTTTAAACCAATCAAATACATTTAGCACATGTACGTCTACCGTACTACATAGTTCACACATATCATGCTAGAAGAGATAGGAAGAGGTTCACATACCTCGCGACGAGTATCGACTAATAGCAAAACGCTCCAAGTACTTCCAACCGTCGGCTACTCCTTAAGCCAAGTAGATCGCGCCACACGTAGTACTTCAACCTATAAGGCCACAAGGCGCTTATTAACATTTAGACCTCATCGTAGAACATTCTACCGAAAATTCGGCAGCACCTCCCCCCCCCCGCAACAGCGTAAATCTCCTCCTTTATCGAGGTCGGCTACCAAGCCAACCAGGGGGGGGGGGGTTATACAACTAACCCGAACGGGTACAATTCTACTCCACAGAAAAGCTGCACAAGTTCATCAGAATACACCTATGTAAATACTGATTCAAGATTCTTCTTCGAAAGGTTTCTTATTATTCAGACTTAAGTCAAAAGACATTGCCGATAACAACGTTCAGTTCTATATATAGTATACTTCAACTATATAGTCTAACAATCATGTAATTTCCAATTACAATAGAGGGACAAGATATTTACCTCGATAAGCCCATAATTATCCAAGTTTAAATGTCGATCCTGAGCAAGGTTTAGCTCCTACTCCGAGCGCTCCGACCCGCTCCAAACAACCCTTAGAAGTTCTAACCAACTTCTACTTATTACTCCAACTAACTATGGAGATTTTCCTTAGGGTTTCGGTTTAGTGACTGAAGGGAAGTATAATAGTATTTACGGCTTTTCAGATAGGGTAACTTTTGAATACAACAAGGTAAAGGCTAAGGTATTTGGGGCATTATACCAAAACTGGGAGAAGTATGACTACCAAGAGTGGGTATTATACGAAAGCAACTAGGCAGTGGGGTACCCCACGGCTAGCACCCCAACGGGGGGAGGGGGAGGCTCTCGGCCACAAAGGCCACTCAAAGGAGGGTTTCGCCAAGGGCCTTTACTAGGGGGCTCTTGGACGAGAGTCAAACAAGAGGAGAGGGGAAGGATTTCAAAACTTAGAACACATTTGGATGATGAAGTCTTCAACAAAGGGAGGGTATTTATAGGAAGCTGGCCAACCAATGGACAAGATCAAGCCATGTGTTAGGCAAGTGTAAGGCCAAGATCAAGCCAAGTGCACCCTATTCCTACTCCACAAAACATGGCACAAAACAAGGCACAAAACAAGGCACAAAACAAGGCACAAAACAAGGCCAAGAAAGCT
This sequence comes from Przewalskia tangutica, assembly GCA_029844215.1. Classification (NCBI taxonomy): domain Eukaryota; kingdom Viridiplantae; phylum Streptophyta; class Magnoliopsida; order Solanales; family Solanaceae; genus Przewalskia; species Przewalskia tangutica. The sequence continues at coordinate 66,632,817 of CM056734.1, forward strand.
AGCCCAAAACGCCCCACTTTCGCCAAGAAACCGCCAACTTGAGGGTGACAAGTGTCGCCTCTCGTTGGTCCAAAATATTCCGCCTCTCGGAAAAATCCGCAAAAATTAGAAATGACATAGCCGTATTTTACCCTACGAAAGTCGTGGAAACGCTTTCGAAAAACGACTTAATCGGGTGTTGTGAACAAATAATTTCGCCAAGCCACTTTTAAAAGTTTCAAATTTCTACGCACGCCCCTTTACGCATATACTCGGAAATACGGTATAACATTCTCCCCTCCTTAGAAACATTCGTCCCGAATGTTCCTTCTAAGTCTCAAAACAAACGCGCGCCAGTATAGTCTTCACTACTATACTTACGAGAACAATCCTTGCCACACATGGCCATAGAAACAACCGCACAAATACCCACATCTACGCCAACGAAGCACCTCTAACATCACAAACGCCTCCCATCCAAGCGGTCAAAAATATAATTCCTTCGCACTTTCTCCATACAAAAGAAATGATACCACTTTTGTCACTTTGCCGCGAGGTTCTAGTGTCACACCGCGACCAACAAATGGTACCGGCCGCATGCGATCCCCGAGGTCATCATACCCTGACTCTTACCACATTCGACATCGATTCGCTTCCAAAACTCGGGTTACTATCTCTAATGTGGTCATCATTAATCGAACACTCTGGATGGATCTCCGATACTTTCCGAACATAACAATACGAAAGATCGGACGCATCGCCTCCTAAGTCGGACGCAAAAGCTAACATATAGGCAACCCGCCTACTCGCACCAGACCGCAAGGCCCAAAGTAACTCGGGCTAAGTTCCTCTGCTTTCCAAAACTCGTCACACCCAAACCGGTGGTATCTTGAAGACCGATCACAACTCAACTCTAAGCGCCGCCGATAATCCGCACGATTTCCTCCGAGCCGCCGTAACTTCTTCTAGACAAGCTTTCACTATCCACGTCACGGAACAAGCTCAACTAATGTCGAACCTTGCCAACATCGAACCACTGACGCAACTTACACACACCCGCCTACAAGGCTTTATAAGGCGACATCCGAACACCAAATGGTAGCTTAAACACTCCTCCACAGAGACAACAATCCCTACAACTACCCGGAAATCCAAACACCGCCCGAGTGGCGAACGCGATTCGAGACTCACCTGAGTTCTTAACCCCGCTCGTAAAACTTTCTAAACAAAACAGCACTACGGGCTCCACTGTCGCCATAAGGTGAAGGTAGGCACCCTGCAGCCTTACAATCTTTCTCAAATAACAACACGCTGAGCACTTGCCTTTGCTAAGACAAGACGGCCGACCTCTCGCCCGACCATCGGGTCGAACGCATCCACGACCAGACTGTTGGTTAACTAAACTCGGGCCTAACACCCTCGTGACCTACCACAAGGCGACCACCACAACCGACCCCACTACCAAACAGCCGCGGGTTGACCCGCAACATGGCTCTCAACCCTACCCAGATCGCAAAAACACTAGCTCCCCGATCCGGAACAATTTCACAAATCACGTTACGAAAACCTAGCGGTCTTCCTAGCTCGACTACCCTCTTTCAAATCACGCTACTAAGGGACTTATCCCACAAACATAGCTCACGTGCACCATGCACTCCGATAAGGATCAAACATAACACTACACCTATACTCGAGATGGCCTTACCTCTAAGGTCTCTACGTATAACACTCTAAGGCTCCCACATTCTCTATCCCCCCAAAATCTTACTCGGTTAACCCACCATGATTTCTAATCACAACTAACATATTGCTATCAGAACATAGCACTTAAGGTATACTCACCTTATCACACATACAGATCTCTAGAGGGTTAAGGATATATCTATATCTACTGCTTCACTCCCCTTAGTCGTTCTAATCAACCCCGCCTGTAGGCGATAGCTAAGATGACGAACTACCCACCGATCTCAAGGCTAAGTCCTCCTACTGCGACACTCTCGACACATGGCCCTGACGGCCGCAGGTACAACAAGTACCAACTAAAAGGCGACACTTCCGGATGACGTCACATCATCGGAACACCGAGGAAAATCAATCCGGGCCGGAACCTACGTGTAGCCGCGGAACCTAAGCTCGAGTTCGACCAACTCCTGCATACCCCGAACGTCCTGAACCCTGTGGAGGACCACTCTGCACTGGTGGATGCGCATAATATAATCTGCTGGTGAGGCGACTCGCCTCGAAAGTTACCAAGGACTCGCCGCTCGCCCTCTCTCTGCCCTCCGTTAACCCGTCGATCTCTACGCTTTCTACAGTGCGCATAAGCCCGCATACGTGTCATGCTCGCCTAATCGACGAACTACTCTTGCACAACCCTTCCTTCGATATTCATCAAGCTCGCAGACATCGGTATATTTTCCGTAGCCAATTCCATACTAGTAATGTGGTCGCTTTTTGCAATCTATATTCTCTGCTCCTGGCCGTGGAACTGGCGTTCAAATGTCATGGCCGCAGAGGAATCGCACCGCCGCCAAACTCGCTGGGCTAGCGACGCCGCAGAACTCCCGAACGGCACCTAACTCAGTGATGGTTGCCTGTGGCCCTCGTAACCTCTCAGATTTACTCGCAGCCTCCTCGCCGCTTGCCCTTTCGGGCCCGGTTGCCTACGCGAGGCATAACGGTAAGGAAAGAAATACCCGAGAGGGTCCAACTTACAACATGCCTCTAAGGCACGATCTCAGAGTGAGAAGAATAGAAACCAATCCTAAATATCCTATAGCCTCACGATTATTGCGTGCACAACACACCGATAATCAAGACTTCATCGATACTCTCAGAGACACTTTCCGAGGATTAATCGCTCGATACCACTTTTGTCACGACCCGCCCGGCCCGTGGATCGTGCCTTACCCCGCACCCTAGTGATACAATCATCGAGTAATCACGAACATAAACGATACAAGACATATTATGAAATATGAAACAATAACTGAGAAAACTTGCTTCTCGGATAAATATAAACAACAACTTTTTCAACATGAACGCTTTAATCTTTTACAAACCCCGCCACAACAAGATTACATGCACTTACGAATGATATGACAACAACGACGGATGGCTCCCGCCATACCTCGAATGTAAGCACCTACAACAACAGGGACTATACCAAGATAAGCCTCCGAGGAACGAGCTTTCCCAAACGCCGAATCGTGACCCTAAGAGCGAGGATCAACGATCGGTGTACCTTTACTCGCGGCATGAACGCAGCCTCGGGCGAGGTCGATAACAGTACCGAGTATGTGAAATCAAAATAAATATCAGAAATGAAATCATAGCGATCATATAAAGCAGAGACATGTATGATAACCAAACTACGCTTTACAACAAAGCGCCATGTCAAGTCGTGGACTCACGCCTCAAGTCATCACTCAAGTATAACAATGGGTCTCGTGCCCACAACATCAATCATGCCCGTGGAATACCTTCCTCACCGCCATAGCCTATGATATAAAAGCACCAAGGAACACACATGAACACCGTGTCCCACTGTGTCATAATAAAATCAGACGGTAAGTACGAAGGCATAGCCGACTACTAAAAACCTACGCACCAACAAGGTCATGAATCAGATCATAAGATCTGCTTGCATCACATGATCAAAGCCGGTCGCCGCCGTAATATCAAATGTGCGCGTCTAGCCTCGAACTCCCGCACTCGCATAGGCCAATCTCATAGGCCCGCATGAGGTATAACCCCGCATCGAGGGTAGCTACTCCCAAGATCGCCCCGACTCGCGATCCGCATGGCCACATAGACCGCATGACCATAAAGGCCGCACACTAACTCGAACTCTCGTAGCTCGCATAGGCCCTCGTGACCCGCATGAGGTATTCTCGAATCATGGTCCTGCATCACCGAGTCTACCCCGCGACGGAGGGCGCTAACCCCTAAACACGGTGAGTGGTATAATACCAACATAACAGCTTTAACGCTTAAACAACATAAGCACAATCAAGGAAAACCCTTTACACAAACATCACGAATCACTAACACACGTAGCATCCTAATATGATTACTTATCAAATCAACACGAAGGTATTACAAGGCTATCACAAACCAATACAATCATGTTATTCACACATAAGGTACTTTCTACTATGTGTCAACATGTTCCGGTTTCTATCCCCAAAGTACTTCATACATTAACTTTTAAAAGATACGTTACTTTCACAAAAGTCACACAATACCCGTAGTATATGAAAATAGAGTGATTATCTTTTGAAGTGAATCAAAACACTTATCTTTGTAAAATCAAGTAACAACATTATTATCCAAACGCCCAAGTTTGCCTAATTTCAAATGTTCACGCTTTCTTATTTTAGAAAGGTTTCGTAGTTCATAGTCTTATTCATTTAAGAATATAATTCTCTTTAAACTATCCGAGAAACATAAGCCTTATATGTGAGTAGGATATTCTCGCTTATAACAATCTTATTACAAAGACCATGATCTAGAAATATCATTTTGTCTCATCTTAGCTTCTATGCATGGAAGTTTCATCGGTTTTAATAATACTTAATCTAAAACATTTCCTTTTATTAACGCCGCAGATGGTTTGTCGATACACATTCTCGATTTCAAATCAAGAAACATTCTTAAGCCGTTATACCTAACTTCCCATAAAGCTAGTATAACTCTTAAGTTTTCAAAACCAAGTATTACTTCTTCTTCAAATGATTCAAAAATCTTTTGAAATACTTCAAGTTCTTTATTAACACATAACGAGCTACCATAGTTCAAATCGCTTACCTTTTAAAACCACAAGTATTTTCTTATCAACATAAAGCTATTATAACCAACTTCCCATAAAGCCGTTATAACACTTTATGTTTTAAACCAATCAAATACATTTAGCACACGACGCTCACCGCACTACATAGTTCACACATATCATGCTAGAAGAGATAGGAAGAGGTTCACATACCTCGCGACGAGTATCGACTAATAGCAAACGCCCAAGTACTTCCAACCGCCGGCTACTCCTAAGCCAAGTAGATCGCGCCACACGTAGTACTTCAACCTATAAGGCCACAAGGCGCTTATTAACATTTAGACCTCATCAGAGAACATTCTACCGAAAATTCGCAAAGACTTCCCGCAACAGCGTAAATCTCCTCCTTTATCGAGGTCGCTACCAAGCCAACCAGTGGGTTATACATCTAACCCGAACGTACAATTCTACTCCACGTAAAAGTCGCACAAGTCTACTGTAATACACCCATGTAAATACAGTTCAAGATTTTCTTTCAAAAGGTTTCTTATTATTCAGCTTAAGTCAAAAGACATTGCGATAACAACGCTCGATTCTATATATAGTATACTTCAACTATATAGTCTAACAATCATGTAATTTCCAATTACAATAGAGGACAAGATATTTACCTCGATAAGCCCATAATTATCCAAGTTTAAATGTCGATCCCGAGCAAGGTTTAGCTCCTACTCCGAGCGCCCGACCCGCCTCCAACAACCCTTAGAAGTTCTAACCAACTTCTACTTATTACTCCAACTAACTATGGAGATTTTCCTTAGGGTTTCGGTTTAGTGATCAAGGGAAGTATAATAGTATTTCCGGGCTTTTCAGATAGTGGTAACTTTTGGAATACAACAAGGTAAAGGCTAAGGTATTTTGGGCATTATAACAATACTGAGAAGTATTTCTACCAAGAGTGGGTATTATACGAAAGCAACTAGGCTAGTGGGGTACCCACGGCTAGCACCCCAGGGGAGTGGAGGCTCTCGCCACAAAGGCCACTCAAAGGGAGGGGTTTCGCCAAGGGCCTTTACTGTGGGGGCTCTTGGACGAGAGTCAAACAAGAGGAGAGGGAAGGATTTCAAAACTTAGAACACATTTGGATGATGAAGTCTTCAACAAAGGGAGGGTATTTATAGGGAAGCTGGCCAACCAATGGACAAGATCAAGCCATGTGTTAGGCAAGTGTAAGGCCAAGATCAAGCCAAGTGCACCCTATCCCTACTCCACAAAACATGGCACAAAACAAGGCACAAAACAAGGCACAAACAAGGCACAAACAAGGCCAAGAAAGCTAGCCCAAAACGCCCCACTTTCGCCAGCAAACCGCCAACTTGAGGGTGACAAGTGTCGCTCTCGTTGGTCCAAAATATTCCGCCTCTGAAAAATCCGCAAAAATTAGAAATGACATAGCCGTATTTTACCCTACGAAAGTCGTGGAAACGCTTCGCCGAAAAACGACTTAATCGGGTGTCAGGAACAAATAATTTCGCCAAGCCACTTTTAAAAGTTTCAAATTTCTACGCACGTCCCTTACGCATACTACCGAAATACGGTATAACATTCTCCTTCCTTAGAAACATTCGCCCGAATGTTCCTTCTAAGTCTCAAAACAACGCGCCAAGATAGTCTTCACTACTATACTTACGAGAACAATCCTTGCCACACATGGCCATAGAAACAACCGCACAAATACCCACATCTACGCCAACGATAAGCACCTCTAACATCACAAACGCCTCCCATCCAAGGGTCAAAAATATAATTCCTTCGCACTTTCTCCATACAAAAGAAATGATACCACTTTTGTCACTTTGCCGCGAGGTTCTAGTGTCACACCGCGACCTAACAAATGGTACCGCCGCACGCGATCCCCGAGGTCGCCATACCTCGACTCTTACCACATTCGTGACATCGATTCGGTTCCAAAACTCGGGTTACTATCTCTAATGTGGTCATCATTAATCGAACACTGACGGATCTCCGATACTTTCCGAACATAACAATACGAAGACCGGACGATCGCTTCCTAAGTCGGACGGCAAAAGCTAACATATAGGCAACCCGCCTACTCGCACTAGACCGCAAGGCCCAAAGTAACTCGCTAAGTTCCTCTGCTTTCCAAAACTCGCCACACCCAAACCGGTGGTATCTTCAAGAAGACCGATCGTCAACTCGAACTCTAAGCGTGCCGCCGATAATCCGCACGATTTCCTCCGAGCCGCCGTAACTTCTTCTAGACAAGCTTCACTATCCACACCACCGAACAAGCTCAACCAATCGTCAACCTTGCCAACATCGAACCACTCGACCAAGAACTTACACACCCGCCTACAAGGCTTTATAAGGCGACATCCGAACACCGAAATGGTAGCTTAAACACTCCTCCACAGAGACAACAATCCCCACAACTACCCCGAAATCCAAACACCGCCCGAGGGCGAACGCGATTCTCGAGACTCACCGAGTTCTTAACCTGCTCGTAAAACTTTGAAACAAAACAGCCGTACTGGCTCCACTGTCGCCATAAGGTGAAGGTAGGCACCCTGCAGCCTTTACAATCTTTCGAAATAACAACATCGCTGAGCACTCCTGCCTTTGCTAGAAGACAAGACGGCCGACCTCGCCCGACCATCGGTCGAACGCATCCACGACCAGACTGGTTAACTAAACTCGCCTAACACCTCGTGACTACCACAAGGCGACCACCACAACCGACCCCACTACCAAACAGCCGCGGTTGACCCGCAACATGGCCTCAACCCTACCCGCATCGCAAGAAAACACTAGCTCCCGATCCGGAACAATTTCACAAATCACGCATTTAAAACCTGGCGTCTTCCTAGCTCGACTACCCTCTTTCAAATCACGCTACTAAGGGACTTATCCCACAAACATAGCTCACGCACCATGCACTCCGATAAGGATCAAACATAACACTACACCTATACTCGAGATGGCCTTACCTCTAAGGTCTCTACGTATAACACTCTAAGGCTCCCACATTCTCTATCCCCCAAAATCTTACTCGGTTAACCCACCATGATTTCTAATCACAACTAACATACTGCTATCAGAACATAGCACTTAAGGTATACTCACCTTATCACACATACAGATCTCTAGAGGGTTAAGGATATATCTATATCTACTGCTTCACTCCCCTTAGTCGTTCTAATCAACCTCGCTCGTAGGCGCATAGCTAAGGAAGATGACGAACTACCCACCGATCCTGAAGGCTAAGTCCTCCTACAAGGACACTCTCTCGACACATGGCCCTGACGGCCGCAGGTACAACAAGTACCAACTAAAAGGCGACACTCCCCGGGATGACGTCTGTCACACTGTGAACACCGAGGGAAAACTGAATCCGGCTGGCTGGAACCTACGTGTAGCCGCGGAACCTAAGCTCGAGTTCGACCAACTCTCGCATACCCCGAACGCCCCGAACCCCGCGAGGACCACTGCGACCGTGGATGCGCATAATATAATTCGCCGCGAGGCGATCGCCGAAAGTTACCGGACTCGCCGCTCGCCTCTCTCGCCGCCCTCCGTTAACCCGCCGATCTCTACGCTTTCGCCTAGTGCGCATAAGCCCGCATACGTCATGCTCAAGCTTCAATCGACGAACTACTTGCACAACCCTTCCTTCGATATTCACTGGCTCGCGCATACATCCAGATATTTTCTCGTAGCCAATTCCATAGCTAGTAATGTGGTCGCTTTGCAATCTATATTCTGCTCTGGCCGTGGAACCGGCGTTCAAATGTCATGGCCGCAGAGGAACCGCACCGCCGTACAAACTCATTGGGCTAGTGACGCCGCAGAACTCCCCGAACGAAGCACCTAACTCGTGATGGTTGGGCTGTGCCTCAGAACCCTCTCAGATTTACTCAGCCTCGCCGCTTTGCCTTCTTCTGGCCGGGTTGCCACGCGAGGCATAACTAAGGGAAAGAAATACGAGAGGGTCCAACTTACAACACGCCTCTAAGGCACGATCTCAGAGTGAGAAGAATAGAAACCAATCCTAAATATCCTATAGCCTCTCGATTATTGCGTGGTGCACAACACACCGATAATCAAGACTCATCGATACGGTTCGTAGACACTTTCCGAGGATTAATCGCTCGATACCACTTTTGTCACGACTTCGCCCGGCCCGTGGATCGTGCCTTACCCCGCACCCTAGTGATACAATCATCGAGTAATCACGAACATAAACGATACAAGACATATTATGAAATATGAAACAATAACTGAGAAAACTTGCCTCTAAGATAAATATAAACAACAACTTTTTCAACATGAACAGCTTAACTTTTTACAAACCCCGCCTACAACAAGATTACATGCACTCTACGAATGATATGACAACAACGACGGACAGGCTTCGCCATACCCCGAATGTAAGCACCTACAACAACAGGGACTATACCAAGATAAGCCTCGGAGGAACGAGCTTTCCCAAACGCTGAATCGCGGACTCCTAAGAGCGAGGATCAACGATCGTGTACCTTACTCGCAGATGAACGCAGCTCGGGCGAGGTCAAGATAACAAAACCGAGTATGTGAAATCGAAAATAAATCAGAATGAAATCATAGCGCATATAAAGCAGAGACATGTATGATAACCAAACTACGCTTACAACAAAGCGATGTCAAGTCGTGACTCACGCCTCAAGTCATCACTCAAGTATAACAATGGGTCTCGTGCCCACAACATCAATCATGCCCGTGGAATACCTTCCTCACCGCCGAGCCTATGATATAAAAGCACCAAGGAACACACATGAACACCGTGTCCCACTGTGTCATAATAAAATCAGACGGTAAGTACGAAGGCATAGCCGACTACTAAAACCCACGCACCAACAAGGTCATGAATCAGATCATAAGATCTGCTTAGACCGCCACATGATCAAAGCCGGTCGCCGCCTGTAATATCAAATGTGCGCGTTTAGCCCCGAACTCCCCGCACCCGCATAGGCCAATCTCATAGGCCCGCATGAGGTATAACCCCGCATCGAGGGTAGCTACTCCGGCATCGCCCCGACTCGCAGTCCGCACGGCCACATGCACCGCATGACCATAAAGGCCGCACACTAACTCGAACTCGTAGCCCGCATAGCCCCCGTGACCCGCATGAGGTATTCTCGAATCACGGTCCTGCATCACCGAGTCTACCCCGCACGGAGGGCGCCTAACCCCGGAAACACGGTGAGTGGTATAATACCAACATAACGCTTTAACGCTTAAACAACATAAGCACAATCAAGGGAAAACCCCTTTACACAAACATCACGTATCACTAACACACGTAGCATCCTAATATGATTACTTATCAAATCAACACGAAGGTATTACAAGGCTATCACAAACCAATACAATCAAGTTATTCACACATAAGGTACTTTCTACTATGTGTCAACATGTTCGGTTTCTATCCCCAAAGTACTTCATACATTAACTTTTAAAAGATACGTTACTTTCACAAAAGTCACACAATACCCGTAGTATATGAAAATAGAGTGATTATCTTTCAAGTGAATCAAAACAATTAAATTATTAAAATAAAGTAACAACATAATTATACAAACATCCAAGTTTACATAATTAAAAATTTTAACGTTTATTATTTTAGAAAGTTTTCGTAGTTCATAGTCATATTCATTTAAGAATATAATTCTCTTTTTAAACTATCTGAGAAACATAAGCCTTATATGTGAGTAGAATATTCTCGCTTATAACAATCTTATTACACAAACCATGATCTAGAAATATCATTTTGTCTCATCTTAGCTTCTATGCAGATGGAAGTTTCTACCGGTTTTAATAATACTTAATCATAAAACATTTCCTTTTATTAACGCCGCAGATGGTTTGTCGATACACATTCGATTTCGAAATCAAGAAAACATTCTTAAGCCGTTATACCTAACTTCCCATAAAGCTAGTATAACTCTTAAGTTTTCAAAACCAAGTATTACTTCTTCTTTCGAAATGATTCAAAATCTTTTGAAATACTTCAAGTTCTTTATTAACACATAACGAGCTACCATAGTTCAAATCGCTTACCTTTTAAAACCACAAGTATTTTCTTATCAACATAAAGCTATTATAACCAACTTCCCATAAAGCCGTTATAACACTTTATGTTTTAAACCAATCAAATACATTTAGCACATGACGTCACCGTACTACATAGTTCACACATATCATGCTAGAAGAGATAGGAAGAGGTTCACATACCTCGCGACGAGTATCGACTAATAGCAAAACGCCCAAGTACTTCCAACCGCCGGCTACTCCTAAGCCAAGTAGATCGCGCCACACGTAGTACTTCAACCTATAAGGCCACAAGGCGCTTATTAACATTTAGACCTCATCAGAGAACATTCTACCGAAAATTCGGCAAAGACTCTCCCGCACAACAGAAATCTCCTCCTTTATCGAGGTCGCTACCAAGCCAACCAGGGGTTATACATCTAACCCGAACGGGTACAATTCTACTCCACGTAAAAGTCGCACAAGTTCATCAGAATACACCCTATGTAAATACTGATTCAAGACTTTCTTTCAAAAGGTTTCTTATTATTCGTGCTTAAGTCAAAAGACATCACGATAACAACGTTCAGTTCTATATATAGTATACTTCAACTATATAGTCTAACAATCATGTAATTTCCAATTACAATAGAGGACAAGATATTTACCTCGATAAGCCCATAATTATCCAAGTTTAAATGTCGATCCCGAGCAAGGTTTAGCTCCTACTCCGAAAGGCCCGACCCGCTCCAAACAACCCTTAGAAGTTCTAACCAACTTCTACTTATTACTCCAACTAACTATGGAGATTTTCCTTAGGGTTTCGGTTTAGTGATGAAGGAAGTATAATAGTATTTCCGGCTTTTCAGATAGTGGTAACTTTTGGAATACAACAAGGTAAAGGCTAAGGTATTTTGGGCATTATAACAATACTGGAGAAGTATTTCTACCAAGAGTGGTATTATACGAAAGCAACTAGGCTAGGGGTACCCACGGCTAGCACCCCAAAGGGGAGGAGGCTCTCGCCACAAAGGCCACTCAAAGGGAGGGGTTTTCGGCCAAGGGCCTTTACTGTGGGGCTCTTGGACGAGAGTCAAACAAGAGGAGAGGAAGGATTTCAAAACTTAGAACACATTTGGATGATGAAGTCTTCAACAAAGGGAGGGTATTTATAGGGAAGCTGGCCAACCAATGGACAAGATCAAGCCATGTGTTAGGCAAGTGTAAGGCCAAGATCAAGCCAAGTGCACCCTATCCCTACTCCACAAAACATGGCACAAAACAAGGCACAAAACAAGGCACAAAACAAGGCACAAAACAAGGCCAAGAAAGCTAGCCCAAAACGTCCCACTTTCGGCCAAGCAAACCGCCAACTTGAGGGTGACAAGTGTCGCCCTCTCGTTGGTCAAAAATATTCCGTCTCTCGTAAAAATCCGCAAAAATTAGAAATGACATAGCCTTATTTTACCCTACGAACGCTGTGGAAACGTTTCGTCGAAAAACGACTCTAATCGGGTGTTGTGAACAAATAATTTCGGCCAAGCCACTTTTAAAAGTTTCAAATTTCTACGTACGTCCCTTACGCATATACTGAAATACGGTATAACATTCTCCCCTCCTTAGAAACATTCGTCCCGAATGTTCCTTCTAAGTCTCAAAAACAAACGCGCGCCAGTATAGTCTTCACTACTATACTTACGAGAACAATCCTTGCCACACATGGCCATAGAAACAACCGCACAAATACCCACATCTACGCCAACGAGGAAGCACCTCTAACATCACAAACGCTCCCATCCAAGGGTCAAAAATATAATTCCTTCGCACTTTCTCCATACAAAAGAAATGATACCACTTTTGTCACTTTGCCGCGAGGTTCTAGTGTCACACCGGCGACCCAACAAATGGTACCGGGCCGCATGCGATCCCTGAGGCTGTCATACCCTCGGACTCTTACCACATTCGACATCGATTCGCTTCAAAACTCGGTTACTATCTCTAATGTGGTCATCATTAATCGGGAACACTGATGGATCTCCGATACTTTCCAACATAACAATACGAAGATCGGACGCATCGCTTCCTAAGTCGGACGGCAAAGCTAACATATAGGCAACCCGCCTACTCGCACCAGATCTGCAAGGCCCAAAGTAACTCGGGCTAAGTTCCTCTGCTTTCCAAAACTCGCCACACCCAAACCGGGTGGTATCTTCAAGACCGATCGTCAACTCGAACTCTAAGCGCCGCCGATAATCCGCACGATTTCCTCCGAGCCGCCGTAACTTCTTCTAGACAAGCTTCACTATCCACACTGCCGAACAAGCTGAACCAATCGTTCGAACCTTGCCAACATCGAACCACTCGACCGGCAACTTACACACCCGCCCCTACAAGGCTTTATAAGGCGACATCCGAACACTGAAATGGTAGCTTAAACACTCCCTCCACAGGAGACAACAATCCCCACAACTACCCCTGAAATCCAAACACTGGCCCGAGGGCGAATGCGATTCTGAGACTCACCGAAGTTCTTAACCCCGCTCGTAAAACTTTCGTAAACAAAACAGTGCACTGGCTCCACTGTCTGCCATAAGGTGAAGGTAGGCACCCCGTGCAGCCTTACAATCTTTCTGATATAACAACACTGCTGAGCACTCTGCCTTTGCTAAGACAAGACGGTGACTCCTCGGCCCGACCATCGTCGAACGATCCACGACCAGACGTCTGTGGTTAACTAAACCTGGGCCTAACACCCTCGTGACCCTACCACAAGGCGGGACCACCACAAACTGACCCCACTACCAAACAGGCCGCGGGTTGACCCGCAACATGGCCTCAACCCTACCCGGCATCGCGCAAAACACTAGCTCCCCGATCCGGAACAATTTCACAAATCACGTTATTTAAAACCTAGCGGTCTTCCTAGCTCGACTACCCTCTTCAAATCACGCTACTAAGGGACTTATCCCACAAACATAGCTCACGTGCACCATGCACTCCGATAAGGATCAAACATAACACTACACCTATACTCGAGATGGCCTTACCTCTAAGGTCTCTACGTATAACACTCTAAGGCTCCCACATTCTCTATCCCCCAAAATCTTACTCGGTTAACCCACCATGATTTCTAATCACAACTAACATACTGCTATCAGAACATAGCACTTAAGGTATACTCACCTTATCACACATACAGATCTCTAGAGGGTTAAGGATATATCTATATCTACTGCTTCACTCCCCTTAGTCGTTCTAATCAACCCTGCCTGCAGGCGCATAGCTAAGGAAGATGACGAACTACCCACCGATCTCAAGGCTAAGTCCTCCTACAAGGACACTCTCTCGACACATGGCCCTCGACGGCCGCAGTACAACAAGTACCAACTAAAAGCGACACTCCTCGATGACGTCGCTACACCGCAACACCGAGGAAAACTGAATCCGCCGGGCCGAACCTACGTGTAGCCGTGGAACGGAAGCTCGAGTTCGACCAACTCTCGCATACCGAACGTCCCGAACCCCGCGAGGACCACTGCACCGGTGGATGCGCATAATATAATCACGCGAGGCGACTCGCCTCGAAGTTACCAAGGACTCGCCGCTCGCCTCTCGCTGTCCTCCGTTAACCCGCCGATCTCTACGCTTTCGCCTAGTGCGCATAAGCCCGCATACGTGTCATGCTCAAGCCTAATCGACGAACTACTCTTGCACAACCCTTCCTTCGATATTCATCAAGCCTCGCAGACATCGGTATATTTTACGTAGCCAATTCCATAGCTAGTAATGTGGTCGCTTTGCAATCTATATTCTCTGCTCTGGCCGTGGAACAAGGTTCAAATGTCATGGCCGCAGAGGGAATCGCAGCCGCCGTACAAACTCATGGGGCTAGTGACGCCGCAGAACTCCCGAACGAAGCACCTAACTCGGTGATGGTTGGGCTCAGGCCCTCGTAACCCTCAGATTTACTCGCAGCCTCCTACGCTTTGCCCTTCTGGGCCCGGGTTGCCTACGCGAGGCATAACGGTGGGAAAGAAATACGGTGAGAGGGTCCAACTTACAACACAACTCTAAGGCACGATCTCAGAGTGAGAAGAATAGAAACCAATCCTAAATATCCTATAGCCTCCTGATTATTGGTGTGGTGCACAACACACCGATAATCAAGACTTCATCGATACGGCTCAGAGACACTTTCCGAGGATTAATCGCTCGATACCACTTTTGTCACGACTGCCCGGCCCGTGATCGTGCCTTACCGGGCACCCTAGTGATACAATCATCGAGTAATCAATGAACATAAACGATACAAGACATATTATGAAATATGAAACAATAACTGAGAAAACTTGCCTTCTAAGATAAATATAAACAACAACTTTTTCAACATGAGCTTTAATCTTTTTACAAACCCCGCCACAACAAGATTACTGCACTCTACGAATGATATGACAACAACGACGACAGGGCCGTCATACCCCGAATGTAAGCACCTACAACAACAGGGACTATACTAAGATAAGCCTCGGAGGAACGGAGCTTTCAAACGCTGAATCGGACCCAAGAGCGAGGATCAACGATCGTGTACCTTTACTCGCGCAGATGAACGCACTTCAAGGAGGTCGCATAACAAAAATTTAGTATGTGAAATCAAAATAACATCAGAAATGAAATCATAGCGCCATATAAAGCGGAGAGACATGTATGATAACCAAACTACGCTTTACAACAAAGCAAGCCATGTCAAGTCGTGACTCACGCCTCAAGTCATCACTCAAGTATAACAATGGGTCTCGTGCCCACAACATCAATCATGCGTGGAATACCTTCCTCACCGCCAGCCTATGATATAAAAGCACCAAGGAACACACATGAACACCGTGTCCCACTGTGTCATAATAAAATCAGACGGTAAGTACGAAGGCATAGCCGACTACTAAAAACCCACGCACAACAAGCGTCATGAATCAGATCATAAGATCTGTCTAGACCGTCACATGATCAAAGCCGGTCGCCGCCTGTAATATCAAATGCGCGTCAGCCCCGAACTCCCCGCACCCGCATAGGCCAATCTCATAGGCCCGCATGAGGTATAACCCCGCATCGAGGGTAGCTACTCCCTAAGATCGCCCCGACTCGCACCGCATAGCCACATAGACCGCATGACCATAAAGGCCGCACACTAACTCGAACTCGTAGCTCGCGATAGGCCCTCAGACCCGCATGAGGTATTCTCGAATCATGGTCCTGCATCACTCGAAGTCTACCCCGCATCGGAGGGCCTTAACCCCTAAACACGGTGAGTGGTATAATACCAACATAACAGTTTAACGTTTAAACAACATAAGCACAATCAAGGGAAAGCCCATTTACACAAACATCACAGAATACTAACACACGTAGCATCCTAATATGATTACTTATCAAATCAACACGAAGGTATTACAAGGCTATCACAAACCAATACAATCAAGTTATTCACACATAAGGTACTTTCTACTATGTGTCAACATGTTCGGTTTCTATCCCCAAAGTACTTCATACATTAACTTTTTAAAAGATACGTTACTTTCACAAAAGTCACACAATACCCGTAGTATATGAAAATAGAGTGATTATCTTTTGAAGTGAATCAAAACACTTATCTTTGTAAAATCAAGTAACAACATTATTATCCAAACGCCCAAGTTTGCCTAATTTCAAATGTTCACGCTTCTTATTTTAGAAAGGTTTCGTAGTTCATAGTCTTATTCATTTAAGAATATAATTCTCTTTTAAACTATCCGAGAAACATAAGCCTTATATGAGTAGGATATTCTCGCTTATAACAATCTTATTACAAAGACCATGATCTAGAAATATCATTTTGTCTCATCTTAGCTTCTATGCGGATGGAAGTTTCTACCGGTTTTAATAATACTTAATCATAAAACATTTCCTTTTATTAACGCCGCAGTTGGTTTGTCGATACATTCTCGATTTCCAAATCAAGAAACATTCTTAAGCCGTTATACCTAACTTCCCATAAAGCTAGTATAACTCTTAAGTTTTCAAAACCAAGTATTACTTCTTCTTCAAATGATTCAAAAATCTTTGAAATACTTCAAGTTCTTTATTAACACATAACGAGCCACCATAGTTCAAATCGCATTACCTTTTAAAACCACAAGTATTTTCTTATCAACATAAAGCTATTATAACCAACTTCCCATAAAGCCGTTATAACACTTTATGTTTTAAACCAATCAAATACATTTAGCACATGACGTCTACCGTACTACATAGTTCACACATATCATGCTAGAAGAGATAGGAAGAGGTTCACATACCTCGCGACGAGTATCGACTAATAGCAAAACGCCCAAGTACTTCCAACCGCTCGCTACTCCTGCCAAGTAGATCGCGCCACACGTAGTACTTCAACCTATAAGGCCACAAGGCGCTTATTAACATTTAGACCTCATCGTAGAACATTCTACCAAAATTGGCAAGACCTCCCGCAACAAACAGCGTAAATCTCCTCCTTATCGAGGTGGCTACCAAGCCAACCAGGGGGTTATACATCTAACCCGAACGTACAATTCTACTCCACGTAAAAGTCAGACAAGTCTCATCAGAATACACCCTATGTAAATACAGATTCAATACTCTTCTTCAAAAGGTTTCTTATTATTCAGCTTAAGTCAAAAGACATTGCCGATAACAACGCTCAGTTCTATATATAGTATACTTCAACTATATAGTCTAACAATCATGTAATTTCCAATTACAATAGAGGACAAGATATTTACCTCGATAAGCCCATAATTATCCAAGTTTAAATGTCGATCCCGAGCAAGGTTTAGCTCTACTCCGAGCGCTCCGACCCGCTCCAAACAACCCTTAGAAGTTCTAACCAACTTCTACTTATTACTCCAACTAACTATGGAGATTTTCCTTAGGGTTTCGGTTTAGTGACTGAAGGGAAGTATAATAGTATTTCTGGGCTTTTCAGATAGTGGGTAACTTTGGAATACAACAAGGTAAAGGCTAAGGTATTGTGGGCATTATAACAATACTTGGAGAAGTATTTCTACCAAGAGGGGGGGGGTATTATACGAAAGCAACTAGGCAGTGTGGGGTACCCACTAGCACCCCAAAGGGGAGGGAGGCTCGCCACAAAGGCCACTCAAAGGGGGAGGGGTTTCTCGGCCAAGGGCCTTTACTAGGGGGGGGGGGCTCTTGGACGAGAGTCAAACAAGAGGAGAGGGGAAGGATTTCAAAACTTAGAACACATTTGGATGATGAAGTCTTCAACAAAGGGAGGGGTATTTATAGGGAAGCCAAGGGCCAACCAATGGACAAGATCAAGCCATGTGTTAGGCAAGTGTAAGGCCAAGATCAAGCCAAGTGCACCCTATCCCTACTCCACAAAACATGGCACAAAACAAGGCACAAAACAAGGCACAAAACAAGGCACAAAACAAGGCCAAGAAAGCTAGCCCAAAACGTCCCACTTTCGGCCAAGCAAACCGCCAACTTGAGGGTGACAAGTGTCGCCCTCTCGTTGGTCCAAAATATTCCGTCTCTCGGAAAAATCCGCAAAAATTAGAAATGACATAGCCGTATTTTACCCTACGAAAGCTGTGGAAACGTTTCGTCTAAAAACGACTCTAATCGGGTGTTGTGAACAAATAATTTCGGCCAAGCCACTTTTAAAAGTTTCAAATTTCACGCACGTCCCTTACGCATATACTGAAATACGGGTATAACAACAGTCAAATATTTGGGAAAGCTCCGCTTTCTCCGAGGCTTATCGTGGTATAGTCCTCGTTGTTTTAGGTGCTTACATTCGTGGTATGACGGCCCCGTCCCGTTGTTGTCATATCATTCGTAGAGGTCTCAGAGTAATCTTGCAAGGTGGTTTGTAAAAGGGATTAAACTGCTCATTTGTAAGAGTTGTTATTTATATATATGCCGAAAGGCAAGTTTTCCTCGACATCGTTTTGTACTTCATTTGTTTCATGTATGTTTTATGTTCCGATTACTCGATGTTGTATCACTAGGGTGCCCGGTAAGGCACCGCCACGCCCAGTTCGGTCGTGACAAAAGTGGTATCGAGCGATTAATCCTCGGAAAGTGTCTACGCATCAGATCCAAGCAGTCTGATTATCGGTGTTGTGCACCACACCAATAATCGTGAGGCTATAGGATATTTAGGATTGGTTTCTATTTCTTCTTACTCGAGATCGTGCCTTAGAGTGTGTTGTAAGTTGGACCTCTAACGTATTTCTTTCCTTACCGATATGCTCCGCGTAGGGCAAAACCCGCCCAGGGAGGCAAGGCACAGGAGCTGCGAGTAGAGTTCTGAGGGTTACGTGGGCACAGGCCCAATCATTACCTAGGGTAATGCTTCATTCGGGGATTTCTGCGACATCACTAGCCCCAACAGAGTTTAAGCACGGCGACGGCAGTTCCATCGCGCCATGATATGTGAACCTTCGCCCACGATCGAACAGAGAATATAGATTTCAAGGAGGCGACCGCACTAACTATGGATTTGACTACCAGAGAGTATACCGATGTATCGCGAGTCTTGATGAATATCAACGAAAAGGTTGTGCAAGAGTAAGTTCTTGATTAGGCGAGCATGGCCTCGTACGCTTTGCGCAGCCGAGACGCAGAGATCGACGTTAACGGGCGAGAAGAGGGCCAGAGCAGCAAGGTCCTTTGGTAA
Organism: Przewalskia tangutica; assembly: GCA_029844215.1. Taxonomy (NCBI): domain Eukaryota; kingdom Viridiplantae; phylum Streptophyta; class Magnoliopsida; order Solanales; family Solanaceae; genus Przewalskia; species Przewalskia tangutica. The sequence continues at coordinate 66,652,370 of CM056734.1, forward strand.
CTTTCGAGGCGAGTCGCCTCACCAGCAGATTAGATTTGCACATCCACCAGTGCAGAGTGGTCTTCCACGGATTTCAGGACGTTCGGGGTATGCAGGAGTTGGTTAGAACTCCAGGGCTTCCGGTTCACAGTTTGACAGACGTCATCCCGGGGAATGTCGTCTTTTAGTTGGTACTTGTTGTACCTATGACCGTCAGGGTCTGATGTCGAAAGAGTGTCCTGGTAGAAGGACTTAGCCTTCAGGATCGGTGGGTAGTTCGTCACCTTCCTTAGCTATGCGCCCTACGGGGCAGGTTTGATTAGAACGACTAAGGGGAGTGAAGCAGTAGATATAGATATATCCTTAACCCTCTAGAGATCTGTATATGTGATAAGGTGAGTATACCTTAAGTGCTATGTTCTGATAGCAGTGTGTTAGTTGTGATTAGAAATCATGATGGGTTAACCGAGTAAGATTTTGGTGTATAGAGAAGGTGTGAGCCTTAGAGTTTTATACGTAGAGACCTTAGAGGTGAGGCCATCTCGAGAAAAGGTGTAGTGTTATGTTTGATCCAGATCGGAAGTGCATAGTGCACGCGAGCTACGTTTGGGATAGGTCCCAAGTAGTGTGGAATGAAAGGGGTAGTTGAGCTAAGAAGACCGCCAGGTTTTCGTAGCGTGATTAGTGAGAGTTTTTCTTCGTGGAGCTAGCATTGTGCGGCGCTGTCGGGTTGAGGCCACGCCGCGGTCAACCCGCGCGGTTTGGTGGTGGGGTCGGTTGTGGTGGTCCCGCCTTGTGTTAGGGTCACGAGGGTGTTAGGCCCAAGTTTAGTTGACCAACGCGAGTTCGTGGACGCGTCGACCGGTGGTTGGGCCGATGGGGCAGCCCATCGTGTTCTTCGGTCGGACCGTTCACTCGGCAGATGTTGTTTTAACAGAAGGTTGTAAGCGTCGCACGGTGCCTACCTTCACCTTATGGCGCATGTGGAGCCAGTGCGGCTGTTTTGTTTCGGAAGTTTTACCAAACATGTGTTAAGAACTCGTGAGTCTCGACCGCATTCGCCTCGCCGGTGCTTGGATTTCGTGGATAGTTGTGGATTGTTGTCTCCTGTGGAGGAGTGTTTAGGCTACCATTTCGTGTTCGATGTCACCTTTTAAAGCCTTGTAGGGCGGAAGTGTAAAGTTGCGGTCGATTGGTTCGATGTTGGCAAGGTTCGCATTGGTTCAGCTTGTTCCACAGATCGTGGATAGTGTGAAGCTTGTCTAGAAGAAGTTCGCACTCGAGGAATCGCGGCGATAATCGGCGACGACGCCAGAGTTCAGTTGACGGTCGGTCTTCTTGAAAGTACCACCCTGATTGTGGTGTGACGAGCTTTGGAAAACAGAGGAAACTTAGCCCGAGTTACTTGGGCCTTTGAGAGTTCATCTCAAGAATAGGCCGTTGCCTATATGTTAGCATTTGCCGTCCGACTTAGAGGCGGACGTCCGGTCTTTCGTATTGTTATGTTCGGGAAAGTATCAAGATCCATCTAGAATGTTCCCGATTAATGATGCCCACGAAAGAGATAGTAACCCGAGTTTTGGAAACTAAAGCGATCGTAAATGTGGTAAGTGGTTCGAGTGTACGGCTTCATGATCGCGATGACGCAGCACCATTTGTTGGGTCGTCGGAGCAAGGCTCGCGACAAAGTGACAAAAGTGGTATCATTTTGGTGATGTTAGAGGTGTTTCTCGTGGACTTGGATGTAAGTTTTTATGTGCGCGTGTTTCGTGGCGGATGTGGCGTGTTGGTTCTCGTAAGTATAGTAGTGAAGACTATCTCGCGACGTTGTTTTGAGACTTAAGGAACATTTGGGACGAATGTTTCTGGCGAGGAGAATGTTATACCCGTATTTCCAGAGTATGTACGTGGGGCGCACGTAGAAATTTGAACTTGTGATTTAGGCTTGGCAATTCTTTTTGTTCACAACACCCGATTTGAGTCGCTTTTTCGACTAAACGCTTTCCACGACTTTCGTAGGGAATTTCCGCTATGTCATTTTTAATTTTTATGGATTTTTCCGAGAGACGAAACATTTTGGGATTAACGGGAGGGTGACATGTGTCACCTCACATTGGAAGCAAGCGGCAACCCTCGCCGAATTGGGCTACTTTATGGCCTTGATTTGTGCCTTGTTTTGGCCTTGTTTTGGAGTGTTTTGTGGAGTAGGGTTAGGTGCACATGGCTTGATCTCGCCCTACACTTGCTATGCACTTGGCAAGATCTTGCCATTGGTTGGCCTTGGCTTGGCTATAAATACCCTCTCCCTTTGATGAATTCTTCATCCTTTCCACAAATCTTCTAAGGGTTAAAATCCCACCCTCGCCCCTCTGGTTGACTCTCGCCCAAGAGCCTCTCTCCCCCTTAGAAAGCCCCCCGGGGCCGAGAGCCCTCTCCCCTCCTAGTAGTGTGCGTGGGTACCCCTAGCCTAGTTGCTTTAGATAATACCCCTTTGTGGTGTAGAAATACTCTCAAAAGTATTGTTATAATGCCCAAATTACCTTAGCCGTATGCCTTGTAGTATTCTAAGGTTATACCTATACGAAAAGCCCGAAAATACTATTATACTTCCCGTCAGTCACAAAACCGAAACCCTAGGAAAATCTCCATAGTCCGTTGAGTATTGTGTAGAAGTTGGTTAGAACTTCTGGGTGGTTTAGATGGTTGAGCGCCTGAGTCGAGCTAAACGATTGCCCAGGATCGACTTTATACTTGGATAATTATGGGCTTATCGAGGTAAATATCTTGTCCCTCTATTGTAATTGGAAATTACATGATTGTTAGACTATAGTTGAAGTATACTATATGTAGAACTGAACGTTGTTGTCGCAATGTCTTTTGACTTAAGCCCAATAATAAGAAACCTTTTCGAAAGAAGAGTACCGAATCAGATTTACATAGATCAGACAAAGAGACTTGTAGCTTTTCGTGAGTAGAATTGTACCCGTCGTTAGATGGTAACCCTCGTTGGCTTGGTAGCCTCGATAAAGGAGGAGATTTACGCTGCTGTGGGGAGGCGCGCCAATTTTCGGTAGAATGTTCTGCGATGAGGTCTAAATGTTAATGCGCCTTGTGGCCTTATAGGTTGAAGTACTACGTGTGGCGCGATCTACTTGGCTTAAGGAGTAGCCGACGTTGGAAGTACTTGAGCGCTTTTGCTATTAGTCGATACTGCCGCGAGGTATGTGAACCTCTTCCTATCTCTTCTAGAATGATATGTGTGAACTATGTAGTACGGTGACGCATACGTGTTAAATGTATTTGATTGGTTTGAAACATAAAGTGTTATAACGGCTTTATGGGAAGTTGGTTATAACAAACTTTATGTAGGTCCAAAATACTTTGGGGTTTTTAAAAGGTAAATGATTTGTTTATAATCGGCTTGATGTGTGATAATAAAGAACTTGAAGTATTTCAAAAGATTTCTAAATCGCTTTGAAAGAAGAGTGATACTTGGTTTCTTTTGAAAACTTAAGAGTTATACTAGCTTTATGGGAAGTTAGGTATAACGGCTTAAGAATGTTTTATCGATTTTGGAAATCGGGATGTGTATCGACAAACCATCGCAAATACGTTAAAAGGAAATGTTTTGAATAATTAAGTATTATTAAAACCAAGAGAAACTTCCATCCGCATGTAAGCTAAGATGAGACAAAATGATATTTCCTAGATCATGGTCTTTGTAATAAGATTGTTATAAACAAGAATATCCTACTCACATAAGACTTATGTTTCGATTGTTTAAAGGAGAATTATATTCTTAAATGAATAAGACTACGAACTACGAAACCTTTCTAAAATAAGAAACGTGAACATTTGAAATTAGGCAAACTTGACGTTTGGAAAATAATGTTGTTACTTGATTTTACAAAGGTAAGTATTTTAGTTTACTTAAAAGATAGTCACTCTATTTTTATATACTACGTATTGTGTGACTTTGACGCACTTTTAAAAGAGTTATTGTATAAAGTACTTTGGGGATTAATTCAACTTGTTAACTTAAAGTAGAAAGTACCTTGTGTGAATAACTTGATTGTATTGAATTGTGATAGCCCGTAATACTTTCTCGTTGCTTTGATAAGTAATCATGTTAGGATGCTACGTGATAGTATCTTGTGATGTTTGTGTAAAGGGGTTTTCCTTGATTGTACTTCTTAACTATCATCGTTATGATAGTATTGTGCCACCATCGTGACATATTCGGAGGTTAAGTCGCCTCCACGCGGGTAGACTCAGCGGTCGATGGACCTATGATTCGAGAATACCTTATGCGGTGCGTAGGGCCTATGCGCGAATCGCGGGAGTTCCGTGTTAGTGTCGCGCCTTGTGGTCACGCGGTCCTGGGCTACGCGACGGCGAGTCCAGACGCCGCCGGAGTAGCTACCGACGCGGGTTATACCTCATGCGGCCTATGAGTTTGGCCTATGCGAGTCGCGGAGTTCCAGGTTAGACGCGCACATCGATATCGCGGGCAAGTGGCCGCTTTGATCATGTGATGGTCTAGACAGATCTTATGATACGCTTCATGACCGTTGGTACGTAGGGTTTTAGTAGTCGGCTATGCCTTCGCATTTACCCCGCAGACGCTTATTATGACACGTGGGACTCGTGTTCATGTGTGTTCCTTGGTGCTTTTATATCATAGATCGCCGGCGGGAAGGTATTCCACGCATGATTGATGTTGTGGGCACGAGACCCATTGTTATACTTGAGTGATGACTTGAGGCGTGAGTCCCCGACTTGACACGATCGCTGTTGTAAAATCGTAGTTTGGTTATCATACATGTCTCCCGCTTTATATGATCGCTATGATTTCATTTACTGATTTATTTTCGCCACATACTTGCACTGCCAGATCGACCTCGGGCTGCGTTCATGCCGCAGTAAAGGTACACCCGCCGTTGATCTCGCTCTTAGGGTCACGATTCAGCTTGGGAAAGCTCCGCTTCTCCGAGGCTTATCGTGGTATAGTCCTCGTTGTTTTAGGTGCTTACATTCGTGGTATGACGGGCCCCGTCCGTCGTTGTTGTCATATCATTCGTAGAGGTCAGAGTAATCTTGTGGCGTGGTTTGTAAAAGGGATTAAACTGCTCATTTGTAAGAGTTGTTATTTATATATATGCCGAAAGGCAAGTTTTCCTCGACATCGCTTTGTACTTCATTTGTTTCATGTATGTGTTTTATGTTCCATTGACATTATGATGTTGTATCACTAGGTGCCCGGTAAGGCACGACCACGCCCAGTTCGGTCGTGACACAATTCCAATCCGAAGTCGCTCCTTAGTAGTTTAGAACCTCTCCAAGACACTTCAATCCGCTCGTTGAGACCCTTAGAACAACACCAACAACTTTCCTTCCAACTTCCAATCCAAAACCTAGAAAGCCACTAGGTTTTCACTTTGCGACGAACCCGTAAACTATCTTTTCCAAGATTTTTCTATTGAGATACACTCACTATACACTTAGGAACCTTGGTTTAAAGTGGGAGATTATTGGACAAGACACACAAAAAATTCCCATTTTTCCTCCTTGAACCCGAGAGCTCCCTATGGGTGTTCTTCAAATTTTTGTGAATTTTGGCTAAGTGTTAGTCAAGTCTTGCACTACTAGTATTATATAGTGCATTGGAGGGTCATGCTACAAACAAATGGGTGGTTTGGATGAAAACTTATAAAATATCAAGACTTTGGACCCTTTGACTTAGTCAACTTTCTCAAGCTTGACTACTAGCAAGACTTGTCTTCCTAACAAGGGTCAAATGACCATTGTGTCCATGCTTCAATTCGTCCAAGACAACATAAGTGGGTGACACGTGTCGCCTCCCATTCACACAATATTACGTTTTTCCGACAATTTCATAATTCCGATAATTTTTTTACAAGTCACAAATCTTAACACTTGTGAGCTCTTACGTACTACCTTAAAACATGTCTTGTACATATGGGGTGTAACATTCTTCTCCCCTTAGAAACATTCGTCCCCGAATGTTCTTTCGGAGCTCAATCTCTCATTCCTTGGCATAGTCTCATAAACTTGCACTTAGCAAAACCTAATTATGCCACATATGTCCCTAATATACCGCACTTGCATATTTATCCATCACAAACCAAACGAGGAAACAATCCATAGTGGGCATCATCACTATATACTCACATTCAAGGCCTAAAAAGATTATCTTTTCGTACTTCCAACTTACTTCTAGCATACGTACATAATTTCAATATTATCCGTTCTTGATACTTAAACATAAAATAACCGTATCATGCATACAAATCTGTAAAGTATCATGCATACAAATCTGTAAAGGGCCGAAGATATACCTGAATTCATATAGGCGGTTCAAAGGACCGCTAAAACTGGGAACTTCCATCACGACCCCTGCCACGGCCTGCCGGTGTATGAACATCCTGCCTAGCATCAAGGCGAAGAACCCGCAATCGATCCGGTAGACTTTTCTATCCTCCCGCAACACTCCTACTAGGACAATCCTCAACATATGGCCCCGACGGCCACAGTAAAACAGCACTCAGCACGACGACATTCCCATGGTGATGCCGCGACATCGTGAACATCGAGGAAGAGGCCCCGATCGCCAGAACCCATGTGCGATACGAATCCAAGCCCTCGAGCTCGACCGGCCCCGACTACCCGGTGATCTAACCTCCCACCGTAAAATCGGGAAGGAGCACTGCGTCGGGCCGAATCAGACCTAGCTCGCCGAGGCTCTCCACTCGAAAATCACCCCAACCTCGCTGCTCGCCCTCTTGGCCTGGCCTTGGTCTGGTCGGTCCTCTCTCCTCGCCTCAATCCTCGTGCATATGTTCGCATCTCCGCAATATCCATTCTCGATGAAGGGCCACCCTGTGCAAGCGGTGATCATATAGCGGTCTAGTCCCATAACATAGCGATGGACTCTATCGCCATGTTAGCCACAATAGTGGCGTGATACCTAGCCAACGAGTCAAACTCCAAGTTATACTCGATAGTCCTCCCGCTCGCCTCAAGGTCAAGAACTGTCTACCCGGCTCTCTCATCTCGTGAGGCAAAAAGTGATCCATGAAGCCCTCTCAGAAACTCCTCCCAAACACCGGAAGAGCATCATCACCTCTTGAAAGCAACCACGACTCAAACCGCTCAACGCGATATCGCAGAACCCAGAGGAGGCTAGCGTAATGCACTCGTCTCTGAAGCCCTAAGAACTCGCGTGGTCCGCTTTAGCCGCCGAATGAACTCACGCGAATCCTCATCGGACCTCGAACCATAAAACTCGTGGATGACATCCTAGAAAATCCCTAATCCGCAAACCTCGGCTCTGGGCTACGGCGCTCGCCTGTGCCGCCGCCCGACTACTATATCGGTCAATACCGGACCGCCTCGTAGTCTCTATACTCAAGACCATTGCGGAATCGAGGCTCTGCACGAACCTTCGAGCTACCGCCGCTCTCGCCTTCTAATCCGCCGGCGTGGCTGAACTCGCCGACCCGCCTACTACCTCGTGCATAGTGCGTGCCCGACTCACGGTAACTCACAGACCATCGCGCCTCCGCCGCCGCTTACCATTCTCGGGCCCCGTCGCTCCGTGGAGGAATAATCGATTCACATACATAAGAATACGCCGAGACGGATCAACCTATTAATACTTTCACCGCACGATCTCGAGTGAGAAGAATGGAAACTAATCCTAAATGTCATGCAGCCTCCCGATTATAGATGTGGTGCACAACACACCGATAATCAAGACTTACTAGACACGGCCTCAGACACTTTCCGAGGACTAATCGCTCGATACCACTTTTGTCAAGACCCGACTCGCCCGCGATCGATGCCCTACTGGGCACCCTGCCTGGTATACATCGAGAATAGCAATGAACATACATGAAACTTATAACATAAATAACGAGAAATTAAACCAGAGGTTAGCCGATAAGGCTACCTTCCTGGACACATATACATATACATATACATATACATAACAACAGCAGTTACATCCCTTTCTTTTTACAAACCGACCCACAACATGAGACTACAGACCTCTAAGAATTACAACTGCGGCGGACAGTGGCTCCCGCCATACCTGAATGTACATAAGTCTACCACATCGTGGAAACCGTACCAAAAGATAAGCCTCGGTGGAAAGGAGCTTCTTTCCAAAATCAACAGAGATCCTAAGAGCAAGGATCACCAACCTGTACCTATCACTGCGGCATGAACGCACTTCTCGGGCGGGTCGCATAACAAAAATTTAGTATGGAATGTAAATAAAATGCAATAACCAAATCATATATATAAAAGAATGTCCTTTTACTCCGAAATCAATCATATATTAACTGCTCCTTTCCTCCTTTCAATAAGATTTAACAACATATTCTTACATACATACTTAAGAGTTTAATCCGTCTTTTTCACATAACTTACATATCTTACATAACATAATCCCGCCATTTATGGACACGATTATCTTGATGAATCATGTGACATAACCCGCCCGCTGTGGGCCTTGCATCGTGGAATCATGTAGCATAATCCGCCCGCTGTGGGCCTCGGTGTAAGATGACGTAACCTAGGCATGTGTAGCTCGGGTAATATGGCGTAATCCGCCTATGGGTAGGCTCTGTATCTCATAACGTATCCGCCTATTTGTAGGCTCCTGTACCTCATAACGTAATCCGCCTATTTGTAGGCTCGGTGTATTCCATAACGTAATCCGCCTATTTGTAGGCTCGGTGTGATTTTCCTTACGTAACATTTTAAACCGCCTTATTACTTTCTTCTTAAGTCGCCATAACCACTTCCCATAAAGTCGTTATAACAACCTTTCATTTTAGAGGACTTAAGACACTTTTATTCTTACAACATTTAGGAAAACGGATCCAAAGATACTACGACATACATACTTAAAAAGAATCGTATCGCTTAAAACTTCATAATCCTTAAAAGACAATCAAAGTTCTTAGTCTTCAAACTTCATAACATACTTCCTTTAAAGCCCAATTACTTATACAAAAACATATAAAGTTCCATACCTTCCAAAACCAAGTAATTTATTCCCTTAAAATCATATAACTTCCACTTTTAAAATCAATCCCCTTTTCACATATAAATTCAAGTCATTTTCGAACATAAAATCCACTTACTTACTTACTTTAAACAAATCAAGACACATAGCCTTTAAATCAAATCTCATAACTTCCTAACCGTTCTTACCAACGTCTCACATACGACCTAGTAAGGACTTAGGACAATTTAAACATACTCTTAACTTAGATTCAACAATGTAAATACTTCTTAACTTCTAAGAGTAGAAGGAATCTTGAAATACTATCACATGGAGATTTCATACATAGGATCATGCCAAAGAAAGAAGAGGTTCACATACCTCGCGACGATTGTCGACAAGTAGTAAAATGCTCCAAAGTACTTCAACCTTGAGCTATTCCATTCTTCAAGTAGGATACGCTATACTTAGTTCTTCAACCTATCATGGTCACAATACGTCCATTAACCTCTTACTTCAAACATAGAATATTCTAAGTGCTAAGTCGCCAAATTCTACAGAAAATCGGACAGCACCTCCTTTGTTTTTACTTACTTTGCCACCTTTTTCAAGGCTGAAATACAATAACCAAACAGCCCCAATTGGCTCACAACAATATAGAAGGTAGTCCAATACAAATGAATAACTAAACAGCCCCAATTGGCTCACAATAATATAGAAGGTAGTCCAATACAAATGAATAACTAAATGACCCAATTGGCTCACAATTTAGAAAGTAGTCCAATAAAAATGAATAACAAACTAAAAGTCCAAATTCGACCACCTAGAGTTCAACCATACCAATTCTTATCAAATTTCCATTTCAATCCAAATTGTTAACATAACATGCTATCAAGTCGCATTTGATTAAAACTACCACAATCTTCAAATCCATAACATGCGACGATTCTAATAACGACTAAATTGAAATCCAACTTAACATGGCTTACATTACATTCCGGATTTCCAAGGCTACAATCAATCCACAATCCTTATAAACTTCTACATATCAACTTCATGCTAGCAACACGTAAAGCTAACAACAACAATATAAATATATAATCTTGTAACACATTAAAGGACAAGATTATACCTCAACGAATCTTAATCCAATTCCAAATCCAAGTCTCCTAGTAGTTTAGAACCTCTCCAAGACACTTCAATCCGCTCGTTGAGACCCTTAGAACAACACCAACAACTTTCCTTCCAACTTCCAATCCAAAACCTAGAAAGCCACTAGGTTTTCACTTTCATGACTAACCCGTAAACTATCTTTTTCCAAGATTTTTCTATTGAGATACACTCACTATACACTTAGGAACCTTGGTTTAAAGTGGGGAGATTATTGGACAACAAACAAAAAAAATTCCCTTTTTTCCTCCTTGAACCCGAGAGCTCCCTATGGGTGTTCTTCAAATTTTTGTGAATTTTGGCTAAGTGTTAGTCAAGTCTTGCACTACTAGTATTATATAGTGCATTGGAGGGTCATGCAACAAACAAATGGGTGGTTTGGATGAAAACTTATAAAATATCAAGACTTTGGACCCTTTGACTTAGTCAACTTTCTCAAGCTTGACTACTAGCAAGACTTGTCTTCCTAACAAGGGTCAAATGACCATTGTGTCCATGCTTCAATTCGTCCAAGACAACATAAGGGGGGGGTGACACGTGTCGCCCTCCCATTCGTCACAATATTACGTTTTTCCGACAATTTCATAATTCCGATAATTTTTTTACAAGTCACAAATCTTAACACTTGTGAGCTCTTACGTACTACCTTAAAACATGTCTTGTACATACGGGGTGTAACATATATGATTAACAAGATCGGGTTTTTATCCCCAAAGTACTTCATACATTAACTCTTTAAAAGATACGTTACTTTCACAAAAGTCACACAATACCCGTAGTATATGAAAATAGAGTGATTATCTTTTGAAGTAAATCAAAACACTTCTCTTTGTAAAATCAAGTAACAACATTCTTTTCCCAACGTTCCAAGTTTGCCTAATTTCAATTACTCAAGTTTCTCATTTTCGAAAGGTTTCGTAGTTCATAGTTTTAATCCCTTAAAACAATTTTGAAAACATATACCTTATGTGTGAGTAGGTTCTTCTTGTTCATAACAATCTTATTACAGCAGCCACGATCTAGGAAATGTAATCTCATTTTGTCTCATCTTAGCTTCTATGCAGATGGAAGTTTCTACTGGTTTTAATAATACTTTATTAGTCAAAACATTTCCCTTTATTAGCGCTGCTGTGGTTTGTTCGATACTTATTCTGATTTCCGAAATCAGTAAAACATAATTCCTTTTGAAAACCAAGTACTCATTACTCACGAATGAGGTTTCACACTTTTTAACAAAATTCAATTAAGTCAAGTCTCTTATCTTTTAAGATCAAGTCTCTTAACTTCTTAAATCAATAAATCATTCTTTTTATCTCTCTTAAGCCGTTATACCTAACTTCCCATAAAGCTAGTATAACTCTTAATCTTTTAAAACCAAGTATTACTCTTCTGTTAAAATGATTCAGTATTCTTTTGAAATACTTCAAGATTATTCAGGCTTAAGTCAAAAGACATTGCCGTAATTATTATTCAGGCTTAAGTCCGGAGACATTGCCGTAATTATTATTCAGTTAACACACGTACGTCTACCGTACTATATATATATTCTTTAAAATATCATGCTCAAGAGGATAGGAAGAATCACATACCTCGTGACGATTTATCGACTATTAGCAAAACGCTCCAACGTACTGTAGTCCGGCTAGCCTTTTCCACCCTCCGAGTAGAATACGCTCGCGATTTCCGACCTATAACGGTTATACAAGTCTATCAAAGTCTAGACTACTCTGCAGGTTAATCTTCTGATGTGATTTCAGTTCAAGCCTTTTCTGTAATATCCTTCTATTACAGTTCAATTCTCTTCTATATACTTTCCTTGTATATAATTATACTTATTCTTATACTTTAATAGTATGCAATTCTAATACAATAGGGAGACAAGATATTTACCTCGATAAGCCCATAATTATCCAAGTATAAATGTCGGTCCTGAGCAACGCTTAGCTCCTACTCCGGGTGCTCCAACCCGCTCCAAACAACCCTTAGAAGTTCTACGCAACTTCTTCTTAAATACTTCAACCAAGCGTGAAGAGTTTTCCTGTGGTTTCGGTTTGAGACAAAAGGACTTACGGTAGTATTTCCGGGCTCTACGTATAGAGGTATCTTTGGAATACTACAAGGTATATGGCTAAGGTAATTTGGGTATAGTAACAATACTTTGAAGAGTATTTCTACCAAAAGGGGGGGGGTATTTATATGAGAAAACACCACAAGTGGGTGTATACCTCTACCAACCCCACTAGGAAGGGGGGGGGGTACTCTCGGCCAAGGGGGGAGAGGCTCTTGGACGAGACACTACACTAAGGGGGAGGAAGAGAGCTTTCAAGACTTAGCACAATTTTTGGATGAAGAAGTTCATCAAAGGGGAGGGGTATTTATAGGTCAAGCCATGGCCAACCAATGGCCAAGATCATGCCAAGTGCAAGGCAAGTGTAGGGCTCGGATTCACCCAAGTGTACCTTATCCATCTACCCACAAAATATCCTACCAACTACTTGACAAACAAGGCCACACTTTCGGCCACTTTACCGCCCAACATCCTCCAATGAGAGGGTGACAAGTGTCGCCCTCTCGTTGGTCCAAAATGTTTCGTCTCTCGGAAAAATCCGCAAAAATTAGAAATGACATAGCCGTAATTTACCCTACGCGAGTTGTGTAAAACGTTTCGCCAAAAAAACGACTCTAACCGGTGTTGTGCACAAAATATTTCGTCCAAGCCAACTTTAAAGTCCAAACTTTTCTACGCACGCCCCACGCATATACTGGAAATACGGGGTATAACATTCTCCCCTCCTTAGAAACATCCATCCCGAATGTTCCTTCTAAGTCTCAAAACATACGTGCGCCAGTATAGTCTTCACTACTATACTTACGAGAACAAACTCGCCACACCGCCACGTAAAACACTGCGCAAAATACTTACATCCAAGTCCACGAGGAAACACCTCTGACATCACAAAACCCCCTTACCCGAGGTCTAAAATATACTTCTTTCGCACCTTCACTTTACAAAAGAAATGATCACATCTATGCTCGCAATACATGCCCGCTTCTTCCCTTACGCGTCGTACCCTTCTCGTACACTCCAACTCTTTCTTACCATATCTCTGTTACTGATTCAGTTTCCAAATTTCTGGGTTACTATCTCTAACTTGGTCATCATTAACAGGGAATACTCTGCATGGATCTCCGATACTTTCCCGAACATAACAACACGAAAGACTGGACATACTGTCTCCTAAGTCGGACGGCAAAAGCTAATCATATAGGCAATCTGGCCTACTCTTCACATGACTAAAAAGGCCCAAAGTAACTCGCTAAGTTTCTCGATTTTCCAAAACTCGTTACTCCGGTGGTACCTTCGAGAAGACCCACCGCCAACTCAACCTGCCGCCGTCGCCGATCATCCGCACGACTTCTGTTGATTCTGAGCTGTCGATAACCTCTTCTGGATAAGCTTCACCCTATCCACATCCTAATGAATAAGTATGAACCAACTATCTGAACTTTGCCAACATCGAACCAATCGAACGACAACTTACATTTCCGCCCCTACAAGGCGTCATAAAGCGACATTCGAATACTGAAATGGTGGTTATAAAAACACTCCCTCAACAGGAGACAACAATCCTTACAGCTACCCCTGAAATCCACACATTGGCCCGAGGGCGAATGCGATACTGAGACTCACCTGAGTTCCTCAACCCTACCTGGTAAAACTTCCAGAAACGAAAATAGTTGTAACCTGGGCTCCACTGCCTGACATAAGGTGAAGGCAGGCACCTCGTGCAGCCATAAAACCTTCCTGATATAACATCTCGCATAACCCTTTGCCGAGTAAATGATCTTGACTGAAAGACAATACGGGCTGACCTCATCGCCCGACCATCGTTGAACGCATCCACGAACTCGTATGATGGTTAACTAAACTTGGGCCTAACACCCTCGTGACTTAACACAAAGCGACCACCACAACCGACCCACCACCATACAGGCCGCGGGTTGACCCGCAACATGGCCTCAACCCGACCCGGCAACGCGCAAAACACTAGCTCCCCGATCCGGAACAATCTTACTAATTACGTTACAAAAACCTAGCGGTCTTCTTAGCTCAACTACCCTCTTTCATTCTACACTACTCAGGGACTTATTATACAACTATACCTCATGTGCACTATGTACTCCGATAAGGGTCAAACATAAAATACCTCTTTACTCGAGATGGCCTTACCTCTAAGGTCTCCACATATAACATTCTAAGGCTCACACTTTCCCTTATCCCCAAATCTTTCCTAGCTAACCAACCATGATTTCTAATCAAGATTTTTCACTTATGTTATCTGAACATAATACTTAAGATATACCCATCTTACACGTACTAATCTCTAGAGGGTTAAGGATATACCAGATTCATCGCTTCACTCGCTGCTCTAATCAAACTCGCCTGTAGGCGATAGCTAGGGAAGATGATGAATCGTCACCGATCATGGGCGTCGAGTCCTCCTACTTGCATCCCTCTTACTAGGACATCCTTTCGACATATGGCCCTGACGGCCGTAGGTAAAACAAGTACCAACTAAAAGACGACATTCCCCAGGATGACGTCTGTCACACTGTGAACACGGGGGAAAACTGAATCCGGCTGGCTGAAACCTACGTGTAGCTGTGAACCGGAAGCTCTGGAGCTCTGACCAACTCCGGCTTACCCCCAATGTCCTGAACCTTATGGAGGACCATTCTGCACTGGTGGATGTGTATAACCAATCTGCTGGTGAGGCGATTCGCCTCGAAAGTTACCAAAAGACCTTGCTGCTCGCCCTCTTCTCGCCTCGTTAACCCACAATCTCTACGCTTTCAATCTGTTGCACATAAGCTCGAACGCAGCCATGCTCATTCTCGATCAAGAGCTACTTTTCACAACCTCTCTAGATAGTCATCAAGACTCGCAGACATCGGTATACTCTGCGGTAGTCAAATCCAAAGCTAGTAATGGTCGCTTCTGCAATCTATATTCTCTGCTCCTGGCCGTGAACCAAGGTTCAAAAGTCATGGCCGCAGAGAACTGCCGCCGTGCTAAACTTCGGGCTAGTGACGTCGCAGAACTCCCC
Source organism: Przewalskia tangutica (assembly GCA_029844215.1). Lineage (NCBI taxonomy): Eukaryota > Viridiplantae > Streptophyta > Magnoliopsida > Solanales > Solanaceae > Przewalskia > Przewalskia tangutica. Next base: position 66,667,661 of record CM056734.1, read on the forward strand.
GAATGAAGCACCACCCCAGGTGATGATTGGGCCTGTGCCCACGTAACCCTCTGAACTCTACTCGCAGCTCCCTCGGCTACCTTGCCCTCCTGGGCCCGGGTTGCCCTACGCGGAGGCATAACGGTAAGGGGAAGAAATACGCTAGAGGGTCCAACTTACAACACAGCTCTAAGGCACGATCTCAGAGTGAGAAGAATGGAAACCAATCCTAAATATCCCATAGCCTCCTGATTATTGGTGTGGTGCACAACACACCGATAATCAAGACTCTACTAGATACGGTCTGTAGACACTTTCCGAGGATTAACTGCTCTGATACCACTTTTGTCACGACCCGAACCCGGGCCCGTGACTGGTGCCTTACCCGGGCACCCAAGTAGCCATATATCAGAGTAATCAGCGGAACATAAAACAATAACATGAAATAACATGAAGTATGAAATAATAATCTGAGAAAATTTGCCTTTCGGCATAATATATAAAACTTGAATCCGAATAGCATATCCCACTTACATCTCTCGCCACAACAAGACATGCACCTATAAGAGTGACATGACAACAATGGCGGACAGGCCCCGCCATACCTCGAATGTAAGCACCTACTACGACAGTGGACTATACCACCGATAAGCCTCCGAGAAACGAGCTTCCCAAATGCCGAATCGTGACTCGAGAGCTAGGATCAACGATCGTGTACCTCAACTGCAGATGAACGCAGCCTCAAGGAGGTCGATAACAGTACCAAGTATGTGAAACTCAAAATATCAGAAATGAAATCATAGTAGTCTATATAAAGCAGAGACATGTATGATAACCAAACTAAGGCCATACAATAAATAAGCGCCATGTCAAGTCAGGGACTCACGCCCTCAAAGTCATCACTCAAATATAACAATGGGTCTCACGCCCACAACATCAATCATGCCCGTGGAATACCTTCCTCACTTCCGGCAGTCTATGATATAAAAGCACCAAGGAATACATATGAACACCAGGTCCCACCTGTGTCATCATAAAACCGTACGGTAAGTACGGCGCATAGCCGACTACTAAAACCCACGCATAACAAGGTCATAAATCAGATCATGACCGTCTGCATCACCACATGATCAAAGCCGCCACTCGCCGCAGATCTAATGCGCGCTGCCTAGCCTCGAACTTCCCGCGACCCGCATGGGCCACTCCAATGGCCCGCATGAGGTATTCCCCGCATCGAGGGTAGCTACTCTCCGGCAGCGTCCTGGACTCGCCGTCCGCATGGCCACATAGACCGCATGACCACAAAGGCCGCACACTAACTTGGAACTCCCGCAGTTCCGCATAGGCCACACAGACCCGCATAAGGTATTCTCGAATCATAGGTCACACAGACCCGCCTGAGTCTACCCCGCATCGGAGGGCAGCTTAACCCCCGGAATCATGAGTGATACAATACTAACATAACAGCTTATCGTTTAAACAACATAAGCACAATCAAGGGAAACCCCTTTACACAAACATCACAAGGTACTAACCCACGTAGCATCCTAGCATGTTTACTTAACAAATCAACAAGAAAGTATTACAAGGCTATCACAAACCAACACAATCAAGTTATACACACAAGGTACTTTCTACTATATGATTAACAAGATCGGGTTTTTATCCCCAAAGTACTTCATACATTAACTCTTTAAAAGATACGTTACTTTCACAAAAGTCACACAATACCCGTAGTATATGAAAATAGAGTGATTATCTTTTGAAGTAAATCAAAACACTTCTCTTTGTAAAATCAAGTAACAACATTCTTTTCCAAACGTTCCAAGTTTGCCTAATTTCAATTACTCAAGTTTCTCATTTTCGAAAGGTTTCGTAGTTCATAGTTTTAATCCCTTAAAACAATTTTGAAAACATATACCTTATGTGTGAGTAGGTTCTTCTTGTTCATAACAATCTTATTACAGCAGCCACGATCTAGGAAATGTAATCTCATTTTGTCTTACCTTAGCTTCTATGCAGATGGAAGTTTCTACTGGTTTTAATAATACTTTATTAGTCAAAACATTTCCCTTTATTAAGCTATTCGTGGTTTGTTCGATACTTATTCTGATTTCCGAAATCAGTAAAACATAATTCCTTTTGAAAATCAAGTACTCATTACTCACGAATGAGGTTTCACACTTTTTAACAAAATTCAATTAAGTCAAGTCTCTTATCTTTTAAGATCAAGACTCTTAACTTCTTAAATCAATAAATCATTGTTTTTATCTCTCTTAAGCCGTTATACCTAACTTCCCATAAAGCTAGTATAACTCTTAAGCTTTTAAAACCAAGTATTACTCTTCTGTTAAAATGATTCAGTATTCTTTTGAAATACTTCAAGATTATTCAGGCTTAAGTCAAAAGACATTGCCGTAATTATTATTCAGGCTTAAGTCCGGAGACATTGCCGTAATTATTTGTCACGACCCGATCCCGGGCCCGTGACTGGTGCCTTACCCCGGGAACCCTAGTGATACAACATCAGAGAAAACCAGCGGAATATAAAACTTAAACAAGAAACAAGATATACGATCATAAAACAGGCCAACCAAACGGTTACCTTCCAATAAAATATATATAAACAACTCTTTCAAAACGAACATTTTAATCCTTTTTACAAGCTCGCACAACAGCGATTACTGCACTTCTAAGAGTTTTTATACAACATGACGGACAGGGCCGCCATACCCTGAATGTACAAGAACCTACAACTCGTGGTAACATACCAAAAGATAAGCCTCCGAGAACGAGCTTCCCAATACGTCAATCGTGATCCTATGAGCGAGATCCACTACCGATGTACTCCTACCGCGGCATGAACGCAGCCTCAAGGAGGTCGACAACAGTACCAAATATGTGAAATCAAAAATATCAGAAATGAAATCATAATGCTTTATATAAAAACAGAGACATGTATGATAACAAAACTACGATTCACAACATAAAAGCGACATGTCAAGTCGTGGACTCACGCCTCAAGTCATCACTCAAATATAACTATGGGTCTCACGCCCACAACATCAATCATGTTCGCATTATGGCCGCATGCCCGAGTGCAGACGGTGTAGACATGTCCATGATGCAACACTAATAACAATGCCCCACGGCCACATGCCCGACCAGACGGTAGACACGCCCATGTGACATTAACAACAATAATAACAATGCCCTACGGCCACATGCCCAATGCAGACGGTAGACACGCCCACGTGACATTAACGACAATATCGGGTGATCAACCCCGCCGCACGCCACACGCCCGACTGCAGACGGTGTAGGCATGTCCATGTAACCACAATAACAATATATCGGTAATCAACCCCGCCGCACGGCCACATGCCCCTGACTCGTGATCGCAGACATGTCCACGTGACATCAACAATAATATACCGCACAACCAAAGCTATCACAAACAAGCTCAAGCAAATTACCATACTTCTAGACTTTTATAAAAGATCCACTCCTTCCCAAGAAGTCACCGATATCAACACTTGCACAACAAAGGCTATCACAACAAGCATAGGCGAGTTACACAACAACAAGCATAGGCAAGTTACACAACAACAAGCATAGGCAAGTTACACACAACTCAAGGTACTTCCATTTCAGATCAAAGTCCGGGTTTTAACCTCAAAGTACTACGACGTTAAATTCCTTTTAAGAGATCCATTCCTTTCATAAAGGTCACCCGATACCGTAGTATAAAAATAGAGTGACTCACATTTTTAGGTAAACCAAAATACTTCCTTTGTAAAATCAAGTAACAACATTATTTCCCAAACGCTCAAGTTTGCCTAATTTCAAATGCTCAAGTTTCTCATTTTAGAAGGGTTTCATAACTCATAGTCTTAATCTCTTTTAAAACAATTGAGTAACATATGTCTCAGACGTGAGCCGTTTATTCTTGTTTACAACAATCTTGTTACAAACCATGATCTAGGAAATGTAATACAATTTTGTCTTATCTTAGCTTCATGCAGATGGAGGTTTCACTGGTTTTAATAACAATTAGTTATTTGTCAATACACTTTCCTTTATTAGCGCCAGCGTGGTTTGTTCGACACTTATTCTCATTTCAAGTCAATAAAACATTATTCTTTTAAAACCAAGTACTCATTACTCGCGAATGAGGTTTCACAACACATTTAACGAAATGTTAATAACCAAGTAAAACAAGTTAAGTCTCTTATCTTTCAAGATCAAGTCTCTTAACTTCTACAATCAATAAACCTATCTTACCTACATGTAGTCGTTATAACTAACTTCCCATAAAGCTATTATAACACCCTATGTTTTAAACCAACCAACTCATTTAGCACACGTACGCTACCGTACTACATAGTTTACAAAGCATCATGCTAGAAGGATAGGAAGAGGTTCACATACCTCGCGACGATTATCGACAATAAGCAAAACGCCCACAAGATCAGAATCTGGCCAGCCGCTTTCCACTCTTCAAGTAGAATACGCTACTCGTAGTACTCCCACCTATAAGGCCACAAACGCCTATTAACTTCTAACCGCACGGTTCCATATTCTACGTAAAATTCGCAAAGACTCTCTCCCGCAACAAACAGCGTAAATCTCCTCCTCTATCGAGGCCGCTACCAAGCCAACCAGTGGGGGTTTATACGCCTAACCTGACGTATACAATTCTACTATACAATAATACACAAGTCTCTGAATACACCCTATGTAATTACAGCTTGATTCTTTTTTTATTATATTCAGGCTTAAGTCAAAAGACATTGCCGCAAAGCTATGTTCAGTTCTATATATAGTATACTTCAACTATATAATCCTACAACATGTAATTTCCAATTACAATAAGTGTACAAGATTATTTACCTCGATAAGCCCAAAATTATCCGAGATAAAAGTCGATCCTGAGGAAGGTTTAGCTCCAACTCTGTGCTCTCCAATCAGCTCCAAACAACACTTAGAATTTCTAACCAACTTCTACTTATATACTTCAACCAACTATGAATATTTCCTTAGGGTTTTGGTTTGAGATTAAAAGGACAAAAGGTAGTATTTAGGACTCTACGATAGATGTAACTTTTGGAATACTACAAGGTAAAGGCTAAGGTATTTTGGGCATTATAACAATAATTGGAGGAGTATTTCAATACCACAAAAGATGGGTATATTACTCGAACAACTAGGCTTGGGGTACCCTCGCCAAAGGCCACTAGGAGGGAAGGGAGGCTCTCGCCACAAGGCCTCACAAGTGGGGAGGAGAGGCTGGGACGATAACTACACTCAAAGGGAGGAGAGGACTCAAGACTTGGAAGATTTTTGGATGAAGAAGTCTTCAAGCTTAGGGGGGTATTTATAGGAAACCCAAAGGCCAACCAATGGCCAAGATCAAGCCATGTGCAAGGCAAGTGTAAGGCCAAGATCAAGCCAAATGCACCCTAACCCTACTCCACAAAACACTCCACAAAACAAGGCACAAAACAAGCCCCAAATCAAGGCCATTCGTCCAAGGCCAAACCGCCCACTTTAGGCGTCCACTTGAGGGTGACAAGTGTCACCCTCTCGTTGGTCAAAAACATTTCGTCTCTCGGAAAAATCCGCAAAAATACAAAACGACATAGCCGGAATTTTTCCTACGCAAGCTCTGTAAAACGTTTCGTCGAAAAACGACTCTAACCGGGTGTTGTGCACAAATTTCGAACCTAAGCCAAACTTTTAAGTCTCAAACTTTCGTACGTACGTCTCCACGTACATACTCTGGAAATACGGGGTATAACATTCTCCCCTCCTTAGAAACATTCGTCCCGAATGTTCCTTCTCAAGACGGATATCGATGAAATTCCTCTAACAAGATGCCAACGCCACAGCTTGGCCACGAAATAACACACGTTCTCTTCCTTCCTTACTCGTCGTGCGATACCCCTTTTGTCACTTTGCCGCGAGGTTCTAGTGTCACTCCGGCGACCCAACAAATGGTACCAATCGCATGCGGTCCCTGAGGTTCTAGTGTCACTCAGGACGTGCCATACTTCAGTCATCGCTTCAGTTCTCAAAACTGTGGAGTCACTACCTCCAAACTTGTTCATCTTACTAACCTCAATCTTCTTTAAGGCCATTCCCGGCCTTCACGAACCGCTTCTGGTCGAACATATCCACGAACTCATACGATGGTCACCTAAACTGGGGCCTAGCACCCTCGTGACCCTACCACCGGCGGGACCACCCAATCGACCACCTAAAACCGGGCACGGGTTGACCGCAAACGCCCTCAACCCGACCCTCCGTCGCGCCAACTCTTGCTCCTCGAAACGGAACAATCTTACCTAATCAAGTCATGAAAGCTACCACTTCCATCTCACACTACCCATGGACTTATCACACAAATAATTCCCACGTACTACTTACTCTGATAAGGGTCAAACATGAAATAAATCTTTGACTCAAGACGACTTTACCTCTAAGGTCTCAATCGTGAAATAGTCTAAGGTTCACACTTACCATGCCCCAGCTTACCCTTCTACACTAACCGCTTTTCTAAATCACATTTTAGCACAAAGCTATCCGAACATAACACTAAACACATCAGCATACAAAACTCTAGAGGGTTAAGGATATACCTGTCTCTACCGCTTTTCTAATCACATCGCCTGCAGGCGCATAGCTAGCGGTGATGAACCACCACAGATCTGAAGGCCGAGTCGTAACATCCGTGCTACCTTGGCCTGGACAGCTCGCAAAATGGCCCCGCTGGCCGCAAAAATAACAAGCTCCTTGCACCACAACACTTCGAAATGCGGTCTACCACATCGACCACACCGAGGTAGTGGGTGACCGTGATCCGCCAACACTTACTTCCTCGAAACTCGAACCTCGAGCCCCGACCGCTCCCAATACTCTGGATGCTCAAGGTTGTGGAGGACCACTCGCACCGGCGGAGGTACAAAACTAGTATGTTCTTGAGGCGGTCCGCCTCGAAAGTCACCAGGACCTGTTGTTCTCGCCTCTTCGCTGATCTTGGTCATTCCGTCGACCTCTCCGTGCCTCACATCCGGTGCATGAGCTGCGTGCGGGCAATGTCCATTCCCATGAAGAGCTACACTCGAACAAGCCTCGTCAAGTAATCATCTAGCCGGTGACGTAGCGGTGCACTCTATCCTCCATGGTTGTCACTAAAGCGGGACATACCGAGCCAACGAGTCAAACTCCACGTTGTACTCAACCGCACGCCACTCTGCCTCAAAGATCAAAATCTGTCGCCCGTGCCTCCTCATCTGCGGAGGCAAGAAGTGAGTGAGGAATGCCTCCGAGAACTCGTCCCATATCGCTGGAAGCCGCATGCTCTCCCGGGATAACTCCTACGAATCAAACCGATCATTGCGGTATCACGCGGCCGACGCGAACCTAAGACCACCGACTCGGTCTCCGGCCTTGATCACTCATGACCCGTCAGAATCGCCGGATGAACTCCTGCGGATCATCCTCGTGCCTCGACCCATAAAACTGCGGGCTACACTCGTAAAGTCCCATAGCCTCAAACTATTCGCTCGGGGTGTACCATCGGTGCTACTGAATCGAATCGCACGCCTATCCTCATATCTGCCACGACTCGCCAAAGAATCGCCATCTCCTTGTACCCCATCTCATCTGCTCCAGGCTGTGGGACTGGAGGCTCAGGTACGGTGGTCTCAGCAGCCACTGCTGCGGCTCTAAACTCTGCTGGGGCTGGCGGCGTCGCAAAACCCGCCGTCTGAAGCATAATCTCAGGCACTGACCGGGCCTGCGCCCTCGTACTCCTCTGTATCTCACTAGCAGCTCCCTCGGCTGCCTTGCCCTTCTGGGCTCTGGTTGCCTTGCGCGGAGGCATAACTGGTAAAAACGAGATACGTTAGAGGGGTCCAACTTACAACACAGCTCTAAGGCACGATCTCAGAATGAGAAGAATGGAAACCAATCCTAAATGCCCTGCAGCCTCCTGATTATAGATGTGGTGCACAACACATCGATAATCAAGACTCTACTAGACACGGTCTGTAGACACTTTCCGAGGATTAACTGCTCTGATACCACTTTTGTCACGACCCGATCCCGGGCCCGTGACTGGTGCCTTACCCCGGGCACCCTAGTGATACAACATCAGAGAAAACCAGCGGAATATAAAACTTAAACAAGAAACAAGATATACGATCATAAAACAGGCCAACCAAACGGTTACCTTCCAATAAAATATATATAAACAACTCTTTCAAAACGAACAGTTTAATCCTTTTTACAAGCCCCGCCACAACAAGATTTCATGCACTTCTAAGAGTTTTTATACAACATGACGGACAGGGCCGGCCATACCTCGAATGTACAAGAACCTACAACTCAGGGTAACATACCAAAAGATAAGCCTCCGGAGAACGGAGCTTCCTAATACGTTGAACTGTGATCCTATGGCGAGGATCCACTACCGATGTACTCTACTGCGGCATGAACGCAGCCTCGGGCGAGGTCAAGACAACAGTACCAAGTATGTGAAATCGAAAATATCAGAAATGAAATCATAACGCTTTATATAAAAACAGAGACATGTATGATAACAAAACTACGATTCACAACATAAAAGCAAATATGTCAAGTCGTGGACTCACGCCTAAGTCATCACTCAAATATAACTATGGGTCTCACGCCACAACATCAATCATGTTCGCATTATGGCCGCATGCCCGACTCGCAGACGGCAGACATGTCCATGATGCAACACTAATAACAATGCCCCACGGCCACATGCCCCGACTGCAGACGGTAGAGACACGCCCATGTGACATTAACAACAATAATAACAATGCCCCATGGCCACATGCCCCGACCAGACGGCAGACACGCCCACGTGACATTAACGACAATAATATCGGGTGATCAACCCCGCCGCACGCCACACGCCCGACCAGATCGGTAGACATGTCCATGTAACCACAATAACAATATATCGTAATCAACCCCGCAAAGACGCCACATGCCCCGACTCAGACGGTGTAGACATGTCCATGTGACATCAACAATAATATACCGCACAACCAGGCTATCATAAACAAGCTCAAGCAAATTACCATACTTCTAGACTTTTATAAAAAGATCCACTCCTTCCCAAGAAGTCACCTGATATCAACACTTGCACAACAAAGGCTATCACAACAAGCATAGGCGAGTTACACAACAACAAGCATAGGCAAGTTACACAACAACAAGCATAGGCAAGTTACACACAACTCAAGGTACTTCCATTTCGTATCAAAGTCTGGGTTTTAACCCTAAAGTACTACGTACGTTAAATTCCTTTTTAAGAGATCCATTCCTTTCATAAAGGTCACCCGATACCCGTAGTATAAAAATAGAGTGACTCACATTTTTAGGTGAACCAAAATACTTCCCTTTTGTAAAATCAAGTAACAACATTATTTCCCAAACGTTCAAGTTTGCCTAATTTCAAATGCTCAAGTTTCTCATTTTAGAAGGGTTTCATAACTCATAGTCTTAATCTCTTTTAAAACAATTGAGTAACATATGTCTTGTACGTGAGCCGTTTATTCTTGTTTACAACAATCTTGTTACAGCAGCCATGATCTAGGAAATGTAATACAATTGTCTTATCTTAGTTTCTATGCAGATGGAGGTTTCTACTGGTTTTAATAACAATTAGTTATTTGTCAATACACTTTCCTTTATTAGCGCTGCTGTGGTTTGTTCGACACTTATTCTCATTTCCGAAGTCAATAAAACATTATTCTTTTTTAAAACCAAGTACTCATTACTCGCGAATGAGGTTTCACAACACATTTAACGAAATGTTAATAACCAAGTAAAACAAGTTAAGTCTCTTATCTTTCAAGATCAAGTCTCTTAACTTCTACAATCAATAAACCCATCTTTTACCTACATAGAGTCGTTATAACTAACTTCCCATAAAGCTATTATAACACCCTATGTTTTAAACCAACCAACTCATTTAGCACATGTACGCTCACCGCACTACATAGTTTACAAAGCATCATGCTAGAAGGATAGGAAGAGGTTCACATACCTCGCGACGATTATCGACGATAATAAGCAAAACGCCCACAAGATCAGAATCTGGCCAGCCGCTTCCACTCTTCAAGTAGAATACGCCACTCGTAGTACTCCCACCTATAAGGCCACAAACGCCTATTAACTTCTAACCGCATCTGCCCATATTCTACGTAAAATTCGCAAAGACTCTCCTCTCCCGCAACAACAGAAATCTCCTCTCTATCGAGGCCGGCTACCAAGCCAACCAGGGGGGGTTTATACGTCTAACCAGACGTATACAATTCTACTATACAGTAATACCACAAGTCTCATCTGAATACCCCTATGTAATTACTGATCAGCTTCTTTTTTATTATATTCAGGCTTAAGTCAAAAGACATTGCCGCAAAGCTATGTTCAGTTCTATATATAGTATACTTCAACTATATAATCTTACAACATGTAATTTCCAATTACAATAAGGGGACAAGATTATTTACCTCGATAAGCCCAAAATTATCCGAGATAAAAGTCGATCCTGAGCAAGGTTTAGCTCCAACTCATGCGCTCCAATCCGCTCCAAACAACCCTTAGAAGTTCTAACCAACTTCTACTTAAATACTTCAACCAACTATGAAGATTTCCTTGGGTTTCGGTTTGAGATTAAAGGACAAAAGGTAGTATTTAGGACTCTACGTATAGAGGTAACTTTTGGAATACTACAAGGTAAAGGCTAAGGTATTTTGGGCATTATAACAATACTTGGAGGAGTATTTCAATACCACAAAAGAGGGGTATATTTCTCGAACAACTAGGCTAGGGGGGGGGGGTACCCCTCGGCCAAAGGCCACTAGGAGGGGGAAGGGGAGGCTCTCGGCCACAAGGCCTCACAAGGGGGGGGGGGAGGAGAGGCTAGGACGAGAACTACACTCAAAGGGAGGGAGAGGGACTCAAGACTTGGAAGATTTTTGGATGAAGAAGTCTTCAAGCTTAGGGGGGTATTTATAGGAAACCCAAAGGCCAACCAATGGCCAAGATCAAGCCATGTGCAAGGCAAGTGTAAGGCCAATATCAAGCCAAGTGCACCCTAACCCTACTCCACAAAACAAGGCACAAAACAAGCCCCAAATCAAGGCCATTCGTCCAAGGCCAAACCGCCCACTTTAGGCGTCCACTTGAGGGTGATAAGTGTCACCCTCTCGTTGGTCAAAAACATTTCGTCTCTCGGAAAAATCCGCAAAAATACAAAACGACATAGCCGGAATTTTCCCTACGCAAGCTCTGTAAAACGTTTCGTCGAAAAACGACTCTAACCGGGTGTTGTGCACAAATTTCGAACCTAAGCCAGACTTTTAAGTCTCAAACTTTCGTACGTACGTCTCCACGTACATACTCTGGAAATACGGGGTATAACATTATTATTCAGTTAACACACGTACGTCTACCGTACTATATATATATATTCTTTAAAATATCATGCTCAAGAGGATAGGAAGAATCACATACCTCGTGACGATTTATCGACTATTAGCAAAACGCTCCAACGTACTGTAGTCCGGCTAGCCTTTTCCACCCTCCGAGTAGAATACGCTACTCGCAGTACTTCGACCTATAACGGTTATACAAGTCTATCAAAGTCTAGACTACTCTGCAGGTTAATCTTCTGATGTGATTTCAGTTCAAGACTTTTCTGTAATATCCTTCTATTACAGTTCAATTCTCTTCTATATACTTTCCTTGTATATAATTATACTTATTCTTATACTTCAATAGTATGCAATTCTAATACAATAGGGAGACAATATATTTACCTCGATAAGCCCATAATTATCCAAGTATAAATGTCGGTCCTGAGCAACGCTTAGCTCCTACTCCGGGTGCTCCAACCCGCTCCAAACAACCCTTAGAAGTTCTACGCAACTTCTTCTTAAATACTTCAACCAACTGTGAAGATTTTTCCCTAGGGTTACGGTTTGAGACAAAAAGGACATACGGTAGTATTTCCGGGCTCTACGTATAGAGGTATCTTTGGAATACTACAAGGTATATGGCTAAGGTAATTTGGGTATAGTAACAATACTTTGAAGAGTATTTCTACCAAAAGGGGGGGTATTTATATGAGACAACACCACAAGGAGGGGGGTGTATACCCCTCGGCCAACCCCACTAGGAAGGGGGGGGGGGTACTCTCGGCCAAGGGGGGAGAGGCTCTTGGACGAGACACTACACTAAGGGGGAGGAAGAGAGCTTTCAAGACTTAGCACAATTTTTGGATGAAGAAGTTCATCAAAGGGGAGGGGTATTTATAGGTCAAGCCATGGCCAACCAATGGCCAAGATCATGTCAAGTGCAAGGCAAGTGTAGGGCTAGGATTCACCCAAGTGTACCTTATCCATCTACCCACAAAATATCCTACCAACTACTTGACAAACAAGGCCACACTTTCGGCCACTTTACCGCCCAACATCCTCCAATGAGAGGGTGACAAGTGTCGCCCTCTCGTTGGTCCAAAATGTTTCGTCTCTCGGAAAAATCCGCAAAAATTAGAAATGACATAGCCGTAATTTACCCTACGCGAGTTGTGTAAAACGTTTCGTCGAAACACGACTCTAACCGGGTGTTGTGCACAAAATATTTCGTCCAAGCCAACTTTAAAGTCCAAACTTTTCTACGTACGTCCTTACGTACATACTCTGGAAATACGGGGTATAACAATACTGCCTCTAATCAAATCTCATATGCTTTCAAGTAAGGTCTCATATACCTTCAAGTAAAGTCTCATATACTTTCAACTAAGTCTCATAACTTTCAAATAAATCTAGTCTCATGACTTTCAAATAAATTGTTATACCCCGTAGTTCCGGAGTATGTATGTGAGGACGTACGTACGAATGTATACGCCCTAATTAGGGTAAGAATGATAGAATATCTCCTAGCATATAAGAAGTTTCTGGGTGTTTCAAAAGCCTAAAATGAAGTTCGTCGAGTCTAGTTTCCAACGCAACAAACCAATCGTCGATAGGATACTAGAGTAGAGAGTTATCGACGTTGCAAGTTCAGCTGACGAAGCAGTGGCGAAAAATCTGGACAGTCACGTTTTTTGGACTATCTTGAGGTAATGAACCTTAACCTCTTTGTGAAGATTGATTTATTATGTATATATGGATATTATGCATATATTGGAAGTATATTATGGACTATAAGATATAAAGAAAGATTTGGATCTTGCTAAGAAGTTAACAACAAAGAAACTATAACTTATATAAAGATTGGAATATAAGTTGAAGGACTAATGAAGTAATTGGATAAGTATTATTGTAAACGTTGGCCAAGAACCCCAACTTAAGGACCGTATCTACTTTGGACTTTTTACTTTGGACTTCTTTACTTATTGTTATTATGAAGGGAGATAGTAAACCGCGTTACCGTTTGGGCGTGTTATCCCCTTCTTTTACTTATTGTTATTATGAAGGGAGATAGTAAACCGCGTTACCGTTTGGGCGTGTTATCCCCTTCTTTACTTATTATTATTATGAATGAGAGATTGTTAATCGCGTTCCGTTTGGGCGTGTTATCCCCTTCTTTAGTTATTATTATTATGAAGGAGAGATTGTTAATCGCGTTCCGTTTGGGCGTGTTATCCCCTTCTTTAGATTTCAGTATTATTGTACCTTAATTATAGTAGGTTAATCACGGTTATCGGGCCTTGGAAAAGGTGGGAAATTGAGTAGAAACGGGGGAGGTGCTGCCGATTTTCCGTAGGATATGGAACTTGTTCTTAGAAATATCCTACGAAGAGATCTAGAGGTTAATAGACGTTTCGTGGCCATTATAGGTGGAAGTACTACGAGTAGCGTATTCTACTCGAAGGGTGGAAAAGGGCTAGCAAGGTTATAGTACTTTGGAGCGTTTTGCTAATAGTCGATAATCGTCGCGAGGTATGTGAACCTCTTCCTATCTCTTCTAGCATGATATTTGCGAAATATATATAGTACGGTAGACGTACGTGTGTAAAATGAGTTTGGTTGATTTAAAACATAAAGTGTTATAATGGTTTTATGGGAAGTTAATTATAACGACTTTATGTAGGTAAAGGAATGGTTTATTGATTTTTAAAAAGATAAGAGACTTGACTTATATTTGACTTGATTTAATATGTGAAGAACTTGAATTGTGTGGAAAGTTGTGAATCCTCATTCGTAAGTAATGAGTACTTGGTTTCGAATGATAATGTTATATTGATTTCGGAAATGAGAATAAGTATCAAACAAACCACTGCAGCGTTAATAAAAGAAACTATATTGACAAATATTAATCTCCATTTGCATAGAAGCTAAGATAAGACAAAATTGTATTACATTTCCTAGATCATGGGTACTTTAATAAGATCATCATAAATAAGTACACATTTTCTTAAATTCCAAAGTAATGAACTTGGCTCTTAAAATGGGAGAACTTGAGTTATATAAATGGTAACTTGACTTTAAAAAGGAGAAGTGATTTGGTTTAAAAAGAAAGTATGGAAATTGTTTGGTTTACTTAAAATGATACACTCTATTTTGATACTACGGGTATCGTGTGACCTTTGTAGAAGAAATGGATCTTTTGAAAGAATTTAACGTATGTAGTACTTTAGGGTTAAAACCCGGATTGTTGGCATAAAATGGATGTACTTGAGTTTTCATAAATGGTGAATCGAATTACATATTAATGAAAGTCTGAGCATATGTGGAACTTGCCTATGCTAGTTGTGATAACCTTTGTTGTGTGAGTATTGTATTTCTATACCACCGCGTCTCTCGATGGAGGTCACTGACTTGTTGTGAACTTACTTGGACGTACCGGCAGTGACGGAGGATTCCACGGGTATGCTTCCATTGTTATTATCACATGGGCATGTCTACACCGATGAGAGGTTCCGGGGGCATGTGACCATTATTGTTATTCCATGGACTAGCCCTCCATGAGGTTTTATTGATTCGGCCTTGGTATCTGGTAGTTGGCGAAGTTTCGTGACTTACGGTTGTGATCTGGTGGTTAGCCTAATTACTTGCCCCCGTCAGCTACGTGGCGCAGGTGGATCTGGTAAAGGCTATTACAATTGCCACGTGTCAGCTTCGCGAGTCAGTGTTGGCGAAGTTTTGTGACTTACGGTTGTGATTTGGTGGTTAGCCTAATTACTTGCCCCCGTCAACTACGTGGCGCAGGTGGATCTGGTAGAGGCTATTACACTTGCTACGTGTCAGCTTCGCGAGTCAGTGTTGGCGAAGTTTCGTGACTTACGGTTGTG
Source organism: Przewalskia tangutica (assembly GCA_029844215.1). Classification (NCBI taxonomy): domain Eukaryota; kingdom Viridiplantae; phylum Streptophyta; class Magnoliopsida; order Solanales; family Solanaceae; genus Przewalskia; species Przewalskia tangutica. The sequence continues at coordinate 66,682,983 of CM056734.1, forward strand.
ATCTGGTGGTTAGCCTAATTAGTTGCCCCGCCGCCACGTGGCGCAGGTGGATCTGGTAGAGGCTATTACACTTGCCACGTGTCAGCTTCGCGAGTCAGTGTTTGGGCGAAGTCTCATGACTTACGGTTGTGATCTGGTGGTTAGCCTAATTACTTACCCCCGTCAGCTACGTGGCGCAGGTGGATCTGGTAGAGACTATCCCACTTGCCACGGTCGCCTTCAGCGTGTCGATTTGGACGGCGATCGTGACTTACGGTTGTGATCTGGTGGTTAGCCTAGTTACTTGTCCCCGTCAGCTACGTGGCGCAGGTGGATCTTGTCGAGGCTATCGCACTTGCCACGTGTCAGCTTTGTGACATAGTTATTTAGTATTATGGGTACGGTTTTATGACACAGGTAGGGACCTGGGGTTCAGGTGTACTCCTTGGTGTTATTATACCATAGACTGCCGGCAGTGAGGAATGTATTCCACGGGCAGGGTTGTTATTTTGGGTATGAGACCCATGGTTATATTTGAGTGATGACTTAGAGGGCGTGAGTCCCTGACTTGACATGATCGCTACATATCAGGTAATCGTAGTTAGTTATCATATATGTCTCTGCTTCATATAGACTACTATGATTTTATTTACTGATTTTCGCCACATACTTGGTACTTGTTAATCGACCTCCTTCGGCGGTTGCGTTCATGCCGCAGTTGAGGCACGTAGCTTGGCGATCCGCACTCTTAGGATCATCGTCGGTTCTTGAAAAGCTCCATTTCTCGGAGGCTTTGTCTTTGTATAGTCCTGTCATCAAGGTACTTGTACATTCAGGGGTATGGCGGGGCCCTGTCCTGTCATAGTTGTGGTTACATTCTTAGAGGTCTGTAGTACTGTTGTGGGCAGGGTTCGTAAAGGATGTAACTGTTCAAGTTTTGGTTTATATATACATGCCGAAAGGCGACATTTTCTTGGTTAGACTGTTCTTATTCTTTATTGTTTCATGTCTTGTTTTTATATTCCGCTGGTTACTCTGATGTATATCTACTGGGTGCTCGTAGGCACGACCACGCCCGGATCGGTCGTGACAAAAGTGCTATCGAGCGCTTAATTTCTGAAAGTGTCTGCATCGTGTTCAGTAGAGTCTTGATTATCGGTGTGTTGCACCACATCTATAATCGTGAGGCTGCAGGACATTTAGGATTGGTTTCGCTTCTTCTCACTCGAGATCGTGCCTTAGAGCTATGTTATAAGTTGAACCCATCTGACGAGTCTCTTTCGTTACCGCTATGCCTCCACGTATGGCAACCCGCCTGGCGGCAAGGCGTACCGGCGGAGCTGCGAGTAGAACACAGAGGAGTACGAGGGCACAGGCCCAACCTTTACCCGAGGTGATACCCCATACGGCGAGTTCCACGACGTCGCCGGCCCCAGCAGAGTTTAGTACAGCGGCAGCAGTTCCTACTGCGGCCATGATATATGAGCCTTCAGTTCCACGACCGGGAACAGGGAATATGGATTACAAAGGGATGGCTCAGTTACTAGCTAGGATTTTAGCAAATAGAGAGTATATAGTGCGTCGATTTATCACGGGTCTAGACGATTATCTAGTAAAGGGGTGTTAGCCAGAGGAGGCCACCCCCACCTTGGTGTGGCCGATGTGGTAGGTGTCATTGTGGGGAGTGTCGTGCTACTTCGACAGTTTGTTATGCTTGCGGACAGCGGGGCCATTTTGCGAGAAATTGTCCAACCAGAGGTGGCGCGGATGTTACGACTCAGCCTTCGGGATCAGTGGCTGGTTCATCACCTTCTATAACTATGCGCCCAGTAGAGCAGGATTTTGATTAAGAGCGACAAAGGGAAGTGAAGCAGTAGTTGCAGGTATATCCTTAACCCTCTAGAGACTAGTATGCGTAATAGGAAGATTATATTTTAAGTGTTATGTTCGGAGAACATGGTGTTAATTGTGATTGGAAAACACGGGTGGTTAAAAAGGTAAGTTTGAGGACAAGTAAATTGCGAACCTTAGAATTTATAACAGTTGAGACCGAGACCTTAGATGTAAGGCCGTCTTAAGTAAAAGATTTTACGTTGATCCTTGTCGAGATACATTGTATACGTGGGGTGTATTCAGGTGATAAGTCCATAAGTGGTTTGAGATAGAAGTGGTAGCTTTCATGACGTGAATTAGTAAGATTGTTCTGGATCGGGGAACGAGAGAGTTTGGCGCGAAAATGGGTCGGGTTGAGGCGGTGCGGGTCAACCCGGCCGGATGGCGCGGGTCGGTTTGAGGTAGTCCCGCCAGGTGATAGGATCACGAGGGTGTTAGGCCCGTGTTTAGGTAACCATCGTGACGAGTTCGTGGATGCGTCGACCGATGGTCGCCGATGGGTCAGCCCATCTTGTCTTTCGATCGGACTATTTACTCGCGGAGGGTTATGCAAGATGTTTTATATCGGGAAGGTTATGCATTGCGGGTTCCTACTTTTATTTTATGACAGGCAGTGGGGCCCAGTTTACGGTTTTTTCTCTTTTTTTGGAGGTTTTACCAGGCGAGGATAGGAACTCAGGTGAGTCTCAGTATTGCATTCACCCTCGGGCCGACGGACAAACAGCGCGTTGTACCCAGATATTTGAGGATAGGTTACGGGCCGGTGTTTTGATTTCGGGGGAGCGGTGAGGATTATTTGCCTCGTGTTGAGTAGGTATTATAATAGCTATCATTTCAGTGTTCGGATGGCGCCTTATGAAGCCTTGTATGGGCGGAAGTATAGGTTGTCGGTCGATTGGTTCGATGTTGGCAAGGTTCAGATAGTTGGTCCATACTTGATTCAGCAGAATAAGGATAAGGCGACGTTTATCCAGAGGAGGTTATTAGCAGCTCAGAGTCAGCGTGTTCATGGATAATCGGCGTCGACACTTGGAGTTCAGCCGACGTGGTCTTCGAAGATACCACCTGGCGGTGTGACGAGATTTGGAAAGCAAGGGAAACTTAGCCCGAAGTACTTTGGGTCTTTTCAGATCGTTTGTAGAATAGGTCAGGTTGCCTATAAGTTAGCATTGTCGTCCGACTTAGGAGGCAGTACGTCCGGTCTTTCATGTTGCTATGATTCGGAAGAGTATCGGAGATCCATCCAAAGTGTTCCCAGTTAATGACGACCAAGTTGAGGATAGTAACCCCGAGATTTTAAAAACTGAAGTAATGACAGAAATGTGATACGTATACTAGAAAGAGTTCGAGTATACGAGGAGGGTACGACGAGTAAGAAAAGAGGCGAAGATGTGTTAAGAAGATGGAAGTGTCCTTTTTATAAAGTAAAGAGGTGAAGAAAGTATCCTTTGGACTATGGGTGGAGCTAATAGTATTGTTATACACTTTAAGATGACTCTTCGTTGGCTTGGATATGAGTTTTTGCGCATACGTTGTATTGTGGCCATATGTGGCATTTTGCAAATTGTTCAAGTTATGAGGGACTATGCCGTTATCTGAGTTATTTGAATCTTGAAGGAACATTCGGGACGAATGTTTCTAAGGGGGGGAGAATGTTATACCCCGTAGTTCCGGAGTATGTATGTGAGGACGTACGTACGAATGTATACGCCCTAATTAGGGTAAGAATGATAGAATTGTTTTCCGACAGAAAGTATTCCGAACTTTGTGAAGGAATTTTTACGTTTTCAATATTTTTGCGATTATGGAATTCTTCCGAGAGATAAAATATTTTGGACCAATAGGAGGGCGACAAGTGTCACCCCTAGATTGGGCCATGTGGGACGAAATTGAGTGGACAAGTGGGCAAGACAAGTGGCCAAAAGTCTTGCATGGCTAGTCTTGGCTTGGAAGAATTTGGCTAAGTTTAGTGGGCAAGTCTTGCATGGTCAAGGTCTTGCATGGCTTTAGTAAGACAAGTGTGGGAAGGAACCTTCACATATGATCTCTACCTTACACATGTGTTAATCTCAACCCTTGGTTGTGCTATATAAACCCCCTTAGTGGATGAAAATCAGCCACACTTAACATATTACAAGACTTGAAAAACATTTCCTCTCCCTCCTTCTTATCTTGATTTCGTCCAAACCCCCCTCCCCCTAACCAAATGTTATCCAAAAATTCTTAAACTTATAAGTGTTCTTCCTTAATGTGTTAGGAAGATTATTAACCAATAGTTAGACAAGATTTCACACCCCTAGCCTCAAAAACCTTCCCTTGGCCGAGAGTAGGCAGATTTTCGAAACTGTTTTGGGCAGATTTTTTAGTCAAGTTTGGAAGGGAATATATCCTAGAATATAAGGATTTTTTGGGTGTTTCAAAAGCCTAAAATGAAGTTCGTAGAGTCTAGTTTCCAACTCAACAAACCACTCGTCGATAGGATACTGGAGTAGAGAGTTATCGACGTTGCAAGTTCAGCTGACGAAGCAGTGGCGAAAAATCTGGACAGTCACGTTTTTTGGACTATCTTGAGGTAATGAACCTTAACCTCTTTGTGAAGATTGATTTATTATGTATATATGGATATTATGCATATATTGGAAGTATATTATGGACTATAAGATATAAAGAAAGATTTGGATCTTGCTAAGAAGTTAACAACAAAGAAACTATAACTTATATAAAGATTGGAATATAAGTTGAAGGACTAATGAAGTAATTGGATAAGTATTATTGTAAAAGTTGGCCAAGGACCCCAACTTAAGGACCGTATCTACTTTGGACTTTTTACTTTGGACTTCTTTACTTATTGTTATTATGAAGGGAGATAGTAAACCGCGTTACCGTTTGGGCGTGTTATCCCCTTCTTTTACTTATTGTTATTATGAATGGAGATAGTAAACCGCGTTATCGTTTGAGCGTGTTATCCCCTTCTTTTACTTATTGTTTTTATGAAGGGAGATAGTAAATCGCGTTACCGTTTGGGCGTGTTATCCCCTTCTTTACTTATTATTATTATGAAGGAGAGATTGTTAATCGCGTTCCGTTTGGGCGTGTTATCCCCTTCTTTAGTTATTATTATTATGAAGGAGAGATTGTTAATCGCGTTCCGTTTGGGCGTGTTATCCCTTTCTTTAGATTTCAGTATTATTGCACCTTAATTATAGTAGGTTAATCACGGTTATCGGGCCTTGGAAAAGGTGGGAAATTGAGTAGAAACGGGGGAGGTGTTGTCGAATTTTCCGTAGGATATGGAACTTGTTCTTAGAAATATCCTACGAAGAGATCTAGAGGTTAATAGACGTTTCGTGGCCATTATAGGTGGAAGTACTACGAGTAGCGTATTCTACTCGAAGGGTGGAAAAGGTCTAGCAAGGTTATAGTACTTTGGAGCGTTTTGCTAATAGTCGATAATCGTCGCGAGGTATGTGAACCTCTTCCTATCTCTTCTAGCATGATATTTGCGAAATATATATAGTACGGTAGACGTACGTGTGTAAAATGAGTTTGGTTGATTTAAAACATAAAGTGTTATAATGGCTTTATGGGAAGTTAATTATAACGACTTTATGTAGGTAAAGGAATGGTTTATTGATTTTTAAAAAGATAAGAGACTTGACTTATATTTGACTTGATTTAATATGTGAAGAACTTGAATTGTGTGGAAAGTTGTGAAACCTCATTCGTAAGTAATGAGTACTTGGTTTCGAATGCTAATGTTATATTGATTTCGGAAATGAGAATAAGTATCGAACAAACCACTGCAGCGTTAATAAAAGAAACTATATTGACAAATATTAATCTCCATTTGCATAGAAGCTAAGATAAGACAAAATTGTATTACATTTCCTAGATCATGGGTACTTTAATAAGATCATCATAAATAAGTACACATTTTCTTAAATTCCAAAGTAAGGAACTTGGCTCTTAAAATGGGAGAACTTGAGTTATATAAATGGTAACTTGACTTTAAAAAGGAGAAGTGATTTGGTTTAAAAAGAAAGTATGGAAATTGTTTGGTTTACTTAAAATGATACACTCTATTTTGATACTACGGGTATCGTGTGACCTTTGTAGAAGAAATGGATCTTTTGAAAGAATTTAACGTACGTAGTACTTTAGGGTTAAAACCCGGATTGTTGGCATAAAATGGATGTACTTGAGTTTTCATAAATGGTGAATCGAATTACATATTAATGAAAGTCTGAGCATATGTGGAACTTGCCTATGCTAGTTGTGATAACCTTTGTTGTGTGAGTATTGTATTTCTATACCACCGCGTCTCTCGATGGAGGGCCGGCTGACTTGTTGTGAACTTACTTGGACGTACCGGCAGTGACGGAGGATTCCACGGGTATGCTTCCATTGTTATTATCACATGTGCATGTCTACACCGATGAGAGGTTCCGGGGGCATGTGACCATTATTGTTATTCCATGGACTAGCCCTCCATGAGGTTTTATTGATTCGGCCTTGGTATCTGGTAGTTGGCGAAGTTTCGTGACTTACGGTTGTGATCTGGTGGTTAGCCTAATTACTTGCCCCCGTCAGCTACGTGGCGCAGGTGGATCTGGTAGAGGCTATTACACTTGCCACGTGTCAGCTTCGCGAGTCAGTGTTGGCGAAGTTTCGTGACTTACGGTTGTGATCTGGTGGTTAGCCTAATTACTTGCCCCCGTCAGCTACGTGGCGCAGGTGGATCTGGTAGAGGCTATTACACTTGCCACGTGTCAGCTTCGCGAGTCAGTGTTGGCGGTTTCGTGACTTACGGTTGTGATCCGTGGTTAGCCTAATTACTTGCCCCCGTCAGCTATGTGGCGCAGGTGGATCTGGTAGAGGCTATTACACTTGCCACGTGTCAGCTTCGCGAGTCAGTGTTTGGGCGAAGTCTCGTGACTTACGGTTGTGATCTGGTGGTTAGCCTAATTACTTGCCCCCGTCAGCTACGTGGCGCAGGTGGATCTGGTAGAGGCTATCCCATTTGCCACGTGTCAGCTTCGCGTATCAGTATTTGGACGAAGTATCGTGACTTTGATCTGGTGGTTAGCCTAGTTACTTGCCCCCATCAGCTATGTGGCGCAGGTGGATCTGGTCGAGGCTATCGCACTTGCCACGTGTCAGCTTCGTGATATAGTTATTTAGTATTATGGGTACGGTTTTATGACACGTGGGACCGGGTTCGTGTACTCGTGTTATTATACCATGATCGCTCGGCGATGAGGAAGGTATTCCACGGGCAGGGTTGTTATTATGGGCATGAGACCCATCGTTATATTTGAGTGATGACTTAGAGGGCGTGAGTCCCTGACTTGACATGACTGCTTACATATTGTGTACTGTAGTTAGTTATCATATATGTCTCTTACTTTATATAGACGACTATGATTTTATTTACTGATTTTTGGGCCACATACTTGGTACTGTTATCGACCTCCTTCGGGGGGCTGCGTTCATGCCGCAGGTTGAGGTACGTAGCTTGCTGATCCGCACTCTTAGGATCACTGTTCGGTTCTTGGAAAGCTCCATTTCTCCGGAGGCTTTGTCTTTGGTATAGTCCCATGTCATTGAAGGTACTTGTACATTCAGGGGTATGGCGGGGCCCTGTCCCGTCATAGTTGTGGTTACATTCTTAGAGGTGCAGAGTAATCGCTGTAAGGTGGTTCGTAAAGGATGTAACTGTTCAAGTTTTGGTTTATATATACATGCCGAAAGGCGACATTTTCTTGGTTAGACTGTTCTTATTCTTTATTGTTTCATGTCTTGTTTTTATATTCCGCTGGTTACTCTGATGTATAACTACTTGGGTGCCCGGGTAAGGCACCAGTCACGGGCCCGGGATCGGGTCGTGACATAAATCAAGTCTCATAACTTTCAAATAAATCTAGTCTCATGACTTTCAAATAAATCAAGTCTCATTAGTGTTGTAACTTAGCAAGATCAACTCGACTCCAATGCTTAATAAACACTTTTACCAACATCTCTCATAAGACTTGGTAAGGACTTAGGAATAATTTAGATATGTCTTTAGCATAGAATCAATAACATGAATACTTTAATAACGATGCAGGTATACTTCAAGAAACAAGTCATGTATACTCCACTAATCAATCATGCCGATAGAAGGAAGAAGTTCACATATCTCATTGACGACTAACTAACACGACAAGTAGAATACGCCCCAATGTACTTCAACCTTATCGGCTATTCCACATGCCAAGTAGAATATGTCACACGTAGTTCTTCAACCTAAAATGACAATAGCACTTCTATCAACTTCAAGCTATCAAGTGTAAGACTTATACCAAGTAATGACCCTCTTATTCTACGGAAATTTGGGCAGCACTTCTTTTGTTTCTACGTACTTTTCCACCTTTTCCAAGGCCCGAATTTCAGCAATATCCAAACCCCGACTAGGGGCACAATCAAAACAGCAAATCAAGGGGATTACACGCCAACTTGATGTGTAAAATTCTGCCCCACAATGTATATAAAACAATCCATAAAAATAGTCCACAATTAATCAATATTAAGGGTACAATGTGAAGCCTTTAACACCCTTATTCCTTAGGACTTTCATTATCCATTACCACATTAATCATGCATGTTGGGGGCTGATCTTCTAGCATAACAACACCCCAAAACAGTCCATAAAATGACACGACAACGTCAAACAGTTTTGGGCAGTTTTCGGCCAACAACACTACAACAATCCAAAGTCCTTTTCCATAATTCTATATAATCCAATTCTCATTTCAACACTTATATATATTCCATATCACATATCAATAACAAGATTACTTCATTTTAGCATGCAACAAGTGTCGATAACAACGACAATAACCAACTAAATCCAAAGGGCCTAACATAGTCCACTCTCGGTCCAACTTCTAAAAATGGCCCAAATCCTTTTTAATCTTCATTCTTTTTAGTACAAGATTATCTATACATATACACAATAAGTAATATACAATTACTTTAAAAGAAGAAGAATCATTATGTTATACCCCGTATTTCCAGGGTATGTACGTGAGGACGTACGTAGAAATTTGAGCCTTAAAGTTAGGCAAGGTTCGAAATTGTACATAACTACCAAAAGGAGTCGTTGACTAAACGTTTCCTGACTTCGTAGGGAAAATTCCGGCTATGTCATTTATAATTTTTGCGGATTTTTCCGAGAGACGAAACATTTTGGACCAACGGGAGGGTGACATGTGTCACCCTCACATTGGAAGCAAGTGGGGCGGCAAGCTTGGACGAAATGTGGCTTGTAGTAGGTAGGATATTTTGTGCAAGTTGTGTGGTAGATGGATAAGGTACACATGGCTAAATCTTGACCTTACACTTGCTATACACTTGGAAGAATCTTGGCCCTTGGTTGGCCATGGCTTGACCTATAAATACCACTTTTGTTGATGAAATTCTTCATCCAAATATTTTCTAAGTGTTAAAAATCCTCTCTCTCCCTTGTGAAGTTTTCGTCCACCACACCCCCCCTTTGAGTGAGCTTGGCCGAGAGCCACCCCCTCCCCTTTGTAGTGCCCTAGCCGTGGGGTACACCCCCCCTAGCCTTGTTGTCTCGTATAAATACCCCCCTTTTGTGGTATAGAAATACTCTCCAAGTATTGTTATAATGCCCAAATACCTTGGCCCAAATACCTTGTAGTTTTCCCAAGGTTACACTTATACAAAAGCCCAGAAAATACTATTATACTTCCCTCAGTCACAAAAACGAAACCCTAAGGAAAACCTTCATAGTCGGTTGAAGTGTTAAGTAGAAGTTGGTTAGAACTTCTAAGGGTTGTTTGGAGCGGGTTGGAGCGCACGGAGTAGGAGCTAAACCTTGCTCAGGATCGACATATAAACTCGGATAATTTTGGGCTTATCGAGGTAAACATTCTTAACCTTCTGTGGTAATTGGAAATTACATGTTGTAGGAGTATATAGTTAAGTATACTATATATAGAACTGAGCATAGTTGTGCGGCAATGTCTTTTGACTTAAGCCTGAATAATACTTACGGCAATGTCTTGCGACTTAAGCCTGAATTTAAAGAAGAGAACTGAACTGTAATTACATAGGACTGTATTACAGTAGACTTGTGTAGTATTACTGTGAGTAGAATTGTACACGTCCGGTTAGACGTGCAACCCCCCCCCCCTGGTTGGCTTGGTAGCCGGCCTCGATAGAGGAGATTTACGCTGTTGTGGGGAGGTGTCGAATTTTCTGTAGAATATTCTACATTGAGATCTAGGATGTTAATAGGCGCCTTGTGGCCTCTATAGGTCAAGTACTACGATGGCGTGATCTACTTGGCTTAAGGAGTAGCCGACGGTTTGAGGTACTTGGAGCACTTTGCTATTAGTCGATAATCGTCGCGAGGTATGTGAACCTCTTCCTATCTGTTCTAGCATGATATGTGTATAACTATGTAATACGGTAGACGTACAGGTGTTTAATGTATTTGATTGGTTTGAAACATAAAGTGTTATAACGGCTTTATGGGAAGTTGGTTATAACAGCTTTATGTAGGTAAGAAAATGCTTTGTGGTTTCAAAGGATAACTGATTTGACTTATAACGGATTTGATGTGTAGTAACAAAGAACTTGAAGTGTTTCAAAAGACCTTTTTGAAAGAAGAGTAATACTTGGCTTTGAAAACATAAGAGTTGTACTAGCTTTATGGGAAGTTAGGTATAACGTCTTAAGAGTGATAAAAAGAATGTTTTACTGATTTTTAGAAGATAAGAGACTTGACTTAATGGTATTGATATGAATTTTGTTAAAAGTGTGAAACCTCATTCGTGAGTAATGAGTACTGGGTTTTAAAAGGAATAATGTTTCCGATTTGAAATCGTAATGCGTATCGACAAACCATCGCAGCGGCGTTAATAAAGGAAAATGTATTGAATAATGAAGTATGGTATTAAAACCAAGAGAAACCTCCATCCGCATAGAAGCTAAGATGAGACAAAATTATATTACATTTCCTAGATCATGGTCGCTTAATAAGATTGATTATAAACAAGAATAACCTACTCACATATAAGACATATGTTTCTCAAAACGTTTAAAGGAGAAGTATGATTTAAAGGATTAAAACTATGAACTACGAAACCTTTTCTAAAATGAGAAACTTGAGCATTTGAAATTAGGCAAACTTGAGCGTTTGGAAAATAAGGTTGTTACTTGATTTTACAAAGGAAAGCATTTTGGTTTACTTAACAATGTTAGTCACTCTATTTTTATACTACGGTGTCGGGTGACCTTTGTAAAAGAAATAGATCTTTAAAAGGAATTTAACGACGTAGTACTTTAGGTTAAAACCCGACTTTGGCATAAAATGAAAGTACTTTGAGTTGTGTATAACTTGCCTATGCTTGTTGTCGTGAAGCTTGCCTATGCTTGTTGTTGTGAAGCTTGCCTATGCTTGTTGTTGTGAAACTTGCCTATGCTTGTTGTTATATCCTTTGCTGTATTTCGTACTCGCGTCTCGGAGGCCGTTGATTTGTTATGAACGATTCTACAACGAGTCCAACTAGATGGGCAGGTACACGTATTTCATTTGATTATACACCGAGTCCAACGATATGGGCAGGGACACATATTCCATCTGATTATACACCGAGTCCCACGAGATGGGCAGGACACGATTTCATCCGATTTACACCGAGTCCCACGAGATGGGCAGGACACGATTTCATCCGATTATACACCGAGTCCCACGGGACGGGCCGACACGTATTTCATCCGTTATCATACATGTCTCCCGCTTTATATAGACTATTATGATTTCATTTACGCCTTTTCTGATTTCACATACTTGGTACCAGTTATCGACTCCTTCGGCCGCGTTCACGCCGCAGTGGAAGTACATCGGCCAGGATCCTCGCCATAGATCACGCCAAGGTCGGAAGCCCCATCTCTTGGAGGCTTATCTTTTGGTATGTTACCTCGAGTCCGTAGATTTTTATACATTCGTGGTATGGCGGGCCCCGTCTGGCCATAGCTGTAAAAATCTTAGAGGTCCAGAGTAATCACAAAGTGTGGTTTGTAAAAAAGATAACTGTCGGGTATTTATGTATATATGATGAAGGCAATCGCTTTGGTGGCCTGCTTATTTATCCTGTCTCTTAATTCATGTTCATGTTTTTATTTCACTGATTTTATCTCATGTTGTATCACTAGGTGCCCGGTAGGCACGACCACGCCCGGTTCGGTCGTGACAAAAGTGGTATCGTGAGCGCTTAGTCCTCGGAAAGTGTCTACGCACCGTGTCTAGTAGAGTCTTGATTATCTGTGTTGTGCACCACATCTATAATCGTGAGGCTATAGGACATTTAGGATTGGTTTCCATTCTTCTCATTCCGAGATCGTGCTAGAGTGTGAGATAAGTTGGACCCTCTCGACGTATTTCTTTCCTTTACCGATTATGCCTCGCGTAAACCCAGCCCAGATGGGCAAGGAAGTGGAGGAGCCATAGTGAGATACAGAGGAGTACGAGGGCGCAGCCCGGCCGCGCTCGAGCAGTGCTTCCGACGAGAGTTTCGCGACGCCGCCAAAGACCAAAGAGAGTTTAGAGCGCAGATGGGCTGCCGAGACTACAGCACTGAGCCTCGGTCCCACACTGGAGCAGATGAGATGGGTACAAGGAGATGGCCGCCATCGCCGTGGTCGTGGCCAGATATGAGGATAGGTCGATGCAGCAGCCCGTCAAGAGCACCCGTAGTTCACCCCCGAGCAGATAGTTTGAGGCTACGGGACTTTCTGAGTTGTAGCCCGCCAGTGTTCTATGGATCGAGAGCTGAGGATGACCCTCAGGAGTTTATCCGACAGCTACAGCGGATCATGAGAGTGTTACACCCCGTAGTTCAGGTCATGCGCATGAGGGCGTACGAAAGGGAGTAAGACTTAAAATTTTCAGAAGATAGGTTGACGGATTGTTCCGGACGGGTTTTAGTCAACTTTAAGGCGGGTTATGACCCGGTACATTGAGAGTTCCTAAGTGTTTTAAAGGCCTAGGGCGTAGTTCGTTGAGTCTGGATTCCAACGCAACCAACCGTTCGTCGATAGGACGTCGGAGTAGCAAGTTATGAGAGTTGCAAGTTCGCGCGCAATGGACGTAAACGTGTTTCGGACTAAAGCGGCAGGCCGCGGCGGAGTGCGTGGCGCGCGCCTAATGTCTTGAGTCGCTGAAGTTGCAGCGCCGGCGCCGATGCCAGGGCAGCGCGCCAAAGTTCGAGAGGCTGCGGAGGAGTTTGGCGCGCCGCGGCGGGCGCGCGCCGAGGCGGAAATTTGGGCGGAAAAACTTAGAAAATCTAATTTTTGTTTTAAAGAGACCATGGGAGGGTGACAAGTGTCCCCATCTGATTTTCGTTGCATGCAATATATTGACCAAGACTTGACATTTTCTATCTTTCATCTTCTCTCTCTCTCTCAAATTGCTCCCTTCTCCCTAAACTTCCAAATCTCTCTAGAACCCCAAGAGAAATTCTTAGCCTAAGGAAAATCTGAAATTAAGGGCAAGAAGGAAGTTGGTGGCTAACTTAAAAGTGTTATTGTGGTGGTATTCTTGGAGGAAAGGCTAGCAAGGTGTTGGAATAAGCTTGGCTAAAACTTTAAGGTAATGATTCTTCCTTTAGATTTAGTTTATAGTGTTGCATGTTAAGAAGAAAGAACTTGTGGTAGTGAATAATGCTCTTAGAATCATTGCATGCTAGAAATGTGGTTTGGATATGAAAAATGGGTTAAGAGGAGATTATGAGCATGTTGTAGCCTAAAACTACCTTAGAATTGTTAAGTGAATTGTTGTAAACTTATGGGGCGAATTGGTATTTGGGTGTGTAATCCCCTTTAAAATGTTGGATTGTTGAACCTTAAATGTGGTGTTTGGATGATAAATTCGGCCTTGAGAAAGGTGGCAAAGTGAGTAGAAACAAAGGAAATGCGCCAATTTTCCATAGAATTTAGTGGCTTTGAGTTTAGATTATTCTACATTGAAATTAGAGGTTAATAAATGTATCATGGTTATTTTAGGTTGACATATTACTTCATGTAGTTTGGACTTAGCAAGTGGATTGATCAAAAGGTATGTGAAGCTTTCCTATCCTTTGAGCATGAGTATTTGTATCTATGTAGTACAGAGACGACAAGATTTAGTATTCTTACTTGTTTAAGTATATATAAAGACTTGTTTCGTTTTGAGAAGTATAAGTCCCTTGGTTAAGGGAAAAGTATGATTTTACAAAAGTATAGAGTACTTGGTGTGAAAGTATTGAGTATTGAATTATTCTAAAGATAAGTGGCTCAAGTATTTTTGGAAGTTGTGTAGAATTGTTCGAAGTATAAGTCTCTTGGTTTGTAAAAGAACAAAATGGTTTATAAGGAGTTATAACGGCTTTATGGGAAGTTAGTTATAACGGCCTTGTGAAAGGATAAGAAGGTCTTAGTTTCTAAAGTATAAAGATAGTATAACGGCTTTATGGGAAGTTAGTTATATTAGCTTTATGAAAGGATAACAAGAAGAGATTTACTCTAAGAAAGATAAGCAAGGACAAATGATTTGATTTATGAAAGGCAAATTGATTTTAAGGCATCAATTGCCCATAGGTTTTATACATGAAAAAGAGTCACTTTTAAAAGAGTTGAAGTATGTAGTACTTTGGGTTAAATTCCCGGTTTTCTTTTATTAAAGATATGATTAAGTGCCTTAACTAAAATGAGAGGGTATATGAACAAGACTAATAAGAAGTTATAAGTTTCTTAACTTATTTATGATTATGATTTGATAACAGTTTGAGCTAGGGTAAGAGTATATCTGAGGGGCAAGCCCCAAGATCGTTATACCACCTACCTGTGGTAAGAGTATGTCCGAGGGGCAAGCCCCAAGATCGTCATACCACCTCCTTCGGTAAGAGTATGTCCGGCGGGCCACCAAGATCGCCATACCATCCGCCTGCAAGAGTATATCCGGCGGGCAGATCCGAGATCGTTATACCATCCGCACCAAAGATAAGAGTATATCCGGCGGGCAAGCCCCAAGATCGTTATACCATCCGCCCAAAGATAAGAGTATATCCGAGCGAGCACATCCCAAGATCGTTATACCATCCGCTTGGTAAGAGTATATCCGGCGGGTAAGTCCCCAAGATCGTTATACCAATTGTGGACTTGCTACCCACGACGCGAGGAATACCTCACGCGAGTCCTTATGGGCTTACGCGGGTGAAATAGTCCCGTGCGGTACAAATTATGCGAGGAATACCTCATGCGGTTCACGAGACCCACGCGGGTGAAATAGTCCCGGAGTAGGATTGCTTATTGATACTACGGGCGAGGACCTGCTTTGATCACGAGCCTCCTATTTTTATGCAGACTATATACATATGCTTGTTACTCTCATTGTTAGTAAGGCACGAAAAGGTAAGTTGATTTCATCCATGACCCGACTTATTTTCGGACTTATGATTTCATTACTGATTTTCAGCCACACACTTGGTACCAGATCGACTCCTTCTGGGCCGTTACGCCGCAGTCGAGATACGAGCTTGGTCCGTCCGCACTCTTAGGATCACTGTTCATTTCCTGGAAAGCTCCATCCCTCCGGAGGCTTTGTCTTTTTGGTATGATTCCCTGAGGTTATAGACTTTTGTACATTCAGGGGTATGGCGGGGCCCTGTCCCGCCACAGTTGTTATTCCTGCAGGTCCGTAGTCACGTTTGTGGTTTGGAATGTAAGAATAAAGTTATCTTGTTTCACCATCGCTAAGTTATTTTATGAAAGGCGGCCTTATCGGCTTGCTAGTGATGTTTACCTTATACAGATTTGTTTTATGTATGTTCCGCTGCTATTCTCTGACATATACCTGACAGGGTACCCCGGTAGGGTACTAGTCGCGGCCCCGGGGTCGGGTCGTGACAAAAGTGGTATCAGAGCGCTTAGTCCTCGGAAAGTATCTACGCAGTGTCTAGTAGAGTCCCGATTATCGGTGTGTTGTGCACCACATCTATAATCGTGAGGTCGCAGGACATTTAGGATTGGTTTCCATTCTTCTAACTCTAAGATCGTGCGACAGAGTGTGTGGTTAGGTCGTCTCCCTAACGAGTTATGTTGTTTCGCTACGAGAAAGCAAAGATGACCCGTAAAAGATTATGTGGATTGCGTATCCAGGTTAGTTATGATGGTAGTATAGTGGGTATAGTGACATTCAGCTATACAGATTTATGTATAAGGGTCAGACACGTGTTGCCTAGAATGATATTGGAATACCAAGGATTGATAAGGACTAATTAGATACCGGGAAGGTAGGGAGTGGTTTGATGAACTCTCATCAAGGTTGTACGTACTAATTTGAGATAATTAGGAGATGATGAGTTGTCTGAGAAATAAATGGACCCTTAAGAAGTTTAATTAAGAGACCTAATGGGAAACTATGTTTGTAAATTAAGCTACGTGGTATGCTTAAGAGTATAGTACAGATGAGATTCGGGCGGAGTAAGTGATGGGATTGTTGTAAGATTTAGTATCATGAACGAGGGATATTGAGACTTTGTACCTATGCTGGAATAAGTTGGTAGATACGAACGGGCAATTCTGTTAGGCCGTGAGCGAGGGTAAGTAGTAATGGTTCATATTTTGGGTTCATTTTCTGTTTGACTTACAGTGAATGGGTATGCGTGTGCGATATCTTAGGGTCATAGGTGGCATAATGAAGTTCCATTAGTATATAGTACGAGGATGTACCGAGGAATAGTAGATTGGCTCTAAAATAACATTCGGGGACGAATGTTTCTAAGGGGGGAGAATGTTACACCCCGTAGTTCAGGTCATGCGCATGAGGGCGTACGAAAGGGAGTAAGACTTAAAATTTTCAGAAGATAGGTTGACGGATTGTTCCGGACGGGTTTTAGTCAACTTTAAGGCGGGTTATGACCCGGTACATTGAGAGTTCCTAAGTGTTTTAAAGGCCTAGGGCGTAGTTCGTTGAGTCTGGATTCCAACGCAACCAACCGTTCGTCGATAGGACGTCGGAGTAGCAAGTTATGAGTTGCAAGTTCGGGCGCAATCGGACGTAAACGTGTTTCGGACTAAGCGCGAGGGCGCGGCGCCGGTGCGTGGTCGCGCGCCTAATGTACCGAGGGGTCGCTGAAGTTGCAGCGCCGGCGCCGACAGCAGGTCGCGGCCGAAAGTTCGAGAGGTCGCGAGGTTTCAGGCCATGGCCGGCCGCGGCGCGCGCCGAGGCGGAAATTTGGGCGAAAAACTTAGAAAATCTGATTTTGTTTTAAAGAGACCATGGGAGGTGACAAGTGTCCCCATCTGATTTTCTGTTGCATGCAATATATTGACCAAGACTTGACATTTTCTATCTTTCATCTTCTCTCTCTCTCTCAAATTGCTCCCCTTCTCCCTAAACTTCCAAATTTCTCTCTAGAACCCCAAGAGAAATTCTTAGCCTAAGGAAAATCTGAAATTAAGGGCAAGAAGGAAGTTGGTGGCTAACTTAAAAGTGTTATTGTGGTGGTATTCTTGGAGGAAAGGCTAGCAAGGTGTTGGAATAAGCTTGGCTAAAACTTTAAGGTAATGATTCTTCCTTTAGATTTAGTTTATAGTGTTGCATGTTAAGAAGAAAGAACTTGTGGTAGTGAATAATGCTCTTAGAATCATTGCATGCTAGAAATGTGATTTGGATATGAAAAATGGGTTAAGAGGAGATTATGAGCATGTTGTAGCCTAAAAACTACCTTAGAATTGTTAAGTGAATTGTTGTAAACTTATGGGGCAGAATTGGTATTTGGGTGTGTAATCCCCTTTAAAATGTTGGATTGTTGAACCTTAAATGTGGTGTTTGGATGATAAATTCGGCCTTGAGAAAGGTGGCAAAGTGAGTAGAAACAAAGGAAATGCCCAATTTTCCATAGAATTTAGTGGCTTTGAGTTTAGATTATTCTACATTGAAATTAGAGGTTAATAAACGTATCATGGTTATTTTAGGTTGACATATTACTTGTGTAGTTTGGACTTAGCAAGTGGATTGATCAAAAGGTATGTGAAGCTTTCCTATCCTTTGAGCATGAGTATTTGTATCTATGTAGTACGGTAGACGTACAAGATTTAGTATTCTTACTTGTTTAAGTATATATAAAGACTTGTTTCGTTTTGAGAAGTATAAGTCCCTTGGTTAAGGGAAAAGTATGATTTTACAAAAGTATAGAGTACTTGGTGTGAAAGTATTGAGTATTGAATTATTCTAAAGATAAGTGGCTTGAAGTACTTTTGGAAGTTGTGTAGAATTGTTCGAAGTATAAGTCTCTTGGTTTGTAAAAGAACAAAATGGTTTATAAGGAGTTATAACGGCTTTATGGGAAGTTAGTTATAACGGCCTTGTGAAAGGATAAGAAGGTCTTAGTTTCTAAAGTATAAAGATAGTATAACGGCTTTATGGGAAGTTAGTTATATTAGCTTTATGAAAGGATAACAAGAAGAGATTTACTCTAAGAAAGATAAGCAAGGACAAATGATTTGATTTATGAAAGGCAAATTGATTTTAAGGCATCAATTGCCCAAAGGTTTTATACATGAAAAAGAGTCACTTTTAAAAGAGTTGAAGTATGTAGTACTTTGGGTTAAATTCCCGGTTTTCTTTTATTAAAGATATGATTAAGTGTCTTAACTAAAATGAGAGGGTATATGAACAAGACTAATAAGAAGTTATAAGTTTCTTAACTTATTTATGATTATGATATGATAACAGTTTGAGCTAGGGTAAGAGTATATCCGGCGGCAAGCCCCAAGATCGTTATACCACCTACCTGTGGTAAGAGTATGTCCGGCGGCAAGCCCCAAGATCGCCATACCACCTCCTTCGTTGTAAGAGTATGTCCGGCGGGTCACCCCAAGATCGCCATACCATCCGCCGGTGTAAGTGTATATCCGGCGGGCGATCCGAGATCGTTATACCATCCGCACCAAGATAAGAGTATATCCGGCGGGCAAACCCCAAGATCGTTATACCATCCGCTCCAAGATAAGAGTATATCCGGCGAGTACATCCCAAGATCGTTATACCATCCGCCTGTGGTAAGAGTATATCCGGCGGTAAGTCCCCAAGATCGTTATACCAATTGCCCGTGGACTTGCTACCCACGATGCGAGGAATACCTCACGCGAGTCCTTATGGGCTTACGCGGTGAAATAGTCCCACGCGGTGGTACACTATGCGAGAATACCTCACGCGGTTCACGAGACCCACGCGGGTGAAATAGTCCCGCGAGTAGGATTGCTTATTGATACTACGGGCGAGGACCTGCTTTGATCACGAGCCTCCTATTTTTATGCGACTATATACATATGCTTGTTACTCTCATTGTTAGTAAGGCACGAAAAGGTAAGTTGATTTCATCCATGACCCCACTTATTTTCGACTTATGATTTCATTACTGATTTTCGGGCCACACACTTGGTACCGTTGTAATCGACCTCTTCGGGCTGCGTTCATGCCGCAGTCGAGATACGTAGCTTGGGTCCGCACTCTTAGGATCATCGCTCATTTCTCGAAAGCTCCATCCTCCGAGGCTTTGTCTTTTGGTATGATTCCTCGAGGTTATAGACTTTTGTACATTCGTGGGTATGGCGGGCCCCGTCCCGCCACGCTTGTTATTCTAGAGGTCCGTAGTCACGTTTGTGGTTTGGGTGTAAGAATAAAGTTGTCTTGCTTTCACCATCGGTTAAGTTATTTTATGAAAGCGCGCCTTATCGGCTGCTAGTGATGTTTACCTTATACGATTTGTTTTATGTATGTTCATTGCTATTCTCCGACATATACCGATGTGGTACCCGGCGGTACTAGTCGCGCCCGGTCGGGTCGTGACAGAGTGATCGAGTCTCGAGGCGAGTCGGTGGTATTGGTTCGTGATCACCGCGCGTGATACCGCAGCCGGACTGGTTTGATTCGTGAGTTGTCCCGGGAAGAGCATGCACTTCCACCGTATGACGAGTTCTCGAGGGCTTTTCTTGCACATTTCTTGCCCCCACAAATGAGGAGGGCTCGGGCCATATTTTTGACGTTGAGGCAGGACGGGCGGACGGTTAGAGAGTACAATGTGGAGTTCGACTCATTAGCTCGGTATGTTCCCGCTGTGGTAGCTGATATGGAGGACAGAGTACACCGCTACGTCACCGGGCTGGATGATTACTTGGCAGAGGCTTGTACGGGTGTAGCTCTTCAGCCGGGCATGGACATTGCCCGCATGCAAGCTCATGCACTAGGATGTGAGGCACGGAGAGGTCGACGGAATGACCGAGATCAGCAGAAGAGGGCCAGAACAGCAGGGTCCTTTGGTAACTTTCGAGGCGGACCGCCTCAGTGATCTAGTTATGTACCTCCACCGACAGAGTGGTCCCCGCGATCGCCGACGCGTTAGGTATTCGGGAGCTGGTCAGAGCTCCAGGGCTTCTGGTTCACAGATATACATGGGTTCTAGCCAGTCGAGTTCAGGTTTTCCTCAGTGTGCACGATGCGGCAGGCGTCATCCCGGGGAATGTCGTCTTTTTACTGGTGCTTGTTTTGCCTGCGGCCGTCAGGGCCATGTGACGAGGAACTGTCCTAGTAGGAAGGATGCAGGCAACATGACTCAGCCTACCGGATCAGTGGCAGGTTCATCGCCTTCTACAGCTATGCGCCCTGCAGGGCAGGCTTATGATTAGAGTGGAGCGGTAGATTCAGGTATATCCTTAACCCTCTAGAGATTTGTATGCATGATATAATGACCTTCTTATTGTGTGCTACGTTCGGATAGCGTTATGTTGGTTATGAGTTAGAAAGCATGGTTAGTTGAAAGGATATGTATGGGGGCATGGAAAGTGTGAACCTTAGATTATTTCACGATTGAGACCTTACAGATAAGGTCGCCTTGAGTAAAAGATTCATTTTATGTTTGACCTTTATCAGAGTGCGGAGTATGCATGGGATATATTTGTGTGATAAGTCCATGGGTAGTGTGAAATGGAAGTGGTAGCTTTCATGATGTGAGTTAGTAAGAATTGTTCTGTATCGGGGAACAAGGGTTTGGCGCGATTGTGGGTCGGGTTGAGGACGTGTTGCGGGTCAACCCGTAGCCCGGTTTAAGGTAGGGTCAGTTCTGGGTGGTCCCGCCAGATGGTAGGGTCACGAGGGTGCTAGGCCCAAGTTTAGATGACCATCGTATGAGTTCGAGGATATGTTCGACCAGAAGCGGATCGTGAAGGCCGGGAATGGCCTTAAGGAAGATCGAGGCTAGTAAGATGACCAAGTTTGGAGGTAGTGACTCCAAAGTTTTGGAAACTGAAGTATGGTACGTATACTAGAAGAATTCAAGTGTTCGAGAAGAGTACGACGAGTAAGGGTAGAGGCGAGCATGTATTTCGAGCATATATATGATCATTTCTTGTGAAGAGAGAAAGTGCAAAGGATGTATATTTTAGACCTCAGGGATCGCATGCAGTCCGGTACCATTTGTTGGGTCGCCGGAGTGACACTAGAACCTCGCGGCAAAGTGACAAAAGTTTGTGATGTTAGAGGTGTTTCCTCGTGGACTTGGATGTAAGTATTTGCGCGGGTGTTTCTGTGGCCAGGTGTGGCAGGATTTGTTCTCGTAAATATAGTAGTGAAGACTATACTGGCGCATGTTTGTTTTGAGGCTTAGAAGGAACATTCGGGACGAATGTTTCTAAGGAGGGGAGAATGTTATACCCCGTATTTTCAGGGTATGTACGTGAGGACGTACGTAGAAATTTGAGCCTTAAAGTTAGGCAAGGTTCGAAATTGTACATAACTACCAAAAGGAGTCGTTTTTCGACGAAACGTTTCCACAGCTTTCGTAGGGAAAATTCCGGCTATGTCATTTATAATTTTTGCGGATTTTTCCGAGAGACGAAACATTTTGGACCAACGGGAGGGTGACATGTGTCACCCTCACATTGGAAGCAAGTGGGGCGGCAAGCTTGGACGAAAAATGTGGCTTGTAGTAGGTAGGATATTTTGTGCAAGTTGTGTGGTAGATGGATAAGGTACACATGGCTAAATCTTGACCTTACACTTGCTATACACTTGGAAGAATCTTGGCCCTTGGTTGGCCATGGCTTGACCTATAAATACCCACCCTTTGTTGATGAAATTCTTCATCCAAATATTTTCTAAGTGTTAAAAATCCCTCCTCTCCTTGAAGTTTTCGTCCACCACACCCCTTTGAGTGAGCTTGGCAGAGCCACCCTCCCCTTTGTAGTGCCCTAGTCATGGGTACACCCCCTTAGCCTTGTTGTCTCGTATAAATACCCCCTTTTGTGGTATAGAAATACTCTCCAAGTATTGTTATAATGCCCAAATACCTCGCCCAAATACCTTGTAGTTTTCCCAAGGTTACACTTATACAAAAGCCCGTAAAATACTATTATACTTCCTCACCACAAAAACGAAACCCTAAGGAAAACCTTCATAGTCGGTTGAAGTGTTAAGTAGAAGTTGGTTAGAACTTCTAAGGGTTGTTTGGAGCAGGTTGGAGCGCACTGAGTAGGAGCTAAACCTATCTCAGTATCGACATATAAACTAGGATAATTTTGGGCTTATCGAGGTAAACATTCTTAAACTTCTGAGGTAATTGGAAATTACATGTTGTAGTAGTATATAGTTAAGAATACTATATATAGAATCGAGCATAGTTGTGCGGCAATGTCTTTGACTTAAGCTGAATAATACTTACGGCAATGTCTTGCGACTTAAGCCCAATTTTAAGAAGTGAATCGAATCAGAATTACATAGGATCAGACATGAGACTTGTGTAGTATTACGTGAGTAGAATTGTACACGCCCGGTTAGACGTGCAAACCCCGGTTGGCTTGGTAGCCTACCGATAGAGAGGAGATTTACGCTGCCATGCGGAGGTGTCTTGAATTTTATGTAGAATATTCTACATTGAGATCTAGGATGTTAATAGGCGCCTTGTGGCCTCTATAGGTCAAGTACTACGTATGGCGTGATCTACTTGGCTTAAGGAGTAGCCGACGGTTTGAGGTACTGAGCACTTTGCTATTAGTCGATAATCGTCGCGAGGTATGTGAACCTCTTCCTATCTGTTCTAGCATGATATGTGTATAACTATGTAGTACAGTGACGCATGTGGTGTTTAATGTATTTGATTGGTTTGAAACATAAAGTGTTATAACGGCTTTATGGGAAGTTGGTTATATGACTTTATGTAGGTAAGAAAATGCTTTGTGGTTTCAAAGGATAACCGATTTGACTTATAACGGATTTGATGTGTAGTAACAAAGAACTTGAAGTGTTTCAAAAGACCTTTTGAAAGAAGAGTAATACTTGGCTTTGAAAACATAAGAGTTGTACTAGCTTTATGGGAAGTTAGGTATAACGTCTGAAGAGTGATAAAAAGAATGGTTTACTGATTTTTAGAAGATAAGAGACTTGACTTAATGGTATTGATATGAATCTTGTTAAAAGTGTGAAACCTCATTCGTGAGTAATGAGTAATCGGGTTTTAAAAGGAATAATGTTTTACCGATTTGGAAATCGTAATGCGTATCGACAAACCACCGCGTTAATAAAGGAAAATGTATTGAATAATGAAGTATGGTATTAAAACCAAGAGAAACCTCCATCCGCATAGAAGCTAAGATGAGACAAAATTATATTACATTTCCTAGATCATGGTCGCTAATAAGATTGATTATAAACAAGAATAACCTACTCACATATAAGACATATGTTTCTCAAAACGTTTAAAGGAGAATTATGTTTTAAAGGATTAAAACTATGAACTACGAAACCTTTTCTAAAATGAGAAACTTGAGCATTTGAAATTAGGCAAACTTGAACGTTTGGAAAATAAGGTTGTTACTTGATTTTACAAAGGAAAGCATTTTGGTTTACTTAACAATGTTAGTCACTCTATTTTTATACTACGGGTGTCGGGTGACCTTTGTAAAAGAAATGGATCTTTAAAAGGAATTTAACGTACGTAGTACTTTAGGGTTAAAACCCGAACTTTGGCATAAAATGAAAGTACTTTGAGTTGTGTATAACTTGCCTATGCTTGTTGTCGTGAAGCTTGCCTATGCTTGTTGTTGTGAAGCTTGCCTATGCTTGTTGTTGTGAAACTTGCCTATGCTTGTTGTGATAGCCTTTGTTGTATTTCTGTACCCCCGCGTCTCTCGATGGAGGGCCGGTTGATTTGTTATGAACGATTCTACACCGAGTCCCACGAGATGGGCAGGGACACGTATTTCATTTGATTATACACCGAGTCCCACGAGATGGGCAGGGACACGTATTCCATCTGATTATACACCGAGTCCCACGAGATGGGCAAGGACACGATTTCATCCGATTTACACCGAGTCCCACGATGGGCGAGGACACGTATTTCATCCGATTATACACCGAGTCCCACGGACGGGCCGACACGATTTCATCTGGTTATCATACATGTCTCCTGCTTTATATAGACTATTATGATTTCATTTACAGTCTTTTACAGTTTCACATACTTGGTACCTGTTGTACTGACCTCCTTCGGGGGGCTGCGTTCATGCCGCATGTGGAAGTACATCGGTTGTGGATCCTCGCTCATAGGATCACAGTTCAGCGTGTCGGGAAGCCCCATTTCTTCGGAGGCTTATCTTTTGGTATGTTACCCTGAGTGCAGAGATTTTTATACATTCGTGGTATGGCGGGCTCATTCCGCCATAGTTGTAAAAATCTTAGAGGTCTGAGTAATCGCAAGGCGTGGTTTGTAAAAAGATAACTGTTCGGGTATTTATGTATATATGATGAAGGCAACTGTTTTGGTTGGCCTGTTTATTTATCTTGTCTCTTAATTCATGTTCATGTTTTTATTTCCGCTGATTTTCTCTGATGTTGTATCACTAGGTTGCCCGGGGTAAGGCACCAGTCACGGGCCCGGGTTCGGGTCGTGACACATTACCTCATTTTTTAGCCCAAAAACGCTAAAACAGTCCGTGGAGTATTTGGCCCGCAGTTTTCGTTTCGCTCCACTTCTTCAAGTTCCAATCACATATATGTATCCCCTACAACCTTATACCCATATTCCCTTCACATTTCGCTTCCAAAAAGTCGACGAACAACCCTGGGGTTTCACTCACATTTCGGCTCAAAGGGGATTTGAGGTTAGTGGTGTATTATCTTGGCTAATCACTTGGTTAGGGACCTTAATCTTGTATAATAAACTAGGCTTGGAAGATTTTATAATTTTTGGTCTTCCAATACCACCTTGGCCGAGAGCATCATTGAAGAGAGAGGGAGAAATGTTTCTTGAAATGTGGCTAAGTGTGAATGTCTAGCAAGTCCTCTATGTATATTTATATATCTCAAGTATGAGATCATGACAAGTGTATGGCCAAGTGTAGCAAGACAAGTGGAGTGGGACCCACTTGTCCACTTGTCCCCATAATATCCAAGTCCAAGTCAAAGTCTTCCAAGACAAGTGGGGGTGACACGTGTCGCCCTCCGATTGGTCCAAAATTATTTCTTCCCAAAAACATTCTATACTTGGCCAAAATATTTCAAAATCTCGTGGGCCCCACAAAATCGTAAAATTTCCCATGGGCCCCACATGACCAAATCCGAGAGTTAAAAATTCAAACCTTCATAATCATATACTAATCCCATATACCAATTTTTGGGAATCAAATTCCAAGTCGTTAACTTTTTCCTTCACAAATTTTCCGAAATATTTCTTTCTTTTCAAAGTTCAAATCTTATTTTCTTACGTACGTTCTCATATCGTTGCCTTGAAATTACGGGGTGTAACAGCAGGTATATTCTTTTGTAAAGGCATCCTTGTCGGCTCGCCTATTCTAACATATGTTATTGATGCAGCGTTATGCTGCCGAAATTCATATTGTCCTTAGTGTTAGTTGGATTATGTGTGATAGTTTAGTATAATGGTGTCATTAGGGCATTTTGTCACGGCCCGTCGGGTCGGGTCGTGACAGTAAACCTGTTTTGGTCAGCTGTGTTGTTGTACTCTGTTTTGGGATGTTCCCGTATATAGGTGATATCGTATAGTGGCAGCCTTGTCGGCTTGCCTCCCTTGTTATATTTGATTAGATGTGACTCCTCAGGAGACAGGTTTACTTTGGTATATATATGACGTCATGCGTCAGCAGCTATTTCACGGGATTTATGTATTGTTTTTGGGTGTCAGTTGGATTATATGTGACATGTCAGTACGGGTGTCCAATTAGGGCGCCGGGTCACGACCCGTCGGGTCGGGTCGTGACATTACCTACTGGAAATGATCACCGAAATGTCTATTTATACCTACGGACATGAAATGCAACATTCCAGCAAGGGACGTCAGTACGAAAGAATATACTGAGCATGTAGGGCTAGAAATATAAGTAGGTGCAATACTGCAAATAAGGTAAGAGAGAGACAACCTATAACTCTGAAAGCATCTGTGGGTGAATGATATGCATAATTTATTTTAAAAACTCATACGTATGTATATATGTATATGTAGGCCACACAATAGTGCTATCTTATTATCATTAAGCCGCTCTTTGGGGCTATCATTATCATAAACTACCTAGTTATAGTGGTGTACACGTATAAGTGCCTTCCGGACCGACTATAGTGAGGATAAGTGCTATAAAATAGATATATATATATATATATATGATGCATGAAAGGACTCAAAAGAACCTCATGAACCTGATCAGAGTGACACAAAATTATTACCCTCCGACTATCATTACGTAACTATATACATATCAACAGTCGTGAAACCAACAAGAACCATAAGACATCATACAATCAGAGATACTATCGAGTGCAGAGAATACACCCGACAAAGGACAAATAAGAGTCATGAAATACTTCAATAGGAAGCAAAAACATTTGTACTTTCAAATGTTAAGAGTAGAGCCCTTTTTGGAGGGACGGTCATTCTAGTTATGGTTATACACGAGTCATGCCAAAAAAAGGAAGAGTTAGTCTTAACATACCTCACTTTCTGTCCAACATCAGTTATAACAAGTCTCACACGCCTTAAGAATGACGACTATGTGATAGAGGTAATTCGAATTAAGATCGACTCAATAGTTACATGATTTCTTCCTTGCGACATTCTATCGAACACTTAGCATGGGCAATGCTCCTATCTTATTTTTATGGAAGCCATTATATCATAATACTTCCATCATCACTTACCACAATTCTAAGATTACAACAATCATATTCTACAAGATTTAATCTATACTATTCTAAATAACTCAACCAAACCAACCCAACAACCAACATGTCTCTACCATAAAGTTTAAGTTAACTTTGTCACGACCCGAACCTGGGCCCGTGACTGGTGCCTTACCCCGGGCACCCTAGTGACACAACATCAGAGTCATCAGCGGAACATAAAGACAATGCATGAAACCAATGTAATATGACAGTGAAATAAGAAGACTGGCTAACCAAAAACGGTTACTTTCGGTATATATATAAATAGCAATTTGAACAGTTACAACCCTCTTACAAATTCTGCCCACAACAAGATTACTGCACTTACGAATAATATGACAACAACGACGGGGCCCGCCATACCTGAATGTAAGCACCTACAACAGGGACTATACGAAGATAAGCCTCCGAGAAACGGAGCTTTCCCAAACGCTGAATGTGACCCAAGAGCGAGATCAACGATCGTGTACCTTTACTGCGGCATGAACGCAGCTTCAAGGAGGTCAAGACAACAGTACCGAGTATGTGAAATCAAATAAATCAGAATGAAATCATAGTAGTCTAAATAAAGCAGAGACATGTATGATAACCAAACTACGATTCACAATAAATAACCATCATGTCAAGTCGTGACTCACGCCTCAAGTCATCACAATAACCGACGGTAAGTACGGAGGCATAGCCGACTACTAAGACCCGCAAAGACAAACCAAATACCATAAATCGCATCATGAGGTCTTTCTAGACCGCACCACATGATCGGCCGCCACTCTCGCAGATCAATGCGGCGCGTCTATCCCTGGAACTACCGCAGCTCCGCATAGGTCACCCACAGACCCGCATGAGGTATTCCTCGAATCATGGTCCCAGACCTCCTGAGGTATACCCCGCATCGAGGGCAGCTTAACCCCCGGTATCGACCTAGGCTCCCGCAGCCCGCATAGTCCCTCAAAGACCGCATAGTCCCTCAAAGACCGCATAGGGCATCCCCCGCATCAGGCTAAACACCCGGAATGATCAATCCCGAGCTCCCGCAACTCCGCATAGTCACAAGGATCGCATAGCCGTATAGACCCGCATCGCGGTGGCAAGCCCTCGGTATAACAAGTCAAGGGGGTATGTGATATAATAACAGTACAACGGGCTTAACGTTTGACAACGTAAGCACAACAAGAGTGACCCCCTTACATAATAATCACAAGATACTAACACACGTAGCATCCTAACAGGTTTACTTATCAAATCAACAAGAAAGTATTACAAGGCTATCACAAACCAATACAATCAAGTTATTCACACAAGGTACTTTCTACTAACAAGTTCGGTATTTATCCCAAAGTACTTCACACATTAAATCTTTAAAAGAACCGTTTCGTTCACATAAGTCACACAATACCCGTAGTATATAACAATAGAGTGATTATCTTTTGAAGTAAATCAAAACACTTCTCTTAGTAAAACCAAGTAACAACATTCTTTTTCAAACGTCCAAGTTTGCCTAATTTCAAATGTTCACGTTTCTTATTTTAGAAAGGTTTCGTAGTTCCTAGCCTTATTTATTTAAGAATATAATTCTCTTTTAAACCATTTGAGAAACATAAGCCTTATATGTGAGTAGGATATTCTTGTTTATAACAATCTTATTACAATGCCATGACCTAGAAATATCATTTTGTCTCATCTTAGCTTTTATGCAGATGGAAGTTTCTCGGTTTTAATAATACTTACTGTCAAAACATTTCTTTATTAACGCCGCTGGTTTGTCGATACACATTTTCGATTTCGAAATCAAGAAAACATTCTTAAGCCGTTATACCTAACTTCATAAAGCTAGTATAACTCTTAAGTTTTCAAAGAAACCAAGTATTACTCTTCTTTCAAAATGATTCAAAATCCTTTGAATTACTTCAAGTTCTTTATTATCACATAACCAGCCATTCATAGTTCAAATCGCTAACTTTTAAAAACCACAAGTATTTTCACCTACATAAAGTCGTTATAACCAACTTCCATAAAGCCGTTATAACACTTTATGTTTAAACCAATCAAATACATTTAACACGTATGTCATCGCACTACATAGTTACACACACATCATGCTAGAAGAGATAGGAAGAGGTTCACATACCGCGACAGTATCGACTAATAGCAAAACGCTCAAGTTTCCAACCGCTGCTACTTAAGCCAAGTAGATCGCGCCACACGTAGTACTTCAACCTATAAGGCCACAAGGCGCTTATTAACATTTAGGTCTAATCGTAGAACATTCTACGCAAAATTCAAAGACTTCTCCGCCACAGCGTAAATCTCCTCTAACGAGGCCGCTATCAAGCCAACCGCGGGTTTATACATCTAACGACGCGTGTACAATTCTACTTCACAAGAATGCTACACAAGTTCATCGTAATACACCCTATGTAATTACAGTCAGCTTATTCTTTTCAGCTTAAGTCAAAAGACATTGCCGACAGACTACGTTGATTCTATATATAGTATACTCCAACTATATATTCTAACAACATGTAATTTCCAATTACAATAGGGGACAAGATAATTACCTCGATAAGCCCATAATTATCCGAGTTTAAATGTCGATCTCGAGCAAGGTTTAGCTCTACTCACTGCGCTTCCAAACAACCCTTAGAAGTTCTAACCAACTTCTACTAATACTCCAACTATGGAGATTTTCCTTAGGGTTTCGGTTTTGTGGATCGACGGAAGTATGATAGTATAACCGGCTTTTTGTATAGGTATAACCTTAGAATACTACAAGGTATACGCTAAGGTAATTTGGGCATTATAACAATACTTTTGAGAGTATTTCTACCAAGAGGGGGTATTATACGAGAACAACTAGGCTAGGGGGTGTATACCCTCGCCTACCCCACCAGGAGGACTCTCGCCAGGGGGAAAGGGTGCTCGCCAAAGGCCTTTCTCAAAGGGAGAGGAGGACGAACCACTACAGGGAGAGGAAGGCTTTCAAGACTTAGAAACTTTGTGGAATGGATGAATAAGTCTTCAGGGGGTATTTATACAAGTTGCCAAGGCCAATGGCCAAGATTCAGCCAGTCTTATGCAAGTGTAGGCCAAGATCGCCATGTGCAACCTTATCCATCTACCCAAAATATCCTACAACTCCTGACCAACACGGCCAATTCGTCCAGCCAACCGCCACAACGTTCAATGAGAGGTGACAAGTGTCGCTCTTGTTGGTTCAAAATGTTGCCTTCGATAAATCCGCAAAATTAAAAATGACATAGCCGTATTTTACCCTACGAAAGCTGTGGAAACGTTTCGTCGAAAAACGACTCTAACCGGGTGTTGTGCACAAAGTGAAATCGTCCAAGCCTATTTTGTTATACCCCGTATTTCCAGAGTATGTACGTAAGGACGTACGTAGAAAATTTGAACTTGTAAAAAAGTGGCTTGGCCGAAATTTATTTGTTCATAACACCCGATTAGAGTCGTTTTTCGATTTAAACGCTTTCACGGCTTCGTAGGAAAATTCCGCTATGTCATTTTTAATTTTTGGATTTTTCCGAGAGACGAAACATTTTGGACGAACAAGAGGGCGACACTTGGCACCCTCTCATCGGAGCACGCCATGCGCGGTTCAAGTGACGAATTGGCCTTGTTTGGTCAAGGGTTGGTAGGATATTTTTGTGGTAGATGGATAAGGTGCACTTGGCAAGATTCGCCCTACACTTGCTATGCACTTGGCATGATCTTGGCCATTGGTTGGCCTTTGCTAGACCTATAAATACCCCCCCTTTGGACGACGTCTTCATCCATTCCTAAAATATTTCTCAGTGTTACATCCTCCTCCCTCCTTTGTGTTGAATTCGCCAAGAGCCTCCCCTCCCCTGGCCGAGCCCTCCCCTCCTTGGGTGCTAGCCATGGTACCCCACCCTAGTTGTTTTCGTATAATACCCCCCCTCTTGGTAGAAATACTCTCAAAAGTATTGTTATAATGCCCAAATTACCTTAGCCGTATACCTTGTAGTATTCTAAGGTTATACTTATACGAAAAGCCCAGAAATACTATTATACTTCCCTTCCGTCACAAAACCGAAACCCTAAGGAAAATCTCCATAGTTGGTTGGAATTTTATGTAGAAGTTGGTTAGAACTTCTAAGGGTTGTTTGAGCGGTCGGAGCGCACTGAGTAGAGCTAAACCTTGCTCAGGATCGACATTTAAACTCGGATAATTATGGGCTTATCGAGGTAATTATCTTGTCCCTCTATGGTAATTGGAAATTACATGATTGTTAGACTATATAGTTGAAGTATACTATATATAGATCAACGTAGTTATCGGCAATGTCTTTTGACTTAAGCCTGAATAATAAGAAACCTTTTCGAAAGAAGAGTACTGAACTGTATTTACATAGGAATGTATTACAGTAGACTTGAGTAGCTTTTCTGTGAGGTAGAATCGTACACGTCCGGTTAGACGTGCAAACCCCCCCCCCCCTGGTTGGCTTGGTAGCCGCCTCGATAAAGGAGGAGATTTACGCTGCATGGGGAGGTGTCGCGAATTTTCTCAGAGAATGTTCTACGATTAGACCTAAATATTAATAAGCGCCTGGGCCTTATAGGTTGAGTACTACGCGTGGCGATCTACTTGGCTTAAGGAGTAGCCGACGGTTTGAGGTACTTGAGCGCTTTTGCTATTAGTCGATAATCGCCGCGAGGTATGTGAACCTCTTCCTATCTCTTCTAGCATGATATGTGTGAACTATGTAGTACGGCAGACGCATACGTGCTAAATGTATTTGATTGGTTTAAAACATAAAGTGTTATAACGCTTTATGGGAAGTTGGTTATAACGACTTTATGTTGGTAAGAAATACTTGTGGTTTTTAAAAGGTAAATCGATTTGAACTATAACCGACTTGTTATGTGTTAATAAAGAACTTGAAGTATTTCAAAAGATTTTGAATCATTTTGAAAGAAGGAGTAATACTTGGTTTTGAAAACTTAAGAGTTATACTAGCTTTATGGAAAGTTAGGTATAACGGCTTAAGAATGTTTTATCGATTTGGAGATCGAATGTGTATCGACAAACCAACGCAGCGTTAATAAAAGGAAATGTTTTGACAGATTTAGTATTATTAAAACCAAGAGAAACTTCCATCCGCATAAGCTAAGATGAGACAAAATGATGTTTCCTAGATCATGGTCTTTGTAATAAGATTGTTATAAACAAGAATATCCTACTCACATAAGGCTTATGTTTCTCGATAGTTTAAAAGAGAATTATATTCTTAAATGAATAAGACTATGAAATACGAAACCTTTCTAAAATAAGAACCGTGAACATTTGAAATTAGGCAAACTTGACGCTTGGAAAATAATGTTGTTACTTGATTTTACAAAGGTAAGTGTTTTGATTTACTTCAAAAGATAATCACTCTATTTTCATATACTACTGTATTGTGTGGTTTTGTGAAGTAACATATCTTTAAAGAGTTATTGTATAAAGTACTTTGGGGATAAAACCCGACCTCGTTAATCATATAGTAGAAGGTACCTTATGTGTGAATACCTTGATTGTATTGGTTTGTGATAGCCTTGTAATACCTTCGTGTTGATTTGATAAGTAATCATATTAGGATGCTACGGGTGTGAGTATTCTGTGATGTTTGTGTAAAGGATTTTCCTCGATTGTGCTTATCTTTGCTTAAACGATAAACCGTTATGTTGGTATTTATACCACTCACCGTGTTTCCGGGGTTAAGCCGCCCTCCGACGCGGGGTAGACTCAGCGATGCAGGACCATGATTCGAGAATACCTCACGCGGGTCCCGGGCCTACGCGAGCTACGAGTTCGGTGTTAGTGTGCGCCTTTATGGTCACGCGGTCTATGTGGCTACGCGGATCGCGAGTCCGGGACGATGCCGGAGTAGCTACCACCGACGCGGGTTATAACTCATGCGCCTATGAGATTGGCCTATGCGGAGTCGCGGAGTTCTGGCTAGACGCGCACATTTGATATTGCAGGCGGCGACCAGCTTTGATCATGTGACGGTGCAGACAGATATCATGATACAATTTATGACCTTGTTAGTACGTGGTGTTAGTAGTCGGCTATGCCTTCAGACTTACCCCGCATCGTTTTATTTGGACACGTGGGACCGCTGTTCATGTGTATTTCTTGGTGCTTTTCTATCATCGATCGCGGTGGCGGAAGGTATTCCACGCATGATTGATGTTGTGGGCGTGAGACCCATTGTTTTATCGAGTGATGACTTTGAGGCGTGAGTCCCCGACAAGACACGATCGCTATTTATCGTGAATAGTAGTTTGGTTATCATACATGTCTCCCGCTTTCTATAGACTACTATGATTTCATTTACGATCTTCATGTTTCACATACTTGGTACTGTTAGATCGACCTCCTTCGGGCCGCGCTCATGCCGCAGTAAAGGTACACCGCCGTTGATCCTCGCCTAGGGTCACAGTTCAGCTTGGGAAGCTCCGTTCCTCCGAGGCTTATTCGTATAGTCCCCGCTGATTGTAGGTGCTACATTCAGGGTATGACGGGCCCCGTCCCGTCGTTGTCATATCATTCTTAGAGGTCTGTAGTACTGTTATGGGCATAGTGGTAGAAAGGGATGTAACTGTTCAAATTGTTATTTATATATACTGACGGTAACCGTTTTTGGTTAGCCTGTCTTCTTATTTCACTGTCTTATTACATTGGTTTCATGTATTGTCTTTATGTTCCGCTGATTACTCTGATGTTGTATCACTAGGGTGCCCGGGGTAAGGCACTCCACGCCCCGAACGGTCGTGACAAAAGTGGTATCAGAGCAGTTAATCCTCGGAAAGTGTCTACAGACCGTATCCAGTAGAGTCTTGATTATCGGTGTGTTGTGCACCACACCAATAATCAGGAGGCTATAGGATATTTAGGATTGGTTTCTATTTTTCTCACTCTGAGATCGTGCCTTAGAGCTGTGTTGTAAGTCGGACCCTCTAAACGTATTTCTTTCCTCACCGCTATGCCTCCGCGCAGGCAACCCGCCCAGAGGGCAAGGCACCGAGGAGCCGCGAGCAGATCTGCAGGGTTACGTGGGCACAGGCCCAATCATCACCTGGGGTGGTGCTTCATTCGGGGAGTTTTGCGACGTCACTAGCCCCAGCAGAGTTTAGCACGGCGGCGGCAGTTCCTACTGCGGCCATGATGTTTGAACCTTCAGTTCCACGACCGGGAACAGAGAATATAGATTGCAAAAAGGCGACCCTATTACTAGCTATGGATTTGGCTACCAGAGAGTATACCGATGTACCGCGAGTCTTGAAGACTAGCTAAGAGAGGGTTGTGCAAGAGTAATTCTTCAGTTAGGCTTGAGCATGGCCTGTGTACGGGCTTATGCGCAGCAGGCCAAGAAACGTAGAGATCGACGGGTTAACGGGCGACAGGTAAGAGGCGTGGCAAAGAAGGTCCTTTAGTAACTTTCGAGTCGAGTCGCCTCACCAGCAGATTAGATATGCACCTCCGCCAGTGCAGAGTGGACTTCCACGGATTTCAGGACGTTCGGGGTATACAGGAGTTGGTCAGAGCTCCAGAGCTTCCGCTCACGATACACGGGCGTTCCACCATCCGATTCGTTTTTTCGGTGTTCACAGCTGGCAGCGCCATCTCGTGAATGTCGTCTTTTGGTTAGTACTTGTTGTACCTATGACCGTCAGGGTCTGATGTCGAAAGAGTGTCCTTGCGGGAGGACTTAGCCTTCAGGATCGGTGGGTAGTTTGTCATCTTCCTTAGCTGCGCCTACGGGTGTTTGATTAGAACGACTAAGGGGAGTGAAGCAGTAGATTCAGGTATATCTTTAACCCACTAGAGCTTTGTATACGTGATAAGGTGAGTATACCTTAAGTGTTATGTTCAGATAACATGAGTGTTTATTGTGATTAGAAATCTTGGTTAGTTAACCAAGTAGGATTTGGGGGATAGAGAAGGTGTGAGCCTTAGAGTTTTATACGTAGAGACCTTAGAGGTAAGGCCATCTCGAGTAAAAGACGTATGTTTATGTTTGACCCTTATAGGAGTGCATAGTGCACGTGAGCTATGTTTGTGGGATAAGTCCCTGAGTAGCGTGATTTGAAATAAGGTAGTCGAGCTAGGAAGACCGCTAGGTTTTCGTAACATGATTTGTGAAATTATTCCGGATCGGGGAGCTAGTGTTTTGCGCGATGCCGGGTAGGGTTGAGGCCATGTTGCGGGTCAACCCGCGGCATGTATGGTGGTGGGTCGGTTGTGGTCCCGCCGTGGTAGGTCACGAGGTGTTAGGCCCGAGTTTAGTTAACCAACAGACTGCGGACGATCCGACCAGTAGTCGGGCCGAGGAGGTCAGCCGTCTTGTCTTCTAGCAAAGACCGTTTACTCGGCAGAGGGTTATGCGAGATAATATATCAGAAAGGTTGTAAGGCTGCACGGGGTGCCTACCTTCACCTTATGGCAGACAGTGAAGCCCAGGTGGTGGCTATTTTCGTTTTCTAAAAGTTTTACCAAGCATGTGTTAAGAACTCAGGTGAGTCTCAGACCGCATTCGCCTCGCCGGTGTTTGGATTTCAGGGATAGTTGTGGGGATTGTTGTCTCCTGTGGAGGTAGTGTTTAAGCTACCATTTCAATGTTCGGATGTCGTCTTTTGAAGCCTTGTAGGGGCGGATGTGTAAGTTGCCGGTCGATTGGTTCGATGTTGGCAAGGTGCAGATAGTTGGTTCAGGCTTGTTCCAGCAGACTGTGGATAGGGTAAAGCTTGTCTAGAAGAGGTTCTGGCAGCTCAGAGAAATCGTGCGGATAATCGGCGACGACGCTTAGAGTTCAGGTTGACGGTCGGTCTTCTTGAAGGTACCACCCCGGTTTGGGTGTGACGAGTTTTGGAAACAGAGGGAACTTAGCCCGAGTTACTTTGGGCCCTTTTGAGTTCATGTGAAGAATAGGCCAGGTTGCCTATATGTTAGCATTTGCCGTCCGACTTAGGAGGCAGTACGTCCGGTCTTTCGTATTGATATGATCGGGAAAGTATCGGAGATCCATCCAGAGTGTTCCCTTTTAATGATGACCACGTTAGAAATAGTAACCCCGAGTTTTGGAAACTGAAGCAGTATCAGAAATGTGGTAAGAGTTCGAGTGTACGACAGCCTCAGGGATCGCATGCAGCCCGGTACCATTTGTTGGGTCGCCGGAGTGACACTAGAACCTCGCGGCAAAGTGACAAAAGTGGTATCACAACGAGTAAAGGGAGAAGCGAGCATGTATGGCGGGCATAGATGTGATCATTCCTTTTATAAGGAGAAGGTGCGAAGGAAGTATATTTTAGACCCCGGAGAGAGGTGTTTGTGGTAATGTTAGAGGTGTTTCCTCGTGGACTTGGATGGAAGTATTTTGCGGGTGTTTCTGTAGCCATGCGTGGCAGGATTATTTTCGTAAGTATAGCAGTGAGGACTATACCGGCGCGCGTTTGTTTTGAGACTTAGAAGGAACATTCGGGACGAATGTTTCTAAGGAGGGGAGAATGTTATACCCCGTATTTCCAGAGTATGTACGTAAGGACGTACGTAGAAAATTTGAACTTGTAAAAAAGTGGCTTGGCCGAAATTTATTTGTTCACAACACCCGATTAGAGTCGTTTTTCGACGAAACGTTTTCACAGCTTTCGTAGGGAAAATTCCGGCTATGTCATTTTTAATTTTTGCGGATTTTTCCGAGAGACGAAACATTTTGGACCAACAAGAGGGCGCCACTTGGCACCCTCTCATTGGAGCACGTTGTGGGCGGTTCAAGTGGACGAATTGGCCTTGTTTGGTCAAGGGGTTGGTAGGATATTTTTGTGGTAGATGGATAAGGTGCACTTGGCAAGATCTTGGCCCTACACTTGCTATGCACTTGGCATGATCTTGGCCATTGGTTGGCCTTTGCTAGACCTATAAATACCCCCCTTTGGAAGACTTCTTCATCCATTCCTAAAATATTTCTAAGTGTTAAATCCTCCTCCCTCCCTTTGTGTTGAGTTCGGCCAAGAGCCTCCCCCCTCCCCCTTGGCCGAGAGCCCTCCCCTCCTTGGGTGCTAGCGTGGGTACCCCTAGCCTAGTTGTTTTCGTATAATACCCCTCTTGGCTAGAAATACTCTCAAAAGTATTGTTATAATGCCCAAATTACCTTAGCCGTATACCTTGTAGTATTCTAAGGTTATACTTATACGAAAAGCCCAGAAATACTATTATACTTCCCTTCCGTCACAAAACCGAAACCCTAAGGAAAATCTCCATAGTTGGTTGGAATTTTATGTAGAAGTTGGTTAGAACTTCTAAGGGTTGTTTGGAGCGGGTCGGAGCGCACGGAGTAGGAGCTAAACCTTGCTCAGGATCGACATTTAAACTCGGATAATTATGGGCTTATCGAGGTAATTATCTTGTCCCTCTATGGTAATTGGAAATTACATGATTGTTAGACTATATAGTTGAAGTATACTATATATAGTACTGAACGTAGTTATCGGCAATGTCTTTTGACTTAAGCCTGAATAATAAGAAACCTTTTCGAAAGAAGAGTACTGAACTGTATTTACATAGGACTGTATTACAGTAGACTTGAGTAGCTTTTCTGTGAGGTAGAATCGTACACGTCCGGTTAGACGTGCAAACCCCCCCCCCCTGGTTGGCTTGGTAGCCGGCCTCGATAAAGGAGGAGATTTACGCTGTTGCGGGGGGGGAGGTGCTGCCGAATTTTCTGTAGAATGTTCTACGATTAGACCTAAATATTAATAAGCGCCTTGTGGCCTTATAGGTTGAGTACTACGCGTGGCGCGATCTACTTGGCTTAAGGAGTAGCCGACGGTTTGAGGTACTTGGAGCGTTTTGCTATTAGTCGATAATCGTCGCGAGGTATGTGAACCTCTTCCTATCTCTTCTAGCATGATATGTGTGAACTATGTAGTACGGTAGACGTACATGTGCTAAATGTATTTGATTGGTTTAAAACATAAAGTGTTATAACGGCTTTATGGGAAGTTGGTTATAACAGCTTTATGTTGGTAAGAAATACTTGTGGTTTTTAAAAGGTAACTGATTTGAACTATAACTGACTTGTTATGTGTTAATAAAGAACTTGAAGTATTTCAAAAGATTTTTGAATCATTTTGAAAGAAGGAGTAATACTTGGTTTTTGAAAACTTAAGAGTTATACTAGCTTTATGGAAAGTTAGGTATAACGGCTTAAGAATGTTTTATCGATTTCGAGATCGAATGTGTATCGACAAACCAACGCAGCGTTAATAAAAGGAAATGTTTTGTGATTTAGTATTATTAAAACCAAGAGAAACTTCCATCTGCATAGAAGCTAAGATGAGACAAAATGATGTTTCCTAGATCATGGCTGCTGTAATAAGATTGTTATAAACAAGAATATCCTACTCACATAAGGCTTATGTTTCTCAGATAGTTTAAAAGAGAATTATATTCTTAAATGAATAAGACTATGAAATACGAAACCTTTCTAAAATAAGAACCGTGAACATTTGAAATTAGGCAAACTTGGACGTTTGGAAAATAATGTTGTTACTTGATTTTACAAAGGTAAGTGTTTTGATTTACTTCAAAAGATAATCACTCTATTTTCATATACTACGGGTATTGTGTGGTTTTTGTGAAGTAACATATCTTTAAAGAGTTATTGTATAAAGTACTTTGGGGATAAAAACCCGATCTCGTTAATCATATAGTAGAAGGTACCTTATGTGTGAATAACTTGATTGTATTGGTTTGTGATAGCCTTGTAATACCTTCGTGTTGATTTGATAAGTAATCATATTAGGATGCTACGTGTGTTAGTATTCTGTGATGTTTGTGTAAAGGGATTTTCCCTTGATTGTGCTTATGCTGTTTAAACGATAAACTGTTATGTTGGTATTTATACCACTCACCGTGTTTCCGGGGGTTAAGCTGCCCTCCGATGCGGGGTAGACTCAGCGATGCAGGACCATGATTCGAGAATACCTCACGCGGTCCCGGGCCTATGCGAGCTACGAGAGTTCCGTGTTAGTGTGCGGCCTTTATGGTCATGCGTCTATGTGCTACGCGATCGCGAGTCGGGGCGATGCCGGGAGTAGCTACCCTCGATGCGGGTTATACCTCACGCGGGCCTATGAGATTGGCCTATGCGGAGTCGGGGAGTTCGAGGCTAGACGCGCACATTTGATATTGCGGCGAGCCGGCTTTGATCATGTGACGCAGACAGATATCATGATACGCTTTATGACCTTGTTAGTACCGTGGTGTTAGTAGTCGGCTATGCCTTCACTTTACCTGCATCGTTTTATTTGGACACAGTGGACCCGCTGTTCATGTGTATTTCTTGGTGCTTTTCTATCATTGATCGCGGTGAGGAAGGTATTCCACGGGCATGATTGATGTTGTGGGCGTGAGACCCATTGTTTTATTGGAGTGATGACTTTGAGGGCGTGAGTCCCTGACAAGACATGACTGCTTATTTATTGTGAATAGTAGTTTGGTTATCATACATGTCTCCTGCTTTCTATAGACTACTATGATTTCATTTACAGTATCTTCATGTTTCACATACTTGGTACCTGTTATCGACCTCCTTCGGGGCTGCGTTCACGCCGCAGTAAAGGTACACCGCCGTTGATCCTCGCTCTTGGGTCACATTCAGCGTTGGGAAGCTCCGTTCCTCCGAGGCTTATCTCGTATAGTCCCTTGTTGATTGTAAAGCTTACATTCAGGGTATGACGGCCTGTCCCGTCGTTGTTGTCATATCATTCTTAGAGGTGCAGAGTATCGCTTATGGGCGAGTGGTAGAAAGGGATGTAAATCGCTCAAATTGTTATTTATTTATACCGACAGAACTGCTTTTGGTTAGCCTGTCTTCTTATTTCACT
The DNA here is from genome assembly GCA_029844215.1 of Przewalskia tangutica. Classification (NCBI taxonomy): domain Eukaryota; kingdom Viridiplantae; phylum Streptophyta; class Magnoliopsida; order Solanales; family Solanaceae; genus Przewalskia; species Przewalskia tangutica. The sequence goes on from CM056734.1 coordinate 66,723,043, forward strand.
GTCTTATTACATTGGTTTCATGTATTGTCTTTATGTTCCGCTGATTACTCTGATGTTGTATCACTAGGGTGCCCGGGGTAAGGCACCAGTCACGGGCCCCGGAACGGGTCGTGACATATTTGAAGGTTCAAATTTTCTACGTACGTCCTTACGTACATACTCTGGAAATACGGGGTATAACATTCTCCCCCCCTTAGAAACATTCGTCCCGAATGTTCTTTCTAAGTCTCGAAACAAACGCGCGCCAGTATAGTCTTCACTACTATACTTACGAGAACAATCCTGCCACACATGGCCACAGAAACACCCGCGCAAATTCTTACATCCAAGTCCACGAGGAATCACCTCTAACATCACCACAACCACCTCTCTCCGGGGTCTAAAACATACTCCCTTCGCACTTTCTCTTTACAAAAGAAATGATACCACTTTTGTCACTTTGCCGCGAGTTTCTAGTGTCACTCCGGCGACCCAACAAATGGTACCGGGCTGCATGCGATCCCTGAGGCTGTCGTATACTCGAACTCTTCCCACATTTCTGATACTGCTTCAGTTTCCAAAACTCTGGGTTACTATCTCTAACGTGGTCATCATTAACAGGGAACACTCTGGATGGATCTCCGATACTTTCCCGAACATAACAATACGAATAGACCGGACGTATTGCCTCCTAAGTCGGACGGCAAAAGCTAACATATAGGCAACCTGGCCTATTCTTCACATGAACTCAAAAGGGCCCAAAGTAACTCGGGCTAAGTTCCCTCTGTTTTCCAAAACTCGTCATACCCAACCCGGGTGGTACTTTCAAGAAGACCGACCGTCAACCTGAACTCTAAGCGTCGTCGCCGATTATCCGCACGATTTCTCTGAGCTGCCAGAACCTCTTCTAGACAAGCTTTACCCTATCCACAGTCTGCTGGAACAAGCCTGAACCGACTATCTGAATCTTGCCAACATCGAACCAATCGACCGGCGACTTACACTTCCGCCTCTACAAGGCTTCATAAGGCGACATCCGAACACTGAAATGGTAGCTTAAGCACTCCCTCCATAGGAGACAACAATCCCCACGACTACCTCTGAAATACACACACTGGCCCGAGGGCGAATGCGATTCTGAGACTCACCTGAGTTCCTAACCCTGCCTGGTAAAACTTTTAGAAAACGAAAATAGCCACAACCTGGGCTTCACTGTCTGACATAAGGTGAAGGTAGGCACCCCGTGCAGCCTTACAACCTTTCTGATAAATCAACACTGCCGAGTGAACGGTCCTGACCGAAGAACACGATGGGCTGCCCCCATCGGCCCGACTACTGGTCGAACGCATCCACGAACTCGTACGCTGGTTAACTGAACTTGGGCCAAACACCCTTGTGATCCTACCACAAGGCAGAACCATCACAAACTGACCCCACCACCAAACATGCCGCGGGTTGACCCGCAACGTGGCCTCAACCCGACCCGGCAACGCGCTAAACGCTAGCTCTCCGAAGGAAAACTCTCACTAATCACGTTACGAAAACCTAGCGGTCTTCTTAGCTCAACTACCTTCTTTCATTCCACACTACTCAGGGACTTATCCCACAAACATAACTCACGTGCATAATGCACTCCTATAAGGGTCAAAAATGAACACTACACCTTTACTCGAGATGGCCTTACCTCTAAGGTCTCTACGTATAAAACTCTAAGGCTCACACCTTCTCTATCCCCCAAATCTTACTTGGTTAACTAACCAAGATTTCTAATTACAATTTACACAATGTTATCAGAATATAACACTTAAGGTATACTCACCCTATCACACATACTAATCCCTAGAGGGTTAAAGATCTATCTCAGATTTCTCGCTTCACTCCCTTAGTCGTTCTAATCAAACTCGCCTGTAGGGCGCATAGCTAAGGAAGATGACGAACTACCCACCGATCCTGAAGGCTAAGTCCTCCTACAAGGACACTCTTTCGACATCAGACCCTGACGGTCGTAGGTACAACAAGTACCAACTAAAAGACGACATTCCCCGGGATGACGTCTGTCACACTGTGAACCGGAAACTCTGGAGCTCTGACCAACTCCTGCCTACCCCGAACGTCCTGAACCCTGTGGAGGACCTTTCTGCACTGGTGGATGTGCATAATCTAATCTGCTGGTGAGGTGACTCGACTCGAAAGTTGCCAAAGGACCTTGCTGCTCTGGCCCTCTTCTGCTGTCCTTCGTTAACCCGTCGATCTCTACGTTTCTTGGCCTGCTGCGCACAAGCCCGTCCACCGGCCATGCTCAAGCCTAACTGAAGAATTACTTTCGCACAACCCTCTCTTAGATAGTCATCAAGACTCGCGGTACATCGGTATACTCTCTGGTAGCCAAATCCATAGCTAGTAACAGGGTTGTCTCTTGGCAATCTATATTCTCTGTTCCCGGTCGTGGGACTGAAGGTTCAAATATCATGGCGCAGTAGGAACTGCTGCCGCCGTGCTAAACTCTGCTGGGGCTAGCGACGTAGCATAACTCCCCGAATAAAACACCACCCCAGGTGATGATTGGGCCTGTGCCCTCGTAACCCTCTGAACTCTACTTGCAGCTCCCTCGGCTGCCTTGCCCTCCTGGGCCCGGGTTTGCCCTACGTGGAGGTATAACGGTAAGGGAAAGAAATACGTTAGAGGGGTCCAACTTATCACACAGCTCTAAGGCACGATCTCAGAATGAGAAGAATGGAAACCAATCCTAAATATCCTATAGCCTCCTGATTATTGGTGTGGTGCACAACACACCGATAATCAAGACTCTACTGGATACGGTCTGTAGACACTTTCCGAGGATTAACTGCTCTGATACCACTTTTGTCACGACCCGAACCTGGGCCCGTGACTGGTGCCTTACCCCGGGCACCCTAGTGACACAACATCAGAGTAATCAGCGGAACATAAAGACAATACATGAAACCAATGTAATATGACAGTGAAATAAGAAGACAGGCTAACCAAAAACGGTTACCTTCGGTATATATATAAATAGCAATTTGAACAAGCATAACCTCTTACAAATTCTGCCCACAACAAGTACTCTGCACTCTACGAATAATATGACAACAACGACGGACAGGGGCCCGTCATACCCCGAATGTAGCACCTACCACAACAGGACTATACGAAGATAAGCCTCCGAGAAACGGAGCTTTCCCAAACGCTGAACTGGGACCATAAGACCGAGGATCAACGACTGGTGTACCTGTACCTGCGGCATGAACGCAGCCCCGGCGAGGTCGCATAACAAAACGAGTATGTGAAACTGAAATAAATACTGTAAATGAAATCATAGTAGTCTATATAAAGCAGGAGACATGTATGATAACCAAACTACAGTTCACAATAAATAAACAGTCATGTCAAGTCAGGGACTCACGCCCTCAAGTCATCACAATAGAACCGTACGGGGTAAGTACGAAGGCATAGCCGACTACTAAGACCCGCAGTACAAACCAAATACCATAAACTGCATCACGAGGTCTTTCTAGACCGCACCACATGATCGAAGCTGGCCACTCGCCCGCAGTATCAATGTGCGCGTCTATCCCTGGAACTACCGCAGCTCCGCATAGGTCACACACAGACCCGCATGAGGTATTCCTCGAATCATGGTCCCAGACCGCCTGAGGTATACCCCGCATCGAGGGCGCAACCCCGGTATCCACCTAGGCTCCTACGCCGCATAGTCCTCAAAGACCGCGATACCCTCAAAGACCGCATAGGGCATCCCCCGCATCAGGCTAAACACCCGGAATGATCAATCCTGGAGCTCCCGCAACTCCGCATAGTCACAAGGACTGCATAGGCCGTATAGACCCGCATCAAGGGTGGCAAGCCCTCGGTATAACAAGTCAAGGGGGTATGTGATATAATAACAGTACAACGGGCTTAACGTTTGACAACGTAAGCACAACAAGAGTGACCCCCTTACATAATAATCACAAGATACTAACACACGTAGCATCCTAACATGTTTACTTATCAAATCAACAAGAAAGTATTACAAGGCTATCACAAACCAATACAATCAAGTTATTCACACAAGGTACTTTCTACTAACAAGTTCGGGTACCTATCCCCAAAGTACTTCACACATTAAATCTTTAAAAGAACCGTTTCGTTCACATAAGTCACACAATACCCGTAGTATATAACAATAGAGTGATTATCTTTTGAAGTAAATCAAAACACTTCTCTTAGTAAAACCAAGTAACAACATTCTTTTTCAAACGTCCAAGTTTGCCTAATTTCAAATGTTCACGTTTCTTATTTTAGAAAGGTTTCGTAGTTCCTAGCCTTATTTATTTAAGAATATAATTCTCTTTAAACCATCCGAGAAACATAAGCCTTATATGTGAGTAGGATATTCTTGTTTATAACAATCTTATTACAAAGACCATGACCTAGGAAATATCATTTTGTCTCATCTTAGCTTTTATGCGGATGGAAGTTTCTACTGGTTTTAATAATACTTAATCACAAAACATTTCCTTTTATTAACGCCGCAGTGGTTTGTCGATACACATTCTGATTTCCGAAATCATTAAAACATTCTTAAGCCGTTATACCTAACTTCCCATACAGCTAGTATAACTCTTAAGTTTTCAAAAGAAACCAAGTATTACTCTTCTTTCAAAATGATTCAAAATCCTTTGAATTACTTCAAGTTCTTTATTATCACATAACCACCGATTCATATTCAAATCGCTTAACTTTTAAAAACCACAAGTATTTTCTTAACTACATAAAGTTGTTATAACCAACTTCCCATAAAGCCGTTATAACACTTTATGTTTTAGACCAATCAAATACATTTAACACACGTACGCGTCACCGTACTACATAGTTACACACACATCATGCTAGAAGAGATAGGAAGAGGTTCACATACCTCGCGACGAGTATCGACTAATAGCAAAACGCCCAAGTACTTCCAACCGGCTACTCCTGCCAAGTAGATCGCGCCACACGTAGTACTTCAACCTATAAGGCCACAAGGCGCTTATTAATATTTAGGTCTAATCGTAGAACATTCTACGTAAAATTCTAAGAAGACCTCCCCGCCACAACAGAAATCTCCTCCTCTAACAAGGCCGCCATCAAGCCAACGAGTGGGTTTATACATCTAACCTGACGTGTACAATTCTACTTCACAAGAATGCTACACAAGTCTCAGAATACATCTATGTAATTACAGTCGATTCTTTATTCTTCAGGCTTAAGTCAAAAGACATTGCCGACAGACTACGTTCAGTTCTATATATAGTATACTCCAACTATATATTCTAACAACATGTAATTTCCAATTACAATAGGGGGACAAGATAATTACCTCGATAAGCCCATAATTATCCGAGTTTAAATGTCGATCCTGAGCAAGGTTTAGCTCCTACTCACAAGGCCCGACTCCGCCTCCAAACAACCCTTAGAAGTTCTAACCAACTTCTACTAATACTCCAACTAACTATGGAGATTTTCCTTAGGGTTTCGGTTTTGTGACTGACGGGAAGTATGATAGTATAACTGGGCTTTTTGTATAGGTATAACCTTAGAATACTACAAGGTATACGGCTAAGGTAATTTGGGCATTATAACAATACTTGGAGAGTATTTCTACCAAGATGGGGTATTATACGAAAACAACTAGGCTAGGGGGGGTGTATACCCCTCGGCCTACCCCACTAGGGGGGGGACTCTCGGCCAAGGGGGGGAAAGGGTGCTCTCGGCCAAAGGCCTTTCTCAAAGGGAGAGGGGAGGGACGAACCACTACAAGGGAGAGGGGAAGGCTTTCAAGACTTAGAAACTTTGTGGAATGGATGAATAAGTCTTCCAAAGGGGGGGTATTTATAGTACAAGCCAAGGCCAACCAATGGCCAAGATCTAGCCAAGTGCTATGCAAGTGTAGGGCCAAGATCAAGCCATGTGCAACCTTATCCATCTACCCAAAAATATCCTACCAACTCCTTGACCAAACAATGGCCAATTCGTCCAAGCCAACCGCCCACAACGTTCCAATGAGAGGGTGACAAGTGTCGCCCTCTTGTTGGTCCAAAATGTTTCGTCTCTCGGAAAAATCCGCAAAAATTAAAAATGACATAGCCGTATTTTACCCTACGAAAGCTGTGGAAACGTTTCGTCGAAAAACGACTCTAACCGGGTGTTGTGCACAAAGTGAAATCGTCCAAGCCTATTTGAAGGTTCAAATTTTCTACGTACGTCCTTACGTACATACTCTGGAAATACGGGGTATAACAAACTTTTCATAGGTTACCTTTTCCAAATGATCACTCTAAGCTAGAGGGAGTTTAAGAACATTAAGAGTAGCAAGAATCTTGCCTTCAACCAGCCAAGAGATTCTCTACACCAATCCTTCCTTCAATCTCGAAGAACTCCCAAGTTCTTCTCAATAATCAAGAGGAGATTTCAAGAAAATCCAAGCTTCTTGAGAGAGAATTCACATCACAACCTTATGTAATGGTTCTTTAATGATGTATGGACCTTGGGAGAGGGTTTGGAGGCATCTAGGTGTAAGGGAGGTGAAAACTGAAATATTTAGAATGAAAGTTTGAGACTTGGCCTTAAATAGGTTGCCCACCGCCTCCCATATGCGGGAGGATATGCGGCCACCTATGGGCATATGCGGCCACATCCTTTACAACATTTGGTGGAAAGAGGGTGGCAAAATAGCGGCCTATATATACGGGCTGATCCGCAAAGTGGAATGAGTTTCACTATGTGAAACGCTTAGCGTATCGTCGTGTCTTCGTCAAACTTTGTTGATAGATGTTTCCTTTAATTTAAATAACTTCTAAACCTTTCATAAACCTTATTAACCTCCATCTAAGTCGTAAATGACTCTCGGAAAGGGTCTCGAGTCACCGAAACTCAAGTCGGCTAATTATACTTTCAACTGCGCACAAAATGACAAGGTGTAACACGAAACCTCTTGATATACTCTCAACATTTGCCCAAAGCTATCCTTAACCTCCCATAAGCATCACAACTTTTTAAAAACTTGCATTAGTTGGTCACGACACACTCGATGTAAGGAATATAAGCACATATGGCTTAGCGACTCTTAAACTTTAGCGACCTCTCAATGATCTAACTTAATCACTTTGTTTATATTTTTAGGAACAACCTCTCACTTTCCTTATTCCCACTAACTTACATGCCATTCAATGTACGAAGGTATGGGGTGGAGCATCATTTCCCCTTAAAAACACATCCTCGAATGTTGGCGTATCACAGCTTTAAGTCTCAACGCATAAGTTCTCAGAGCTCCTCTTGTAAAAGAAATTATCTCAACCTGCGATACAGTTCAGTGAACACTTCTATTGTCTCACAGGGCCACAAAATCTAATATGTTTTACAATATTGGCTCCACATAGCCGTACGTCTATTCATAACATCGTATAGTAAGTCCACCTTCAGCGTTAACCCTCGATATCCTCACTTTTTTGTTACAACCATCCCTTCGGTGGGGTACACAATTATTTAATTTCACGTGTTCTACTTTCTGATCATAGTACCATAATTTATGTCTTGTCTATTCAAGTTGGTCATCTAAATCGCTTGTCCATAAATCATGTGTGCAAATATAATTGTACTGTTCTATGTGTAAAAATTGGTCATGTGTTGACCCTTGTATTATCTCATATATTTTGGTGGCTTTTATGTCCTTTAGGGGTCATTTCGTAAGGTTTATTAGGTAGAATAATATTGATATCAAATTTTGGTACAACGTTTGATTGCAGATTTTACCTATGTACAACTAATATCAACATTACTTATACATACTATTCAGTATTATTTTTATATATAGTAAACCATGATATTAACAATAAAGTATTATATTTATACTTATATTTAATATTATTTTTAATAATGCAATACATGTTATTTCTAATATATAACAAATTAGAAAATCGATTAAAAATTAATGTCATCATAACTAATCCAAGTATTATTTGTCTTCCAACCAACCCCTTAATATTTTGTTCCATACACCCTAAAAACACGGTTAAACCCCCCCCCCCCCCCCCCACCTGCACAATCTTTGACTGATCACTAGTTCCCATGAGTCAACTCAAAACTCAGTGTCTTTTGTCTCTATCTGTCAGTCCTTGTGATCACAACCTCCAACTGGGATCAGACAATGTGAACTTTGACTTTCACATCCTATGTCTTCTTTCCTTTGCCACTGCCACACTCACTTTGTTCAGTTTAACAGGTACATCTCTAATTGTTTAGAGGACAATCATTGGACTATTCTTCTGTCGTGGTGGATTTGTTCTCATTGCAATAAGTCATTATTATATTCACAACCAAACAAATTAAATCCCCACTGACAGTTCTAATTAAATTATCTTATTGAATGAATCTTAGTAATAAGTGAGCACTACGTACAACACTAATTTAATATCTTTTAATGACCTATCTAGCTAACCATATTTATGGTCTACTAACTCAAATCACAATTCTTTTTAATTATATATCTATATTATTTTAAAAATATGAACACCTAAACTTAAAAGTTAAATTATTAAAATATTATTCTAAATAAACTAAATGACTTATTTAAATAAAAGATGAATCTATTCTTAATGAAAATGTGTTATCAATATGAAAACTTGTTTTCAATACTAAATGGTACATCTATTCTTGAAAATGTACATTTATTGTTTGTTGAATCTATATAAATATATATCCTTCTTCACACAAAATTTACACCAAAAAAATTAATTTTGTCATTCCACATAATGCAAATCATAAACATTTGTGATAGTCCATGCAATGCTGTTAAGAGTCTCAAATCGGAAATGAAATGAAAACATGAACTCCTTATATGAACTTAGACAATTTTCACCTTACAAGCTAGCTTTTGGGGTTGAGTTAGGCCCAAGATTCATTTTTTACATGGTATGAGAGTCAGACCCATTCAAGTTCTTTGTTCACCGATGTTGGGCCCCCAAATTATATTATCCACGCTCGAGTTAACGAGGTCTAGGCGTGCGAGGGAGTGTTAAGAGTCTCACATCGAAAATGAAATGAGAACATGAACTCCTTATATGGACTTGAACAATCATCACCTTACAAGCTAGATTTTGAGGTTGAGTTAGATCCCAAATTCATTATTTACATGTTAAGAGTCTCACATCGGATATGAAATGGAAACATGAACTCCTTATATGGACTTGGACAATCTTTACCCTACAAGCTAGCTTTTGGGATTAAGCTAGGCCAAATATCCATTCTTTACAAATGCCACCAAAATATATACAATTAGTAAATTTAATTGCAATGTCACTATCGATTTTGGAAGGCTGAATCTACTCTTTTCTGTATCTCATGAAATTTCCTGACACCATTTGAAGAAATATTTTCATCACACATTTTATATTAATTCCAATTTCATTTACTGAATAGCAATATTCACCTAACCAATTCATTAGGCAACAACTCCTTGTATAATATTTTTCACATAGACTTAGATGTGGCAAAATATGAATATTATGATTCTAAACTATCATAATTACTTATCCTAAAAGTCCTAAAAATCATTGAAATACGAGTAAGTCGACAATCTCGTATACATAATTGGTTAATTTTTGAAATTTAAGAAAATAATTAATGCACATTATATTCTGATATATATTTATTTATTTTGACTGATCGTCTGTGATATCATCTTTTTTTTTCTTTCTTTTCACATAAAATGAGTTTCATATTTGATGTCTTCGTCATACTTTTAAGTTATGATCAGGTAGATAAATTACTATGAGTATCAAGAAAGTTAAGCCATTCATAATATGTGTCTTCTTCTTTTTTTATTCGCAGTCATGCAATGTCAGATCATAAGACACTGATCAATGTGTTTAAAACTCAATGCAACAAAGCAATATTTGAACAATATAACAATTCTTATAACATTATGGATAACAAATATTTTTACGGTTAGATTTATCTTTTTTTTGTACGTGTTTGTCATGATTTGCTATGATTAATCTTCCATCCTCTAGATACCGTGTATACTTTTTCTTATCCTATATAAATAAAATAGCATGATCAATAATGATATTAAAGACATTTAAAATACAAATAGTTAATATTAACATTCGTAATTGTATTTAATTCAAAAGATATTGTTAAAGAGATAAACAAAGTTAGTTAAGAGTCAAAAAAAGTTAGTTATAAGTCAAAGAAGCAGTTAGGTTATTAGCAAAGTGGTTAAAGGAAGTTAGTAATCAAATAACTAAAAATAGGCTCTTAAAACTAACTTAAACTAATTCAGATTCTACTAGTAATTACATGTATAAATACCCCTCTATTGTATGTAAATTCATTATTGAAATGAGTAATAAAATTACAACTACACACTACATCTTCTCTTGATCTTCTTCTTCCTCTTTCTCTTCTTTTCATTTCCTGTTTTCTGTTTCTGGTTTCTTGTATAACCAGTGTATATCATTGATATTACTGACTGAATTGAGTAAAGCAACATGGTATCAGAACCTAGATCAACACTAAGGGGTGGTATCAATTCCGCAACCATTCTCAGATTGATCGACTGATTTCTGGTGAAGTTACATGTCTGTTCTTACATTATTTCTGTTCTTCTGTTTCTCCTCTTCTTCTCTTTCTGAATTTTCGTGTCTACTTCTTGATCGTCTGACATTTCATACTCTGAGTGTAATCTCCTTCTTCATTCATAAATACTATCTTGATTGTGCAATACAAGGTTCTATCAAGATTGAATAATTCTGGAAAATATGCAGGAAAAATTGTTGAACACATAATTTTGTGTCTGGTCCTATCGGGTATTAATCTTCAAACTGTCAATCTTGGTCATTTCTTCAGTCCTATACAAGCTAAGGACTAGATACATCACTTCTTGTTGCCAGATTGACATATCTCAGTCTAGAATCTCTGATTCTCAAAGTTACTACATTAAAGAACTTGAGAATATCTTCTTGCTTATGAATTATATAAAAATGGACCCTGATCTTCCTTCTGATGAGAACAACAGCAACACACAACCTCCACAAAGAGAGAATGTAAGAGTCACAACTGTCACCATATTTTTTTATCATAATCACCCTTTGTTTCTACAATCTTCTGATGTAAGTGGGGTGTCACTTATATCATTCAAACTTCTAGGATCAGAAAATTATGCACTTTGGAGTAAGTCTATGAAAATAGCTTTACTTGGTGTCGCGCCCAGTTTCAGACGCTAAAGGATGCTAACAGATTCTCCTCTATGTTTTATGACATTCGAGTGGAATTTTCTGGATTCAAAAAGGGTGATGGCTTCTCCCCCCCGATTCCCTGTCGTGATGTCCTACTGTTCTGCCCCTGTGTCCTTCGAATTCTGAATCCCTCAATCGATGCCTATTGCATGCATATTGGTTCTATATTTATAGCTAGGATTTTGGGTTCTAAGTTTGGTAAGTGTTTAAGTGCTGATTTGGTGCGATTTTAGGACGATTTGGCTGCTTATTTTGGATTGATTTGTTACTGATTTTGTGTGATTCGAACGGGTTCTGATTTGAAGGGATTTGGTTAGTTATGGTAAGAAATCGTTGGCTGGGTGTGTGTGGGTAAGGAAAGGAAAGTCGCCGGATTTTCAGGGAGGCTGGAGGTTTTGTTCGGCGGTTCCTTTTTTAGGGTTTGAGGTTGCGTTCTGTTTGAGGGAGAGACGATTGAGAAATGTAAAGGGCTGAGGGGCTTTGGGCGGGTATAGGATAGAGAAGTGGGCCTGTGGTTTTGGGCTGCGTTTTGGGTTGGGTAGAGTTTAGGTATTAAATTAGGTGTATTAGTTTTAGGTTAGTTTTAATTGTTAGTTTAGGTAAAATTAATTAGTGATAAATCAGATTAATAAATTGTGATTAAATTATTTAGGTGCTTTATTAGTTTAAGTTTGAATTTAAAATTAATAATAAATGCGGGTGTGCTATTTAATTAGTTCTTAATGTTTATAATGCGATGCCGTTATTAAAACCTATTATTATTGCGATGTTATATTATTAAATTGAAAACTTTTAAAATACTTAAATGCTAAATGCAGGTGTGATATTTAAGGATTTCTTAATGCTTTTACTTAAAATGTGGTGCTATTATTAAATTATTTTATTCATGCCTGTATTACTATTTTATCGCTGCATTTTATTATAAAAATCATAGAGAATTATTTTTACAAAATTAGTGTAATTGATAGTTAATGATCGACGGAGGGTCAAAATCGTGTCAGCGATTGTCCTCTTTGTATGGAGATGATGGAAGAATCTTCGACAAAGACGTTGACTCATAGCCAATTTTGTCTCGATCCTCGAATTAAAAATATTGGGCAATTAGGCAAGGCCGACGGACTCAAAATTATCGATGTCGAGTTATGGCGACATGGCCGTGGTCAAAATATCAAGCGGGCTAACGCGACTCAAAAATTGTCCCGATGTCGAGTTATGACGACACTGGGCTACCATGGTCAAAACACCAAGGCGGGCTAACGCGGGCTCAAAATTGTCCCAGTGTCGAGTTATGATGACACTGGGCTATGGTGCAAAAAGTAAAGAAATAAAATAACTGGCTTGAACCTGGGTGTACCGCTATGGCTTATGGTACTGGGTTTTATGGTGATGTGGAACGAGTGGACCGACGCTCGAGGCCGCTTCTGCCATTCATTGGGAAGGTTGGCCCCCCAACAAATTGCCCCGGTTCGCTGTAAGAGAAAATCCACGTTGTGCTCCATCTTGTGCAGTTCCTGTAGATTGAAGCTAAGATAGAAGCATTAGTGCATAACTGTCAAAACAAAATAATGTAAGAATGTAAGTTTTGTGTTGTGGTTGTAGTCAAATCGTATATACTATATAATGAAATGGTGTGATGATACGCCGTCTTGTATAGACGAGATGCAGATGACGCCTTGTGTGGGCGTTATCGTCTTGTATGGACGAAATGCAAATGTCGCCTTGTATGGGCGGAATCGTCTTGTATGGACGAAATGCAAATGACGCCTTGTATGGGCGTTGTCGTCGTTGTATAGACGAGATGCAAATGTTCGTCGCTGTATGGACGAGATGCAAATGACGCCTCCTAGGGCATAGATAAAAATTGTTCTATATATGGAGTTGTGTCGTAATTCATGCGTAATCAAAACTAGATGAAATAATTAAAGTGTAAATGATGTAGCCTGTGGTTTTTGCAAGATGTAGACTTGTTGCAGTTTGACTTTGTGAGCGAATCTGTTGTATTGGAATGTTGCTATTGGCGTCGTTTTCGGACTTGGACTTGTCGTCGTTTTTGGACTTGTTGTGTTGATGATGTCGTTGTGTTGCTGCTGCCCCTGTAGACTAAAGCTCAAGAAAGAGTTAGTGCATAACTGCTAAGACAGAATAATAAAGCATGAATGAGAAAAAATGCAATTTTGAACAGAGAAAATCGTCTGCGTAGATGTGATATGTTGATGATGGCGTCGCTTTCGACTTGGCGTCGCTTTTGAATTGGCGTCGTTTGACGTGGGCGCTTTCGGACGCGAGTCGTTTCGACTCGAGTCGTTTTGGACTCGACGTCGTTTCGGACGTGGCGTCGTTTTGACGCCGGTCGCTTTCGAACTTCGCCGCTTTCGGACTTAGCGCTTTCGTGACGTGTTGTTTTGGACGTGGCGTCGTTTGACGCGTGGCGTCGCTTTCGGACGAGGCGTCGCTTTCGACTAGGCGTCCGCCGGACTCGAGTCGCCGACTGACGCCGCTTTCTGGACGCGAGTCGCTTTCGACTCGGCGTCGCTTTCGGACGTGGCGTCGTTTCGGACGCGAGTCGCTTTCGGACCGAGTCGTTTCGGACTTGGCGCCGCTTGGACCGGGTGTCGTTTTGGTGGCGCGTTGCTGACGCGGCGCCGGACGCGAGTCGTTTGACTCGGAGTCATTTTCGACTCGACGTCGCCGGATCTGGCGTCTTTGGACGCGGAGTCGCTTTGACTGAGTCGTTTGACCGAGTCGCTTTCGACTTCGACGTCGTTTTGATCGGCGTCGTTTTCGGACGTGGCGTCGTTTTCGGACTGGGCGTCGTTTTCGGACGCGGAGTCATTTTCGGACTCGGAGTCATTTTCGGACTCGACGTCGTTTTCGGATCGGGCGTCGTTTTCGGACGTGTTGCTGATGCTCCTGTATAATAAATGCTTCTGCAAGTTATGCTTGAGAAAAATTAGTGTATAACTGGTAAAATAAGATGATGAATATATGAGAAATGCAATTATGTGAATAAGGATGTCTTCCCTGTATGATATGTGGGGTGTTGTGAATGCTGAGATGTTGTCTCGCGACACGCCGATGTTCCCGCCGACAATTGCCATGACGCTTTGTTGTGATGCATTTGTGAACCATATGGATTGCCATGATGTCTTTGTTGTGCGTTTGTGCACTGCATGAGTTGCAATTTGACTCTAGGCCCGAGCTGATGCGCTATAATTTGTTGTGGGATTTGAACTCTGATTGTTGATGTCATGCTCGTCACGCTTCAAGAATTTTGTTGTAATTTCTGCTTCTACTAGCATAGAACTTTGTTGTACCTTCTGCTAATATGAAGGGCCTGTGCTCAAAGAAAATTTTGTGAATTTTAGGGGGGGCGGTTGATTCGCGTTGACTTTGTAGTTTTGACTCTTGATGTCGGGCGTCTGCCTTGTTTGGGACTCATAACCCCTGCCTGGTTTCCTATCTTGTCCCAGTTTTGAATATGCAAAGGGCGTTTTGGCCTAAAGTGGGTCTTAATGGGGTTGCTTGTATATTACGTGTATTTTTGTTATTTTCAAAACGAAGGGAAAGTTTCATAATGGTGTGACCGAAGCCGATTTAGGCCGCCTACGTATCCCCATGAGGGAATCAGGTCATGACGTAGTTCATTACAAGCGAATATTGGGTAAAATTCTAAAGGTGGGACCGAGGCCGATTTGGCCTCCTACGTATCCGCCAAGGGAATCAGGTCGAACGTAGTTCCAATGGTGTAAAAGAGAAATTGGGATTTTCTAAAAGGTGGGACCGAAGCCGATATGGCCGCCTACGTATCCCCACGAGGGAATCAGGTCACACGTAGTTCCAATTTATTACATATGAAGGGCAAAATATATTAAACTAACTATTTTAGGACTCGGCGGGCCAAAGCAGGGGCATGAGTCCACTTCTTCTTGCTTTGTGTCTTAGAGGCTGGTCTTCAATGGATCATCTTCGATCACATTGTATTTATGTTTCCTTTTCAGCAACGAGAAGACTTTAGAGCCCTTCCACGCAGTTTTTGTATCTTCTTCTTTTGATTTCTGCGAAGTGCATGTTTTGATGAATGACTGATTCAGCGCAATGCACTCTAGCCACGAGCATTTCTCTTCCTTTGGAGATTGATTGATGATTCAACGATACCCTTCCAAACCGCTTTGTTCAACAATCATGTTCACATAGGCATCATCAGGGTCTGGTAAGTGGTTGTTGTTTATATTGGGGGGAACTTCTTTAAGTTGGATGACTCCATCTTTGATCAATTCCTCGATTTTGTCTTTGAGGGTATAACAATTTTTGATGTCATGTCCCTCTGCACCGGAGTGGTATGAACAATGTTTAGTTTTATCGTGTCCTCGGGAGGTAGGCCTGGGGGTATTTCTGGGAATTGGGTGGAGTATTCCTGCGGCTTCTCATACACTGGGCTATGGGTTCGCCTAAAGGTGTATAGGTTTTTGTTGGTTTTCTTTCGCATCTACGCGGGGTTTGGGTCCGCTTTGCGCGGGTTCGTGATTGTGGTGAGTATTTTGGATATGCTGGTTGGGTATGGTAAACAGGATTTGGGGGGCGTAGTGCTGATAATGTGGATTTTGAGTGTTTTGGTTATAGTAAGGAGGCGGTGGACTGTGATACACTGGATGTTGTTCTGGCCTATGCTCCTGAATGACCATGATAGAGGTGACGATCTCTTCTCCTCTCGCGAGGTACCTCCTATGGAATCGACCGCATTGCTCGCTAGTTGCTTGTAGGTCGCCAAGTTTGTAATTCTCGCCTTAATGCCTTCTTCCACGAAGTCGCCATTCTACGACTTCCGCAAAACTTCGCCAATTACACCGATCATCCTTTCATAATATGTCGCGTCTTTCAACGATCGCACGAAACAAAGTGGTCATTTCGCTCTCGCCATTGGAGGTCGGACTCGCCGCTTCGACCGCCACCTCAGGCGTATTCTCGAAAGTTTCGTGGATTTCTTTTCAAGTTTCATAAGATAAAATCTATCCGGACAGTGGTGTTGAATCGAATCTATCCATGAAATCTTGTGCCATGGCATTCCAAATTGCCCCATTTTCGAGGGTCTTGCATGTGTACCATCCGCCTCGCCGGTTAGACTCGATGAATAGTTTCATGATGATTGCTTGATTTTTCCTAACTCCAATCAATTTATCACAATATGACCTTAGATGAGCTCGAGGATTCCCTTTCCATCGAACATGTCAACTTTGGCACCTTGTACCCTGTAATTCAACGCCGTGGTGCATACATAAATTTTCATATTCCAAACCTTCTTCCCTTGTTCATCCGAATGCTTTTGAATGCCTCTTTCAAACTACGGATTTCTTTTGCCATATTTTCATCACCGCTCGGCTCGAGTCCGCTCCATTTCCTTGTATTGATCGTCTCTTGAGAGGATGTATGCATAATAAATGGTTGGCTTTCGATCGGATGTGCTAATCCTCATATTGTTTGTGGTCATCCGCTCGTATTGGGTGGCTTGACAATTTGGGTTGAGTGGGAGATATAAGTAGCGGAGGTTGAGATGTGTATGTAGTGAACGGATCGCTTTGGAGGTCGGCTTGCAAATTGACCGGCGAGTGACATTTTGGTGCGAAATGGTATGTTGGCCTCTGCGGAGCTTTGGGAAGTGAGGCTCGAGGCTTGTGACATGATTGCATTTGTCCTTTCTCCGGGAGTGGTGCATTCAAACTAATAGACGTGTTTGTGATATTTGAGCCTTTCTATTTCACTGCATGATTTCCATTTCTCGCAATAAATAGTGTGGCGAGGTTTTGATCATCGTGTTTCTTCTTTCTAACGCCTCGCATCCTCTACAGAACGGGATGAGTCCTAAGTTGTTTCGTTCCGGTGCCTCTGGATTAGTCATTTATTGGATGATTGTGCTTCTACCAGTCAACGCGAATCAACCTTTTGGGGGATAAGCTTAGGCAAAAATAACCCTTTAACAAATGAAGCAAACCAAGTTAGTATAATATGCAAAAAGTTGCAGGCAATATATACTAATAAGCAAATTGCAAATCAAGTGCGTGTTCTAACATGTTTGGGACCTCTTTATGTCAGAGGTAGGCCTAAACGTCACATATGCGAGGTCATGATGGATTTGTCCAAGCCGTCCAATTGTGATGCTTTGTTGGAAATGGCGACCAAATGACGGTGCACTTTTTTCCAATTTCAGCATGACATGATTAGGTTTGGATTTGTCTATCATTGTCACGCTACACATAATATGCTGGTTGGTCGTTGGGTTGAGAAACCCGTCGACAAGTTTGGTGTTGTTATACCCCGTATTTCCAGAGTATGTACGTGGGGGACGTACGTAGAAATTTTCGAACTTCTTTAGGCTTGGCCGAATTCTTTTTGTGCACAACACCCGGTTAGAGTCGTTTTTCGACGAAACGTTTTCACAGCTTTCGTAGGGGAATTTCCGGCTATGTCATTTATAATTTTTGCGGATTTTTCCGAGAGACGTAACATTTTGGACCAACAAGAGGGCTTACACTTGTCACCTCTAATGGTGAAGGTCAGCGACGAATGGGAGTGTGGCACGCTTTTTGTGTTGAATTGGTGGTCAAGGAGTTGGTAGGATATTTTGGGTAGATGGATAAGGTTGCTGCATGGCTTAATCTTGCCTTACACTTGCCTTGCACTGCACCATCTTGGCCATTGTTGGCCTTCACTTGACCTATAAATACCCCTTAGTTGATGAACTTTCTTCATCCAAAATTGAGCAATCTATCTAAGTCTCAAACTACTCCTCTTAGCTTGAGCTTTCGTCCCTCTCCCCTCCTAGTTGAGCTCGCCGAGAGCCACCACACCCTCCCCTCAAGCCTTGGCCGAGGGTACCCCTAGCCTAGTTGTTTTCAGATAATACCCTTTGTTGTGGTATAGAAATACTCTCCTAGTATTGTTATAATGTCCAAATACTCGCCCAAATACCTTGTAGTATTCCCAAGGTTACACTTATACAAAAGCCCAGAAAATACGATTATACTTCCTTTAGCCACAAAAACGAAACCCTAAGGAAATCTTCATTGTTGTTTGAAGTACTTAAGAGAAGTTGGTTAGAACTTCTAAGGGTTGTTTGGAGCGGATTGGAGCACTCGGAGGAGCTAAACCTTGCTCAGGGCGACATTAAACTCGGATAATTTTTGGGCTTATCGAGGTAAATATCTTGTCCCCCTATTGTAATTGGAAATTACATAAGTGTTGAATATATAGTTGTTGTATACTATATATAGAACTGAACTTAGTATTGTGGCAATGTCTTTTGACTTAAGCCTGAAGAATGAAGAATTGAACAGTAATCACATAGAAGGATAATAAAGAGAAGAACTGAACTGTAATTACCTAGGGCTGTATTACAGTAGACTTATGTAGCATTACTGTGTAGTAGAATTGTACGCGTCCGGTTAGACGTGTTAACCCCCCCCCCTGGTTGGCTTGGTAGCCACCGATAAAGCGAGGAGATTTACGTTGGCGGGGAGAGGCCGCATTGTCTGTAGAAAGATGGGAACTTGTGTTTAAGATTTAATAGACGTTTGTGGCCTTTATAGGTGAAAGTACTAAGAGTAGCGTATTCTACTCGAGGAGTGGAAAGGGCTAGCAAGGTTGTAGTACTTGGAGCTTTTTGCTTATTGTCGACAATCGTCGCGAGGTATGTGAACCTCTTCCTATCTCTTCTAGCATGATATGTGTGAACTATGTAGTACGGTAGACGTACATGTGTTAACTGTGTTTGATTGTTTTTAAAACATAAAGTGTTATAACGGCTTTATGGGAAGTTGGTTATAACAGCTTTATGTAGATAAGAAAATACTTTGTGGTTTTAAAAGGTAACTGATGTGAATTATAACTGGCTTGTTATAATAAAGAACTTGATGTATTTCAAAAGATTTATAAATCGTTTTGAAGGGAGAGTAACACTTGGTTTTATTTAAAGGGATAATGTTTTACGGATTTCGGAAATCAGAATGTGTATCGACAGACCACTGCAGCGTTAATAAAGAAAAATGTATTGAATAATGATGTATCGTATTAAAACCAGTAGAAACCTCCATCTGCATAGAAACTAAGATGAGACAAAATGATATTACATTTTCTAGATCATGGCTGCTGTAATAAGGATGTTGTAAACAAGAATAACCTACTCTCACGTGAGACATATATTACTCAATTGTTCTAAAAAGGAATCAAGTGATTAAGTTTATGAACTATGAAACCATTTGAAAATGAGAAGTTTGAGTAATTGAAACTAGACAAACTGGAACTTAGGAAAAGAATGTTGTTACTTGATTTTGGAAAGGAATGTGGGTTGGTCATTCTAATACTACGGGTATCGGGTGACTTTTATAAAAGTAATGGATCTCTTTTAAAAGAACTTAACGTATGTAGTACTTTGGGGTTAAAAACCCGGACTTTGGCATAAAATGAAAGTACTTTGAGTTGTGTGAAACTTGCCTATGCTTGTTGTTGTGAAACTTGCCTACGCTTGATTATTGTGAAACTTGCCTATGCTTGATTGTTGTGAAACTTGTCTATGCTTGTGATGATAGCCTTTGTTGTGCAAGTGTGGTCTTTCTGTGTTACCGCGTCTCTCGATAGAGGGCCGGTTGACTTGTTGAGAACTTACTTGGACGTGCTGGCAGTGATGGAGAATTCCACGGGTATGTTTCCATTTTGATTACTGTCTTGTTGTTGATGTCACATGGACATGTCTACACCGACGCAGATTCCGGCACGCGGCCACGCGCGTTGATTACCCGATATATGGTTATTACCGCAACATGGACGTGTCTACACCGACGCAAGATTCCGGCATGTGGCTACGCGGTGGTTGACCACCCAAAGATATATTGTTATCGAGGTTACATGGGCATGTCTACACCGACGCAGATTCCGGTACGCGCCACGCGCCTTGTTATTATTGTTGCATCATGGACATGTCTACACCGATGCAAGATTCCGGGGCACGCGCCATGACGCGAACATGATGGATGTTGTGGCGTGAGACCCATAGTTATATTCGAGTGGTATCGCGAGGCGTGAGTCCCCGACTTGATCGCTTTTATGTTGCTGCATCGTATTTTGGTTATCATACATGTCTCCCGCTTTAGGCTATTATGATTTCATTTATGATTTGACAAGCCACATACTGTACTTGCCAGATCGACCTCCTTCGGGCCGCGTTCACGCCGCAGTAGAGGTACATCGGCCGTGGATCCCCGCCTTAGGATCTCATTTCAACAAGGCTGAAAGCTCCGTTCCTTCGAGGCTTATCTTTGCATGTTTCCACGAGTTGTAGGTTCTTGTACATTCTGTGGGTATGGCGGGCCCCGTCCCGTCATAGTTGTTGTAAATCTTAGGTGCAGAGTAATTGTCAGGCGTGGTTTGTAAAAAGGATAACTGCTCGTTTTTATGTATATATACCAAGGCAACTGCTTGTTGGCCTGCTTATTTATTATGTCTCTCATTTCATGTTTAAAGTTTTTAATTCCCGTTTTTCTCGATGTTGTATCACTAGGGTGCCCGGTAGGCACTACCACGGCCCGGATTCGGTCGTGACAAAAGTGGTATCGTGAGCGATTAGTCCTCGGAAAGTGTCTATGACCGTGTTCAGTAGAGTCTTGATTATCGGTGTGTTGTGCACCACATCTATAATCGTGAGGCTATAGGACATGTAGGATTGGTTTCTATTCTTCTCATTCGAGATCGTGCCTTAGAGCCGAGTTGTAAGTTGGACCTCCGATGTGTTTCATTTTACCGCTTATGCCTCCGCGCAGCGACCAAAGGCCTGAAGGAAAGCGCAGGCGGAGGCGCTAGTGGGATACAGAGGAGTACGAGGCGCAGCGGCCAAGATTGAGACAGTGCTTCCGACGGCGAAGTTTCGCGACGCCGCCAAAGACCAAAGAGGTTTAGAGCCGCAGCCGTGGTCGATGAGACTACAAGACGAGCCTCCATCCCCACACCGAGCAGCGGGAGACGGGTCACGCGGAGATGGCGATTATCGCCGTGGTCAGGCCGATATGGCGACAGCCGACGCGGCAGCCTGCTCCAAAGAAGACCGCAGTGCACCCGAGAGCGATAGTTTGAGGCTACGGACTTTCTGAGTTGTAGCACGCCAGAGTTTTATGGGTCGAGGCTCGAGGATGATCCGCAGGAGTTCATCCGCCGATTCAGGATCAGCGCGTGATCAAGGCTTCAGAGACCGAGTCCGTGACTGGTTCGCAGACGGCCGCGTGATACCGCAGTCGATTGGTTTGATTCGTGGGAGCTTTCCCGGGGAGAGCATGCACCTCCAGCAGTATGGGATGAGTTTTCGGGGGCTTTTCTCACGCACTTCTTGCCTCCGCAGATGAGGAGGGCACGGGCCGACAAATTTTTGTTACTGAGACAGAGAGGCGACCGTCGTGAGTACAATGTCGAAGTTCGATTCTTTGGCTCGATATGTCCCTCGCGCTTTGTGCAGATATGGAGGATAGGGTGCATCGCCACGCCACCGCTAGATGATTATATGGCCGAGTCTTGTGCGGTGTTTCTTCACCGCACGACATTGCCCGCATTCGTGCTCATGACTGCGCGGCGAGCGCAGATCGACGCAGCGGACCGCCACAGAAGGCCAAGACGGCCGGATATTTTGGCGACTTTCGAGGCGGACCGCCTCAGCAGCAGACTAGTTATGTACCTCCGCCATTGCAGAGTGGTCCTCCGCAGCCTTCGCGACCTCGATATTCAGAGCAGGTCGTGGCTCCTGTGTTTAGATGTTCAGGGAAGTAGGGGTGTTGGCCAGACGCAGTCACCCCTACCTCGGTGTGGTCGATGTGGTAGACCGCATTTCGGGGAGTGTCGTAGTACCAAGGGAGCTTGTTATTCTTGCGGCCAACAGGGCCATATGACGAGAGACTGTCCGACCAGGGGTAGCGCTGGTAGGATAGCACAGACTACTGTGAGCGATTGGGCCACTAGAGAGGTCGCGGTGGAAGTTCCCAGTTTTAGCAGTCCTTGAACCGCCTAGTTTCAGGTATATCCTTAACCCTGTAGATACTTGTATGTATTGATGTGTTAAGTGTTATGATCGGATAGCTTTGTGCTATAGTGTGATTTAAAAATCTGGTTAGTGTGAGATGGAAGTGGTAGCTTCCATGATGTGTTCCGTGTCGTCGGCGAAGTTGGGCGCTACTGATGGTCGGGTTGGGGCCATGTTACGCCAACCCGGCCCCGCTTCGGCGAAGGGTCAGCTCTGGGTGGTCCCGCCAGGTGGCAGGGTCACGAGGGTGCTAGGCCCAAGTTTAGATGACCATCGTATGAGTTCATAGATATGTTCGACCAGAATCAGTTCGTGAAGGCCGAGAATGGCCTTAGAGGAAATCGAGGGTAGTAAGATGACCAAGTTCGAGGTAGTAACTCCAAGGGTTGGAAACGTAAACGTTGTGGAAGTGGTACGGATACTAGAAAGAGCTCGAGTGTTCGAAGCGGTACGTCGAGATAGGGAGAAGTGAACGTGTGATCGTTTCTTTTGTGAAATGAGGTGCGAAGGGAGTATATTTTAGACCTTGGTGGGGACTTTTGTGCTAACTGAGGTGGTTCCTCGTTGGCGTGAATTTGGGTTTTGCGCGCATGTTATTTTTGTGGCCAGGTGTGGCATGTTTGATTCTCGTAAGTATAGTAGTGAAGACTATACTGACGCACGTTTGTTTTGAGTCTTAGAAGGAACATTCGGGACAAATGTTTCTGGCGAGGGAGAATGTTATACCCGTATTTCCGCAGTAGTATGCGTGGGACGACGTAGAAATTTTCGAACTTTTAGGCTTGGCCGAATTCTTTTTGTGCACAACTTGCTAGAGTCGTTTTCGACGAAACGCTTTCACACTTTCGTAGGGAATTTCCGGCTATGTCATTTAAAAATTTTTCGGATTTTTACGAGATACCTAACAATTTGGACCAACAAAAGGGCGACACATGTCACCCTCTAATTTGTGAAGGTCATGGCGAGAATGGGGAGTGTGGCACGTTTTTTGTGTTGAATTGGTGGTCAAGGAGTTGGTAGGATATTTTGGGTAGATGGATAAGGTTGCACATGGCTTAATCTTGGCCTTACACTTGCCTTGCACTTGGCACCATCTTGGCCATTGGTTGGCCTTCACTTGACCTATAAATACCCCCTTAGTTGATGAACTTTCTTCATCCAAAAATTGAGCAATCTATCTAAGTCTCAAACTACTCCCTCTTAGCTTGAGCTTTTCGTCCCTCTCCCCCCCTCCTAGTTGAGCTTGGCCGAGAGCCACCACACCCTCCCCCTTGTGAAGCCTTGGCCGAGGGGTACCCCCCCTAGCCTAGTTGTTTTCGTATAATACCCTTGTTGTGGTATAGAAATACTCTCCTAGTATTGTTATAATGTCCAAATACCTTGGCCCAAATACCTTGTAGTATTCCCAAGGTTACACTTATACAAAAGCCCAGAAAATACGATTATACTTCCTTTAGCCACAAAAACGAAACCCTAAGGAAATCTTCATTGTTGTTTGAAGTACTTAAGAGAAGTTGGTTAGAACTTCTAAGGGTTGTTTGGAGCGGATTGGAGCACTCGGAGGAGGAGCTAAACCTTGCTCAGGAGCGACATTAAACTCGGATAATTTTTGGGCTTATCGAGGTAAATATCTTGTCCCCCTATTGTAATTGGAAATTACATAAGTGTTGAATATATAGTTGTTGTATACTATATATAGAACTGAACTTAGTATTGTGGCAATGTCTTTTGACTTAAGCTCAAGAATGAAGAATTGAACAAGAATCACATGTAAGGATAATAAAGAGAAGAATCGAATCAGAATTACCTAGCGTATTACAATAGACTTATGTAGCATTCTTGTGTAGTAGAATTGTACGCGTCCGGTTAGGCGTAGCCCACTCGGTTGGCTTGGTAGCCACCGATAGCGAGGAGATTTACGCTGCGTGTGAGGAATCTGCGAATTTTCTGTATAAAGATGGGAACTTGTGTTTAAGATTTAATATACGTTTTTGACCTTTATAGGTGAAAGTACTAAGAGTAGCGTATTCTACTCGAGGAGTGGAAAGCGGCTAGTGCGTTGTAGTACTTGGAGCTTTTTGCTTATTGTCGACAATCGTCATGGCGGTATGCGAACCTCTTCCTATCTCTTCTAGCATGATATGTGTGAACTATGTAGTACGGTAGACGTACATGTGTTAACTGTGTTTGATTGTTTTTAAAACATAAAGTGTTATAACGGCTTTATGGGAAGTTGGTTATAACAGCTTTATGTAGATAAGAAAATACTTTGTGGTTTTAAAAGGTAACTGATGTGAATTATAACTGGCTTGTTATAATAAAGAACTTGATGTATTTCAAAAGATTTATAAATCGTTTTGAAGGGAGAGTAACACTTGGTTTTATTTAAAGGGATAATGTTTTACGGATTTCGGAAATCAGAATGTGTATCGACAGACCACTGCAGCGTTAATAAAGGAAAATGTATTGAATAATGATGTATCGTATTAAAACCAGTAGAAACCTCCATCTGCATAGAAACTAAGATGAGACAAAATGATATTACATTTTCTAGATCATGGCTGCTGTAATAAGGATGTTGTAAACAAGAATAACCTACTCTCACGTGAGACATATATTACTCAATTGTTCTAAAAAGGAATCAAGTGATTAAGTTTATGAACTATGAAACCATTTGAAAATGAGAAGCTTGAGTAATTGAAACTAGGCAAACTGGAACTTAGGAAAAGAATGTTGTTACTTGATTTTGGAAAGGAATGTGGGTTGGTCATTCTAATACTATGGGTATCGGGTGACTTTTATAAAAGTAATGGATCTCTTTTAAAAGAACTTAACGTATGTAGTACTTTGGGGTTAAAAACCCGGACTTTGACATAAAATGAAAGTACTTTGAGTTGTGTGAAACTTGCCTATGCTTGTTGTTGTGAAACTTGCCTACGCTTGATTATTGTGAAACTTGCCTATGCTTGATTGTTGTGAAACTTGTCTATGCTTGTGATGATAGCCTTTGTTGTGCAAGTGTGGTCTTTCTGTGTTACCGCGTCTCTCGATAGAGGGCCGGTTGACTTATTGAGAACTTACTGACGCGTCCGGGCGATGATGGAGAATTCCACGGGTATGTTTCCATTTTGATTATCGCTTGTTGTTGATGTCACGGACATGTCTACACCGACGCAGATTCCGGGGCACGCGCCACGCGGCCGTTGATTACCCGATATATGGTTATTATCGCAACATGGACGTGTCTACACCGTCGCGATTCCGGGGCACGTGGCTACGCGGCGGTTGACCACCAGATATTATTATTGAGGTTACATGGGCATGTCTACACCGATGCGCAGATTCCGGTACGTGTGGCCACGCCTTGTTATTATTGTTGCATCATGGACATGTCTACACCGATGCAAGATTCCGGGCACGCGCCATGATGCGAACATGATGGATGTTGTGGGCGTGAGACCCATAGTTATATTTGAGTGGCGATTGAGGCGTGAGTCCCCGACTTGATCGCTTTTATGTTGCGTCTTGTATTTTGGTTATCATACATGTCTCCGCTTTTTAGGCTATTATGATTTCATTCTGATGTTGTGATTTCACATACTTGGTACTGTATCGACCTCCTTGGGCTGCGTTCACGCCGCAGTAGAGGTACATCGGCCGTGGATCCCCGCTCTTAGGATCTCATTTCAACGCATCGAAAGCTCCGTTCCTTCGAGGCTTATCTTTGGTATGTTTCCGAGTTGTAGGTTCTTGTACATTCGGTGGTATGGCGGCCTGTCCGTCATAGTTGTTGTAAATCTTAGAGTGCACTGCCAGGCGTGGTTTGTAAAAAGGATAACTGTTCGGGTTTTTATGTATATATATTGAAGGCAACTGTTTGGTTGGCCTGTTTATTTATTATGTCTCTCATTTCATGTTTAAAGTTTTTAATTCCGCTGGTTTTTCTCTGATGTTGTATCACTAGGGTGCCCGGGGTAAGGCACCAGTCACGGGCCCGGGATTCGGGTCGTGACAGGTGTCCTCCTAATTGTGGTGTCGATGTCAAGGATCGACCCACCTAAGGTAAATTCATGCATGCCCTAAAATAAAGGGTGGTATAACTCTATCTTAAGTTTCTAAGATTTGGCTTTTCTGGACGCAAGGTTCCCGAGCGGACAACTCGAGTGAGAAGGCTACGCGGCCACCGGTTAGACCGGACACTCCACGTATGTTACCAACTCTCCTAAATTTGGATTTTGAAGAACGAATTTTGCTGATGCACCCAGCGCACCTCGCATGTAATGTGTGATTGTGTGATTTTTCCAGAGTGGAAGAAATATGAGCGGAATGCCAGTTTAGGGAAAGCAGTAAAGCAGGTAGCAATTAAAATAAACAAAATATAGCACACAAAATTAAATGCAAAAAAAAAAATGCCAAATAATAACCCTAGGTCTGTTATGGTTAAGAACCTTAATTCCCCAGTGGAGTCGCCATTTCTGTCGCGCTCGATTTCAGACGCTAAAGGATGCTAACAGATTTTCCTCTATGTTTTATGACATTCGAGTGGAATTTTCTGGATTCAAAAAGGGTGTTGGCTTCTCCCCGATTCTCGTCGTGATGTCCTACGTTTCCGCCCGTGTCCTTCGAATCGAATCCCTCAATCGATGCCTATTGCATGTATATTGGTTCTATATTTATAGCTAGGATTTTGGGTTCTAAGTTTGGTAAGTGTTTAAGTGCTGATTTGGTGCGATTTTAGGACGATTTGGCTGCTTATTTTGGATTGATTTGTTACTGATTTTGTGTGATTCGAACGGGTTCTGATTTGAAGGGATTTGGTTAGTTATGGTAAGAAATCGTTGGCTGGGTGTGTGTGGGTAAGGAAAGGAAAGTCGCCGGATTTTCCTCCCTGAAAATCCGGCGAGATTCGCGGCTAAAGGCTGGAGGTTTTGTTCGGCGGTTCCTTTTTTAGGGTTTGAGGTTGCGTTCTGTTTGAGGGAGAGACGATTGAGAAATGTAAAGGGCTGAGGGGCTTTGGGCGGGTATAGGATAGAGAAGTGGGCCTGTGGTTTTGGGCTGTGTTTTGGGTTGGGTAGAGTTTAGGTATTAAATTAGGTGTATTAGTTTTAGGTTAGTTTTAATTGTTAGTTTAGGTAAAATTAATTAGTGATAAATCAGATTAATAAATTGTGATTAAATTATTTAGGTGCTTTATTAGTTTAAGTTTGAATTTAAAATTAATAATAAATGCGGGTGTGCTATTTAATTAGTTCTTAATGTTTATAATGCGATGCCGTTATTAAAACCTATTATTATTGCGATGTTATATTATTAAATTGAAAACTTTTAAAATACTTAAATGCTAAATGCACGTGTGATATTTAAAGATTTCTTAATGTTTTTACTTAAAATGTGGTGCTATTATTAAATTATTTTATTCATGCCTGTATTACTATTTTATCGCTGCATTTTATTATAAAAATCATAGAGAATTATTTTTACAAAATTAGTTTAATTGATAGTTAATGACTGGACGGGAGGGTCAAAATTGGGTGTCAACACTTGGTAGGAATAAAATTAGTTTTGTGAATAGAAAATGCAAAAAGGAAAACTATGAAGAAGAACTATGGGATCAATGGGATAGGGTTAATGCAGTGGTGCAAGCTTGGCTAATGAATTATGTGACAAATGGTCTACTTAGTGGGGTGTTATATGCTGATACTGCTTATGAAGTTTGGGAAGACTTGAGGGAAATGTTTGGCAAGGTAGATAGGTGTAGAACATATGATATACAAAAAGAAATAGCTACATTGACTCAAGGCAACTCTACTGTCTCTGAATATTTTTCAAAACTGAAAACATTATGGGTAGAGTTTCAATCCTTGGTACCTCCTCCCAGTTATAGTTGTCCCAAATCCAAAGATTTTGTAGAGTATCTACAAAGATAAAAATTATATCAGTTCTTGATGGGACTAAATGAGAATTATATGCAAGCAAGAAGTCAAATTTTGCTAATGACACTATTACCTACTGTAAACAAGGCCTATTCTATGATAACTAGTGATGAAAACTAAAAATCTATTACTGCAAAATCAGCTGGCTTGTTAGGGGTTGGTCCTGGTAAGTTCAGTGTCCATGACTCTACTACCATGTATTCCAAAGCAGGTCCTAACTTTCAAAAATTCAGAAAGAATTTCAACCTATTTTGTGAAGTGTGTAAAATGAAAGGGCACACAAAAGAGTTATGTTATAGAGTGGTAGGTTATCCTACAAATTCCAAGTCCAAAATAAAGGAGGAGCATGCTGCTCATAATGTCTATACTACTGAAGAGTATAATAGTACTGGAAAGGTGTGCAGGACAAGTGACATGAATGGCAAGTCATCTAGTGTAAGTACTAATGCAAGCAACTAGCAAGGCCATGAAGCATTTATTTTCTCTAAGGATCAATATGATCAGATTGTGCAGTTGTTGAGTCACAACACAACCAAACCGGCAACAGAATCAACTCTACTCAGTCCTCAGCCAATGCAGCCAATGCAGGTATGGATATACACAAAGCATTTCTTGTATCCAACATTATTAAACAATGGATTATAGATACTGGAGCTACAAATCATATGGTGTCTGACATAGAAATATTAACAAAAGCAACTAGCTTAAACAACTCTCAAGTAAAAAAAGTACATTTGCCCAACAGCGAAATGGTAAAGTGACTCATATAGGGTCAAGTAACATATCTGATAGAAGCATCTTAAATAATATATTCTATTTGCCTTAGTTTAATTATAATCTGATGTCTGTATTACAATTAACCAGAGAATTGCAGTGTGCAGCGATCTTTTATCCTGATTTCTGTCTGTTTCAGGATCTCTACAATGGGAGGATGAAAGAGATTGGTAGGGTTAAAGATGGGCTATACACTCTAATAAATCAAACATCATCAGGACACTCAAATGGACAATTCAAGTTAGGTCTAAGTGTGAAAGAAAATAAAGAAGTCACTGCTCTGACAGAAGAAGAAATAAAACTGTGGCATATGAGATTAGGACATACATCTAGTATTATATTGAGAAAGCTAATTAGAGCACAAATAAATATCCTCCAATATGGCTTAAAGACTTTATCACAAATAAGCAAAACTCTACTACACCATACTCAATAGCCAATTATATTTCATATAACACTATCTCACCAAAATACAAGGCATTTCTCACAGCTTTTTCAACAGTTACTGAACCTAAAAACTATGTAGAGGCATCCAAAGATCCAAGGTGGATAGATGCTATGAAAGCTGAAATATCAGCCCTACAGGACAAACATATATGTGATATTGTCTCCCTACCTGAAGGAAAAACACCTATAGGTTGTAAATGGATATACAATATCAAATATAAGGAGACATAAAACATTGAGAGATTAAAAGCCAGATTAGTGGCCAAAGGGTACAGTAAAAAGAAAAAATAGATTATCAAGAGACATTCTCTCCATTAGTCAAAATGGTGACTGTCAGATCTATACTAGCCATTACTTCATCTAGACACTGACACATACACCAAATGGATGTATATAATGCATTTCTACAAGGAGATCTATATGATAAAATATTCATGGAACTTCCTCAAGAATTTCCCAGCTAGGGGGGCAACAAGGTATGTCGGTTGATTAAATCCTTATATGGATTAAAACAGGCTCCAAGATGATGGAATTTCAAACTCACAGAAGCACTAGTGCAAATGGGGTTCAGACAGTCTCAATATGACCACTCTCTATTCACAAAGAATACTGGCAAGAGAATAACTCTAGTATTGGTATATGTGGATGACATGGTGATAACAGGAGATCACATCAAACACATAGAAGAAACAAAACAAGCATTACAGCTAGCCTTCAAAATGAAAGATCTGGGAGAGCT
Source organism: Przewalskia tangutica (assembly GCA_029844215.1). NCBI lineage: Eukaryota > Viridiplantae > Streptophyta > Magnoliopsida > Solanales > Solanaceae > Przewalskia > Przewalskia tangutica. The sequence continues at coordinate 66,753,262 of CM056734.1, forward strand.
GAAATATTTCTTGGGAATAGAATTTACAAGATCAGGAAAAGGGATTCTAATGCATCAAAGAAAATATGCCTTAGAACTTATTTCTGAATTGAAATTATATGCTGCTAAGCCTATAAATACTCCTATAGATTATAATATGAAGTTAACTACAAAAGAATATGATGATCACCTACAACAACAGCAGCATACAGGAAAAAATACAACAAAAACAAATGATGAGGTGCTGCAAGATGTCAGCTCATATCAAAGATTGATAGGAAAGCTACTCTACTTAGTTGTCACAAGACCTGATATTACATATTGTGTTCAAACACTTAGTTAATTCTTACATCAGCCAAAAAGGTCACACTACAATGCTGCTTTGAGAATAGCCAGTATGTGAAAAATCAACCCGGACAAGGCATTCTACTATCCAGTAAAGCATAGGAAACGATATCTGTATATTGTGATGCAGACTGGGCTGCCTGTCCACATACAAGAAAATCAGTCACAGGATATATTGTCAAATTTGGAGAGTCCCTTATATCATGGAAGTCTAAGAAATAATCTACAATATCTAGAAGCTCTGCTGAATTTGAATATAGGAGTATAGCAGGAACTGTGGATGAATTAACTTGGTTACTTGGGCTATTTGAAGAACTTGGGATAAAAATTGAGACACCAGTGACAGTCTACACAGACAACAAATCAACAATACAAATTGCTGCAAATCCAGTATTCCATGAAAGAACAAAGCACATAGAGATTGATCTACACTTCACAAGGGAGAAAATTCAGAAAGGAATGATAAAACCAGACTATAAATAAGCCAGCTGACTTGTTCACAAAAGGACTAATCAGAGTTCAACATCAATATCTATGCTCCAAGCTTGGCTTACTGAATGTGTTCCCAGTATCCAGCTTAAGGGAGGTTGTTAAAGAGATAAACAAAGTTAGTTAAGAGTCAAAGAAAGTTAGTTATAAGTCAAAGAAGTAGTTAGATTGTTAGCAAAGTGATTAAAGGAAGTTAGTAACTAAATAACTAAAATAGGCTCATAAAACTAACTTAAACTAATTCAGATTCTACTAGTAATTACATGTATAAATACCCATCTATTGTATGTAAATTCATTATTGAAACGAGTAATACAATTACAACTACACACAACATCTTCTCTTGATCTTCTTCTTCCTATTTCTCTTTTTTTCCTTTCCTGTTTTCTGTTTCTGGTTTCTTGTATAACCAGTGTATATTACTGACTGAATTGAGTAAAGCAACGGATATCATACTTCATACTATAGAACTAGTGATAGCAATAGTTAATATATAGATTTATCAAAATAATGATTTTTTAACAAAATAGATAATAAAAAAAGGACAGTTCGATGCACAATCCCGCATTAGCTGGGTTCAGAGAAGGATCACGTTAATAATTATTATCTATAATAACATAGAATTAACTATTTTTAGCAGGATTCTCGAAAGGGATGAGACTGAAGTCACCATCGAAATTTACTATTTAGATATCTCATGATGAAGGTCAGTGTAATAACAACAAGCTGCCCAATAATCTGAGATATAGCATAACTTTTTTTATTATCTTACTTTCATCGTGATTAATTTTATGTACTTAATGTAAAGATATCGAAGAGAATAAGCTCTGAATGAATTAACAACTTATGCCGTATACATTTTTTTAATAAAATAAAAATTATGTATTATGCGATTTGAAATACACGAGTAATGCAGGTGCCGAGAGACTAGTCTAACCAAAAAAATTGAATTAGACTCAGCTCTTTATGAGACAGTGGCAGCTTTTATGCATGTCTGTCCCCCTCTACACAAAAAACAAGGCAAAAACAATCCGATCAAATCCTCAAAGTTCTACTGTCACATTCCCTAATTTCAAAGCAGTGTGGCATAAACAAGACCACTATGTAAATAAACTAATAAAGCAAATAAGATAAACCCGATATATTTAACTTGAAAACCGTAGCATATATACATATATCGATATGCTTCTGCTTTAGTACGTAGTTGAACAATCAAGACTAAATTATATAGGTAAATGGAAGAAGGAATGTCAGTGAGGGCACGCGGTGACTGTGGTGGAGGAGGGACAAAGTGTGGGCGGTGGAATCCCACAACTGTGCAGGTGAAAGTACTAACTGACTTGTTCAGGTCAGGACTCCGTACCCCAAGTACTGATGAGATACAAAAGATATCTTCCCAACTTAGCTTTTATGGAAAGATTGAGAGTAAAAATGTCTTCTATTGGTTCCAAAACCATAAAGCTCGTGAAAGACAGAAACGTCGTAGGGTTTTAGTCGATGAACCAAAAGAGGAAGGATTCCACTTCTCATGCCAAGATAACAACATCACTTCAACCAAATGTAAGTTACAAAATCACCACTCTTCTCCTTTCCGTTCTTTTTCTCCTACTTAAGTTTCTCTTACATGCTGGCCTAAATATTTTTCATGACCAAATATGGGTAAATCCTACTCCCGTGTCTTCTATCTCAATTTATATGACACATTTTATTTTTTAATCGGTTAAAAAAATAATGACATATTTTCTTATTTGACAACAAATTAATTTTAAACCTAACTTTAACTTTTACCTTAACGGAATGAGTTATAACCACACAAATATCTTTGATTTATTTTAAATCACAAGATTTAAAAGTCTTCCTTTATTTCTTATACTCCGTGTACAATCAAACTACATCATATAAATTTATTTTATTTTTAAGCTCCATGTATAGTTAAACTACATCATTGAAAAGGAGGGAGTAATGTTTTTGAAGTCAGGATGTATTGCCCTGCTGTACTGATATATCATGTTATAATGTGTGACTGTATCGTTAAAAAGCTTAGAAAAATTCACATTTAATTGTATATTCCTATTAATATGTCTGAAAACTGTTTTGTTCCTTGCAGATTTTTCAGAGATAAGCAATTTTAACCAAGTAGTCGAGCAGCCAGAAAGAGTGAAAGAGACTTTGCAACTATTTCCTCTGAATTCATTATATGAATCAGAGTCAGAGAAACTAAGGTTTTATTGCAAGGAGAACGCTGCGTTTTCATACAATATTGGGTCAGAAATAGATCATCCAACTTTGGATCTCCGTTTAAGCTTCCTGTGATCACGGAAAAAGATGGTTTAGTTACTGATAGCAGTAAAGACATATTTCTAGTATTTTAACGGTAGCCTGCATGGTTTTTGAACTCGTATGTTTTAGCATGAAATGAACATAAATTAAGATCATAATTATTAGTAGCAAGAATAGAAAATAGTAATGGCAGGTGGGGGTTGAAAGTTTGATGTGTGATGAATTTGTAAAATGCACGTCGCTCAAGAAATTGAATTGAAACTTGTAATATGCTTCGACATTCTCCTCTGCATGCTCACTGGGACTTTGTTTTTTACTCTCTGTGCTTACTCTGCCGGATATTTTATAAATTTCACTTGCTCGTATAAATGTGAAAGCTTGGAAAATTGGACTATTGCTTCGTCTTTCAAAGATTTCTTTATATTTCCATGCAGAGTACACAAAGTAGTCGTCGTTTCACAATGGCTCGGTTTCCCATATTCGTCTGCTGTTGCTTTGACATTATTTTGGCCGTTTCCTAATCGCAATGAATATTTGTTTCTACTAGTAAAGCCAAGATTATTGATTGCAATATAAAGTATAAACCCTCGGTTTCAATTTATATAAAACAACTTGAGATTTGTAGTTTAAACATCTCATAATATTTATGTGGCTATACTATTTTTGAAACATGTGATATAAAATGGGTCATAACATTTGTTTGATTATAATTTTTTTGATAATTTGTGATTTTAAACATGTAATTGTGTGACAATAAAAGCTTACGATTAAGGAGAAAATGAAATTTTAAATTATTTTTTCATCCAAAGATATAAAGCGATCATTTTTTAAAATGGACTAAAAAGGAAACAGAGCCACATAAATTAGTTGAGGAACTAAGTAGTAAAACAAGATTATTGTATAACTTTGTTTAAGGGTGCTGTATTGGGTGAGAATGCCTTTGGGTCGTTTAATGTGTCCGGAAACCCCAACGGTCCCAAGGCTCTATACAGTTGTCTTCCACTCTCAATAATTTTTATCACATAAGCCCTCCTAGATTAGAGCGTCGCAATGCGCCTGGGTAACAGTAACGTCAGTGCGCTCACGTCGTCATAACTTTATAAGGGCATAATAGTCTAGTTTCGTCTTATATATGCAAGACTTAGAGGAGAAGGAACACACATTGTATTCTCTCTAAGTTAAACCTTGTAACTAAGATCTCTCTCTCAAAGCAAGATATCATTCCAAGCTCTTGTTCTTACTTTATTCATTGTTCATTTCGAATCTAGCTTATTTACTCATTTACTTGATTGTTCTCGTATGTTAGTTAACCTTTAATTTTACACATCTGCAATAAATAAAAATACCAGACTCACTAAAGAGGGTCTCCAGATCGGATACAACCTACTTGTATTTAAACTCTAAAATACAATTCTCTAACTGTATTTTTGATTAAAATCATTTTCACCGAAAAATAGTTTGGCGTTGTCTGTGGGGATAGACAATTGTGGTATTTTCTCAATCTGTAGTTGATCTTCTTGGAAAACCTAAATGGAAACGCTACACTCAAGAAAAAAGAAGGAGCATGCCAGGTCAAAACAATATTGCTCACGGATCACAGGAACTTAGAGCGGAACAGGTACCCATTGAACATCAGGACCCGACAGGCATGTCAGAAACATCACAAATAAATTCGGAGGAAACAATAGCCCCCCCGAAAGCAAACAAAACTTTAGATGAGGAGGACGTTCGAAGACACTCCGTGGAAATCCATGAAGCACGATCCAAGGAGCGGTACCCCAAGAAAAAAAAGACACTCGCACTCCTAAGTGGAGGGGATGTTCACCACGAGAGCGCCTGGTGCGTATGCAGAAAATGTGAGAAGAACATAGCCTAAAACACCAGAGACAGTCCTGGAAAGACTCGTCGCGCTAGAAAATGATCTCCATGAACCTATGAGCCAGATACCAGGGTCCCTCTTATGTTGAAAGGGGTCGGGGCAAAGAAGTAAAGGAATATACCATACATGGAAGAAGTTGATCTGGAGCCCATCCCAAAGAAGTTAAGAATGCCTAACATACCCAAGTATGACGGCACCACAGACCCGGACGAGCACATCGTGACCATTGAAGTCGCAATCACCGGGAACGACTTGCAATAACACTAGATTGAATCTGTTAAGATTGAATCTGTCTTATAAAGGAAGCACTTTTCTGATATTCTTTTACGTGAAAACTATATTGATTCATTTTGTTACACCCCGTAAGTCCAGGACATGTATAAGATAATGTACGTAAGGAACACAAGACTTGGAAATTGGTACGAAAGGAAGAATTGTTTTTCCGACGGAAAATCTTCCGAACGTCGGAAAGGAAAAATGTTCGTTGTTGAGAATTGGATTCTCAAAATGCATTATTTAAAGAGTATGAAACTTATTAACATTATGGAAATTTATTTTTACGGATTTGGTCAAGTGGGGCCCACCCGAGGAATTTTACGTTTTGCGGGGCCCACGAGGTTTACGGAATTTTATGGACGAATGAGAGGGAGACACATGACACCTTCCCCACATGCCCTTGGACGAAATTTAGCAAGGTTAGAATGGTCATTTGACCATTGTGGATGATAAGTCTTCAAGCTTGAGATTGTTGACTTGTCAACTTGTCCACTTGGCAATTATCCAAGTGTTCCTCATCCTAGCCACTCAAGTGTTGCAATCTTGACCCTCCATTGTGTTTTATATACCACACTAGTAGCAAGACAAGGTCTTCCACACTTAGAAAAATTAGAGAACTTTGAGCTTAGCCTTGAGACCTCTCGGGTTCACCATATCTCCCACACAAAATTTTTGTAGTTTTGATCCATTATTCACAAGACTTAAACCCAAGGTCCCTAAGGGTATTGTAAGGATATCTCAATAGAAAGATTTTGGAAAAACGACGTTTTCACGTTAGTCGCAAGGCTAAAACCTAAGTAGTTTTCCTAGTTTTGGATTGGAAATGGAAGAGAAGTTGGTTGTGAACTTCTAAAGGCTTCAAATAGCGGATTGGAGCGTAAAGGAAAGGAGCTAAGAATTGCTAAGGAGCGACTTTGAATCTTGGAATTTTTAAGGGCTTGTAAAGGTATAAATCTTGTCGTTTTAGCAATTAAAGTTTACTTATAATTGTAGTTATGGATATTAGAAAGCATGAGATGTTTAGTATGAAGTTTGATAATTGTATTGGCTATTGGAACCCTAATCCGAAAACTAGCATGTTTAGCCTTAAGATTACAATTCAAGTTTATTATTAGTTTAAGTCGTCGCATGTTGTATAAAGAAGGAAATTGTAGTTGTTGAAGTTGTTTATGACTATATAACATGTTAGACCTTAGAACTTGGAATTGGAAAAGGATTGGAAAGGACTTGTGTTGTTGTATAAGGTTAGCCGAGAAATGGCTTTTGGAGTATTAAACTACTTGGTATGAATTGTGGGGCGGAATTTTACACGTATTGTAAGGCGTGTAATCCCCTTTGATTGGTTGGTATGTTGAGCCTTAAATGTGGCATGTTTGGTTATTGAATTCGGCCTTGAAAAAGGTGGCAAAATATGTAGAAACAAAGGAAGTGCTGCCCGATTTTCCGTAGAATAAGAGACCGTTTACTTAGTATTATTCTACGTAGAGACTAGAAGTTGATAGTCATGTTGTGACCATTATAGGTTGACAATTCTACGTACGGCGTATTCGGCTTAGCTTGTGGATTTAGCCGAAAAGGTATGTGAACTATCTCCTCTTCTAGCATGATTCCTTAAGATAAAGAAAGTATGTCGTACTCCTTAAATGATCCATTCCTTGGTTGTACTTGGGTTGCCTAAAATAGAATTTGTTCTATGTACTTCCTTGATTGTACTTTGATGTTTAAATTGTAAGTTGTATAATCCATTTCCTTAGTGAAGTTTGGATTCTTAAAAGTGAAAGTATTTTACTTAAAGTACATAGAGTCTTGAAAAGGAAGTGGGTTCCAAATCTTTTGGCTAGTGCCTTAGTTCCAAAACCTAAGGTTGTTATAATGACTTTAGGGGAGTCAAAGGAGTGATTTACTTAATTGTTTTAAAAGAGGAGAAATGACATGATTTAAGAGAAGTAACTTGTTTTAAAGGTGTGAGTTACTTGAGGTTTAATAGTAAAAGAAACTTGTTTTCTAAATATTAAGAGACTTGAAGTATTTTGAAAGTTAAGAAACTTGATTTGTAAGTATGTGATACTTGGTTTTAAAAGTATAAGTCTCTTGGTTATAAAATGAATGAATATGTCTAAAACCATAAAGGGTTATAACGGCTTTATGGGAAGTTGGTTATAACGGCTTTATGGAAGGTTAAGAAAGTTGTCTATTTTGATTAATGGGCATAAGTTGCCTAGATTGTGAAAATTTGAAGTTACTTGATTTCAAGCTTTGAAATGAGTTTTCTAAAAGCGTAGTAACTTACTTTGAAAAATAGACATGCCTTGATACTACGGGTGTTAGTATCTTGGGGTTTTACATAAAAAGGAGTCTTTTGAAAAGAATGTACGTACGTAGTACTTTGGCTTGTTTAATTGAGAATTATTCTATGTGTGCCTTGATAAGTACTTTGGCTTGTTTAATTGAGAATTATTCTATAAGTGCCTTGAGTTTATAAAATGAAAGTCTAAAGATTTTATGAACTTGCCTATGTGTGATGGTGATAGCCTTTGAGTGCAAGTATTATATTTTTACGCTGCCGCGACTCTCGGTTGGAGGGCCGGTTGTCTTGTTGTAAGTTACTTGGACGTACCGACAGTGATGTGGGATTCCACGGGTATGCTTCCATTATTTGTATTACTCCTTGGACATGCTTATACGATGTGGGATTCCGGGGCATATGACCAGGAGGCGGGTTAGATTCCCGGATTTGTTTATATTACCCCATGGTCATGCGACCACGTGGGATATTGTTATTCCATGGATTAGCCCTCCATGAGATTTAGTGACGTAGGATGGATCTGGTAGTTAGCTTTCGTACATGCCCCCGTCGGTGGCTGACGCAGGATGGATCTGGTAGTTGGCTGCATTTGCCCCGTCGCCTATTGCACAGTTTGGTGTGGTAGACTCCGGTGGATAGCTTTCGCACTTGCCCCGGTCATATCTCATGACGACAGGCTGGATCTGGTAGTTAGCTTTCGTACTTGCCCCGCTCAGTTGATGACGCAGGCTGGATCTGGTAGTTGGCTTTCGTACTTGCCCCCGTCAGTTTTATGATGCAGGCTGGATCTGGTGGTTCGTTTTCCTACTTGGCCCATACAGTTTTTAGGACACAGGTGGGACTTGGTGTTCATGTATGCCTATTGGTGTTATATTATATCATGGACTGCCGGCAGTGAGGAAGGATACCACGGGCATGATTGATATTATGGGCGTGAGACCCATGGTTATATTTTAGTAATGGCTTTGGTACGCGCCCACGACTTGATATGACCGCTTATGTATTGTGTATTGTAGGTTGGCTATCATACATGTCTCTGCTTTGTTTAGATCATTATGATTTCATTACTGATTTCATCGCTTCACATACTTGGTACATTCTTCGTACTGACCTCCTTCGGGGGGCTGCGTTCATGCCGCAGGTTTAGGTACGCAGTTTGGTGATCTGCAGGTGTAGGACCCTGCTTCGAGTTTTTGGATAGCTCCCTCTGTTCAGGAGTTTATCTTTTTGGTATAGATCCTTCAGTACATGCTTTTGTACAGTTATGGGTACGGCGGGACCTTGTCCCGTCATAGTTCAGTAAAACTCTTAGAGGTATGTATTCATATGTGGGATTGGACTCATGTACAGTGTAGTGTCTTTTATTTATGTATATTATATGGCAGCCTTGTCGGCTTTGTGTTATACCCCGTATTTCCAGAGTATGTACGTAAGGGAATACGTACAAAAGTCTAGCCTTAAAGTTTAGGCACAAAACGTTTTTTTTTGGCACAACTCACAAAACGAATAGTTTTCCGACGAAACGTTTCCACAGCTTTCGTAGGGTAAATTCCGGCTATGCAATTTCTAATTTTTGCGGATTTTTCCGAGAGACGAAACATTTTGGACCAACGGGAGGGCGACACTTGGCACCCTCCAATTGGTGGACTTGAAATCGTCCATTGGACGAATTGGACAAGGTTGGCACGTTTTTTGTGCCTTTTGCACAAGTCAAGGAGTTGGTAGGATATTTGTGTGTAGTAGATATAATGGACACTTGCCTAAATCTTCACCCTACACTTGCCTTGCACTTGGCATCATCTTGACCCTTGGTTGGCCATGGCTTGACCTATAAATACCCCCTTAGATGAAGAGTTCTTCATCCACAAAATTACTTCCAAGTCTTGAAAAATCCTCTCCTCTCCCTTAAAGCTATTTCGTCCATACACCTTTCCCTCCCTTGAGTAAGTTGGCGAGGCCTCCCCAGCCTAGCCGAAATCTACCCCTCCCTTGGTAGAAAAGTTGCCTTCTTGTATTGTTATAATGCCCAAAATACCCTAGCCCAAATCCCTTAGTCCTTAGTAGAAGTTGTGAAGAACTTCTAAGGTTTCTCGAGCTCTGAGCGCATAACTTAGGAGCTAAACCTTGCTCAGCGCGACTTTATCTAGGATATTATTGGGCTTACCGAGGTAACTAATCCTAACCTCTTTTGAATTAGAGATTACATCCGTAGTAGTATAAGAATAAGTATAAAATACTTAGAAGAATATCACAGAATAGAATTGAATCATATCACAAGTAGAAGGGTTTAAAAGAAGAATAATCAAATTGTACTTACATAGATTGTTTTCACGAGACTTGAGTAGCTCACCGCAGGGAAGTGTCGCCCAATTTTCCGTAGGATATAGAACCCTCTGTTTAGAATCGTTACAAAGTAGTACGACGCGTTGATAGGCGTGTCGACTATTATAATTGATTCTCTGCGCGACATATTCAACTTGGCGGTGGTTTTCACGGTAAGGTATGTGATTCTTCCTAAAGCATGATATTTTACAATATATATGTAGTACGGTGACGCGTACGTGTTAATCGAATAATAACCACGGAATGCCTCACGCTTAAGCTCGAATAATACTTACGGAATGCCTCACGCTTAAGCACGAATAATAAAGAATCAAAGCATTTCAAAAGAATCTCGAATCATTTTTAATGTAAGAGAACTAATTGGTTTTAAAGCGAAGCTTAAGAGTTATACTAGCTTTATGGGAAGTTAAGTATAACCACTTAAGAATGATAAAAGAAACAGTTTGCCTATGTGTTTATAACAGACTTATATTGAATTGTGAAAAGAATAATAAGATGGTTTGATAAGTAGACATGATATGATGCTATGTGTGTTAGTGTCTTGTAACGTTCTTGTTGTGCTTATGTTGTTTAAAGATAAGCTGTTATGTTAGTATTCTATCACTCACCTCTTGACATATTCAGGGGTTGGCGCCTCCGACGCGGGTAGACTCGGTGATGCAGGACCATGATTCGAGAATACCTCATGCGGTCCAGGGACCTATGCGGAGCTACGGAGTTCCGTGTTAGTGATGCGGGTTATACCTCACGCGTCATGTGGCCATGCGGACTACGAGTCGGGGCGATGCCGAGGAGTAGCTACCCTCGATGCAGGTTATGTACCTATGCGGGCCTATGTGAGTGGCCTATGCGGACTACGAGAGTCCGTGATTAGGCTTGCATGGTGATACTACGCAATTGGCCTGCTCGATCATTCGCGGCCTAGAAAAGACTGTTCTGATTTACCTATTTGCTCTTGTTTATGATGTGGCACTATGTAGTCCCTTGGTTGTTTCATACATACTTGCAAAACCGATTTTAAAATGATATGTTTTCATTTAAGTATTTCTGATTTCATATACTTAGTACTGTTATCGACCACCTTCGGCTGCGTTCATGCCGCAGGCGGCAAGCAGTGCTTTAGATCCACATTCTTAGTATCTCTACGTTGCGGGAGCTCCATCTTTCCGAGGCTCTACTTTTGGGTATGATCTCCTGTTGTAGATAGTTTTGTCTGATCGAGGTATGGCGGGCCCTGTCTCCGCCATAGTTGTATATTTCAGAAGTCTGTAGTCATGTTGTACGATGTCGGATGTAATCGCTAAACCATGTTTATATATATATGCCGAAAGGCGATGTTTTCTCACATAAAGCGTGTCTTATTTTATCTTGCTTTCATGTCTTGTTTTATATTTCCGCCGATTACTCGATGTATGACTACTGGGTGCCGGTAAGGCACCAATCACGCCCGGTGTTATACCGTATTTCCAGTATGTACGTAAGGAATACGTCTAAAAAGTTTAGCCTTAAAGTTTAGGCTTGACGATTTTTTGGGCACAACTCACAAAACGAATAGTTTTCCGGCGAAACGTTTCCACGGCTTTCGTAGGTAAATTCCGGCTCTGCCATTTCTAATTTTTGCGGATTTTTCCGAGAGACGAAACATTTTGGACCAACGGGAGGGCGACACGTGGCACCCTCCAATTGGTGGACTTGAATCGTCCATGGGACGAATTGGAATGGGATTGGCACGTTTTTGGTGCCTTGCTCAAAGTCAAGGAGTTGGTAGGATATTTGTGTATAGTTAATCCTCACCCTACACTTGTCTAAATCTTGGCCATTGGTTGGCCACTTCTTGACCTATAAATACCCCCCTTAAGATGAAGAGTTCTTCATCCACAAAGCTTTCCAAGTCTTGAAAATCCTCTCCTCTCCCTTTGTAGCTCTTTTCGTCCAACACTCCTCCCCTCCTTGTGAAGGCCTCTAGAATACCCCTAGCCTAGCCAAAAATCTACCCCCCCTCCCTTGGTAGAAAAGTTGTCTTCTAGTATTGTCATAATGCCCAAAATACCCTAGCCCAAATACCTTAGTACTTAGTAGAAGTTGTGAAGAACTTCTAAGGTTTCCTTGGAGCATACAACTTAGGAGCAAAACCTTGCTCAGGCGCGACTTTTCTAGGATATTATTGGGCTTACCGAGGTAACTAATCCTAACCCTCTTTTGAATTAGAGAATACTTACTGTAGTAGTATTAGAATAAGTATTAAATACTTAGAAGATTATCACAGAATAGAATTGAACTGTTACTACAGTAGAAGGGTTTAAAAGAAGAATAATCAAACTGTACTTACATAGGACTGTTTTCACAGTAGACTTATATAGCTCACCGGGTAGGGAAGTGCTGCCCAACTTTCCGTAGAATTGTGAACCCTCTGTTTAGAATGACCTTCAGAGTAGTCTTTGATAGATGTCTGTGACTATTATAGGCTGACTCTCTGCGCGCGACATATTCAACTTGGCAGGTGGTTTTCGCTGAGAAGGTATGTGATTCTTCCTAAAGCATGATATTTTACAATATATATATATGCAGTGACGCATACGTGTTAAGCGAATAATAACTACGGCAATGTCTTTGACTTAAGCCTGAATAAACTTACGGCAATGCCTCACGGCTTAAGCCTGAATAACACTTACGGCAATGCCTCACGGCTTAAGCCTGAATAATAAAGATCTGAAAGCACTTCATAAGAATACTGAATCATTTTTAACAGAAGAGAACTAACTGGTTTTTAAAACAGAAGCTTAAGAGTTATACTAGCTTTATGGGAAGTTGAGTATAACCACTTAAGATTGATAAAAGAAACAAGTTTGACTATGTGTGTATAACAGACTTATGTTGAATTGTGAAAAAGAATAATAAGATGGTTTGATAAGTAGACATGATATGATGTGTGTTAGTATCTTGTAACGTTTGTATAAGAGAGTTTCCTTGCTGTGCTTATGTTGTTTAAAGATAAACTGTTATGTTAGTGTACTATCACTCACCTCTTGAGATGATACCGGAGGTTAAGCTGCCCTCCGATGCGGGGTAGACTCAGGCGGTCTGGGACCATGATTCGAGAATACCTCATGCGGGTCCAGGGGGCCTATGCGGAGCTACGAGAGTTCCAGGTTAGTATGCGGGGTTATGCCTCATGCGGTCTATGTGGCCATGCGGACAACGAGTCCAGGACGATGCCGAGGAGTAGCTACCCTCGATGCGGGGTTATACCTCATGCGGGCCCATGTGAGTGGCCTATGCGGACTCCGGGAGTCCAGGATTAGGCTTGCAGAATGATGATATGGGCGAGTGGCCCTGTTTCGATCATTCGCAGCCTAGACAAGACCTATTACAGTTACCTATTGTTGCTCTTGTTTGTGATGTGGCACTACGTGCGGTTTCCTTGGTTGTTTCACACATATTTGTAAACTGGTTTTAAAAATGATATGTTTTCATTTAAGTACCTTCTGATTTCGCATACTTAGTACTTGTATCGACCTCCTTCGGGCTGCGTTCATGCCGCGGTGGCAAGCAGTGCTAGATCCACATTCCTAGGATCTCTACGTTGGTGTCGTGAGCTCCATCCTTTCCGAGGCTCTACTTTTGTATGATCTCCCATTGTAGATAGTTTTGTCTGATCGAGGTATGGCGGCCCCGTCCCGCCATAGTTGTATATTTCCTTAGAGGTGCGTAGTCTGTACAAGATGTCGGATGTAATCGCTAAACCATGTTTTTATATATATGCCGAAAGCGATGTTTTCTCACTTAAACTGTGTCTATTTTATAAACTGTTTCATGTCTTGCTTTATATTTCCGTGATTACTACGATGTATGACTACTTGGGTGCCTGCAGGCACGATCCACGGCCCTCGAACGGGTCGTGACAAAAGTGGTATCGAGCGATTAATCCTCGGAAAGTGTCTACTGCATCGTATCTAGTAGTCTTGATTATCGGTGTGTTGTGTACCACACCAATAATCGTGAGGCTATAGGATATTTAGGATTGGTTTCCATTCTTCTCATTCTCGAGATCGTGCTTTAGAGTCGTGTTATAGGTTGGACCCTCTAACGTATTCCTTTCTGTATGCGATTATGCCTCCACGTAAGGCAACCGGGCCCGAAGGCGGCAAAGGAGGCGCTAGCAGGACACCCAGAGTCACGAGGGCTCAGGCCCAGTCTATACCAGAGACGGCGAGTTCTATGACGCCGCCAGCCCCAGCACAGACCACGGTACCCACACCTCCTGTCCCACACCGGGCGAGGAGTTAGGTACAAGGAGATGGCCCACTTTTAGCTAAAGTGTGGCCCGACACGAGAGAGGCTGGATGCGGCAGTTCAGCTCAGCCCACGGCCGCACCGTGGTACACCCGAGGCGATAGTTTGAGGCTACGAGATTTCTTGAGTTGTAGCCCGCGAGTTTTTCGGTCGAGGCCGGAGGATGATCCGCAGGAGTTCATCCGTCGCCTTGAGGATCGTGAGGTGATCAAGGCCTCAGACAGAGTCTGTGACCTTCGGTCGATCGGCCGCGTGATACCGCGGTCGATTGGTTTGATTCATGGGAGTTATCCCGGGAGAGCACGCGTCCCGGCTACTGGGATGAGTTCTCGAGGCTTTCTCACTCACTTCTTGCCTCGCGGATGGGAGGCGCGGCCGATAGATTTTTACCATCGAGGCGAGAAGACGACCGTCGTGAGTACAATGTCGAGTTTGATTCATTGGCTCGATATGTCCCAAAGATTGCAGATATGGAGGATAGGGTGCACCGCTATGTCACCGGCTAGACGACTATATGGCCGAAGTCATGTCGGTGTTTCTCTCAGGGTATGGACATTACCCGCATGCAGCTCACGCCTGGATGCGGCGAGCGCAGAGGTCGGCGAGTGGGCGACAAAGCGAGAAGAAGGCCGGGGCGGAGGGTCTTACGGTGGTTATCGTGGTGGTCGGCCTCGCAGCCTAGATGGTCGCACCACGCCGGCTCGAGCACTCTGCACCGCCTCAAGACCCAGAGTTTTCGAGGGCGGACGGGCCCTGTGGCTTGACGCCCGAGTAGCGAGTGCGGCGATCGGGACCACCCGGTGTGGCCGCGGTAGATCCCATTACGGGAAGTGTGGTACTACTTTTGGAGCTTATTACGATTGTGGCCAGCAGGTCACTTTGCGGATCGGCCCGACCGGGCGGTGGTAGGCTCACCTTCAGTTCATTGCCGCCGTCATCTCCTGCGATTACGCGCCGGAGGCGTGGTACACATGGGTCGCCAGGTCGCGGCAGAGGTCGGCTCGATTCTAGCGGTCCTCGAACCGCATTTATGCTTTGTCCGTAACCGACAGATCGGGAGGCCTCACCGATGTCGTCACAGTACCTTATCGGTTCAGGTTTGATGTGTATGCTTTGATAGATCCGGGTTCTACATCCCATATATCTCCCTTGTTGCTAGTAGGATAGGGATAGAGCACGAGTCCATAGACCCTTTCGAGGTAGCTACGCGATGGGTGATTCGGTGGTAGCTCGGCGGGTATATAGAGCTTGTCTGTGACCATTTACGTCGCCGACCAGCCGACTTGATAGAGTTGGAGATGATTGACCGGCGTGATTATGGGGATGGATTGGCTAGCTTGCTACGCCAATGTAGGCTGCAGAGAGAGAGTAGTACGATTCCGTTTCTGAGGAGCGGTTGTTGAGTGGGAGGAGCACCAGATCGCCGGTAGGTTTATTTCCTACCTCGAGGCTAGGAAGATGGTGCGAAGGGTATATCTATCATCTCGTTCGGTGTTTGATCTTGAAGGCGGTACCAGATTTTCGGTTCCGATGGTCCGAGTTCCCGACGTGTTTCGGATGACCTCCGGTATCCTCCCGAGAGAGATCGAGTTTTGTATTGACATATTGCGGACACTCGGCTATTTCCAATCCGCCATACGAATGGCGCTGCCGAGTTGAGAGAGTTGAAGGATCGGCTTAGAGATTTCCGAGAAGGGCTTCATCAGCTAGTGTTTCTCCCCGGGAGCGCCGTATTGTTCGTGAAGAAGGGCGGACGCCGCACGCATGTGTTGATTCTGACGGTGAACAAGGTGACCATTAAGACGATACCCCTTCCCGTGATTGATGATTTGTTCGACCGGTTGCGAGTGCGAGATGTTTCTCAAGATTGATCTGCGATCGGGCTATCATCAGTGCGAGTCGAGAGGTGGATGTCCCTAGGATCGCATTCGGACCCAGACGCATTATGAGTTCGTGGTCATGTCTTTTGGGTTGACCAATGCTCCGTGGTATTCATGGATTTGATGAACCGAGTGTTCAAACCATTTTTGGACACGTTTGTGATAGTGTTCATTGATGATATCTTGGTTTATTCTCGCCAGAGCGAGTACGCGAGCATTTGGCGATCTTGGCCGATTCTCGACAAGAATTGACGCCAAGTTTTCCAAATGTGAGTTTTGGTTGACTTGATGGCGTTTCTTGGGCATATTGTCGGGCCGATGGTATTCGGTAGATACGCCAAGATCGAGGCGATCCGAGTTGGCCTGACCTACTACTCCGGCGAGGTTCGCAGCTCGGGCCTTGCGAGATATTATCGCGGTTCGTGGAGAAGTTTGCTTCTATCTACGCACCATTGACTAGGGTGACTCGGAAGGCGCCAAGTTCGATGGTGATGCTTGTGGAGCGGGGTTTCGATTCTTTGAAAGAGAGACCGACCGCCCGCTTCTTACTCTTCCGAGGTCGGATGGTTATGTCGTGTATTGTGATCGTCGGGCATCGGGTTGGGATGTGTGTTGATGCAGCATGGCGGGGTTATAGCATATGAATCCCGACACCAAGAAACACGAGAGAACTACCCCACCCATGATTTGGAGTTAGCGTAGTGATTCACGCTTTGAAGATCTGAGGCACTATTTGTATGGGGTTCACGTGGATATTTATACGGACCACAAGAGCCTCGATATCTTCACCAGAGGAGCCGAACTTACGCGAGGCGGTGGTTAGAGTTGCTTAAGGATTACGATGTTGACATCCTGTACCACCCGGGAAGGCGATGTTGTGGCGGATGCTCTTAGTCGTAGGTCGATGGGAGCCTATCGGATGTGCGACTAGAGAGGAGGACATGGTTCGTGATTTGCATCGATTAGCGAGCCTTGGTGTCCGTTTGATTGATTACGATAGCGGTGGGGTTAGAGTTCATGAGGTTGCCGAGTCTTCCATCGTCGAGGAGGTGAAGAGGCAACGATTCGAGATCGGCTTTGATTCGATATCGTGATCTGACTCTTCGTGAGAGGCAAGGTCCTTTTGAGTAGCACGATGGGGTGCTAAGGTTTGAGGCGGTGTGTGTTCGGATGTTTGAGGACTTGGCGGAGTTCTTGGGGAAGCACCGCGGCGCGTTACTCTATCCATCAAAGTCGACCAAGATGTACCACGACGCCAGATCGTGTATTGGTGGGATGGCTTGAAGAGAGCGTTGCGAGTTCGTAGCTCGGTGCGTGTTGTCGGCGGTGAAGGTAGAGCACGAGGCACAGTGGTTTGTGTCACGACCGAACGGGCGTGGTAGTGCCTTACCGGGCACCCAGTAGACATACATCAGTGTAATCGGAACATAAAGACAATACATGAAACCGATGTAATAAGGCGGTGAAATAAGAAGGCAGGCTAACCAAAAGCGGTTACCTTGGTATATATATATAAATAGCAACTTTTTCAACATGAGCAGTTTAATCCTTTTTACAAACCACGCCTTGTGATTACTACGGACCTCTAAGAATGATCGACAACAATGGCGGGGCGGGGCCCGCCAAACCACGAATGTAAACACTTACGGCGACGGGGACTATACCACCGATAAGCCTCGGAGAAGCGGAGCTTCCCAAACGCTGACCACGAGGCTAGGATCAACGGCGGTGTACCTCAACTGCGGCATGAACGCGGCCCGAAGGAAGTCGATCTGGCAGTGCAAGTATGTGGCCCGAAAATACATATTGTAAATGAAATCATAGCGATCATATAAAGCGGGAGACATGTATGATAACCAAACTACGATTTACAACAAAGCGATCATGTCAAGTTAGGGACTCACGCCTCAGTCATCACTCAAGTATAACAATGGGTCTCGGGCCCACAACATCAATCATGCGCGTGGAATACCTTCCCGCTGCCGTGATCTATGATATAAAAGCACGAGGAACACACATGAACACGAGTCCCGCGTGTCATAATAAAGCATGCGGGGTAAATGCGAAGGCATAGCCGACTACTAAAAACCCACGGTACCAACAAGGTCATGAGCGTATCATAAGATCTGTCTAGACCGTCACATGATCAAAGGCGGCCGCTTGCCCGCAGATATCGATGTACGCGTCTAACCACGGAACTCCGCGACTCCGCGTAGGCCAATCTCATCGGCCGCGTGAGGTATTCCCGCGTCGAGGTAGCTACTCCCGGCATCGTCACGGACTTCGCGATCCGCGTGGCCACATGGACCGCGTGCCCGTAAAGGGCGTACACTAACACGGAACTCGTAGCTCGCATAGGCCGGGACTGCGTGAGGTATTCTCGAATCATAGGTCCATCGACCGCTTTGAGTCTACCCGCGTCGGAGGCGGCTTAACCCGGAATCATCTCGAGATGAATGCCACAATACTATCATAACGGCCGATAGTTAATAAGCACAATCAAGGGAAACCCTTTCACACAAACATCACAAGATACTAACACACGTAGCATCCCAACACGTTTACTTATCAGCGCAATCAAGAAAGTATTACAAGGCTATCACAAACCAATACAATCAAGTTGTTCACACAAGGTACCTTCTACTATATGATTAACAAAATCGGGTTTTATCCCCAAAGTACTTCATACATCAACTCTTTAAAAGATCGTTACTTTCACGATGTCACACAATACAGTAGTATAAAATAGAGTGACTATCCTTTTAAAGTAAATCAATTACTTCTCTTTGTAAAATCAAGTAGCAACATTCTTTTCCAATGATCAAGTTTGCCTAATTTCCAATGTTCAAGTTTCTCATTTTAGAAAGGTTTAGTAGTTCATAGTCTTATTCATTTGAGAATATAATTCTCCTTAAAACTATCCGAGAAACATAAGTCTTATATGTGAGTAGGATATTCTTGTTTATAACAATCTTATTACTGACCATGATCTAGGAAATATCATTTTGTCTCATCTTAGCTTACATGCGGATGGAAGTTTCTCTTGGTTTTAATAATACTTAATTAGTCAAAACATTTCCTTTTATTAACTGCGGTGGTTTGTCGATACACATTCGATTTCGAAATTAGTAAAACATTCTTAAGCCGTTATACCTAACTTCCCGTAAAGCTAGTATAACTCTTAAGTTTTCAAAAACCAAGTATTACTTCTTTCAAAATGATTCAAAAATCTTTTGAAATACTTCAAGTTCTTTATTAACACATAACAAGCGATTTATAGTTCAAATCGGTACCTTTTAAAAACCACGTATTTTCTTACCAACATAAAGTCGTTATAACCAACTTCCCATAAAGTCGTTATAACACTTTATGTTTAAACCAATCACATACATTTAGCACGTATGCGTCTGGTACTACATAGTTCACACATATCATGCTAGAAGAGATAGGAAGAGGTTCACATACCTCGCGACGATTATCGACTAATAGCAAAGCGCTCAAGTACCTCAAACCGCGGCTACTCCCTAAGCCAAGTAGATCGCGCCACGCATAGTACTTCCACCTATAAGGCCACAGGCGCTTATTAACATAAGGTCTCTTCGTAGAACATTCTACGAAAATTGGCGACACCTCCCCACATGGCGTAAATCTCTCTCTATCGAGGCTACCAAGCCAACCAGGGGTTATACATCTAACCCTAGCAGTACAATTCTACTCGCGGTACTACTTCACAGTCTCTTGTATGTCTGACCTAAGTAATTCTGATTCATAATCTTCTTTAAATTCAGCTTAAGTCGCAAGACATTCAGTAAGTATTATCGAGCTTAAGTCAAAAGACATTGCCAATAACTACGTTGATTCTATATATAGTATACTTACTATATATTCTAACAATATGTAATTTCAATTACAATGATAGAGGACAAGATATTTACCTCAATAAGCCCATAATTATCCAAGTATAAAGTCGATCTGGGCAATCGTTTAGCTCGACTCCGGCGCTCAACCCGCTCTAAACCACCCTTAGAAGTTCTAACCAACTTACACAATACTCAACGGACTATGGAGATTTTCCTAGGGTTTCGGTTTGTGGTAGTGGAGTATAATAGTATTTTACGGGCTTTTAGTATAGGTATCCTTAGAATACTACAAGGTATATGGCTAAGGTAATTTGGGCATTATAACAATACTTTTGAGAGTATTTCTACCAAGAGGGGTATATATACGAGACAACACCACGAGGGGGTGTATACCCTCGGCCTACCAGTGGGGTACTCTCGACGAGGGTGGGAAGGGAACTCGGCTAAGCCTCACAAGGGGAGAGGGCGAGAACAACATGAAGGGAGGAGGGTTTCTAAGACTTAGAACATTTTAGGATGAATAAGTCTTCCAAAGGGGTATTTATAGTACAAGCCAAGGCCAACCAATGGTCAAGATCTGGCAGTCTTTATGCAAGTGTAGGGCGAGATCATGCCAAGTGCACCTTATCCATCTACCCACAAAATATCCTACCAACTACTTGACAAAACTCACCCAAATCGTCCAAGCTTGACCGCCCACACTCCATCAATGAGAGGGTGACAAGTGTCGCCCTCTCGTTGGTCCAAAATGTTTCGTCTCTCGGAAAAATCCGCAAAAATAAGAAATGACATAGCCGGAAATTCCCCTACGAAAGCTGAAAGCGTTTAGCGAAAAACGACTCTAGCAAGGTGTTATGCACAAATAAAATTCGGCCAAGCACTTTAAGGCACAAACTTTTCTACGTACGTCCCCGCGTACATACTCTGGAAATACGGGGTATAACATTCTCCCCTCCTTAGAAACATTCGTCCCGAATGTTCCTTCTAAGTCTCAAAACAAACGCGCGCCAGTATAGTCTTCACTACTATACTTACGAGAACAATCCTGCCACACCTGGCCACAGAAACACCCGCGCACATACTTCTATCTAAGTCCACGAGGAAAACACCTCTAATCATCACCACAAAACACTTCTCACCGGGGTCTAAAATATACTTCCTTCGCACCTTCTCTTTACAAAAGAAATGATCACATCTATGCTCGCTTCTCTCTTTACTCGTCGTAGATACCACTTTGTCACTTTGCCTGAGGCATTAACCTTCTCAGGCGACCCAACAAATGGTACCACTTTTGTCACTTTGTCGCGAGCCTTGCTCCGACGACCCAACAAATGGTACCGGGCTGCATGTGATCCCTGAGGATGTCGTATACTCGAACTCTTTCCACATTTAAATCGCCGGTTTCCAAAACTGGGTTACTATCTCTAACGTGGTCATCAATAGCGGGAACACTGCGGATGGATCTTCGATATTTCCCGAACATCACAATACGAAGGCCGGACCTTTGCCTCCTACGTCGGACGGCAAATGCTAACATATAGGCAACTTTGGCCTATCCTTCACATGAACTCACAAAGGCCCAAGTAACTCGGGCTAAGTTCCTCTGTTTTCCAAAACTCGTCGCACTGAGCAGGGTGGTACTTTCAAGACCGGCCGTCACACGAACTCTAAGGCGTCGTCGCGATTATCATACGATTCCTGCGAATGCGGAACCTCTTCTAGACAAGCTTCACTATCGCGATCTGTGGAACAAGCTGAACCAGCTATGCGAACCTTGCCAACATCGAACCAATCGGCCAAATGACTTACACTTCCGCCCTTACAAGGCTTGTAAAGGCGATATCAGAACACGAAATGGTAGATCAAACACTACCTCCACGGGAGACAACAATCCCAACTATCCACGAAATCCAAACACCGGCGAGGCGAATGCGGTCGAGACTCACCGAGTTCCTAACCTGCACAGTAAACTTTTAGAAAGCGAAAATAGCCTGACACGGGCTTCACGACATAAGGTGAAGGTAGGCACCGTGCAGCCTTTCAACCGCCGGATAACTCAACACACGGTAAAGCGGTCGAGCGAAGAACACGATGGGCTGCCCCATCGACCGACCCGGTCGAACGATCCACGAACTGCGTCTGGTTAACTGAACATGGGCCTAACACCCTCGTGACCCTACCACAAGGCGGGGCCACCACAAACTGACCCCACCACCAAACTGCCGCGGGTTGACCCGCAACGTGGCCTCAACCCGACCCGGCAACGCGCATCATACTAGCTCCCCGAACCGGAACAATCTCACTAATCACGTTACGAAAACCTAGCGGTCTTCTTAGCTCAACTACCCTCTTTCATTCCACACTACTAGGGACCTGTCCCAACATAACTCACGTGCACTATGCACTCCGATAAGGATCAAACATAACACTACACCTTTTTCTCGAGATGGCCTCACCTCTAAGGTCTCTACGTATAAAGCTCTAAGGCTCACACTTTCTCTATCCCCCAAAATCTTACTCGGTTAAACAACCATGATTTCAAATCACAACTAACACCTTGCTATCGAACATAGCACCTAAGGTATACTCACCTTATCACCTATACAAAACTACAGAGGGTTAAGGATAGATCTATGTCTCGCTTCACTCCCTTAGTCGTTCTAATCAAACACCGCCTGTAGGCGATAGCTAAGGGATATGACGAACTACCCACCGATCACGAAGGCTAAGTCCTCCGCGAGGACACTCTTTCGACAACGGACCACGGCGGTCATGGTACAACCGCGTACCAACTAAAAGGCGACATTCCAGGATGGCGCTGCCGCGTGTGAACACCGAAAAAGCGAATCGGATGGCTGGAACCTACGTGTAGGCGTGAGCGGAAGCTCGAGCTCGACCAACTCCGCATACCGAGCGTCACGAAATTCGTGGAGGACCTCGCTGCTGGTGGATGTGCATAATCTAATCTATTTGGTGGCGACTCGCCTCAAAAGTTACTAAAGGACCTTGCTCTGGCCTCTTACGGTGTCCTTCGTTAACTGTCGATTTCTACACGTCTCGGCCTGCTGCGCATAAGCCCGCACACAGGCCATGCTCAAGCCTAACTGAAGAATTACTCTTGCACAATCCTCTTTTAGATAGTCCTCAAGACTCGCGGTACATCGGTATACTCTCTGGTAGCCAAATCTATAGCTAATGTGGTCGCCTCTTTGCAATCTAAATTCTGTTCGGTCGTGGGCGAAGGTTCATATATCATGGCGGATAGGGACGCATTGCCGTGCCAAACTCTGTGGGGCTAGTGACGTCGCAGAAATCCCGAATGAAGCACTACCCTAGGTAAAGATGGGCTGTGCCCTCATGACCCTCGAACTCTACTCGCGGCTCCTGCCTTGCCCTCACAGGCGGGTTGCCTACGCGGAGGCATAGCGGTAAGGGAAAGAAATACGTCGGAGGTCTAACTTACAACACGCCTCTAAGGCACGATCTCGAGTGAGAAGAATAGAAACCAATCCTAAATACCCTATAGCCTCACGATTATTGGTGTGGTGCACAACAGCGATAATCAAGACTTCTTGGATACGATGCATGTAGACACTTTCCGAGGATTAAGCGCTCACGATACCACTTTTGTCACGACCGAACCGGGCGTGGTGGTGCCTACCGGGCACCCAGTAGACATACATCGAGTAATCAGTGAACATAAAGACAATACATGAAACGGTGTAATAAGACGGTGAAATAAGAAGACGGCTAACCAAAAGCGGTTACCTTGGTATATATATATAAATAGCAACTTTTTCAACATGAGCAGTTTAATCCTTTTTACAAACCACACTTACAAGATTACTACGGACCTCTAAGAATGATACGACAACAATGGCGGGACGGGGCCGCCAAACCACGAATGTAAACACTTACGACGGCGGGACTATACGTGATAAGCCTCGGAGAAAGCGGAGCTTCCCAACCAAGCTGACCACGAGCTAGGATCAACGGCGGTGTACCTCAACTGCGGCATGACGCGGCCTCGAAGAGGTCGATCTAACAGTTAGTATGTGGAAAGAAAATACATATTGTAAATGAAATCATAGCGATCATATAAAGCGGGAGACATGTATGATAACCAAACTACGATTTACAACAAGCGATCATGTCAAGTTAGGGACTCACGCCTCAAGTCATCACTCAAGTATAACAATGGGTCTCGGGCCCACAACATCAATCATGCGTGGAATACCTTCCGCTGCCGGCGATCTATGATATAAAAGCACGAGGAACACACATGAACACGGGTCCCACGTGTCATAATAAAGCTATGCGGGGTAAATGCGAAGGCATAGCCGACTACTAAAAACCCACAGTACCAACAAGGTCATGAGCGTATCATAAGATCTGTCTAGGCCGTCCACATGATCAAAGGCGGCGCTTGCGCGATATCGATGTCGCGTCTAACCACGGAACTCCGCGACTCCGCATAGGCCAATCTCATCGGCCGCATGAGGTATTCCGCGTCGAGGGTAGCTACTCCGGCGTCGTCACGACTTCGCGATCCGCATGGCGCGTGGACGCGTGCCCATAAGGGCGTCACTAACACGAAACTCTCGTAGCTCGCATAGGCCGGGACTGCGCGAGGTATTCTCGAATCATAGGTCCATCGACCGCTGAGTCTACCCGCGTCGGAGGGCTTAACCCGGAATCATCTCAAGAGATGAATGCCACAATACTATCATAACGACCGATAGTTAATAAGCACAATCAGGAAACCCTCACACAAACATCACAAGATACTAACACGTAGCATCCCAACACGTTTACTTATCAACGCAATCAAGAAAGTATTACAAGGCTATCACAAACCAATACAATCAAGTTGTTCACACAAGGTACCTTCTACTATATGATTAACAAAATCGGGTTTTTATCCCCAAAGTACTTCATACATCAACTCTTTAAAAGATACGTTACTTTCACAATGTCACACAATACCCGTAGTATAAAATAGAGTGACTATCCTTTTAAAGTAAATCAATTACTTCTCTTTGTAAAATCAAGTAGCAACATTCTTTTCCAATGATCAAGTTTGCCTAATTTCCAATGTTCAAGTTTCTCATTTTAGAAAGGTTTCGTAGTTCATAGTCTTATTCATTTGAGAATATAATTCTCCTTAAAACTATCCGAGAAACATAAGTCTTATATGTGAGTAGGATATTCTTGTTTATAACAATCTTATTACAATGACCATGATCTAGGAAATATCATTTTGTCTCATCTTAGCTTATGCGGATGGAAGTTTCTCTTGGTTTTAATAATACTTAATTAGTCAAAACATTTCCTTTTATTATTAACTGCAGTGGTTTATCGATACACATTCTGATTTCCGAAATTAGTAAAACATTCTTAAGCCGTTATACCTAACTTCCCATAAAGCTAGTATAACTCTTAAGTTTTTCAAAAACCAAGTATTACTTCTTCTTTCAAAATGATTCAAAAATCTTTTGAAATACTTCAAGTTCTTTATTAACACATAACAAGCCAGTTATAGTTCAAATCAGTACCTTTTAAAAACCATGTATTTTCTTACCAACATAAAGTCATTATTATAACCAACTTCCCATAAAGTCGTTATAACACTTTATGTTTTAAACCAATCACATACATTTAGCACATGTACGTCTACCGTACTACATAGTTCACACATATCATGCTAGAAGAGATAGGAAGAGGTTCACATACCTCGCGACGATTATCGACTAATAGCAAAACGCTCCAAGTACCTCAAACCGCCGGCTACTCCCTAAGCCAAGTAGATCGCGCCACGCATAGTACTTCCACCTATAAGGCCACAAGGCGCTTATTAACATAAGGTCTCTTCGTAGAACATTCTACAGAAAATTCGGCAGCACCTCCCCCCCCCCGCAACAGCGTAAATCTCCTCCTCTATCGAGGCCGGCTACCAAGCCAACCAGGGGGGGGTTATACATCTAACCCTAACGGGTACAATTCTACTCCACGGTACTACTTCACAAGTCTACTGTAATTACTAAGTAATTGTTCGATGTCTTCTTTAAATTCCGGCTGAAGTCGCAAGACATTGCCGTAAGTATTATTCAGGCTTAAGTCAAAAGACATTGCCAATAACTACGTTCAGTTCTATATATAGTATACTTCAACTATATATTCTAACAATATGTAATTTCCAATTACAATAGAGGGACAAGATATTTACCTCAATAAGCCCATAATTATCCAAGTATAAAGTCGATCCTGGGCAATCGTTTAGCTCCAACTCCGAGCGCTCCAACCCGCTCTAAACCACCCTTAGAAGTTCGAACCAACTTCTACACCCTACTCAACGGACTATGGAGATTTTCCTAGGGTTTCGGTTTGTGGTACGGAGTATAATAGTATTTTCTGGGCTTTTCGTATAGGTATCCTTAGAATACTACAAGGTATATGGCTAAGGTAATTTGGGCATTATAACAATACTTTTGAGAGTATTTCTACCAAGAGGGGGGGTATATATACGAGACAACACCACCCGGGGGGGGGGTGTATACCCCTCGGCCTACCCCACTAGGGGGGGGGTACTCTCGGCGAAGGGGGGGAAGGGAACTCGGCTAAGCCTCACGAGGGAGAGGGCGAGAACCACATGAAGGGAGGGGGCGGGGTTCTAAGACTTAGAACATTGTAGGATGCATAAGTCTTCCAAAGGGGGTATTTATAGTACAAGCCAAGGCCAACGATGGTCAAGATCTAGCCAAGTGCTATGCAAGTGTAGGGCAAGATCATGCCAAGTGCACCTTATCCATCTACCCACAAAATATCCTACCAACTACTTGACAAAACTCACTAAATCGTCCAAGCTTGACCGCCACACTCCATTGAGAGGGTGACAAGTGTCGCCTCGTTGGTCCAAAATGTTTCGTCTCTCGGAAAAATCCGCAAAAATAAGAAATGACATAGCCGGAAATTCCCCTACGAAAGCTGTGAAAACGTTTCGCCGAAAAACGACTCTAACCGGGTGTTATGCACAAATAAAATTCGGCCAAGCACTTTAAGGCACAAACTTTTCTACGTACGTCCCCGCGTACATACTCTGGAAATACGGGGTATAACAGTTTGTTACAGACGATTGAGATCCCGACCTGGAAGTGGGAGGTAATCAACATGGACTTCATCACAGGATTACCTCGCACTCAGAGGAGACATGATTCTATATGGGTTATCGTCGGCGGTGTGAAATCAGCCACTTTCTTCCGTCGGGGCGACTTTTAGTGAGGATTATGCGAACTTTACATCAGAGATCGTCGATGCATGAGTCCCTACTCGATCATATCGCATGAGAGCCCGATTTCACGGCTAACTGGAGGTCCTTCGAGAGTTTAGGGCGCGAGTGAGCACAGTCTGCATTTCATCCATGAGCGAGCGGACGAGCGCACTATCCGACTCTTGAGATATCTGCGAGCTGTGTTATTGACTTCGATGGTAGTTGGGAGGATCATTTGCCTCTAGTTGAGTTCGCGTATAATAATAGCTACCACTCCGGTATTCGGATGGCGCGCCATGAGGCCTTGTATGGGAGAAGTGCGGATCGCCTATAGGTTGGTTCGATGTGGGCGAGTGCGGCTAGTGGGACGGATTTGGTACAATGACGATGGATAAGGTGAAGCTTATCCGAGAGAGGCTATTGACACCTCAGAGTCGACAGAAGTCATATGCAGATCATCGTCGTCGGCATCTTGAGTTCGAGGTTCATGATTGGGTTTTCCTAAAGGTGTCACCCATGAAGGGTGTGATGAGATTCGGGAAGAAGGGAAACTTCGACCCAGGTACATTGGGCGTTTGATTGTCGCGAGGTAGGCAAGGTTGCCTATGAGTTGAATCGTCGTCCGATCCGGAAGCGATGCATCGGTTTTTCACGTATCTATCTTTGAGAGATGTATCGAGGATCCATCTAGGTACACCGATTGGCGATGTCGGTGGCCAGGGGTTATCGTATGAGAGATTCCCATAGCGATAGTCGATCGTCGGGTTAGGCGTCTGCGGACCAGGGCGTGGCTTCCGTCAAAGTCTTGTGGCGGAACGAGCTCGGGAGGAGATGGCGTGGGAGGCGAGAGGACATGAGGCGAAGTATCCTCACCTATTCCCACACCTCCAGGTAATTCACTTTCCTACTTGTAAATTTTCATTATCGTTTATGCCTAAGTGTTGTTTTGTGGCCGCGTGTGGCATTTGCAAACTGTTTAAGTTATGAAGAATCTTATCGTTAACTGTCTTGGGAAGGAACATTCGGGACGAATGTTTCTAAGGAGGAGAATGTTATACCGTATTTCCAGTATGCGTAAGGGAATACGTCAAAAGTTTAGCCTTAAAGTTTAGGCTTGGGCGATTTTTGGGCACAACTCACAAAGCGAATAGTTTTCGGCGAAACGTTTCCACAACTTCGTAGGGTAAATTCGGCTATGCCATTTCTAATTTTGCGGATTTTTCCGAGAGGCGAAACATTTTGGACCAACGGGAGGCGACACTTGGCACCTCCAATTGG
This sequence comes from Przewalskia tangutica, assembly GCA_029844215.1. NCBI lineage: Eukaryota > Viridiplantae > Streptophyta > Magnoliopsida > Solanales > Solanaceae > Przewalskia > Przewalskia tangutica. Next base: position 66,781,736 of record CM056734.1, read on the forward strand.
TGGACTTGAATCGTCCATGGGGCCAATTGGAATGGGATTGGCACGTTTTTGGTGCCTTGCTCAAAGTCAAGGAGAGTTGGTAGGATATTTGTGTATAGTTAATCCTCACCCTACACTTGCCTTGCACTTGTCTAAATCTTGGCCATTGGTTGGCCACTTCTTGACCTATAAATACCCCCCTTAAGATGAAGAGTTCTTCATCCACAAAGCTTTCAAGTCTTGAAAATCCTCTCCTCTCCTTTGTAGCTCTTTTAGTCAACACTCCTCCCCTCCCCTTGTGAAGGCCTCGTAGAATACCCCTAGCCTAGCCAAAAATCTATCCCCTCCCTTGGTAGAAAAGTTGTCTTCTAGTATTGTCATAATGCCCAAAATACCCTAGCCCAAATACCTTAGTACTTAGTAGAAGTTGTGAAGAACTTCTAAGGTTTCCTGAGCATACAACTTAGGAGCAAAACCTTGCTCAGCGCGACTTTTCTAGGATATTATTGGGCTTACCGAGGTAACTAATCCTAACCCTCTTTTGAATTAGAGAATACTTCTGTAGTAGTATTAGAATAAGTATTAAATACTTAGAAGATTATCACGAGAATAGAATTGAACTATTACCATGATGAAGGGTTTAAAGAAGAATAATCAAATGTACTTACATAGAATTTGTTTTCACGATGAGACTTATATAGCTCATAGGGTAGGAAGTGCTGCCCAACTTTCAGTAGAATTGTGAACCCTCTGTTTAGAATGACCTTGAGTAGTCTTTGATAGATGTTTGTGACTATTATAGGTGACTCTCTGCGCGACATATTCAACTTGGCAGGTGGTTTTCGCTGAGAAGGTATGTGATTCTTCCTAAAGCATGATATTTTACAATATATATATAGTACGGTAGACGTACATGTGTTAACTGAATAATAACTACGGCAATGTCTTTGACTTAAGCCTGAATAAACTTACGGCAATGCCTCACGGCTTAAGCCTGAATAACACTTACGGCAATGCCTCACGGCTTAAGCCTGAATAATAAAGATCTGAAAGCACTTCATAAGAATACTGAATCATTTTTAACAGAAGAGAACTAACTGGTTTTTAAAACAGAAGCTTAAGAGTTATACTAGCTTTATGGGAAGTTGAGTATAACCACTTAAGATTGATAAAAGAAACAAGTTTGACTATGTGTGTATAACAGACTTATGTTGAATTGTGAAAAAGAATAATAAGATGGTTTGATAAGTAGACATGATATGATGTGTGTTAGTATCTTGTAACGTTTGTATAAGAGAGTATCCTTGTTGTGCTTATGTTGTTTAAAGATAAGCTGTTATGTTAGTGTACTATCACTCACCTCTTGAGATGATCTAGGAGGTTAAGGCGCCTCCGTCTGGGGTAGACTCGGTGATGCAGGACCGTGATTCGAGAATACCTCATGCGGGTCCAGGGCCTATGCGAGCTCTGAGTTCGAGTTAGTATGCGGGGTTATGCCTCATGCGGTCTATGTGGCCATGCGGACAACGAGTCGGGGCGATGCAGGAGTAGCTACCCTCGATGCGGGGTTATACCTCATGCGGGCCCGTGAGTGGCTATGCGGACTCGGGAGTTCAGATTAGGCTTGCGAGAATGATGATATGGGCGAGTAGCCTGTTTCGATCATTCGCGGCCTAGACAAGACCTATTACGATTACCTATTGTTGCTCTTGTTTGTGATGTGGCACTACGTGCGGTTTCAGTTGTTTCACACATATTTGTAAACTGGTTTTAAAAATGATATGTTTTCATTTAAGTACTTCTGATTTCGCATACTTAGTACTGTTGTCTTGACCTCCTCGGGGCTGCGTTCATGCGCGGTAAGAGCGGGCAGCAGTGCTAGATCCACATTCCTAGGATCTCTACGTTGGTGTCGGGAGCTCCATCCTTTCGGAGGCTCTACTTTTGGTATGATCTCCTGTTGTAGATAGTTTTATGCTGATCGAGGTATGGCGGGGCCTGTCGCCATAGTTGTATATTTCCTTAAGTGCGTAGTCTGTTATGCGATATCGGATAGCGCTAAACCATGTTTTTATATATATGCGAAAGCGATGTTTTCTCACTTAAAGCGTGTCTATTTTATAAACTGTTTCATGTCTTGCTTTATATTTCCGATTACTACGATGTATGACTACTTGGGTGCCGGTAAGGCACGATCACGGCCACTGAGCGGTCGTGACACGGAATGGGTCGTGACACTTTGCCGCACACGTCGTTGGTAAAAAAAGTGAGGTGTTATTTAAATTCGCGATTTACTTGTGTCGATTAGGTAGAAGGTGCCCGGGTAGGGCACGATCCGCGAGCGGGGTTCGGGGCGTGACACATTTGCTGCTCTTGCAGATGCATTCGTTAAAGCCCATGCTGGGGCTCGGAGAGTCGAAACTCACAAAAATGATATATTTACAATAAAGCAAAGGAAGGACGGGTTACTCTGCAACATTGTGGAACGTTTCCAATGGGAGAGGATGTTGTTACCAGCAATTTTTTAGGATTGGGATGTCGTAGCATTTACTGACGGCCTGAATATCCATAGTTTGGACACGTCAAGAAAGTTAAAGGAATGTTTGATAGAGTTCCCTACTATGTCCTGGAATGAAGTAAACAACAGATATACCAACAAAATTAGGATATATGATGTTCATTGGGCCGACACCCGGACTAAAGTTGGAAGGAGCCAACAAGGGAGATCTCAAAATATTCCCCCATATAGACAAAGAGACCCGCGAGGTTGGTACAAACCTTATTCAACTCGACCGCCACCCAGACATGAAGGTCGACCGAATAAACCAAGGTATGATCAAGGTTAACCTATGAGAGAAAGGTAAATGTCGCATAAGAGGTCCATGAATGACTCGGGAATGCCGAGCGTGGCCTCCTACAATTTTAACGTAGAGGTCGTGGATCTGGTTATGTCGATGAGAAATATGAAGGAAGTCCAATTCCCAGTAGCAGTTCAGTCCAACCTAAATAAACGGGGTGCAGACATAGAGCTCTGGTGTGAGTTCAATAAGATCTCGTACCACTCAACAGAGGATTGCAATAATTTAAGGTATGAGGTAGCAGACCTACTGACAAGGGGGCATTTGAAGGAGTTCTTTAGTATTTCGTCTAAATACGTGTCACGACCCGACCTCGGGCCCGTGACTGATGCCTTACCCCGGGCACCCTAGTGATACAATCATCAGAGAAAATCAGCGGAAATAAAAAGTTAAGCATGAAACAAGACATAAAATAAGCAACAGGTTAACCAAAACGGTTACCTTCCTGTATATATATATCAAAATCGAACAGTTAAATCCCTTACAAACCCTGCCCACAATAGTACTACATACCTCTACGAATTTTTTAACAACTATGACGGGACAGGGCCCCGCCATACCCCTGAATGTACAAGAATCTACAATCTCAGGGAAACATACCAAAAGATAAGCCTCCGGAGAAACGAAAATTCCCAAAGCTGGCGTGATCCTATGAGCGAGGATCAACAACGGTGTACCTCTACACTGCGGCATGACGCGGCCCCGAAGGAGTCGTCAAGACAACAGTACCAAGTATGTGGCGAAAAAATCGTAATGAAATCATAATAGTCTATATAAAGCAGGAGACATGTATGATAACCAAACTACGATTACCTGATGTATAGCGATCATGTCAAGTCGGGGACTTACGCCTCAAAGTCATCGTGCGTGGAACTCCTTCCTCATTGTCGGCGATCTATGACATAAATCATAATCACGTGGCGCGTGGCATCCTACCTCAGTCGGCGTACATATACAATATATATATCTCACGCGTGGAATCCTCCGTCACTGCCGGCAGCCGTAGGTGGAACATATAACCATGTGACCCGCCCGTGGCATCCTACCTCACTGTCGGCGTACCCAGAGACAATACATATATATATATATATCTCTATATATATATCTGTGACGCGTGCCGGAATCCTCATCGGTGTAGCATGGCCATAACGTGCCCTCGGCATCCCTCATCGTAGGTGTAGGTCTTCATGGGGAGTTAGCCAATGGAGTAATAATCGTATATACCATGCCCCCGGAATCCCTCATCGGTGTAGACAGGTCTTCATGGGGAGCTAGCCCATGGAATAATAGTAATGGTCACATGCCCCCGGAATCCCTTATCGGTGTAGACATGCCCATGGAGTAATAATAATGGACGCATGCCCCCGGAATCCCTCATCGGTGTAGACATGTCCATGTAACAACAACAATGGAAACATACCCGTGGAATCCTCCGTCACTGCCGGTACGTCCAATAAAACGTCCGGGCATCTAACCCGCGTCTGTCGCGCATGCCGGCATCCTCATCGTATAAGCATGGCCAAGATCAAACAAAATGGAAGCATACAGTGGAATCCTCCGTCCGCAGATGCGTCAATAAATTCACAACAAGTCACCCTCCAGCGAGAAACGGTAACATAGTAATACCACCAAAGGCTATAACAACTATCATAGGCAAATTTAACATACTCTTAGACTTCCATTTTATGACAACAATCCGGGTTTTAACCCTAAAGTACTACGTACATTAATCCTTTCAAAAAGATCTCTTTTTACGTAAAAACAACTCGATACTATTATCCGTAGTACCAAACACGTCCATGTTTAAATCAAGTACTTTACACTTTTTAAACCAAGTGGCTTACACTTTTAAAACAACGTCAAGTATACTTTTAAAACCCAAGTAACTAACTGTTATACCCCGTATTTCCAGAGTATGTACGTGAGGGCGTACGTACAAAAGTTTAAGCCTTAAGTAGGCAAAGTGGCGAAATTTGTGCACAACTAGCGAAAAGAGTCGTTTTACGACGAAACATTTTCCGGACTTTGCGAAGGGAAAAATACGGCTATGTCATTTATAATTTTTGTGGATTTTTCCGAGAGCGGAAATATTTTGGACCAACGAGAGGGTGACAAGTGTCACCCTCAAGTGGACGTGAAAGTTGGGACGATTTGGGCGTTTTTGCCTTGGCTTTTTGTCAAGTAGTTGGTAGGATATTTTTGTGTAGTTGATGAGCAAGTGGTGCCCACAAACACATGTCCAAATCCCCACCCTACACTTGCCTACCACTTGGCTTGATCTTGGCCCTTGAATGTCCTATAAATACCCCTCTAATGCAAGACCATTTCTTCATCCTCACTTGAAATTTCAAGGCAAAAATCCCTCTCCCCCTTAAGTGTAGTTCTCGTCCAAATCATCTCCCCCCCTTTGAGAAGGCTTCGGCCGAAACTCCCCCCTACCTAGTTGTTTTCGTATAAATACCCCCCTCTTTTTGTAGAAAATACTCTCCAAGTATTGTTATATGCCAAAATACTCTAGCCCAAATACCTTGTAGTATTCCAAGGTTACACTTATACTAAAAGCCCAGAAATACTATTATACTTCCCTTCTGTCATTAAACGAAACCCTAAGAAAAATCTTCACAGTTGGTTGAAGTATTAGGAAGAAGTTTCGTAGAACTTCTAAGGGTTGTTTGGAGCGGGTTGGAGCACCCGGAGTAGGAGCTAAACGTTGCTCAGGATCGACATTAAACTTGGATAATTTTGGGCTTACCGAGGTAAATAATCCTATCCTTCTATTGTAATTGGAAATTACATACTGTAGTTGTATAGAAATGAATAATAAGAATCTGGAAGTATTTTAAAAGAATATATATATAGTACGGTAGACGTACGTATGATAACTGAATGTAGTTTTACGGCAATGTCTTTTGACTTAAGCCTGAATAATAAGAATCTGGAAGTATTTTAAAAGAATATATATATAGTACGGTAGACGTACGTATGTTAACTGAATGTAGTTTTACGGCAATGTCTTTTGACTTAAGCCTGAATAAAAAGAATCTGGAAGTATTTCAAAAGAATTAAGAATCATTTTTGAAAGAAGAATAATACTTGGTTTGAAAGCTTAAGAGTTATACTAGCTTTATGGGAAGTTAGGTATAACGACTTAAGAGAGATAAAAAGATTGGTTTATTGATTTTAAGAAGTTAAGAGACTTGATCTTAAAAGATAAGAGACTTGACTTAATTGAATTAATATGAATTTTGTTAAAAAGTGTGAAACCTCATTCGTGAGTAATGAGTACTTGGTTTTTAAAAGGAATAATGTTTCTTGATTTGAAATCAGAATAAGTATCGAACAAACCACTGCAGCGCTAATAAAGGGAAATGTATTGAATAATTAAGTATTATTAAAACCAGTAGAAACCTCCATCTGCATAGAAGCTAAGATGAGACAAAATGATATTACATTTCTAGATCATGGCTGCTTTAATAAGATTGTTATAAACAAGAATAACCTACTCACACATAAGGCATACATTACTCAAATGTTTTAAAATAGAGTACGTTATTTGATTAAGACTATGAACTATGAAATTTTTCGAAACTAAAAGACTTGAGTATCTGAAATTAGGCAAACTTGAAACTTTTGGAAAAGAATGTTGTTACTTGACGTGGTTCTAGAAAGTGTAAGCCACTTGGTTAAAACAGCGTAAAGTACTTGATTTTAAAACATGAACGTATTTGGCACTACGGATAATAGTATCGAGTTGTTTTTACGTAAAAAGAGGTCTTTTTGAAAGGATTAATGTATGTAGTACTTTGGGGTTAGAACCCGGATTTGTTGTAATAAAATAGGAGTCTATAAGTATGTTGAAACTTGCCTATGCACCTGGTAATAGCCTTTGCTGTGCAAGTGTTAGTATCAGGTGACTTCTTGAGAAAGAATGGATCTGTTTATGAGAGTCTAGAAGTATGGTAATTTGCTTGTGCTTGCTTGTGATAGCCTGGTTGTGTGATATATTGTTATGGTTGTTACATGGACATGTCTGCACCGATGCAGAATTCCGGGGGCATGCGGTCATGCGGCGGGCTAATCACCCGATATATTGTTATTGTTGTTACATGGACATATACGCCGTCACGAATTAGGGGCATGCGGCCATGCGGCGGGCTAATCACCCGATATATTGTTATTGTTGTTACATGGACATGTCTGCACCGATGCAGAATTCCGGGGGCATGCGGCCATGCGGCGGGCTAATCACCCGATATATTGTTATTGTTGTTACATGGACATATACGCACCGTCTGCAAAATTAGGCGTTACCGGCGGGTTAATCACCCGATATATTGTTATTGTTGTTACATGGACATGTCTGCACCGATGCAGAATTCCGGGGGCATGTGGCCATGCGGCAGGGTTGATCACCCGGTGGTATTGTTATTATTGTTACATGGACATGTCTGCACCGATGCAGAATTCCGGGGGCATGTGGCCATGCGGCAGGGTTGATTACCCGATACCTTGTTATTATTGTTGCATCCTGGACATGTCTACACCGATGGAGAATTCCGGGGGCATGTGGCCAAGATGCGAACATGATTGATGTTGTGGGCGTGAGACCCATTGTTATATTTGAGTGATGATTTTTGAGGGCGTGAGTCCCTGACTTGACTGCTTTTATGTTGCGTACTGTATTTTGGTTATCATATATGTCTCACCTTTTTATAGTATTATGATTTAACTACAGTATTTTCAGTTTCACATACTTGGTACCTGTTGTACTGACCTCCTTCGGGGGGCTGCGTTCATGCCGCAGGTAGAGGTACATCGGTTGTCGATCCTCGCTTCTAGGATCACAAATCAGCGTTTTGGGAAGCTCCGTTTCTCCGGAGGCTTATCTTTTGGTATGTTACCCTGAGTCTGTAAGTTCTTGTACATTCAGGGGCATGGCGGGGCCCTGTCCCGCCATAGTTGTCGTTACATTCTTAGAGGTCTGTAGTACTGTGTGGGCAGGGTTTGTAAAAAGGATTAAGCTGTTCAACTTTGTATATATATATGCCGAAAGGCGATTTTCTCTCAGTTAAAATGTGGTTCATTTTACATTTGTTTCATGTCTTGTTTTTATGTTCCGCTGATTTCTCTGATATATGACTACTTGGGTGCCCGGGTAAGGCACCAGTCACGGGCCCCGGAACGGGTCGTCGTGACACTAACTCTTTTAAGATCAAGGTACTCCTACCTTTTAAAACCAAGCCACTTATATTTTTCTCATCAAGAAAAGTTCGATATTTGAAAATAGTTACTTATACTTTTAAACTCAAGTTACTTCTCTTTTCCCAAAATCAAGTTACCCTTTTAAATCCAATAATCAAACCATTCTTTTGTTTTCATAAAGTCGTTATAACTAACTTCCCATAAAGCTATTATAACACTTTATGTTTTAAACCAATTTAAGACAAAACCATGCCTTTCTTTTAAACCAAAACACTTCAAATTCTCAAGTCTCTTTTCTTTTAGAAATCAAGTTCCTTACTTTGGAATTTAAGAAAACAATACTTGTTTATAATGATTCTTATTAAAGTAGCCATGATCTATAAAATGTAATACAATTTTGTCTTATCTTAGTTTCTATGCAGATGGAAAATTCTACTTGTTTTAATATAATTATTTGTCATTACATTTTCCTTTATTAACGCTGCAATGGCTTGTTCGATAGTTATTCCCATTTCCGAAATCAAGTAAAACTTTATTCTTTTAAAGACCAAGTACTCATTACTCACGAATGAGGTTTCACCACTTTCTACACAATTCAAGTTCTTCATATATCATATCAAGTCAAATATAAGTCAAGTCTCTTATCTTTTAAAATCAATAAACCATTATTTTACCTACATAAAGTCATTATAATTAACTTCCTATAAAGCCATTATAACACTTTATGTTTTAAACCAACCAAATTCGTTTAGCACACGTACGTCTACCGTACTACATAGTTCACAACAATCATGCTAGAAAGGATAGGAAGAGGTTCACATACCTCGCGACGATTATCGACAATTAGAAAAACGCTCCAAAGTACTATAACCTTGCTAGCTTTTCCACCCTTCAAGTAGAATACGCTACTCGTAGTACTTCAACCTATAATGGCCATAAAACGTCTATTAACTTCTAGATCCCTTCGTAGAACATTTCTAAGTACTAGGTTCCATATTCTACGGAAAATTCGTGACCTCCCCACCGTAACCACATAAATAACCTCGATATCAAGGCGCTACGAGCCAACAACTCGGAGGATTACACGTCTAACCGGACGTGTACAATTCTGCCCCACAATAATACTACAAGTCTACTGTAAATACAGTCCAATGTAAATACAGTTCAATTCTTAGCAATATTCATTCTACATATAGTATACTCAACTATACATTACTACAATATGTAATTTCTAATTACAATAGAAGGACATAGATCATTACCTCGATAAGCCCAAAATTATCCAAGATTTATAAGTCGATCCTGAGCAACGTTTAGCTCCAATTCCTTACGCTCCAACCCGCTCCAAGCAACCCTTAGAAGTTTCTAAACAACTTCTCTTAACACTTCATCCAACTATGAAGATTTCCCTAGGGTTCATTTTGCGACTATTGGAATAAAGTAGTATTTCCGGGCTCTTATGGTGGGATAACTTTGGAATACTACAAGGGATTTAGGCTAAGGTATTTGGGATAATAACAACACTTGAAGAATTTCTACACACGGTGGGGGGGGGGGGGGTGTGTTGGACGAGAACTACATTAAGGAGGGAGGGAGAATTTTTGCCTTAGAACTCTTAAGTGTGGATGAAATAAGTCTTGCAAACAAGGGGGTATTTATAGGCCAACCAATGGCTAGGATCAAAGCAAGTGTATGGTGAGGATTGGGGACATGTGTGTGGGTATTCTACCAACCATATGTCCACCACAAAAATGGGACAAGTGGCTGGCCACTTGTCCCCACAGATCGAGGACAACATCCACCAAACATTCGGCCAATGGCCACGTGGGGTGACACGTGTCGCCCCTACTAAATCCAAAATATTTCGTCTTCCAAAAATATCCGTAATGCCAAAAATCTCTAAAACAAAGTGGGCCCTTTAAAACCGTAAATTTCTCCCGTGGGCCCCACGTGACCAATTCCGGAAATAAAATTCCATAATTCTCTAATATTCCGAAAAGTCCGAATACCAAATCTGGGAATCCAATTCCCATTAACGAACCTTTTTCCTTCACAAAATCCGGAAATATTTTCGTCGAAAAATCACATCTTTCTTCCTTTTCAATTTTAAATGTCGTATTCTCGTACGTACGTCCTCACATACATACCCTGGAACTACGGGGTGTAACAATACGCCAGGTAAAAGGGACTAGGACTCCACATGAATGCCAACATAGTAGGGAGCGATCAACATAATCATTGAAGGAAGAATAGTAGGGGCAGTGTCTCAGACGCAACAATACGTGGGGACATCTAAAAAATGAGGGATTATCTCGAAGACCCCATCGTCTTCAGAAAAGTGGAAAGGGAAAGTATTGAGATCCCGTACGCCTATACTATGGTAATTTCTATTCAAATATTTTAATTTAACATAAATCACACTTGTTGACCCAGGTAGCGCTATGAACGTTGTGCAACTCCATGTAATCAAGGAGATGCAACTGACCGAGCAAATAATCCTGCTGTAGAAATGGATGTGAATGGGTCGATATTTCCTCTAGCTTTTGCCATTGTAGCTAATGAGAGCACATATATATAGGGGATGGTTTTGACATATTTGAGGAAATGCATTATTATGGATCAAATGGGTATATGTGTTCTATCTGACAGAAATTATAGAATATTGAGTAATATATTTGGGTTGGAGGAGTAGCAGTTTCCTTTTTCCTACTATCGCTATTGTTTAAGGGATCTGAAGGAAAATTATCGAATGGACTATGAAAGCGACAAACAAATTTATGTGGGAGGTTGCAACAGCACTACTACATTTCTGGACTAATGCGACACATCAAAATCATCGCAATAGGGCTATAGAGTCGTCACATTAGGTCTAATGCAACGCCAAGGTGTCGTTGCATCCGGTGGCGTTGCATTAGACATAATGCAACGGCCACAGGGACCTATTGTGACGGCTACAGGACATATTGTGACGGCTACAGGACATATTGTGACGGCTACAACAGGCGTTGCATTAGGTATGAACCTAATGCGACGACTCTACCAAGCCGTCGCATTAGTTGCATATCTAATGCAACACCTAAATATATCTAATGTGACGGCTATATACAACTGTCACATTAGATATGTGAATAGTTTGAGAGGATTTTCCAACACCTAATGCAACGCCTAAATACACCTAATGCGACGGTTATATAAAGACCGTCGCATTAGATGTGTGAATAGTTTGAGAGGATTTTCCAACACCTAATGCGACGGGATTGTTCAGAAATTACAAAATATACAATATTAATTACAAAAGGATTAGCTCACAATATTACAAAATGACAAAATAAATAATAAAAAGAGAAAGATAATAATAAAAAGGGATTGATTTACTAATTGTTCATAAATTTACAATATTACAATATTAGACCCCATAGGACATTACAAAACAATTATTCACAAAAGTATATCTACATAAGCCTCCACCCACCATTTGTTAATTAGATTGCTAGATATCTTCTCTATTTTGCTCACTAGATACCTACAAGTTAACATAATGAATATGTTACACCCCGTAATTCTAGAACATGTTTAAGAGAATGTAAGTAAGGAAGCTGGACTTTTAAATTTTTGAACGAAAGGAAAATTTGTTATTCTTAAGAAAAATCTTCCGAACCGCGTGAAGGAAAAAGGTTTGTTATTGGAAATTGGATTCTCAATTTTGGTATTTAAGACTTATAGGATTTATAAGAATTATGGAATTTTATTTCCATATTTGGTCATGTAGGGCCCACCCGGAAAATTTTACGATTTTGTGGGGACCACAAGGTTTTTGATATTTGACCAATTATGAAGATTTTAGAGAGATGAAATATTTTTGGACCAATAAGAGGGCGACACGTGTCACCCTCATGTGGCCCATGTTGGGCGAGAATGAGAGGAACAAGTGGCAAGCCAAGTGTCTCAAGATATTTGTTGGACAAATGGCTTGTGGGACCCACACACACTTGTCCCCATTCTCAACCACACACTTGATTTAATCCTAGCCCTTGGTTGTCTTATATATACACACCTAGAGGTTGAAGACTTCTACACTTAGAATTATTTCCAAGACACAAAAATATACTCCTCATGTTAATTGCTCTCGCACCCCCATTTGTGATGAACAATTCTTCAATTGTTGTTGATAAATCCCAACACTTAAACCAAGTGTCCTTAGTAGTGTTCTAAGGATACCCCAACACAAAAATCCCGAAAATACTACGTTAATCTGATAGTCGCAAAGTGAAACTCTAAGGTGATCTTCATATTTTTGGATGAAGTGTTAAGAGAAGTTGGTTAGTAACTTCTAAGGATTGCTTGGAGTGGATTGAAACGTAAGGAATAGGAGCTAAGATTCCTAAGGATCGACTTATAATCTTGGAAATTTTGGGCTTATTGAGGTAATAATCTTTGTCCTTTTAGTGATGTTAAAAATTACATATGTTAGTAGTATATGATTGAGTATATGATATGTGGAAGGAAGATTGAAAAGATTTGGACCTTAATAAAATGTTAAAAACCGAAATTGGCATGCTAGCCATTAAAGTTGTTAAAACATTACCTATTACTTGTTGACATGAATGAATCTTGTTGATAACAAGTTAATATAACTTATATAAAGATTGGAATATAAGTTGGAGGATTATTAAAGAATTAATGAAACAATTTGGCATGCTGGCCGAAAACTGGACAGTTTTGATTGTAGTAGTTGTCCAACAACACCAACTAAAGGACTGGACTAATGAATTGTATTAGTGGACTAATGGACTGTTTTTACATTGGACTAGTTTTAATGGACAGCTTTGGTAGATTAAGGGGCTGAATTTTACACGTCCAGTTAGGCGTGTAATCCTCTTTGACTTGCTGAATTATTGCTGCTTAAAAGTGGCATTTGGTTATTGATTTCGGGCCTTGAAAAAGGTGGAAAAGTACGTAGAAGCAGGGGAAGTGCTGCCCAATTTTCCGTAGAATAAGGGACCTTATACTTAGAAATATTCTACGAAGAAAACTAGAAGTTGATAGACGTGTTATGGTTATTATAGGTTGATACTTTACGTGCGGCATATTCGACTTGGCAAGTGGATTTAGCCGAGGAGGTATGTGAACTCTTTCTATCCTCTTGAGCATGATTATTATGAAATATATAGTACGGTAGACGTACGTGTGTTAAATGAATTTGGTTTCATTTTCATGTCCTTGATTGACTTCTAAATCTTAAGAGCCTTGAAGTATTCTAAAAAGTTGTGAAACATTATTCAGAAAAGAAATTGATACTTGGTTTTAAAAGAATAAGTTCTCTTGGTTTCTCAAAAGAGTGTGATTGTTTTGAATTGCTTAAAAATATAAGTGTTATAATAGCTTTATGGGAAGTTAGTTATAACGACTTGAGGAGGATAAAAAAAACGGTTTACTTACTTGATTATAAAGGCCTTGTAATGATTTTCTGAAGGTGTAGTAACTTGGTTTGATAAGTAAACGTGTCTTGATACTACGAGTATTAGTGTCTTGAAACTTTTATGTTAAGGGGGTTTCCTTAATGTGCTTATGTTGTTTACGATAAACCGGTTGCGTTTGTATTAAATCACTTAAACCCCTGACCATGTTACGTTGTTTATATTTTGTGGGTTTGCTTCCCCCGATGCGAGGAGTACCTCATGCGAGTCCAAGGGGCTCATGCGGGACGAGGTCCTATGCGAGGAACACCCTCATGCGAAGGGGCTCATGTGGGACAAGGTCCCAGGAATTACCGCGGGTTTGCTTCCCCCGATGCGAGGAGTACCTCATGCGGGTCCACGCGACCTATGCGGACTGCGGGAGTCCAGGATTAGGATTTGCACAATGATACTATGGGCGAATGGCCCTAGTTTGATCATTGGCTGCCTATTCGAGAAGCGAGTCACACTTATTTACTCGTATACCTTATGTATCGTATCGTGGTGGTTTTCATACGTATGCGTGGATTTGTTTTGGACTATTGTGATTTCATTGCAGTACTTTCAGTTTCACATACTTGGTACTGTTATCGACCTCCTTGAGGCGTTAATGCCGCGGTAGAGGTACTGTGGTTGTTGATCCTCGCTCATAGGATCACAGTTCTGCATTTTGGGAAGCTCCGTTTCTCCGGAGGCTTATCTTTTGGGTATGGTTCCCTGTCAATGTAGGTACATGTACATTCAGGGTATGGCGGGGCCCTGTCCCGTCATAGTTATTATGTCAAAAACTCTTAGAGGTATGTAGTCATGTTGTGAGTGGGGTTTGTAAAGGATGTAACTGTTCAGGCTTTTGATATTTTTTATATATGTTGAAAGGCGACCTTATCGGTTAGCCTGTTTCTTATTTTACATTGTTCCATGTCTATGAGTTTATTCCGCTGGTTTTCTCTGATGTATACCTACTAGGGTGCCCGGGTAAAGCACGATTCTTGGTCAGAGTCAGTCGTGACAAAAGTGGTATCAGAGCAGTTAGTCCTCGAAAAGTGTCTACAGACCGTATCTTGTAGAGTCTTGATTATCGGCGTGTTGTGCACCACACCTATAATCAGGAGGCTACAGGATATTTAGGATTGGTTCCCATTCTTCTCACTCTAAGATCGTGCGATAGAGCTGTGTTGTTAGGGTAGTATCTCCCTAACGAGTTATGTTGATTGCAGCTATGAGAAAGGCAACAGTGACCCAAAAAAGGATGATATGGATTGCGTATCCAGGTTGGTAATAATTATTATATATTGGTATCATGATGTACGACTATACAGATTTATGTATGAGGGTCATATATGTGTTGTCTAGGATGATTAGAGATTACCAAGAATTGGTAAGGACTAATAGATACCGGGAAGGTATGAAACAGTTTAATGAATTCTCATCAAGGTTTTATGTGCTAATTGGAAATAACTAGGAAATGATGAGTTGTCTGAGGGGGTAATAAACCCTTAAAGAAATCATTTTAAGGGACTTAATGAAAGGCTAAGTAAATGGATTAAGCTACGTGGTATGCGTAAGAGAATTGTACAGATGAGATCCGTATGGAGTAATTATGGTTGTTGTGGTTAAAGACAACACGATTGTGGATTTATGAGAAGCTATCTTACCCGTATGCGGGGAAAGGTAATGTAGGATCGGGGCATGGAAATTGTGAGCCTTAGAATATTGATACCGCTGAGACCTTAGGTGTATAAGCCTTCTCGGGTAGTAAGAATTGATTCAGACAAGGAATAATAATTAAGTGTGACTATGAGTCGGGTTGTGGACCAAATACGGGTCAACTCGTAGCCCGGTGGGCGAGTCAATTGAGGTGGTCATTCGTGTGATGTCACGAGGGTGTAAGGCCCAAGTCTATTTAATCGTTGTACGAGTTCGTGGACGCGTTCCACTGGAACCGGATCGTGAGAGCCGGAAATGGCCTTGAATGTTGGATGTAGTAACTCCGAGGATTTGAAAGACAGAAGCAGTGAGAGAAATTATGTACGTATAACTAGAATAAGTTTGGAAGTACGGAAATAGTACGACCAATAAGAAAGAGAGCAACCAAGTGTAAAAGAATAGAGCATGAATCCATAAGAACCTTTCGAGGTAGCTACACCGTGAGTGATGAGGTGGTAGTTGAGCGGGTATATAAGATTTGCCCGGTGATGATATAGTCGTCAGACCCTAGCAGACCTAGTAGATCCGGATATGACAGACCTTGAGGTCATTATGGGGTTGGACTAGTTAGCTTCTTATATGCCAAGGTTGACTATAGAGAGGGATAGGTTCGATTCCAGTTTCCCGGTGAGCCGGTTATCGATGGGAAAAGAATGAAAGTGTTAGTAATATGTAAGTTATTCCTTCCTTCTTTGACATGATAAATTGTGGAGTCTATGTGACTTGTTTCATGGAAGAAATTGATTTGAATTTGAACGTTAAGAGACGGAGATAAGAACATACGATTATTGAATGATTTTAGGATATGTACCCTTGGGGGTACTTGGAGTCGGCTTAGTGTGGCAGTCAGGGTCACGACTTTCCGAATGATTTCAGGAAAATGCACAAAGCAAGAATAAGATAAGTACGAGTGCTGCATGTGGAAAATAGAAGATATCATTGGTAAAGTCTCCGACTTCGTTATGCAATAGGTTACAATTTTAGATAACCTTAGAAAAAGGTATTGGGTTGGGGTAATTGAGGACGACACGAGGAAATGGTTGAAGAAGTGTCGTAAGGATATCAATGCAGGTAATACGCATGAATGAACCTGTAGGATTAAAAATCAAAATAGAAGGAAATACG
The DNA here is from genome assembly GCA_029844215.1 of Przewalskia tangutica. Taxonomy (NCBI): domain Eukaryota; kingdom Viridiplantae; phylum Streptophyta; class Magnoliopsida; order Solanales; family Solanaceae; genus Przewalskia; species Przewalskia tangutica. The sequence goes on from CM056734.1 coordinate 66,798,063, forward strand.
GGGAGATAAGAGACCCCAGGACAACGTGAAATGGAAAATAAATGTAAGACAAGCAGACACTCGAGCGATGAGAGGCATAATCATGACAAGATAGGAAATCTTGGCAAGCCATTGGATTATGTAATACCATGAAAGGAGGTTGAACACTGTACTATAAGCTCTATGTGCTGGGAAGGATAATAGGATTACTACTTGACGAGATCAAGGAAATCTCCCCCTAAAGTGAGATTGGCAGGAAGTCTTAGCCGTAAGACAAGCAAAGGAATTGAATCTAAGTATAGTGACCAAGTCCGGTTGCAACAGAGAATTAGAAACAGGAACCATAATTGAGATTAGTGTTGCCCGAATATTTCGAAAGTATGAGAAAGGCTTCCAGTTATTGGAAGATAAGCTGACTACGACCACAGTTCTAACCCCTCCTGAGGGACTAGAGGGTAAGGTTATTACTTTGACACTTTGAGTGTTAGGTTAGGTTGTGTGCTGATGCAGCACAATAGGATTATAGCATATGCTTCCCGACAGCTACGGGAGCATGAGAGGAGTTACCCTAGCCACAATTTAGAGTTGACAGCAGTTATTCATGCCTTGAAGATTTGGAGGCATTAGTTATGTGGATCTCAGGTGGATATTTTTACTGACCACAAGAACCTCGAGTATATCTTCAGCCAGATGGAGCTGAAATTGCGGTAGGGACGGTAATTAGAGTGGCGTAAGGATTATGATGTTGACATTCTATACCACCCGGAAGAAACCAATGAGATTACATATTCTCTTAGTCGTAGATCTATGGGTAGTCTGTCAAATGGACAACCAGATAGACAGGGCATGGTCCGTGAGATTCATCAGCTAGCGAGCCAAAGGGGTTCGGTTGGTTGATTCCGATAATAGTGGATTTCAGATACGAGGGGTTGCCGAGTCTTCCCTCGTTGAGGAGGTGAAGAGGCGAAAGTATAAGGATCCAGTTCTAGTACGGAATTGAGATACGACCCTCCGAGAGGAGAAGGGCCTGTTTTGGTAGCACCAGATGGGGTGCTGTGATATGAGGATAGTTTGTGTGTGCCCGATGTTGCAGGACTTGTCAGCAGGTTTTAGGGGAGGCACGCAGTGCTTATTACTCTATTTTGTTCGGGGTCGACTAAGATGTATCATGACCTCAGATGTATGTATTGGTAAGATGGCCTGGAGAGGGACGTAGCAGAATTGTTGCTCGATATCGATTGGCGCAGTCGAGGAGCATCGAAGCGTTAGGCTATTATCGACGATTGGGATCCCGACTAGGTAGTGAGAGGTGATTTATATGGATTATGTTATAGGGTTGCATCGTACTCAGAGGAAGTGCGACTCCTTATGGGTTATAGTAGACAGGATGATGAAATCAACCCATTTTTTTTCTTCCGGTCAGAACCACTTACTCGGCTGAGGATTATGCTAGATTATATAGCAGGAAGATTGTGAGACTGCATGGGGTTCCTATATTTATGATTTCAGACAGATGAGCTCAGTTTACGGCTTATTTCTGGAGGTCTTTCCAGAAGGGATTAGGGGCGAGTGAGTCTCAAGATCGCATTCCATCCTCGAGGCCAAGCCGGACGAGCAGAGCGTACTATCCGACAACGGGATAGGTTGCGAACCGGTGTTATTGATTTCAGGAGTAGCTGGGAGGATCTTTTGCCTCTCGTTGGGTTGCGTATAATACCCGTTACCATTCCAGTATTCAGATGGCCCTATATGAGGCTTTGTGTGAAAGAAGTGTAAGTCGCTGATTGGTTGGTTTGATATTGACCAGGTTCAGTTAGTCGGGCCGGACTTGTTTCATCAGGCTGTGGGTAAGGTGAAGCTTATCCAGGAGAGGTTGTTAGAAACTGAGAGTCGACAGAAGTCGTATGCCGATAATCGGCGTCGACACCTAGTGTTTCGGTTAGTGATGTTGATCGGTGTATTTTATATACACTTTTTGAGTCGTTTTTAGTTAGTCTTTTGTCCTTTTTTGTACAAATACGTGTCGTCTTAGGATATATTTTCTTTCTTTTGAGTCAAATTGGTTAAAGTGGCTCTTTGGCGGAAAAGAGCGAAAAGAGGGCAAAAATGGAGGTTCCAGAGCTTGAAATGCGAGAAAGTGGCGAACCAGGCACGGACACGGGCAGGTGCGCGCCTCGGCCAGCGGGGCGAGCGCCCGGCGCCCAATATTCAGAAGCTTGCAGAAGTTCCAGCGTCGCGGCGCCTCTGAACATCGAGTTGCGGCGCGCGGCTAATCATCGAGTTGCGAGAACTTGGCGCGCGGCTGATGATGCGAACGTGGCGCGAGCGGGAAAAATCAAGGTTTTGAACGAATTATGGGCGAGGCCTGAAGGAAAACCTCATTGTCGGTTTGGAGGCTATAAAAAAAGAACCCTAGGTCAGAATTAAGAGTTCCCTTCTTGCCAATTCACAACACATCTTGGAGTTCAAGATTGGAGACCATTCTTTAGTAATTTCTTTCTTTTCTTTTACTTTATTTTCAGTTTTATGTTGGATATTGAATTAGTTCTTGTCATGTCTATGGCTAGGAACTAATTCTAATATAGGGCTTTCCATGTCAATTCACTTGAACTTTTATTTATGAATTAATGCATAATTGTGGTTGTTCTTCTTATTGTTGAGATTTATCCAATATATGTTTTGATTGCTTGGTAATTACTTGATCATTAATTATCATTACTTATATGATTTCTAACCGAAATCTGAAAGGGGAGGTTGTGACTATGTTGTAGTTGGGTAGACATAGGTTGAATCGTGGATGAAAATACCCCGATTACTTGTGTAGCATTAATAAGAGTTTTTGTTCTTAATCCTCCTCTAGAGTCAACCTTATCACCGAAAGGTAGAAAGGTGTTGTACTGGGGTTGAGTGTTTATATAACCTTAACAGGAGTATAAAACGAATTAGTAAACCTGCTATCTCCAATAGAAGAAGAACCATAGTTAATTGCATTAATAAGTAAATTAAGCGGATAGTTAAGGAGATTTGGAAGCCATATTTCCATCATTACTGAAGTAAACAACATAGTTAATTAGTTTTTACAATTATTAGTCATAAACAACAAATCAATATTCGGTCACCAAATAGATAACAAAGAATAGAAATTGGTAATTGAGCACTAATCCCTGAGAACGATAACTCGGTCTTCAAAGACTATATTACTTGACTCGACACGTGCACTTGCGTTAAAGTGTGTGCATAAATCGCGCATCAAGTTTTTGGCGCCGTTGTCGGGGATTGGCGTAGTTCAATATCGATTTATCTATTCTTATGTCTAATTTGGTTGCTCCAAGAACAAGTTCTAACTTGTTCTGCGAGCAATTTTTTTATCACATTTTGTTGTTTTTCTTATTTTGCAGGTTACATTCGAAAAAAATAAAATAATAATAATAAAAAAAATCAGGACACATGAACTACTACTATCAGAGACAGTGGAGTCATCAACAACAGCTTAACCCACAGGTTCCAGAGGAAGATCGAAATGAGTTGCGGGCAGGCATACTTATGCTCACCAAGTGCCAGACTCAGTTTATGGCTGAGACAAGGGAGTCCCTAAAAAATTTGGAGACCCACATTGGGCAACTGATGGATGAGATGAGCAATACACCTCAAGTAAATCTGCCTAGCGACATCATTATGGGAGGTGACAAGCAAATTGAGAGCACGAACCACCTGACTATTGAGGACTCTGGCGAGATAGTTGGTGTAGAGAAGGAAAAGATCGCTGAGATCCAATTATTCACCTTTTTGGATTATGTGGAAATTCTTCTTCCTGCACCTGTTACAGAAGAAACACCACAAGCTATCATTGTTGATCCCCAAATAGGAAGTCCATACCATCAAGGGCACCCCCTAGAGTAGAGAGATGTAGGGAATTTCAATGATCCTACATTATAGAGAGTCCAAAAGAAAAGCATGTCTTGTGTACTTGGGGGATAATTTTATGTTTGAGGCCCTTGTTTGAACAGATGGTTGTAGGGAAAGTGAGACCTACAACAATAACTCTGCGGATTGCAAGCAGTTCGCAGAAAGATCCAATGGGTACTCGTAAAGGTTAATTGCGTCCGGCTAAAAGACGTTAAAGACAGCGCTTGTTGGGAGGCAACCCAATGTTTTTAATTATGTTATTTTAATTTCTGTCTTTAGTTTATTTTATTTTGTCTTGAACAGTCTCACGGTCTTGGGTTCTTGTATATGTGTTGTGATAACAGGTGCAGGGCCAACAAATTTGGAGGGCGAAAACTGAAGATAAGCAGAGGGATTTCCAGAAAATCGGGTTAGCGACGCGGCGCCCAGGAGCAGGGTCGCGGCGTCAAAAGAGCAGAAAGGCGCAGGAAATTAAGCACCGCGGCGCCCATCAGCAGGGCCGCGGCGCCAAAACTCCAGAAGAGCGCAGTAAATTGGGCGCCGCGGCGCTAAGTGCAGGGCCGCGGCGCCGAGGCGGAAATCCAGAAATTAAAAGACACCCCAAACCCGATTTTCCCCAATTCCAAATCAAAACCTAAACCTTCTTCTCCACAAAACCCACGAAAATCCACACTTTACCTAAACATCTTCCATAAACCAAACCCAAACACAACCAAAGCTCTTAAATTCCCTAAACCCTTAACCATCTTAACCAACAAACCTCATCACATTGCCTCAAATCACCATTAGATGCAAGAAAACCTTGAAGAACACCGTCAAAAGGTAATCTTTATCTTTTCTTGAAAGTTTTACTGTAGTCAGAGGAGGTAGTAGATTGGAGGAGTGTTGTATCTGTGAAGTTGTTGGGGTGTTGAAATTGGTTGTGAAATTTCGAGGAAGAGTATACGAGGTGAGTGTGGGTGTTGTTTAGAAGCTTCTTAAGTGAAGTTTGGGGGTGATAGGTGTTGTAGCTGTTGATTGGTGAGTGATAGTGTTGGTTAACATTGTTGATAGAAAGGGAACGCTGCAAAAAGTTATCTAAAAATGTCTGCCTGAGAGAAAAGAGCTTCCACATCCACCTCAGCCCCTCAATATGATGATACTAGGTTTGTCAGCCGAAGAGCTCATGATAGATACCAAAACCTTAGTACTAGGCCCTTAATCCCGGAAAGAGGAATGGATTATCAAAGGGATTCACTTGGGGAGGAGGATGTCTATGAGCCCATTCGGTCGATGATTGAGATGATGGGGTGGAAAAGATTTGTAAACCCGGGAAAGATAGCACCAATGAACACAGTGATGGTGCGTGAATTTTATGCTAACTTTCCGGAGAAGGTGGACAATGAATGCTTTGTGAGGGGAAGATATGTGCCTGTGACGACAGAAGTGGTAAATGTGTTATTGAAAACAACAGATGTTGAAGAAAGAGGTGATGACCGAAGCTACTTCAGAACATGGTCTAGAAGCACCAACAACATCGACTGGAATATCGTCGCAGACACAGTAAGCTACCCTGGGGCTGCATATGAATTTGCCAGAAATGGGTCAAGAAGGGTGGCGGTGTCGGTTCAACAAAGCGACGAGGTTGGTTGTATTTAAATCGATGCCGTCGATTCCATCAACGCACTTCACCAGAGTGCCAGAAGACAGGATCAAATTGATATATGGAATTATGTCGGGGAAGACGATTGATGTTGGAAAGGAGATAGTGCAAAGTATTGAAGAGACCAGCAGGTTGGTAACAACAGGTGGGTTGGGACATGGCTCACTTATTACAAATTTATGCGCCATAAATGGGGTCCCAACCCTACCCACTGATACTTATGAGAAAAACCAACTTCCTGTGTCATACGGGATAGTGCACTCCTTCCCAGACCCAATCCCTCCAGCAGCAGCAAGAAGAAGACCACCAGCAGCACCAGCAGCAGAGGCTGCCATGGATGAAGATGAGCCTGAAACAGAGGCTCACTATGAGGCAGGAAGCAGCCATCAGCCACCCACAGAATCAGAACCTCCAGTGCCTATGATGGAGCAGTTACTCCAGAATCAGATAAGGATGATGCAAAATTTTGACACGGTGATACAAGGACAACAAGAAATGAGGCAGAAAATTGACGAGATGAGTTCCTTGTTCAACCAGTGGTCAATGCACTATCCACCGCCACCGCCACCGCCACCATTTTAAACCAAGTCTGTAAGTGTCCTGTTTCTTTTATTGTCTTTGAGTCTTGCACACATTGGGGACAATCTGTGATTTAAGTTTGGGGGGGGGGGTGTCTTATTTGTGTCGTATTGTTGTAGTATGTTTGAGTCTTTTTGATTTGTTTTGTGTACTTTTGAGTCATAATTTTTTTTTCTTTTTGAGTCATAATTGTATGTCAAAGATCATGCATGTTGTAGTTACTAGAAACACCTAGTGAAGTAAGGTGGAATAATGTAATGGAATTAGAAGCAACTATCTAAACACTTAGGTTAGATATGCCAAAAACTCATGAAATCTGTCTATTTGAGGTTTCTTGCTTGAATTGTGCATGTTAAATGATTAAAACCTATGTGTATGATTGTTTGCTATTTGAAGCGAAATAGTTAGGATATGCATGTTAGGGAGATGACTCAGGCAATTCTTTGTTAGCCAATTCTTACCACTCTTTTCTATCCCTGACATTAAAAATATCCCTAGTCAGCCCCGTTGAGCCTAAATATTAAACTTTTTCTTTGACACCCTATATTTCCATACTTGTGTCATAAGTAAAAATGTGAAATAGTTGGAATAGAAAGTGTTAAAAAGAGACAAAAAGAGTGAACAAGTTTGATGCACCCCAAATAAAAAAGTAATAAGAAATAGGCAAAAGCCTAAGTTTGGGGGTGCCTGTGATTTATAATACACTTCACTCTCTCAAAACAAAAGAGGGGAACAATAGATATGAAGTGAAGGAAAGAAATCAAAAGAAAAGGGAAACATTGAAAAGCTAAAGAGCTTATGGTACACAAAATGAGCTTAAATGCCAATTTTTACCTACCCATACCTAAGCCTACATTACAACCCTGAAAAGTCCTGAAGATCTCTTGTATGCATATCCATGATTAGTGGAGAATAGCAAGTAAACATGCCATAGGATTTTTGAAATAAACATGCATGATTCAGTATTTTGACTTCCATTAAGTATGGTAAAAATGAGTTTGCGAAATATCTAGCTTAATGTGTTTAGAATGCTAAAAATTCCATGCTATATGTTCCTGCATATTATTCTGCTAACCTTCATGTTTTTCTAAGTAACACCAATGAAGCAAAGTGATCAATGTCGTTGAGTCTTCTATTTTTCTTTTTCCTTGAGTCTTTATTTCTTTCTTTTGATCTTTGCTCGAGGGCGAGCAAAGGTTAAGTTTGGGGGTATTTGATCGGTGTATTTTATATACACTTTTTGAGTCGTTTTTAGTTAGTCTTTTGTCCATTTTTGTACAAATATGTGTCGTCTTAGGATAGATTTTCTTTCTTTTGAGTCAAATTGGATAAAGTGGCTCTTTGGCGGAAACGGAGCGAAAAGAGGGCAAAAATGGAGGTTCCAGAGCTCGAAATGCCAGAAAGTGGCGAACCAGGCACGGACACGGGCGGTAGCGCCTCGGCCAGCCAGTCAGCGCCCGGCGTAATATTGAAGTGTTATACCCGTAGTTGCGGTATGTATGTGAGGGCGTGCGTCTGAGTCTGGCGAAATTTTGAAAAGAAAGAAAGATGTGAGTTTTCGGCGGAAAAGTTTAGGTTATTTGTGAAGAAAAAGGTTCGTTAATGGGAATTGGATTCCCAGATTTGGTATTTGGACTTCTTAGATTATATTAGAATTTTGAGATTTTATTTTCGGAAATGGTCATGTGGGGCCCACGGGAGAAATTTACGGTTTTGTGGGGCCCGCTTTGTTTTTGAGATTTCCGGTATTTTGGATATTTTCGGAAGACGAAATATGCAGGCGAATCGGGGCGACACGTGTCACCCCGTGTGGCACCACTGGCGAAATATTTATTGTGTGGCCTTTGGATTAAGTCGTTTTTACGAAGCGTTTTACTAAGCTTACGAAGGAAAATTCGGCTATGTCATTTAGTATTTTTGCGAATTTTTCCGAGAGGCGAACGTTTTGGACCAACGAGAGGGCAACACTTGGCACCCTCGTTGGTGGACTGAAGAGCGGTAGGCGAATTGATGGGCAAGTTGTGGTAGATATTTGTGTAGATATTTGTGAGGATTTGTGGAGTAGGGTTAGGGTGCACTTGGCTTGATCTTGGCCTTACACTTGTGTAGCACTTGGCTAGATCTTGGCCGTTGGTTGGCCTTTGGCTTTGCTATAAATACCCTCCCTTGTGAGACTTATTCATTCACTCCTCACTTTGTCTAAGTCTTGAAATCCCTCCTCTCCTTGTTGTTGCTCTCGTCCAACTCCTTCTCCCCTTAGAAAGAGGCCCTTGGCGAGAACACCCCCTTCACTAGCCTTGTTGTGCTAGCCGAGCCTACCCCCTGGTAGAAAGTTGTCTTCCAGTATTGTTATAATGCCCAAAATACCTTAGCCTTGTACCTTGTAGTATTCCAAGATACCTCTATCGTAGAGCAGGAAATACTACCTTTTGTCCCTTTGGTCTCAAACCGAAACCACAAGAAAATCTTCATTGTTGGTGGAAGTATTTAAGTAGAAGTTGGTTAGAACTTCTAAGGGTTGTTGGAGCGCCGCGGAGTAGGAGCTAAACGTTGCTAAGGATCGACATTTAACTTGGATAATCTTGGGCTTATCGAGGTAATTATCTTGTCCCTCTATTGTAATTGGAAATTACATGTTTGTTAGAGTATATAGTTGAAGTATACTATATATGGAACTATACTTTGTATTCGGCAATGTCTTTTGACTTAAGCTGAAGAATAAAGCCCAAGCTGTATTTACATAGGGTGTATTGCGATAGACTTGTGTAGTATTCTTGAGTAGAATTGTACACGTCAGGTTAGGCGTGTAAACCCCACTGGTTGGCTTAGTAGCGGCCTCGATAGAGAGGAGATTTCTGTTGTTGCGGGAGAGTCTTTGAATTTTCTATAGAAAGATAGGAAATTGTGTTTTGGGGTTAATAGACGTTTGTGACCTTTCTAGGTGAAAGTACTAGGAGTAGCGTATTCTACTCGAGGAGTGGAAAGGGCTAGCAAGGTTGTAGTACTTGGAGCATTTTGCTTATTGTCGATAAATCGTCGCGAGGTATGTGGACCTCTTCCCGTCTCTTCTAGCATGATATGTGTGAACTTTGTAGTGCGGTGAGCGTACGTGTGTTAGTGTATTTGATTGTTGTAAAACATAAAGTGTTATAACGGCTTTATGGGAAGTTGGTTATATGACTTTATGTAGGTAAGAAAATGGTTTCTTGATGTTAGAAGTTCAGAGACTTGCTCTTATAAGTTCAGAGACTTAACTTATTTGTTTTTAATGAGGATGTTTGTGTGCAACCTCATTCGTGAGTAATGAGTACTTGGTTTTAATGGGATAATGTTTCTTGATTTGGAAATCAGAATGTGTATCGACAGACCACTGCAGCGTTAATAAAGGAAAATGTATTGAATAATGATGTGTTGTATTAAAACCAGTAGAAACCTCCATCTGCATAGAAGCTAAGATGAGACAAAATGATATTACATTTTCTAGATCATGGTCATTTTTGTAATAAGATCGTTATAAACAAGAATAAACTACTCACGTATATGACATATGTTACTCAATTGTTCTAAAAAGGAATCAAGTGATTAAGTTTGGGAACTATGAAACCATTTGAAAATGAGAAGCTTGAGTAATTGAAACTAGGCAAACTGGAACTTAGGAAAAGAATGTTGTTACTTGGTTTTGAAAAGGAAGGTGGGTTGGTCATTCTAATACTACGGGTATCGGGTGACTCTTATAAAAGAAATGGATCTCTTTTAAAAAGAACTTAACGTATGTAGTACTTTGGGGTTAAAAACCCGGACTTTGGCATAAAATGAAAGTACTTTGAGTTGTGTGAAACTTGCCTATGCTTGTTGTTGTGAAACTTGCCTATGCTTGTGATGATAGCCTTTATTGTACAAGCGTTGTGTTTACGTGTTACGCGTCTCGATAGAAGTCGGTTGGTAGTTGAGAACTTACTTGGATGTCTTGGCGGTGGCGGAGAAATTCCGCAGTGCGTTCACGGTGATAGTATTATTGTTGTTAATCACTTTGGACATCGACACGATCGTAGCGCGGGTATGCCTCCATTTGGTTAAGGTCTTGTGGTTAATCGCTTTGGATATCTCGACACGATCGTGGCGCTGCGGGTATGTTTCCATTTTGATTAACGCCTTGTGATTTCCTTTTGGACATCTTGACACGATCGTGGCGCGCGGGTATCGTCCATTTGGAATGTTGTCTTATTGTTTCCCTTTGGACATCACGACACGATCGTAGCGCGCGGGTATGCTTCCATTTGGATTCTTTGTCTTGTTGTTGAGTCACATGGACATGTCTACACGTCACGAATTCCGGGGCATGTGGCCATGGGACATTGGTATTATTGTTGCATCATGGACATGTCTACACCGCCGTCACGATTCAGGAGCATGCGGCCATAATGCGAACTCGATTGATGTTGTGGCGTGAGACCCATAGTTATATTGGAGTGATGATTGTTTTATGTTGTGAGCGTAGTTTGGTTATCATACATGTCTCTGCTTTATATAGACTAGTATGATTTCATTTCTGATATTATGCGATTTCACATACTTGGTACTGTTATCGACCTCCTTGAAGTGCGTTAAATCTGCGGTAGAAGTACATCGATCGTGGATCCTCGCTCATAGGATCACTGATTCAGCGCATTTGAAGCTCCGTTTCTCGGAGGCTTATCTTTTAGTAGGTGTTCCACTGAGTTGTAGGTTCTTGTACATTGGGGTATGGCGAGGCCACTGTCCGTCATAGTCGTGTATATCTTAAGTGCTGTAATCTTGTTGTGGGCGGGGTTGTAAAAGGATTAAAGCATTCGGAGTTTTATGTATATCTTGAAAACCGTTTTGGTTGCTGTTTATTTATTATATCTCTTGTATAATGACTCATGTTGTATGTTCGCTGATTTTCTCGATGTATGTATCGCTAGGGTGCGGGGTAAGGCACGATGCGAACCGGGCAGTCGTTACAAAAGTGGTATCGAGCGATTAATCCTCGGAAAGTGTCTGAACCGTGTCTAGTAAGTCTTGATTATCGATGTGTTGTGCACCACATCTATAATCGAGAGGCTGAGACATTTAGGATTAGTTTCCATTCTTCTCATTACGAGATCGTGCCTTAGAAGTGTTGTAAGTTGTACCCCTACGGCGTATCTCGTTTTTACGATTATGCCTCGCGCGAAGCAGCGAGCCAGAAGGGCAAAGCGTGAGTCTGCTAGTGAATCTGAGAAATGCAGCGCGAGCCCGAGCGATACGAGTTGTGCTTGAAGCGGGTTTCGCGGCCGCCCGGCACAGCAGAGTTTAAACGCGGCGATGGGCGATGAGACTCTGATGCACGAGCCTCGATCCCGATGCAGGCGAGGGAGATGGGTCGCGAGAGATGGCGATTATTGGCGAGGTTGTGGCGAATATGAGGCAGTGAATCACGGCGATTCGGTTCGATGCGCACGATGGATTCACCCCGGCGAGATAGTTTGAGGCTACGGGACTTTACGAGTGTAGCCCGCGAGTTTTACGGGTCGAGGCACGAGGATGATCGCGAGGAGTTCATCCGGCGATTCTGACGGATCGTCACGGGTGATCGAGGCTTGAGAACCGAGTCTGTGACCTTTGGTTCGCATCGGTGCGTGATACCGCGATCGATTGGTTTGATTCATGGGAGCTTTCAGGGAGAGCATGCACCTCAGCGGTATGGGATGAGTTTTGGGGCTTTCCTCGCACTTCTTGCCTCCGCAGATGAGGAGGCGCGGGTAAGCAATTTTTATTCTTGAGGCAGAGAGCGCCTTGTCGGAGTACAATGTCGAGTTCGATTCTTTGGCTCGATATGTCCCTGCGCTAGTTGCAGAATATGGAGGATAGGAGTGCATCGCTACGTCACGGGCTTGATGATTATATGGCGAATCTTGTGCGGGTGTTTCTCTTCAGGGCATGGACATTGCCGCATGCGAGCTCATGCACTAGGATGTGAGGCACGGAGGGTCGACGGAATGACTGGATCAGCGAGAAGAGGCCGGGCGGCGAGTCCTTTGGTGGCTTTCGAGGCGGACCGCCTCGGCGAGCTAGTTATATACCCCACCGGTGCAGTGGTCCTCCACGTCTTGAGGAGCGGTCGGGGCTCGAGGTTGATTTTGGCGAGCGGGGTGTTAACGGTGAAGCCACCCCTACCTCGTTGTGACCATTGTGGTAGACTCCATTTTGGAGAGTGTCGTGCTAGATTGGGAGTTTGTTTTGCATGCGGCCAGCGGGGCCATTTGCGAGGCTGTCCTACCAAGGAAGCGCGGATGTTACGACTCGACCGAGGATCGTGGCTGGTTCATCACCTACTGACTATCGCCTGCGAGGCCTATGATTAGAGTGGAGCGGTAGCTTCAGGTATATCCTTAACCCTCGAGAGTTTTGGTATGTTTGTTATGATGATCTCATTATTGTGTGCTATGTACGGATAGCATTGTGATATTGTGAGTTTGAAAACATGTTTAGTTGGGAGGTTACGTATGGGGGCATGGTAAGTATGAACCTTAGACTATGTCACGACTGAGACCTTAGGGGTAAGGTCGTCTTGAGATTAAAGATTCATTTTATGTTTGACTTTTATCAGAGTAGTAGTATACGTGGGATTTATTTGTGTGATAAGTCCATGGGTAGTGTGAGATGGAAGTGGTAGCTTTCATGATGTGAATTAGTAAGATTGTTCCGGATCGGGGAACAAGAGTTTGGCGCGGTTGGGGGTCGGGTTGAGGACCATTTGCGGGTCAACCCGTAACCCGGTTTGGGGTGGGGTCAGTTACGTGTGGTCGCCCGGTGGTAGAGTCACGAGGATGCTAGGCCCAAGTTTGTATGATCATCGTATGAGTTCGTGGACGCGTTCGACGAGCGGTTCGTAAAGGCGGGAATGGCCTTAAGGAAGTTTGAGGTTAGTAAGATGACCAAGTTTGGAGGTAGTGACTCGGAGATTTTCGGGAGCTAAGTAATGGTGAAGTATGGTACGTCTTGGGAGAGTTCAAGCGTTCGAGAAGGGCCACGACGAGTAAGGAAAGAAGAGGGCGTATGTTATTTCGTGGCGGTATGGCATTGGCAACTTGTTAGAGGAACTTTATCGTTATTCGACTTGAGAAGGAACATTCGGGACGAATGTTTCTAAGGAGAGGAGAATGTTATACCCGTAGTTGCGGGGTATGTATGTGAGGACGTGCGTCACGAGTCTGCAGAAATTTTGAAAAGAAAGAAAGATGTGAGTTTTAGCGGAAAAGTTTCGGTTATTTGTGAAGAAAAGGTTCGTTAATGGGAATTGGATTCCCGATTTGGTATTTGGACTTCTTAGATTATATTAGAATTTTGAGATTTTATTTTGGAAATGGTCATGTGGGGCCACGGGAGAAATTCTGGTTTTGTGGGCCCGCTTTGTTTTGAGATTTCGGTATTTTGGATATTTTCGGAAGACGAAATATGCAGGCGAATCGGGGCGACACGTGTCACCCCGTGTGGCACCTTGGCGAAATATTTATTGTGCCTGACACCCGATTAGAGTCGTTTTTCGGCGAAGCGTTTTACTAAGCTACGAAGGAAAATTCGGCTATGTCATTTAGTATTTTTGCGAATTTTTAGAGAGGCGGAGCGTTTTGGACCAACGAGAGGGCAACACTTGGCACCTCTCGTTGGTGGACTTGAAGGCGGTAGGGCGAATTGATGGGCAAGTTGTGGTAGATATTTGTGTAGATATTTGTGAGGATTTGTGGAGTAGGGTTAGGGTGCACTTGGCTTGATCTTGGCCTTACACTTGTGTAGCACTTGGCTAGATCTTGGCCGTTGGTTGGCCTTTGGCTTTGCTATAAATACCCTCCTTGTGAAGACTTATTCATTCACTCTCACTTTGTCTAAGTCTTGAAATCCCTCCTCTCCCTTGTTGTTGCTCTCGTCCAACTCCCTTCTCCCTTAGAAAGAGGCCCTTGGCGAGAACACCCTTCCCTAGCCTTGTTGTGCTAGCCGAGCCTACCCCTTGGTAGAAAGTTGTCTTCCAGTATTGTTATAATGCCCAAAATACCTTAGCCTTGTACCTTGTAGTATTCCAAAGATACCTCTATCGTAGAGCAGGAAATACTACCTTTTGTCCCTTTGGTCTCAAACCGAAACCCTAAAGAAAATCTTCATTGTTGGTGGAAGTATTTAAGTAGAAGTTGGTTAGAACTTCTAAGGGTTGTTTGGAGCGCACGGAGTAGGAGCTAAACGTTGCTAAGGATCGACATTTAACTTGGATAATCTTGGGCTTATCGAGGTAATTATCTTGTCCCTCTATTGTAATTGGAAATTACATGTTTGTTAGAGTATATAGTTGAAGTATACTATATATGGAACTATACTTTGTATTCGGCAATGTCTTTTGACTTAAGCCTGAAGAATAAAGCTGAATCTGTATTTACATGGGGTGTATGCGATGAACTTGTGTAGTATTCGAGTAGAATTGTACACGTCAGGTTAGGCGTGTAAACCCCACTGGTTGGCTTGGTAGCGGCCTCGATAGAGGAGGAGATTTCTGTTGTTGCGGGAGAGTCTTTGCGAATTTTCTATAGAAAGATAGGAAATTGTGTTTTGGGGTTAATAGACGTTTGTGACCTTTATAGGTGAAAGTACTAGGAGTAGCGTATTCTACTCGAGGAGTGGAAAGGGCTAGCAAGGTTGTAGTACTTGGAGCATTTTGCTTATTGTCGATAAATCGTCGCGAGGTATGTGGACCTCTTCCCATCTCTTCTAGCATGATATGTGTGAACTTTGTAGTGCGGTGAGCGTCGTGTGTTAATTGTATTTGATTGTTGTAAAACATAAAGTGTTATAACGGCTTTATGGGAAGTTGGTTATAACGACTTTATGTAGGTAAGAAAAATGGTTTCTTGATGTTAGAAGTTAAGAGACTTGATCTTATAAGATAAGAGACTTAACTTATTTGTTTTTAATGAGGATGTTTGTGTGAAACCTCATTCGTGAGTAATGAGTACTTGGTTTTAAAGGGATAATGTTTCTTGATTTGGGAATCGAGAATGTGTATCGACAGGACCAACTGCGGCGTTAATAAAGGAAAATGTATTGAATAATGATGTGTTGTATTAAAACCGGTAGAAACCTCCATCTGCATAGAAGCTAAGATGAGACAAAATGATATTACATTTTCTAGATCATGAGCTTTGTAATAAGATCGTTATAAACAAGAATAAACTACTCACGTATATGACATATGTTACTCAATTGTTCTAAAAGGAATCAAGTGATTAAGTTTGGGAACTATGAAACCATTTGAAAATGAGAAGCTTGAGTAATTGAAACTAGGCAAAGCTGGAACTTAGGAAAAGAATGTTGTTACTGTGTTTTGAAAAGGAAGGTGGGTTGGTCATTCTAATACTACTGGTATCGGGTGACTCTTATAAAAGAAATGGATCTCTTTTAAAAAGAACTTAACGTATGTAGTACTTTGGGGTTAAAAACCGGACTTTGGCATAAAATGAAAGTACTTTGAGTTGTGTGAAACTTGCTATGCTTGTTGTTGTGAAACTTGCCTATCTTGTGATGATAGCCTTTATTGTACAAGCGTTGTGTTTCGTGTTACGCGTCTCGATAGAGTCGGTTGGTAGTTGAGAACTTACTTGGATGTCGGCGTGATGTGGAGAAATTCCGCAGATGCGTTCTGTTGATAGTATTATTGTTGTTAATCACTTTGGACATCTGACACGATCGTAGCGCGCGGGTATGCCTCCATTTTAGTTAAGGTCTTGTGGTTAATCGCTTTGGATATCTTGACACGATCGTGGCGCTGCGGGTATGTTTCTATTTTGATTAACGCCTTGTGATTTCCTTTTGGACATCTCGACACGATCGTGGCGCGCGGGTATCGTCCATTTGGAATGTTGTCTTATTGTTTCCCTTTGGACATCACCGACACGATCGTGCGCGCGGGTATGCTTCCATTTGGATTCTTTGTCTTGTTGTTGAGTCACATGGACATGTCTACACCGTCACGAATTCAGGGGCATGTGGCCATGGGACATTGGTATTATTGTTGCATCATGGACATGTCTACCGTCACGATATTAGAGCATGCGGCCATGTCACGAACTGATTGATGTTGTGGGCGTGAGACCCATAGTTATATTGGAGTGATGATGTTTTATGTTGTGAAGCGTAGTTTGGTTATCATACATGTCTCTGCTTTATATAGACTAGTATGATTTCATTCTGATATATGCTGATTTCACATACTTGGTACTGTTATCGACCTCCTTGAAGTGCGTTAAATCTGCGGTAGAGAAGTACATCGATCGTGGATCTCGCTCATAGGATCCTGATTCGGTAGCATTTGAAGCTCCGTTTCTCGGAGGCTTATCTTTTAGTAGGTGTTCCACGAGTTGTAGGTTCTTGTACATTCGGGGTATGGCGGGCCTGTCCGTCATAGTCGTGTATATCTTAAGTGCATGTAATCTTGTTGTGGGCGGGGTTGTAAAAGATTAAAGCTGTTCGGAGTTTTATGTATATCACGAAGGCAACCGTTTTGGTTGCTTTGTTTATTTATTATATCTCTTGTATAATGACTCATGTTGTATGTTCGCTGATTTTCTACGATGTATGTATCGCTAGGGTGCCGGGGTAAGGCACGATGCGAACCGGGCAGTCGTTCTGAGAAGCTGCATAATTTCAGGCGCGCTTGGCTCTACAAGCGAGTTGCGGCGCATGGCTAATCATCGAAGAGTTGCGAGAACTTCCGTATGGCTGATGCGAGCAGCGTGGCGCCAAAGCGGGAAAAATCAGGGTTTTGAACGAATTATGGGCGAGGCCTGAAGGAAAACCTCAATGTCGGTTTGGAGGCTATAAAAAGAGAACCCTAGGTCAGAATTAAGAGTTCCCTTCTTGCCAATTCACAACACATCTTGGAGTTCAAGATTGGAGACCATTCTTTAGTAATTTCTTTCTTTTCTTTTACTTTATTTTCAGTTTTATGTTGGATATTGAATTAGTTCTTGTCATGTCTATGGCTAGGAACTAATTCTAATATAGGGTTTTTCATGTCAATTCACTTGAACCTTTATTTATGAATTAATGCATAATTGTGGTTGTTCTTCTTATTGTTGAGATTTATCCAATATATGTTTTGATTGCTTGGTAATTACTTGATCATTAATTATCATTACTTATATGATTTCTAACCGAAATCTGAAAGGGGAGGTTGTGACTATGTTGTAGTTGGGTAGACATAGGTTGAATCGTGGATGAAAATACCCCGATTACTTGTGTAGCATTAATAAGAGTTTTTGTTCTTAATCCTCCTCTAGAGTCAACCTTATCACTGAAAGGTAGAAAGGTGTTGTACTGGGGTTGAGTGTTTATATAACCTTAACAGGAGTATAAAACGAATTAGTAAACCTGCTATCTCCAAAAGAAGAAAAACCATAGTTAATTGCATTAATAAGTAAATTAAGCGGATAGTTGAGGAGATTTGGAAGCCCTATTTCCATCATTACTGAAGTAAACAACATAGTTAATTAGTTTTTACAATTATTAGTCATAAAAAACAAATCAATATTCGGTCACTAAATAGATAACAAAGAATAGAAATTGGTAATTGAGCACTAATCCCTGAGGACGATAACTCGGTTTTCAAAGACTATATTACTTGACTCGACACGTGCACTTGCGTTAAAGTGTGTGCATAAATCACGCATCAGATGTCCGGGTGACAGAGGGGTTATCGTATGAGGAAAATCCCATAGCGATACTTGATTGCCAGGTCAGGCGACTACGGACAAAGGACGTGGCTTCCGTAAAAGTTTGTGGCGGAACGAGAATAGAGAGGAGATGACTTGGGAAGCAGAGGAGGACATGATGAGAAGTATCCTCACTTATTCCCTACACCTCCAGGTAACTCACTTTCTTACTTGTCGATTATTATTGACATGTTTGCATAAGTGTTAGCTATATGGCCATGTGTGGCACATGAGATTATGTTGAGTGTAGTTAAAGGAGACCATGCCGATATCTAGTGAGATAGAGCCTCGAAAGAACATTCGGGGACAAATGTTTCTAAGGGGGGAAGAATGTTACACCCCGTAATTCCAGGACATGTTAAGAGAATGTAAGTAAGGAAGCTGGACTTTTAAATTTTTGAACGAAAGGAAAATTCGTTATTCTTAAGAAAAATCTTCCGAACCGCGTGAAGGAAAAAAGTTTGTTATTGGGAATTGGATTCTCAATTTTGGTATTTAAGACTTATAGGATTTATAAGAATTATGGAATTTTATTTCCAGATTTGGTCATGTAGGGCCCACTCGAGAAATTTTACGATTTTGTGGGCCCACAAGGTTTTTGATATTTGACTAATTATGAAGATTTTAGGGAGATGAAATATTTTGGACGAATAGAAGGGCGACACGTGTCACCCCCATGTGGCCCATGTTGGGCGAGAATGAGAGGAACAAGTGGCAAGCCAAGTGTCTCAAGATATTTATTGGACAAGTGGCTTGTGGGACCCACACACACTTGTCCCCAATCTCAACCACACACTTGCTTTAATCCTAGCCCTTGGTTGTCTTATATATAAACACCTAGAGGTTGAAGACTTCTACACTTAGAATTATTTCCAAGACACAAAAATATACTCCCTCCCTTGTTAATTGCTCTCGGCAACCCCCCCCCCCCATTTGTGATGAACAATTCTTCAATTGTTGTTGATAAATCCCAACACTTAAACCAAGTGTCCTTAGTAGTGTTCTAAGGATACCCAACAGAAAAATCCCGGAAATACTACGTTAATCCGATAGTCGCAAAGTGAAACCCTAAGGTGATCTTCATATTTTTGGATGAAGTGTTAAGAGAAGTTGGTTAAGAACTTCTAAGGGTTGCTTGGAGTGGATTGGAACGTAAGGAATAGGAGCTAAGATTCCTAAGGATCGACTTATAATCTTGAAAATTTTGGGCTTATTGAGGTAATAATCTTTGTCCTTTTAGTGAAGTAAAAAATTACATATGTTAGTAGTATATGATTGAGTATATGATATGTGGAAGGAAGATTGAAAAGATTTGGACCTTAATAAAATGTTAAAACCCGAAATTGGCATGCTAGCCATTAAAGTTGTTAAAACATTACCTATTACTTGTTGACATGAAGGAATCTTGTTGATAACAAGTTAATATAACTTATATAAAGATTGAAATATAAGTTGGAGGATTATTAAAGAATTAATGAAACAATTTGGCATGCTAGCCGAAAACTGGACAGTTTTGATTGTAGTAGTTGGCCAAGAACACCAACTAAAGGACTGGACTAATGAATTGTATTAGTGGACTAATGGACTGTTTTTACATTGGACTATGGATTGTTTTTACATTGGACTATGGTGTTATACCCCGTATTTTCCAGAGTATGTACGTGGGGACGTACGTAGAAAAGTTTGAACTTTAAAGTTGGCTTGGCCGATTTTTATTTGTGCACAACACCCGATTAGAGTCGTTTTTCGACGAAACGTTTTCACAGCTTTCGTAGGGAAAATTCCGGCTATGACATTTTTAATTTTTGCGGATTTTTCCGAGAGACGTAACATTTTAGACCAACGAGAGGGTGACAAGTGTCACCCTCAAGTGGGCGAGTTGGTGAGCGTTTTTGGCTATGCGTTTTAACATTTTTGTTGCCAAAAATGTTTGGTCAATGTTGGTTAGATATTTTGTGTAGATGATGACCAAATGGGACCCACGACACGTGGCTAAATCTACACCTTACACTTGCCTTGGCATGATCTTGGCCATTGGTTGGCCTTCACTTGACCTATAAATACCCCTTGTGATGAACTTCTTCATCCACTCTTCACTTGTTCTAAGTCTTGGAAACCCTCTCCTCCCTCTTGTTGACTCTCGTCCAAGAGCCCTCTCCACTTGTGAAGGCCTTTGGCGAAACCTCTCCACTGTGAGCATTAGCGAGAACACCCCCTCTTTTTGAGTGTTGTTCTCGTGTAACACACCCCACTTGGTTGAGAAATACTCTCCAAGTATTGTTATAATGCCCAAATTACCTTAGCCGTATACCTTGTAGTATTCCAAAGTTACCTCTACGTAGAACCGGAAATACTACTGTATGACCTTTGTCTCAACCCGAAAACCTAAGGAAAATCTCCATAGTTGGTTGGAGTATTAAGAAGAAGTTGCGTGGAACTTCTAAGGGTTGTTTGGGCGGGTTGGAGCACCGGAGTTGGAGCTAAGCGTTGCTAAGGATCGACATTTAACTTGGATAATTATGGGCTTATCGAGGTAATTATCTTGTCCCTATTGTAATTGGATATTACATGTTGTAGGAATATATAGTTGAAGTATACTATATATATAATCTGAACATAACTTGTGGCAATGTCCTTGGACTTAAGCTGAATTTAAAGAAGAAGCGAGCTGTAATTACGTGGGGTGTATTCTGATGGGCTCGTGTAGTTTGTGGTAGGAAGGGCTGCCCAATTTTCCGTAGGATCTTGCATCTAGATTTATTCTCAGGTAGTCTAGACTTTGATAGACTTGTGTAACTGTATAGGTTGAATGTTCTGCGAGTAGCGTGTCTCTTGAGAAGGTGGACGGACTAAGCGGGTTATAGCGGTGGGCGATTTGCTAATAATCGATAATCGTCGCGAGGTATGTGAACCTCTTCCTATCTCTTCTAGCATGATGTGTGTATAACTATGTAGTACGGTAGGCGTCGTGTGTTAATTGAGCGTGGTTATGCGGCAATGTCTTTTGACTTAAGCGAATAATAATAATCTTGAAGTAGTTCAAGAGAATTAAGAAGCATTTTAAAGAAGAGTAATACTTGGTTTTAAAAACTTAAGAGTTATACTAGCTTTATGGGAAGTTAGGTATAACGGCTTAAGAGATAAAGCGAATGATTTATTTTAGAAGTTAAGAGACTTGATCTT
Source organism: Przewalskia tangutica (assembly GCA_029844215.1). Classification (NCBI taxonomy): domain Eukaryota; kingdom Viridiplantae; phylum Streptophyta; class Magnoliopsida; order Solanales; family Solanaceae; genus Przewalskia; species Przewalskia tangutica. Next base: position 66,819,108 of record CM056734.1, read on the forward strand.
GTAAGATAAGAGACTTAACTTAATCAATGAATTTTGTGTGAAACCTCATTCGTGAGTAATGAGTACTTGATTTTTAAAAGGGATAATGTTTCTTGATTTGGAAATCGAGAATGTGTATCGACAAACCAACTGCGGCGTTAATAAAGAAATGTTTTGATTAATGAAGTATTAATAAAACCGGAGAAACTTCCATCTGCATGGAAGCTAAGATGAGACAAAATGATATTTCCTAGATCATGGCTGCTGTAATAAGATTGTTATAAACAAGAATATCCTACTCACACATAAGGCTTATGTTTCTTAGATGGTTTAAAAGAGAATTATATTCTTAAATGAATAAGACTATGAACGGCGAAACCTTTCTAAAATAAGAAACGTGAACATTTGAAATTAGGCAAACTTGAGCGTTTGGAAAATAATGTTGTTACTTGATTTTACAAAGGTAAGTGTTTTAGTTTACTTAAAAAACGATCACTCTATTTTATACTACGGGTATTGCGTGACTTATGGGAAAGAAGCGGATCTTTTAAAGATTTAATGTGTGAAGTACTTTGGGGATAGATACCCAAACTTGTTAGTAGAAAGTACCTTGTGTGAATAACTTGATTGTATTGGTTTGTGATAGTCTTGTAATACTTTCTTGATGATTTGATAAGTAAACATGTTAGGATGCTACGTGTGTTAGTATCTTGTGGTTGTTATGTAAGAGTCATTCTTGCTTTGTGCTTACGTTGCTAAGCGGTAAGTCCGTTGTACTATTATTATATCACCTACCCCGACTTATTATACAGGGCTTGCCACCCTTGATGCGGTCTATCGACTATCACGGTCCTTGTGACTATGCGGAGTCACGAGAGCTCGGGATTGATCATTCGGGTGTTTAGCACGATGCGGGGATTCCTATGCGGTCTGTTGAGACTATGCGGTCTTTTGAGACTATGCGGGTTGCGGGAGCCTAGGCGGATACGAAGGTTAAGGCTGCGCCGATGCGAAGTGTACCTCGAGCGGTCTAGGACCATGATTCGAGAATACCTTATGCGGGTGCGTGTGTGACCTATGCGGGCTGCGAGAGTTCGAGGATAGACACGCCGCATTGATCTGCGGACAAATGGCGGCCGATCATGTAGTGCGATGCAGAAAGACCTCGTGATCTGATTTATGGCATTTGTGGTGCGAGGTCTTAGTAGTCGGCTATGCCTTCGTACTTACCGTCACGGTTTTATTGTGATGACTTTGAGGCGTAAGTCCCTAACGACATATGATTGCTTATTTATTGTAGCGTAGTTTGGTTATCATACATGTCTCTGCTTTGTATAGACTACTATGATTTCATTTCTGATGTTATTTTGATTTCACATACTAAATTTTTGTTATCGACCTCCTTGAGGCTGCGTTCATCCGCGAGTAAAGGTACACCGTCGTTGATCCTCGCTCTTAGGGTCACAGTTCGGCGTTAGGAAAGCTCCGTTTCTCGGAGGCTTATCGATGGTATAGTCCTCTGTTGTAGGTATTATTTACATTCGGGGTATGGCGGGGCCTGTCCGCCATTGTTATCGTATCTTTCTTAAGTGCATGAAATGCTTGTTGTGGCGAGAAATTGTAAGAGGTTATGGCTATTCAAATTACTATTGATATATATCTGAGAAGGTTTTTTGGTTGCTTTGTCTTGCTATTTTCCTTGTCTTATTACATTGGTTTTATGTATTGTCTTTATATTCGTGATTACTCGATGTTGTATCACTAGGGTGCGGGGTAAGGCACGATCCACGGGCCGGGCAGTCGTGACAAAAGTGGTATCGAGCGATTAATCCTCGGAAAGTGTCTCTGACCGTATCGATGAAGTCTTGATTATCGGTGTGTTGTGCACCACATCAATAATCGAGGAGGCTATAGGATATTTAGGATTGGTTTCTATTCTTCTCACTCGAGATCTTGCCTTAGATTGTATTGTAAGTTGGACCTCTAACGAAATTCTTTCCCTTATCATTATGCCTCGCGTAGAGCAACCGGGCAGAGGGCAAAGCGGCCGAGGAGGCTGCGAGTAGAGTTCAGAGGGTCACGAGGGCACAGGCCCAATCATCACCTGGGGTGGTGCTTCATTTGGGGAGTTATGCGGCGTCACTAGCCCCAGAGTTTAGCAGGCGGCGATTCCTCTGCGGCCATGATATTTGAACCTTGGTTCCACGGCCAGAGCAGAGAATATAGATTTCAAGGAGGCGACCACGTACTAACTATGGATTTGACTACGGAGAGTATACCGATGTCGCGAATCTTGATGAATATCAACGAGAAGGTTGTGCGAGTAGTTCTTGATTAGGCTTGAGCATGGCACGTATGCGAGCTTATACGGCGGTAGAAAGCGTAGAGATCGGCGGGTTAACGAGGGCGAAGAAGGCGAGCGGCAAGGTCCTTTGGTAACTTTCGAGGCGAGTCACCTCGCCGTGGATTAGATTTACACCGCGGTCAGAGAGGTTCTCGCGGATTCGGGGCGTTCGGGGTATGCAGAGTTAGTCGAACTCGGGGGCTTCGGTTCAGTGTGTGGGCGTCATCGGGAATGTCGTCTTTTAGTTGGTACTTGTTGTACTATGACCGTCAGTGCGATGTCGAAAGAGTGTCCTTGTAGTAGGACTTAGCCTTGAGGATCGGTGGGTAGTTCGTCACCTTCGCCAGCTATCGCCTACGGGCGAGTTTGATTAAACGACTAGGGAGTGAAGCGATGGGTCGAGCATATCTTTAACCCTCAGAGATCGGTATGTGTGATAAGGTGAGTATACCTTAAGTGCTATGTTACGATAACGGCGTGTTAGTTGTGATTGGAAATCATGGTGGGTTAGCCGAGTAAGATTTTGGGGATAGAGAAGGTGTGAGCCTTAGAGTTTTATACGTGGAGACCTTAGAGGTAAGGCCGTCTCGAGTAAAGGTGTAGCGTTTATGTTTGATCCTTATCGGAGTGCATAGTGCCGTGAGCTATGTTTGGGATAGGTCCTAAGTAGTATGAAATGGAAGAGGGTAGTTGAGCTAAGAAGACCGCTAGGTTTTCGTAGCGTGTTTAGTGAGATTTTCCTACGGGGAGATGGTATTTTGCGCCTTGCGGTCGGGTTGAGGCCCGCGTTGCGGGTCAAACCGCGGCATGTTTGGTGGTGGGAATGCGGTTGTGGTGGTCCCGCCTTGTGGTAGGGTCGCGGGTGTTAGGCCCAAGTTTAGTTAACCAGTCTGAGTTCGTGGATGCGTTCGACCGGTGGTCGGGCGATGGAGCAGCCCATCGTGTTTTGATCGGGGCCGTTTACTGTTGTGTTGAATTATCTGAAAGGTTGTAAGGCTGCACGGGGTGCCTACCTTCACCTTATGACAGTGGAGCCCAGGGTACGGCTGTTTTTGTTTCTAGAAGTTTTACCAGGCAGGGTTAAGGACTCAGGTGAGTCTCAGAATCGCATTCGCCCTCAGGCCAGTGTTTGGATTTCAGGGGTAGTTGTGGGGATTGTTGTCTCCTGTAGAGAGAAGTGTTTTTAGCTACCTTTTCAGTGTTCGGATGTCGCCTTATGAAGCCTTGTAGGGGCGAAAGTGTAAGTTGCCGGTCGATTGGTTCGATGTTGGCAAGGTGCGAGATAGTTAGTTGAGCTTGTTCGGTGAGAATGTGGATAGGGTGAAGCTTGTCGAGAAGAGGTTACGCAACTCGGAGGATTATACGGATAATCGGCGGCAGCTTAGAGTTGAGTTGTGGTCGGTCTTCTTAAAGTACCACCGGATAGGGTGTGAGTTTTGGAAAGCAGAGGAACTTAGCGAGTTACTTTGGGCTTTTGAGTTCATGTGAAGAATAGGCGGGTTGCCTACATGTTAGCATTTGCCGTCCGACTTAGGAGGCGATGCGTCCGATCTTCGTATTGTTATGTTGGAAAGTATCGGAAATCCATCGAGTGTTCGATTAATGATGACCACGTTAGAGATAGTAACCGAGTTTTAGGAAGCTGACGATATCGAAGTTAGTGTCTGGCGACCTCGATGATCGCATGCAGCCCGATACCATTTGTTGGGTCGCCTGAGAAGGTTAATGCCTCAGGCAAATTGACAAAAGTGGTATCATTTTGGTGATGTTAGAGGTGTTTCCTCGTGGACTTGGATGTAAGCATTTTGCGCAAGTTGTTTCTGTAGCCAGGTGTGGCAGGTTTGTTCTCGTAAGTATAGTAGTGAAGACTATACTGGCGCACGTTTGTTTTGAGACTTAGAAGGAACATTCGGGGCGAATGTTTCTAAGGAAGAGGAGAATGTTATACCGTATTTTCGGTATATGCGTGGGGCGTGCGTGAAAAGTTTGAACTTTAAAGTTGGCTTGGCGATTTTTATTTGTGCACAACACGATTAGAGTCGTTTTTCGGCGAAAGCGTTTTCTGACTTTCGTAGGAAAATTCCGGCTATGACATTTTTAATTTTTGCGGATTTTTAGAGAGGCGTAACATTTTGGACCAACGAGAGGGTGACAAGTGTCACCCTCGAGTGGCGAGTTAGTGGCGTTTTTGGCTACGTTTTTAACATTTTGTTGCCAAAAATGTGTGGTCAATGTTGGTTAGATATTTTGTGTAGATGATGACCAAATGGGACCCACACAACACGTGGCTAAATCTACACCTTACTTGCCTTGCACTTGGCATGATCTTGGCCATTGGTTGGCCTTCACTTGACCTATAAATACCCCCCTTGTGATGAACTTCTTCATCCACTCTTCACTTGTTCTAAGTCTTGGAAACCCCTCTCCTCCCTCTTGTTGACTCTCGTCCAAGAGCCCCTCTCCCCCTTGTGAAGGCCTTTGGCCGAAACCCTCTCCCTTTGTGAGCATTAGCCGAGAACACCCCCCCTCTTTTTGAGTGTTGTTCTCGTGTAACACACCCCCCACCCTTGGTTGAGAAATACTCTCCAAGTATTGTTATAATGCCCAAATTACCTTAGTCGTATACCTTGTAGTATTCCAAAGTTACCTCTCTACGTAGAACCCGGAAATACTACCGTATGACCTTTTGTCTCAACAGAAAACCTAAGGAAAATCTCCATAGTTGGTTGGAGTATTAAGAAGAAGTTGCGTGGAACTTCTAAGGGTTGTTGGAGCGGGTTGGAGCACCCGGAGTTGGAGCTAAACGTTGCTAAGGATCGACATTTAACTTGGATAATTATGGGCTTATCGAGGTAATTATCTTGTCCCCCTATTGTAATTGGATATTACATGTTGTAGGAATATATAGTTGAAGTATACTATATATATAACTGAACATAACTTGTGGCAATGTCCTTGGACTTAAGCTGAATTTAAAGAAGAGAAGCGAGCGTAATTACGTGGGAGTGTATTCTGATGGACTCGTGTAGTTGTGGGTAGGGAAGGGCTGCCCAATTTTCCGTAGGATCTTGCATCTAGATTTATTCTCAGAGTAGTCTAGACTTTGATAGACTTGTGTAACTTTGTATAGGTTGAATGTTCTGCGAGTAGCATGTGCTCTTGAGAAGGTGGACAGACTAAGCGGGTTATAGCCGTGGAAGCGATTTGCTAATAATCGATAATCGTCGAGGTATGTGAACCTCTTCCTATCTCTTCTAGCATGATGTGTGTATAACTATGTGATACGGTAGGCGTCGTGTGTTAATTGAGCGTAGTTATGCGGCAATGTCTTTTGACTTAAGCGAATAATAATAATCTTGAAGTAGTTCAAGAGAATTAAGAAGCTGTTTTAAAGAAGAGTAATACTTGGTTTTAAAAACTTAAGAGTTATACTAGCTTTATGGGAAGTTAGGTATAACGGCTTAAGAGAGATAAAACGAATGATTTATTTTAGAAGTTAAGAGACTTGATCTTGTAAGATAAGAGACTTAACTTAATCAATGAATTTTGTGTGAAACCTCATTCGTGAGTAATGAGTACTTGATTTTTAAAAGGGATAATGTTTCTTGATTTGAAATCAGAATGTGTATCGACAAACCACTGCAGCGTTAATAAAGGGAAATGTTTTGATTAATGAAGTATTAATAAAACCAGTAGAAACTTCCATCTGCATGGAAGCTAAGATGAGACAAAATGATATTTCCTAGATCATGGCTGCTGTAATAAGATTGTTATAAACAAGAATATCCTACTCACACATAAGGCTTATGTTTCTTAGATGGTTTAAAAGAATTATATTCTTAAATGAATAAGACTATGAGCAATGAAACCTTTCTAAAATAAGAAACGTGAACATTTGAAATTAGGCAAACTTGAACGTTTGGAAAATAATGTTGTTACTTGATTTTACAAAGGTAAGTGTTTTGGTTTACTTAAAAAAGACAGTCACTCTATTTTATACTACGGGTATTGCGTGACTTATGGGAAAGAAGCGGATCTTTTAAAGATTTAATGTGTGAAGTACTTTGGGGATAGATACCCAAACTTGTTAGTAGAAAGTACCTTGTGTGAATAACTTGATTGTATTGGTTTGTGATAGTCTTGTAATACTTTCTTGATGATTTGATAAGTAAACATGTTAGGATGCTACGTGTGTTAGTATCTTGTGGTTGTTATGTAAGGGGAGTCATTCTTGCTGTGCTTACGTTGCTAAACGGTAAGTCCATTGTACTATTATTATATCACCTACCCCCTTGACTTATTATCACAGGGCTTGCCACGCTTGATGCGGTCTATACGACTATGCGGTCCTTGTGACTATGCGGAGTCACGAGAGCTCGGGATTGATCATTCGGGTGTTTAGCACGATGCGGGGATTCCACATGCGGTCTGTGAGACTATGCGGTCTTTTGAGACTATGCGGGTTGCGGGAGCCTGGCGGATCCGAAGGTTAAGCTGCGCCGATGCGAGGGTGTACCTCGGGCGGTCTAGGACCATGATTCGAGGAATACCTTATGCGGTGCGTGTGTGACCTATGCGGGTGCGAGTTCGAGGATAGACACGCGTTGATCTGCGGACAAATGGCGGCCGATCATGTGGTGCGGTCTAGGAAGACCTCGTGATACAGTTTATGGCATTTGTGGTACTGAGGGTCTTAGTAGTCGGCTATGCCTTCGTACTTACCCCGTACGGTTTTATTGTGATGACTTTGAGGGCGTAAGTCCCTAACTTGACATGACTGCTTATTTATTGTAAGCGTAGTTTGGTTATCATACATGTCTCTGCTTTGTATAGACTACTATGATTTCATTCTGATGTTATTTTGATTTCACATACTAAATTTTGTTATCTTGACCTCCTTGGGCTGCGTTCATCTGCGAGTAAAGGTACACCGTCGTTGATCCTCGCTCTTAGGGTCACGATTCGGCGTTGGAAAGCTCCGTTTCTCGGAGGCTTATCGATGGTATAGTCCTTTGTTGTAGGTATTTACATTCGAGGGTATGGCGGGGCCTGTCCCGCCATTGTTGTCGTATCTTTCTTAAGTGCATGAAATCTTGTTGTGGCAGAAATTGTAAGAGGTTATGCTATTCAAATTACTATTGATATATATCTGAGAAGGTAGTTTTTAGTTGCTTTGTCTTCTTATTTTCACTGTCTTATTACATTGGTTTTATGTATTGTCTTTATATTCCGCTGATTACTCTGATGTTGTATCACTAGGGTGCCCGGGGTAAGGCACCAGTCACGGGCCCCGGAACGGGTCGTGACAAAAGTGGTATCAGAGCAGTTAATCCTCGGAAGGTGTCTCTGAGCCGTATCCGGTAGAGTCTTGATTATCGGTGTGTTGTGCACCACATCAATAATCAGGAGGCTATAGGATATTTAGGATTGGTTTCTATTCTTCTCACTCTGAGATCGTGCCTTAGAGCTGTATTGTAAGTTGGACCCTCTAACGAAATTCTTTCCCTTATCATTATGCCTCCGCGTAGGGCAACCGGGCCGGGAGGCAAAGCGGCCGAGGAGGCTGAGTAGAGTTCGAGGAGATTCTGAGGGCGAGCCCAATCATCACACAGGGTGGTGCTTCATTTGAGGGAGTTATGCGGCGTCACTAGCCAAGTGAGTTTGCACGGCGGCGATTCCTCTGCGGCCATGATATTTGAACCGGTTCCACGGCCAGAGCAGAGAATATAGATTTCAAGGAGGCGACCCTGTTACTCCCTATGGATTTGACTACCACAGAGTATACCGATGTCCCGCGAATCTTGATGAAGATCAACGAGAAGGTTGTGCAAGAGTAGTTCTTGATTGAAGCGAGCATGGCACGTATGCGAGCTTATACACGGTAGAAGCGTAGAGATCGGCGGGTTAACGAGGGCGAGAAGAGGGCGAGCAGCAAGGTCCTTTGGTAACTTTGGCGAGTCACCTCGCGGATTAGATTTGCACACCCGCGGTGAGAGAGGTTCTCCGCGGATTTCGGGGCGTTCGGGGTATGCGAGAGTTGAGTCGAACTCCGGGGCTTCCGGTTCGCGATGTGGCGAGCGTCATCGGGAATGTCGTCTTTTAGTTGGTACTTGTTGTACCTATGACCGTCAGTCGATGTCGAAAGAGTGTCCTTGTAGGAGGACTTAGCCTTGAGATCGGTGGGTAGTTCGTCACCTTCCTTAGCTATCGCCCTGCAGGCGAGTTTGATTAGAACGACTAGGGGAGTGAAGCAGTAGATTCAGGCATATCTTTAACCCTTTAGAGATCAGTATGTATGATAAGGTGAGTATACCTTAAGTGCTATGGTCTGATAACAGCGTGTTAGTTGTGATTGGAAATCATGGTGGGTTAACCGAGTAAGATTTTGGGGGATAGAGAAGGTGTGAGCCTTAGAGTTTTATACGTGGAGACCTTAGAGGTAAGGCCATCTCGAGTAAAGGTGTAGCGTTTATGTTTGATCCTTATCGGAGTGCATAGTGCACGTGAGCTATGTTTGGGATAGGTCCCTAAGTAGTATGAAATGGAAGAGGGTAGTTGAGCTAAGAAGACCGCTAGGTTTTCGTAACGTGTTTAGTGAGATTTTTCCTACGGGGAGATGGTATTTTGCGCCTTGCCGTTTCGGGTTGAGGCCAAGTTGCGTGTCAAAACTCGGCATGTTTGGAGTTGGGGTCTGTTTGTGTTGGTCGCCTTGTGGTAAGTCACGCGGGTGTTAGGCCCAGTTTAGTTAACCACGTCTGAGTTCGTGGATGCGTTCGACGATGGTCGGGCGATGGGAGCAGCCATCGTGTTTTCGTCGGGGCCGTTTACTCGGCTGTGTTGAATTATCTGAAAGGTTGTAAGGCTGCACGGGGTGCCTACCTTCACCTTATGACAGACAGTGGAGCCCAGGGTACGGCTGTTTTTGTTTATAGAAGTTTTACGAGCGAGTTAAGGACTGGTGAGTCTCGAATCGCGTTCGCCTCGGGCCGGTGTTTGGATTTGGGGTAGTTGTGGGGATTGTTGTCTCTGTAGAGAAGTGTTTTTAGCTACCTTTTCGGTGTTCGGATGTCGCCTTATGAAGCCTTGTAGGGGCGAAAGTGTAAGTTCGGTCGATTGGTTCGATGTTGGCAAGGTGCGAGATAGTTAGTTGAGCTTGTTCGGCGAGAATGTGGATAGGGTGAAGCTTGTCGGAAGAGGTTACGGCAGCTCGGAGGATTATACGGATAATCGGCGGCGCTTAGAGTTGAGTTGTGGTCGGTCTTCTTAAAGGTACCACCGGATAGGGTGTGGCGAGTTTTGGAAAGCAGAGGAACTTAGCCCGAGTTACTTTGGGCTTTTGAGTTCATGTGAAGAATAGGCGGGTTGCCTACATGTTAGCATTTGCCGTCCGACTTAGGAAGCGATCGTCCGGTCTTTCGTATTGTTATGTTCGGAAAGTATCGAATCCATCGAGTGTTCGATTAATGATGACCACGTTAGAGATAGTAACCCGAGTTTTAGGAAAGCTGACGATGCTCGAAGTTAGTGTCACGGCGACCTCGGTGATCGCATGCGACCGATACCATTTGTTGGAGTCGCTTTGAGAAGGTTAATGCCTCGAGCAAATTGACAAAAGTGGTATCATTTTGGTGATGTTAGAGGTGTTTCCTCGTGGACTTGGATGTAAGCATTTTGCGCAAGTTGTTTTACGTAGCGGTGTGGCGGGTTTGTTCTCGTAAGTATAGTAGTGAAGACTATCTTGGCGCCGCGTTTGTTTTGAGACTTAGAAGGAACATTCGGGACGAATGTTTCTAAGGAGGAGAATGTTATACCGTATTTTCAGTATGCGTGGGGCGTGCGTGAAAAGTTTGAACTTTAAAGTTGGCTTGGCGATTTTTATTTGTGCACTGACACCCGATTAGAGTCGTTTTCGGCGAAAGCGTTTTCCACGACTTTCGTAGGAAAATTCCGGCTATGACATTTTTAATTTTTGCGGATTTTTCGAGAGGCGTAACATTTTGGACCAACGAGAGGGTGACAAGTGTCACCTCGAGTGAAGCGAGTTAGTGGCGTTTTTGGCTAGCGTTTTTAACATTTTTGTTGCCAAAAATGTTTGGTCAATGTTGGTTAGATATTTTGTGTAGATGATGACCAAATGGGACCCACACAACACATGGCTAAATCTACACCTTACACTTGCCTTGCACTTGGCATGATCTTGGCCATTGGTTGGCCTTCACTTGACCTATAAATACCCCCCTTGTGATGAACTTCTTCATCCACTCTTCACTTGTTCTAAGTCTTGGAAACCCCTCTCCTCCCTCTTGTTGACTCTCGTCCAAGAGCCCCTCTCCCCCTTGTGAAGGCCTTTGGCCGAAACCCTCTCCCTTTGTGAGCATTAGCCGAGAACACCCCCCCTCTTTTTGAGTGTTGTTCTCGTGTAACACACCCCCCACCCTTGGTTGAGAAATACTCTCCAAGTATTGTTATAATTCCCAAATTACCTTAGCCGTATACCTTGTAGTATTCCAAAGTTACCTCTCTACGTAGAACCCGGAAATACTACCGTATGACCTTTTTGTCTCAACCCGAAAACCTAAGGAAAATCTCCATAGTTGGTTGGAGTATTAAGAAGAAGTTGCGTGGAACTTCTAAGGGTTGTTTGGAGCGGGTTGGAGCACCCGGAGTTGGAGCTAAACGTTGCTAAGGATCGACATTTAACTTGGATAATTATGGGCTTATCGAGGTAATTATCTTGTCCCCCTATTGTAATTGGATATTACATGTTGTAGGAATATATAGTTGAAGTATACTATATATATAACTGAACATAACTTGTGGCAATGTCCTTGGACTTAAGCCTGAATTTAAAGAAGAGAAGCGGCTGTAATTACGTGGGGCGTATTACTGATGGGCTACGTGTAGTTGTGGGTAGGGAAGAGCTGCCCAATTTTCCGTAGGATCTTGCATCTAGATTTATTCTCCGAGTAGTCTAGACTTTGATAGACTTGTGTAACTGTATAGGTTGAATGTTCTGCGAGTAGCATGTGCTACTTGAGAAGGTGGACGGACTAAGCGGGTTATAGCGGTGGGCGATTTGCTAATAATCGATAATCATCGCGAGTATGTGAACCTCTTCCTATCTCTTCTAGCATGATGTGTGTATAACTATGTGATGCTGTAGGCGTCGTGTGTTAATTGAGCGTAGTTATGCGGCAATGTCTTTTGACTTAAGCCCGAATAATAATAATCTTGAAGTAGTTCAAGAGAATTAAGAACTGTTTTAAAAGAAGAGTAATACTTGGTTTTAAAAACTTAAGAGTTATACTAGCTTTATGGGAAGTTAGGTATAATGGCTTAAGAGAGATAAAACGAATGATTTATTTTAGAAGTTAAGAGACTTGATCTTGTAAGATAAGAGACTTAACTTAATCAATGAATTTTGTGTGAAACCTCATTCGTGAGTAATGAGTACTTGATTTTTAAAAGGGATAATGTTTCTTGATTTGAAATCAGAATGTGTATCGACAAACCACTGCAGCGTTAATAAAGGGAAATGTTTTGATTAATGAAGTATTAATAAAACCAGTAGAAACTTCCATCTGCATGGAAGCTAAGATGAGACAAAATGATATTTCCTAGATCATGGTTGCTGTAATAAGATTGTTATAAACAAGAATATCCTACTCACACATAAGGCTTATGTTTCTTAGATGGTTTAAAAGAGAATTATATTCTTAAATGAATAAGACTATGAGCAGCGAAACCTTTCTAAAATAAAAGCGTGAACATTTGAAATTAGGCAAACTTGAGCGTTTGGAAAATAATGTTGTTACTTGATTTTACAAAGGTAAGTGTTTTGGTTTACTTAAAAAAACGATCACTCTATTTTATACTACGGGTATTGCGTGACTTATGGGAAAGAAGCGGATCTTTTAAAGATTTAATGTGTGAAGTACTTTGGAGATAGATACCCAAACTTGTTAGTAGAAAGTACCTTGTGTGAATAACTTGATTGTATTGGTTTGTGATAGTCTTGTAATACTTTCTTGATGATTTGATAAGTAAACATGTTAGGATGCTACGTGTGTTAGTATCTTGTGGTTGTTATGTAAGAGTCATTCTTCTGTGCTTACGTTGCTAAGCGGTAAGTCCGTTGTACGGTTATTGTATCACCTACCCCCTTGAATTTTATACCGAGGGCTTGCCCCCCTTGATGCGGGTCTATCGACTATGCGGTCCTTGTGACTATGCAGTCACGAGCTCGGGATTGATCATTCGGGTGTTTAGCTTGATGCGGGGATTCCTATGCGATCTGTTGAGACTATGCGGTCTTTTGAGACTATGCGGGTTGCGGGAGCCTAGGCGGATACGAAGGTTAAATTTATCTTCGATGCGGGGTGTACCTCGGGCGGTCTAGGACCATGATTCGAGAATACCTTATGCGAGTGCGTGTGTGACCTATGCGGGCTGCGAGAGTTCGAGGATAGACACGCTGGCATTGATCTGCGGACAAATGGCGGCCGATCATGTAGTGCGATGCAGAAAGACCTCGTGATCTGATTTATGGCATTTGTAGTGCGAGGTCTTAGTAGTCGGCTATGCCTTCGTACTTACCGTGCGGTTTTATTGTGATGACTTTGAGGCGTAAGTCCCTAACTTGACATATCGCTTATTTATTGTAAGCGTAGTTTGGTTATCATACATGTCTCTGCTTTGTATAGACTACTATGATTTCATTCTGATGTTATTTTGATTTCACATACTCGGTACTGTTATCTTGACCTCGCCCGAGGCTGCGTTCATGCGCGGTAAAGGTACACCGTCGTTGATCCTCGCTCTTAGGGTCACGATTCGGCGTTAGGAAAGCTCCGTTTCTCGGAGGCTTATCGGTGGTATAGTCCCTGCTTGTTGTAGGTATTTACATTGAGGGTATGGCGGGGCCTGTCCGCCATTGTTATCGTATCTTTCTTAGAAGTGCAGTAATCTTGTTGTGGCGAGAAATTGTAAGAGGTTATGGCTATTCAAATTACTATTGATATATATCTGAGAAGGTAACCGTTTTTGGTTGCTTTGTCTTATTTTCACTGTCTTATTACATTGGTTTTATGTATTGTCTTTATATTCAGCAGATTACTCTGATGTTGTATCACTAGGGTGCGGGGTAAGGCACGATCCACGGGCCGGGCAGTCGTGACAAAAGTGGTATCGAGCGATTAATCCTCGGAAAGTGTCTCTGAGCATTATCCGATGAAGTCTTGATTATCGGTGTGTTGTGCACCATCAATGTCGAGGAGGCTATAGGATATTTATGATTTGTTTCTATTCTTCTCACTCTGAGATCGTGCCTTAGAGATGTATTGTAAGTTGTACCCTCTAACGAAATTCTTTCCCTTATCATTATGCCTCGCGTAGGCAACCGGGCCCGGGAGGCAAGCGGCCGAGGAGGCTGCGAGTAGAGTTCGAGAGGGTTACGAGGCACGAGCCCAATCATCACTGGGGTGGTGCTTCATTTAGGGAGTTATGCGGCGTCACTAGCCCCAGAGTTTAGCCGCGGCGGCGATTCCTACTGCGGCCATGATATTTGAACCTTGATTCCGGCCAGAAGCAGAGAATATAGATTTCAAGGGCGACCTGTTACTAACTATGGATTTGACTACGGAGAGTATACCGATGTCGCGAATCTTGATGAATATCAGCGAGAAGGTTGTGCAGAGTAGTTCTTGATTAAGCTTGAGCATGGCACGTATGCGAGCTTATACACGCAGGCGGTAGAAGCGTAGAGATCGACGGGTTAACGAGGCGGCGAGAAGAGGCGAGCAATGAGGTCCTTTGGTAACTTTCGAGGCGAGTCACCTCGCCGGCCAGTGGGTACGCACACCGCGGTGCGAGAGGTTCTCCACGGATTTGGGGCGTTCGGGGTATGCGGGAGTTGGTCGAACTCGGGCTTCCGGTTCCGCGGTGTGAGCGTCATCGGGAATGTCGTCTTTTAGTTGGTACTTGTTGTACTATGACCGTCGAGTGCGATGTCGAAAGAGTGTCCTTGTAGGAGGACTTAGCCTTGAGATCGGTGGGTAGTTCGTCACCTTCCAGCTATGCGCCTACAGGCGAGTTTGATTAGAACGACTAGGGAGTGAAGCGATGGGTCAGGCATATCTTTAACCCTCAGAGATCGGTATGTATGATAAGGTGAGTATACCTTAAGTGCTATGTAGTGCGATAACGACGTGTTAGTTGTGATTGGAAATCATGGTGGGTTAACCGAGTAAGATTTTGGGGATAGAAGGTGTGAGCCTTAGAGTTTTATACGTGGAGACCTTAGAGGTAAGGCCGTCTCGAGTAAAGGTGTAGCGTTTATGTTTGATCCTTATCGGAGTGCATAGTGCCGCGTGAGCTATGTTTGGGATAGGTCCCTAAGTAGTATGAAATGGAAGAGGGTAGTTGAGCTAAGAAGACCGCTAGGTTTTCGTAACGTGTTTAGTGAGATTTTTCCTACGGGGAGATGGTATTTTGCGCCTTGCCGGGTCGGGTTGAGGCCACGTTGCGGGTCAAACCGCGGCATGTTTGGTGGTGGGGTGCAGTTGTGGTGGTCCCGCCTTGTGGTAGGGTCACGGGTGTTAGGCCCAGTTTAGTTAACCAGTCTGAGTTCGTGGATGCGTTCGACGGTGGTCGGGCGATGAAGCAGCCATCGTGTTTTTGATCGGGGCCGTTTACTCATTGTGTTGAATTATACGAAGGTTGTAAGGCTGCAGGTGCCTACCTTCACCTTATGATGACAGTGGAGCCAGTGCAGCTGTTTTTGTTTCTAGAAGTTTTACCAGGCAGGGTTAAGGACTCAGGTGAGTCTCAGAATCGCATTCGCCCTCAGGCCAGTGTTTGGATTTCAGGGGTAGTTGTGGGGATTGTTGTCTCCTATAGAGAGAAGTGTTTTTAGCTACCTTTTGGTGTTGGATGTCGCCTTATGAAGCCTTGTAGGGGCGAAAGTGTAAGTTCTTGTCGATTGGTTCGATGTTGGCAAGGTGCGAGATAGTTAGTTGAGCTTGTTCGGCGAGAATGTGGATAGGGTGAAGCTTGTCCAGAAGAGGTTCTGGCAACTCAGAGGATTATACGGATAATCGGCGACGCTTAGAGTTCAGGTTGACGGTCGGTCTTCTTAAAGGTACCACCCCGGATAGGGTGTGACGAGTTTTGGAAAGCAGAGGAACTTAGCGAGTTACTTTGGGCTTTTGAGTTCATGTGAAGAATAGGCGGGTTGCCTACATGTTAGCATTCTTGCCGTCCGACTTAGGAGGCGATGCGTCCGGTCTTTCGTATTGTTATGTTGGAAAGTATCGGAAATCCATCGAGTGTTCGATTAATGATGACCACGTTAGAGATAGTAACCCGAGTTTTAGGAAGCGAGCGATATCGAAGTTGAGTGTCTGGCGGCCTCGATGATCGCATGCGGCCGATACCATTTGTTGGGTCGCTTTGAGAAGGTTAATGCCTCGAGCAAATTGACAAAAGTGGTATCATTTTGGTGATGTTAGAGGTGTTTCCTCGTGGACTTGGATGTAAGCATTTTGCGCAAGTTGTTTACGTGGCAGTGTGGCGAGTTTGTTCTCGTAAGTATAGTAGTGAAGACTATCTTGGCGCGCGTTTGTTTTGAGACTTAGAAGGAACATTCGGGACGAATGTTTCTAAGGAGGGGAGAATGTTATACCCCGTATTTTTCCAGAGTATGTACGTGGGGACGTACGTAGAAAAGTTTGAACTTTAAAGTTGGCTTGGCCGATTTTTATTTGTGCACAACACCCGATTAGAGTCGTTTTTAGCGAAGCGTTTTCCACGACTTTCGTGGGAAAATTCCGGCTATGACATTTTTAATTTTTGCGGATTTTTAGAGGCGTAACATTTTGGACCAATGAGAGGGTGACAAGTGTCACCTCGAGTGAAGCGAGTTGGTGGCGTTTTTGGCTAGCGTTTTTAACATTTTGTTGCCAAAAATGTTTGGTCAATGTTGGTTAGATATTTTGTGTAGATGATGACCAAATGGGACCCACACAACACATGGCTAAATCTACACCTTACACTTGCCTTGCACTTGGCATGATCTTGGCCATTGGTTGGCCTTCACTTGACCTATAAATACCCCCCTTGTGATGAACTTCTTCATCCACTCTTCACTTGTTCTAAGTCTTGGAAACCCCTCTCCTCCCTCTTGTTGACTCTCGTCCAGAGCCCTCTCCCTTGTGAAGGCCTTTGGCGAAACCCTCTCCTTTGTGAGCATTAGCGAGAACACCCCTCTTTTTGAGTGTTTTTCTCGTTTAACACTCCCCCACCTTGGTTGAGAAATACTCTCCAAGTATTGTTATAATGCCCAAATTACCTTAGCAGTATACCTTGTAGTATTCCAAAGTTACCTCTACGTAGAACAGGAAATACTACCGTATGACCTTTTGTCTCAACAGAAAACCTAAGGAAAATCTCCATAGTTGGTTGGAGTATTAAGAAGAAGTTGCGTGGAACTTCTAAGGGTTGTTTGGAGCGGGTTGGAGCACCCGGAGTTGGAGCTAAACGTTGTTAAGGATCGACATTTAACTTGGATAATTATGGGCTTATCGAGGTAATTATCTTGTCCCCCTATTGTAATTGGATATTACATGTTGTAGGAATATATAGTTGAAGTATACTATATATATAACTGAACATAACTTGTGGCAATGTCCTTGGACTTAAGCACAATTTAAAGAAGAGAAGCGAAGCGTAATTACGTGGGGTGTATTACAGTGAACTCGTGTAGTTTGTGGGTAGGGAAGAATTGCGATTTTTCCGTAGGATCTTGCATCTAGATTTATTCTCTGAGTAGTCTAGACTTTGATAGACTTGTGTAACTTTGTATAGGTTGAATGTTCTGCGAGTAGCATGTGCTACTTGAGAAGGTGGACCAGACTAGCCGGGTTATAGCCGTGGAGCGATTTGCTAATAATCGATAATCATCGCGAGGTATGTGAACCTCTTCCTATCTCTTCTAGCATGATGTGTGTATAACTATGTGGTACGGTAGGCGTCGTGTGTTAATTGAGCGTGGTTATGCGGCAATGTCTTTTGACTTAAGCGAATAATAATAATCTTGAAGTAGTTCAAGAGAATTAAGAAGCATTTTAAAAGAAGAGTAATACTTGGTTTTAAAAACTTAAGAGTTATACTAGCTTTATGGGAAGTTAGGTATAACGGCTTAAGAGAGATAAAACGAATGATTTATTTTAGAAGTTAAGAGACTTGATCTTGTAAGATAAGAGACTTAACTTAATCAATGAATTTTGTGTGAAACCTCATTCGTGAGTAATGAGTACTTGATTTTTAAAAGGGATAATGTTTCTTGATTTGAAATCGGAATGTGTATCGACAAACCACTGCAGCGTTAATAAAGGGAAATGTTTTGATTAATGAAGTATTAATAAAACGAGAAACTTCCATCTGCATGGAAGCTAAGATGAGACAAAATGATATTTCCTAGATCATGTCATTCTTGTAATAAGATTGTTATAAACAAGAATATCCTACTCACATAAGGCTTATGTTTCTTAGATGGTTTAAAAGAGAATTATATTCTTAAATGAATAAGACTATGAGCAGCGAAACCTTTCTAAAATAAGAAACGTGAACATTTGAAATTAGGCAAACTTGAGCGTTTGGAAAATAATGTTGTTACTTGATTTTACAAAGGTAAGTGTTT
This sequence comes from Przewalskia tangutica, assembly GCA_029844215.1. Lineage (NCBI taxonomy): Eukaryota > Viridiplantae > Streptophyta > Magnoliopsida > Solanales > Solanaceae > Przewalskia > Przewalskia tangutica. Next base: position 66,837,128 of record CM056734.1, read on the forward strand.
TAGTTTACTTAAAAAGAAGATCACTCTATTTTATACTACGGGTATTGCGTGACTTATGGGAAAGAAGCGGATCTTTTAAAGATTTAATGTGTGAAGTACTTTGGGGATAGATACCCAAACTTGTTAGTAGAAAGTACCTTGTGTGAATAACTTGATTGTATTGGTTTGTGATAGTCTTGTAATACTTTCTTGATGATTTGATAAGTAAACATGTTAGGATGCTACGTGTGTTAGTATCTTGTGGTTGTTATGTAAGGAGTCATTCTTGCGTCTTTACGTTGCTAAGCGGTAAGTCCATTGTACTATTATTATATCACCTACCCCCTTGACTTATTATACCAGGGCTTGCCACCCTTGATGCGGTCTATCGACTATGCGGTCCTTGTGACTATGCAGTCACGAGCTCGGGATTGATCATTCGGTGTTTAGCTGATGCGGGGATTCCTATGCGGTCTGTTGAGACTATGCGGTCTTTTGAGACTATGCGGGTTGCGGGAGCCTGGCGGATACCGAAGGTTAAGCTGCGCCGATGCGGGGGTGTACCTCGAGCGGTCTAGGACCATGATTCGAGGAATACCTTATGCGGGTGCGTGTGTGACCTATGCGAGTGCGAGAGTTCGAGGATAGACACGCACATTGATCTGCGGGCAAATGGCGAACCGATCATGTAGTGCGGTCTAGAAAGACCTCGTGATCTGATTTATGGCATTTGTGGTGCGAGGGTCTTAGTAGTCGGCTATGCCTTCGCACTTACCGTGCGGTTTTATTGTGATGACTTTGAGGGCGTAAGTCCCTAACTTGACATGACTGCTTATTTATTGTAAACTGTAGTTTGGTTATCATACATGTCTCCTGCTTTGTATAGACTACTATGATTTCATTCTGATTTATTTTGAGTTTCACATACTAAATTTTTGTTATCGACCTCCTTCGGCTGCGTTCATGCCGCGAGTAAAGGTACACCGTCGTTGATCCTCGCTCTTAGGGTCACAGTTCAGCGTTGGGAAAGCTCCGTTTCTCCGGAGGCTTATCAGTGGTATAGTCCCCTGCTGTTGTAGGTATTTACATTCAGGGGTATGGCGGGGCCCTGTCCCACCATTGTTGTCGTATCTTTCTTAGAGGTCTGTAGTACTGTTGTGGGCATAAATTGTAAGAGGGTTGTAACTGTTCAAATTACTATTGATATATATACATAAGGTAACCGTTTTTGGTTAGCCTGTCTTCTTATTTTCACTGTCTTATTACATTGGTTTTATGTATTGTCTTTATATTCCGCTGATTACTCTGATGTTGTATCACTAGGGTGCCCGGGGTAAGGCACCAGTCACGGGCCCCGGAACGGGTCGTGACATATGGACTAGTTTTAATGGACAACTTTGGTAGTTTAAGGGGCTGAATTTTACACGTCCAGTTAGGAGTGTAATCCCCTTTGACTTGCTGAATTATTGCGCCTTAAAAGTGGCATTTGGTTATTGATTTCGGGCCTTGAAAAAGGTGTAAAAGTACGTAGAAACAGGGGAAGTGCTGCCCAATTTTCCGTAGAATAAGGGACCTTATACTTAGAAATATTCTACGAAGAAAACTAGAAGTTGATAGACGTGTTATGGTTATTATAGGTTGTTACTCTACGCGCGGCATATTCGACTTGGCAAGTGAATTTAGCCGAGGAGGTATGTGAACTCTTCATATCCTCTTGAGCATGATTATTATGAAATATATAGTACGGTAGACGTATGTGTCTTAAATGAATTTGGTTTCATTTTCATGTCCTTGATTGACTTCTAAATCTTAAGAGCCTTGAAGTATTCTAAAAAGTTGTGAAACATTATTCAGAAAAGAAATTGATACTTGGTTTTAAAAGAATAAGTTCTCTTGGTTTCTCAAAAGAGTGTGATTGTTTTGAATTACTTAAAAATATAAGTGTTATAATAACTTTATGGGAAGTTAGTTATAACGACTTGAGGAGGATAAAAAGAACGGTTTACTTACTTGATTATAAAGGCCTTGTAATGATTTTCTGAATGTGTAGTAATGTCACGACCGACCCCGGGCCCGCGACTGGTGCCCTACCTGGGCACCCTTACAGGTATACATCAGAGATAATCAGCGGAACATACATGAAACTTATAAAATAAAGCAACAAAAAATAAACAACAGGTTAGCCGCTAAGGCTACCTCCCTGGACGCATATACATATACATGACCAAACGCAGTTACATCCTTCTTCTTTACAAACCGACCCACAAGATATGACTACAGACCTCTAAGAATTACAACTGTGGCGGGATAGGGCCCCGCCATACCCCTGAACGTACATAAATCTACAACATCAGGGAAACCGTACCCAAAAGATAAGCCTCCGGAGTGAATGGAGCTTCTTCCCAAAAACTGAACAGAGATCCTAAGAGCAAGGATCACCAACCTGTGTACCTAACACCTGCGAGAATGAACGCGGCCCAGGAAGTCGATAACAACAGTGCAGTATGGAACATAAATAAGGTACAGTAACCACATCATAATTGTATAAAAGAATGACAGGGGCAAGTATAAAATGAAATACCAGATCCTACCGTGTCATTTTAACTCCTGAAATCAATCGTATATTAACCGTTCTTTTCCTTCTTTCAATAAGAATTAACATCATATTCTTACATGCATACTTAAGAATTCAATCAAGTTTTTCCACATAACTTACATATCTTACATAATATAATCCGGCCCTTTATGGAGGGACTTCTTATTTGGGAGCTTACTTTGATTATCCATACGTGATAACGTAATCCGACCCATTTGCGGGACACGGTGTACTGATGAATCATGTGGCATAATCCGGCCCGCCTGTGGGGCTCGGTGTACTGTGGAATCATGTAGCATAATCCGGCCCGCCTGTGGGGCTCGGTGTACTGTGGAATCATGTAGCATAATCCGGCCCGCCTGTGGGGCTCGGTGTAAGATGACGTAACCCGGCCTATGTGTAGGCTCGGTGCATATGGCGTAATCCGGCCTATTTGTAGGCTCGGTGTATCTCATAACATAATCCGGCCTATTTGTAGGCTCTGTGTATCTCATAACATAATCCGGCCTATTTGTAGGCTCGGTGTGATTTTCCTTACATAACATTTTTAAACCATCTTTTCACTTCTTCTTAAGTCGTTATAATAACTTCCCATAAAGCTATTATAACAACCTTTCATTTTAGAGAACTTAAGACACTTTTATTCTTGCAACATTAGGGAAACTAAACCCAAAAGTACTACGTACATACATACTTATAAAAGAATCATGCCACACCCTCTCTTTTAAATCAATATATTCTTCTTTTTAAAACTCAAGTTACATACTCTTTTTGAAATCAATCTTCTTAACTTTCGAAATAGATCAAGAAGTCATACCTTTTAAATCAAGTCATTTCCACTTATAAAATCAAGGCTTATAGTCTTAAAATCTCGTATCATATACTCTTTAAAATCATGTCGTTTATACATATAAAATCATGTCATCTATACTTTAGAAATCAAGTTCCATAACTTGAAAAAAATAAAGTTTCATACACCTCCAAAACCAAGTAACTTATTCTCTTTAAAATCATATAACTTCCACTTTTAAAATCAATCCCTTTTTCACATATAAATTCAAGTCATTTTCAAACATAAAATCAACTTACTTACTTTAAATAAATCAAGACACATAGCTTTAAATCAAATCTCATAACTTCCTAACCATTCTTACCAACATCTCTCATAAGACTTGGTAAGGACTTAGGATAATTTAAACATACTTTTAACTTAAAATCAACAACGTGAATACTTCTTAACTTCTAAGAGTAGAAGGAATCATGAAATAATATCACATGGCTATTTCATACGCAGGATCATGCCAAAAGAAGGAAGAGGTTCACATACCTCGCGACGATTATCGACAAGTAGCAACATGCTCCAAAGTACTTCAACCTTGATAGCTATTCCATCATTTAAGTAGAATACGCTACTCGTAGTACTTCAACCTATATTAATCATAACATGTCTATCAACTCCTAACTTTTTAACGTAGAATCATACTTAAGTGTAAGGTCTCTTATTCTACGGAAAATCGGGCAGCACTTCCTTTGTTTCTATGTACTTTTCCACCTTTTTAAGGCCCGAAAATCAATAATCAAATGCCACATTTAAGGCCCAACAATTCAGCAATATAAAGGGGATTATACGCCTAATAGGACGTGTAAAATTCTGCCCCACAATCAATATAAAACTGTCCAATATCTCCAAGCCATAATCGGCTACCATTGTCACAACAATTATCAATTTCCTTTCAATTCCTTTTTCAATACAAGTTGTTATTCCAACATGTTATATACATAATAACAATTACGACAACTATAAATCCTTTCTTCCTTAACATGCGACGATTGTAACTATCGACCAAATTGATTACAACATTAATGGCTAACTTGTCCATTTTCGGTTTTTAACATGTCGACATGATCCAAATATTTTCAAACTTCATTCTATATACCACATGCTCATTTCTTAACTACTATAACATGTAATCTTCAATTACATTAAGAAGATGAAGTTTTTACCTCAATAAGCCCTAATAATGTCCAAGCGTAAAAGTCGATCCTTAGCAACTTTTAGCTCCTCTTCTTATGTTCCAATCCGCTCCAAGAACTCCTTAGAAGCTCATGAAGAACCCTTCTTCAAGTTTCAACTTCAAAGTTGAAGAACACCTTAGGTTTTCGCCTTGCGACTAACGTGAAAACGTCGTTTTTCCGGAATCTTTCTATTGAGATATCCTTACAATACCTCTAGGAACCTTGGTTTAAAGTATTGGGATTATTGAACAACAAATGAATTTTTTTTGTGTGAGGGATAGAGCTATGCCGAGAGCTTCACAATGAGCAAGACAAGTCTTGCCAATTTTTCTAAGTGTTGGAAATAAGTTAGTCTTGCACTACTAGTATAGATATATACTACAACCAATGGTCTAGATCAACACAAATGGATGGCTTAAGATTGATCAATTATGTCAAGCTCCCACTTGACTCTTTGACTTGGTCCATTATGTCAAGCTAATATTTGCTACACTTTGCATATAATTTCGTCCAAGATGATTCATATGGAGGGTGACACGTGTCGCCATCCCATTGGTCCATAATATTTCGTTTCCCGAAATTTCCATAATTGGTCAAAATATCGGAAACCTCGTAGGCCTCACAAAAACGTAAAATTTCTCGAGTGGGCCCCACGTATCCAACTCTGTAAATAAACTTCCATAATTCCGATAAATTCCAACAGTCACAAATAAAAGTTCTGAGAACCCAATTCTCATTAACAAACACTTTTCCTTCCCGAGGTTCGGAAGAATTTCCTTAAGAATAACAGTATTTCTTTCATTCAAATTTTTAAGTCATGTTTCTTCACGTACATTCTCTTAAACATGTCCTGAAATTACGGGGTGTAACAAGTAACTTGGTTTTATAAGTAAACGTGTCTTGATACTACCGGTATTAGCATCTTGAAACTTATGTTAAGGGGGTTTCCTTAATGTGCTTATGTTGTTTACGATAAGCCGGTTGCGTTTGTATTATATCACTTAAACCCCTGGCCATGTAACGTTGTTTATACTTCGCGGGTTTGCTCCCCCCGATGCGAGGAGTACCTCATGCGAGTCCAAGGGGCTCATGCGGGACGAAGACCTATGCGAGGAACACCCTCATGCGAGTCCAAGGGGCTCATGCGGGACAAGGTCCTAGGAATTACCGCGGGTTTGCTTTCCCCGATGCGAGGAGTACCTCATGCGGGTCCACGCGACCTATGCGGACTGTGTGAGTCCAGGATTATGATTTGCACAATGATACTATGGGCGAATGACCCTAGTTTAATCATTGGCTGCCTATTCAGAACCGGCCAGGTCACACTTATTTGCTCTCGTATATACTATGGCACTGTGTACTGTTAATTGGTTTTTCATACATGTCTGTGGATTTGTTTTGGACTATTGTGATTTCATTCTGATGCTGACTTCACATACTTGGTACTGTTATCGACCTCCTTCGGGGGGCTGCGTTCATGCCGCAGGTAGAGGTACACCGGTTGTTGATCCTCGCTCATAGGATCACAGTTCTGCATTTTGGGAAGCTCCGTTTCTCCGGAGGCTTATCTTTTGGGTATGGTTCCCTGTCAGTGTAGGTACATGTACATTCAGGGGTATGGCGGGGCCTTATCCCGTCATAGTTGTTATGTCAAAAACTCTTAGAGGTCTGTAGTCCTGTTGTGAGTGGGATTTGTAAAGGATGTAACTGTTCGGGCTTTTGATATTTTTTATATATGTTAAAAGGCGACATTATCGGTTAGCTTGTTTCTTATTTTACATTGTTCCATGTCTATGAGTTCATTCCGATGGTTTTCTCTGATGTATACCTACTAGGGTGCCCGGGTAAGACACCAGTTGCGTGCCCGAGGTCGGATCGTGACAGAATAGGCATAAGTAAACAAATGGTAGACTAGACAAAACATCATAAATAATAACTTCAAATATTGAAACTTTTATAGATAGTCAACAAGCACTTCACAAGATGTTGGTTTAGAGCTCATAGTATATATTAAACCAACCCCAAAATCCAAAAATGTGAAATGATAAACGAGCAACTTACAAGGAATACCACTAAGAAAAAGATCTGGTGACGATTTAAGTAAATTAAATCACTTTTGTGGGCACTAGATTTTTTTTTTATTAATTGATAATCACTATATTACAACAAGTCCAAGCATCAGAAAAAATTAATATTTAACTCTATAAAAATGCATAATAGCTTACTATGCATAGAGAGGTAGATCATCAATATACTTCAACCAAAGAAAGGAGACCATAAAATACATTTTTAGGAGCCAATGCAGTAATATGCCCACAAAATAAATGGAAAAAAGACTACTAGATTATGTTTATCAGTTTAATTAGTGAGATTTAAGAAAATTGCGCAGATAAACAATAAAGAAAAGGGAAACTAACGTTTCTAGAAACAATTACTGAATGGTTCAAAGAAAAATATAAAAATACTTATTTGTTGGAAACTTTCACTCCTCTATATTCAAATATGCTCCAAAATATGTTACGATCTATTGCACAAATTACCCCTTATATGACCTTCCCTTATCATTCCCCAAAGCAATCAGTACACAAGGTAAACCCTTTGAGCAAACTACTAGGTGTACAATAGAAATTTAACACAAAAGGATATATTAAGATTGAATTCATCTCATAAGAAGGCAGTCTTATGACCTATCTGGAAATAAATCAATTGTTCTGCATAATGTCCTAATGAACATTATTTATACCTTACAAGGAACGACTAAATCATTAGTTATTTGTGTCAACGGATAGAAAAAGACTAAATGACAATGAAGCTAAATCCCTAAAAATCAGAATTGTATTGCCAACTACAATACAATACTTCAAGAAATTCATACCGGTTATGCTGGAAAGAAAGGGAAACACAAAAATTACCTGATTAAGCGTCTGCATCGCCCATTTGGTTCACTGACATGCGGTGCACTAGACGACTGATTTGGAATTGATGGACTCACAAAAGTAGGAATGACAAGATTTATTCCAGGATTAGCTTCTTGAAGTTGAGATATAATCACTGATGCAACGGTCGGTGCAAGCTGTTGCACTAACTCAACTTTCATACTCTACAAGAATTACTCCGAAATTATGAAACCTGATTTTTTCTCTTTTTTCTTCAAAAGAGTCTTTGTCACACCTTTTCCGACAAGTCGTAAGCGATTTTTACTTTTGGGACCTTGAAGCACTTCAGAGTAAAGAACTAGATATTTAGAGTTGCTACCTTCTGCGTGTTGGGTGGACTCCATAGCATCTATCTTTTCCTATTTATAGAATGTTAAGTCATTGTCTTACTAAATTATCAAAAGTACAAAAATATATGATAATACATTTTGTTAAACTCACAATATTTTGTTTTGTTTTCTCATTGTTAGTATGGTATGTTCTCCCTGGAACTCTTTTCCTCGATTCTCTGTAGATCTTTGCTTCAGAAGGTTCTTTCTTATTCGGTGTTACACCCCGTAGTTCCAACACAAGAATAAGAGAACGTACGTAGGATGATAAGGGTTAATTCGTGAAACGATAGAAGATGCATTTTTTCCTTAAAAGAAATCTCGTAACCCGTGAAGGAAAAGTGTTTAATAATGAGAATTGAGTTCTCAAAATTGGGATTTGGACTTTTTGGAATACAATAGAATTATGGATTTTTAAAATTGGTCATGTGGGGCCCACGGAAAAAATTTACGGTTTTGTGAGGCCCACAATATTTTTCGAGATTTTGACCAATATAGATGTTTTTGGGAGATGAAAATATTTTGGACGAATAGGAGGGAGACACGTGTCACCCCCATGTGGCCCATGTTGGGCGAAATGTGTGGACAAGTGGCAAGCCAAGTGGCTTAAGATATTTGTTGGACAAGTGGCTTGTGGGACCCACACACACTTGTCCTCAATCTCAACCACAGACATGTTTTAATCCTAGCCCTTGGTGGTGTTATATATACAAACTAGTAGCAAAACTTCTTCAACACTTAGAATAATTTCCAAGACAAAAATATACTCTCTCCCTTGATGTTGCTGTTACACCCCGGAATTTCAGGAGATGTTTATATGAACGTACGTAAGAACTCAAAAATGGTAAGATTTGAGACGAGTAAAAATTTATCGGAATTTTGGATTTTGTCGAAAAACGAAATATTACGACGAACGGGAGGGCGACACGTGTCACCCCCCCTTAGTGGTCTTGGACGAAAATGGCATGGATGAAATGGTCATTTGACCATAATTTAAAAGACCAAGTCTTGCAAAGGCAAGAGCTTGACATTGTTGACTAAGTCAAATGCCACTTGGCTTGATCCTTGTGAAAAGCATCCTAACCACCCATTTGAATAAATCTTGACCCTCCATATATTTATATAAGCTTACTAGTGCAAGACAAGGCTCTACACTTAGCAAATTTTCAAGAAAAACTTGATGAACTCTATAGAAAGCTCTCGGCCAAGCTAGGGTTTCAAAGAAAAAAAATTCAATTGTTGTCCAATAATCTCCCCACTTTAAACCAAGGTACCTAAGGGTATTGTAAGTGTATCTCAATAGAAAGATCCCGGAAAAATGGTGTTTTCGTGTTAGTCGCAAGGCGGAAACTAAAGGAGTTCTTCAACTTTGAAGTTGGAACTTGAAGATAAGTTCATCGTAAGCTTCTAAGGGTAGCTTGGAGTAGATTGGAATGTCAAAAAGAGGCGCTAAAGTTGCTAAGGATCGACTTGTAATCTTGGATCAAAATTGGGCTAAATGAGGTATAATCTTCGTCTTACTTTTGTAATTGAAGATTACATGTTATTATAAGCTAGAAATGATCATGTGATATGTGTTATGAAGTTTGATAAGTGTTATGGAAATTTGGAAGCTCAAATCCGAAAATGACATGTTGAGTCATTTGAAATGAAATTACAATTTGGTCGTTAACTAGAATTGTCGCATGTTAGCTACTTGAAGATTATAGTTGTTATAATCAATTGCGGCCTTATAACATGTTATGCTAACAACTTGGATTGAAATGGAAATTGGATAAGAATTGGTGTTATTGTACTCAATGTGGCCGAATTGGACTAGTAGTTTGTATTAGTTTGATATCTTTTGTGGGGCGGAATTTTACACGTCTAGTAGGCGTGTAATCCCCTATTGTTAATTGCATTGTTGAGCCTTAAATGTGGCGTGTTTGGTTATTGAATTCGTCCTTGAAAAAGGTGGCAAAGTATGTAGAAACAAAGGAAGTGATGTCCGATTTTCCATAGAATTTAGTGAATTTGCACTTGGAATATTCTACGTTTGAAGTAAGAAGTTAATAGACGTACTATGGTCATTATAGGTTGACATACTACGTACGACGAATTGGACTTAGCAAGTGGATTAAAACCGAAGAGGTATGTGGAACTTTCTTATCTCTTGAGCATGAATAAGTTGTAAATGTATAGTACGGTGAGCGTCTGAGATTTTGACAATCTAGGTCCATTTGATATCCTTGGCCTATTTTAAGAATGTCCAAGTTGATTGAGTTAGGAAATTAACTCACTTGTTTAAATATTAAGGATATCTTGGTTTTCAAAAGTTAAGAGACTTTAAGTATGTTGAAAGTATTATTGATACTTGTTTTGTTGGAGAGTTTAAGTCTCTTGGTTATAAAGAAGTATGTAAGTTGCTAATGTATAAGGCTAGTATAATGGCTTTATGGGAAGTTGGTTATAATAGCTTTATGGAAAGTTAAAAAGAGTGGTTTACTCTAAGTAATTTAAGTATGTTAAATGACTTGAAATAACGAAAGGCAGATTGATTTAAAGGCATCAATTGCTTAAGGTTTTAAAAGAAAGAAGTCACTTGATTTAGAAGCCCGAAAATGTATTTTTCTAAAAAGGTATTGTGACTTGTCTTAAAATGTAGTTATGACTTGATACTACGGTTATTAGTATCTTGGAAATTTTATATGAAAATGAGTCATTTTAAAAGAATAGAAGTACGTAGTACTTTGGGTTAAACTCCCGGATTTATAATGACATGTTAGTGCCTTAAGTAAACTAAAATGAGAGTGTATATGAATAAGGCTAATAAGAAGTTAGGGGGATTTCTTAACTTGCTTATTTATTGTATGATAAGCCGGTAGTGCTTATGTTATGTATGATAAGCCGGTAGTGCTTATGTTATGTATGATAAGCCGGTAGGGCTTATGTTATGCATGATGGCCAGTTGAGATAGGGTAAGAGTATATCTGAGGGGTAAATCCCCAAGATCGTTATACCACCTTCTCCAGGGTAAGAGTATATCTGAGGGGTAAATCCCAAGATCGTTATACCACCCGCTCAGGTAAGAGTATAAATGAGGGTAAATCCCCAAGATCGTTATACCACTGTTTAGTGGATTTGCTACCCATGATGCGAGGAATACCTCACGCGAGTCCTTATGGGCTTACGCGGTGAAATAGTCCCGTGCGCGGTACTGCCTATGGGAGGAATACCTCGCGGGTCCACACGACTACGCGGGTGAAATAGTCCCGGAGTAGGATTGCTTAATGATCTGCGGGCGGGTGGTCCCGCTGATCGCAAGCTTCCTATTTTTATGTTGTAAGTATATTCTTGATTACTCTCATTGTTAGTAAGGCAATCGTGTCGTTAATTGAGTTATCATACTGTCTCGATTTTATTATAGACTTATGATTTCATTACTGATTTTTCGCCACATATTTGGTACATGTTATCGACCTCCTTCGGCGTTAAATGTCGCAGTAGAGTACTGAGTTCTTGATCCTCGCTCTTAGGATCATTGTTCACCGTTGAGAAGCTCCTTTATTTCGAGGCTTATCCCCGGTATTGTCGGTTGTTGTACATTCAGGGTATGGCGGGGCCCCGTCACTTGAGTTATTATTCCTAGAGGTCGTAGTCACATTGTGGTTTGGGTTGTAAAGAAAAAAATGTCTTGTTTTATTTGTATAGTTTACGGAAGGTGGCCTTATCGGCTAGCTGTTGCTATTTTATGTTTAAGCATTTTATCGATTGTGTATGTTCATTGCTATTCTCGATGTATCACAGAGAGGGTGCCCGGGTAGGGCACGATGCGAGCAGTGGTCGTGACAAAAGTGGTATCAGAGCAGTTAGTCCTCGGAAAGTGTCTACAGACCGTGTCTAGTAGATTCTTGATTATCGGTGTGTTGTGCACCACATCTATAATCAGGAGGTTGCAGGACATTTAGGATTGATTCCCATTCTTCTCACTCTAAGATCGTGCGATAGAGCTGTATAGTTAGGGTCGTCTCTCCCTAACAAGTTATGTGGTTTGCAGCTACGAGAAAGGCAGCAGTGACCCAGGAAAGATTATGTAGATTGCGTATCCAGGTTGGTAATGTTTGTAGTATAGTTGGTATTGGGACATACAACTATACAGATTTATGTATGGGGGTCACATATGTGTTGCCTAGGATGATTTTAGGTTACCAGGATTTGGTAAGGACTAAATAAATACCGGGAAGGTATGAAACAGTTTAATGAATTCTCATCAAGATTTTACGTACTAATTTGAGATAATTAGGAAATGATGAGCTGTCTGGGAAAGGAAAATCGGGTTACTACTTTACGAGATCAAGGAAATCCCCCCCCCCCTAAATTGTGATTGACAGGAAGTCTTAGCCATGGGGCAAGCAAAGGAATTAAGTCTAAGTTTAGTAATCAAGTTTGGTTGCAACAGAAAGGGAAACAGGAACCATAAGTGAGATTAAGGATACCCGAATATTTCGCAAGAATGAGAAAGGTTTCCAGTTATTGGAAGATAAGTTGACTCGACTACAGTTCTAACTCCTCCTGAAAGACTAGAGGGTTAGGTTATTATGATAACACGTTGGGTGTTGGGCTAGGTTGTGTGCTGACGCAACCCGATGAGGATAGAGCCTATGTTTTCCCAGTAGTTAGGGAAGCAGGAAAGGAAATTACGCCACTTCCGATTTAGAGCTGGCGGCAGTCAAATCATGCCTTGAAGATTTGGGGGCATGACGTATATATAGACTTCATGTGGATATTTGTGCAGACCACAAAAGCCTCCGATATATCTGCAGACTGAGGCAGTAGAATTTGCGACAGCGACGGTGGTTAGAGTTATTCAAGGATTGTGATATCGATATACTATATCACCCAGGGAAAGACAAGACAGTTAAAGATACTCTTAGTCGCGGATCTAAGGGTAGTATGCCAGATGGGCAGCCAGATAAACTGGACGTGGTCCGTGAGATTCTTCAGTTACCGAGCCTAGGGGTTCGATTATTTGTTTCCAAGGTTAATGAAGTTTAGATCCGAGAGGTTGCCGAGTCTTCCGTCGTTGAGGAGGTAAAGAGGCGACAGTATGAGGATCCAGTTATGACACGGTATCGAGATACGGCTCTCCGAGAAGAGAAGAGCCTGTTTGAGTAGCACCGGATGAGGTGATGTGAGATGAGGATAGATTGTGTGTACCCGGTGCTGCAGGGGTAGTCAGCAGGTTTTATGGGAGGCATACAGTGCTTATTGCTCAAATTGTTCGGGGTCGACTAAGTTGTGTCGTGACCTCAGAGGTATGTATGGGTAAGATGACCGGAAAAGGGACGTAGCAGAGTTGTTGCTTAATATCCGAATTAGTAGCAGGTCATGGTTGAACACCAGAAGCCCAGTGGGCTATTACAAGCGATTTAGACCCCGACTTAGACATGGGATGTATTTAAAATGGATCTTGTTACAGGGTGGCATCGTACTCAGAGGAAGTGCGACTCCCTGGGGGTCATGGTAAATAGGCTGACGAAACCAGCCGTGTTTTTCCGGTTAGGACCACTTACTCGGCTGAGGTTCGTGCTAGCTTTTATAGCAGGGGGATTGTAAGACTGCACGGGGTTCCTACGTTTATGATGTCAGACAGATGAGCTCGATTATAGATAACTTCTGGAGTTTTTTTCCAGAAGGGTTTTAGGGACACAGGTGAGTCTCAGTGTTGCATTACACCCTCAGACCGACGGACAGGCAGAGCGTACTATCCAGGAACTTGAGGATAGGTTGCGGTCCTGTGTTCTTGATTTCAGAAATAGCCGGGAGGGTTAATTGCCTCTTGTTGTGTTGCGTACGATAACAGATACCCTTCCAGTATTCAGATGGCACTGTATGAGGCCTTGTATGTAAGAAAGTGTAGATCGACGGTTAGTTGGTTCGACATAGGCGAGGTTCAGTTATTTGATCCAGACTTGATTCACGTGGTCATGGATAAGGCGAAGCTTATCCAGAAAAGATTATTGGTAAGCTCAGAGTCAGCAGAAGCTTTATGCAGATAACCGACGTTGACACATGGGGTTCAGGTTGACATTTAAGTATGAGTATTGTTATGTGGCCTCGTGTGGTATTATTGGTATGTGGGGGTTGTAAGGAGACTATGTCGCTATCTTTAAGTTTGACTCCCAAAAGAACATTCGGGGACGAATGTTTCTAAGGGGGGAAGAATGTTACACCCCGGAATTTCAGGAGATGTTTATATGAACGTACGTAAGAACTCAAAAATGTTAAGATTTGAGACGAGTAAAAATCTATCGGAATTTTGGATTTTGTCGGAAAACGAAATATTGCGACGAACGGGAGGGTGACATATGTCACCCCCCCCTTAGTGGTCTTGGACGAAAATGGCATGGATGAAATGGTCATTTGACCATAATTTAAAAGACCAAGTCTTGCAAAGGCAAGAGCTTGACATTGTTGACTAAGTCAAATGCCACTTGGCTTGATCCTTGTGAAAAGCATCCTAACCACCCATTTGTTCTAATCTTGACCCTCCATATATTTATATAAGCTTACTAGTGCAAGGCAAGGCTCTACACTTAGCAAATTTTCAAGAAAAACTTGATGAACTCTAGAGAAAGCTCTCGGCCAAGCTAGGGTTTCAAAGAAAAAAATTTCAATTGTTGTCCAATAATCTCCCCACTTTAAACCAAGGTACCTAAGGGTATTGTAAGTGTATCTCAATAGAAAGATCCCGGAAAAATGATGTTTTCGTGTTAGTCGCAAGGCGGAAACTAAAGGAGTTCTTCAACTTTGAAGTTGGAACTTGAAGATAAGTTCATCGTAAGCTTCTAAGGGTAGCTTGGAGTGGATTGGAATGTCTAAAAGGGGCGCTAAAGTTGCTAAGGATCGACTTGTAATCTTGGATCAAAATTGGGCTAAATGAGGTATAATCTTCGTCTTACTTTTGTAATTGAATATTCCATGTTATTATAAGCTAGAAATGATCATGTGATATGTGTTATGAAGTTTGATAAGTGTTATGGAAATTTGGAAGCTCAAATCCGAAAATGACATGTTGAGTCATTTGAAATGGAATTACAATTTGGTCGTTAACTAGAATTGTCGCATGTTAGCCACTTGAAGATTATAGTTGTCATAATCAATTGCGGCCTTATAACATGTTATGCTAACAACTTGGATTGAAATGGAAATTGGATAAGAATTGGTGTTATTGTACTCAATGTGGCCGAATTGGACTAGTAGTTTGTATTAGTTTGATATCTTTTGTGGGGCGGAATTTTACACGTCTAGTAGGCGTGTAATCCCCTATTGTTAATTGCATTGTTGGGCCTTAAATGTGGCGTGTTTGGTTATTGAATTCGGCCTTGAAAAAGGTGGCAAAGTATGTAGAAACAAAGGAAGTGTTGTCCGATTTTCCGTAGAATTTAGTGAATTTGCATTTGGAATATTCTACGTTTGAAGTAAGAAGTTAATAGACGTACTATGGTCATTATAGGTTGACATACTACGTACGACGAATTGGACTTAGCAAGTGGATTAAAACCGAAAAGGTATGTGGAACTTTCTTATCTCTTGAGCATGAATAAGTTGTAAATGTATAGTACGGTAGACGTACAAGATTTTGACAATCTAGGTCCATTTGATATCCTTGGCCTATTTTAAGAATGTCCAAGTTGATTGAGTTAGGAAATTAACTCACTTGTTTAAATATTAAGGATATCTTGGTTTTCAAAAGTTAAGAGACTTTAAGTATGTTGAAAGTATTATTGATACTTGTTTTGTTGGAGAGTTTAAGTCTTTTGGTTATAAAGAAGTATGTAAGTTGCTAATGTATAAAGCTAGTATAACGGCTTTATGGGAAGTTGGTTATAATAGCTTTATGGAAAGTTAAAAAGAGTGGTTTACTCTAAGTAATTTAAGTATGTTAAATGACTTGAAATAACTAAAGGCAAATTGATTTAAAGGCATCAATTGCTTAAGGTTTTAAAAGAAAGAAGTCACTTGATTTAGAAGCCCGAAAATGTATTTTTCTAAAAAGGTATTGTGACTTGTCTTAAAATGTAGTTATGACTTGATACTACGGTTATTAGTATCTTGGAAGTTTTATATGAAAATGAGTCATTTTAAAAGAATAGAAGTACGTAGTACTTTGGATTAAACTCCCGGATTTATAATGACATGTTAGTGTCTTAAGTAAACTAAAATGAGAGTGTATATGAATAAGGCTAATAAGAAGTTAGGGGGATTTCTTAACTTGCTTATTTATTGTATGATAAGCCGGTAGTGCTTATGTTATGTATGATAAGCCGGTAGGGCTTATGTTATGTATGATGGCCAGTTGAGATAGGGTAAAAGTATATCTGAGGGGTAAATCCCCAAGATCGTTATACCACCTTCTCCAGGGTAAGAGTATATCTGAGGGGTAAATCCCCAAGATCGTTATACCACCTGCTTCAGGGTAAGAGTATAAATGAGGGGTAAATCCCCAAGATCGTTATACCACCTGTTTTCGTGGATTTGCTACCCATGATGCGAGGAATACCTCATGCGAGTCCTTATGGGCTTATGCGGGTGAAATAGTCCCATGCGGTAGTACACTATCACGAGGAATACCTCATGCGGGTCCACACGACTATCTGGGTGAAATAGTCCCGAGTAGGATTGCTTAATGATCTGCGGGCGGGTGGTCCCGCTTTGATCGCAGCTTCCTATTTTTATGTTGTAAGTATACTCTTGATTACTTTCATTGTTAGTAAGGCAACGTATGTCGTTAATTGAGTTATCATACATGTCTCCGTTTATTATAGACTTATGATTTCATTACGATGCTTTCGATTTCACATATTTGGTACATGTTGTCTTGACCTCGCCGCTGCGTTAAATCTGCGTGTAGTCAGATTCTTGATCCTCGCTCTTAGGATCATTGTTCAGATGTTGAGAAGCTCCTTTATTCCGGAGGCTTATCCCTGGTATTGTCAGTTGTTGTACATTCAGGGGTATGACGGGCCTGTCATGAGTTGTTATTCTAAGTGCTGTAGTCACATTGTGGTTTGGGTTGTAAAGAAAAAAAAAATGTACTGTTTTATTTGTATAGTTTACGGAAGGTGGCCTTATCGGCTAGCCTGTTGCTATTTTATGTTTAAGCATTTTATCAGTTGTGTATGTTCATTGCTATTCTCTCGATGTATCTGAGAGGGTGCGGATAGTGGCACGATCGCGAGCGAGTCTGGTCGTGTGATTGCTCTCGGCCAACACCCCCCTTAGGCTTAGAAATTATGCAATTATTGTTGATTAATCCCAATACTTAAACCAAGTGTCCCTAGTAGTGTTCTAAGGTTATCCCAACACAAAAATACCGAAAATACTACGTTAATCCGTTAGTCGCAACGTGAAACCCTAAGGTGATCTTCATATATTTGGATGAAGCTTGAAGAGAAGTTGTTTAGGAACTTCTAAGGGTTGCTTGGAGTGGATTGGAACATAAGGATTAGGAGCTAAAGTTGCTAAGGATCGACTTTTAGATCTTGGAATAATTTGGGCTTATTGAGGTAATAATATTTGTCCTTCTAATGTAATTGGAGATTACATGTTCGGGGGGGCTGAGTTCATGTCCGCGGGTCTAGGTACTCAGTTGTGGATCCGCGAGCTTAGGATCCTTGTTCAGCGTTTTGGATAGCTCTAATGTTCCGGAGCTTATCCTTATGGCTAGGTATATTCAGTGGTACGACGGGGCCTTGTCCCGTCACAGTTGTTGTCAAATTCTTAGAGGTCTGTATTCATATGTGGGCTGGACTGGTGAGAGTTATATTTACATTGTTGTACCGTGTAGACCCAGTTGGGTATGGTATAATTATACGGCAGCCTTATCGGTTTTGCCTTTGCGTTAAGAAAAAAAAATGATGAGTGTTATTATCTTCCGCGTGTTACTCATGTTGTATGTATAGAAGGGTGCCCAGGTAGGGTACCAGTCGCGGGCCCGGGGTTCGGGGCGTGACATTCGGATCCTCTAGTTGATGTAAAAAATAAAATGAAATTTAGCACACAAATATATAAGTGTATGTGATATTAGTGAAAATTAATGGAAGCAAAGATATAATTCAATTATTGAAAAACAAAATGTATATCAATTCATGACGTAACATTGCAAACGACTTACGACCCATCGTGTGCATATCATCTAACAATAGACGATTGTCTCGATTTGTCTTACTTTCTGCCTGTGAGATAAAAATAATAGGTTAGAATAATATTACCTCATTTTTACACGAAAATATAAGCACATTTACTTGAATACCTTAATCTTTTCACAATGTCAATAATTTAAGAGGTCCTGAAACTGAGGTACTAAAAGGGTGTCAGGTTTGTGAAGTCATCTTAACTCATCACTATCATATTTATAGAAGTGATTCTTCTTAATTCTGCATTTATAACTACGCCAACTTGCCTTAACTGCCTCCATTGCATATTTCCTTCCATCTTCAGCAACCATATATTTTTCCTATAACAATCATTAAAGCGACACATTAGTAATAGATAAAGGTCTAGAACCAAGAATATACTCGTAATATTTCAAAGAAAAATATTGCAACAGACCAAAACATAATTTCATATCTTGTAAAATCTGATCTTTTTCACGCTCATCATCATGCCATGTCATGTACTTCGTTGTCTCTTTGCACATGAATAACCTTTGCAATCTTTTCTTTATTGAAAAGTACCTAAGGATCTTATTAGGAATCATATGGATCTTTCCATTTTCATGTCGTGTGTCATTCTCGGTATCATTCGACTTCTATCTTGGTGTCTCACAAACATGGAAGTTTGTAGCATTTGCATGTTCTTCCCAATACAACATGCAATCATTGGGGCATGCATCTATTTTAGTATAATCCAACTCTAGTACTTTTAAAACACTCTTAGCTTCATTAAAAGACTTAGGCAATTTTGCTTCGGGTAACACCTCCCTTACAAGCTCTAATATATCGGCAAATGCAACAATGGTAAGCATGTGATCACACTTCAAAATAAATAGTCGAATCATAAAGGAAAACTTTGAATGTTTCTTGCATCCGGGATATAGTTCCTCGTGACCTTCTTCAACTAACTTGAAAAACTTTTTTGCCTCGTCATTCGGCCCCTCTCTAAAAACATCACGAGTATCATTCAACAACCCTGCTATGCATCATTGCAATCATCCATATTTGATTTTTCATTATGATCCAAATTAGTTCTTTCTCTTTCAATTTCGATCCCTAATTCAGATAACTTATCTGTTCTTGGCACAAAACCATTACATATTAGGTGATCTCTCACAACATTCTCATGGTGCCAATAACGATAGTGACAACTATCACATGGACAACAAATTTGGTTTCCTTGAGACGTTGTTGCAAAATCCTTTTTAATATACGCGTCTACTCCTCGTTCATATTCATTACTCAATTTGACAGTCATTCACCACTCATTAGTTCCACAATCCATTTCCTCAATGTAATATTTAAGAGAGTTACCTTAATTAAAGGTACAACATCAAAATAAGTATAAATAACATTATAGTAACTATCCAATCAAATTCAATTTATTCAAAATTCTCAAGAAAGCTCTCTATTTAAAACTTCATCACAATAGAACCAAATTGTCAAATTCACTTAATCAGATTCACAATAAAACCAAATTGACAGCTAGAACTGAAAAGCTTATAAAAATTATTCACTTAATCAAATACCCAATAAGTACTCAAAATTGAAAAAAAAAATGAAAGAGTTCTTGATTTTGGATTCTTAAAACTCCAATGAGAATGGACTATAGACTAACTTATTAGAAAAGATGATTTTAAGACCTATAAACATAATAACGTAAGGGGAAGGTAAAACGACGGTAAAACGTAATCTAACCTTGGAGAAGACGACAAATTGGATGCGACGACGAGTGAAAAAGGGCGACGACGAGCAGTGGGGGAAGGGGATGGCGACGACGTTGAGCAGTGGGGGAAGGAGGTGCGACGATGACAGTAGGGGAAGGGGGTGCGATGGCTAGCAGTGGGGAAAGGGGAAGGGGGTGCTACGCTACAACAGTGGAGGGAAATGAAAATTTCGCAGGTTTTTTTTAGGAACTGAGGCGCGACTAAATGAAATATAAAACTGCAGGGTAATTAATTTGATATACAGTCCGTCGCATTAGCCTCTTAGGGTCGTTGCATTAGAAGGGCTAATGCAACGGTCTGTCCCAAACGTTGCATTAGAATCTCAAACCTGTCGCATTATACCAGCTAATGCAACGGTCCTTAATTGCCGTTGCATTAGCTTAACTTTTGGTTTTGTTACACACTAAGTCGTCGCATTAGCCTGATCTAATGCAACGGTAATACATTAGGCGTTGCATTAAACTTTTAGAGTCGTCACATTAGGCCAGAAATGTAGCAGTGCAGAGCATCAAGAGAATAAGTTTCTTATGCAGATGGAGTTGATCAAGAAGACGAAGGAGGAAGCCTATCACTGATTAAGACAATCCTTGTCAAAAAATGGATTACATGCGGACGAAGATAGATGTGATGCTAACAATAAAAAAACTCTGAGTCATTTAATGGCTTGCTGAAATTTGCATGGGGGTTACCCGTTACTGCAATGGTGAGAATGAGTTTCAAGCAAGTTGTGGTAGTTCATCACTAGATCAAAAAAGGCCAAAGCAATGTTAGAAAAATGTGCAAAATGGATATCAAAACCAACAAAAGTATTCGAGCATCACAAAAGAAAGTGTGAGAAATACTGAATGACTGAGTATAATCATACATAACATATATTTGAAACCAAGCCTTGTGTGATTTTGATGATTTACAAAGCACTTGAACATGTACAGTGTGCCTGGCTCAATGAAATAATACAAATGTATGGTTATTGTGAAAGTACATGTTTCATCTCATTCAAGTGAACAATAAACAATTAGAGGCATTGATGATATTGATGTTCCATTCCATTTAATACAGAACAAGATAGTTTGCTCTAGCAATAAATGAATTAGACCTGGTGACAAAGTGAATAAACCAGGTCCATAAAAGTATTCCACCACACAAACTGATGCAGACAATACAAAGGAAGGAGAGATGAATCAGCCAAGAGAAAGCATCTTATTAAGAAAGGTTAAGCATACAAGCTTGATCTACCTCAAATGATCAGCATATGTAGGGGTTGCATGAACTAGGTTCGTGCACTTATTCTATCAGAAGAAGAGATGACTCAACTACAAAGCAGATAAATAATAAATAGAACAGGCATGAAAAATGTTCTATTCCATGGAGTCATCACATGCAACATATGAAAGGACATGTGCAGTAAATGAATCGTCAAAAGTGAAGAAATCATCAGGAGAAGAAGTAAATAGAGCAGACGAAAAATTCCAGGTAAAGCACATGAAACAAGTATGTCAACATGTTCCATCAAACATCTCAGAATCAGGTTAATTAGATGTTGCATGTAAGAGAGTAGATCTATGGAACAGGTATTTGAACATGTTTTAGCTCAGAAGACTATGAGGCTGTTATACCCCGTATTTCCAGAGTATGTACGTAAGGACGTACGTAGAAAATTTGAAACTTGTACTAAGGCTTGGCCGAATTAATTTTGTTCACAACACCCGTTTAGAGTCGTTTTTCGACGAAACGTTTTCACAGCTTTCGTAGGGGAATTTCCGGCTATGTCATTTCTAATTTTTGCGGATTTTTCCGAGAGACGAAACATTTTGGACCAACGGGAGGGCGACACTTGGCACCCTCCAATTGGTGGACTTGAACGTCCATTTGGACGATTTGGACAAAGTGGAGCACGTTTTTGGTGCCTTGGAAAAGTCAAGGAGTTGGTAGGATATTTGTGTTGGTAAATCCTAGCCCTACACTTGCCTAACACATGGATTGATCTTGGCCTTTGGTTGGCCATCCCTTGACCTATAAATACCC
The DNA here is from genome assembly GCA_029844215.1 of Przewalskia tangutica. NCBI lineage: Eukaryota > Viridiplantae > Streptophyta > Magnoliopsida > Solanales > Solanaceae > Przewalskia > Przewalskia tangutica. Next base: position 66,858,932 of record CM056734.1, read on the forward strand.
CTTAAGGTTGAAGACTTCTTCATCCAAAAATGCCTAAGTCTTGAGAGCTCTTCCTCCTCCCTTCACCTGTTCTCGCCCTTTCCCCTCGCCGAGAGCCCTCCCCTGAGTTGGCCTTGTGGCGAGACTTCACCCCTCCTTGTGGTGTTGTTCTCAGATATGTACCCCCCTTTTTGGTGTAGAAATACTCTCAAAAGTATTGTTATAATGCCCAAATTACCTTAGCCATATACCTTGTTGTATTCTAAGGTTATACCTATACGAAAAGCCAGAAAATACTATTATACTTCCCGTCAGTCACAAAACCGAAACCCTAGGAAAATCTCCATAGTCCGTTGAGTATTGTGTAGAAGTTGGTTAGAACTTCTAAGGTGGTTTAGAGCTGGTCGAGCGCCGAGTCGAGCTAAACGATTGCCCAGATCGACTTTAAGCTAGGATAATTATGGGCTTATCGAGGTAATTATCTTGTCCTCTATTGTAATTGGAAATTACATGATTGCTTGAATATATAGTTGAAGTATACTATATAATAGAATCGAACGTAGTTATCGCAATGTCTTTTGACTTAAGCCCGAATTTAAAGAAGAGTACCGAATGTAATTACATAGGGTCAGACTGTGAGACTTGTGTAGTAGTACCATGGAGTAGAGTTGTACAGTTAGGGTTAGATGTATAACCCCCGGTTGGCTTGGTAGCCTACCGATAGAGAGAGATTTACGCCATTGCGGGAGAGTCGCCGAATTTTCGGTAGAATGTTCTACGAAGAGACCTAATGTTAATAAGCGCCTTGTGGCCTTATAGGTGGGAGTACTACGTGTGGCACGATCTGCTTGGCTTAAGGAGTAGCCGACGGTTGAGCGTTTTGCTATTAGTCGATACTGCCGCGAGGTATGTGAACCTCTTCCTATCTCTTCTAGCATGATATGTGTGAACTATGTAGTACGGAGACGCATACGTGCTAAATGTATTTGATTGGTGTAAAACATAAAGTGTTATAACGGCTTTATGGGAAGTTGGTTATAACGACTTTATGTTGGTTAGAAAATACATGTGGTTTTTAAAAGGTAATCGATTTGAACTATAAGCGCTTGTTATGTGTTAATAAAGAACTTGAAGTATTTCAAAAGATTTTGAATCATTTTGAAAGAAGTAATACTTGGTTTTGAAAACTTAAGAGTTATACTAGCTTTATGGGAGGTTAGGTATAACGGCTTAAGAATGTTTCTTCGATTTGGAAATCGAATGTGTATCGACAAACCATCGCAAGCGTTAATAAAAGGAAATGTTACGACTAATTAAGTATTAATAAAACCAGAGAAACTTCCATCTGCATAGAAACTAAGATGAGACAAAATGATATTTCCTAGATCATGGCTTTTGTAATAAGATTGTTATAAACAAGAATATCCTACTCACATGTACGGCTTAGGTTTCTCAGATTGTTTAAAGGAGAATTATATTCTTAAATGAATAAGATTATGAACTACTGAAACCGTTCTAAAATGAGAAACTCGAACATTGGAAATTAGGCAAACTTAAACATTGGAAAAGAATGTTGCTACTTGATTTTACAAAGAGAAGTAATTGATTTACTTTAAAAAGATAATCACTCTATGTTCATATACTACCGTATTGTGTGGTTTTGTGAAGTAACGTATCTTGTAAAGATTTAATGTATGAAGTGCTTTGGGGATAGGTACAACTTGTTAGTAGAAAGTACCTTGTGTGAATAACTTGATTGTATTGGTTTGTGATAGCCTTGTAATACTTTCTTGTTGACTTGATAAGTAAGCATGTTAGGATGCTACGTGTGTTAGTATCTTGTGATTATTATGTGAGGGGGTCACTCCTGTTGTGCTTACGTTGTTAAACGTTAAGCCCGTTATCGTTATTGTATCACATACCCTCGACTTATTATACCGAGGGCTTGCCACCCTTGATGCGGTCTTTACGGCTACGCGGTCCTCGTGACTACGCGGAGCGCGGTAGCTCCGTGATTTGATCATTCGGGTGTTTAGCCCGACGCGGGATTCTACGCGGTCTGTTGAGACTATGCGGTCTTTTGAGACTATGCGGTTGCGGAGCCTGGCGGATACCGAGGGTTGGCCGCCTTCGACGCGGTATACCTCAGCGATGCAGGACTACGATTCGAGGAATACCTCACGCGTCCGTGTGACCTATGCGAGTCGCGAGTTCGAGAATAGACACGCACATTGATATTGCGGGCGTGGCCGCCTTCGATCATGTAGTGCGGTCTAGAAAGACCTCGGATACGGTTGTGGTATTTTTGGTGCGTGGGTCTTAGTAGTCGGCTATGCCTTCAGACTTGCCCCGCACGGTTTTATTGTGATAACTTTGAGGCGTGAGTCACGACTTGACATATCGCTATTTGTTGGATCGTAGTTTGCTTATCATACATGTCTCCGCTTTATAGACTATTATGATTTCATTTACTGATTTTTAGTTTCACATACTCTGCACTGCAGATCGACCTCCTTCGGGCTGCGTTCATGCCGCAGTTGAGGTACACCGCCGTTGATCCTAGCCTCGTGGTCACGCCAGCGTTGGGAAGCTCCGTTTCTCGAGGCTTATCGATGTATAGTCCGTCGTAGTAAGTGTTTACATTCGGGGTTTGGCGGGGCCCGTCCCCGCCATAGTTGTCGTATCATTTCTTAGGTGCGTAGTATCGCTGTGGCGTGGTTTGTAAAAGGATTGCCGCTCATTTGTAAAAGAGTTGATGGTTATATATATGCCGAAAGGCAAGTTTTCTGATTATTGTTTTATATTTCGTTATCTCATGTTGTTGTTTTATGTTCCGCCGATTACTGATGTTGTGTCACTAGGTGCCCGGTAGGCACCGCCACGCCCGCCGGGTCGTGACAAAAGTGGTATCAGAGCGATTAATCCTCGGAAAGTGTCTACGCATCAGATCGATGAAGTTCGATTATCGGTGTGTTGTGCACCACACCAATAATCGTGAGGCTATAGGATATTTAGGATTGGTTTCTATTCTTCTCACTCGAGATCGTGCCTTAGAGTATGTTGTAAGTTGACCCTCCGACGAAATTCTTTCCCTATCGTTATGCCTCCGCGTAGGCAACCCGCCCGGGAGGGCAAGGCACCGGCGAGCCGCGAGTAGAATTCAGAGGGTTACGTGGCACAGCCCAATCATTACCTAGGTAATGCTTCATTCGGGATTTCGCGACGCCACTAGCCCAAGAAAGTTTAGCACGGCGGCAGCCTACTGCGCCATGACATTTGAACCTTTAGTTCCACGCATCGAACAAGTGAAATTAGATTGCAAGAAGCGACCACATTAGCTATGGATTTGGCTACGCAGAGAGTATACCGATGTATCGCGAGTCTTGATGACTACCCAAGAGAAGGGTGCAAGAGTAATCCTTGCTTAGGCTTGAGCATGGCTCGTACGGGCTTATGCGCAAAGGCCGAGAAACATAGAGATCGACGGGTTAACCGGCGATGCAGAAGAGGCCGAGCAAGAAGGTCCTTTGGTAACTTTCGAGGCGAGTCGCCTCACCGAGATTAGATTATGCACTCCACCATGCAGAGTGGTCTTCCACGGATTTCGGGGCGTTCGAGTATGCAGAGTTGGTGAACTCGTGGCTTCCGCTCATTAAGATGGCGACGTCATCCCGGAATGTCGTCTTTTAGTTGGTACTTGTTGTACCTTGCGCCGTCAGGGCCATGTGTCGAGAGAGTGACCTAGTAGGAGGACTTTGCCTTCAGTACCGGTGGGTAGTTCGTCACCTTCCTTAAGCTATGCGCCCTACGGGGCAGGTTTGATTAGAACGACTAAGGGGAATGAAACAGTAGTTACAGATAGATCTTTAACCCTCTAGAGTTCAGTATGTGTGATAAGATGGGTATATCATAAGTGCTATGTTTTGATAGCAGAGTGTTAATGTTGTGATTAGAAATCTTGGTTAGCTAACCAAGTAAGATTTGGGGGATAGAAAAGTGTGAACCTTAGAGTTTTATACGTAGAGATCTTAGAGGTAAGGCCATCTCGATGTAAAGGTGTAGTGTTGTGTTTGATCCTTATTGGAGTGCATAGTGCACGTGAGCTACGTTTGGGATAGGTCCCTAAGTAGTGTGAAATGAAAGGTGGTAGTTGAGCTAAGAAGACCGCTAGGTTTTCGTAACGTGTTTAGTGAGATTGTTAGGATCGGGAGCTAGTATTTTGCGTGTCACGGGTCGGGGGCCCGCTGCGGGTCAACCCGCGTAGGTTTGGTGGTGGGTCGGTTGTGGTGGTCCCGCCGTGTTAGGTTACGAGGTGTTAGGCCCAAGTTTAGTTAACCAACAGACGAGTTCGTGGACGCGTTCGACCAGCTGGTCGGGCCGACAAGCAGCCCATCGTGTTCTTGATCGGGACCGTTCACTCGCAGATGTTGATTTATCGTAAGAGGTTGTAAGGTTGCACGGGTGCCTACCTTTACCTTATGGCGCGATGGAGCCAGTGTTACTACTGTTTTGTTTCGGAAGTTTTACCGAGCATGTGCTAAGAACTGGTGAGTCTCAGATCGCATTCGCCCCGCCGTGTGGACTTCGTGGTAGTTGTGGGACTGTTGTCTCTGTAGAGGAGCGTTTAAGCTACCATTTCGTGTTCGATGTCGCCTTATGAAGCCTTGTGGCGGAAGTGTAAGTTGCCGGTCGATTGGTTCGATGTTGGCAAGGTTCGCGATAGTGCGAGCTTGTTCCAGCAGATCGTGGATAGTGAGAAGCTTGGCTAGAAGAGGTTACGCACCGTAGATATCGTGCGGATAAGCGCGACGACGCCAGAGTTGACGGTCGGTCTTCAAGGTACCACCGATTGGGTGTGACGAGTTTTGGGAAACAGAGGAACTTAGCCCGAGTTACTTTGGGCCTTTGTGAGTTCATGTGAAGAATAGGCCAGTTGCCTATATGTTAGCATTTGTCGTCCGACTTAGAGGCCGGACGTCCGGTCTTTCGTTTTGTTATATTCGGGAAAGTATCGAAGATCCATCCAGAGTGTTCCCAGTTAATGATGACCACGTTAGAGATAGTAACCTCGAGTTTTGGATAATCGGCGAAGATCGTAAATATGGTAAGAGTTCGAGTGCACGACTACGCCTCGAGGATCGCAGCACCGGTACCATTGTTGGGTCGTCGAGCAAGGCTCGCGACAAAGTGACAAAGTGGTGTCATTTGGTGATGTTAGAGGTGTTTCCTCGTGGACTTGGATGTATGTTTTTATGTGCGCGGGTGTTTCTGTGGCCAGATGTGGCAGGATTGTGCTCGTAAGTATAGTAGTGACTGGCGCGCGTTTGTTTTGAGACTTAGAAGGAACATTCGACGAATGTTTCTACGAGGAGAATGTTATACCGTATTTCCGCAGTATGCACGTAAGGACGCACGAGAAAATTTGAAACTTGTACTAAGGCTTGGCGAATTAATTTTGTTCACAACACCCGCTTAGAGTCGTTTTCGACGACACGTTTTCACAGCTTTCGTAGGGGAATTTCCGGCTATGTCATTTCTAATTTTTGCGGATTTTTCCGAGAGACGAAACATTTTGGACCAACGGGAGGGCGACACTTGGCACCCTCCAATTGGTGGACTCAACGCCCATTTGGACGATTTGGACAAAGTGGAGCACGCTTTTGGTGCCTTGGAAAAGTCAAGGAGTTGGTAGGATATTTGTGTTGGTAAATCCTAGCCCTACACTTGCCTAACACACGGATTGATCTCGCCTTGGTTGGCCATCCTTGACCTATAAATACCCCTTAAGGTGAAGACTTCTTCATCCAAAAATGCCTAAGTCTTGTGAGCTCTTCCTCCTCCCTTCACCTTGTTCTCGCCCTTTCCCTCGCCGAGAGCCCTCCCTCGAGTTGGCCTTGTGGCGAGACTTCACCCTCCTCAGGTGTTGTTCTCAGATATGTACCCCTTTGTGGTGTAGAAATACTCTCAAAAGTATTGTTATAATGCCCTAATTACCTTAGCCATATACCTTGTTGTATTCTAAGGTTATACCTATCTAAAAGCCCGTAAAATACTATTATACTTCCCGCTACACAAACCGAAACCCTAGGAAAATCTCCATAGTCCGTTGAGTATTGTGTAGAAGTTGGTTAGAACTTCTAAGGGTGGTTTAGAGCGGTTGAGCGCCTGAGTCGAGCTAAACGATTGCCCAGATCGACTTTAAGCTAGGATAATTATGGGCTTATCGAGGTAATTATCTTGTCCTCTATTGTAATTGGAAATTACATGATTGCTTGAATATATAGTTGAAGTATACTATATAATAGAATCGAACGTAGTTATCGCAATGTCTTTTGACTTAAGCCCAATTTAAAGAAGAGTACCGAATCGTAATTACATGGTCAGACATAAAGAGACTTGTAGTAGTACCATGGAGTAGAGTTGTACCGTTAGGTTAGATGTATAACCCCTGGTTGGCTTGGCAGCCTACCGATAGAGAGAGATTTACGCTGCCATGGGGAGGTCGCCAATTTTCGGAGAATGTTCTACGAAGAGACCTAATGTTAATAAGCGCTGTGGCCTTATAGGTGGGAGTACTACGTGTGGCACGATCCGCTTGGCTTAAGGAGTAGCCGACGGTTGGAGCGTTTTTGCTATTAGTCGATACTGCCGCGAGGTATGTGAACCTCTTCCTATCTCTTCTAGCATGATATGTGAACTATGTAGTACGGTAGACGCATGTGCTAAATGTATTTGATTGGTGTAAAACATAAAGTGTTATAACGGCTTTATGGGAAGTTGGTTATAATGACTTTATGTTGGTTAGAAAATACATGTGGTTTTTAAAAGGTAAATCGATTTGAACTATAAGCGCTTGTTATGTGTTAATAAAGAACTTGAAGTATTTCAAAAGATTTTTGAATCATTTTGAAAGAAGTAATACTTGGTTTTTGAAAACTTAAGAGTTATACTAGCTTTATGGGAGGTTAGGTATAACGCTTAAGAATGTTTTATCGATTTGAAATCGTAATGTGTATCGACAAACCATCGCAAGCGTTAATAAAAGGAAATGTTCTGACTAATTAAGTATTAATAAAACCAGTAGAAACTTCCATCTGCATAGAAACTAAGATGAGACAAAATGATATTTCCTAGATCATGGCTGCTGTAATAAGATTGTTATAAACAAGAATATCCTACTCACATGTAAGGCTTAGGTTTCTCAGATTGTTTAAAGGAGAATTATATTCTTAAATGAATAAGATTATGAACTACGAAACCGTTCTAAAATGAGAAACTCGAACATTGGAAATTAGGCAAACTTAAACATTGGAAAAGAATGTTGCTACTTGATTTTACAAAGAGAAGTAATTGATTTACTTTAAAAAGATAATCACTCTATGTTCATATACTACTGGTATTGTGTGGTGTTGTGAAGTAACGATCTTGTAAAGATTTAATGTATGAAGTGCTTTGGGGATAGGTACCCGAACTTGTTAGTAGAAAGTACCTTGTGTGAATAACTTGATTGTATTGGTTTGTGATAGCCTTGTAATACTTTCTTGTTGACTTGATAAGTAAGCATGTTAGGATGCTACGTGTGTTAGTATCTTGTGATTATTATGGGAGGGTCACTCGCAGTGCTTACGTTGTTAAACGTTAAGCCCGTTAATCGTTATTGTATCACATACCCTCGACTTATTATACCGAGGGCTTGCCACCCTCGACGCGGGTCTTTACGGCTACGCGGTCCTCGTGACTACGCGAGCGCGGTAGCTCCGTGGATTTGATCATTCCGGTGTTTAGCCCGACGCGGGGATTCCTATGCGGTCCGCTGAGACTATGCGGTCTTTTGAGACTATGCGGGTCGCGGAGCCTAGCAGATACCGGTGGTTGGGCCGCCCGACGCGGTATACCTCAGCGATGCGGGACCACGATTCGAGGAATACCTCACGCGGTCCGCATGTGACCTATGCGAGTGCGAGAGTTCCAGAATAGACGCGCGACATTGATATTGCGCGAGTGGCCGCCTTCGATCATGTGGTGCGCTAGAAAGACCTCGGGATACGATTTGTGGTATTTTTGGTACCGCTGGTCTTAGTAGTGGCTATGCCTTCGCACTTGCCCCGCACGGTTTTATTGTGATAACTTTGGCGTGAGTCCCGACTTGACATGATCGCTTATTTGTCAGGATCGTAGTTTGCTTATCATACATGTCTCCCGCTTTATAGACTATTATGATTTCATTTACGATTTTTAGTTTCACATACTTGCACTGCATCGACCTCCTTCGGGCCGCGTTCATGCCGCAGTTGAGGTACACCGCCGTTGATCCTAGCTCGTGGTCACGCCACGTTTGGGAAGCTCCGCTTCTCCGAGGCTTATCGATGGTATAGTCCTCGTCAGAGTAAGTGTTTACATTCGTGGTTTGTGGCCCCGTCCCGCCATAGTTGTCGATCATTTCTTAGAGGTCCAGTAATGCTGTTGTGGGGGAGTTTGTAAAAAGGATTGTCGCTCATTTGTAAAAGAGTTGATGGTTATATATATGCCGAAAGGCAAGTTTTCACAGATTATTGTTTTATATTTCTGTTATCTCATGTTGTTGTTTTATGTTCCGCCGATTACTCTGATGTTGTGTCACTAGGGTGCCCGGGGTAAGGCACCAGTCACGGGCCCAGTTTCGGGTCGTGACAGAGGCTGGAGTACCAAGTGGTTGAACCAGGTCCAATAACATGTTTCAAGCAAATCATGTAGCGACTAGAATTTATGTGTCTTTATGGAAAATACTTGGTGTTCAAGGCAGCAAATTCTATGTGATATTCATCAGGATCTCGCACCATACTTATCAAGATAATTTAGCGTCCTACAAAAAAAATATACGAGAAGGTGTAAGAATCCTAATCAAACTCAAACCTATTCTGTCTTGATGGGTTCTAGATTACATAGTCATAACTTGATTTTGCAGAGATTCACCATTGTAGTAGAGTTGGGAGTAAATCCTACATAGGTGTAGGTCGTGTTTTTTATTGTCCTGGTGAGTTGGGTGATTTCCATGTAAATTTTTTTGTGTCTTTTACTTTATTATTCTTTAACACAGAGAACATGTAGGGTAACATGGTTCATTCTATAGGAAAAAATTAGGTACCACATAGGATAAAAGACTACGTGTGCAGTTTAACAGTAACATTCACAATATTTGTGAGAATACGAGAACGTGCATACGTGGTAAGTGGAAATCATACCACATGCCATGTTATCATTCCTTCAAGTTTGTTGAGATAATTGGAAAGGGGGTATCACAGTATGTGGCACCGAAATACATCCTGAAAAGTTATGCAAAAACGTGTAAATGTCGATTTTTCCCATGGTGATGATTGTTACTGGTCACCAGAGCCATTTGCTATGATTTTTAATAAAAAGTATATCTAAATTATATGTACGAGCAAACACTAAGATTTCCATTTAAATGGATATTCTAGATAGGACATACTCTCGAAAGTGCTTAATGTGCAATGAATTTGGTCATGATAAGCATAAGTGTTCCCTACGGGATCATAGTGAAAGTACTTCTCGTGGTGGCAGAACCTCTCATGGTAGCAGAACCTTTAACTGTGGTCATAATTTATGAATGTGTTTTAAATCTTCTTATTATTTTTGAATTATTAAGAATGATGTATCTTAAGTATTTTTCTATTTGTTATGAATGATGTATTTTATTTATTTTTGGAATGTTCTGAATTATTCATTTTAAGTATTTTAAGATTGTTGTGAATGATGAAATTTATAAATAAATTATCTTAAAAAAGATAGACATAATAATGATAAAGACTCATAAATACAATTATTAGAAAAATAGTTTATTCTTCATCACTTTCTGATACCACCTCTTCATCTTCATCATTTTCATCTTCTTTTTTACTTTCTTTCTCTTATTCATCTTCTTCTCCGTCTTCCTCATTGTAGTCTAGATCCCAGCTATCATCATTAGGAGCACTTGCTAGATTGACACAACAATATAACACTCCTCAATTTAATATTTGTGGTAAATATTTTGGAAGGCCTATTCATTCTTGAATTATTAGATAAACTAGATAAGAAGAATCTCGATGAAGATTTTTAATTTCTAACAGTTTTCAATTATCTTTTTCATCCCCTCCACAAATATTAATATCGTCTAAAGCATGATAAATGTTTGCTTGTTGCGCAACGGCTTTCGCGCTAGTGCGCTCATCCGCTGTTTGTTGCTACGCAGTTTTAAGTTTATAGTATAGTTGCTTCGTTGTTGCCTAGTTGTTTGTTGTCCTGTGCTCTAGTAGTTGTAACACCCTGTTCGGGCTCTTGCTTCGCTGTTGCTAAGTTTATAGTTAATACATTTCTTATGATTAAGAGTATTATAAAGAACTAAGACTGTAAGGAGAGGCGTTCCATGCCTTGTTCTTCTTTTCACTTTTGGAGGTCTAAAATGTAGCCAACAAAGCTTGTGGCACAACTAAATTATTCCACCGACATAATACCTCGTAATCACATCTTTTTTAATCTAGCTGAACTCATTGAAACATTTCACCCTATATTATAGCTCTCTCATATTTTGAGAAGTGCGTGTCACCCTTAATTATGTGTCCATCAACTTTTAAATCAACATTGATACAAATAGATTGATTTTCAAAGGGACGAATAACATCATACCATTTTAGTTTTATCAGATAAATTTGTGTAACATCCTAACATCTTATTTTTTTAAAAATATGATTCAATTGTGTTTGTTTCTATCCTACCATGGGGATTTCTTGAGCTACCCTCACCTTTTTATCTATTTCTGAACCAACTATTGAATATAATATTTCTAGATATTCTTAAAATGTGAGTTTTCTACTGAATGTGTTATATAAAATTTATGTTATATAAGTGTGTCATATAAAACGGTCAAACTCCTACATTATATATTCAATCAAGGATGTAGAAACGTCATTTAAAAATGTTATAATCTATTCATATGGGCTGTCTTTTGCTACTTGCAGATAAAAAATTGTGTGTTTCCTTAATCCTTCTGATGTGTCATGTCAGTGGGCCAAAACACCTGCCCACTAATGTTGTGTGTGGTGAATAATTTGCCCTTTGATTAATGTCCAAAAGGCATGTGGTGACACGTGTAATGAGATCATCAACATGGCCAACATTGTTTTGTTGCATTCTTTTATTAAAGGATCCAATTTCCTATAGTTCATTTCAAAAGGAAAGTCAATTCATTCATCAGTTTATCAGTCTTGCCATCAACTAGGGTAAGAATTTAAATCAGAAAAGTCAATTAAACTTTAAGCACCTAAGCTAGATAGAATACATGGGCCACGTTGAATTTAGTGGGGTACTTGATGGCTGACATGGGAGTATTGTTGTACAATTATTTTTCTTCCTGTTCTATAAATAAGAACATTCTTTGTATATACAACAAATTCAATCAATCAAACAACTCAAATTTTTTATCTATCTTTATTTTATTCTTTACCTTACTGTACTCAACTGCATTCATGTTTCTTACCTCTTAGTTCACTCGTAACACCGTCCTAACGCTTTCTGGAGTAGTTGAGAACCCATTAATAGACATTAGAGTTCCGTTTTCAGTCCAAATCGCTTTAGTTAAGGAATCGGTTTATCTCCCGATTCGATCGGCCGATACAACGGCATAAAACAGAATCTGGGGCGAAAACATGTATTTTTATCCATTTTTAAGCGAAAGGCAAAAATTAAAGAACAACAATTTAAAAGGCAAAAAATCAAATACCATCCCATAGTAGGGGCATTTGTGCTGATGACCCTTTGGATCTACCAACTTGACAAAAAAATCTCACACAATTAATGTCAGTTGTATGAGGCACAAAACAAAGTTTTTTGTGAAGACAAGGTAATTTGGACCATTTAACTTAAACCAAATAAATTATTGACGTAAAACACATACATTACTTATTATTACCAGATTCCACATTCTAAAAAGGGAGTCCATATGCAGCTTTATTTATGCATTTTATGCATATAGGGTAATAGATGCATTCACCATTGTTCCTCAAATTCAGCACGTAAATTTTATCTTCACTTAGACATGGAACTATTTTCCTATGCAGCTTGCTCCCATTGTTGAATTCCTCTCCTACTAGTTCCCATTTGTTTAGTTCTAGCGTCAATTCACAGACCAGTGTGTACTACCAACTAATTAAGACCGAAATTACAACTCTCCCTTTTGTTTAAGGTAAAACGATTTTATTGATGACAGGAAAAAAAAACTCTTAACACCGAAATCATAGCTTACAACAGACCCTTGTGGTCCGGCTCTTCCCTAAATCCCGAGCATAGCGAGAGCTTAGTGCACCGGACTGTCCTTTTTTTATGTCGAACATATTATGCATGGTACATGATACAAGAGAGATCTAGGTCTACAACAAACCCATCAAGAGAACTGAAGCAAGCTTTGACAAATGAGGTTCCTCGAGGATCTGCAAAATAATTATTTTCAAAAGGCACACCAATGCTCCAAAGCATAGGGATTGTAGAAAATAATGATAGCACTCTCTGGCTAAACAAAACATGTAGCAACGCTCAATTTATAAGTTGTAACAAAAAATAGAATCAACAGTCCAACTTGCTGCACTACTGGTAAGCCTACCAACATAACCGTTTATTAATACTGCTCGCATTTGCCTCGGCCTTCGAATGTGTTAATAAGTCTGGCATTCCACATTATGTAACATGCACCTAAGAGTTGTGTGCATAGACTTTTAGGCCATTTTGCTTCCAAGGATCAAGCATGACCAGTAGGTTAATTGATTTGCAATGACGTCTTTGAAAGACTTGCTTCCAGTTCATTTAACTCTTCCACATCCAGGTCATCGTCATCGTCATCCACCTCATCATTATCAGGAATGTCTTTACCATCATGAATGTTCTGGGATGTTGTTAAGGGGTTTGGCTGGCCTCTAGCAGAATCTTGGTCCATCTGAAAAAGATCAACCAAGTACTAAGAAAATAATAACATGCTTTAGTGTGGAAAAAAGTAGTAATCACAAAAGAAGCAGGAAAGGCTGGCCAAATAACTTTAGCTGAACACAAATAATTGCTCAAATTCCTTACACATACAGATAATAACAGCAAATTTCCACTCATTTCATCATACCCCATGCTAGGTGGTACCCTACCCCATATCAATGACAGTTATGGGTGGATCAGAAAAGGCGTATGCCTCCAAACAATCCCTGAATCATATTAAAATAGAATGACAAAATGCTATAGAAAACATATTCACCTTCAGACTCTGATCTTTCATACTTGTCATAGGCCCCAACATCATCCACAAACCAGCTAAAATCCGAATGAAAAGCTCACGACCACTGTGAGAAAATCAGAAAAGAGAAGACAGGTTTATTTAACAATTACATGCATCTTGTTGAAGTGCACATACGATAAGCTCAACTAGAATGAGGAGTGCAACACATAATACCTCATGCAATCATTTTGGCTCTATCTGCCCTCAGTTTAGCCAAATTGGCCTCTCGTTCTTCTATTTCTTCCTTTTCCATTTCATGAATAACTCAGGGGTCAAAGGAGTTGAAGAAGTCAATTTTCCCGCTGCAAGCAAAGAAGAAAATCCAGGGGGAGAGCATGTCTATAGTGGCAATCCTTACCACCATTTGGGCAGACCCAAAACCAACCATATTGTTTCTTCTCCACAGCTTCCAAAAAGTATTTACATACCTGCAAATAGTTAAATCATTAAACACACAATAGCTACTAGCTAAAATTTAGTGTTAAATCCAAACAAAAAAGGACTAACTGAACCAACAAGTTTATATCATGTCCTGAATATGATTTTTACAAAGTTAGACTACAAATGCATATTGACATGAAAAGAAAAGGGGAAGTACTACTGTGTTAGTAGGTATATTCTTGTTATATTCCTGACTTTTTGATGCCACAACCTTCTACAAAGCCTCTTGACCCCAGTCCTCCATTGTTACCTGATCTTTTTCTTTTTTGACAAACAAAAGAAACAAGACCATTAAAACCGTAATCACGATTATCATAAGGTTGGGGGGTTTGAGTCAACAAGGAGGAAAGAAGCGGAAAAATCCACTGTTGGTCCCTGTGAAGGGAGTTTTCAGGGGTGCATTTACCATATAAAAAAGGGAAATTGACATAAATAGCTGTCAACCCAAAAAACTAGCCGGCAAATTTACAATATACACATATTATTTATAATGTATATTAGCTAGTGAATGTAAATATTTTTGACCGAGCAGCCAAATGTGTAACTTCCCCTATAAAAATCACTAAATATCAAAGAGTAAGATCCAGCTTAACTACCTTCATCACGCTTATCACTGAAGATGTCAATCTTCTCTCCTTTCCTTTGAACATTCAAATTGTGGGAGAACTTGCACTTAAAACCCTTGGCACATTGCCCTGCGTTAAAGAAATCGCACAACATAGATTTTGGGTCAACACCTTAAGATAAAGCACATATCATTATTTACTTTAATACAATGAGTGATGTAGCTATGTTTGCATAGCTAAAGATTAGAACATACCAAAGAGAGAAAACACAATAGTAATTGACACAAAGCAAAATAATCGATGATCCTTAAAGAGAGAACAACAATACAACAACAACTATGCCTCAGTCCCAAACAAGTTGAGGTCGGTTATATGAATCTCATTTCTTTATTTAAGCTCATTTCATATCATAAAGAGACAACAATAATAATCAACAACAATGGATCTTTTTCAATTAAATCAATAGCATGCATCAAATAAGCAACTTGGAGATACCGAACTCCTCTAAAACTTGCCAAAAAACATTAGTTTCGAGCATCTATGCTATATGATAGAAACTAGACGAACTTTGAGCATATCAGAGAAAAACTCTACCCATGAAGTATCCTTGTACCATATATGCATCACACTTTGCTTCGGCGTCCCCCTACCCAACCCAAAAGGAAAATAATAAATAATAAAATGAAGAGAGAATGACTTTTAAGATTGACACTAGTAGCTTGTTTGGATGATTGTTACCAATTATTTCACAATGTATCATATTATATTGAATATTTTAGTGTACTAATATGATAAATACAACTTTTGAATAGATTGTACTTTCCCATTACATAATATCACACATCAGCAATTTAAAGAGTACAACAACAACAACTACAACTGAAATCCCACAATGTGGGGAGCAATTTAAAGAGTGAACATACAATATTATAAAGAAAAGTAGGGTACATGATAGAGTTACTAAAAGAAAAGTAGGGTACAAGATAGAGTTATTATAAGAAAAGGTACGGTAAAGGATAAAATAGGATCATTAAATAATAAACAAGAAATTGAGGGAATATACATTTCAAGGGAGAAGAAAAACAAGAGCTGCCATGATTTCGGAACACTTCTCACTAAGTGAAGCTTGACTTCAAAAAGAAACATCTTCCATGAAATGCAAAAAATATCTGAAAATGAATAACATCTTCATGTAAAAGCTTGCCTTGAAAGGAAACAAGAAAATCAAGCATAATCATAAAGTAGGCTACATTAATGAAGACATCCATTCAGTGTATAGTGAAAAGGAGCACACTCACAATGGCCTCAAAGTCAGGGCTTGACAAGTTCATTATAGGATTTCGCATCAACAACAAAACCTGTAAGTCCAAAGGAAACAGATGAATACAATTTGCTAATCTGCCAGTTTAAATTTATTCAGGCCTAGGCAAGATAGAAGAAATTATAAAGGGAAGGTGAGAGGGTAAAGGAGAGCAGATGAAATTTATTTTTCTCATCTAAAACTCTCTGCTGAAACTTTCAAATTCCTGCAGATGCAGAAAATGCAATACATCGACACAATCATCTTGAGACAAATATCTTGTTGAACAAAATTGAAATAAGAGATTCCCTATCCAGAATTCATATATATTCTTCAGAGACATCTAACATGTTTTTCTACTTCTTTCAGCTCCTTTAGAAAGGGTTTCACTAAAAAAAATGTAATACCGCCCAACTAAATTTAGTGATGATCCTACCCTTTGGCATATGTTCCTCTATTGCTTGAGGGCGAGTTAAATTAAAGAATTCTGTCCAATTGTAACTAAGGATTACAGAAAATGGAATCAAGTAAAAAAAAAAACATCAAAGATATCATGGAAATAATTACATTAACTTTACCTAGCATAAGCATTGAAATCAACCAGAAAGTCACAGTATAAAGCTCAAGAGTTCTTAAGAGACGTGAAATAAGCAAAAGTGAGAAAATTTTGAAACTTGATATAAGTTCTATCTGACAAATTAAATGAAGTACATATCATAACGCAGACTGTAAATCATAATTATTATTGCCCTGAGAACATTGGACAAAAGAATTTACAGCTCCTTGGTGAAAGTAGTATCTTAGGAAGGAGTGACTGCGCAAGATCAGATATAAACTAATCAGCTTCTTCAAAGTGAGAGTCAATTGCATAAAAAAGGAGTGCTATATAAAAATTATTCTAGGACAGATATTATTTCAAATGCTTGTTCACTAATCTTACTGCCTGCCAGCTGGAGATTCATCCAGCAGGTCGAGGATAGGAAGGAAGATAAGAAAGAGTTGAATGCAAATGGAATTGATTATCAATCGAATCAATAGCTATTCTTTAACAAAATCATTTGCGGCCATTAGCAAAAACACTTCACACTAGTCAGACTAAATCCTACAAAGTCCTGGTCAATTACATAGACAAATGAAGCAAATGTAAAATACTAAAATGCTTAATTTACCATGGATCCAAAACTCACTGTTACAAAATTAATAGGTCCATCTCCTTCAGCTTCTGTAGATGACCTTTAGTGTCTGGGTGAAAGACACTCCCAATAAAGCTATAGACTTCTGCAAAGTCAGGTATGCCTGTAATGGAACAGAATAAACATCAAAGTGACACTCAGAACTTAATATAGAGCAAGAGAGTAAACAACAAAGTGGAAATTAGACAGACCCTGGTCCGGACTCACAGTAAGAGCAAACTGACAAAAGAGAAAACAGAAATACCATTTTAACCCAGTTGAGCCATTTGGCAAGCTTTGTCAATCAATCTTCAAGGAACTTTTCTTTTCTTGAGTACGACATTTGCATAATAAAAAGTTTTATGTGTAGATTTGGATAAGCCAAGGACCAAAATTGGAATTACACTAAAGCAATGGGATCAAAGTTGCAATTTTCCAAAAGAACTAGGATTTGGCAAGTGGATTATTCTTCTTTTCTAGGTTGAGCTGGCAACACATCAAAAACCAAGAAAATTGTCGTGCATGATCAAGAAATAACCATGACAATATTAGCTGTGTGTACCACTGGGAAATGATATGTGGTACCAATTAAATAAGTAGGACAACTAAAAATGAAAAAGCTACATATGCACATGCTCAATTGAGAAGCCTTATGACGGAACAACTCAAAATGTATAGAGATCATACAATGTCTCCCTTTGATCCAATAATTCCCTACATTGAAATAAGTGCAGAAAAATCCCTCAACAAGGAAGAAGACTTATAATGTATGCAGATAAAGCGACATGTTACAGTCAGTTACACACCTTGAATTCTTTAAATATGGTATTCATCTTGTGATGGCATTGCTCGGCCTGATGGGAATTTATAAGTACAGAAGTGTCATCCCATGATGGATATCCAGGTGGAAGGGAATTCATTGAAGAAGGGTAACCCATAGATGCTTGCAATGGTACTAACACTACTCAAAGTAGTTCCAAGAAAAAGCATGAAGCTATATGAGATAGTGGATGTAACAAAATAGACGTAAGACAACTTTGAAAATGCAAACCAACCATTTTTTGGTGCCTTCTGAGGATAAGGATGAGCTGCTTTACGCTTGGGCCGAGGTGGTGGCACGTGTGCCATTGGACCATTCTTCTGGACCTTCAAGAAGTATTTTTGTGCATGATTGCGGATCTGCAACCAAGAATATTAGGCAAATGTTTTGTATAAACAGATTATCCATGTATGCATATGTAAGATACTCTAATGCATCATTATATTATGCAAAGTGCTCTGAACCAAAAGAGAATGAAAGGAATTCATGAAAAGCTCCCTAAATCGAAAATGAGAAGGGACTAATAAAATACTACAAACACGGACATGGCCGAATAAATTCCCATTGAATAAGTCAGGTCTAGATTATATACCAGGTATTTGTGAAGAACACGTGTCATACACCAACAATCAACTCCAAAGAGCTGAACGTTGTAAGCAAAAGCTTTGCAAATGCACCACAGCAACATACAAAATACATTAAGTAATAGAACCATACTAAAAAAATGGACTAGCATTTCATGATATCCAAAGAGAATTGGTAATTATCCAGTTCTATACATACGACCAGCAACGAATGGAATAGTACATGATTAGGAATGCGTCAATGACATATGATTATAGTATTAACTAAGTGGTGAAATACAACATATTCCACCACGATAACTCTCGCAAAAAGTATATTTGCTGAAGTTCTCTTTGTACTTTCAGCAAATGGCAGCTCAGGAACTAAAGAAAGGCAAACACAAAGCACAAAAATTATAATTGTTGCTTCTGTATATTTAGCTTCTCTTGAGCTATAGAATCTTAATTTTTCATTTTGCTTTAGGTCATTGCTATCATATTAATTTCAGCTTTAGTTTAATTAACCAATTAGAGTTATGCTTTTATATGGCACTTTTATTAAACTCTTATTAACATTTATGCAGACTCTCAAACAGGTGATTCGAAGTCTTCATATAAGGCAGAAAAGCTTTCAGATGTTCAGAATTGTGATTCTATGCAATCATATAATATGGACTATCAAGGCCACCCTGAGCTAGGTTTTGAGGGAAAAGAACCACATGGGTAAACTTTTAGGCAAAACCATCTTTGGTGTTGTAGGAACTAAAAGGAATCACAAATGCAAAGCTAGCAATGTGAATTATAGCAGTCTTAAAAAGCATAGAATCTTGCTTAAGAGTAATTTAGTAAAAAAATTGAAGAACACAACACATTCTGGTAAATAAGAGGTCTTTTAAGTTAGGATTTTCTTAATTTCCTGTTTTTAAGGAAAAAGAGGCAGCTAGCTTGTTCTAGACAGTAGCAGCTTGCAATCGCTAGCCTAAACGGATCATTCATCAAAACCAAACACCTAGCATATTTCTTCAACTAAGCAATAAAATGACAAAGGATTAAATAGTTCACAGCATTTTGAAACAGAATCCAATAAAACATATTTTAGAACCAGAAAGTGTGACATAAATTTTTCACAATTTTATCCACCTTCCACTTAAATAAAGCATAAAGAACATGAGAAAGATGAAAATAGACAGGGAAATAGAAGAAAACGTTAAGAAAGCAATTGTTACTTGCCCGTTACCAGTCAGAAATAGCTGCATATACCCCATGTTGACTCCAAACTGATCTCATGGAAGGCAAATTCCCATTAAAAAGTACAGCCCACAAGAATGGAAATGAGAAATCTTTATTCAGGAACAGAATCACAAATAGCAGGAGTTTCATACTTCATTTGTTGTCTGCTCTATCAAGGCCCTCTGGCAGTAATGAATATGTTTGAGAACTAAGCCGAGAACCATTTTTCTCCATAATATCCAACAACTCAGAACATCTATCTACAAGTCCCCTCTTAAGTAACCCATCAATTAGAAGCATCCAAGCTACTTCATCATTATTGTACCCACAATCAAGACGCCGGAAAAAGATCTCTTTAGCTTTATCATTGTTTCCATCATCATACAACCCACATATAAGGAGCTTATATGACTCTAAACGTGGTAAAAAACCTTGTGTAAGCATAGTGTCAAGAAATCTTGATGCATCATCATACATTCTCAACTTGCAACAACAATTTACCATTGAGTTGTATAAATCTTCAGAAGAAGACATGCCACAACTCTGCATATGATCAACTAACCTCGAAGCTTCCTCGAGGCGTCCTTCTCTACAGAGTCCAATAGCAAGCAAACTAACAACATTTGTATTTGGAGGACATCCATGTTCCCCCATTTTATCCAAGAGTTTAAGCAAAGTTTTATATTTCACTACTTTCGACACGTCAACAATATTAAGATCAAGTCCTCATTGGGACAAATGTTTGTTCAAAACGGAATAGGTACAATCAAAAGGTTCATATCCAGCCTCAAACATACATTTTAGCATATAGGCTCGATTTAATAATCCTGAATGACCATAACCATCAATCATTACTGTATAATCCATCAAATCTGGCCTAACTCCTACCTCTTCCATCTTAACCATCACATCTTCCGCTTCTTTCAGTTTCCCTTCATTGATATATGCAACAAGAAAGGAAGTGTAAATCACTACAAGAAAAACAGCCTACGGTGACAGAAATGCAACTGTCACATCTTTTTACTAAATTTATGCTTTTTCTTGACAGCCATGTGACTGTTTTTTTAAGTGTCACAAAATTATGACATTTGTGTGACGGTTTTTTTAAGTGTCATAAAATTAAGACATTTGTGTGACGATTTTTTTAAGTGTCATTTATTTATGACATTTGTGTGACGGATTTGTGAAATGTCACATAAATAAGTGACTTGTGTTTTAAATTGACCAAAAATGACGCGTTTGACTGATTAAAATGACACCATTCTTATTATTTGTTTAGCACTTTTTTAATTCAAATTAAGACCTACATGATTTTTATTTTTAAAAAAAATATTTTTAATAAAAACAAACTAAACCTTGTCTTTTTAACATTATGAAAATTAAAAGATCAAAAACTCTATAAAAATACTAAGTGTCTTCACGCTCACACAGTTTCCAAATTGGACATGCCACGAATCTCGAGATTACTACTTTCAGAAATTAAAAATTAGTACAATAGAGTATTCACATAATTATATATTTAAAAGAATTTATTAGTTTACGATAAATTTTTATTTGAAGGCATAAAATTTGTGAGGCAACATAAGGACCCAAATTGATATTATTAAAGGGTCACCCATAAAACCCTAGACCTCAACCCCTATCTTAGAACGTATGCATGTCTTAGGCATTTTTCGCCCAAACAGTGATTTCGGCGGTTGTTGGTCTTTTCCGGCCAACAACGACAGCCTTAGGGGACGAGACCACCACCAATCTTCTCGTCTCATCCTCCTCTTTAATTTAGATTACTTGACTTAACTAACACAACAATCTTTGTAAGTAGAGATGTGGTATTTCATGAAGATCAATTTCCTTTCTCGCATATCTGCGAGGAACAATCGAGTCGATATTGGGGAATCACATCTTGATTCTCCAGTGTCCATATCTTCTGATCTTGAAATTAATTACTCTATGTCTAATAACCTTGATTCTGGAGAAGCTGCAGATATTGATCCTGGTGGAGCAACTATTGATACTCAATCAGAAAGGATCAGAAGGCAGGATGCTAATGTCCATGATACAGGTGTTGGGGCTTCTGAGCTTCCAAATGTTATTGCTGATACTGAGAATGTTGTTGCTGCTGATGTTGAGCTTCCAACATCGCCCTGCATGATGTTGCATCGATATCATGAAGCGGTTGAGACACAGGACATGGTTGTCTCTCATTCACCAGCAGAGGTCAAAAGGTCAAGCAGGAGCAGGAAACCACCCTCTTGGATGACTGATTTTGTTTAACCTGTTACAAAGACAAGGGGTGTAAAGTATCCAATATCAGACAATGTCAGTTTTGTTGGCTTATCAGCATCCTATCAGAGTTATATAGCAAAAATATCAGAAGAAAGTGAACCACAATCATATACAGAAGCAGCCAAGGATTCTAGATGGATTGAGGCCATGAAGGCAAAAATCAGGGCCTTAGAAGATAACAGAACATGGAAGGTGGTAGATTTTCCAGATAACAAGATAGCTATTGGCTGCAAATGGGTCTATAAGATCAAGTACAAGGCTACAGGAGAGGTGGAGAGGTAAAAGGCACAACTGGTGGCAAAAGGATATAATCAGAAAGAATGAATAGATTATCAAGATACATTTGCACCTGTGGTGAAGATGGTGACAGTGAGGTCTGTTATCTCGATTGTTGCTCACAGTGGATCAGATATCGATGGATGTGTTTAATGCCTTTCTACGAGGATCTTGATGATGAGGTGTATATGACACTCCCACAAGGATTTACACACAAGAAAGTGAAGGTTCAGAGTCGCTCAAGTCATTATAATTGAAAGCAGCTTCGAGGCAGTGGAATATCAAATTGACCACTGCTTTAGTGTCTTCAGGGTTCATTCAGAGTCACTTAGACTACTCTTTGCTCACCAAGAAGGTCAAAAAAGGCATTGTGGTAGTGTTGATTTATGTAGATGATCTGCTTGTGACTGGAAATGATATGGAGTTAATAGAAGAAACCAAGAGCACATTGCAGAAACATTTCAAGATCAAGGACCTAGGAGAATTGAGATACTTCTTGGGGTTCGAGTTTGCTAGAAGCAAGGATGAGATAGTGATGCACCAAAGGAAATATGCCCTGAAATTAGTTGCAGCTATGAGACTAACAGGAGCTAAGCCTGCTAATTCTACAATGGAAGTGAATATGAAGCTCACTTCTCATGTATATGACAGACATTTAAAGATGGATGGAGGTGTTGCTCCTACAGATGATCCATTGCTGCCAGATGTTGTTAGCTATCAAAGGCTCATAGGCAGACTATTGTATCTCACCAACACCGCACTGCATATAGCATTTGACGCGCAGTTACGAGTTAGTTTATGCAGGAGCCAAAGAAATCACATATGCTTGCAGCAGAGAGGATCGTTCGATATGTTAAAAAGGCTCCTGGTCTGGGTATTTTTATGGCTGTTGGAAGCACAGATAAGTTGTCCGCATCGTGATGTCGATTGGGCTTCCCGCCCCAATACCGCACGATCGCCATGTGTTATTTTATATTCTTCGATCTTCCTCATCTCGCTAAGGCTAGAATGCATAATCTCCGAAGCTCTACAGGCGCAGTATAGGAGTTTGGCATCCGCGTGGCCGTTGGTCTGGATTTCAGGCTTATTTGCTGAGTTGAATGTGTGCTTGAAATTGCCTGTTCGTGTTGGCTGTGACAGTAAGTCAGCAATTCAAATTGCTGCAAATCCGATGTTTCACGAGCGTACGAAGCACATTGACATCGATTGTCACTTTATAAGGGAGAAGGTTCGACATGGTTTGGTGTCTCCCATTTACGTACGTACTACAGAGAAGCCAGCAGACATTTTGACGAAAAGCTTGGTACAGAATCAACATTCTTATTTGTTATCCAAACTAGGTGTCAAGAACTTGTTTAGCACCTAGCTTGCGGGGATGTTGAAGTATACAGGGATTATACAGTGATATACATCTAATATACAAGGATATAAAATTTATGTAGTTAAAGATATATTTGTCTTTCTAGTTGTTAAAGGTATTTTAGTCTTTACAGTTCATTTCCATTTTGTATAAATAGCACTTGTGTTATTCTGTTTAGGGTTAATGAAAATAAGAAAGGTTCCACAAAACGATTTCCATTTCCTCTTCAACTTCTCCATTTTCTTCTTCCATAATCACGACTGGATCCTGTCCAGGATGAACATGCAGGTTCGAATTGAGTATTCTAACATCATCAACCATCACAAACCTAGATAACGACATCAACAATTTATTATAAGCCCACCCATTAAGCTTAAACCCCAACCCCCCATTATCACATTTATTCATCTCTAAGACAAAACCCATCACAAAAATGACATCGTTTTGTGTGTTACATGATTTAATCATGGAAAGACGGGGGTTTTCGGCGACCCGAAAAAGCTTATTGGAAATTAAAATAGGTAAAAGGGGTGCGTAGGATTGGGGATTGGGTTTAATGGAAAGAATACATGAGAGATAATCGAAGAAGGAAAGGTAAATATGAGGATTGAGATTTGGGTTTTGAGAGAAGAATAGGGATATATGAGATGGGGAAAGTTAAGGAATAAGGTTGTTTAAAGATGGGTGTTTTTGCCAATTTGGATGTGAAAGGATGTTGAGGAGTTGATGGTAAATGGGTTCGGATTCTTGTGGGATTGAGATGGAAAATGGGAAAGATTTCATCATACCTGAACGGAGTGGCAATGGAGTTTTGATATTCATCGAGAATGAGTATTGCTTAAACACAGCTGCCATTTTGCTTCTTAGTTTGGTTCCGATTAGGGTTATACAAGCTAATTCTGTCTCTTTTTTTTTTTAATTATATAGGGATTTTGGAAAGGACCCTTGAGGGAGTGAATTATTAAGCGAGTTGTCAAAATAGTAGTCTCTGAAAAAGTTATTCTCAAAATATTATTCTCCCAAAATTAAGTTTTATTTTACTACTAATTTTAGAGCGAATTGCAAAAATAGTACAAAAAGTTATTTCCACAATACTATTCTCCCAAAATTAATTTTCATTTTATAACTAATTTTGCAACATAGATTGTCAAGTGGATAAAAACATATTAGTTAGTATTTAATCAATATTTCACATGTCGTATATATTATAGGAATGTAAATTTATAAGTTTATATCGTACATTTATTCTATTAGAAAAATTAAAATATATTTTTTCCGTTTATTCTCGGGTCAGGTCGACGTGGCCCGGCAGATTTTTTTATTTATTTATTTTTAAAATTGAATTTTCAGTTTCGATTTTTTAAAAAATAAAAAATAAATGAATTTTCTTTCTTTTTTAAATTGAATTTACGTTTTTTTTTAAATTGAACTTTCAGTTTCATTTTAAAAAAAATAAATAAAAAATCTGGGCCATGTCGACATGATCCGACTCGAGAATAAACGGAAAAATATATTTTAACTTTTCTAATAGAATAAATGTACAATATAAATTTATAAATTTACATAATATTGATTAAATACTAACTAATATGTTTTTATCCACTTGGCAATTCATGTGACAAAATTAGTTGTAAAATGGGAATTAATTTTGGGAGAATAGTATTCTGGTAGTAATTTTTTCAGAGAGTACTATTTTGGCAATTCGCTTTAAAATTAATAGTAAAATGGGAATTAATTTTGAGAGAATAGTATCTAGAAATAATTTTTTCTGAGAGTGTTATTTTGGCAATTCGCTCTGAATTATAACGTCGTGAATCCAATTCTAACCAACCAGTGAGAGTTTAGCTATCCAACTAACTTATTAGCTAAGAATAAATGTATTAATAGGTGAGTAAAAAAAGGCAGTGTAATATTTATTTTTGAAATTTGAAGGATGTTAAAGGAAGTTTTCTTTTTACCTCCCTATAAATTGGATAGACCATATTGTCGATAATCCCCCATTCAAATAGTCTGTCCCTGGTATATAATCTACCTAGAATTGTTAGATACATATGAAGGTCTATTTATATGGTCCACTATTATTCACACTCTCCAAATCGTCCATAGTCAAACCAGCTTCTATGATGTACTTTTGTTCCTTCACCACGTTTTGAAGCATCCATGATGCTTCCTTTGAGATTTCTTTCCAACGTGGTTTTTGTCTTTTTCTCCCATAATACTCATGTACCTACTTAACCCATAACTTCTCTTTCTTCTTACAAAGGTTTCATAGGATTTTACACACCGTAGCTCTATTCCAATCCTCTGTATGTGTAACATTTTGTCCTCCTTCTGATTTTGAGCTGCATAAAATGTCCCAAACAACTAAAGCTTTATTTGAAGCTTCAGATGTCCGTCCACAAAAACTTCGTACAAGCTTTTTAAATTATTTTGGTAAAACAAAAAATTGTGGCCAAAATTTCTGAATAGAGTATAAGACACTCTTCAGCAATTACATTCTTCCTGCATATGGCAGGTGTCTGTTTGTCCAAGAGTTAATTCTAACAAGCAACTTATCGTGCAAACATATCATGATATGATATGGCATAATGTGATAGAATGTACCCGAATCCACAATTCAGTTCGACTTTGGCATGATATGCTCATAAGAGCATCATCGTAACCCATGATAATATCGCCATGAACTACGGTCATTGTGATGTCATTCTCCGTATTTTCATTATTTCGACGTTTTTGCTCCTTTTTATTTTTTCTGTAGTCTCTTCATGGTGGTTTGGACCACCGCAATAATGACATTTGAAGTCTTTTCTCGGTTAGACTTCCCCTTGGATTTTTCTCTCGTAAGTTGCCAATTTTTATTTTTACTTCTCCTTTGATCATTATTTCCAGCAACCATCGCCTTTGATTTAGAAGAATCATTTTGTTCTTTTCTTCTAGATTCTTCATTAAGAAGACCATCCTTGATTGTTTGCAAGGTCAGTGCTTTGTCTGGAGCCGAGTTACTGATTGATACGATAAATGTGTCCCAACTGTGTGGCAACAAACTGAATAGCAATAAAGCTACAACTTTATCATCAATAGTAACCTTCATATTGATAGATTGGTTGATAAGACCCTGACATGCATTTAGATGCTCCGTCATGTTGGCACCCTCCACATATCACAGTCGAACAATTTTTCTAATGATAGAAGCTTTGTTTAAGGCATTTTTCCTCTCTAACATAGCTTTTATTTTCTTCCAAAGAACATCAGCCTTTTCCTCATTAGCAAAATGATAAAGATACTATGCTCAATGAAGCGCCGGATGTAACCCACCATTTTTCTGTGGATGATTTTTCAGTCAGCATCAATTATTTCTTTTGGTTTGGATTCATCACTATGTAAGGGCAAATAAAGATTCTTACAGTAGAGAAGATCCAACATGCTTGGTTTTCAAATTGCGTAATTTGATCTGTTTAATTTGAACATACCTCCAAGCGACGATGATTCCTTCATTTTTTAATCTGTCTTTCTAACCTGGTTGCTCTAATACCACTTGTTGGAAATAAAAAGAGAGTACTCAATTGTCACGACCCGACCCCGGGCCCGTGACTGGTGCCTTACCCCGGGCACCCTAGTGATACAACATCAGAGAAAATCAGCGGAAATAAAAACTTACACATGAAACAAGATATACAATAATGAAATAAGAAAACAAAGCAACCAAAACGGTTACCTTTACGTATATAAAAACTTGAGCTTCATCCCTTACAAACCCCGCTTACAACAAGATTACATGCACCTAAGAATGTTATAACAACAACGACGGACATGGCTTCGCCATACCCCGAATGTAAGTACTACAACGACAGTGGACTATACCAAAGATAAGCCTCCGAGAAACGGAGCTTCCTAAAACGTTGAATCGTGATCCTATGAGCGAGGATCAACAATCGCGTACTTTACCGCGTGATGAACGCAGCTTCAAGGCGAGGTCAAGATAACAGTACCAAGTATGTGAAATCAGAAAGATCAAATAAAATCATAACATTTTAAAACCAATTACAAATACGCATTTAACAACCAATTTAACCGCACATAGTGCCACAACATAACAAGAGCAAAAATAGATATAACGAATCGTCTTTTCTAGGCCGCTATTGATCGGGCAAGGCTAATCGCCCATAGTATCATTATGCGAGCCTAATCTCGGAACTCCCACCGCATGTACTCACCTAGTCCGCGTAGGTATTCCTCAGACGGGGTAGCTAACCCCAAGATCAACTCGAACTCCCGCACCGCATAGTCACCGGACCGCATGAGGTATTCTCGTGACGGCCAGAATACACCCGAGTGATCATCCCGAACTCCCGCACTCGCATAGGTCACATGTAGACCCGCATGAGGTATTCTCGACGGGGCGCTAACCCTGCATAACAAGTCGTGGGTAAGTGATATAATACAAGATAATCGCTTATCGTTAAACAACATAAGCACAACAAGGAAACCCCCTTACACAAACGTCACAAGACACTAACACACGTAGCATCATAACATGTTTACTTATCAAACCAACAAGAAAGTATTACAAGGCTATCACAAGCCAATATAGTCAAGTTACTCACACAAAAGTCACACGATACCCGTAGTATCAAAATAGAGTAACTATCTTTTAAGTAAACCAAAACAATTTCCATACCTTCTTTTTAAACAAATCTTAAGACAAAAGCATGCCTTCCTTTTTAAACCATTTTAAGACAAAACCATGTCTTCCTTTAAAACAAAGACATTTTTTCCTTTTTAAAGTCAAGTAGCAATATACTTTTTAAACCAAGTGTCTTACTCTTTTTAAAAACAAGTAACCTATACCTTTAAATCAAGTTACTTCTCATTTTCCGAAATCAAGTTGTTTATAAGTCAAGTCTCTTTACTTTCAAAAATCAGTCTCTTAATCTTTAAATCATATCTTTTAAGGAAACCAACCTCCAACTTTTAAAATGTCAAGTTATCATTTTAAATCCAATGATAAAACCATTCTTTTGTTTTCATAAAGTCGTTATAAATAACTTCCCATAAAGCTATTATAACACTTTATGTTTTAAACCAACCAAGGACAACTATTCTCATTTTCGAAATCAAGATAACTTTATTCTTTAAAGACCACACCCATTACTCATGAGTGAGGTTTTACAACTTTTAACATAATTTAAGTCCTTAATATTTCATAACAAGTCACTTAACTTTGGAATCAAGTCAAGGACAAAAGAAAATCAAATTCCTTTAAACACACGTCGTCTGCACTATATATATATATTCACAACAATCATGCTAGAAAGGATAGGAAGAGGTTCACATACCTCGCGACGATTATCGATAATAAGCAAAATGCTCCAAAGTACTATAACCTGCTAGCCTTTTCCACCCTTCAAGTAGAATACGCTCGTAGTACTTCAACCTATAATGGCCATAAAACGTTTATTAACTTCTAGATCCGCCGTAGAATATTTCTAAGTCTGAGTTCCATATTCTACGGAAAAATTCGGCAAAGACCTCCCGTAACCACATAAATAACCTCCACTAACAAGGCTCGCTACTGACTAACAACTCAGGGGATTACACGCCTAACGGGCGTGTACAATTCGCCTACAATAATACTACAAGTCTCAGTAAATACGATCCAATGTAAATCTGATTCAATTCTTTTTAATCATCCTTGCAATATATCTTCTACTCGATTATTAACTACTAAAACATGTAATTTTCAATTACAATAGGGGGATAAAGATCATTATCACACGACCGACCCGGGATCGCGGCCGTGCCTACGCAGGCACCCTACGAGTAAACATCGAGAAAATCAGCGGAACATACATGAAACTTATAAATAAAACATCGGAAGTCTACAAAAGTTAGCCGACAGGGCTACCTTCCAAGACATATATAAAAACAACCAAGCGATTGCCTCGCTTTCTTTTACAAAGCGACCCACAATATGTGACTACAGGACCTCAAGAGTGTTAACATAACCATCGTGGCGGGACAAGGCCCGCCGTACCACTGAATATACATAGCCATGACAACTCCGAACATCGAGCCATCTCAAATCTTGAACCAGGATCCTAAGCTCGTGGATCCATAGCGTAATACCTAAACTGCGGGACATTTAACGCGGCCGAAGAAGTCGATAACAACAGTGCAGAATATGGAGCGAAATAACGTCTGATGCAGATCATAATCGTACAAAAGAATGACAAGGACAAGTATAAAAATACATACGGATCCTGCCGTGTCATTACCACTTATGAACTTAATTTCACATCAATATCTTTTCCATTCCATTAAGAGTTATAGCCATATCTTACGTACTTACTTAGGAGAAGTCATTAAGTTCATCTCTATCTAACTTACTTATCTTTCATAACATAGTCCGGCCCACTCTGGTGGGACACATATACTACCCTACCCAATCGGGACGGTCGATACACCATGATATCAAAGCATGCCCGGAATCCCCATCACCGACGGACTAAAAGTGTAAAACATAACCACGGGTCTCACGCCCATAAAATCAATCAAAACAGGTGGTATAACGTGCGGGGGCTTGCCGCCATTTATACTCTTACCTGGAGAAGGTGGTAAGCGGGAGGTATAACGCCTTGGGGCTTGCCCTCATTTATACTCTTACCGGAGAAGGTGGTATAACGTCTTGGGGCTTGCCGCCATTTATACTCTTACCCTATCTCGACTGGGTCGTCAAATAACACATAAAGGGTGGTACAGTCTTGGGATTTACCCTCACTTATACTCTTACCTGGAGAAGGTGGTATAACGTCTTGGGGCTTGCCTCATTTATACTCTTACCCTAACTCAAGGTCATCATACATAACATAAGCACTCTGGCTTATCATACATAATATAAGCAAGTTAAGAAATCCCTAACTTCTTATTAGCTTGTTCATATACACTCTCATTTTGTTTTACTTAAGGCTAACATGTCATTATAAAATTCGAGAATTTAACCCAACGTACTACGTGCCTCTACTCCTTTAAAATGATTCTCTTTCAAATAAAACTTCCAAGATACTAATAACCGTAGTATCAAGTCATATCTACTTTTCACGACAAGTCACAATACTTTTTAGAAATACAATTATAGGCTAAATCAAGTGACTTCTTTCTTTAAAACCTTAAGCAATTGGTACCTTTAAAACAATTTTGCCTTCTTTATTTCAAATCATTACTTTGCTTACAATCAAGAAAACCATTCTTTTAAATCTTCCATAAAGTTGTTATAACCAACTTCCCATAAAGCCGTTATAACTCTTTATTTCTTAGAAATTCATTCATTTGATAACCAAGAAACTTATACTTCAATTCAAATCACATAGCTTTCAAAATACTTCAAGTCTCTTAACTTTCAGAAAACCGGTTCTTAACTTAGAATGGCAAGAAATCAATACTTTCCAAATCAAGTATTCTATACTTTTAAATCAATTCATTTCTCCTTTAAGAATCAAGTCTCATAACTTGAAAAATAAAGTCCTTAACCTTTTAACAATTTGAGGTCCATAGTCTTAAAACTTCATACGTAAATTCTTATAAATTAAGTAACATATACTTGGTGCGTTGTGAATAAGTTATACTTATTTATAACTATCTTAATCAAGTAGCCATGATCTAGAAAATGTAATACAATTTTGTCTTATCTTAGCTTATGCGGATGGAGAATTCTACTTGTTTTAACATAATTAATTGTCATTACATTTTCCTTTATTAACGCTGATGGCTTGTTCGATACTTATTCTTATCCGTGTAGTAAATTAGCCAAGTCAACTTGGCTCCAAATACCACTAACGACTCTTACCAACATCCCCATAAGACTTGGTAAGAACTTAGGATAACTTAGACATAACCTTTACGTGAGTAAATCGACATACATACCTCTTAACTTCTAAGAGTAGAAGGAATCATGAAATAGTACTACATGTATATTCCATACATAGAATCATGTCAAAAGAAGGAAGAGGTTCACATACCTCGCGACGATTATCGACAAGAGCAAAAAGCTCCAAAGTACTTCCTCGAGCTATTCCATTCTTCAAGTAGGATACGCTATACTTAGTACATCAACCTATAATGGTCACCATACGTCCATTAACCTCTTACTTCATACGTAGAATATTCTAGGTGCTAAGTCGCTAAATTCTACGGAAAATCGGACAACACCTCCTTTGTTTTTACTAACTTTGCCACCTTTTTCAAGGCCTAATAAAATAACCAAACAGCCTCAATTGGCTCACAACAATATAGAAGGTATTCCAATGCAAATGAATAACTAAATGACCCCAATTGGCTCACAATTTAGAAAGTAGTTCAATACAAATGAATAACAAACTAAAAGTCCAAATTCGTACCCTGAGTTCAACCATACCAATTCTTATCAAATTTCCATTTCAATCCAAATTGGTAGCATAACATGATATCAAGTCGCATTTGATTATAACAATCCATAATCTCTAAGTAGGTAACATGCGTCGATTTCTAATAAACGACCAATTAGTAATCCAATTTTCAAGTGGCTTATATAACATTTCGAATTTAGCTACAAGCACTCCAAAATACTTATAAACTTCAACTTAACCACTTCATGCTAGCAACATGTAAAACTAACAATATGATAAAAATAATCTTGTAACACTTTCAAAGAACAAGATTATACCTCAACGAATTGTAATCCAATCTTCAAAACCGAAGTTGCTCCTTAGCAACCTAGAGCCTCATCAAGACACCTCAATCCGCTCCTCGAGACCCTTAGAACCACACCAACAACTTTCCTTCAAACCTTCAATCCAAAACCTAGAAAGCCACTAGGTTTTCACTTTGCGACTAATACGAAAACTCTCTTTTTCGGGATTTTCTATTGAGATATACTTACATAACACTCATGAACCTTGGTTTAAAGTGGGAATTATTGGACAACAAACAAATTTTTTCTCCTAGATGTACTCCAAACAGTGAGCTAGCTTAGCAAGAACAAGAGTTCTTCAAATTTTTCTAAGTGTAAATGCCTTGTCTTGCTACTTAGGATGACTATATAACAACATGGAGGGTTAAGATGTGCACATTGGGTGGCTAGGATGAGGTCTTAATTAAAATATCAAGACTAGTGGGACCTTTGACTTTGGTCAAGAAACTCAAGCTAATTAATAGGAAGACTTCATCTTAAGACTATGGTCAATGACCATTTGGCCATGCCTATTTCGTCCAAGGCATCTATAAGGGGGTGACAAGTGTCGCCCTCCATTCGTCCTGATATTACGTTTCCGACAATTTCATAATTCCCACAAAATTTTACAAGTCTCAAATCTTGACACCTATGAGTTTCTTACGTACGTTCTTAAAACATGTCCTGTAAATACGGGGTGTAACATTCTTCCCCCCTTAGAAACATTCGTCCCCGAATGTTCTTTCGGAGTCAAACTTATAATTAGCGATATAGTTTCCTTTTCACCCCGTCATACCAACCATGCCACACATGGCCCTAATACCTCGCACACGCATATCTGTCCATCATATGCCCAAAAGAGATTACCTTTTTCGTACGTCCCACTCCTCCTAACATACATACATAACTTCCATACCTATTCCGACCTCTAATCTTTGGAGTCACTCTATGAAACAATATAAGGTCATTTCCGACTTTCACTACGGTTCGGTGGAACGCGTCCCGAACAGTAAAACAATTAACTAGACTTGGGCCTTGCACCTCGTGACCACTCACGTGGCGGAACTACTACCAACTGATCCCAGCTCCGTTCGGGCCATGGGAGACCGTAACAGTCCTCGACCCTACTCGTCGCACTTGACTCTTATCCTCGTCCGACTTAAAATATTATTGCGAGAAAGCCTCATACATCTAAGGTCTCGGCGGTTATCAATATTCTTAGGCTCGCATTTCCATGCTCCAAGCCTACCTTACCAATCCCCCAATAACGGGTATATAAAAAAAAAACTTCTCATAAAATCATAACCATGTTGTCTCGATCACAACAACCATTACTTACTCTGTACATGCCTCATCCGTATAATTCTCTTAAGCATACTACACAACTTAATCTATTAACATGACATTCAGTTAGGTTCCTTAATATGACTTAAGGGTTCACTACCTTATCGCATACTTCATCCTTTCCCAATTATCTCGAAATAAAACACAAAACCTTGGCGAAAATTCATTAACTATTCCATACCTTCCGGTATCTAGTTAGTCTTTACCGATTCTGGTAATCTAAAATCATTCTAGGCAACACGCGCGTCGACCTCATACATAACTCCGTATAGATCGTGTCACAATACCAACTATACTATAATCGTTACCAACCGGATACGCAATCCACATAGTCATTCTGGGTCATCGCGCCTTTCTCGTAGGCTGCAATCAATATAACTCGTTAGGGAGGGCGACCTAACAACTGACTATCATGCGATCTCGAGTGAGAATAATGGAAACTAATCCTAAATGTCCTGCTGACCTCCCGATTATAGATGTGGTGCACAACACACGATAATCAAGACTCTACTAGACACGATCTGTAGACACTTTCCGAGGACTAATCGCTTCGATACCACTTTTGTCACGACCCGACCGGGACGCGGTGCCCTACCAGGCACCCTACGAGTAAACATCGAGAAAATCAGCGAACATACATGAAACTTATAAATAAAACATCGAATGTCTGACAAGGTTAGCCGAAGTGCTACCTTCCAAGACATATATAAAAACAACCAAGCGGTTGCCTCATTTCTTTTACAAAGCGACCCACAATATGTGACTACGGACCTCTAGAGTGTTAACATAACCATCGTGGCGGGACAAGGCCCGTGCCACTGAATATACATAGCCATGACAACTCGGAACATCGAGCCATCTCGAAATCTTGAACCAGGATCCTAAGCTCGTGGATCCATAGCGTAATACCTAAACTGCGGACATGAACGCAGCCTCGAAGAAGTCGATAACAACAGTGCGAATATGGAACAGAAATAACGTACAGTAAACAGATCATAACTGTACAAAAGAATGACAAGGACAAGTATAAAAAAATACATACCAGATCCTGCCGTGTCATTACCACTTATGAACTTAATTTCACATCAATATCTTTTTCCATTCCATTAAGAGTTATAGCCATATCTTACGTACTTACTTAGGAGAAGTCATTAAGTTCATTTCTATCTAACTTACTTATCTTTCATAACATAGTCCGGCCCACTACGGTGGGACACATATACTACCCGGCCCAAACTGGGACGCGGTCGATCACCAATATCAAAGCATGCGCGGAATCCCCATCACCGGCGACTAAAAGTGTAAAACATAACCATGGGTCTCACGCCCATAAAATCAATCAAAACATGTGGTATAACGTGCGGGGCTTGCCCCTCATTTATACTCTTACCCTGGAGAAGGTGGTAAAGCAGGGGGTATAACGTCTTGGGGCTTGCCCCTCATTTATACTCTTACCCTGGAGAAGGTGGTATAACGTCTTGGGGCTTGCCCCTCATTTATACTCTTACCCTATCTCGTGGGTCGTCAAATAACACATAAAGCGGGTGGTACAACGTCTTGGGGATTTACCTCACTTATACTCTTACCACGGAGAAGGTGGTATAACGCCTTGGGGCTTGCCGCCATTTATACTCTTACCCTAACTCAACCGCCATCATACATAACATAAGCACTCTGCTTATCATACATAATATAAGCAAGTTAAGAAATCCCCTAACTTCTTATTAGCTTGTTCATATACACTCTCATTTTTGTTTACTTAAGGCACTAACATGTCATTATAAAATTCGGGAATTTAACCCAACGTACTACGTGCCTCTACTCCTTTAAAATGATTCTCTTTCAAATAAAACTTCCAAGATACTAATAACCGTAGTATCAAGTCATATCTACTTTTCACGACAAGTCACAATACTTTTTAGAAATACAATTATAGGCTTCTAAATGAAGTGACTTCTTTCTTTAAAACCTTAAGCAATTGGTACCTTTAAAACAATTTTGCCCTTCTTTATTTCAAATCATTACTTTGCTTACAATCAAGAAAACCATTCTTTTAAATCTTCCATAAAGTTGTTATAACCAACTTCCCATAAAGCCGTTATAACTCTTTATTTCTTGACGAATTCATTCATTTGATAACCAAGAAACTTATACTTCAATTCAAATCACATAGCTTTCAAAATACTTCAAGTCTCTTAACTTTCAGAAAACCGGTTTCTTAACTTAGAATGGCAAGAAATCAATACTTTCCAAATCAAGTATTCTATACTTTTAAATCAATTCATTTCTCCTTTAAGAATCAAGTCTCATAACTTGAAAAATAAAGTCCCTTAACCTTTTAACAATTTGAGGTCCATAGTCTTAAAACTTCATACGTAAATTCTTATAAATTAAGTAACATATACTTAGTGCGTTGTGAATAAGTTATACTTATTTATAACTATCTTAATCAAGTAGCCATGATCTAGAAAATGTAATACAATTTTGTCTTATCTTAGCTTCTATGCGGATGGAGAATTCTACTTGTTTTAACATAATTAATTGTCATTACATTTTCCTTTATTAACGCCGCAATGGCTTGTTCGATACTTATTCTTATTCGTGCAGTAAATTAGCCAAGTCAACTTGGCTCCAAATACCTAACGACTCTTACCAACATCCCCATAAGACTTGGTAAGAACTTAGGATAACTTAGACATAACCTTTACGTGAGTAAATCGACATACATACCTCTTAACTTCTAAGAGTAGAAGGAATCATGAAATAGTACTACATGTATATTCCATACATAGAATCATGTCAAAAGAAGGAAGAGGTTCACATACCGCGACGATTATCGACAAGTAGCAAAAGCTCCAAAGTACTTCCACCAGAGCTATTCCATTCTTCAAGTAGGATACGCTATACTTAGTACATCAACCTATAATGGTCACCATCGTCCATTAACCTCTTACTTCGTAGAATATTCTAGGTGCTAAGTCGCTAAATTCTACGGAAAA
Organism: Przewalskia tangutica; assembly: GCA_029844215.1. Taxonomy (NCBI): domain Eukaryota; kingdom Viridiplantae; phylum Streptophyta; class Magnoliopsida; order Solanales; family Solanaceae; genus Przewalskia; species Przewalskia tangutica. The sequence continues at coordinate 66,895,263 of CM056734.1, forward strand.
TCGGATGACACCTCCTTTGTTTTTACTAACTTTGCCACCTTTTTCAAGGCCGAATACAATAACCAAACAGCCTCAATTGGCTCACAACAATATAGAAGGTATTCGATGCAAATGAATAACTAAACAGCCCCAATTGGCTCACAATTTAGAAAGTAGTTCAATACAAATGAATAACAAACTAAAAGTCCAAATTCGGCCACCTTGAGTTCAACCATACCAATTCTTATCAAATTTCCATTTCAATCCAAATTGGTAGCATAACATGATATCAAGTCACATTTGATTATAACAATCCATAATCTCTAAGTAGGTAACGTCGACGATTTCTAATAAACGACCAATTAGTAATCCAATTTTCAAGTGGCTTATATAACATTTCGAATTTAGCTACAAGCACTCCAAAATACTTATAAACTTCAACTTAACCACTTCATGCTAGCAACATGTAAAACTAACAATAACAATAAAAATAATCTTGTAACACTTTCAAAGAACAAGATTATACCTCAACGAATTGTAATCCAATCTTCAAAACCGAAGTTGCTCCTAGCAACCTAGAGCCTCATCAAGACACCTCAATCCGCTCCTCGAGACCCTTAGAACCACACCAACAACTTTCCTTCAAACCTTCAATCCAAAACCTAGAAAGCCACTAGGTTTTCACTTTGCGACTATCTGAAAACTCTCTTTTTCGGGATTTTCTATTGAGATATACTTACATAACACTCATGAACCTTGGTTTAAAGTGGGAATTATCGACAACAAACAAATTTTTTCTCCCTAGATGTACCCAAACAGTGAGCTAGCTTAGCAAGAACAAGAGTTCTTCAAATTTTTCTAAGTGTAAATGCCTTGTCTTGCTACTTAGGATGACTATATAACAACATGGAGGGTTAAGATGTGCACAATTGGGTGGCTAGGATGAGGTCTTAATTAAAATATCAAGACTAGTGGGACCTTTGACTTTGGTCAAGAAACTCAAGCTAATTAATAGGAAGACTTCATCTTAAGACTATGGTCAATGACCATTTTGGCCATGCCTATTTCGTCCAAGGCATCTATAAGGGGGTGACAAGTGTCGCCTCCCATTCAAATCCTGATATTACGTTTTCCGACAATTTCATAATTCCCACAAAATTTTACAAGTCTCAAATCTTGACACCTATGAGTTTCTTACGTACGTTCTTAAAACATGTCCTGTAAATGCGGGGTGTAACAATTACCTCGATAAGCCCAAAATTATTCAAGATTTATAAGTCGATCCTGAGCAACGTTTATGTCACGACCCGATCCGGGCGTGATCGTGCCTTCCGCACCAGTAGACATACATCGAGTAATCGTGGAATAATAAAACAAGACATGAAACAAATGTAAAATGTAACACAGTTTATCTGAGAAAAAGTTGTCTTTCGGCATATATATATATACCAAGTCTGGCAGTTACATCCCAACTTTACAACAGACTACGCACTTAGGAATGTAAACAACTATGGCGGGACGGGGCCGCTATACCTGAATGTACAAAATATCTACAACACTGGGAGAGTCGTACCAAAAGTCGAGCCTCGGAGAAATGAGCTCACGACACTGAGTAAGGATCCTAAGAATGAGGATCTACCACTGCTTCCCTTTACTGCGGCATGAACGGCCCGAAAGGAGGTCGATAACAGTACCAAGTATGTGAAGCGTAAAAATCTTGAAATGAAATCAAAGCATTTTTAAAACCATTTACAAATACAACCAGTTCAACCGCATAGTGTCACAACATAAACAAGAACAAAATAGATATAATGTAATCGGTCTTTTCTAGGCCGCTAATGATCGGGCGAGGCGATCGCCCATAGTATCATTATGCGAGCCTATTCTCGGACTCGCGATCCGCATAGACCACCTAGGTCCGCATGAGGTATTTCGCGTCGGGGCGGCTAACGCGACATCAACACGGACTTCCGCGTCCGCATAGTCACACAGCGCATAGGCCTATAGACCGCGTCGGGATAACACACCGGGTGATCATCCCGGAACTCCGCGACTCCGCATAGGTCACACGGACCGCGTGAGGTATTCTCGTGACGGGGCGGCTAACCTCTAATTTCAAGTCAGGGGTGTAAGTGATATAATATCAGCACAACTGCTTATCGTTAAACAACATAAGCGCAACAAGGGAACCCCCTTTACACAACGTTACAAGACACTAACACACGTAGCATCATAATATGTCTACTTATCAAACCATCTTACTATACTTTCCAGACATCAATACAAGGCTTTTATAAACACATAAGTAAACCGTTCCTTTTGTCTTTCTTAAGTCGTTATACCTAACTTCCCATAAAGCTAGTATAACTCTTAAGCGTTTTGTTTAAAAACCAAGTATTACTCTTCTTTCAAAAATGATTCGTAATTCTTTTGAAATACTTCAAGATTCTTATTATTTAAAACTCAAGTCAAAAGATATCAGAGTAAACCCAATTTTAGTTAACACACGTACGTCTACCGTACTATATATATAGATCAAAATATCATGCTCAAGAGGATAGGAAGAATCACATACATCCTCGGTGAAATCCACCTGCCAAGTCGAATATGTCGCGCGCAGAGTATCAACCTATAATAGTCAAATACGTCTATCAACGTCTAGACTACTCTGTAGAATATTCTAAGCAGAAGGTTCTTACTTCTACGGAAAATTGGCAAGACTTCCCTACGCCAAACTACACAAGTCATCAGTAAATACGATTACTATGTAAATCTGATTCAATCCTCTTCTTTAGTATCCTTCTATACGATGTAATTACAGTTCAATTCTCTTCTTTAATATCCTTCTATATATCTTATACTCAATTCTAAACTTCTACAATATGTAATCTTCAATTACAATAGAAGGATAAGATTATTTACCTCGATGAGCCCAAAATTATCCAAGTTTAAATGTCGATCCTGAACAACGTTTAGCTCATATTCTGTACGCTCCAATTCGCTCCAAGAAACCCTTAGAAGTTTCTACACAACTTCTACTTACTACTTCAACCAACAATGAAGATTATCCTAGGGTTTCGTTTTGCGACTAAAAGAAATATAGTAGTATTTCCGGGCTCTAAGTATAGAGGTAACTTTGAAAATACTACAAGGGATTTGGGCTAAGGTATTTGGGAATAGTAACCATACTTTGGAGAGATTTTTCTACCAAGGGGGGGGGGGGTGTGTGTTTCGGACGAAGCTACAAGGAAGGGGGGGGGGGGGAGGACTTGGACGAGAACTACTAAAAGGGGGAGGGAGTTTTGGAGACTTGGAAATGTTTTTGTGGATGAAGAAGTCTTGCACTAAAGGGGGGTATTTATAGGACTTTCAATGGCCAAGATCCAAGCATGTGGATGGTGTAGATTTGGACATGTGCAACCTTATCTATCTACTCCACAAATATCTAGCAAAACATTGACCAAATGTTTAAGGCCTTTAACATGGCAAAAACGTGCCAAGAATTCGTCCACAATGCCGTCCACTTGAGGGTGACACATGTCGCCCTCTCGTTGGTCCAAAATATTTCATCTCTCGGAAAAATCAAAAATAAATAAATTCTTGAAAACGTAAAATTCCCTTACAAGGTTCGAAAAATTTTCCATCGGAAAAAAAATTCTTTTCGTAGGAAGCTCACATTTCGTCCCTAACATACTTCGGGCTTACACAATTGTACGTACGTCCTCACATACATACTCTGGAAATACGGGGTATAACATTCTCCCCTCCTTAGAAACATTCGTCCCGAATGTTCCTTCCCAAGACAGATAACGATAAAGTTCCTTATATTTAAACAATTTGCAAATGCCACACATGGCCACAATACGATACTTAAGTACATATGATAATTAAAATCAAGTAGGAAAGTGAGTTACCTGGAGGTGTGGGGAATAAGTGAGGATACCTCTGCCTCATGTCCTCCTCTGCTTCCCACGTCATCTCCTCTCTGTGCTCGTTCCGCCATAAGACCTTGACGGAAGCCACATCCTTCGTCCGCAGACGCCTAACCTGACGATCAAGTATCGCTATGGGAATCTCCTCATACGATAACCCCTCGGTCACCTGGACATCGTCAAGCGGGTGCACCCTAGATGGATCCCCGATACATCTCCTCAGCAGAGAAACATGAAAAACCGGATGACGCGCCTCCGGATCGGACGGCAGATCAACTCATAGGCAACCTTGCCTACCGCGGACAATCGATAAGGCCCGATGTACGCTTGGTGAGCTTCCCTTTCTGCCAAATCTCATCACACCGCCATGGGTGACACCTTCAGAAAACTCAATCATCAACCTCAAACTCGGATCACGGCGACGATGATCTGCATCGACTTACATCGACTACGAGTATCGATAGCGCTCTAGATAAGCGCCTTATCCATCGCTTTGTATCAAGTCTGGTCCCACTAACTGCACCTCGCCCACATCAAACCAGCCTATCGGCGATCTGCACTTCCTCCCATACAAGGCGTCATCTGAATACTGGAGTGGTAGCTATTATTATACGCAAACTCTACTAGAGGCAAATGATCCTCCCAGCTACCCCTGAAGTCAATAATACAGGCTCGCAGCATATCCTCATGTGTCTGGATAGTACGCTCACTTTGTCTGCATGCGAGGATGGAATGCGAGACTCGTGCTCACTGCGTCCTAATCCTTTCCGGAAAGACCTCCGGAAGTTAGTCAATGGCCGGCTCCTGCATGCGATATGATAGAAATAGGGACCATGCGATCTCACGATCTCGGATGTAAAGTCTAGCATAATCCTCGTAGAAAAGTCGTCTGTTGGAAGAAAGTGGGCTGATTTCGTCAGCCTGTCGACGATAACCCAGATAGAATCATGTTTCCTCGGAGTGTGAGGTAACCCTGTGATAAAGTCCATGTTGATCACCTCCCACTTCCAGGTCGGGATCTCTATCGTATGCAATAATCCACCAGGCCTCTGGTGCTCTACCTTCACTCTTGACAACACTGCACCGAGCCACAAACTCGCAACGTCCTCTTCAAGCCATCCCACCAATACGGATCGAGGTCGTGGTACATCTTTGTCGACCGGGTGGATAGAGTAACGCGCTCGTGTGCTTCCTAGAACTCGCGCCAAGTCTCGCAATATCTGGAACACACAGCCTGCCCTCAAACTTTAGCACCCCATCAGGTGCTACCTCAAAAGGACCCTTCCCCTCACGAAGAGTCGTATCACGAGACCGCGTCAAAACCGGATCCTCAAACTGTTGCCTCTTCACCTCCTCGACGATGGAAGACTCGGCAACCTCTCGAACTCGAACCCACGCTATCGTAATCAATCGTCGGACTCGAGGCTCGCTGGCGATGTAACTCGCGGACCATGCCCCTCCTGCGGATGCACATCTGATAGACTCCCCATCGACCTACGACTAAGAGCATCTGCCACAACATTGGCCTTCCCCGGGTGGTACAGGATATCGACATCATAATCCTTAAGTAACTCTAACCACCGTCTCTGTCGTAAGTTCAGCTCCCTCTGGCTGAAGATATACTGGAGGCTCTTGTGGTCTGTATAAATATCCACATGAACCCCATACAAATAGTGCCTCCAGATCTTCAATGTCACGACCCGTTCCGGGGCCCGTGACTGGTGCCTTACCCCGGGCACCCTAGTGATACAACATCAGAGTAATCAGCGGAACATAAAGACAATACATGAAACCAATGTAATAAGACAGTGAAATAAGAAGACAGGCTAACCAAAAACGGTTCTGTCGGTATATATAAATAACAATTTGAGCGATTACATCCTTTCTACCACTCTGCCCATGCGATTACATACCTCTAAGAATGATATGACAACAACGACGGGACATGGCGGTCATACCACGAATGTTAGCACCTACAATCAGCGGGGACTATACCAAGATAAGCCTCGGAGAAACGGAGCTTCCCAAACTGAGCTGTGACCACAGAGCGAGGATCAACGGCGGTGTACCTTTACTGCGGCATGAACGCAACCTGAAGGAGGTCGATCTGCAACAGTACCAAGTATGTGAAACATGAAGATCAGTAAATGAAATCATAGTAGTCTATAGAAAGCGGGAGACATGTATGATAACCAAACTACGATTCGCGATAAATAAGCGATCATGTCTAGTCGGGGACTCACGCCTCAAAGTCATCACTCCATATAACAATGGGTCTCACGCCCACAACATCAATCATGCGTGGAATACCTTCCCGCCGTGATCAATGATAGAAAAGCACCAAGAAATACACATGAACAAAGAGTCCCACTGTGTCCAAATAAAACGATGCAGTGGTAAATGCGAAGGCATAGCCGACTACTAACACCAGCGGTACTAACAAGGTCATAAATCGTATCATGATATCTGTCTAGGCCGTCACATGATCAAAGCCGGTCGCTCGCATGATATCAAATGTGCGCGTCTAGCCACGAACTCTCGCACTCGCGTAGGCGGTCATAGGCCCATGAGGTATAACCCGCATCGAGGTAGCTACTCCGGCGTCGATCCCGGACTCGCGATCGCATGGCCACAAACCGCATGACCATAAAGGCCGCACACTAACCTGGAACTCTCGTAGCTCCGCATAGGCCCCCGGGACCCGCATGAGGTATTCTCGAATCATGGTCCCAGACCGCCTGAGTCTACCCCGCATCGGAGGGCAGCTTAACCCCCGGAAACACGGTGAGTGGTATAATACCAACATAACAGTTTAACGTTTAAACAACATAAGCGCAATCAAGGGAAAACCCCTTTACACAAACATCACAGAATACTAACACACGTAGCATCCTAATATGATTACTTATCAAATCAACACGAAGGTATTACAAGGCTATCACAAACCAATACAATCAAGTTATTCACACATAAGGTTCTTTCTACTATATGATTAACGAGATCGGGTTTTTATCCCCCAAGTACTTTATACAATAACTCCTTGAAGATATGTTACTTCACAAAAACCACACAATACCCGTAGTATATGAAAATAGAGTGATTATCTTTTGAAGTAAATCAAAACACTTACCTTTGTAAAATCAAGTAACAACATTATTTTCCAAACGTCCAAGTTTGCCTAATTTCAAATGTTCACGGTTCTTATTTTAGAAAGGTTTCGTAGTTCATAGTCTTATTCATTTAAGAATATAATTCTCTTTTTAAACTATCTGAGAAAACATAAGCCTTATATGTGAGTAGGATATTCTTGTTTATAACAATCTTATTACAGCAGCCATGATCTAGGAAATATCATTTTGTCTCATCTTAGCTTCTATGCAGATGGAAGTTTCTACTGGTTTTAATAATACTTAATTTTTCAAAACATTTCCTTTTATTAACGCTGTAGTGGTTTGTCGATACACATTCTGATTTCCGAAATCAGTAAAACATTCTTAAGCCGTTATTACCTAACTTCCCATAAAGCTAGTATAACTCTTAAGTTTTCAAAAACCAAGTATTACTTCTTCTTTCGAAATGATTCAAAAATCTTTTGAAATACTTCAAGTTCTTTATTAACACATAATAAGCCGCTTATAGTTCAAATCGATTACCTTTTAAAAACCACAAGTATTTTCTTACCAACATAAAGTTTGTTATAACCAACTTTCCATAAAGCGTCATAACACTTTATGTTTTAAACCAATCAAATACATTTAGCACGTATCGTCTCTAGTACTACATAGTTCACACATATCATGCTAGAAGAGATAGGAAGAGGTTCACATACCTCGCGACGATTATCGACTAATAGCAAAACGCTCCAAGTACCTCAAACCGTCGGCTACTCTTTAAGCCAAGTAGATCGCGCCACGCGTAGTACTCAACCTATAAGGCCACAAGGCGCTTATTAACATTTAGATCTTATCGTAGAACATTCTACAGAAAATTCGGCAGCACCTCCCCCCCCCCCCGCAACAGCGTAAATCTCCTCCTTTATCGAGGCCGGCTACCAAGCCAACCAGGGTTTGCACGCCTAACCTGGGCGTGTGCGATTCTACTACACAAAGCTACACAAGTCTCATGTCAGATACCCTATGTATTCTGATTCGATACTCTTCTTTCGAAAAGGTTTCTCATTATTCAGGCTTAAGTCAAAAGACATTGCCGATAACTACGTTCAGTTCTATATATAGTATACTTCAACTATATAATCATACAACATGTAATTTCCAATTACAATAGAGGGACAAGATATTTACCTCGATAAGCCCATAATTATCCGAGTTTAAATGTCGATCCTGAGCAAGGTTTAGCTCCTACTCCGTGCGCTCCGACCCGCTCCAAACAACCCTTAGAAGTTCTAACCAACTTCTACTTATTACTCCAACTAACCATGGAGATTTTCCTTAGGGTTTCGGTTTTGTGACGGAAGGGAAGTATAATAGTATTTCTGGGCTTTTCGTATAAGTATAACCTTAGAATACTACAAGGTATACGGCTAAGGTAATTTGGGCATTATAACAATACTTTTGAGAGTATTTCTACCAAGAGGGGGGGTATTATACGAAAACAACTAGGCTAGGGGGGGTACCCCACGGCTAGCACCCCAAGGAGGGGGGGGGAAGGGCTCTCGGCCAAGGGGAGGAGGAGGCTCTTGGCGAACTCTACTAAGGGGAGGGAGGAGGATTTTAGAATTATTTGGAATGGATGAAGAAGTCATCCAAAGGGGGGTATTTATAGGTCTAGCAAAGGCCAACCAATGGCCAAGATCTTGCCAAGTGCAAGGCAAGTGTAGGGCCAAGATCTTGCCAAGTGCACCTTATCCATCTACCACAAAATATCCTACCAACTCCAAGACAAAAACCAACCCATTCGTCCCTCCACACCGCCCAAGACGTCTTCCAATGAGAGGGTGCCAAGTGGCGCCCTCTTGTTGGTCCAAAATGTTTCGTCTCTCGGAAAAATCCGCAAAAATTAAAAATGACATAGCCGAAATTTTCCCTACGAAAGCTGTGAAAACGTTTTCGGAAACGACTCTAACCGTGTTGTGCACAAAGTGAAATCGTCCAGCCTATTTAAAAGTTCAAATTTTCTACGTACGTCCTTACGTACATACACTGGAAATACGGGGTATAACATTCTCCCCTCCTTAGAAACATTCGTCCCGAAAGTTCCTTCTAAGTCTCAAAACAAACGTGCGCCAGTATAGTCTTCACTACTATACTTACGAACAATCACGCCACACCGCCACGTAAAACATCCGCGCAAATACCTCCATCCAAGTCCACGAGGAAACACTCTAACATTACCACAAACACTCTCTCGGGTCTAAAATATACTTCCTTCGCGACCTCCTTACAAAAGAAATGATCACATCTATGCTCGCCATACATGCTCGCTTCTTCCGATACCACTTTTGTCACTTTGCCGCGAGGTTCTAGTGTCACTCGGCGACCCAACAAATGGTGCCGGACTACATGCGATCCACGAGGCGTCGTGACACTCGAACTCTTACCACATTTCGATCGCTTGGTTTCCAAAACTCGGTTACTATCTCTAACGTGGTCATCATTAGCGGGAACACTGATGGATCTCGATACTTTCTGATCATAACAATACGAAAGACGGACGTCGCCTCCTAAGTCGGACGGCAAATGTTAACATATAGGCAATCCGCCTATTCTTCACATGAACTCAAAGGGCAAGTAACTCGGGCTAAGTTCCTCTGTTTTCCAAAACTCGTCATACCCAACCCGGGGTGGTATTTTCGGGAAGACCGACCGTCAACTGAACTCTGGCGTCGTCGCCGATTATTCGCCGCGATTTCTCGAGCTGCGAACCTCTTCTAGACAAGCTTTACCCTATCCACGATCTGCCGGAACAAGCTCAACCGACTATCTGAACCTTGCTAACGTCGAACCAATCGATGGCGACTTACACTTCCGCCGCAAGGCGCCATAAGGCGACATCCGAACACCGAAATGGTAGCTTCTAAAACACTCCTCAACAGAGACAACAATCCTTACTACCCACGAAATCCACACCGGCGAGGCGAACGCGATTCGAGACTGCTGAGTTCTTAACCCTGCTAGGTAAACCTTCCCGAAACAAAAACAGCCATACCCTGGGCTCCACTGTCTGTCATAAGGTAAAGTTGGGCACCCCGTGCAGCCTTACAACCTTTCCGATAAATCAACACTGCCGAGTAAACGGTCTTTGCTAGAAGACAAGACGGCTGACCTTCTCGGCCCGACTACTGGTCGAATGAATCCACGAACTCGTACGCTGGTTAACTAAACTTGGGCCAAACACCCTTATGATCCTAGCACAAGGCGGGACCACCACAACCGACCCGCCACCAAACATGCCGGGTTGACCCGCGTGGCCTCAACCCGACCTTAACGCGCTAAACGCTAGCTCTCCGAAGGAAAACTCTCACTAATCACGTTACGAAAACCTAGCGGTCTTCTTAGCTCAACTACCCTCTTTCATGCCACACTACTCAGGGACTTATCCCGTAAACATAGCTCACGTGCACTATGCACTCCTATAAGGGTCAAACATAAACATACGTCTTTTACTCGCGATGGCCTTGCCTCTAAGGTCTCCATGTATAACGCTCTAAGGCTCACACTTTCTCTATCCCCCAATCTTCCCTGGTTACTAACCATGATTTCTAATCACAAATCACACACTGCTACCAGAACATAGCACTTAAGATATACTCATCTCATCATACGTACTAATCTCTAGAGGGTTAAGGATAAACCTGTATCTACTGCTCCACTCCCTTAAGTTGCTCTAATCAATCCTGCCGTGAGCGCTAGCTAAGGAAGGTGGCGACTACCCATCGATCACGAAGGCTAAGTCCTCCTACAAGGACACTCTTTTGACATCAGACCCTGACGGTCGTAGGTAAAACAAGTACTAACTAAAAGATGACATTCCGGGATGGCGTGCATCACTGCTGTGAATCCGGGAAAAAGCGAATCTACTGGTGGAAACTACATGTAGCCGTGAATCGGAAGCTCGAGCTCGACCAACTCTGCGTACCGAACGCCCCGAACCCTGGAGGACCTTTCGCATCGGTGGATGTGCATAATCTAATCCGGTGGTGGCGACTCGCCTCAAAAGTTACTAAAGGACCTTCCGCTCGGCCTCTTCTGTCGCCGTTAACCCGTCGATCTCTACGTTTCTCGGCTGCTGCGCATAAGCCCGCATACGTGCCATGCTCAAGCCTAATCAAGAATTACTTTCGCACAACTCTCTTAGATAGTCATCAAGACTCGCGGTACATCGGTACACTCTCGGTAGCCAAATCCATAGCTAATGCGAGGTTGTCTTTTCGCAATCTATATTCTCTGTTTCGGCCGTGGGCGAAGGTCCAAACATCGTGGCGCGATGAGGACCGCCGCCAGTGCTAAACTCTGCTGGGGCTAGTGACGTCGCAAAACTCCCGAATGAAGCACCACCCTGGTGATGATTGGGCTGTGCCACGTAACCCTCCGCACTCTACTCGCGACTCGCCATTTGCGCGCCTCCCGGGCGGGTTGCCTACGCGGGCATAGCGGTAAGGGAAGAAATACGTTAGAGGTCCAACTTACAACACGGCTCTAAAGCACGATCTCGAGTGAGAAGAATAGAAACCAATCCTAAATATCCTATAGCCTCACGATTATTGGTGTGGTGCACAACACACCGATAATCAAGACTCTTGGATACTGATGCGTAGACACTTTCCGAGATTAATCGCTCCGATACCACTTTTGTCACGACGTTCGGGGCGTGATCGTGTCTTACCGGGCACCCTAGTGATACAACATCAGTAATCATCCGAACATAAATACAATACAAGAAACCAATGTAATAAGGCGGTGAAATAAGAAAGGCAGGCTAACCAAAAGCAGTTCTGTCGGTATATATAAATAACAATTTGAGCGATTACATCCCTTTCTACCACTCTGCCATGCGATTACTACGGACCTCTAAGAATGATATGACAACAACGACGGGACGGGGCCTGTCATACCCACGAATGTAGCACCTACAATCAGCGGGGACTATACCAAGATAAGCCTCGGGAGGAACGGAGCTTCCCAAACACCGAGCGTGACCACAGAGCGAGGATCAACGGCGGTGTACCTTTACTGCGGCATGAACGCAGCCCCGAAGGAGTCGATCTAACAGTACCAAGTATGTGAAACATGAAGATCACGTAAATGAAATCATAGTAGTCTATAAGCGGGAGACATGTATGATAACCAAACTACGATTCACGATAAATAAGCGATCATGTCTAGTCGGGGACTCACGCCTCAAAGTCATCACTCGATATAACAATGGGTCTCACGCCCAACATCAATCATGCCCGTGGAATACCTTCCGCTGCCGTGATCGATGATAGAAAAGTACCAAGAAATACACATGAGCAGCGAGTCCGCTGTGTCCAAATAAAGCGATGCAGGGTAAGTACGAAGGCATAGCCGACTACTAACACCAGCAGTACTAACAAGGTCATAAATCGTATCATGATATCTGTCTGCACCGTCACATGATCAAAGGCCGTCGCCGCGCAATATCAAATGCGCGTCTAGCCACCGAACTCCCGCGACTCCGCATAGGCGATCTCATAGGCGCGTGAGGTATAACCCGCATCGAGGTAGCTACTCCGGCATCGCGGACTCGCGATCGCGTAGCCACATGACCGCATGACCATAAAGGCGCACACTAACTCGGAACTCTCGTAGCTCGCATAGGCCCGGGACCCGCATGAGGTATTCTCGAATCATGGTCCTGCATCGCTGAGTCTACCCGCGTCGGAGCGGCTTAACCCGGAAACACGGTGAGTGGTATAATACCAACATAACAGTTTAACGTTTAAACAACATAAGCGCAATCAAGGGAAAACCCCTTTACACAAACATCACAGAATACTAACACACGTAGCATCCTAATATGATTACTTATCAAATCAACACGAAGGTATTACAAGGCTATCACACACCAATACAATCAAGTTATTCACACATAAGGTACTTTCTACTATATGATTAACGAGATCGGTTTTATCCCCAAGTACTTTATACAATAACTCCTTGAAGATATGTTACTTCACAAAACCACACAATACGTAGTATATGAAAATAGAGTGATTATCTTTTGAAGTAAATCAAAACACTTACCTTTGTAAAATCAAGTAACAACATTATTTTCCAAACGTCCAAGTTTGCCTAATTTCAAATGTTCACGGTTCTTATTTTAGAAAGGTTTAAGTAGTTCATAGTCTTATTCATTTAAGAATATAATTCTCTTTTAAACTATCCGAGAAAACATAAGCCTTATATGTGAGTAGGATATTCTTGTTTATAACAATCTTATTACTGACCATGATCTAGGAAATATCATTTTGTCTCATCTTAGCTTATGCGGATGGAAGTTTCTCTGGTTTTAATAATACTTAATTTTTCAAAACATTTCCTTTTATTAACGCTATGCGATGGTTTGTCGATACATTCGATTTCGAAATCAAGAAAACATTCTTAAGCGTTATTACCTAACTTCCCATAAAGCTAGTATAACTCTTAAGTTTTCAAAACCAAGTATTACTTAACTTTGAAATGATTCAAAAATCTTTTGAAATACTTCAAGTTCTTTATTAACACATAATAAGCCAGTTATAGTTCAAATCAGTTACCTTTTAAAAACCACAAGTATTTTCTTACCAACATAAAGCTGTTATAACCAACTTCCCATAAAGCCGTCATAACACTTTATGTTTTAAACCAATCAAATACATTTAGCACATGTACGTCTACCGTACTACATAGTTCACACATATCATGCTAGAAGAGATAGGAAGAGGTTCACATACCTCGCGACGATTATCGACTAATAGCAAAACGCTCCAAGTACCTCAAACTGTCGGCTACTCTTTAAGCCAAGTAGATCGCGCCACGCGTAGTACTCAACCTATAAGACCACAAGGCGCTTATTAACATTTAGATCTTATCGTAGAACATTCTACAGAAAATTCGGCAGCACCTCCCCCCCCCGCAACAGCGTAAATCTCTTCCTTTATCGAGGCCGGCTACCAAGCCAACCGGGGGGGGGGGGTTTGCACGTCTAACCGGACGTGTACGATTCTACTACACAGCAAAGCTACACAAGTCTCTTAATGTCTGATCCTATGTATTCTGATTCAAGACTCTTCTTTCGAAAAGGTTTCTCATTATTCAGGCTTAAGTCAAAAGACATTGCCGATAACTACGTTCAGTTCTATATATAGTATAATTCAACTATATAATCATACAACATGTAATTTCTAATTACAATAGAGGGACAAGATATTTACCTCGATAAGCCCATAATTATCCGAGTTTAAATGTCGATCTGAGCAAGGTTTAGCTCCTACTCAGTGCGCTCAGGCCGCTCCAAACAACCCTTAGAAGTTCTAACCAACTTCTACTTATTACTCCAACTAACCATGGAGATTTTCCTTAGGGTTTCGGTTTGAGACGGAAAGGAAGTATAATAGTATTTGGGCTTTTAGTATAAGTATAACCTTAGAATACTACAAGGTATCTGACTAAGGTAATTTGGGCATTATAACAATACTTTTGAGAGTATTTCTACCAAGAGGGGTATTATACTGAAAACAACTAGGCAGGGGTACCCCACGGCTAGCACCCAGGAGGGGAAGGGCTCTCGGCGAGGGAGGAGGCTCTTGGCGAACTCTACACTAAGGGGAGGAGGAGGATTTAACACTTAGAATTATTTGGAATGGATGAAGAAGTCATCCAAATGGGGTATTTATAGGTCTTGCAAAGGCGACCAATGGCCAAGATCTTGCCAAGTGCAAGGCAAGTGTAGGGCCAAGATCTTGCCAAGTGCACCTTATCCATCTACCACAAAATATCCTACCAACTCCAAGACAAAAAGCCAACCCATTCGTCCACTCCACCACCCAAGACGTCTTCCAATGAGAGGGTGCCAAGTGGAGCCCTCTTGTTGGTCCAAAATGTTTCGTCTCTCGGAAAAATCCGCAAAAATTAAAAATGACATAGCCGGAATTTTCCCTACGAAAGCTGTGAAAACGTTTCGTCGAAAAACGACTCTAACCGGGTGTTGTGCACAAAGTGAAATCGTCCAAGCCTATGTAAAAGTTCAAATTTTCTACGTACGTCCTTACGTACACACTCTGGAAATACGGGGTATAACATTCAAGGCGTGAATCACCGCTGCCAACTCCAAATCATGGGTGGGGTAGTTCCACTCATGCTTCTTAAGCTGTCGGGATGCGTATGCTATAACCTTACCCAGCTGCATCAACACACATCCGAGCCCGACGCCTGACGCATCACAATACACTACATAACCGGACCCTCGGAAGAGTAAAGCGAGGCGATCGTCGATCTCTCCTTCCGATCGGAAACCACGCCACAAGCATCGATCCATTGAAACTTAGCGCCACGAGTCGGCCTAGTCAATGGTGCGAGATAAACAAACTTCTCCACGAACCGCCGATAGTAACCTGCAAGGCCCAGAAAGCTGCGCACCTCTGTCGGTGTAGTAGGTCTAGGCCAACTCCTGACTGCCTCGATCTTGGCCGTATCCACCCGAATACCATCGGCCCCGACAATGTGCCCAAGAAAAGCCACCGAAGCCAACCAAAACTCACATTTGGAAAACTTGGCGTCTGGCTACAGTCTGGAGAACTCGGCCAAGATCGCCAAATGCTCGCGTGCTCCTGCTCTGAGCGGGAATAAACCAAGATGTCATCAATGAATACTATCACAAACGTATCCAAAAATGGCTTGAACACTCGGTTCATCAAATCCATAAATACCGCCGGAGCATTGGTCAAACCGAAAGACATGACCCTGAACTCATAGTGCCCATACCGGGTCCGGAATGCAGTCATAGGGACATCCACCTCTCTGACTCGCACCTGATGATAGCCCAATCGCAGATCAATCTTGGAGAAACATCTCGCACCCTGCAACTGGTCGAACAAATCATCAATCCTGGGAAGGGGGTAGCTGTTCTTAATAGTCACCTTGTTCAGCTGCCTGTAATCAACACACATGCGCAACGTCCCGTCCTTCTTCTTCACGAACAATCTGGCGCTCCCGGGAGAAACACTAGGCGATGAAGCCGCTTCTCCAACAAATCTCTCGGTGGTCCTCAACTCTCTCAACTCGGCGGTGCCATTACGTATGGCGGAATGGATATAGCCGAGTGTCCGCAAAGACATCGATACAAAACTCTATCTCCTCTCGGGAGGATACGAGGTCGTCGGAAACACATCGGGAACTCTCGACTCTGGGCCGGTGAAAATCTGGTACCGCGACCTCGGTATCAAACACCGAATGAGATGGTAGATATACCGCCTGCACCATCTTCCGCGCCGTCAGGTAAGAAATAAACCTACCCTTGGCGACCACGGTGTTCCTCCCACTCATAACCGGCTCCAGAAGCGGAACGTACCACTCTCTCCCTGCAGTCTACATTGGCGTAGCAAGAAGCTAACCAATCCATACCCATGATCACATCGAAATCGCTCATATCCAACTCTATCAAGTCGGCTAGGGTCCGACGTGCGCATAAAGACAGGAAAGCCCATATACCCGCCGAGCTACCACCGAATCACCCATTTGGCGTAGCTACCTCGAAAGGGTCATGGACTCGTGCTCTATCCCTATCCTACTAGCGATAAGGGGAGATATATGGGGAGTAGAACCGGATCTATCAAGGCATACACGTCACAACAAGCCCGATAAAGTACCGTGGCGACATCCGTGATGCCTCCCGGTCTGTCGGCTGGACAAGGCATAAATGCGGTTCTGAGGACCGCTAGAACTAGGACCCCTGCCACGACCTCTACCGCGACCTGCTGGTCCCTGAGCACCCTGCCCTCCGGGGCGAGTAACTGTAGGAGATGAAGACCTGGCAAAAGACCATGTAGGCTGACCCCTACCATCTGCGCTGCCCGGTGGACGATCCGCCAAAGTGACCCTTCTGACCGCAAGCAAAACAAACTCCTGAAGTAGGGCCATAACTCCCAGAATGGAATCCACCACATCGGACACACTGAGAGGACCTCGATCGGTTAGCACTCCTGCTACCCTGGAAGTCCGAAGTCCTGGGGCCCTGATCTGCCCCCGAATACCCTGGCTGTCCTGAAGACGGTGTAGGAGTGCTCGGTGGTGTGGTGAAAATCGGGCCGCGAGGCCGTCCACCCCGAGAGATACCAAAAGACCCTGCCGTCCTGGCCTTCTTCTGCTGCTGGTATCTGTCGACCCGTCGGCCTCTACGCTCCTCGCATCAGTCGTGAGCTGCGTGCGGGCAATGTCCATGCGGTGAAGAGCTACACTGCGCCGCGACTCTGCCATATAATCATCTAGCCCGGTGACATAGCGGTGCACCCTGTCCTCCATATCTGCTACCAACGCAGGGACATACCGAGCCAACGAATCGAACTCAACGTTGTACTCTCGAGCGTGCGCCTCTCGTCTCAAAGATAAAAAATATGTCGGCCGTGCCTCCTCATGCGGAGGCAGAAGTGGTGAGAAAAGCCTCGAGAACTCGTCCCATACGGAGGAGCGCATGCTCTCCGGGATAGCTCGCGAATCAAACCAATCATCGCAGATCACGCGGCCGATGTGAACCTAAGACCACCGACTCGGTCTCGAAGCCTTGATCACTGCGTGATCCGTGTGTTTGTCGGATGAACACCTGCGGATCATCCTCAGGACTCGACCCGTAGAACTCTGGCGGGCTACAACTCAGAAAATCTCATAGCCTCAAACTATCCGACCTCGGGTGAACCACGCATGCTGCTGGGCTGGGCTGCTGCATCCGGTCTATCCTCGTTCGCCACGATCACGGCGATGGCGGCCATCTCTTCAGAACCATCTCCTGCTCTGCTCAGTGTGGGTGCCGAGGCGCAGTCTTGTGGTCTCATCGACCTGCTGCGCTCTAAACCCTGATGGGGCTGGCGGCGTCGTGGAACTCACCGTCTGAGGTATCGCCTCGGGTATAGGCGGGCACAGGCCTCGTGACCCTACGTGTCCTACTAGCGGCTCCGCCGGCCTTGCCGCTTCGGGCGGGTTGCCTTGCGTGGGCATAAGCGTCTGTAAAAGGAATACGTTAGAGGGTCCAACTTATAACACGGCTCTAGGGATGATCTCGAGTGAGAAGAATGGAAACCAATCCTAAATATCCTATAGCCTCACGATTATTGGTGTGGTGCACAACACCGATAACGAACTTCTACTAGATACGGTCTGTAGACACTTTCCGAGGATTAACTGCTCTGATACCACTTTTGTCACGATCCGTTCCCGGGCCCGTGACTGGTGCCTTTCCCGGGCACCCAAGTAGACATACATCAGAGTAATCAGCGGAATAATAAAACAAGACATAAAACAAATGTAAAATGTAACACAGTTTATCTGAGAAAAAATTGCCTTTCGGCATATATATATATACCAAGTCTGGCAGTTACATCCCAACTTTACAACAGGACTACAGACCTCTAGGAATGTAAACAACTATGGCGGGACAGGGCCCCGCCATACCCTGAATGTACAAAATATCTACAACACCAGGGAGAGTCGTACCAAAAGTCGAGCCTCCGGAGAAATGGAGCTCCTGACACCAGAGTAAGGATCCTAAGAATGAGGATCTACCACCTGCTTCCCTTTACCTGCGGCATGAACGCAGCCCCCCGAAGGAGGTCAGTACAACAGGTACCAAGTATGTGAAACTGTAAAGTACTGAAATGAAATCAAAGCATTTTTAAAACCATTTACAAATACAACCAGTTCAACCGCACATAGTGTCACAGCATAAACAAGAACAAAATAGATATAATGTAACTGGTCTTTTCTAGGACGCTAATGATCGAAGCAAGGCCAATCGCCCATAGTATCATTATGCGAGCCTATTCCTGGACTCCCGCAGTCCGCATAGACCACCTAGGTCTGTCACGACCCGAACCCGGGCCCGTGACTGGTGCCTTACCCCGGGCACCCTAGTGATACAACATCAGAGTAATCAGCGGAAACATACAACAAGACATGATATAATATGAAATGTGAAACAGTTATCTGAGAAAACTTGCCTTTCGGCATGTATATAAAAACTTTAAAACCGAACAGTTACATCCCATTTACAACTCTGCCCACAACAGTACTACAAACCTCTAAGAATGATATGACAACAATGGCGGGACAGGGCCCCGCCATACCCCTGAATGTAAGTACCTACAACGACAGGGGACTATACCACTGATAAGCCTCCGGAGAAACGGAGCTTCCCAAACGCTGAACTGTGACCCTAAGAGCGAGGATCAACACTGGTGTACCTCTACCTGAGACATGAACGCAGCCCCCCGAAGGAGGTCAGTACAACAGGTACCAAGTATGTGAAACTGAAAATACTGTAAATGAAATCATAATAGTCTATATAAAGCAGGAGACATATATGATAACCAAACTACAGTTCACAATAAATAAGCAGTCAAGTCAGGGACTCACGCCCTCAAGTCATCACTCAAATATAACTATGGGTCTCACGCCCATAACATCAATCATGCCCGTGGAATACCTTCCTCACTGCCGGCAGTCTATGATATAAAAGCACCAAGAAATACACCAGGTCCCACCTGTGTCATAATAAAGCCGTACGGGGTAAGTACGAAGGCATAGCCGACTACTAAAACCCACAGTACCAACAATGTTATAAAACTATATCACGGGGTCTTTCTAGACCGCACCACATGATCGGCCGCCACTGCCGTGATCAATGCGCGTCTAGTCCTGGAGCATACCGCTGCTCCGCATAGGCCACACATAGGCCCGCATGAGGTATTCCTCGCATCGGGGGCAGCTAACCCCCGGTACCCTCCTGGACTACCGCAGCCCGCATAGCCTCAATAGACCGCATAGTCACACAGACCGCATAGGGCATCCCCCGCATCGGGATAAAACACCCGGAATGATCAATCCTGGAGCATACCTGTTACACCCCGTAAGTTCAAGACATGTGTAAGTGAATGTACGCAAGGAACGCAAGACTTGGAAATTGTTACGAAAGGAAGAATTGTTTTTCCGACGGAAAATGTTCCGAACGTCGGAAAGGAAAAACGTTCGTTGTTGAGAATTGGATTCTCAAAATACATTATTTGAAAAGTATGAGACTTATTATTATTTTGGAAATTTATTTTGCGGATTTGGTCACGTGGGGCCCACCCGAGGAATTTTACAGAATTGTGGGGCCCACGAGGGTTACGAAAATTTTATGAACGAATGAGAGGGCGACACGTGGCACCCCCACATGGCTTGGTCGAAATTTATGCAAGGGTAAAATGGTCATTGACCATCTTGGAAGATAAGTCTTCAAGCATGACATTGTTGACAAGTCAACTAGTCCACATAAGCGATCCAGTGAAACACATCCAAGCCACACATTTGTTGTAACCTAAGCCCTCCAATGTATTATATAAGCATAGCTAGTGCAAGACTTGACATTTAACACTTAGAAAATTTTAGAGAAACTCTTGTGCTTGTAGATGAGCTCTCGGCTTTGAGCACTATTCCCACACAAAATTTTGTAGTTTTGATCCATTAGTCACAAGACTTTAACCCAATGTCCCGAGGGTATTGTAAGGTTATCTCAATAGAAAGAATTCGGAAAAACGATTTTTACGTTAGTCATAGCGGAAACAAAGGGAGTTCTTCAACTTTGAAGTTGGAACTTGAAGAAGGGTTCTTCATAGGCCTCTAAGAATGCTTGAGCGGATTGGAACTTAAGGAAAGGAGCTAAGAATTTCTAAGGCGACTTTGGATCTTGGAAATTTTAAGGGCTTGGAAAGGTATAAATTTTGTCGTTTTATTAGTTAAGGCTTACTTATGATTGTAGCTATGGTTATTAGCAAGCATGAGATATATAGTATGAATTTTGATAAGGATATTGGTTATTGGAACCCTAATCCGAAAACTAGCATGTTAGCCTTAAGACTACAATTCAAGTCGATTATTAGTAAAGTCGTCGCATGTTGTAAAAAGGAAGGAAATTGTAGTTGTTGAAGTAGTTTATAACTATATAAACATGTTAGACCTTAGAACTTGGAATTGGAAAAGGATTGGAAAGGACTTAGTGTTGCTATGGAAGTTGGCCGAGAATTGGCTAGTGTGCCTTAGGCTTTTTCGTATGAATTGTGGGGCGGAATATTACACGTATTGTAAGGCGTGTAATCCCCTTTGTTTGGTTGTTGCTTGGAGCCTTAAATGTGGCTTGTTGGTTATTGTATTCGGCCTTGAAAAAGGTGGCAAAGTGAGTAGAAACAAAGGAAGTCTTTGCCTGATTTTCCGTAGAATTAGAGACTAAATACTTAGTATTATTCTACATAGAGACTAGAAGTTGATAGCCTTGTTGTGACCATTATAGGTTGACACTTCTACGTACGGTGTATTCGGCTTAGCTTGTGGATTTAGCCGAAAGGTATGTGAACTATCTCTCTTACAGCATGATTCCTTAAGATAAAGAAAGTCGTCTACTCCTTGAATGATCCATTCCTTGCTTGTATTTGGTTTGCCTAAAATAGAATTTGTTCTATGTACTTCCTTGAGTGTACTTTGATGTTTAAATTGTAAGTTGTATAATCCATTTCCTTAGTGAAGTTTGGATTCTTAAAAGTGAAGGTATTTTTCTTAAAGTACATAGAAACTTGAAAAGGAAGTGATTTCCAAATCTTTTGGCTAGTGCCTTAGTTCTAAAACCTAAAGGTCATTATAATGACTTTAGAAGTCAAAGAGTGATTTACTTATTTGATTTAAAGAGGAGAAATGACATGATTTAAGAGAAGTAACTTGCGTTAAGGGTGAAGTTACTTGAGGTTTAAAAAGTAGAAAAAAACTTGTTTTCTAACTATTAAGAGACTTGAAGTATTTTTGAAAGTTAAGAACTTGATTTGTAAGTATGTGATACTTGGTTTTAATAGTATAAGTCTCTTGGTTATTGAAGGAATGGATACGTCTAAAACCATAAAGGGTTATAACGGCTTTATGGGAAGTTGGTTATAACGACTTTATGGAAGGTTTAGAAAGTTGTCTATTTTGATTAAATCGGCATAAGTTGCCTAGATTGTGAAAATTTGGAGTTACTTGATTTCAAGCTTTGAAATGAGTTTTCTGAAGTGTAGTAACTTACCTTGAAAAATAGACACGCCTTGATACTACGGTGTTAGTATCTTGGGGCTTTACATAGAAAGGAGTCTTTTATAAAAGAATGTATGTATGCCTTGCTAAGTAATTTGGCTTGATAAATTGAGAATTTGTCTAAGTGTGCCTTGATAAGTACTTTGACTTGTTAAAAGAGAATTATTCTATGTATGCCTTGATTAGTACTTTGGCTTGATAAATTGAGAATTTGTCTAAGTGTGCCTTGATAAGTACTTTGACTTGTTAAAAGAGAATTATTCTATGTATGCCTTGATTAGTACTTTGGCTTGATAAATTGAGAATTTGTCTAAGTGTGCCTTGATAAGTACTTTGACTTGTTAAAAGAGAATTATTCTATGTATGCCTTGATTAGTACTTTGGCTTGATAAATTGAGAATTTGTCTAAGTGTGCCTTGATAAGTACTTTGACTTGTTAAAAGAATTAGTCTATGTATGCCTTGATTAGTACTTTGGCTTGATAAATTGAGAATTTGTCTAAGTGTGCCTTGATAAGTACTTTGACTTGTTAAATGAGAATTTATTCTATTTGTGCCCGGATAAGTACTTTGGCTTGTTAAATGAGAATTTATTCTATTTGTGCCCGGATAAGTACTTTGGCTTGTTAAATGAGAATTTATTCTATTTGTGAGCTTATAATTAATTTGGCTTGTTAAATGAGAATTTATTAAATTTGTGCCATGATAAGTACTTTGGCTTGTTAAATGAGAATTTATTCTATTTGTGCCACGATAAGTATTTTGGCTTGTTAAATGAGAATTTATTCTATTTGTGCCCTGATAAGTACTTTGGCTTGTTAAATGAGAATTATCCTATGTGTGCCTTGATAAGTACTTTGGCTTTTTTAATTGAGAACTTGCCTATATGTGCTGGTAATAGCCTTTGAGTGAATGTATTATGTTTTATTAAGTTCGCGACTCTCGGTTGAAGAATGGTTTGTCTTGTTGTAAGTTCTTGGGACGTCACAAGCGGTGATGTGGGATTCCACGGGTATGCTTCCGTTACTTGTAGTACTTGGGTTAAATTCCCGGATTTTTATAGAAGACATGGTAGTGCTTATGTCTTGTTTGATGGTCGGTCGAGATAGGGTAGAGTATATGTGAGGGGTAAACCCCCAAGATGCTATACCACTGTTTACCATACTCCAGGGTAGAGTATATGTGAGGGTAAACCCCAGACGCTATACCACCTTTTCACCTTCTCCAGGTAGAGTATATGTGAGGGTAAACCCCAAGATCTTTATACCACCTGTTTACCACCTTCTCCGGTAGAGTATATGTGAAGTACACACCGAGATCTTTATACCACTGTTTACCACCTTCTCCGAGTAGAGTATATGTGAGGGTAAACCCCAAGATGTTATACCACCGCTTTACCACCTTCTCCAGGGTAAGAGTATAAGTGAGGGTAAACCCCAGACGCTATACCAGGTGGGACTTGGTGTTCATGTATGCCTATTGGTGTTGTACTATATCATGGACTGCCGGCAGTGAGGAAGGATTCCACGGGCATGATTGATATTATGGGCGTGAGACCCATAGTTATATTTGAGTAGTGACTTTGAGGGCTGCGTCCACGACTTGATATGACCTTATGTGCTATATCGTAGGTTGGCTATCATACATGTCTCTGTTTTGTTTAGTGTTATGATTTCATTCTGATACTCATTGTTCACATACTTGGTACATTC
The DNA here is from genome assembly GCA_029844215.1 of Przewalskia tangutica. Classification (NCBI taxonomy): domain Eukaryota; kingdom Viridiplantae; phylum Streptophyta; class Magnoliopsida; order Solanales; family Solanaceae; genus Przewalskia; species Przewalskia tangutica. The sequence goes on from CM056734.1 coordinate 66,919,148, forward strand.
TTCGTACTGACCTCCTTCGGGGGGCTGCGTTCATGCCGCAGGTTTAGGTACGCTGTTTGGTGATCGCCAGGTGTAGAATCCTGCTCAGGGTTTTTGGATAGCTCCCTCTGTCCAGGAGTTTATCTTTTGGTATATATCCTTGATGTGAGCTTTGTACAGCTTTTAGGTGCAGCGGGGCCTTGTCCGTCATAATTTGATTTAACTCCTGAAGTGCGTATTCATATGTGGGATTGGACTCGTATGCGGTGTAGTGTCTTTTGTTTATGTATATATGACCTAGTCGGCTTTGCCTTGCGTCACGTTGGTTTTAAAAGAAAAAAATGAGTATTATTAATTTTCCGCATTGTACTTAGTTGTTAAGGTAGAAGGGTGCCTGGGTAGGGCACGATCCACGCCCGGTTCGGGTGTGACAGTGGTATCGAGCGATCGATCCTCGGAATGTCTACTGACCGTGTCTAGTAGAGTCTTGATTATCGGTGTGTTGCGCGCCACACCCATAAACAGGAGGCTACGGGACATTTAGGAGTTGGTTTCTATTCTTCTCACTCAAGATCGTGCCATGAGCCGTGTTAGTAAGATAATTCCTCTCGACGTATTGTTGTGTTACTGATTATGCCTCGAGGAGCGTGACCGCTTGAAGGGCAAAAGGAGTAGCAAGAGCTACTAGTCGGACTCGAGAGAGTTGATAGGGCTTATGCCCGTGGTACACCGGATGTTATTCGCGATCGGCGAGTCGCCTGCGCCGAGTTTGAGCCAGCACGAGCCTCGGTTTCGGTTAGGAGAAGACTATAGGGTCATGAGGAAGCGATTATGTTATTGACCAAGATAGCGGTGCTAGCGATTGTAAGTGATAGTACCCGGAGGTAGGGATACTTTGATTAGTAAAGTGAGAAGTAAGAATGTTGACAAGAATGATAGGTGAACTGAGACTATAGTTGTATAAAGTTCACAAGTTGTAATTACCCCGTATAAGTGTAAGACCGATAGGGAAGATTGTATAGTAGAAATACTTTGGCTTATGAGACGAACCTCCAGTGAATAGGGGGGGTAGGGTAAGAAGTACCTTGAGATAAGAGAGAGATTTATTTCAGACTAAGAATGAGAAGTTAAGCGTGACGATGAGTCGGGTTATGGACTCATTTCGGGTCAGCCGATAGTTTGGAATGGGGTAATGTCAGTTAGAAATGGTCCCGTTATGTGGTAGGGTCCTGGGGATGCCAGGCCCAAGTTTAGATAATCGTTGTGCGAGTTTGTGGACGCGTTCCACCGGAACTAGGTCGTAAGGACCGAGAAGAGCCTTAGCGGAAATTCAAGTAGCAAAATGGCCAAGTTTGGTTAGTAACCCCAAGGATCGGAAAATAGAAACAAAAATTTGAGATTTTATACGTGTACTAGATGAGTTTGAAAGTACGAGAAAGTATGATAAGTAAGGAAAGAAAGGAACCTCTAAGGATCCCGTGTTTTAGAAGACTGTAACCTTCGAGTTTTGTGAGAAGGGGTCATGGACGGAAGGTCCATCGATATGTTTACGTATGTTATGTGGTGGCCATGTGTGGCATCGTTGGTCTTGTGCAGTTTTGATTGTTAGGCATAGTATAGAGATTATGCCGGAATTTGTATAGAGTGACAACCGACTAAGAACATTCGGGGACGAATGTTTCTAAGGGGGGAAGAATGTTACACCCCGTAAGTTCAAGACATGTGTAAGTGAATGTACGCAAGGAACGCAAGACTTGGAAATTGTTACGAAAGGAAGAATTGTTTTTCCGACGGAAAATGTTCCGAACGTCGGAAAGGAAAAACGTTCGTTGTTGAGAATTGGATTCTCAAAATACATTATTTGAAGAGTATGAGACTTATTATTATTTTGGAAATTTATTTTGCGGATTTGGTCACGTGGGGCCCACCCGAGGAATTTTACAGAATTGTGGGGCCCACGAGGGTTACGGAAATTTTATGAACGAATGAGAGGGCGACACGTGGCACCCCCACATGGCTTGGTCGAAATTTATGCAAGGGTAAAATGGTCATTGACCATCTTGGAAGATAAGTCTTGGCGTGACATTGTTAATAGTCAACTAGTCCACATAAGATTGATCCAAGTGAAACACATCCAAGCCACACATTTGTTGTAACCTAAGCCCTCCAATGTATTATATAAGCATAGCTAGTGCAAGACTTGGCATTTAACACTTAGAAAATTTTAGAGAAACTCTTGTGCTTGTAGATGAGCTCTCGGCTTTGAGCACTATTCCCACACAAAATTTTGTAGTTTTGATCCATTAGTCACAAGACTTTAACCCAATGTCCCCAAGGGTATTGTAAGGTTATCTCAATAGAAAGAATTCGGAAAAAACGTATTTTTACGTTAGTCGCAAGGCGGAAACAAAGGGAGTTCTTCAACTTTGAAGTTGGAACTTGAAGAAGGGTTCTTCATAGGCCTCTAAGGAATGCTTGGAGCGGATTGGAACTTAAGGAAAGGAGCTAAGAATTTCTAAGGCGCGACTTTGGATCTTGGAAATTTTAAGGGCTTGGAAAGGTATAAATTTTGTCGTTTTATTAGTTAAGGCTTACTTATGATTGTAGCTATTGTTATTATCAAGCATGAGATATATAGTATGAATTTTGATAAGGATATTGGTTATTGGAACCCTAATCCGAAAACTAGCATGTTAGCCTTAAGACTACAATTCAAGTCGATTATTAGTAAAGTCGTCGCATGTTGTAAAAAGGAAGGAAATTGTAGTTGTTGAAGTAGTTTATAACTATATAAACATGTTAGACCTTAGAACTTGGAATTGGAAAAGGATTGGAAAGGACTTAGTGTTGCTATGGAAGTTGGCCGAGAATTGGCTAGTGTGCCTTAGGCTTTTTCGTATGAATTGTGGGGCGGAATATTACACGTATTGTAAGGCGTGTAATCCCCTTTGTTTGGTTGTTGTTTGGAGCCTTAAATGTGGCTTGTTGGTTATTGTATTCGGCCTTGAAAAAGGTGGCAAAGTGAGTAGAAACAAAGGAAGTCTTTGCCAGATTTTCCGTAGAATTAGAGACTAAATACTTAGTATTATTCTACATAGAGACTAGAAGTTGATAGCCTTGTTGTGACCATTATAGGTTGACAACTACGCACGGTGTATTCGGCTTAGCTTGTGGATTTAGCGAAAGGTATGTGAACTATCTCTCTTCAGCATGATTCCTTAAGATAAAGAAAGTCGTCTACTCCTTAAATGATCCATTCCTTGCTTGTATTTGGTTTGCCTAAAATAGAATTTGTTCTATGTACTTCCTTGAGTGTACTTTGATGTTTAAATTGTAAGTTGTATAATCCATTTCCTTAGTGAAGTTTGGATTCTTAAAAGTGAAGGTATTTTTCTTAAAGTACATAGAAACTTGAAAAGGAAGTGATTTCCAAATCTTTTGGCTAGTGCCTTAGTTCTAAAACCTAAAGGTCATTATAATGACTTTAGGAGTCAAAGGAGTGATTTACTTATTTGATTTAAAGAGGAGAAATGACATGATTTAAGAGAAGTAACTTGCGTTAAGGGTGAAGTTACTTGAGGTTTAAAAAGTAGAAGAAAACTTGTTTTCTAACTATTAAGAGACTTGAAGTATTTTTGAAAGTTAAGAACTTGATTTGTAAGTATGTGATACTTGGTTTTAATAGTATAAGTCTCTTGGTTATTGAAGGAATGGATCGTCTAAAACCATAAAGGGTTATAACGGCTTTATGGGAAGTTGGTTATAACGGCTTTATGGAAGGTTTAGAAAGTTGTCTATTTTGATTAAATCGGCATAAGTTGCCTAGATTGTGAAAATTTGGAGTTACTTGATTTCAAGCTTTGAAATGAGTTTTACGAAGTGTAGTAACTTACCTTGAAAAATAGACACGCCTTGATACTACTGTTAGTATCTTGGGGCTTTACATAGAAAGAGTCTTTTATAAAAGAATGTATGTATGCCTTGCTAAGTAATTTGGCTTGATAAATTGAGAATTTGTCTAAGTGTGCCTTGATAAGTACTTTGACTTGTTAAAGAGAATTATTCTATGTATGCCTTGATTAGTACTTTGGCTTGATAAATTGAGAATTTGTCTAAGTGTGCCTTGATAAGTACTTTGACTTGTTAAAGAGAATTATTCTATGTATGCCTTGATTAGTACTTTGGCTTGATAAATTGAGAATTTGTCTAAGTGTGCCTTGATAAGTACTTTGACTTGTTAAAGAGAATTATTCTATGTATGCCTTGATTAGTACTTTGGCTTGATAAATTGAGAATTTGTCTAAGTGTGCCTTGATAAGTACTTTGACTTGTTAAAGAGAATTATTCTATGTATGCCTTGATTAGTACTTTGGCTTGATAAATTGAGAATTTGTCTAAGTGTGCCTTGATAAGTACTTTGACTTGTTAAATGAGAATTTATTCTATTTGTGCGGATAAGTACTTTGGCTTGTTAAATGAGAATTTATTCTATTTGTGCGGATAAGTACTTTGGCTTGTTAAATGAGAATTTATTCTATTTGTGCGGATAAGTACTTTGGCTTGTTAAATGAGAATTTATTCTATTTGTGCGGATAAGTACTTTGGCTTGTTAAATGAGAATTTATTCTATTTGTGCCCGGATAAGTACTTTGGCTTGTTAAATGAGAATTTATTCTATTTGTGCCCTGATAAGTACTTTGGCTTGTTAAATGAGAATTATCCTATGTGTGCCTTGATAAGTACTTTGGCTTGGTTAATTGAGAACTTGCCTATATGTCTTGGTAATAGCCTTTGAGTGCAAGTATTATGTTTTATTAAGTTCGCGACTCTCGGTTGAAGTGGTTTGTCTTGTTGTAAGTTCTTGGGACGTCTGCGGTGATGTGGGATTCCACGGGTATGCTTAGTTACTTGTAGTACTTGGGTTAAATTCGGATTTTTATAGAAGACATGGTAGTGCTTATGTCTTGTTTGATGGTCGGTCGAGATAGGGTAGAGTATATGTGAGGGGTAAACCCCCAAGATGCTATACCACCTGTTTTACCACCTTCTCCAGGGTAGAGTATATGTGAGGGGTAAACCCCAAGATCTTTATACCACCGCTTTACCTTCTCCAGGGTAGAGTATATGTGAGGTAAACCCCAAGATCTTTATACCACCTGTTTACCACCTTCTCAGGGTAGAGTATATGTGAAGTACACCCCAAGATCTATACCACTGCTTTACCACCTTCTCGGGTAGAGTATATGTGAGGTAAACCCCAAGATGCTATACCACCTTTACCACCTTCTCCGGGGTAAGAGTATAAGTGAGGGTAAACCCCAAGATGCTATACCACCGTGGGACTTGGTGTTCATGTATGCCTATTGGTGTTGTACTATATCATGGACTCACTGGCGGTGAGGAAGGATTCCACGGGCATGATTGATATTATGGCGTGAGACCATAGTTATATTTGAGTAGTGACTTTGAGGGCTGCGTCCACGACTTGATATGATTGCTTATGTGCTATGTCTCGTAGGTTGGCTATCATACATGTCTCTGTTTTGTTTAAGTATTATGATTTCATTCTGACTCATTGTTCACATACTTGGTACATTCTTGTCTTCGACCTCCTTGAGGCTGCGTTCATCCGCTTGAGTTTAGGTCTGTTGTTTGGTGATCGGCAGTGTAGAATCTGCTCGGGGTTTTGGATAGCTCCTCTGTCCGAGTTTATCTTTTGGTATATATCTTTGATCTGAGGCTTTATGCAGTTTGGGTGCAGCGGGGCCTTGTCCGTCATAATTTCGATTTAACTCCTAAGTGCAGTATTCATATGTGGGATTGGACTCGTATGCGGTGTAGTGTCTTTTGTTTATGTATATATGGCGGCCTAGTCGGCTTTGCCTTGCACGTACGTTGGTTTTAAAAGAAAAAAAAATGAGCTGTTATTAATTTTCCGCATTGTACTTAGTTGTTAAGGTAGAAGGGTGCGGGTAGGGCACGATCCACGCGAGTTTGGTGTGACAATACCGCTCCGCATAGTCACTGCGCATGCGTAGTATAGACCCGCTTCAGGGTGGCAAGCCCTCGGTATATCAAGTCGAGGGTATGTGATAATATAACGACAACGGCTTATCGTTAATCAACATAAGCACGACAGGGAAAACCCTTTACACAAACATTATAAGACACTAACACACGTAGCATCATAACATGATTACTTATCAAACCAATCAAGAAAGTATTACAAGGCTATCACAAACCAACGTAGTCAAGTTATTCACCCAATGTACTTTCTATTTTATGACAACAAGTTCGGGTTTTAACCCCAAAGTACTTCATACATTAATTCTTTAAAAAGGTCCGTTCCTTTTACAAAAGTCACATGATACCCGTAGTATCAGAAATAAAGTGACTATCTTTTTAAGTGAACCAAAACAGTTTCCTTTTTAATATCAAGTAACAACATTCTTTTCCAAATGTCCAAGTTTGCCTAAGTTCAATTACTCGAGTCTTTTGTTTTCGAAAGGTTTCGTATTTCATAGTTTTAATCACTTACTAATATAATTCTCCTTTAAAACAATTTGAGAAACATATGCCTTATGTGTGAGTAGGTTATTCTTGTTCATAATCAATCTTATTAAAGCAGCCATGATCTAGGAAATGTAATATCATTTTGTCTCATCTTAGCTTCTATGCAGATGGAGGTTTCTACTGGTTTTAATAATACTTAATTAGTCAATACATTTCCTTATTAACTTTGCGGTGGTTTGTTCGATACTTCTTCTGATTTCCGAAATCAGTAAAACATTATTCCTTTTTTTAAAAACCAAGCACTCATTACTCACGAATGAGGTTTCACACTTTTTAACACAATTCAGATTAATTCAATTAAGTCAAGTCTCTTATCTTTTAAGATCAAGTCTCTTATCTTTTAAGATCAAGTCTCTTAACTTCTTAAGTCAATAAACCATTCTTTTTACCTTCCTTAAGTCGTTATACCTAACTTCCCATAAAGCTAGTATAACTCTTAAGTTTTAAAACCAAGTATTACTCTTCTTTCAAAAAGGTTTCTTAATCCTCTTGAAATACTTCAAGATTCTTTTTATTCAGGCTTAAGTCAAAAGACATTGCCGAAAAACTACGTTCAGTTAACACACGTACGTCTACCGTACTATATATATATTCTTTAAAATATCATGCTCAAGAGGATAGGAAGAATCACATACCTCGCGACGATTATCGACTATTAGCAAAACGCTCCACGGCTATAACTTGGCTAGCCTTGTCCAACTTCCAAGTAGAACATGCTACTCGCAGATCATTCAACCTATAAAGGTTATATACGTCTATCAACGTCTAGACTACTCTGTAGAATAAATCTAGATACAAGATTCTACGGGAAATTGGGCAGCACTTCCCTACCCGTCAAACTTCACAAGTCTACTGTAATACAGTCCTATGTAAGTACAGTTCAAGTCTTTTCTGTAATATCCTTCTATTACAGTTCAAATCTCTTCTATGAATCTTATATTCATTTCTATACAACTACAGTATGTAATTTCCAATCACAATAGAAGGATAGGATTATTTACCTCGGTAAGCCCAAAATTATCCAAGTTTAATGTCTATCCTGAGCAACGTTTAGCTCCTACTCCGGGTGCTCCAACCCGCTCCAAACAACCCTTAGAAGTTCTACGCAACTTCATCTTAATACTTCAACCAACTGTGAAGATTTTCCTTAGGGTTTCGTTTAGTGACTGAAGGGAAGTATAATAGTATTTCTGGGCTTTTAGTATAAGTGTAACCTTGGAATACTACAAGGTATATGGGCCAAGGTATTTTGGAATAGTAACAATACTTGGAGAGTATTTCTACCAAGAGAGGGGTGTATTTCTGAAAACAACTCTAGGTAGGGGAACCCTGGCCAAGGCCACTAGGAGGGGGGGTGTACCCCTTGGCCAAGGGCTTTCTCAAAGGTGGAGGGGTGCTCTCGGCTAGAACTCTCAAGAGAGGGGGGAGGGATTTCAAGACTTAGAAATGATTTTAAGGGATGAAGAAAACCTTCAAGTTATGGGGGTATTTATAGGGAAATCAATGGCCAAGATCAAGCCAAGTGGTAGGCAAGTGTAGGGTGAGGATTCATCCATGTGTACCTTATCCAACTACCACACAAAAATATCACAAATATCCTACCAACCCTTGACTTCCAATTCGTCCAAAAGCCGCCCCACATCCACCAACTTGAGGGTGACAAGTGTCGCCCTCTCGTTGGTCCAAAATATTTCGTCTCTCGGAAAAATCCGCAAAAATAATAAATGACATAGGCGGAATTTTCCCTTCGCAAGTTTTGGAAGACGTTTCGTCGGAAAACGATTCTTTTCGTGTGTTGTGCACAAAATTTTCGGTCCTTGCCTAACTTTAAGGCTCAAACTTTTCTACGTACGTCCTCACGTACATACTCTGGAAATACGGGGTATAACATTCTCCCCTCCTTAGAAACATTCGTCCCGAATGTTCCTTCTCACGACAGATAACGATCAAGTTCCTCATAGCTTAACCAGTTTGCAAATGCCACACATGGCCACGTGAAAACACCGCGCAAATACTTACATCCAAGTCCACGAGGAATCACCTCTAACATCACAAAAACTCCCACCCAAGGGCTAAAAGATACTCCCTTCGCACCTTCACTTTACAAAAGGAAAGATCACATCTATGTTCTCAACTCATGCTCGCTTCTTCACTTACTCGTCGTACCCTTCTCGTACACTCGAACTCTTTCTCATAACTTACCACATTCATGTTACTGCTTCAGTTTCCAAAACTCTGGGTTACTACCTCCAACTTGGTCATCATTAACTGAGAATACTCTGGATGGATCTCCGATACTCTTCCGAATATAGCAACATGAAAGATCGGACGTACTGCCTCCTACGTCGGACGACAATGCTAACTATAGGCAACCTGGCCTATTCTTCACATGACCTGAAAAGGCCCAAAGTAACTCGAGCTAAGTTTTCTCTGTTCTCCAAAACTCGTCACACCCTTTCCGGGGTGGTACCTTCAAGACCAGTCGGCTGAACTCCAAGCGCCGTCGAATGCGACTCTGTTGACTACGAGCCGATAGCCTCTCCCGGATAAGCTTCACCTATCCACATCCCGCCAAACAAGTATGAACCAACTATCCGAACTTTGCCAACATCGAACGATCGGCCAAGACTCACACTTCCGCCTATGAGGCTTCGTAGGCGATATCCGAATCGAAATGGTAGTTATAAAACACTCCTCAACGGGGCAACAATCCTCACAATACCCCGAAATCCAAACACCGGCGAGGCGAATGTACTTGAGACTCACCGAGTTCCTAACCTGCTGGTAAAACCTCCGGAAAAAGCAGTACGAACTGGGCTCCATCACTGTCATAAGGTGAAAGTAGGCACCTCGTGCAGCCTTACAACCTTCCTGAGGTAACATCTCGCATAACCCTCTGCCGAGTAAACGGTCCTGACTGAAAGACAAGATGGGCTGACCTCATCGGCCCGACTACTGGTCGAATGCACCCACGAACTCGTACGCTGGTTTAACTAAACTTGGGCCTAACACCCTCGTGACCCCACCACCTGGCGGGACCACCACAATCTGACCCCACCACCAAACAGGCCGCGGGTTGACCCGCGATCGGTCCTCAACCCGACCCGCTATCGTGCCAAACTCTTGTTCCTCGATCCGGAACAATCTCACAATCAAGTCACGAAAACCTAGCGGTCTTCTTAGCTCAACTACCCTCTTACTTCATACCACTCAGGGACTTATCACACAAACATATCTCACGTGTACTATGCACTCCGATAAGGGTCAAACATAAAAATATAAATCTTCTACTCGAGATGGCCTTGCCTCTAAGGTCTCCACGTATAACATTCTAAGGCTCACACTTTCCCTTATCCCCAATCTTACCTTTCTAACTAACCATGGTTTCTAACCATAATTATACAATGTTATCTGAACATAACACTTAAGATATACTTATCTTATCACACGCATCGCTGAGTATTACCGAACGCCCCGAACCGTGGAGGACCATTCTCAAGCGGAGGCGCATACCTAATTTGCTGCTGAGGCGATTCGTCTCGAAAGTTATCAAAGGACCCTGCTGTTCTGGCCCTCTTCTGCTGATCTTGGTTAACCCGTCGATCCTTACGTTTCTCGGCCTGCTGCGCATAAGCCGTGATACTGTGCCATGCTCAAGCTCGATCAAGAGCTACCCTTGCACAACCCTCTCTTAAATAGTCATTAAGACCCGTGATAAATCGATACCTAAAATACTCCCTGGTTGCTAACTCCCTAGCTAGTAACAGGGTCGTCTCTTTGCAATCTATACTGTCTGCTGCTGGTCGTGGACTGAAGGTTCAAATCTCATGGCGCGATGAGGCCGCTGCCGTGCTAGACTCTCTTTGGGATCGCGACGCCGCGTAACTCCCGAATGAAGCACCACCGGTGATGATTGAGTTCGTGCCCATAACCTCTGTGCTCTACTCGCAGCTCCCTCTGCTGCCTTGCCCTTCTGGGCCAGGGTTTGCCTTACGCGGAGGCATAACGGGTGAAAAAGAATACGTCAGAGGGAGTCCAATTTATAACACAGCTCTAAGGCACGATCTCAGAGTGAGAAGAATGGAAACCAATCCTAAATATCCTGCAGTCTCCTGATTATAGGTGTGGTGCAAAACACACCGATAATCAAGACTCTACTAGATCTGATGCGTAGACACTTTCCGAGGATTAATCGCTCGATACCACTTTTGTCACGACCGAACCGGGCGTGATCGTGCCTTACCGGGCACCCTAGTGATACAACATCGAGTAATCTGGAACATACAACAAGACATGATATAATATGAAATGTGAAACGATTATTCGAGAAAACTTGCCTTTCGGCATGTATATAAAAACTTTAAACCGAGCGATTACATCCCATTTACAACTCGCCTAGCAAGACTACAAACCTCTAAGAATGATATGACAACAATGGCGGGACAGGGCCCGCCATACCCCGAATGTAAGTACCTACAACGACGGGGACTATACCATGATAAGCCTCGAGAAACGGAGCTTCCCAAACGCCGAATGTGACCACTAGAGCGAGGATCAACATCGGTGTACCTCTACCTGCGGCATGAACGCAGCCCCGAAGGAGGTCGATACAACGGTACCAAGTATGTGGCCCGAAAATCAGTAAATGAAATCATAATAGTCTATATAAAGCGGGAGACATATATGATAACCAAACTACGATTCCTGATAAATAAGCGATGGGACTCACGCCTCAGTCATCACTCAAATATAACTATGGGTCTCACGCCCATAACATCAATCATGCCCGTGGAATACCTTCCTCACTGCCGGCAGTCTATGATATAAAAGCACCAAGAAATACACCAGGTCCCACATGTGTCATAATAAAACCGTACGGGGTAAGTACGAAGACATAGCCGACTACTAAAACCCACAGTACCAACAATGTTATAAAACTATAACACGGGGTCTTTCTAGACCGCACCACATGATCGGCTCGCCGTCGGTATCAATGTCGCTTCTAGTCTGGAGCATACCGCTCGCCCGATAGGCCACATAGGCCGCATGAGGTATTCCTCGCGTCGGGGCGGTAACCCCGGTACCTCTCGGACTACCGCGGCCGCGCATAGCCTCGATAGACCGCATAGTCACACGGCATCGCATGGGCATCCCGCGACGGGATAAAACACCCGGAATGATCAATCCTGGAGCATACCGCTGCTCCGCATAGTCACACATACTGCATACGCCGTATAGACCCGCATCAAGGGTGGAAAGCCCTCGGTATATCAAGTCAAGGGGGTATGTGATAATATAAAAGTACAACGGCTTATCGTTAATCAACATAAGCACAGCAAGGGAAAACCCCTTTACACAAACATTATAAGACACTAACACACGTAACATCATAACATGATTACTTATCAAACCAATCAAGAAAGTATTACAAGGCTATCACAAACCAACGTAGTCAAGTTATTCACCCAAGGTACTTTCTATTTTATGACAACAAGTTCGGGTTTTAACCCCAAAGTACTTCATATATTAATTCTTTAAAAAGGTCCGTTCCTTTTACAAAAGTCACATGATACCCGTAGTATCAGAAATAAAGTGACTATCTTTTTAAGTGAACCAAAACAGTTTCCTTTTTAATATCAAGTAACAACATTCTTTTCCAAATGTCCAAGTTTGCCTAAGTTCAATTACTCGAGTCTTTTGTTTTCGAAAGGTTTCGTAGTTCATAGTTTTAATCACTTACTAATATAATTCTCCTTTAAAACAATTTGAGAAACATATGCCTTATGTGTGAGTAGGTTATTCTTGTTCATAATCAATCTTATTAAAGCAGCCATGATCTAGGAAATGTAATATCATTTTGTCTCATCTTAGCTTCTATGCAGATGGAGGTTTCTACTGGTTTTAATAATACTTAATTAGTCAATACATTTCCCTTATTAACGCTGCAGTGGTTTGTTCGATACTTCTTCTGATTCCGAAATCAGTAAAACATTATTCATTTTTTTAAAAACCAAGCACTCATTACTCACGAATGAGGTTTCACACTTTTTAACACAATTCAGATTAATTCAATTAAGTCAAGTCTCTTATCTTTTAAGATCAAGTCTCTTATCTTTTAAGATCAAGTCTCTTAACTTCTTAAGTCAATAAACCATTCTTTTTACCTTCCTTAAGTCGTTATACCTAACTTTCCATAAAGCTAGTATAACTCTTAAGTTTTAAAACCAAGTATTACTCTTCTTTCAAAAAAGTTTCTTAATCCTCTTGAAATACTTCAAGATTCTTTTTATTCAGGCTTAAGTCAAAAGACATTGCCGAAAAACTACGTTCAGTTAACACACGTACGTCTACCGTACTATATATATATTCTTTAAAATATCATGCTCAAGAGGATAAGAAGAATCACATACCTCGCGACGATTATCGACTATTAGCAAAACGCTCCACGGCTATAACCCGGCTAGCCTTGTCCACCTTCCAAGTAGAACATGCTACTCGCAGATCATTCAACCTATAAAGGTTATATACGTCTATCAACGTCTAGACTACTCTGTAGAATAAATCTAGATACAAGATTCTACGGGAAATTGGGCAAAGACTTCCTACCCACAAACTTCACAAGTCTCATGTCTGAATATGTAAATCTGATTCAAGTCTTTTCAGTAATATCATTCTATTACAGATCAAATCTCTAATATGAATCATATATTCATTTCAATACAACTAAAGAATGTAATTTCCAATAAAAATAGAAGTATAGGATTATTTACCTCGGTAAGCCCAAAATTATCCAAGTTTAATGTCGATCCCGAGCAACGCTTTAGCTCTACTCCGGTGCTCCACCCGCTCCAAACAACCCTTAGAAGTTCTACGCCACTTCATCTTAATACTTCAACCAACTGTGAAGATTTTCCTTAGGGTTTCGTTTAGTGACTGAAGGGAAGTATAATAGTATTTCTGGGCTTTTAGTATAAGTGTAACCTTGGAATACTACAAGGTATATGGGCCAAGGTATTTTGGAATAGTAACAATACTTTGAGAGTATTTCTACCAAGAGGGGGGTGTATTTTACGAAAACAACTCTAGGTAGGGGGGTACCCCTCGGCCAAGGCCACTAGGAGGGGGGGTGTACCCCTCGGCCAAGGGCTTTCTTAAAGGGGGAGGGGTGCTCTCGGCTAGAGCTCTCAAGACTTAGAAATGATTTTAAGGGATGAAGAAAACCTTCAAGTTAGGGGGGTATTTATAGGGAAATCAATGGCCAAGATCAAGCCAAGTGGTAGGCAAGTGTAGGGTGAGGATTCATCCATGTGTACCTTATCCAACTACCACACAAAAATATCACAAATATCCTACCAACCCTTGACTTCCAATTCGTCCAAAAGCCGCCCCACATCCACCAACTTGAGGGTGACAAGTGTCGCCCTCTCGTTGGTCCAAAATATTTCGTCTCTCGGAAAAATCCGCAAAAATAATAAATGACATAGCCGGAATTTTCCCTTCGCAAGTTTTGGAAGACGTTTCGTCGGAAAACGATTCTTTTCGTGTGTTGTGCACAAAATTTTCGGTCCTTGCCTAACTTTAAGGCTCAAACTTTTCTACGTACGTCCTCACGTATATACTCTGAAAATACGGGGTATAACAAGGTCCGCATGAGGTATTCCTCGCATCGGGGGCTAACCCATGGCGATCAACTCGACTCCGCGATCTGCATAGTCACACGACGCGATAGGCCTATAGACCGCGACGGGATAACACACCCGGAGTGATCATCCTGGAACTCCCGCAGCTCCGCATAGGTCACACAGACCCGCATGAGGTATTCCTCGCATCGGGGGCGGCTAACCCTCGGAATTTCAAGTCAGGGGTGTAAGTGATATAATATCAGCACAACTGCTTATCGTTAAACAACATAAGCGCAACAAGGGAACCCCCTTTACACAACGTTACAAGACACTAACACACTTAGCATCATAATATGTCTACTTATCAAACCATCTTACTATACTTTCCAGACATCAATACAAGGCTTTTATAAACACATAAGTAAACCGTTCCTTTTGTTTTTCTTAAGTCTATATACCTAACTTCCCACAAAGCTAGTATAACTCTTAAGCGTTTTGTTTAAAAACCAAGTATTACTCTTCTTTCAAAAATGATTCGTAATTCTTTTGAAATACTTCAAGATTCTTATTATTTAAAACTCAAGTCAAAAGATATCAGAGTAAAACTAATTTTAGTTAACACACGTACGTCTACCGTACTATATATATAGATCAAAATATCATGCTCAAGAGGATAGGAAGAATCACATACCTCCTCGGCGAAATCCACCTGCCAAGTCGAATATGTCGCGCGCAGAGTATCAACCTATAATAGTTAAATACGTCTATCAACGTCTAGACTACTCTGTAGAATATTCTAAGCAGAAGGTTCTTACTTCTACGGAAAATTGGGCAGCACTTCCCTACCCGCCAAACTACACAAGTTCATCAGAATACGTCTATGTAAGTACAGTTCAATCCTCTTCTTTAGTATCCTTCTATACGATGTAATTACAGTTCAATTCTCTTCTTTAATATCCTTCTATATATCTTATACTCAATTCTAAACTTCTACAATATGTAATCTTCAATTACAATAGAAGGATAAGATTATTTACCTCGATGAGCCCAAAATTATCCAAGTTTAAATGTCGATCCTGAACAACGTTTAGCTCCTATTCTGTACGCTCCAATTCGCTCCAAGAAACCCTTAGAAGTTTCTACACAACTTCTACTTACTACTTCAACCAACAATGAAGATTATCCTAGGGTTTCGTTTTGCGACTAAAAGAAATATAGTAGTATTTCCGGGCTCTAAGTATAGAGGTAACTTTGAAAATACTACAAGGGATTTGGGCTAAGGTATTTGGGAATAGTAACCATACTTTCGAGAGATTTTTCTACCAAGGGGGGGGGGGGTGTTTCAGACGAAGCTACAAGGAAGGGGGGGAGAGGACTTGGACGAGAACTACTAAAAGGGGGAGGGAGTTTTGGAGACTTGGAAATGTTTTTGTGGATGAAGAAGTCTTGCACTAAATGGGGGTATTTATAGGACTTTCAATGGCCAAGATCCAAGCATGTGGATGGTGTAGATTTGGACATGTGCAACCTTATCTATCTATTCCACAAATATCTAGCAAAACATTGACCAAATGTTTAAGGCCTTTAACATGGCAAAAACGTGCCAAGAATTCGTCCACAATGTCGTCCACTTGAGGGTGACACATGTCGCCCTCTCGTTGGTCCAAAATATTTCATCTCTCGGAAAAATCCAAAATAAATAAATTCTTGAAAACGTAAAATTCCCTTACAAGGTTCGGAAAATTTTCCGTCGGAAAAACAATTCTTTTCGTAGGAAGCTCACAATTTTCGTCCCTAACATACTTCGGGCTTACACAATTGTACGTACGTCCTCACATACATACTCTGGAAATACGGGGTATAACAGTTTAGCTCCACTTCCTTACGCTCCTACCCGCTCCAAGCAACCCTTAGAAGTTTCTAAACAACTTCTCTTAACACTTCAACCAACTATGAAGATTTTTTCCTAGGGTTTCATTTTTTGCGACTATTGGAATAAAGTAGTATTTCTGGGCTCTTAGTATAAAGCTAACTTGAAATACTACAAGGGATTTTTGGCTAAGGTATATGGGATTATAACAACACTTGAAGAATTCTACTCAAGGGGGTTTTGGACGAGAACTCACTAAGGGGGAGGGAGAATTTTTGCCTTGGAAACTCTTAAGTGGATGAAAAATAAGTCTTGCACACAAGGGGTATTTATAGGGAAATCAATGGCCAAGATCTAGGCAAGTGTGTGGTGTAGATTGGGGACATGTGAGTGTGGATTCTACCAACCACATGTCCACCACAAAATTTGGACAAGTGGCTAGCCACTTGTCCACTACCAAACCGTCCAAGGACATGTGTCCTTCACCAATTCGGCCAACATGGCCACATGGGGGTGACACGTGTCGCCCCCTACTCGTCCAAAATATTTCGCCTTCCGAAAATATCCGTAATGCCAAAAATCCGAAAATAACGTGGGCCCCACAAAACCGTAAATTCTCCCGTGGGCCCCACGTGACCAATTTCTGAAATAAAATTCCATAATTCTCAAAATTTCCAAAAAGTCCGAATACCGAATCCGGAAATCCAATTCTCATTAACGAACCTTTTTCCTTCACAAAATCCGGAAACTTTTCCGTCGAAAAATCACATCTTTCTTCCTTTCCAATTTTACTATCGTATTCTCGTACGTACGTCCTCATATACATACTCTGGAACTACGGGGTGTAACATTCTTTCCCCTTAGAAACATTCGTCCCGAATGTTCCTTCTAAGTCTCCAAGCACACCTGTGCCGGTATAGTCTTCACTACTATACTTACGAAACCAATTATGCCACACCTGGCCATAATACCACATACGCGCAAAAACTCACATCCAAGCCAACGAAGAATCATCTCTAAAGCGTATAACAATACTAATAGCTCCACCCAACGTCCAAAGGATACTTTTTTCACATCTCTACCTTATAAAAAGGACACTTCTATCTTCTTAACACATCTTCGCCTCTTTTCTTACTTGTCGTACCCTCCTCGTACACTCGAACTCTTCCTACTATACGTACCATATTTCTGTCATTGCTTCAGTTTCCAAAATCTCGGGTTTACTATCTCCAACTTGGTCATCATTAACTGGGAACACTCTGGATGGATCTCCGATACTCTTCCGAAACATAGCAATATGGAAGACCGGACGTACTGCCTCCTAAGTCGGACGACAGTGCTAACTTATAGGCAACCTGGCCTATTCTACAACGATCTGAAAAGGCCCAAAGTACCTCGGGCTAAGTTTCCCCTGCTTTCCGAATCTCGTCACACCCTTCCGGGGTGGTACCTTCAAGAAGACCCACCGTCAACCTGAACTCCAAGTGTCGACGCCGATTATCCGCACGACTTCGCTGACTCGAGTGCTAATAACCTCTTACGGATAAGCTTCACCTTATCCACATCCTGAATCAAGTATGGACCAACTATTCGAACCTTGCCAACATAGAACCAATCGACCAACCTACACTCCCGCCATACAAGGCTTCATAAGGCACCATCCGAATCTTTGAAATGGTAGCTAGTATAATACTCACTCAACAAGAGGCAAATAATCCTCACAGCTACTCCTGAAATCAAAACACCGGCCCGTAACCTATCCTCAAATGTCTGGATAAAACGCGTTGTTTGTCCGTCGGCCCGAGGGTGAATATAATGTTGAGACTCACCTGAGTTCCTAACCCCGCCTGGTAAAACCTCCAGAAACAAAAGAAATAGCGGCCGGGCTCACCGCTGTCGTAAAAGTAGGAATCCCGTGCAGCCTTACAACCTTCCTGATAACATCTCGCATAACCCTCCGCCGAGTAAGCAGTCCTGACTGAAAGACAAGATGGGCTGACCTCATCGGCCCGACTACTGGTCGAACGTATCCACAAACTCGTACGATGGTTACCTAAACTTGGGCCTAACACCCTCGTGACCCTATCATCTAGCGGGACCACCTCAAACTGACCCCACCACATTCCGGGTTGCGGGTTGACTCGCGATATGGCCTCAACCCGACCCACTTCGTACTAAACTCTCGTTCCTGGTCCGGAACAATCTCACTATTCAAGTCATGAGAACCTAGTGGTCTTCTAAGCCCAACTACCCACTTCCCTTTCACACCACTCATGGACTTATCACCTGAAAATACTCCATGTATACAATGTACCCTGACAACGATCAAACGTACAATCATTTACTCAAGATGGCCTTGCATCTAAGGTCTCCAACTGTTATAAATTCTAAGGCTCACCATTTTCTCGTCCCCAGACTTACCCTTTTCAACTACCCATGTTTTCTAATCCACGCCTAACACAATGCTATCCGTACATAGCACTCCACATGTATCTACCATAACGACCTAAACAAGTCTCTTAAGGGCTGAAGATATTTTTGTAACTACTGCCTCACTTTCCCTTTGTCGCTCTAATCAAATCCTGCTCTGATGGGCGCATAACTACAGAAGGTGATGAACCAGCCACTGATCCCGAAGGCTGAGTCGTAACATCCGCGCCACCCCTGGTCGGACAATTTCTCGCAAAATGGCCCTGTTGGCCGCAAGCATAACAAGCTATCAAAGTAGTACGACACTCCCCATAAGAACACCTACCACAACATCCATACCGAGGTGGGGGTGGCCTTCTCTGGCTAACACCCCTTCCTCTCCGAACCACTGAATCCGCAACTGACCTGGTAGGCTAAGTCATCCCACCTGTATCCCTCTTACTAGGACATTCTCTCCTCACATGGCTCCCGATATACCGGTATAACAAGCTTTAGTAACAATACGACATTTCCCGGGATGACGTCTACCACTTAGTGAACACTGAGTGGAAACTGAATCTGGCTGGCTAGAACCTCTGTAAATCTGTGAACCAGAAACCCTGGAGTTCTGACCAACTCCTAAATACCCGAACGTCCCAAGTCGCGGAGGACCACTCAGATCTTGGCGGAGGCGCATAACCGATCTGCCGAGAAGGTCCGCCTCGAAAGTTACCAAAGGACCTGTTGTTCGCCTCTTCTGGCGATCTTGGTTAATTTGTCGATCTCTACGTTCGCCGATTGTGTTGCGCATAAGCTTTGCGCAACGCCCATGCCGGTGAAGAGCTACTCCTGTACAACTCTCTACTAGATAATCGTCAAGTCCTGTGACATATCGGTGCACTCTATCCTCCATGTCTGCCACTAAAGCGGGGACATAACGAGCCAATGAGTCAAACTCCATACAATATTCCCGAACCGTCCGCCCGTTCTGCCTTAACATCATAAATCTATTTGCCCGAGCTCTCCTCATCTGCGAGGGCAAGAAGTGTGCAGGAAATGCCTCTAAGGTCTTGATCAGTTTCATGATCCGCTGCAACTGTCGAATAAACTCCTGAGGATCTTCCTCAGTTCTCAATCCATAGGACTCGGGTGGACTGCAACTCAAGAAGTCCCGAAGTCTCAAAACTATCGGATCTAGGGTGAACTACTGGTACTGCCGGAACCACCGGCTCCCGTCCGTCCTCATTCCCAGCCACGGACTAGTAATCGGGCCATCTCCTTGTAACTCATATCCTCGGCTCTGGCCGTGGATGAGACTCGTGTATCGTAGTCTCGATGAAAGCTGCCGCTCTAAACTCTGATGGGGCTAGCGGCGTCATAAAACTCGTCGTCTGAAGTACTATCTCAGGTAATGACCAGGCCTGTGCCCTCGTAACCCTCCGTGTTCTACTCGTAGCTCCCTCTGCTGCCTTGCCCATCTGGGCCCTGGTTGCCTTGCGTAGAGGCATAACGGGTACATAAGAATACGCCAGAGGGAGTCCAACTTATAACACAGCTCTAAGGCACGATCTCAGAGTGAGAAGAATGGAAATCAATCCTAAATATCCTGCAGCCTCCTGATTATAGGTGTGGTGCACAACACGCCGATAATCAAGACTCTACTAGATACGATGCGTAGACACTTTCCGAGGATTAATCGCTCACGATACCACTTTTGTCACGACCCGACCGGGCGTGATCGATGCCTTACACCGGGCACCCTAGTGATACAACATCAGAGAAAATCAACGGAAATAAAAACTTACACATGAAACAAGATATACAATAATGAAATAAGAAAACAGGCTAACCAAAACGGTTACCTTTCTGTGTATAAAAACTTGAACAGTTACATCCCTTATAAACCCTGCCCACAACAGTACTACCGACCTCTAAGAATGTTATAACAACAACGAAGGGACAGGGCCCCGCCATACCCCTGAATGTAAGTACCTACAACGACAGGGACTATGCGAAAGATAAGCCTCGAGAAACGGAGCTTCCCAACGCAACTGTGATCCTATGAGCGAGGATCAACAATCGGTGTACCTACCTGCGGCATGAACGCAGCTTCGAAGGAGGTCGAGATAACAGTACCAAGTATGTGAAATTGTAAAAATCAAATAAAATCATAACATTTTAAAACCAATTACAAATACGCATTTAACAACGATTTAACCGCATAGTGCCACAACATAACAAGAGCAAAAATAGATATAACGAATCGGTCTTTTCTAGGTCGCTAATGATCGGGCAAGGCCAATCGCCCATAGTATCATTATGCGAGCCTAATCTCGAACTCCCGCATCGCATATACCACCTAGGTCCGCATGAGGTATTCCTCGCATCGGGGGTAGCTAACCCTCGGCATCAACCTGGACTCCCGCAGTCCGCATAGTCACCTGGACCGCATGAGGTATTCCTCGCATCGGCGTAACACACCCGGAGTGATCATCCTGGAACTCCCGCAGCTCCGCATAGGTCACAAAGACCCACATGAGGTATTCCTCGCATCGGGGGCGGCTAACCCTCGACATAACAAGTCAGGGGGGTAAGTGATATAATACCAGCATAACTGCTTATCGTTAAACAACATAAGCACAAAAAGGAAACCCCCTTACACAAACGTCACAAGACACTAACACACGTAGCATCATAACATGTTTACTTATCAAACCAACAAGAAAGTATTACAAGGCTATCACAAGCCAACATAGTCAAGTTACTCACACAAAAGTCACACGATACCCGTAGTATCAAAATAGAGTAACTATCTTTTAAGTAAACCAAAACAATTTCCATACCTTCTTTTTAAACCAATCTTAAGATAAAAGCATGCCTTCCTTTTTAAACAATTTTAAGACAAAACCATGCCTTCCTTTAAAACAAAGACACTTTTTCCTTTTTAAAGTCAAGTAGCAATATACTTTTTAAACCAAGTGTCTTACTCTTTTTAAAAACAAGTAACCTATACCTTTAAATCAAGTTACTTCTCCTTTCCCGAAATCAAGTTGTTTATAAGTCAAGTCTCTTTACTTTCAAAAATCAGTCTCTTAATCTTTAAATCATATCTTTTAAGGAAACCAACCTCCAACTTTTAAAATGTCAAGTTATCATTTTAAATCCAATGATAAAACCATTCTTTTGTTTTCATAAAGTCGTTATAAATAACTTCCCATAAAGCTATTATAACACTTTATGTTTTAAACCAACCAAAGACAACTATTCTCATTTTCGAAATCAAGATAACTTTATTCTTTAAAAGACCACACACCCATTACTCATGAGTGAGGTTTTACAACTTTTAACATAATTTAAGTCCTTAATATTTCATAACAAGTCACTTAACTTTGGAATCAAGTCAAGGACACAAAAGGAAAATCAAATTCCTTTAAACACACGTGCGTCTACCGCACTATATATATTTCACAACAATCATGCTAGAAAGGATAGGAAGAGGTTCACATACCTCGCGACGATTATCGACAATAAGCAAAATGCTCCAAAGTACTATAACCCTGCTAGCCTTTTCCACCCTTCAAGTAGAATACGCTACTCGTAGTACTTCAACCTATAATGGCCATAAAACGTTTATTAACTTCTAGATCCCTTCGTAGAATATTTCTAAGTACAAGGTTCCATATTCTACGGAAAAATTGGCAAGACATCCCCGTAACCACATAAATAACCTCCACTAACAAGGCCCGCTACCAGGCCAACAACTCCCAGGGGATTACACGTCTAACCGGACGTGTACAATTCTGCCCTACAATAATACTACAAGTCTACTGTAAATACAGTCCAATGTAAATACAGTTCAATTCTTTTTAATCATCCTTGCAATATATCTTCTACTCGATTATTAACTACTAAAACATGTAATTTTCAATTACAATAGGGGGATAAAGATCATTACCTCGATAAGCCCAAAATTATCCAAGATTTATAAGTCGATCCTGAGCAACGTTTAGCTCCACTTCCTTACGCTCCAACCCGCTCCAAGCAACCCTTAGAAGTTTCTAAACAACTTCTCTTAACACTTCAACCAACTATGGAGATTTTTTCCTAGGGTTTCATTTTGTGACTATTGGAATAAAGTAGTATTTTCGGGCTTGTCACGCCCCGACTTTTCCTAAGTCTTTACTTAGGGCGTGATGGCACCTGGACAATTATTTTCCACCAGGAGCACCATTTAATTCTCTTTATTTAGAAATTTAAACTTATATTCAAATACGGAGCTATTAATAAAAATAACAATAAAGAAATTTATTTATGACTTTATTGAAAATATAACGCGAGCCAATGCTCGTGCAAATATTATTTCTACATAGACATACTGACAAATATTATCCTAAGTTGGAAGGAGACCATTCCATACGGGCATTTCGAGACATCAGAATCGATATTACGGACTGACGAGTACCAAGCCCAAGCGATGGACTTGGTATGACAAGAGGCTGAGACGATCGCTAGCCTTGGCGTGGAGCCTTTCCTCTATCACGTTTTCCTGAAACATGTTAAATAAAGAGTCAGCCCTACCATCTGGGGCTGAGTGAGAACCTTACCCTGCAATTCAAAGCAACACCACAATATTCCAAGTGCAATCACATTATAACGTAATAAGCATATTGCAAAAACATATCAGGTTACAACACTTTTTAAATATGCAACAACTCCTCATAGGAAATTCTCGGTTTAACTAACACTTCATTTTATCTCGTATTATACGTTAAGACATTCCCCTGCATTTTCACATGTTTATTACATTTATATATTTGTGAACGCGTATTCACTTTCCATATTTATATATAGGTGAACATGTATTCATCTTTCATATTTGTTGCGGCGTGCAACCCGATCCATTATATTTACGTATTTGTGAACACATATTCACTTGACGTTTTGTTGCGGCGTGCAACCCGATCCATTATGTTTACGTATTTGTGAACGTGTATTCACTTTACGTTTTGTTGCGGCGTGCAACCCGATCCATTATATTTACGTATTTGTGAACGCGTATTCACTTTACGTTTTGTTGCGGCGTGCAACCCGATCCATTATGTTTACGTATTTGTGAACGCGTATTCACTTTATGTTTTGTTGCGGCGTGCAACCCGATCCATTATATTTACGTATTTGTGAACATATATTCACTTTACGTTTTGTTGCGGCGTGCAACCCAATCCATTATGTTTACGTATTTGTGAACGCGTATTCACTTTACGTTTTGTTGCGGCGTGCAACCCGATCCATTATATATTTATATATTTATGTGAACACGTATTCACTTTTCATATTTTTCAGAAGATCAAATAAATACTATTCTCTTTTCTAACATTCTGTCATTCATACTTGTAACGATTATAACTTTTTAACCATAACTCCAACTAAGGTGTTTCTCAAGCGGAAACTAAGGTAAGACGGGGATCTTTCACTGTACCAAATTTCATTTAAAACTACTTTGGGTAACTAACACAAATTTATCCTCAAAACAGCCACATGAAATTTGTTTCGGCAGAATTTTTATTAAACAACACCCAATCTTATAATAGTCATAACTCCTAATCTGTAAACCCGTTCAATCCCCATAAATTCTCAAAACGACGAGAACAGAGAGCTACACGTCTCCATGTGAACCATTCTTTCATATTCTGTACCATTTGGTACAGTTTTACACTTTTATTCGCTGCCCTTCCTGGATCTCGATAGATCCGAGGCATAAACTTTAAACAGCGATAACTCTCAATCCGTAAGTCGTATAGACCCCCGTAAGGTCTCAAAATGTCCAAAACAAAGAGATCTAGAACTTTAATTTAACAACAATTTTCATATTCCCCACAGATTAGTACAGTTTTACGTTTCAACGTCCTGCCCTTCTGGATTCCGATGAATCCGAGGCAGCAACTTCAAACTACAATAACTCTCAACTCGTAAGTCCGTTTTAATAAATCTTTATATATATATGTCCGTAACAGAGAGATTTACAAGCATGTAAATTTTCATTTAATTCTAATAAGTAAAACTCAACAAAAACAGTCTGTAATTATGCCTTTCCGAATTTCGACCAAATCTAAGGCAGGAACTCTGAACTATGATAACTTTCAAACCGTACGTCCATTTTAACTCATTTTGGGTTCTATATGATCATATTAGAGAGGTGTACCACTCCTCCGAATTTCATCAAATTCTAACAATTATAACTCAGTGAGAACAGTTCGTAAAGTTCATGACGCAACTAGTTGTCTAAACAATCAAAAGTTCAATATTTCCTTTCAACACTCAATTCTTATTCTAACATGTATTGAACTAAAAATAAAGGATGTTACCAAGAATTTCTGAGTGAGAAAACTCACCTTGTAAGCGTGAAAAAGATTGTTGTTTTGTTGCTACAAGTGATCATTGCTCCCTAGTATTCCTATTTTTGTTCTCCTTCCTCTCTTGATGTTTTTCAGATTTTTTTCTCTTCTTGTTCACTTGTTTTTTTCTGATTTTTGTATTCTTTGTGCTAGGTATTTTATTTGTGTCAAGTACAATGTATAAGTAGAAGTGTGGGAGGTGGAAGGGTAAGAGTTGAGATGAATTAAGGGGAGGGGATATGGAAGTGGACGTGCATGTTGCTGCACACATCCACTTTTTTTTTTTTTTTGTTTCTTTTGTTTTGTTTTTCTTTTTTTGTTTTCCTATTTTCATTTCATCTATCTATTTATCCAACTTTAACACTAACTCCATTCCATGCAATTTATTCTTTGTTTTCTTATATATATATATATTTTTATTAACCCAACCACAACTATATTTTTTTTTCCGGGTTTCACATTCTCTCCTCCTTAAGCAACATTCGTCCTCGAATGTGAATAAGGTGTAACATAATCACATAGACACAATAATATTTATTGTTATTGCAACACTAATTTGGGGCTTCACATTCTCCCTTCCTTAAGAAGCATTCGTCCTCGAATGGGAATAAGGTTGTAACACATGCATATAGACACGCAAATGGCACACACATGAAGTACTATGTAACACATTTTTTTTTATTACCTTAGTCAAATAGGAGTGGATATTTGACTTTCATCGCATCTTCAGCTTCCCAGGTGGCTTCCTCTGTGGAGTGATTCCTCCATAAGACTTTCACGGAAGCAATATCTTTATTTCTAAGGCGTTGAACCTTTCTATCAAGTATTTCTACCGGAGCCTCTTCATATTGAAGCTCTTTATTAAGAACTATCTCCTAGGGAAGGATGACGTGACTTGGATCGTGCAAGTATTTTCGTAACATTGACACATGAAATACCGGATGCACTGCTTCCAGCTCTTGTGGAAGTTCTAATTCGTAAGCCACATTCCCCACTCTTCGCAAGATCTCATATGGCCCAATAAACCTTGGGCTCAATTTCCCTTTCTTACCAAAACGCATCACTCCCTTCATTGGGGACACTTTTAAAAATACTTTCTCCCCCTCTTGGAATTCAAGATCTTTTTTCCGATGATCCGCATAGGACTTATGACGGCTATGAGCTGTTTTGATCCGCTCCCGAATCATCTGTACCTTATCATTTGTTTCCTGAATGACTTCAGGTCCGAACAGTTGTGTCTCACCCACCTCGAACCATCCAAGTGGAGACCTACATTTTCGTCCATATAATGCTTCAAACGGGGCCATTTGTATGCTAGAGTGAAAACTATTGTTGTTGTCACGACCCGACCCCGAGCCGCGACTGGTGCCCTACCTGGGCACCCTTACAGGTATACATCAGAGATAAACGGCGGAACATTCATAAACTTAAACAATGAAATAAATAATAGGTCAGCCGATAAGGCTACCTCCCTGGATATAAACAAATCCAACAGCAGTTACCTCAATTTTTTTTTTATAAGGTGACCCACAAGATATGACTACAGACCTCTAAGAGTTTACATAATAACTGTGACGGGACAGGGCCCCGCCATACCCCTGAATGTACAAAAGTCAACGACTTCAGGGAACCATACCAAAACAAAGTCTCCGGAGAAATGGAGCTTTCCAGAACTGAACCGTGATCCTAGGAGTGCGGATCAACAAGCTATGTACCTCAACCTGCGGCATGAACGCAGCCCCCCGAAGGAGGTCAGTACAAAATATGTACCAAGTATGCAAAACTGAAAGTACTGTAATTTAAATCATAATAGTCAAAAGTACAGGTGAAGACATATATGATAACCAAATTAACAGTACACTGTGCCTCACTGAAGTGGAAGTAATGAAAGTCAGTTTTACCTTATACAGACATATGAACCATAGTCACACCAGGGCTATGAACCCCAGCCCTCAAATATCCAAGCGCGCCCGTGGGATTCCCATCATCGCCGACCGCTAGGTGTAGAATCTAACATCGTGACGCGCGTGGCATCCTTCCTCATTTGTCGGCATACACAAATCTAACCATGTATATACCTATATCCTCTGCGTGGGATCCCGTCGCTGAAGCGACCCACAAAGTAAATACAACCATGTGACGCGCGTGGCATCCTACCTCACCGTCGTGTACACATACACAATATATACATATATACTTATATCATGCCCGTGAATCCTCATCTCGTACATGACTTCACGAGGTGTTTCTCGCATCGTGGTAGCAAATCCACTAAACCGTGTGGTATAACGATCTTGGGGTTTACCCTCATTTATACTCTTACCCCGAAGGTGGTATAACGATCTGGGGTGTACTTCATTTATACTCTTACCCTCAAACTACATGCCCTAATCCTCATCGCAAAGATGTCCCCTGCAGCATACCCGTGGAATCCCACATCACCGACGGTATGTCGGTGAACTCATACTAAGACCATGGAAGCATACCCGTGGAATCCCACATCACCGCTTTCAGACGCCCAATTAAACTCCCAATTTCTTTAGACTTTCATTAACATACAAAATGGATCTCATTTTATGACCTTAAGGCACTTTCCATATCACTTAACAAGTCCTGGGAAAATTCAACCCAAAGTACTATGTATTTCTATTCTTTCCAAGATCCATTTTCCACATAAGACCCCAAGATACTAACACCGTAGTATCAAGGCTTATCTACATTTCAAACAAGTCACTATACTATTAGAAATATGCTTCGCTTTCTAACTCAAGTGACCTCATTTTTAAACTTTAAGCAGTTGATGCCTTTAAATCGAATTGCCTTTCTTAGTATCCATTCTTTTATCTAGGCTTACCTTATTCGAGAAAACCATTTCTTTAAGCTTCCATAAAGTTATTATAACCAACTTCCCATAAAGCCGTTATACTAACTTTATGCTTTAGAACCAAGACATCCTTATCCTCCCATAAAGCCGTCATAACTAACTTCCCATAAAGCCGTTATAACTCTTTATGTCCTAGACCACTTTGCTCTCTCTATAACCAAGAGGCTTGTACTTCAATTCAAGTTACACTACCTTCAAAATACTTCAAAAATCTTAACTTAGAAAACAAGTTTCTTAACTTATGAGTCGTCTCTTATCTTTAGAATAGTTCAAGAATCAATACTTCCTAATCTAGTACTCTATACTTGATCATGTCAAGAAATCCTTGTCTACCTTATTAGGATAAACCATTCTTATAACTCTTCCTTAAGGACACGTGAGTTAATTCTCTAACTCAACCAACTAGACATCCTTAAAACAAGTCAAATATGTCAAATGACTTCACTTCATTTAAAATCACATACGTCACCGCACTACATAGCTTATAACTACTCATGCCAAGAGATAGGAAGAGTTCTACATACCTCTTTGCTTAATCCACTTGCCAAGTCCAATATGCCGTCCGTAGATGTCAACCTATAATGACCATAATACGCCTATTAGCTTCTAGCTTCAACGTAATATATTCTAATGAAAAGTCCCTTGTTCTACGGAAATTGGACAAAGACTTCCTTTGCTTCTACTTACTATGCCACCTTTTTCAAGGACGAAATTCAATAACCAACGCCACATTTAAGGCTCAATTCATTCAGCAATTACAAGGGGATTACACGCCTACTAATACGTGTAAACCTCCGCCCCACAACAACACAAAATAAACCAATAATTTCCATGTCATTCTACCAACAATATAACCAATACTAAACCCCTTTCAACTCTTTCCAATCCAAGTTCTTAAGTCTAACATGATATCTAGCCCTAGACATCTTCAACCATTACAATCTCCCTTTACAACATGCGACGACCCAAATCTATTAAAATAAAATTTCTCGTGCTCAACTCTATACTACTACAATAAAATGACCTTAGCTCATAACCAAGAGAAAGGGAAAACTTTTACCTTAAGGAATAGCCCACAAAAGCCCCTTTTTCTTCCACCTCCTTCCACAAAATCGCCCACCAGCGCTTCCCACAAGTTTACCCACACTTTTCCTTCTTGCCGCCGCTCCAACAATTTCCTCTTAGGCTAGGTTTTCTTCAAAAATCAAGAGAGAAGGGAGAGGATCTTTCTTGGGAGGGTTTGAAATGAAATGGCCAAGTCTTCCAAGACTTGGCCCTAAAATAGGACCACTTTCAGATAAAAAGGATGAGAGGGACACTTGTCACCCTCCCATAGGTTTAAAACAAAAATATCCCCTGCTACTCACATCGCAGAAAAATCCGCCTGGCGCAAGGCGCGGCCGCCACTTCCGAAAAGTTCTCGCATTCCGCGCCGCGCCGCATTCGGCGCCGGCGCTGCAACCCCGCGAACCCCGAACAACCGCGCCATGCCTCAGATTCCGGCCGGGCTGCACTCTGAACCGAGAATCGGCCGCTTGCTCGATCGCGCACCAAACTTGAAACTTCCATAACTATTGACTCGATGTCCTATCGATTTAACGGTTTGTAGCGTTGGAAACTAGATTCAACGAACTTCATACTAATCTTTTAAAACTCTCCAAAACTCCTAAAGAACTAGGAGATATACCACTCCAAAGTTGACTGAAAGTCTGCCCACAACCTTTTGCCAACCCAACTTTCCAAATTCAAATCTTATTTCCTTTCGTAAGTTCTTAACTTAACCTCTTGAATTTATGGGGTGTAACAGTTGTAGGAGAACTCAATTAGACATAGATGGTCCAACCAGCTTCCCTGAAAATCTAACACACAAGATCGCAACATGTCTCAAGTGTTTGAATTGTTCGCTCGCCATCTGCTTCATGGTGGAAAGTCGTGCTTAACTTAACTTTTGTCCCGAGACTCGCTGAAACTTTGCCAAAAGTGTGAGGTGAATCGAACCCCTATCTCAAATAATTTGTAAAGGAATCCTGTAACCGCACAATCTCCTTCAAATAAATCTGTGTACTGTGGTGCCCGATACGTAGTCTCGACCGTGAAGAAATGGGCTGACTTTGTAAGCCGATCAACAATCACCCAAATAGAATCATACCCTTCTCGAGTTTTGGTAGACCGGGCCATAAAATCCATATGAATCGCCTCCCATTTCCACGGGACTCCAATGTCCTCAAGTAATCCGCTGTGTTTTTGATGTTCACTTTTCACCACGACATATAAGACATCTCCGACAAACTCCAACGTCTTTCTTCATCCCGCCCCACCGAATTTGCCGTGAGGTCCCGATACATTTTTGTTGACTCGGATGAATGGAATATCTTGTGTTGTGACCTCATCTAAGATCTTCCTCCTTAGATCCTTTACCTTAGGAACACATAACCTACCCTTATACCGGGCGGTTCCGCCATTATCTCCCAATGTAAATCGTGAAGGTTTTCCTGTTGATCCTCTCCAAATCCAACAAACTTGATCCTCAAACCGACTTTCTTTTATTTCAAGCTAAGGCGATCGCGAGGTATCATGTACCACCACCCTACCTTCACCGATCTCGCTTAAGCTAACCCCGAGGTTTCCCAATCTTTGTACCTCACTTAACAATACCCTCTTTTGTATTGCCAAATGGGCTAAGCTGCCCATTGATCTCCCATCGAGCGCTACCACCACGCTGGCTTTCCTGTGATGGTAAAGAATACAAAGGTCATAATCCTTAAGCAACTCTAACCATCTTCTTTGTCTGAGATTCAAATCCTTCTGCGTGGTTATGTATCGCAAACTCTTATGATCTCAGAATATGTCCACATGCACACCATACAAATAATGTCTCCATATTCGTAAGGCAAACACCACCGCAACTAATTCCAAGTCATGAGTTGGGTAATTTTTCTCATGTATCTTCAATTGTCTAGATGCATACGCAATAACCTTTCCAAATCGCATCAAGACACATCCTAACCCAACTCGAGGCATCGCAATGATCGTGAACCCTTCTTGTCCCGATGGTAAGGTTAGATGCGCAGAGTCAACAATTCCTTTAGTTTCAAAACTTGCTTCACATGCTCCCGACCATCGGGTACTTAACCGCTTTTTGAATCAACCGGTCAAAGGAGCAGAAGACTAGAAAACCTTTACGAATCTTCTATAATACCCAGCCAAACCCAAGAAACTTCTAACCTCTGTCGGAGTGGTCGGTTTTGGCCAGTTCTTCACTGCTTCTATCTTCTGGGGGTCTACCATAATTCCATTCCTTGACACAACATGACCCAAAAAGGCTACATTTTCCAACCAAAATTTACACTTTGAAAATTTAGCATATAGTTTCTCCTGTTTCAAGACTTGAAGCACTACCCTCAGATGCTCTTCCTGTTCTTCAACACACTTGTTGTAAATTAGGATATCATCTATAAATACAATTACGAACAAATCCAAGAATGGTTTAAAGATTATGTTCATTAGATCCATAAAAGCTGCTGGGGCATTGGTTAATCCGAAAGACATGACCAAGAACTCATAATGGCCATATCAGGTCCTAAAGACTGTTTTTGATATATCATTCGGATTTATTTTCATCTGATGATATCTCGAACGAAGATCAATCTTGGAAAAATAATTGGCTCTCTGAAGTTGGTAAAAAAGATCATCGATTCTTGGTAATGGATATCGATTCTTGATCGTGACCTTATTGAGTTGTCGATAATCGATGCACATTCGGGCGATCCATCTTTTTTCTTCACAAAAGGATCGTGCGCCTGTGGGGAAACACTAGGCCTTATAAATCCTTTATCCGTAAGATCCTTCAACTGCTTCTTTTAACTCTCTCAATTTAGTGGGCCATTCGATATGGAAGAATAGAAATAGGTCTTGTACCTGAATTAACTCTATAGCGAACTCCACTTCTCTATCCTAGGAAGGCCCGAGATCTTCAGAAAACCTTAGAAATTTTTCAAACAATAGGACATCATGCAATCACTGGGACTCTTTTGGGTATCTACTATATTAGCTGATATGCATCTCCACTTTGTGACTCCTTAATAACTTTTGAGACATAAGGTAGGAAATAAGTCGACGTGAGGATATTCTTCAGATCATGGGTAGCAAATCCACGTAATGTGTGGTATAACGTCTTGGGGTTTTCCTCATTTATACTCTTACCTCAAGCAGTGGTATGACGCCTGGGCTTTCCTCATTCATACTCTTACCACGGAGAAGGTGGTATGACGCCTGGCTTTCCTCATTCATACTCTTACCATGGAGAATGTGGTATAACGTCTTGGGCTTGCCTCATTTATACTCTTACCCTGCAAGGTGGTATAACGTCTTGGGGTTTACCCCTCATTTATACTCTTACCCTGGAGAAGGTGATATAACGTCTTGGGGGTTTACCCCTCATTTATACTCTTACCCTAGCTCAACCGGCTATCCTACATAACATAAGTAAGTCAAGAAGTCCCCTAACTTCTTATTGACATTATTAATATATCCTCTCATTTTAGTTCACTTAAGGCACTAACATGTCTTAATAAAAAAATCCGGAAATTTAATCCCAAGTACTACATACTTCTACTCTTTTAAAACGAATGACTCTTTTTTTTTTATATATAAAACTTCCAAGATACTAATAACCATAGCATCAAGTCACTTGTCCTTACTTATCTTACTTAAAGTAAATCTCTCCTTTTAACTTTCCATAAAACGAATATAACCAACTTCCCATAAAGTCGTTATATTAATCTTATACCTTAGTCAATTACATTTTCCTATTTCCAAGGGACTTAAACTTTTAAAACAAAACAAGTATCATATACTCAAAACACTTCAAGTCCCTTAACTTTGAAAACTTAAGACATCCTTAATAGTTTTAAAGTGGGTTAACCTCCTAACTCGCCCAACTTGGTCATTCTTAAATAAGTAAAGGATATCAAAGTATCAGACGCTCACCGTACTATATAAGTACAACTATTCATGCTCAAGAGATAGGAAAGTTCCACATACCTTTATTGATCTTCTAAACGATAAGTGGAACTCTCTCCGATGGAGTTGACTATTTTCTATAGTATGACTCCAATCGATAGTTGAAAAAGGTCGAGTCACATAAATGCCTCTTTCGTGAATACTCTTTTTGATTTGGCAAAACCTTCTACCTCATTGTCATGTTGACGATCCGAAGGTACGTCCGATCATAGGCTAATGCCACTACCTTCCTACCAAGTTCGGTTTAAACCTCACAAATCTCTTGACTCTATCCATTTCCGTAGGGACGACATGTGTGTGTCAGATGTCGATAACCTCACGAAATGTGTATCATATTCTTGTACATCGCGTCACCTTGCTTCAATTGTTCAAACTCCTTCGAGCGCATCCTTGCGCCAGACAGTATAAATTTCTCAATGAACGCCGCTCAACCCTCCCCAAGTCATTGGTGGTGACATCGGTGGGCGATTTTTCCTAAAATTCCTCCACCACACCCTCGCATCATCCACTAACCGCAAGGACATCAAATTGACGTCACGCGTCTCCACACATCCTCGTGTAAATGAGGTTTTCTACCTCATCGAAATACTATTGGGTTAGACTTGTAGTCCTTCCTCAGATAGATATGTTCCTTCTTCTCACAAAATTTGCCCCATAGTTTATCCGTACCTCTCCTACCTTTCGATCGGTGCAAATCACATCCGGTTATTTTATCGTTGTACACTCCCTTCCACAACTTTTCGCGAGGTAGTACGAGCACCAAGTCTTTGAAAAGACTCAAGATAGCACGAGAAGAGTATGAAAGAAGTGAAACTTTAAGATGTTATTCCGCTTACTTATTACTAAGGTGGCGCGCACACCGTCGCAATAAGTAACCGCTCAAACACCCAACTCAAGAAACTTCCTAGAATCTCCTAACTTTGGTTTAGCTTTGATACCAACTTGTCACGCCCGACTTTTCCTAAGTCTTTACTTAGGCGTGATGGCACTGACAATTATTTTCCACCAGAGCACCATTTAATTCTCTTTATTTAGAAATTTAAACTTATATTCAAATACGAGCTATTAATAAAAATAACAATAAAGAAATTTATTTATGACTTTATTGAAAATATAACGCGAGCCAATGCTCGCAAATATTATTTCTACATAGACATACCGACAAATATTATCCTAAGTTGAAGGGAGACCATTCCATACGGGCATTTCCGAGACATCAGAATCGATATTCGACTGACGCAGTACCAAGCCCAAGCAATGGACTTGGTATGACAAGAGGTCATGGACGATCGCTAGCCTTGGCGTGGAGCCTTTCCTCTATCACGCTTTTCAAACATGTTAAATAAAGAGTCACTCTACCATCCGGGCCGAGGAGAACCTTACCGCAATTCAAAGCAACACCACAATATTTCAAGTGCAATCACATTATAACGTAATAAGCATATTGCAAAACATATCAAGTTACAACACTTTTTAAATATGCAACAACTCCTCATAGGAAATTCTCTGCTTAACTAACACTTCATTTTATCTCGTATTATACGTTAAGACATTCCTCGCATTTTCACATGTTTATTACATTTATATATTTGTGAACGCGTATTCACTTTCCATATTTATATATAGGTGAACATGTATTCATCTTTCATATTTGTTGCGCGCAACCCGATCCATTATATTTACGTATTTGTGAACACATATTCACTTGACGCTTTGTTGCGCGCAACAACCCGATCCATTATGTTTACGTATTTGTGAACGTGTATTCACTTTACGTTTTGTTGCGCGCAACCCGATCCATTATATTTACGTATTTGTGAACGCGTATTCACTTTACGTTTTGTTGCGCGCAACCCGATCCATTATGTTTACGTATTTGTGAACGCGTATTCACTTTACGCTTTGTTGCGCGCAACCCGATCCATTATATTTACGTATTTGTGAACATATATTCACTTTACGCTTTGTTGCGCTGCAACCCGATCCATTATGTTTACGTATTTGTGAACGAGTATTCACTTTACGCTTTGTTGCGCGCAACCCGATCCATTATATATTTATATATTTATGTGAACACGTATTCACTTTTCATATTTTTCGTAAGATCAAATAAATACTATTCTCTTTTCTAACATTCGTCATTCATACTTGTAACGATTATAACTTTTAACCATAACTCCAATTAAGGTGTTTCTCAGCGGAAACTAAGGTAAGACGGGATCTTTCACTGTACCAAATTTCATTTAAAACTACTTTGGGTAACTAACACAAATTTATCCTCAAAACAGCCACATGAAATTTGTTTCGCAGAATTTTTATTAAACAAAGACCCAATCTTATAATAGTCATAACTCCTAATCTGTAAACCCGTTCAATCCCCATAAATTCTCAAAACGACGAGAACAGAGAGATACACGTCTCCATGTGAACCATTCTTTCATATTCTGTACCAGTTGGTACAGTTTTACACTTTTATTCGCTGCCCTTCCTGGATCTCGATAGATCCGAGGCAGAAACTTTAAACAGCGATAACTCTCAATCCGTAAGTCTTATAGACCCCCGTAAGGTCTCAAAATGTCCACAACAAAGAGATCTAGAACTTTCATTTAACAACAATTTTCATATTCCCCACAGATTAGTACAGTTTTACGTTTCAACGTCCTGCCCTTCTGGATTCCGACAAATCCGAGGCAGCAACTTCAAACTACAATAACTCTCAACTTGTAAGTCCGTTTTAATAAATCTTTATATATATCTGTCCGTAACAGAGAGATTTACAAGCATGTAAATTTCATTTAATTCTAATCAGTAAAACTCAACAAAAACAGTCTGTAATTATGCCTTTCCGAATTTCGACCAAATCTAAGGCAGGAACTTTGAACTATGATAACTTTCAAACCGTACGTCCATTTTAACTCATTTTTGGTTCTATATGATCATATTAGAGAGGTGTACCACTCCTCCGAATTTGATCAAATTCTAACAATTATAACTCAGTGAGAACAGTTCGTAAAGTTCATGACGCAACTAGTTGTCTAAACAATCAAAAGTTCAATATTTCCTTTCAACACTCAATTCTTATTCTAACATGTATTGAACTAAAAATAAAGGATGTTACCAAGAATTTCTGAGTGAGAAAACTCACCTTGTAAGCGTGAAAAGGATTGTTGTTTTGTTGCTACTGATCATCATTCCTCAAGTATTCCTATTTTTGTTCTCCTTCCTCTCGATGTTTTGATTTTTTTCTTCTTGTTCACTTGTTTTTTTCTGATTTTTGTATTCTTTGTGCTAGGTATTTTATTTGTGTCAAGTACAATGTATAAGTAGAAGTGTGGGAGGTGGAAGGTGGAAGGGTAAGAGTTGAGATGACTTAAGGGGAGGATAGGGAAGTGGGCGGCATGCCGCACACATCCACTTTTTTTTTTTTTGTTTTGTTTTGTTTTTCTTTTTTTGTTTTCCTATTTTCATTTCATCTATCTATTTATCCAACTTTAACACTAACTCCATCCCATGCAATTTATTCTTTGTTTTCTTATATATATATATTTTTATTAACCCAACCACAACTATATTTTTTTTTTCCGGGTTTCACAGGGCTCTTAGTATAAAGATAACTTGAAATACTACAAGGAATTTTTGGCTAAGGTATATGGGATTATAACAACACTTGAAGAATTCTACTCGAGGTGGGGGTGTTGGACGAGAACTCACTCAGGGGGAGGGAGAATTTTTGCCTTGGAAACTCTTAAGTGGATGAAAAATAAGTCTTGCACACAAGGGGTATTTATAGGGAAATCAATGGCCAAGATCTAGGCAAGTGTGTGGTGTAGATTGGGGACACGTGAGTGGATTCTACCAACCACATGTCCACCATTAAATTCTGGACAAGTGGCTAGCCACTTGTCCACTACTAAACCGCCCGCGACACGTGCCTTCACCAATTCTACCAACACGGCCACACGGGTGACACATGTCGCCTCTACTCGCCCAAAATATTCCGCTTTCAAAATATCCGTAATGCCAAAATCCAAAATAACGTGGCCCCACAAAATCAGAATTCTCCCGTGGGCCCCACGTGACCAATTTCTGAAATAAAATTCCATAATTCTCAAAATTTCCAAAAAGTCCGAATACCGAATCCGGGAATCCAATTCTCATTAACGAACCTTTTTCCTTCACAAAATCCGGAAACTTTTCCGTCGAAAAATCACATCTTTCTTCCTTTCCAATTTTACTGTCGTATTCTCGTACGTACGTCCTCATATACATACTCTGGAACTACGGGGTGTAACATCAATTCTCCTTCAGGATTAATATGTACGAAAAAAATATGATGGACACTCAAAAATACTTTTCTGATGTGAAAGATCAGACACAGCTGCAATCATAGAGCATACTTAATATTTTCGGATATATTTCAAATGTAAATAATATTTTGTGAATAGTAAATAAAATACTAAATACAATACAAGAAATTATCTCATGAAAAAATAACCACGATAAACCTTTCACTTTAACAATAATAATGAATACAAGATCTTCTCATGTTTTGACAAATACTTGAGTAATGCACTAAAAAACTCTCTCACTAGTGTGGTCTCACAATTATCTCTATAAAATATTTTTTCTAATTTTATAGGAGCTCTCTATACTTTCAGATATATTTTTATATATTTTTATTCGAGGTTTTATTGTGTGTATTGTGATTTTGGTGTGTAAAATGTGGAGGAGGAAGACTTCTATTTATAGGGGAGATTTTAAACGCGGAGACAAATTCGGGAGGACATATTGAAATCAACTTTTGGTTACCCGTGAGATGTTTCTCCTTTCATCATGAGTGTGGACCCATGTGATCATCATGATGTTTCTCCATTATTTTCTTCCACATGGGTGTGGACCCCAACATAATTTACATGTAAAACTCCTTGTATGCCAGAGAAAAAGCATTGATCAAACTTCAAAATGGAAAGAAAGAATCCACTATAAAGAGAAACAAACAAGTAGTAAAAAAATTATTTTAAAGTTTTCAATCACACTTAGGGTGTTGGTTTGGGGTAATAGAATCAGGGTAAGGGAATGAAATTTTTTAATTTCCTTTGAAGTTGTTTGTTTGACCTATTTTTTCATTCCCTTTACCGTCTTTTCTTTTTTCATTCCCTTACTTTGATTCTCCACCTCATATATTTTCATTCATTTTCCCCCAATTCATTACCCGGACTCCGAACCACCTCGGGCCACTCCGGATCCTGGATCACCCCAAACCCCCGACCGACGACTCCGCATCTGACCAACCTGCACTCTGACTCACCCCCACCCAAAAAAGGAATCAGGATGCATTTAATTCAATTTCTGAAATAGATCCAAACAATCACAAAAGGAATTGATTATGTTTCTGAAACAGAACCAAACATGTAAGGATAATCAGAGTAATTCTTTTCCTTTCCTTTTCATTCCCCTATTAAATTTCATTCTGTTTACCTCGCGCGAACCAAACACATCCTTATGGTACCTTATTGTACGAAAGAGAAACAAACAAGTACAACAAAAAATTACTTTAAAGTTTCAATCACACTTATTGTACGAAAGATTTTTATCGATAGTATTAGACTGTAAGCTTTGGTGGTAATTACGGGAATGTTATATATCTCAACCCAAGTACATTGATCACTTTACTACTACTATAATTTTATGAAATATATAATCAACGTATAATTAATTGATGTATAATGTATACACAAATAAAATATATATTATATACTTTGTCTTTTTGTAGTGTTTACAATGAATATTTTCGAATTTTGTTTTTTTCAATAGTTTTGAGAGATTACCGAACAAAAGCTCCGTCTACAGCACGAGTAAAGGTTTCGAAAACTGATTCATGAATTTTAATATGTGGCTAGATAATTTGTTTTACTTATGGATTGTCTTTAGGAGATCAGCGGCGTCTTTATTGGAAATATTTATTAAACGTGAAATAAAGTTAATCCTATTTAATTATGATTCGAACAATTGGGGCCCCGCACGTGGGAAACCTTGTTTTCATACACGTGCACACGTAATGTCAAGGATCATATTTCCTCAATGGAAGAGATATTGGTACAAATATGAATTGTTTGAGACGTAAGGTAATAGACGGTTATTGGTCAAATGACGTTGATTTCACGTTGGTAAATGAAGGAAGAAGTATACAATGTGTTTAAAGATGAAACGAGTCATGAATCGTCGCGGCCCCAGTACATAGGCTGCGACGGGAGACGAAAAGACATGACTCTTGGGCGGGTTTTGAGGCATTAAACCTCCATTACATCCCAAATGAATTCAGCCATTATTTGGCTGAATTAACACTCCATAATCAAGGTCATTACATGGTCATTCAAGGGCAATTGGAAAGTCATCTTCTCAACACTATAAAATGAGGCCTTTGGCTCATTTGCAAAATACTACACACTTAACACATTCTCTAGACATTTCCTGAAATTGTTCTTCCTCTCTAGAAATCAAACACTCTAAGATCTTTCTTCCTATAGCGAACTCTTGAGTCTCCTTTGCTCATTAGTTTGGTTGTTGTTTTATCTTGTGAGATAAGTTGTCATTACTCCGTTGAAAGGAATATACGGAGCAATATTATCTTAAAGAAAGATTGATCATCAATCGACTCAGCAAGACAAGTTTCCTTGTTCACATTGGTTGTTGTTGTGACTTTCTCGTTTCTTGTTATT
Source organism: Przewalskia tangutica (assembly GCA_029844215.1). Taxonomy (NCBI): domain Eukaryota; kingdom Viridiplantae; phylum Streptophyta; class Magnoliopsida; order Solanales; family Solanaceae; genus Przewalskia; species Przewalskia tangutica. The sequence goes on from CM056734.1 coordinate 66,958,621, forward strand.
ACCCATATATTCCAACAGTCTTCAACAGGATATGCGTGATTTTTAGCGAGAGCTTGTCTTTATTTGCTATTTCGAGTTATTTACATTAAAATTAAAGACCATCCCTAGATAGGGATGAATGATCCAAGGAAAAATGTCACGCCCCGAACCCCGGGCCCGTGACTGGTGCCCTACCTGGGCACCCTTCTACCTTAACAACTAAGTAAAACTGCGGAATTTAAATAACACCCTTTTTTTTTTCTTGAAAACCAATCAGACGCGTAAGGGCAAAGCCGATAAGGCGTCGCCATATACAATACATAACAAAAGACACTACACCGCATACGAGTCCAATCCCACATGAATCTGCACTCTAAGAGTTATATCAACTATGACGGACAAGGCCCCGCTGCACCCATAATCAGATAAAAGCATGTACTGAAAGAACTTATACCAAAAAGATAACTCCCGAACAGAAGGAGCTATCCAAAAACTCTGAGCAGGGTCCTACACCTGCCGATCACCAAACAGCATACCTAAACTCGCGCAGATTTAACGCACTTCAAGGAGGTCAAGACGAAGAATGTACCAAGTATGTGAACATTAAATCAGAATGAAATCATAATACTTAAACAAAGCAGAGACATGATGATAGCCAACCTACGATACAATACATGAGCAAATATATCAAGTCGTGACGCAGCCCTCAAAGTCACTATTCAATTATAACATGGTCTCACGCCCATAATATCAATCATGCCCGTGAAATCCTTCCTCACCGCCGCACCATGATATAACATAGCACCAATAGCGCATACGAACACCAAGTCCCACTGTGTTCTAAAATCAGACGCCAAGTAAAACGAATGTGTGGTATAACGTCTTGGGTTTACCCTCATTTATACTCGACCGGGCGAGGTGGTAAAGCAGTGGGTATAACGTCTTGGGCTTGCCCTCATTTATACTCTACCCTCGAGAAGGTGGTATAACGCCTGGGCTTGCCCTCATTTATACTCTTACCCTATCTCAACTGGCCACAAACAACACATAAAACAGTGGTATGTTGCCTGGGGTTTACCCTCACTTATACTCTTACCTGAGAATGGTACAGCCTCGGGGGTTTACCCTCACTTATACTCTTACCCTATCTCGACGACCATCAAACAAGACATAAGCACTACCATGTCTTCTATAAAAATCCGAATTTAACCTAAGTACTACAAGTAACGAAGCATACCCGTGGAATCCCACATCACCGCTTGCAGACGTCCCAAGAACTTACAACAAGACAAACCACCTTCAACCGAGAGTCGCAACTTAATAAAACATAATACTTGCACTCAAATGCTATTACCCGCACATATAGGCAAGTTCTCAATTAACCAAGCCAAAGTACTTATCAAGGCACACATAGGATAAATTCTCATTTAACAAGCCAAAGTACTTATCAGTGGCACAATTAGAATAAATTCTCATTTAACAAGCCAAAGTACTTATCGTGGCACAAATAGAATAATTCTCAATTTATCAAGCCAAAGTACTAATCAAGGCATACATAGAATAATTCTCTTTAACAAGTCAAAGTACTTATCAAGGCACACTTAGACAAATTCTCAATTTATCAAGCCAAAGTACTACGACGACATTCTTTTATAAAAGACTCCTTTTATGTAAAACCCCAAGATACTAACACCCGTAGTATCAAGACATGTCTATTTTTCAAAGTAAGTTACTACACTTTTAGAAAACTCATTTCAAAGCTTGAAATCAAGTAACATCAAATTTTTACAATCTAGGCAACTTATGCCCATTAATCAAAATAGACAACTTTCTTAACCTTCCATAAAGTCGTTATAACCAACTTCCCATAAAGCCGTTATAACCCTTTATGGTTTTTGACATATCCATTCCTTTTATAACCAAGAGACTTATACTTTAAAAACCAAGTATCACATACTTGCAAAACAAGTTCTTAACTTTCAAATTACTTCAAGTCTCTTAATATAAAGAAAACGAGTTTCTTCTACTTTTAAACTTCAAGTAACTCACACCTTTAAGACAAGTTACTTCTCTTAAACCATGTACTTTCTCCTCTTTTAAATCAAATAAGTAAACCACTCCTTTGACTCCCCTAAAGTCATTATAATGACCTTTAGGTTTTGGAACTAAGGCACTAGCCAAAAGATTTGGAAACTACTTCCTTTTCAAGACTCTATGTACTTTAAGTAAAATACTTTCACTTTTAAGAATCCAAACTTCACTAAGAAAATGGATTTTACAACTTACAATTTAAACATCAAAGTACAATCAAGAAGTACATAGAACAAATTCTATTCTAGGCAATCCAAATACAACCAAGGAATGAATCATTTACGAGTAGAACATACTTTCTTAATCTTAAGAATCATGCTAGAAGAGAGATAGTTCACATACCTTTCGCTAAATCCACAAGCTGCGAATACGCCGCACGTAGAAGTTGTCAACCTATAATGGTCACAACAAGACTATCAACTTCTAGTCTCTAACGAGAATAATACTAAGTATACTACCTAATTCTACGAAAAATCGGGCAAAGACTTCCTTTGTTTCTACTCACTTTGCCACCTTTTCAAGGCCGAATACAATAACCAACAAGCCACATTTAAGGCTCCAAACAACAACCAAACAAAGGGATTACACGCCTTACAATACGTGTAAAATTCCGCCCACAATTCATAATAAGTAGTACAAAAATCCAAGCCATTCTCGCCAATCTTATAACCAACAATACTAAGGTCTTTTCCAATTCTTCCTAATTCCAAGTTCTAAGGTCAACATGCTATTTAGTCGTAAACAACTTCAACAACTACAATTTCTTCTTTATACAACATGTGACGACTTAAACGAATAATCAACTTGAAATGTACTCTTAAGGCTAACATGCTAGTTTTCTGATTAGGTTCCAATAGCCAACATAATAATCAAACTGTAATATATAACTCATGCTTAATAACCATAGCTACAATCAATAAGTAAGCTTAATTGCTAAAACGACAAAATTTATACCTTCAAGCCCTTAAAATTTCCAAGATCCAAAGTCGCGCCTTAGCAATTCTTAGCTCCTTTCCTTAGGTTCCAATCCGCCCAAGCACTCCTAGAGGCCTATGAAGAACCCATCTTCAAGTTCCAACTTCAAAGTCAAGAACTCCAATAGTTTCCGCCTTGACTAACGTGAAAACTCCGCTTTTCCAAATCTTTCTATTGAGATAACCTTATAATACCTTGGGGACATTGGGTTAAAGTCTTGTGGCTAATGGATCAAAATCACAAAATTTTTGTGTGAGAGGGCTTGAACTCGAGAGCAATGCTAGAACAACAATGTTTCTAATTTTTCTAAGTGTTAAAATGAGCTAGTCTTGCTACTAGTTAGTATATAACACATATTGAAGGCTTAGATATTAACAAATGTGAGGCTAGGATGATTATCACAAGGATCAAGCTTATGTGGCATGTTGACTAGTCAATTATGTCGCTTGCAAGACTTATCATCTACATAGGTCAAATGACCATTTTACCCTTAACATTTTCGCCCAAGACCACTAGTCAGTGCCACGTGTCGCCTCTCATTCGCCCATAAAATTCAGAACCTCGTGGGCCCCACAAAATGTAAAATTTCAAAGTGGCCCCACGTGACCAAATCCGTAAAAATAAATTTCCATAGTGTTCATAAGTTCCATACTTTACAAATAATGCCTTTTGAGAATCCAATTCTCAACAACGAACATTTTTCCTTACCGACGTTCGGAAGATTTTTCCGTCGGAAAAACAATTCTTCCTTTCGTACCGATTTCCAAGTCTTGTTTCCTTTCGACATTCTCCTTTACATGTCCCGACTTACGGTGTAACATTCTTTCCCCCTTAGAAACATTCGTCCTCGAATGTTCTTAGTCGGTTGTCACGCTATACAAACTCCGGCACAATCTCTATACTATGCCTATCAATCAAATGCACAAGACCAACGATGCCACACATGACCACCACATAACATACGTAAACATAATAATGGACCTTCCGTCCGTGGTCCCTTCTCACAAAACTCAAGGTTACATCTTTTCCAAACACGGATCCTTAGAGGTTCCTTTCTTTCCTTACTTGTCATACTTTCGCATTTCAAACTCATCTAGTACATGTACAAAATCTCAAATTTTGTTTCGCTCCCAATCCTGAGTTACTAATCAAACCCGCCATTAAGCTACTTGAATTTCCGCTAAGGCTCTTCTCGGTCCTTACGACCTAGTTCGTGGAACGATCCACGAACTCGCACCACGATTAACTAAACTTGGGCCTCGCATCCTCGTGACCCTATCACATAACGACCATTTCTAACCGACATCACCCCATTCCATACTATCGGCACGAAATGAGTCCACAACCCGACTCATCGTCACCCTTAACTTCTCGCTCTTAGTCCAAATACATCTCTCTTATCTCAAGGTACTTCTTACCCTATCCCCTATTCACTAGAGGTTCGTCCACATAAGCCAAAGTATTTCTACTATACAATCTTCCCTATCGGCCTAACATCACATGTGGTAATTACAACTTGTGAACTCTACACAACTATAGTCTCACCACTTATCATTCTTGTCAATATTCTTAACTTTTCACTTTACTAATCACAGATCCCTACCTGGGTACTATCACTTTACAACTCTTGCAATAAAGGGAAAACATATACGCTAGGCAAAATCTGAATCTAACAATGCACGTATGATTCAAAAGAACCGAGATATACCAGAACCCCAGCGACGCTGCTTCTCGATCCTATCCAAAGAGTCGCGTCATCTATGCGGTTCAAGGACCGTCAACTATAAACTCCACTCGACCTCTACCACGACCTACCGACATCCAACACCCCGTCTCCGGGAACGACATACCGGGGAGGAAGGGAACCAACTACCGCCCCATAGCCGAGCCACCTCACCTGTTCTTCTAAAAGGACATACCTCGTGATATGGCCCGACGGCCACAATAAAACAAACACCGCGCATAACGGCATTTCCAACGACGCTTACTACATCCGAACATCGAGGAATAAGTGGCCTCGATCGAGAAAATCCTCGCTTCCTCTCGGTAACCTCGATCCTCGGAGCTGACCGACTCCTAAATACCTTGGGTCAAATCTCCCACCGTGAGCCGCGGGGTATGTACTGGTAAAGTGGATGAATATCTCACTGGCGCCGAGGCAGCTCGCCCAAAAACTCACCGAACAACCAACCGCTAGCCCTCTTACGTAGATCTCCGCGCCGCCTCTACCCTGCAGACACTGCTCAGCATCGCCGAATAACCTCCTGGCGACGAACCGGCAGACCGCTTATCTTGGTTAATAACATAATGGCTTCATTCATGACCCTAAAGTCTTCCCTTAATCGAGAAATCGAGGCTCGTGCTGGGGCCTCAAAACTCGCGAAGAAGAACTCGATCGCGAACCACATCCAGGTATGCCACGGCATAAGCCCTATCAACTCTCGAGTCGACTAGTAGCTCTCGCTACTCCTTTGCCCTTCAGGCGGCCGTTCTCTCGAGGCATAATCAGAAACAAAATACGTCGGAGAGGAATTATCTTACTAACACACTTCTGTGGCACGATCTCAGAGTGAGAAGAATAGAAACCAACTCCTAAATGTCCTGTAGCCTCCTGTTTATGGGTGTGGCGCGCAACACACCGATAATCAAGACTTACTAGACACGGTCAGAACATTCCGAGGATCGATCGCTCGATACCACTGTCACGCCCGAACCTAAGCTCAGGATCGTGCCCTACCTGGGCACCCTTCTACCTTAACAACTAAGTAAAACTGCGGAATTTAAATAACACCCTTTTTTTTTTCTTGAAAACCAATCGTACGTGCAAGGGCAAAGCCGACAAGGCTGCCATATACAATACATAACAAAAGACACTACACCGCATACGAGTCCAATCCACATATGAATACTGCACTTAAGAGTTATATCGAACTATGATGGGACAAGGCCCCGCTGCACTCCATAATCGCATAAAAGCACAGATCGAAAGAACTTATACCAAAAAGATAACTCCAATGTATGAGCTATCCAAAACTCGAGCGGTCCTACACTGCCGATCACCAAACAACAGACCTAAACTCGCGCAGATGATCGCAGCCCCCCGAAGGAGGTCAGTACGAAGAATGTACCAAGTATGTGAACAGTAAGTACTGTAATGAAATCATAACAGTCTAAACAAAGCAGGAGACATGTATGATAGCCAACCTACAGTACACAATACATGAGCAGTCATATCAAGTCAGGGACGCAGGCCCTCAAAGTCACTATTCAATTATAACTATGGGTCTCACGCCCATAATATCAATCATGCCCGTGGAATCCTTCCTCACTGCCGGCAGTCCATGATATAACATAGCACCAATAGGCGTACATGAACACCAAGTCCCACCCGTGTTCTAAAATCAGACGCCAAGTAGGCAAACGAATGTGGTATAACGTCTTGGGGTTTACCCTCATTTATACTCGACCGGGCGAGGTGGTAAAGCAGTGGGTATAACGCCTGGGGCTTGCCTCATTTATACTCTTACCTGGAGAAGGTGGTATAACGCTCGGGCTTGCTCATTTATACTCTTACCCTATCTCAACCGGCCACAAACAACACATAAAGCAGTGGTACAGTGGCGTCTGGGGTTTACCCTCACTTATACTCTTACCTCGAGAAGGTGGTACAGTCTTGGGGTTTACCCTCACTTATACTCTTACCCTATCTCGACCGACCATCAAACAAGACATAAGCACTACCATGTCTTCTATAAAAATCCGAATTTAACCCAAGTACTACAAGTAACGAAGCATACCTGGAATCCCACATCACCGTTTGACGTCCCAAGAACTTACAACAAGACAAACACCTTCAACCGAGAGTCGCAAGAACTTAATAAAACATAATACTTGCACTCAAAGGCTATTACCAGCACATATAGGCAAGTTCTCAATTAACCAAGCCAAAGTACTTATCAAGGCACACATAGGATAAATTCTCATTTAACAAGCCAAAGTACTTATCAGGGCACAATTAGAATAAATTCTCATTTAACAAGCCAAAGTACTTATCAGGGCACAAATAGAATAATTCTCAATTTATCAAGCCAAAGTACTAATCAAGGCATACATAGAATAATTCTCTTTTACAAGTCAAAGTACTTATCAAGGCACACTTAGACAAATTCTCAATTTATCAAGCCAAAGTACTACGTGACGCATATTCTTTTATAAAAGACTCCTTTTTATGTAAAACCCCAAGATACTAACACCCGTAGTATCAAGGCATGTCTATTTTTCAAAGTAAGTTACTACACTTTTAGAAAACTCATTTCAAAGCTTGAAATCAAGTAACATCAAATTTTTACAATCTAGGCAACTTATGCCCATTAATCAAAATAGACAACTTTCTTAACCTTCCATAAAGTCGTTATAACCAACTTCCCATAAAGCCGTTATAACCCTTTATGGTTTTTGACATATCCATTCCTTTTATAACCAAGAGACTTATACTTTAAAAACCAAGTATCACATACTTGCAAAACAAGTTCTTAACTTTCAAATTACTTCAAGTCTCTTAATATAAAGAAAACGAGTTTCTTCTACTTTTAAACTTCAAGTAACTCACACCTTTAAGACAAGTTACTTCTCTTAAACCATGTACTTTCTCCTCTTTTAAATCAAATAAGTAAACCACTCCTTTGACTCCCCTAAAGTCATTATAATGACCTTTAGGTTTTGGAACTAAGGCACTAGCCAAAAGATTTGGAAACTACTTCCTTTTCAAGACTCTATGTACTTTAAGTAAAATACTTTCACTTTTAAGAATCCAAACTTCACTAAGAAAATGGATTTTACAACTTACAATTTAAACATCAAAGTACAATCAAGGAAGTACATAGAACAAATTCTATTCTAGGCAATCCAAATACAACCAAGGAATGGATCATTTCGAGTAGAACATACTTTCTTAATCTTAAGGAATCATGCTAGAAGAGAGATAGTTCACATACCTTTCGCTAAATCCACAAGCTGCCGAATACGCCGCACGAGAAGTGTCAACCTATAATGGTCACAACAAGACTATCAACTTCTAGTCTCTAACGAGAATAATACTAAGTATACTACTCTAATTCTACGAAAAATCGGGCAAAGACTTCCTTTGTTTCTACTCAATTTGCCACCTTTTCAAGGCCGAATACAATAACCAACAAGCCACATTTAAGGCTCCAAACAACAACCAAACAAAGGGGATTACACGCCTTACAATACGTAAAATTCCGCCCACAATTCATAATAAGAGTACAAAAATCCAAGCCATTCTCGCCAATCTTATAACCAACAATACTAAGGTCTTTTCCAATTCTTCCCTAATTCCAAGTTCTAAGGTCAACATGCTATTTAGTCGAAACAACTTCAACAACTACAATTTCCTTCTTTATACAACATGTGACGACTTAAACGAATAATCAACTTGAAATGTACTCTTAAGGCTAAAATGATAGTTTTCGGATTAGGGTTCCAATAGCCAACATAATAATCAAACTGTAATATATAACTCATGCTTGCTAATAACCATAGCTACAATCAATAAGTAAGCTTAATTGCTAAAACGACAAAATTTATACCTTCAAGCCCTTAAAATTTCCAAGATCCAAAGTCGCTACTTAGCAATTCTTAGCTCCTTTCCTTAGGTTCCAATCCGCCCAAGCACTCCTAGAGGCCTATGAAGAACCCATCTTCAAGTTCCAACTTCAAAGTCAAGAACTCCAATAGTTTCCGCCATGCGACTAACGTGAAAACTCCGCTTTTCCAAATCTTTCTATCGAGATAACCTTATAATACCCTTGGGGACATTGTTAAAGTCTTGTGGCTAATGGATCAAAATCACAAAATTTTTGTGTGGGAGAGGCTTGAACTCGAGAGCAATGTTGCTAGAACAACAATGTTTCTAATTTTTCTAAGTGTTAAAATGAGCTAGTCTTGCTACTAGTTAGTATATAACACATATTGAAGGCTTAGATATTAACAAATGTGAGGCTAGGATGATTATCACAAGGATCGCTTACGTGGCAAGTCGACTAGTCAATTATGTCAAGCTTGCAAGACTTATCATCTACATAGGTCAAATGACCATTTTACCCTTAACATTTTCGTCCAAGACCACTAGTTGGGGTGCCACGTGTCGCCTCTCATTCGCCCATAAAATTCCAGAACCTCGTGGCCCCACAAAAATGTAAAATTCCTCGGGTGGGCCCCACGTGACCAAATCCGTAAAAATAAATTTCCATAGTGTTAATAAGTTCCATACTTTACAAATAATGCCTTTTGAGAATCCAATTCTCAACAACGAACATTTTTCCTTACCGACGTTCGGAAGATTTTCCGTCGGAAAAACAATTCTTCCTTTCGTACCGATTTCCAAGTCTTGTTTCCTTTCGTACATTCTCCTTTACATGTCCTGGACTTACGGGGTGTAACAAAAAAGATTCATGGTTCATTCCCACAAGCCCAAATCTTTTCAGCCCAAATTCGACAGGCCCAATTGAATAGTAGTTACAAACACTCAGCTTCACCAGGTGGCTACACGGCCGTGGTTAATCGGTAACCGGACGGCCGACTTAAGGGACTGGTCCGACCAAGCCTTAACGGGTTGGGGGTTGGTTTGGCCCCCAACCCCAACCCGCACGGGTCATGAAAAAAATCCGGTAAGATCAATTTAACCAGAAGCGAAACGATAATGCACGGTTAACCGGCCCATCCGGACGCAGAACGTTAAAAATTTATAAAAATACAAAGTGTTGTTGGCCCAACGGTAATATTATCGTTGGGGGGCAGGAGCTGGGGTGGGGTGGGGTGGGGCAACAATCATTTGACCATTTTTGCCCTTTTTTATTTATTAATTACATTTTTATCCTTTAAAAATCTATAAATATTCTATATTCTTCTCATTTTTATCACACAGTTATTTCTACAATTCTCTCAATTCTCATGCTCTCTTAATTCTCTCTATTATTAATTCTCAAGCTATTATTATTATTAATTTTCAAAGTAGCAAGACGCAAGACTTCGAGCTTCGAGTTTCAATTGAATTCTCGTTTCATTTTCTAATTATTTTATTAAATTGTCATATTTATTTGTTGATTATTTAAATTAAATATTTAATAATGGATTTGCTAAGGGGAATGCGTAAATCTAGTTCAAGGGGTAAAAAATCTAGAGGTTTTTCATCATCTAATCAGAATATAGATTATGATCAAATGCAAGAAGATTTTGGAATAGAAGATAATGAATATGATAACGTTCATATAGATAATATTGTTGAAACTGAAATTCATACACCTACTGGTGTGCCTTCTGTCAATGTTGGTACTACTAGTGGTAGTCGTAGATGTTATACCCCGTAGTTGCAGGGTATGTATGTGAGGACGTACGTACGAGAGTACGGCAGAAGTTTTGAAAAGAAAGAAAGATGTGAGTTTTCGACGGAAAAGTTTCCGGTAAATTGTGAAGAAAAAGGTTCGTTAATGAGAATCGGTTTCCCAGATTTGGTATATGGGCTTCTTAAATTATATTAGAATTTTGAGATTTTATTTTCGGAAATGGTCACGTGGGGCCCACGGGAGAAATTTACGGTTTTGTGGGGCCCGCTTTGTTTTTGAGATTTCCGGTATTTTGGATATTTTCGGAAGACGAAATATTCGGGGCGAATCGGGGCGACACGTGTCACCCCATGTGGCACCCGCCGATTTTACCTTTGTGCACAACACCGGTTGAGTCGTTTTCGACTAAACGCTTTCGAGCTTATGGCGAAGGAAAATTCCGCTATGTCGCTTTGTATTTTTGCAGATTTTTCCGAGAGACGAACATTTTGGACCAACGGAGGGTGACATGTGTCACCTCACATCGGAAGCAGTGGGCGCCCGCGCACGTGTTGGTTCACGCTTTGGCTTGATCTTTGGCTCACGTTTTGTGTCCTATTGGTGCCTTGTTTTGTGCCTTGTTTTGGCCTTGTTTGTGGCTTGTTTGGTGCAATGTTTTGTGGAGTAGGGTTAGGTGCACTTGGCTGATCTCGCCTTACACTTGCCTCAGACTTGGCTAGATCTCGCCATTGTCGCCTTTGGTTTTGCTATAAATACCCCCTTATGTTGATGAACTCTTCATCCACAAATGAAACCTTCCAAGCCTAAAATCCTCCTCCTCTAGTTTTGAGTTCGCCCAACTCATCCCCTCTTGGAGAGTCTCGCCGAGGCCTCCTCCTCCCCTCAGGTGCCTTGCCGTGGGTACCCCTAGCCTAGTTGTTTTCAGATAATACCCCTTGTTGTGGTATAGAAATACTCCCTAGTATTGTTATAATGCCCAAAATACCTTAGCCTTGTACCTTGTAGTATTCCAAAGATACCTCTATACGTAGAGCCCTAAATACTACCTTTGTCCCTTTAGTCTCAAACCAAACCCTAAGGAAATCTTCATTGATTGGTCAAGTATTTAGGTAGAAGTTGGTTAGAACTTCTAAGGGTTGTTTGGAGCGGATGGAGCACCTGAGTCGAGCTAAACGCATAAGGACCGACATTTAACTTGGATAATTATGGGCTTATCGAGGTAATTATCTTGTCCTCTATTTGTAATTGAAATTACATGTTGTTAAGAATATATAGTTGAGGTATACTATATATAGAATGAACCTAGTTTGTGGCAATGTCTTTTGACTTAAGCCCAAGAAATAAGAAAAGAATCGAATCAGTAGTTACATTGGGTCAGTATTGCAGAGACTTGTGTAAGACATCGAGTAGAATTGTACACGCCAGTTAGGCGGTAAACCCCCGGTTGGCTTGGTAGCGCCTCGATAGAAAGAGGAGATTTACGCTGTGTGTGAGGTGCCGCCAATTTTCTGTAGAGAAATGGAACCGTGTTTTTAAAAGTTAATAGACGCCAGACCTTTTTAGGTGAAAGCACTAAGAGTAGCGTATTCTACTCGAGTAAAGGGTGGCTAGCAGCGCGTAGTACTTGAGCTTTTTGCTTATTGTCGATAATCGTCGCGGGTATGTGAACCTCTTCCTATCTCTTCTAGCATGATATGTGTGAACTATGTAGTACGGTAGACGCATACGTGTTAATCGTGTTTGATTGTTTTTAAAACATAAAGTGTTATAACGGCTTTATGGGAAGTTGGTTATAACAGCTTTATGAAGGTAAGAAAATAATTTGTGGTTTTACAAAGGTAACTGATGTGAATTATAACTGGCTTGTTATAATAAAGGACTTGATGTATTTCAAAAGATTTATAAATCGTTTTGAAGGGAGAGTAACACTTGGTTTTAAAGGTTTTAAAAAGAGTTATACTAGCTTTATGGGGAGTTAGGTATAATGTCTTAAGAGAGGTAAAGAAAATGGTTTACTGATGTTAGAAGTTAAGAGACTTGATCTTATAAGATAAGAGACTTAACTTATTTGTTTTAATGTGAATGTTTGTGTGAAACCTCATTCGTGAGTAATGAGTACTTGGTTTATTTAAAGGGATAATGTTTTACTGATTTCGGAAATCAGAATGTGTATCGACTGCACCACCTGCGGCGTTAATAAAGGAAAATGTATTGAATAATGATGTATCGTATTAAAAACCGGTAGAAACCTCCATCCGCATAGAAACTAAGATGAGACAAAATGATATACATTTTCTAGATCATGCTTTGTCAGAATAAGAATGTTGTAAACAAGAATAACCTACTCTCACGTGAGACATATATTACTCAATTGTTCTAAAAGGAATCAAGTGATTAAGTTTGGGAACTATGAAACCATTTGAAAATGAGAAGCTTGAGTAATCAAAACTAGGCAACCGAACTTAGGAAAAGAATGTTGTTACTTGATTTTGAAAAGGAATGTGGGTTGGTCATTCTAATACTACGTAGCGGTGACTTTTATAAAAGTAATGGATCTCTTTTAAAAGAACTTAACGATGTAGTACTTTGGGGTTAAAAACCCGACTTTGGCATAAAATGAAAGTACTTTGAGTCAGGTGAAACTTGCTATGCTTGTTGTTGTGAAACTTGCCTATGCTTGTTGTTGTGAAACTTGCCTATGCTTGTGATGATAGCCTTTGTTGTGCGTGTGGTATTTACGTGTTACCGCGTCTCGATAGAGGCCAGTCGACTTGTTGAGAACTTACTCGACGGCCGTGGCGTGATGGAGAATTCCACGGTATGTTTCCATTTTGATTCTTGTCTTGTTGTTGATATCACATGGACATGTCTACACCGACGCACTCGGTACGCGGCCACGCGCCGTTGATTACCCGATATATTGTTATTGTGGTTACATGGACATGTCTACACCGAGGTAGAATTCCGGGGCACGTGGCGCGCGGGGTTGATCACCCAAGATATTATTGTTGATGTCACATGGACGGTTCACACCGAGGTAGAATTCCGGCACGTGGCCGGGCATTGGTAGTATTGTTGCATCATGGACATGTCTACACCGGCGCAGACCGGGCACGCGCCGATGCGAACATGATTGATGTTGTGGGCGTGAGACCCATAGTTATATTTGAGTGATGACTTGAGGCGTGAGTCCTCGATCGACATGATCGCTTTTATGTTGTGAATCGTAGTTTGGTTATCATACATGTCTCTGCTTTATATAGACTAGTATGATTTCATTACGATTTTACGCTTTCACATACTGTACTGTCAGATCGACCTCCTTCGGGCCGCTCATGCCGCAGTAGAGGTACATCGGCCGTGGATCCTCGCCTAGGATCTCGCGTTTTGGGAAGCTCCGCTTTCTCCGAGGCTTATCTTTGTATGTGTTCCCGAGTTGTAGGTTCTTGTACATTCAGGGGTATGGCGGCCCTGTCCCGTCATAGTTGTTGTAAATCTTAGAGGTCTGTAGTACTGTTGTGGGCAGGGTTTGTAAAAAAGGATTAAACTGTTCATTTTGAAAGAGTTGTATTTATATATGTTATTGGAAGGTAACCGGTGGGTTGGCCTGTTTTATGATCATATATCTTGTTTCTTGTTTAAAGTTTTATTTTCCGCTGGTTTTCTCTGATGTTGTGTCACTAGGGTGCCCGGGATAAGGCACCAGTAACGGGCCCCGGGACGGGTCGTTACAAAAGTGGTATCGCATCGCTTAATCCTCGAAAGTGTCTACGCACCGTGTTCAGTAGTAGTCTTGATTATCGATGTGTTGTGCACCACATCTATAATCGTGAGGCTATAGGACATTTAGGATTGGTTTCATTCTTCTCATTCGAGATCGTGCCTTAGAGCCGCGTGTGGTAAGTGTGAACCTTAGACTATGTCACGATCGTGACCTTGGGGTAAGGTCGTCTTGAGTTAAAGATTTATTTTATGTTTGACCCTTATCGAGTAGTAGTATACGTGGGATTTATTTGTGTGATAAGTCCGGGTAGTGTGAGACGGAAGTGGTAGCTTTCATGACGTGTGAATTAGTAAGATTGTTCGGATCGGGAACAAGAGTTTGGCGCGTTGGGGTCGGGTTGAGGACCATTTGCGGTCAACCCAGAACCCGGTTTGGGGCCGGGCTCGGTGGTCCCGCCAGTGGTAGGGTCGCGAGGATGCTAGGCCCAAGTTTGTATGACCATCGTATGAGTTGGTGGATATGTTCGACCGAAGCGGATCGCGAGGCCGAACGGCCTTAGAGAAGATCGAAGTTAGTAAGATGACCAAGTTTGGAGGTAGTGACTCGAGGGTTGGAAACGTAAACGTTGACGGAAGTGTGGTACGATACTAGAAAGAGTTTGAGTGTTCGGTAAGGGTACAACAAGATAGGGGTAAAGTGAACGCGTGTGTGATCGCTTTTGTGAAATGAAGGTATGAAGGAGTATATTTTAGACCTCGTAAGGGGTTTTGTGATGATTAGAGGTGTTCCTCGTTGACTGGGTTTAAGTATTGTGCGTTTGTTATTTTTATGGCCAGTGTGGCATGATTGTTTTCGCACAGATAAGAAAGGCTATACTAGCGCATGTCAGGTTGAGATTGAGAAGGAACATTCGACGAATGTTTCTGGCGAGGGAGAATGTTATACCCGTAGTTGCAGGGTATGTATGTGAGGACGCATTGCGAGAGTACGAAGGTTTTGAAAAGAAAGAAAGATGTGAGTTTTCACTAAAAGTTTCCAGAAATTGTGAAGAAAAAGGTTCGTTAATGAGAATCGGTTTCCCATTTGGTATATGGGCTTCTTAAATTATATTAGAATTTTGAGATTTTATTTTCTGAAATGGTCACGTGGGCCCACGGAGAAATTTACTTTTGTGGGCCCGCTTTGTTTTTGAGATTTCGGTATTTTGGATATTTTCGAAGACGAAATATTCTGGCGAATCGGGCGACACGTGTCACCCCACGTGGCACCCTGGCCGATTTTACCTTTGTGCACAACACCCGGTTGAGTCGTTTCGACGAAACGTTTGCGTAGCTGCGAAGGAAAATTCGCTATGTCGCTTTGTATTTTTGCGGATTTTTCCGAGAGACGAAACATTTTGGACCAACGGAGGGTGACATGTGTCACCTCACATCGGAAGCAGTGGGCGCCCGCGCACGAAGTGGTTCACGTTTGGCTTGATCTTTTGGCTCACGTTTGTGTCCTATTGGTGCCTTGTTTTGTGCCTTGTTTTGGCCTTGTTTTGTGGCTTGTTTGGTGCAATGTTTTGTGAGTAGGGTTAGGGTGCACTTGGCTTGATCTCGCCTTACACTTGCCTCGCACTTGGCTAGATCTCGCCATTGGTTGCCTTTGGTTTTGCTATAAATACCCCCTTATGTTGATGAACTCTTCATCCACAAATGAAACCTTCCAAGCCTAAAATCCTCCCTCCTCTAGTGTTGAGTTCGCCCAACTCATCCCCTCTTGAGAGTCTTGCCGAGGCCTCCTCCTCCCCTCATGTGGTGCCTCGCCGTGGGTACCCCTAGCCTAGTTGTTTTGTATAATACCCTTGTTGTGGTATAGAAATACTCCCTAGTATTGTTATAATGCCCAAAATACCTTAGCCTTGTACCTTGTAGTATTCCAAAGATACCTCTATACGTAGAGTCTAAATACTACCTTTGTCCCTTTAGTCTCAAACCGAAACCCTAAGGAAATCTTCATTGATTGGTCAAGTATTTAGGTAGAAGTTGGTTAGAACTTCTAAGGTTGTTTGAGCGGATGGAGCACCGAGTTGAGCTAAACGTTGCTAAGGACCGACATTTAACTTGGATAATTATGGGCTTATCGAGGTAATTATCTTGTCCTCTATTTGTAATTGGAAATTACATGTTGTTAAGAATATATAGTTGAGGTATACTATATATAGAATCAACCTAGTTTGTGGCAATGTCTTTTGACTTAAGCTGAAGAAATAAGAAAAGAATCGAATCAGTAGTTACATTGGGTCAGACATGCGTAGACTTGTAGTATCGAGTAGAATTGTACACGCCCGGTTAGGCGTGTAAACCCCTGGTTGGCTTGGTAGCCTACCGATAGAAGAGGAGATTTACGCTGTGGGCGTGAGGTCTGCGAATTTTCTGTAGAGAAATGGAACCGCAGTGTTTAAAAGTTAATAGACGTTTGTGACCTTTTTAGGTGAAAGTACTAAGAGTAGCGTATTCTACCGGCGAGTGGAAAGGGCTAGTGCGTTGTAGTACTTGGAGCTTTTTGCTTATTGTCGATAATCGCCGCGAGGTATGTGAACCTCTTCCTATCTCTTCTAGCATGATATGTGTGAACTATGTAGTACGTAGACGCATACGTGTTAATCGTGTTTGATTGTTTTAAAACATAAAGTGTTATAACGCTTTATGGGAAGTTGTTATAACAGCTTTATGAAGGTAAGAAAATACTTTGTGGTTTTAAAAAGGTAACTGATGTGAATTATAACTGGCTTGTTATAATAAAGGACTTGATGTATTTCAAAAGATTTATAAATCGTTTTGAAGAGAGAGTAACACTTGGTTTTAAAGGTTTTAAAAAAGAGTTATACTAGCTTTATGGGGAGTTAGGTATAATGTCTTAAGAGAGGTAAAGAAAATGGTTTACTGATGTTAGAAGTTAAGAGACTTGATCTTATAAGATAAGAGACTTAACTTATTTGTTTTAATGTGAATGTTTGTGTGAAACCTCATTCGTGAGTAATGAGTACTTGGTTTATTTAAAGGGATAATGTTTCATCGATTTGGAAATCGAATGTGTATCGACTGCACCACCGCAGCGTTAATAAAGGAAAATGTATTGAATAATGATGTATCGTATTAAAACCAGAGAAACCTCCATCCGCATAGAAACTAAGATGAGACAAAATGATATACATCTTCTAGATCATGGTCGTAATAAGAATGTTGTAAACAAGAATAACCTACTCACGTGAGACATATATTACTCAATTGTTCTAAAAAGGAATCAGTGATTAAGTTTGGGAACTATGAAACCATTTGAAAATGAGAAGCTTGAGTAATTGAAACTAGGCAAACCGGAACTTAGGAAAAGAATGTTGTTACTTGATTTTGAAAAGGAATGTGGGTTGGTCATTCTAATACTACGGTAATGGCGGGTGACTTTTATAAAAGTAATGGATCTCTTTTAAAAGAACTTAACGTATGTAGTACTGGGGTTAAAACCCGACTTTGGCATAAAATGAAAGTACTTTGAGTTGTGTGAAACTTGTCTATGCTTGTTGTTGTGAAACTTGCCTATGCTTGTTGTTGTGAAACTTGCCTATGCTTGTGATGATAGCCTTTGTTGTGCAAGTGTGGTATTTCTGTTACCGCCTCTCGATGTAGGCCTCGACTTGTTGAGAACTTACTGACGCGTCGGCGGTGATGGAGAATTCCACGGGTATGTTTCCATTTTGATTATTGTCTTGTTGTTGATATCACGGACATGTCTACACCGACGCACTCGGCACGCGTTACGCGTCGGGTTGATTACCCGATATATTGTTATTGTGGTTACATGGACATGTCTACACCGAGGTAGAATTCCGGGCATGTGGGCTACGCGGCGGTTGATCACCCAAGATATTATTGTTGATGTCCATACGGACGTGTCTACACCGAGGTAGAATTCCGGGCGTGTCCACGGGCATTGGTATTATTGTTGCATCATGGACATGTCTACACCGATGCAGAATTCCGGGCATGCGCCATGACGAACATGATTGATGTTGTGGGCGTGAGACCCATAGTTATATTTGAGTGATGACTTGAGGCGTGAGTCCCCGATCGACATGATCGCTTTTATGTTGTGAATCAGAGTTTGGTTATCATACATGTCTCCCGCTTATATAGACTAGTATGATTTCATTACGATTTTTACGATTTCACATACTTGGTACTGCCAGATCGACCTCTTCGGGCTGCGTTCATCACGCATGTAGAGGTACATCGGACTTGGATCCTCGCCTAGATCTCGCCATTGTTGGGAAGCTCCGCTTTCTCCCGAGGCTTATCTTTTGTATGTGTTCTCGAGTTGTAGGTTCTTGTACATTCAGGGGTATGGCGGGCCCTGTCCCGTCATAGTTGTTGTAAATCTTAGAGGTCTGTAGTACTGTTGTGGGCAGGGTTTGTAAAAAGGATTAAACTGTTCGTTTTGAAAGAGTTGTATTTATATATGTTATTGGAAGGTAACCGTTGGGTTGGCCTGTTTTATGATCATATATCTTGTTTCTTGTTTAAAGTTTTATTTTCCGCTGGTTTTCTCTGATGTTGTGTCACTAGGGTGCCCGGGATAAGGCACCAAGAATCTGCCTTAACGGTCGTTCTGATGAGACCTCCTTTACCAGAAGTAACGACTAGAAAAAAAAGGAGTAAAGTTTGAAACTTTTATGATAGAGTTGGGGACACTGATAGAGTTAGATGTAATATTTATGGGAAAACTTATAAACATAAGAAAGGGTGTGGTGACGGGAGGACGAGCACTATAGGTAGGCATATAGTGAATGCACATTCGACACACTGGTCTTCTGTCTCTGATTTAGAACATAGTCAACAACAACTTAATCCATTAACGAGGGGACTTGTTAACTACGATCCAAAGAAGGATCGCATTGAATTATCAAAAATGGTTGTCGGAGGTTGTTTACCTTTTTCTTTTGCTTCTTCTTCATATTTAATTACATATATTCAAAGAGTATATAATCCTTTATTTAAAGGTGTTCCTCGTAGTACTTGTAGAGACGATATTTTTAGACTTTATAGTGATTATGTTATTTTTTGCAATATTTGTTCACTAACCTTCCATGCCTAGTTAGTTTTACTTCAGACATTGGACATGCTTTAAACAATTATGATTATTTAACAATTACTTGTCATTGGATTGATGAAAGTTTTAAAATGTTAAAAATGTATTATTGTTTTTTCGTATTATGAGGATCAAAGTCATACTGAAAATATATAAGCGAAACTATTTGTGCTTATGTAAAAAATTATAATATTTATAAAAAATACTTTGTATATCATTCGATAACATCTAATAATATTGTTGTTATAGATCTTTTAAAAGCGGAATTAGAACCACCACTTCCTGATATATTTCATGTTCGTTGTGCTTGTCATATTTATAATTTAATTGTTAAAAGTGATTTTGATTTATTTGCAACTGAATTAAAACTTGTCTGAAGAGTTGTTGGAGTTATTCAGGGTAATAATAGAAAAAATAGAATTATAGAATTTAAATAAAAATGTAAATAATTTAATTTGAGACCCAAATTTATGCCAGATGAGATTATTACACGGTGGAATTTACTTATTTATTTTTAAAAGAATGTTATAAGTATAAAGACCCATAACACATGATTCAAATGCTCATTGTAAGAACGTGATTTATATGTTAACCAACGAACATTGAAAATCAATTGCTGAACCTTTTTTAAAAATTTACGTAAATTTTACACTGCTACTGTTGAATTTTCAGGATCTTATTACCCAACATTTTGTAATGGTTTACTCATATAGCTGAAATTTCATATTTACTTTATGGTTTAAAATCAAATATAAAATATAAAGCTGCAGTTACAGTTATGTTTGAAAAGTTTAAAAAATATTTTTTTCCAATTCTTGATATTTATTGTATTGGTGCAGTCTTAAATTCTTCTATTAAAAAAGTAGATTGTCATAATTTAATATTTAGTTTATATAATTATATGGAAGTATGTGCAACATAAACTCTATCTTCAATTGATTGCATAAGTAAACTTGATACTAATTTAACTAAATTATATGAATATTATGTTACATTACATAATAACAACAACTTTGCTACTAATATTCCTTCTAGTTCTGCTTCTGTGTCTACATCTGCAGAATTCGATTAAGACGATGATAACGATCTTTAGATATATGGAGCACTTTTACAACACAAGTAAGAACAAGTCGAAATTGTGATGAGATGCAATTTTATTTACAAAAGCCAACGGAGTCGAAAAAGAGCTTTCAACCTTTACAATGGTGGCAGGATAACAAAAGACAATTCCTGGTACTTGCAGCTATGGCACATGATGTTTTTAATATGCCTATCTCAATAGTTGCTTCTGAAAGTGCATTCAGCCAAGCACGAGATCAAATAGGCGACACACGTCACTCATTGGGCGGAACCACATTAGATGTGTCTGCTTAAGGGATTTGATCATATCTGAGAGAAGAAATCAATGATTGGTAAACGTTGACTCTCCGGAAGATGAAGACATCAACAATATTTTTGAAAGTAGGAGCGGGAGCACAAGTTGCGGCGGAAGCGGGACTGGAGTTAATACTCTAGATTTAGAGGCTATGGAGCATCAATAATTCAATCAACCTATAAATTACGAAGAACTTTGTAAAAGGATGCATAATATGTAAATAAAATTATTATTACTCCATTATGTACTCTTATTAACATTATGGATAATGAAAGTTCGAAAGTTTATACTTTACATCTTAATTCTTATCATTAATTTTTATTGTATTATTTTTTTAGTTGTTAACTTATGTCTTGATTGTCTTCTAATTTAATAAATTAATAAAAGTATATCTATAATATAAAGTATAAATTATAAAATACAAACTTAACTGAAAGAAATAATCCCTTGATTATTCTTATTAATGAAAGACATATATATACAAGTTACAATAGAATAATCTTATTCCTACTTTACATCTAAAACCCTATTCTATACAATTAAGGTAATAGTATAATTCTAATTATGGTACAAGACTAACTCTACCAAATATACAATCCTAATGTTACTGTTCACGGATGAACAGTAACCGTGTGGGCCTTTGGAGAGCTCAGCCCATTATGGGCTTTAACACACCCCCCGCAGTCATAGTGGGCGGTCTTCGTACGCTGAGACTGTCTCTAAAATCTTCAAAAAGGATCGAGGGAAGACCCTTTGTAAAAATGTCTGCATTCTGATATCTTGAAGGGACATGACAGACTCGTACTTGTCCTTTGGTTACCTTTTCTCTAACAAAGTGAATATCTATCTCTATGTGTTTAGTACGCTGGTGCTGAACTGGATTACCAGAAAGGTAGATGACACTTATATTATCACAATACACCAATGTAGCCTTCTCAATAGACAACGGTTTCTAACGAGCTTTCGTAACCAACATGACTCAGAAACCACATTGTCTACCCTTCTATACTCGGCCTCTGCACTTGAACGTGAAAGCGTAGATTGACGCTTGACAGACCATGAGACCAAGTTATTACCTAAAAACATACAATAGTCAGACGTAGACCATCTGATGTCGGGAAAACCACCCCAATCAACATCCAGATAGAGACCAATGTAGACGTCGATGAAGGATACAAATGCAAACAATACTCAAGTGTTCTCGAATGTACCTAAAAATGCGTTTGGCGTATTCATATGTTCAACTCGGGATCATGCATAAATAAACACACCTATTATGCGACATATGTACTACGTGTAGCATATTCTACTTGGAGGTGGAATAGCCATGAGGTTGAAGACATTGAACGTATTGCTACTTGTCGTTTGGGTTAGTCGCCAACGAGGTATGTGAACTATCCTTCCTTCTTTTGACATGATTACTTGGAAAACCTATGTGACTTGATTTTGGTGAGTCTATGTGACTTGATTTATTTGAAGTAAATGAATTGATTTAAAGTTATGAGACTTGATTTCTTTAAAAGATTATGAGACTTTATTTTTCAAGTTATGAGACTTGATTTCTAAAGTTAAGAGATTTGATTTAAAGTAATGAGACTTGGTTTCTTTAAAAGATTATGAGACTCTATTTTTCAAGTTATGGGATTTGATTTATCCCTTCAATATACAATCCTAATGTTACTGTTCACGGATGAACAAGAATCAGTGAGCCTTTGGAGAGCTCAGCCCATTATGGGCTTTAACACACCCCCCGCAGTCATAGTGGGCGGTCTTCGTACGCTGAGACTGTCTCTAAAATCTTCAAAAAGGATCGAGGGAAGACCCTTTGTAAAAATGTCTGCATATCTTGAAGGGACATGACAGACTCGTACTTGTCCTTTGGTTACCTTTTCTCTAACAAAGTGAATATCTATCTCTATGTGTTTAGTACGCTGGTGCTGAACTGGATTACCAGAAAGGTAGATGACACTTATATTATCACAATACACCAATGTAGCCTTCTCAATAGGACAACGAAGCTCTAACAGTAGCTTTCGTAACCAACATGACTCAGAAACCACATTGTCTACCCTTCTATACTCGGCCTCTGCACTTGAACGTGAAAGCGTAGATTGACGCTTGACAGACCATGAGACCAAGTTATTACCTAAAAACATACAATAGTCAGACGTAGACCATCTGATGTCGGGAAAACCACCCCAATCAACATCTGTATAGGAGACCAATGTAGACGTCGATGAAGGATACAAATGCAAACAATACTCAAGTGTTCCCTGAATGTACCTAAAAATGTGTTTGAGCGTATTCATATGTTCAACTCTGGGATCATGCATAAATAAACACACCTATTGTACGACATATGTACTACGTGTAGCATATTCTACTTGGAGGGTGGAATAGCCAATGAGGTTGAAGTACATTGGAACGTATTGCTACTTGTCGTTTGGGTTAGTCGCCAACGAGGTATGTGAACTATCCTTCCTTCTTTTGACATGATTACTTGGAAAACCTATGTGACTTGATTTTGGTGAGTCTATGTGACTTGATTTATTTGAAGTAAATGAATTGATTTAAAGTTATGAGACTTGATTTCTTTAAAAGATTATGAGACTTTATTTTTCAAGTTATGAGACTTGATTTCTAAAGTTAAGAGATTTGATTTAAAGTAATGAGACTTGGTTTCTTTAAAAGATTATGAGACTCTATTTTTCAAGTTATGGGATTTGATTTATCCCTTCAATATACAATCCTAATGTTACTGTTCACGGATGAACAGTAACCGTGTGGGCCTTTGGAGAGCTCAGCCCATTATGGGCTTTAACACACCCCCCGCAGTCATAGTGGGCGGTCTTCGTACGCTGAGACTGTCTCTAAAATCTTCAAAAAGGATCGAGGGAAGACCCTTTGTAAAAATGTCTGCATTCTGATATCTTGAAGGGACATGACAGACTCGTACTTGTCCTTTGGTTACCTTTTCTCTAACAAAGTGAATATCTATCTCTATGTGTTTAGTACGCTGGTGCTGAACTGGATTACCAGAAAGGTAGATGACACTTATATTATCACAATACACCAATGTAGCCTTCTCAATAGGACAATGAAGCTCTAACAGTAGCTTTCGTAACCAACATGACTCGGAAACCACATTGTCTACCCTTCTATACTCGGCCTTTGCACTTGAACGTGAAAGCGTAGATTGACGCTTGGCAGACCATGAGACCAAGTTATTACCTAAAAACATACAATAGTCAGACGTAGACCATCTGATGTCGGGAAAACCACCCCAATCAACATCTGTATAGGAGACCAATGTAGACGTCGATGAAGGATACAAATGCAAACAATACTCAAGTGTTCCCTGAATGTACCTAAAAATGCGTTTGAGCGTATTCATATGTTCAACTCTGGGATCATGCATAAATAAACACACCTATTGTACGACATATGTACTACGTGTAGCATATTCTACTTGGAGGGTGGAATAGCCAATGAGGTTGAAGTACATTGGAACGTATTGCTACTTGTCGTTTGGGTTAGTCGCCAACGAGGTATGTGAACTATCCTTCCTTCTTTTGACATGATTACTTGGAAAACCTATGTGACTTGATTTTGGTGAGTCTATGTGACTTGATTTATTTGAAGTAAATGAATTGATTTAAAGTTATGAGACTTGATTTCTTTAAAAGATTATGAGACTTTATTTTTCAAGTTATGAGACTTGATTTCTAAAGTTAAGAGATTTGATTTAAAGTAATGAGACTTGGTTTCTTTAAAAGATTATGAGAC
This sequence comes from Przewalskia tangutica, assembly GCA_029844215.1. Classification (NCBI taxonomy): domain Eukaryota; kingdom Viridiplantae; phylum Streptophyta; class Magnoliopsida; order Solanales; family Solanaceae; genus Przewalskia; species Przewalskia tangutica. The sequence goes on from CM056734.1 coordinate 66,983,042, forward strand.
TCTATTTTTCAAGTTATGGGACTTGATTTCTAAAGTTAAGAGATTTGATTTAAAGTTATGAGACTTGATTTCTTTAAAAGATTGTGAGACTTTATTTTTCAAGTTATGAGACTTGATTTCTAAAGTTAAGAGATTTGATTTAAAGTTATGAGACTTGATTTCTTTAAAAGATTATGAGACTTTATTTTCCAAGTTATGTAACTTGATTATGCGAAGTATACTTGCCTTGTTATTGGATTATACGTGAGTATAAGAGACTAGATTATATGAAGCATATGTGACTTGATTATGTGAAGTATATTTGCCTTGTTATTGGAGTATACGTGAGTATAAGAGACTAGATTATATGAAGCATATGTGACTTGATTATGTGAAGTATACTTGCTTGTTATTGGAGTATACGTAACTTTATTATGAAGGTATACTTGTCTTAATTATTCCTAAGTTCTTACCAAGTCTTATGGGGGATGTTGGTAAGAGTCGTTATAAAGTAATGGAAGTTGTTGTAAATGTTGATTTTGGGTGAAATTCCCTAATAGTGCTTTTGGGATTGAATCCCATGGATGTTATACGTATACGTATGACTTGTATTGAGATCATATGAGATAAGTCCATGATTGTCATTGTATTTAGATCATATGAGATAAGTCCATGATTGTGATTGTGATTGTGATTGTATTGAGATCATGTGAGATAAGTCCATGATTGTCATTGTATTTAGATCATGTGAGATAAGTCCATGATTGTGATTGTGATTGTATTTAGATAATGTGAGATAAGTCCATGATTGTGATTGTATTTAGATCATGTGAGATAAGTCCATGATCGTGATTATAGTTAAGATTATGTGAGAATGTCCATAATTCATTATTTGAAAAAGTGATAGTTGAGATTATGTGAGAATGTCCATAACTCTTGTTTGAAAATGTGATAGTTGAGATTATGTGAGAATGTCCATAACTCTTGTTTGAAAATGTGATAGTTGAGATTAGGTGAGAATGTCCATAATTTCTTATTTGAAAATGTGATAGTTGAGATTATGTGAGAATGTCCATAGTTTCTTATTTTTGAAAGTGGGATAGTTGGGATCTTATTTCATGACTCTTGTTTGAAGAAAAAAAGTATATTTGAAACCATGTGAGTGTCCATGATTATGTTATAAGTCTCGTTTTGAAAAGATACTCTTTACTACATGGCACGGTTGGATATGGTATTTGATTTTCATATTTTTCCCTGTCATATTTGTCCTGTTATGAGTTTATTTACAGTACCTTATGTTCACATACTCGGTACATTAATCTTGTACTGACCCCCCTTTCTCCGGGGGGTTGCGTTCATGTCCGCAGGTCTAGGTACTCAGTTGTGGATCCGCGAGCATAGGATCCTTGTTTAGCTTTATGGATAGCTCCAATGTTCCGGAGCTTGTCATTATTGCTAGGTTTATTCAGAGGTACGGCGGGGCCTTGTCCCGTCATAGTATTTGTCCAAAATCTTAGAGGTCTGTTTCATATGTGGGCTGTACTTACTAGAGTTGTATTTATATTCTTGAACTGTGTAGATCCTTTCGGGTGACTTATATTATGGTAGCCGTATCGTCTTTGCCTTTGTTTAAGAAAAAAAAGAATGTTATTTATCTTCCGCGGTTATTGTGTTGTATGAATAGAAGGGTGCCCAGGTAGGGCACCAGTCGCGGGCCCGGGGTTCGGGGCGTGACAGAGTGGTATCAGAGTAGTTAGTTCTCGGAATATCAACAGATCGTATATAGTAGAGTCTTGTTTATCGGTGTGTTGTGCACCACATCTATAAACATGAGGCTATAGTACATTTAGGATTGATTTCCCTTCTTCTCACTCTGAGATCGTGCGATAGAGCGGTGTTGTTAGGGTAGTCTATCCCTAACGTATTATTGTGATTACAGCTATGAGAAAGACAACAGTGGCCCAGAAAGGATTATATGAATTGCGTATCCAGATTGGTAAAATTATCGTATAGATGGTATTATAATGATGTATATCTGTACAAGAGTATTTATTTGGAGCCATATGTCTTGTCTAAAGTAACTATGAATTACCATGAGTTGGTTAAGCCTTAATAATTTCTTGGAAGATGTGAAATAGTTTATTGAATCCACACCTAGACTTTATTTATGTACTGATTTGGAATAGTCAAGAGGTAATGAACTGTCTAAGATTGTGATAGGCTCTTAGAAGATCAGGTTCAATTGACTTAAGGACATACCATGTTGTTAGATTAAGTTGTGATGTACGCTTAAGTGATTTTGTGAATAATATTGGTATGGAGTAAATAGAGTTGTTGTGAGTAAGACAACAAGATTTTGAGAAGCTACCTTACCCATATGTGGGGACTGATAACGTAAGCTTGGGACATAGAATAATTGTGAACTGTAGAATATTGATGACCACTGAGACATTAGATGCTCAAGGTCTTCTCGGGCAGTAAGATTTATTTCAGACCAAGAATGAGAGTTAAGTGCGACAACGGGTCGAGTTGAGGGCTGATTACGGGTCAACCCGTAGCCTGAAATAGAGTAGGGTCAGTTGGGGGTAGTCCCGCTATGTGATAGGGTCACGAGGGTGCAAGGCCCAAGTCTAGTTAATCGTTGTACGAGTTCGTGGACGCGTTCCACCAGAACCGGGTCGTGAGGGCCGAGAAGGGCCTTAACGGAAATTGAATCTAAGTATAATGACCCAGTTTGGATTTAGTAACTCCAAGGATTTGGAAGCAGAAGAAGTGTTTGAAATTATGTACGTGTACTAGAATAAGTTTGGAAGTACGAGAAAAGTACGACAAGTAAGGAAAGGAGCGAACAAGTGTTAAAAGAATTGAAGTGGTTATAGTTATGAATTAAGAAAAGTACGAAAAGAGAATCATTTTAGGCCATAAATGGGAGTAAATAGTGGTGATACACCCTAGATTTGATTCCTCGTTTGGCTTGTGATTGATGTATATGCATGTGTGATATATTGTGGCCATATGTGGCATAATTGGTTTTGTCGAGTGTAGTTTAAGAAGATTATACCAAGATTTGTTTAGCATGGACCTAGTATGAACATTCGGGACGAATGTTTCTAAGGGGGGAAGGATGTTACACCCCATTATACCATGGCACGTAAGTGTGAACGTGACTAAGAATATAAATTTTGAAAGTCAGAAAGAAAGTGTAGGTACATTTTCGTTAAGGAAAAAGTTTGGTCACGACGAACGTGAAGTCGTAATTTCTTCACGAGGGGTCGGATTCGATCCAAATTTGGTATGTGGGCCTAGTATATGATTATGAAGGCTTGGAGCTAATAAAATATGGGCCGCCAATATTTCACAATTTCGTGGGGCCCACCGGAAAATAAGATGATTTCTCCAAGTCTTGAGATTTATTACTATTTTTGTGAAGAATTATTAATTATGGACATATAAGAGGGTGACACATGTCACCCCCACATGTCTTGGAAGACTTTGACTCTCTCTAGATATTTTGAGGACAAGTGGCTTGTGGGCCCACTCCACTTGGCTATATGTATCCAAGTCTTGCAAGACTTGGATTCACTTTACACTTAGCCAAATATTGCTCTCAACTTTCTCTCCTTTGAGCTCAAGAACACCAATAACACCTAGTGTGATTAAATTATTTTATCTCCAAAATTAAGGTCCCTAACCAAGTGTTAAACCAAATTAACTCTCCAAGAACCTCCTAGTTTGTGTGTTGGCCGAAAATGGTGATGAAACCCTAGGGGTTTTCATCGACTTTTTGGAAGCGAAACGTGAAGAGAAGTTTCTCCTAAGGTTGTAGGGGATACATATATGTGATTGGATCTCGATGAAGTGTAGCGAAACGAAAACAGCGGACCAATAAAAACCGGACTATTTTGGGCGTTTTTTGGCACAAAATGAGGTAAAAGTCCTTCTTATTTTAAAGTAATTGGATATTACATATTTCTATAATGTATGGATGAGCTTGTGCTAAAAAGAATGAAAAATAAAAGCGTTTGAACCATTTCTGGAACTACAACCGTGAATGGACAGGTTTGGTGATTATCGGGTTTCGTTGGTTATTGTCGTTATTAACGTCACCTATTGCATATTATAATGGAGTAATATTGTTGTTAATAAGTTGTTATAACTTATATGGAAGTTTTGAAATTCGAATTAGATTAAAAAGGATTAAGGAAAGGGTAGTTGGATTGTAGTTGTTGGCAGAGATTTGCCTAAAACTGTGGGGTATCGTTATGCAGTTTTGATGGACTGTTTTGTGGTATAAAACAGCTGGAAAATCAGCCACCAACATGTATGTTTAATATGGATAAATGGTTAATGAAAGTCCTAAAGAGTAAGGATGTTAAAGGCTTCACATTGTACCCTTAATATTGTTTATTTATGGACTATTATTTTGGAATGTTTATTGTGGGGCAGAAATTTACACGTCAAGTTAGGCGTGTAATCCTCTTTGGTTAACTGTTGGTTATGCCCTTAAATGTGGCTTGTTGGTTGATGAATTCGCGCCTTGGAAAAGGTGGAAAAGTACGTAGAAACAAAGGAAGTGCTGCCCAATTTTCCGTAGAATTAGAGGGCCATTATTTGGTATAAGTCTTATACTAGAAAGTATGATATTGATAGAAGCGCTATCATCATTATAGGTTGAAGTACTACATGTAGCATATTCTACTTGGAGGGTGGAATAGCCAATGAGGTTGAAGTACATTGGAGCGTATTACTACTTGTCGTTTGGGTTAGTCGCCAATGAGGTATGTGAACTATCCTTCCTTCTTTTGACATGATTATTTGGAAAGCATATGTGACTTGATTTTGGTGAGTCTATGTGATTTGATTTATTTGAAGTAAATGAATAGATTTAAAGTTATGAGACTTGATTTCTTTAAAAGATTATGAGACTTTATTTTTCAAGTTATGGGACTTGATTTCTAAAGTTAAGAGATTTGATTTAAAGTAATGAGACTTGATTTCTTTAAAAGATTATGAGACCTTATTTTTCAAGTTATGAGACTTGATTTCTAAAGTTAAGAGATTTGATTTAAAGTTATGAGACTTGATTTCTTTAAAAGATTATGAGACTTTATTTTTCAAGTTATGGGACTTGATTTCTAAAGTTAAGAGATTTGATTTAAAGTTATGAGACTTGATTTCTTTAAAAGATTATGAGACTTTATTTTCCAAGTTATGTGACTTGATTATGTGAAGTATACTTGCCTTGTTATTGGAGTATACGTGAGTATAAGAGACTAGATTATATGAAGCATATGTGACTTGATTATGTGAAGTATATTTGTCTTGTTATTGGAGTATACGTGAGTATAAGAGACTAGATTATATGAAGCATATGTGACTTGATTATGTGAAGTATACTTTCCTTGTTATTGGAGTATACGTAACTTTATTATGAAGGTATACTTGTCTTAATTATTCCTAAGTTCTTACCAAGTCTTATGAGGGATGTTGGTAAGAGTCGTTAGGAAGTAATGGAAGTTGTTGTAAATGTTGATTTTGGGTGCAATTCCCTAATAGTGCTTTTGGGATTGAATCTCATGGATATTATACGTATACGTACGACTTGTATTGAGATCATGTGAGATAAGTCCATGATTGTCATTGTATTTAGATCATATGAGATAAGTCCATGATTGTGATTGTGATTGTATTGAGATCATGTGAGATAAGTCCATGATTATCATTGTATTTAGATCATGTAAGATAAGTTCATGATTGTGATTGTGATTGTATTTAAATCATGTGAGATAAGTCCATGATTGTGATTGTATTTAGATCATGTGAGATAAGTCCATGATCGTGATTATAATTAAGATTATGTGAGAATGTTCATAATTCATTATTTGAAAATGTGATAGTTGAGATTATGTGAGAATGTCCATAGCTCTTGTTTGAAAATGTGATAGTTGAGATTAGGTGAGAATGTCCATAATTTCTTATTTGAAAATGTGATAGTTGAGATTATGTGAGAATGTCCATAATTTCTTGTTTTTGAAAGTGGGATAGTTGGGATCTTATTTCATGAATCTTGTTTGAAGAAAAAAAGTTTATTTGAAACCATGTGAGTGCGTCCATGATTATGTTATAAGTCTCGTTTTGAAAAGGTACTCTTCTGCTACATGACACGGTTGGATCTGGTATTTGATTTTCATACTTGTCCCTGTCATATTTGTCATGTTATGAGTTTATTTACAGTATCTTATGTTCACATACTTGGTACATTATTGTTGTACTGACCCCCCTTTCTCCGGGGGGCTGCGTTCATGTCCGCAGGTCTAGGTACTCAGTTGTGGATCCGCGAGCTTAGAATTCTTGTTCAGCTTTATGAAATAGCTCCAATGTTCCGGAGCTTGTTATTATTTCTAGGTATATTCAGAGGTACGGTGGGGCCTTATCCCGTCATTGTATTTGTCCAAAATATTAGAGGTCTATTTCATATGTGGGCTGGACTGGCTAGAGTTGTATTTACATTGTTGAACAGTGTAGATCCTTTCGGGTAACTTATATTATGGCAGCCTTATCGACTTTGCCTTTGTTTAAGAAAAAAAAGTGTTATTTATCTTCCGCGGTTTATTGTATCGTATGAATAGAAGGGTGCCCAGGTAGGGCACCAGTCGCGGGCCCGGGGTTCGGGGCGTGACAGAGTGGTATCAGAGCAGTTTGTCCTCGGAATGTCTACAGACCGTGTATAGTAGAGTCTTATTTATCGGTGTGTTGTGCACCACATCTATAAACATGAGGCTATAGTACATTCAGGATTGGTTTTCCTTCTTCTCACTCTGAGATCGTGCGATAGAGCGGTATTGTTAGGGTAGTCTATCCCTAACGTATTATTGTGATTGCAGCTATGAGAAAGACAACAGTGGCCCAGAAAAGATTATATGGATTGCGTATCCAGATTGGTAAAATTATCGTATAGATGCTATTATAATGATGTATATCTGTACGAGCGTATTTATTTGGAGCCATGTGTGTTGTCTAAAGTAACTATGAATTACCATGAGTTGGTTAAGCCTTAATAATTTCTTGGAAGATGTGAAATAGTTTATTGAATCCACACCTAGGCTTTATTTATGTATTGATTTGGAATAGTCAGGAGGTAATGAACTGTCTAAGATTGTGATAGACTCTTAGAAGATCAGGTTCAATTGACTTAAGGACATACCATGTTGTTAGATTAAGCTGTGATGTACACTTAAGTGATTTTGTGAATAATATTGGTATGGAGTAAATAGAGTTGTTGTGAGTAAGACAACAAGATTTTGAGAAGCTATCTTACCCATATGTGGGGACTGATAATGTAAGTTTGGGACATAGAATAATTGTGAACTGTAGAATATTGATGACCACTGAGACCTTAGATGTACAAGGTCTTCTCGGGCAGTAAGATTTATTTCAGACCAAGAATGAGAGTTAAGTGCGACAACGGGTCGAGTTGAGAGCTGATTACGGTTCAACCAGTAGCCTGAAATGGAGTAGGGTCAGTTGGGGGTAGTCCCGCTATGTGATAGGGTCACGAGGGTGCAAGGCCCAAGTCTAGTTAATCGTTGTACGAGTTCGTGGACGCGTTCCACCAGAACCGGGTCGTGAGGGCCGAGAAGGGCCTTAACGGAAATTGAATCTAAGTATAATGACCCAGTTTGGATATAGTAACTCCAAGGATTTGGAAGCAGAAGAAGTGTTTGAAATTATGTACGTGTACTAGAATAAGTTTGGAAGTACGAGAAAAGTACGACAAGTAAGGAAAGGAGCGAACAAGTGTTAAAAGAATTGAAGTGGTTATAGTTATAAATTAAGGAAAGTACGAAAAGAGAATCATTTTAGGCCATAAATGGGAGTAAATAGTGGTGATACACCCTAGATTTGATTCCTCGTTTGGCTTGTGATTGATGTATATGCATGTGTGATATATTGTGGCCATATGTGGCATAATTGGTTTCGTCGAGTGTAGTTTAAGAAGATTATACCAAGATTTGTTTAGCATGAACCTAATATGAACATTCGTGACGAATGTTTCTAAGGGGGGAAGGATGTTACACCCCATTATACCATGGCACGTAAGTGTGAACGTGACTAAGAATATAAGGTTTGAAAGTCAGAAAGAAAGTGTAGGTACATTTTTATTAAGGAAAAAGTTTGGTCACGACGAACGTGACGTCGTAATTTCTTCACGAGGGGTCGGATTCGATCCAAATTTGGTATGTGGGCCTAGTATATGATTATGAAGGCTTGGAGATAATAAAATATGGGCCGCCAAAATTTCACAATTTCGCGGGGCCCACCGGAAAATAAGATGATTTCTCCAAGTCTTGAGATTTATTACTATTTTTGTGAAGAATTATTAATTATGGACCTATAAGAGGGTGACACATGTCAACCCCACATGTCTTGGAAGACTTTGATTCTCTCTAGATATTTTGAGCACAAGTGGCTTGTGGGGCCCACTCCACTTGGCTATATCTATCCAAGTCTTGCAAGACTTGGATTCACTTTACACTTAGCCAAATATTGCTCTCAACTTTCTCTCCTTTGAGCTCAAGAACACCAATAACACCTAGTGTGATTAAATTATTTTATCTCCAAAATTAAGGTCCCTAACCAAGTGTTAAATCAAATTAACTCTCCAAGAACCTCCTAGTTTGTGTGTTGGCCGAAATGGTGATGAAACCCTAGGGGTTTTCATCGACTTTTTGGAAGCGAAACGTGAAGAAAAGTTGCTCCTAAGGTTGTAGGGGATACATATATGTGATTGGATCTTGAATAAGTGGAGCGAAACGAAAACAGCGGACCAATAAAGACCGGACTGTTTTGGGGCATTTTTTTGGCACAAAATGAGGTAAAAGTCCTTCTTCTTTTAAAGTAATTGGATATTACATATTGCTATAATTTATGGATGAGCTTGTGCTAAAAATAATAAAGAATAAAAAGTGTTTGAACCATTTTTGGGACTAAAACCGTGAATGAACAGGTTTGGTGATTATCGGGTTTCGTTGGTTATTGTCGTTATTAACGTCACCTATTGCATGTTATAATGGAGTAATTGTCACAACCCGATCCCGGGCCCGTGACTGGTGTCTTACCCGGGCACCCTAGTAGATATACATCAGAGTAACCAGTGGAAATAAACTTACAACCATAGAACAGTGTAAAATGAGAAATAGTAACCAACAAAAGTTGTCTTTCAGCATGTATATAAATATCAAAGCCTGTCAGTTACATCCTTTACAAACCCCATTTACAATAGGACTACAGACCTCTAAGAGTTTATAACAACTATGACGGGACAGGGCCCCACCATACCTCTGTATGTACATAAACCTACAATGACAGGGAATCATACCAAAAGATAAGCCTCCAGAGAAACGGAGCTTCCCAAAAGCAGAACGGTGATCCTATGAGCGAGGATAAAAAACCGGAGTACCTGTACCTACGACATGAACGCAGCCCCCCGAAGGAGGTTAGTACAACAGGTACCAAGTATGTGAAACTGTAAAGTATTGTAATGAAATCATTACATTTTAAAACCAATTCACAAATATGTACGAAACAACCCAATTTAACCGCACATAGTGCCACAACATAAACAAGCGCAAATAGATGTAACGCAACTGGTCTTTTCTAGGCTGCTAATGATCGAAGCAGGGCCATTCGCCCTCAGTATCATTGTGCAAGCCTAATCTCGAACTCCGCGATCGCATAGGCCACTGGGCGCATGAGGTACTCGCCGACGGGGTAGCTAACGCGGCATTTCTGGACTCCCGCAATCCGCATGGCCACTTGGACCGCATGAGGTATTCCTCGCATCAGCGTAACACACCCGGAGTGATTCCTGGACTACCGTAGCCCGCATAGGTCTCATGGACCCGCATGAGGTATTCCTCGCATCGGGGGTAGCTAACCCGCGGCTTGTAACAAGTCAGGGGGGTAAGTGATATAACATAAGCACAACCGGCTTATCGTAATCAACATAAGCACAACAAGAAACCCCCTTACCACAAAAGTCATAAGACACTAACACCCGTAGCATCATAACATGTTTACTTATCAAACCAACTTACCACACCTTCAGAAATATTTACAATGCTTTCATAATCAAGTAAGTAAATCGTTCTTTTTATCTTTCTTAAGTCGTTATAACTAACTTCTCATAAAGCTAGTATAACACTTAAGTTTTATAATAAATCAAAACATTCACATTTGTTTGGAAAACCAAAAGAACTTATTCTTTTAAAACCAAGTATTAATTTCCTTCCGAATAATGATTCTTAACTCTTTTTGAAATATTTCAAGATTATTAACATTTAGAACTCAATTCAAAAGACATCAAAGTGAAACCAAATTCAGTTAACACACGTACGTCTACCGTACTATATATTTCACAAATATCATGCTCAAGAAGATAGGAAGAATCACATACCTCCTCGGCTAAATCCACTTGCCAAGTCGAATATGTCGCGTGCAGAGTATCAACCTATAATAGTCAAATACGTCTATCAACGTCTAGACTACTTCGTAGAATATTCTAAGCATAAAGTTCCTTATTCTACGGAAAATTGGGCAGCACCTCCCTCCCCGTAATACTACACAAGTCTACTGTAAATACAGTTCAATTCTTTTTAATCATCCTTCCCTATATCTTATACTCAATTATAAACTACTACAATATGTAATCTCCAATTACAATAGAAGGACAAAGATTATTACCTCGATAAGCCCAAAATTATCCAAGATTTATAAGTCGATCCTGAGCAAAGTTTAGCTCTTATTCCGTACGCTCTAATCCGCTCCAAGAAACCCTTAGAAGTTTCTAAACAACTTCTCCTAACACTTTATCCAACTATGAAGATTTTCCTAGGGTTTCGTTGTCACGACCCGAACCCGGGCCCGTGACTGGTGCCTTACCCCGGGCACCCTAGTGATACAACATCAGAGAAAAACCAGCGGAAATGAAAACTTAAACATATAAATAGATATAGATCAAGATGAAAGAAAATAGGCCAACCAAAGCGGCCTTTTCAAAGATTTATATATATATCGACCTTTGAAAGCCATAATCCTTACAACCCCGCCACAACAAAGCATGCACTTAAGATTTTTACAACAACTATGACGACAGTGGCCCCGCCATACCCCGAATGTACAAGAACCTGCTGACTGTGGTAACATACCAAAGATAAGCCTCGAAGGAACGGAGCTTCCCAACACGCTGAAATGTGATCCTAAGCGGGATCGATAGATGTACCTCTACTGCGGATGAACGCAGCCCCGAAGGAGGTCAAGCACAACAGTACCAAGTATGTGAAATCAGAATATCAGAAACGAAATCATAATAGTCTATATAAAGCGAGACATGTATGATAACCAAACTACGATACACCTATAACGATTATATCAAGTCGTGACTCACGCCCAAATCATCACTGCCGTGGAATTCCTTCCTCACCGCCAGGTCTATGATATAACAACACCAAGGAGTATACATGAACACCGTGTCCCACTGTGTCATAAAAACCGTGACGGGCAAGTATAACTACCGATCCGACCGCATCAATAATATCGCATAATCATATCACGGCCGACACGTGGCAAGTGCAATAGCCTCCACCAGCTCCTCCCTGCGCCACGTAGCTGACGGGGGCAAGTGAATCGACTACGCACCAGATCACAACCGTAAGTCACGAAGCTCCATCCAAACACTGACTCGCGAAGCTGACACGTGGCAAGTGCACTAGCCTCCACCAGCTCCTCCCTGCGCCACGTAGTTGACGGGGGCAAGTGAATCGGCTAAGCACCAGATCACAACCGTAAGTCACGATAGTTCGCCGCGAAGCTGACACGTGGCAAGTGCAATAACCTATACCAGATCCACTGCGCCACGAGTCGACGGGGCAAGTAAACAGTACGCACCGATCACAACCGTAAGTCACGATACTTCGCCATAAATAACCATAATGGTCACATGTCCACGTAATCCATCATCCGGTGTAGACATGCCCATGTAATAATAATAATGGAAGCATACCCGTGGAATCTTCCACACGCCAAGACGCCCAAGTAAGTTCTCAACAAGTCAACCTACCCATCGAGACGCAGTAGTATAGAAACACAATTCTTGCACAACAAAGGCTATCACAACAAGCATAAGCAAGTTACACGACAACAAGCATAGGCAAGTTACACAACAACAAGCATAGGCAAGTTATACACAACTCAAGGTACTTACATTTATATCAAGTCCGGGTTTTAACCCTAAAGTACTACGTACGTTAAATTCCTTTTAAAGAGATCCATTCCTTTTATAAAAGTCACCCGATACCCGTAGTATTAAAAATAGAGTGACTCACATTTTTAAGTAAACCAAAATGCTTTCCTTTGTAAAATCAAGTAACAACATTATTTTCCAAACGTTCAAGTTTGCCTAATTTCAAATGCTCAAGTTTCTCATTTTCGAAAAGGTCTCGTAGTTCATAGTTTTAATCCTTTAAAACATAATTCTCTTTTAAACAATTTGAGAAACATATGCCTTATATGTGAGTAGGTTATTCTTGTTTATAATCAATCTTATTAATCAACCATGATCTAGGAAATGTAATATCATTTTGTCTCATCTTAGTTTCTATGCAGATGGAGGTTTCTACTGGTTTTAATAATACTTCATTATTCAATACATTTTCCTTTATTAACGCTGCAGTGGTTTGTCGATACTCATTCTGATTTCCGAAATCAGTAAAACATCTCTCCTTTTTAAAAACCAAGTACTTATTACTCACGAATGAGGTTTCACACAAAATTCATATTAATTCATTCAAGTCAAGTCTCTTATCTTTTAAGATCAAGTCTCTTAACTTCTAAAAATCAGTAAACCATTCTCTTTATCTCTCTTAAGACGTTATACCTAACTTCCCATAAAGCTAGTATAACTCTTATGTTTTCAAAACCAAGTATTACTCTTCTTTCAAAACGGTTTCTTAATATTTCGAAATACTTCAAGATTCTTTATTATTCAGGCTTAAGTCAAAAGACATTGCCGTAACACTACATTCGCTTAACACACGACGTCACCGTACTATATATATTCCTTTAAAATACTTGAGTTCTTATTATTCGTGCTTAAGTCAAAAGACATTGCCACACGACGCCTACCGTACTATATATATTCCTTTAAAATACTTCATGCTCAAGAGTATAGGAAGAATCACATACCTCGCGACGATTATCGACTATTAGCAAAACGCCCACGCTTATAATCCGCTAGCCTTGTCCACCTTCCAAGTAGTACATGCTACTCGCAGAACATTCAACCAATAAAGGTTATCACCATCAGAATACAAATTCTATGTAGGTACAAATACTTTCTTTTCTTTAATATTCTTCCGATGTGATATCAATTCAAGTCTTTTCTGTAATATCCTTCTATTACAGTTCAATTCTCTTCTTTTATACCATCCTTATACGTCTTATATTCATTTTTACTACTACAGTATGTAATTCCAATTACAATAGAAGGATAGGATTATTTACCTCGATAAGCCCAAAAATTATCCAAGTATATATGTCGATCCTGAGCGACGTTTAGCTCCTACTCCGGGTGCTCCAACCCGCTCCAAACAACCCTTAGAAGTTCTACGCAACTTCTACTTAATACTTCAACCGGCTATGAAGATTTTCCTTAGGGTTTCGTTTAGTGGCTAAAGGAAGTATAATAGTATTTTCCGGGCTCTACGTATAGAGGTAACTTTGGAAAGTACTACAAGGTATAAGGGCTAGAGTATTTGGCATTATAATAATACCAGGAGAGTATTTCTATACCACAAAAGGGGGGTATTATACGAAACCAACTAGGCTAGGGGGGGTGTATTCTCGGCCAAGGCTTCTCAAAAAGGGGGGGGGGGGGGGGGAAGGGCTTTGGACGAACACAACTCACAAAAGGGGGAGGGATTTCAAGACTTGGAAATGATTTTTGGATGAAGAAAGTCTTCAAGTTAGAGGGGTATTTATAGGTCAAGCAATGGCCAAGATCAATCCAAGTGTTAGGCAAGTGTAGGGCTAGAATTAAACCATGTGTACCTTATCCATCTACCACACCAACTTGCACAAATATCCTACCTAACCACAAGCTCCAAATTGTCCCATTGCCGCCCCAATTCACGCCCAATGTGAGGGTGACACATGTCACCCTCCCGTTGGTCCAAAATGTTTCGTCTCTCGGAAAAATCCGCAAAAATTATAAATGACATAGCCGTATTTTTCCCCTCGCAAGTCTAGTAAAACGCTTTCGAAAAAACGATTCTTTTCGGTACTTGTGTACAAATTTCGAACCTTGCCAACCTTAAGGCTTAAATTTTTCTACGTACGCCCTCACGTACATACTCTGGAAATACGGGGTATAACATTCGTTTTGCGGCTAAAGGAATAAAGTAGTATTTCCGGGCTCTTAGTATTGAGATAACTTTGGAATACTACTAGGGATACTAGGCTAAGGTATTTGGGATAATAACAACACTTGAAGAAATCTTTAACAAGAGGGGGGGGGGGTGGTTTGGACGAGAACTACAAAGGAGGGAGTATTTTTGTGACTTAGAAATATTTAAGTAAGTGATGAAGAAGTCTTGCAACTTAAGGGGGTATTTATAGGACAATCAATGGCCAAGATGAAAGCAAGTGGGTGGTGTAGATTGGGGAAATGTGTGTGTGGGTTCTACCAACCATATGTCCCCCACAAACTTGAGACATGTGGCTAGCCACATGTCTCCACAAAAAACGTCCAAGGTGCCAAGTGCCACACCTATTTCGGCCATAGGGCCACATGGGGTGTCATGTGTCGCCCTCCTACTCGTCCAAAATATTTCATCTCCCGAAAATATCCATAATGTTAAAAAAACCCGAAAATAATGTGGGCCCCGCAAAACCGTAAATTCCTCCTGTGGGCCACACGTGACCAATTCCGGAAAATAAAATCCATAATTCTTATAAATTCTTAAAGTCTTAAATACCAAAGTTGAGAATCCAATTCTCAATAATAAACCTTTTTCCTTCACGAAGTTCGGAATATTTTTCGTTGAAAATTCAAAATTTTCATCCTTAACCTAATTAGGGTTATACATTCGTACGTACGTCCTTACATACATATTCTGGAACTACGGGATGTAACATTCTCCCCCCCCCCCCTTAGAAACATTCGTCCCAAATGTTCCTTCTCAAAACAGATATCGATATAGGCCCTCTTAACTATATCCCCCATAACAAGAATGCCATACATAGTCAAAATAACACTTAAGCAAAAATGTCAATTAAAATCAACAAGTAGGAAAGTGAGTTACCTGGAGGTGTGGGGAATATGTGAGGATACTTCTTCATCATGTCCTTCTCTGCTTCCCATGTCATTTCCTCTCTGTTCTCGTTCCGCCATAAGACCTTGACGGAAGCCACATCCTTTGTCCGCAGTCGCCTAATCTGACGATCGAGTATCGCTATGGGACTCTCCTCATACGATAACCCCTCTGTCACCTGGACATCACAGATCGGGTGCACTCTAGATGGATCCCCGATACATCTCCGCAACATAGACACATGAAAAACTGGATCTACTACCTCCAGATCGGACGGCAGATCCAACTCATCGGCAACCTTGCCAACCCTACGGACAATCTGATAAGACCCAATGTACCTTGGGCTAAGCTTCTCCTTCTTCCCAAACCTCATCACACCCTTCATGGGTGATACCTTCAGGAAAACCCAATCATCAATCTCAAACTCCAAGTGTCGACGCCGATTATCTGCATACGACTTCTGTCGACTCTGAGCTGACAATAACCACTCCTGGATAAGCTTCACCTTATCCACCGCTTGCTGAATCAAGTCCGGCTCGATCAACTGAACTTCGCCCACATCAAACCAGCATATCGGTGACCTGCACTGCCTCCCATATAAGGCCTCATAAGGCGCCATCTGGATACTAGAATGGTAGTTGTTGTTATACGCAAACTCCACTAGCGGTAAATGATCCTCCCAGCTACCCCTGAAATCAATAACACAGGCCCGCAGCATATCCTCAAGTGTCTGGATAGTACGCTCTGCCTGTCCGTCGGTCTGAGGATGAAATGCGATCGAGGCTCACCAGGCCCCTAATCCCTTCAGAAAGACCTCCGAAATTAGCCGAAACTAGGCTCCTCGTCCGATATAATAGATATAGGGACCCCATGCGCCTCACGATCTCTGATGTAAAGTCTAGCATAATCCTCTAGAAAAAGTCGCCCCGATCGAAGAAAGTGGGCTGATTTCACACGCCGACGATAACCCAGATGGAATCATGCTTCCTCTGAGTGCGAGGTAACCCTGTAATAAAGTCCATATTTATTACCTCCCACTTCCATGTCGGAATATCAATAGCCTGCAACAGCCCACCGGGCTTCTGGTGCTCAACCTTGACCTGCTGACAATTCGGACATTGAGCAACAAACTCTGCAACGTCCCTCTTCAGGCCATCCCACCAATACACACATCTGAGGTCGTGGTACATCTTTGTCGACCCCGGATGGATAGAGTAACGAGCGCTGTGTGTTTCCCCTAGAACCTGCTGACGGAGTCCTGCAATATCGGGTACACACAATCTACCCTCGTAACTTAGAACCCCATCAGGTGTTACCACAAAAGGACCCTTCCCCTCTCGAAGAGCCGTATCTCGATACCGTGTCATAATCAGATCCTCATACTGTCGCCTCTTCACCTCCTCGACGATGGAAGACTCGACAACCTCTCGAACCCGAACCTCACTACTATCAGAACCAATCAAACGAACTCCAAGGCTCGCTAGCTGATGTAACTTGCGGACCATGCCCCTTCTCTCTGGCTGCACATCTGACATACTACCCATCGATCTACGACTAAGGGCATCTGCAACTATATTGGCCTTCCCTGGGTGGTATAGGATATCGACATCATAATCCTTAAGTAGCTCTAACCACCGTCTCTGCCGCAAGTTCACTCTCCGGTGAAGATATACCGAGGCTCTTGTGGTCTGTGTAAATATCCACATGAACTCCATATAAATAATGTCTCCAGATCTTCAAGGCATGAATCACTGCTGCCAACTCTAAGTCATGTGTAGGGTAGTTCTTCTCATGCTTCTTGAGCTGTCGAGATGTGTAAGCTATAACCTTGCCCTGCTGCATCAACACACATCCAAGCCCGATACCTGACGCATCACAATAAACCACATAGCCGTCTAAACCCTCTGGAAGAGTAAGAACTGGGGCGGTCGTCAATTTCTCCTTCAGTAACTGGAAGCCCTCCTCACAAGCATCCATCCACTGAAACTTAGCTGTTTTCTTAGTCAGCTTAGTCAAAGGTGCTGAAATAGAAGCAAACTTCTCCACAAACCTCCGATAATAACCCGCAAGGCCCAAAAAGCTGCGCACCTCTGTCGGTGTAGTAGGTCTAGGCCAAGTCTTGGCTGCCTCGATCTTTGTCGTATCCACCCGAATACCATCGGCCCCGACAATGTGCCCTAAAAATGCCACCGAAGCCAACCAAAACTCACACTTCGAGAACTTGGCATACAACCGCCGATCCTGGAGAACTCTCAGCACCATCCTCAAATGCTCCGCATGCTCCTGCTCCGAGCGAGAATAAACCAAGATGTCATCAATGAATACTATAACAAACGTATCCAAAAATGGCTTGAACACCCGGTTCATCAAATCCATAAATACTGCCGGAGCATTCGTCAAACCGAAAGACATAACCCTGAACTCATAGTGCCCATACCGGGTCCGAAATGCAGTATTAGGGACATCCGTCTCCCTAACTCGCACCTGATGATAACCAGATCGCAGGTCTATCTTGGAAAAACAGTTCGCACCCTGCAACTGGTCAAACAAATCATCAATCCTGGAGAGGGGGTATCTATTTTTGATGGTTACTGTCACGACCTGTTCCCGGGCCCGTGACTGGTGCCTTACCCGGGCACCAAGTAGATATACATCAGAGTAACCAGCGGAATATAAACTTTCAAACATAGAACAGTTGTAAAATGAGAAACAATCTAACCAAGAAAAAATTGCATTTCAGCATGTATATATATATCAAAGTCTGACAGTTACATCCTTTACAAACCCCATTTACAGCAGGACGATGCACTTCTAAGAGTTTATAACAACTATGATTTTGTGGCTCGCCATACCCCGAATGTACATAAACCTACAATGACAGGAAATCATACCAAAAGATAAGCCTCCGAGAAACGGCTTTCCTAAAGCGTAGCGGTGATCCTATGAGCGAGGATCAACAACCGGAGTACCTCTACCTGCGGCATGAACGCAGCTTCAAGGAGGTCGATAACAGTACCAAGTATGTGAAATCAGAAAGCATCGAAATGAAATCATAACATTTTAAAACCAATTCACAAATACGTACGAAACAACCCAATTAACCGCACATAGTGCCACAGCATAAACAAGAGCAAATAGATGTTACGCAACCGGTCTTTTCTAGGACGCTAATGATCGAAGCAAGGTCATTCTCCCATAGTATCATTATGCGAGCCTAATCCTGGACTACCGTAGTCCGCATAGGTCTCTTGGACCCGCATGAGGTACTCGCCGCGATCGGTAGCTAACCCGGCATCTTCTCGACTCCAAATCCGCATGGCCACTGACCGCACGAGGTATTCTCGACGGCGAACACACCCGAGTGATTCTCGACTCAGAGCCCGCATAGGTCCCATGGACCCGCATGAGGTATTCCTCACATCGGGGGTAGCTAACCAGCGACTCGTAACAAGTCAGGGGGGTAAGTGATATAACATAAGCACAACCGGCTTATCGTAATCAACATAAGCACAACAAGAAACCCCCTTACCACAAAAGTCATACGACACTAACACCCGTAACATCATAACATGTTTTAACTATCAAACCAACTTACCACACCTTCAGACATCATTACAAGGCTTTCATAATCAAGTAAGTAAATCGTTCTTTTTATCTTTCTTAAGTCGTTATACCTAACTTCCCATAAAGTTAGTATAACACTTAAGCTTTATAATAAATCAAAACATTCTTATTTGTTTGGAAAACCAAAAGAACTTATTCTTTTAAAACCAAGTATTAATTTCCTTCCGAATAATGATTCATAACTCTTTTTGAAATAATTCAAGATTCTTAATATTTAGAACTTAAGTCAAAAGACATCAAAGTGAAACCACATTCAGTTAACACACGTACGTCTACCGTACTATATATATTTCACAAATATCATGCTCAAGAGGATAGGAAGAATCACATACCTCATCGGCTAAATCCACATGCCAAGTCGAATATGTCGCGCGCAGAGTATCAACCTATAATAGTCAAATACGTCTATCAACGTTTAGACTACTTCGTAGAATATTCTAAGCATAAGGTTCCTTATTCTACGGAAAATTGGGCAGCACCTCCCTCCCTGCAATACTACACAAGTCTACTGTAAATACAGTCCAATGTAAATACAGTTCAATTCTCTTCTTTTTATCATCCTTCTAAATATCTTATACTCAATTCTAAACTACTACAATATGTAATCTCCAATTACAATAGAATGACAAAGATTATTACCTCGATAAGCCCAAAATTATCCAAGATATAAGTCGATCCTGAGCAACGTTTAGCTCCTATTCTGAACGCTCCAAGAAACCCTTAGAAGTTTCTAACAACTTCTTTTTAACACTTCAACCAACTATGAAGATTTTCCTAGGGTTTCATTTTGCGACTAAAGGGATAAAGTGGTATTTCCGGGCGCTTAGTATAGAGATAACTTTGGAATACTACAAGGGATTTTTAGGCTAAGGTATTTGGGATAGTAACAATACTTGAAGAAATTTTTCTACAAAGGGGGGGGGGGGGGCTTTGGACGAGACACTACAACAAAAGGGGGGAGTATTTTTGTGACTTGGAAATTGTTTAAGTGGATGAAGAAGTCTTGCAACTTAAGGGGGTATTTATAGGACATTCAATGGCCAATATTCAAGCATGTGTATGGTAAAGATTGGGTCCATGTGTGAGTGAATTCTTCCAACCAAATGTCCACCACAACTTTGAGACATATGTCCACCACAACTTTGAGACATATGTCCACCACAAAAATGAGACATGTGGCTAGCCACATGTCTCCTAAAACAAATCCAAGGCCAAGGGTCCCCCTATTATCGGCCCTAGGGCCACATGGGGGTGCCATGTGTCGCCCTCCTACTCGTCCAAAATATTTCATCTTTCGAAAATATCCGTAATGCCAAAAATCTTAAAAATAAAGTGGGCCCCACAAACCGTAAATTCCTCTCGTGGGCCCTACGTGACCAATTCCGAAAAAAATATAAAATCCATAATTCATATAAATTCTTAAAGTCTTAAATACCAAAGTTGAGAATCCAATTCTCAATAATAACCCTTTTTCCCACACGAGTTTCGGAATATTTTCCGTTGGAAATTCCAAAATTTTCATCCTTACCTAATTAGGGCTATACATTCGTACGTACGTCCTTACATACGTATTCTGGAACTACGGGGTATAACATTCTCTCCCCCTTAGAAACATTCGTCCCGAATGTTCCTTCTCAAAACAGATATCGATATAGGCCCTCTTAACTATATCCCCCATAACAAGAATGCCATACATAGTCAAAATAACACTTAAGCAATTATGTCAAATAAAATCAGCAAGTAGGAAAGTGAGTTACCTGGAGGTGTAGGGAATAAGTGAGGATACTTCTGCCTCATGTCCTCCTCTGTTTCCCATGTCATTTCCTCTCTGTTCTCGTTCCGCCATAAGACCTTGACGGAAGCCACATCCTTTCGCCTAACCTGACGATCGAGTATCGCTATGGGACTCTCCTCATACGATAACCCCTCTATCACCTGGACATCACAAATCGGGTGCACTCTAGATGGATCTCCGATACACCTCCTCAGCATAGAAACATGAAAAATTGGATGTACTGCCTCCAGATCGGATGGCAGATCCAACTCATAGGCAACCTTGCCTACCATACGGACAATCTGATAAGGCCCAATGTACCTTGGGCTGAGCTTCCCCTTCTTCCCAAACTTCATCACACCCTTCATGGGTGACACCTTCAGGAAAACCCAATCATCAATCTCAAACTCCAAGTGTCGACGCCGATGATCTGCATACGACTGGCCGACTCGAAGCCGATAATAACCGCCTCGGATAAGCTTCACCTTATCCACCGCCTGCTGAATCAAGTCCGGCCCGACTAACTGAACTTCGCCCACATCAAACCAGACTATCGGTGACCTGCACTTCCTCCAATATAAGGCCTCATAAGGCGCCATCTGGATACTAGAATGGTAGCTGTTGTTATACGCAAACTCCACTAGAGGGAAATGATCCTCCCAGCTACCCCTGAAATTAATAACACAGCCCGCAAAGATATCCTCGTTGTCCGGATAGTACGCTCGCCTCGTCCGTCGGTCTCATGGATGAAATGCGATCGAGGCTCACCTACGTCCCTAATCCCTTCTGGAAAGACCTCCAAAAGTTAGCCGTAAACTGGGCTTCTCTGTCAGATATGATAGATATAGGAACCCCATGCAGTCTCACGATCTCTCGGATGTAAAGTCTAGCATAATCCTCTAGAAAAAGTCGCCCCGACGGAAGAAAGTGGGTCCGCTGGCACCGTCGACGATAACCCAGATGGAATCATGCTTCCTCTGAGTGCGAGGTAACCCTGTAATAAAGTCCATATTGATCACCTCCCACTTCCATGTCGGAATCTCTATCATCTGCAACAACCCACCAGGCTTCTGGTGCTCCACCTTGACCTGCTGACAACTCGGGCACTGAGCAACAAACTCTGCAACGTCCCTCTTCAAGCCATCCCACCAATACACACATCTGAGGTCGTGGTACATCTTTGTCGACCCCGGATGGATAGAGTAACGAGCGCTGTGTGCTTCGCAGTAACTCCGCCGTCAAGTCCTCGCAATATCCGAACACACAACTCGCCTCAAATCTTAGCACCCCATCGTGCTACCTCAAATGGACCCTTCCTCTCAAGAGACGATCTCGATCTGCGTGTCATAATCGGATCCTCATACTGTCGCCTCTTCACCTCTTCGACGATGGAAGACTCGACAACCTCTTGAACCCGAACCCTACTACTATCAGAATCAATCAAACGAACTCCAAGGCTCGCTAGTTGATGTAACTCGCGGACCATGTCCCTTCTCTCTGACTGCACATCTGACAGACTACCCATCGATCTACGACTAAGGGCATCTGCAACTACATTGGCCTTCCCTGGGTGGTATAGGATATCGACATCATAATCCTTGAGTAGCTCTAACCACCGTCTCTGCCGCAAGTTCAACTCCTTCTGGCTGAAGATATACTGGAGGCTCTTGTGGTCTGTGTAAATATCCACATGAACTCCATACAAATAATGTCTCCAGATATTCAAGGCATGAATCACTGCTGCCAACTCTAAGTCATGTATGGGGTAGTTCTTCTCATGCTTCTTGAGCTGTCGAGATGCGTAAGCTATAACCTTGCCCTGCTGCATCAACACACATCCAAGCCCGATACCCGACGCATCACAATAAACCACATAGCCGTCTAGACCCTCTGGAAGAGTAAGAACTGGGGCAGTCGTCAATTTCTCCTTCAGTAACTGGAAGCCCTCCTCACAAGCATCCGTCCACTGAAACTTAGCTGCTTTCTGAGTCAGCTTAGTCAAAGGTGCTGAAATAGAAGCAAACTTCTCCACAAACCTCCGATAATAACCCGCAAGGCCCAGAAAGCTGCGCACATCTGTCGGTGTAGTAGGTCTAGGCCAAGTACTAACTGCCTCGATCTTTGCCGTATCCACCCGAATACCATCGGCCCCGACAATATTCCCTAAGAATTCCACTGAAGCCAACCAAAACTCACATTTCGAAAACTAGGCATACAATCGTCGGTCCTGGAGGACTCTCAGCACTGTCCTCAAATGCTCCGCATGCTCCTGCTCCGAGCGAGAATAAACCAAGATGGCATCAATGAATATTATCACAAACGTATCCAAAAATGGCTTGAACACTCGGTTCATCAAATCCATAAACACTACCGGAGCATTCGTCAAACCGGAAGACATAACCCTGAACTCATAGTGCCTGCATCGTCCGAATGCGATCTAGGGACATCTGTCTCCCTAACACGCACCTGATGATAACCAGATCGCAGGTCTATCTTGGAGAAACACCTCGCACCCTACAACTGGTCGAACAAGTCATCAATCCTGGGGAGGGGGTATCTATTCTTGATGGTAACCTTATCCAGCTGCCTGTAATCAACACACATGCGCAGCGTCCCATCCTTCTTCCTCACGCATAATACTGGCGCTCCCCAGGGAGAAACACTAGGCCTGATAAAGCCCTTCTCCAGCAAATCTTTCAGCTGGTCCTTCAACTCTCTCAACTCGGCAGGTGCCATCCTGTATGGCGGAATGGATATAGGCCGAGTGTCTGGCAACACATCGATACAAAACTCAATCTCTCTCTCAGGAGGGATACCCGGGAGATCGTCTGGGAACACGTCTGGGAACTCTCTAACTACTGGAACTGACTGAAGGTCTGGTATCTCGGCCTCAGTATCAAATACCCGAATAAGATGGTAGATATACCCCTTCTGCACCATCTTCCTAGCCTTGAGGTAAGAAATAAACCTACCCCTCGGCGACACAGTGTTCCCCTCCCACTCAATAACCGGCTCACCAGAAGCGGGCCGTGCAATCTCTCCCTACAGTCTACATTGGCGTAGCAAGAAGCTAACCAATCCATACCCATAATCACATCAAAGTCTGTCATAACCAACTCTATCAAGTCGGCTAGGGTCTGACGACTATATATAGTCACTGGGCAAGCCTTATATACCCGCTCAGATACCACCGAATCACCTACTGGCGTAACTACCTCAAAAGGGTCTATGGACTCAGGCTCTATCCCTATCCTACCAACAACATGAGGAGATATATAGGACAAGGTAGAACCCGAATCTATCAAGGCATACACGTCACAACATGAAACCAATAATGTACCTGTGACGACATCCGGTGACACCTCCTGGTCCTGGCGGTTGGACATGGCATAAATGCGGTTCTGAGGACCGCTGGAACTGGGACCCTTGCCACGACCTCTGCCGCGACCTGCTGGTCCATGAGCACCCTGCCCTCCGGGGCGAGTAACTGTAGGAGATGAAGACCCGGCGAAAGACCCTGTAGAATGACCCCTACCATATGCATCGCCTGCCTGACGGTTCTCGAAAAATGACCCTGCTGGCCACAAGTGTAACAAGCTCCCGAGGTATCACCACAACTCCGTAATGGGATCTACCACATCGGCCACAGAGAGGAGGTGGTCTCGATCGATTAGTATCCGCTTCGCTCGAAGCCACAGGGCCACGACACGCCACGAATACTCTGGATGTCCCGAAGACGGTGGAGGAGCGCTCTGAGCCGGCTGAGGTGCAAATCTAGTCTGCTGCTGAGGCCGTCCGCCCCGAGAGCTACCAAAAGACCCTGCCGTCCTGGCCTTCTTCTGCTGATATCTGTCAATCCGTCGGCCTCTACGTTCCTCACTCCCAAGTGCATAAGCCTGCATGCGGGAAATGTCCATGCCCGGCTGAAGAGCTACACCCGAGAAACCCTCGGTCAAATAATCATCGAGCCCTGTGACATAGCGGTGCACTTTGTCTTCCATGTCTGCTACTAACGCGGGGACGTACCGAGCCAATGAGTCAAACTCTACGTTGTACTCCCGGACTGTCCGCCCGCTCTGTCTCAACATCAGAAACCTATCGGCCCGTGCTCTTGTTATACCCCGTAGTTCCAGGGTATGTATGCGAGGACGTACGTACGAGAATACGACAGAAAGATTGGAAAGGAGGAAAGAGGTGATTTTTCCACGGAAAAGTTTCCGGTTTTTGTAAAGGAAAAAGGTTCGTTAATGGGAATTGGATTCCCAGATTTGGTATTCGGACTTCCTGGAATATTAGAGAATTATGGAATTTTATTTTCGGAAATGGTCACGTGGGGCCCACGGGTGAAATTCTGGTTTTGTGGCCCACTTTGTTTTGAGATTTTGGCCATTGTGGATATTTTGGAAGATGTTTTATTTTGGGCCATTAGGAGGGTGACACGTGTCACCCCCAGGTGGCTTGGTAGAATGACATTTGGGCCTGAGTGCGGACAGAGTCGTTTTCGCAAACGTTTTACATAACTTGCGAGGAAAATTCGGCTATGTCTTTTCTTATTTTTGCGGATTTTTCCGAGAGATGAAATGTTTTGGACCAACGAGAGGCGACACTTGTCACCTCAAGTTGGTGGAGTTGACGGCCACTTGGGCGTTTGAAGGTCAAGTTGGTGAGATATTTTGTGAGGATTTGTGGAGTAGGGACTAGGGGCACTTGGGCACATCTTGGCCTACACTTGCATAGCACTTGGCTAGATCTTGGCCCTTGGTTGGCCTTTGCACCCTATAAATACCCCTCCCGTTGAAGACTTCTTCATACCTCAAAACTATAAGTCTTGAGAACACCTCTCCTCCCTCTTGTAGACTCTCGACCAAGACCCTCCCTCCCCTTTCATGTGGCCTTGTGGCGAGAGCACCTCTCCCTTCCTAGTAGGCCGCCCGGTAGAGCACCCCCCCCTACCTTGGGGTGTTCTCGTGGGGTACCCCCCCCCCGTGGTTGAGAAATACTCTCAAAAGTATTGTTATAATGCCCAAATACCTTAGCCTTATACCTTGTAGTATTCTAAGGTTATATCTATACGAAAAGCCCAGAAATACTATCATACTTCCCGTCAAGAACAAAACCAAAACCAAGGAAAATCTCCATGGTTAGTTGGAGTGCTTTGTAGAAGTTGGTTAGAACTTCTAAGGGTTGTTTGGAGCGGGACGGAGCACCCGGTGTAGGAGCGAAACATTGCTAAGGATCGACTTTAAACTCGGATAATTATGGGCTTATCGAGGTAATTATCTTGTCCCCCTATTGTAATTGGATATTACATGTTGTTAGAATATATAGTTGAAGTATACTATATATAGAATCAACGTAGTTGTTGGCAATGTCTTTTGACTTAAGCTGAAGAATAAGGAATCTGATCAGCTGTAATTACATGGATGTATTCTGATGAGACTTGTGTTTTATTACGGTATTGTTGAATTGTCCCCGTTCGGGTTAGATGTATAACCCCCCCCTGGTTGGCTTGGTAGCCGGCCTCGATAGAGGAGGAGATTTACGCTGTGGCGGGGGGGGGGAGGTGCTGCCGAATTTTCTGTAGAATGTTCTACGATGTTAATAAGCGCCTTGTGGCCTTATAGGTTGAAGTTCTACGTGTGGAATGATCCACTTGGCTTAAGGAGTAGCCATCGTTTGGGCGTTTGCTATTAGTCGATACTCGTCGCGGTATGTGAACCTCTTCCTATCTCTCTAGCATGATATGTGTGAACTATGTAGTGCAGTGACGATACGTGTGTTTGTTGTTGTAAAACATAAAGTGTTATAACGGCTTTATGGGAAGTTGGTTATAACGACTTTATGTAGGTAAGAAAATGGGTTGTGGTTTTGAAAGGTAGCGATTTGATTATAAGACTTGTTATGTGTTAATGAAGAACTTGAAGTATTTCAAAAGGTTTATAAATCATTTTGAAAGAATATGTGTAATGTATTTTTGAAAACTTAAGAGTTATACTAGCTTTATGGGAAGTTAGGTATAACGGCTTAAGAATGTTTCTTGATTTTGAAATCGGGATGTGTATCGACAAACCACTGCGGCGTTAACAAAGGAAATGTTTTGAATAATTAAGTATGATTAAAACCAGTAGAAACTTCCATCTGCATAGAAGCTAAGATAAGACAAAATGATATTTCCTAGATCATGGCTGCTGTAATAAGATTGTTATAAATAAGAATAACCTACATAAATGTAAGGCTTATGTTTCTCAATTGGTTAATAAAAGGATTATATTCTTGAATGAATAAGACTATGAACTACGAAACCTTTTAAAATAAGAACTGGAACATTTGAAATTAGGCAAACTTCGAGCGTTTGGAAAATAATGTTGTTACTTGATTTTACAAAGGTAAGTGTTTTGGTTTACTTAAAAAAACGATCACTCTATTTTTATACTACGTATTGTGTGACTTATGTGATAGGATCGGATCTTTTAAAGATTTAATGTATGAAGTACGTTGGGGTTAGATACTCGAACTTGTTAGTAGAAAGTACCTTGTGTGAACAACTTGATTGTATTGGTTTGTGGTAGCCTTGTAATACTTTCTTGTTGATTTGATAAGTAAACATGTTAGGATGCTACTTGTGTTAGTATCTTGTGATTGTTATGTAAGGGTCATTCTTCTTTGTGCTTACATTGTTAAAAGGTAAGTCCATTTATCTTGTTATTATATCACCTACCCTTGATTGTGTATCAGAGCTTGCCACCTTGATGCGGGTCTATACGGCTATGCGGTCATTGAGACTATGCTGATCTGCGGTATGCTCCATGATTGACGGATCATTCCGGTTGTTTAGACTGATGCGGGGATTCCTATCACGGTCTCCGAGGACTACGCGGTCCCCGAGGGCTATGCGAGTGCGGAAGTCGGGGCGGATACCGAGGTTAGGTGCGCCGATCACGGGGTATACCTCGGGTGGTCTAGGACCGTGATTCGAGAATACCTTATGCGGGTGCGTGTGTGACCTATGCGGGCTGCGAGAGTTCGAGGAATAGACGCGCATTGATCTGCGGGCGATGGCGGCCGATCTGTAGTGCGGTGCAGAGACCTCGTGATACAGTTTGTGGCATTTGTGGTACTGGGGGTCTTAGTAGTCGGCTATGCCTTCGTACTTACCCCGTACGGTCTTATTGTGATGACTTTGAGGGCGTGAGTCCCTGACTTGACATGACTGCTTAGTTGTTGTGAACTGTAGTTTGGTTATCATACATGTCTCCGCTTTATATAGACTACTATGATTTGATTCTGATATTACTTCTGATTTCACATACTTGGTACATGTTGTCTTGACCTCGCCCGGGCTGCGTTCATGCCGCAGAAAAGGTACACGATCGATGATCCTCGCTCTTAGGGTCACAGTTCAGCATTTGGGAAAGCTCCGTTTCTCCGGAAGCTTGTCGGTGGTATAGTCCCCTGTCGTTGTAGGTATTTACATTCAGGGGTATGGCGGGGCCCTGTCCCGTCATAGTTGTTGCAAATCTTAGAGTGCATGTAATCTTGTTGTGGCGGGGTTTGTAAAAGGATTAAATCTGTTCTCTTTAAAAGATTGTTTATATATCGAAAGGCAAGTTTTCACATTATTGTTTTATATACATTTGTCTCATGTTATGTTTTACGTTCGTGATTACTCGATGTTGTATCACTAAGGTGCCCGGTAAGGCACGATCCGCGGGCAGGTTTCGGGCGTGACAGTGGTATCGAAGCGATTAATCCTCGGAAAGTGTCTACAGCGTATCGGTAGAGTCTTGATTATCGGTGTGTTGTGCACCATAATGTCGTGAGGCTATAGGATATTTAGGATGGTTTCTATTCTTCTCACTCGAGATCGTGCCTTAGGCGGTGTTGAAAGTTGGACCCTCGGCGAAATTCTTTCCCTTATCGTTATGCCTCGCGTAGGCAACCCGGGCCCGAGAGGCGGCGTCGAGGAGGCTGCGAGTTGAGTTCGGAGGGTTGCGTGGGCACAGCCCAATTACCACCAGGCGGTGTTTTGTTCGGGAGTTATGCTCGTCACTAGCCCCGCAGAGTTTAGCACGGCGGCGGCGATTCCTCTGCGGCCATGATATTTGAACCTTGGTTCCACGATTGGGAGCAGAGAATATAGATTGCAGAGGCGACCACATTACTAGCTATGGATGTGGCTACGGAGAATATACCGATGTCGCGAGTCTTGATGACTATCTAAAGAGAGGGTTGTACAAGAGTAATTCTTCACTAGGCGTGAGCATGGCCTATGAACGGGCTTATACGCAGCGGTAGAAAGCGTAGAGATCGGCGGGTTAACGAAGGACATCGAGAAGGGGCGAGCGGCTAGGTCCTTTGGTAACCGAGGCAAGTCGCCTCACGGCAGATTAGATTATGCACATCCGCCGGTGCAAAGAGGTCCCCACGGATTCAGATGCGTTCGGGGTATGCAGGAGTTGTCAGACTCGGGGTTTTCGATTCATCGTGTGACGACGCCATCGGGAATGTCGTCTTTTAGATTGATACTTGTTGTACTGTGGCGTCGGGGCCATATGTCGAATAGGTGACCTAGTAGAAGGATTTTGTCTTCAGTACCGGTGGGTAGTTCGTCACCTTCCTTAACTATGCGCCCTACGGGGCAGGTTCGATTAGAACAACATAGGGGAGTGAAGCATTAGATGCAGGCATATCCTAAACCCTAGAATTTTGTTTATGTGATAAGGTGAGTATACCTTAAGTGCTATGTTCGGTAGCGATATGTTAGTTGTGATTAGAAATCATGGTTGTTTAACCGAGTAAGATGTTGGGGATAGAGAAAGTGTGAGCCTTAGAGTTTCTGGCGTAGAGACCTTAGAGGTAAGGCCATCTCGAGTAAGAGACGTATGTTGATGTTTGACCCTTATAGGAGTGCATTGTGCGTGAGCTATGTTTTGGGATAAGTCCCCGAGTAGCGTAAAATGAGAGAGGGTAGTTGAGCTCGAGAAGACCGCTAGGTTTTCGTAACGTGATTAGTGAGTTTTCCTCAGGGAAGCTAGTGTGTTGCGGCGTTGCGGGTCGGGTTGAGTCCACGTTGCGGGTCAACCCGGCTGTATGGTGGTGGGGTCGGTTGTGGTGGTCGCCTTGTGATAAGGTCATGAGGTGTTAGGCCCAAACTTAGTTAACCAGCGTCTGAGTTCGTGGATGCGTTCGACGATGGTCGGGCGATGGGGTAGCTGTGAGGATCGTTGTCTCGGTTGAAGTGTTTAAGCTACCATTTGGTGATCGGATGTCGTCTTATGAAGCCTTGTAGGGAAGAAATGCAAGTTCTTGGTCGATTGGTTCGATGTTGGCAAGGCTCGAGTAGTTGGTTCAGTTTGTTCCAGTGACGGTGGTTAGGGTGTGACGAGTTTTGAGGAGCAGAGGAACTTAGCCCGAGTTACATTGGGCCTTTTTGAGTTCATGTGAAGAATAGGCGGGTTGCCTATAAGTTAGCATTTGCCGTCCGACTTAGGAGGCGATGCGTCGATCGCCGTATTGTTATGTTCGGGAAGTATCGAAGATCCATCCAGAGTGTTCGGTAATAATGACCACGTTAGAGATAGTAACCGAGTTTTGGATCAAGCGATGTAAATGTAGTAAGAGTGTCGCGGCGTACTTCGGTGATCGCATGCGATCGGCACCATTTGTTGGGTCGCTGAGAAGGTTAATGCCTCGAGCAAAGTGACAAAAGTGGTATCATTTGGTGATGTTAGAGGTGTTTCCGTGGACTTGGAGGTAAGCATTTTTTGCGATTGTTTACGGGGCGGTATGGCAGGATTGTTCTCGTAAGTATAGTAGTGAAGACTACATCGGCGCAGTTGTTTTGAGACTTAGAAGGAACATTGGGACGAATGTTTCTAAGGAGGAGAATGTTATACCGTAGTTCCGTGGTATGTATGCGAGGGCGTGCGTGCGAGAATCACGGCTGAAAGATTGGAAAGGAGGAAGAGGTGATTTTCCACGGAAAAGTTTCCGGTTTTGTAAAGGAAAAAGGTTCGTTAATGGGAATTGGATTCCCAGTTTGGTATTCGGACTTCTGGAATATTAGAGAATTATGGAATTTTATTTTTGGAAATGGTCACGTGGGGCCCACGGGTGAAATTCTGGTTTTGTGGGCCCACTTTGTTTGAGATTTTGGCCATTGTGGATATTTTGGAAGATGTTTTATTTTGGGCCATTAGGAGGGTGACACGTGTCACCCCAAGTGGCTTGGCAGTAGAATGACATTTGGGCACAGTCGGAATTAAGTCGTTTTCGACGAAACGTTTTACATAACTTGCGAGGAAAATTCGGCTATGTCTTTTCTTATTTTTGCGGATTTTTCCGAGAGATGAAATGTTTTGGACCAACGAGAGGCGACACTTGTCACCTCAAGTTGGTGGAGTTGACGGCCACTTGGGCGTTTGAAGGTCAGTTGGTGAGATATTTTGTGAGGATTTGTGGAGTAGGGACTAGGGGCACTTGGGCACATCTTGGCCCTACACTTGCATAGCACTTGGCTAGATCTTGGCCCTTGGTTGGCCTTTGCTTACCCTATAAATACCCCTCCTTTGAAGACTTCTTCATCCTCAAATCTCTAAGTCTTGAGAACCCCTCTCCTCCTCTTGTTGACTCTCGTCCAAGAGCCTCCTCCCCTTTCATGTGGCCTTGTGGCGAGAGCACCTCTCCCTTCCTAGTAGGCCGCCCGGTAGAGCCCCCTACCTTGGGGTGTTCTCGTGGGTACCCCTTGGTTGAGAAATACTCTCAAAGTATTGTTATAATGCCCAAATACCTTAGCCTTATACCTTGTAGTATTCTAAGGTTATATCTATACGAAAAGCCGAAATACTATCATACTTCCGTCAAGAACAAAACCGAAACCACAAGGAAAATCTCCATGGTTAGTTGGAGTGCTTTGTAGAAGTTGGTTAGAACTTCTAAGGGTTGTTTGGAGCGGACGGAGCACCGGTGCAGGAGCGAAACATTGCTAAGGATCGACTTTAAACTCGGATAATTATGGGCTTATCGAGGTAATTATCTTGTCCCCTATTGTAATTGGATATTACATGTTGTTAGAATATATAGTTGAAGTATACTATATATAGAATCAACGTAGTTGTTGGCAATGTCTTTTGACTTAAGCTGAAGAATAAGGAATCTGATCTGTAATTACATGGGGCGTATTCTGAGACTTGTGTAGTATTACGGTATAGTAGAATTGTACCCGTTCGGGTTAGATGTATAACCCCACGGTTGGCTTGGTAGCGGCCTCGATAGAGGAGGAGATTTCTGTTGTGGCGGGGAAATGTTCTTAGAATTTTACGTAGAATGTTCTACGATGTTAATAAGCGCGCTTGTGGCCTTATAGGTTGAAGTGCTACGTGTGGAATGATCCACTTGGCTTAAGGAGTAGCCATTTGTTTGGGCGTTTTGCTATTAGTCGATACTCGCCGCGAGGTATGTGAACCTCTTCCTATCTCTCCTAGCATGATATGTGTGAACTATGTAGTGCGGTAGCGATACGTGTGTTTGGTTGTTGTAAAACATAAAGTGTTATAACGGCTTTATGGGAAGTTGGTTATAACGACTTTATGTAGGTAAGAAAAATGGGTTGTGGTTTTGAAAGGTAAGCGATTTGATTATAAGCGACTTGTTATGTGTTAATGAAGAACTTGAAGTATTTCAAAAGGTTTATAAATCATTTTGAAAGAATATGTAGTAATGTATTTTTGAAAACTTAAGAGTTATACTAGCTTTATGGGAAGTTAGGTATAACGGCTTAAGAATGTTTCTTGATTTTGGAAATCGGGATGTGTATCGACAAACCATGCGGCGTTAACAAAAGGAAATGTTTTGAATAATTAAGTATGATTAAAACCAGAGAAACTTCCATCTGCATAGAAGCTAAGATAAGACAAAATGATATTTCCTAGATCATGCATTTCTTTGTAATAAGATTGTTATAAATAAGAATAACCTACTTACATGTAAGGCTTATGTTTCTCAATTGGTTAATAAAAGGATTATATTCTTGAATGAATAAGACTATGAACTACGAAACCTTTTAAAATAAGAAAGCGAACATTTGAAATTAGGCAAACTCGAACGTTTGGAAAATAATGTTGTTACTTGATTTTACAAAGGTAAGTGTTTTGGTTTACTTAAAAAGACGATCACTCTATTTTTATACTACGTATTGTGTGACTTATGTGATAGGATCGGATCTTTTAAAGATTTAATGTATGAAATGCGTTGGGGTTAGATACTCGAACTTGTTAGTAGAAAGTACCTTGTGTGAACAACTTGATTGTATTGGTTTGTGGTAGCCTTGTAATACTTTCTTGTTGATTTGATAAGTAAACATGTTAGGATGCTACTTGTGTTAGTATCTTGTGATTGTTATGTAAGGGGTCATTCTGCTTTGTGCTTACATTGTTAAAAGGTAAGTCCATTGTCTTGTTATTATATCACCTACCCCTTGGTGTATCTGAGGGCTTGCCACCCTTGATGCGGGTCTATCGGCTATCGCGGTCCTTGAGACTATGCGAGCGGTATGCTCGAGATTGGTCGATCATTCGGGTGTTTAGCCTGACGCGGGGATTCCTATGCGGTCTCTCGAGGGACTATGCGGTCTCGAGGCTATGCGGCTGCGGAAGTCGGGGCGGATACTGAGGTTAGGCGCCGATGCGGGGTATACCTCGGGTGGTCTAGGACCAGATTCGAGGAATACCTTATGCGGGTCATGTGTGACCTATGCGAGCTGCGAGAGTTCCAGAATAGACGCGCGACATTGATCTGCGGGCGGTGGCGGCCGATCTGTGGTGCGGTCTAGAGACCTCGTGATACGATTTGTGGCATTTGTGGTGCTGGGGTCTTAGTAATCGGCTATGCGCCGTACTTACCCCGCACGGTCTTATTGTGATGACTTTGAGGCGTGAGTCACGACTTGACATATCGCTTAGTTGTTGTGATCGTAGTTTGGTTATCATACATGTCTCCCGCTTTATATAGACTACTATGATTTGATTCTGATGATACTTTACGATTTCACATACTTGGTACATGTTATCGACCTCGCCGAGTGCGTTCATGCCGCAGAAAAGGTACACGATCGATGATCCTCGCTCTTAGGGTCACGATTCAGCATTTGGGAAAGCTCCGTTTCTCGGAAGCTTGTCGGTGGTATAGTCCCGTCGTTGTAGGTATTTACATTCGGGGTATGGCGGGGCCTGTCCGTCATAGTTGTTGCAAATCTTAGAGAGTAATGCTTGTTGTGGCGGGGGTTTGTAAAAGGATTAAGCATTTCTCTTTAAAAGATTGTTTATATATCAGAAAGGCAAGTTTTCCTGAATTATTGTTTTATATACATTTGTCTCATGTTATGTTTTACGTTCGTGATTACTCGATGTTGTATCACTAAGGTGCGGGTAAGGCACGATCCGGGCCGGTTTGGGCGTGACAGCTCTCTCATCTGCGGAGGCAAGAAGTGGCTAAACGCCTCGAGAACTTCGTCCCCAAGCTGGAAAGCGCATGCTCTCCGGGGCAGCTCAGTAGATCAAACGATCATTGCGGTGTCACGCGATCGATGTGAACAATACTACCGACTCGGTCTTCGAGGCCTTGATCACTCTCATGATCCGCTGCAACTGTCGGATAAACTCCTGAGGATCATCCTCAGTCCTCGACCCATAGAACTCAGGTGGGCTTCAACTCAAAATGTCCCGAAGTCTCAAGCTATCAGATATGGGGTGAACTACGGATACAATCGGAACCGCTGTCTCCCGTCTATCCTCTTGCCTGACCACGATCCTGGCTAATAACTGGGCCATCTCCTTGTAACCCATATCCTCTGCTCCTGGCTGCGGGGCTGGAGGCTCAGGTACCGTGGTCTCAGTAGCCACTGCTGCGGCTCTAAACTCCGCTGGGGCCGGTGGCGTTGTGGAACTTGCCGTCTGTAGCATCACCTGCGTAAAGGCGGGCTGTGCCTCGTAACCTCTGCGTCCTACTAGCGGCTCCTCGCCTTCCTTGCCGCCGGGCGGGTTGCTGCGTAGAGGCATAACTGGTACATAAGAATGTGTCAGAAGGAGTCCAACTTATAATACAGCTCTAAGGCACGATCTCAGAGTGAGAAGAATGGAAACCAATCCTAAATATCATGTAGCCTCCTGATTATAGGTGTGGTGCACAACACGCCGATAATCAAGACTCTACTAGATACGGTCTGTAGACACTTTCCGAGGATTAACTGCTTTGATACCACTTTTTTCATGACTGTTCGGGCGTGATCGTGCCTTACCCGGGCACCCAAGTAGATATACATCAGAGTAACCAGCGGAATATAAACTTACAAACATAGAACAGTTGTAAAATGAGAAACAATCTAACCAAGAAAAAATTGTCTTTCAGCATGTATATATATATCAAAGTCTGACAGTTACATCCTTTACAAACCCCATTTACAGCAGGACTACAGACCTCTAAGAGTTTATAACAACTATGACGGGACAGGGCCCCGCCATACCCCTGAATGTACATAAACCTACAATGACAGGGAAATCATACCAAAAGATAAGCCTCCGGAGAAACGGGGCTTTCCCAAAAGCAGAACGGTGATCCTATGAGCGAGGATCAACAACCGGAGTACCTCTACCTGCGGCATGAACGCAGCCCCCCGAAGGAGGTCAGTACAACAGGTACCAAGTATGTGAAACTGTAAAGTACTGAAATGAAATCATAACATTTTAAAACCAATTCACAAATACGTACGAAACAACCCAATTAACCGCAAATAGTGCCACAGCATAAACAAGAGCAAATAGATGTAACGCAACCGGTCTTTTCTAGGCCGCTAATGATCTAAGCAAGGCCATTCACCCATAGTATCATTATGCGAGCCTAATCCTGGACTACCGTAGTCCGCATAGGTCCCTTGGACCCGCATGAGGTACTCCTCGCATCGGGGGTAGCTAACCCGCGACATCTTCCTGGACTCCCGCAATCCGCATGGCCACTTGGACCACATGAGGTATTCCTCGCATCGGCGTAACACACCCGAAGTGATTCCTGGACTACCGTAGCCCGCATAGGTCCCATGGACCCGCATGAGGTATTCCTCGCATCGGGGGTAGCTAACCCGCGACTCGTAACAAGTCAGGGGGGTAAGTGATATAACATAAGCACAACCGGTTTATCATAATCAACATAAGCACAACAAGAAACCCCCTTACCACAAAAGTCATACGACACTAACACCCGTAGCATCATAACATGTTTTAACTATCAAACCAACTTACCACACCTTCAGACATCATTACAAGGCTTTCATAATCAAGTAAGTAAATCGTTCTTTTTATCTTTCTTAAGTCGTTATACCTAACTTCCCATAAAGCTAGTATAACACTTAAGCTTTATAATAAATCAAAACATTCTTATTTGTTTGGAAAACCAAAAGAACTTATTCTTTTAAAACCAAGTATTAATTTCCTTCCGAATAATGATTCATAACTCTTTTTGAAATAATTCAAGATTCTTAATATTTAGAACTTAAGTCAAAAGACATCAAAGTGAAACCACATTCAGTTAACACACGTACGTCTACCGTACTATATATATTTCACAAATATCATGCTCAAGAGGATAGAAAGAATCACATACCTCCTCGGCTAAATCCACATGCCAAGTCGAATATGTCGCGCGCAGAGTATCAACCTATAATAGTCAAATACGTCTATCAACGTCTAGACTACTTCGTAGAATATTCTAAGCATAAGGTTCCTTATTCTACGGAAAATTGGGCAGCACCTCCCTCACCGCAATACTACACAAGTCTACTGTAAATACAGTCCAATGTAAATACAGTTCAATTCTCTTCTTTTTATCATCCTTCTAAATATCTTATACTCAATTCTAAACTACTACAATATGTAATCTCCAATTATAATAGAAGGACAAAGATTATTACCTCGATAAGCCCAAAATTATCCAAGATATAAGTCGATCCTGAGCAACGTTTAGCTCTTATTCTGAAAGCTCCAATCCGCTCCAAGAAACCCTTAGAAGTTTCTAACAACTTCTTTTTAACACTTCAACCAACTATGAAGATTTTCCTAGGGTTTCATTTTGCGACTAAAGGGACAAAGTGGTATTTCCGGGCTCTTAGTATAGAGATAACTTTGGAATACTACAAGGTATTTTTGGGCTAAGGTATTTGGGATAGTAACAATACTTGAAGAATTTTTTCTACAAAGGGGGGGGGGGGGGGGCTTTGGACGAGACACTACAACAAAAGGGGGGGAGTATTTTTGTGACTTGGAAATTGTTTAAGTGGATGAAGAAGTCTTGCAACTTAAGGGGGTATTTATAGGACATTCAATGGCCAAGATTCAAGCATGTGTATGGTGAATATTGGGTCCATGTGTGAGTGGAGTCTTCCAACCAAATGTCCACCACAACTTTGAGACATATGTCCACCACAAAAATGAGCCACGTGTCTCCTAAAAAACGTCCAAGGCCAAGGGTCCCCCTATTATCGGCCCTAGGGCCACATGGGGGTGCCATGTGTCGCCCTCCTACTCGTCTAAAATATTTCATCTTCCGAAAATATCCGTAATGCCAAAAATCTTAAAAATAAAGTGGGCCCCACAAACCGTAAATTCCTCCCGTGGGCCCTACGTGACCAATTCCGGAAAAAAAAATCCATAATTCATATAAATTCTTAAAGTCTTAAATACCAAAGTTGAGAATCCAATTCTCAATAATAACCCTTTTTTCCCACACGAGTTTCGGAATATTTTCCGTTGGAAATTCCAAAATTTTCATCCTTAACCTATGTTACACCCCGAATTTTCAAGACATGGTTATAAGAACGTACGTAAGAACTCAAAAATGTTAAGATTGGAGTCTAGTAAAAATTTGTCGGAATTATGGAATTGTCGGAAAACGAAATGTTGCGACGAATGGGAGGGCGACATGTGTCACCCCCTAGATTGGTCTTGGACGAAAATCAACATGGGTATAAGGGTCATTTGACCATTTTTAAGATGACAAGTCTTGGAAGTAGTAGACCTTGAGATTATTGACTTGGTCAATGGGACCACTTAGCATGATATTTAAAAGAGATGCATCCAAACCACACATATGTATTAATCTTAGCCCTCCATGTTGCTATATAAGGATACTAGTAGTGAGACAAACTTTCTATACTTAGAAAAATTTCAAGAAAATTGGATGAACTACCATAGAGCTCTCGGATTTGGTTATGCAAACGGAGAAAAAAATTTGTTTGTTGTCCAATAAGCTCCACACTTTAAACTAAGGTTCATGAGGGTATTGTAAGGGTATCTCAATAGAAAGATCCCGGAAAAATATTGTTTCGTATTAGTCGCAAGGTGAAAACCTAGTTGCTTTCCTAGGTTTTGATTGGAAGATTAGAGGGAAGTTGGTTGTGATATTCTAAGGGTCTCAAGTGGCGGATTGAGGTGTCAAGAAGAGGCTCTAAGTTGCTAAGGAGCGACTTTGGATTTGAAGTTGGATTAAGACTCGTTGAGGTAACAATCTTGTTCTCTTAAAGTGTTTCAAGATTATATTGTTGTTAGCCTTACATTTTACTAGCATGATGTATATGTGTTGAAGATTTATAAGTGATATGGATGGTTGTAGCCTAAAATCCGAAATGACATATTAGCCATTTGAAGTTGGAT
Organism: Przewalskia tangutica; assembly: GCA_029844215.1. Lineage (NCBI taxonomy): Eukaryota > Viridiplantae > Streptophyta > Magnoliopsida > Solanales > Solanaceae > Przewalskia > Przewalskia tangutica. The sequence goes on from CM056734.1 coordinate 67,021,483, forward strand.
TACAATTTGGTCGTATTTAGAATCGTCGCATGTTACTTACTTGAAGATTGTAGTAGTTATAAGCGATTGCGACTTGATATTATGTTATGCTAACAATTTGGATTGAAAAGGAAATTGGATAAGAATTGGTGTTGTTGTATCTCAAGTTGCTGGATTTACACTTGTAGTTGTATTAGTTTGATATCAATTGTGGGGCGAAATTTTACACGTCTAGTAGGCGTGCAATCCCCTATTGTTAATTGCATTGTTGGGCCTTAAATGTGGCGTGTTTGGTTATTGAATTCGGCCTTGAAAAAGGTGGCAAAGTATGTAGAAACAAAGGAAGTGCTGTCCGATTTTCCGTAGAATTTAGTGACTTTGCACTTATAATATTCTACGTCTGAAGTAAGAAGTTAATGGACGTATTATGGCCATTACAGGTTGAAGTACTAAGTATAGCGTATTCTACTTGAAGGATGGAATAGCTCAAGGTTGTAGTACATTAGAGTATTTTGCTACTTGTCGACAATCGTCGCGAGGTATGTGAACCTCTTCCTTCATTTGGCATGATTCTATGTATGTAATATACATGTGGTATTATTTCATGTTTTCCTTCTACTCTTAGAAGTTAAGAGGTATGTTTGTGATTTACTCTATGTAAAGGTTATGTCTAAGTTATCCTAAGTCTTTACCGAGTCTTATGGGGGATGTTGGTAAGAGTCGTTAGGAGGTATTTTGGAGCCAAGTTGACTTGGCTAATTTACGGCACGAATGAGAATAAGTATCGAACAAGCCATTACAGCGTTAATAAAGGAAAATGTAATGACAATTGATTATATTAAAATGAGTAGAATTTTCCATCTGCATAGAAACTAAGATAAGACAAAATTTTATTACATTTTCTAGATCATGGCTACTTGAATAAGATCGTTATAAATAAGTATAACTTATTCACAACGCACCAATGTATATGTTACTTAATTTATAAGAATTTACGTATGAAGTTTTAAGACTATGAACCTCAAATTTTTTTAAGGTTAAGGGACTTTATTTTTCAAGTTATGGGACTTGATTCTTAAAGGAAGAAATGAATTGATTTAAAAGTATAGAATGCTTGATTTGGAAAATATTGATTTCTTGCCATTCTAAAGTTAAGAAACTTGTTTTCTTAAAAGTTAAGAGACTTGAAGTGTTTTGAAAGCTATGTGATTTGATTTGAAAGTATAAGTCTCTTGGTTATAAAAGGAATGAATTTGTCTAAGACATAAAGAGTTATAACGGCTTTATGGGAAGTTGGTTATAACAACTTTATGGAAGATTAAAAGAATGGTTTTCTTCAGTAATGTAAGTAAAGAAATGACTTGAAATAAAGAAGGGCAAATTGTTTTAAAGGTACCAATTGCTTAAGGTTTTAAGAAAGAAGTCACGTGATTTAGAAGCCGGTAAATGCATTTCTAAAAGGTATTGTAATTTGTCTTGAAAAGTAGATATGACTTGATACTACGGTTGTTAGTATCTTAGAAGTTTTATTTGAAAAAGAGTCATTTTTAAAAAGGATTAGAGGTGCGTAGTACGTTGAGTTAAATTCTCGGGTTTTATATGACATTATCGCGTCCCAGGAATGGGCCGGGCAGTATACCTTTATGGGCAGACTATATGACATTACTGCGTCCCAGGAATGGGCCGGGCAGTATACCTTTATGGGCAGACTATATGACATTACCGCGTCCCAGAAATGGGCCGGGCAGTATACCTTTATGGGCAGACTATATGACATTATCGCGTCCTAGGAATGGGCCGGACAGTATACCTTTATGGGCAGACTATATGACATTATCGCGTCCCAGAAATGGGCCGGGCAGTATACCTTTATGGGCAGACTACATGACTTTATCGCGTCCCAGGAATGGGCCAGGCAGTATACCTTTATGGGCATACCATGTGACTTTATCGCGTCCCAGATTGGGCCGGGCAGTATAGGCGTCCCTCCATAAAGGGCCGGATTATGTTATGTAAGGTAAGTAAATTTATATGGTAATGAACTTGATGATTTTCCTAAGTATGTACGTAAGAAAGTGACTATAACTTTTATTGAAAAATGGGAAAAGATAATAAGGTACGATTAAGTTCACGAGATGGTAATGACATGGTAGGTTCATGTATTTACCCTTTTTACACTTACCTCCGTCATGCTTTTATACAAATATGTTTTAATTGTTGTACCTTACTTCCGTTCCATATTCGGTACCTGTTGTACTGACCCCATTCGGGGGGTTGCGTTCATGCCCGCAGGTATTAGGTGCACAGGTTGGTGATCCTTGCTCTTAGGATCTCGATTCAGTTTTTGGGAAAAAGCTCCATTTACTCCAGAGGCTTATCTCTTGGTACGGTTTCCCCTAAGGTTGTAGATTTATGTATATTCAGGGGTATGGCGGGGCCCTGTCCCGCCACTGTTGTTATGTTAAAACTCTTAGAGGTCTGTAGTCACATATTGTGGGTCAGTTTGTAAAGGAAATGAGGCAACTGCTTCGGTTGTATATATATATGTCCAGGAAGGTTGCCCTATCGGCTAACCTGTTGTTTTATTTCTGTTGTTTTATTTTATAAGTTTCATGTATGTTTCGCTGATTATCTCTGATGTATACCTGTAAGGGTGCCCAGGTAGGGCACCAGTCGCGGGCCCAGGGTCGGGTCGTGACAACCTAATTAGGGCTATACATTCGTACGTACGTCCTTACATACGTATTCTGGAACTACGGGGTATAACAGTTACCTTGTTCAGCTGCCTGTAATCAACACACATGCGCAGCGTCCCATCCTTCTTCTTCACAAATAAAATTGGCGCTCCCCAGGGAGAAACACTAGGCCTGATAAAGCCCTTCTCCAGCAAATCTTTCAGCTGGTCCTTCAACTCTCTCAACTCGGCAGGTGCCATACTATACGGCGGAATAGATATAGGCCGAGTGTCTGGCAATACATCAATACAAAACTCAATCTCCCTCTCATGAGGGATACCCGGGAGATCGTCTGGGAATACGTCTGGAAACTCCCTAACCACCGGAACTGACTGAATAAATGGCAACACAACCTCAGTATCAAATACCCGAATGAGATGGTAGATATACCCCTTTTGCACCATCTTCCTAGCCTTGAGGTAAGAAATAAATCTACCCCTCGGCGACGCAGTGTTCCCCTCTCACTCGATAACCGGCTCCCCAGGAAACTGGAACCGTACCAATCTCTCCCTACAGTCCACATTGGCGTAGCAAGAAGCTAACCAATCCATACCCATAATCACATCAAAGTCTGTCATATCCAACTCTATCAAGTCGGCTAGGGTCTGACGACTGTATATAGTCACTGGGCAAGCCTTATATACCCGCTCAGCTACCACCGAATCACCTACTGGCGTAGCTACCTCAAAAGGGTCTATGGACTCAGGCTCTATCCCTATCCTACCAGCAACATGAGGAGATATATAGGACAAGGTAGAACCCGGATCTATCAAGGCATATACGTCACAACATGAAACCAATAATGTACCTGTGACGACATCCGGTGACGCCTCCTGGTCCTGGCGGCTGGACATGGCATAAATGCGGTTCTGAGGACCGCTGGAACTAGGACCCTTGCCACGACCTCTGCCGCGACACCGCCGCCATGAGCACCACGCCTCCGGGGCGAGTAACTGTAGGAGATGAAGACCCGGCGAAAGACCCTGTAGGCTGAACCCTACCATCTGTGTTGCCTCTGGTCGGACAGCTCCTCGAAAAATGACCCTGCTGGCCGCAAGTGTAACAAGCTCCCGAAGTATTACCACAACTCCCGTAATGGGATCTACCACATCGGCCACACCGAGAGGAGGGTGGTCTCGATCGGTTAGTATCCCTGCTTCCCTGGAAGCCCGAAGCCCTGGGGCCCTGACCTGCCCCCGAATACTCTAGATGTCCTGAAGACGGTGAATGAGCGCTCTGAGCTGGCTGAGGTGCAAATCTAGTCTGCTGCTGAGGCCGTCCGCCCCGAGAGCTACCAAAGGATCCTGCCGTCTTGGCCTTCTTCTGCTGATATCTGTCAATCCGTTGGCCTCTACGTTCCTCACACCCAAGTGTATAAGCCTGCATGCGGGCAATGTCCATGCCCGACTGAAGAGCTACACCCGAGCAAGCCTCTGCTAAGTAATCATCGAGCCCTGTGATGTAGCAGTGCACTCTGTCCTCCATGTCTGCCACTAACGCGGGGACATACCGAACCAACGAGTCAAACTCTACGTTATACTCCCGAACCGTCCGCCCGCTCTGTCTCAACATCAGAAATATATCGGCCCGTGCTTTCCTCATCTGCGGAGGCAAGAAGTGGCTAAGAAACGCCTCTGAGAACTCATCCCACACAGCTGGAAGCACATGCTCCCCCCGGGACAGTTACCATGAATCAAACCAGTCGACTGCAGTATCACGCAGCCGATGTGAACCCAATACTACCGACTCTGTCTCCGAGGCCTTGATCACTCTCATGATCCGCTGCAACTGTCGGATAAACTCCTGAGGATCATCCTCAGTCCTCGACCCATAGAACTCTGGTGGGCTGCAACTCAAAAGTCCCGAAGTCTCAAGCTATCAGATCTGGGGTGAACTACGGGTACAACCGGGCCCGTCTCTCTGCTATCTCATGCCTTGCCACGATCACGGCTAATAATCGGGTCATCTACTTGTAACCCATATCCTCCGCTCCCGTGTGGGTGGAGGCTCGTATGCCGTGGTCTCGGTAGCCCGCTGCGGCTCTAAACTCTCTTTGGGGCGGCGTCGTGGAACTCGCCGTCTGATCATCACTCGAGTAAAGACTGGTGCGTGCCTCGTAACCCTCTGCGTCCTACTAGCGGCTCCTCGGTGCCTTGCCGCCTGGGCGGGTTTCCTTGCGTGGAGGCATAACTGGTACATAAGAATATGTCAGAGGGAGTTCAACCTATAACACAGATCTATTGCACGATCTCAGAGTGAGAAGAATGGAAACCAATCCTAAATATCCAGCCTCACGATTATAGGTGTGGTGCAACGCCGATAATCAAGACTCTACTAGATACGATGCGTAGACACTTTCCGAGATTAATCGCTCACGATACCACTTTTGTCACGACCCGATCTCGGGCCCGTGACTGGTGCCTTACCCGGGCACCCTAGTAGTACATCAGAGTAACCAGCAGAAATAAACTTACAACCATAGAACAGTGTAAAATGAGAAATAGTATAACCAACAAAAGTTGCCTTACAGCATGTATATAAATATCAAAGCCTGTCAGTTACATCCTTTACAAACCCCATTTACAATAGGACTACAGACCTCTAAGAGTTTATAACAACTATGACGGGACAGGGCCCCGCCATACCCCTGAATGTACATAAACCTACAATGACAGGGAATCATACCAAAAGATAAGCCTTCGGAGAAACGGAGCTTCCCAAAAGCAGAACGGTGATCCTATGAGCGAGGATCAACAACCGGAGTACCTCTACCTGCGGCGATGACGCGGCCCGAGAGTCGATACAACATGTACCAAGTATGTGAAACTGTAAAGTATTGTAATGAAATCATAACATTTTAAAACCAATTCACAAATATGTACGAAACAACCCAATTTAACCGCACATAGTGCCACAGCATAAACAAGCGCAAATAGATGTAACGCAACTGGTCTTTTCTAGGCTGCTAATGATCGAAGCAGGGCCATTCACCCTCAGTATCATTGTGCGAGCCTAATCCTGGAACTCTCGCAGTCCGCATAGGCCACCTGGGCCCGCATGAGGTACTCCTCGCATCGGGGGTAGCTAACCCGTGGCATTTACTGGACTCCCGCAATCCGCATGGCCACTTGGACCGCATGAGGTATTCTTCGCATCGGGGTAACACACCCGGAGTGATTCCTGGACTACCGTAGCCCGCATATGTCTCATGAACCCGCATGAGGTATTCTTCGCATCGGGGGTAGCTAACCCACGGCTCGTAACAAATCAGGGGGGTAAGTGATATAACATAAGCACAACCGGCTTATCGTAATCAACATAAGCACATCAAGAAACCCCCTTACCACAAAAGTCATAAGACACTAACACCCGTAGCATCATAACATGTTTACTTATCAAACCAACTTACCACACCTTCAGAAATCATTACAATGCTTTCATACTCAAGTAATTAAATCGTTCTTTTTATCTTTCTTAAGTCGTTATAACTAACTTCCCATAAAGCTAGTATAACACTTAAGTTTTATAATAAATCAAAACATTCACATTTGTTTGGAAAACCAAAAGAACTTATTCTTTTAAAACCAAGTATTAATTTCCTTCCGAATAATGATTCATAACTCTTTTTGAAATATTTCAAGATTATTAACATTTAGAACTCAAGTCAAAAGACATCAAAGTGAAACCAAATTCAGTTAACACGCGTACGTCTACCGTACTATATATTTCACAAATATCATGCTCAAGAGGATAGGAAGAATCACATACCTCCTCGGCTAAATCCACTTGCCAAGTCGAATATGTCGCGCGCAGAGTATCAACCTATAATAGTCAAATACGTCTATCAACGTCTAGACTACTTCGTAGAATATTCTAAGCATAAAGTTCTTTATTCTACGGAAAATTGAGCAGCACCTCCCTCCCCGTAATACTACACAAGTGTACTGTAAATACAGTCCAATGTAAATACAGTTCAATTCTTTTTAATCATCCTTCCCTATATCTTATACTCAATTATAAACTACTACAATATGTAATCTCCAATTACAATAGAAGGACAAAGATTATTACCTCGATAAGCCCAAAATTATCCAAGATTTATAAGTCGATCCTGAGCAACGTTTAGCTCCTATTCCGTACGCTCCAATCCGCTCCAAGAAACCCTTAGAAGTTTCTGAACAACTTCTCCTAACACTTTATCCAACTATGAAGATTTTCCTAAGGTTTCCTTTTGCGACTAAAGGAATAAAGTAGTATTTTCGGGCTCTTAGTATTGAGATAACTTTGGAATACTACTAGGGATACTAGGCTAAGGTATTTGGGATAATAACAACACTTGAAGAAATCTTTAACAAAAGGGGGATGGTTTGGACGAGAACTACAAAGGAGGGAGTATTTTTGTGACTTAGAAATATTTAAGTAAGTGATGAAGAAGTCTTGCAACTTAAGGGGGTATTTATAGGACAATCAATGGCCAAGATGAAAGAAAGTGGGTAGTGTAGATTGGGGACATGTGTGTGTGGGTTCTACCAACCATATGTCCCCCACAAACATGAGACATGTGGCTAGCCACATGTCTCCACAAAAAACGTCCAATATGCCAAGTGCCACACCTATTTCGGACATAGGGCCACATGGGGGTGCCATGTGTCGCCCTCCTACTCGTCCAAAATATTTCATCTCCCGAAAATATCCATAATGTTAAAAAAACACGAAAATAATGTGGGCCCCGCAAAACCATAAATTCCTCCCATGGGCCCCACGTGACCAATTCCGGAAAATAAAATCCATAATTCTTATAAATTCTTAAAGTCTTAAATACCAAAGTTGAGAATCCAATTCTCAATAATAAACTTTTTTCCTTCACGAAGTTCGGAATATTTTCCGTTGGAAATTCAAAATTGTCATCCTTAACCTAATTAGGGCTATACATTCGTACGTACGTCCTTACATACGTATTCTGGAACTACGGGGTGTAACAGTAATATTGTTGTTAATAAGTTGTTATAACTTACATGGAAGTTTTGGAATTCGAATTAGATTAAAAAGGATTAAGGAAAGGGTAGTTGGATTGTGGTTGTTGGCCGAGATTTGCCTAAAACTGTGGGGTATCGTTATGCAGTTTTGATGGACTGTTTTGTGGTATAAAACTGCTGGAAAATCAGCCACCAATATGTATGTTTAATGTGGATAAATGGTTAATGAAAGTCCTAAAGAGTAAGGGTGTTAAAGGCTTCACATTGTACCCTTAATGTTGTTTATTTATGGACTATTATTTTGAACTGTTTTAATGTGATTGTGGGGAAGAATTTTACACGTCAAGTTAGACGTGAAATCCCCTTTGGTTAATTGTTGGTTATGCCCTTAAATGTGACTTGTTGGTTGATGAATTCAGGCCTTGGAAAAGGTGGAAAAGTACGTAGAAACAAAGGAAGTGCTGCCTAATTTTACGTAGAATTAGCGGGCCATTATTTGGTATAAGTCTTATACTAGAAAGTATGATATTGATAGAAGCGCTATCATCATTATAGGTTGAAGTACTACGTGTAGCATATTCTACTTGGAGGGTGGAATAGTCAATGAGGTTGAAGTACATTGGAGAGTATTGCTACTTGTCGTTTGGGTTAGTCGCCAACGAGGTATGTGAACTATCCTTCCTTCTTTTGACATGATTATTTGGAAAGCCTATGTGACTTGATTTTGGTGAGTCTATGTGATTTGATTTATTTGAAGTAAATGAATTGATTTAAAGTTATGAGACTTAATTTCTTTAAAAGATTATGAGACTTTATTTTTCAAGTTACGGGACTTGATTTCTAAAGTTAAGAGATTTGATTTAAAGTAATGAGACTTGATTTCTTTAAAAGATTATGAGACTTTATTTTTCAAGTTATGGGACTTTATTTCTAAAGTTAAGAGATTTGATTTAAAGTTATGAGACTTGATTTCTTTAAAAGATTATGAGACTTTATTTTTCATGTTATGGGACTTGATTTCTAAAGTTAAGAGATTTGATTTAAAGTTATGAGACTTGATTCCTTTAAAAGATTATGAGACTTTATTTTCCAAGTTATGTGACTTGATTATGTGAAGTATACTTGCCTTGTTATTGGAGTATACGTGAGTATAAGAGACTAGATTATATGAAGCATATGTGACTTGATTATGTGAAGTATATTTGCCTTGTTATTGGAGTATACGTGAGTATAAGAGACTAGATTATATGAAGCATATGTGACTTGATTATGTGAAGTATACTTGCCTTGTTATTGGAGTATACGTAACTTTATTATGAAGGTATACTTGTCTTAATTATTCCTAAGTTCTTACCAAGTCTTATGGGGGATGTTGGTAAGAGTCGTTAGGAAGTAATGGAAGTTGTTGTAAATGTTGATATTGGGTGCAATTGTTACACCCCGTAGTTCCAGGGTATGTATGTGAGGACGTACGTACGAGAATACGACATTAAGATTGGAAAGTAAGAAAGATTTGATTTTTCCGACGGAAAATTTTCCGGTTTTTGTGAAGGAAAAGGTTCGTAAATGGGAATTGGATTCCCATATTTGGTATTTGGACTATGGACTTGTTTCCATTTCGGTTTTGGTTGTTTAAAGGGGCAGAATTTTATACGTCCGTTTAGGCGTGTAATCCCCTTCTTTATTTGTTGAATTGTTGCGCCTTAAATGTGGCATGTTGGTTATTGTTTTCGGGCCTTGAAAAAGGTGGAAAAGTATGTAGAAACGGGGGAAGTGTTGCCCGATTTTCCGTAGAATAAGAGACCCGATACTTAGAATATTCTACGTTTGAAGCTAGAAGTTAAAAGACGTATTATGGCCATTTTAGGGTTGAAGTACTACGTATAACGTATTCTACTTAAGGGATGGAATAACTATCAAGGCTGAAGTACTTGGAGCATTTTGCTACTTGTCGATAATCGTCGCGAGGTATGTGAACCTCTTCCTCCTTTTGGGCATGATTCTATGTATGAAATATACATGTGGTATTATTTCATGATTCCTTCTACTCTTAGAAGTTAAGAGGTATGTATGTTGTTTTACTCTATGTGAAAGTTATCCTAAGTTCTTACCAAGTCTTATGGGGGATATTGGTAAGAGTCGTTAGGAAGTATTTGGAGTCGAGTTGACTTTGCTAATTTACTGCACGAATGGGAATAAGTATCGAACAAGCCATTGCAGCGTTAATAAAAGAAAATGTATCGACAATCAATTAAATTAAAATGAGTAGAATTCTCCATCTGCATAGAAGCTAAGATAAGACAAAATTGTATTACATTTTCTAGATCATGACTGCTTAATAAGATCGTTATAAACAGGTATTGATTTCTTGATTTCCAAAGTAAGAAACTTGATTTCTAAAAAAATTAAGAGACTTGATCTTGAAAGATAAGAGACTTGAGTATTTGAAGTTTTGAAACGTAAACTATTTTGAAAAGTATATTGTTACTTGACTGTAAAAAGGAGAAGTGTTTTGTTTAAAAAGGGAAGGCATGGTATTGTCTTGGTTTGTTTAAAAGGATGGTTTAAAATATTATGGTTCATTTCACACCGAGTCCCAGGGATGGGCCGGGACATGTACACCTTACGATTTCACACCGAGTCCCAGGGATGGGCCGGAATATGTACACCTTACGATTTCACACCGAGTCCCAGGGATGGGCCGGGACATGTACACCTTACGATTTCACACCGAGTCCCAGAATGGGCCGGGACATGTTATACGTGTTATACGACGGATATGATTTCACATCGAGTCCCAGAATGGGCTGGGACATGTTATACGTGTTATACGATTTATATGACTTTACACCGAGTCCCAGGGATGGGCCGGGACATGTACACTTTATGACTTTACACCGAGTCCCAGAAAGGGGCCGGGACATGTTACACATCTTATGACTCTTGTTAAAGGAAAATGGGGCACGGTTGAGTTTCAGTTTTGAAAAAAAAGGGGTAAAGGACTTGATTTTCTTTGGTGTTTATTGTTTCTACAGGGCTCTGTATACTGTATTTTAGTTATCATGCATGTCTCCTATTTTTATAGGCTGCCATGATTTCATTCTGATACTGATTTCATATACTTGGTACATGTTATCGACCTCCTTGGGCTGCGTTCATGCCGCAGTAGAGGTACACCGTTGGTGATCCTCGCTCATAGGGTCACGATTCATGATTTGGGAAGCTCCGTTTCTCCGGAGGCTTATCTTTTGGTATAGTCCCCTGTCATTGTAGGTACTTGTACATTCAGGGGTATGGCGGGGACCTATCCCGTCATAGTTGTTGTTACACTCTTAGAGGTCTGTAGTACTGTTGTGGGCAGGGCTTGTAAAGGATAACTGTTCGGGTTTTATATATATATGCAGAAAGGTGACCTTATTGGTTAGCCTATTTTTTCTTTAATGTTGTTCCATGTCTATGAGTTTTATTTCCGCTGATTTTCTCTGATGTTTTATCACTAGGGTGCCCGGGGTAAGGCACCAGTCGCGGGCCCGAGGTCGGGTCGTGACAAAAGTGGTATCAGAGCAGTTAGTCCTCGGAAAGTGTCTCTGCACGTATCTAGTAGAGTCTTGATTATCGACGTGTTGTGCACCACACCTATAATCAGGAGGCTGCAGGATATTTAGGATTGGTTTCCATTCTTCTCACTCTGAGATCGTGCCTTAGAGCTGTGTTATAAGTTGGACTCCTTCTGACGTATTATTATGTACCAGTTATGCCTCTACGCAAGGCAACCAGGGCCCAGAAGGGCAAGGCAGCAGAGGGAGCTGCGAGTAGAACACAGAGGGTTGCGAGGGCATAGGCCCAGTTATTACCTGAGGTGGTACTTCAGATGGGGAGTTCTGCGACGCCGTCAGCCCCAGCAGAGTTTAGCATAGCGGCAACAGTTTCTACTGAGGCCATGATATATGAGCCTCCAGTTCCACTACCAGGAGCCGAGGATATGGGTTACAAAGAGATGGCCCAGTTACTAGCTAGGATTGTGGCAAGGCATGAGGACAGACGAGAGTCGATGGTTCCGGCAGTACCGGTGGTTCACCCTAGATCCGATAGTTTGAGGCTTCGGGATTTCTTGAGTTGCAATCCACCGGAGTTCTATGGATCGAGAGCGGAGGATGATCCTCAGGAGTTTATTCGACAGTTGTAGCGAATCATGAAAGTGATCAAGGCCTCAGAGACAGAGTCGGTGGTATTGGGTTCGCATCGGCTGCGTGATACTGCAGTTGACTGATTTGATTCATAGGAACTGTCCCGGGGTGTTACACCCCGTAGTTCAAGGACATGTTTAAGAGAATGTATGTAAGGAACACAAGACTTGAAAAGGGTACGAAAGGAAGAATTGTTTTTCCGACAGAGAAATCTTCCGAACGTCGGAAAGGAGAAATGTTCGTTGGTGAGAATTAGATTCTCAAAATGCATTAATTGAAGAGTATGGAACTTATTATCATTATGGAAATTTAATTTTACGGATTTGGTCACGTGGGGCCCACCCGAGGAATTTTACGTTTTGTGGGACCCACGAGGGTTACGGAATTTTATGGATGAATGGGAGGGTGACACGTGGCACCCCCCCACATTGGTCTTGGACGAAATTGAAGCAAGGGTAAAATGGTCATTGACCATCAAGGAAGATAAGTCTTCAAAGCTTGAGTTTATTGACTAGTCAACTTGTCCACAGCGATTAATTAATTACTCTCATCCTAGCCACTCAAGTGTTGAAATCTAAGCCATCCATTGTATTATATATACACAACTAGTGCAAGACTAGCTCTTTTAACACTTAGAAAAAATTACACATTCTTGTGCTTCACTTAGAGCTCTCGGCTTTGACAACATTCCCACACAAATTTTTTGTAGTTTTGATCCATTATTCACAAGACTTTAACCCAAGGTCCCTAAGGGTATTGTAAGGATATCTTAATAGAAAGATTTCGGAAAAACGGCGTTTTCACGTTAGTCGCAAGGCGAAAACCTAAGGCATTTTCATAGGTTTTGTTTGGAAATGGAAGAGAAGTTGGTTGTGAGCTTCTAAAGGATTCAAATAGCGGATTGGAGCGTAAAGGAAAGGAGCTAAGAATTTCTAAGGAGCGACATTGAATCTTGGAAATTATAAGGGCTTGTAAAGGTAAAATTCTTGTCGTTTTAGTAATTAAGATTACTTATTGTTGTAGCTATGGATATTAGAAAGTATGCAATATATATTATGAAGTTGGTAAGTGTTATGGATATTGGAACCCTAATCCAAAAACTAGTATGTTTAGCCTTGAGATTTCAATTCAATTGGATTATTAGTTTAATCGTCACATGTTATATAAAGAAGGAATTATAATTGTTAAGTTGTTTATGACTATATAACATGTTAGGCCTAAGAAGTTGGATTGAAAAAGAATTGGAAAAGGACTTTGTGTTGTTGTATATGTTTAGCCAAGAATGGCTTTAAATATGGAACTAGTTTCGTATTATTTGTGGGGCGGAATTTTACACGTCATGTTAAGGCGTGTAATCCCCTTTGGTTAGCTTAATTGTCGGGCCTTAAATGTGGCGTGTTTGGTTATTGAATTCGGCCTTGAAAAAGGTGGCAAAGTATGTAGAAACAAAGGAAGTGTTGTCCGATTTTCCGTAGAATTTAGTGACTTTGCACTTAGAATATTCTACGTTCGAAGCTAAAGGTTAATGGACGTATTATGGCCATTATAGGTTGAAGTACTAAGTATATCGTATTCTACTTGAAGGATGAAATAGCTATCAAGGTTGAAGTACTTTGGAGCATTTTGCTATTTATCGATAATCGTCGCGAGGTATGTGAACCTCTTCCTTCTTTTGACATGATTCTATGTATGGAATATACATGTAGTACTATTTCATGATTCCTTCTACTCTTAGAAGTTAAGAGGTATGTATGTTGATTTACTCTGCGTAAAGGTTATGTCTAAGTTATCCTAAGTTCTTACCAAGTCTTATGGGAGATGTTGGTAAGAGTCGTTAGGAGGTATTTGGAGCCAAGTTGACTTGGATAAGTTACGGCACAAATGAGAATAAGAATCGAACAAGCCACTGCAGCGTTAATAAAGGAAAATGTAATGACAATCAATTAAGTTAAAATGAGTAGAATTCTCCATCTGCATAGAAGCTAAGATAAGACAAAATTGTATTACATTTTCTAGATCATGGCTACTTGATTAAGATCGTTATAAATAAGTATAACTTATTCACAACGCACCAAAGTATATGTTACTTAATTTATAAGAATTTACGTATGAAGTTTTAAGGCTATGAACCTCAAATTTTTAAAAGGTTAAGGGACTTTATTTTTCAAGTTATGGGACTTGATTCTTAAAGGAAGAAATGAATTGATTTAAAAGTATAGAATACTTGATTTGGAAAGAATTGATTTCTTGCCATTTTAAAGATAAGAGACTTGATTTCTAAAGGTTAAAGAAGCTTGATTTCAAAAGTTAAGAGAATTGAAGTATTTTGAATGCTATGTGATTTGATTTGAAAGTATAAGTCTCTTGGTTATAAAAGGAATGAATTTGTCTAAGACATAAAGAGTTATAACGGCTTTATGGGAAGTTGGTTATAACAACTTTATGGAAGATTAAAAGAATGGTTTTCTTCAGTAATGTAAGCAAAGAAATGATTTGAAATAAAGAAGGGCAAATTGTTTTAAAGGTACCAATTGCTTAAGGTTTTAAAGAAAGAAGTCACTTGAATTAGAAGCCTATAAATGTATTTCTAAAAGGTATTGTGACTTGTCTTGAAAAGTAGATATGACTTGATACTACGGTTATTAGTATCTTGGAAGTTTTATTTGAAAGAGAATCATTTTAAAGGAGTAGAGGCACGTAGTACGTTGAGTTAAATTCCCGGATTTTATAATGACATGTTAGTGCCTTAAGTAAACAAAAATGAGAGTGTATATGAACAAGCTAATAAGAAGTTAGGGGATTTCTTAACTTGCTTATGTAATGTATGATAAACCGGTGGTGCTTATGTTATGTATGGTAAGCCGGTGGTGCTTATGTTATGTATGATAAGTCGGTAGTGCTTATGTTATGTATGATAAGTCGGTAGTGCTTATGTTATGTATGATAAGCCGGTAGGGCTTATGTTATGTATGATGGCCGGTTGAGTTAGGGTAAGAGTATAAATGAGGGGTAAACCCCCAAGACGTTATACCACCTTCTCCAGGGTAAGAGTATAAATGAGGGGTAAACCCCCAAGGCGTTATACCACCTGCTTCAGGGTAAGAGTATAAATGAGGGGTAAACCCCCAAGACGTTATACCACCTGTTCCGTGGATTTGCTACCCATGATGCGAGGAATACCTCATGCGAGTCCTTATGGGCTTATGCGGGTGAAATAGTCCCATGCGGGCGGGTACAACCTATGCGATGAATACCTCATGCGGGTCCTGAGGACCTATGCGGGTGAAATAGTCTCAGGTGTAGGATTGCTTAATGATACTGCGGGCGGGTAGCCCTGCTTTGATCATGAGCCTCCTATTTTTATGCAGTATACCTTTATGGGCAGACTTATGTGATTTTATCGCGTTCCAGATTGGGCCGGGCAGTATACCTTTATGGGTAGACTTATGTGACTCTATCGCGTCCCAAATTGGGCCGACAGTATAGGCGTTCCTCCATAAAGGGACGGATTAGGTTATGCAAGATACGTAAGTAATATGTTTATGAACTTGATGAGTTTTCAAGTATGTACGTAAGAATTTGACTATACTCTTATGGAAAAATGGGAAAAGATAATAAGGTACGATTAAGTTCACGAGATGGAAATGACACGGTAGGATCTGGTATTTACCCTTTCTTTATACTTGCCCCTGTCATTCTTTTGTACAGTTATGATTTGTTACTGTACCTTATTTTCCGTTCCATATTAAATTGTTGTATCGACCCCGGCCGAGCTGCGTTAATGTCCGCGAGTTAGGTACGATTGTGGATCCGCGAGCTTAGGACCCTGGTTCAGCATTTTGAGATGGCTCCAATGTCCCGAAGTTGTCATGGCTATGTATATTCAGGGGTACGGCGGGGCCTTGTCCCGTCATAGTATTTGTTCAAATCTTAGAGGTCTGTATTCATCTGTGGGCTAGACTGGCTAGAGTTGTTTGACATTGTTAAACAGTGTAGACCCTTTCGGGTAATTTTTATGTTATGGCAGCCTTATCGGCTTGGCCTTAGTTTAAAAAAAAAAGAGTGTTATTTATCTTCCGCAGTTTATTATGTTGTATGATTATAAGGGTGCCCAGGTAGGGCACCAGTCGCGGCCCGGGGTTAGGTCGTGACACGGGGGGAGCATGCGCTTCCAGCTGGTTGGGACGAGTTCTCAAAGGCATTTCTTACACACTTCTTGCCTTCGCAGATGATTAGAGCTCGGGCAGATAGATTTATGATGTTGAGGCAGAACGGGCGGACGGTTCGGGAGTACAACATAGAGTTTGACTCGTTGGCTCGGTATGTCCCCGCTTTAGTGGCAGACATGGAGGATAGAGTGCACCTCTATGTCACAGGGCTCGATGATTATTTAGCTGAGGGTTGCACGGGTGTAGCTCTTCAGCCGGACATGGACATTGCCCGCATGCAGGCTTATGCGCAGCAGACTGAGGAACGTAGAGGTCGACGGAATGACCAAGATCAGCAGAAGAGGGCTAGGACAGCAGGGTCCTTTGGTAACTTTCAAGCGGCGGCCTCGGCAGATCGATATGCACCTCCGCTTGACAGAGTGGTCCTCCGCGATCTTGAGAAGTTCGGGGTATTCAGGAGCTGGTCAGAGCTCCATGGCTTCTGGTTCACAGATATACATAGGTTCTAGCCAGCCGGATTCATTTTTCCCTCAGTGTTCACGATGTGGCAGGCGTCATCCCGGGGAATGTCGTCTTTTTACTGGTGCTTGTTTTACCTGCGGCCGTCAGGGCCATGTGATGAGAAAATGTCCTAGTAGGAGGGATACAGGTGGAATGACTCAGCCTACCGGATCAGTTACGGGTTCATCGCCTTATATAGCTAGGCGCCCTGCAGGGCAGGATTATGCTTAGCGCGGCAAAGGGAAGCGGAGCAATATTTACAGGTATATCTTCAACCCTTTAGAGACTAGTAAGTGTTATACTCGGATAGTATTGTGTTAAATTGTGTTTAAGATAGCCTGGTTAGTAGAAAGGGTAAGTTTGGGGACATGGTGATTATGAACCGTAGAATTTTGATAACCGTAGAGACCTTAGATGTAAGTAGTCACGAGTAAAAGATTTTACGGTGGATATTAGTCGAAGTACGTTATATGCGTGGAGTATTGGTGTGATAATTCCATGGGTTGTGTGGAATGAAAGTGGTAGCTTTCATGACGTGAATAAGTAAGATTGTTCCAGACGGGAACAAGAGTTTGGTACGAAATGGGTCGGGTTGAGGACCATTCACGGGTCAACCCGAAGCCCGGAATGAAGTGGGGTCACGAGGGTGCAAGGCCCAAGTCTACGCATATAACTCTTGTTTGAAAATGTGATAGTTGAGATTAGGTGAGAATGTCCATAATTTCTTATTTGGAAATAAGATTATGTGAGATTATGTGAGAATGTCCAAACACTTCCCGCTATATGATAGGGTCACGAGGGTGCAAGGCCCAAGTCTAGGTAACCATTGTACAAGTTTGTAGACGCGTTCGACCAGAACCGGGTCGTGAAGGCTGAGAATGACCTTAAAAGGAAATTGAAGCTAGTGAGATGACCAAGTTTGGAGGTGGTAACTCCAGGGTTTTGAAAAAGACTGAAGCGATGACTGAAGTATGGTACGTATACTAAAAGGAGTTCGGTTGTACGAGGAGAGTACGACGAGTAAGAAAATGAGCGAACATGTGTTAAAAGTATGGGAGTGATTATTTATATGAAGTAAAAGTGCGAAGAGAGTATCCTTTAGACCATGAGTGGGAGTTAATTATGATGTTACACTTTAGAGGTGATTCCTCATTGGCTTGGATTTAAGTATTGCGTGTGTGTTATATTATGGTCATGTGTGGCATAATTGGTTTTGTAAGTATAGTAGTGAAGACTATACTGGCGCATGTATGGTTGGAGACCTTGAAGGAACATTCAGGATGAATGTTTCTAAGGGGGGAAGAATGTTACACTCCGTAGTTCCAGGGTATGTATGTGAGGACGTACGTACGAGAATACGACATTAAGATTGGAAAGGAAGAAAGATTTGATTTTTCCGACGGAAAATTTTCCGGTTTTTGTGAAGGAAAAGGTTCGTAAATGGGAATTGGATTCCCAGATTTGGTATTTGGACTATGGACTTGTTTCCATTTCGGTTTTGGTTGTTTATAGGGGCAGAATTTTATACGTCCGTTTAGGCGTGTAATCCCCTTCTTTAGTTGTTGAATTGTTGCGCCTTAAATGTGGCATGTTGGTTATTGTTTTCGGCCTTGAAAAAGGTGGAAAAGTATGTAGAAACGGGGGAAGTGTTGCCCGATTTTCCGTAGAATAAGAGACTCTATACTTAGAATATTCTACGTTTGAAGCTAGAAGTTAATAGACGTATTATGGCCATTTTAGGGTTGAAGTACTACGTATAGCGTATTCTACTTAAGGGATGTAATAGCTATCAAGACTAAAGTACTTGGAGCATTTTGCTACTTGTCGATAATCGTCGCGAGGTATGTGAACCTCTTCCTCCTTTTGGGCATGATTCTATGTATGAAATATACATGTGGTGTTATTTCATGATTCCTTCTACTCTTAGAAGTTAAGAGGTATGTATGTTGTTTTATTCTATGTGAAAGTTATCCTAAGTTCTTACCAAGTCTTATGGGGGATGTTGGTAAGAGTCGTTAGGAAGTATTTGGAGTCGAGTTGACTTTGCTAATTTACTACACGAATGGGAATAAGTATCGAACAAGCCATTGCAGCTTTAATAAAAGAAAATGTATCGACAATCAATTAAATTAAAATGAGTAGAATTCTCCATCTGCATAGAAGCTAAGATAAGACAAAATTGTATTACATTTTCTAGATCATGGCTGCTTAAATAAGATCGTTATAAACAAGTATTGATTTCTTGATTTCCAAAGTAAGAAACTTGATTTCTAAAAAAATTAAGAGACTTGACCTTGAAAGATAAGAGACTTGATCTTGAAAGATAAGAGACTTGAGTATTTGAAGTTATGAAACTTAAACTATTTTGAAAAGTATATTGTTACTTGACTGTAAAAAGGAGAAATGTTTTGTTTAAAAAGGGAAGGCATGGTATTGTCTTGGTTTGTTTAAAAGGATGGTTTAAAATATTATGGTTGATTTCACACCGAGTTCCAGGGATGGGTCGGGACATGTACACCTTACGATTTCACACCGAGTCCCAGGGATGGGCCGGACATGTACACCTTATGATTTCACACCGAGTCTCAGGGATGGGCCGGGACATGTACACCTTACAATTTCACACCGAGTCCCAGGGATGGGCCGGAACATGTACACCTTTCGATTTCACACCGAGTCCCAGAATGGGCCGGGACATGTTATACGTGTTATACGACGGATACGATTTCACATCGAGTCCCAGAATAGGCTGGGACATGTTATACGTGTTATACGATTTATATGACTTTACACCGAGTCTCAAGGATGGGCCGGGACATGTACACTTTATGACTTTACACCGAGTCCCAGAAAGGGGCCGGGACATGTTACACATCTTATGACTCTTGTTAAAGGAAAATGGGGCACGGTTGAGTTTCAGTTTTGAAAAAAAAGGGTAAAGGACTTGATTTTCTTTGGTGTTTATTATTTCTAAAGGGCTCTGTATACTGTATTTTGGTTATCATGCATGTCTCCTGTTTTTATAGGCTTCTATGATTTCATTCTGATCTTTCGTTTCATATACTTAGTACTGTTATCGACCTCCTTGAAGTGCGTTCATGCCGCAGGTAGAGGTACACTGTTGGCTGATCCTCGCTCATAGGGTCACAGTTTCGCAATTTGGGAAGCTTCGTTTCTCCGGAGGCTTATCTTTTGGTATAGTCCCCTGTCATTGTAGGTACTTGTACATTCAGGGGTATGGCGGGGCCCTGTCCCGTCATAGTTGTTGTTACACTCTTAGAGGTCTGTAGTACTGTTGTGGGCATGACTTGTAAAGGATAACTGTTCGGGTTTTATATATATATGCAGAAAGGTGACCTTATTGGTTAGCCTATTTCTTCTTTAATGTTGTTCCATGTCTATGAGTTTTATTTCCGCTGATTTTCATTGATGTTTTATCACTAGGGTGCCCGGGGTAAGGCACCAGTCACGAGCCCGAGGTCGGGTCGTGACAATAATTCCCTAATAGTGTTTTTGGGATTGAATCCCATGGATATTATATGTATACGCACGACTTGTATTGAGATCATGTGAGATAAGTCCATGATTGTGATTGTGATTGTATTGAGATCATGTGAGATAATTCCATGATTGTCATTGTATTTAAATCATGTGAGATAAGTCCATGATTGTGATTGTGATTATATTTAGATCATGTGAGATAAGTCCATGATTGTATTTAGATCATGTGAGATAAGTCCATGATCGTGATTATAGTTAAGATTATGTGAGAATGTCCATAATTCATTATTTGAAAATGTTATAGTTGAGATTATGTCAGAATGTCCATAACTCTTGTTTGAAAATGTGATAGTTGAGATTATGTGAGAATGTCCATAACTCTTGTTTGAAAATGTGATAGTTGTGATTATGTGAGAATGTCCATAACTCTTGTTTGAAAATGTGATAGTTGAGATTAGGTGAGAATGTCCATAATTTCTTATTTGAAAATAAGATAATTGAGATTATGTGAGAATGTCCATAATTTCTTAATTTTGAAAGTGGGATAGTTGGGATCTTATTTCATGATTCTTGTTTGAAGAAAAAAAGTATATTTGAAACCATGAGTGCGTCCATGATTATGTTATAAGTCTCGTTTTGAAAAGGTACTCTTCTGCTATATGGCACGATTGTATCTGGTATTTGATTTTCATACTTGTCCCTGTCATATTTGTCCTGTTATGAGTTTATTTACAGTACCTTATGTTCACATACTTGGTACATTATTGTTGTACTGACCCCCCTTTCTCCAGGGGCAGCGTTCATGTCTGCAGGTCTAGGTATTCAGTTGTGGATCCGCGAGCTTAGGATCCTTGTTCAGCTTTATTGGATAGCTCTAATGTTCCGGAGCTTGTCATTATTGCTAGGTATATTCAGAGGTACGGCGGGGCCTTGTCCCGTCATAGTATTTGTCCAAAATCTTAGAGGTCTGTTTCATATGTGGGCTGGACTGGCTAGAGTTGTATTTACATTGTTGAACAGTGTAGACCCTTTCGGGTGACTTATATTATGGTAGCCTTATCGGCTTTGCCTTTTTTTAAGAAAAAAAAGTGTTATTTATCTTCCGCGGTTTATTGTGTTGTATGAATAGAAGGGTGCTCAGGTAGGGCACCAGTCGTGGGCCCGGGGTTCAGGGCGTGACAATTGTATTATCATTCATGTATTGTCATTTGCATTACATTCATATATTGCCTTAGACCATTTGTGCTATGCATACTATTATATATATGTAGGGGATATAGGGAAAAGAGGGAAATGCGTTATATACGCACAACACATGCAGCTGGTACAAACTATCATAAAAGTGCCCTAAGAGGCCAATATTGAAGCCTATGTGGCTTGTCTGTGTGACCGATAAAACTCGATGCCCACAGAGGCGGTTATGGGAAGTAGGATTCATGTGTGGACATTAGTATACCGCATTTGCATCATGAATATATTCATTAATCATTAATATGATAATGAGATAATGCCCACAGAGGTTGTTACGGTAAAAAAGATGCCCAAATGAGGCTGATGTATATGTATACAGAATTGTGCATGACATTTAAGCATTTACTATTGGTCGGTTGTTTCAGTTATTGTTATATCGATGTTATGCTATTATTCATTCCTGAAATACTCAGTACATCAGTATTACTGACGTCGCTTTTGTCGGGGGACGCTGCATTTCATGCCCGCAGGTTTGCATAGGCAAGGTGACTGCCCACGCTAGTAGGTTGTGAATTCAACAGATTTTAGAGCACTCCTCTTGTTTCAGAGTGTCGGTCTATTTTGGTACGATAATTTTTGCATGTCTGTGTGGGTATGGCGGGGCCCTGTCCTGACTTTTTTATGTCGTATACTCTTTAAAAGCTTGTAGATGGTGTCATGTGGGTGTAGTGTAGTAGACTGTATGGTCTTGTCGGCCTTTAGGATGTATAGATATATAAGTTGGTTTTCTGGATAAAGATTTCACATAGTTTTTTTCGTCTTAGTCCGTAATTAATTATGATAAGATGTTAAATATATGAATGGCGGTACCCGGCGAGTGGGATTCGGGTGCCCGTCGCGGTCCTCTGGTTTGGGTCGTGATAAACTTAGTATCAGAGCATATTTGTCCTAGGGAGTCTACTAGCCGTGTCTAGTAGAGTCTTGTTTATGTGTATGTTGTGCACCATACTTATAAACAGGAGGCTGTCTGATATTTAGGAATGGTTTTCATTCTTTCATCTCATAAATTGTGCAGTAGAGCTGAGTCTTAAGAATCCGAGTTTAACTCGCATCTTATATCGCTTTAGTAATAATGATTACCGAAAAGACTTCAGTTAGTTCATATTCGTATCTGATAAATGAGTGACTTTTACCAGACAATGATACACCGTAAGAAGAAGTACTATTGTAAAAAGTTTCGAGATTATGAGAAGTTGTCTCACGCGTATATGAAAATAATAATGCAAGCCTGGGAAGCGAAACACTTGCTTTAGGAATGAGTAAATTAAAGGAGGTAATACGCACCAGAACACATGAGTTTGTAATGATTCTCCTTGTAGACCTTATGAGTAGAATGCTCTCTAGTGAGACAAATTCGTCAAAGTATAAGAGTAAGTTTCTTCCCCAGGTATTGACGAATCTAGTAGTACCAGGGGAGTTGTGAAAACTCATGTATCATTAGTCCTACCCCCGTCTCCGTCTGATTAGTATGTAAGGAGACCGGTACAGGTATTGAATTAATTGGTTGTCCCTGAGGAACGATTTCATCCTAGAGCATATGATGGAGATAGACCCTTGGGGGAGTCAAAGGGCTTATAACCTAGTGAGTTTATTAGTCAGGGAGCGCCTATATTTAAAAGGGGCAAATATGCCAATATCTCAGGATCAAAATTGTGAAGGTTAAATGAGATTGCCCTGACCATCTTATAGTTAGTGTAGTGATGAGCGTATGTTGGATTATACCAATTGATGATATGAAAGATTACAGAGGTTCCTATCGCTATCCTAGAGCAACAAGTCCGCAATTGGAGGACTAAGAAAGTAACCTCCGTGAGAGTTCTATGGCGAAACAAGAATGTAGAAAAAGTGACGTGGGAAACAGAAGAGGAGATGAAGTATGATTATATCATTAATGCTTAATGACCATGAGAGGTCCGACATAAGGATGAATGTTATATTATCTGGCACGTAAAGCGGTGTATGTGTTTTCTGGCTACGCGACAAGGATTAGCTATGTCACCCCAACATTCGAGAACGAATGTTTCTAACGGGAGAAGGATGTAACATCCCGTACTTTCGGATCATAGTTTAAGTCGCTAGACATGTGTAAATAGACACGAGCATTGAGAAAATTTATGTTACATATATGTATGATAATAAAGAGGTTAGCATATAAAAGGATAAAATTCTGAAATAATTTTTAGACGTAATAAGTGAGACGACAAGGAGTGGAAAATAAATTTGCTGCGTGCACAAAAAGGTTATGAACTAGTGTCATATCGTACAAAGTATGACATTGAAGATATGAAGGTCTTATAAGTTATCAAGGTTTAAGTGATTTGGGATCACATGATTAATTATGTGTGCGATTGATAAATTTTATGGAGGCAAGTCCTAATTAAATCATGGTGGCACATTAATGTGCATGTGGCGTGAATGTGGGTGTGTGTGGCATTAAGCTACATAACTCCACCGTCATTTTTTTTTTTTTTTTGGTAAATGCAAATATTATTACTAATAATGAAAAGAAAGGTGGCTACAATCAGTCATTGAGGGTTCTCAATCCTCAACGTAATATAAACAAGAAATGAAGAGAGGAGGGGTGGTCACTCAAAATGTGCCATTACAAGAGGGGATTAAGTCATATAGAACTCTATAAGATGTTGTTTTAATCTTTGCAATGACCACCTCTGCCGGTATGCTTGTGCCTTCAAAGAGCAATGTATTTCTTGTCTTCCAAATCTCATAGACCACTATGCAAAAGGCAAGCAAGATAGATTTGGCTCGGATGCCTGTCCCACGGTGGTCTTTCTTGATCCACTTAAGAGAGCTTTCAATAATTGTCATTTCTCTTCTGATACCCAACCAATCCCTTATGCTTTTCCAAATCAAGCGTGTGTAGGGGCAAGAAAAGAAGAGATGCTCCCTTGTCTCATTAGCACGCTTGCAGAACCCGCAAGACTTATCCTCCAAGTTTAGATATGAAAGAGTGTCTTTTGTAGCTAACCGCTTTCTGCAAGTGAGCCAAACTGTGAAGGAGAACTTGGGAGGAATGAAGCCCTTCCAAATTTGTGACATCCAAAGCTTTTTATCTTGCTGAATGCGCAAGATATCATACACGAGGCTAGAATTAAATTTTCCGTTGGTACAACACTTTTCCAAGTGATAAGCGTCGCGCCTTGGCTACCAAAGATAGAAACAAATTTGTCGCGGATCCCACAAACTTTTTTGAATAAGGGGGAGTCCCTAGGACGTACCTCATAATCCCAAAATGATAGACCTCTCAAATAGTAGCTATTGATCCATTGGACCCATAAGGAATCTGCTTCAGTGTGAGTTTACCAAATGGTCTGGGATAGCAAGGCATGGTTCCATTCTTTGATGTTCATAAGTCCCAAGCCTCCTTCGGATTGGGGCAAACAAATGACATCCCAAGCTACTCTTGGTGGTTTACCTCCCCATAAGAATTGAATGCATGCAGACCGTACCTTGTTGAGGACAGTGGCGGGAATAGGAAGTGCCCGGAACTAAAAACTCTCAACCCCTTGGATGACCGACCTGATAAGTTTCAGCTTACCCGCATAAGATAACGAGTGATGCCCTCATTTTTGAATGTAATCCGATATTGCACTAGTGAACGGTGCAAACTGATCTACCGAGACTGAAATTGGGGACAAAGGGATCCCCAAGTACCGTACCGGAAAGCTTCCAATGCCGAAACCCACTCTGGACAGAATCAAGTCACGTACTGTTTCATGTACTCCTGATATGTAGACATTGGATTTAGTTGGGTTAAGAGTTAACCCTGAGACAGCCTCCAACTCTTCAAGACACTCCATAAGAATCCCAACAGAAGATACATCTCCTTTGGCAAAAAGCATGAGATCATCCGCAAATGCAAGGTGAGTAATGCCCAATCTCTTACACTTTGGATAATAGGAGAATGCACTTGCCGTTGCCTTAAGTTTAAGCATCCTTGAAAGGTAT
The DNA here is from genome assembly GCA_029844215.1 of Przewalskia tangutica. NCBI lineage: Eukaryota > Viridiplantae > Streptophyta > Magnoliopsida > Solanales > Solanaceae > Przewalskia > Przewalskia tangutica. The sequence goes on from CM056734.1 coordinate 67,046,748, forward strand.
TCTATGCACAAGATAAAGAGCGAAGGGGACATAGGATCACCTTGTCTTAAGCCGCGCTTTCCTTTGAAGTAACCATGTAGCTCCCCGTTGATTGAAAGAGAGAAAGAGGTTGAGCTAACACATTCCATAATCCATCTTACAAATCTGTCCGGAAATTTTAGACCTCTTAGTACCGACTCAAGGAAGCTCCAAGAGACCGTATCAAATGCTTTCCGAAGATCTACCATAAGCATACACCTTGGTGAGACTCTGACTCTATTGAAACCTCTCACAAGCTCTTGTGCAACAAAGACATTGTCCATCATGTTTCTTCCTTTCACAAAAGCCCCTTGAGATTTGTCAACAAGAGTAGGAAGAACCCTTGCCATTCTATTTGCTAAAATCTTCGTTATGATCTTGTAGACTACATTAGTCAATCCAATAGGCCTAAAATCATTTACCTTGGGATCCCGATCAGTCTTGGGCAGGAGGGTAATTATGGTATGGTTCACCTGCTTCAAAAGAACTCCGGATGAGAAGAACTCTTGAACACTTCTTACTACGTCTTGCCCCACATCTCTCCATCTATTTTTGAAGAAAGCAGCCGAAAAACCATCCGGGCCAGGTGCCTTATCATTGCCTATATCGGAAAGGGTTTCCCAAATCTCCTTTGGGGAGATAAAATGCAAAAGTTGTAATCCATCCCCCTCACTTAGTTTCGGGCCAGAGTTGAACACTTCGGGATCAAAGTTGGTAGTGGATCTGGATGTGCCTAAAAGGTCTTTGTAAAATTCCACAAGTAATTCTCTAACTTCCCTGTGAGATGTTGTGATAGAACCATTGGCCTTGACAAGGTAGTTGATTGAGTTCCTGACATTACTCCTCTTGGTCAAGCTGTGGAAGTATTTGGAGCATCTATCACTTCCAAGCAAGTGTTTCTGCCTCGACTTTTGCCTTATGAAATGTCTCTCAGCCTCCAGTAAGGTGTTTGCTTTTGCTCTTGTGGACTTAACCTTGGTTTTTAGCTCTTCATCAAAGGGATCTTCCATATGCGCATTGATAGCCTCCTTAAACTCAATGTTTGCCCCATTTGCTCTTTGTTCAATGCTTCCAAAATCACTTATGTTCAATACCCGCAATGGTTGCTTCAATGCTTTCAATTTAGAGGCCAGAACGAATTGAGCAGTTCCCAATATGTCTTGTCTCCAGCAAGAAGTCAATATGTTGTCGAAGGCTGGATGAGATAGCCACATATTCATGAACTTGAAAGGCCATTTCCCAACATTATAGGATGCAATAACCGTAGCTATCACGGGACAGTGGTCCGAGACAGGTTCCATAGGCAAGTAATTGGCCGTGCAATCAAGGGTCAAATCACTCCAATGTTGATTCATCATCACTCTATCAAGCTTTGAACAAATCGTACCATTCGTCCAAGTGTAGAAAGAACCGGAAGAAGGGGTGTCTTCTAGTCCATGAGCATTCCTGAATTCTCCAAGATCCCTAAGTGCATAAGGCGTGAGAGGAGGACCCCCCGCCTTATCATGTGGGTAGCAATAAGTGTTGAAATCTCCCATAATCATCCAAGGCTTAACAATGCCAATGCCCAAGTGAGTAAGATGATGCCAAAGCTTCCTTCTATCCGGGATGCTATAAACCGGGTACACAAATGTGGTAAGGAATGACACTTGTGTTATATTACATCTTGCCTGGACATGGATATGCTGAGAATCCATTCCAAGCACTTCACAACAAACTCTGGAGGGATCCCAAAGTAAAAGCATTCTTCCACCATCAACGAAATCTAAGTTTGAGCAAAGATTCCAAGCTTTGAATCTTTGAGTAGCAAAAGATTCCGTCCTTGCCCGAGAGAATTTAGTTTCCAACAGACAAACCATTGCCACATCATGCTGTTTTGTGAGGCTACACACAAGAGCTTGTGTGGCTGCCCTATCCCTTTGTCCGCAAAGACCACGGACATTCCAACAAAGTACTTTCATTAGGAAACAAAAGAGGTTTTGTTAGCACCTCCGCGCTTTGCTGCCTTTGCCTTACCACTGCCTTTCGCCGTGTTTTTCTTTGAGATTACTTCCTTCCATCCCTCCTCTTTGTTGTTGGAAGCCATAACATGTGTCTCATCCAAGCTATGTATCCCGCGTTCAAAATTTATGCACCGTGATGCAAGATTAGAATCCTCCGAAGAATTCTTGTAGGTTCCCTTATCCAATGAAGGTTGCGGGTTTATTGGCATTTCAGAATCAGGCTGCCTTGTATCCTTTCTCATTCTATCATGTTGCGCAATGCCATTATGTGGTAGAAGCCTCTATGCCCCTACTTGAGGATCCCGCAAGCTTGATGATCCATGTTGACCCAAAACCGGAGGAACCGCAGCATGTGTAGCATTCCCCATACTTCCGGGAACAAGAGGTGGTATTTGCACACTTTCTTCAGTATCCATCAAGTTATCATTAACAGAGGGATGTTGAGAAGGTGGTGGATAAGAGGTAGGAAGGTTGGTTCCACCCGAAGTTCTATTGGCAATCGGACAAGTAGAACCACCCTCTTTGCTAGGGGGTACCATTGGATTGTGTTTATTAGAAGCTTCTTCAGTGTTCGCATCATCCCTCAGCTTTCTACACTTCAAGTGATTGTGTCCAAAAGCCGCACAATGATAGCAAAAGTCCGGATAGTTTTCATAGTTCACCCTTTGAGTATACCTTCTATTGTCGGGCAGCCTGACAACAAATTCCTTCACCGGTTCTTTGCTAACATCAACTTCAACTAATACTCTTGCATAGTTCATTTTTGACCTTTCCTTAGTAAATTGGTCAGTGTATAGAGGTTTTCCTACACGTGAAACAATCTTGCTAAGGCCCGTTGCACTCCAAATAGAGAGGGGAATGTCAGGGAAGGTGACCCAAATTGGAATGTCCATGAATAAGTCATCAGTTATTAGAACTCCCTTATCAATAGGCTTAAGCATCATAGTTTTCCCGTAGACCATATAAGGGCCACCGTGGAGTACATTTGTGCGTTCTTCCTCCGTCATGAATTTGAAGACAGTCCAACCTTTGCCATATGGTATAATACGACACTTCACTCCCCATCCCTTCACAATGGAATTCAATGCCTCTCTTCCCGGGAAAGGACCCGTGAAGCAACCTATAAGGCAATATCCCCATGTTTCAATGAATGGAACTTCGTCCTCAACTTCTATTTCAATTTCCTCTCCTTGTTGTTCAATGAATTGTAACTTCATACCCTTTGCTTCAAGCCTAGTACTCGCAAAGACTCCAGCATAAGTTCTCTTAGGGGGTAGGGGACCTTTGCCATGATTCTGGGGTATAGTTTTATGTGTTGTACTAACAGGTGGAGTTTCATGTTTTTCTGGAGATGTATTTGTGGGTAAGTCATTAGAAGGTATTTCTGGAGGTATAGACAGAGGGGGATGGGTAGTTGGAAGAGAACTAGGGCCCGCAATAGATGAGAGGATTCGCGTGCCATTAGGGAGGGTATGTAATGTGTTATGGGTTTCAGAAAGAATAGATGGTAGGGGGATAGAAGTGGTGAGGTATTAGGAATTTCAGGAAGTAATGAAGAGGTATTGGATGAGAGAGGGTTGTTGTTAATGACTCTTCCCGTGCCCAAGGTCGAATTAAAGGCAAAGGTGTTGTTGCGTGTCTGAGATGGGTTCCACTAAGCAAACTTGCTAAAGTAGGGAAGGATTCATTGTTGACACTTAAAGAATTCAGAGGTTGTTGTCCCATAAAGTTAGAAGGCTCATTGATTCCCGCGGCATTTGATTCTGTCACATTGGCTCCCGCGTCATTAATGTTCATAGAGTTCCTAGATTCCTTGGAAATAGAAGTCACTTCGTTTCTCACAATTGACCTTGGTCTTTGCATAACATTAATATTCATTGACTCATGGACATCCGCCTCACACGTCTTGGTATTCTGCCCATAGTAAAGACCCGTTGTTGAAGAAGGCACTTTGGTACCCGCGGCATTAAATTGCGACGCCTCAGCTCCCGCGACATTAATGTCGGACTCATTAGATATCTCCTCATACGTACCAATTTGCCTTGGTCTTTGCATAACATTATTGTTCATTAAGCCATAGACTTCCGCATCACACGCCTTGGCATTACGATCAGTGTATAGTCCCGTAATTGAAGAAGGCACCTTGGAACCCGAAACATTAAATTGTGACGTCTCGGCTCCCGCGACATTAATGTTAGACTCCTTGGATATATCTTCGTACCTACCAATTTGCCTTTGTCTTTGCATAACGTTATTATTCATTACCCCCTGGACTTCCTCCTCACACGCCTTGGCATTCTGATCAATGTAAAGTCCCGTAATTGAAGAAGGCACCTTGGAACCCGAAGCAATAAATTGTGACGCCTCGGCTCCCGCGACATTAATGTTAGACTCCTTGGGGATAGAGATCTCTTCATTCCTACCAACTGATCTTGATTTCTGCATAATGGGAATATTCTGAGACTCATGAACTCCCGCCAGACCCGCCTTGCCCTTCTGACCCATGCCCCGACACGGAATAGGAGGAGGAACTTCATTTCCCGTGGCATTAAAGTGTGATACCTTGGCACCCGCGACATGCTTCTTGGAAATAGGAGGAGTTTCTTCAATGCTAACAACTGAAAATGGTTCTTCCAAGACGGGATTAGTCTTAGCCCCATGGACCCCCTCCTGACCCGCCCTGAACTTCTGACCCGCACCTTGTGTTATACCCCGTATTTCCAGAGTATGTACGTGAGGGCGTACGTATAAAAGTTTAAGCCTTAAGTTAGGCAAGGATCGAAAGTATTTGTTCACAACTAGCGAAAAGAATCGTTTTCCGACGAAACGTTTTCCGGACTTTGCGAAGGGAAAATTACGGCTATGTCATTTATAATTTTTGCGGATTTTTTCGAGAGATGAAATATTTTGGACCAAAGAGAGGGCGACACTTGTCACCCTCTAGTGGGAGGTCAAGTTGGCCGAATGGTGCACGTTTTTTGCCATGTTTTGAGGCCTAAAACATGGGTAAATGTTTGTGAGGGATTTGTGGAGTAGGTTTAGGGTGCACTTGGGCAAATCTTGACCCTCCACTTGCCCCCCCCCCCCACTTGGCTTGATCTTGGCCATTGATCCTCCTATAAATACCCCCCCTTGTTGAAGACTTCTTCATCCACAAATGTTTTCTAAGTCTTGAAATCCCTCCTCCCTTCTTGTTGCTCTCGTCCAAGAGCTCCCCTCCTCCCCCTTTGAGAGGCCCTTGGCCGAGAGGTACCCCCCCTCCTAGTGGTGTTGGCCGAGAGGTACACCCCCCCTCTTGAGAGTTGTTCTCGTAAAACACCCCCCCCCCCCTTGGTAAAAAGTATTCTCCAAGTATTGTTACTATTCCAAAATACCTTAGCCTTATACCTTGTAGTATTCCAAAGTTACCTCTATACGTAGAGCCCGGAAATACTACCTTATATTCCTTTCAGTCACAAAACGAAACCCTAAGGAAAATCTTCATACTTGGTTGAAGTAGTAAGAAGAAGTTTCGTAGAACTTCTAAGGGTTGTTTGGAGCGGGTTGAAGTGCACGGAGTAGGAGCTAAACCTTGCTCAGGATCAACATTTAAACTTGGATAATTATGGGCTTATCGAGGTAAATATCTTGTCCCCCTATTGTAATTAGAGTTTACATACTGTTGAAGTATAAGAATTAAGTATAAGTTATATACAAGGAAGGTATATAAGAAGGGAATTGAATATTTACATAGGTGTATTCTGATGAGACTTGTGAAGTTTGACGGGTAGGGAAGTGCTGCCCAATTTTCCGTAGAATCTTGTATCTAGATTTATTCTACCGAGTAGTCTAGACATTGATAGACTTGTGTAACCGTTATAGGTTGAAGTACTGCGAGTAGCGTATTCTACTCGAAGGGTGGAAAAGGCTAGCAGGATTACAGTACTTTGGAGCTATTTGCTAATAGTCAATAAATCGTCGCGAGGTATGTGATTCTTCCTATCCTCTTGAGCATGATATTTTAAAAGGAATATATTTAGTACGGTAGACGTACGTGTGTTAACTGAACGTCGTTTTACGGCAATGTCTTTTGACTTAAGCCTGAATAATAAGAATCTTGAAGTATTTCAAGATAGTTAAGGAACCTTTTTGAAAGAAGAGTAACACTTGGTTTTAAAAGTTTTAAAAGCTTAAGAGTTATACTAGCTTTATGGGAAGTTAGGTATGATGACTTAAGAGAAATAAAAAGAATGGTTTATTGATTTTAGAAGTTAAGAGACTTGATCTTAAAAGATAAGAGACTTGACTTAATTGAATTAATATGAATTTTGTTAAAAAAGTGTGAAACCTCATTCGTGAGTAATGAGTACTTGGTTTTTAAAAGGAATAATGTTTTACTGATTTCGGAAATCAGAATAAGTATCGAACAAACCACAGCAGCGCTAATAAAGGGAAATGTTTTGACTAATTAAGTATTATTGAAACCAGTAGAAACCTCCATCTGCATAGAAGCTAAGATGAGAAAAAATGATATTACATTTCCTAGATCATGGCTGCTTTAATAAGATTGATTATGAACAAGAATAACCTACTCAGGTATAAGACATATGTTTCTCAAATTGTTTAAAAGAGAATTATATTCTTAAGTGATTAAGACTATGAACTACGAAACCTTTCGAAAATGAGAAACTTGAGCATTTGAAATTAGGCAAACTTGAACATTTGGAAAATAATGTTGTTACTTGATTTTACAAAAGGAAGTGTTTTGGTTTACTTAAAAAGATAGTCACTCTATTTTTATACTACGGGTATTGTGTGACTTTTGTAAAAGAAGCGGATCTTTTAAAGAGTTAATGTATAAAGTACTTTGGGGATAAAAACCCGAACTTGTTAAATAAAGTAGAAAGTACCTTGTGTGAATAACTTGACTTGTTGGTTTGATAAATAAACATGTTAGGATGCTACGTGTGTTAGTGTCTTGTAATGTTGTGTAAGGGCTTTCCTTGATTGTGCTTATGTTGTTTAACGATAAGTTATGTTAGTATTATATCACCACCTTGACTTGATCCCGGGGTTAAGCCTCCGACGCGGGTAGACTCGGTGATGCAGGACCATGATTCGAGAATACCTCATGCGGGTCCAGGACCTATGCGGAGCTACGAGAGTTCGTGTTAGTGTGCGGGGTTATACCTCACGCGGTCTATGTGGCCACGCGATCGCGAGTCCAGGGGCGTTGTCGGGAGTAGCTACCACCGACGCGGGAATACCTCACGCGGGCCTATGTGAGTGGCCTATGCGAGTCGGGAAGTTCCAGGACTAGACGCGCACATTAGATACTGCGCGAGAGTGGCGGCCGATCATGTGGCGGTCTAGACAGATCTCATGATACAGTTTATGACCTTGTTGGTACTGTGGGTTTTAGTAGTCGGCCATGCCTTCGTACTTACCCCGTACGGTTTTATTATGACACAGGTGGGACCTGGTTGTTACACCCCGTAACTCCAGGACATGTTTAAGAGAATGTATGTAAGGAACACAAGACTTGAAAAGGGCCGAAAGAAAGAATTGTTTTTTTTTCCGACGGAAAATCTTCCGAACGTCGGAAAGGAAAAATGTTCGTTGGTGAGAATTAGGTTCTCAAAATGCATTAATTGAAGAGTATGGAACTTATTATCATTATGGAAATTTATTTTTACAAATTTGGTCGCGTGGGGCCCACCCGAGGAATTTTACGTTTGGTGGGGCCCACGAGAGTTGCGGAATTTTATAGACGAATGGGAGGGCGACACGTGTCACCCTCCCACATGGCTTGGTCGAATTTTATGCAAGGGTATTATGGTCATTGACCATGGTAGAAGACCAAGTCTTGCTAATTATAGAGCTTGACATTGTTGACTTGTCAAAGGGCCACATGGGCTTGATCCTTGTGAAACTCATCTTAGCCACCCATTTGTTTAAGTCTTGACCCTCCATAGTGTTATAAATGCATACTAGTAGCAAGACTAGTTCCACACTTAGTCTTATTTCAAGAAAATATTAGAGAGCAAAGAGAGGGAGCTCACGGGTTCATGCAAAGTCCCACACAAAAAATTTAGTTTGTGATCCTTTATTCACAAGACTTAAACCCAAGGTCCCTAAGGGTATTGTAAGGATATCTCAATAGAAAGATTTCAGAAAAACGGCGTTTTCACGTTAGTCGCAAGGCGAAAACCTAGGGAGCTCTTCAACTTTGAAGTTGGAAATAGAAGAGGAGTTTTTCACAAGCTTCTAAGGGTTGCAAATAACGGATTGGAACGTCAAGAAAAGGAGTTGGAGTTGCTAAGGATCGACTTAGGGTTTTGGATCATTTTGAGCTTAAGAAGGTAATAATCTCCGTCTTGCTATATTAATTCGAGATTTCATGTTGTAGTAGTTAGAAATGATCATGTGGATTATATTATGAAGAATGATATGTGTTATGGAATATTTGGACGGAATCCGAAAGTTGCACGATTTAGCCTTTAAGATTGTAATTCAATTTAGTTACTAGTTTAGTCGTCGCATGTTATCTAAAGAGTTGATTAAGGTGGTTATAATTGCTAAGTTGTTTATGACTATATAACATGCTTGACCTAAGAACTTGGATTGAAAAGGAATTGGAAAGGTTGATAAGTTGTTGCACTTTTTGGCCGAATTGACATTTGCATTGTGGACTAGTTTAATGTAATTTGTGGGGCGGAATTTTACACGTCCTGTTAAGGCGTGTAATCCCCTTTGGTTAGCTAATTTGTTGGGCCTTAAATGTGGCGTGTTTGGTTATTGTATTCGGCCTTGAAAAAGGTGGCAAAGTATGTAGAAACAAAGGAAGTGCTGTCCGATTTTCCGTAGAATTTAGTGACTTAGCACTTAGAATATTCTACGTTCGAAGCTAGAGGTTAATGGACGTATTATGGCCAATTTAGGTTGAAGTACCAAGTATAGCGTATTCTACTTGACGGATGGAATAGCTAGCAAGGTTGAAGTACTTTGGAGCTTTTTGCTACTTGTCGATAATCGTCGCGAGGTATGTGAACCTCTTCCTTCCTTTGTCATGATTCTATGTATGAAATGTACATGTAGTAGTATTTCATGATTCCGTCTACTCTTAGAAGTTAAGAGGTAGTTATGTTGATTTACTCTATGTAAAAGCTACGTCTAAGAAATCCTAAGTCCTTACCATGTCTTATGGAGGATGTTGGTAAGAGTCGTTAGGAAGTATTTGGAGTCGAGTTGACTTGGCTAATTTACGGCACGAATGAGAATAAGTATCGAACAAGCCATTGCAGCGTTAATAAAGGAAAATGTAATGACAATTAATTATGCTAAAACAAGTAGAATTCTCCATCTGCATAGAAGCTAAGATAAGACAAAATTGTATTACATTTTCTAGATCATGGCTACTTGAATAAGATCGTTATAAATAAGTATAACTTATTCACAACGCACCAAAGTATATGTTACTTAATTTAAAAGAGTTTACGTATGAAGTTTTTAAGACTTTGAAACTTGTTTTCTTAAAAGTTAAGAGACTTGAAGTATTTTGAAAGCTATGTGATTTGATTTGAAAGTATAAGTCTCTTGGTTATAAAAAGAATGAATTAGTTTAAGGCATAAAGTTAGTATAGCGGCTTTATGGGAAGTTAGTTATAATAACTTTATGGGAGGTTAAGAGAATGGTTTTCTTGAAACATAAACAAGAAATGATTTGAAATAAAGAAGGGCAAATTGTTTTAAAGGTACCAATTGCTTAAGGTCTTTAAGAAAGAAGTCACTTGATTTAGAAGTTCAGTAATTGTATTTCTAAAAAGGTATTGTGACTTGTCCGTAAAGGTAGAGATGACTTGATACTACGGTTGTTAGTATCTGGGAAGTTTTATTTGAACAAGAGTCTTTCTAAAGGAGTAGCGTTGCGTAGTACGTTGGGTTAAATTCCCTGGCACTATATGACATTATCGACCCGCAGACGGGCCGCAAAGATACCTTTACGCGCACTATATGACATTATCGACCCGAGACGGGCCGGCAAGATACCTTACGCGCACTATATGATATTATCGACCCGCAGACGGGCCGGCAAGATACCTACGCGCACTATATGACATTATCGACCCGCAGACGGGCCGCAAAGATACCTTACGCGCACTATATGACATTATCGACCCAGACGGGCCGGCAAAGATACCCACGCGCACTATATGACATTATCGACCCGCAGACGGGCCGCAAGATACCTTTACGCGCACTATATGACATTATCGACCCGCAGACGGGCGGCAAAGATACCCACGCGCACTATATGACATTATCGACCCGCAGACGGGCCGGCAAGATACCTTACGCGCACTATATGACATTATCGACCCGAGACGGGCCTGACAAAGATACCTTGTGGCGCACTATGTGACTTTATCGCCCCGATTGGGCGGCATATAGGCGCCCTCCGTAAAGAGCCGGATTAGGTTATGAAAGATAAGTAAGTTAGTTGGTAATAAGCTTAATGACTTCTCCTAAGTATGTACGTAAGATATGGCTATAACTCTTAATGGAATGGAAAAGATAATGATGTGCAATTGAGTTCATAAGTGGTAATGACACGGCAGGATCGGGTATGTACTTTTTATACTTGCCTCTGTCATTCTTTTGTACAGTTATGATCTGCATTTCAGTACTTTGTTTCGCTCCATATTCGGTACTTGTTGTGATCGACTTCGGGGCCGTTTCAAATGTCCGCAGTTTAGGTATTACGCTATGGATCCGCGAGCTTAGGATCCTGGTTCAGCATTTTGAGATGGCTCCAATGTTCCGGAGTTGTCATGGCTATGTATATTCAGGGGTACGGCGGGGCCTTGTCCCGTCATAGTAGGTGTTCAAATCTTAGAGGTCTGTATTCACATGTGGGCTGGACTGGTTAGAATTGTAATTACATTTTTGGATAGTGTAAGCCCTTTTGGGTGATTTATATTACGGCAGCCTTATCGGCTTTGCCTTGGTTTTAAGAAAAAAAAAATGTGTTACTTATTTTCCGCAGCAGTTTATTATGTTGTATGTTTTAAGGGTGCCCAGGTAGGGCACCAGTCGCGTCCCGGGGTCGGGTCGTGACACTGGTGTTCATGTGTATTCCTTGGTGCTTTTATATCATAGACTGCCGGCAGTGAGGAAGGTATTCCACGGGCATGATTGATGTTGTGGGCGTGAGACCCATAGTTATATTTGAGTGATGACTTTGAGGGCGTGAGTCCCCGACTTGACATGATCGCTATTTATTGGAATCGTAGTTTGGTTATCATAAATGTCTCCCGCTTTATATAGACTACTATGATTTCATTTACGATTTTCGCCACATACTTGGTACTGCCAGATCGACCTCCTCGGGGCCGCTCATGCCGCAGTAGAGGTACACCGCCGTTGATCCCCGCCTTAGGATCACAGTTCAGCTTTGGGAATCTCCGCTTTCTTCGAGGCTTATCTCTCGTATAGTCCCCTCGTTGTAGGTACTTACATTCGTGGTATGGCGGCCCCGTCCCGCCATTGTTGTTATATCATTCTTAGGTCCGTAGTAATCGCTTGTCGGCAGAGTTTGTAATAGGGATGTAAATCGTCGATTCGTTATATATATATGCCGTAAGGCAAGTTTTCAGATAAACTGCTTTACACTTCATATTATTTCATGTCATGTTTTATATTCCGGACATTACTGACGATGTCTACTTGGGTGCCCGGTAGGCACTACCACGCCCGGTTCGGTCGTGACAATAGTGGTATCGAGCGCTTAATCCTCGGAAAGTGTCTGACCGTATCTAGTAAGTCTTGATTATCGGTGTTGTGCACCACACCAATAATCGTGAGGCTACGGATATTTAGGATTGGTTTCCATTCTTCTCACTCGAGATCGTGCTTAGAGTCGTGTTATAAGTTGGACCCTCTAACGTATTTCTTTCCTTACCGCTATGCCTCCGCGTAAGGAAACCCGGGCCGATGGCAAGGCAGCCGAGGAGTCGCGAGCAGAGCATGAGGTTACGAGGCACAGACCAATCATCACTGCGGTGCTTCATTCGGGGAGTTCTGCTACGTCGCTAGCCCCAACAGAGTTTAGTACGGCGGCAGCAGTTCCTACTACGGTCATGATATTTGAACCTTCAGTTCCACGACCAGTAGCAGAAAGTATGGATTGCAAAGAGACGCCCTTGTTACTAGCTAGGAATTTAGCAACCAGAGAGTATTTTATGTACCGATTTATCACGGGTCTTGATGACTATCTAAGAGAGGGTTGTGCAAGAGTAGCTCTTCAGTCAGGCATGAGCATGGCCTGCGTACGGGCTTATGCGCAGCAGGCCGAGAAACGTAGAGATCGACGGGTTAACCAAGATCGGCAGAAGAGGGCCAGACCGGCAGGGTCCTTTGGTAACTTTCGAAGCGAATTCAGTAGTTCGGAGAGGAAGGGGTGTTAGCCAGAGGAGGCCACCCCCACCTCGGTGTGGCCGTTGTGGTAAGTGTCATTATGGAGAGTGTCGTACTTCTTCGACAGCTTGTTTTACTTGCGGCCAGCAGGGCCATTTTGCGAGAAATCTGTCCGACCAGAGGTGGCGCGGATGTAGAGACTCAGCCTTCAGGATCAGCGGCTAGTTCATCACCTTTCCTAGCTATGCGCCCAGCAGGGCAGGATTGATTGGGACGGCAGAGGGTAGTGAAGCAGTAGATACAGGTATATCCTTAACCCTCTAGAGATTGTATGTGTGATAAGATAAGTGTATCTTAAGTGTTATGTTCAGATAGCATTGTGCTAATTGTGATTAGAAATCATGGTTAGTTCGAAGGGTAAGTTTGGGGATAAGGAAAGTGTGAGCCTTAGAGTTTTATACGTGGAGACCTTAGAGGTAAGGCCATCTCGAGTAAAAGATTAATATTTTTATGATTGACCCTTATCGGAGTGCATAGTACACGTGAGATATGTGATAAGTCCCTGAGTGGTATGAAATGAAAGAGGGTAGTTGAGCTAAGAAGACCACTAGGTTTTCGTGACTCGATGGTGAGATTGTTCCGGATCGGGGAACAAGAGTTTGCGTGATAGCGGGTCGGGTTGAGGACCGATCGCGGGTCAACCCGCAGCCTGCATTGTGGTGGGGTCAGTTCGGGGTGGTCCCGCCAGGTGGTAGGGTCACGAGGGTGTTAGGCCCAAGTTTAGTTAACCATCGTACGGGTTCATGGATGCGTTCGACCAGTAGTCGGGCCGATGAGGTCAGCCCATCTTGTCTTTTAGTCGAGACCGTTTACTCGGCAGAGGGTTATGCGTGATGTTATGTCAGGAAGGTTGTAAGGTTGCACGAGGTGCCTGCTTTCACCTTATGTCGCGATGGAGCCCGTTGCGCGCTATTTCTTCTCGGAAGTTTTACCAGCAGGTTAGGAACTGGTGAGTCTCAAGATCGCATTCGCCTCGGCCGTTGTTTGGATTTCGTGGTAGTGAGGATTGTTCCTCCCGCTGGGGAGTGTTTTATAGATACCATTTCAGTATTCAGAGATCGCCTTATGACGCCTTGTAGGGGCGGAAGTGTAAGTTGCCGGTCGATTGGTTCGATGTTGGCAAGGTTCAGATAGTTGGTTCATACTTGTTTCAGCAGGATGTGGGTAGGGTGAAGCTTGTACAGGAGAGGTTATTGACAGCTCAGAGTCAACAGAAGTCGTGGGGAAAATCGGCGACGACGCTTAGAGTTCAGGTTGACGGTGGGTCTTCTTGAAGGTACCACCCCAGAGAGGGTGTGACGAGTCTTAGAAAGCAGGGAAAACTTAACCCAAAGTACTTTTGGGCATTTTCAGATTGGTTGTAGGATAGGCCAGGTTGCCTATAAGTTGGCATTGCCATCCGACGTAGGGAGCAGTACGTCCGGTCCTTCATGTTGTTTTGTTCGGAAAGGTATCGGAGATCCATCCAGAGTGTTCCCCATGATGATGACCTAGTTGGAGGTAGTAACCCATAGATTTTGGAAACTGAAGCAATACCAGAAATGTGGTAAGTTATGAGAAAGAGTTCGAGTGTACGAGCAGGGTACGACGAGTAAGGGAAGAAGCGAGCATGTATTAAGAACATAGATGTGATCATTTCTTTTGAAAAGTGAAGGTGCGAAGGGAGTATCTTTTAGCCCTTGGGTGGGAGTTTTTGTGATGTTAGAGGTAATTCCTCGTGGACTTGAATTAAGTATTTGTGCGTGTGTTATTTTATGGCCAGGTGTGGCATGATTGTTTTTCGGAAGCATAGTAGTGAAGACTATACTGGCGCAGGTATGTTTTGAGACTTAGAAGGAACATTCGGGACGAATGTTTCGGCGAGGAGAATGTTATACCGTATTTCCGCAGTATAATGCGAGGGTGTACGTATAAAAGTTTAAGCCTTAAGTTAGGCAAGGATCGAAAATATTTGTTCACAACTAGCGAAAAGAATCGTTTTCCGACGAAACGTTTTCCGGACTTTGCGAAGGGAAAATTATGGCTATGTCATTTATAATTTTTGCGGATTTTTCCGAGAGATGAAATATTTTGGACCAACGAGTGGGCGACACTTGTCACCCTCTAGTGGGCGGTCAAGTTGGCCGAATGGTGCACGTTTTTGGCCATGTTTTGAGGCCTAAAACATGGGTCAATGTTTGTGAGGGATTTGTGGAGTAGGTTTAGGGTGCACTTGGGCAAATCTTGACCCTCCACTTGCCCCCCCACTTGGCTTGATCTTGGCCATTGATCCTCCTATAAATACCCCCCCCCCCTTGTTGAAGACTTCTTCATCCACAAATGTTTTCTAAGTCTTGAAATCCCCCCTCCCTTCTTGTTGCTCTCGTCCAAGAGCTCCCCCCTCCCCCTTTGAGAGGCCCTTGGCCTAGAGGTACCCCCCCTCCTAGTGGTGTTGGCCGAGAGGTACACCCCTCCCCCCCCTCTTGAGAGTTGTTCTCGTAAAACACCCCCCCCTTGGTAGAAAGTATTCTCCAAGTATTGTTACTATTCCAAAATACCTTAGCCTTATACCTTGTAGTATTCCAAAGTTACCTCTATACGTAGAGCCCGAAAATACTACCTTATATTCCCTTCAGTCACAAAACGAAACCCTAAGGAAAATCTTCATACTTGGTTGAAGTAGTAAGAAGAAGTTGCGTAGAACTTCTAAGGGTTGTTTGGAGCGGGTTGGAGTGCACGGAGTAGGAGCTAAACCTTGCTCAGGATCGACATTTAAACTTGGATAATTATGGGCTTATCGAGGTAAATATCTTGTCCCCCTATTGTAATTAGAGTTTACATACTGTTGAAGTATAAGAATTAAGTATAAGTTATATACAAGGAAGGTATATAAGAAGTGCTGCCCAATTTTCCGTAGAATCTTGTATCTAGATTTATTCTACCGAGTAGTCTAGACATTGATAGACTTGTGTAACCGTTATAGGTTGAAGTACTGCGAGTAGCGTATTCTACTCGAAGGGTGGAAAATGCTAGCAGGATTACAGTACTTTGGAGCTATTTGCTAATAGTCGATAAATCGTCGCGATGTATGTGATTCTTCCTATCCTCTTGAGCATGATATTTTAAAAGGAATATATTTAGTACGGTAGACGTACGTGTGTTAACTGAACGTCGTTTTACGGCAATGTCTTTTGACTTAAGCCTGAATAATAAGAATCTTGAAGTATTTCAAGAGAGTTAAGGAACCTTTTTGAAAGAAGAGTAAAACTTGGTTTTAAAAGTTTTAAAAGCTTAAGAGTTATACTAGCTTTATGGGAAGTTAGGTATGACGACTTAAGAGAAATAAAAAGAATGGTTTATTGATTTTAAAAGTTAAGAGACTTGATCTTAAAAGATAAGAGACTTGACTTAATTGAATTAATATGAATTTTGTTAAAAAAATGTGAAACCTCATTCGTGAGTAATGAGTACTTGGTTTTTAAAAGGAATAATGTTTTACTGATTTCGGAAATCAGAATAAGTATCGAACAAACCACGAAATAGCGCTTAATAAAGGGAAATGTTTTGACTAATTAAGTATTATTGAAACCAAGAGAAACCTCCATCCGCATGAAGCTAAGATGAGAAAAAATGATATTACATTTCCTAGATCATGGCTGCTTTAATAAGATTGATTATGAACAAGAATAACCTACTCAGGTATAAGACATATGTTTCTCAAATTGTTTAAAAGAGAATTATATTCTTAAGTGATTAAGACTATGAACTACGAAACCTTTCGAAAATGAGAAACTTGAGCATTTGAAATTAGGCAAACTTGAACATTTGGAAAATAATGTTGTTACTTGATTTTACAAAAGGAAGTGTTTTGGTTTACTTAAAAAGATAGTCACTCTATTTTTATACTACGGGTATTGTGTGACTTTTGTAAAAGAAGCGGATCTTTTAAAGAGTTAATGTATAAAGTACTTTGGGGATAAAAACCCGAACTTGTTAAATAAAGTAGAAAGTACCTTGTGTGAATAACTTGACTTGTTGGTTTGATAAATAAACATGTTAGGATGCTACGTGTGTTAGTGTCTTGTAATGTTGTGTAAGGGGCTTTCCCTTGATTGTGCTTATGTTGTTTAACGATAAGCTGTTATGTTAGTATTATATCACTCACCTTGACTTGATCCCGGGGGTTAAGCTGCCCTCCGATGCGGGGTAGACTCAGGCGGTCTGGGACCATGATTCGAGAATACCTCATGCGGGTCCAGGGGACCTATGCGGAGCTACGAGTTCCGTGTTAGTGCGGGGTTATACCTCACGCGGTCTATGTGGCTACGCGGACCGCGAGTCCGTGACGCTTCCGGAGTAGCTACCGATGCGCGGAATACCTCACGGGCCTATGCGAGTGGCCTCGCGGAGTCGCGAGAAGTTCCAGGACTAGACGCGCACATTAGATATCGCGCGCGCAGTGGGCGTTCGATCATGTGGCGGTCTAGACAGATCTCATGATACAGTTTATGACCTTGTTGGTACTGTGGGTTTTAGTAGTCGGCCATGCCTTCGTACTTACCCCGTACGGTTTTATTATGACACAGGTGGGACCTGGTGTTCATGTGTATTCCTTGGTGCTTTTATATCATAGACTGCCGGCAGTGAGGAAGGTATTCCACGCATGATTGATGTGGGCGTGAGACCCATAGTTATATTTGAGTGATGACTTTGAGGCGCGAGTCCTCGACTGACATGATCGCTATTTATCAGGAATCGTAGTTTGGTTATCATATATGTCTCCCGCTTTATATAGACTACTATGATTTCATTTACGTGATTTTCGCTTCACATACTTGGTAATGTTGCATCGACCTCCCCGGCCGCGTCATGCCGCAGGTAGAGGTACACCAGTCGTTGATCCCCGTTCTTAGGATCACAGTTCAGCGTTTTGGGAAGCTCCGTTTCTTCGGAGGCTTATCTCTGGTATAATCCCCTTTCATTGTAGGTACTTACATTCAGGGGTATGGCGGGGCCTTGTCCCGCCATTGTTGTTTTATCATTCTTAGAGGTCTGTAGTACTGTTGTGGGCAGAGTTTGTAATAGGGATGTAACTGTTCGGATTCAAGTTATATATATATGCCGTAAGGCAAGTTTTCTCAGATAAACTGTTTTACACTTCATATTATTTCATGTCATGTTTTATATTCCGCTGATTACTCTGATGTATGTCTACTTGGGTGCCCGGGGTAAGGCACCAGTCATGGGCCCGGGTTCGGGTCGTGACACCTTGACCCGGTTTAGACCCGAGTATGCCATCACGCCTAGTTTCATCAATTGCGAAACCTGGCCCAGATTTATCCCCTTTTCCGGAAAGTCTGAGTAAATTACCAGGTAGTGTGGGGGTACTAGTAATGCCATGGCTGCCCTGTTCTTCCTCAAAGTTCTCGTTGTCTTGTAGATGGCCCGTGATAGGATCGACCACCCTAGTAACATAAGGATTTTCGCCTTCAAATTCACTAATATCCAAGCTTTCATTTTCTATATTTCTGCCCCATTCATGAATCATTTGTAGCATTGAATCATCTACTACATTCTCGAGTTGGATACGCGTATCAGGCATGACATGAACCAAAGACCACGGGTCCAAATTGCCGGAATTAGATTTTCTTCAACGATTGTTGGATCGCCTCCATTCTTTTCTTTTTCCCGGTTCTAGTCTTCGCTGAATCGCTCGAACCTCCTGAATCATTGCTGGAGCGTGTGTAACGTTTAGTCTTTTTCATGTTGTGAACATTAAGCTTCAAACCATGGGGAAACAGTGGTAGATTAGGGGGGGGGGGGGGGAGAAGGAAAAACCGTAGGAGCAACTAAGGAAAACGTTGAGAGCGTTTTTCTTAGTGAGAGAAACTTCTCTCTAACTCTTAAGTATTTCCACCGTCAGAATATTGATTAGTGGGGGGGGGGGGCGCAGATTATAAGCTTCATTTAATGCCAGACATTTCACTTAAGTCTTAGCCATTCTTTCTAGTCATATAACGTGAGATTCATCACCAAAGCAATTCATTTTAATTTCGAATTGGCTTAAGAAGCAGCAACCCTTCAGCCTCAAAAACAGTAGCAAAGGGATCCAAATTTTTTAGCAAATAACTCGTCTCTTTTTGTTTGAACAAGAGACGTACAAAGCAATAATATTTTCCTTCTATTTTAGCCAAATGAAGATATGTTAAGGTAAATTATTTCTTTCTTTTGGCATGTTCTACGTACGAAATGTAACCGTAATATTACTCCAAAATTACTCTATTCTTAGTAATTAAGGAATGTTTATATTATTGATTTCTATGTTAAAACATGTCTAAATATGTTTCTAAGTCCTTATTAAGGCATACGAAAAAAATGTTGATATTCACAGTGTCAGCCGAATGTATAAAGGTATTGTGGCATCCGATGAAATCAGAATATTACATTATCGTTCGTGCATTGTCATTTGCATTACATTCATATATTATCCTCGACCACTTGTGCTATGCACACTATAATATATTATATATATGTAGGGGATATAAATAAAAGAGGAAAAGACGTTATATACGTACACCACCTACAGTGTGTACATACTATCATAAAAGAGCCCTAAGAGGTCAATATTGAATCATGTGTGGCATGTCTGTGTGACCGATATAATCGGATGTATGTGTGACTGATATATCCGGAAGCTTGTGTGGCATATCAGTGTGACCGATATAACCGGATGTCTGTGTGACCAATATATCCGGAAGCCTGTGTGGCATATCTGTGTGATCGATATCAGGTTGTCTGTGTGACCGATAAAACCTGATGCCCACAGAGGCAGTTATGGGAAGTAGGATTCTTGTGTGGACATTAGTATACCACATTTGCATTATGCATATATTCATTAACCATTAATATGATAATGAGATAATGCCCACAGAGGCTGTTACAGTAAGAAAGATGCCTAATGAGGCTGATGTATATGTACACTGCATTGTGCATGATATTTAGGCATTTAGTGTTAGTCGGTTGTTTCTGTTTCTGTTATTGTTATATCTTATTATGTTATTATTCATGTCTGACATACTCAGTACATCAATCGTATTGATATCGCTTTAATCAGGGGACACTGCATTTCATACCCGCAGGTTCGCATAGGAAAGGCGACCGTCCACGCTAGTAGGTTGCAGATTCATTGAATTTTGGAGCACTCTTCTTGTTTCGGAGTGTCGGTCTATTTTGGTACGGTAATTTTTACATGCCTGTATGGGTATGGCGGGGCCCTGTCCCGACCTTTTGATATCGTATACTCTTTAGAGGCTTGTAGATGGTGTCCTGTGGGTGTAGTGTAGTAGACTGTATGGCCTTGTCGGCCTTTGGGATGTGTAGATATATAAGTTGCTTTTTTGGATAAAAAATTACATAATTTTCTTTCGGCTTAGTCCGTAATTAATTATTATTAGATGTTAAATATACGAATGACGGTACCCAGCGGGTGAGATCCGGATGCCCGTCGCGGCCCTCCGGTTTGGATCGTGACATTTAATCCTTTTCCATGTGTTATAATGACCTCCTAACATGTGATCAGGAGGTCACGAGTTCAAGCCGGGTAAACAATCTCGTACAGAAATGTGAGTTAAAGGCTGCGTTCAATATATACTTGTGGTCCGACCCTTCTGCGGACCTCCTGTTACACCCCGTAATTCCAAGATATGTTTAAGAGAAGGTACATAAGGATTCAGGACTTTAAAATTTTGTACGAAAGGAAGAATTGTTTTTTTTCGAGGGAAAATCTCTCGATCTTCGGAGAGGAAAAATGTTCGTTGATGAGAATTAGATTCTCAAAATGCGTTATTTGAGATGTATGGAATTTATTAACATTGTAGAAACTTATTTACGGAATTGTTCACGTAGGGCCCACCCGGGAAATTTTACGTTTTGTGGGGCCCACGAGGTTTTCGATATTTTGACGAATTATGGAAATTTCGGAAAATGAAATATTATGGACCAATGGGAAGGCGACATGTGTCACCCTCCACATGCTTATGTTGGATGAAGAAGGGAATTGACTAAGTCAAGTAGCCAAGTTGAGTTTGATATTATTGACCAAGTCATAGGGTCAAGTTGCAAGCTTTAGTCATCCAAATCTTGACCACACATTTGGTCCAATCCTAGCCTTTGATCTCATTATATATACATACCACAACTGGCGCAAGACTAGGATTCTATACTTAGAAAAATTTCAAGAAAACTTTGAACGCAAAAGGAGGGCTCTCGGCCAAGCAAGGAAGAAAATGATTTTTTTTTGCAATCTTGCTTCATAAATTCCAATATTCAAACCCAAGGTCCCAAAGTGTCACGACCTGACCAAGCTCATGATCGTGCCCTACACCGGGCACTTACAGTAAACATCGAGATAATCAATGAACATACATGAAACTTATAAAATAAATCAACAAGAAATAAACGACAGGTTAGCCGATAAGGCTACCTCCCTGGACACCTATACATATACTTAACCAAATGCAGTTACATCCTTCTTCTTTACAAACCGACCCACAAGATATGACTATAGACCTCTAAGAATTTCAACTGTGGCGGGACAGGGCCCCGCCATACCCCTGAATGTACATAAATCTACAACATCAGGGAAACCGTACCCAAAAGATAAGCCTCCGGAGTGAATGGAGCTTCTTCCCAAAACTGAACAGAGATCCTAAGAGCAAGGATCACCAACCTGTGTACCTAACACCTGCGGGCATGAACGCAGCCCGGCGGGGTCGATAACAAAAATTTGAGTATGGAAATGTAAATAAGGTACATTAACCAAATCATAACTGTATAAAAGAATGACAGGGGCAAGTATAACAATGAAATACTAGATCCTACCGTGCCATTTTAACTCCTGAAATCAATCGTATATTAACCGTTCTTTTCCTTTTTTCAATAAGAATTAACATCATATTCTTACATACATACTTAAGAATTCAATCAAGTTTTTCCACTTAGCTTACATATCTTACATAACATAATCCGACCCTTTATGGAGGGACTTCTTATTTGGGAGCTTACTTTGATTATCCATATGTGATAACGTAATCCGGCCCATGTGAGGGACCCGGTGTACTGATGAATCATGTGGCATAATTCGGCCCGCATGTGGGGCTCGGTGTACTGTGGAATCTTGTAGCATAATCCGGCCCGCCTCGGTGCATCGTGGAATCATGTAGCATAACTGCCCGCTTGTGGGGCTTGCATCGTGGAATCATGTAGCATAATCCGGACCTCCTGTGGGGCTCGGTGTACTATGGAATCATGTAGCATAATCCGGCCTGCCTGTGGGGCTCGGTGTAAGATGACGTAACCCGGCCTATGTGTAGGCTCGGGGTAATATGGCGTAATCCGGCCTATGTGTAGGCTCGGTGTATCTCATAACATAATCCGGCCTATTTGTAGGCTCGGTGTGATTTTCCTTACATAACATTTTTAAACCATCTTTTCACTTCTTCTTAAGTCGTCATAACAACTTCCCATAAAGCTATTATAACAACCTTTCATTTTAGAGAACTTAAGACACTTTTATTCTTGCAACATTAGGGAAACTGAACCCAAAAATACTACGTACATACATACTTAAAAAGAATCATAAAACTCCTTTCTTTTTAAAGCTCAAGTCACATACTCTTTTGGAAACCATCTTCTTAACTTTTGAAATAAATTAAGAAGCCATACCTTTTTTTTAAATTAAGTCATTTCCACTTATAAAATCAAGGCTTATAGTCTTAACACCTCGTAGAATACACTCTTTAAAATCATGTCGCTTATACTTATAAGATCATGTCATCTATACTTTAGAAATCAAGTCTCCTAACTTGAAAAATAAAGTTTCATACACTTCCAAAACCAAGTAGCTTATTCTCTTTAAAATCATATAACTTCCACTTTTAAAATCAATACCCTTTTCACATATAAATTCAAGTCATTTTCAAACATAAAATCAACTTACTTACTTCCAATAAATCAAGGCACATAGCTTTACATCAAACCTCATAACTTCCTAACACTTCTTACCAACATCCCCCATAAGACTTGGTAAGGACTTAGGATAATTTAGACATATCTTTAACTTAGAATAAAAAACGTGGATACTTCTTAACTTCTAAGAGTAGAAGGAATCATGAAATAATATCACATGGCTATTTCATACGTAGAATTATGCCGAAGAAAGAAGAGGTTCACATATCTCGCGACGATTAGCGACAAGTTGCAAAATGCTCCCAAGTACTTTAACCTTGCTAGCTTTTCCACCTCTCAAGTAGAATACGCTACTCGTAGTACTTCAACCTATATTAATCATAACATGTCTATCAACTCATAGAATCATACTAAGTGTAAGGTCTCTTATTCTACGGAAAATTGGGCAGCACTTCCTTTGTTTCTACGTACTTTTCCACCTTTTTCATGGCCCGAAATCAATAACCAACATACCACATTTAAGGTGCAGCAATCCAACAATTCAAAGGGGATTACACGCCTTAACAGGACGTGTAAAATTCTGCCCCACAATAATACAAAACAATCCAATATTAACTTATCATTCTCGGCTACAAAGTACAACCACTTATAATCCTTTCTAATACCTTTCAATCCATAATGTAGTCCTAACATGTTACATAGTCGCAAACAACTCAAACAACTATAATCCCTTCTTTATATAACATGCGACGACTAAAACTAATAACCAAATTGAATTACAATCTTTAGGCTAATCATGCAACTTTAGGATTAGGGGTTCCAATATCCATAACACTTATCAAACTTCATAATATATATCTCATTCTTGCTAATATCCATAACTACAACAATAAGAAATCTTCAATCATTAAAACGACAAGATTGTTACCTTGATAAGCCCTTATATAACTCCAAGATTTAAAGCCGCTCCTTTCCTTGACACTCCAATCCGCCACTTGAAGCCCTTAGAAGTTCACAAACAACTTTCCTTCAATTTCCAACTTCAAAGTTGAAGAACACCTTAGGTTTTCGCCTTGCGACTAACGTGAAAACGTCATTTTTCTGGGAACTTTCTATTGAGATATCCTTACAATACCTCTAGGAACCTTGGTTTAAAGTATTGGGATTATTGAACCACAAACGAAATTTTTTCTTGTTCATCTTAGCACAAAGCCAAGAGCCTCACTATGAGTCTTCAAAGTTTTCAATTTTTCTCTAAGTGTAAAATGCTTTGTCTTGCTACTTAGGATGACTATATAACAATATGGAGGGTCTAGATTAGAACAAATGGGTGGCTTGGATGCATTTCATTAAAAGATCAAGCCAAGTGGGCTCTTTGACATAGTCAATAAAATCAAGCTCTTAGCTTGCAAGACTTGGTCATCTTTACTTTGGTCAAATGACCTTTCTATCCATGGTCAATTTCAACCAAGACCAACCAAGGGGGGTGACACGTGTTACCCTCCCATTCGTCGCAATATTTCGTTTCCCGACATTTCCATAATTCCGATAAATTTTTACTAGTCTCAAATCTTAACATTTTTGAGTTCTTACGTACGTTCTTATAAATATGTCCTGGAATTACGGGGTGTAACACTAAGGGTATTCTAAGGATATCTCAATACAAAAATAGCGGAAAAACTACATTTTTACGTTAGTCGCAAGATGAAAACCTAAGGTATTCTTCAACTTTGAAGTTGGAACTTGAAAAGGAGTTCTTCATAAGCTTCTAAGGGTTGCTTGGAGTGGATTGGAACGTCAAGAAGAGGAGATAAAGTTGCTAAGGATCGACTTTGAATCTTGGATTAGATTTGGGCTTATTGAGGTGATAATCTCCGTCTTGCTATTGTAATTCAAGATTTCATGTAGTAGTAGTTGATAGATGATCATGTGATATATATTATGAATATTGATAGGTGTAATGGAATTTGGAAGCTTAAATCTGAGATTGGCATGTTAGTCATTAAAATTGGAAATCAATTTGGTCGATAGTTATAATCATCGCATGTTATTTAAGGAAAGGAATATAGTCATTATAATTTATCATGACTTATATTACATGTTGGAATAACGACTTGGATTTGAAAGGAATTGAAAAGAATAGATGTTGTTTCCGATAATTGCTTAAGATTGTTGGACAATTTTACATTAATTGTGGGGCAGAATTTTACACGTCCTGTTAAGGCGTGTAATCCCCTTTGAATTGCTGGTTTGTTGTGCCTTAAATGTGGCTTATTGGTTGATGAATACGGGCCTTAGAAAAGGTGGAAAAGTACGTAGAAACAAAGGAAGTGCTGCCCGATTTTTCGTAGAATTAGAGGGCAATTATTTGGTATAAGTCTTACAATAGTAAGTATGATATTGATAGAAGTACTATGGCCATTTTAGGTTGAAGTACTACGTGTAGAAGAGTCTACTTGACGTAAGGAATAGCCGATGAAGTTGAAGTTCTTTGGAGCACTTTGCTACTTGTCGTATTGGTTAGTCGTCACGAGGTATGTGAACTTCTTCTTTCTATAGACATGAGTATTTTTATGGTATACTTGCCTTGTTGTTAGGAGTATACTTGCCTTGATATTTGAAGTATACTTTCCTTGTTGTTAGGAGTATACTTGCCTTGTTGTTAGGAGTATACTTGCCTTGATATTTGAAGTATACTTGCCTTGTTGTTAGGGGTATACATGACTTGTTCTTGAGTATACTTTCCTTGTCATACGAAGTATTCCTGTTATTGATTTTATGCTAAGGGCATGTCTAGAATATTCCTAAGTTCTTACCAAGTCTTCTGGGGGATGTTGGTAAGAGTCGTTAGGAAGTATTGGAGTCTAGTTGACCTTGCTAACTTACTTCACTAATGAAAAAAAAGACCGAACAAGCCATTGCAGCATTAATGAAAATGTATCGGTAATCAATTACATTGAAATGAGTAGAATCTTCCATCTGCATAGAAACTAAGATGAGACAAAATTGTATTACATTTTCTAGATCATGGCTCAATGGAAAAGATCCTTATAAATGAATATAACCTAATCACGACTCATAAAAGCATTAATTTGGAAAGTACGTGAGACTTGAATTTCGAAAGTATGTAGTAAATTGATTTTGAAAATATATAGGTTTTGATTATGAAAGTATAAGTAACTTGAATTACTTTAAAGATTATGAGACTTTATTTTTCAAGTAATGGGACTTGATTCTTAAAGGTAGAAGTGACTTGATTTAATTGAAGTAAGTGAATTGATTTTAAAGAATTTATGTTATGAAGTTTTAAGACTATGAACCTTGATTTCCTAAAAGGTTATGAGACTTTATTTTTTCAAGTTATGGGATTTGATGTTTAAATGAAGGAATGACTTGATTTAAAATAGTATGGTTCTTGATTTATTTCAAGAGTTAAGAAGAATGATTCCAAAAGAGTATGTAACTTGAGTTTTAAAAGTATACGTTTGTTGATTTAAGGAAAAGGAGTTGCATGATTCTTTTTAAGTATGTATGTACGTAGTACTTTTGGGTTTAGTTTCCCCAATGGGATAAGAAATAAAAGTGCCTCAAGTTCTCCAAAATGAAAGGTTGTTATAATAGCTTTATGAGAATTTGTTATAACGACTTAAGAAGAAGTGAAAAGGCGGTTTAAAATGTTATGTTATGAGACACACCGAGCCTACACATAGGTCGGGTTATGTTATGGGATTATGATAGCCGGTTGTGCTTATGTTATGTGATTATGATAGCCAGTTGTGCTTATGTTATGAGATTATGATAGCCGGTTGTGCTTATGTTATGTGAGTACGGTAGCCGGTTGTACTTATGATACGTGATTATGTTAGCCGGTTATGCTTGTGATATATTATTCATTACGGGGTCATTCCCCGGGCTTGTTGCATTTTCATATTCCGTGGATTTGCTCCCCACGATTCGAGGAGATTACCTCATGCGAGTCCGTAGGGCTTATGCGGGTTCGATTCCCATGCGGGCGGATACAGCCTATACGAGGAGATTACCTCATGCGGGTCCATACAGCCTATACGGGCGGATACAGTCTATGCGAGGAGATTACCTCATGCGGGTCCATACAGCCTATACAGGTGAAATAGTCCCAGGAGTAGGATTGTAGAATGATACTACGGGCGGATGGCCCTAGGTTAATCATTAGCTTCCTGTTTTAAAAAACGGAAAAGTTTATTCTTGTTCACTCTCTTTGTTAAAAAGGCACAATGTACTGGTAGGGTACATTATACTTGTTACTTGCTGACGGTGATGTTGTATTTCACGAGCATGCTTCTGTGATATTATATGTTGAGGGCAGGTGTCCCGGATTTTTGACATGGCTTTCATATGTGAGAGTGGTACAATGTTACAGTAGTACAGTGATACAAGGTACAGTTGGCTCTGATTGTTTTATGACACGTTAGGATCTGGTATTTGTTTTTCATACTTGTCCATGTCATTCTTGTGTACAGTTATGATCTTGCTTACTGTACTTCTTGTTTACATACTTGGTACCTTGTTGTACTGACCCCCTTCGGGGGGCTGCTGTTACACCCCGTAATTCCAGGACATGTATAAGAGAATAGACGCGAGAACACAAGACTTGAAAATTGGTACGAAAGAAAGAATTGTTTTCCCGAAGGAAAATCTTTCGAACTTCGGAAAGAAAAAATATTCGTTGATGAGAATTAGATTCTCAAAATACACTATTTGAGAAGTATGGAATTTATTAACATTGTGGAAATTTATTTACGGATTTGGTCACGTAGGGCCCACCCGAGAAATTTTACGTTTTGTGGGGCCCACGAGGGTTACGAAATTTTATGGACCAATGGAAGGGCGACACGTGTCACCCCCCCCCTTTGCATAGTCATGGACGAAATGGACAAGGGTATAATGGTCAAATGACCAAAGAGATAATCAAGTTTTGACAAAGCCAAAGCTTGAGATTATTGACTAAGTAAACTTGCCCACTTGACTAGATATTAAATCTCCTTCATCCAAGCCACACAAGTGTTTTGATCTAAGCCATTCATTGTGTTATATATTCAACCTAGTAGCAAGACTTAGCTCACAACACTTAGAAAAATTAGAGAACTTGAGCATTGAATAGATAGCTCTCGGGTTTGAGCTTCTTCCCACACAAATTTTTTTAGTTTGTGGTTCATAATTTACAATACTTTAACCCAAGGTTCCTAGGGGTATTGTAAGGATGTCTCAATAGAAAGATCCCAGAAAAACGACGTTTTTACGTTTGTCGCAAGGCGAAAACCTATGGTGTTCTTCAACTTTGAAGTTGGAAATAGAAGGGAAGTTGTTTGTGAACTTCCAAGGGCTTCAAATAGCGTATTGGAGCGTGAAGGAAAAGAGCTAACATTGCTAAGGAGCAATTTTGAATCTTGGAATTTTATAAGGGCTTATCCCGGTAACAATCTTGTTGTTTTAGTGATTAAAGATTACTTATTGTTGTAGTTATGGATATAAACAAGCATGAGATGTATATATTGAAGTTTTATAAGTGTTATGGATATTGGAACCACTAATCCGAAACTAGCATGATTAGCCTTTGAGGTTACAATTCAATTTGGTTGTTAGTTTAGTCGTCGCATGTTATATAAAGAAGGAATTATAGTTGTTAAAGTTGTTTACGACTATATAACATGTTAGACTTAACAACTTGGATTGAAAAAGAATTGGAAAGGACTTTGTGTTGTTGTACATGTTAGCCGAGAATGGCTTTGGATATTGAACTACTTGGTATTAATTGTGGGGCAGAATTTTACACGTATTGTAATGCGTGTAATCCCCTTTGATTGGTTGATGTGTTGAGCCTTAAATGTGGCATGTTGGTTATTGATTTTCGGGCCTTGAAAAAGGTGGAAAAGTACGTAGAAACAAAGGAAATGCTGCCCAATTTTCCGTAGAATAAGAGACCGTATACTTAGTATCATTCTACGTTGGAAACTAGAAGTTGATAGTCGTGTTGTGGTCATTATAGGTTGACAATTCTACGTGCGGCGTATTCGACTTAGCTTGTGGATTAAGCCGAAAAGGTATGTGAATCATCTCCTCTTCTTCTAGCATGATTCTTTATGGTAAAGAAAGTAAATCCTACTCCTTAAATGATCAACTCCTTGATTGTACTTGGATTGCCTAATATAGAAGTTGTTCTATATACTTCATTGATTGTACTTTGGATGTTTAAATTGGAAGTTGTTATAATCCATTCCCTTGACGAAATTTGGATTTTCAAAAGTGAAAGTGTTTTACTTGAAGTACATAGAGTCTTAAAAAGGAAGTGGTTTCCAAATCTTTTGGATAGTGCCTTAGTTCCAAAACCTAAAGGTTGTTATAACGGCTTTAGGGGAGTCAAATGAGTGATTTACTTAATTGATTTAAAAGATGCGAAATGACATGATTTAAAGAGAAGTAACTTGTTTTAAAGGTGTGAGTTACTTGAGATTTAAAAGTAGAAGCAACTTGATTTCTAAAGTTAAGAAACTTGATTTCTAAAGTTAAGAGACTTGAAGTATTTTGAAAGTTATGTAACTTGATTTGTGTTACAACCCGTAATTCCAGGACATGTATAAGAGAATGGACGCAAGAACACAAGACTTGAAAAATTGGTACGAAAGAAAGAATTATTTTTCCGAAGGAAAATCTTCCGAACGTCGGAAAGGAAAAATGTTCGTTGATGAGAATTGGATTCTCAAAATGCATTATTTGAGGAATATGGAATTTATTAACATTGTGGAAATTTATTTTACGGATTTGGTCACGTAGGGCCCACCCGAGGAATTTTACGTTTTGTGGGGTCCACGAGGGTTACAAAATTTTATGGACGAATGGGAGGGCGACACGTGTCACCCCCCCCCCCCCCACATGGGCTTGTTCGAAAATGGGTCAAGGGTATTATGGTCAATGACCAAGGTAGATGATCAAGTCTTGACAAGCTTGAGATATTTGACTTAGTCAACTTGCCCACTTGTATAGATATTAAGTATTCTTCATCCTAGCCACACAAGTGTTATTATCTTGACCCTCCATTGTATTATATATACACACTAGTTGCAAGACTTAGTCCTCAACACTTAGAAAAAAATTAGAGAACCTTGTGCTAGCTAAGTGAGCTCTCGGGTTTGTCAAAATTCCCACACAAAAATTTTGCAATTTTGGTTCATTATTCACAAGACTTTAACCCAAGGTCCCTAAGGGTATTGTAAGGATATCTCAATAGAAAGATCTCGGAAAAACGACGTTTTCATGTTAGTCGCAAGGCGAAAACCTAAGTCGTTTTCATAAGTTTTGATTGGAAATGGAAGAGAAGTTGTTTGTGAACTTCTAAAGGCTTCAAATAGTGGATTGGAGCGTGAAGGGAATGAGCTAAGAATAGCTAAGGAGCGACTTTGAATCTTGGAATTTTATAAGGGCTTATCAAGGTAAAAATCTTGTCGTTTTAGTAATTAAAGATTACTTATTATTGTAGTTATGGATATTAGCGAGCATGAGATGTATATATTGAAGTTTGATAAGTGTTATGGCTATTGGAACCACTAATCCGAAACTAGCATGATTATCCTTTGAGATTACAATTCAATTTGGTTATTAGTTTAGTCGTCGCATGTTATATAAAGAAGGGATTATAGTTGTTAGAGTTGTTTGCGACTATATAACATGTTAGGACGACATTACGGATTGAAAGGAATTGGAAAGAAATAGATGTTGTTGTTGTCCTTGATATTGCCGAATATTGCCTAAAGTTATTGGACAGTTTTATATTAATTGTGGGGCAGAATTTTACACGTCCTGTTAAGGCGTGTAATCCCCTTTGAATTGTTGGGTTGTTGCGCCTTAAATGTGGAATGTTGGTTATTGATTTCGGGTCTTGAAAAAAGTGGAAAAGTACGTAGAAACAAAAGAAGTGCTGCCCAATTTTCCGTAGAATAAGAGACCTTACACTTAGTATGATTCTACGAGTTGATAGACATGTTATGATTAATATAGGTTGAAGTACTATGAGTAGCGTATTTTACTTGAAGGGTGGAAAAGCTAGCAAGGTTAAAGTACTTGGGAGCATTTTGCAACTTGTCGCTAATCGTCGCGAGGTATGTGAACCTCTTCTTTCTTTGGCATGATCCTACGTATGAAATAGCCATGTGATATTATTTCATGAGTCTTTCTACTCTTAGAAGTTAAGAAGTATCCACGTTGTTGATTCTAAGTTAAAGGTATGACTAAACTATCCTAAGTCCTTACCAAGTCTTATGGGAGATGTTGGTAAGAATAGTTAGGAAGTTATGAGGTTTGATTTAAAGCTATGTGTCTTGATTTATTTGAAGTAAGTAAGTTGATTTTATATTTGATAATGACTTGAATTTATAAATGAAAAGGGACTTGTTTTTATAAGTGAAAGTGATATGATTTTAAAGAAGATAAGTTACTTGGTTTTGGAAGCATATGAAACTTTGTGTTTCAAGATATGAGACTTGATTTCTAAAGTATAGATGACATGATTTTACATGTATAAGTGACATGATTTTAAAGATTATATGATACGAGGTTTTAAGACTATAAGCCTTGATTTTATAAGTGGAAATGACTTGATTTAAAAAGTATGGCTTCTTGATCTATTTCAAAAGTTAAGAAGATTGATTTCAAAAGAGTATGTAACTTGAGTTTTAAAAAGAAGAATTTATTGATTTAAAGGAGAGGGAGTGGCATGATTCTTTTATAAGTATGTATGTACGTAGTATTTTTGGGTTTAGTTTCCCTAATGTTGCAAGAATAAAAAGTGTCTTAAGTTCTCTAAAATGAAATGTTGTTATAATAGCTTTATGGGAAGTTTTTATAACGACTTAAGAAGAAGTGAAAAGATGGTTTAAAAATGTTATGTAAGGAAAATCACACCGAGCCTACAAATAGGCCGGATTATGTTATGAGATACACCGAGCCTACAAATAGGCCGGATTATGTTATGAGATACATCGAGCCTACAACAGGCCTGACACGCCATATTACCCCGAGCCTACACATAGGCCGGGTTACGTCATCTTACACCGAGCCCCACAGGCGGGCCGGATTATGCTACATGATTCCACAGTACATCGAGCCCCACAGGCGGGCCGAATTATGCTACATGATTCCACAGTACACCGAGCCCCACAGGCGGGCCGAATTATGCCACATAATTCATCAGTACACCGTGTCACGCAAATGGGTCGTATTACGTTATCACGTATGGATAATCAAAGTAAGCTCCCAAATAAGAAGTCCCTCCATAAACGGCCGGATTATGTTATGTAAGATATGTAAGTTATGTGGAAAAATTTGATTGAATTCTTATTGAAAGAAGGAAAAGAATTGTTAATATACGATTGATTTCAGGAGTTAAAATGGCACGGTAGGATCTGGTATTTCAGTTTTATACTTGCCCCTGTCATTCTTTTATACAGTTACTGTACCTTATTTATGTTCCATACTCGGTACCTATTGTACAGACCCCCTTAGGGGGGCTGCGTTCATGCCCGCAGGTGTTAGGTACATAGGTTGGTGATCCTTACTCTTAGGATCTCTGTTCAGTTTTTGGGAAGAAGCTCCATTCACTCCGGAGGCTTATCTTTTGGGTACGGTTTCCCTGATGTTGTAGATTTATGTACATTCAGGGGTATGGCGGGGCCCTGTCCCGCCACAGTCGTAATTCTTAGAGGTCTGTAGTCATATCTTGTGGGTCGGTTTGTAAAGAAAAAGGATGTAACTGCGTTTGGTTATGTATATGTATATGCGTCCAGGGAGGTAGCCTTCTCGGCTAGCCTGTTGTTTACTTCTTGTTGATTTATTTTATAAGTTTCATGTATGTTCCACTGATTATCTCTGATATATACCTGTAAGGGTGCCTGTGTAGGCACGATGTGAGCCATGGGGTGGTCGTGACAATTTGAAAATATATGATACTTGGTTTTAAAAGTATAAGTCTCTTGGTTATAAAAAGAATGAATTTGTCTAAAACCATAAAGAGTTATAACGGCTTTATGGGAAGTTAGTTATAACGGCTTTATGGAAGGTTAAGAGAGTTGTCTATTTTGATTGATAGGCATGAGTTGCCTAGGTTGTGAAATTAGAAGTTACTTGGTTTCAAATTCCTTAAATGAATTCCTAAAGGTGTAGTAACTTAATTTGAAAAAAAAATAGACATGCCTTGCTACTACGGGTGTTAGTATCTTGGGGTTTTATATAAAAATGAGTCTTTTAAAAAGAATGGAAGTACGTAGTACTTTGGGTTAAATTCCCGGATTTTTATGTGAAACGAAAGTGCCTTGAATTTATAAAATGAATTTCATTTTTGTATGATAATGAAAGTCTAAAGATTTTATAAACTTGCCTATGCTTGCTTGTGATAGTCTTTGAGTGCAAGTATTATATTTTTACGCTGTCGTGACTCTCAGTTGGAGGGCCGGTTGTCTTGTTGTGAACTTACTTGGACGTGACGACAGTGATGGGGGATTCCACGGGTATGCTTCCATTGTGATTGATACATGGACATGCTTATACGATGGAGGATTCCGGGGCATGCGACCATGATGCGGGTTAAATTCCCGGATGATATTGTTATTCCATGGACTAGCTCTCCATTAGGTTTAGTGATGCAGGATGGTCTGGTAGTTAGCTTCCGTACTTGCCCCGGTCATTTGCTGATGCAGGCTGGGTCTGGTAGTTGGCTTTCATACTTGCCCCCGTCAGTTCTATGGCACAGTTTGGTACGGTAGATATCTTTCGCACTTGCCCCGGTCATATCTCGTGACGACAGTCGATCCGTAGGTTGCTTACTTGCCCTGGCCGATTATCGACGATGCTGGATCTGGTAGTTGGCTTTCGTACTTGCCCCGATCAGTTTTATGATGCAGGCTAGATCTGGTGGTTGGCTTTCCTACTTGGCCCGTACAGTTTTTATGACACAGGTGGGACCTGATGTTCATATATACATATTGATGTTATATTATATCATGGAATGCCGACAGTGAGGAAGGGATTCCACAGACATGATTGATATTATGGGCGTGAGACACATGGTTATATTTGAGTAATGACTTTGAGGGCATGCGTCCCTGACTTGACATGACTGCTTATATATTGTGTATTGTAGTTTGGTTATTATACATGTCTCCTGTTTTATATAGACCGTTATGATTTCATTACAGTATTTTCAATTTCACATACTTGGTACATATTTGCATCGACCCTTTCTCCGGGCCGCTCATGCCGCAAGTTTAGGTACTAGATTTGGTGATCTGCAAGTGTAGGACCCTTGCTCGTAGTTTTGGATAGCTCCATCTGCTCGTGAGTTTATCATTTTGGTATAGATCCTTCATTCTGAGCTTTGTCAGATTATGCATGCACGGGGCCTTGTCCTGTCATAGTTTAGTAAAACTCTTAGAGGTATGTATTCATATGTGGGATTGTACTCGTGTAAAGTGTAGTGCCTTTTGATTATGTATATTATATGGCAGACTTGTCGGTTTTGCCCTTGCATATTCGTTGGTTTTAAAAAAAACGAGGTGTTATTTAATTCTGCGGTTTAATTGTGTCATTAAGGTAGGAGGGTGCCCAGGTAGGGTACTAGTCACGGGCCCGGGGTTCGGGTCGTGACAGCTGCGTTCATATCCTCAGGTCTAGGTACACAGTTTTGGATCTGTGAGCTTAGGATCCTTGTTCAGTATTTGGGATAGCTCCAATGTTCTGGAGCGGGTCATTATGGATAGGTATATTCATAGGTACGACGGGGCCTTGTCCCGTCACAGTAGTTATGACAAAAATTCTTAGAGGTTTGTAGTCATATCTTGTGGGTCGGTTTGTAAAGAAGAAGGATGTAACTGTGTTTGGTTATATATATATATATATATATATATATATATATGTATGTCCAGGGAGGTAGCCTTATCGTCTAGCCTGTTGTTTATTTTCTGTTAAATGTACGTTATGAGTTTCATGTATGTTCCGCTGATTTTCTCTGATGTATACCTGTAAGGGTGCCCAGGTAGGGCACCAGTCGCGGGCCCGAGGTTGGATCGTGAGAAAAGTGGTATTAGAGCAGTTAGTCCTCGGAAAGTGTCTACAGACCGTGTCTAGTAGAGTCTTGGTTATCGGTGTGTTGTGCACCACATCTATAACCAGGAGGCTACAGGACATTTAGGATTGGTTTCCCTTCTTCTCACTCTGAGATCGTGCGATAGAGCTGTGTTGTTAGGGTAGTCTCTCCCTAACGTGTTATTGTGGTTGCAGCTATGAGAAATACAACAATGGCCCAGAAAGGATTATATGGATTGTGTATCCAGGTTGGTAAATTATCGTATAGTAGGTATATTGAGGAAGTATATCTGCACGAATGTATTTATTTGGAGCCGTATGTATGTTACCTGGAATGATTATGGTTTAGCAGGAGTTGGTTAAGCCTTAGTAATTACTTGGAAGGTGTGAAACAATTTATTGAACCCACACCTAGGCTTTATTTATGTACTGATTTGGAATGGTCAGAAGGTAATGAACGGTCTGAGATTATGATAGACTCTTAAAAGAGATCATGCTTTATTGATTGGATAACATACCATGTTGTTAGATTAAGTTGTGTTGTGCGCTTAAGGGATGGTGTGAATAATAATGGTATGGAGTAATTAAAGTTGTTGTGATTAAGACAACAAGATTTTAAGATTTTGAGAAAACTACATTTCCCGTATGTGGGGAATGATTATGAAAGCTTGGAACATGAAATAATTGTGAGCCTTAGAATTTTGATAACCGCTGAGACCTTAAGAGGTATAAGGCCTTCTCGGGTAGTAAGATTTATTTCAGACCAAGAATGAGAATTAAGTGCGACAATGGGTAGGGCTATGGGCTGATTACGGGTCAACCCGTAGCCTGGAATAGAAAGGGGTCAGTTGGAGGTAGTCCCGCTATGTGATAAGGTCACGAGGGTGTAAGGCTCAAGTTTAGTTAGTCGTTGTACGAGTTCGTGGACGCGTTCCACCGGAACCGGGTCGGGAGAACCAAAACAATGACCACGTTTTGATGTAGTAACTCCAAGGAATTAAAAACAGAAGCAATGATTGAGATTATGTACGTGTACTAGAATAAGTTTGGAAGTACGAGAAGAATACGATAAGTAAGAAAAGAAAAGAACAAGGGTTGAAAGAATTGAAGTGTTTATAATTATGACTAAGGAAATGTACGAAAAGAGAATCCTTTTAGGCCATGAATGTGAGTAAATAGTGATGATGCACACTTTGGATTTGATTCCTCGTTTGGCTTATGATGGATGGATATGCATGTGCGATGTATTAGGGTCATGTGTGGCATATGTGATTATGTTGGGTGTAGTTAAGGGGGACTATGCGATATCCGTTTAGATTGAACCTCGAAAGAACATTCGGGAACGAATGTTTTTAAGGGGGGAAGAATGTTACACCCCGTAATTCCAGGATATGTTTAAGAGAAGGTACATAAGGATTCAGGACTTTAAAAATTTGTACGAAACGAAGAATTGTTTTTTTTTCGAGGGAAAATCTCCCGAACTTCAGAGAGGAAAAATGTTCGTTGATGAGAATTAGATTCTCAAAATGCGTTATTTGAGATGTATGGAATTTATTAACATTGTAGAAACTTATTTACGGAATTGTTCACTAGGGCCCACCCAGAAAATTTCACATTTTGTGGGGCCCACGAGGTTTTCGATATTTTGACGAATTATGGAAATTTCGGAAAACGAAATATTATGGACCAATAGGAAGGCGACACGTGTCACCCTCCACATGTTTATGTTGGATGAAGAAGGGGAATTGACTAAGTCAAGTAGCCAAGTTGAGCTTGATATTATTGACCAAGTCTTAGGGTCAAGTTGCAAGCTTTAGTCATCCAAATCTTGACCACACATTTGTTCCAATCCTAGCCTTTGATCTCATTATATATACATACCACTACTAGTGCAAGACTAGGATTCTATACTTAGAAAAATTTCAAGAAAACTTAGAGTGCAAAAGGAAGGCTCTCGGCCAAGCAAGGAAGAAAAGGAATTTATTTTGCAATCTTGCTTCATAAATCTCAATATTCAAATCCAAGGTCCCTAAATGTATTCTAAGGATATCTCAATACAAAAATCCCGGGAAAACTACGTTTTTACGTTAGTCGCAAGATGAAAACCTAAGGTGTTCTTCAACTTTGAAGTTGGAACTTGAAGAGGAGTTCTTCATAAGCTTCTAAGGGTTGCTTGGAGTGGATTAGAATGTCAAGAAGCGGAGCTAAAGTTGCTAAGGATCGACTTTGAATCTTGGATTAGATTTGGGCTTATTGAGGTAATAATCTCCGTCTTGCTATTGTAATTCAAGATTTCATGTTGTAGTCGTTGATAGATGATCATGTGATATATATTATGAAGATTGATAAGTGTTATGGAATTTGGAAGCTTAAATCCGAGATTGGCATGTTAGCCATTAAAATTGGAAATCAATTTGGTCGATAGTTATAATCGTCGCATGTTATTTAAGGAAAGGAATATAGTCGTTATAATTTATCATGACATATATTACATGTTGGAATAACGACTTGGATTTGAAAGGAATTGAAAAGAATAGATGTTGGTGTTGCCGAGAATGGCTTAAGATTGTTGGACAATTTTACATTAATTGTGGGGCAGAATTTTACACGTCCTGTTAAGGCGTGTAATCCCCTTTGAATTGCTGGTTTGTTGCGCCTTAAATGTGGCTTATTGGTTGATGAATACGGGTCTTAGAAAAGGTGGAAAAGTACGTAGAAACAAAGGAAGTGCTGCCCGATTTTCCGTAGAATTAGAGGACAATTATTTGATATAAGTCTTACAATAGTAAGTATGATATTGATAGAAGTACTATGGTCATTTTAGGTTGAAGTACTACGTGTAGCAGAGTCTACTTGACTTAAGGAATAGCCGATGAAGTTGAAGTTCTTTGGAGCATTTTGCTACTTGTCGTATTGGTTAGTCGTCACGAGGTATGTGAACTTCTTCTTCTATAGACATGAGTATTTTTATGGTATACTTGCCTTGTTGTTAGGAGTATTGCCTTGATATTTGAAGTATATTTGTCTTGTTGTTAGGAGTATACTTGCCTTGATATTTGAAGTATACTTGCCTTGTTGTTATGGGTATACATGACTTGTTCTTGAGTATACTTTCCTTGTCATAAGAAGTATTCCTGTTATTGATTTTATGCTAAAGGCATGTCTAGAATATTCCTAAGTTCTTACCAAGTCTTCTGGGGGATGTTGGTAAGAGTCGTTAGGAAGTATTGGAGTCTAGTTGACCTTGCTAACTTACTTCACTAATGAAAAAAAAAAGACCGAACAAGCCATTGCAGCGTTAATGAAAATGTATCGGTAATCAATTACATTGAAATGAGTAGAATCTTCCATCTACATAGAAACTAAGATTAGACAAAATTGTATTACATTTTCTAGATCATGGCTCAATGGAAAAGATCATTATAAACGAGTATAACTTATTCACGACTCATAAAAGCATTAATTTGGAAAGTACGTGAGACTTGAATTTCGAAAGTATGTAGTAAATTGATTTTGAAAATATATAGGTCTTGATTATGAAAGTATAAGTAACTCGAATTACTTTAAAGATTATGAGACTTTATTTTTCAAGTTATGAGACTTGATTCTTAAAAGTAGAAGTGACTTGATTTAATTGAAGTAAGTGAATTGATTTTAAAGAATTTATGTTATGAAGTTTTAAGACTATGAACCTTGATTTCATAAAAGGTTATGAAACTTTATTTTTTCAAGTTATGGGATTTGATGTTTAAAGGAAGGAATGACTTGATTTAAAAAAAGTATGGCTTCTTGATTTATTTCAAGAGTTAAGAAGAATGATTCCAAAAGAGTATGTAACTTGAGTTTTAAAAGTATACGTTTGTTGATTTAAGGAAAAGGAGTTGCATGATTCTTTTTAAGTATGTATGTACGTAGTACTTTTGGGTTTATTTTCCCCAATGGGATAAGAAATAAAAGTGCCTTAATTTCTCCAAAATGAAAGGTTGTTATAATAGCTTTATGGGAAGTTGTTATAACGACTTAAGAAGAAGTGAAAAGGCGGTTTAAAATGTTATGTTATGAGACACACCGAGCCTACACATAGGCCGGGTTATGTTATGGGATTATGATAGTCGGTTGTGCTTATGTTATGTGATTATGATAGCCGGTTGTGCTTATGTTATGAGATTATGATAGTCAGTTGTGGTTATGTTATGTGATTACGGTAGCCGGTTGTGCTTATGATACGTGATTATGTTAGCCGGTTGTGCTTGTGATATATTATTCATTACGGGGTCATTCCTCGGGCTTGTTGTATTTGCATATTCCGTGGATTTTCTCCCCACGATGCGAAGAGATTACCTCATGCGAGTCCGTAGGGCTTATGCGGGTTCGATTCCCATGCGGGCAGATACAACCTATGCTAGGAGATTACCTCATGCGATTCCATACGACCTATGCGGGCGGATACAGTCTATACGAGGAGATTACCTCATGCAGGTCCATACGGCCTATGCGGGTGAAATAGTCCCAGGAGTAGGATTGCAGAATGATACTACGGGCGGATGACCCTAGGTTAATCATAAGCTTCCTGTTTTAAAAACCGGCAAAGTTTATTCTTGTTCACTCTCTTTGTTAAAAAGGCACAATGTACTAGTAGGATACATTATACTTGTTACATACTGACGGTGATGTTGTATTCCACGAGCATGCTTCTGTGATATTATATGCTGAGGGCAGGTGTCCCGGATTTTTGACATGGCTTTCATATGTGAGAGTGGTACGGTGTTACAGTAGTATAGTGATACAAGGTATAGTTGGCTCTGATTGTTTTATGACACGGTAGGATCTGGTATTTGCTTTTCATACTTGCCCATGTCATTCTTGTGTACAGTTATGATCTTGCTTACTGTACTTCTTGTTTACATACTTGGTACCTTGTCAGATCGACTTCTTCGGGACTGCGTTCATGTTCGCAGGTTTAGGTACACAGTTATGGATCCGTGAGCTTAGGATCCTTGTTCAGCATTTTGGGATAGCTCCAATGTTCTGGAGCGGGTCATTATGGATAAGTATATTCAGAGGTACGACGGGGCCTTGTACCGTCACAGTAGTTATGACAAAAATTCTTAGAGGTCTGTAGTCATATTTTGTGGGTCGGTTTGTAAAGAAGAAGGATGTAACTGCGTTTGGTTATATATATATATATATATGTATGTCCAGAAAGGTAGCCTTATCGGCTAGCCTGTTGTTTATTTTCTGTTAAATGTACGTTATGAGTTTCATGTATGTTCCGCTGATTTTCTCTGATGTATACCTGTAAGGGTACCCAGGTAGGGCACCAGTCGCGGGCCCGAGATCGGGTTGTGACACCTCCGCGATGACGGGAGCTTAATGCACCAGGCTGCCCTTTTTACCGTTATCTACAAATTGCATTATTAAAAAAATTACTATATGTATTACAAGTCCATCTTTTCCCTATATTTTAATCTGACGGAGTAGTATTGTTTTCTGTTTGATAAATGTATATTTTTAATTATACTGGACAAATTATATCTGTAAACATTTGATGCGAATTATAGCTTTTCCATGCCCAATATACACAAGTGTTTAACGAGTTTTTGAGTTAAGAGAAATAAGTAGTATCTGATTGTTAGAAGAGTGTAATTGTAGAACTTATATAAAACTTGGAGATTATAGGAACAATAGATCTGTTACACAAAATTGATGGGGCATGAAATTGGCAGATTGAAGTGTTGTTTACTTTGTTTCTTAAGCCACTTTTATGTAAGGAGATGGTGTGTTCAAAGTTCTGGAACTAAGACTAATACACCATATTCAGTAATATTCTTATACACCCTACCAAGCGACCCCTAAGACATATGGAAATGGGGGTGGCAGAGAAGATCATTGCTTCGGATGATTAATATCTCAGATTTGAATTGGAATGTATGTTCTTTATTAGGATATGACATCCCCCAACAATGAGTAATAGTTGAGATGTGCAATAAGTACTTGAGAATATATTAGTGAAAGTGAGAATGCATAACAGAAGGATAAAAATGTTTCTCAACGGGGTAAAAATTTCAGGAAGACATGTGGTATGGGAGCTGGACGCAAGCTGAAGTCCCACCGTAGAAGACAAAGGTGGGCTGACAAGTCCTACAAGAAGTCACATCTTGGAAATGAATGGAAGAAGCCATTTGCTAGTTCATCCCATGCTAAAGGCATTGTTCTTGAGAAGATGTAAGTTCTCTTATACTAAGATTTATGGCTTCTGTTCTCCTTTAGCTAGCATATTGTTTTATGGCCGTTGTATCTAATCAGTCAAGTTTTTTAATTGACTTTTGTAGAGGTATTGAGGCTAAGCAGCCAAACTCTACTATTCGTAAATGTGCTAGGGTTCAATTGATAAAAAATGGGAAGATTGCTGCATTCTTTCCTAACGATGGTTGTTTGAACTACATTGAAGAAAACGGTGAGCTGTTGATTGTTGAATATCAAGGTTGTCGTTGGATGTTTCATGATAAGGAGACTCATGATCGTTTGTGGACTATTTCAAAATACAACTCAATTCACACTTATGATACGAAGGGCAATCGATCATATCATTTCAATCTAAATGCCAATATGATTGCTCAAGTGGTAGTTAGTGACATTACACAAACCCCCATGTAGCCCATTCACCTAAGTTTATTTTGATTTTTATATCAATATGATTTCTCATTGCTAAATATTGTTGTTGAAACTTCTTCAGGTTCCCCATTAAAGACTACATTGGAGCAGTTTTGAAGGTATATTGCAAAACCATAAGTTGACCAAAGGAATATCTCGGGCGTAGACGTGCTTTTGAGATGATTTATGTTAATTGAGAACAATCTTTCAAGACGTTGTCGAGATACATGGCAACTCTACAACACTTTAATAATGGTATTGTTGTTGAATGAAAGCTCCACGTGAATCTAATATGCACGATAATATGTTTAATTTTGTGTTTTGGACATTCAAATCATGCATTAATAGTTTTGCTCATTTGCAGCCAATAATATTAATAGATTGTCGCATGTGTACGGGATATACGATATCAAGGTACTGATTGC
The DNA here is from genome assembly GCA_029844215.1 of Przewalskia tangutica. Classification (NCBI taxonomy): domain Eukaryota; kingdom Viridiplantae; phylum Streptophyta; class Magnoliopsida; order Solanales; family Solanaceae; genus Przewalskia; species Przewalskia tangutica. The sequence continues at coordinate 67,088,356 of CM056734.1, forward strand.
AGTAGAAATGGATGTGAATGGGTCGATATTTCCACTAGCTTTTGCCATTGCAACTATTTAGAGCACATATATATGGGGGATGGTTTTGACATATTTGAGGAAATACATTATTATGGATCGAATGGGCATATACGTGTTATCTGACATAAATCATAGAATATTGAGTAATATATTTGGGTTGGAGGAGTGTCAGTCTCCCTTTGCATACTATCGCTATTGTTTATGGGATCTCAAGAAAAATTATCAAGTGGCCTTTGAAAGCGAAAAACAAATTTATGTGGGCGGCTGCAACAGAGCAGCAAGAGAGAAGTTTATTATGCGGATGGAGTTGATCAAGGAGATGTTAGAGGAATCCTATCACTGATAAAGCCAATCCTTATCGAAAAATGGACATTACATGTGGACGAAGATAGAATAAGGGGATGCTAACAACAAAAAGCCCTGAGTCATTTATGTCTTGCTAAAATTTGCACAGGGATTTCCCGTTACTGCAATGGTAAGAATGACTTTCAAGCAAGTTGTGGCGGTTCATCAATAGATCAAAAACGGTCAAGGCAATGTTAGAAAAAGGTGCAAAATGGATGCCAAAACCAACAAAACTATTTTAGCATCACAAAAGAAAGTGTGAGCAACACTGAATGACTGAGTATAACCATACATAACATATATTTGAAACCAATACAGGTGTTTACCAAGGTCGTGGAGGTAACTGTTGACATGAGCAATAAGCCTTGTGTAATTTTGATGATTGACAAAACACTTGGACGTATACAGTGTGTCTGGCTCAATGAAATAATACAAATGTATGGTTATTATGAAAATACATGTTTCATCTCATTCCAGTGAACAAGCACCAGTTATAGGCATTGATGATGTTGATGTTCCATCTCATTTAATACATAACAAGATAGTTTGCTCTAGCAATAAATGAATTAGACCTGGTGACAAAGTGAATAAACCAGGTCCATAAAATTATTCCATCACACAACTAGATGCAGACAATACAAAGGAATGAGAGATAAATCAGCCAAGATAAAACAACTTAATGAAGAAGGTTAAGCATGCAAGCTTGATCTACCTCAAATGATCAGCATATGTAGGGGTTGCATAAACTAGGTTCGTGCACTTATTCTATTAGAGGAAGAGATGACTCAACTACAAAGAAGATACATTATGAATAGAACATGCATGAAAAAATTTCTATTCCATGGAGTCATCACAAGTAACATATGAAAGGACATATGTAGTAAATGAATGATCAGAGGTGAAGAAATCATTAGGAGAAGAAGTAAAGAGAGCAGTTGAAGAGTTGCAGGAAAAGCAACATGAAAAAAGTATGTCAACATATTCCATCAAACATCTCAGAAGCATGTCAATTAGATGTTGCATGTATGAGAGAAGATCTATGGAACAAGTATTTGAACATATTTCAGCTCAGAAGACTAAGAGGCTGGAGTACCAGGTGGTTCAAATAGATCCAATAACATATTCCAAGCAAATCCTGCAGCGATTAGGATTTATGTGTCTTTATGGAAAAGACTTGGTGTTCAAGGTAGCAAATTCTATGTGATATTCATTAGATATATGAGAAGGTGTAAGAATCCTAATCAACATCAAACCCTATTCTACCTTGATGGGTCCAAGATTACAGAGTCATAACTTGAGTTTGCAGAGACTCACCATTGTAGTGGAGTTGAGGACAAATTCTACATATGTGTAGGTCGTGTTTTTATTGCCCTTGTGAGCCGGGTAGTTTCCGTGTAAAAGTTTGTGTCTTTTACTTTATTATTCTTTAACACATAGACCATGTAAGGTAACATGGTTCATCCTATAGGCAAAAATTAGGTACCGCATAGGATAGAAGACTACATGTGCAATTTAACAATAAATTTACAATATTTGTGAGAATACGAGAACGTGCACATGTGGTAAGTGGCAATCATACCATAGCAATATTATCATGCCTTCAAATTTTTGAGACAATTGGAAAGGGGGAATCACAGTAAATGGCACCGAAATACATCGTGAAAAGTTATGCAAAAGCGTGTAAATGTTGGTTCTTCCCATGGTGATGATTGTTACTGGCCACCAGAGCCATTTGCTATGATTTTTAAGAAAAAGTATAACTAAATTACGTGTACGAGCAAACACTCAGATTCCCAATCAAATGGATATTCTAGATAGGACATACTCTCGAAAGTGCTCAATGTGCAATAAATTTGGCCATGATAAGCATAAGTGTTCCTTATGGGATCATAGTGAAAGTACCTCTCATGGTGCCAGAATCTCTCGTGGTAGCAGAACTTCTAACTGTGGTCATAATTTAATGAAGGTCCTGACCGGTTTCAACCTGTCTAGAGAAATTACCCGGGGGCAGATCGAGATGGTCACATACGTGAAGAATGTTTCGATGAAAGCTTTGTTTGACGTCCTCGAATAGGGAATGCCTTATAATCTGGTGATCGGGAGGCCATGGCTACACGCCATGAATACTGTCCCATCTACCTTTCATCAAGTGATGAAATTCCTAATGCCTTGGGGAGTAACTACTATACAGGGAGACGTCGAAACAGATCGGGCATAAATCACTCTGGTTGATAAGAAAGATAAGCTAGTCGGGAATAACAAATAACAATCATTGAATCTTGATTCGGGGATCAACTCTGAAATTGAGCAAGAAAGGGAACCAGCGGGGGCCTTTATTCGGAGGACCAGGCGAATCGAATACCTCGGGGATTTATGGCACTGGAGGAGTCAGATACGGGAAGATCCATATCAGAAGATCTTGATTTGACATCTTGTTGACCGAACAACCTCAAGGAATTAGTATAATTGGGCTCGAGTTTAAACCCATGGTTCCGGGAAAACTTGGTTAAATTTTTAAATAACAATGTTTGTAGCTTTACTTGGTTGAAGTCAGATATTACAGGTGTGCCCCCAGAACTAGTCCTTTACAAGATGAATATCAACCTGGATTGTCAACCCATTAAACAAAAAAAGCTTCCGGTGTCAGCCGAACGGTGTCAATTTGTCAAAGAGAAAGTAGCCTAACTCATCCAGTCATGAGCGGTTTGAGAAGTAAAATACCCAGACTGGTTAGCAAATGTGGTAATACTTCCTAAGAAACCTGAAACTTTTCAAATATTTTTATATTTAAAAGATTTAAATAAAGTGTGCATGAGAAGCTAGTACCACATTCCTCGCCTAGATTATATTGTCGATGCGGTGGCCAGATATGAGTTACTTAGTTTTCTAGACATCTCTGCAAGGTTTAACCAGATAAGGTTGGACCCAATAGACCAGGGAAAGACTTCATTCATAATGGAGCACGGGACTTACTGTTATACAATCATGTCGTTCGGCCTGAAAAATGCAGGGATCACTTTCCACCAGCTAACCCAACGGATGTTCCAACATCAGCTAAGTCGAAGTGTGGAGATTAAATTAGATGAAATAATTGTTAGGTATCTGGAAATAGAAGTACATATTAGACATTTACCAGAAGTATTTGAGATTCTCAGCAAGTATAATCGTAAGTTGAATCCAAAAAAGTGCGCTTTTGGAGTAGGCTCAGGAAAGTTCCTGGGATTTATGGTATCGAACATAGGCATTGAGGCCAACTCGGATCATATCCGGGCAATCGAGAAAATATCGGAGGTACTCAACAATGCTTGAGAGATGCAATGTCTGACTGGTAAGATAACGATGTTAAAGAGATTCATATCAAGATCTTCTGAGCGCTGATAGAAATTATTCAGCTTATTAAAGAAGAAGAAAGACTTCCAGTGGACCCCGGAATGCTAACAAGAGCTGAATAATCTAAAGAGATATCTGTCAAATCCACCCTGCTCGCAAAATCGGATAAAAGAGAACTCTTGTTGATTTATCTCGCCATGTCTAAAACTGTTGTAAGTGTTGTGCTCATTCGAGAAGACAAAGCTATGCGATCTCCTATTTATTACACTAGCAAAGCTTTAAGTGCGGTCGAAACCCGCTACCCTCACCTTGAGAAGTTGGCTTTAGCCCTGGTAGTCGCATCTCGAAAGCTGATGCCGTATTTTTGATATCACTCAATATGCATGGTCACCATTTTTCCTTTAAGAAATATATTACACAAATTCAAACTCTTGAGCAGTCTAGCAAGTTGGTCGATCGCAATCTGCGGGTACGACATCAATTATCGACCCCGGACCGCTATGAAGTCTCAGGCCTTACCCGACTTTGTGGCTGATTACAATTAGGGCATAATGCCTCAGGCTCATATGGAGACAGTTCAGGAAACCAAAATAACATTCAAATAGTGGATCCTATATACAGATGGAGCTACAAGAATAAATAGCACTGGGCTAAAGATTGTCATGATTACCCCAATAGGGGCTACAATCAGGCAAGCCATTAAATATATTCATTTGATTAATAATTAGGCTGAGTATGAGGCCACAATTGCAGGATTGCAGTTAGCACGAGGACTCAAAGCTGAAAATATTAAGTTTTAAAGTGATTCACAACTAATTATCAATCAAATATTGGGAAAATACGAGACAAAAGATAGCCGAATGTAGGAGTACTTAAGAAAATCTACCGCTTTGCTAACTCAGTTCAGAAAGTGGAAGGTGGTGCAGATCCCTAGAGAAATGAACTTTGAAGCTAATGCCTTGGATAACCTAAGCTCCTCGTCCTGGGCAACTAAGGGAGAATCAGAATCCATAGTCCATCTTCTATGCTCCATCCTAGATTCCGGCCTACACGAAGTAAATTCCGCCAGCTTGACATGGAACTAGCGGAATGACATCATCAATTACCTACAGACATGAGATCTTTAGGAGGATAGTAAAGAGGTGTGGGCTTTAAGAAATAAGGCAAACATATATTGCATGCACGAGATAGAATTGTATAAAAGATCCTACCTCGGGCCCTTGGCTAAATGCTTAGGACCCACAAAAGCCAAGTACTTGATGAAGGAGGTACATGATGGAAACTGCGGAATCATTATGGGTATGACTCATTGGTAAAAATATAATGAGGGTTGGCTACTACTAGTCTTGTATGAAAGAAGATGCGAAAGCCTATGTTCGGAAATGTGAGAAGTATCAACAACACTCCCATATGATATATCATCTCGCTGAGCCACTTCACTCGGTGGTGGTCCCGTGGCCATTCATAAAATGGGGGATAGATATTGTGGGGCCATTACAAGGAGTTATGGGAATAGTAAGATTCATGCGGATCCTGATTGACTATTTCTCGAAATGGGTGGAAGCTAAAGCATACAAAAGTTCCGAGAGAAACAAGTCATAGACTTCATATGGGACCACATTGTCTGCCAGTTTGGGATACCAAAAGAGATTGCTTGTGATAATGGTGGGTAGTTCATGAAAAAGAAAGTACTGAATTCTTGGAGGGGTTGGACATCAAAAGAGTCACTTCATCACCTTACCACCCATGTGAAAATGGGCAGGATGAGTCGACTAACAAAACCATCATCTAAAGCATTAAGAAGGGGCTGGAAAGATCGAAAGGAAAGTGGTCAGAAGAGTTATCAGGGGTGTTGTGGGCCTATATGACCACTGCCAAAACCAGTACTAGGGAAACCCATTTTTCCTGGTTTATGGAGTTGAGGCCCTGATACCCATGGAGGTTGGAGAACCCAGCTTTTGATATACCCAAACCACCAAAGAATCTAATAAATAAGCCATAACGATGGGACTGAAGTTATTGGAGAAATGCAGGGAATTGAATTTTGTATGTTTGGTTGCGTAGAAGCAAATAGTAGAAATGTACTTTGATAGGAAGACAAATTTAAGACATTTTAAAGTCGTGGACTACATCCTCTGAAAAGTCACCCTCGCAATGAGGGACCCAAACATGGGTAAGATGCAATCAAATTGGGAAGGACTTTATCAAATCACAAGAATTGCAGGAAAATAATCCTACCGGATCAAAGACGAGTCCAGAAAAGAACTAAAGAATAATTGGAACGTCAGTCACCTAAAGAGATTCTACCTTTGAAAAGAGGCAGGTATGTTTTGTATTAAAAAATAATTTATTTTTAGTTAATTACCCTTTTCCTTGACAGGAACTGTCCATGAAACCGGAATCCCCCCAAAAGGGGACGGACACGCGTTGAACTCTTTTCCTTGGCCGAGGTTTTGTCCTAATTGAGTTTCCCTAGCAAGGTTTTTAATGAGGCAACAATTCAAAAGAACATCAAGCTTAACATATCATATCCCGAAACTCGACTCCTCGGGACCTCGCACTCGAGTTCCGGGGAGAGAGGATGGATCTGCTATGTACAAAGAGGTCTCTTCAAGGACGAACTTGGTCAAACTGAGATTTCTGGCAATTGATGTACTCGTTGTACTCACTCAATTTCCTTTTTATAAATCTTATAAAAGGGATCATGTACTTACATGATGAGTCATCCCTCGTAATCCTAAAAGAACGAATAAAGAAACCTTTACTCATTCTCCATTTTAAATGTGTATTGAAAAAACATTGGGGGGAAACTGAACTCGGAAGCCATACACCCCCGTAAAACTGCTTCAAACAACACGACACGACCATAGAGCCTCTGTGCGTGCATGTTCATTGAACCTTTGTGCCTTTATATGGGGTTGAGGCATCTTCCCTATCAGCACCAAAAATGAAGTATCTTCCTTCATTTCAAACAAAATTAAAACTTAGTAAAGGCAAAATGACTTCAAACACAAAACACAAGAATTACATAAGCATGCACCGGTCGTCAAACCTTGACTTAAAAAATAAAAGCTTAAATATTAGCATAATTTCGATAGACGGACGCATCGGTCATGCCTCGACGATTAAGTGCAAATTAAAAAGTCAACATGTCATTATGTGATCACAATTGATGCAAAAATAAAGCGCATGTCAAGGAGTGAAAAATAAAAATGGAAGGCAAACTAGCAATTATCATTTACACTAAAGAAGAATGAAACACTCATACAAAAGCATTAAAGGGGGCATACAGGCCCCAAAGATATAATAAAATAGAGCATGATGGATCAATACTAAAAAATAAAAAGGCGCAGCCCAGAAATATTCAACGATCACGACATGACGCGCAAGCCAAAAACAAGTAACAAAAGACATATACATAGGAATGCAGGCCCATCACAAAAACATTCATTAAAAGGACATGCATGCCCATAACAAATAGTTTAAAGTTGAAGGAACTAACACCAGCCATCGACATTGTTGCTGATTTTTGCCGCAGGAACAGAACATTAGAAGGCCTCCAAGATAATGACCAGAGGCTCAAGACATACAAAGTTAATCCAGGGGGGAACATTCTCACCACTAGAGAAGCCAATAGAAGCATCAGAGGGGGGATGCATCTATTCATGTAATTCATCCATGTCTACCTCAACCGTCCCCAAATCCACATGTGCATCCACTAGGGTCGAGGAGACATCAATAGCTCTCACATCCACCCTTTGTATAACCTCAAACCGAGTCTGGAGGATAGTATAGTCCTGAAAAAAGGTATCCCTCTACTGGTCAACCTCATGGAAAAGCGTTAGTTGTTAATTCCGAGCTCGAAGCTAGGTGCGGGAAGCCTCAAGCGCTTGTACCCATACTTGAGAAGCATCACGATCAAGCTCGTCCTGGACCGACCTCTCCCCCATCAGTTGGAGAGCCTGAGTTATAGTTCGGAAGGTCTCCTCCTGAATTACCAAAGCTTGCTTGGCCTCTTCCTACCTACCCTCCAAGGTGGTCCTCCATTCCAGGAGATCTCTATGCTCAGACTAAAGCAGGATAATCTCTTCCTAGAGACACCATTTCTCATTTTTCAACCTCTTCATATTCTAACAAGATGAAGGAAATTTCTTAAAAAGCACAATAGTAGAGGAAACGGTAGCATGCCCCTAAAAAGGATTAGACGGAATAAACTTAGCCCATCTCACGCTAAAGGTAAAAAATATGAGGAAAACGACTCAGGTTACTTGAAAGAAGATGCCTGCAAGGTGGGCCAATGAGGCTTCCTAACCAAGGTCAGAGCCAGCAGCAAGAGGAAAGGAACCGAAGGGCCAGCGCCCGCATCTCCACCCTTTATACCTCTGTGTTGCCCTTCACTAACTCTCGGTCTTAATACATCCTCGATGTAAGGGACTCATGCTCCATCGACCTCTGCAGAATCTTTTTCATCATCATTCATGTGGACCACCTAAAATATATTTTCTCTTTAATACTCATTGAATCAGTGACACATCCTCACAAGCGAGCTGATCCCAGAGGTGGATGCCCCGACGTCATTCGGAAGCGCATGCTTTCAGCTCTCCTAGACTCCGCGGTGACCCTAGCAATATAAGCCTCGACCTCATTCTAGGATGGAACTTTATTGGTTGAGCCTCATCGGGCAGAGAGACCTTTAAGAAAAATAGTAGATGAAAAAGTTAGGGTGGTATATTAACACACGATCAGAAAAGATCACACGACCCGACCGGCCTGGATCGTGCCTTACCCTGCACCCTAGTGATACAACATCGAGAAAATCAGCGAAATAAAAGCTTACACATGAAACAAGATATACAATAATGAAATAAGAAAACAAAGCAACCAAAGCGGTTACCTTTCAATATATAAATAAAACTCAACCCGAACAGCTATATCCTTTACAAACTCGCCACAACAAGATTACTGCACTTCTAAGAATGTTATAACAACGACGGACGTGGCTCGCCATACCCCTGAATGTAAGTACCTACAACAACAGGGGACCATACCAAAGATAAGCCTCCGGAGAAACGGAGCTTCCCAAAACGCTGAACTGTGATCCTATGAGCGAGGATCGATGATCGTGTACTCTACCTGCAGATGAACGCAGCCGGGCGAGGTCAAGACAACAGTACCAAGTATGTGAAATCGAAAGATATCAGAAATGAAATCATAATAGTCTATATAAAATGTAAGACATATATGATAACCAATTTACGATACACAATATGTAAGCAGTCATGTCAAGTCAGGGACTCACGCCCTTAAAGTCACCACTCAAATATAACCATGGGTCTCATGCCCACAATATCAATCATGCCCGTAGAATTCCTTCCTCACTGCCAAATCCATGATATAAAAGCACGAAGGAATACATATGAACACGGTCCCACTGTGTCATAATAAAACCGTGACGGTAAGTACGAAGGCATAGCCGACTACTAAAACCACAGTACCAACAATGCTATAAAATCAGATCACGAGGTCTTTCTGCACCGCGCCACACGATCGAAGCCGCCACTCGCCTCGCATCAATGTGCGCGTCTAACTCGAACTTACCGCGACTCCGATAGGCCACCTAGGCCCGCATGAGGCATTCCCGCATCGAGGGTAGCTACTCGCAAGATCGCCCCGACTCGTAGTCCGCATGACCACATAGACCGCGTGAGGTATTCCCGCGACACTAACTCGAACTCAGAGCTCGCATAGGTCCCCTCGACCCGCGTGAGGCATCCTCGCATCGGGGCGGCAACCCCGGATAACATGTCAAGAGTGAGTGGTACAATACTAACATAACGCTTATCGTTAAACAACATAAGCACAACAAGGGAAACCCCTTTACACAAACATCACAAGACACTAACACACGTAGCATCCTAACATGTCTACTTATCAAACCATCTTACTACACTTTCCAGAAATCAATATAAGACTTTCATAAACAAATAAGTAAACCGTTCCTTCTATCTTCCTTAAGTCGTTATACCTAACTTCCCATAAAGCTAGTATAACACTTAAGCTTTTAAAACCAAGTATTTCTTTTCTTTCAAAAATGGTTAATAACTCTTTTGAAATACTTCAAGATTCTTATTATTTAAAACTCAAGTCAAAAGACATCAAAGTAAAACCAAAACGATTTCCATACCTTCTTTTAAAACAAAGGCACTTTTCCTTTAAAAGTCAAGTAGCAATATACTTTTTAAACCAAGTGTCTTACTCTTTTAAAAACAAGTAACCTATACCTTTAAGTCAAGTTACTTCTCCTTTCCCAAAATCAAGTTGTTTATAAGTCAAGTTATCATTTTAAATCCAATGATAAAACCATTCTTATTTTCGAAATCAAGATAACTTTATTCTTTAAAAGACCACACACCCATTACTCATGAGTGAGGTTTTACAACTTTTTAACCTAATTCAAGTCCTTAATATTTCATAACAAGTCACTTAACTTTGGAATCAAGTCAAGGACACAAAAGGAAAGTCAAATTCCTTTAAACACACGTGCGTCTACCGCACTAAATATATTTCACAAATATCATGCTAGAAAGGATAGGAAGAGGTTCACATACCTCGCGACGATTATCGACAATTAGCAAAACGCTCTAAAGTACTCTAACCTTGCTCGCCTTTTCCACCCTTCAAGTAGAATACGCTACTCGTAGCACTTCAACCTATAAAGGCCACAAAACGTCTACAACCTCTAGATCTCTTCGTAGAATAATTGTGGATACAAGATTCCTTATTCTACGGAAAATTCGGCAGCACCTCCCCCCCCTGCAACCACATAAATATCCTCCTCTAACGAGGCCTGCTACCAAACCAACAATCCGGGGTTACACGCCTAACCTGACGTACAATTCTACTCCACAATAATACTACAAGTCTCATCAGAATACAAATTCTATGTAAATACAGTTCAATTCTTTATAATCATCCTTCCAATATATCTTATACTCAATTCTAAACTACTACAACATGTAATCTCCAATTACAATAGGGGGACAAAGATAATTACCTCGATAAGCCCAAAATTATCCAAGATATAAGTCGATCCTGAGCAACGTTTAGCTCCACTTCCTTACGCTCCAACCCGCTCCAAGCAACCCTTAGAAGTTTCTAAACAACTTCTCTTAACACTTCATCTAAGCTATGAAGATTTTTCTATGGCTTCATTTTTCGACTAAAGGAATAAAGTAGAATTTCCGGGCTCCTAGTATTGAAATAACTTGGAATACAACTAGGGATACTAGGCTAAGGTTTTTGGGATTTTTCAATAATACTTAAAGTATTTCTACACCAAGAGGAGGGGGACGAGAACAAGGCTAAAGGGAGGGAGGGGAATTTTTTGCCTTGGAAACTTTCTAATGTGGATGAAATAAAGTCTTGCACACAAGGGGTATTTATAGGGAAATCAATGGCCAAGATCTAGGCAAGTGGATGGTGAGGATGGGGTACATGTGTGTGAGTAGTTGGCCAACCATTTGGCTACCACAAAAATGGGACAAGTGGCCACCACAAAAATGGGCCACTTGTCCACCAAAAAAACGTCCCACTTGTCCTTCTCCAATTCGGCCAACATGGCCACACGGGGGTGACACGTGTCGCCCCCCTACTCGTCCAAAATATTTCATCTTCCGAAAATATCCGTAATGCCAAAAAAAATCCGAAAATAAAGTGGGCCCCACAAAACCGTAAATTCTCCCGTGGGCCCCACGTGACCAATTTCGGAAATAAAATTCCATAATTCTCAAATATTCCAAAAAGTCCGAATACCAAATCTGGGAATCCAATTCCCATTAACGAACATTTTTCCTTCTCAAAATTCGGAAACTTTTCCGTCGAAAAATCACATCTTTCTCCCTTTCCAATTTTAATGTCGTATTTACGTACGTACGTCCTCATATACATACTCTGGAACTACGGGGTGTAACAAGTACGGAACTAGCGGAAGAAGACTCACTATGACTTTTGTCTTTCCACTTATCAGTAGAAATAACTCTCTATGTCCGCTCTATGCCATGAAAGGTGTGAAGCAGACCCATCACCCAGTTGAATATATCAGGCAGGGGCTCAGGGACCACCGAGGCCACTAAAAGAGCAAAGAATAACATGGTCAGGAATGAAGTAGAAGAAATATAGGAAATAGAAGTACAAATACTTACGAGCGCTATTGTCACGACCCGAACCCGGGCCCGTGACTGGTGCCTTACCCCGGGCACCCAAGTAGACATACATCAGAGTAATCAGCGAAACATAAAACAAGACATGAAATAACAAGAAGTGTAAAACAGTAATCTGAGAAAATTTGCCCTTCGGCATATATATAAAACAACTTAAAACCGAACAGTTACATCCCATTACAACTCGCCACAACAGCATTTCTGCACTTAAGAATGATATGACAACAACGGGCGGACAGCCCGCCATACCCCGAATGTAGCACCTACAACAACAGGGACTATACTAAGATAAGCCTCCGAGAAACGGAGCTTCCCAAACCGTTATACCTCGTATTTCCGCAGTATGCGTGAGGCGACGTGACGAAAGTTTAGCCTTAAAGAGGCAATGGACGTTTTTGGCACAACTCATTAAAAGAATTGTTTTCCGAAAACGCTTTACACAACTCGTAGGATAAATTCCGCTATGTCATTTCTAATTTTTGCGATTTTTCCGAGAGACGAACACTTTGACCAACGAGAGGCGACACTTGTCACCCTCTCATTGATGGATGTGAGGCGGAAATGGACCGAAATGGATTGGCTATTTTGTCAAGTAGTTGGTAGGATATTTTGTGTGCAAGTTGCCTAAGGACACTTGCCCAAATCTTGACCTTACACTTGCCTTGCACTTGGCATAATCTTGGCCATTGTTGGCCATCCCTGACCTATAAATACCCCTCTTGTGATGAAGAGTTCTTCATCCACAAAACTTTCCAAGTCTAAAATCCTCCCTCTCCCTTGTTAGCCCTTTTCGCCCAAACACCTCCCTTTGAGAAGCTTAGCCGAGGCTATCCCCTAGCCTAGCAAATCTACCCCCTCCCTTGGTAGAAAAGTTGCCTTCTAGTATTGTTATAATGCCCAAAATACCCTAGCCCAAATCCCTTAGTACTTAGTAGAAGTTGTGAAGAACTTCTAAGGTTTCTCGAGCTATCTGAGCGCATAACTAGAGCTAAACCTTGCTCAGGAGCGACTTTATCTAGGATATTATTGGGCTTACCGAGGTAAATAATCCTAACCCTCTTTTGTATTAGAGAATACATACTGTAGAAGTATAAGAATAAGTATTAATACTTAGAAGAATATTACAGAATAGAATTGAATCATATCACGTAGGCGGTTTAAAAGAAGAATAATTGAACTATACTTACTTAGATTGTTTTCACAAAGAGACTTGAGTAGCTCACCGGGTAGGGAAGTGCTGCCCGATTTTCCGTAGAATAAAGGACCCTCTGTTTAGAACTGTTTACAGAGTAGTCTAGACGTTGATAGACGTGTCTGACTATTATAGGTTGATTCTCTGCGCGCGACATATTCAACTTGGCAGGTGGTTTTCGCCGAGAAGGTATGTGATTCTTCCTATACCCTTGAGCATGATATTTTAAATATATATAGTACGGTAGACGTACGTGTGTTAACTGAATAATAACTACGGCAATGTCTTTGACTTAAGCCTGAATAATACTTACGGCAATGTCTCGCGACTTAAGCCTGAATAATACTTACGCAGAATGTCTCGACTTAAGCCCTGAATAATAAGGATCCAAAGCATTTCAAAAGAATCTTGAATCATTTTTAATGTAAGAGAACTAATTAGTTTTAAACAGAAAACTTAAGAGTTATACTAGCTTTATGGGAAGTTAGGTATAACAACTTAAGAATGATAAAAGGAACAGTTTACTTATGTGTTTATAACAGACTTACATTGATTTATGGAAAGAATAATAAAATGGTTTGATAAGTAGACATGATATGATGTTATGTGTGTTAGTGTCTTGTAACGTTTGTATAACAGGGTATTCTTGTTGTGCTTATGTGTTTAACAATAAGCTGTTATGTTAGTATTATATCACTCACCTCTTGACATAAATACCGGGGTTGTCGCCTCCGACGCGGGTATACCTCGCGATGCGTGTGACTATGATGCGAGGACACCTCATGCGGGTCTGTGTGACCTATGTGGAGCTACGAGAGTTTCAGGTTAGTGTGCGGGGTTATACCTCATGCGGTCTATGTGGCCATGCGGACTACGAGTACAGGACGATGTCGAGGAGTAGCTACCCTCGATGCGGGGTCATACCCTACGCGCCTATGTGAGTGGCCTATGCGGACTACGGAGTCCGTGATTAGGCTTGCTTAATGATACTATGGGCAATTGGCCTCGCTCGATCATTCGCAGCCTAGAAAAGACACATTACGCTTTACCTATTGTTGCTCTTGTTTATGATGTGGCACTATGCGCGTACTTGGTTGTTTCATACATATATGTAAACCGATTTTAAAATGATATGTTTTCATTTAAGTACTTTACGCTTCACATACTTAGTACTGTTGTCATCGACCTCCTTCGGGGCTGCGTCATGCCGCAGGTAAGGGCAAGGTGTGCTAGATCCACATCCTTAGGATCTTTGCGTTGGTGTCGTGAGCTCCATCTTCTCCGAGGCTCTACTTTTGGGTATGATCTCCTGTATTGTAGATAGTTTTGTACAATTCGGGGTATGGCGGCCCCGTCCCGCCATAGTTGTTTACTTCCTTAGAGGTGCAGTAGTCCTATTATGCAGTTGGGATGTAAATCGCAAAACTATGTTTATATATATATGCCGAAAGGCAGCTTTCCTTCGATAAACTGCTTTCTCCTTTTTAATAATGTTTCTTGTCTTGTTTTATATTTCCGCGATTTTCTCGATGTATGATCGCAGGTGCGGGTAAGGCACGATCCACGCCCCGAACGGTCGTGACAAAAGTGGTATCGAGCGATTAATCCTCGGAAAGTGTCTACGCACCGTATCTAGTAGAGTCTTGATTATCGGTGTTGTGCACCACACCAATAATCGTGAGGCTATAGGATATTTAGGATTGGTTTCCATTCTTCTCACTCGAGATCGTGCTTTAGAGCCGTGGTGTAAGTTGGACCCTCTAACGTATTCTTTTCTCAGAATGCTTATGCCTCCACGTAAGGCAACCCGCCTGGGCGGCAAGGCAGCGGCGGAGGCGCCAGACGACACCGAGATTTACGAGGCTCGTGCCCGCCTATACCCGAGACGGCGAGTTCTATGACGCCGCCGGCCCAAAGAGACCACGCACCTGCACTCCCGCCCCACACCGCGCAGGAGTTAGGGTACAAGGAGACGGCCCGCCATCGCCAGATCGTGGGCCGCATACGAGGACAGCCGGACGCGGCAGTTCGATCCACGCCCAGTTGTACCGTGGTTCACCCGAGGCGCAGAGTTTGAGGCTACGAGATTTCTGAGTCAGAGCCCGCCAGAGTTTTACGGGTCGAGGCCGGAGGATGATCCGCAGGAGTTCATCCGTCAGCTACAGAGGATTATGAGAGTGATCAGGGCATCGGAGACCGAGTCCGTGATCTTCGGTTCACATCGGCTGCGTGATACCGCAGTCGATTGGTTTGATTCATGGGAGTTATCCCGGGGAGAGCACGCGTCCCCAGCTACTTGGGATGAGTTCTCGAGGCTTTCTCACTCACTTCGCCTCCACAGATGAGGGCGCTGGCCGATGATTTTTATCTTGAGACAGAGGACGCGCCAGAGAGTACAATGTCGAGTTCGATTCTTTGGCTCGATATGTCCCAGCATTGGTAGCAGATATGGAGGATAGGGTGCACCGCTACGTCACCGGGCTAGATGATTATATGGCCGAGTCTTGTGCGGGTGTGGCTCTACAGCCAGGCATGGATATTACCCGCATGCAGGCTCATGCACTAGACGCGGCGAGCGTCGAGGTCGGCCGATTGTGAGCAGCCAGAAGAGGACGGTGACGCAGGTCTTTTGGTAGTTATCAGGGTGGACGGCCTCAGCAGCGGTCTAGATTCGCACCACACCACGTGAGCACTCCTGCACCATCCTCAGCACAGCCAGAGTATTCGGGGGCAGGTCAGGGCCCCAGGACTTCAGACTTTCAGGGTGGCAGAGGTGCTGGCCGGTCGGGACCACCCCCCCTCAGTGTGGCCGATGCGGTAGATCCCATTTCGGGAATTGTGGTACTCCTCCGAGGGTTTGTTACAGTTGCGGCCAGACGGGTCATATTGCGAGGGCTTGTCCGATCGGGGGCAGCGCGGGTGGTAGGGCTCACGAGTGGTCTGTTTGCGGTTCATCATCTCATCTGATTACGCCCGGAGGGCAGGGTACTCATGGGCCAGCAGGTCGCGGCAGAGGTCGTGGCGCGGGTCCCAGTTCTAGCGGTCCTCAGAACCGCATTTATGCCTTGTCCAGCCGGCAGGATCAGGAGGCCTCACCTGATGTCGTCACAGGTACCTTATCAGTTTCTGGGTTTGATGTGTATGCTTTGATAGATCCGGGTTCTACTCTGTCCTATATATCTCCCCTTGTTGCTAGTAGGATAAGGATAGAGCCTGAGTCCATAGACCCTTTCGAGGTAGCTACGCCATGGTGATTCGGTGGTAGCTCGCGGGTGTATAGGGCTTGTCCGGTGACTATATACTGATCGTCGACCAGCCGACTTGATAGAGTGGAGATGATTGATTTCGACGTAATCATGGGATGGATTGACTAGCTTCTGCTACGCCAATGTTGATCGTAGGGAGAGAATAGTACGGTTCAGCTCTGAGGAGCCATTGTTGAGTGAGGAGCACCAGTATCGCCGAGGGTAGGTTTATTTCCTACCTCAAGGCTAGGAAGATGGTGCGGAAGGGTACATCTACCATCTCGTTCGGGTGTTTGATATCGAAGGCTGCGTACCAGATTTTCAATCGCCCCAGAGTCGAGAGTTCCCGATGTGTTTCGGATGACCTCCGGTATCCTCCCGAGAGGAGATCGAGTTTTGTATAGATGTGTTGCGGACACTCGCCTATTTCCATTCCGCCATACGTAATGGCACCGCCGAGTTAAGAGAGTTGAAGGATCAGCTTAGAGACTTCTGGAGAAGCGGCTTCATCGACCTAGTGTTTCTCCCAGGGAGCGCCAGATTGTTCGTGAAGAAGACGACGACGCCGCGCATGTGTTGATTACTGCACGGAACAAGGTGACCATTAAGAACGATACCCTTCCCGTGATTGATGATTTGTTCGACCGATTGCAGTGCGGGATGTTTCTCCAAGATTGATCTACGGCCGCTATCATCAGTGCGAGTCGAGAGCGGACATCCCTAGATCGCATTCGGACCATGACGGCATTATGAGTTCGTGGTCATGTCTTTGGTTGACCAATGCTCGTGTATTCATGGCTTTGATGAACCGAGTGTTCAAACCATTTTTGGACACGTTTGTGATAGTGTTAATTGATGATATCTTGGTTTATTCTCGCCAGAGCGAGCACGCGAGCATTTGGCGATCGTGGCCGACAGCTTCTCCAGACTGATTATACGCCAAGTTTTCCAAATGTGAGTTTTGGTTAACTTCGTGGCTTTTCTTGGGCATGTTGTCGGGCCGATGGCATTCGAGTGGATACGCCAAGATCGAGGCACAGACTTGCCTAGACCTACTACTCCGGCGCAGGTTCGCAGCTCGGGCCTCGCAGTTATTATCGGCGGTTCGTGGAG
The DNA here is from genome assembly GCA_029844215.1 of Przewalskia tangutica. NCBI lineage: Eukaryota > Viridiplantae > Streptophyta > Magnoliopsida > Solanales > Solanaceae > Przewalskia > Przewalskia tangutica. The sequence goes on from CM056734.1 coordinate 67,105,821, forward strand.
AAGTTTGCTTCTATCTCGCACCATTGACTAGCCGACTCGAGGCGGCTAAGTTTGATGGATCGATGCTTGTGGCGGGGTTTCGATTCTTTGCGAGAGATCGACGACCGCCCGTTCTTACTCTTCCGCAGGTCCGCACGGTTATGTCGTGTATTGTGATGCGTCGAGCATCGGGTTGGGATGTGTTGATGCAGCAGGCAAGGTTATAACGTATGCATCCCGACACCAAGAAACACGAGAGGAACTACCCCACCCATGATTTGAGTCGCGCGGTGATTCACGCCTTGAAGATCTGAGGCACTACTTGTATGGGGTTCATGTGGATATTTATACGCACCACAAGAGCTCCAAAGATATCTTGACCGCAGGAGCCGAACTTACGGCGAGACGGTGGTTAGAGTTGCTTAAGGATTACGATGTTGATATCTGTACCACCCGGGAAGGCTAATGTTGTGGCAGATGCTTAGTCGTAGGTCGATGGGAGTCTATCGGATGTGCAGCGGAGATGAGGACATGGTTCGTGATTTGCATCGATTAGCGAGCCTTGTGTCCGCTTGATTGATTACGATAGCGATGGGTTCGAGTTCGTGAGGTTGCCGAGTCTTCCATCGTCGAGGAGGTGAAGAGGCAACAGTTCGAGGATCCGATTTTGGCACGTTATCGTGATACGGCTCTTCGTGAGGAAGCGGTCCTTTGAGGTAGCACCACGGGTGCTAAGGTTTGAGGGCAGTTGTGTGTTCCGGATGTTTCAGACTTGGCAGAAGTTCTGGGAAGCACACAGCGCGTTACTCTATCCATCCAGGGTCGACCAAGATGTACCACGACCTTAGATCTATGTATTGGTGGGATGGCTTGAAGAGGGACGTTGCAGAGTTCGTAGCTCAGTGCCCGTGTTGTCAGCAGGTGAAGGTAGAGCACCAGAGGCACGTGGTTTGTTCTGACGATAGAGATCCCGACCTGGAAGTGGGAGGTGATCAACATAGACTTTATCACAGGATTACCTCGCACTCAGAGGAGACATGATTCTATATGGGTTATCGTCGACAGACTGACGAAATCAGCCCACTTTCTTCCCGTTAGGATGACTTTTTCGGCTGAGGATTATGCCAGACTTTACATCCGAGAGATCGTCAGACTGCATGGAGTCCCTATTTCGATCATATCAGACAGAGGAGCCCGATTACGCCTAACTTCGGAGGTCTTTCCAAAGGGGTTTAGGACGCAGTGAGCACGAGCATCGCATTCCATCCACGCATGCACGACAGCAGAGCGCACTATCCGCACTGCGAGATATGTCGCGAGCCCGTGTTATTGACTTCGTGGTAGCCGGGAGGATCATTTGCCTCTAGTTGAGTTTATGATAATAATAGCTACCACTCCAGTATTCAGATGGCGCCTTATGAGGCCTTGTATGGGAGGAAGTGCAGATCGCCTATAGGTTGGTTCGATGTGGGCGAGGTGCAGTTAGTGGGACCAGATTTGGTGCAGCAGGCAGTGGATAAGGTGAAGCTTATCCAGGAGAGGTCTCGACACCGTAGTCGACGAAGTCATACGCAGATCATCATCGTCGGCATCCGGAATTCGAGGTTCATGATTGGGTTTTCCTAGGTGTCACCCATGGCGGTGTGATGAGATTCGGAAGAAGGAAACTCACCAAGGTACATTGGGCGTATCGATTGTCCGCAGGGTAGGAATGGTTGCCTATGAGTTGGATCCGCCGTCCGATCCGGAGGCAAGACATCCTGTTTCATGTTTCTACGCCGGCGAGATGTATCGGGATCCATCTAGAGTGCATCCGATTGACGATGTCCAGTGGCCAGGGGTTATCGTATGAGGAGGTTCCCATAGCGATAATCGATCGTCGGGTTAGGCGTCTGCGACCAAGGACGTGGCTTCCGTCAAGGTCTGCGGGCGAACGAGCTCGCAGAGGAGATGGCGGGAAGCCGGCGAGGACATGAGGCGTAAGTATCTCACCTATTCCCACACCTCCGGGTAATTCACTTTCCTACTTGTAAATTTTCGTTATCGTTTATGCCTAAGTGTTGTTCGTGGCCGTGTGTGGCTTTTGCAAATCGCTTAAGTTATGAAGAATCTTATCGTTAATCGTCTTGGAAAGGAACATTCGACGAATGTTTCTACGAGGGGAGAATGTTATACCGTATTTCCGCAGTATGTACGTGAGGCGCACGCGAAAAGTTTAGCCTTAAAGTAGGCAATGGGGCGTTTTTTGGCACAACTCATTAAAAGAATCGCTTTTCAAGAAACGCTTTACACAACTCGCGTAGGATAAATTCGCTATGTCATTTCTAATTTTTGCGGATTTTTCCGAGAGACGAAACACTTTGGACCAACGAGAGGGCGACACTTGTCACCCTCTCATTGATGGATGTGAGGCGGAAATGGACCGAAATGGATTGGCTATTTTGTCAAGTAGTTGGTAGGATATTTTGTGTGCAAGTTGCCTAAGGACACTTGCCCAAATATTGACCTTACACTTGCCTTGCACTTGGCATAATCTTGGCCATTGGTTGGCCATCCCTTGACCTATAAATACCCCTCTTGTGATGAAGAGTTCTTCATCCACAAAACTTTCCAAGTCTAAAATCCTCCCCTCTCCTTGTTAGCCCTTTTCGTCCAAACACCTCCCCTTTGAGAAGCTTAGCCGAGGCTATCCCCTAGCCTAGCCGAAATCTACCCCCCTCCCTTGGTAGAAAAGTTGCCTTCTAGTATTGTTATAATGCCCAAAATACCCTAGCCCAAATCCCTTAGTACTTAGTAGAAGTTGTGAAGAACTTCTAAGGTTTCCTTGGAGCTATCGGAGCGTACAACTAGGAGCTAAACCTTGCTCAGGAGCGACTTTATCTAGGATATTATTGGGCTTTACCGAGGTAAATAATCCTAACCCTCTTTTGTATTAGAGAATACATACTGTAGAAGTATAAGGATAAGTATTAATACTTAGAATAATATTACAGAATAGAATTGAACTGTTATCACAGTAGAAGGGTTTAAAAGAAGAATAATTGAACTATACTTACTTAGGACTGTTTTCACAGTAGACTTGAGTAGCTCACCGGGTAGGGAAGTGCTGCCCGATTTTCCGTAGAATAAAGGACCCTCTGCTTAGAATCTTACAGAGTAGTCTAGACGTTGATAGACGTGTCTGACTATTATAGGTTGATTCTCTGCGCGCGACATATTCAACTTGGCAGGTGGTTTTCGCCGAGAAGGTATGTGATTCTTCCTATACCCTTGAGCATGATATTTTAAATATATATAGTACGGTAGACGTACGTGTGTTAACTGAATAATAACTACGGCAATGTCTTTGACTTAAGCCTGAATAATACTTACGGCAATGTCTCGCGACTTAAGCCTGAATAATACTTACGGCAATGTCTCGCGACTTAAGCCTGAATAATAAGGATCTGAAAGCATTTCAAAAGAATACTGAATCATTTTTAACAGAAGAGAACTAATTGGTTTTTAAACAGAAAACTTAAGAGTTATACTAGCTTTATGGGAAGTTAGGTATAACAACTTAAGAATGATAAAAGGAACAGTTTACTTATGTGTTTATAACAGACTTACATTGATTTATGGAAAGAATAATAAAATGGTTTGATAAGTAGACATGATATGATGTTATGTGTGTTAGTGTCTTGTAACGTTTGTATAACAGGGTATTCTTTTTTTTTTCCCGGGTAAATGCAAATATTATTACTAAAAAGAAAAGCTCAGGAAGCTACAATCAGTCGTTGAGGGTTCTCAATCCTCAACGTAAACAAGAACAAGAAAATAAACTTCAACATGAAAATTAAATGCTATCTATCCGGGACATTCCAAGATAGTATCTTCATTTAAGTAATCGGGGGGTAGTGAAATACTCTTCCAATCTTCGTACTTGGACTTTTATTCGTTGGGTTAGGCTCATTAATTTGTTGTGACTCCCTAGTATCATTTGCACGCTCAGTAGGTGCAATAGTTGGATTCATGGGGGAAATCAAGACTAGTGCATCATTGGGAATGGTTGCCATAAATGGCTCATGTCCCTCGGCATTAAGTGCTTTATTGGCCGAAACAAGGTCAGACTCCTTAGGCTTCTTGGAAAAGAATGATCCTTCAAATTCCACATTAGTTGCTCTTCCAAGACTCATTTGAAATGTAGCCCCTTCGGTTCCCGTAGCCATCAAGTTACCAAACCTCTTTGGACGAGTTGCCCCTATGGTTTCCGCAACTTTTGACTTCAAAAGAAGAGTAGACCCATCGGTACCCACCCTTATCAAGTTTCGAAGCCCTATTGAATGAGATGTTTCCTTGGTACTCTCAGCTATTAAATTCCCCAAGTTACCAAGTCTCGTTTGAAGAGTAGGCTGTTCAAATTCCGCACGGTTTGTACAACCAAGAGCCATGGGAATTGAACCAACTTCGGACCCAACAATCTTGAACCGATGACCCTTGGGCTCCGGCCTTGACACGTGACCACCATAAAGACCAATCAGCCCATGACCACCCTTCCGACCTCCTTCGACCCGGAACCACCCTCAAGAACCGCCATCGACCCGTGCCCACCCATGCTACCCGTCAACCCCTCAAGAATGGGTGACGTTTCGGAAACCGCAACACTTGAATTCCCAACAAACTCAACTCCGAAAGTTGCACCTAATGAATGAGGCGTGCCATTGAAAACCGAAGCAATTGAATGAGGCGTGCCATTGACATCCGCACCCATTGAATGCATCAAATTCCTAGACCTCCTTTGGATAGGAAACCCCTCGGCTTCCAAAACCTTAGCATTTCCAAGGCCAATTGGAAAAGAAACAATGTCGAACTCAACAACCAAAGGCTGGTGACCCATGGACTTCCCCAAAGACCCATGACCACCCTCCTGACCCGCAATCAACCCGTGACCAACCTCGAGACCCGCTATCACCTTGGCATCCAAAGTGGCCGCCGGAAAAGTCTCTTTGAACTCAGAAGCCAAGGATCGGAGACCCAAGGGTTCAAACCACAAACCCTGAACATCAACACCACCCTCCTGCAACCCGGAACCACCCTCCATACCCACTTTCGACCCGGGATCCCTATCAAGATCCGCAATCTCTCCATAGTCAGGAGTGCCTACCGGAATCGTAGCTGCCAATCCGACGTCCAAGGTGTCTGCCGGAAGGTTGGGAAAATCAAAGAGATATATCCTCAACCCAAGACCACCATCATGACCCTCTTGCACACCAAGAACACCCTCCTGACTTGCTAACAACCCTGAATCACCCGCTGTCGAAAGAGAAGCAAATCGCCGCCGCAGAGGTCGCTTCGAAATGCAAACCTCAACGTCAAAACATGAATCTTGTAATCTTGAACAATCAAAATAATCTCTTTCATTCTTTTCATTTGAAATCTTTGTATTCTTTCTCATGGCTAGAAGGAAGATAATGCAACTCTTGAGTAATCTTTAATCAAGTTGAAGTATCTTCGTAACAATCTTTGGACAAGTTATAAACTCGAACAATCTTTCCACAATTTTCGAAAAATCTTCGAACAAGATGTAAAATTTCCGTAATTTACTCAAACAACTTCGTATCAAATTCAAGTAAGATGAACAGACGAACAATCTCATGAAATCAAAGATGAAATCAGATTTACGGAGTATGAAATCGAAGATGAAATCATAAGAATGAGGCGGATTGCGAAGAGCGACTAGGGAGAAATGTTGAGAGCATTTTCGCCTAGTGAAAGAAACTTCTCTCTAACTCTTTATTGAAATATAAGAGCTCTATAACAGGGTATTCTTGTTGTGCTTATGTGTTTAACAATAAGTTGTTATGTTAGTATTATATCACTCACCTCTTGACATAAATATCGGGTTAAGTCGCCTCCGACGCGGGTATACCTCGTGCGATCTGTGTGACTATGATGCGAGGACACCTACGCGGTCCAGGTGACCTATGCGGAGCTACGAGAGTTCCAGGTTAGTGTGCGGGGTTATACCTCATGCGGTCTATGTGGCCATGCGGACTACGAGTCCAGGACGATGCCGAGGAGTAGCTACCCTCGATGCGGGGTCATACCCTATGCGGGCCTATGTGAGTGGCCTATGCGGACTACGGGAGTCCAGGATTAGGCTTGCTTAATGATACTATGGGCAATTGGCCCTGCTTCGATCATTCGCAACCTAGAAAAGACCTGTTACAGTTTACCTATTGTTGCTCTTGTTTATGATGTGGCACTATGTGCGGTTACCTTGGTTGTTTCATACATATATTTTTAAACTGATTTTAAAATGATATGTTTTCATTTAAGTACTTTACAGTTTCACATACTTAGTACCTGTTGTACTGACCTCCTTCGGGGGGCTGCGTTCATGCCGCAGGTAAGGGCAAGCAGGTGCTAGATCCACATCCTTAGGATCTTTGCGTTGGTGTCAGGAGCTCCATCTTCTCCGGAGGCTCTACTTTTGGGTATGATCTCCCTGTATTGTAGATAGTTTTGTACACTCAGTGGGTATGGCGAACCCGTCCCGCCATAGTTGTTTACTTCCTTAGAGGTCTGTAGTCCTATTGTACAGTTGGGATGTAACTGCAAAACTATGTTTATATATATATGCCGAAAGGCAGGCTTTCCTTCAGATAAACTGTTTCTCCTTTTTAATAATGTTTCTTGTCTTGTTTTATATTTCCGCTGATTTTCTCTGATGTATGACTGCTTGGGTGCCCGGGTAAGGCACCAGTCACGGTAGTTTTGTACAATTCAGGGTATGGCGGGGCCCTGTCCCGCCATAGTTGTTTACTTCCTTAGAGGTCTGTAGTCCTATTGTACAGTTGGGATGTAACTGCAAAACTATGTTTATATATATATGCCGAAAGGCAGGCTTTCCTTCAGATAAACCGTTTCTCCTTTTTAATAATGTTTCTTGTCTTGTTTTATATTTCCGCTGATTTTCTCTGATGTATGACTGCTTGGGTGCCCGGGTAAGGCACCAGTCACGGGCCCCGGAACGGGTCGTGACACAAACGCTGAACTGTGACCCTATGAGCGAGGATCAACACTGGTGTACCTCTACCTGCGGCATGAACGCAGCCCCGGGCGAGGTCGATAACAGTACCAAGTATGTGAAATCAAAATATCAGTAAATGAAACCATAGCAGTCTATATAAAACAGGAGACATGTATGATAACCAAACTACAGTTCATAATAAATAAGCAGTCATGTCAAGTCAGGGACTCACGCCCTCAAAGTCATCACTTAAATATAACAACGGGTCTCACGCCCACAACATCAATCATGCCCGTGGAATACCTTCCTCACTGTCGGCAGTCTATGATATAAAAGCACTAAGGAATACACATGAACACGTGTCCCACGTGTCATAATAAAATCAGACGGGTAAGTACGAAGGCATAGCCGACTACTAACACTCACAGTACTAACAAGGTCATAAACTGTATCATGAGATCTGTATAGACCGTCACATGATCAAAGATGGCCACTCGCCCGCAGTATCTAATGTGCGCGTCTAGCCACGAACTTCCCGCGACCGCATAGGCCACTCCAATGGCCCGCATGAGGTATTCCCCGCATCGAGGGTAGCTACTCCCCGGCATCGTCCTGGACTCGCAGTCCGCATGGCCACATAGACCGCATGACCACAAAGGTCGCACACTAACCTGGAACTCTCGTAGCTCCGCATAGGTCAACTGGACGCGCATGAGGTATTCTCGAATCATGGTCCCAGACAGCCTGAGATATACCCCGCATCGGAGGGCAGCTTAACCCCCGGGATCATGTCAAGGTGAGTGGTACAATACCAACATAACGGCTGATCGTTAAACAACATAAGCGCGATCGAGGGAAACCCCTTTACACAAACATCACAAGATACTAACACACGTAGCATCCTAACATATTTACTTATCAAACCAACAAGAAAGTATTACAAGGCTATCACAAACCAACGCAGTCAAGTTATTCACACAAGGTACTTTCTACTTTATGTTAAACAAGTTCGGGTTTTTATCCCCAAAGTACTTCATACATTAACTCTTTAAAAGGTCTGCTTCTTTCTCAAAAGTTACACAATACCCGTAGTATAAAAATAGAGTGACTATCTTTTGAAGTAATTCAAAACACTACTCTTTGTAAAATCAAGTAACAACATTCTTTTCCAAACATTCAAGTTTGCCTAATTTCAATTACTCAAGTTTCTCATTTTCGAAAGGTTTCGTAGTTCATAGTATTAATCACCTAATGATATAATTCTCTTTGAAAGCAATTTGAGAAACATATGTCTGATATGTGAGTAGGTTATTGTTGTTTATAACAATCTTATTAAAGCAGCCATGATCTAGGAAATGTAATATCATTTTGTCTCATCTTAGCTTCTATGCAGATTGAGGTTTCTACTGGTTGTTAATAATTCTTTATTAGTTAATACATTTCCCTTTATTAGCGGCTACGTGGTCCTGCTCGATACTTATTACGATTTAGAAATCAAGAAACATTATTCCTTTTAAAAACCAAGTACTCATTACTCACGAATGAGGTTTCACACTTTTTAACAAAATTCAGATTAATTCAATTAAGTCAAGTCTCTTATCTTTTAAGATCAAGTCTCTTATCTTTTAAAATCAATAAATCATTCTTTTTATCTCTCTTAAGCTGTTATACCTAGCTTCCCATAAAGCTAGTATAACTCTTAAGCTTATAAAACCAAGTATTACTCTTCTGTTAAAAATGATTCAGTATTCTTTTGACATACTTCAAGATTATTCAGGCTTAAGTCAAAAGACATTGCCGTAATTATTATTCAGGCTTAAGTCAAAAGACATTGCCGTAAATATTATTCAGTTAACACACGTACGTCTACCGTACTATATATATTTTAAAATATCATGCTCAAAAAGGATATAGGAAGAATCACATACCTCGCGACGATTATCGACTATTAGCAAAATGCTCCACGGCTATAACCCGGCTAGCCTTGTCCACCTTTCAAGTAGTACATGCTACTTGCAGAACATTCAACCTATAAAGGTTATACAAGTCTATCAATGTCTAGACTACACTGTAGATTTCTTCTGATGTGATTTCAGTTCAAGTCTTTTCTGTAATATCCTTCTATTACAGTTCAATTCTCTTCTATGAATCTTATATTCATTTCCATACTACAGTATGTAATTTCCAATTACAATAGGGGGACAAGATATTTACCTCGATAAGCCCATAATTATCCAAGTATAAATGTCGATCCTGAGCAACGTTTAGCTCCTACTCTGGGCGCTCCAACCCGCTCCAAACAACCCTTAGAAGTTCTACGCAACTTCTACTTAATACTTCAACCGAGTATGAAGATTTTCCTTAGGGTTTCGGTTTGAGACAAAAAGGACATAAGGTAGTATTTTCGGGCTCTACGTATAGAGGTAACTTTTGGAATACTACAAGGTATAATGCTAAGGTATTTTGGGTATAGTAACAATACTTGGAGAGTATCTCTACCAAGAGTGGGTACCTCAAGACACCACTAGGAGGGTGTGTACTCGCCAAGGCCTCAGGAGGGTGTACCCGCCAAGGCCTCACGGTGCGGAGGGTGCTCTCGGCCAAAGGCCTTCTCGAGGGGAGGACTCGTGGACGAGACACTACACTAAGGGGGAGGAATAGAGCTTTCAAGACTTAGAAGTTTGGATGAAGAAGTCTTCACAAAGGGGGGGTATTTATAGGGAAACCAATGGACAAGATCAAGCCATGTGGGGGGGCAAGTGGAGGGCCAAGATCAAGCCAAGTGCACCCTAACCCTACTCCACAAAACAAGGCACAAAACAAGGCACCAAACATGGCACAAAACAAGGCACAAAACATGGCCAAAAACCGTGACCCATCGGCCAACTAGCACGCCCACTTGAGGGTGACAAGTGTCACCCTCCCGTTGGTCCAACATATTCCGTCTCTCGGAAAAATCCGCAAAAATTATCCATGACATAGCCGGAATTTTCCCTTCGCAAGTTTTGTAAAACGTTTCGTCGAAAAACGACTCTAATCGGGGGTTGTGAACAAAATTTGAACCTTGCCTAACTTTAAGGCTAAAACTTCCGTACGTACGTCCTTACGTACATACTCTGGAAATACGGGGTATAACATTCTCCCCTCCTTAGAAACATTCGTCCCGAATGTTCCTTCTAAGTCTCAAGACATACATGCGCCAATACAGTCTCTACTGCTATACTTACGAAAACAAACATGCCGTACCTGGCCATAACACACGCGCAATATTCAACTTCAAGTCCACGAGGAATCACTTCCATCACTACAAAAGCTCCCACCCGAAGTCCAAAATATACTCCCTCAGCACCCTCACTTTACAAAAGAAATGATCACATCTATGCTCGTAACACATGCCCGTTTCTTCCCTTAATCGTCGTACCCTGCTCGTACACTCGAACTCTTTCTCATAACTTATCAAATTTCTGCTACTGCTTCTGTTTCCAAAATCTCTGGGTTACTATCTCCAACTTGGTCATCATTAACTGGGAACACTCTGGATGGATCTCTTGATACTTCTCCGAACATAACAATATGAAAGACCGGACATACTGCCTCCCACGTCGGACGTCAAAGCTAACTTATAGGCAACCTGGCCTATCCTCCAACGGATCTGAAAACGCTCCAAGTACCTCAGGCTAAGTTTCCTCTATTTTCCAAAACTCGTCACACCCTTCCGGGGTGGTACCTTCAAGAATACCGACCGTCAACCTGAACTCTAAGTGTCGTCGCCGACTATCCGCACGACTTCTATTGACTCTGAGCTGCCAATAACCTCTTCTGGAGAAGCTTCACCCTATCCATATCCTGCTGAAACAAGTATGAACCAACTATCTGAACTTTGCCAACATCGAACCAATCGACCGGCAATTTACACTTCCGCCCCTACAAGGCTTCATAAGGCGACATTCGAACATAGAAATGGTAGCTAAAGCACTCCCTCAACAGGAGGCAACAACCCTCACAGCTACCCCTGAAATCCAAACACTGGCCCGAGGGCGAATGCGATACTGAGACTCACCGGAGATCCTACCCTGCCTGGTAAAACTTCCAGAAAATGAAATAGCCACCTCCTAGGCTTCACTGTCTGTCATAAGGTGAAAGCAGGCACCTCGTGCAGCCTTACAACCTTCCTGATATAATCATCTCGCATAACCCACTGCCGAGTACACGGTTTGACTGAAAGATAAGATGGGCTGACCTCATCGGCCCGACTACTGGTCGAACGCATCCACGAACTCGTACGCTGGTTAACTAAACTTGGGCCTAACACCCCCGAGACCCTAACACAAAGCGGGACCACCACAAACTGACCCCACCACCATACAGGCCGCGGGTTGACCCGCAACATGGCCTCAACCCGACCCACTTTCGCGCAAAACACTAGTTCCTCGATTCGGAACAATCTCACTAATCACGTTACGAAAACCTAGCGGTCTTCTTAACTCAACTACCCTCTTTCATTACACGCTACTCAGGAACTTATCCCACAATATATCCCATTTATACTATGCACTCCGATAAGGGTTAAACATAAAATAACTCTTTTACCCAAGATGGCCTTGCCTCTAAGGTCTCCACGTATAAAACTCTAAGGCTTACACTTACCTTATCCCCAATCTTACCCTTTAACTAACCATGATTTCTAATCACAATTAACACAACGCTATCTGAACATAACGCTTAAGATATACTCATCTTATCACACATACTAATCTCTAGAGGGTTAAAGATATACCTGTATCTACTGCTTCACTTCCCCTTTGTCGTTCTAATCAATCCTGCCCGGCTGGGCGCATATCTAGGGAAGGTGACGAACTACCCACCGATCCTGAAGGCTGAGTCCTCCTACCTGCATCCCTCTTAATAGGACATCCTTTCGACACATGGCCCTGACGGCCGCAGGCAAAACAAGTACCAACTAAAAGACTACATTCCCCGGGATGACGCCTGTCACATTGTGAACACTGGGGAAAAACTGAATCCGGCTGGCTGGAACCTTCGTAGTGCGGAACCGAAGCTCGAGCTCGACCAACTCCTCGATACCGAACGCCCCGAACTCGCGAGGACCACTGCTACTGGTGGATGTGCATATCTAATCTGCCGGTGAGGCGATTCGCCTCGAAAGTTACCAAAGGACCTTGCTGTTCTGGCCCTCTTCTGCCGATCTTGGTTAACCCGTCGATCCCTACGTTTCTTGGCCTGATGCGCATAAGCCCGTACACAGGCCATGCTCAAGCCTAACTGAAGAATTACTCTTGCACTACCCTCTCTTAGATAGTCGTCAAGACCCGTGATAAATCGATACATCATATACACTCTGGTAGCTACATCCTTAGCTAGTAATGTGGTCGCTTTGCAATCTATATTCTCTGTTCCCGGTCGTGGAACTGAAGGTTCAACTATCATGGTCGCAGAGGCAATCGTTGCCGCCATGCTAAACTCGCTGGGCCGCGACGAGCGTAACTCCCGAATAAGCACCACCAGGTGATGATTGGGCCTGTGCCCTAGTAACCCTCTCGGTTTACTCGCAGCCTCTCCGCTTTGCCCTCTTCGGGCGGGTTGCCTTACGCGGAGGCATAACGGTAAGGGAAAGAAATATGTTAGAGGGACCCAACTTATAACACAACTGTAAGCATGATCTCAGAGTGAGAAGAATGGAAACCAATCCTAAATATCCTATAGCCTCCTGATTATTGGTGTGGTGCACAACACACCGATAATCAAGACTTCATCGATACGATGCAGTAGACACTTTCCGAGGATTAACTGCTCTGATACCACTTTTGTCACGACCCGAACCCGGGCCCGTGACTGGTGCCTTACCCCGGGCACCCAAGTAGACATACATCAGAGTAATCAGCGGAACATAAAACAAGACATGAAATAACAAGAAGTGTAAAACAGTAATCTGAGAAAACTTGCCCTTCGGCATATATATAAAACAACTTAAAACCGAACAGTTACATCCCATTACAACTCTGCCCACAATAGTACTATAGACCTCTAAGAATGATATGACAACAATGGCGGGACAGGGCTCCGCCATACCCCTGAATGTAAGCACCTACAACAACAGGGGACTATACCAAGATAAGCCTCCGGAGAAACGGAGCTTCCCAAACGCTGAACTGTGACCCTATGAGCGAGGATCAACACTGGTGTACCTCTACCTGCGGCATGAATGCAGCCCCCCGAAGGAGGTCAGTACAACAGGTACCAAGTATGTGAAACTGAAAAATAATGTAAATGAAATCATAGCAGTCTATATAATACAGGAGACATGTATGATAACCAAACTACAGTTCACAATAAATAAGCAGTCATGTCAAGTCAGGGACTCACGCCCTCAAAGTCATCACTTAAATATAACAATGGGTCTCACGCCCACAACATCAATCATGCCCGTGGAATACCTTCCTCACCGCGGCGATGGCGATATAAAAGCACCAAGGAATACATGAACACCGTGTCCCACTGTGTCATAATAAAACCGTCACGGTAAGTACGAAGGCATAGCCGACTACTAACACCTACGATTTAACAAGGTCATAAATCAGATCATGAGATCTGTCTGCATCGTCACATGATCAAAGCCGCCACTCGCCGCAGATCTAATGTGCGCGTCTAGCCTTGGAACTTTCCGCAGCTCCGCATAGGCCACTCCAATGGCCCGCATGAGGTATTCCCCGCATCGAGGGTAGCTACTCCCTAAGATCGCCCCGACTCGCGATCCGCATGGCCACATAGACCGCATGACCACAAAGGCCGCACACTAACACGAACTCAGAGCTCGCATAGGTCCCCGACCCGCATGAGGTATTCTCGAATCATGGTCCTGCATCACCGAGATATACCCGCACGGAGGCGCCTTAACCCCCGGGATCATGTCAAGGTGAGTGGTACAATACCAACATAACGGCTGATCGTTAAATAACATAAGCGCGATCAAGGGAAACCCCTTTACACAAACATCACAAGATACTAACACACGTAGCATCCTAACATATTTACTTATCAAACCAACAAGAAAGTATTACAAGGCTATCACAAACCAACGCAGTCAAGTTATTCACACAAGGTACTTTCTACTTTATGTTAAACAAGTTCGGGTTTTTATCCCCAAAGTACTTCATACATTAACTCTTTAAAAGGTCTGCTTCTTTCTCAAAAGTCACACAATACCCGTAGTATAAAAATAGAGTGACTATCTTTTGAAGTAATTCAAAACACTACTCTTTGTAAAATCAAGTAACAACATTCTTTTCCAAACATTCAAGTTTGTCTAATTTCAATTACTCAAGTTTCTCATTTTCGAAAGGTTTCGTAGTTCATAGTATTAATCACCTAATGATATAATTCTCTTTGAAAGCAATTTGAAAAACATATGTCTGATATGTGAGTAGGTTATTGTTGTTTATAACAATCTTATTAAAGCAGCCATGATCTAGGAAATGTAATATCATTTTGTCTCATCTTAGCTTCTATGCAGATGGAGGTTTCTACTGGTTGTTAATAATTCTTTATTAGTCAATACATTTCCCTTTATTAGCGCTGCTGTGGTCTGTTCGATACTTATTCTGATTTCCGAAATCAGTAAAACATTATTCCTTTTAAAAACCAAGTACTCATTACTCACGAATGAGGTTTCACACTTTTTAACAAAATTCAGATTAATTCAATTAAGTCAAGTCTCTTATCTTTTAAGATCAAGTCTCTTATCTTTTAAAATCAATAAATCATTCTTTTTATCTATCTTAAGCCGTTATACCTAGCTTCCCATAAAGCTAGTATAACTCTTAAGCTTTTAAAACCAAGTATTACTCTTCTGTTAAAAATGATTCAGTATTCTTTTGACATACTTCAAGATTATTCAGGCTTAAGTCAAAAGACATTGCCGTAATTATTATTCAGGCTTAAGTCAAAAGACATTGCCGTAAATATTATTCAGTTAACACACGTACGTCTACCGTACTATATATATTTTAAAATATCATGCTCAAAAAGGATATAGGAAGAATCACATACCTCGCGACGATTATCGACTATTAGCAAAACGCTCCACGGCTATAACCCGGCTAGCCTTGTCCACCTTTCAAGTAGTACATGCTACTTGCAGAACATTCGACCTATAAAGGTTATACAAGTCTATCAATGTCTAGACTACTCTGTAGATTTCTTCTGATGTGATTTCAGTTCAAGTCTTTTCTGTAATATCCTTCTATTACAGTTCAATTCTCTTCTTTGAATCTTATATTCATTTCCATACTACTACAGTATGTAATTTCCAATTACAATAGGGGGACAAGATATTTACCTCGATAAGCCCATAATTATCCAAGTATAAATGTCGATCCTGAACAACGTTTAGCTCCTACTCTGGGCGCTCCAACCCGCTCCAAACAACCCTTAGAAGTTCTACGCAACTTCTAATTAATACTTCAACCGAGTATGAAGATTTTCCTTAGGGTTTCGGTTTGAGACAAAAAGGACATAAGGTAGTATTTCCGGGCTCTACGTATAGAGGTAACTTTTGGAATACTACAAGGTATAATGCTAAGGTATTTTGGATATAGTAACAATACTTGGAGAGTATCTCTACCAAGAGGGGGGGTACCTCTCGGCACACCACTAGGAGGGGGGTGTGTACCCCTCGGCCAAGGCCTCACGAAAAGGGGAGGGGTGCTCTCGGCCAAAGGCCTTCTCAAGGGGGGAGGGGGACTCTTGGACGAGACACTACACTAAGGGGGAGGAAGAGAGCTTTCAAGACTTAGAAGTTTGGATGAAGAAGTCTTCACAAAGGGGGGGTATTTATAGGGAAACCAATGGACAAGATCAAGCCATGTGGAGGGGCAAGTGGAGGGCCAAGATCAAGCCAAGTGCACCCTAACCCTACTCCACAAAACAAGGCACAAAACAAGGCACCAAACATGGCACAAAACAAGGCACAAAACATGGCCAAAAACCGTGACCCATCGACCAACTAGCACGCCCACTTGAGGGTGACAAGTGTCACCCTCCCGTTGGTCCAAAATATTCCGTCTCTCGGAAAAATCCGCAAAAATTATCAATGACATAGCCGGAATTTTCCCTTCGCAAGTTTTGTAAAACGTTTCGTCGAAAAACGACTCTAATCGGGGGTTGTGAACAAAATTCGAACCTTGCCTAACTTTAAGGCTAAAACTTCCGTACGTACGTCCTTACGTACATACTCTGGAAATACGGGGTATAACAGCTATTCCATTGCTCTGGCAATGGGCCAAAATCAGCGTCAAGATGCGGTGGGTATGAATCATCTGGAACCGTTTATACCATCCCCGGTCGTGATCATCTTCAACATTGGTAGTAAGTGATTTGGAGCCCCAAAAAGCTAAGTTAATTATTCCTCGGTGAAGCACTAGGGGGAGTAGAAATGGATCAGGTGATCTACAGTAAATGGAAGGTGGGCGAGATTAGCCAAGTGCTATAAGCAGCGAACATTCTCTAAGTTTATAGGGCCAAATGCCCCAAACATATACCATATCGGCGGCAAAAAGCCTTGATGCCCTGGTAAATCGGGAGGCTAAATCCGATGGTAAATGGATAGATGTAAATGAGCTACATCCCTGGGATGTGCTGAGTGATGCTTGCATTAACAAGAGGAGGAAATATATCTATATCTACTCTCCATCGACAGTCGATATAGACCTGAATAATAATAGAGTGGTCGATCAGTGAAGTGATACCATCTATAGAATCATAGAGAAAGTTTACATGAAAGTCTATCTCAAAATTGTAGTTGGAAAGGATAATTTCATAAGCAAATGAACAAGGTCGATGTCCCGGGTAACGCCGGAGGGCGACGACCAGTGGTGGATGGAGGCATCATTATCTAAATATTGATGCTAGCGGAATTTTTAATGACAACTGAGTGATAATGTCGTATCTGACTCATTACTAGTGCCGTGATCAAGGGTGTGCCAAATATATAAATTGATACAGGTTCGAATTCGAGATACATCACTTTTGTTGTTAGCCCTTTAAATTTACAAAAATAATACTAACATTGGCTTTAACTTTAATGACATAGTTTAGAATTATAGTTCAGTTGTCAAGGGTGTGTCAAATATATAAAGTGATGCAGGTTCGAATTCCAGATACATCACTTTTGTTGTTAGCCCTTTATATTTAGAAAAATAATACTAACAATGGAAAGGTGACATTTCAGATTAGATCCTGGGTATGAGCTAGGGGTGGCCACTTGGCCGGGTCGGGCGGGATCGAGCTGGGGCGGGACGAGACCAAGTCCTGTCCCGGTTCAGGTCCCGTTGGATAGGGGGTCGGGGCGGGACGGGTCGTTTTTGTTTTTGCACTTAATTAAAAAAAATAACATATATATATAATTCAATAATTAAACAAGAGAGTGTAATCAAAATATTTCAAGACTGTTTTTGTGCCTCTTATATTATTTAATAGAAATATGATTTTTTTTCTAATACAGTATACATATACAATTGTCAAAATTATAACTTTGTAGTGTCTTTCAAAAGTTGCAAATGATATAGTAAAATTGCAAATAAAGAAATTACATTTTCAAAAAAATGTGCTCTATTTTCCTTATAATTTCACGTGGTTTCGGTTGGAATTGGTATATGTTGATCAAATTGTTCCACGTCGCTTTCACTATCTTCGGATAAGATGTCGTTGTAGTTTTCGTCTTCTTCTTCATTCATCTCCGGTTGACCGCACATTCTCCGCTCCGCTCGTATCCAATCTCTGAATAATAGTGTAATTTCCAAATGTCTCCGACTAATGAGTGTTTGTGCTCTCCTATTTAAAATTTGTCGGCAGAAAAAATATTTTCAGATGTCATTGATGACGCTTGAATGTTCAAAACATCTTGAGCCATCATTGAAAGTGTCCCTCCAGTATTTCAGCAAGTTTTCATCTCCTTCTTCATTGATAACTGTTTGGTACGGTAAAGCACCCTGCAAAAGAAAAACAGCAAACTCGCTAATTTGGTTAGTAGTGTTAGCACCGCACATTCTATTTCTGAGGCTTTTAATACTAGCCGTAGAAACAACATGTCTTTTTTGAGGTTGTGTTGAAGAAGAAGATGATGGTATGGAAGTCGGTTGGTTACTAGCACTTTCTTGGTGATAATACCTATAAACATTTTTGCATTCGTTTTCTATGCTAGACAACACTTCTTCTTTAGTTTGTTCAATAGGTGGTGAGTCATTTAGATTTTTGGGACTTGGAGGTGGTAGTACTACTATACAATCATAAATAGTTTCAATAAGTGATTTACATCCGTCTATTTTAATAGTCGGATTTAATACAACACCAATAATATAAATAGTGAGAATATGAATAATTTTTTTTTATTTTGATAAACATTTTTTTAATAGCTGTCTTATAAGCTGGTTTAACCATATATTCATTAAGTAATAAAAATATGAGAGCTATATGAAACAACATAGTTTAAATAGTAGGAAAATATATACCGAAAAATTCTTTTGTTGCTTGAAAAAATTAATCTAAAAATACTATAAGTTCGGCAATTTTGTCCCAATCGCTATCTACAACCATATAAGCTGAATTTTGATTATGGACGTTAAAAAATAAAGTTATAGGTCTTCTATAGTCATAAGTAACAAATAGTTACTGGTACAAAGAATTTCACATAGTGTGTACTTCTTCGAGAATTTTTCTATAAGGTAACTGGCAATCGTGACAAGTTTTTTATATTCTTTTTTTCGTGTATTCTAATATTTTAAAAATATAGTTTATAGCAAATTGTATTTTATCAAGAATGTCTGCAAAAAGTGATAGATCATCCTTTACAACTAAGTTATATATATGACACACACATCTTATATGAAAATGATCTGAAAAAGATGGAGTTAAACTATTTTTAAAAATTGTAATAGCATAAGTATTAGAAGAAGTGTTATCTAATGTAATAGTCATAATTTTATCAGTTATGTCATAATAATGACAAATAGAATAAATATTTTCTGTAAAAATTATCAGTGTGCCTATCATCTATATATCTATACGCTAAAATACGTTTTTGCATAGATCATTTATAATATATCCAATAATATGTTACCGTTAAATAATCATGACTATTAGTACTACGACCTATATATCAGAAGTGATAGACACTTTGCCATTAAAATGATATAATGAGTAACATAAATACTGTTGATATTCATGTGCAAATTTAAATACACCTCTCTTAACAATTGATCTATGAAAACCTTTAAAAGCAGGATTATACATTTCTCTAATGTAATGAATAAAACCAGGAGATTTAGGAAATGAAAAAGGTAACCCTCCACAATAATTAATTTTGCTAGTGCTTCTCTATCTCTATGTTTATAGTATTTAGAGCCTATTACTCTCCCCGTCATAGGGTTAATTAAACCTTGTACTTGATCCGGGACAGTATGTGAACCTTGTCCCGATGGAGAGGGCGCTTGCGCACCCAATTTTTGAGCCTCGTATTGGACATACCTAGTTGGGTGTTTGTGTGCTATGTGCCTCATTAAACCCCCCCGTCCCACCGCTACCTTTTTCAGTTTTAAATTTAAAATATTATTTACAAATTATACATATAGCTACTTGATTCTCTACGTCCCTAATGAAAAGTGTCATGCATCTGATTTTAATGGTCGTTTTGTTGGACCTCGTCTTATACTAGGGGGAATAGGAGACATTTCAGTTGAAGGCAAACTAGTGGGTGTGTCATCTACATTAGTGGGTGTGTCATCTAGACCATCTTCTAAATTAAAGTCTTGTTGAGTTCCAGAAAATATCTCCTCGTCTAAACCAAATGGTATTTCAGGAAAATCTTCAGTATCAACAAAATCATCCAGTCTAGGAATAGAATCCTGTCTAGAAATAGGATGACTAGAAGAAGTACACCAGCTCTTGTAACCCCTACTAGAAGAAGCCTTACCCAATAAACATACCTCTTATTGATTACATTTTAATTATGCTAATAATTAGTTAAAGATAATGAAATTAAGTGCGCTAAATATAATAAAGAAACAATAATAATTAATGAAGAAACGAATGTACCAAACACTAACGTAACGTCGACATGTAATCGAGATGTTGAAAATTAAAACTTTGCTCGATGAATGATACTCAAGCTAGTTGCTAACTTCACTCTCAAATGAATAAATAAAATTGAATATTTAGTAGACAATGTAGACTTGTAGGAAGATTTGTGAGAAAGATGAAGAGAAAATGAGATATTTATAGTTGAAAAAATGAGTTAAAGTGTAAATATAATAACTGAAGGGTTAAAAATAATTATTAAGGGGGTAGGCCAAAAATAGTCGTTGCACAACGACCAAAATGTAAAATGATCGTCGGTGCAACGGTCATTTTTTTGCAAAGGGGGATTTCATGCTGGATCGGGGCGGGACCGGGATCGGGTCGGGCTGGCGGGATTGGGGCGGGACGAGGCCATGTCCCGTCCCGGTTCGAGTCCCGGTACCGTAAATATTTTTTTATAATGGGATCGGGGAGGGATCGGGGGAGGGGGATCAGGGCGGGACCGGGTCGTCCCGGCCCACTGACCAGGCCTAGTACGAGCTAGGAACGCAACAGCTGAGAACCAAAGCGCCAAGTTTCTTTTTGTTTTCATTAGGGTGCACAATTAAAATAATATTAGGTTCTCAAGGTATATACACATACATATGCATAATCACCCTCACCCATACACATTGATCCGCCCCTGAGTTAGAGTGTGGTTTATGATTTGGATGAAATAAATAATTCCGGTCCAAACTTATATTTATCTTAATAAATTAATTGAAATATATAAATTATGAAATTAGAATCCAATAATTTAAAAATATAGAAATTTAAATCCCATAAACTTTAAATTCTAACTCTCTTACGACAACAATTTCAAATCTATTGTGGTAGACAGGAGTTACAAAAGAAATAAATTGTACTAATAATTTGAGGATTTGTCTCATTCCTGCTCATTGCTATAATAATTATGGAACTATTCTTTGCTAGTCGAAGAATCGTTGAATTAGATATACCTATTGCAATGGTGAACCATTATTTTTATAATGATTATTACGGTAAGATGAAATGGATCTACTCAAAGGCAACAGTTTAATAGGGCTGTTGTAACAGTTTAATTAGACTATTGCAACCATTTAGATAAGCTATTATAATTAGTTTGTCGACACCCGTGTATCGCATGTGTATCTCTTGTTATGTAATATCAAATCATTAAAAAAATTGAGTAAATAAATCTAATGTAATAATAAAATACTCCTTCCGTTCCAATTTCAGTGTCTCAGTTCGATTAAGCATGGAGTTTAAAATATAAAGAGAAACTTTATGATCCTAAATTAAATATGTGTATAATATATCTATATTATAGTAAAAGCACGAAGATCATTAGAAATGTTGACTAAACTTTTTGCTCTATAAAATTGTCATTTACTATTTTCTTAAATACATTATTACTAAGCAAAAGAAATAACTGCCATAATAATAAAAGCTTATGGATTGCCGTAGAAATTCTTTTCCTCTTTTCCCTTTTACAGTTGGTTCCTAATACAAACCTGCCTTATTTTTAGCAAAAGAAAAACTACCCTAATAATAAAAATCCTGCCTTATTTTTAGCAAAATAAAAACTGCCGTAAAACTATAACTTGTCGTAGGAGTACATTTATGTCCATTGAGGACTCACTATTGTCGAGCATGTAAGGACCCGTAAGGTCGTTTTGGCTATTTTGCATATTTTCCTGCAACACATTTATGTCCATTGAGGACTCACTATTGTCGAGCATGTAAGGACCCGTAAGGTCGTTTTGGCTATTTTGCATATTTTCCTGCAACTACCCTTTTTAGTTTTGTTTTATGTTTTTGATGTGCGGGGATGAGTGGCTCGATTCTCGAGGCAATTGGATGAAAATAACAGAAGAAAATCTATGTTTTGGAAGTTTCAAGTTTGGAAAGTTTGACTAAGAATTGACCTTTGAGAAAAAGTGCTTAGAATCAAATTATGATGGTTCCGTTAGCTCCGAAACGTGATTTTTGATTTAGGTGAATGGTTGGAATGAGTCTCGAGTGATTCGGTGAGAATGGTGTGAGTTTGTGAATTTTGAAAAGTTCTTAAGAAAAGAGTTTTAGTTGACTAAAGTCAACATCGAGGGCATTTGAGTCTTTTTTGAAGTTTTATTGATTTCATAATTAGGTCCAAAATATCATTTGTGACACAGTCGAGTCGTTGGTTTATTTCCCCAGGGACTCAGGTGTATTTTTTGACTTTTGGTTGAGGTAATTAAGAGATTTAGAGTTGACTAGAGTCAACAACGGGTCAAGACCACCTCGTATGAGTATTTTGAGTGCGCGAGCAAGTCCGTTGCATGTTTTATGAGTGGTTTGCATATCTGATTTGTGTCCGAGAAGTATCGGATGATTTCGAGGATTGATTTGATGTTTGGACTTGTTGTTTCTGGTGTTGCGCATGTGCGTAAGAAGAGCCGCACCTGCCACACTGCACCTGCGCGATGGGTCAGAAAGGAAGCTAAGAGGAGACATGGCTTGTTCAGAATCGCCACACCCCAACCTCGGGCGTGGCGACACTCGTGGCTCGAACGACTGAGCATAACACCTGTATATCATAATCTGAACAGATAACCATCTGGGCCGACAAGGCTTCAGGAGACAATTATACGAAATATCATAACAAAAAAACATGTGGAAGTGACAACCAACCCAATATGTACATATATCATAAGGCCGACGAGGCCATAACCAGTACACTAACAACTAACAAAGGGGCTAACAAGGCCAAACAAGACATATACAACAACTTCTAGTCTACAAGCCTCTAAGAGTGTTATAATATGCCATCAGGTCGGGACAAGACCCCGCTATACACAAAATAGCTATACACATAAATAACAGTGCCTACCGACTCTGTACATCAACCCTGGAGAAGTGGAGTGCGATGACCAACAACTGAAATCAAATAACCTAATGTGGAGGTACGTTTTTGTCTGTCTATCTATATTTGTGGACATGAAGCACAACGCCCCAGCAAGGGACGTTAGTACGGAAGAATTTCCTGAATATGTAAGACGGGTAAAGCATATAAATAAGAGATATAATACAAGATAAGGGTACAAAAGTCAACCTGAAACTCAAAAAGGCCACTGAGGACGTATAACTCACATAATAATTATCATATGTATAAAAGTAAAATCGAGCCACTCTATGGAGCCATATAATATAGTATCAAGCCTCTCTATGGGTCAAATCTCATCATAACGTACCGAACATAATAGGAACTCGTGAATGTCGCATCTAATCGCAAGTGTCACGACCACCTAAGCTCGCGATCGTGCCCTACACAGGCACCCTTTCAGATACATCGAGAGAATAGCAATGAACATACACAACTTATAAAATGCTTAAACATAAAATAACAACAGGCTAGCCGATAAGGCCACCTTCCGTAAACTATACATAATAAAACAGTACATTTTTTTTCTTTACAACCCAATCCACAAATGTGACTACAGACCTCTAAGAATAACAACTCTGGCGGGACAGGGCCCCGCCATACCCCTGAATGTACAACAACCGACAATACGAAGGATAAGCCTCCGGAATAAAGGAGTTTCTCAACAGCTGAACAGTGATCCTAAGAGTGAGGATCAAGAACTGCATTTCTACCGCGCATTTAACGCGGCCCGAATGAGGTCGAGACAACATGTACCAAATATGTGAAATGCATCAGAATGAAATCATAAGTCTATAATAAAACTGGAGACAGGTATGATAACTCAATTAACAGTACACAGTGCCTTACTAACAATGAGAGTAATCAAGAGTATACTTACAACATAAAAATAGGAAGCTCACGATCAAAGCAGGACCACCCTCCCGCAGTATCATTAAGCAATCCTACTTCTGGGACTATTTCACCCGCATAGGTCTTGTGGACCCGCATGAGGTATTCCTCGCATAGGCTGTATCCGCCCGCATGGGACTATTTCACCCGCATAAGCCCTTACGGACTCGCATGAGGTATTCCTCGTGATAGTCAGATCCGCCGCACGGGACTATTTCACCCGCATAAGCCCTTACGGACTCGCATGAGGTATTCCTCGTGATAGGTCAGATCCGCCCGCACGGGACTATTTCACTGCATAAGCCCCACGACTCGCATGAGGTATTCCTCGCATCGTGGGTAGTAAATCCACGGAATATGCAAATGCCACAAACCTGGGGAATGACCCCGTAATGAATAACATACCACTAGCACAAACCGGCTATCACACATAACATAAGCACTACCGGCTTATCATACATAACATAAGCACTACCGGCTTATCATACATAACATAAGCACTACCGGCTTATCATACCATATATAAGCAAGTTAAGAAATCCCCTAACTTCTTATTAGTCTTATACATGTACACTCTCATTTTTAGTTTACTTAAGGCACTAACATGTCATTATAAAAATCCGGGAATTTAACCCAAAGTACTACGTACTCCTATTCTTTTAAAATGACTCTTTTTCATATAAAACTTTCAAGATACTAATAACCATAGTATCAAGTCATAACTACTTTTCAAGACAAGTCACAATACCTTTTAGAAATACAATTAGAGGCTTCTAAATCAAGTGACTTCTTTCTTTTAAAAACCTTAAGCAATTGATGCCTTTAAATCAATTTGCCTTTCTTATTTCAAGTCATTTATCATACTTATATTACTTAGAGTAAACCACTCTTTTTAACTTTCCATAAAGCTATTAAAACCAACTTCCCATAAAGTCGTTATACTAGCTTTATACCTTAGAACTTACATTCTTCTTTAAAACCAAGAGGCTTAAACTTCCCAACAAAACAAGTATCAAAAATACTTTCAACATACTTAAAGTCTCTTAACTTTTGAAAACCAAGATATCCTTAATATTTAAACAAGTGAGTTAATTCCCTAACTCAACCAACTTGGACATTCTTAAAATAAGCCAAGGATATCAAATGGACTAGATTGTCAAAATCTTGTACGTCTACCGTACTATACATTTACAACTTATTCATTCTCAAGAGATAAGAAAGTTCCACATACCTCTTCGGGTCAAACCACTTGCCAAGTACAATATCCCGCCCGTAGTATGTCAACTTATAATGTCCATAATACGTCTATTAACGTCTTACTTCAAACGTAGAATATTATAAGTGCAAGGTCACTAAATTCTATGGAAAATCGGACAGCACCTCCTTTGTTTCTACATACTTTGCCACCTTTTTCAAGGCCGAATTCAATAACCAAACACGCCACATTTAAGGCCCAACAATGTAATTAGCAATAGGGGATTACACGTCTACTAGACGTGTAAAATTCCGCCCCACAAATGATATCAAACTAATACAAACTACTAGGCCAATTCGGCAACATTGAGATACACTAACACCAATTCTTATCCAATTTCCTTTTCAATCCAAGTTGTTAGCATAACATGATATCATGTCGCAATCGATTATAACTACTATAATCTTCAAGTAAGTGACATGCGACGATTCTAATTAACGACCAAATTGTAATCCAACTTCAAATGACTTATATGACATTTTGGATTTTAGGCTAAAACAATCCATAACACTTATGAAACTTCAACACATATACATCATTCTAGCAAACATGTAAGGCTAACAACAATATATAATCTTGTAACACTTAAGAGACAAGATTATTACCTCAACGAGTCTTAGTCCAACTTCAAATCCGAAGTTGCTCCTTAGCAACTTAGAGCCTCTTCTTGACACTTCAATCCGCTACTTGAGACCCTTAGAATAACACAAACAAATTTCCTTCAATCTTCCCAACAAAACCTAGAAAAGCAACTAGGTTTTCATCTTGCGACTAATACGAAAACTATCTTTTTCCGGGATTTTTCTATTGAGATACCCTTACAATACCCTCATGAACCTTGGTTTAAAGTGTGGAGCTTAATAGACAACAAACAAATTTTTTTCTTGTTGGAAGGGAGTGAACCCGAGAGCAACACTTTGAGTTCTTCAAATTCTTGAAATTTTTTCTAAGTGTGGAAGTTAGTCTTGCTACTAGTACTACTATATAGTTCAATGGAGGGTCAAGATGTGCACAAATGTGTGGCTAGGATGAAGTTCTTTTAAATATCAAGACTTGTGGTCCCATTGACTAAGTCAACATTGTCAAGCTCTTCATCTAGCAAGACTTTGTCTTCCTAACAATGGTCAAATGACCCTTTTGTCCATGCCTAATTTCGTCCAAGGCAACATAAGGGGGGTGACACGTGTCGCCCTCCCATTCGTCACAATATTACGTTTTCCGATAATTTCATAATTTCGATAAATTTTACAAGTCTCCAATCTTAACATTTCTGAGTTCTTACGTACGTTCTTAATACATGTCCTGTTAATACGGGGTGTAACACTTACGTACGTCCTTATAAACATATCCTGAAATTCCGGGGTGTAACATTCTTCCCCCCTTAGAAACATTCGTCCCCGAATGTTCTTTTGGGAGTCAAACTTAAAGATAGCGACATAGTCTCCTTACAACCCCTACATACCAATAATACCACACGAGGCCACATAACAATACTCATACTAAAATGTCAACCTGAACCTCATGTGTCAACGTCAGTTATCTGCATAAAGATTTTATCGACTCTGAGCTTACAATAATCTTTCCTGGATAAGCTTCGCCTTATCCACCACCTGCTGAACAAGTCTGGACCAAATAACTGAACCTCGCCTACGTCGAACCAACTAACCGGTGATATATACTTTCTTACATACAAGGCCTCATACAGGGCCATCCGAAATACTGGAAGGGTATCTGTTATCGTACGTAACTCAACAAGAGGCAAATAATTCTTTCAGCTAACTCTGAAATCAATAACACAGGCCCGCCACCTATCCCCAAGTGTCTGGATAGTACGCTCTGCCTGCCCGTCGGTCTGAGGGTGTAATGCAATACTGAGACTCACATGTGTTCCTAATCCCTTCTGAAGAACCTCCAGAAGTTATCCGTAACCGAGCTCATATGCCTGACATCATAACGTAGGAACCCCGTGCAGTCTCACAATCCTCCTGCTATACCAGCTAGCATAAACCTCAGCCGAGTAAGTGGTCCCAATCCGAAAGAACACGGCTGGTTGCGCCAGCCTATTTACCATGACCCCCAGGGAGTCGCACTTCCTCTGAGTACGATGCCACCATGTAACAAGATCCATATTAATTACCTCCCACATCTAAGTTGGGATTTCAATCGCCTATAATAGCCCACTGGACTTCTGATGCTCAACCTTGACCTGCTACTAATTCGGACACTAAGCAACAACTCTGCTACGTCCCTGTTATACCCCGTAGTTCCAGGGTATGTATGTGAGGACGTACGTACGAGAATACGACAGAAATTTTGGAAAGAAAGAAAGATGTGATTTTTCGACGGAAAAGTTTCCGGGTTTTGTGAAGGAAAAAGGTTCGTTGATGGGAATTGGATTCCCAGATTTGGTATTTGGGCTTCTTGAATTATATTAGAATTATGAGATTTTATTTCCGGAATTGGTCACGTGGGGCCCACGGGAGAAATTTACGGTTTTGTGGGGCCCACTTTGTTTTCGAGATTTTGGCCATTATGGATATTTTCGGAAGATGAAATATTTTGGACGAATAGGAGGGCGACACGTGTCACCCCCCTAGGTGGCCTTATGGCCGAAATGTGCTAGACAAGTGGCAAGACAAGTGGCCCTGTCTTGCAAGATATTTTAGTGTGGACAAGTGGCTTGTGGGACCCACACACACTTGTCCCCAATCTCAACCACACACTTGCCTTCATCCTAGCCCTTGGTTGTCCTATATATGCACCCTTAGTTGATGAAATCTTCCACACTTAGACATTTCAAGACAAGAAATTCCCTCCCTTCCCCCTTGACCTAGAGCTCTCGGCTTTGCCCCCATTTCTTGAGCAAATTTTGTCCAACAATTCTTAAACTCTTAAGTGTTTTTCCCTAAGGTGTTAGGAAGATTGTGTACCAAGAGTTGGAAAAGATTTCACACCCTTAACCTCTATTTGTTGCCTTGGCCGAAAGTTGCTAGTTGGAAACCCTAAGTGTTCTTCACTTTTTGGAGTTGAATCTTGAAGAGAAGTTGGTTAGGAGCTTCTATGGGTTGCTTGTAGCGGATTGGAACGTAAATATTTGGAGCTAAGACTTGCTTGGAGCGACTTTAAGAACTTGGATATTTTTGGGCTATTTGAGGTAGTAAACCTTAACCTCTTTGTGAATTGGTTATTATACATATATTATAAGTATATTATGGAGTATATAATATATGGAGTAAAAGTTTGGAAGAGTTGGATCTTGTTAACTTGTTAAAAGAAAGGATTGGTCGTTCGCCATTAAAATGGTAAAAAACGTATCCAACGTATCAAACGTACCTTACTTGTGAAGAAGTATTTAACAAGTAACTATAACTTATATTAAGAATGGAAATATAAGTTGGATGACTAATGAGTAATTTGGATAAGTAAAATGGACAAAGTTGGCCAAGGACCCCAACTTAAGGACTGTATTTACTTTGGACTGTATTTACATTTCTGTTAAGGGGAAGATTGTTCAATCGCGTTCCGTTTGGGCGTGTGATCCCCTTTTTAATTGTTGTATTGTATTATTATGAAGGCGTGATAGTAAACCGCGTTACCGGTTGGGCGCGTAATCTCCTTCTTTTACTTATTGTATTATTATGAAGGCGTGATAGTAAACCGCGTTACCGTTTGGGCGTGTAATCCCCTTCTTTATGTTGTTTAATTATTACGCCTTATTTATGGAATATAATTACGGTTATTCGGGCCTTGGAGAAAGATGGAAAAGTGAGTAAAAACGGGGGAAGTGCTGCCCAATTTTCCGTAGAATTAGAGGGCTTTTTATTGGTATAAGTCTTCAATGGTAAGAAAGGTTTGATAGAAGTACTATGACCATTTTAGGAGTGGAGTACTACGTGTGGCGTGATCTACTTGGCTTAAGGAGTAGCCGACGGGTTGAAGTACTTGGAGCGTTTTGCTATTTGTCGATAATCGTCGCGAGGTATGTGAACCTCTTCCTATATTTTCTAGCATGATTTTTGTGAACTATGTAGTACGGTGAGCGACGTGTGCTAAACGAGTTTTGGTTGGTTTAAAACATATAGTGTTATAATAGCTTTATGGGAAGTTAGTTATAACGACTTTATGTAAGTAATAGAATGGTTTATTGATTTTAGAAGTTAAGAGACTTGATCTTGAAAGATAAGAGACTTGACTTAATTGACTTGATATGAATTTTGTGAAACCTCATTCGTGAGTAATGAGTACTTGGTTTTTAAAGATTGATGTTTTACTGATTTCGGAAATGAGAATAAGTATCGAACAAACCATTGCAGCGTTAGTAAAGGAAAATGTATTGACTAATTAATTATATTAAAACCAGTAGAAACCTCCATCTGCATAGAAGCTAAGATAAGACAAAATTGTATTACATTTCCTAGATCATGGCTGCTGTAATAAGATGGTTATAAGCAAGAACAAGCTACTCACACATAAGGCATATGTTACTCAATTGTTTTAAAAAGAGATTTCGTTAAGTGATTAAGACTATGATCTATGGAATCTTTCGAAAATAAGAGACTTGAGCATTTGAAGTTAGGCAAACTTGAACTTTTGGAAAAGAATGTTGTTACTTGATTTTAATAAGGAAAGTGTTTTGGTTTACTTATAAATGCTAGTCACTCTATGTTAATACTACGGGTATCGGGTGACCTTTGTAAAAGAAATGGATCTTTTAAAAGAATTTAACGTATGTAGTACTTTGGGGTTAAAACCCGGACTTTGACATAAAATGCAAGTACCTTGAGTTGTGTGTAACTTGTCTATGTTTGTGTGTGATAGCCTTGTTGTGCAAGTCTTTGTATTCTATACCGGCGTCTCTCGATGGAGTAGGCTGATTGGTTGTGAACGATTCCTATCGAGTCCCGTGAGATGGGCGAGACATGTATTCCACACGATTCTTATCGAGTCCGTGAGATGGGCCGAGACATGTATTCCACGATTCTTATCGAGTCCCGTGGGATGGGCGAGACATGTATTCCACACGATTCTTATCTAGTCCTATGGGATGGGCGAGACATGTATTCCACACGATTCTTATCGAGTCCCGTGGGATGGGCGAGACACGTATTCCACGATTCTTATCGAGTCCCGTAGGATGGGCGAGACATGTATTCCACGATTCCACCTCGAGTCCCGTGGGATGGGCCGAGTCATGTTATACGTATCATACGATCTATACCTAGACTGCCGGCAGTGAGGAAGGAGTTCCACGGGCCTGAGGGATGACTTCAAGGGTGTAAGTCTCTGACTTGACATGACGACTTTTATGTTGTAAGCGTAGTTTGGCTATCATACATGTCTCTGTTTTATATAGTATCATGATTTCATTCTGATATTTGATTTCCACATACTTGGTACATGTTATCTTGACCTCCTCGGGTGCGTTCATGCCGCAGTAGAGGTACATCGGTTGTGGATCCTCGCCATGGAGCCTGATTCAGCGTATTAGGAAGCCCCGTTTCTCGGAGCTTATCTTGTGGTATGTTACCACAGTGCAGTAGGTTCTTGTACATTCGAGGGTATGGCGGGGCCTGTCCGTCATAGTTGTTGTCACTTTCTTAGAGGTGCATGTAAATCTTGTTGTGGCGGGGTTGTAAAGGATGTAGCATTGATTCTTTATATACGAAGAAGACATTTATTTTGGTTGCTTTGTTTTTATCATATCTCTTGTTTCATGTTCATGTTTTTATTTCCTGATTTTCTCGATGTTGTATCACTAGGGTGCCCGGTAAGGCACGATCCACGCCCCGGTTGGGTCGTGACAAAAGTGGTATCGAAGCGATTAATCCTCGGAAAGTGTCTCTGATCGTATCTAGTAAGTCTTGATTATCGGTGTGTTGTGCACATCTATAATCGAGGAGGCTACAGGATATTTAGGATTGGTTTCCATTCTTCTCATTACGAGATCGTGCCTTAGAGCGATGTTGTAAGTTGGACTCCTCCGACATATTCTTATGTGCGATTATGCCTCACGCATGGCAATCGGGGCCCGGGAGGCAAAGCGGCGAGGAGGCTGCGAGTGGAGTAGCGGCGGTCTCTACTGAGGCCACAGTACCTGAGACGTCAGACCCACGACAAGGAACAGAGGATATGGGTTACAAGGAGATGGCCCAGTTATTGGCCAGGATAGTGGCAAGGCACGATGATAGGCTGGATCACGGCAATTCTGATGCCGTAGTACCGTAGTTCACCCGCGATCGGATAGTTTGAGGTGCGGGACTTTCGAGTTGCATCCCGCGAGTTTTATGGGTCGAGGCACGAGGATGATCCGCGAGAGTTCATCAAGCGATTCTGACGGATCATGAGTGATCAAGGCTTGGAGACCGAGTCGGTGGTCTTAGGTTCGCATCACCGCGTGATCTGCGATCGTGGTTTGATTCATGGGAGCTGTCCCGGGGGGAGCATGCGCCTCTAGCTATTTGGGACGAGTTCTCGGAGGCATTTCTCAGCCACTTCTTGCCTCCGCAGATGAGGAGGGCGGCCGGCGATTTACGATCGAGGCGAGAGGCGTGCGGTTCGGGAGTACAACGTGGAGTTTGACTCGTTGGCTCGGTATGTCCCGCTTTAGTGACGAGATAAGGAGGGCGAGTGCGCTGCCACGCCACCGGGCTCGATGATTACTTGGCGAGGCTTGTTGGTGTAGCTCTTGATCGGGCATGGACATTGCCGCGTGCGAGCTCATGCACTAGGATGTGAGGCACGGAGAGGTCGGCGGAATGACCGAGATCGCGAAGAGGGCGAGCAGCGAGGTCCTTTGGTAACTTTCGAGGCGGGCGCCTCGGGCGAGTGTTATGCACCTCGCCAAGATGAGTGGTCCTCCGCGATCTTGGGGCGTTCGGTATTCGGAGCTGGTCGAGCTCGAGTCTTAGTTCACGGTATACATGGGTTCTAGCGATCGGGTTCATGTTTCCTCGGTGTACGCGATCGTAGCGTCATCCCGGGGAGTGTCGTCTTTTTACTGGTGCTTGTTTCACCTGCGGCCGTCAGGGCCATGTGACGAGGAACTTTCCTAATAGGAAGGATGCAGACAGAATGACTCAGCCTCCCGGGTCAGTGGCAGGTTCATCGCCTTCTATAGTTATGCGCAGTGAGATTATGATTAGGCGGCGAAGAAATGAAGCGGTTGATCTGGTATATTCTTACCCTCTGCAGAAGTGGTATCGTTGTTGATATGATGATGTGCTAAGTATTATGTTCGATAGCATTTTGTTAAATTATGAATTAGAGGCACAGTTAGTAAAGGGAAGTTGGGTAAAGATTTTGTTTACGATTGACCTTTGTCGAGAGCATAGTATCTGAGGGTATAATTGTGTGATAAGTCACGAGTGGTGTGAATTAAGAGGGTAGTTGAGCTAAGAAGACCACTAGGTTTCGTGACTTGATTAGTGAGATTGTTCGGATCGGAAACAAGAGTTTGGCGCGGTTATGGGTCGGGTTGAGGACCATTCGCGGTCAACCCGTGGCCGGAATGTGGTGGTCGATTCGAGGTGGTCGCCGGTGGTAGGGTCACGAGCGCTAGGCGAGTTTAGGTAACCATCGTGCGGGTTCGTGGTTGCGTTCGACTGGTCGGATTGTGAAGGCGGGAATGGCCTTAGAGTAAATTGAAGCTAGTGGGAGCTGTTGTGAGATTAGAAATGACTCGCCGTTGGCTTGGATTTGAGTTTTGCGCACCGTTATATTCGGCCATTAGTGGCATAATTGGTTTCGTAAGTATAACGATGGAGACTATATCGGCTTGTATGTTTGGAGACTTAGAAGGAACATTCGTGACGAATGTTTCTAAGGGAATAATGTTATACCCGTAGTTCCGTGGTATGTATGTGAGGACGTGCGTGCGAGAATACATGGTAAATTTTGGAAAGAAAGAAAGATGTGATTTTTCACGGAAAAGTTTAGGGTTTTGTGAAGGAAAAAGGTTCGTTGATGGGAATTAGATTCCCAGT
Source organism: Przewalskia tangutica (assembly GCA_029844215.1). NCBI lineage: Eukaryota > Viridiplantae > Streptophyta > Magnoliopsida > Solanales > Solanaceae > Przewalskia > Przewalskia tangutica. The sequence goes on from CM056734.1 coordinate 67,138,970, forward strand.
TTGGTATTTGGGCTTCTTGAATTATATTAGAATTATGAGATTTTATTTAGGAATTGGTCACGTGGGGCCCACGGAGAAATTCTGATTTTGTGGGGCCCACTTTGTTTTCGAGATTTTGGCCATTATGGATATTTTCGGAAGATGAAATATTTTGGATGAATAGGAGGGCAACACGTGTCACCCCCCTAGGTGGCCTTATGGCCGAAATGTGCTAGAAACAGTGGCGAAGCAGTGGCCTTGTCTTGCAAGATATTTTAGTGTGGACAAGTGGCTTGTGGGACCCCCACACACTTGTCCCCAATCTCAACCACACACTTGCCTTCATCCTAGCCCTTGGTTGTCCTATATATGCACCCTTAGTTGATGAAATCTTCCACACTTAGACATTTCAGACAAGAAATTCCCTCCTTCTCCCTCGACCAGAGCTCTCGGCTTTGCCCCATTTCTTGGGCAAAATTTGTCCAACAATTCTTAAACTCTTAAGTGTTCTTCCCTAAGGTGTTAGGAAGATTGTGTACCAAGAGTTGGAAAAGATTTCACACCCTAACCTCTATTGTTGCCTTGGCGAAAGTTGCTAGTTGGAAACCTAAGTGTTCTTCACTTTTTGGAGTTGAATCTTGAAGAGAAGTTGGTTAGGAGCTTCTATGGGTTGCTTGTAGCGGATTGGAACGTAAAGATTTGGAGCTAAGACTTGCTTGGAGCGACTTTAAGAACTTGGATATTTTTGGGCTATTTGAGGTAGTAAACCTTAACCTCTTTGTGAATTGGTTATTATACATATATTATAAGTATATTATGGAGTATATAATATATGGAGTAAAAGTTTGGAAGAGTTGGATCTTGTTAACTTGTTAAAAGAAAGGATTGGCCATTCGCCATTAAAATGGTAAAAAACGTATCCAACGTATCAAACGTACCTTACTTGTGAAGAAGTATTTAACAAGTAACTATAACTTATATTAAGAATGGAAATATAAGTTGGATGACTAATGAGTAATTTGGATAAGTAAAATGGACAAAGTTAGCCAAGGACCCCAACTTAAGGACTGTATTTACTTTGGACTGTATTTACTTTGGACTGTATTTACATTTCTGTTAAGGGGAAGATTGTTCAATCGCGCTCCGTTTGGGCGTGTGATCCCCTTTTTAATTGTTGTATTGTATTATTATGAAGGCGTGATAGTAAACCGCGTTACCGGTTGGGCGCGTAATCCCCTTCTTTTACTTATTGTATTATTATGAAGGCGTGATAGTAAACCGCGTTACCGTTTGGGCGTGTAATCCCCTTCTTTATGTTGTTTAATTATTACGCCTTATTTATGGAATATAATTACGGTTATTCGGGCCTTGGAGAAAGATGGAAAAGTGAGTAAAACGGGAAGTCTTTGATTTTCCGTAGAATTAGAGGGCTTTTATTGGTATAAGTCTTCAATGGTAAGAAAGGTTTGATAGAAGTACTATGACCATTTTAGGAGTGGAGTACTACGTGTGGCGTGATCTACTTGGCTTAGGAGTAGCCGACGGGTTGAAGTACTTGGGCGTTTTGCTATTTGTCGATAATCGTCGCGAGGTATGTGAACCTCTTCCTATCTTTTCTAGCATTATTTTTGTTAACTATGTAGTACGGTAGACGTACGTGTGCTAAACGAGTTTTGGTTGGTTTAAAACATATAGTGTTATAATAGCTTTATGAGAAGTTAGTTATAACGACTTTATGTAAGTAATAGAATGGTTTATTGATTTTAGAAGTTAAGAGACTTGATCTTGAAAGATAAGAGACTTGACTTAATTGACTTTATATGAATTTTGTGAAACCTCATTCGTGAGTAATGAGTACTTGGTTTTAAAGATTGATGTTTCTTGATTTGGAAATGAGAATAAGTATCGAACAAACCATTGCGGCGTTAGTAAAGGAAAATGTATTGACTAATTAATTATATTAAAACCGGTAGAAACCTCCATCCGCATAGAAGCTAAGATAAGACAAAATTGTATTACATTTCCTAGATCATGGTCTTTGTAATAAGATGGTTATAAGCAAGAACAAGCTACTCACACATAAGGCACATGTTACTCAATTGTTTTAAAAAGAGATTTCGTTAAGTGATTAAGACTATGATCTATGGAATCTTTCGAAAATAAGAGACTTGAGCATTTGAAGTTAGGCAAACTTGAACTTTTGGAAAAGAATGTTGTTACTTGATTTTAATAAGGAAAGTGTTTTGGTTTACTTATAAATGCTAGTCACTCTATGTTAATACTACGGGTATCGGATGACCTTTGTAAAAGAAATGGATCTTTTAAAAGAATTTAACGTATGTAGTACTTTGGGGTTAAAACCCGGACTTTGACATAAAATGCAAGTACCTTGAGTTGTGTGTAACTTGCCTATGTTTGCGTGTGATAGCCTTGTTGTGCAAGCATCAGTATTTCTATCTGCGCATCTCTCGATGGAGGGCGGCTGATTGGTTGTGAACGATTCCTATCGAGTCCCACGAGATGGCGAGACGTATTCCACACGATTCTTATTGAGTCCCATGAGATGGCGAGACATGTATTCCACGATTCTTATCGAGTCCTGGGATGGGCGAGACATGTATTCCACACGATTCTTATCGAGTCCCGTAGGATGGGCCGAGACATGTATTCCACGATTCTTATCGAGTCCCGTGGGATAGGCCGAGACATGTATTCCACGATTCTTATCGAGTCCCGTGGGATGGGCGAGACATATATTCCACACGATTCCACCTCGAGTCCCGTAGGATGGGCCGAGTCATGTTATACGTATCACACGATTTATACCTAGGCTGCGGTGAGGAAGGAGTTCCACGGGCGTGAGGATGACTTGAGGTGTAAGTCTCGACTTGACATGACTACTTTTATGTTGTAAAGCGTAGTTTGCTATCATACATGTCTCTCTGTTTTATATAGTATCATGATTTCATTCTGATATTGATTTCACATACTTGGTACTGTTGTCTCGACCTCCTTGGGGCTGCGTTCATGCCGCAGGTAAGTACATCGGTTGTGGATCCTCGCCATAGGATCACGATTCGCGTATTGGGAAGCCCCGTTTCTCGGAGCTTATCTTGTGGTATGTTACCACGAGTGCAGAGTTCTTGTACATTCGGGGATATGGCGGGGCCTGTCCGTCATAGTTGTTGTCACTTTCTTAGAAGTGCAGTAATCTTTGTGTGGCGGGGTTGTAAAGGATGTAACTATTCAGATTCGTATATATACGAGAAGGCAAGCTGTTTTGGTTGCTTTGTTTTATCATATCTCTTGTTTCATGTTCATGTTTTTATTTCCGCTGATTTTCTCGATGTTGTATCACTAGGGTGCGGGTAAGGCACGATCCGGGCCCGGTTGTCGTGTGATCCCACTCGTGCCATCTTACCAATACCAACATCCGAGGTCACGACACAACTTAGCCGACCGACAGTTGGAGCAATAAGGCTGCGTGCCTCCCAAGACCTGGCGACTAGTCTGCGCAGCAGGGTATACGCAATCTATCCTCATCTCACGGACCCCATCCGGTGCTACTCAAGCTGCTCTTCTCTTCTACCGGAGCCGTATCTCGATCTGCGTATCATAACTAGATCCTCATATTGTCGCCTCTTTACCTCCTCAACGACGGAAGACTCGGCAACCTCTCGGATCTAAACTTCATTAACCTTGGAAACAAATAATCGAACCCCTAGGCTCGGTAACTGAAGAATCTCACGGACCACTTCCAATCTATCTGGCTGCCCATCTGGCATACTACCCTTAGATCCACGACTAAGAGTATCTTTAACTGTCTTGGCTTTCCCTGGGTGGTATAGGATATCGATATCACAATCCTTGAATAACTCTAACCACCGTCGTTGTCGCAAATTCTACTGCCTCAGTCTGCAGATATACCGGAGGCTTTTGTGGTCTGCACAAATATCCACATGAAGTCTATATATACGTCATGCCCCCAAATCTTCAAGGCATGATTTAACTGCCGCCAGCTCTAAATCGGGAGTGGCGTAATTTCCTTTCCTGCTTCCCTAACTACTGGGAAAACATAGGCTCTATCCTTATCGGGTTGCGTCAGCACACAACCTAGCCCAACACCCAACGTGTTATCATAATAACCTAACCCTCTAGTCTTTCAGGAGGAGTTAGAACTGTAGTCGAGTCAACTTATCTTCCAATAACTGAAAGCCTTTCTCATTCCTGCGAAATATTCGGGTATCCTTAATCTCGCTTATGGTTCCTGTTTCCCTTTCTCTGTTGCAACCAAACTTGGTTACTAACTTAGATTTGATTCCTTTGCTTGCCCCATGGCTAAGACTTCCTGTCAATCACAATTTAGGGGGGGGGGGATTTCCTTGATCTCGTCAAGTAGTAACCCGATTTTCCTTTCCCAGTTTGTAGAGCCTATAGCTAGGTGTTACCACATTTCCTCGAAATGTTCTTACTTCCCATTATTTACTAATGGTCTTTACACTAGTCTGGGGTAGTCATATCTCGTGCAACTTACATAACCATAGTCGTATTCTCTATTATCATTCTGGTCATAACCTTACCTTATGCTTATTATTAGCAAAAATATTCCTATCTTGATTCATAATCGTACAGTTTCATACAACCGTACAACCTGCGTTTATATCTTTACGATATTTCCTCGACCAATTCGTACGTCGTTCTTAATTACCCCATCACAACACTTTTCCCACGGTTATCTACAACTGTAACCGATGGCATGACGATACCGAAGACCTTACCAGTCTCATATCCTTCGTCTAACAACATGGGTACACGCAACCCCATAATACGTAAAACTGTCCTTTTATGTGGGGGAGAGAACTTATCTCCCTTTCTTAAACTTTCCTTGGAGTCACAACCTTAATCACAGGGTCCTCTCGCGGTCCAGTAAATATCTAATCATCACGCACCGCCTTAAAGTCATGTAGATTTTCAAAACCTACCAAAGATGCCCTTAGCTTTCCGCCGGCAGCACTCGTACTTATTTTATTTTTGCCTTGCACATTTCCCTGAAATTATCCGGAAGGTCGTGGCCCTGACCGCCACACCAAACCAACTCCAAGTACCTCAAAGGGCACTTAACATAAATTCCTTCAAATTCAATTATTACTTACTTTCTGCATCTATTTACCTCAAATGAATGAGTCACACAGACTTATTAAAAACAATGATGCCAAAGAAGGAAGGATAATCCACTGGTTACCACCACTTCTCTTCATTTCCACTCGATAACCGGCTTACCAGGAAACTGGTATCGAGCCAATCTCTCTCTGCAGTCAACGTTGGCATAACAAGAGGCCAACTAGCCCGTACTCATAAGGACCTCAATGTTTGTCATAACAGTTCTGCTAGGTCTGCTAGGGTCCAACGACTGTATCGTTACCGGTAATTATTATCTACCCGCTCAGCTACCACCCAACACTCACGGGTGTAGTCACCACGAAAGGTCCTCATGGATTCAGACTCCATTTCTTTACACTTGGTTGCTCTCTTTCTTACTGGTCGTACTCTTCCCGTACTTCCAAACTTATTCTAACGTCCGTACATAGCCTTCATACTGATTCGGGCCTCCAATCTTTGGAGTTACTATTCTAAACAACATAAGGCCATTTCCGGCTCTCACACCCTGGTTCCGGTGGAATGTGTCCACGAACCCGTAAAAGGATTAACTAGGCTTGGGCCTTGCACCCTCGTGACCCTGTCACATAACGGGATTACTACCAATTGATCTCATACCATTTCAAGCCATGGGGCGACCCTTAATAGGTCCTCAACCCGACTCGGCGTCGTATTTAACTCTTACCCTTGGTCTGACTTAACTTTTTTACTGCCCGAGAAGGCCTTATATACCTAAGGTCTCGGTGGTTATCACATTCTTATGCTCACAATTTCCATGCTCCATGCCTACCTTATCAGTCCCCCCGTAAACGGGTACAAAAACTTATCGTAATACCATAATCGTGTTGTCTTGACCACAACAACCATACTTACTCCATACGGATCTCACCCGTACCATTCTCGAAATCCTACTACGTAGCTCAATCTATTAATATAGTCTTCCATTAATTCCCTTAATAATAACTTCTTAAGGGTCCCTTTTCTTCTCAGACAGCTCATCATTTCCTAATTATCTCAAATTAGTACGTAAAACCTTGATGAGAATTCATTAAACTGTTTCATACCTTCCCGGTATTTATTTAGTCCTTACCAAATCCTGGTAACCTAAAATCATCCTAGGCAACACATATGTGACCCCCCATACATAAATCCGTATAGTTGTATGTCACAATACCAACTATACTACAAACATTACCAACCTGGATACGCAATCCACAAAATCTTTCATGGGTCATCTTTGCGCTTTCGTGGCATGAACAACATAACTTGTTAGGGAGAGACGACCCTAACCACACAGCTCTATCGCACGATCTTAGAGTGAGAAGAATGGAAACCAATCCTAAATGTCCTGCAACCTCCTAGTTATAGATGTGGTGCACAACACACCGATAACCAAGACTCTACTGAACGCAGTCAGACACTTTCCGAGGACTAACTGCTCTGATATCACTTTTGTCACGACCCGACCCCGGGCCCGCGACTGGTGCCCTAACTGGGCACCCCTTTCGGTATACATCAGAGAATAGCAGCGGAACATACACAACTTATAAAATGCTTAAACATAAAATAACAACAGGTTAGCCGATAAGGCCACCTTCCGTAAACTATACATAATAAAACAGTACATTTTTTCTTTACAACCCAATCCACAAATGTGACTACAGCACTTAAGAATATGACTCTGGCGGGACGGGGCCGCCATACCTGAATGTACAACAACCGACAATACGAGGATAAGCCTCGGAATAAAGGAGCTTCTCAGCGGTGACAGTGATCCAAGAGTGAGGATCGACCAGCACTTACTACGCATGCGGCGTGAACGCGGCCCGAAGGAGTCGATGCAACATGTACCAAATATGTGAAACTGAAAATCAGAATGAAATCATAATTCTATAATAAAACTAGAGATGGTATGATAACTCAATTAACGATTACCACGGTTGCCTTACTAACAATGAGAGTAATCAAGAGTATACTTACAACATAAAAATAGGAAGCTCGCTATCAAAGCAGGACCACCCACCCGCAGTATCATTAAGCAATCCTACTTCTGGGATTATTTCACCCGCATAGGTCTTGTGGACCCGCATGAGGTATTCCTCGCATAGGCTGTATCCGCCCGCATGGGACTATTTCACCCGCATAAGCCTTTACGGACTCGCATGAGGTATTCCTCGCATAGGCTGTATCCGCCCTCATGGGATTATTTCACCCGCATAAGCCCTTACAGACTCGCATGAAGTATTCCTCGCATAGGTTGTATCCGCCCGCATGGGACTATTTCACCCGCATAAGCCCTTACGGACTCGCATGAGGTATTCCTCGCATCGTGGGTAGTAAATCCACGGAATATGCAAATGCCACAAATCCGGGGAATGACCCCGTAATGAATAACATACCACTAGCACAAACCGGCTATCACACATAACATAAGCATTACCGGCTTATCATACATAACATAAGCACTACCGGCTTATCATACCATATATAAGCAAGTTAAGAAATTCCCTAACTTCTTATTAGTCTTATACATGTACACTCTCATTTTTAGTTTACTTAAGGCACTAACATGTCATTATAAAAATCCGGGAATTTAACCCAAAGTACTACGTACTCCTATTCTTTTAAAATGACTCTTTTTCATATAAAACTTCCAAGATACTAATAACCATAGTATCAAGTCATAACTATTTTTCAAGACAAGTCACAATACCTTTTAGAAATACAATTAGAGGCTTCTAAATCAAGTGACTTCTTTCTTTTAAAAACCTTAAGCAATTGATGCCTTTAAATCAATTTGCCTTTCTTATTTCAAGTCATTTATCATACTTATATTACTTAGAGTAAACCACTCTTTTTAACTTTCCATAAAGATATTATAACCAACTTCTCATAAAGCCGTTATACTAGCTTTATACCTTAGAACTTACATTCTTCTTTAAAACCAAGAGGCTTAAACTTCTCAACAAAACAAGTATCAAAAATACTTTCAACATACTTAAAGTCTCTTAACTTTTGAAAATCAAGATATCCTTAATATTTAAACAAGTGAGTTAATTCTCTAACTCAACCAACTTGGACATTCTTAAAATAAGCCAAGGATATCAAATGGACTAGATTGTCAAAATCTTGTACGTCTACCGTACTATACATTTACAACTTATTCATGCTCAAGAGATAAGAAAGTTCCACATACCTCTTCGGGTCAAACCACTTGCCAAGTACAATATCCCGCCCGTAGTATGTCAACTTATAATGTCCACAATACGTCTATTAACGTCTTACTTCAAACGTAGAATATTATAAGTGCAAGGTCACTAAATTCTACGGAAAATCGGACAACACCTCCTTTGTTTCTAAATACTTTGCCACCTTTTTCAAGGCCGAATTCAATAACCAAACACGCCACATTTAAGGCCCAACAATGTAATTAGCAATAGGGGATTACACGCCTACTAGACGTGTAAAATTCCGCCCCACAAATGATATCAAACTAATACAAACTACTAGGCCAATTCGGCAACATTGAGATACACTAACACCAATTCTTATCCAATTTTCTTTTCAATCCAAGTTGTTAGCATAACATGATATCAAGTCGTAATCGATTATAACTACTATAATCTTCAAGTAAGTGACATGCGACGATTCTAATTAACGACCAAATTGTAATCCAACTTCAAATGGCTTATATGACATTTCGGATTTTAGGCTACAACAATCCATAACATTATGAAACTTCAACACATATACATCATGCTAGCAAACATGTAAGGCTAACAACAATATATAATCTTGTAACACTTAAGAGATAAGATTATTACCTCAACGAGTCTTAGTCCAACTTCAAATCCGAAGTTGCTCCTTAGCAACTTAGAGCCTCTTCTTGACACTTAAATCCGCTACTTGAGACCCTTAGAATAACACAAACAAATTTCCTTCAATCTTCCCAACAAAACCTAGAAAAGCAACTAGGTTTTCATCTTGCGACTAATACGAAAACTATCTTTTTCCGGGATTTTTCTATTGAGATACCCTTACAATACCCTCATGAACCTTGGTTTAAAGTGTGGAGCTTAATAGACAACAAACAAATTTTTTTCTTGTTGGAAGGGAGTGAACCCGAGAGCAACACTTTTAGTTCTTCAAATTCTTGAAAAAATTTCTAAGTGTGAAAGTTAGTCTTGCTACTAGTACTACTATATAGTTCAATGGAGGGTCAAGATGTGCACAAATGTGTGGCTTGGATGAAGTTCTCTTAAATATCAAGACTTGTGGTCCCATTGACTAAGTCAACATTGTCAAGCTCTTCATCTTGCAAGACTTTGTCTTCCTAACAATGGTCAAATGACCCTTTTGTCCATGCCTAATTTCGTCCAAGGCAACATAAGGGGGGTGACACGTGTCGCCCTCCCATTCGTCACAATATTATGTTTTCCGACAATTTCATAATTCCGATAAATTTTACAAGTCTCCAATCTTAACATTTCTGAGTTCTTACGTACGTTCTTAATACATGTCCTGTAAATACGGGGTGTAACACTTACGTACGTCCTTATAAACATATCCTGAAATTCCGGGGTGTAACAACAAGGGTGTGCACGTATAAGTACCGCACTTGTCCGACTATAGCGTAACTCGGTAGAATGTAGCTACATATATTTATAATGCATGTAAGACCTCAGAACATCAACATGAATAGGACGGAGTGACCTAAAGTCTTAACCATCACCTATCATTATGAAATCCTATAAAACGATCGTTATAATCCAACTAAAGTCTCAGAATGTATCACAAAGGAAGAAATATCATAAGTTACGAAAATGAATCCCTATAGGGGATATATAAGTTCATATAAAATTTCAAGGCAAGGATGAATATGCTTCCAAGATCAAGAAGGGGAATTTCTTTAAGCACATCCTATTTTGTGACGTACTAGCTAAGATCATGTCGAAAAGGAAAAGAACATAAGCCTTACATACCTCGTTGCTTAGCTTATACGAATCACATAAGTCCTACGATGTTCTACAAGTGATTATCTACATTATACAATCGATTGGTATCAACGACGAATTCATAACTTATAAGAAAACTCTTTTGGACATTTCATCAAACACCTTATATTTATGAAGTTTACACAATCTTTTACATCCAAATTTACATGAATTTCAACACTACAATTTTATACCAACTCTCCTATACTTCCATAACCTCATCAACATCCCAACAACTTTATAGATGTAACACCGCATACCTTCAAACTAAGTCAAGTTCATGATTAAGGAGTGTAGGAAATCAAGATCAGGAGTTAAAATTGAAAATTCACTTTCAGGTATGTGAATCCAGTTTTATGCCATAGTTATACAAACCGTATAAAATTAAATGGTCAGTCATTTTTATCGTAAAATCCCCCTCAGCTTGGCAATTACCAGTTGGATGTACTTGGGTGACAGACGTTTTCGACATACAATAAAAAATATACGGACCATACTTTCTAGCATATAATTGTGCAAATCGTATTTTCCTAATGTACATAATTATACGGTCCATACTATAAAATTGTACGGACCGTATAATATGGTCGTAAAAACCCCGTCGACTAAAATAATATAAATACACAACTTAGTCATGAAAAATCAGTTTTCATATTTTTCAAGCCCTAGACCGAAGGTTCTCTCCTCCTATTATTCTCGTATATCAAGGTAAACCTTTTTCATGATATTATAAGGTTTCTAACATCATTCTCATGATTCCTATGAAATTCATTGTTTCTAACCTAGGGTTTCCAAGAAAACTTAACCCAAGAGATTAAGGTTCAGGTTTTGGGATTCTTTTTCTAAGATCAGATTTTTAATACAAGTATTGGAGAGAATAAGATACGTAGAGCTTCTATCCACGTGTAAGAATATTCATGTTCTTCTACACACCACGTTTATCCATAAAACCATGAATTTCTATACTTAGTATTTTATTTAAAGTTCATGATAACCCTAAACTACGTGTATCATGTTTCCCATTTTTTGTATTATTAATTCGTTGTTGTATTCATGATATTCCATTATGGTTATTGAAAATTCGTCTGTAATCCATGAATACTCATAACTTTGAATTCCATGGGTTTATAAATAGATGTCATGAAGTAATATTCTTAATTTCTATGAAATTATACATGTTTTATATTTTACACAAGTTCTATCATATATTTAATTACATGCCAGATTACAATCATGAATTGTATTTTCAATCTATGTTTATGAAATTCATGATCTTACAAGCTGATAATATTCAAGTACATGTTTTAGGAGTTGCACAGTTTATCGAGAAGGCTTAGATAGCCTGAAATTACGTTTGTCAGTATAGGATAAGGATCACTCCGCCTAGAGGATAATACCTTCATGTTACCCCTTATTGAGATTATTGGATCTATCATGTTCATGTTCATGTTCATGTCTCATACTCTGACAAGTTACGAGATGACTTATCTGATTGACAAAGATCAGACGCCATGTTCACGTGTGGTGGTTTCATGTCAATTTTGTTAATGCCCTCCCACATATATATAAATAGACAGTTATACAAATTTTATGCTTGTTATCATACTCATGTTAGATTATATTCATGTTCATGTTCAGTTTAATGTCTCTATTATTTTATGTGCATGCTTATTCCTTCAGTTGCTTTACATATTGTTGACACCCAATTTTGTCTCCTCTTTACTGAACATTTCATTCATTGCGTCCTTTTATCTTCAGTTAATTTCAATATGCTTCTCAGTCTGAAAATTCTCCAAAAAATGCTAAGTTTTAATATTTTTTCACTAATTACCGCATAATTTTAAAATATCGGGTATCACATTTTATAATTAAATTACCAGAACAATTGTAATATTTCGGCATTAATATTGGTGATTAATTTTCTCTTACAATATTTTTTACCAATTATCAAATTAATCATTTTTATTATATATTATTTTTACACTTAAATTAAATACATATGTAAATCACTTGTACCGTAATTTATGTGTATGTGCACTTTTGGAATTAACTAGGACGAGAGAATCATATTTTTTATTAATTGGAAAATTGGATTAGTTAATTAGATTAATTAAACCGCCTAACTCTTCTACCCAAACAAAACTCTCAGCCCACTCCCTCAGCCCAATCCCCCAGCCCAATTCCGCGACTCGCAAGCCCAATCCCCTTTAAACCTCCCTCCATCGTCTAAAACCAAACAGACCCCAAATCCCCCTCTCTCTCTCAATCGAAAAATCACCGACAAACCCCGCTCGCCCATACCCTGCACCCCATCGGTCACCTCACCTCACCCTCTGCCACCACCAACCCTGACACTACCTATCCTGACACAACCCATACCCTTATCCCCCAAAATCCAGCGATTTGAACCAAGAAATCGTCCAAAAAATCAGACCTCTAACAGCTTTATTTCGAATTTTCAAACTCAAATTTTCGCCTATAAAAACCCACCTTCATTCTTCATTGAAGGGGGTCCGGATTTGGAAGACTTTGAAAGTTATTCCCTCTGTTCTTCATCAAAAGAAATTCGGAGTCTTGGTTTTAGAAACGAAGAACAAAATTTGCATCTTTATTAATTCCGAAGGATTTACAATCAGAGAATAGATATCATCTGTTAGAATTGGCCTCAAAAATCCCATTTTACTCTTAGTTTTGGTTCAGAAAAACCACAAATACCTAAGCTTGTACTCCTCTTCAATCGCATACACACACAACGACCCCGAGCGGATTCGACGAGTCGAGACGACGCCTCGGTTCGCTATCCAAAAAAGGTAAACTCATTGCCCTTCTAATTTTCTGTTCGATTTACGTTATGGGGTCTGTGTGATGATTGTCGCTTGTTGAATATGTTTGGTATAATTTAGTTAGTCATTTATGTGTATCGAACTAATTTGAAGCATGTTTGGTGAGCATTATTTGGTGTCCGTACCGGTATCCTGTGCCTGCCTTTGCCTATATATAATTTTGGTTCATAATTTTGTTTCATGTAACTATTAGCCTAATTTTATTGAGAATGTTCTAGTTTGGAAGATTTGAGCAGTGACCTATGTGCACCCGTCTTGGTTATTTGTGTTGAATTTAGGACATCTATGGTGACTATCTTTTATGTGTTCTGTTTGTCCTCTAGAATTGTCGAGTTAATTACATACTTACTGTCGCATACCTAGTTCTTATTATGCTAATAGGCAAAGTCTCCCTTGAGTCTTTTCACATGCATATGCAATACCAAATGTGTAATAGAATGTCTTCAGTCCAATCAAGACAGCCTTGCATATCTGGATAATAGTTATAGTTTTGTCATGTGACCGTCTTTATGTCTATATACATCTCAGACGAATTCTAGGACTATCCTATTTTCATACTACATGATGCCATGCCACTCTTTAATATAAGTTTCCTAACCTATGTGAATAAAATGCCTGGTATATATATATATCATATACAGTTGATGTCTAGTATACTCGGTATATTTGGCACACAATTGAGTGTATAATTGGTATATCACCCCTGATTTTCCATAGACTCGATATTTACTAACATGGGCGTATCGAATATATGTGGGATTGCTTTCCCCCCTCTTAAAACTGGAATTTCTCAGGACCTGCCCTCTTATTTTCTTTTCTATAACGAGAATCTGAAAATTGCATGTTTGGGCTAACATTTTCCCGTCTGGAAATTACTATGTTGGGTCCGTTTTTCTCTTGAACTGCTGAAATGAAAGGATCCAAATATGTTTTAAGTTTATGTCAATATTTATCTACTATGTGATAAGGTTTGGGATATATCCCTTGTGAATTTTAAACTATCCAGTCCGTAAGCATATCTTGGCCGAGTCCATTGGGTCCATTTCTCATTTATCTTGCTATCTACTGGTCCTTACGTGCGCGCATACTAAAAATACAAATTTTATGTTAAATACCTGCTTATTATTTGATAAATTTGGACATATGCTAATCCTTATCTTTTTATATTTTTCTACATGAAATGCATCGGGAGCAACAAAGAGTCTCACTATGAGACTCATTACATCCGGGTTCCACAATCATTGCATCTTTCCACCTCATGATTCCCAAACAAATTGGGCGGGATGACATTGTCGCTCGTCCTAGTCACTTCAATTCTTTAAAATTCCGTCATTTTATTTTCTTGTTATAATATGTGATTTTTATATAAATATTGAAATGTGTAGAGTAGGTAGACTTGGGATTAATAATTTAGAAAGAGTAGTTCTAAAACTGGAAATCCCTTCGCTAGTTTATCTTTTAGGCTCGTCACACATATTTCAAATTCATCGCTAGCTTATTCTAGGCTCGTTATGCATGTTCAAACTCTTGAAATAATTTATCATCTTTTACTCGCCTTACTAAAATGAAGCTATTTGTTTTCATTCAAAATTGCATTATTAACTATGTAAAATTTAGTTTTGATTTTCAATCACTTTATTTGCACCATGAACAAATCATTTTCCTCTTTACTTTCAATTGCTAAAATAAGTATTTTATAAACAAGTCTTACAACTCTTTATGTTGTCAAAAAATGCATCTTTTGTTATTAAATACTTGCAACATCTTTTTTATTTAACATTTCTAAAAGCATGCATTTCTTGGCGTAATATTAAGCCTAAGTTTGATCAGATAATCGCATGTTAGCGGATTTTAAATGATGTCTAACCCCTTCTCTTTAGGATAATAAAGAACTCTTACCTAGAATCTTATAAGTTTCGCAGACCATTAAATGGAGATCATTTGTAACATTTTTATGCTATTTAAAAAGTGTCCTAGTTCACTATAATAATTAGGTGTCGACTCCTTAAAAATTGTGGTTTAACACGAGGAATCACCAAAATCAACATTGTGGATACCGTTCGAGGCTCCAGTCGAAAACGGGCGCGACACATATGATATAATTCAAATATTCTAACGTCTCTTTTCTCGGGGACTACATTTTTCGATGCAGGTACTGAGTTTTAGGACGACGAATCATTTCGCTAGGATTCTATCATTACCAGCTATTGATGAGCCTCATTTAATATGGGGTGTCAGTATTAGTTACTTTCATGTTATGTTTTATATTAAATGTATGACAAGGCCTTGTCATGGTAAAATAGTTTTACAGTCAGACTCATGTTTAGAGGTTTCATAGACTAGTTTAGCATGTCATCTTAGTATTATTTTTAGACTTATCATGTTTTTAGATATTTCTGCAATATATTTTCAGACTATCTTTCTTTTATTCAGTTTGCATGTTTTACATTATGACTATTGCATATTTTTGATGCCCATGTTGATTCAACAAGCCATTTGGTTTGCTCGGTCACATGTAATCAGGCACTGAGTGTCATATTTTCCCAGGTCATGGTTCGGGGTGTTACAAAGCTTAGTATCATATCATTAAATTCAAGTGTCTTAGGGAGTTTATGAAATCGTGTCCAATTGAATTTCCTTTATATATATGTGTGTACCACACATATAAATGGTTAACTACCAAGACATTTAGGATTGTCTAACTTCTTTCATTCTCTAGATCGTGCACTTAGAGCAATGCTTTCAAGAACTTTTCTAACTCATTCCATAAAGCCTAGAGTAGTAAATAATGTTTTTCCCATCGAATCCCGAATGTATCGAATGCGCAAGAAACGAGAAGAAAATTTAAGGTCCAAATAAGGATGACTATCCATTGGTTTATAATCAGGAAGCGCCTATTGGTAACAAATAAAACGTGGGATAATATCGAAAGTGGAACAAAATGCGTAGTTACTACAGACTAAAGCATCCCTTGTCAAAAAGTACAAAAGCAGTTATCATGATTTATCGTTATCAATTAACCTCAGTTACCAGTTATACAGTGTTTCAGTTAGCAGGATTATGTTTATTCAGTACACAAGTGTTCAGTTATGTAGTTACCACATTTTTAATTTTCAGTGTATCCAGATTCTTGTGACTTGACTTGTGATTATACAGCGAGGCCTACAGGTGCTAAAAGAAAGTGTAAGAATAATGACTACATCAAGATCTCTGCATTTTTCAAGTCCGGGTTGAGACACAAGACTCGTCAAATGGCGCATGATGTATTTATCAGGTCACGGTATCATTTTAAGGACAAGTTTCTGCACGATAGTAAACATATATTCTATACATTACAAAATAAGTTTAATTGAATTTTTGGACCGTGGATCCACAAGTATGAGGATGATAGTTCAGATTTAAGACTCTACAGGGTAACATGTTATAAATTTAGCCGCAACACGCATAAACTGCCCATGATAATTTTGAGCAGAAATAGCCTAAGCAAATCACATGTGATTCTAGAATGTCTTGATTTTTCAAAAATATATCATATGACCCATGCACATGACTAAGAATAGATTGTGTACGATATGAGAACCATGATCAGGCGATATTGAATTCTTGGGAATAGTTTTAAATTATTTAAGTTTATTCAAATCATAACCATAGAGTATGACGTTAGTAAGTTACTACAAGAAGCAGATATTATTATGAGATAAGAAGATTTTACAGTTCCCCTTAAATTGTGTGACTACGTGTTTACGCCAGATGTGTAATATGATATGATTTTAAAGTGTATAGAAAGTTTGGGGTTAGGTATTTCAATTTTTCATTTAAGACTGATAAATTTTCTCCTTAGTGTGATCCATGTCTATAGTACAGAAAAGATAGTGTGATAGTGTACGACTGCAGAATAGGGTCAGATGATGAGGGAAGTTAGAAATAATCTTACACTTCACTCTATTATTTAGGACAGAACCAAAGAACATGATGCTAGTAGATGATTAGTAAAGAATAATAAGTATGTTTTGAGTAGATACAATGAATTAACAATTTTGGCAGAGCTAGTAGAGGTACAATTTAATCTCCTTAGTTATGTTAACACTGGTGAGTGAGTAGCAGTTTGAATTTACCAAATGCATATTAGAACCCAAAGAGTTTTTCAAGCTAAATTCTTGTGTTGATTTATTATTCTACACTTTATCTTTCTTCCATAATTTCTCAAAGAACCTGGTTCTTTGAGTGCTTAGGTAACAATAGATTTAAATGATTCATCATGTTACACTCTTTTGACCCAATAGTTGGATAGGTCATTTCAGGTTCAATTCGTTGTTCAAGTGGCGGAATCACATGAATTGGATTGAATCCCCCTCACTAGAAAGTCATACTACGAAAAACTAAGAAAAAATCAAATATTTTGTACATAAATATATTTTTGAGTGCCCTTGACATTGGAGAAATACATATGTGACATTATGTATTCTTTTGAATTTCTTTAGAATTTTTGTCTCCGCCAGGTTCATTCTGTGTGGATCAACTGTTTTTATCAACATGATGACCTTTTGTCATTCATTCAATAACAAAGCAAAAGTGTCACGAGTTTTATGTATGAGTCATGTAGGAAATTGTTCATCTCAAAATACTTCATCTACTAAAGTCTTCGAAAAACTAGTTAGACGATAATTATACATATGTTGCTTACTTATGGAGATCAAATTCAGCATTTTATCAAACCTTTCAAATTTTTGAAGTTTTGGACTGAATATGAGGATTTTAATGAAGTTGTTGGACAGAACTAGAATCCTGATAGCTTATGAGATGTTTTTCTATCTTTCAAGCAGAAGTTGAAGAAGGTTAAATATGCACTGTCTTCCTGGAGTAAGCAGATTTTTGGTGATATCTTTAAACAACTCAACATCACAGATGACATTGTTAGCATGAAAGAGAAATTATTTGAAGAAACTCCCTCAAAATTGGATCGAATGATCCTGCAGAGGGCCCAAGAAGAACTAAAGAGGTACTTACACTATGAGGAGAAATTTTGAAGACAAAAATCAGGCTACAACTGTTTTGCAGAATGTGATAGGATTACAAGATTCTTCCATAGCTTAGTTAATGGTAGAAGGAAAGAACCATGATTAAGAGAATTAAAAATGTTGAGGGTAATTGGTTGGAGAATGTAGATGATCTTGCGGCAGAAGCTATTTTCTTTTATCAGAAGCTATTTCCTGGTTGAACATGTGTTTTTATAAACAAGAAGGGGTCTTGGGTTTCAGATCTCTTTTTGATGTGTCTAAAGAACTATGTGCTAAGTTATGATGGAGGTTTAGAACTTCAACCTCCCTATGGAATAACTTCATTTGGAACAAGTATTGCAAAAACAAATCCTCAGTATGTGCAATAGAAATGAGGACCTCAAGTGTGGAAGATGGTTCTTGAAGCAAGGGACAATATTGAGCAGGATATTTGGTGGGAACCTAATAGTGGTACTGCAAATATTTGATTTGACAATTGGACCAAATTAAGAGCCTTATACTATGTATTATAACAAGACTTCTATATTGATGAAAGTGTGGAATATGTGAAGGAGCTTATGGTTGAAAGTGGTTGGGTCACTATGAAGCTACAACAGTTGTTTCCTACTGAGATTGTTGATCACATCTTAACAAAATTGGTCAAGGAGAACTCTGATAGTAATAAGACTTGGTGGATGTTGACTAGCACAAGAAAGTTCACCGTGGCTAGTGCATGAGATATGTTGAGACATAAATCTCATATTGCTCAGATATACAAGAATTTATGAACTAAAGGTGTTCCTTTCAAAATATCATTTTTCTTATGGAGTTGTGGAAATTTATAGGGATCACTATAGTTTCTAGATGTTGCTGCTTCAGATCATCTCAACAAGAAACTATAGATCACATATTTCTAACTGGTGATTTTGCTACTTCTCTATGGTCAGTGTTCAATAATGCCGATGGCATTAGTTTTCAGTGTACTCAAGTGAAACAAAAGTAAGAATTTGATGGGAGGCTTCATGTCATTACAAGTTGAGACAATCTATAAAGTTGTCCCAACCATAATCTTGTGGCAAATATGAAACTAGAGGAATACTAAAATACATGGACGTTTAATGTATGTATACAAGGTCTTGCATGAGATTAACAGGAATATCTGTTTATTCTGCAGAGTTAGATATCCTTCCCTGCAAGATATTCCAAGGAAGTGGCCAGATATAATAGACTTTTTAAAAGGTTTAGGCCAAGATTAAGATGCAAAACAATGATGTGGAAACTTAAGGGGTTGGTATAAGTGTAACTGTGATGGAGCTGCTAAAGGAAATCCTGGTCCAAATGCTATAGCATTTTCTGTTAGAGATGAATATGGTGATTTGATACGTGTTGCGGGACAGAAGATTCCTGATGGAAACTACCTTATTGCAGAAGCAGTTGCTATTAGAAGAGGCGTGGAACACTGCACAAATAACCAACTGTTTCCTATGGTGATAGAAATAGATTCTTTGGCAATGAAGAAGTTTATTTTTGTAGAGTGAGAGGTTCCTTAGAGCATTGTTATGGATGTGAAGGAGATCAACAGAATGTTGAGAGTTCAGTTAGTGATGGTGGAGCACATATACATAGAAGGAAATGGCCTAGCAGATTTCATAGCTAACTTTGTTTTTGATTTTGAAGGTACTCGTCATTTTAACTTTCAGGGGTTACCATCCGTGGCTATGAAGATTCTTAACATAGACAAAGCTCAGATTCCAAATTTGAGAATCAGATGTTCATGATACATTGGATCAGAAAACATGAGGCTGCTTACTTCTATTTCTGTAGGTGTTCTCTCCTGATGTACATGCTGATGTTCTACACTACCTTTATCAACTGGAACTTCTGTAGGTAGTAAAACCTGGTTTGGAAATTCAGTATGGGTGGTATTAGTGTGTATACATGCTCATCCCCATGCATGATAATATCATCCTCACAATACAAGTATTGGAAACAATGCATAAATTTTACATGCTAAAGTTGGATAGCTATTGTGAAAAAACTGAGATGGAGTTGGACAACTATATGGATGCGTGAAGAATTCAGCTGATTTTGTCTCCATACCCTCTGGTGAGAGCTTTGAGGTGTGATAACTTAATTTAGCAATTTATTCATCTTTCATATATTTGGTCATAACGTAAGAAGTTATATGAGTTATGACATTGTAACAAAAAAAAGTAAGTTCTATAACATCTCTCTATTCTTTGAACTCTTTGTGTCTGGTTGACCTTGCAGCAGTGTGTTAAAAGTGCTTGAACCCAATTTTTATTGGAAATTTATTAATGTGGAATAAAGTTTATCCTATTAATTATGACTCGAACAATTAGGGCCCCGCATGTCGGAAACATAGTTTCCACACACGTTGTACCAAGTATCGTAAATTTCCTTAATGAAAGAGATATTGATACGTAAGTAAAATGTTTGATACAAAGAATGATAGACGGTCGTTGGTCAAATGAGAAGTGTTCCACATTGGTGAATGAAGTAAGAAGTGTGCATAATGTAAAAGATTGGAACAGATCGAAAAGGGTCGCGGAGCTGAAAAGGATCGCGACGCCACCTCGGTTCCACATTGGTGAATGAAGTAAGAAGTGTGCATAATGTAAAAGATTGGAACAGATCGAAAAGGGTCGCGGAGCTGAAAAGGATCGCGACGCCTCCTCGGAGCCTGGAGGGCCCGGCGCCACCCCTTTAAGGGACGCGGCTCCTCTGAGGTGAGCTGCGGTGCTACCCAGGAAGAATGTCTGAAACGAAAATCTGATTTTTGTGACGTTTGTGCTGCCCTCAATGACATTCATTCCTTAAGTTTTCAGCCATTATTTGGCTGATAAATGTGTGTCATTACATGGGCAATTCATTGCCATTATATGGGTGATTCAATGTCATTACTTGGAATTTGAAGGGACAAATCTTACACACTATAAATTGAGGCCTTTGGCTCAATTGTTAAACACTTAACTTGAAAAATTCTGAAATACTTCTTCCACTCTAGCATACTTCACTTCTCAAAGTTCTTCAAGAGAAACACTTGAGTTTCCTTTGCTCAAGTCTTAGTAGTTGTTTTGTTTTGGGAGACTATTGCCTATCAATTCTTGTTTGCTACAAGTTTGTTTTTATTATAATCTTTATTGTTTATCATTTCGAAGCACTTGTAATAGTTATTTACTATTCCCGTACTGCATTATTTTTCAACAATTTTAAGACAAGATTGTATTAGTGTTCAAAAGATGTCGACCAAATTTGGTTATGTTTGTGGTTTTCTGATTGAAGACATTTCCATTGTCAGTTCTGTTGACAGTACTCTATTTGTGTCAACAAACTAGACTATGGTTCTGATGCCGAAGTTCAGAGCGCCTATGTTGGTCATGCTGTTGACGGTCAAGGTGTTGATGGTGTTACCACTCCCAAGAGTGGTGGAAGAAAGCCCCCACGAGAGGTTGATGATGTCAACTGGGACAAGAGGAGAAGGCTGAAACGTGACTCTATCTTGCAGTAGAAGGTCTATATTTGTCCTAGAAAAAAGATCTGAATTATGATAAGGAGGGAATGGACACTCAGTCCAACAAAGTGACTGATGTGGGCCAGAAGTCGAAATCGGGCTAAGTTAACTTTCTTCTTTATCAATAATGAGATTAAATGATGTCTGATTAAAACGAGTAAAGTAAGGCTAGGAATATGAAAATATTTTCTAGGAAAAATTATATTCCTTACGCCTTAAAATAAGAAGTTTAATCTCACCTACCTTTCTGTTTAAAGTTTAGACTATTGTAAACAACGACTAAAAAGTTATGGTCTTAGGTTGTAATAAAATTGGAATTATGAACAATCCTAAGTAAGCGTCAGGGATTTCCCTGGGCACCAATCACAAGGGAAAATGACTAAAGACAAATTTGTCACCTATTCCAACAGAAGATCTGTCACGACCCGACCCCGGGCATGATCGTGCCCTACACAGGCACCTTCTGAGTATACATCAGAGAATAGCAGCGGAACATACAAAAACTCATAAAATACTAGACAGTAAATATCAACAGGCTAGCCGATAAGGCCACCTTCCGTGAAATATACATAACTAAAAATAATAGTTACATCTTTGTTCTTACAACCCAATCCACAAGATATGACTACAGACCTCTAGGAATAACAACTATGACGGGACAGGGCCCCGCCATACCCCTGAATGTACTTAAAACTACAACATCAGGGAAATCGTACCAAAAGACAAGCCTCCGGAGAAATGGAGCTTCTGACAACCGATCAGCGATCCTAAGAATGAGGATCCACCACCTGCTTACCCCTACCTGCGACATGAACGCAGCCCCCCAAGGAAAGGGGGTCAGTACACAATATGTACCAAGTATGTAAATGTTACACCCCGTAACTCCAGGACATGTTTAAGAGATGTAAGTAAGGAACACAAGACATGAAAAGGGTACGAAAGGAAGAATTGTTTTTCCGACGGAAAGATCTTCCGAACGTCGGAAAGGAAAAATGTTCGTTGAAGAGAATTGGATTCTCAAAATGCATTAATTGAGGATTATGGAATGTATTACCATTATGGAAATTTATTCGTACGGATTTGGTCATGTGGGGCCCACCCGAGGAATTTTACGTTTTGTGGGGCCCACGAGGGTTACGGAATTTTATGGACGAATGGGAGGGCGACACGTGGCACCCCCCACATTGGTCTTGGACGAAATTGAAGCAAGGGTAAAATGGTCATTTGACCAATGTGTAGATGACAAAGTCTTGCTAATTAAGAGCTTGACATTGTTGACCAAGTCAAGAGCCACTTGGCTTGATCTCCTTCATCCAAAACCTAACAAGTGTTATTATCTAAGCCATCCATTGTGTTTTATAAGCACACTAGTGCAAGACAAGTCTTCACACTTAGAATTATTTGAGAAAATTTTTAGGAGCTCTTATGGAGGCTCTCGGCTTTGCCCTTTTAGCCACAAGAAAAATTTGCAATTTTGGTTCTTTATTCACAAGACTTTAACCCAAGGTCCCTAAGTGTATTGTAAGGATATCTCAATAGAAAGATTTCGGAAAGACGACGTTTTTACGTTAGTCGCAAGGCGAAAACCCAAGGTGTTCTTCAACTTTGAAGTTGGAAATAGAAGAGGAGTTTTTCACAAGCTTCTAAGGGTTGCAAATAGCGGATTGGAACGTCAAGAAAAGGAGTTGGAGTTGCTAAGGACCGACTTAGGGTTTTGGATCATTTTGAGCTTAAGAAGGTAATAATCTTCGTCTTGCTATTATAATTCAAGATTTCATGTTGTAGTAGTTAGAAATGATCATGTGGATTATATTATGAAGAATGATATGTGTTATGGAATATTTGGATGGAATCCGAAAGTTTCATGATTTAGCCTTTAAGAGTGTAATTCAATTTAGTTACTAGTTTAGTCGTCGCATGTTACTTACTTGAAGATTGTAGTAGTTTAATCGATTGCGACTTGATATCATGTTAAGGTAACAATTTGGATTGAAAAGGAAATTGGAAAAAAGACTTTGAGTTGTTGTTTATGTTAGCCGAGAATGGCTTTAATTATGAAACTAGTTTCGTATTAATTTGTGGGGCAGAATTTTACACGTCCTGTTAAGGCGTGTAATCCCCTTTGGTTAGCTGAATTGTTGGGCCTTAAATGTGGCGTGTTTGGTTATTGTATTCGGCCTTGAAAAAGGTGGCAAAGTATGTAGAAACAAAGGAAGTGATGTCCGATTTTCCGTAGAATTTAGTGACTTTGCACTTAGAATATTCTACGTTCGAAGCTAGAGGTTAATGGACGTATTATGGCCATTATAGGTGGAAGTACTAAGTATAGCGTGTTCTACTTGAAGTATGGAATAGCTATCAAGGTTGAAGTACTTTGGAGCATTTTGCTACTTGTCGATAATCGTCGCGAGGTATGTGAACCTCTTCCTTCCTTTGACATGATTGTATGTATGGAATATACATGTGGTATTAGTTCATGATTCCTTCTACTCTTAGAAGTTAAGAATTATGTATGTTGATTTACTATATGTAAAGGTTATGTCTGAGTTATCCTAAGTTCTTACCAAGTCTTATGGGGGATGTTGGTAAGAGTCGTTATGAGGTATTTGGAGCCAAGTTGACTTGGCTAATTTACGGCACAAATGAGAATAAGTATCGAACAAGCCATTGCAGCGTTAATAAAGGAAAATGTAATGACGATAAATTATATTAAAACAAGTAGAATTCTCCATCTGCATAGAAGCTAAGATAAGACAAAATTGTATTACATTTTCTAGATCATAGCTGCTTTAATGAGATCAGTATAAACAAGTATAACCTATTCACACATATAAGGCATATGTTGCTTAAATTAAAGAGTTTACGTTACGAAGTGTTAAGACTATGAACTACGAAACTTGATTCTAAACGATAAGAGACTTGAAGTATTTTGAAAGTATAAGTCTCTTGGTTATAAAAAAAATGTATTTGCCTAAAGTATAAAGTTAGTATAACGACTTTATGGGAAGTGGGTTATAATAGCTTTATGGAAAGTTAAGAGTGGTTTACTCTAAGTAATGATAAATGTTTTGAAATAAAGAAAGGCAAATGGATTTAAAAGCATCAATTGCTTAAGTTTTAAGGAAAGAAGTCACTTGATTTAGAAGCCGAAAAATGTATTTCTAAAAGTGTAGTGACTTATGTGAATATAAACAAGCCTTGATACTACGGGTGTTAGTATCTTGGGGTTTTATATGAAAAGGAACCCTTTTAAAAGAATGGAAGTCTAAAGGTTTAATGAACTTGCCTATGTTTGCTTGTGATAGCTTTGAGTGCAAGTATTATATGTTTACGTTGTCGTGACTCTCAGTTGGAGGGTCGGCTGTCTTGTTGTAACTTTACTTGGACGCATCGAAGCGGTGATGGATTCCACGCATGCTTCCATTATGATTGATCCTTGACACGCTTATACGATGTGATTCCGGCATGTGACCGCGAGGCGGGTTAGATTCCCGGATTTGTTTTATTACCCATGGCCATGCTTATACGATGAGGGATTCCGGGGCATGCGACCATGCTATGTACGACTATTACTCCATGGGTTAGCTCCCCGTGAAGACCTGCACCTACGATGAGGGATGCCGAGGGCACGTTATGGCCATGCTTATACGATGAGGGATTCTGGGGCATGCGGTCGCGTTATATATATATATATATATATATGTTGTGTATGTGTACGCCGACAGTGAGGTGGGATGCCACGGGCGCGTCACATCGTTATATTTTACACTTATAGTTGTCGGCAGTGATGGGGGATTCCACGGGCACGCTTTGATATTTGTGTGACTTGATCGCGTCCCAGATTGGGCCGGATAGTATATGTGTCCCTCCATAAAGGGCCGGATTATGTTATGAAAGATAAGTAAGTCATATGGTAATGAACTTAATGATTTCTCCTAAGTATGTACGTAAGATTTGGCTATAACTCTTAATGGAATGGAAAAGATAATGATGTGCAATTAAGTTCATGATTGGTAGTGACACTACAGATCCGGTATGTACTTTTTTATACTTGCCCTGTCATTCTTTTTGTACGATTATGATCCATTTCGTACTTTATTTCCGTTCCATATTCGGTACTGTTGTATCGACTTCTTCGGGGCCGCTCATGTCCGCAGGTGTAGGTACACAGTTGTGGATCCGCGAGCTTAGGATCCTGGTTCAGCATTTTGAGATGACTCCAATGTTCCGGAGCTTGTCGTCATGGCTATGTATATTCAGGGGTACGGCGGTGCCTTGTCCCGTCATAGTATTGGTCCAAATCTTAGAGGTCTGTATTCACATGTGGGCTGGACTGGTTAGAGTTGTAATTACATTTTTGGATAGTGTAAGCCCTTTTTGGGTGATTTATATTATGGCAGCCTTATCGGCTTGGCCTTAGTTTAAAAAAAATATGTGTGTTACTTATTTTCCGAAGTTGTTTTGGTATTGTATGATTTGAAGGGTGCCCAGGTAGGGCACCAGTCGCGGCCCGGGGTCGGGTCGTGACAAAAGTGGTATCAGAGCAGTTAGTCCTCGCAAAGTGTCTACAGACCGTGTCTAGTAGAGTCTTGATTATCGGTGTGTTGTGCACCACATCTATAATCAGGAGCCTGCAGGACATTTAGGATTGGTTTCCATTCTTCTCACTCTAAGATCGTGCGATAGAGCTGTGTTGTTAGGGTCGTCTCTTCTTAACGAGTTATGTTGATTTCAGCTACGAGAAAGGCAACAGTGACCCAAGAAGGACTATGTGGATTGCGTATCCAGGTTGGTAATGATTGTAGTATAGTTGGTATTGTGACATACATCTATACGGAGTTATGTATGAGGGTCAGACGCGTGTTGCCTAGAATGATTTTAGATTACCAAGAGTTGGTAAAGACTAACTAAATACCGGGAAGGTATGGAACAGTTAATGAATTCTCGCCAAGGTCTTCTCGGGTAGAAAGATTTATTATAGACCAAGGATAAGAGTTAAGTGCGACGGCGGGTTGGGGTGAGGACCTGTTACGGGTCGCCCCATAGCCTGGAATAGAGTGGGATCAGTTGGTAGTAGTTCCGCTACGTGACAGGGTCACGAGGGTGCAAGACCCAAGTCTAGTTAATTGTTTTACGGGTTCGTGGACGCGTTCCACCGGAACCAGGTCGTGGGAGTCGGAAATGGCCTTATGTTGTTTAAATGAGTGACTCCAAAAGATTGGAGGCCAACATCGGTATGGAAGTTATGTATGTATACTAGTATGAGTTGGAAATACGAAAAGAGTACGACCAGTAAGAAATATAGCAACCAAGTGTAAAGGAGTAGAGCCCGAATCCGTAAGGACCTTTCGAGGTAACTACACCGTGAGTGTTTGGGGTGGTAGCTGAGCGGGCATATGAGATTTGCCCGGTGATGATACAGTCGTCAGACCCTAGTAGACCTAGTAGAGATGTTTACGACAGACTTTGAGGTCATTATGAGTATGGACTAGTTGGCTTCGTGAGTGACAAGGTTGACGTTTTAGTATAAGTATGGCTATGTGGCCATGAGTGGCATATGTTGTATGAAGGGTGTAGTAAAAGGAGACTATGTCGCTATCTAATTAGATTGGACTCCGAAAGAACATTCGGGGATGAATGTTTCTAAGGGGGAAAGAATGTTACACCCCGTAACTCCAGGACATGTTTAAGAGATGTAAGTAAGGAACACAAGACTTGAAAAGGGTACGAAAGGAAGAATTGTTTTTCCGACGGAAAGATCTTCCGAACGTCGGAAAGGAAAAATGTTCGTTGAAGAGAATTGGATTCTCTAAATGCATTAATTGAGGATTATGGAATGTATTATCATTATGGAAATTTATTCGTACGGATTTGGTCATGTGGGGCCCACCCGAGGAATTTTACGTTTTGTGGGGGCCACGAGGGTTACGGAATTTTATGGACGAATGGGAGGGCGACACGTGGCACCCCCCCACATTGGTCTTGGACGAAATTGAAGCAAGGGTAAAATGGTCATTTGACCAATGTGTAGATGATAGTCTTGCTAATTAAGAGCTTGACATTGTTGACCAAGTCAAGAGCCACTTGGCTTGATCTCCTTCATCCAAAACCTAACAAGTGTTATTATCTAAGCCATCCATTGTGTTTTATAAGCACACTAGTGCAAGACAAGTCTTCACACTTAGAATTATTTGAGAAAATTTTTAGGAGCTCTTATGGAGGCTCTCGGCTTTGCCCTTTTAGCCACAAGAAAAAATTGCAATTTTGGTTCTTTATTCACAAGACTTTAACCCAAGGTCCCTAAGTGTATTGTAAGGATATCTCAATAGAAAGATTTCGGAAAGACGACATTTTTACGTTAGTCGCAAGGCGAAAACCCAAGGTGTTCTTCAACTTTGAAGTTGGAAATAGAAGAGGAGTTTTTCACAAGCTTCTAAGGGTTGCAAATAGCGGATTGGAACGTCAAGAAAAGGAGTTGGAGTTGCTAAGGACCGACTTAGGGTTTTGGATCATTTTGAGCTTAAGAAGGTAATAATCTTCGTCTTGCTATTATAATTCAAGATTTCATGTTGTAGTAGTTAGAAATGATCATGTGGATTATATTATGAAGAATGATATGTGCTATGGAATATTTGGATGTAATCCGAAAGTTTCATGATTTAGCCTTTAAGAGTGTAATTCAATTTAGTTACTAGTTTAGTCGTCGCATGTTACTTACTTGAAGATTGTAGTAGTTTAATCGATTGCGACTTGATATCATGTTAAGGTAACAATTTGGATTGAAAAGGAAATTGGAAAAAAGACTTTGAGTTGTTGTTTATGTTAGCCGAGAATGACTTTAATTATGGAACTAGTTTCGTATTAATTTGTGAGGCAGAATTTTACACGTCCTGTTAAGGCGTGTAATCCCCTTTGGTTAGCTGAATTGTTGGGCCTTAAATGTGACGTGTTTGGTTATTGTATTCGGCCTTGAAAAAGGTGGCAAAGTATGTAGAAACAAAGGAAGTGTTGTCCGATTTTCCGTAGAATTTAGTGACTTTGCACTTAGAATATTCTACGTTCGAAGCTAGAGGTTAATGGACGTATTATGGCCATTATAGGTGGAAGTACTAAGTATAGCGTGTTCTACTTGAAGGATGGAATAGCTATCAAGGTTGAAGTACTTTGGAGCATTTTGCTACTTGTCGATAATCGTCGCGAGGTATGTGAACCTCTTCCTTCCTTTGACATGATTGTATGTATGGAATATACATGTGGTATTAGTTCATGATTCCTTCTACTCTTAGAAGTTAAGAAGTATGTATGTTGATTTACTATATGTAAAGGTTATGTATGAGTTATCCTAAGTTCTTACCAAGTCTTATGGGGGATGTTGGTAAGAGTCGTTAGGAGGTATTTGGAGCCAAGTTGACTTGGCTAATTTACGGCATGAATGAGAATAAGTATCGAACAAGCCATTGCAGCGTTAATAAAGGAAAATGTAATGACGATAAATTATATTAAAACAAGTAGAATTCTCCATTTGCATAGAAGCTAAGATAAGACAAAATTGTATTACATTTTCTAGATCATGGTTGCTTTAATGAGATCAGTATAAACAAGTATAACCTATTCACACATATAAGGCATATGTTTCTTAAATTAAAGAGTTTACGTTACGAAGTGTTAAGACTATGAACTACGAAACTTGATCTAAAAGATAAGAGACTTGAAGTATTTTGAAAGTATAAGTCTCTTGGTTATAAAAAAAATGTATTTGCCTAAAGTATAAAGTTAGTATAACGACTTTATGGGAAGTGGGTTATAATAGCTTTATGGAAAGTTAAGAGTGGTTTACTCTAAGTAATGATAAATGTTTTGAAATAAAGAAAGGAAAATGGATTTAAAAGCATCAATTGCTTAAGTTTTAAGGAAAGAAGTCACTTGATTTAGAAGCCGAAAAATGTATTTCTAAAAGTGTAGTGACTTATGTGAATATAAACAAGTCTTGATACTACGGGTGTTAGTATCTTGGGGTTTTATATGAAAAGGAACCCTTTGAAAAGAATGGAAGTCTAAAGGTTTAATGAACTTGCCTATGTTTGCTTGTGATAGCTTTGAGTGCAAGTATTATATGTTTACGTTGTCGTGACTCTCAGTTGGAGGGTCGGCTGTCTTGTTGTAAGTTTACTTGACGCATCGGCAAGCGATGTGGGATTCCACGGGTATGCTTCCATTATGATTGATCCTTGGACATGCTTATACGATGTGGGATTCCGGGGCATGTGACCAGGAGGCGGGTTAGATTCCCGGATTTGTTTTATTACCCATGGCCATGCTTATACGATGAGGGATTCCGGGGCATGCGACCATGCTATGTACGACTATTACTCCATGGGTTAGCTCCCCATGAAGACCTGAACCTACGATGAGGGATGCCGAGGGCACGTTATGGCCATGCTTATATGTGTTGTGTATGTGTACGCCGACAGTGAGGCGGGATGCCACAGGCGCGTCACATGGTTATATTTTACACTTATAGCTGTCGGCAGTGATGGGGGATTCCACAGGCACGCTTTGATATTTGTGTGACTTGATCGCGTCCCAGATTGGGACGGGTAGTATATGCGTCCCTCCATAAGGGGCCGGATTATGTTATGAAAGATAAGTAAGTTATATGGTAATGAACTTAATGATTTCTCCTAAGTATGTACGTAAGATTTGGCTATAACTCTTAATGGAATGGAAAAGATAATGATGTGCAATTAAGTTCATGAGTGGTAATGACACGGTAGGATCTGGTATGTACTTTTTTTATACTTGCCCCTGTCATTCTTTTTGTACAGTTATGATCTGCATCGACTTTATTTAGCTCCATATTCGCACTGTTGTAATCGACTTATTCGGGCCGCGTTCATGTCCGCAGTGTAGGTACACGATTGTGGATCCGAGCTTAGGATCTGGTTCAAAGATTTTGAGATGGCTCCATGTTCGGAGTTTGTCGTCATGGCTATGTATATTCGTGGTACGCGGGCCTTGTCCCGGCCATAGTATTGGTCCAAATC
Organism: Przewalskia tangutica; assembly: GCA_029844215.1. Classification (NCBI taxonomy): domain Eukaryota; kingdom Viridiplantae; phylum Streptophyta; class Magnoliopsida; order Solanales; family Solanaceae; genus Przewalskia; species Przewalskia tangutica. The sequence continues at coordinate 67,169,519 of CM056734.1, forward strand.
TTAGAGGTCTGTATTCACATGTGGGCTGGACTGGTTAGAGTTGTAATTACATTTTTGGATAGTGTAAGCCCTTTTTGGGTGATTTATATTATGGCAGCCTTATCGGCTTGGCCTTAGTTAAAAAAAAAATATGTGTGTTACTTATTTTCCGAAGTTGTTTTGGTATTGTATGATTAGAAGGGTGCCCAGGTAGGGCACCAGTCGCGGCCCGGGGTTGGGTCGTGACAGTAAAACTGGAAAATACTGCAATTTACATCATAAGTCTAAAATAAAGTTGGAGACATGTATGATAATCAAATTAACAGTATACTGTGCCTTACTAACAATGAGAGTAAAATATACATTTCCGGTTCTTAAAAATAGGAATCATGTGATTAACCTAGGACCATCCGCCCGTAGTATTATAACATAATCCTACTCCTGTGACTATTTCACCCGCATAGGCCGTATGGACCCGCATGAGGTAATTTCCTCGCATAGGACTAGTCTGCCCCGCATAGGACTATTTCACCCGCATGAGCCCTACGAACTCGCATGAGGTATTCCTCGCATCGTGGGTAGCAAATCCACGGAATATGCAAATGCCACAAGCCCGGGGAATGACCCCGTAATGAACAATATATCACAAGCACAACCGGCTACTATAAATAACATAAACAAGTTAAGAAACCCCTTAACTTCTCATTGACTTAATTAGCATACGCTCTCATTTCTTTTAACTTAAGGCACTATTGTATCATGAAAGATTCGGGAATTTAACCCAAAGTACTACGTACTTCTATTCTTTTAAAAATAACTCTTTTTAATATAAAACTCCAAGATACTAATAACCGTAGTGTCAAGTCATATCTACTTTTCAAGACAAGTCACAATACCTTTTAGAAATACATTTATAGGCTTCTAAACCAAGTGACTTTTTACTTTAAAACTTTAAGCAATTGATGCATTCAATTCAATTTGCCTTTCTTCATTTCAAGTCATTTCATCTTTATTTACATCACTAGAGTAAACCATTCTTTTAACTTTCCATAAAGTTATTATAACCAACTTCCCATAAAGTCGTTATATTAACTTTATGCTTTAGACACTTACATTCTTTTTATAACCAAGAGACTTATACTTCCAAAAACCAAGTATCATATACTTTCAAAATACTTCAAGTCTCTTAACTTTAGAAACTAAGATATCTTTATCCTTTAAAACAAGTGAGTTAATTCTCTAACTCAACCAACTTGGACATTCTTAAAACAAGTCAAGGATATCAAATGAAACTAAATTCATTTAAATCTCGTACGTCTACCGTACTATACATTTACAACTACTCATGCTCAAGAGATAAGAAAGTTCCACATACCTCTTCGGTTCAATCCACTTGCTAAGTCCAATATGTCGTACGTAGTATGTCAACCTATAATGACCATAATACGTCCATTAACCTCTAGCTTCAAACGTAGAATATTCTAAGTGTAAAGTCACCAAATTCTACGAAAAATCGGACAGCACTTTCTTTGTTTCTACGTACTTTTCCACCTTTTTCAAGGCCCGAATTCAATAACCAAACATGCCACATTTAAGGCTCAACAATGTAGTTAACAAAAGGGGATTACACGCCTAACAAGACGTGTAAAATTCTGCCCCACAATTGATATCAAACTAGTCCAAAAGACAATGTCATTCTCGGCAATTTGAGGTACAACAACACAAAGTCTTTTCCAATTCTTTTTCAATCCAAGTTGTTTAGTCTAACATGTTATATGGCCGCAATCGATTATAACAACTACAATCTTCAATTAGATAACATGCGACGATTCTAACTATCGCCCAAATTGTATTTCAATTTCAAATGGCTAACAAGGTCATTTCGAATTTAGGCTTCCAATATCCATAATACTTATAATCTCCAATACATATACCTCATGCTTGTTAAAATGTAAAGCTACAACAATATGTAATCTTATAACACTTAAGAGAACAAGATTGTTACCTTGACGAGCCTTAATCCAACTTCAAGATCTGAAGTCGCTCCCTAGCAACTTAGCGCCTCTCCTTGACACTCCAATCCGCCACTTGAAGCCCTTAGAAGTTCACAAACAACTTTCCAATCTAAACATATGAAAGCGACTTAGGTTTTCACCTTGCGACTAATGCAAACACGACATTTTTCCGGGATCTTTCTATTGAGATACCCTTACAATACCCTTAGGAACCTTGGTTTAAAGTATTGTGAATTATGGACAACAAACGAATTTTTTTTGTCTTGCAAATGTGCCCTAACCCGAGAGCTATGTAGACATGAACAAGATTTCTTGAAATTTTTTCTAAGTGTGGGAGCTTGTCTTGCTAGTAGTATGCTTATATAATTAAATGGAGGGTCTAGATCAATACAAATGTGTGGCTTGGATGCATTTCATTTAAAAAATCTAGTCAAGGCCCTTTGACTTAGTCAATAAACTCAAGCTCTAGTTGCAAGACTTGATCATCTTTACATTGGTCAAATGACCATAATACTCATGGTCTAATTCGACCAAGACCAACCAAGGGGGGTGACATCTGTCACCTTCCCATTTGTCGCAATATTTCGTTTTCCGACATTTCCATAATTCCGATAAATTTTTACTAGTCTTCAATCTTAACATTTTTGAGTTCTTACGTACGTTCTTATAATCATGTCCTGGAATTACGGGGTGTAACATTCTTCCCCCCTTAGAAACATTCATCCCCGAATGTTCTTTCGGAGTCAATCTTATAGATAGCGACATAGTCTCATTTTACAACCCTTACATACCAATAATGCCAAGTAAGAGAAATGAATTACCTGAAGGTGTAGAGAATAAGTGAGGATACTTCCTCAACATGTCCTCCTCTGCTTCCCAAGTCATCTCCTCCCTATTATCGTTCTGCCACAAGACTTTGACGGAGGCCACATTCTTGGTCCGAAGTCGCCTGACCTGGCGATCGAGTATCGCTATGAGACTCTCCTCATACGATAACCCCTCTGTCACCTGGACCTCGCTAGCTGGGAAAACTCTCGATGGATCTCCGATACACTTCCGCAACATAGAAACATGGAAGACTGGATGTACCGCCTCTAAATCTGATGGCAGATTCAACTCATAGGCAACCTTGCCTACTCTACAGATGATCTGGTAAGGCCCAATGTACCTTGGGCTAAGTTTCCCCTTCTTTCCGAACCTCATCACACCATTCATGGGTGATACCTTCAAGAAGACCCAATCGTCTACCTGAAACTCCAAATGTCGACGCCGATTATCTGCATAAGACTTCTGCCGACTATGAGCTGCTAACAGTATCTCCTGGATAAGCTTCACCTTATCCACAGCCTGCTGAATCAAGTCTGGGCCAACTAACTGAACCTCGCCTACGTCGAACCAACCAATCGACGACCTACACTTCCGCCCATACAAAGCCTCATATGGCGCCATCTGAATGCTAGAATGGTAGATGTTGTTATAAGCAAACTCCACAAGAGGCAAATGATCCTCCCAGCTACCCCTGAAATCAACAACACAGCCCGCAAAGATATCCTCGTTGTCTGGATAGTACGCTCTGCCTGCCCGTCGGGCTGAGGATGAAACGCGGTACTGAGACTCATCTGTGTCCCTAACCCCTTCTGGAAAGACCTCCAGAAGTTAGCCGTAAACTAGGATCCCCTGTCTGATATAATAGATATAGGGACTCCGTGTAGTCTCACAATCTCCCTGATATACAATCTAGCATAATCCTCAGCCGAATACGTAGTCCTGACTGGAAGAAAGTGGGCTGATTTCGGCCACCGTCTACACAACCGGATGGAATCACACTTCCTCTGAGTACGAGGTAACCCTGTAACAAAATACATGTTGATCACCTCCCACTTCCATGTCGGAATATCAATCGCCTGCAATAGCCCATCGGGCTTCTGGTGCTCAACTTTGATCTGCTGACAATTCGGACACTGAGCAACAAACTCTGCCACGTCCCTCTTCAGGCCATCCCACTAATACATACATCTGATGTCATGGTACATCTTAGTCGACCCCAGATGAATAGAGTAACGAGCACTGTGTGCCTTCCCCAGAATCTGACGGCATCGCAACATCGGAACACACACCGCCTCGAACCTTAGCACCCCATCAGGCGCTACCTCGAATAGACTCTTCTCCTCTCGAAGATCCGTATCTCGATACCGCATCATAACTGGATCCTCATAATGTCGCTTCTTCACCTCCTCAATGATGAAAGACTCGGCAACCTCACGAACCCGTACCCCACTATCATCGGTATCGATCAACCAAACCCCAAGGCTCGCTAGCTGATGGATCTGACGGACCATGTCCTGTCTATCTGGATGCACCTCTGACAGACTCCCCATCGATCTACGACTCAAAGCATTAGAAACCACTTTGGCTTTTCCCGGATGGTATAAGATATCAACATCATAATCCTTCAACAACTCTAACCACCGTCGCTGCCGCAAGTTCAGCTCCCTCTGCCTGAAGATGTACTGGAGGCTCTTGTGGTCTGTATAAATATTCACATGAACCCCGTATAAATAATGTCTCCAAATCTTCAAGGCATGAATAACTGCGGCCAACTCTAAGTCGTGAGTAGGGTAATTCTTCTCATGATTCCGTAGCTGCCGGGAAGCATAGACTATAACCTTGTTGTGCTGCATCAATACGCACCATAGCCCGATACCCGAGGCATCACAATAAATCACGTAGCCCTCTAACCCCTCGGGAAGAGTAAGAACCGAGTCGCCGCCAACTTTTCCTTGATGAATCGGAAGCCCTTCTCACAAGCTTCGCCCACCGGAACTTAGCCGCTCGAGTCACCTAGTCAATGGTGCTTATATCAAAGCGCCTTTACTCACAAACCTACGATAATAACTCGCCAAACTAAGAAATCGCCACTTCCGAGTAGTAGGTCTCGGCCAAGACTTGACCGCCTCAATCTTTGCTGTATCAACCTGAACACCGTCAACCCCAATAATGTTCCCCAAGAATGCCACTGAGACCAACCAAAACTCACACTTGGAAAACTTGGCGAACAACTGCCGGCTCCGGAGGACCCCAAGTACCGTCATCAAGTGATCTGCATGCTCCTGCTCTGTGCGCGAATAAACTAGGATGTCATCAATGAATACTATAACAAACGTATCCAAAAATGGCTTGAACACCCGGTTCATCAAATCCATAAATACCGCTGGAGCGTTAGTCAAACCGAAAGACATCACCCTGAACTCATAGTGCCCATACCGGGTCCTGAATGCAGTCTTTGGGATATTTGTCTCTCTAACTCGCACTTTGATGATAACTGCATCGCAGTTCATCTTGGAGAACCACCTCGCACTCGCAGAATGGTCAAACAAATCATCAATCCCGGGAGGGGTATCTATTCTTGATGGTTACCTTATTCACCGCTCGTAGTCAACACATATACGCGGGCCCCATCATTCTTCTTTACAAACAAAACTGGCGCTCCCTAGGGAGAAACACTAGGCCTGATAAAGCCTTTTTCCAACAAATCTTTCAGCTGGTCCTTCAACTCCCTCAACTCAGCAGGTGTCATCCTGTACGGCGGAATAGATATAGGCCGAGTGTCTGGCAACGTGTCAATACAGAACTCTATCTCCCTCTCGGGAGGAATACCTGGGAGATCATCTGGGAATACATCCGGAAACTCTCTAAACACGAATCGATCAAGAACTGCACTCACCTTTGTATCGAATACCCGAACCAGATGATAGATGTACCCTTTCTGCACCATTTTCCTAGCCTTGAGGTAAGAAATAAACCTACCCCTCGACGACAGATTTCCTTCCACTCGATAATCGCTCACCAGAAACGGAATCGACCAACTCGTCTCTACGCTTAACGTTGGCATAACAAGAAGCCAACCACCCATACCCATAATGACGTCAAAATCACATCTCCAACTCTATCAAGTCTGCTAGTGGTCCGACGATCGATATAAACACCGGGCAATCTTTGTACACCCGCTCAGCTAACACCGAATCACCCACTGGCGTAGCTACCTCAAAAGGCTCTATCGACACCGGCTCTATCCCTATTCTACCAGCAATAAGAGGGGACACATAGGACAAGGTAGAACCTGAATCTATCAAAGCATAAACGTCACAACATGAAATCAATAATGTACCTGTGACGACATCCGGGGACGCCTCCTGATCTTGCCGGCTGGCTAAGGAATATATGCGGCTGTGGACCGCTAGAACTAGGACATCCACCACGACCTCTGCCGCGGCCTGTCAGTTCGTGAATACCCTGCCCTCCGGGGCGCATAACCACAAAAGAAGAAGACCTAGCAATTGACCCTGTCGGCTGAACCATACCACCCACGCCGCCTCTGGTTGGACAATCCCTCTTCATATGGCCCTGCTGGCCACAAGATAAAAAAGCTCCCGAAGCAGTATGACACTCGCCCGGGTGAGATTTACCGCATCGAACACACCGAGATACGGGCGGTCTCGATCGGTTACGGTCTCTGCCTCCCTGAAACCCTGAAGTCCTGGAGCCCTGACCTGCTCCTGAATAACCCGAATGATCAAACCTCCTGCCAGAAAACCGAGAAGGAGCACTCTGTGTCGGCTAAAATGTGGACCTAGCCTGCTGCTGAGGTTGTCCGCCTCGAATATTACCTCGAACCTCGCTGCCCCGCCTCTTGGCCGCCTGGTCTGGCTGATCCTCTCTCTCTGTCCTCTATCCCCTGTGCATAAGCCTGCATTATGGCAATATCCATACCTGGCTGGAGAGCCACTCCCAGGCATGCAATAATCATATAACGGTCTAGCCCCATCACATAGCGGTGAAATCTGTCCGCCATGTCCGCAACAATAGTGATCGCATACCTGGCCAACGAGTCAAACTCCAGGTTGTACTCTCTGATAGTCCTCCCATTCTGTCTCAATGTCAAGAATCTATCCACGCGGGCTCTCCTCATATTAGGAGGCAAAAAGTGATCAAGGAAGGCCTCTGTGAACTCATCCCAAATGGCTGGAAGAGTACCCACACCTCTAGACAACTCCCATGACTCAAACCAGTACAACGCAATATCGCATAACCGGTAAGAAGCTAACAAAACTGACTCTATCTCCGAGGCCCTAAGCACCTGCATTGTCCGCTGTATCTGCCGAATAAACTCCTAAGGATCCTCCTCAGATCTCGAACCATAGAACTCGGGTGGATTGCAACCCAGAAAATCCCGAATCCTCAAACTGTTGGCCCTAGGATTAGCTACCTGCTCCTGTCGGCACTGCCCTACCACTATTCTAGTCAATAACCTGATCTGCTCTCCATAATCTCTATACTCGCCCGGTCGCGAACGTGAGGCTCGTATCGAACCTCTGAGCTACGGCCGCTCTGGCCTCTAATACCGCGTGGCTAAACTTCACGACCGCCACAACCTCACGCATAGTGCGGACTGAGTCCTAGTAACCTCTCTGCACCATTAGCGCCTCCCGCCGCCTTTGCCCTTCTGGGCCCCGGCCGCTCCGTGAGGCATAACTGATACATAAGAATAGGTCAGAGAGGATTCAACCTAATAAGACAGCTCTACTGCACGATCTCAGAGAGAGAATAATGGAAACCAATCCTAAATGTCCTGCAACCTTCTGATTATAGATGTGGTGCACAACACACCGATAATCAAAACTCTACTAGACATGGTCTGTAGACACTTTCGAGGACTAACTGCTCTGATACCACTTTTGTCACGACCCGACCCCGAGCCCGCGACTGGTGCCCTACCTGGGCACCTCTTACAGGTATACATCAGAGAATAGCAGCGGAACATACAAAAACTCATAAAATACTAGACAGTAAATATCAACAGGCTAGCCGATAAGGCCACCTTCTGTGAAATATACATAACCAAAAATAACAGTTACATCTTTGTTCTTACAACTCAATCCACAAGATATGACTACAGACCTCTAGGAATAACAACTGTGACGGGACAGGGCCCCACCATACCCCTGAATGTACTTAAAACTACAACATCAGGGAAATCGTACCAAAAGACAAGCCTCCGGAGAAATGGAGCTTCAGACAACCGATCAGTGAACCTAAGAATGAGGATCCACCACCGCTACTCCCTACCGCGCATTTAATGCAGCCCCCCGAGGAAAGGGGGTCAGTACACAATATGTACCAAGTATGTAAAACTGGAAAATACTACAATTTACATCATAAGTCTAAAATAAAGCTGGAGACATGTATGATAATCAAATTAACAGTGTATTGTGCCTTACTAACAATGAGAGTAAAATATACATTTCCGGTTCTTAAAAATAGGAATCCTGTGATTAACCTAGGACCATCCTCCCGTAGTATTATCACGCAATCCTACTCCTGGGACTATTTCACCCGCATAGGCCGTATGGACCCGCATGAGGTAATTTCCTCGCATAGGACTGGTCCGCCCCGCATAGGACTATTTCACCCGCATGAGCCCTACGAACTCGCATGAGGTATTCCTCGCATCGTGGGTAGCAAATCCACGGAATATGCAAATGCCACAAGCCCGAGGAATGACCCCATAATGAACAATATATCACAAGCACAACCGGCTACTATAAATAACATAAACAAGTTAAGAAACCCCTTAACTTCTCATTGACTTAATTAGCATACGCTCTCATTTATTTTAACTTAAGGCACTATCGTATCATGAAAGATCCGGAAATTTAACCCAAAGTACTACGTACTTGTATTCTTTTAAAAATAACTCTTTTTAATATAAAACTCCAAGATACTAATAACCGTAGTATCAAGTCATATCTACTTTTCAAGACAAGTCACAATACCTTTTAGAAATACATTTATAGGCTTCTAAACCAAGTGACTTTTTACTTTAAAACTTTAAGCAATTGATGCCTTCAATTCAATTTGCCTTTCTTCATTTCAAGTCATTTCATCTTTATTTACATCACTAGAGTAAACCATTCTTTTAACTTTCCATAAAGTTATTATAACCAACTTCCCATAAAGCCGTTATACTAACTTTATGCTTTAGACACTTACATTCTTTTTATAACCAAGAGACTTATACTTCCAAAAACCAAGTATCATATACTTTCAAAATACTTCAAGTCTCTTAACTTTAGAAACTAAGATATCTTTATCCTTTAAAACAAGTGACTTAATTATCTAACTCAACCAACTTGGAAATTCTTAAAACAAGTCAAGGATATCAAATGAAACTAAATTCATTTAAATCTCGTACGTCTACCGTACTATACATTTACAACTACTCATGCTCAAGAGATAAGAAAGTTCCACATACCTCTTCGGTTCAATCCACTTTCTAAGTCCAATATGCCGTACGTAGTATGTCAACCTATAATGACTATAATACGTCCATTAACCTCTAGCTTCAAACGTAGAATATTCTAAGTGTAAAGTCACCAAATTCTACGAAAAATCGGACAACACTTCCTTTGTTTCTACGTACTTTCCCACCGTTTTCAAGGCCCGAATTCAATAACCAAGCATGGCACATTTAAGGCTCAACAATGTAGTTAACAAAAGGGGATTACACGCCTAACAAGACGTGTAAAATTCTGCCCCACAATTGATATCAAACTAGTCCAAAAGACAATGTCATTCTCGGCAATTTGAGGTACAACAACACAAAGTCTTTTCCAATTCTTTTTCAATCCAAGTTGTTTAGTCTAACATGTTATATGGCCGCAATCGATTATAACAACTACAATCTTCAATTAGATAACATGCGATGATTCTAACTATCGACCAAATTGTATTTCAATTTCAAATGGCTAACAAGGTCATATCGAATTTAGGCATCCAATATCCATAATACTTATAATCTCCCATACATATACCTCATGCTTGTTAAAATGTAAAGCTACAACAATATGTAATCTTATAACACTTAAAAGAACAAGATTGTTACCTTGACGAGCCTTAATCCAACTTCAAGATCCGAAGTCGCTCCCTAGCAACTTAGCGCCTCTCCTTGACACTCCAATCCGCCACTTGAAGCCCTTAGAAGTTCACAAACAACTTTCCTTCAATTTCCAATCCAAACCTATGAAAGCGACTTAGGTTTTCACCTTGCGACTAATGCAAAAACGACACTTTTCCGGAATCTTTCTATTGAGATACCCTTAGGAACCTTGGTTTAAAGTATTGTAAATTATGACAACAAATGAAATTTTTTTGTCTTGCAAATGTGCCCTAACCCGAGAGCTATTTAGACATGAACAAGATTTTTTGAAATTTTTTCTAAGTGTGGGAGCTTGTCTTGCTAGTAGTATGCTTATATAATTAAATTGAGGGTCAATATCAATACAAATGTGTGTCTTGGATGCATTTCATTTAAAAGATCTAGTCAAGGCCCTTTGACTTAGTCAATAAACTCAAGCTCTAGTTGCAAGACTTGCTCATCTTTACATTGGTCAAATGACCATAATACCCATGGTCTAATTCGACCAAGACCAACCAAGGGGGGGTGACACGTGTCACCCTCCCATTCGTCGCAATATTTCATTTTCCGACATTTCCATAATTCCAATAAACTTTTACTAGTCTCCAATCTTAATGTTTTTGAGTTCTTACGTATGTTCTTATAATCATGTCCTGGAATTACGGGGTGTAACAAGATCCTTCATTTGACATGATGGTTTTGGACACTCAGTCATACAAAGCCTGCGGGAGATTGGAGTGAGCCAAAATTTACAGGTCTTAACTGATCTGAAGGCCAAAAGAAAGACAGAAAAGAAAATGGACACTCAGTTTGCCAAAGCTACTGGAGTGGGCCAGAGTATCCAGATCACATGTGATCCGGTTACGCCCTAACCACGAGCAAGAGGTTGTTCATGTTACATCCCGTAGTTCTAGAGTATGTATACGAGGACGTACGTACGAAATTGCGACAAAAAAATTGGAAAGGAAGAAAGATGTGATTTTTCGACGGAAAAGTTTCCGGATTTTGTGAAGGAAAAAGGTTCGTTAATGGGAATTGGATTCCCAGATTTGGTATTCGGACTTCTGGGATTATTTTAGAATTATAAAATTTTATTTCCGGATTTGGTCACGTGGGGCCCACGGGAGAAATTTACGGTTTTGTGGGGCCCACTTTATTTTCGAATTTTTGGCATTACGGATATTTTCGGGAGATGAAATATTTTGGACGAGTAGGGGGCGACACGTGTCACCCCCATGTGGACATGATTGGCCGATTGGTGGACAAGTGTGACGTGTGACGCGTTTTTGGTGGACAAGTGGCAAGCCACTTGTCCCATTTTTGTGGTGGACACATGTCTCAATGTTGTGGTGGACATTTGGTTGGAAGAACCCACACACACTTGTCCCTAATCCTCACCTTACACTTGCTTTGATCCTAGCCATTGGTTGGCCTATAAATACCCCTTGATTTCAAGACTTTATTCATCCACACTTAGAGAAATTCCAAGGCAAAATTCTCCCTCCCTCCCAGGTGTTCTCGTCCAAACACACCCCACCTTGTGTAGAAATTCTTCAAGTGTTGGTATAATTCCAAATACCTTAGCCTAAATCCCTTGTAGTATTCCAAAGTTATCCCAACATAAGAGCCCGGAAATACTACTTTATTTCAATAGTCGTAAAACGAAACCCTAGGAAAATCTTCATGGATGGATGAAGTGTTAAGAGAAGTTGTTTAGAAACTTCTAAGGGTTGCTTGGAGCGGGTTGGAGCGTAAGGAAGTGGAGCTAAACGTTGCTCAGGATCGACTTATAAATCTTGGATAATTTTGGGCTTATCGAGGTAATGATCTTTGTCCCCCTATTGTAATTGGATATTACATATTGTAGTAGTTTAGAATTGAGTATAAGATATATTGGAAGGATTATTATAAAGAATTGAACTGTATTTACATTGGACTGTATCTACAGTAGACTTGTAGTATTATTGTGGGGCAGTGTTGTACACGTCCGGTTAGACGTGTAACCCCCTTGGAGTTGTTGGCTTGGTAGCGGGCCTTGATAGAGGAGGAGAGTTATGTGGTTACGGGGGGGGAGGTGCTGCCGAATTTTCCGTAGAATAAGGAACCTTGTACTTTGAATTGTGCTACAAGAGATCGAGAAGTTGATAGACGTTTTATGACCATTATAGGTTGACGTACTACGAGTAGCGTATTCTACTTGAAGGGTGGAAAAGGCTAGCAAGGTTATAGTACTTTGGAGCGTTTTGCTAATTGTCGATAATCGTCGCGAGGTATGTGAACCTCTTCCTATCCTTTCTAGCATGATTGTTGTGAACTATGTAGTACGGTAGACGTACGTGTGCTAAACGAATTTGGTTGGTTTAAAACATAAGGTGTTATAATGGCTTTATGGAAAGTTAATTATAACGACTTTATGTAGGTAAAAGAATGGTTTATTGATTTTAAAAGATAAGAGACTTGACTTATATTTGACTTGATGTGATATGTGAAGAACTTGGTTTGTGTTAGAAAGTTGTGAAACCTCATTCGTGAGTAATGAGTACTTGGTTTTTAAATAATAATGTTATATTGATTTTCTTAAAATTCCAAAGTAAGGGACTTGATTTATAAAAGAGAGAGACTTGGAAATTTGAAGGGTTTTTGTTTAAAAGGAAGGCATGGTTTTGTCTTAAAATGGTTTTAAAAAAAAAGGTATGGAAATTGTTTTGGTTTACTTAAAAAGATAGTTACTCTATTTTTGATACTACGGGTATCGTGTGACTTTTGTGAAAGAAATGGATCTTTTCAAAGAGTTAAAGTATGTAGAACTTTGGGGTTAAAACCCGGATTTGTTGACATCAAATAAAAGTACCTTGTGTGAGTAACTTGCCTATGTTTTGCTTGTGATAGCCTTGTAATACTTTCTTGTTGGTTTGATAAGTAAACATGTTATGATGCTACGTGTGTCAGTGTCTTGTGACGTTTGTGTAAAGGGGGTTTTTCTTGTTGTGCTTATGTTGTTTAACGATAAGCCCGTTGTGCTGGTATTATATCACTTACCCCCCTGACTTATTTTATTGTCGTGGGTTAGCTGCCCTGCGATGCGAGGAATACCTCATGCGGGTCCATGGGGCCTATGCGGAGCTGCGGGAGTTCCAGGAACCGCCGGGTGTGTTACACCGATGCGAGGAATACCTTATGCGGTCCATGTGGCCATGCGGACTACGGGAGTCCAGGATGTTGCCGAGGGTTAGCTACCCCCGATGCGAGGAATACCTCATGCGGGCCTAGGTGGCCTATGCGGACTGCGGGAGTTCCAGGATAGGATCGCACAAATGATACTGAGGGCGAATAGCCCAGCTTCGCTCATTTGGCGGTATAGAAAGACCTCGCGATACAGTTTTATAGCATTATTGGTACGGTGGGTTCTAGTAGTCGGTTATGCCTTCGTACTTACCCCGTACGGTTTTATTATGACAAAGGTGGGACCTAGTGTTCATGTGTATTCCTTGGTGTTTTTATATCATGGACAGCCGACAGTGAGGAAGGAATTCCACGGGCATGATTGATATTGTGGGCATGAGACCCATGGTTATATTTGAGTGATGACTTTGAGGGCGTGAGTCCCTGACTTGACATGACTGCTTACATATTGTGTATCGTAGTTTGGTTATCATATATGTCTCCTATTTTATATATACTATTATGATTTCATTTACGTGATTTTTCGTTCCACATACTGCAATTGTCCAGATCGACTCCTTCGGGCTGCGTTCATGCCGCAGTAGAGGTACACCGATTGTTGATCCTCGCTCATAGGATCACGATCGCGTTTTGGGAAGCTCCGTTTCTCGGAGGCTTATCTTTTGGTATAGTCCCTGTCGCCAGGTACTTACATCTGTGGTGGTACGGGCCTTGTCCCGTCGTAGTTGTGGTTACATTCTTAGAGGTCTGTAGTACTGTTGTGGGCAGAGTTTGTAAAAGGGATGTAACTGTCCAGGTTTAATCATTTTTATATATATGCAGAAAGGTGACCGTTTTGGTTAGCCTATTTTCTTATTGTATATCTTGTTTCATGTGTAAGTTTTTATTTCTGCTGATTTTCTCTGATGTTGTATCACTAGGGTGCCCGAGGTAAGGCACCAGTCATGGGCCCGGGGTCGGGTCGTGACAAAAGTGGTATCAGAGCAGTTAATCCTCGGAAAGTGTCTACAGACCGTATCTAGTAGAGTCTTGATTATCGGCGTGTTGTGCACCACACCTATAATCAGGAGGCTGCAGGATATTTAGGATTGGTTTCCATTTCTTTTCACTCTGAGATCGTGCCTTAGAGATGTGTTATAAGTTGGACTCCCTCTGGCGTATTCATATGTGCTAGTTATGCCTCTACGCAAGGCAACCAGAGCCCAGGAGGGCAAGGAAGCAGAGGGAGCTGCGAGTAGAGCACAGAGGGTTACGAGGGCACAGGCCAGTCATTACTTGAGATAGTTCTTCATTCGGGGAGCTCTGCGACGCCGCTAGCCCCAGGAGAGTTTAGAGCAGCAGCAGTATCTGCAGAGACCACGATACCTGAGTCTCCAGTTTCACGACCAGGAGCCGAGGATATGAGTTACAAGGAGATGGCCCAGTTACTAGCTAGGCTTGTGGCTAGGAATGAGGACAGACGAGAGTCGGAGGTTCTTAGTACCGATGAGTTCACCCTAGATCCGATAAGTTGAGATTTCGACTTCGAGTCAGCCCACCCGAGTTCTATGGATTGAGAACCGAGAAGATCCTCGTGAGTTTATTCGGCGATAGCCGGATCATGAAAGTGATCAAGACCTTAGAGGCATTTCCTACACGCTTCGCCTCGCAGATGAGGAGAGCTCGGGCAGATAGATTTATGATGTTGAGGCAGAACGGGCGGACGGTTCGGGAATACAGTATCGAGTTTGACTCATTGGCTCGTTATGTCCCCGCTTTAGTGGCAGACATGGAGGATAGTGTGCACTGATATGTCACAGGACTTGACGATTATCTAGTGAAGGGAGGTACAAGAGTAACTCTTCAGTCAGGCATGGACGATGCCCGCGTATAGGCTTATGCGCAGCAGACTGAGGAACATAGAGATCGACGAATTAACCAAGAACATCAGAAGAGGGCCAGAACAGCAGGGTCCTTTGGTAACTTTCGAGGCGGACCTTCTCAGCAGCAGACTGGTTATGCGCCTCCGCCAAGATGCAGTGGTCCTCCACGTGCCGGGACGTTCGGGGTATGCAGGAGTTGGTCAGAGCTCCAGGGTTTCTGGTTCACAGATTTACATAGGTTCTAGCCAGCCAGATTCAGTTTTCCCTCAGTGTTCACTATGTGGTAGGCGTCATCCCGGGGAATGTCGTTTTTTTTACTGGTGCTTGTTTTACCAGCGGCCGTCAGGGCCATGTGATGAGAGGATGTCCTAGTAGGAGGGATACAGGTGGAATGACTCACCACCGGCCGATTGTGGATTCGATGGTTTGGAGAGGGGTGTTAGCTGAGAGGCCACCCCCACCTCGGTATGGCCGTTGTGGTAGGTGTCATTGTGGGGAGTATCGTACTACTTCGACAGCTTGTTATGCTTGCGGCCAGCAGGGCCATTTTGCGAGAAATCGCCCGACCAGAGGTGGCGCGGATGTTACGACTCAGCCTTCGGGATCAGCGGATGGTTCATCCCCTTCTATAGTTATGCGCCCAGCAGAGCAGGATTTGGGTTAGAGCGACAAAGGGAAAGTGAAGCAGTAGTTACAGGTATATCCTTAACCCTCTAGAGACTAGTATGCGTGATATGATGACTTAATGTTAAGTGTTATGTTCGGATAGCATTGTGTAAGTTGTGATTAGAAAACATGGTTAGTTGAAAAGGGTAAGTTTGGGGCCATGGAGATTGTGAGCCATAGAATACAGATAACCATGGAGACCTTAGATGCAAGGCCGTCTTGAGTAAAGGATTGTACGTTTGATCGTTGTCGGAGTACATTGTGTACGTGGAGTTTATTCAGGTGATAAGTCCATGAGTGGTGTGAAATGGAAGTGGGTAGTGAGCTTAGAAGACCACTAGGTTCTCATGACTTGATTAGGAGATTGTTCCGGTCCAGGAACGAGAGTTTAGTACGAAGAGGGTCGGGTTGAGGCCATATCCCGGGTCAACCCGCAGCCCGGAATGTGGTGGGATCAGTTTGAGGTGGTCCCGCTAGATGATAGGGTCACGATAGTGTTAGGCCCAAGTTTAGGTAACCATCGTACGAGTTCGTGGATGTGTTCGACCAGTAGTCGGGCCGATGATGTCAGCCCATCTTGTCTTTCGATCGCATTTACTCGCGGAGGTTATGCGAGATGTTATATATCGGAAGGTTGTAAGGTCGCACGGTTTCTACTTTTATTTTATGACAGTGGAGCCGATTATGGCTATTTCTTTTCTCGAGGTTTTACCAGCGGGTTAGGAACTCAGTGAGTCTCGATGTGCATTCACCCTGCCGACGGACGAACAGCGCTTTATCCGCATATTTGAGGATAGGTTACGCCGGTGTTTTGATTTCGTGGTAGTGAGGATTATTTGCCTCTTGTTGAGCGAGTATTATACTAGCTACCATTTCAAAGATTCGGATGGTGCCTTATGAAGCCTTGTATGGGCGGAAGTGTAGTTGTTAGTCGATTGGTTCGATGTTGGCAAGGTTCAGATAGTTGGTCCATACTTGATTCACAGGATGTGGATAAGGTGAAGCTTATCCGTAAGAGGTTAGTAGCACTCGAGTCACCGTAAGAGCGGATAATCGGCGTCGACACTGGAGTTCGGTCGACGTGGTCTTCGAAGGTACCACACGGAAGGGTGTGACGAGATTTGGAAAGCAGGGAAACTTAGCCCGAGGTACTTTAGGCCTTTCGCATCGCTTGTAGAAAGCGCGGTTGCCTATAAGTTAGCAATCGTCCGTCCGACTTAGGAGGCAGTACGTCCGGTCTTCTATGATGCTATGTTTCGGAAGAGTATCGGAGATCCATCCAGAGTGTTCCCAGTTAATGATGACCAAGTTGGAGATGGTAACCCCGAGATTTTTGAAAACTGAAGCAATGACAGAAATGTGGTACGTATAGTAGGAAGAGTTCGAGTGTACGAGAAAGTGCAGCAGTAAGAAAAGAAGCGAACATGTGTTATGGGAACGGAAGTGATCATTTCTTTTGTGAAGTGGAGATGCGAAGGGAGTATCCTTTAGACCATGGGTGGGAGCTTTTTGTGAAGTTAGAGGTGATTCCTCGTTGGCTCGAATGTGAGTTTTAGCGCGTATGTTGTATTATGGCCACGTGTGGCATAATTGGTTTCGTAAGTATAGTAGGGAAGACTATACTGACGCATGTGTGTTTAGAGTCTTAGA
Organism: Przewalskia tangutica; assembly: GCA_029844215.1. Taxonomy (NCBI): domain Eukaryota; kingdom Viridiplantae; phylum Streptophyta; class Magnoliopsida; order Solanales; family Solanaceae; genus Przewalskia; species Przewalskia tangutica. The sequence continues at coordinate 67,186,849 of CM056734.1, forward strand.
AGGAACATTCGGGACGAATGTTTCTAAGGGGGGAAGAATGTTACACCCCGTAGTTCTAGAGTATGTATACGAGGACGTACGTACGAAATTGCGACAAAAAAATTGGAAAGGAAGAAAGATGTGATTTTTCGACGGAAAAGTTACCGTATTTTGTGAAGGAAAAAGGTTCGTTAATGGGAATTGGATTCCCAGATTTGGTATTCGGACTTCTGGGATTATTTTAGAATTCTAGAATTTTATTTCCGGATTTGGTCACGTGGGGCCCACGGGAGAAATTTACGGTTTTGTGAGGCCCACTTTATTTTCGGATTTTTGGCATTACAGATATTTTCGGGAGATGAAATATTTTGGACGAGTAGGGGGGGAGACACGTGTCACCCCCCATGTGGCCATGATTGGCCGATTGGTGGACAAGTGTGACATGTGGGACGTTTTTTTGGTGGACAAGTGGCAAGCCACTTGTCCCATTTTTGTGGTGGACACATGTCTCAATGTTGTGGTGGACATTTGGTTGGAAGAACCCACACACACTTGTCCCTAATCCTCACCTTACACTTGCTTTGATCCTAGCCAATGGTTGGCCTATAAATACCCCTTGATTTCAAGACTTTATTCATCCACACTTAGAGAAATTCCAAGGCAAAATTATCCCTCCCTCCTTAGGTGTTCTCGTCCAAACACACCCCCCCACCTTGTGTAGAAATTCTTCAAGTGTTGGTATAATTCCAAATACCTTAGCCTAAATCCCTTGTAGTATTCCAAAGTTATCCCAACATAAGAGCCCGGAAATACTACTTTATTTCAATAGTCGTAAAATGAAACCATAGGAAAATTTTCATGGATGGATGAAGTGTTAAGAGAAGTTGTTTAGAAACTTCTAATGGTTGCTTGGAGCGGGTTGGAGCGTAAGGAAGTGGAGCTAAACGTTGCTCAGGATCGACTTATAAATCATGGATAATTTTGGACTTATCGAGGAAATGATCTTTGTCCCCCTATTGTAATTGGATATTACATATTGTAGTAGTTTAGAATTGAGTATAAGATATATTGGAAGGATGATTATAAAGAATTGAACTGTATTTACATTGGACTGTATCTACAGTAGACATGTAGTATTATTGTGGGGAAGTGTTGTACACGTCCGGTTAGACGTGTAACCCCCTTGGAGTTGTTGGCTTGGTAGCGGGCCTTGATAGAGGAGGAGAGTTATGTGGTTTCTGGGGGGAGTCTTTGCGAATTTTCCGTAGAATAAGGAACCTTGTACTTTGAATTGTGCTACAAGAGATCGAGAAGTTGATAGACATTTTATGACCATTATAGGTTGACGTACTACGAGTAGCGTATTCTACTTGAAGGGTGGAAAAGGCTAGCAAGGTTATAGTACTTTGGAGCGTTTTGCTAATTGTCGATAATCGTCGCGAGGTATGTGAACCTCTTCCTATCCTTTCTAGCATGATTGTTGTGAACTATGTAGTACGGTAGACGTACGTGTGCTAAACGAATTTGGTTGGTTTAAAACATAAGGTGTTATAATGGCTTTATGGGAAGTTAATTATAACGACTTTATGTAGGTAAAAGAATGGTTTATTGATTTTAAAAGATAAGAGACTTGACTTATATTTGACTTGATGTGATATGTGAAGAACTTGGTTTGTGTTAGAAAGTTGTGAAACCTCATTCGTGAGTAATGAGTACTTGGTTTTTAAATAATAATGTTATATTGATTTTCTTAAAATTCCAAAGTAAGGGACTTGATTTATAAAAGAGAGAGACTTGGAAATTTGAAGGGTTTTTGTTTAAAAGGAAGGCATGGTTTTGTCTTAAAATGGTTTAAAAAAAAAGTATGGAAATTGTTTTGGTTTACTTAAAAAGATAGTTACTCTATTTTTGATACTACGGGTATCGTGTGACTTTTGTGAAAGAAATGGATCTTTTCAAAGAGTTAAAGTATGTAGAACTTTGGGGTTAAAACCCGGATTTGTTGACATCAAATAAAAGTACCTTGTGTGAGTAACTTGCCTATGTTTTGCTTGTGATAGCCTTGTAATACTTTCTTGTTGGTTTGATAAGTAAACATGTTATGATGCTATGTGTGTCAGTGTCTTGTGACGTTTGTGTAAAGGGGGTTTTTCTTGTTGTGTTTATGTTGTTTAACGATAAGCCTGTTGTGCTGGTATTATATCACTTACCCCCCTGACTTGTTTTATTGTCGTGGGTTAGCTGCCCTGCGATGCGAGGAATACCTCATGCGGGTCCACGGGCCTATGCGAGTCTGCGAGTTCGAGAACGGGTGTGTTACGCCGACGCGAGAATACCTCACGCGTCCATGTGGCCACGCGACTACGAGTCCGTGATGTTGCCGAGGTTAGCTACCCCGGCGAGGAATACCTCACGCGCCTAGGTGGCCTATGCGGATCGCGGAGTTCGAGGATAGGATCGCACAAATGATACCGAGGGCGAATAGCCCGCCGCCATTCGCGGTCTAGAAAGACCTCGCGATACAGTTTTATAGCATTATTGGTACGGTGGGTTCTAGTAGTCGGTTATGCCTTCGTACTTACCCCGTACAGTTTTATTATGACACAGGTGGGACCTAGTGTTCATGTGTATTCCTTGGTGTTTTTATATCATGGACAATTTATGAGGAAGGAATTCCACGCATGATTGATATTGTGGGCATGACCCATGGTTATATTTGAGTGATGACTTTGAGGCGTGAGTCACGACTTGACATGACTTCTTACATATCAGGTATCGTAGTTTGGTTATCATATATGTCTCATATTTTATATAGACTATTATGATTTCATTCTGATTTTTTGGGCCACATACTGTACCAGATCGACCTCCTTCGGGCTGCGTTCATGCCGCAGTAGAGGTACACGATTGTTGATCCTCGCCATAGGATCACAGTTGCGTTGGGAAGCCCGCTTTCTCCGAGGCTTATCTTTTAGTATAGTCCCCGTCGTTGTAGGTACTTACATTCGGGGTATGTCGGCCTTGTCCGTCGTAGTGTGGTTACATTCTTAGAGGTGCGTAGTAATCGCTGGTGTGGTTTGTAAATGGGATGTAATCGCTCGTGTTTAATCATTTTTATATATACGCAGAAAAGCGCCGTTTTGGTTAGCCTATTTTCTTATTGTATATCTTGTTTCATGTGTAAGTTTTTATTTCCGCTGATTTTCTCTGATGTTGTATCACTAGGGTGCCCGAGGTAAGGCACCAGTCACGGGCCGGGGGTCGGGTCGTGACAGTTCATGTGAAGCAACGTCACCTCTAAAGTAGAAGGGGTTGGAGAGGTTGTCCTCAAATGGACTTCATTTAATTTGATCACTCTAAAAAAAGTGATACATGTCCCAAACTAGGTTTTAGGGACGTTGTTGGTCAAGCTGGTTTGAGTCTAGTCCAACATGTCAGTAATAACCAAGAATGGTACAGTATGTCTGTAGCCAGATGACTGATATATTTGTAATTCGTGCATCTATGGCATCATAGATTAAGACATGTTAAATAGAAAGTCATTCAACAGCTAACTAAGTTGAGATTGTTGCCTTCTGTCGACATAAACCCTCAAAATTAATGTGAGGTGGGCGAAGAGGCAAAATCACCTTTCCATTCCGTCAAAGGAATAGCGAAAAAAGGACTGCTCCTCTAGAACTTAGTCACACCTACATGGGTGATTTGAAGCTTGTACAATATATGGGGGAGACAAGTACTTTGTGACCTTCATTGATAATGGTACAACGTATTACATCCTTTGTTTGTTGAAAAGAAAAGATAAAGTCGTTGAAGCGGATAAAAGCAGAAGTTGAAAATCAACTAAGCCTATAGATTGAGGAATTCATAGTGATAGAGGGGGAGAATGTGAAACATCATTTATCAAACCATTGTTCCTTACTCGCCCCAATCTAACGGTGTTATCCAAGTGCAGAGCCGTATGCCCAAGATATGTGGGGCAAGGCGATCCTTACCGCTAATGCGATTCTCAACAGAAAAGGATAAGAATAACCCTCTATGTGAAATATGGAAAGGATCCCACGTATAAATGTTGTTATATGGGGTGGCTTGGTAGAGGCTGGAATACCGAAACAGGTCAAGTTGTACCTAAGACTGTAGATTGCATATCCACTAGATCTATAAATAACAGTAGTACTTATCGCCTCTTGGTGTCAAAGAATGCTGAATTCTTTGAAGATAACTTTCCTTGAGAAGGAAAAAGAAGTAATTGCTCAAGGTTAACAAGAACCGCGAGTGCCTGATTGTCCGGAACTAGACGTTCCAGATCTATAGGACTCGGAATTTGTTGACTATCCGGAATTTAATGTTTCAGATCCACAGAACTCAGGGATTCTAGATGTTGAACCGAGACGGAGCAAAGAGGGGACAAAGACTTGTTCCAAGCCTTCTAGCTTGTATTGTTGAGAATGAACCATGTACAATTAATTAAGAATTGTCATCTTCAAAAGCATTGTTTTGGAATGAAGCTACAAAGAGAGGAATATATTATATTAGATAGAATCATACTTGTGTAATAGTTGACCTTTCTCCGGGAAAAGAACCTTCGGGTTGTAAAAGTGGATACTCAAATTTGGGTACCAATTATATGGATCTACTGACAAGTATAAGGCTTCGACTATATGTACATATGCTCCCCTGTGAATAGCTTAACATCCAGGGCCACTGTCGTCTTGCGTGACATGGATGTTGAGACAAACTTCCTAATATGAGAGTTGGTTTTATGGACTGTTGGGCTTCTTCCTGAACTTTTGTTTTGGTCCTTTAAATGTTTACATTTTGGTCCTGGAAGTTTCAGATGAAACAGAAATAATGAATCTGACAACAAAAACATTGACTCTAAAGTTAGAAAGACAAAAGTTAGAAAACCAACAGTTTGAAAGTGAAAAAAGAAATTAATATGGAACAACCTGAGTGGTATGTGGTTCCAGGGCAAGAGAAGAAAGTTTGTCGATTTGTCAAATCTCTGTACGGGCTGAAATAGGCCCCGAAGCAATGATATGAAAACGTTGATAGTATTCTAATATCGAAGGGTTTCTCCATTAATCAGTGTGACAAATGTGTCTACACGAAAGGTAATTCAGACTCGTTCGTCATGATATGCCTTTACGTAGATGATATGTTGATCACAGGGAGTAGTCCTAGTTTGCTTCTAGAGACTAAGAATAGGTTGAAACGATGTTTTGATATGAAGGATATAAGTATTGCAGATGGCATCTTAGGAATTGGGAATTCTAAGACATCTAACGAACTGGTCTAAATCCAAACTCATTTGTGAGGTGTTTTGACAGTCTCGTTGAAGTCACCAATGGATATGAATCATAAGGATTGATTGGAATCACGGTGCGCCCGTATACCAGGAATGATATGCGCAGGTCACAGATAGTTTAATGTATTTTACACACTACAACTGACCCGATATCGACTTACAAAGAAGATTAGTTAAACTAAGGTCCACTCGTGATTCTGGAAATAATAAATAGTAGGCGTTAAATCAAATATAACGATATCAGAAATATTCGCTTATCTACGGATTATGGTATTCTGGATTTTCAGCGGTTCTGGGAGAACACAGTGATGAAAACTAGACATCATACTTGAAGAACATCAAAGCCACAAGTGAATATGTATGGTGTGTCTTTGAAAATCCTATAAGAAAACGTGTATCGGCCGATTCATGATGGAATCAGAGTTTATCATTTTGGACAAAGCATGAAAAAAAGTTCAGTAACTTTTTGACCTCTTAGAGAATGTCCCTTATTGGGAGAAACCCGTGCCTTCGTTAGTTATACACTGTGACTAGCCAGTCGGCTTCAAGTAGGGCACGGATGACGGCATATTGACATTTTAGTCAGAGACATAAGACCATTAGGCAGTTGATCATCACGGGTGACACTTACTTGATTACTAATCAAATGATATAGCAGACCCTTAAACTAAAGGACTACCCGAAGATCAAGAGTTCTGCCGGTCTAGGGGAATGAGCTTAAAACCCAAACAATAAGGATTGATACGGTGGTAACCCAACCTTACTGACTAGAGATCCCTGGAATTAGGTTCAATGGGAAAACTAAGCTGTAAAGATTCAGTTGAGCGCTTCGATGGAAGCAAGAGCACTTCAGGTAATGTTTTATGTAATGAAACATGAATCCAAAGTCGTTCCCGCGATAAACCTTAAAGCTCTACCTGCATGGTGGATAGAGGTTAAGTTTTCAAAACCTTTAATGATTCTCACTGGTTGAGGTTAGGTTTGGAGAAATTTTTAATGGTTCCTAAAACTTGTGAAGTGGGGTATAGTAGGATACCTTATAAAAGACCACCTATTTAAGTGCGGGGACTAGCCGCCTCAAATGAACGCACTTAAGAATCCAAAAGTGTCCACGGCCACAACAGACAAAACATTAAGAAGAGCAGAGTAAAAAAAGTTGTTGTGTTGGTAATGTTGTCTTGGCTTACACTAAACACTGATGGTTCAAGACATCACGTTCACCGCTCAGTAAGTAAGTCCAATGGTATTCAATTAAGTAAGGTTCAAAGCGGAAACTACCTCTCCTGATGCAACAACAGTCCGTTGAAAGATTGCTAGAAAGGCACCATGTGAGTGCGCCAAAATCTTTTTCAAGAGGTGATTGTTGGAAATTTATTAATGTGGAATAAAGTTTATCCCATTATTTATGACTCGAACAATTGGGGCCCCGCACGTCGGAAACGTAGTTTCCGCACACGTGCACATGTTGTACCAATGATCGTAAATTTCCTTAGTGAAAGAGATATTGGTACGTAAGTAAAATATTTGAGACATCAAATGATGGACGGTCGTTGGTCAAATGACAAGTGTTCCACGTTGGTGAATGAAGGAAGAAGTGTGCATAGTGTAAAAGATTAGAACGGGTTGGAAAGGGCCACGGCGCCACCTCAGAGCCGAGAGCGGCGCGACGCTACCCAGACAGAAAGTCTGAAACGAAAATATGATTTTTCTGACGTTTGGGCTGCCCTCAATGGCATTCAATTCATTAGTTTTCAGCCATTATTTGGCTGATAAATGAGTGTCATTACATGGGAAATTCATTGTCATTACATGGGTGATTCAATGTCATTACTTGACACTTGAAGGGACAAATCTTACACACTATAAATTGAGGCATTTGGCTCAATTGTTAAACACTAAACTTGAAAAATTCTGAAATACTTCTTCCTCTCTAGCATACTTCAATTCTCAAAGTTCTTTAAGAGAAACACTTGAGTTTCCTTTGCTCAAGTGTTAGTAGTTGTTTTATCTTGGGAGACTATTGCCTATCAATGTAAAAAAATATATACGGGGCAATCTTGTCTTAAAGACAGAACGACATCACTCGACTCAGTCACAGTTGTAACCATCCAGATTTGGTGTTTATTAATTTCAGGTTATCAAGATTCAAAGAGCGTTTTGCAATTGCTACAGATTCAAGAACTCAAAAGCTTGTTGTGGCCACAATTCTTGTTTGTTACAAGTTTGTTGCTATTGTAATCTTTATTATTTATCCTTTCGAAACACTTATAATAATTATTTACTATTCCCGTACTACATTATTTTTCTAACAATTTTAATCATTGGAGTACAATATTTTCGATCAAGTAGGTTCAGTATAACATCATTTACTGCCAATGCCATCACTAGCTTGGGAGGACTTCGTAGAGTTATTACATGTAAAATAGTACTCCCCGTCTCATATTAATTGTCATATTTTCCTTTTATACTCTCCTGGAGAAATTATAATTAAAAAACATATTCTTTTTACTAATTTGCTCTTATCTATTTTTAATAAATATGTACTATATTTAAGAACAAGACAAACATAATTTTATTGGTATTCGGAAAATCATAATATCAATCAATAACACTTTTTTATGTTAAGTAGTCAATATTAATTACTTTTAAGAACACTTAATATTAAAACTAAAAATGAAATAAATTAATCAACTTTATCTTAATTCTGCAAAATGATAAGTATTTTTGAAATACATGTTTTTAGTAATGTTTTTTTTTTTTGTTGACGAAGGAACCATCACGCTTTCTTTCGAGTCGCATGACAGTAAACCCGGATGACGCAATACCGCGAAACCACGCCACCGTTAAACCACACTTGGCAAGTCAGGTGTGACAGATTCCCCCAAGAGGCGAAGGCGTTCGGGTATTCTGCTCAATCGCGACTGCTTCTCCCACACCACCCAATGAGGATAATGTTTTTAGTAATGTTGACAACTGATATGGGAGAGAAGTAGTCCACCACTACATAAAGGAGCTTTAGCGACAATAAAAAAATGAGATTAGTGGCAAAACAATAGTCGCTATATTCTTTACCGGCCATTGGTCTTTAGCCGGTAATCCGAAGGTCGCTAAAGCCTATTGCGGCCAATCTCACAAAAGCCGGTAAAGGGTATGATTTATTGCCGCTAAAAATCATTAGTTTTAAGGACAATTATTTTGGCTGCTAAATCGAATCCATAGCCTCCATTTCTATAGCCACTAAATGCAATTAAATAGCCGCTAGAAGTCATAGTTTTAAAGACAATTATTTGTGGCAATTAGAATGGCTACAATATCCCTTCTAAAAACGTCTTAGTTTCCCCCTTTAGCATCCATTTTAATGGCCGGTAAAATGAAGTCACAAGCTTTAACGGCAATTACTTAACCGTTATTAACAATGGCTACTAAATTCATCCTTTAAATTATCTAGTTTGCACTTTCTAGGGATAATTTTTATAACTAGAAATTGTTATAAAAGAGAAGCTCTTGGGGGTAACGAAGCTTGGAAAATTCTAAAAACATCTTACTATTAATTCATAAAACACATTAAATCTAAACAAACAAAAGAAAGTACTAATTCAAAAGATCAATGTCACAACTTGAAATATAAATTTATATGGTTTGAACTAATATAACCAATCCTATCGAATAATGTCTTCTTATTTTGTGCAACTCTTCATCATATTGAAATCTTCCACTAACATCAAGTTGTTGACTTCAAATAATAAAATCTGTCAAAAGATGAAATGTAATGTATTAAATTAATGTGAGTACATCTAACTATATTGTGAATTCTTAATTGTGAAAAATGAGGCTCTGCATTATCCAAATTTATTATGGTTGAAGATATTGAAATGTAGTTTTTAATAAGACAGACCATTCTTAATATGGAGCTTCCTACATCAAGCTAATTGCAGGATTCATCTGTACTGCTTGGAGATAGTTAATTACTTGTCTTTCATGAATTCAATTTGGTAGCAACTGTTTGAATACTTTGTGCGAAATAAGGTTTTCTTCTTGATGAGATCGATATTGATGATAGTGACAATCTTGATGTTAGTGACGATATCGGTCGTTAACATGTCGACATCTTACCGAATAATTTAGGCAACCAAGGTACCTCATCAGAAATGCTTTCTAGGAAAGATCAATTATTTTTCAACCTTTTTCCCAAATAGCGCTTCTCATGCCTTCTGATATAAAACCAATCATACGTTTACTGCAAAATATTATCAGATTATCTACAAAGTCTAGATAATGATAGGATAAACGGCTAAATAACAAGCTGATGTTTATCTAGACCACATGATATTAACTAGGGATGGCAAATGGGGCGGGGCAGAGCAGAGCGGGTTAGGGCATGTCAAAGGTTAAACGGGGTAGGGCAGGACAATGCTTAAACGGGACAGGGCAGGGCGGGACAAGTCAAAACACATTTTTAGAAAATTCTAAATAGGGTAGGGCGGATAATAGGGCAAAACTTTCTTTGTGCAAATATAAAGATAAGTTGAAAGAATAATCTTTGTTCGGGATTACAGTCACCCTGAAGGCTTGAACCACATAATTTTTTGTCACATACATTGTAAAGTCCCGAATAAAAAAAATATAAATAATAATAATAATAATAATAGTATTTTTGTCACATACATTGTAACAAGTTTGAGTCATGTAATTGCGGACTGTTTTTGCTGAATTATACTTGTTAGAATTTGATGAAAATTTACAGGGTTGTACATCTCTCCTTCACGATCAGATTGAGCCCAAGCGGGGCTAAATTGACATGGTTTGTGAGATATCACAGTTTAAAATTTCTGCCTCGGATCAATCGAAATCCGAAAGAGCAGAGCGTATAACATAAAAACTGTACAAATCGGTAAAGAATATGAAGGTGTGTGCTGAATAAAAGTTCTATATTATCCTGTTCTCGACAGTTTGAGACTTTACGAGGATAAATCCGAATTACGGTTTGAGAGTTATCAATGTTTAAAGTTTCTGTCCCAGATCAACCGAAATCTGGAAGGACAGAATATATAATGTAAAAATTGTACAAATAGGTAAAGAATCTGAAAGTTTGTGCTGAATACGACTCCTATATTTATCTGTTCTCGACAGTTTGATACTTTACGGGGATTAATCCGACTTACGGATAAGAAATTATGATTGTTTTAAGATTGTCTTATTTTACAAAAATTCTGGCGAGACAGTTTTCATAAGGCTGTTTCTTGTGTAAATTTATACTAGTTACACGGGTGCGGTTGGTTCGGGGTAAACAGGAAAGGGAAAGGGAATGGAGGAATAGAATTCTCTTTGTTGTTGTTTCTGTGGCCTTATTTTTTCATTCTCTTTACCATTTTTTCACTTTCATTCCCTTTCCTTGATTCCCCCACCCCCTAGGTATTTGGATTCCCTTTCCCCAACCCGGACCCCAGACCACCCCGGACTCCGGACCCCGGACCACCCAGAACCAAACATGTAGGGACAATCAGGTAATTCCTTTCCTTTTCATTCCCTTATTGGATTCCATTCCGTTTACCCTGCGCGAACCAAACGCATAATATTTTTAGAGGAAACTTGGGATAGTGTTAGGTCCCCGTGTTACCTTCAGCTCGACGTAAGAGATATCTTATCTGAGTTAGGGTTCAAGAATTATAACCCTTATAAGTGGGACAGGGCAGGGCAGAGCAATTTTTAAAAAAATGCTAAACGGGGCAGGGCAGGGTGGGTTAAGGCTTGCCCTGCCCTAACCTGCCCCATTGACACCCCTAATATTAACTTTAGGATTTACTGGAAATTTTAGCTTCTTGGGGTTTAAGCTAAGTTCCATCACAATAAATTTCTAAATGCGTAACTATGCCGTTTTATTTTGTCAGCAACTATAATGTAACTGACCTGAATATGGAATCTCATAAATGTCGTTATTTGATCTTTAGCGTCTCCGTAAAATAGTATAGGATAAACTGAAAGGGATGAAATACCTTTAAAACCCAGTAATTTCGCAAACGAGTTGTGTTTAGATCTATCCTTCAAAGCCTAAAAAATCCAAATACATAGATAAACAAATAAATTTTAGTTCAATCCAAAAAGGTCATCGAAATAAACAAATCAAAGTTTGGTAACTTATTGGTTCTCTGTTAACATCCTCTTCTTTTTTCTAAAGTTGACTATAGTACCTGCATAGAAATTTACGTTCACTAAAATAACACGTAGAATTATATTCACGGCATAGTTTCAAATCTTGACTCCACTTGCAGCAACAAATGTTCTAGATTCCATTCCCAATCGTACTCCCATAACTTTAACCATTTTAACCTGTTTTTTCTCTTTTATAGCAGGATAATGACTTCGGCAGAAACTTACTCCAATAGCTTTAAAATGTACATTTCACAGGCACCAGAATTGTATTTAACATACTATTCTCATATGTACTAACTGACAATGGAGAAGAGGTGGAGTTCAACAAGTGATAGCAGAAACTCAGAGCTCATTTTACCAAAACAGCGGAATAAAAAATCTAAAAATGAGAACTGCAAGAAAATACAGCAATATACTAACATGTGTGCAGTGAAATGCTTCAAATGGGAACTAGAGAAACAGGTTATCAAGTTGCAATCAAGATTATGCTACTGATTGTTGACCTGAAGTTGCTTTGCCCTGATGAACTCCTCTTAAATGTTCCTGTGAAAGCTCTTGTATTCGGTTGAGCTGAAAAGAGAAGGTGAAAATTGCATTATGTAAAAAGAAAACGAATAAGAAAACTAGTGCAACACGAAATATTAGTGACACAAAGCGTCTAGAAAGAATGCAGATACAAACGCTGAAACTATTTCTGTTAACTCGGGTCTAATGTTACAAGACATTTTAACCACCATGTCAACGCAGAAGAATCAATTTGATGTGATAAGTGGTCCATAAATCAAAATCAGCAGACTTGTAGGAAACTTCTTCAGTCAATTTCTAATGGAATCACAATAAATACATCATTGTATAGAAATATAAAACTAAGGCCGCTATACCAATCCATTCTCATTAACAAAGAAAAGGCTGTCACCAAATTTCACTACAGAAAGATGAAAAGAAAATAGCCAAGTCCACACACATACACACCAAATTAGAAGATATAGTATTTATTGTTTACTGTTTACTTTAAGTTATTATTACAATTTTGAAATCATACATGAACAAGTAATAATAAAGCACATAAACATATTGATCAAATATGTTAACCATTTAGCTGCTTTCCAATGAGCAGCTCAAAAAGAAAACTTCATGAAAGAAAAAAAGCAAAGTGACCAAGATTCAAAAGAGAAAGAAACAACCCAATAAAAGCAAACCAACCAGATTACCATTCCTCTCATGACGACAAGTCTGTTTATTGACGGAGGGTGCCGATATAGGGGAAACTCAGTCCGATATAGGCTCTGATATGATATCTACGTATTCAGGCTGTGCATACTAGAAACGCCACATGACACATGGAATTTATTTTCATTCCTCACTCTTTATCTGTGTTAGACCTTATATTGATAATACACGCCTTACTACTTTATGTTTTTTAGTACAGACATAAGTCATACACAACTCAGTTAATCAATGAATTAGTTTTCTAAGAAACCTAATTAGAATAACCTATCTCTACAGTGACAAGTTAATAATAATATGTTCATTAAAGTTTACACATACTCTTAACAAAAAAATAAGAACAACAAATGGAAATTGACATCACGTAGATACAACAAATATTTTACCATATCTTTGCAAAGATGATTGAGCATTTTTTTGTCTAGTACTTCCTATGTTGAATACTTAAGAAAAGAAATGATACAATGATCAAAATAGTGAACCTACAGTAATTGCTCTTCATGTTCAAAGTCCTATAAGGAAGAGTAAATTCTTCGGTCAAACCAGCATGAAAACTTAATCATCGACACCAAATACTTATTAGTTTTTCATCCATCATTTTATTACTATTATAGATTAAATAGCACACATCATTAGGCAAGAGAAATAAGTGACAAAAAGGAAAATGAAATATTTATCTCAAAAAAATCAATTACCATCAATGAGTTGCAACTGGTGCTATAAGTGGTTTCAATTTCAAGTGTCCTATTATATTGAGTTTGTTATTCCTCAAGATGTTGTAATTAATGAGCATATATTGTCATCAAATCTCAGCATAGATGCAGGGTTACAGAAGTTCGTTTAAGATAAATTTAACTTCATATACTCAATCTACAGTTTATAAATCCAATTTCCATGAAATACAAAAAAAAAAAATACAAAGTAATATGGAGAACTCACAGTCTGCAAGTGGTATAACTTAAAACGTTCAGCTGGAACTTATCTCTGAAGTCCTTTGGTTTCCATTCCCCTGCCAATACATGGTCATTTATTAAGTTATATATTTTCTAGGAATTTAATTCATAAAGATGAGAAAAACAATAAAATGATACATAAATGGATGCAGATATACACCAGCGCAACATGCACCTGCTCATAGAAGTACATACACAACCACACACAAACTGAGAGAGAAAAAGAGAGGGGTCACGATGTAGTTGAAGATTGAAGGGTTGGAATCTATGATGAAAAATCTGATGCAACAACATACCCAGTGAAATCCCACAACATGGACCTTACCTCTACCTTGGTAGGTAGAGCGGCTGTTTCCGAAAGACTCTCGGCTCAAGACAAAGCATAAGCACAAGCAAAGCAAGAGAAACGGTCAGACCCGGACAAGAAATTTAAAGCAATATGAAAATGATGGTAACAAGAGCGAATAAGCGAATAAGCCAGATAGCGCATTTTAAAAAACCTGATGCAATAAAGAAATTATTGCTTATGTCCCTGCAAAAATAAGTGTTACAACATGATGATGAGATTAAGCCACTTTCTTTTTCTGAAAAGGTAACAAACCGATTTGGAAAAAATATTTACAGTATTATGTGGAGCAATTAGTAAAGAAGAGAAATAGGCAAGTTATTATACTTTTCTCTACGCGACATTTTATCAAACAACAAATACGCTCCTCGAATTTATCCTCTAGAAGACAACATAGCAAGAAATATAGTATATACAAATGAATCATAATCAAACACAATCTACTATGACTATAAAATACTACATTATCAAATTGACTCCTATATACAACACAAAATATAACCAAAAAACCACAAAATCCATAACAGCATGGCACAATTCAAGCTTCAATTTAAAAAAATTAAGATACTCTGAATATATATTTTCAGTACTAGTACAAATCAACTAGAACCAATTCAATATAAATGAGTATGCCTTACTTTAGATGGATAAATAATTTCTGTGATCCAAGCTTCACTTTCTGGGGTTTCAAATCAATTGCTCAGGAGCAACCTCAAGTGCTCCATGCTTTCGCGCTTTGACCACGTCACATTCTCCTCTTTAGACCTCTAAGAGAAGATTCCGCCGGCTGCAAGCTCAATGATGTGCATCAACTTCATCGTCAATAAACGAAACACTGTTGTAAGCAATGGAAAAAGAACCCTAGGAGTTCTTGCTGGGATAAGTGGCGGGAGAAGTTAGGGAAATGACTATATGATTCTCCTTTGGAGGGAATATAAAAAGTAAAAGACTGGTCTTTTTCCCAGCCATTTCTTACAATTGCCAGTGAAATAGTGCTCTTTCTTGACTAATGTGCATTAGTTGGTAATTATTTATCGTAGGACATAAATCAGTGGCAATTAATATATTGCCATTAAATAATTTCTGGTAAAAGCAATTTTTCTTGTAGTACGTAACAAGAAGAAGCTGCAGCAAAACACCAACTTAAAAAAGAAGAATATTCAAATCCCAATTTTATTTAACAAAGTCGTCAAAGAAAGCAAACAACAACAACAACACAACAACATATCTAGTTGAATCTCACAAATGGGGTCTACGAGGGTAGAAACAGGGATGCAATTCAAGGACTTTCTAAGAATTTAGCCATCCTAGTACTACTCTCACATATGATCGCATCCTCGTCAAAGAGCGTAAAATTCAGTAAAGTTTTGGTCTTTGTAGATCGGCCTGCGCCATCCCAGTGCATCAAGTACTCCGTACTCAGTAAAGGTTTCACAAGTTTTCCCTATGTCAAAATGGGGTAATCAGCAATTCACAAAACCTAGCTCAGCTCAATCATCCTCGTCGGCACCGGGTCGCACAGATTGCTCGAATTCTGAATCCATTATCACCCCATCCATAACATGTACAACAATCTTCCCTCTTCTTATATTATTCATTTCCGAAGCAATTCTATTGACTATCAACGACCCATCTGAATCTTTAGTTATATACAGCGTATAACCGGATATAGAATCATAATCAATCTCCTTCCCAGATTGTACATCATCCGTGTAAATCCTTGTTGCCACAGCTGAAAAACCCAACACACGAGTTAGTATAGCATGCGTATCGTTCTCCTTATCCCCTACCAAATCACTGAGACCCAACCCCAGATCCCGCTCGAACGCTTTTTCAGATGGTAAAAATAAAGTGAACCCCAAATCTTGAGGTAGCATTTCCATCACTATTTCACCCAATTTCCCTACTCCTCCTTCTCCTCCTGCTGTTGGATTTATCTTAATTGTATTACTGCTTCCTACTGGTATTTCGTTAAGTTTAAGTAGTGAAATACACAGAACCAAAGTAAAAGCAACAGAGACTAGGACGCATAGAAATTTGATTGGATCCTTGGTGAAATGTCCTCGTCGTTTCATTTTCTCGTTACACTTAATAGTAAATTCTTTCATCAAATAGTTAGTACTGTCCATTTCGAATTAACTGGCACTGGAAATGGAGAATCTCACTCTAACCAGATCTGGAATCACTACTTCAGGAATACTCAGCGAAACGACATAATCAACCCAACTGATTTTCCCCCCTTTTCCTTTATTCCAGCGAAACGACGTGGTTCTTAAACTATTCAATATCTTTTCACATGGGAAACACCTTGTTTTTATTTCTTACATTGCTTTCAAAGCTAAATATCAATATTTCAAAGTTTTTCCAAAATGACTTTCATGGGTTAAACAAGTTAGTTAAATAATATTTTAAGCTCCTTTCCAACCATCCACCGCTCCCAATTCCTACCTCTTGACCATCTCACCTCCGACCACTCCCGAAACCCGTTCCTCACCATGTTCCACGTGCTTTGCTAGATTATATATAAATATCTTTGTGATAATATTTTTTTCTTTCTTATCAAATATTAGAATATAAGTAAGACCTACTTTTTTTTGAAAAAATAGAAAAATATTTTCCTTTATACCAAACACACCCTTAAACTTACCTTATTTTGTAAATTAGAGACTTTAACTTACGAGTAACCATTGACCAGATATACACTTTAACTCGATAGATATATATCGTGGATACTAATGTCATCACTACCAGCTATGTGAAACACACTTGCTATTGATGTGGCAAGTGAACCAATTAGCTAATGACATGTGGAATTTGAATGGAAGAAATAATAAGTGTACCAAAAAAACAAAAGAAATAAAGCAATCAAAAACAAATCTCACTTTTCTACGAGGGAAAAATGGTCATATTTGTCATCCAACTTTCGGAGAAGGGTCATATTTTTCCTCTGTTAAAGTATGGAGTCAAATATGTCATTTTCGTTAGCAAAGTTGTCACATTTGCCTCCATGGACGAAAATTCCATATAGATGCCAAATGAGATCCACGTGGAGGGTGGGACCCATCTCCCTCTTCAATCGCTACCGCCGCCGCCGACACTCACAACCCATCCCACCACAGATCCCAGTACCCATCCCTCACCCAAGATCTGCAGCCACCACCCCTGCATCGTCACCGACGTCAATCTAGTCACCGTCGCCGCCACAATTCCCCACAACCACCACCCTTTCGACAAACCCCAAGCTATGGAAGTCCTCTCCCATACCCACCTCCTAGGTCGTCCACTCTCTTTCTCAGGATTGTCCTTCTTCGTTGGCGACCTGTCATTTTTTTTTTGCAATACTATCTATTTATTCATTTTTATTGTCTCTTCTTCTTCTTCTTTATCTTTTCCCATGTAATTATCCCTTATTGCTCAATACCATATCTCTATTTTATTTATCTCATCGCAAATTATGTCAGCAATCGAAATTTTTTTAGAAGCATTAAACAAATGAAATCAGACCTTCAACTAAATAACTACTTCTGCGGCAGAGCATCTTTCATATGCAATCTAATTGCAAGATCAGCTATATATCAGCCGACAACTCAATCTTCCTTAATTCATTTTGATGTGAATGTTCATTTTCAGTTTTTGTAAGCAAAAAAACATTTAGCCGGGGCGAAATTGTATTATTATTAAAGAAAATAAAAAGGTATGTACATCAAAACAAAATAAAGCTAAGCTATTTACAAAAGCCCAAATTGTCTCTAAAATTGTAAAGGAAAGTTCAGTGAAAAACTTCTGAATCAGAATTGTAGCTCTGTCCATATTCCTTGATTTGATGTCATTTTAAGTCACCTCTAAGCTCTCAGCTATATTATCAATAGCCACTAGAACGAATCTTGAGGTATAATGGATAATGCAATTTCATTTTCTGTCAGCTTCAATAAGCAACCTTTAAAACTTGATAGTGTTATGCATAATTGATCCTTCTGTGGTTTGAACCTACTACTGTGATCATCCTCTATTACTATCCTTCCAATAGATTGAACACAAGGTTAATACCACACATTGGATAGAATAAAATAGAACATATCTCAATAGATAAGAATCTATACTACACAGAGGACATCTTATTTTGTAGTGTTTCTGACCCTGTACTTGAGCTAGTTGATGCCTGACATCTTATGGTAATAGCAACTCTAGTCAGGAGAATTGTATTGTCAATCCCTTGATTCTAGTCTGGTTCCCTTCTCTTGATGGTCATGTGCTCAGATTTGGTATTTGAAATTTATCAACATTGATCAATCTTTTAGCGGGAACTCGTGAAAGGATGTAAATTGAATTGTGTAGGGATTTGTTGAGTCTAAAACACACAAGTAAGACACAACGAAAGTTTAAAATTTTGTTAACTTACTTGCCCCAACAAAGTCATCTGGTATTATTACGTTACAATTGAAACCTGTAAAGACATAAGAAACAAACTTACAGTTGATATTCTTAAGTCTCTACTAAAAGTGTGCACGCGATTGTCTTATCGGGTGCAAGTCTTCGCTACGGTATACTCCTCTGTCAGGAAAGTCAGGAAATCTTGACAGAGGTTTGAGAATATTTTAATTCATGAACTCTGAGTTCAGAAAGTAAGAGTTTAGTTTATGATTCTAGCAAGAATTCAACCAACCTAAAATTATTGTTAAAGTGCTAAATATATAGGGGAGATTATGATACAAATAAGACTGGAATTAGACTTAAAAGTCTGACCCAAATCTGAGTTGCAGTGGGCTAGTCGGACTGGGCCCAATGTTGTACCAGCGCCGCGACTCAACCTCCTAGGCGCCGCAGCGCCTCCCCTGTTTTTCCAATATTTCTGTACGTTTTAATTTTTATTAAATCAAAAATCTACTTTTGACTTAATTAAATAATTTCCATCAAATAGAAATTATCTCATAATTTATTAATGATTAAAATATCTCGATTCTAAATTGAATATTTATACTCTCTCAATATACCCTTAGACTGAAAAGACAATCGACTTAGTGTGACCCTTTAGGCCTTCACACATCAATACTTAATCAAATTAAGGTTCACACGGAACTCCTAGACTGCGTCATATGACGAACTCAATATGTGAAGTACGTTTACAAGACTCTTAGTAAACACAACCTCTATGCGGGATGTTAAATTTTTTTCATTCACAACACACTCGATCAAGCTTAGGATTTGCCAAGTGTCTATCCAAATAGCTTGATCACTTTATCTCATCTATATTAGTCGACAACTAGATCATATCTTAAATATGTCTCTTGCATTGGCCAATGACTTGGTCGACCTAATATCACTGAGAAGCTGAGTGTTCTCTCGAATATCTAATCTAGGAATTAATCATATTCTTGGCTCAACTACCACCTTTTAGTATGTATTGCAATGTACCCAATTCAAGCCATGTCTTATCCTATAAGGAATTTAAGCTTAGCCAGGATCAAAGTACATTACTCTAAAAACCAGGTGCGTGTTGACCTCAAGTCAAAGGACCTCTATCTCCCACATGATGATAATACTCTAGACATGTATAACAAATAGTTGATCAGCAGGGCATGCCAATACCCTCTAAGCGTATCCATGTGTCCATCACTAGCAACAATTACTAGTAATAAGTGAGACATACTACATCCTCTAAGAATGTGATGCAAATCATATGTCGACTTATAATATATCATTGATATCTCATTCTCAATAATCATCCGTCGAGACTACTTTAAGAACTACGCTCTATCATTAACATCTCACACTATCAATGACAATGTTTAGCTCAAGGAATGCATATTAATGAATAATACAAACAATCAAATAATAATTCAGTAATTGCAAATGCCATAAAAATATTAATTTCATTAATAATACGAATGTGTTCAAGTACATCTGTCCCTAAAATGATTGTCTCTAGGACATATATACTTTCAATCTCCCAATTGGCCTAGAGCCAATATCCAACGTATCTAATGCCCATGTTTTTGAATTGACCATTATGCTTGACTACGCTTAATGGTTTAGTAAATGGGTCTGCTAGATTTTCATCTGTGGGAATGTAGTCTAACTTTATTTCTTCAGTCTCCACCATCTCTCTAAGTATGTGGTATTTCCTTGGTACATGCTTATTTCTGTTCATTGATCTTGGTTCCTTAGCTTGCGCAATCGCACAAGTGTTGTCACAATAAATTATTATTGGACAAGTGACACTTGAAACAACCCTTAGTTCTTTTAAGAACTCAGATATCGCGACAGGTTTCTTACCAGCTTCCGATCCAGCAATTTCGCACTTCTTCTTTCTTTTTTTGTTCCCGCCTGCCGAGGACCTATGTTTCAATAACGATGAAGGGCTACTAGAAGGGAAAGGGCTTCAGGAGAAATGGTTAGATTGGATGGACGTAGTTGATCGATCGAACTACGATAATTGGAATGAAGACAGACAGACTTCAGTGCGAAAGACAGAACGACAAAAATGATTCTTGCATTATTCCTAAACTTCATTAAGCCTATCTACTCATTTGTTCCAAACCAGAGTTTCGAGTTTCAAGATCGCGTTTTTAGTACGCGTGTGGTGAGATTTTCCAAGCCCGGTATCTACTGATTTTGCCATTTCTATGATTCAAAGGATTCACCAGCTATAGGGCAGTTAGCGCAGACATCAAGTAAGGGCTCGTAGGCTACTCATGCCAAATGAACATCCTATTTTTTTCAGGGGGAAGAGAAGAGCTCTAGGTCAAGCCTCTTATTCTATTTATTCTATTGGGTATACCCATCGGGGAGGTAAGCGAGACAGAAGTCTCATTGTTCGTGGTGTTGCAATGAAATGTACTCGACTTCAGTAGTTGAATCAACAGTTGTAGCTTGTTTGGAACTTTTCCAACTCACTATTCCACTATTTAAAATAAAGGCATAACCAGACTGAGACTTGAAGTCATCAAAATCTATCTGGAAGTTAACATCAGTGTACCTTGTAGCTACTAGCTTTTCTTATCCACCATAGACTAAGAAATATTCTTTAGTTCGTCTAAGATACTTAAGAATAATCTTGACTGCTTTCCAGTTTTCCTCCCCAGAATTCTGCTGGAATTTGCAAGTCATATTAAGTACACAGGCCATATCTGACCTTGTACAGGTCATGTCATACATGATTGATCCTATAGCTGAAGCATATGGGATCCTCTTCATGCATTCAAGTTCTGCAATAGTAGAAGGACTATCCTTCTTTCATAACTTGATGCCTTGACCTATAGGAAGATTTCCTTTCTTGGAATTCTCCATAGAAAAAATGTTTTAGCACTTTGTCTATGTAAACGGAATGTGACAGCCCCAACAGTCTATTAGGTCTATCTCTGTAGATCCTAATTTCAAGATTGTAGCAGGATTCACCTAAGTCATTCATCATGAAGGTGCTGGATAACCATTCCTTGATTAATTGCATGAGAGTCATATTATCAATATGTCATATATATATATATGACAATGAAGACAATACTCTTATCTGTGTGTTTACTATAAACGCATGGGTCTTCTTTGCTTCTAACAAAGTCAAACGATTTGACTGCTTTGTCAAATTAAATATTCCAACTCCTTGAGGCTTGCTTAAGTCCATAAATAGACTTCTGTAGTTTGCATACTGCTTTGAGTTGAGTCTTGGATGTAAAACTCTCTGGTTGTATCATATACACCTCCTCAATTAGGTTACCATTGAGAAAGACAATTTTAACATCCATTTGCCAAATATCATGATCATAGTATGCAACTATTGTATGCAAAATTCGAATGGACTTAATCTTTGCAACATGTGAAAAGGTTTCATCATAATCGACCCTCGGCCATTGATACCTTTAGCCACCAATCTTGCTTTATAAGTCTGTACTTTTGTTATACCCCGTATTTCCAGAGTATGTACGCAGGGACGTACGTAGGAAATTTCGAACTTGAGAATAGGCTTGGCCGAATTATTTTTGTACACAACACCCGATTAGAGTCGTTTTTCGGCTAAACGTTTTCACAGCTTTCGTAGGGGAATTTCCGGCTATGTCATTTTTAATTTTTGCGGATTTTTCCGAGAGACGAAACATTTTTGGACCAACGGGAGGGTGACACTTGTCACCCTCATTGGACGGTAAAGAGGAGGCTTGGCCTTGGCCGATTGGTTCATGGTTTTGTGCCTTGTTTTGGCCTTGTTTTGTGGCTTGTTTTGTGCCATGTTTTGTGGAGTAGGGGTTAGGGTGCACTTGGCTTGATCTTGGCCTTACACTTGCCTTGCACTTGGCTAGATCTTGGCCATTGGTTGGCCTTTGGTTTTGCTATAAATACCCCCCTTATCTTTATGAACTCTTCATCAAAAAATGAAACCTTCCACGCCTAAAAATCCCTCCCTCCTCGTGTTTTGTGTTAGTCCAACACCCCCTCCTCAGGTGCCTTGCTGGGGTACCCCCCCCTAGCCTAGTTGTTTTCGTATAATACCCCTTGTTGTGGTATAGAAATACTCTCCTAGTATTGTTATAATGTCCAATTACCTTAGTCGTATACCTTGTAGTATTCTAAGGTTATACTTATACGAAAAGCCCAGAAATACTATTATACTTCCCTTCCGTCACAAAACCGAAACCCTAAGGAAAATCTCCATGGTTAGTTGGAGTAATAAGTAGAAGTTGGTTAGAACTTCTAAGGGTTGTTTAGAGCGGGTTGGAGCGCACGGAGTAGGAGCTAAACCTTGCTCAGGACCGACATTTAAACTCGGATAATTATGGGCTTATCGAGGTAAATATCTTGTCCCTCTATTGTAATTGGAAATTACATGTTGTTAGAATATATAGTTGAAGTATACTATATATAGAACTGAACGTGGTTAGTTGGCAATGTCTTTTGACTTAAGCCCAAGAATCGAATCGAATCGTATTCTGAGACTTGTGTAGCTTTTACGTGAGTAGAATTGTACGTCGGGTTAGATGTATAACCCCTGGTTGGCTTGGTAGCAGCCTACCGATAAAGGAGGAGATTTACGCTGTTGTGGGGAGGTTGTTATACCGTATTTTCAGTATGCGTGAGGCGACGTAGAAAATTTGAGCCTTAAGTTAGGCAAGTTTGAAATTTGTACACAACACCCGATTAGAGTCGTTTTGACGAAACGTTTCCTGACTTTTGTTGGGAAAATTCCGGCTATGTCATTTATAATTTTGCGGATTTTTAGAGACGAAACATTTTGGACCAACGGGAGGGTGGCATGTGTCACCCTCACATTGGAAGCAAAGGGACGGCGAAATGGCCATTCTTGGCACGCTTTTTGTTGCCAATTTTGGTCAAGGGTTAGGTAGGATATTTTTGTGTAGTTGATGAGCAAGTGGGACCCACAAACACATGGCTTGATCTTGACCTTACACTTGCTATACACTTGGAAGAATCTTGGCCATTGGTTGGCCATTTCTTCACCTATAAATACCTCCATGTTGATGAACTTCTTCATCCAAAATTGTTCTAAGTGTTAAAAATCTCTCCTCCCCTCAACCTTGAAATCGCCCAACACCCCTCCTTGGTTAAGGCCTTTGCCGAGAGCCTCCTCCCTCACTGTGGTGTCTGCTGGGTATCCCCTAGCCTAGTTGTTTTGATAATACCCTTGTTGTGGTATAGAAATACTCTCCTAGTATTGTTGTAATGTCCAAATACCTTGGCCCAAATACCTTGTAGTATTCCCAAGGTTACACTTATACAAAAGCCCGTAAAATACGATTATACTTCCTTTAGCCACAAAAACGAAACCCTAAGGAAATCTTCACCCGTTGTTGAAGTTGTAAGTAGAAGTTGGTTAGAACTTCTAAGGGTTGTTGAGCGCCGAGTAGGAGCTAAGCGTTGCTCGGGATCGACTTTATACTTGGATAATTTTGGGCTTATCGAGGTAAACACTATCGCCCTTCTATTGTAATTGAAATTACATAAGTGTTGAATATATAGTTGTTGTATACTATATATAGAACTGAACTTAGTACTGTGGCAATGTCTTTTGACTTAAGCCTGAAGAATTAAGAACTGAACAAGAATCACATGTAAGGATAATAAAGAGAAGAATCGAATCGTAATTACCTAGTTGTATTACATGAGACTTATGTAGCATTACTTGTGTAGTAGAATTGTACGTGTCCGGTTCGACGTGTTAACCCCCCCCCAGGTTGGCTTGGTAGCCAGGCCTCGATAGCGAGGAGATTTACGCTGTTGCGTGAGGCCGAATTTTCTACGTAGAAGATAAACTTGTGTTTGGGGTTAATAGACGTTTGACCTTTATAGGTGAAAGTACTAAGAGTAGCGTATTCTACTCGAGTGGAAAGCGGCTAGCGCGTTGTAGTACTTGGAGCTTTTTGCTTATTGTCGATAATCGTCGCGAGGTATGTGAACCTCTTCCTATCTCTTCTAGCATGATATGTGTGAACTATGTAAGATGCAGACGCATACGTGTTAACTGTGTTTGATTGTTCTTAAAACATAAAGTGTTATAACGGCTTTATGGGAAGTTGGTTATAACAGCTTTATGTAGGTAAGAAAATACTTTGTGGTTTTAAAAGGTAACTGATGTGAATTATAACTGGCTAGTTATAATAAAGAACTTGATGTATTTCAAAAGATTTATAAATCGTTTTGGAAGGAGAGTAACACTTGGTTTTAAAAGGTTTTAAAAAGAGTTATACTAGCTTTATGGGGAGTTAGGTATAATGTCTTAAGAGAGGTAAAGAAAATGGTTTACTGATGTTAGAAGTTAAGAGACTTGATCTTATAAGATAAGAGACTTAACTTATTTGTTTTAATGTGAATGTTTGTGTGAAACCTCATTCGTGAGTAATGAGTACTTGGTTTTATTTAAAGGGATAATATTTTACTGATTTCGGAAATCAGAATGTGTATCGACAGACCACTGCAGCGTTAATAAAGGAAAATGTATTGAATAATGATGAATTGTATTAAAACCAGTAGAAACCTTCATCCGCATAGAAACTAAGATGAGACAAAATGATATACATTTTCTAGATCACGGTCATTGTAATAAGAATGTTGTAAACAAGAATAACCTACTCACGCGTGAGACATATATTACTCAATTGTTCTAAAAGGAATCAAGTGATTAAGTTGGAAACTATGAAACCATTTGAAAATGAGAAGCTTGAGTAATCAAACTAGGCAAACTGGAACTTAGGAAAAGAATGTTGTTACTTGATTTTGAAAAGGAATGTGGGTTGGTCATTCTGATACTACTGGTATCGGGTGACTTTTATAAAAGTAATGGATCTCTTTTAAAAGAACTTAACGTATGTAGTACTTTGGGGTTAAAACCCGACTTTGGCATAAAATGAAAGTACTTTGAGTTGTTGTGAAACTTGCCTTTACTTGTTATTGTGAAACTTGCCTTTCTTGGTTGTTGTGAAACTTGCCTTTGCTTGTTGTTGTGAAACTTGCCTATGCTTGTTGTTGTGAAACTTGCCTACGCTTGTGATGATAGCCTTTGTTGTGCAAGTGTGGTATTTACGTATACCGCCTCTCGATAGGCGGTTGACTTATTGAGAACTTACTTGGACGTCTTTGGCGATGATGGAGAATTCCACGGGTATGTTTCCATTTTGATTCTCGTCTTGTTGTTGATGTCACATGGGCATGTCTACACCGACGCAGATTCCGGCACGCGGCCACGCGCCGGTTGATTACCCGATATATGGTTATTATCGCAACATGGACGTGTCTACACCGACGCAGATTCGGCACGTGGCTACGCGCAGGTTGACCACCCAAAGATATTGTTATTGAGGTTACACGGGCACGCCTACACCGTCGCAGATTCCGGTACGTGGCCACGCGGCACTTGTTATTATGTTGCATCATGGACACGTCTACACCGACGCAGATTCCGGGGCACGCGCCATGACGCGAACATGATGGATGTTGTGGGTGTGAGACCCATAGTTATATTTAGTGGTGACTTTGAGGCGTGAGTCCCCGACTTGATCGCTTTTATGTTGCGTCATCGTATTTTGGTTATCATACATGTCTCCGCTTTTAAGCTATTATGATTTCATTCTGATGTTGTGATTTCACATACTTGGTACTGCCAGATCGACCTCCTTCGGGCCGCGTCACGCCGCAGAGGTACATCGGCGTGGATCCCCGCTCTTAGATCTCATTTCACGTGTTGAAAGCTCTCCTTCTGAGGCTTATCTTTGGTATGTTTCCGAGTTGTAGGTTCTTGTACATTCGTGGTATGGCGGGCCCCGTCCGTCATAGTTGTAAATCTTAGAGTGCAGAGTATTGTGGCGTGGTTTGTAAAAAGGATAATCGTCGGTTTTTATGTATATTCAAGGCAACTGCTTTGGTTGGCCTGTTTATTTATTATATCTCTTGTTTCATGACTCGTGTTTTATTTTCCGCTGTTTTCTCGATGTTGTATCACTAGGTGCCCGGTAAGGCACGATCCACGCCCGACCGGGCGTGACAGAGTGCCGAATTTCGTAATGTTCTACGTAGGATCTAAATATTAATAAGCGCGCGTGGCCTTATAGGTTGAGTACTACGCGTGGCGCGATCTACTTGGCTTAAGGAGTAGCCAACGGTTGAGGTACTTGAGCGCTTTGCTATTAGTCGATACTCGCGAGGTATGTGAACCTCTTCCTATCTCTTCTAGCATGATATGTGTGAACTATGTAGTACGGTAGACGCATACGTGCTAAACGTATTTGATTGATTTAAAACATAAAGTGTTATAACGGCTTTATGGGAAGTTGGTTATAACGACCTTATATTGGTAAGAAAATACTTGTGGTCTTTAAAAGGTAATCGATTTGAACTATAAGCGCTTGTTATGTGTTAATAAAGAACTTGAAGTATTTCAAAAGAGTTTTGAATCATTTTGAAAGAAGTAATACTTGGTTTTGAAAACTTAAGAGTTATACTAGCTTTATGGGAGTTAGGTATAACGGCTTAAGAATGTTTTATCGATTTGGAAATCGAATGTGTATCGACAAACCACAAGAAATTAATAAAGGGAAATGTTTTGATTAATTAAGTATTAATAAAACCAAGAGCAACTTCCATCTGCATGAAGCTAAGATGAGACAAAATGATATTTCCTAGATCATGGTCTTGTAATAAGATTGTTATAAACAAGAATATCCTACTCACATATAAGACTTATGTTTCTCGATTGTTTAAAAGAAATTATATTCTTAAATGAATAAGGCTATGAACCACTAAACCTTTCTAAAATAAGAAACGTGAACATTTGAAATTAGGCAAACTTGACGTTTGGAAAATAATGTTGTTACTTGATTTTACAAAGGTAAGTGTTTTGGTTTATTTAAAAGATACCACTCTATTTTATACTACGTATCAGTGTGACTTATGTGAAAGCAACGGATCTTTTAAAAGATTTAATGTATGAAGTACTTTAGGGTAGATACCCGAACTTGTTAGCTTAAAGTACCTTGTGTGAATAACTTGATTGTGTTGGTTTGAGATAGCCTTGTAAATACTTTCTTGTTGATGTGATAAGTGAAAATGTTAGGATGCTACGTGTGTTAGTATCTTGTGTGATCGTGATGTAAGGGGGTCATTCTTGTTGTGCTTACGTTGTTAAACGTTAAGCCCGCTGTACTATTATTGTATCACATACACCCTTTGACTTATTATACAGAGTGCTTGCCACCCTTGACGCGGTCTTTACGCCTACGCGGTCCTCGTGACTACGCGAGCGGTAGCTCCAGGATTGATCATTCCGGTGTTTAGCCCGACGCGGGGATTCCTATGCGGTCCGTTGAGACTACGCGGTCTTTTGAGACTACGCGGTCGCGGAGCCTAGGCGGATACCGAGGGTTAGCCGCCGACGCGGGTATACCTCGGCGATGCAGGACCATGATTCGAGGAATACCTCATGCGGTCCGTGTGTGACCTATGCGAATCTGCGAGAGTTCGAGGATAGACGCAAGACATTGATATTGCGCGAGTGGCCGCCTTCGACATTACGGTGCGGTCTAGAAAGACCTCGATACGGTTTGTGGTATTTTTGGCATCGCTGGTCTTAGTAGTCGGCTATGCCTTCGCATTTGCCCCGCACGGTTTTATTGTGATAACATTGAGGCGTGAGTCACGACTTGACATGATCGCTTATTTGTTGTGAATCGTAGTTTGCTTATCATACATGTCTCCCGCTTTATAGGCTATTATGATTTCATTTACTGATTTTTAGTTTCACATACTGTGCACTGTTATCGACCTCCTTCGGGGCCGCTCACGCCGCAGTTGAGGTACACCGCCGTTGATCCTAGCTCGTGGTCACGCGTTTGGGAAGCTCCGTTTCTCCGAGGCTTATCGACGTATAGTCCGTCGTAGTAAGTGTTTACATTCGGGTTTGGCGGGCCCTGTCCGCCATTGTTGTCATATCATTCTTAGAGGTGCAGAGTAATCCGTTGTGGGCGTGATTTGTAAAAGGATTAAACTGCTCATGTTGGAAAAAGTTGTTATTTATATATACGCCAAAAGGCAAGTTTTTCTCAGTTATTGTTTCATATTTCATAATATGTCTTGTATCGCTTTATGTTCACTGATTACTCGATGTTGTATCACTAGGGTGCCCGGTAGGCACCACCACGCCCGAATCGGGTCGTGACAAAAGTGGTATCGAGCGATTAATCCGGAAAGCGGTCTACGCATCAGATCCGAGAAGTCTTGATTATCGGTGTGTTGCGCACCACACCAATAATCGTGAGGCTATAGGATATTTAGGATTAGTTTCTATTCTTCTCACTCGAGATCGTGCCTTAGAGCCGTGTTGTAAGTTAGACCTCCGACGTATTTCTTTCCTTATCGTTATGCTCCGCGTAGTGGCAAACCCGCCCAGAGGCGGCAAATGAGGAGTCGCGAGTAGAGTTCGAGAGGGTTACGCTGGCACAGCCCAATCATTACCTAGGTAATGCTTCATTCGGGATTTCGCGACGCCACTAGCCCCAAGAAAGTTTAGCACGGCGGCAGATCCCATCGCGCCATGATATTTGAACCTTCGCCCACGACCAGAACAGAGAATATGGATTGCAAAGAGGCGACCCTATTACTAGCTATGGATTTGGCTACGAGAGTATACCGATGTATCTCGAGTCTTGATGAATATCAACGGTTGTGCAAGAGTAAGTTCTTGATTAGGCTTGAGCATGGCACGTACGGGCTTACGACATCGTGCCGAAACATAGAGATCGACGGTTAACAAAGGACGCAGAAGAGGCGAGCGGCAGGTCCTGGTAACTTTCGAGGCGAGTCGCCACCGCCAGACAGGTTATGCACCTCCGCCAGCGCAGTGGTCTTCCACGAGTTCGTGACGTTCGGTATGCAGAGTTGGTCGAACTCCAGACTTCCGCTCACGCGATGCACGCCGTCCCGGGAATGTCGTTTTTAGTCGGTACTTGTTGTACGGCGACCGCCGTGGTCCGTGTCGAAAAGTGTCCTTGCGGAGGACTTAGCCTTCGTGATCGGTGGGTAGTTCGTCATCTCCCTAGCTATGCGCCTCACGGGCAGTTTGATTAGAACGACTAAGGAGTGAAGCGAAGATATAGATATAT
Organism: Przewalskia tangutica; assembly: GCA_029844215.1. Lineage (NCBI taxonomy): Eukaryota > Viridiplantae > Streptophyta > Magnoliopsida > Solanales > Solanaceae > Przewalskia > Przewalskia tangutica. Next base: position 67,216,402 of record CM056734.1, read on the forward strand.
CCTTAACCTCTGAGATCCAGATGTGTGATAAGGTGAGTATACCTTAAGTGCTATGTTCGATAGCGATGTGTTAGTTGTGATTAGAAATCATGGTGGGTTAACCGAGTAAGATATTGAGGGATAGAGAAGGTGTGAGCCTTAGAGTTTTATACGTAGAGACCTTAGAGGTAAGGCCATCTCGAGTAAAAGATGTATTGTTTATGTTTGACCTTATAGGAGTGCATAGTGCACGTGAGTTATGTTTGTGGGATTAGTCCACGAGTAGTGTGGAATGAAAGAGGGTAGTTGAGCTAAGAAGACCGCTAGGTTTTCGTAACGTGATTAGTGAGAGTTTTCCTTGGAGAGCTAGCGTTTAGCGCGTTCGGGTCGGGTTGAGGCCACGCCATGGGTCAACCCGCGGCATGTATGGCGGTGGGGTCGTTTTGGTGGTCCCGCCTTGTGTTAGGTTGTGAGGGTGTTAGGCCCAAGTTTAGTTAACCAGTGACGAGTTCGTGGATGCGTTCGACCGATGGTCGGGCCGATGGGGCAGCCCATCGTGTTCTTCGTCGACCGTTTACTCGGTGTGTTGAGTTATCCGAAGGTTGTAAGGCGTCGCACGGTGCCTACCTTCACCTTATGACAGCAGTGGAGCCAGTGGTACGCTGTTTTTGGTTTCGGAAGTTTTACCAAGCGGGTTAAGAACTCGTGAGTCTCGACCGCATTCGCCTCGCCGGTCGTGGATTTCGAGGGTAGTTGTGGGATTGTTGTCTCTGTGGAGGAGTATTTAAGCGACCATTTCGGTGTTCGTGTCGCCTTATAAAGCCTTGTAGGGCGGATGTGTAAGTCGTCGGTCGATTGGTTCGATGTTGGCAAGATTCAAATAGTTGGTTCAGCTTGTTCCGCAGATCGTGGATGAGTAAAGCTTGTCTAGAAGAGGTTCGCGGCTCGGAGAAATCGTGCGGATAATCGGCGACGACGCTTAGAGTTCAGGTTGACGGTCGGTCTTCAAGATACCACCCTGGTCAGTGCGACGAGTTTTGGAAAACAGAGGAACTTAGCCCGAGTTACTGGGCCTTTGTGAGTTCATGTGAAGGATAGGCCGTTGCCTATATGTTAGCATTTGCCGTCCGACGTAGGAGGCGGTCCGGTCTTTTCAGATTGTGAGGTTCGGGAAGTATCGAAGATCCATCCAGAGTGTTCCCGATTAATGATGACCACGTTAGAGATAGTAACCCGAGTTTTGGAACCAAGCGATTTAAATGTGGTAAGAGTTCGAGTGTCACGACCTCGGGGATCGCATGTAGTCCGGTACCATTTGTTGGGTCGCCGAGTGACACTAGAACCTCGCGCAAAGTGACAAAAGTGGTATCGGGAAGAAGCGAGCATGTATGGCGAGCATAGATGTGATCATTTCTTTTGTAAGGAGAAGGTGCGAAGGAAGTATATTTTAGACCGGAGAGAGTGGTTGTGGTGATGTTAGAGGTGTTTCCTCGGACTTAGATGTAAGTATTTTTTTTGCGATTGTTTCGTGGCCATCAGGGCGTGATTGTTTCGTAAGTATGGTAGTGAAGACTATCTTGGCGACGCTTGTTTTGAGACTTAGAAGGAACATTCGGGACGAATGTTTCTAAGGAGGGGAGAATGTTATACCCCGTATTTCCAGAGTATGTACGCAGGGACGTACGTAGGAAATTTCGAACTTGAGAATAGGCTTGGCCGAATTATTTTTGTACACAACACCCGATTAGAGTCGTTTTTCGGCGAAACGTTTTCACAGCTTTCGTAGGGGAATTTCCGGCTATGTCATTTTTAATTTTTGCGGATTTTTCCGAGAGACGAAACATTTTTGGACCAACGGAGGTGACACTTGTCACCCTCATCGACGATAAAGAGGAGGCTTGGCCTTGGCCGATTGGTTCATGGTTTTGTGCCTTGTTTTGGCCTTGTTTTGTGGCTTGTTTTGTGCCATGTTTTGTGGAGTAGGGTTAGGGTGCACTTGGCTTGATCTTGCCTTACACTTGCCTTGCACTTGGCTAGATCTTGGCCATTGGTTGTCCTTTGGTTTTGCTATAACTACCCCTTATGTTGATGAACTCTTCATCCACAAATGAAACCTTCCCAGCCTAAAATCCCTCCTCCTCTTGTGTTGTGTTCGCCCAACACCCCTCCCCTCAGGTGACTGCCGCGGTACCCCAGCCTAGTTGTTTTCGTATAATACCCCTTGTTGTGGTATAGAAATACTCTCCTAGTATTGTTATAATGTCCAATTACCTTAGCCGTATACCTTGTAGTATTCTAAGGTTATACTTATACGAAAAGCCCAGAAATACTATTATACTTCCCTTCCGTCACAAAACCGAAACCCTAAGGAAAATCTCCATGGTTAGTTGGAGTAATAAGTAGAAGTTGGTTAGAACTTCTAAGGGTTGTTTAGAGCGGGTTGGAGCGCACGGAGTAGGAGCTAAACCTTGCTCAGACCGACATTTAAACTCGATAATTATGGGCTTATCGAGGTAAATATCTTGTCTCTATTGTAATTGGAAATTACATGTTGTTAGAATATATAGTTGAAGTATACTATATATAGAATCAACGTGGTTAGTTGGCAATGTCTTTTGACTTAAGCCCAAGAATCGAATCGAATCAGACATGAGACTTGTGTAGCTTTTCGTGAGTAGAATTGTACCCGTTCGGGTTAGATGTATAACCCCCGGTTGGCTTCGTAGCGCCTCGATAAAGGAGAGATTTACGCTGCCATGTGCGGGGTGAGGTGCCGAATTTTCAGAGAATGTTCTACGTAGGGATCTAAATATTAATAAGCGCGCTGTGGCCTTATAGGTTGAGTACTACGCGTGGCGCGATCTACTTGGCTTAAGGAGTAGCCACGGTTGGAGGTACTTGAGCGCTTTTGCTATTAGTCGATACTCGCGAGGTATGTGAACCTCTTCCTATCTCTTCTAGCATGATATGTGTGAACTATGTAGTACGGTAGACGCATACGTGCAAACGATTTGATTGATTTAAAACATAAAGTGTTATAACGGCTTTATGGGAAGTTGGTTATAACAAATTTATGTTGGTAAGAAAATACTTGTGGTCTTTAAAAGGTAAATCGATTTGAACTATAAGCGGCTTGTTATGTGTTAATAAAGAACTTGAAGTATTTCAAAAGAGTTTTGAATCATTTTGAAAGAAGAAGTAATACTTGGTTTTTTGAAAACTTAAGAGTTATACTAGCTTTATGGGAAGTTAGGTATAACGGCTTAAGAATGTTTTACTGATTTCGGAAATCAGAATGTGTATCGACAAACCACAGCAGCGTTAATAAAGGGAAATGTTTTGATTAATTAAGTATTAATAAAACCAGTAGCAACTTCCATCTGCATAGAAGCTAAGATGAGACAAAATGATATTTCCTAGATCATGGTTGCTGTAATAAGATTGTTATAAACAAGAATATCCTACTCACATATAAGACTTATGTTTCTCAGATTGTTTAAAAGAAATTATATTCTTAAATGAATAAGGCTATGAACCACGAAACCTTTCTAAAATAAGAAACGTGAACATTTGAAATTAGGCAAACTTGGACGTTTGGAAAATAATGTTGTTACTTGATTTTACAAAGGTAAGTGTTTTGGTTTATTTAAAAAGATCCACTCTATTTTATACTACGGGTATTGTGTGACTTATGTGAAAGCAACGGATCTTTTAAAAGATTTAATGTATGAAGTACTTTAGGGGTAGATACCCGAACTTGTTAGCTTAAAGTACCTTGTGTGAATAACTTGATTGTGTTGGTTTGAGATAGCCTTGTAAATACTTTCTTGTTGATGTGATAAGTGAAAATGTTAGGATGCTACGTGTGTTAGTATCTTGTGTGATCGTGATGTAAAGGGTCATTCTTGTTGTGCTTACGTTGTTAAACGCGTTAAGCCCGTTGTACTATTATTGTATCACATACCCTTTGACTTATTATACCGAGGGCTTGCCACCCGACGCGGTCTTTACGGCCTATGCGGTCCTCGTGACTACGCGGAGCGCGTAGCTCCGTGATTGATCATTCCGGTGTTTAGCCCGACGCGGGGATTCCTATGCGGTCCGCTGAGACTATGCGGTCTTTTGAGACTACGCGGTCATGGAGCCTGGCGGATACCGAGGGTTAGCCGCCTTCGACGCGGTATACCTCAGCGATGCGGGACCATGATTCGAGGAATACCTCACGCGGGTCCGTGGACCTATGCGAATCGCGAGAGTTCGAGTGGATAGACGCGCACATTGATATTGCGGGCGTGGCGGCCTTCGATTACGTGGTGCGGTCTAGAAAGACCTCGGATACGCTTTGTGGTATTTTTGGTACGTGGGTCTTAGTAGTCGGCTATGCCTTCGCACTTGCCCCGTGCGGTTTTATTGTGATAACATTGAGGCGTGAGTCACGACTTGACATATCGCTTATTTGTTGTGAATCGTAGTTTGCTTATCATACATGTCTCTGCTTTATAGGCTATTATGATTTCATTTACGATTTTTAGTTTCACATACTGCACTGTTATCGACCTCGGGGCCGCTCATGCCGCAGTTGAGGTACACCGATCGTTGATCCTAGCTCGTGGTCACGCGTTTGGTTGGAAGCTCCGCTTTCTCGAGGCTTATCACGTATAGTCCCCGCCGTAGTAAGTGTTTACATTCGTGGGTTTGGCGGGCCTGCTCCGCCATTGTTGTCATATCATTCTTAAGGTCCAGAGTAATCACAGTGGGCGGTTTGTAAAAGGATTAAACTGCTCATGTTGGAAAAAGTTGTTATTTATATATACGCCAAAGGCAAGTTTTTCTCAGATTATTGTTTCATATTTCATAATATGTCTTGTATCGCTTTATGTTCCACTGACACTGATGTTGTATCACTAGGTGCCCGGTAGGCACGACCACGTCTTAATCGGGTCGTGACAACTTTACCATATGCATCAATCTTCTTCTTGACGACTCATTTGCATCCTATGGGTCTAACCCCTGTTGGCAAATCAACCAAGTTCCATACTTGATTTATGTACATGGATTCCATTTCGGATTTCATGGCTTCTTGCCATCTCTGTGAATTAATGTCTAACATTTCTTCGTTGTAGGTAGTAGGCTCATCATCATCAGGAATATTTATCTCATTGTGTGTTTTAACAAGGAGGTTAAGTCTTTCAGGTGCACGATAAGTCTTAGTGGTCCTACGGAGTTGAATATTCTGAATTTCAGTGTTTGTTGTATTTTGATTGTGAAAAGGTGTTTGTGTGTTGGACAATCCAGCACCTTGAGAACTTTTAGGAATATCATTTTAAATAGGATGTTGCACAACCACTGTGTCATCCTTCATTGGTTGTGTATGAGAGTCTTGCATTTCTGCATTATCCCTCACATCACTCCCACTGGCTGAAGGGCGTACTCTAAGTACCCAATCATCATCAAATACTCCCACTGAATCCTTGCCTATGTCATTAGACAAGGGTTTATTCTCTATATTATTTTGTACTTCTTGAATCTCTTCAAATTCTATCTTGTTGTAACTCTGTTCCTTGTAGACATAATCTTTTTCAAGGAAAGTTGTATTTCTGGAAACAATAATCTTATGTTCGTCAGGAAGATAGAAGTAATATCCCCTTGTTTCCTTAGGATATCCCACAAAATAATATTTCTCACTTTTAGATTCCAATTTATCAGTAAGCAACTTCTTTATATATGCAGGGCACCCCAGGGTCGCATGTGTTTAAGTGTTGGCTTCTTGCCGTTCCATATCTCATATGGAGTTTTCTCTACTGACTTTGAAGGAACTCTGTTCAAAATATAGATTGAGCTTTGTAATGCATATCCCCATAGGTATGTTGGTAGAGCTGAGAAGCTCATCATGGATCTGACCATATCTAATAAGGTCAGATTTATCCTCTCAGCAACACCATTCATATGTGGCGTTCCGGGAGGTGTCCATTGTGATTGAACTCTATGAAGCTTCAAGTGATCTAGAAATTCTTTACTTAAGTATTCACCTCCTCGATCTGATCGAAGAGTCTTAACATTTGTTTTAAGTTGCTTCTCTACTTCTGACTTGTACTTCATGAATTTCTCAAAAGCTTCAGACTTATGTTTCATAAGATACACATGCCCAAACCTTGAGAAATCGTCTGTAAAAGTGATGAAATAAAGAAAGTCTCCCTTAGCTTGAGTTGAAAACGGCCCACACACATCGGTATAGACTAACTCAAGCACTTCTTTGGCACGTACCCCTTTCCCAAAAAGTGATTTAATTATCATATTTCCTCTTAAGTAAGATTCACAATACCATATGACTCTAAGTCAAATGGTTCTAGGTAATCTAATTTACTTAATCTTGCTATCCTTGATTCATTGATGTGATCATGTGACCAAGTCTGCAGTGCCATAAGTAGGTGAGATTTCTTGGATTACTTATTTTAGCTCGTTTATTTTGAATATTGAAAATTTTATTGTTATACCCCGTATTTCCAGAGTATGTACGTAAGGACGTACGTAGAAAATTTGAACTTGTATAAAAGTGGCTTGGCCGAAATTTATTTGTGCACAACACCCGGTTAGAGTCGTTTTTCGACGAAACGTTTTCACAGCTTTCGTAGGGAAAATTCCGGCTATTTCATTTTTAATTTTTGCGGATTTTTCCGAGAGACGAAACATTTTGGACCAACAAGAGGGCGCCACTTGGCACCCTCTCATTGGAAGACGTCTTGGGCGGTGGAGTGGACGAATGGGTTGGCTTTTTGTCTTGGAGTTGGTAGGATATTTTGTGGTAGATGGATAAGGTGCACTTGGCAAGATTCGCCCTACACTTGCCTTGCACTTGCATGATCTCGCCATTGGTTGGCCTTTGCTAGACCTATAAATACCCCTTTGGAAGACTTCTTCATCCATTCCTAAAATATTTCTAAGTGTTAAATCCTCCTCCCTCCTTAGTGTAGAGTTCGGCCAAGAGCCTCCCTCCCCTCGCCGAGAGCCCTTCCCACCCTCCTCGGGTGATAGCTGGGTACCCCTAGCCTAGTTGTTTTCGTATAATACCCCTCTTGGTAGAAATACTCAAAAGTATTGTTATAATGCCCAAATTACCTTAGCCAGTATACCTTGTAGTATTCTAAGGTTATACTTATACGAAAAGCCCGTAAATACTATTATACTTCCTTCCGTCACAAAACCGAAACCCTAAGGAAAATCTCCATGGTTAGTTGGAGTAATAAGTAGAAGTTGGTTAGAACTTCTAAGGGTTGTTTGGAGCTGGCCTGAGCGCACGAGTAGAGCTAAACCTTGCTCAGATCGACATTTAAACTCGGATAATTATGGGCTTATCGAGGTAAATATCTTGTCCTCTATTGTAATTGGAAATTACATGTTGTATGATTATATAGTTGAAGTATACTATATATAGAATCGAACGTAGTTATCGCAATGTCTTTTGACTTAAGCCCAATAATAAGAAACATTTTCGAAAGAAGAGTATCGAATCAGATTTACATGTGATCAGACATGAGACTTGTGTAGCTTTTCGTGAGGTAGAATTGTGCACGCCCGGTTAGACGTATAACCCCTGGTTGGCTTGGTAGCCACCGATAGAGAGGAGATTTACGCTGCCATGTGTGGGGCCGAATTTTCTCGTAGAATGTTCTACGGCGGATCTAAATATTAATAAGCGCTTGTGGCCTTATAGGTTGAGTACTACGCGTGGCGCGATCTACTTGGGCTTAAGGAGTAGCCGACGGTTTGAGGTACTTGAGCGTTTTGCTATTAGTCGATAATCGCCGCGAGGTATGTGAACCTCTTCCTATCTCTTCTAGCATGATATGTGTGAACTATGTAGTACGCAGACGATACGTGCTAAATGTATTTGATTGTTTAAAACATAAAGTGTTATAACGGCTTTATGGGAAGTTGTTATAACACTTTATGTTGGTAAGAAAATACTTGTGGTTTTTTAAAAGGTAACGATTTGAACTATAAGCGGCTTATTATGTGTTAATAAAGAACTTGAAGTATTTCAAAAGATTTTGAATCATTTCAAAGAAGAAGTAATACTTGGTTTTGAAAACTTAAGAGTTATACTAGCTTTATGGGAAGTTAGGTAATAACGCTTAAGAATGTTTCTTGATTTGAAATCGAATGTATCGACAAACCATCGCAGCGTTAATAAAAGGAAATGTTTTGACAGATTAAGTATTATTAAAACCTAGCAAGCTTCCATCCGCATGAAGCTAAGATGAGACAAAATGATATTTCCTAGATCATCACTGTAATAAGATTGTTATAAACAAGAATATCCTACTCACATATAAGGCTTATGTTTCTGAGATAGCTTAAAAGAGAATTATATTCTTAAATGAATAAGACTATGAACTACGAAACCTTTCTAAAATAAGAAACTTGAATATGGGAAATTAGGCAAACTTGAACATTGGAAATTAGGCAAACTTGAACATTGGAAAAGAAGGTTGCTACTTGATTTTACAAAGAGAAGTAATTGATTTAATTTAAAAGATAATCACTCTATTGTTATATACTACGGTATTGTGTGACTTTTGTGAAAGTAACATATCTTTAAAGAGTTATTGTATAAAGTACTTTGGGGATAAAACCCGATCTCATTAATCATATAGTAGAAAGTACCTTATGTGTGAATAACTTGATTGTATTGGTTTGTGATAGCCTTGTAATACCTTCGTGTTGATTTGATAAGTAATCATATTAGGATGCTACGTGTGTTAGTATTCGTGATGTTTGTATAAAGCGGGTTTTCCTCGATTGTGCTTATGTTGTTTAAACGATAAACCGTTATGTTGGTATTATACCACTCACCGTGTTTCCGGTTAAGCCGCTCCGACGCGGGGTAGACTCAGTGATGCGGGACCATGATTCGAGAATACCTCACGCGGGTCCCGGGCCTATGCGAGCTACGAGTTCCGTGTTAGTGCGGCGCCTTTATGGTCACGCGATTCATGTGGCTACGCGGATCGCGAGTCCGTGACGATGTCGGAGTAGCTACCCTCGACGCGGGTTATACCTCACGCGCCTATGATTGGCCTACGCGGAGTCGCGGAGTTCCAGGCTAGACGCGCACATTTGATATCATGCGGCGGCGACCGCTTTGATCATGTGACGGCCTAGACAGATATCATGATACGCTTTATGACCTTGTTAGTATCGCTGGTTAGTAGTCGGCTATGCCTTCGCATTACCCCGCATCGCTTATTTGGACACAGTGGGACCCGCTGCTCATGTGCATTTCGGTGCTTTTCTATCATCGATCGGCAGCCGGCGAAGGTATTCCACGCATGATTGATGATACGGGCGTGAGACCCATTGTTATATCGAGTGATGACTTTGAGGCGCGAGTCCCCGATCAGACATGATCGCTTATTTATCAGGAATCGTAGTTTGGTTATCATACATGTCTCCCGCTTATAGACTACTATGATTTCATTTACGATCTTCATGTTTCACATACTGGTACTGTGCATCGACCTCCTTCGGGGCCGCGTTCATGCCGCAGTAAAGGTACACCGCCGCTGATCCTCGCTCTAGTGGTCATTCAGCGTTTGGGAAGCTCCGTTCCTCCGAGGCTTATTCGTATAGTCCCCGCTGATTGTAGGTGCTTACATTCAGGTATGACGGGCCCCGTCCGTCGTTGTTGTCATATCATTCTTAGGTCTCAGAGTAATCGCATGGGCAGAGTGGTAGAAAGGGATGTAAATCGCTCAAATTGTTATTTATATATACCGACAGAACTGCTGGTTAGCCTGCTTTCTTATTTCACCGTCTTATTACATTGGTTTCATGTATTGTCTTTATGTTCCACGACACTGATGTTGTATCACTAGGTGCCCGGTAAGGCATCACCACGCCCCGAACGGGTCGTGACAAAAGTGGTATCGAGCGCTTAATCCTCGGAAAGTGTCTACGCAGTATCCGATCCAGAGTCTTGATTATCGGTGTGTTGCGCACCACACCAATAATCGTGAGGCTATAGGATATTTAGGATTGGTTTCTATTCTTCTCACTCGAGATCGTGCCTTAGAACGGTGTTGTAAGTTGGACCTCTAACGTATTTCTTTCCTCACCGCTATGCCTCCGCGTAGAGGCAACCCGCCCAGAGGACAAGCGCAGGGAGTCGCGACAGATGCAGAGGGTTACGTGGCACAGCCCAATCATCACCGGGTGGTGCTTCATTCGGGAGTTTTGCACGCCACTAGCCCAAAGCAGAAGTTTAGCACAATGGCAGCAGATTCATCGCGCATGATGTTTGAACCTTCGCCCACGATCGAACAGAGAATATAGATTGCAAAAAGGCGACCCTATTACTAGTTATGGATTTGGCTACCGAGAGTATATCGATGTACCGCGAGTCTCAAGACTAGCTAAGAGAGGGTTGTGCAAAAGAGTAATTCTTGAGCTTCGAGCATGGCCTCGTATGCGGGCTTATGCGCAGCAGCCAAGAAACGAGAGATCGACGGGTTAACGGCGACATCGTAAGAGGCCGAGTAGCAAGGTCCTTTGTAACTCATGGCGTAGTCGCCTCACCGCCAGATTAGATTATGCGCATCCACCGGTGCGAAAGGTCCTCCACGTGGTTTAGGACGCTCGGGTATGCAGGAGTTGGTCGAGCTCCGAGCTTCCGCTCACGCTACACGAGGTTCCGGCCCGATTCGCTTTTTTCCCGTGTTCACAAGGTGTGGCGCCATCCCGTGGAATGTCGCTTTTAGATGGTACTTGTTGTACATGACCGCCGTGGTCGATGTCGAAAGAGTGTCCTCGAGGGAGGACTTAGCCTTCGTGATCGGTGGGTAGTTCGTCATCTCCCTAGCATGCGCCTCACGGCGGTTTGATTAGAACGACTAAGGGGAGTGAAGGTAGATATAGATATATCCTTAACCCTGTAGATCCAGATGTGTGATAAGGTGAGTATACCTTAAGTGATATGTTCTTATAGCATTATGTTTGTTGTGATTAGAAATCATGGTGTGTTAACCGACTAAGATTTTGGGGGATAGTAGGTGTGAGCCTTAGAGTTTTATACGTAGAGACCTTAGAGGTAAGCGCCATCTCGAGTATAGACGTATGTTTATGTTTGACCCTTATAGGAGTGCATAGTGCACGTGAGCTATGTTTACTGGATAAGTCCCCGAGTAGTGTGGCATGAAAGAGGGTAGTTGAGCTAAGAAGACCGCCAGGTTTTCGTAACGTGATTAGTGAGAGTTTTCCTTCGGAGCTAGCGTTTAGCGCGTTCGGGTGCCTGTTGAGGCCACGCCGCGTCAACCCGCGGCATGTTTGGTGCGGGTCGGTGGTGGTCCCGCCTGGTAGGTCACGAGGTGTTAGGCCCGAGTTTAGTTAACCAACGCGGCGACCGTGGACGATTCGACCATGAGTCGCCGGCGAGGTCACCGCCTTGTCTTCTAGCAAAGACCGTTTACTCGGCAGTTGTTGATTTTATCGTAAAGGTTGTAAGGCTTCACGGTGCCTACCTTCACCTTATGATGCATGGAGCCCGTGGTATGGCCGCTTTTGTTTCGGAAGTTTTACCGCGAGGTTAAGAACTCGTGAGTCTCGACCGCATTCGCCTCGCCATGTGTGGAATTCAGAGGTAGTGGTGGGGATTGTTGTCTCTGTGGAGGAGTGTTTAAGCTATCATTTCAGCTGAATGTCGCCTTTACGAGGCCTTGTAGGGGCGGAAGTGTAAGATGCCACGATTGGTTCGATGTTGGCAAGACTCGATAGTTGGTTCAGCTTGTTCCCAGATCGTGGATAGGTAAAGCTTGTCTAGAAGAGGTTCCGCAGCTCGCAGAAATCGTGCGGATAATCGGCGACGACGCTTAGAGTTCGTGCCGACGGTCGGTCTTCCCGAAAATACCACCGGTTGGTATGACCGCTTTGGAAAACAGAGAGGAACTTAGCCCGAGTTACTTTGGGCCCTTTGAGTTCATGTGAAGAATAGGCGGTTGCCTATATGTTAGCATTTGCCGTCCGACTTAGGAGGCAAGACGTCCATTTTCAGATTGATATGATCAGGAAAGTATCGAGATCCATCCAGAGTGTTCCCGCTAATAATGACCACGTTAGAAATAGTAACCCGAGTTTTGGAACCAAGCGACGTAAATGTGGTAAGAGTTCGAGTGTACGACACCTCGTGGATCGCATGTAGTCCGGCACCATTTGTTGGGTCACGAGTGACACTAGAACCTCGCGCAAAGTGACAAAAGTGGTATCGGAAGAAGCGAGCATGTATGGCGAGCATAGATGTGATCATTTCTTTGTAAGGAGAAGGTGCGAAGGAAGTATATTTTAGACCGAGAGAGGTGTTTGTGGTAATGTTAGAGGTGTTTCCTCGTGGACTTGGATGGAGGTATTTGCGCGGATGTTTCGTGGCTAGTGTGGCAGATTGTTCGTAAGTATAGTAGTGAAGACTATCCGCGCACGCTTGTTTTGAGAGTTAGAAGGAACATTCGACGAATGTTTCTGAGGGAGAATGTTATACCCCGTATTTCGCAGTATGTACGTAAGGACGCACGTAGAAAATTTGAACTTGTATAAAAGTTGGCTTGGCGAAATTTATTTGTGCACAACACCCTGCTAGAGTCGTTTTTAAACGCTTTCACGACTTTCGTAGGGAAAATTCCGGCTATGTCATTTTTAATTTTTGCGGATTTTTCCGAGAGACGAAACATTTTGGACCAACAAGAGGGCGCCACTTGGCACCCTCTCATTGGAAGACGTCTTGGGCGGTGGAGTGGACGAATGGGTTGGCTTTTTGTCTTGGAGTTGGTAGGATATTTTGTGGTAGATGGATAAGGTGCACTTGGCAAGATCTTGGCCCTACACTTGCCTTGCACTTGACATGATCTTGGCCATTGGTTGGCCTTTGCTAGACCTATAAATACCCCCCCTTTGGAAGACTTCTTCATCCATTCCTAAAATATTTCTAAGTGTTAAATCCTCCTCCCTCCCCTTAGTGTAGAGTTCGCCACGAGCCTCCTCCCCTTGGCCGAGAGCCCTTCCCTCTCCTGGGTGCTAGCCGTGGGTACCCCAGCATAGTTGTTTTCAGATAATACCCCCTCTTGGTAGAAATACTCTCAAAAGTATTGTTATAATGCCCAAATTACCTTAGCCGTATACCTTGTAGTATTCTAAGGTTATACTTATCTAAAAGCCCGTAAATACTATTATACTTCCTTCCGTCACAAAACCGAAACCCTAAGGAAAATCTCCATGGTTAGTTGAGTAATAAGTAGAAGTTGGTTAGAACTTCTAAGGGTTGTTTGGAGCTGGCCTGAGCGCACGAGTAGAGCTAAACCTTGCTCAGATCGACATTTAAACTCGGATAATTATGGGCTTATCGAGGTAAATATCTTGTCCTCTATTGTAATTGGAAATTACATGTTGTATGATTATATAGTTGAAGTATACTATATATAGAATCGAACGTAGTTATCGGCAATGTCTTTTGACTTAAGCCCAATAATAAGAAACCTTTCGAAAGAAGAAATCGAATCAGATTTACATAGATCATTACATGAGACTTGTGTAGCTTTTCGCGAGGTAGAATTGTGCACGCCCGGTTTAGACGTATAACCCCCGGTTGGCTTGCAGCCGCCGATAGAGAGGAGATTTACGCCATGGCGGAGTGGTGCCGAAATTTTCGTAGAATGTTCTACGAAGGGATCTAAATATTAATAAGCGCCTTGTGGCCTTATAGGTTGAGTACTACGCGCGTGGCGCGATCTACTGGCTTAAGGAGTAGCGACGGTTTGAGGTACTTGGAGCGCTTTGCTATTAGTCGATAATCGTCGCGAGGTATGTGAACCTCTTCCTATCTCTTCTAGCATGATATGTGTGAACTATGTAGCAAGTGACGCATACGCTAAATGTATTTGATTGGTTTAAAACATAAAGTGTTATAACGCTTTATGGGAAGTTGGTTATAACACTTTATGTTGGTAAGAAAATACTTGTGGTTTTTAAAAGGTAAGCGATTTGAACTATAACCGCTTATTATGTGTTAATAAAGAACTTGAAGTATTTCAAAAGATTTTTGAATCATTTCGAAGTTAAGTAATACTTGGTTTTTGAAAACTTAAGAGTTATACTAGCTTTATGGGAAGTTAGGTAATAACGCTTAAGAATGTTTTATCGATTTGAAATCGAATGTATCGACAAACCACCGCGTGCTAATAAAAGGAAATGTTTTGACAGATTAAGTATTATTAAAACTAGCAGGCTTCCATCCGCATGAAGCTAAGATGAGACAAAATGATATTTCCTAGATCATGGTCATTGTAATAAGATTGTTATAAACAAGAATATCCTACTCACATATAAGGCTTATGTTTCTCGATAGCTTAAAAGAGAATTATATTCTTAAATGAATAAGACTATGAACTACTAAACCTTTATAAAAATAAGAAACTTGAATACGGGAAATTAGGCAAACTTGAACATTGGAAATTAGGCAAACTTGAACATTGGAAAAGAAGGTTGCTACTTGATTTTACAAAGAGAAGTAATTGATTTACTTTAAAAAGATAATCACTCTATTGTTATATACTACGGGTATTGTGTGACCTTTGTGAAAGTAACATATCTTTAAAGAGTTATTGTATAAAGTACTTTGGGGATAAAAACCCGATCTCATTAATCATATAGTAGAAAGTACCTTATGTGTGAATAACTTGATTGTATTGGTTTGTGATAGCCTTGTAATACCTTCGTGTTGATTTGATAAGTAATCATATTAGGATGCTACGTGTGTTAGTATTCGTGATGTTTGTATAAAGGGTTTTCCTCGATTGTGCTTTATGTTGTTTAAACGATAAACCGTTATGTTGGTATTATACCACTCACCGTGTTTCCGGGGTTAAGCCGCCTCCGACGCGGGTAGACTCAGCGCCTGCAGGACCATGATTCGAGAATACCTCACGCGGGTCCCGGGCCTGCGCGAGCTACGAGAGTTCCAGTGTTAGCGGCCTTTATGGTCACGCGTCTATGCGCTACGCGATCGCGAGTCCGTGACGACGCCGGAGTAGCTACCTCGACGCGGGTTATACCTCACGCGGCCTACGATTGGCCTACGCGAGTCGCGGAGTTCCAGGCTAGACGCGACATTTGATATTGCGGGCGGCGACCAGCCTTTGATCATGTGACGGTCAGACAGATATCATGATACGCTTTATGACCTTGTTAGTACGCTGGTGTTAGTAGTCGGCCATGCCTTCGCATTTACCCCGCATCGCTTTATTTGGACACAGTGGACCTGCTCATGTGCATTTCTTGGTGCTTTTCTATCATCGATCGCGGCATGGCGGAAGGTATTCCACGCATGATTGATGTTGGGCGTGAGACCCATTGTTATATCGAGTGATGACTTTGAGGCGTGAGTCCTCGACTAGACATGATCGCTTATTTATCGCGAATCGTAGTTTGGTTATCATACATGTCTCCCGCTTATAGACTACTATGATTTCATTTACGATCTTCATGTTTCACATACTTGGTACTGCATCGACCTCCTTCGGGGCCGCGTCATGCCGCAGTAAAGGTACACCCGCCGTTGATCCTCGCCTAGGGTCACAGTCAGCGTTGGGAAGCTCCGTTCCTCCGAGGCTTATTGGTATAGTCCCCGCTGATTGTAGGTGCTTACATTCAGGTATGACGGCCCCGCCCCGCCGTTGTTGTCATATCATTCTTAGGTCCGTAGTAATCGCATGGGGCAGAGTGGTAGAAAGGGATGTAACTGTTCAAATTGTTATTTATATATACTGACGGTAACCGTTTTTGGTTAGCCTGTCTTCTTATTTCACAGTCTTATTACATTGGTTTCATGTATTGTCTTTATGTTCCGCTGATTACTCTGATGTTGTAGCACTAGGGTGCCCGGGGTAAGGCACCAGTCACGGGCCCCGGAACGGGTCGTGACATTTATGGCTACATTTAAAACATACAATCCATCCACAAGCGGTGCATTTCCACAAATAAAACCATTATAAGATAAAACATAACTTCTATTGGTAATAAATGAGGAAAGCTCCTCAATGTCTAACATAGGGACATAAATAATATTCCTCGTTAACGAGGGAACAAAATAACAATTATTGAGCTATAAACAAAAGCCTGAAGGTAAATTGTCACGACCCGACCTCGGGCCCGTGACTGGTGCCTTACCCCGGGCACCCTAGTGATACAACATCAGAGAAAATCAGCGGAAATAAAAACTTAAGCATATGAAAAGAAACAAAGCAACCAAAACGGTCACCTTTCGTATATAAACATAAAACCCAACAATTATATCCTTTACAAACCCCGCCACAACAAGATGCTGCACTCTAAGAATGTAACGACAATTATGACGGGACAGGGCCCCGCCATACCCCTGAATGTACAAGCACCTACAATGACAGGGGACTATACCAAAAGATAAGCCTCCAGAGAAACGGAGCTTCCCAAACGCTGAACTGCGATCCTAAGAGCGAGGATCAACAATCGCGTATTCTACTCATGCAGATGAACGCACTTCGGCGAGGTCAAGACGACAGTACCAAGTATGTGAAATCGGAAATATCAGAATGAAATCATAACAGTTTATATAAAACATGAGACATGTATGATAACCAAACTACAGTTTACAACATAAAAGTAGTCATGTCAAGTCAGGGACTCACTCCCTCAAAGTCATCCCTCATGCCCGTGGAACTCCTTCCTCACTGCCAGCCTAGGTATAAATCGATGATACGTATAACATGTCTCGCCCATCCCACGGGACTCGGCGTGAATCGTGTGGAATACATGTCTCGGCCCATCCCATGGGACTCGAGGAAAAATCGGGTGAAATACATGTCTCGGCCCATCCCATGGGACTCGAGGAAAAATCGGGTGGAATACATGTCTCGGCCCATCCCATGGGACTCGAGGAAAAATCGGGTGGAATACATGTCTCGGCCCATCCCATGGGACTCGAGGAAAAATCGTCCATAACTTTTAAACCCTCTTTTAAGACAGATTAGACAATACCATGCCTTCATTTTAAACCAACACACTTTCCCTTATTAAAGTCAGGTAACAACATTCTTTTCCAAAAGTTCAAGTTGCATAATTTCAAATACTCAAGTCTCTTATTTTCGAAAGATTTCATAGTTCATAGTCTTAATCACTTTATAACGTAATCTCTTTTTAAAACAATTTGAGTAACATATGCCTATGTGTGAGTAGGTTATTCTTGTTTATAACAATCTTATTAAAGCAGCCATGATCTAAGAAATGTAATACAATTTTGTCTTATCTTAGCTTCTATGCAGATGGAGGTTTCTACTGGTTTTAATATAATTAATTATTTGTCAATACATTTTCCTTTATTAACGCTGCAGTGGTTTGTTCGATACTTATTCTCATTTCTGAAATAGTAAAACATTATTCTTTAAAAACCAAGTACTCATTACTCACGAATGAGGTTTCACAACTTTTTAACAAAATTCATACCAAGCCAATTAAGTCAAGTCTCTTATCTTTCAAGATCAAGTCTCTTAACTTCTAAAATCAATAAACCATTCTTTTACCTACATAAAGTCGTTATAACTAACTTCCCATAAAGCTATTATAACACTTTATGTTTTAAACCGACCAAAACTCGTTTAGCACACGTACGTCTACCGTACTACATAGTTCACAACAATCATGCTAGAAAGGATAGGAAGAGGTTCACATACCTCGCGACGATTATCGACAATTAGCAAATAGCTCCAAAGCATCAGAATCTCGCTAGCCTTTTCCACCCTTCCAAGAGAATACGCTACTCGTAGTATTTCAACCTATAAAGGCCACAAAACGCCTATCAACCTCCGATCTCTTCGTAGAATATTTCCAAGTACAAGGTTCCTTATTCTACGGAAAATTCGGCAAAGACCTCCCCGCAACCACAAAAATCTCCTCCTCTATCAAGGTCCGCTACCAAGCCAACAACTCGAGCGGGTTACACGCCTAACCTGACGTGTACAACACCGCCCCACTATAATACTACAAGTCATCAGAATACATCCAATGTAAATACATTCAATTCTATCAATCTTCTATCCTCATATAATATACTCAAGTATAACTACTACAACATGTAATATCCAATTACAATAGGGGGACATAGATCATTACCTCGATAAGCCCAAAATTATCCAAGATTATAAGTCGATCCTGAGCAACGTTTAGCTCCAACTCCTTACGCTCCAACCCGCTCCAAGCGACCCTTAGAAGTTTCTAAAAAACTTCTCTTAACACTTCAACCAAGCTATGAAGATTTTTCTAGGGTTTCATTTTACGACTATTGAAATAAAGTAGTATTTCCGGGCTTCTAGTATTGAAATAACTTTGGAATACAACTAGGGATACTAGGCTAAGGTATTTGGGATTATATAATAATACTTAGAGTATTTTCTACACAAGTGGGGGAGGGGGACGAAAACAAGGCTAAAGGGAGAGAGTATTTGCTTTGGAAAGTCTTCAAGTGTGGGATGAAATTACTCTTGCACTAAGGGGGTATTTATAGAGAATTCAAGGGTCAAGATCTAGTCAAGTGTGTGGTCAAGATTGGGCCATGTGTGTGTGGGTCCCACCACACCACATGGCCAACGAATTTGGCTCCAAGTGTCATGGCCATTTCGGCCCACATGGCCACTCAAGGGGGGTGACACGTGTCGCCCCCTTACTCGTCCAAAATATTTCGTCTTCCGAAAATTTCCAAAATACCAAAAATCTCAAAAACAAAGTGGGCCCCACAAAACCGTAAATTTCTCCCGTGGGTCCCACGTGACCATTTCCGAAAATAAAATCTCATAATTCTAATATAATCCAAGAAGTCCAAATACCAAATCTGGGAATCCAATTCCCATTAACGAACCTTTTTCCTTCACAAAACCCGGAAACTTTTCCGTCGTAAAATCACATCTTTCTTTCTTTCCAAAATTTCTGTCGTATTCTCGTACGTACGTCCTCACATACATACCCTGGAACTACGGGGTATAACATAAATCTAGTCTATAAGTCCTCGTGTTCATCATCAAATCTTGCTCCGTTTCCAACGCGTAGATCTACTTTCCAAGGTCCAACCTTTCTGCTGTCAATTAGCCCCTGCACATTGTTACAAATGTGTGAGCCACAAACGGTATTTAATACCCAACAATGAGAATTAGCTATAGACATATTTATTTCAATAACAAACATACCTTGTCCAGCAGGGCCTGAAACACCTTGTGCTTTGTCCCCCCTGGGGCTGTACATTCCTTCTTACAATGCCCATTTCTCTTGCAATTAAGGCAAACATCAGCAGCTACTTTGGCCTTCTTTTGAACAACTCTTTGAGACTTCACATTTGTGGGTTCGGCAGCAACTGCCTTACTATTCTTCTTCTGCACACTCTTACCCTTAGGCTTGAACTTGCTAGATGAGCCCACCATGAGCACAACTTTGCCTTTGGAGGTAGACGATTCGAAGGTCTTTAACATATTATGAAGCTTTGGGAGATTCACTTTGGTTCCATTCATGTTGTAATTTACAATAAAGTTCTCAAATGAAACAGGAAGCGAATTCAAGATTAGGTTGACAGAAACTGTTAGGGGCAACTTCATTCCAATCGACGCTAAGCTTTCTATTAACCCAATCATCTTCAAAACACGTTGTGACACCTGGCCCCCTTCGTTCAGGTTACACTTAAAGAGATCTCTCAACAGTTCATACTCCATTATCTCAGACTGTGAGTCATAGAGACTCTTCAAGTGTTCTAGCATCTCGTTAGAGCCCATATTTTCATGTTGTCTCTGTAACTCAAGAGTCATAGAAGATAACATGACACATTGTGTCGCAATAGCATCATTAAGATATTTCTGATAGGCTTCCTTGTCAAACAGGGCATACGCTTCAGAATCTTCAGCAGAGACTGTAGGGAGTGATGTATCTAATATATACCCAATCTTTTCTAATCGCATCACCAAACGCAAATTTCTTAACCAGTCAGGAAAATTGGCTCCATTCAGCTTGTTTGTTTCAACCAACATTTTAAGTGACAAATTCGACATTATAACTGAAGAAAAGATAAACTTGAAATTAACATTCTAACATAATTTCTATTGAACACATTCGTTAACTAATTTACATGGTCTTTAGTTTAAATTAACTCCCACTATTTTAGCATACTCTTTTACCCCATGAAAGAATACAGACTCATATCAAATACAGTCATAATGGGCCAAGATCCAGACTCATGTTGTCTCCGCGTTTGCTGAGGCTGATAACTTCAACAACATGATCCGGTAGGTCTCTAAACTAATTTCAAATAATTTGCAACTCTTGGTTGACCGAATGTTCTAACTAATACGATCTGCGTTTCTCGGCTGTCCGACACTGGGGTGCCAAGACAGGCTAGCAAGTCAACCCCGTTATGCGACTGCAATTATATATCTAAGTGAGTTTTGCCTTCATCGAGCAAACACTGGGGTGTAAATACTCACGCAAGTTTATCACTTACTACGATATTTATATGCATCTATGAAAGGGTCTGAGTCCTCGTAGACTTAGAGCAAATGGTGGGGCATAAATACTCATCTCGCCGAAAAGGATTTTGCACCACAATCAATTTCAACGGACGACACGTTCATTTTAAATGAGACTTGTATTAAATTTTGGGGAACATTTTAATTCAAGGTTTTATTCAAGATCAACTATTACATGTTTCAAACATTACTCAAAGCATTTAAACATGTATTTGGGCGCCGCCTACCCAAGCATGCTTGTCTAAACTGATTTTGGACGCCGCCTATCCAAGCATGATTGCGGACTCTGAACTAGTTTTGGACGCCGTCTATCCAAGCATGATTGCAGACTCTAAACTTAGTAAGGTAAATGACAATCATGTAGCACGTAAACAGTACACCAACATACTGTGTAATAATAATCATGGATTAAACTTTGAAAAACTGAGATTTTGTAGTGTTTCTGAACCTGTACTTGAACTAGTTGATGCCTGACATCTTATGGTAATAGCAACTCTAGTCAGGAGAATTGTATTGTCAATCCCTTGATTCTAGTCTGGTTCCCTTCTCTTGATGGCCATGTGCTCCGATTTGGTATTTGAAATTTATCAACATTGATCAATCTTTTAGCGGGAACTCGTGAAAGGATGTAAATTGAATTGTGTAGGGATTTGTTGAGTCTAAAACACACAAGTAAGACACAACGAAAGTTTAAAATTTTGTTAACTTACTTGCCCCAACAAAGTCATCTGGTATTATTACGTTACAATTGAAACCTGTAAAGACATGAGAAACAAACTTACAGTTGATATTCTTAAGTCTCTACTAAAAGGTGCACACACGACTATCTCCTCGGGTGCAAGCCTTCACTATGGTATACTCCTCTGTCAGGAAAGTCAGGAAATCTTGGCAGAGGTTTAAGAATATTTTAATTCCTGAACTCTAAGTTCAGAAAGTAAGAGTTTAGTTTATGATTCTAGTAAGAACTCAACCAACCTAAAATTATGGGTTAAGTGCTAAATATATAGGGGAGATTATGATACAAATCAGACTGTGATTAGACTTAAAAACCTGATCCAAATTCGAGTTGTAGTGGGCTAGTCAGACTGGGCCCACCGCCGTATCAGCGCCGCGGTGCCTCCCATGGTTTTCCAATATTTCTGCATGTTTTAATTTTGATTAAATCCAAAATATAATTTTGACTTAATTAAATAATTTCCATCAAATAGAAATTATCACATAATTTATTATTGATGAAAATATCTCGATTCTAAATCGAATATTTTATACTCTCTCCATATATCCTTAGACCGAAAAGACAATCGACTTAGTGTGACCCTTTAGGCCTCCACACATCAACACTTAATAAAATTAAGGTTCACACAGAACTCTTAGACTGTGACATATGATGAACTCAATATGTGAAGTACGTTTACAACACACTCGATCAAGCTTAGGATTTGCCAAGTGTCTATCCAAATGACTTGATCACTTTATCTCATCTATATTAGTCGACAACTAGATCATAACTTAAATATGTCTCTTGCATTGACCAATGACTTGGTCGACCTAATATCACTGAGAAGCTGAGTGTTCTCTCGAATATCTAATCGAGGAATGAATCATATTCTTGGCTCAACTACCACCTTAGTCTGTATCGTAATGTACCCAATTCAAGTCATGTCTTATCCTTTAAGGAACTTAAACTTAGGACATGATCAAAGTACATTACTCTACAAACCAGGTGCATATTGACCTCAAGTCAAATGACCTATATATCCTACATGCTGATAATACTATAGACATGTATAACAAATAGTTTATCAGCAGGGCATGCCAATACCCTTTAAGAGTATCCATGTGTCCATAACTAGTAACAATTACTAGTAGTAAGTGAGACATACTACATTCTCTAAGAATGTAATGCAAACCACATGTCGACTTATAATATATCATTGATATTCATTCTTAATAATCATCAGTCGAGACTACTTTAAGAACTACGCTCTATCATTAATATCTCACACTATCAATGACAACGTTTAGCTAAAGGGATGTACATTAATGAATAAAACAAACAATCAAATTATAATTCAGTAATTGCAAATGCCATAAAATATTAATATCATTAATAATACGAATGTGTTTAAGTACATCTGTCCCTAAAATGATTATGTCTAGGACATATATACTTTCAAATTGTACCTGCAAAATCAAAAGCCATGTTAGGAAAATAATTTGTTATTGCGTTCCCTTACCTTAGTACACAACCAATGTTAATGTGACCATTTCTTCTCCAATGATTTATAGCATCTACTTTCATGTTAATGGTCCAAGGTATTTCCCAAATGCCATCTAACACTTTCTGCATTGTAAGTGAATCAATTTTAATCTTTAAAGGCGTCATCGGCTGCTCACTCAAAACTCAATCCCCTGTTGTATTGCTTTAGCCTCAGCACATAAACTAGTAGTATCTGGGATTTGATTGGCATATGCATACACAAACTCTCATGTGTGATTCCTTATGCAGAAGGCAATAGAACTAAGGCCAGGGTTACATTTATACCATTCTTCTTCTAGAAATTTCCATTGCACTAGCTTGCATAATACTTGTGGCCTATACTCCTCCAAATATTTGACCATTTCTAGCCATGAAATACGAATATTCTGCATCCAAGGATACCTGAAATTTACCAACTAGAAAATGTTTCTACTGATTTCATGTATCACTCTACCCCTTGCTGCATAAATACTATAATTGCTCATTCAACTCCTTTAATTCAACCAATGACATCCAGTATGGTGAAATAGAAATAGGATGAGGGCCCGACTCCAAGTCAATATAAAACTCAATATCACGATCGGGTAGAAGACCTTGTAGGTGGATAAAAAAAACCTCAAAAACTCACTCACAAATAGATGAACCTTAAGAAACGATATCACCTTCATTAGAGAGTGACTAAGAGCACCTCTCTACTCTAGGAATCCATAACATAGCTAACTTAACTGTCTTGGAATGATAATCCAAAATGACATGGTAAGGAGATATCAAATCTTTTTTTTAAATCACGATCAATAGGGTATGACCCCACTGATTTTTATTTTATTATTAATAATAAAAAGAATAAAGTGTCCAACAGAATAGAAGTAAAAACAAAAAAATAAAGGAAAGAATAGTCTAGAACTGTAAAAGAGGAAAGTGTTCTAAATATCTCTTCTTATTTCCCCATTTTCTTTTCATGAAAAAGTGTCGATCTCCCTAATTTGTTGCTTGTTGTTAGTCGGCTCCATCTCTAATATCAACTGATTTATTCCGGCAGAAGAGGTCATTGCAAGAATCAAAACAACATCTTATAGAGTTCTCTATAATTTTATCCCCTCTTGTAATGACACCATTTGAGTGACCACCCCTCCCCTCCCTCTCTTCTTGTTTACATTACGTTGAGGCTTGAGATACCTCAACGACTGATTGTAGCCACTTTCTTTTCGTTATTAGTAATAATATTTGCATTTACCTAAAAAAAAAAAAAAAAAAAACTGATTTATTCCATTGCTTGTTTCCACCGCTAATTTGTGTTTGTTGTTGCTTTTCAGGTCCAATTTGTTGTCGATCTGGGTATCACTGCAGTTCATTGATGTATGCTTCAACTCGTGGTCATGCACATTGTTAAATATATTGGGTAAGCCCAATTTGGTGCGATCAATGAAGCAGTTCGATGAATAAGCAATGGGCAGTGGCACCCTTCCCTTGTATATTTGATAAATATTAGACTTAGATTTGTACCTTAATTAGTAGTGTAATATTACCATAATTGTAAAGTTAGTCTTCAAATAGAATAGAGATTTATAGGTAGAATAGGTAGAGGATCTTCCTAGTGTAACTTGTATATATATGTCTTTCATTAATAAGAATAATCAAGGGATTAATTATTTCATGGTATCAAGAGTCTAGGTTCTTCTCCTTGTTTCCGCTTCCCACTTTGTTTCTTGAAAACCGTGACCTTTCTCCGAATCTTGTTGTTCTAAAATCCGAGCCTCTTTTTCTTCCAATAACATCCCTCATCACAAATTCCTTTCTCCGAATCTTGTTGTTCTATTCACCATGACTGATAAGAACACTTTTCATCCTTCCCACACCATTTCTAACATCAAGAGTGTTCTTCCTATCGTTCTTGATCTATAGAACGTCCAATATGGAACGTGGGCAGAATTATTCAAGAGTCATGCTATGACACATAAAGTTCTTCACCATATCATCCTTCCCACTACTCTTACGGGGGGTGATATGATGTCTACGTCTACAATGATTGTGCCCACCAAAACAGTAGATCCAGACTTATGGGTCATGCTTGATACCAAGGTTCTCTAGTGGATTTATGCCACTATCTCCTTGGATCTTTACAGACGATTATGGAACCCAACTCCACAGCTATGGCGGCATGGAATCGATTGTGTGACATCTTCCAAGATAACAGTCATTCTCGCATTGTTATCCTTAAGCAGAAATTTTCTCAAGTTGCTATGATGAATTTTCCAAACTTTTCTTCTTATTGCAAACGCCTCAAGGACTTGACAGACCAACTTCGCAACGTGGGTTCTACTGTTTCTAATAGTCGTCTAGTTCTTCAGATGGTTGCCGGTATATCTGAGGCCTATACAGGGGTTGCTTCGATTATTCATCAAATTAACCCCCTGCCGAAGTTCTATCAAGCCCGCTTCATGCTCACTTTGGAAGAAGCAGGTTTGGCTAAAAGGGCATCACTCGGAGCAAGCCCATTCGTCATGATGACTGCTTCCAATTTTTCTCCTTCCAATACAGCCAACGTGACCTAAAATAACAACAATGGGGGTGGTAAGAAGGGCCAAAATCAGAAGAATAATGGCAAGAATCGCGGCGGCAACAACGGGGGCAACCGTCAACAAAGAAGAATATTCGGGGCCCACGAGCAGTGGTCCTAACCGCACAACACCGCGACTCAAGATTACAACAGAGCGACGCCGCCTCAAGACGCGTGGCGTCGTGGACCGCCTTTCTTCCCATGTCGACTCGTGGTTGGACCAGATAAGCAACCCCAATGCCTAGTATACTGACTCGCTTCTCGCCCACCACGTAATGGGCCCCACTCAGACTGACATTGAAGCTGCAATGCACACGCTTGACTTGACTCAATCGGACCCTAATTGGTACATGGACACATGTGTCACTACCTACATGACATCCGACCAAGGTACTTTCTCGTCTTATTCCAATTTGAGCAGTAATCGTGGTATAATTGTTGGTAATGACAGTTCTATTCCAATTAAGGGTTATGGTAATAAAACTTTGTCCCCTCTTCATCCACCACTTGTCCTGAAAAATACCCTTCATGCCCCAAAATTGATTAAAAATTTGGTGTATGTCCGTAAATTCACCACTGATAATTGAGTTTCTATTGATTTTGATCCATTTGGGTTTTTTGTGAAGGATTTCAAGACGGGGAGTCCTCTCATGAGGTGTGACAGTAGGGGGGATATTTATCCAATCACACCAAGTATCAGCATCTCGTGTCAAGTCATGCTTTCCACTTTTGCAGCTCTTGCTCAATCCTTGTGGCATGCTCGTCTAGGTCATCCGGGGTCGTCTATTTTATCTTCTTTAGATTGACATAAGTTTATTTGATGTAAGGGTACGCGTAGTACTCCACTTTGTCAATCATGTGCTTTAGGAAAAATTATTAAGTTACCATTTGTAGATTCGAATTCTAATACTTTAATGCCATTTGACATTATTCATAGTGATTTATGGACAACTCCGGTTCTCAGTTCTATGGGTCATCGATATTATGTTTTATTCTTGGATGATTACTCTAAATTTTTATGGACGTTTCCAATTGCGAAAAAATCACAAGTTTTTTCCATTTTTGTAAAATTTAGAGCTTTCATAAGAACCAAATTCGAACGGGAAATAAAGAACATACAATGTGATAATGGTAAAGAGTATGACAATGGGGAGTTTAGGGAGTTTTGTGCTCAAAATGGGATAAATTTTCATTTTTCTTGTCCTCATACGTCTTCACAAAATGAGAAAGTTGAACTAAAAATTCGTACCAGTAATAACATTATCCGAACTTTATTGATTCATTCTTCCGTCCCTCCATTGTTTTGGCATCATGTGCTACAAATGACTACCAATCTACTTATATTCTTGCCTCTAAAGATTTGACATATTCCTCCTCTCTTCAAGTTTTATACAAAAAGACTCATTCATATTCTCATCTTAGTGTCTTTGGCTTCATATGTTATCCATTGTTTCCATCCATCACAAATAACAAACTTCAGGCACGTTCTACCCCGTGTGTGTTTTTGGGTTATCCATCAAATCACCGTGGTTATAAATGCTTTGATTTATCCTCTAAACGAATAATCATTAGTCGTCATGTTCTCTTTGATGAATTCTAATTTCCATTTTCTAAAGTAAAAAAACCCGTGCCTAGTTCTTATGATTTTTTGGATGATGATATCTCCCCCCTATGTTCTCCGCCATTTTTTAGATTTTTCAGAAAATACGTCATCCGCGCCGCGGCCCTTAGGGGAGGCGCCGCGACGCCTGCCTTCCAAGGAATAAATAAATTCAATGCCGCTGCCGATCTGTAGCTTCGGGAGGCGCCGCGGTGCCAAAACTTCAGAGAGTTTCTAGCCATGACTTAGCGTCGCGACGCCTTTGACGCAAATTTCCGAAACTTCTCAAAATTCCCAAAATTCACCCAATCCATCCCAGAGTCATGATCCAATCACTCGCAGTCAATGGGGTATTTTTAAACCAAAAAGACATTTTAATTTGAATTCTAATGTTCTTAAATCACCCTTACCCCGTAATTCTGTGTCTGCCTTAAATGACCCTAATTAAAAAATTATCATGACCGATGAATATAATACTCTTATTGATAATAAGACGTGAGAGTTGGTACCCCGTCCATCTGGTGTTAATATTATTCAGTTAATGTGGATTTTTGCTCATAAAGAGAATTCTAATGGTTTATTTGCAAGGCATAAGACTCGTCTTGTAGGTTATGGTAAGACTCAGTAGGTTGGTGTGGATTGTGGTGAAACATTTAGCCCAGTGGTCAAGCCGGCTACCATTCACACCGTGCTCAGCTTAGCTCTTTCGAAATCATGGTCCATTCATCATCTAGATGTGAAACACGCTTTCCTACATAGTAATCTCAAGGAACAGTGTATATGCATCAACCCTTGGGGTTTAGGGATACTCGATATCCTAATCATGTTTGTTTGTTGAAGAAGTCCTTGTATGGGCTCCACGAGCTTGGTATAAGAGGTTTGTTGATTATGTTTCGACTATGAGGTTTTCTCACAGCAGGTCTGATAATTCATTATTCATATATCATCACGGTTCTTCGATGGATTATATTCTATTGTATGTTGATGATATTTCTTGATTGCCTTTTCTGATGCTTTGCGAAAGTCTATTATGACAATGCTCAGTTCTGAGTTTGCCATTAAGGACTTGGGCCCATTGAGTTACTTTTTGAGGATTGTTGTAACCCGTCATGCAAGTGGATTGTTCTTATCGCATAGGAAGTATGCATCAGAGATCATTGAGAGGGCTGAGATGTCATCTTGTAAGTCCACTTCTACTCCGGTTGATACTAAACCCAAGTTGGGTGCTGCAGCTGGCTCTCCCTATGCAGATCCGACTCGCTATCGTAGTCTTGCAGGCGCCCTTCAGTATCTGACGTTCACGCGACCTGATATTACATATGCCGTACAACAAATGTGTTTGTTTATGCACGAATTTCCAGATCCTGGGCCGAATTTCAGAAGGGTAAAAGGGTCTGAAATGCAGTTTTTCTTAGATATAAAACCCTGAAACCCTCACATTATTGAGATTATACTTTGGAGAGACAAGAAAGGAGGCAAAGCTACAATTGGAGACTTCGAATTGTTCAAGTTCTTTTCTTTCCTTTATTTTAATTTCAGTTGATGTTGGATTTTGTATTAGTTCTTAGCATGACAATGTCTAGGAGCTAATCTCTTTATTAGGGTTTTCAGTCGAATCAATTGAAACTCTTTTCATACAGTTAATGCATAGTTAATGGTTTCTTCTTCAGCATATTAAGATCTATTCAATATTGTATTGATTGCTTGATAATTAACTGTCCATTAATTATATAACTTATATGATTTCGAATCGAGATCCGAGAGGGGATATTTGAATATGATGTAATTGTTTAGACAGAGGTTAAAATTACGGACGAAAGTACTCCGATACTTGTATAGTATTTAAGGTTATTGTACTTAATCCTCATGTGTGGTAAAATCTATCATAGAAATATAGAAGGTTTCTGCACAAGGTTGAGTTTTTATATATCCTAACCGGAATATAGAACAGATTAGTTAACCTGCTATCTTAATAAGAAGAAGAATCATTAGTATTGCATTAACAAGTGAAAGAGTGAATAATTGAGGAGATTGAAAACCCTAATTCCCATCATAACTGTTTTAACCCCAAAGTAGTATCATCCTTAGATTATTTTCTGCACTTTACTTTGTTTTAATTCTTAGTTATAATTCTCAAACAAAAGAACGTTAACCAAATAGGTACCATAGACTAGATATTCGGTACTTGACAAACCAGTCTTTGTGGATGATAACTCGGTCTTACAGATCTTTATTACTTTAGCGATACGTACACTTGCGTAAGCATAGAGAAATATCGCAACAAGTTTTTGGCGCCGTTGCCGGGGACTGGCTGTCACGACCCGACCTCGGGCCCGCAACTGGTGCTTTACCCGGGCACCCTACTAGGTATACATCAGAGAAAAAATCAGCGGAATAAACTCATAGACATGGAACAGTGTAAAATAAGAAACAGACTAACCGAGAAGGTCGCCTTTCAACATATATATTGTTATACCCCGTAGTTCCAGGGTATGTATGCGAGGACGTACGTACGAGAATACGACAGAAAGATGGGAAAGGAAGAAAGAGGTGATTTTTCCACGGAAAAGTTTCCGGTTTTTGTGAAGGAAAAAGGTTCGTTAATGGGAATTGGATTCCCAGATTTGGTATTCGGACTTCCTGGAATATTAGAGAATTATGGAATTTTATTTTCGGAAATGGTCACGTGGGCCCACGAGAAATTTACGGTTTTGTGGGCCCGCTTTGTTTTTGAGATTTAGATTTTGGATATTTTCTAAGACGAAATATTCGATGACCGGGGCGACACGTGTCACCCCACGTGGCACCTCGCCGATTTTACCTTTGGCACAACACCCATTGAGTCGTTTCGACGAAACGCTTACAGAGCTTGCGGCGGAAAATTCCGGCTATGTCGCTTTGTATTTTTGGATTTTTCCGAGCGACGGAACATTTTGGACCAACGAGAGCGACTTGGCACCCTCTCATCAGCGGGCATGATGCATGGGACGATTGGGAGATAGGGTTGGGCAAGATATTTGTGTAGATATTTGTGAGGTTTTAAGGAGTAGGCTCAGGGTGCACTTGGCTTGATCTTCGCCTTACACTGTGTAGCACTTGGCTAGATCTTGCCATTGTTGGCCTTTGGCTTTGCTATAAATACCCTCCTCGTGAAGACTTATTCATTCACTCCTCACTTTGTCTAAGTCTTGAAAGCCTCTCCTCCTCTTGTCGCTCTCGTCCAACTCCCCACCACCTGTGAGGCCTTGAGCCGAGAGTTCCTCTCCTTGTCAAGGCCCTTTGGCCGAGAAACCCCCTATCTTGGAGTGTTTTCGAGGTACTCCCTTGGTAGAAAGTTGTCTTCCAAGTATTGTTATAATGCCCAAAATACCTTAGCCTTGTACCTTGTAGTATTCCAAAGATACCTCTATACGTAGAGCCCGAAAATACTACCTTTTGTCCCTTTGGTCTCAAACCGAAACCCTAAGGAAATCTTCATTGTTTGATTGAAGTATTTAGGTAGAAGTTGGTTAGAACTTCTAAGGGTTGTTCGAGCGGGATGGAGCACCGGAGTTGGAGCTAATCGTTGCTAAGGATCGACATTTAACTTGGATAATTATGGGCTTATCGAGGTAATTATCTTGTCCCTCTATTTGTAATTGGAAATTACATGTTGTTGAATATATAGTTGAAGTATACTATATATAGAACTAAGATTAGTACTGCGGCAATGTCTTTTGACTTAAGACTTAAGAATAAATAAAAGATCTGAACTGTATTTACATAGATGTATTGCGAGTAGACTTGTGTCAGACATCGAGTAGAGTTGTACACGTCAGGTTAGGCGTGTAAACCCTGGTTGGCTTGGTAGCCGCCTCGATAGAGAGGAGTTTTACGCTGTTTGCGGGAGAGTCGCGAATTTTACGTAGAGAAATGGAACCTTGTGTTTTGAGGTTAATAGACGCGTTGTGGCCTTTTTAGGTGAAAGTACTAAGAGTAGCGATTCGCTGGCGAGGAGTGGAAAGGGCTAGTGCGGTTGTAGTACTTGGAGCATTTTGCTTATTGTCGATACTCGTCGCGAGGTATGTGAACCTCTTCCTATCTGCTCGCATAATATGTGTGTAACTATGTAGTGCGGTAGACGCATACGTGTTTAATGTATTTGATTGGTTTGAAACATAAAGTGTTATAACGGCTTTATGGGAAGTTGGTTATAATGACTTTATGTAGGTAAGAAAATACTTTGTGGTTTTAAATAGTTTATCAAGTTGGAAGTTAAGAGACTTGATCTTATAAGATAAGAGACTTAACTTATTTGTTTTAATGTGGATGTTGTGTGAAACCTCATTCGTGAGTAATGAGTACTTGGTTTTAAAGGGATAATGTTTTACCGATTTGGGAATCGAATGTGTATCGACAGCATCACTGCAGCGTTAATAAAGGAAAATGTATTGAATAATGATGTGTTGTATTAAAACCAAGAAACCTCCATCCGCATAGAAGCTAAGATGAGACAAAATGATATTACATTTTCTAGATCATGGTCTGTAATAAGATCGTTATAAACAAGAATAAACTACTCACATATATGACATATGTTACTCAATTGTTCTAAAAAGGAATCAAGTGATTAAGTTTGGGAACTATGAAACCATTTGAAAATGAGAAGCTTGAGTAATTGAAACTAGGCAAACTGGAACTTAGGAAAAGAATGTTGTTACTTGATTTTGAAAAGGAAGGTGGGTTGGTCATTCTAATACTACGTATCGGGTGACTTTTATAAAAGTAATGGATCTCTTTTAAAAGAACTTAACGATGTAGTACTTTGGGGTTAAAACCCGGACTTTGGCATAAAATGAAAGTACTTTGAGTTGTGAAACTTGCCTATGCTTGTTGTTGTGAAACTTGCCTATGCTTGTTGTTGTGAAACTTGCCTATGCTTGTGATGATAGCCTTTATTGTACAAGCGTTGTGTTTCTGTGTTACCGCGTCTCTCGATAGAGGGTCGGTTGACTGGTTGAGAACTTATCGACGTCGCAGCGACGAGAAATTCCACGCACGCGTTCTGTTGATAGTATTATTGTTGTTAATCGTTTTGGACATACTGACACGATGCGTAGCGCACGGGTATGCTTCCATTTTGGTTGAGGTCTTGTGGTTAATCGCTTTGGATATACTGACACGATGCGTAGCGCACGGGTATGTTTCCATTTTGATTATCGCCTTGTGATTTCCTTTTGGACATACTGACACGATGCGTAGCGCACGGGTATGCGTCCATTTGGAATGCTGTCCTATTGTTTCCCTTTGGACATACTGACACGATGCGTAGCGCACGGGTATGCGTCCATTTGGAATGTTGTCTTATTGTTTCCCTTTGGACATACTGACACGATGCGTAGCGCACGGGTATGCTTCCATTTGGATTGCTGTCTTGTTGTTATCATATCATCGACTGCCGGCAGTGAGGAAGGTATTCCACGGGCATGATTGATGTTGTGGGCGTGAGACCCTGACTTGATATAATCATTATATGTTGTATCGTAGTTTGGCTATCATACATGTCTCTCGCTTTGTATAAGCGTTATGATTTCATTCTGATATTATGCTTTCACATACTTAGTACTGTCATCGACCTCGGGCCCGAAGCTGCGTTCATGCCGCAGGTAGAGGTACATCGGCCGTGGATCCTCGCCATAGGATCACGATTCAGACGTTGGGAAGCTCCGCTTTCTCCGAGGCTTATCTTTTGTATGTGTTCCTCGAGTTGTAGGTTCTTGTACTGATCGGTATGGCGGGCCCTGTCCGTCATTGTCATGTAAATCTTAGAGGTCCGTAATCGCTGTGGGCGGGTGTAAAAGGATTAAACTGCTCGTGTTTTATGTATATACCAAGGCAAATCGCTTTTGGTTGACTTGTTTATTTATTATATCTCTTGTTTAATGACTCATGTTTTATGTTCCTTGATTTTCTCGATGTATGTATCACTAGGGTGCTCGGTAAGGCACGATCCACGCCCGATTTTCGGGTGTGACATAGTGGTATCGAGCGATTAATCCTCGGAAAGTGTCTACAGACCGTGTCTACAGTAGTCTTGATTATCGGTGTGTTGCGCACTACATCTATAATCAGGAGGCTATAAGACATTTAGGATTGGTTTCCATTTATTCTCATTCTGAGATCGTGCCTTAGAGATGTGTTGTGAGTTGGACCCCTCTGACGTATCTCTTTTTACCAGTTATGCATACGCGCAAGGCAACCAGAGCCCGGCAAGGCAGCGAGGGAGCTAGTGAGATCTGAGATACGAGGAGTTCGAGGCGCAGCCCGCCAAGACTGAGGCAGGCTTCCGACGGCGAAGCGCGACGCCGCCAAAGACCAAGAGAGTTTAAAGCCGCAGCGATGGCTGCCGAGACTACAAGCACGAGCCTCGGTCCCACACCGAGCAGGAGACGGGTCGCGAGATGGCCCGATTATTGGCGGTCGTGGCGAGATATGAGATAGGCCGACGCAGCAGATTCAGTTCGAAGAGCACCGATGGTTCACCCCGAGCAGATAGTTTGAGGCTACGGGACTTTCGAGTCAGCCCGCGAGTTTTACGTCGAGGCACGAGGATGATCCGCAGGAGTTCATCCGGCGATTCTATAACGGATCACGCGGGTGATCAAGGCTTCAGAGACCGAAGTTCGTGACCTTTGGTTCGCACGCCATTGCGTGATACCGCATGATCGATTGGTTTGATTCATGGAGCTTTCCGGGAGAGCATGCACTCAGCAGTATGGGATGAGTTTTCGGGCTTTCTCACGCACTTCTTGCCTCCGCAGATGAGGAGGGCACGCCGGCGTGATTTTTGTTCTCGAGAGAGAGGCGCGACCGTTAGGGAGTACAATGTCGAGTTCGATTCTTTGGCTCGATATGTCCCTCGCGCTAGTTGCAGATATGGAGGATAGGGTGCATCGCCACGCCACGGGCTAGATGATTATATGGCCGAGTCTTGTGCGGTGTTTCTCTTCACCGCATGGACATTGCCCGCACGCAGCTCATGCACTAGGATGTGAGGCACGGAGGGTCGAAGAATGACTGATCGAGAAGAGGGCCAGGACAGCAGGGTCCTTTGGTGACTTTCGAGGCGGACCGCCTCAGCAGCAGGCTAGTTATATACCCCCACCAGTACAGAGTGGTCCTCCACCGTCTTGAGAGCGGTCGTGGCTCGAGGTTCAGATTTCGGAGAAGCGGGTGTTAACCACCAAGCCACCCCTACCTCGTTGTGACCGTTGTGGTAGACTCCATTTTGGAGAGTGTCGTGCTAGATTGGGAGTTTGCTTTGCATGCGGCCAGCAGGGCCATTTTGCGAGGAACTGTCCGACCAAGGGAAGCACGGATGTTACGACTCAGCCTTCAGATTGTGGTCGGTTCATCACCTTCTACATATGCGCAGGCAGTGCCTATGATTAGAGTGGAGCGGTAGCTTCAGGTATATCCTTAACCCTCTAGAGTTTTGGTATGTTTGTTATGATGATCTCATTATTGTGTGCTATGTACGGATAGCATTGTGATATGTGTGAGTTAGAATACATGGTTAGTTGGAAGGTTACGTATGGGGGCATGGTAAGTGTGAACCTTAGACTATTTCACGATCGAGACCTTAGAGGTAAGTCGTCTTGAGTATAAGATTCGCTTTTATGTTTGACCTTTATAAGGGTGAGTAGTATACATGGATTTATCGTGTGATGAGTCCGTGGGTAGTGTGAGATGGAAGTGGTAGCTTCGTGATGTGAATTAGTAAGATTGTTCGGATCGGAACAAGAGTTTGCGCGTCGGGTCGGGTTGAGGACCATTTGGCGGTCAACGTAACCGGTTTGGGGTGGGGTCGGTTCTGGGTGGTCCCGCCAGGTGGTAGGGTCACGAGGGTGCTAGGCCCGAGTTTAGACGACCATCGTATGAGTTTGTGGATGTGTCCGACCAAAATCGTTCGTGAATGCCGGGAATGGCCTTAGGGGATATTACGGCTAGTAAGATGACCAAGTTTGGAGGTGGTGACTCCAAGGTTTTGGGAACTGAAGCGATGACTGAAGTGTGGTACGTATACTAGACGAGTTCAAGTGTTCGAGAAGGGCACGACGAGTAAGGAAGGAGGAAAACGTGTGTTATTTCGTGGCCAAGATGTGGCGTGGGCAATTTTGTTGCAAGATGCTTCTTCGATATCCGTCTTGAGAAGGAACATTCGGGACGAATGTTTCTAAGGAGGGGAGAATGTTATACCCCGTAGTTCCAGGGTATGTATGCGAGGACGTACGTACGAGAATACGACAGAAAGATGGGAAAGGAAGAAAGAAGTGATTTTTCCACGGAAAAGTTTCCGGTTTTTGTGAAGGAAAAAGGTTCGTTAATGGGAATTGGATTCCCAGATTTGGTATTCGGACTTCCTGGAATATTAGAGAATTATGGAATTTTATTTTCGGAAAAGGTCACGTGGGGCCCACGGGAGAAATTTACGGTTTTGTGGGGCCCGCTTTGTTTTTGAGATTTCCGGTATTTTGGATATTTTCGGAAGACGAAATATTCTGGGCGAATCGGGGGGCGACACGTGTCACCCCCATGTGGCACCCTTGGCCGATTTTACCTTTGTGCACAACACCCGGTTGGAGTCGTTTTTCGACGAAACGTTTTCGCGTAATGCGAAGGAAAATTCGGCTATGTCGCTTTGTATTTTTGCGGATTTTTCCGAGCGACGAACATTTTGGACCAACGAGAGGCGGCACTGCACCCTCTCGTTGGTGGGCATGGGCGCGTACGGACGATTGGGAGATAGGGTTAGGCAAGATATTTGTGTAGATATTTGTGAGGGTTTTAAGGAGTAGGGTCTAGGGTGCACTTGGCTTGATCTTGGCCTTACACTTGTGTAGCACTTGGCTAGATCTTGGCCATCGTTGGCCTTTGGCTTTGCTATAAATACCCTCCTTGTGAAGACTTATTCATTCACTCCTCACTGTCTAAGTCTTGAAAGCCTCTCCTCCTCTTGTTGGCTCTCGTCCAACTCCCACCACCTTTGTGAGGCCTTGAGCCGAGAGTTCCTCCCTTGTCAAGGCCCTTTGGCCGAGAAACCCCTATCTTGGAGTGTTTTCGTGAGGTACTCCCCCCCCTTGGTAGAAAGTTGTCTTCCAAGTATTGTTATAATGCCCAAAATACCTTAGCCTTGTACCTTGTAGTATTCCAAAGATACCTCTATACGTAGAGCCCGAAAATACTACCTTTTGTCCCTTTGGTCTCAAACCGAAACCCTAAGGAAATCTTCATTGTTTGATTGAAGTATTTAGGTAGAAGTTGGTTAGAACTTCTAAGGGTTGTTTGGAGCGGGATGGAGCACCGAGTTGAGCTAAACGTTGCTAAGGATCGACATTTAACTTGGATAATTATGGGCTTATCGAGGTAATTATCTTGTCCCTCTATTTGTAATTGGAAATTACATGTTGTTGAATATATAGTTGAAGTATACTATATATAGAACTAAGATTAGTACTGCGGCAATGTCTTTTGACTTAAGCCTGAAGAATAAAGAAAAGAACTGAACTGTATTTACATAGGGTATGTGTGCAGAGACTTGTGTCAGACATCGAGTAGAGTTGTACACGTCCGGTTAGACGTGTAAACCCCCCCCCCCTGGTTGGCTTGGTAGCCGGCCTCGATAGAGGAGGAGTTTTACGCTGTTGCGGGGGGGGGGAGGTGCTGCCGAATTTTCTGTAGAGAAATGGAACCTTGTGTTTTGAGGTTAATAGACGTTGTGGCCTTTTTTAGGTGAAAGTACTAAGAGTAGCGTATTCTGC
This sequence comes from Przewalskia tangutica, assembly GCA_029844215.1. Classification (NCBI taxonomy): domain Eukaryota; kingdom Viridiplantae; phylum Streptophyta; class Magnoliopsida; order Solanales; family Solanaceae; genus Przewalskia; species Przewalskia tangutica. The sequence goes on from CM056734.1 coordinate 67,253,171, forward strand.
TTGAGGAGTGGAAAGGGCTAGCAAGGTTGTAGTACTTGGAGCATTTTGCTTATTGTCGATACTCGTCGCGAGGTATGTGAACCTCTTCCTATCTGTTCTGGCATGATATGTGTGTAACTATGTAGTACGGTACGCATACGTGTTTAATGTATTTGATTGGTTTGAAACATAAAGTGTTATAACGGCTTTATGGGAAGTTGGTTATAACAGCTTTATGTAGGTAAGAAAATACTTTGTGGTTTTAAATAGTTTACTGAAGTTGGAAGTTAAGAGACTTGATCTTATAAGATAAGAGACTTAACTTATTTGTTTTAATGTGGATGTTGTGTGAAACCTCATTCGTGAGTAATGAGTACTTGGTTTTTAAAGGGATAATGTTTTACTGATTTCGAATCGAATGTGTATCGACTGCACCAATCGCGTTAATAAAGGAAAATGTATTGAATAATGATGTGTTGTATTAAAACCGTAGAAACCTCCATCCGCATAAGCTAAGATGAGACAAAATGATATTACATTTTCTAGATCATGGTCATTGTAATAAGATCGTTATAAACAAGAATAAACTACTCACATATATGACATATGTTACTCAATTGTTCTAAAAAGGAATCAAGTGATTAAGTTTGGGAACTATGAAACCATTTGAAAATGAGAAGCTTGAGTAATCAAACTAGGCAAACCGGAACTTAGGAAAAGAATGTTACTTGATTTTGAAAAGGAAGGTGGGTTGGTCATTCTAATACTACGTATCGGGTGACTTTTATAAAAGTAATGGATCTCTTTAAAAGAACTTAACGTATGTAGTACTTTGGGGTTAAAACCCGGACTTTGGCATAAAATGAAAGTACTTTGAGTTGTGTGAAACTTGCCTATGCTTGTTGTTGTGAAACTTGCCTATGCTTGTTGTTGTGAAACTTGCCTATGCTTGTGATGATAGCCTTTATTGTACAAGCGTTGTGTTTCGTGTTACCGCTCTCTCGATAGAGGTCGGTTGGTAGTTGAGAACTTCATCGACGTCGCGGTGGCGGAGAAATTCCACGCACGTTCGCTGATAGTATTATTGTTGTTAATCGTTTTGGACATACCGACACGATGCGTAGCGCACGTATGCTTCCATTTTGGTTGAGGTCTTGTGGTTAATCGCTTTGGATATCTCGACACGATCGTAGCGCGCGGGTTTGTTTCCATTTTGATTATCGCCTTGTGATTTCCTTTTGGACATACTGACACGATGCGTAGCGCACGGGTATGCGTCCATATGGAATGCTGTACTTTTGTTTCCCTTTGGACATACAGACCCGATGCGTAGCCCACGTGTATGAGTACATTTGGAATGTTGTATTAGTGTTTCCCTTTGGACATACTGACACGATGCGTAGCGCACGTATGCTTCCATTTGGATTGCTTGTCTTGTTGTTATCATATCATGGATCGCCAGCGGTGAGAAGGTATTCCACGCATGATTGATGTTGTGGCGTGAGACCGACTTGATATAATCGTTATATGTCAGGTATCGTAGTTTGGCTATCATACATGTCTCGCTTTGTATAGATCGTTATGATTTCATTTACTGATATTATGCGATTTCACATACTTGGTACTGTCGTCGACCTTCGGGGCCGCGTCACGCCGCAGTAGGTACATCGGTCGTGGATCCTCGCCATGGGATCACGCCAACAGATTGGAAGCTCCGTTTCTCCGAGGCTTATCTTTTGTATGTGTTCCCGAGTCAGAGGTTCTTGTACAGTCAGGGGTATGGCGGGGCCCTGTCCCGTCATTGTCATTGTAAATCTTAGAGGTCTGTAGTACTGTTGTGGGCAAGGGTGTAAAAGGATTAAACTGTTCAGGTTTTATGTATATACTGAAGGCAACTGTTTTGGTTGGCCTGTTTATTTATTATATCTCTTGTTTAATGACTCATGTTTTATGTTCCGCTGATTTTCTCTGATGTATGTATCACTAGGGTGCCCGGGGTAAGGCACCAGTCACGGGCCCGATTTTCGGGGTGTGACATATATAAATATCAAAAGCCCGAACAGTTACATCCTTTACAAACCCAACTCACAACAGGACTACAGACCTCTAAGAATTTTGGACATAACAACTATGACGGGACAGGGCCCCGCCATACCCCTGAATGTACCTGTACCTACACTGACAGGGAACCATACCAAAAGATAAGTCTCCGGAGAAACGGAGCTTCCCAAAACGCATAACGGTGATCCTATGAGCGAGGATCAGCAACCGGTGTACCTCTACCTGCGGTATGAACGCAACCCCCCGAAGGAGGTCAGTACAACAGGTACCAAGTTTGTGAAACTGAAAGTACTGTAATGAAATCACATTTCATCTTCTAAAAGACCATTTCACAATATATAAGCAGTCATGTCAAGTCAGGGACGCATGCCCTCAAAATCATTACTCAAATATAACCATGGGTCTCACGCCCGCAATATCAATCATGCCCGTGGAATTCCTTCCTCACTGTCGGCAGTCCATGATATAATATAACACCAATATGTGTACCGGAACACTAGATCCCGCCTGCGTCATAAAATCGTACGGGCCAAGTAGGAGACCAACTACCAGATCCAGCCTGTATCATAAAACTGAACGGGCCAAGTACGGAAGCCAACTACCAGATCCATCCTACGTCACGCAACTGGCCGGGGCAAGTATCTTAAGCCAACGTACCAGAGCCTACTGTATCACGAGATATGACCGGGGCAAGTATCTTAAGCCATCTACCAGAGCCTGTCGTATCACGAGAGATGACCAGGACAAATATCTAAAGTGTGCCCGTGACCGGGGCATGTACGAAGGCCAACTACCAGATCTTGCCGTATCACAAAGCTGACCGAGGCAAGTACGGAAATCAACTACCAGATTCCGCCTGCGTCACAAAACCTCATGGGGAGCTAGTCCATGTAACAAACATAGTGGAAACATACCTGTGGACCTTCCAACGGTGTCGGTATGTCCAAGTAAATAGCAAGATGACCGACCCTCCAATGAGAGACGCGGTAGCATAAGAATATAACACTTGCACAACAAGGCTATCACAAGCAAGCATAGGCAAGTTACCATACTTCTAGACTTTCATTAATATGTAAACTGATTCACCATTTTATAAACTCAAGGTACTTTCATTTTATGCCAACAATCCGGGTTTTAACCCCAAAGTACTACGTGCTTTAACTCTCTTAAAAAGATCCATTTTTACGTAAAAGCCACACGATACTAATACCCGTAGTATCAAGACACGTTTACTTATCAAACCAAATTACTACACCTTCAGAAAAGCATTACAAGACCTTTAAAATCAAGTAAGTAAACCGTTCTTTTATCCTCCTCAAGTCGTTATAACTAACTTCCCATAAAGCTATTATAACACTTATGTTTTAAGCAATTCAAAACAATTACGTTCATTTGGAAAACCAAGAGAACTTATTCTTTTAAAACCAAGTATCAATTTCTTTCCAAATAATGATTCACAACTTTTTAGAATAATTCAAGGCTCTTAAGATTTATAAGTCAAGTCAAGGACATCAAAAATGAAATCAAATTCATTTAACACACGTACGTCTACCGTACTATATATTTCACAACAATCATGCTCAAGAGGATAGGAAGAGTCACATACCTCCTCGGCTTAATCCACTTGTCAAGTCGAATATGCCGCACGTAGAATATCCACCTATAATAACCATAACACGTCCATCAACTTCTAGTTTTCTTCGTAGAGTATTTCTAAGCATAAGGTCTCTTATTCTACGGAAAATTGGGCAGCACTTCCCCTGTTTCTACGTACTTTTTCACCTTTTTCAAGGCCCGAAATCAATAGCCAACATGCCACATTTAAGGCGCAACAATACAGCAAGTCAAAGGGGATTACACGCCTAACATGACGTGTAAAATTCAGCCCATTAATATACCAAAACTGTCCACTAAAACTAGTCCATAGTCCAATGTAAAAATAGTCCATAGTCAAATGTAAAAACAGTCCATTAGTCCACTAATACAATTCATTAGTCCAGTCCTTTAGTTGGTGTTCTTGGCCAACTACTACAATCAAAACTGTCCAGTTTTCGGCTAGCATGCCAAACTTGTTTCATTACTTCTTTAATAATCCTCCAACTTATATTCCAATCTTTATATAAGTTATATAACTTGTTATTTAACAAGATTCCTTCATGTCAACAAGTAATAGACAATAGGTGACAGAAGGAGTTAGAGAGAAGTTTCTCTCACTAAGAAAACGCTCTCAACGTTTCCCTTAGTTGCTCCTTAGGTTTCTTCCTATTCTTCCCCCCCCCCCCCCCTTAGATTTTCGTTTGATTCATTATGGTTTGATTGTTATTGTCCACAATATGAAAAAATCTAAACGTTACACACGTTCTAGAAATGATTCAGGAGGTTCAGGCAGTTCGGCTAAAGCTAGAACAAAGAAGAAAAAAAAGAATGGCAGTAGTCCAACAATTGCCGAGGAAAATCTTATTCGCAATCTCGGACTTACGTGTTGGTTCATGTTACTCATTCGCGCTTTCCTTTAGAAAATGTAGTAGATGATTCTATGCTACAAAGGATACATGAATGGGCAAAAATATCGAAATTGAAAGCTTGGATATTAGTGAGTTTGAAGCGTAACTTCCGCGGACCATTGACGCCCTAATGCTACTATGGTGGTTGATCATTCCACGCCAATTTGTTGGTAAAGGGATCATTTCGGAAGAACTAGACAAATACTCCAAAGATTAGTACCCGACACTACCCGAAATTCTCTCAGTTAGCGGAAAAGGGTTAGAATCAGGCGGACTTTGCAATTGGTGAAGCGAAGACACGATGGCATTCTGCCCAAACCGGTCGGGCGTGGGTCAAAAGTTCTTGCGGGTCGTGCGGTGTTCATGGGTCCAAGAGTAATCATGTCTTGTTTGATTCAAGTCGGTTGAAAGCATTGATGGTACTCCTATCCCCAAGAAGTTCAACGGGTGTCAAGAGAGCAAACTTCAATGCCGAAACGATGTGACTACTCCTATTACTGCCGGTCTTGGGTCGGAAGGCTAAGGCGGTCACGAGGATAACAATGATACTAGGAATATGCACTCTATGCAAGGATCGAGATCGATGTGGAATACGAAGGGTTTCTATCCCCGAGGACTCTAACGTCATTATTGAGGGTGCCGAGGCGCCACACATTAACGCCGGTATCAACATGTCACCACAACCACGGGCCTTTATGATGGTCCGATTTCCAAGGCGGGCGGGGATAACCTAGGGACATTAACTACCCCGCTTTACAAGGAGCTAAGTCGGGGGTGTTCTAACGTTTTTATTGAGGGTGCCGAGGCGTCGCACATTTATGAGGCGGGTATCAATGACTCTCTAATAACTCCGGGACTTTATGATGGTCTTGGTTCCAAGACGGATCAGGGGGACAATCTAGGGGCATTGATGTCACGACCCGACCCCGGGGCCGCGACTAGTACCCTACTGGGGTACCCTGTCAGGTATATGTCAGAGAATAGCAGCGGAACATAACACAACACATAACTTCATAAAAAGGGTAAAACATAATCGCCACCGATAAGTGCCGCTTTCCATAAACATACCTAAACAAAGTATTTATAATACAACCGGTTCTTATAGCCCAAAATATAGGTGGCCATGCACTTAAAGATAACAAGCGTGGCGGACAGGCCCCGCCATACCCCTGGATGTACAAAATACCTATAGCATCAGGGAATATCCATACCAATAAATAAGCTTCCGGAGGAATGGAGCTTCTGACACCGGAATAGTGATCCTAAGAACGAGGATCCTCAATCTGCTTACCCTTACCTGCGGCATGAACGCAGCCCCCGGGGAAGGGGGTCAGTACACAATATGTACCAAGTATGTAAAGTGGGAAAATCTTTGTAATATGATATCATAAGTCTAAAAGCAAGTGAGTCATGGAAGACAATAAAATACCTTTTATCGTGCCTTACTAGCAATGAGTGACAAGTATATATACATATATAATCTTGCATAAAATAGGAGGCTCATGATTAAAACAGGGTACCTCGCCCGTAGTATCAAAAAGAAACCATCCTACTCCTGGGACTATTTCACCCGCATGAGCCCATAAGGACTCGCACGAGGTATTCCTCGCGTCATGGGTAGCAAATCCACGGGCAGGTGGTATAACGATCTTGGGACTTTCCTCGGATATACTCTTACCACAAACAGATGGTATAACGATCTGGGTCAGTACCTCGATATACTCTTACACCGGAGCAGATGGTATAACGATCTGGGGCTTGCCGCCGGATATACTCTTATCTCGGTGCAGATGGTATAACGATCTTGGATCCGCCTCGATATACTCTACATCAAGCGGATGGTATGACGATCTGGGCTGGCCTCGCATATACTCTTACATGAAGGAGGTGGTATGACGATCTTGGGGCTTGCCCTCGGACATACTCTTACCCTATCACAAATGTCATCATATCATAATAATAATAAGTTAAGAAAACTTATAACTTCTTTTTAGTCTTGTTCACATACTCTCTCATTTTAGTTTACTTAAGGCACTTAACCATATCTTTAATAAAGAACACCGAATTTAACCCAAGTACTACATACTTCAACTCTTTCAAAAGTGACTCTTCTTTATACATAAAGCCTTTGGGCAATTGATGCCTTTAAATCAATTTGCCTCTTCATATAATTATCTTACTTAGAGTAAATCCCTTCTCATTAACCTTTTATGAAGCTAATAGACCAACTTCCCATAAAGTTGTTATATTAACTCTATACTTTAGTAAAAAATCATACTTTTCCCTTAACCAAGGGACTTATACGTTCTTAAAACGAAAAGTCATTTTATACTCAAAACAAGTAAGAACACCAAATCTTGTACGTCTACCGTACTACATAGTTTCATCTATTCATGCTCAAGAGATAGGAAAGCTTCACATACCTCTTTGGTCAATCCACTTGCCAAGTCCAAACTACCGCAAGTAATATTTCAACCTATAATAGTCATGATACGTTTATTAACCTCTAATCTTAATGTAGAACAATCCAAGTTCAAAGTCACTAAATTCTAGGAAAAATCGGGCAGCATTTCCTTTGTTTCTACTCACTTTGCCACCTTTCTCAAGGCCGAAATTATCATCAAAACACCACATTTTAGGCTCAATCAATCCAACAATTCAAAGGGGATTTCACACCCAAAATTTCTGCCTCATAAGTTTACAACAAATCACTTAACAATTCTAAGGTAGTTTTTAGGCTACAACAAGCTCATTTGTTCTTCTTAACCCATTCTTCATATCCAAACCACATTTACTTGCATGCAAAGACTCTAAGTGCATTATTTTACTACCACAAGATCTTGCTTTCTAAGCATGCAACACTAGAACTAAGTTTAAAGGAAGAAATGTTACCTTAAAGTTTTAGCCAAAACTTATTCCAAATATTGCTAGCTTCCTTGCCAAGAACACTACCACAACAATGCCAACAAGCTAGCTACAAGCTTCCTTTTCTTGTTCTTAACTTTGATTTTCTAAGGGTTTTTAGAGAAGGGAGAGAGAGAGAGAAGATGAAAGATAGACAATGACCAAGTCTTGGTCAATATATTGCATGCAACAGAAAATCAGATGGGGACACTTGTCACCTCCCATGGTCTCTTTAAAACAAAAATCAGATTTTCTAAGTTTTTCCGCCAAATTCCCACCTCGCTGCGTTCGGCCATGGCAGCAAACCTCCGCAGTTTCAACTTTCGCCGCGCTCGCTGGCGCAGCCATGGGCGCTGCAACTCTGCGACCTCTCGATTTTTAGGCGCCGCGTCTCGCATACGCGCCGCGCCGCCGCTTTGCTCGAACGCATTTCGCCGATGCGCTGAACTTGTAACTCTCATAACTTTCTACTCCGACGCCTCTATCGGCGAGCGGTTGGTTGCGTTGGAATCAAGACTCAACGAACTACGTCCTAGGCCTTTAAAATACTTAGGAACTCTCAACGAATCGGGTCATAACCCGCCTCAAAGTTGACTAAAACCGTCGAACGACCCGTCAACTCGCCCTGAAATTTTAAGTCTTACATACTTTAAACGCTTTCCATACGTAGGTCAGAACTACGGGTATAACATTCTCCTCTTAGAAACATTCGTCGAATGTTCCTTCTAGGCTTACTCAAATCACAACATCGACATAGACCCTCTTAACTATTAATTCGTAATAAAGAAGCTCCACGAGCCACAACATACATAAGCGTTAATGCTAAATCTAAACTAACAAGCAGGAATGTAGGTTACATGGAGGTATAGGGAATAAGTGAGGATACTTCTTCATCATTTCATCCAATGCTACCCACGTCATTTCCTCCTGTTGCTCCGCCATAGACTTGACTAAGCCACGTCTTTCGTCAGAAGTCGTCTAACTCGACGATCGAGTATCGCTATGGGACTCTCTCATACGATAACTCCTCATTACTTGGACATCCTGAACCGGGTGCACTCTAGATGGATCTCCAATACATTTCCGCAACATGGACACATGAAAAACTGGATGCACCGCCTCCAAATCGGACGGAAGATCTAACTCATAGGCAACCTTGCCTACCCTACGGACAACTGACACGCCCAATGTACTGGGCTAAGCTTCCTTTCATTCCAAATCTCATCACGCCTTCATGGGCGATACCTTAGGAAAACCCAATCATCTATCTCAAATTCCAAGTGTCGACGCCGATGATCTGCATACGACTTTTGCCGACTCTGAGTTGCTAACATTCTCTCCTGGATAAGCTTCACCTTATCCATCGTCACTGGACTAAGTCCGCCCGACTAATCGAACTTCTCCCACTCGAACCAGCCTATCGGTGACTGCACTTCCTCCCGTATAAGGCCTCATAAGGCGCCATCCGAATCTGGAATGGTAGCTATTGTTATAAGCAAACTCCATGAGAGGTAAATGATCCTCCCACTACCTCAAATCAATAACACAAGCCCGCAGATATCCTCGAGTGTCCGGATAGTGCGCTCGCCCTGTCCCGTCTCGAGGGTGAAACGCCGCATCGAGACTCACTGTGTCCCTAATCCTTCCGAAAGGACCTCCGAAGTTAGCCGAGAATCGCTCTCTATCTCGATATAATCGACACCGACTCGTGCGCCTCACAATCTCTCTAATATATAATCGCATAGTCCACCAAAACGCTGCTCGATCGGAAGAAAATGGGCCGATTTCGCCACCGCCGACAATCGCCCAAATGGAATCATGCTTCCTCCGAGTGGTAGGTAGCCCCGTAATAAAATCCATATTTATCACCTCCCACTTCCAAGTCGAATATCAATGGCTCGCAAACAGCCTCCGCTTCGTGCTCAATCTTAACTCACGACACCGCATCGTGCCACGAACTCCGCAACGCCCTCTTTAGGCCATCCCACCAATACACGATTCGAGGTCATGGTACATCTTAGTCGACCGGATGAATAGAATAACGAGCACCGTGTGCCTCCTGCACCGGCCGACGAAGTCCTCGACATCGGGAACACACAACCGCCTCGAATCTTAGCACCCCATCAGCGCTACTCAAATAGACCTTCTCCTTCGAGAGTCGCATCTCGATCGCATCAAAATCGGATCCTCATCGCCGCCTCCTTACCTCCTCGATGATAGAAGACTCGCAACCTCTCGAACCCGAATTCTCACCATCGAATCAAACAAACGAACCCCAAGGCTCGCTAATCGATGTAACTCTCGGACCATATCCTCTTCTGCGGCCGAGCATCGCATGACTACCCATCGACCGCGACGGGCATCCGCCACCACATTGGCCTTCCCCGGGTGGTATAGAATATCAACATCGTAATCCTTAAGTAGTTCCAACCACCGCCTCGCCGCAAGTTCACTCCTCTGGCCGAAGATATACTGAGACTCTTGTGGTGCGTAAATGTCCATGAACTCCATATAAATAATGTCTCTGATCTTTAAGGCATGAATCATCGCCGCTACTCCAAGTCATGTGTGGGATAGTTCTTCTCATGTTTCCTAAGCCGGGATGCATAAGCTATAACCTTGCCGCTGCGCATCAAGACGCACTCCAAGCCCGACACTGACGCGGCCACAATAAACCACATATCCATCTAAGCCCTGGAAGAGTAAGAACTGGGCGGTTGTCAACTTCTCCTTTAGCAACCGAAACTTTCTCACAAGTATCCGTCCATCGAACATAGCCGCTTTCCGAGTCACTTAGTCAAAGTGCTGAAATAGAAGCAAACTTCTCCACAAACCTCCGATAATAACTCGCAGGCCCAAAAGCCGCGCACTGCTGTGTAGTGGGTCTAGGCCAAGTCTTGATCGCTTCAATCTTTCTTTGATCAACCCGAATACCATCGCCCCATAACATGCCCTAAGAAAGCCACCGACGCCACCGTAACTCGACTTCGAGAACTTGGCATACAATTGCGGTCTCGGAGGACTCCAATACCGCCTCAAATGATCTGTATGCTCCCGCTCAGGCGCGAATACACCAAGATATCATCAATAAACACTATAACGAACATATCCAAGAATGGCACGAACACCCTATTCATCAAATCCATGAATACCTGGGCGTTGGTCAACCCGAAAGACATCACCACAACTCATAGTGCCCATACCGGTCCCGAATGCGATCTTTGGGATATCTACCTCTAACTCGCACTGATGATAACTGCACCGTAGGTCTATCTTGGAAAAACACTTTGCACCACGCAACCGGTCAAACAAATCGTCAATCACGGGAGGGATATCTATTCTTGATAGTTACCTTGTTCACCGTCAGAATCAATACACATACGCAGCTGGCCCCATCCTTCTTTCTTTACAAATAACATCGTGCTCCCAAGGAGAAACACTTGGCCTAATAAAGCCTTTCTCCAAAGAAATCTTTCACCGGTCCTTCAACTCCTTCACTCGGCGGTGCCATCCTGTATGGCGGAATAGATATCGGCCGAGTATCCGCGCCAAATCAATGCAAACTCAATCTCCTTTCGGAGGGATACCCAAGCTCATCCGGGAATACGTGCGAAACTCTCTAACGGCCGAATCGATCAAGGTCCGGTACCTCGACCTCGGTTTCGAATACCCAACCATATGATAGATATACCCTTTCCGCACCATCTTCCTAGCCTTGAGGTAAGAAATAAACTTACCCTGGCGATGCAAAGATTCCCTTCCACTCGATAATCGGCTCACGAAACCGAACCGAACTAATCTCTCCTCATACCCACGTTGGCATAGCAAGATGCTAGCCAATCCATACCCATAATCACATCAAAGTCTGTCATATCCAACTCTATCAAGTCGCCAGAGTCCGACGACTATCTATAGTCACAGACAAGCCTTATACACTCGCTCGCCTACCATCGAATCACCATCGCGTAGCACCTCAAAAGGTCTTATGGACTCGGCTCTATCCCTATTCTACTGGCAATAAGAGGAGATAGGTAGTCAAAGGTATAACCTGCATCTATCAAAGCATATAAATCACAGCAATAAACCAATAATTTAAATTTGACGACATATGGCGACGCATCGTGGTCCTGTAGACTGGACAAAGCATATATGCGGGTCTGTGGACCGATAGAACTGGACCCCCTACCACTACCTCGCCGCGGCTCGCTGCCCATAAGTACCACGCCTCCGGGCGTCTAACCATCGAAGATGAAGATCCAAAGAATGCACCCGTCGGTGAACCACGTAATGCTCCCGCCGCCTAAGGACGGACAATCCTTCTTCAGATGGCCCTGCTGGACACAAGAGTAACATGATCTCGAACCCATACGGCACTCGCCCGGATGAGACCTACCGCATCGAACGCACCGAGAGGTAGGTGGTCTCGACAGCCGGTCTCGCCTCGCGAAAACTCGACGCCCCGAGCCCCGACCGCCTCCCGAATAACCTCGCGATCGACCTCCCGCCGTAAAAAGCGTGAAGGAGCACTCTGAGCTGGCTGGAAGGTGGACTTAGTTCGCCGAGGCCGCCGCCGAAAATCGCTCGAGAACCCGATGTCTCGCCTCTGGCCGCCCAAATCTAGCCGATCCCGCTCGCCTCGATCTCGCGCGTATGCTGCATCTCCGCAATATCCATCCTCGGCCAAGTGCCACTCCTAAGCAAGCGAATCATGCGTGACGGCCCAGCCCCATCACGTATCTATGAACCCCGCTCGCCATATCGCCTACAATGGTGTGCATATCCGCCGCGAGTCAAACTCGTGTCAGACCCCGATAGTCCTCCCGCCCCGTCTCAAGGTCAAGAACCTATCTACGCGGGCTCTCTCACCTCGTGAGGCAAGAAGTGGTCTAGAACGCCTCGTGAACTCCTCCCAATCACCGGAAGAGCATCATCACCCTCGACAATACCCATGACTCAAACCAGTTCAACGCAATATCGCGTAACGGTAGAAGCTAGTGTAATGCACTCGATTCGATGCCCTAAGAACTCGCATGGTCCGTCAGAATCGCTTGACAAACTCCGCGATCCTCATCGAATCTCGAACCATAGAACTCGGGTGACAACCCAGAAATCCCGAATCCGTAAATCGCTTGGGGTGGCCGCCGCTCTGTCGGGCCGCCGCCACTATCTTTGGTCAAGAATCGACTGCTCCATAATCTTCGTACAGTTCTCGATCGTGAGCCGAGGCTCCGCATCGCGGTCTCGAGCCGCGCCCGCCGCCTCGAACTCTGAGGCCGGGCGACGACGTGGAACTCGCCGCTCTAAACATCATCTCTGGTAAGGACTGGGCCTGTGCCCTCGTGACTCTCCGCGTCCCACTAGCAAAGACTCTCACCGCTTTGCCCTTCGGGCGCGGTTGCCTTGCGCGAGGCATAATCGATACATAAAGGAAAACATCGTGGAGATTCAACCTATAACTCAGCTCTATTGCACGATCTTAGAGTGAAAGAATGGAAACCAATCCTAAATATCCTGCAGCCTCCTGATTATAGATGTGGTGCACGACACACCGATAATCAAGACTCTACTAGACACGGTCTGTGGACACTTTCCGAGGACTAACTGCTCTGATACCACTTTTGTCACGACCGACCCCGGGGCCGCGACTAGTACCCTACTGGGGTACCACGCCGTATATGTCGAGAATAGCAATGAACATAACACAACACATAACTTCATAAAAAGGGTAAAACATAACTGGCCAGCCGATAAGGCTGCCTTCCATAAACATACCTAAACAAAGTATTTATAATACAACTGGTTCTTATAGCCCAAAATATATAGGTGGCCTGCACTCTAAAGATAACAAGCGTATGACAGGCCCCGCCATACCACGGATGTACAAAATACCTATAGCATCGGGAATATCCATACCAATAAATAAGCTTCCGAGGAATGGAGCTTCGACAGGAATAGTGATCCTAAGAACGAGGATCCTCAATCGCTACTTACCGCATGAACGCAGCCCTCGGAAGGGGTCGTTACAATATGTACCAAGTATGTAAAGTCGGGAAAATCGTAATATGATATCATAAGTCTAAAAGCAAGTCGAGTCATGGAAGACAATAAAATACCTTTATCAGGCCTTACTAGCAATGAGAGTGACAAGTATATATACATATATAATCTTCGCATAAAATAGGAGGCTCAGGATCAAAACAGGGTACCTCGCCCGTAGTATCAAAAGGAAACCATCCTACTCCTGGGACTATTTCACCCGCATGAGCCCATAAGGACTCGCATGAGGTATTCCTCGCATCATGGGTAGCAAATCCACTAATGCGTGGTATAACGATCTTGGGGACTTTCCTCGATATACTCTTACCACAAACAGATGGTATAACGATCTTGGGTGTACCTCGATATACTCTACACTGGAGCAGATGGTATAACGATCTGGGGCTTGCCTCGATATACTCTTATATCGTGCGGATGGTATAACGATCTTGGATCCGCCTCGATATACTCTACATCGGCATGGTATGACGATCTGGGGCTGGCCTCGGACATACTCTTACATCAAGGAGGTGGTATGACGATCTTGGGGCTTGCCTCGCATATACTCTTACCCTATCACAAATCATCATATCATAATAATAATAAGTTAAGAAAACTTATAACTTCTTTTTAGTCTTGTTCACATACTCTCTCATTTTAGTTTACTTAAGACACTTAACCATATCTTTAATAAAAGAACACCGGGAATTTAACCCAAGTACTACATACTTCAACTCTTTCAAAAGTGACTCTTCTTTATACATAAAAGCCTTTGGGCAATTGATGCCTTTAAATCAATTTGCCTCTTCATATAATTATCTTACTTAGAGTAAATCCCTTCTCATTAACCTTTTATGAAGCTAATAGACCAACTTCCCATAAAGTTGTTATATTAACTCTATACTTTAGTAAAAATCATACTTTTCCCTTAACCAAGGGACTTATACGTTCTTAAAACGAAAAGTCATTTTATACTCAAAACAAGTAAGAACACCAAATCTTGTACGTCTACCGTACTACATAGTTTCATCTATTCATGCTCAAGAGATAGGAAAGCTTCACATACCTCTTTGGTCAATCCACTTGCCAAGTCCAAACTACCGCAAGTAATATTTCAACCTATAATAGTCATGATACGTTTATTAACCTCTAATCTTAATGTAGAACAATCCAAGTTCAAAGTCACTAAATTCTAGGAAAAATCGGGCAGCATTTCCTTTGTTTCTACTCACTTTGCCACCTTTCTCAAGGCCGAAATTATCATCAAAACACCACATTTTAGGCTCAATCAATCCAACACTTCAAAGGGGGATTTCACACCCAAAATTTCTGCCTCATAAGTTTACAACAAATCACTTAACAATTCTAAGGTAGTTTTTAGGCTACAACAAGCTCATTTGTTCTTCTTAACCCATTCTTCATATCCAAACCACATTTACTTGCATGCAAAGACTCTAAGTGCATTATTTTACTACCACAAGATCTTGCTTTCTAAGCATGCAACACTAGAACTAAGTTTAAAGGAAGAAATGTTACCTTAAAGTTTTAGCCAAAACTTATTCCAAATATTGCTAGCTTCCTTGCCAAGAACACTATCACAACAATGCCAACAATCTAGCTACAAGCTTCCTTTTCTTGTTCTTAACTTTCAGATTTTTCTAAGGGTTTTTAGAGAGAAGGGGGAGCAATTTGAGAGAGAGAGAGAGATGAAAGATAGACAATGACCAAGTCTTGGTCAATATATTGCATGCAACAGAAAATCAGATGGGGACACTTGTCACCCTCCCATGGTCTCTTTAAAACAAAAATCAGATTTTCTAAGTTTTTCCGCCCAAATTCGCCGGCGCTGCTCGCCACGGGCCAAGGCGCTGAAACCTCCGCAACCTCTCTGAACTTCTGGCGCCGCGGCCCTGCTGTCCTGGCACCGCGGCGCTGCAACTTCTGCGACCTCTCGATTACTTAGGCGCCGCGTTCGCATACGCGCCGCGCCCGCCGCTTTGCTCGAACGCATTACCGCCCATCGCTGAACTTGTAACTCTCATAACTTTCTACTCCGACGCCCTATCGACGAACGGTTGGTTGCGTTGGAATCAAGACTCAACGAACTACGTCCTAGGCCTTTAAAATACTTAGGAACTCTCAACGAATCGGGTCATAACCCGCCTCAAAGTTGACTAAAACCGTCCGAACGACTCACAACCTGTCCTTCGGAAATTTTAAGTCTTACATACTTTCGTACGTTTCCATACGTAGGGTCAGAACTACGGGGTATAACAATTGACTACTCACGTTACACGAAGAGCCAAGTCAATTGTGAGAAACAAAGATATTTCTATGTCCAAGGAGCCTAGGAACTCCATAACCATCAATGATGCAAGAGCCGAGGCGTCGCACATTTATGAGGCGGGTTTCAATGACTCTCTAATAACTCCGGGACTTTATGATGGTCTTGGTTCCAAGGCGGATCAGGGGGACAATCTAGGGACATTGACTACTCACGTTACACGAAGAGCCAAGTCAATTGTGAGAAACAAAGCCATTTCTATGTCCAAGGAGCCTAGGAACTCCATAACCATCAATGATGCTAGAGCTGAGGGGTCAGCATTAAATGAGACGGGATTCAAAGTGCCTTCTCGTGATTCAAGTCAACAACCCCAGATTTCTTTAAGTGTCACCAATGAAGCCTTCCCTACTTTAGCTAGTTTGCTAAGTGGAGGCAATCACAGGAATCACAACACTCCTTTCGTCTTTAACACTTCCTCGGATTCAAGCAGAGTCTTTAACATCCCCCCTCTCTCATCTAACACCACTTCACTACTTCCTAAATTTCACAACACCTCACCCCTTCTATCTCCTCTTCCTTCTATTTCTTCTGAAAACCAACACAAATTCCCTACCCTCCCAAATGGCACGCAAATCATCTCTTCTATCATGCCCAAGCTCACTCCCTTCTACCCTTCCCCTCCGCCTATACCTCCAGATATACCTCCCAATGATTTACACACTAATGCATCTCCTAAACCACATCATATCCCTACCACGGCCACAACTCAAAACAATCTTCCCCAAACCATGGCAAAGGTCCTCCTCCTAAAAAGACTTACGCTGAGTCTCATGGAACTAGGATTGAGGCAAAAGGTATGAAGTTACAATTTATTGAACAACAAGGGGCGGAAGTACATCTCGAAGCTGAGGATGGAGTTCCTTTCATAGAAACTTGGGGCTATTGCCTAATAGGTTGCTTCACGGGTCCTTTCCCGGGAAGAGAAGCATTGAATACGATTGTGAAAGGATGGGAGTTAAATGTCGATTATACCATATGGCAAAGGTGGACAAAGGTTCAAATTCATGACGGAGGAAGAGCGCACTAATGTACTTCACGGAGGCCCTTATATGGTCTACGGAAAACCATGATGCTCAAGGCTATCAATAAAGGAGTTCTTATAACGGATGATTTGTTTATGGACATTCCTATTTGGGTCACTTTCCTGACATTCCCTTTCTATTCGAGTGTAACGCCTTAGTAAGATTGCTTCACGTGTAGGAAAACCTCTTTACACCGACCAATATACTAAGGAAAGGTCTAAAATGAACTATGCAAGAGTTCTAGTGAGGTGGATGTTAGCAAGGAGCCGATAATGGATTTTGTCGTCAATCTCCCGATAATGAAGGTATACTCAAAGGGTAAACTATGAGAATTACCCGGACTTTTGCTATCATTGTGCGGCTTTTGGACACAACCATTTGAAGTGTAGGAAGCTAAGGGATGATGTCAACAATGAAGAAGCTCCAAAAACACGTAATACTGAGGTACCCCCTAACAACAAGGATGATTCTACTCGTTTGAAGGTCAACAAAGGTACGGGTGGAACCAACCCTCCTCTCATCCACCAACTCATCAACATCCCGTAGATGCTGATAACTTGATGGACATTGAAGAAATTGAGCACACAACACCTCCTGGTACCGGAAGCTTGGGAGAAGTATCACATGCCGCGGGTCCTCCGGTTTTGGGTCATTCTGGCCCACCATGTTTGCGGAATTCTCTAGCAAAGTCCTCACTGCCTAATTCTCACAATGGCAGTACACAACATGTTAGGATGAGGGGTGAGTCAAAACATTCTGATTCTGAGATGCTTATGAACCCGCCACCTTCATTGGATGAAGTGACATACAACGGTGCTACTAAAAGGCTCACCAGTGTCAAGTAACGTTAACTTTGAACGCTGGGAACATAGCTTGGCTGGTACACAAGTTATGGCTTCCAGCAACAAAGATGATGGATGGCAAGAAGTTTTGTCCAAAAGAATGGGCCAAAAGAAAGTGGGAAAGCGGCTAAGCGCGGAGGTGCTAATAAAACCTCCTTTGTTTCCTAATGAAAATACTTTGTTGGAATGTCCGTGGTCTTTGCGACAAAGGGACAGGCTGCCACGCAAGCTCTAGTGTGTAGTATCACAAAACAGCATGACGCGACTATGATTTGTCTATTGGAAACCAAGCTATCACGCCAAGACGTAGTCTTTCTACTCAAAGATTCAAAGCATGGAAGTTTTGCTCAAATTTGGAATTCATTGGAGGCGGTAGAATGCTATTACTGGGATCCTTCCGTGGTTTGTTGCGAAGTGCTTGGTATGGACTCTCAAAGATATCCATGTCCAGGCAAGTTGCAATATAACACAAGTGTCCTTCCTGCCACATTTGTGTACCGGTTTATAGCATCTCGGATAGAAGGATGCTTTGGCATCACCTTTCACTTGGGTGTTGGCATCACTAAGCCTTGGATGATTATGGGAGATTTCAACACTTATTGCTACCCTCATGATAAGGTGGGGTCCTCCTCTCACGCCTTATGCACTTAGGGATCTTGGAGATTTCGTGAATTCTCATGGACTGAAGACGCCCTTCTTTCTGCCTTCTACACTGGACGAATGGTTCGATTTGGTCTAAGCTTGATAGAGTGTTGATGAATCAAAGTTGGAGTGATTTGACCCTAGAATACACAGCCAATTTCATGCCTATGGAACCTGTCTCGGACCACTGCCCTGTGATAGCCACGATTATTGCATCCTATAATGTTGGGAAACGCCCTTCAAGTTCATGAATATGTGGCTTTCTCACCTGACCTTTGAGAACATTATGACTTCATGTTGGAGACAAGACATATTGGGAATCGCCAATTCGTCCTTGCCTCCAAATTGAAAGCCCTGAAGCAACCTTTAAGGGCTTTGAACATAAGTGACTTTGGAGGTATCGAACAAAGAGCAAAAGGGGCAAACATAGAGTTCAAGGAGGCTATCAATGCACACATGGAAAATCCCTTTGATGAGGAGCTTAAAGCCAAGGTTAAGTCCTCAAGAGCTAGAGCAAACACCTTCTCGAAGCCGAAAGACACTTCATAAGGCGTAAGTCAATGTAAAACACTTGATTGGAAGTGACAGATGTTCCAAATACTTTCATAGCTTGATCAAAAGGAGTAATGTCTAACTCCATTAACTTTCTTGTTAAAGCTAATGGTACTATCACTACATCACCGTAAGAAGTTAGGAAGTTGCTCGTTGAATTTTACAAAGATCTATTAGGTACTTCCCGACCCACTACCAACTTTGATCCCGTTGTTCAACTATGGCCCAAAGTCGATGAAGAGAGATTACAACTTTTGCATTTCATCACCCCAAAGGAGATTTGGGAAGCTCTCTCTGATATAGGCAATGACAAGGCACCTGGACCAGATGGTTATACGGCGGCCTTCTTCAAGAATAGATGGAAAGATGTGGGCCATGATGTTGTAAGATGTGTCCAAGAGTTCTTCTCATCGGAGTTCTTTTGAAGCAGGTAAATCATACCATCATTACCCTGCTACCAAAGACTGATCATGATCCCAAGGTAAATGATTTCAGGCCAATTGGATTGACTAATGTGACCTATAAGATCATCACAAAGATTCTAGCTAACAGAATGGCATTGATCCTTCCTTCTCTCATTGACAAATCCCAAGGGGCTTTTGTGAAAGGAAGAAACATGATGGACAACGTATATGTGGCACAAGAGCTTGTGAGAGGATTTAATAGAACCAGAGTCTCACCAAGATGTATGCTTATGGTGGACCTCCGTAAAGCATTCGATACAGTCTCTTGGAGCTTCCTCGAATTGGTACTAAGAAGTCTAAAATTTCAGCATGATTTACAAGATGGATCATGGAATGTGTTAGCTCAACCTCCTTCTCCTTTCTATCAATGGTGAGCTACATGGATACTTCAAAGGAAAGCGCGCCTAAGACAAGGTGATCCTATGTCCCTACTCTCTTTATCTTGTGCATGGAATACCTCTCAAATTTGCTTAAAATGAAGGCTAAGGCAAAAGCTTTCATATTTTCCAAAGTGTAAGAAATTGGGCATTACTCATCCGGGCGTCAGCGGATGACCTCATGCTTTTGCCAAGGGAGATATATCTTGATTGGGATTCTTATGAATTGTGCGGAAGAGTTGGAGGCTGCCTCAGATTAACTCTTAACCCAAATAAATCGTCTGTCTACTTAGCGGAATGCATTCTACGATCGGGACTTGATATTGTCGAGGTGGGTTTCGCCATTGGAAGCTTTCGAGACGATACTGGGGGATCCCTTTGTCCCAATTTCAGTCTCGGTGGATCAATTTGCCCTTTCACTAGTGCTATTTCGAATTACATTTAGAAATGGGGCATCACACCCTTTCTTACGCCGTGTGGAACTAATCGTGTCGGTTGTCGAAGGGTTGAGAGCTTTTGGTTCCGCACTTCCTATCCCGCCACTATTATCAACAAGGTACGGTCTGCTTGTATTCAGTTCTTATGGGGTGAAACCACCAAGAGTTGCTTGGGATATCATTTGCTTG
Organism: Przewalskia tangutica; assembly: GCA_029844215.1. Lineage (NCBI taxonomy): Eukaryota > Viridiplantae > Streptophyta > Magnoliopsida > Solanales > Solanaceae > Przewalskia > Przewalskia tangutica. Next base: position 67,273,524 of record CM056734.1, read on the forward strand.
CCTCAAACCGAAGGTGGCTTCGGGTCTTATGAACATCAAGGAATGGAATCACGCCTTGTTATCCAGACGATTTGGCAAACTCACACTAAGCCGATTCTCTTTGGGTCCAATGGATCAATAGCCACTATTTGAGAGGTATTACTATTTGGGACTATGAGGTACGTCCTAGGGACTCCCCCTTATTCAAAAAGATTTGTGGGATTCGCGACAAATTTGTTTCTATCTTTGGTAGCCATGGTGATGCTATTGACGGCTTTACAAAATGTTGTGCCAACGGTATATTTGATTCAAGCCTCGTGTATGATATCTTGCGCATTCCGCAAGCTAAAAAGCCTTGGATGTCACAAATTTGGAAAGGCTTCATTCCTCCCAAATTCTCTTTTACTATGTGGCTAAATTGCAGAAAACGGTTAGCTACAAATGATACTCTATCATTTCTCAACTTGGAGGATAAATCTTGCGGGTTCTGCAAGCAAGCTAATGAAACAAGGGAACACCTCTTCTTTGCCTGCCCCTATACACACATGATTTGGAAGAGAATAAAAGATTGGTTGGGTATTAGAAGAGAGATGACAAGCTGAAAGCTCCCTTAAATGGATTAAGAAAGAACACCGCGGGACAAGCATCCGAGCCAAAGCTATTTTGCTTACTTTTTGCATAATGGTTTATGAGATTTGGAGGACAAGAAACACAATGCTCTTTGAAGGCACAAGCTTTCCGGCAGAAGAGGTCATTGCAAGAATCAAAACAACATCTTATAGAGTTCTCTATGATTTTATCCCCTCTTGTAATGACACCTTTTGAGTGACCACCCCTCCCCTATTTCACTTCTTGTTTGCATTACGTTGAGGCCTGAGATACCTCAACGACTGATTGTAGCCACTTCTTTTTCGTTATTAGTAATAATATTTGCATTTACCTAAAAAAAAAAACAAGTAATAGGTAATGTTTTAACAACTTTAATGGCTAGCATGCCAATTTCTCAATTTTAACAACTTAATAAGGTCCAAATCTTTTCAATCTTCATTCCACATCATATACTCAATCATATACTACTAACATATATAATTTCCAACTTCATTGAGAGGACAAAGATTATTACCTCAATAAGCCCAAATTTTTTCAATGATAATAAGTCGATCCTTAGGAATCTTAGCTCATATTCCTTACATTCCGATCCACCCAAAGCAACCCTTAGAAGTTCCTAACCAACTTCTCTTAACACTTCATCCAAAAATATGAAGATCACCTTAGGGTTTCACTTTGCGACTATTGGATTAACGTAGTATTTTTGGGTCCTTAGTATTTGCTTAACCTTAGAATACCTCTATGAACACTTGGGTTAAGTAGGGGGGTTTATCAACAACGATTTCACAAATTCTAAGTGTCACGACCCGACCCCGGGCCGCGACTGGTGTATTACCTGGGCACCCCGTTCAGGTATACATCAGAGAATAGCAGCGGAACATACACAACATATAACATGTTTAGACAATAAACATCACAGACTAACCGATAAGGCCGTCTGCCATAAAATATACATACTCAACAGTAAAACAATATAACTCTGTTCTTACAGCCCAAACCACTAATGTGACTACAGATCTCTAGGAATAACAAGCGTATGGCGGGGCTCGCCATACCCCTGAATGTACATAAAATCTACAACATCAGGGAAAAACTGTACCAAAAGACAAGCCTACGGAGAAATGGAGCTTCTGACACCCGATCAGTGATCCTAAGAATGAGGATCCACCACCTGCTTACCCCTACCCGCGGCATGAACGCAGCCCCCGAGGAAGGGGGTCAGTACACAATATGTACTAAGTATGTAAAACTGGAAAATACTGTAATTACATCATAAGTCTAAAACAAAGCCGGAGACATGTATGATAATCACATTGCAATACACTGTGCCTTACTAATAATGAGAGTAAATAAGAGTATACTTACAACATAAAAATATGAAGCTCACGATCAAAGCAGGACCACCCGCCCACAATATCATTAAGCAATCCTACTCATGGGACTATTTCACCCGCAAGGGTCGTGTGGACCCGCATGAGGTATTCCTCTCATAGGCTGTATCCGCCCGCGTAGGTCGTGTAGACCCGCATGAGGTATTCCTCGCATAGGACTGATCCGCCCCGCATAGGACAATTTCACCCGCATAAGCCCTTACGGACACGCATGAGGTATTCCTCGCATCATGGGTAGCAAATCCACAGAATATACAAATGCCACAAACCTGGGGAATGACCCCGTAAGGAATAATATACCACTAGCACAAACTGGCTATCATACATAACATAAGCACTACCGGCTTATCCTTTATAACATAAGCACTACCGACTTATCATACCATATATAAGCAAGTTAAGAAATCCCCCTAACTTCTTATTAGTCTTGTTCATATACACTCTCATTTTAGTTTACTTAAGGCACTAACATGTCTTTTATAAAATCAGAATTTAACCCAAAGTACTACATACTTCCACTCTCTTAAAAATGACTCTTTTTCATATAAAACTTCCAAGATACTAATAACCGTAGTATCAAGTCACAATTTCTTTTCAAGACAAGTCACAATACCTTTAGAAATAAAATTAGGCTTCTAAATCAAGTGACTTCTTTTCTTTTAAAACCTTAGGCAATTGATGCCTTAAAATCAAATTGCCTTTCATTAAATCAAGTCATTTATCCTTATTTATCTTTCCATAAAGCTAATATAACCAACTTCCCATAAAGTCGTTATATTAACTTTATACCTTAGCCAATTACAATTTCCTAACCAAGGGACTTATATGTTTAAAATGAAACAAGTATCATATACTTTAAAACACTTCAAGTCCCTTAACTTGAAAACTTAAGACATCCTTAATACTTTTTAAAGAAGTGAGTTAATCTCCTAACTCACCCAACTTGACTATTCTTAAAACAAGTAAAGGATATCAAGGTCCAGACGTCTCGCAGTTATATACGTGCAACTATTCATGCTCAAAAGATAGGAAAGTTCTACATACCTCTTCGGGTCAATCCACTTGCTAAGTACAATATCTCGCCCGTAGTATGTCAAACTATAATGTCCACAATACGTCTATTAACGTCTTATATCAAATGTAGAATATTATAAGTGCAAAGTCACTAAATTCTACGGAAAATCGGACAACACCTCCTTTGTTTCTACATACTTTGCCACCTTTTTCAAGGCTGAATTCAATAACCAAACACGCCACATTTAAGGCCCAACAATGCAATTAACAATAGGGTATTACACGCCTATTAGACGTGTAAAATTGCGCCCCACAATTGATATCAAACTAATACAACTACAAGTGTAAATCCGGCAACTTGAGATACAACAACACCAATTCTTATCCAATTTCCTTTTCAATCCAAATTGTTAGCATAACATGATATCAAGTCGCAATCGATTATAACTACTACAATCTTCAAGTAAGTAACATGCGACGATTTCTAAATAACGACCAAATTGTAATTCAACTTCAAAAGGCTTATATGACATTTCGTATTTTAGGCTATAACAATCCATAACACTTATAAATCTTCAACACATATACTTCATGCTAGCAAACATGTAAGGCTAACAACAATAAATAATCTTGTAACACTTTAAGAGACAAGATTATTACCTCAACGAGTCTTAGTCCAACTTCAAATCCGAAGTCGCTCCCTAGCAACTTGGAGCCTCTTCTTGACACTTCAATCCGCCACTTGATACCCTTAGAATATCACAAACAAGTTTCCTTTAATCTTTCCATCAAAACCTAGAAAAGCAACTAGGTTTTCACCTTGTGACTAATACGAAAACGCTATTTTTACGGGATCTTTCTATTGAGATACCCTTACAATACCCTCATGAACCTTGGTTTAAAGTGTGGAGCTTAATGGACAACTAACAAAAAAATTCTCTTTTCTTGGAGGTGAACCCGAGAGCACTATAGAGTGTTCTTCAAATTTTTCTTGAAATTTAGCTAAGTGTGAAGCTTGTCTTGCTACTAGTACTACTATATAGTAATATGGAGGGTTGAGATGTGCACAAATGTGTGGCTTGGATGAAGTTCTTTTAAATATCAAGACTTGTGGTCCCATTGACTAAGTCAATTTTATCAAGCTCTTCAACTTGCAAGACTTTGTCATCCTAACAATGGTCAAATGGCCCTTATACCCATGCTTATTTTCATCCAAGACAACATAAGGGGGGGGGGGGGGTGACACGTGTCGCCCTCCCATTCGTCACAATATTACGTTTTCCGACAATTCCATAATTCCGATAAATTTTTACAAGTCTCTAATCTTAACATTTTGGATTCTCACGTACGTTCTTAAAACAAGTCCTGTAAATACGGGGTGTAACATTCTTCCCCCCTTAGAAATATTCGTCCCCGATTGTTCTTTCGGAGTCAAACTTATAATTAGCGACATAGTTTCTGTTACACCCCGTATTTACAGAACATTTGTTTTAAGGAACGTACGTAAGAACTCACAAGTGTTAAGATTTGAGACTTGTAAAAATTTAACGGAATTATGAAATTGTCGGAAAACGTACTTTTGTGACGAAGGGGAGGGCGACACGTGTCACCCCCCCCTTATTGATGCCTTGGTCGAATTAGGCATGACCATAATGGTCATTGACCATAGTCTTGGATGACTAAGTCTTGCAACTTGTAGCTTGATAATATTGACTAAGTCAAAGGACCCACAAGGTCTTGATATTTAATAAGAGCTTATCCTAGCCACCCAAATGGTTGTATCTTGACCCTCCAAGGTGCTATATAATACTACTAGTAGCACTACTAGTGCCAACACTTAGAAAATTTTCACAAAAAATTGGATGAACAAGAGCCTTGCTCTCGGGTTCACTATAGAAAAAAAAGAAAAATCTTTGTTTGTGATCCATTTAGCTCCACACTTTAAACCAAGGTTCTTGAGGGTAGTTGTAAGCATATCTCAATAGAAAAATCTTGGAAAAAGATTGTTTACTGTTAGTCGCAAACGAAAACCTAGTTGTCCTTCTAGGTTTTGTTTGGAGATTTGAAGGATATTTGTTGGTGTTGTTCAAAGGGTCTCAACAATCGGATTGAAGTGTCTTGAGAGGCTCTAAACTACTAAGGAGCGACTTGGATCGAGTTGGATTAAGTTTCATTGAGGTATAATCTTGTCTTTAAAAGTGTTACAAGATTATATATTTATATTGTTGTTAGCTTTACATGTTGCTAGCATGAAGTTGATATGTTGAAGTTAATAAGTATTATGGATTGCTTGTAGCTTAAATCCAAATGTTATACAAGCCACCAAGATTGGATTACTAATTGGTCGTTTATTAGAAATCGTCGCATGTCACTTACTTGAAGATTATGGTAGTTATAATCAAATGCGACTTGATATCATCTTATGCTACCAATTTGGATTGAAATGGAAATTGGATAAGAATTGGTATTGTTGTATTCCTTATGGCCGAAAATTGGACTAGTAGTTGTATTAGTTTGTTATCGTTTGTGGGCGGAATTTTACACGTCTAGTAGGCGTGTAATCCCCTATTGATTAATTGCTTTGATTGTGCCTTAAATGTGGCGTGTTTGGTTATTGTATTCGCCCTTAAAAAGGTGGCAAAGTGAGTAGAAAAAAGGAGGTGCTGTCCGATGTTCGTAGAATTTAGCGACTTGACACTTATAATATTCTACGTTTGAAGTAAGGCCTTAATAGACGTGTGGAATATTATAGGTTGACGTTCTACGGGCGGGACTTTGTACTTGGCAAGTGGTTTGACCCGGCGAGGTATGTAGAACTTTTCCTATCCTTTGAGCATGACTAGTTGCACGTATATAGTACGGTAGACGTACAAGATCTTGATATCCTCTACTAGTTTATTGAATAGCCAAGTGAGTTAGGAGATTAACTCACTTCTTTGAAAGTATTAAGGATGTCTAATGTTTTATTAAAGTGAAGGGACTTGAAGAGTTTTAACGTATGTGATACTTGTTTCGTTTTAAACGTATAAGTCCCTTGGATAGGAAATTGTTTATGGCTAAGGTATAAAGCGAATGTAACGACTTTATGGGGAGTTGATTATATTTGCTTTATGGAAAGATAAATGACTTAACTTTAATGAAAAGGCAATTTGATTTTTAAGGCATCAATTGCCTAAGGTTTTATAATAAAATGAGTCACTTGATTTAGAAACCTAACTTTATGTTTAAAGGTATTGTGACTTGTCTTGAAAAGTAATTTTGACTTGATACTACGGTTTATAGTATCTTGGAAGTTCTATATGAAAATGAGTCATTTTTAAAAGGTTGAAGTACGTAGTACTTTGGGTTAAATTCTCGGATTTTTATAAAAGACATGTTAGTGCCTTAAGTAAACTAAAATGAGAGTGTAGACGAATAAGACTAATAAGAAGTTAGGGGGATTTCTAACTTGCTTATTTATTGTATGATGGCCGGTTGAGATAGGGTAAGAGTATAAGTGAGGTGTAAACCCCCAAGACGCTATACCACCTTCTCCAGGATAAGAGTATAAATGAGGGGTAAACCCCCAAGACGTTATACCACCTGTTTTATTACCTTCTCCAGGGTAAGAGTATAAATGAGGGGCAAACCCCCAAGACGTTATACCACCTTCTCAGGGTAAGAGTATAAATGAGGGGTAAGAACCCTAAGACGTTATACCACTGCTTCTATGGGTTCGCTACCCATGATTTGATCGGAGTCTCCTATTGTGATGTTATACGTATTCCCTGATTTACTCTCATTGTTAGTAAGGCACCGTAATCGTAATTTTGTTATCATACATGTCTCCGCTTTGTTTTAAACTTATGTAATTACGATTTCCAGCTTTTACATACTTAGTACATATTGTGTATCGACCCTTTCCTGGGCCGCGTTCATGCCGCAGAGGGTAAGCGGTGGTGGATCCTCATTCTTAGGATCACTTATCGACGTCAAGCTCCATTTATCCGAGGCTTGTCTCTTTTAGTACGATCTTTTCCACGTGTTGTAGATTTATGTACATTCGGGGTATGGCGGGCCCCGCCACACGCTTGTTATTCCTAGAGGTCTGTATTCACATTTGTGGTTGGGCTGTAAGAACTGATGTTGTACAGTTGTACTTTTGGTTTATATTATGGAATGCGGCCTTATCGGCTAGCCTGTGATGTTATTGTTTATACATATATTTCTGTCATGTATGTTCCGATGCTATTCTCTGATGTATACCTGAACGGGGTGCCTAGGTAGGGAACCAGTCGCGGCCCGGAGTCGGGTCGTGACAAAAGTGGTATCAGAGCAGTTAGTCCTCGGAAAGTGTCTACTGCATCGTGTTCAGTAGAAGTCTTGATTATCGGTGTGTTGTGCACCACATCTATAATCGGAGGTCGCAGGACATTTAGGATTGGTTTCATTCTTCTCTCCGAGATCGTGCAAGAGCTGTCTTATTAGGTTGAATCCTCTCCGACCTAGTCTTATGAAATGATATGCCTCGCGGAAGGCGACCAGGCCCAGGGTAAGGCGCGGCAGAGGCGCTAGCGGTACTCGGCGGGTTACACGGATTTCTGCACGTGCTATGCACGAGGTAAGAGCGGTCGGCGAGTTCACCACGCCAGCATTAGAGGAGCCGAGAGCGCGGTAGCTCCAGAGGTTCCTACTGCAGCCTCGAGCCCGCACCGGTGCCGAGTATAGAGACTACGGGAGCAGATCCGACATCGACCAAGATAGTAGTCGGGCAAATACACAGAGCAGCGACCCACCCTAGAGCCGATGCGGGTTAGGGATTTTCCGGGTTGTCATCCACCGAGTTTTATGGTTCGAGGTCGGATGAGGATCCGCAGGAGTTCATTCGGCTAGCCTACACGACCGCAGTTCTTAGGGCTTGAGACAGAGTCATTACGCTAGCCTCACCGGTTGCGCGATATTGCTGAACCGTTCGAGTCGTGGTTGCTTTCGAGAGGTGATGATGCTCTTCCACTGTTTGGGAGGAGTTTACAGAGGCCTTCATGGTTCACTTTTGCCTCCCGAGAGATGAGAGAGCCCTGCAGATGCATTCTTGACCTTGAGGCGAACGGGAGGACTATCGGGAGTATAGCTTGAGTTTGACTCGGCCGACACGCGATACTATCAGAAATGACATGGCGGATAGGGTTCATCGTTTTGTGATGGGGCTTGACCGTCATATGATTACCGCATGCTTGGGTGTGGCTCTTCAGCCCGGTATGGACATCGCCCGGATGCAGGCCTATGCGCAGGGGATAGAGGATAGATAGAGAGAGGGAGGACCAGATTGACTCAGGCCAGCCCAAGAGGCCGTGACATCGTGGTCTCAGGCGCTGAGGCGACCAATTTCGGCAGAGACAAGGTCCACTTTCCAGCCAGCACAGAGTGCTCCTTCACGGTTTTCTGGCAAGAGGTCTGATCAGCCAGGTCATTCAGGAGCAGGTCAGGGCTCCGGGACTTCGGGATTTCAGGGAGGCAGGAACCATCACCGATCGGGACCACCCACACCTCAGTGTGCTCGATGCGGTAGGTTTCACCAGGGCGAGTGTCGCAGAGCTTCGGGAGCTTGTTACTCGTGTGGCCAGCAGGGCCATTTGAGGAGAGATTGTCCGTCTAGAGGCGGCATGGGTGGTACAGTGCGGCACCAGTGATCCGCTGGCTGGGTCTTCTTCTCCTTCTGTGGTTATGCGCCCCGGAGGGCAGGGTACTCACGGACCGGCAGGCCGCGGTAGAGGTCGTGGTGGTGGTTCCAGTTCTAGCGGTCCACAGAACCGCATATATTCTCTAGCCAGCCGCCAGGATCAGGAGGCTTCCGACGCCGCCAGTACATTATTGATTTCACGTCGTGACGTTTATGCTTTGATAGATCCAGGTTCTACCTTGTCCTATGTGTCCCCTCTTATTGCGGGTAGAATCGGGATAGAGCCTTTTGAGGTAGCTACGCCTATGGGAGATTCGGTGTTAGCTGAGCGGGTGTACAGAGGTTGTCCGGTTTATATTTACAGTCGTCAGACCCTTGCAGACTTGATAGAGCTGGAGATGACAGATTTTGATGTCATTATGGGTATGGACTGGTTGGCTTCTTGTTATGCCAACGTTGACTGTAGGGACAGGTTGGTTCGGTTCAGCCAGTTATCGAGTGGAAGGGCAACACAGCGTCGCCGAGGGGTAGGTTTATTTCTTACCTCAAGGCTAGGAAGATGGTGCAGAAAGGGTACATCTATCATCTGGTTCGGGTATTTGATACAGAGGCTGAGGTGTCGGTTCATCGATCAGTGGTTAGGAGTTTCGGATGTGTTCCCGATGATCTTTCCGTATCCTCCCGAGAGGGAGATTGAGTTTTGTATTGACACGTTGCGGACACTCGCCTATTTCCATTCCGCCATACAGTGATGGCACCGCCGAGTTGAGGAGTCAAGGACCACCGAAAGATTTGCCGGAAAAAGGCTTTATCGGGCCTAGTGTATCTCCCCGGGAGCGGTGTTATTCGTGAAGAAGAAGGATGGACGCTGCGTATGTGTGTTGATTATAGGCGGTGAATAAGGTAACCATTAAGAATAGGTACCCTCCCGTGATTGATGATTTGTTTGACCACTGTGGTGCGAGGTGTTTTCCAAGATAGACTCGCGATGCAGTTATCATCGAGTTCGAGAGGCGCACATCCCAAAGATCGCATTCAGACCCTAGATGGGCACCATGAGTTTAGGGTTATGTCTTTCGGTTTGACCAACGCCCAAATGGGTATTTATGGATTTGATGAACCAGTGTTCAAGCCATTTTTGGATACATTTGTGATAGTATTCATCGATGACATCTGGTTTATTCGCGACGAAAGCAGAGCACGCAGATCACTGAGGACGATACTGGGTCCTCCGAGCCGGCAGCTATTCGCCAAGTTCTCCAAGTGTGAGTTTTGGTTGGCCTCGGCATTCCCGGGCATATTATCGGGCTGATGGTGTTCGCGTGGATATGGCAAAGATTGAGGCAGTCAAGTCTTGGCCGAGACCTACTACTCCGACCGAGGTGCGCAGTTTCTTAGGGCTGGCAGGGTATTATCGTAGTTTTGTGGAGAAGTTTGCTTCATTTTCAGCACCGTTGACTAGGCTGACTCAGAAGGCAACCAAGTTCCAGTGGACAGAGGCTTGCGAGCAGGGTTTCCAGTTGTTGAAAGAGAGGTTGACTACAGCCCCAGTTCTTACTCTTCCTGAGGGGTTAGACGGGTACGTGATCTATTGTGATGCCTGCATCGGGCAGGTGTGTTTGATACAAAGACGACAAGGTTATAGCCTATGCTTCCGACGATTCTAAGCATGAGAGGAATTACCCTACCCATGACTTAGAGTTGGCCGCAGTTATACATGCCTTGAAGATTTGGAGACATTATTTGTATGGGGTTCATGTGGATATTTATACAGACCACAAGAGCCTCCAGTATATCTTCAGCAGGAGCCGAACTCGAGACAGACGCGTGGTTAGAGTCTTTGAAAGACTATGACGTTGATATTCTATACCATCCGGGAAAGCCAACGAAGTTGCCGATGCCTTGAGTCGTAGATCGATGGGATCTCGCTGAGGTACACCGAGAGGCAGGATACGGTCCGTCGATCCACCGCTTAGCGAGCCTTGGGTTCGTTTGATCGATACCGACGATAACGGGTGCGGGTTCGTGAGGTTGCCGAGTCTTTCATCGTTGATGAGGTGAAGAGGCGGCGCTTGAGGACCCCGTGTTGGTACGCAGATCGAGACGCAGCTTCTTCGGAGAAGAGTCTATTCGAGGTAGCGCTCACGAGGTCCGAGATTTGAGGTCGGGCCAGTGTTCCCAATGTGTCAGACTTCGCCGCCAGATTTCGGGAGGCACACGGTGCTCGTTATTCTATTCATCCGGTCGACCAAGATGTACCATGACCTCGATGTTTGTATTGGTGGGATGGCACGAAGGACGCGTGGCGAGTTTTGTCGCACGTGTCCAAATTGCCGCAGTCAAGGTCGAGCACCGAGGCCCGGATTATTGCGATCTATCGAGATTCCGACTTGGAAGTGGGAGGTGATCAACATGGACTTTGTTACAGGGTTACCTCGTACTCAGAGGAAGTACGACTCCATTTGGGTTATTGTTGACAGGCTGACGAAATCAGCCCATTTCCTTCCAGTCAGGACGACGTTTTCGGCTAAGGACTATGCCGGATTATACATCAGAGAGATTGTGAGGCTGCACGGTGTCCCTGTGTCGATTATATCTGATAGGGGAGCCCAATTTACGGCTAACTTCTGGAGGTCTTTCCGTGGCGGTTTAGGGACACATGAGTCTCAAGACATCATTTCATCCTCGATCGACGGCAGCAGAGCGCACTATCCGCATACACTGAGGATATATCGCGCTCGCGTGATTGATTTCGTGGTAGTGGAGGATCATGTCACAACCTGCTCCAGGTTCGTGATCGTGCCTTACCGGCACCCAAGTAGTCATACATCGAGTAATCGGAAATATAAAGCAAGACATGAAACAGCTTTATAAAATAGAACACGCTTTAAGTGAAAACACGCTTTCGCATATATATAAAAACATGGTTTAGCGCTACATCCGATAATCGCATAACAAGACTATGCACCTCTAAGGAAATATACAACTATGGCGGACAGTGGCCCGCCATACCCTCGATCAGCATAAAACTATCTACAACAGGAGATCATACCCAAAAGTAGAGCCTCCGAAAGGATGGAGCTCCCGACACCAACGTAGAGATCCTAGGAATGTGGATCTAGCACTGCTTGCCCTTACTGCAGCATGAACGCAGCCCCAAGGAGGTCAAGATAACAGTACCAAGTATGTGAAACTATAAAGAATCAAATAAAATCAAAGTATTTAAAGCCTTTTCACAAATACACCGCTCAATTGCACATAGTGTCACATCACAAACAACAACAAAGAATAGGAAAACTGAATGTGTCTATTCTAGGCCGCGAATGATCAAGCAAGGCCAATCGCCCATAGTATCATTCTGCGTGCCTAGTCTCGACTTCCGCAGCCCGCATAGGTCACACACGCACCCGCATGAGGTATTCCCGTGATCGGGGCAGCCAACCCCAGATCCGCCTAGGCTCCCGCACCGCATAGCCTCAAAAGACCGCATAGTCTCAACAGACCGCATAGGAATCCCCGCATCGGGCTAAACACCGGAATGATCAATCTCGAGCATACCGCTGCTCCGCATAGTCTCACAGACCGCATAGCCGTATAGACCAAGATCGCGGGGCAAGCCCTGTGATAACAAATGGGTAGGTGATACAATAACAAGACAACGGACTTACCGGTTAGCAACGTAAGCACAAAGCAAGAATGACCCTTTACACAAAGAATTCAAGACACTAACCTGTAGCATCATAATATGTCTACTTATCACACAAATCTTACTACACTTAATGTAAATCAATACAAGGCTTTTATAAACAAACAAGTAAACAGCCTTTTTATCTTCTTAAGTTGTATACCTAACTTCCCATAAAGCTAGTATAACTCTTAAGCTTTTGTTTTAAAACCAAATATTTATCTTCCGTTAAAAATGATTCAAGATTCTTTTGAAATGTTTTCGCTTCTTTGTTATTCGTGCTTAAGCCAGGCATTGCCGTAAGTATTATTCAGCTTAAGCCAGGCATTGCCGTAAGTATTATTCAGCTTAAGTCAAAGACATTGCCGTAGTTATTATTCGATTAACACACGACGTCTACCGTACTATATATTGTAAAATATCATGCTTTAGGAAGAATCACATACCTTCTCAAAAAAACCACCGCCAAGTCAATATGTCGCGCAGAGAGTCACCATATAATAGTCACAGATATCTATCAAAGACTACTCAAGGTCATTCTAAACAGAGGGTTCATAATTCTACTAAGTCGGGCAAAGACTTCCCTACCCAAGTGAGCTATATAAGTTCATCAGAAAACAATCTATGTAAGTACACTTTGATTATTCTTCTAAGTATTTATACTTATTCTTATTCTACAACAAGAAGTATTCTCTAATTCAAAAGAGGGTTAGGATTAGTTACCTCGGTAAGCCCAATAATATCCTAGAAAAGTCGCTACTGAGCAAGGTTTTGCTCCTAAGTTGTATGCTAAGGAAACCTTAGAAGTTCTTCACAACTTCTACTAAGTACTAAGGTATTTAGGCTAGGGTATTTTGGGCATTATAACAAAACAAGAAGGCAACTTTTCTACCAAGGAGGGGGTAGGTTTCGCCAGGCTAGGGGTGGGGTAGCCTCGCCAAGCTTCTCGGAGGGGGTGTTGGACGAATTGCTACAAAGGGAGAGGAAGGATTTTTAGACTTGAAAGCTTTTGTGGATGAAGAACTCTTCATCTCAAGAGGGTATTTATAGCTCAAGCCTCGCCAACCAATGGCCAAGATGAAGACAAGTGCAAGGCAAGTGTAAGGCCAAGATCAAGCCAAGTGCACCCTAACCCCTACTCCACAAAACACTCCACAAAACACTCCACAAAACATGGCACAAAACAAGGCCTAAGCACGGAACCAATCGCCAAGGCCAACACCCTCTCGACGCCCAATCGCCCAAAGCCACCCCACTTGCTTTCCAATGCAGGGTGACACATGTCACCCTCCCGCTGGTCCAAAATGTTTCGCCTCTCGGAAAAATCCGCAAAATAAGAAATGGCATAGCCGAATTTACTCTACGAAAGTCGTGGAAACGCTTTCGCTGAAACGATTCTTTTAGTGAGTTGTGTACAAAAGAAAACGCCCAAGGCTAACTAAGGCCAAACTTTTGACGTATTCCCTTACGTACATACTCCGAAATACGGGTATTACATTCTCCTCCTTAGAAACATTCGTCCCGAATGTTCCTTCTCAAGACGCTTAACGATAAGATTCTTCATAACTTAAACAGCTTGCAAATGCCACACGCGCCACAAAACAACACTTAGGCATAAACGATAACGAAAATTTACAAGTAGGAAAGTGAATTACCCGGAGGTGTGGGAATAGGTGAGGATACTTCGCCTCATGTCCTCCTCGGCTTCCCACGCCATCTCCTCTCGAGCTCGTTCCGCCACAAGACTTTGACGGAAGCCACGCCCTTCGTCCGCAGACGCCTAACTCGACGATCGACTATCGCTATGGGAATCTCCTCATACGATAACCCCTGGTCACCGACATCGCCAATCGGGTGTACCCTAGATGGATCCCCGATACATCTCCTCAAAGATAGATACGTGAAAAACGGATGCACCGCTTCCAGACGGACGGCAGATCCAACTCATAGGCAACCTTGCCTACCTCGCGGACAATCAAACGCCCAATGTACCTAGGGTGAGTTTCCTTCTTCCCAAATCTCATCACACCCTTCATGGGTGACACCTTTAGGAAAACCCAATCATGAACTCGAACTCAAGATGCCGACGACGATGATCTCGTGATACGACTGCCGACTCGAGCCACAATAGCCGCTCTCGAATAATCTTCACCTTATCCATCGCTCGCTGCACCAAATCTGGTCCCACTAGCCGCACTCTCGCCCACATCGAACCAACCTATAGGCGATCGCACTTCCTCCCATACAAGGCCTCATAAGGCGCCATCCGAATACCGGAGTGGTAGCTATTATTATACGCAAACTCAACTAGAGGCAAATGATCCTCCCAACTACCACTGGTCAATAACACAGCTCGCAGATATCCTCGAGTCCGGATAGTGCGCTCGCCTCGTCTGCTCGTGGATGAAATGCGACTGTGCTCACTCGCCCCCTAAACCTCTGGAAGGACCTCCGAAGTTAGCCGTAACCGGGCTCCTCATGATATGATCAAGTAGGACTCATGCACCGACGATCTCTGATGTAAAGTCCGCATAATCTCACCAAAAGTCGTCCGACGGGAAGAAAGTGGGCTGATTTCGCCACCGCCGACGATAACCCATATAGAATCATGTCTCCTCCGAAAGCGAGGTAATCCCGTGATGAAGTCCATGTTGATTACCTCCCACTTCCGTGTCGGATCTCAATCGTCTCAGAATAAACCACCGTGCCTCGTGCTCTACCTTCACCGCCGACAACACGCACCGAGCTACGAACTCGCAACGCTCTCTTCAAGCCATCCCACCAATACATTGATCTAAGGTCGTGGTACATCTTGGTCGACTTCGATGGATAGAGTAACGCGCGCTGTGTGCTTCCCCAAGAACTCTGCCAAGTCCTCAAACATCCGGAACACACGCTTGCCCTCAAACCTTAGCACCCCATCGTGCTACCTCAAAAGGACCCTTGCCCTCACGAAGAGTCAGTATCACGATATCGAATCAAAGCCGGATCCTCGAATCGTTGCCTCTTCACCTCTCGACGATGGAAGACTCGCAACCTCACGAACTCTAACCCCATCGCTATCGAATCAATCAAGCGGACACCAAGGCTCGCTAATCGATGCAAATCACGAACCATGTCCCTCCTCTCTAGCCGCACATCCGATAGGCTCCCATCGACCTACGACTAAGAGCATCCGCCACAACATCGCCTTCCCGTGGTACAGATATCAACATCGTAATCCTTAAGCAACTCTAACCACCGCCTCTCGCCGTAAGTTCACTCCTCGCCGAAGATATACCGAGGCTCTTGTGGTCCGTATAAATATCCACGTGAACCCCATACAAATAGTGCCTCCAGATCTTCAAAGCGTGAATTACACGCTAACTCCAAATCATGGGTGGGGTAGTTCCTCGTGTTTCTTCACCGCCGGATGCATATGCTATAACCCCGCCATGCCGCATCAACACACATCCCAACCCGATGCCCGACGATCACAATACACGACATAACCGTCTGGACCTCCGGAAGAGTAAGAACGGGCGATCGTCAATCTCTCCTTCAAGAATCGAAACCCCGCCACAAGCATCACCATCGAACTTGGCCGCTTCCGAGTCACCTAGTCAATGGTGCGTAGATAGAAGCAAACTTCTACGAACCGATAATATCCTCGCAAGGCCCTAAAATCGCGAACCTCTGCCGGAGTAAGAGAGTTCAGGCCAAGTCTCGATCGCTGATCTTGCCAGATCAACTCGAATGCCATCACCCATAATATGCCCAAGAAACGCCATCAAGTCAACCAAAACTCACATTTGGAAAACTTGGCGCATAATCGCTGGTCTGGAGAATCACAAGACAGCCTCAAATGCTCCGCATGCTCCTCGCTCGAGCGAATAAACCAAGATATCATCAATGAACACTATCACAAACGTGTCCAAAAATGGTTTGAACACTCGGTTCATCAAATCCATGAATACCGCGAGCATTGGTCAACCCAAAAGACATGACCAACTCATAATGCCCGCATCGTTCGAATGCAATCTAGGGACATCCACCTCTCGACTCGCACTGATGATATCCCGATCGCAGATCAATCTTGAGAAACATCTCGCACTCGCAACCGGTCGAACAAATCATCAATCCCGGGAAGCGGGTATTCGTTTTAATGGTCACCTTGTTCACCGTCAGATCAACACACATGCGCAGCGTCCCGTCCTTCTTCTTCACGAACAATACCGGCGCCCCACATGGAGAAACACTGGGCCTAATGAAGCCCTTCTCTAACAAATACCTAAGCTGATCCTTCAGCTCTCTCAACTCGGCCGGTGCCATTCTGTATGGCGGAATGGAAATAGGCCGAGTTTCTGGCAACACATCTATACAAAACTCGATCTCCCTCACCGGAGGGATACCCGGGAGGTCATCCGAAACACGCCTGGGAACTCACGACCATCGAATCGATCAAAATCTGGTACCGCAGCCTTCAAAGATCAAACACCAACGAGATGATAGATATACCCTTTCGTACCATCTTCCTAGCCTTGAGGTAGGAAATAAACCTACCCGGCGATACCGTGCTCCTCCCACTCAACAACCGGCCTCAGAAACCGAACTGTACTACTCTCTCTCATAGCCTACATTGGCGTAGCAAGAAGCTAGCCAATCCATCCCCATAATCACGTCGAAGTCAATCATCTCCAACTCTATCAAGTCGCCAGGGTCCGACGATCGTAATGGTCACAGACAAGCTCTATATACCCGCCGAGCTACCACCGAATCACCCATCGGCGTAGCTACCTCGAAAGGGTCTATGGACTCGTGCTCTATCCCTATCCTACTAGCAACAAGGGAGATATATAGGATGCAGTAGAACCCGAATCTATCAAAGCATACACATCAAACCCAGAACCGATAAGGTACCGTGACGACATCGGTGAGGCCTCCGATCCCGCTTACCGGACAAAGCATATATGCGGTTCGAGGACCGCTAGAATCGACCGCGCCACGACCTCGCCGCGACCCGCTGATCCATGTGGTACCTTGCCTCCGTATGCAGTAATCGCCGGATGAAGAAGCGCAATGCACTCAGATCGGGCCCTACTACCGCGCGCCTCGCTTGACAAACTCTCGCGAAATGACCTCGCGGCCACAAGTATAGCAGTTCCCGAGTACGCCCTAATGGTATTCGCCACAACGGGCACACCGAGCACTCAACGTTAGCACCCTCGCTACTCGAAATCAAGTCCCGCCCCGACCGCCCTGATCGCTCTGGCCAGAAAATGAGGTAGGAGCGCTCGCTGGCCGTGGTGCACCGACTTCACGATGCCGCCACCCCGAGGACCACCAAAAGAACCGGCCGCTCGCCTTCTTCTCGCTGCCGATATCGCTTACCCGGCGTCTCTACGCCTCACATCCCAGCATGAGCTCGCATACGTTATGTCCATGCTCGGTGAAGGGCGGACACACCCGCACAAGACTCGGCCATGTAATCATCTAGCCCTGACATAGCGATGCACCGCCCTCCATCTCGCTACCAGCGCGGGACATATCGAGCCAAAGAATCAAACTCGACATTGTACTCCTCACCGCAAGGCCCTCCCCGTCTCAAAGAATAAGAATCTATCACTGCGTGCCCTCCTCATCCGCGAGGCAAGAAGTGTGAGAAAAGCCTCAAAACTCATCCCATACCGCCGAGGTGCATGCTCTCCCGAAAGCTCCCATGAATCAAACCAATCGATCATGTATCACGCAGCCGATGCGAACCGAATGTCACGCACTCACGAAGCCCTGATCACCGCATAATCCTCTGCGGTGACGGATGAACTCCTCGCGATCATCTTCCGCCACCCGTAAAACTCGAGGGCTACAACTAAGGAAATCCCGTAGTCTCAAACTATTCGCCTCGTGCACTACGGCGCGATCGAGCCGAGCCGAATCGAATCGCCAGATCCAGCCTCTCTCAGATCGCCACAACTTTAGCCAAAGTCGGGCCATCTCCTTGTACCTAACTCTCCGCCTGTGCCGTGGGACGGGAGCGGGTACTGTGGTCTCGCTGGCCGGGCGGCGTCATAGAACTCGCCGCCTCGTATAGACGGGCACGAGCCCTCGTGACTGGGTGTCTGCTAGCGCCTCCCGCTGCCTTCTCGGGCCGGGTTGCCTTACGTGAGGCATAATCAGCATAGAAAGGAATACGTTAGAGGGTCCAACCTATAACATGACTCTAAAGCACGATCTCGTAATGAGAAGAATGGAAACCAATCCTAAATATCCTATAGCCTCCTGATTATTGGTGTGGTGCACAACACACCGATAATCAAGACTTACTAGATACGGTCAGAGACACTTTCCGAGGATTAATCGCTCGATACCACTTTTGTCACAACCTGTTCGGGTTCGTGGATCGTGCCTTACCGGCACCCAAGTAGTCATACATCGAGTAATCCGGAAATATAAAGCAAGACATGAAACAGCTTTATAAAATAGAATACGCTTTAAGTGAGAAAACATCGCTTTCGGTATATATATAAAAACATGGTTTAGCGCTACATCCGAGCATCGCATAACAGACTACTGCACTTCTGGAAATATACAACTATGGCGGACAGGCCCGCCATACCGATCAGCATAAAACTATCTACAACAGGAGATCATACCTAAAAGTAGAGCCTCGGAAAGGATGGAGCTCGACACCAACGTAGATCCTAGGAATGTGGATCTAGCACTGCTGCCCTTACCGCAGCATGAACGCAGCCTCGGGCGAGGTCAAGATAACAGTACCAAGTATGTGAAACTATAAAGAATCAAATAAAATCAAAGTATTTAAAGCCTTTTCACAAATACAATCGGTTCAATTGCACATAGTGTCACATCACAAACAACAACGAATAGGAAAAGCAGAACAGTCTATTCTAGGCCGCGAATGATCGCAAGGCCAATCGCCCATAGTATCATTCTGCGTGCCTAGTCCCGACTTCCGCACTCGCATAGTCACACATGCACCGCATGAGGTATTCCCGCATCGGGCAGCTAACCCCGGGATCCGCCTAGGCTCCCGCAGCCCGCATAGCCTCAAAAGACCGCATAGTCTCAACAGACCGCATAGGGAATCCCCCGCATCAGGCTAAACACCCGGAATG
Source organism: Przewalskia tangutica (assembly GCA_029844215.1). Classification (NCBI taxonomy): domain Eukaryota; kingdom Viridiplantae; phylum Streptophyta; class Magnoliopsida; order Solanales; family Solanaceae; genus Przewalskia; species Przewalskia tangutica. The sequence goes on from CM056734.1 coordinate 67,292,976, forward strand.
ATCAATCCTGGAGCATACCGCTGCTCCGCATAGTCTCACAGACCGCATAGGCCGTATAGACCAAGATCGAGGCAAGCCCTGTGATATGATCAAGGGTAGGTGATACAATAATAAGACAACGGACTTAGGTTAGCAACGTAAGCACAAAGAAGAATGACCCTTTACACGCAATTCAAGACACTAACCTGTAGCATCATAATATGTCTACTTATCACACAAATCTTACTACACTTAATGTAAATCAATACAAGGCTTTTATAAACAAACAAGTAAATTCCTTTTTATCTTCTTAAGTTGTTATACCTAACTTCCCATAAAGCTAGTATAACTCTTAAGCTTTTGTTTTAAAACCAAATATTTATCTTCTGTTAAAAATGATTCAAGATTCTTTGAAATGTTTTGATTCTTTGTTATTCAAAGCTTAAGCCGTGAGGCATCCGTAAGTATTATTCGAGCTTAAGCCGAGGCATTGCCGTAAGTATTATTCAGCTTAAGTCAAAGACATTGCCGTAGTTATTATTCGCTTAACACGTACGCCTACCGTACTATATATTGTAAAATATCATGCTTTAGGAAGAATCACATACCTTCTCAAATAAAACCACCGCCAAGTCAATATGTCGCGCAGAGAGTCACCTATAATAGTCACAGATATATCTATCAAAGACTACTCAAGGTCATTCTAAGCAGAGGGTTCATAATTCTACGGTAAGTCGGGCAAGACTTCCCACCAAGTGAGCTATATAAGTTCATCGTGAAAACAAATCCTATGTAAGTACATTTGATTATTCTTCTAAGTATTTATACTTATTCTTATTCTACAACAAGAAGTATTCTCTAATTCAAAAGAGGGTTAGGATTAGTTACCTCGGTAAGCCCAATAATATCCTAGAAAAGTCGCTGAGCAAGGTTTTGCTCTAAGTTGTATGCTCCAAGGAAACCTTAGAAGTTCTTCACAACTTCTACTAAGTACTAAGGTATTTAGGCTAGGTATTTTGGGCATTATAACAAAACAAGAAGGCAACTTTTCTACCAGGTGGGTAGGTTTCGCTAGGCTAGGGGTGGGGTAGCCTCGGCCAAGCTTCTCAGGAGGGGGTGTTGGACGAATTGCTACAAAGGGAGAGGGAAGGATTTTTAGACTTGGAAAGCTTTTGTGGATGAAGAACTCTTCATCTCAAGAGGGGTATTTATAGCTCAAGCCTTGGCCAACCAATGGCCAAGATGAAGACAAGTGCAAGGCAAGTGTAAGGCCAAGATCAAGCCAAGTGCACCCTAACCCCTACTCCACAAAACACTCCACAAAACACTCCACAAAACATGGCACAAAACAAGGCCTAAGCAAGGAACCAATCGGCCAAGGCCAACACCCTCTCGACGCCCAATCGTCCAAAGCCACCCCACTTGCTTCCAATGTGAGGTGACATGTCACCCTCCCGTTGGTCCAAAATGTTTCGTCTCTCGGAAAAATCCGCAAAAATAAGAAATGGCATAGCCGGAATTTACTCTACGAAAGCTGTGGAAACGTTTCGTCGGAAAACGATTCTTTTAGTGAGTTGTGTACAAAAGAAAACGTCCAAGGCTAACTAAGGCCAAACTTTTTGTACGTATTCCCTTACGTACATACTCTGGAAATACGGGGTATTACAGATCATTTGCCTCTTGTGGAGTTTGCTTATAACAACAGCTACCATTCCAGTATACAGATGGCGTCATACGAGGCTTTATATGGGCGGAAATGCAGGTCGCCGATTGGTTGGTTCGACGTGGGCGAGGTACAGTTGGTTGGCCCAGACTTGGTTCAGCAGGCTGTGGATAAAGTAAAGCTTATCCAGGAGATCATAGCGGCTCGATTCGGCAAGTCATATGCGGATAATCGGCGTCGGCATTTGGAGTTTCAGGTAGACGATTGGGTCTTCTTGAAAGTGTCACCCATGAAGGGTGTGATGAGATTCGGTAAGAAGGGGAAACTCAGCCCAAGGTACATTGGGCCGTACCAGATCGTCCGTAGAGTGGGCAAGGTGGCCTACGAGTTGGATCTGCCATCAGAGTTAGAGGCGGTACATCCGGTCTTCTATATTTCTATGTTGCGGAAGTGTATCGGTGATCCAGCGAGAGTTTTCCCTACTAGTGAGGTCCAGGTGAGCGAGGGGTTATCGTATGAGGAGAGTCCCATAGCGATACTCGATCGCCAGGTCAGGCGACTGCGGACCAAAGATGTAGCTTCCGTCAAAGTCCTGTGGAGAAATGATAACCGGGAGGAGATGACTTGGGAAGCGGAGGAGGACATGTTTGTTACACCCCGTGTTTTACAAGACATGTTTAAAGAACGTACGTAAGAACTCACAAGTGTTAAGATTTGAGACTTGCAAAAATTTAGCGGAATTATGAAATTTTCGGAAAACGTTTTTTTGTGACGAATGGGAGGGCGACACGTGTCACCCCCCTTTTGTGATGCCTTGGTCGATTTATGCAAGGGCAAGAAGGTCATTGGACCTTTGTTGCAAGACAAGTCTTGCAACTTGTGAGCATGAGAAGTTTGACTAAGTCAAATGGTCAATTAGTCTTGATATTTTGTAAGACTACATCCAAGCCTCACATTTGTTTATATCTTGACCACCCATTGCACTATATAATACTAGTAGTGCTAGAGAGAGCCAACACTTAGAAAATTTTCACTAAAAATTGGATGAACATAGAGCTAAGCTCTCGGGTTCAAAGAAAAAAAAAGGAAAAATCTTTGTTTGTGATCCATTTAGCTCCCCACTTTAAACCAAGGTTCTTATGTGTATTGTAAGCATGTCTCAATAGAAACATCTTGGAAAAAGATAGTTTTCGGGTTAGTCGCAAGCGAAAACCTAGTTGTCTTTCTAGGTTTTGCTTGGAGTTTTGAAGGATATTTGTTGGTGTTGTTCTAAGGGTCTCAACAAGCGGATTGAAGTGTCTTGGGGAGGCTCTAAACTACTAAGGAGCGACTTCGGATTGGAGTTAGATTGAGTTTCATTGAGGTATAATCTTGTCTTTTATAGGTGTTACAAGATTATATAGTTATATTGTTGTTGTTAGCTTTACATGTTGCTAGCATGAAGTTGATATGTTGAAGTTATAAGTATTATGGATTGCTTGTAGCTTAAATCCGAAATGTTATACAAGCCACTTGAAAATTGGATTACTAATTTGTCGTTTATTAGAAATCGTCGCATGTTACTTACTTGAAGATTATGGTTGTTATAATCAAATGCGACATGATATCATGTTATGCTACCAATTTAGTTTGAAATGGAAATTGGATAAGAATTGGTATTGTTAAACTCAATGTGGCCGAATTTGGACTTGTAGTTTGTATTAGTTTGTTATCGTTGTGGGGCGGAATTTTACACGTCTAGTAGGCGTGTAATCCCCTATTGATTATTGCTTTGATTGTGCCTTAAATGTGGCGTGTTTGGTTATTGTATTCGGCCTTGAAAAAGGTGGCAAAGTTAGTAAAAACAAAGGAGGTGCTGTCCGATTTTCCGTAGAAATTGGAGACTTAACACTTATAATATTCTACGTTTGAAGTAAGGCTTTAATAGACGTATTGTGAATATTATAGGTTGTCATACTACGGGCGGGACTTTGCACTTGGCAAGTGGTTTGACCCGGCGAGGTATGTAGAACTTTTCCTATCTTTTGAGCATGACTAGTTTCACGTATATAGTACGGTAGACATACAAGACTTTGACATTCTTTACTAGCTTTATGAAATGCCAATTCGGGTGAGTTAGGGGATTTACTCACTTCTTTGAAAATATTAAGGATGTCTTAAAGTTTTATTAAAGTTAAGGTACTTGAAGAGTTTCAAAGTATGTGATACTTGTTTCGTTTTAACGTATAAGTCCCTTGGATAGGAAATGGTACTTGACTAAGGTATAAAGTGAATATAACGACTTTATGGGGAGTTGGTTATATTGGCTTTACGGAAAGGTAAATGACTTGATTTAATGGAAGGCAATTCGATTTTAAGGTATCAATTGCCTAAGGTTTTATAAGAAAATGAGTCACTTGATTTAGAAACCTAACTTTATTTTCTAAGGGTGTTGTGACTTACCTTGAAATGTAATTTGAACTTGATACTAGGATTAATAGTATCTTGGAAGTTTTCTACTAAAAAGAGTAATTTGTTTTAAAGAGTAGAAGTACGTAGTACTTGGGTTAAATTCCCGGATTTTTATAAAAGACATGGTAGTGCCTTAGATAAACTAAAATGAGAGTGTATGTATAACAAGAATAATAAGAAGTTAGGGGATTTCTTAACTTGCTTACACATTGTATGATAAGCCGGTAGTGCTTATATTATGTGTGATAGCCGGATTTGGGCTAGTGATATGTTATTCGTTGCGGGGTCATTCCCCGGGATTATGGCATTGCATATTTCCGTGGATTTGCTACCCACGATGCGAGGAATACCTCATGCGAGTCCGTAAGGGCTTATGCGGCTGAAATAGTCCCATGCGGGCGGGTCCAGCCTATGCGAGGAATACCTCAAGCGAGTCCGAAAGGGATTATGCGGGTGAAATAGTCCCATGCGAGGAATACCTCACGCGGGTCCACTGGACCTATGCGGGTGAAATAGTCCCAGGAGTAGGATTTCAATCCTATTTTTCGTCGTAAGTATACACCTATTTTTACTCTCATTGTTAGTAAGGCACATTGTACTGTAATTTGATTATCATACATGTCTCCGGCTTTGATTTAGACTTATGACGTAATTACAGTATTTTCCAGTTTTACATACTTGGTACATATTGTGTACTGACCCCCTTCCTCGGGGGCTGCGTTCATGCCGCAGGAAAGGGTAAGCAGGTGGCGGATCCACATTCTTAGGATCACTTATCAGACGTCAGAAGCTCCATTTATCCGGAGGCTTGTCTCTTTTGGGTACAGTCTTTTCCCTGGTGTTGTATATTTTGTGTACATTCAGGGGTATGGCGGGGCCCTGTCCCACCACAGTTATTATTCCTAGAGGTCTGTATTCACATTTGTGGTTGGGCTGTAAGAACTGATGTTGTACAGTTGTACTTTTGATTTTGTTATATATATTGGAAGGCGGCCTTATCGGCTAGTCTGGGATGTTTTATTGTTACACATGTGTTTATATTGTGTATGTTCCGCTGCTATTCTCTGATGTATACCTGAACGGGGTGCCCAGGTAGGGCACCAGTCGCGGCCCGGGGTCGGGTCGTGACAATGTTGAGGAAGTATCCTCACTTATTTCCTATACCTCCAGGTAATTCATCTTCCCTTACTTGTCAAGTTTTAATTGAAGTATCTCTTTTGCTTATATGCTTTTATGTGGCCATGTGTGGCATTTTTGGTATGTCGGGGTTGTGTAAGGAAACTATGTCGCTAATTATAAGTTTGACCCCGAAAAAACATTCGGGGACGAATGTTTCTAAGGGGGAAGAATGTTACACCCCGTATTTACAGAACATTTTTTTTAAGGAACGTACGTAAGAACTCACAAGTGTTAAGATTTGAGACTTGTAAAAATTTAACGGAATTATGAAATTGTCGAAAAACATACTTTTGTGACGAAGGGGAGGGCGACACGTGTCACCCCCCTTATTGATGCCTTGGTCGAATTAGGCATGGCCATAATGGTCATTGACCATAGTCTTGGATGACTAAGTCTTGCAACTTGTAGCTTGATAATATTGACTAAGTCAAAGGACCCACAAGGTCTTGATATTTAATAAGAGCTTATCCTAGCCACCCAAATGGTTGTATCTTGATCCTCCAAGGTGCTATATAATACTACTAGTAGCACTACTAGTGCCAACACTTAGAAAATTTTCACAAAAAATTGGATGAACAAGGGCCTTGCTCTCGGGTTCACTATAGAAAAAAAAGAAAAATATTTATTTGTGATCCATTTAGCTCCACACTTTAAACCAAGGTTCTTGAGGGTAGTGTAAGCATATCTCAATAGAAAAATCTTGGAAAAAGATTGTTTACGGGTTAGTCGAAAAACGAAAACCTAGTTGTCCTTCTAGGTTTTGTTTGGAGATTTGAAGGATATTTGTTGGTGTTGTTCAAAGGGTCTCAACAAGCGGATTGAAGTGTCTTGGAGAGGCTCTAAACTACTAAGGAGCGACTTCGGATTGGAGTTGGATTAAGTTTCATTGAGGTATAATCTTGTCTTTTAAAAGTGTTACAAGATTATATATTTATATTGTTGTTGTTAGCTTTACATGTTGCTAGCATGAAGTTGATATGTTGAAGTTAATAAGTATTATGGATTGCTTGTAGCTTAAATCCGAAATGTTATACAAGCCACTTGAAGATTGGATTACTAATTGGTCGTTTATTAGAAATCGTCGCATGTCACTTACTTGAAGATTATGGTAGTTATAATCAAATGCGACTTGATATCATGTTATGCTACCAATTTGGATTGAAATGGAAATTGGATAAGAATTGGTATTGTTGTATTCATTATGGCGAAAAATTGACTAGTAGTTGTATTAGTTTGTTATCGTTTGTGGGCGGAATTTTACACGTCTAGTAGGCGTGTAATCCCTATTGATTAATTGCTTTGATTGTGCCTTAAATGGCGTGTTTGGTTATTGTATTCGCCTTGAAAAGGTGGCAAAGTGAGTAGAAACAAAGGAGGTCTTTGTCCGATTTTCCGTAGAATTTAGCGACTTGACACTTATAATATTCTACGTTTGAAGTAAGGCCTTAATAGACGTATTGTGAATATTATAGGTTGACGTTCTACGGGCGGGACTTTGTACTTGGCAAGTGGTTTGACCCGGCGAGGTATGTAGAACTTTTCCTATCCTTTGAGCATGACTAGTTGCACGTATATAGTACGGTAGAAGTACAAGATCTTGATATCCTCTACTAGTTTATTGAATAGCCAAGTTGGGTGAGTTAGGAGATTAACTCACTTCTTTGAAAGTATTAAGGATGTCTAATGTTTTATTAAAGTGAAGGGACTTGAAGAGTTTTAACGTATGTGATACTTGTTTCGTTTTAAACGTATAAGTCCCTTGGATAAGAAATTGTTTATGGCTAAGGTATAAAGCGAATGTAACGACTTTATGGGGAGTTGGTTATATTTGCTTTATGGAAAGATAAATGACTTAACTTTAATGAAAAGGCAATTTGATTTTTAAGGCATCAATTGCCTAAGGTTTTATAATAAAAGGAGTCACTTGATTTAGAAACCTAACTTTATGTTTAAAGGTATTGTGACTTGTCTTGAAAAGTAATTTTGACTTGATACTACGGTTTATAGTATCTTGGAAGTTCTATATGAAAATGAGTCATTTTTAAAAGGTTGAAGTACGTAGTACTTTGGGTTAAATTCCCGGATTTTTATAAAAGACATGTTAGTGCCTTAAGTAAACTAAAATGAGAGTGTAGACGAATAAGACTAATAAGAAGTTAGGGGGATTTCTAACTTGCTTATTTATTGTATGATGGCCGGTTGAGATAGGGTAAGAGTATAAGTGAGGGGTAAACCCCCAAGACGCTATACCACCTTCTCCAGGATAAGAGTATAAATGAGGGGTAAACCCCAAGACGTTATACCACCTGTTTTATTACCTTCTCCAGGGTAAGAGTATAAATGAGGGGCAAACCCCCAAGACGTTATACCACCTGCTCAGGGTAAGAGTATAAATGAGGGGTAAGAACCCTAAGACGTTATACCACCTGTTTCTATGGGTTCGCTACCCATGATTTGATCGGGAGTCTCCTATTGTGATGTTGTACGTATTCCCTTGATTTACTCTCATTGTTAGTAAGGCACTGTATCTTTGTAATTTTGTTATCATACATGCCTCCCGCTTTGTTTTAAACTTATGTTGTAATTACTGATTTTTCCGCTTTTACATACTTAGTACATATTGTGTACTGACCCCCTTCCTCGGGGGCTGCGTTCATGCCGCAGGAAAGGGTAAGCAGGTGGTGGATCCTCATTCTTAGGATCACTTATCAGACGTCAGAAGCTCCATTTATCCGGAGGCTTGTCTCTTTTGGTACAGTCTTTTCCAGTGTTGTAGATTTATGTACATTCGTGGTATGGCGGCCCCGCCCCACCACGATTGTTATTCCTAGAGGTCCGTATTCACATTTGTGGTTGTAAGAACCGATGTTGTCTTGTACTTTTGGTTTATATTATGGAAGCGGCCTTATCGGCCACTGTGATGTTATGTTTATACATATATTTCATCATGTATGTTCATTGCTATTCTCCGATGTATACAGAGCAGGGTGCCTGTAGGGCACCGCGCTGGCTCGGGTCGTGACAGTTTCCTTTTACAACCCCGACATACCAATAATGCCACACATGGCCACATAATAGCATTTAAGCAAAAATACTTCAATTAAAAATTGACAAGTAAGGGAAAATGAATTACCTGAAGGTGTAGGGAATAAGTGAGGATACTTTTTCAACATGTCCTCCTCCGCTTCCCAAGTCATCTCCTCCCGGTTATCATTCCTCCACAAGACTTTGACGGAAGCCACATCCTTGGTCCGCAGTCGCCTGACCTGGTGATCGAGTATCGCTATGTGACTCTCCTCATACGATAACCCCTCTGTCACTTGGACCTCACTAGCAGGGAAAACTCTCGCTGGATCTCCGATACACTTCCGCAACATAGAAACATGGAAGACCGGATGTACCGCCTCTAACTCTGATGGCAGATCCAACTCATAGGCAACCTTGCCTACTCGACGGACGATCTGGTAGGGCCCAATGTACCTTGGTGAGTTTCTTCTTACCGAATCTCATCACACCTTCATGGGTGACACCTTGAAGACCCAATCGTCTACACGAAACTCCAAATGCCGACGATTATCCGCATATGACTTGCCGACTGAGCCGCTAACGCCTCTCCCGGATAAGCTTCACCTTATCTACACCTCTTGAACCAAGTGCGCCAACTAATCGCACTCGCCACGTCGAACCAACCAATCGGCGATCTACATTTCCGCCCATATAAAGCCTCGTATGACGTCATCTGTATACTAGAATGGTAGCTGTTGTTATAAGCAAACTCCACAAGAGGCAAATGATCCTCCCAGCTACCCCTGAAATCAATCACGCAGGCTCGCAGCATATCCTCAAGTGTATGGATAGTACGTTCTGCCTGCCCGTCAGTCTGAGGATGAAATGATGTACTGAGACTCACCTGTGTCCCTAATCCCCTCTGGAAAGACCTCGAGTTAGCCAGAATCGGGCTCCTATCGATATAATAGACACCGACACCGCGACCTCACAATCTCTCGATGTACAATCGACATAGTCCTCACCAAAACGCCGTCCCGATCGGAAGGAAATGGGCTGATTTCACACCAACAATAACCCAAATGGAGTCGTACTTCCTCTGAGTACGAGGTAACCCTGTAACAAAGTCCATGTTGATCACCTCCCACTTCCAAGTCAGAATCTCAATAGCCTGCAATAATCCACTGGGCCTCTGGTGCTCGACCTTGACCTGCTGGCAATTAGGACACTGTGCAACAAAACCTGCCACGTCCCTCTTCAGGCCATCCCACCAATACATACATCTGAGGTCAATGTACATCTTGGTCGACCCCGGATGAATATAATAACGAGCACTGTGTGTCTCCCCCAGAATCTGCTGACGAAGTCCTGTCACATCGGGAACACACAATCGACCCTCAAATATTAGAACCCCATCAGGCGCTACCTCGAATAGACTCTTCTCCTCCTGAAGAGTTGTATCTCGATACCGTACCAACACTGGGTCCTCATACTGTCGCCTATTCACCTCATCAACCTCACGAACCCGTACCCCACTATCGTCGGTATCGATCAATCGAACCCCAAGGCTCGCTAGCTGATGGATCTGACGGACCATGTCCTGTCTCTCTGGCTGTACCTCTGACATGCTCCCCATCGATCTACAACTCAAGGCATCTGCAACCACGTTGGCTTTCCCCGGATGGTATAGAATATCAACATCATAATCTTTCAACAACTCTAACCACCGTCTCTTTCGCAAGTTCAGCTCCCTCTGCCTGAAGATATACTAGAGGCTCTTGTGGTCTGTATAAATATCCATATGAACCCCATACAAATAATGTCTCCAAATCTTCAAGGCATGAATAACTGCGACCAACTCTAAGTCGTGGGTAGGGTAATTCCTCTCATGCTTCCGTAACTGCCCGGAAGCATAGGCTATAAACTTTCCATGATGCATCAAAACACACCCTAGCCCGATACCCGAGGCATCACAATAAATCACGTACCCGTCTAACCCCTCAAGAAGAGTAAGAACTGGAGCCGTAGTCAATATTTCCTTCAGTAACTGGAATCCCTTCTCGCAAGCCTCTGTCCATTGGAACTTAGCTTCCTTCTGAGTCAGCCTAGTCAACGGTGCTGAAATCGAAGCAAACTGCTCCACAAACCTACGATAATAACTCGCTACCCGAAATCGCGCACCTCGGTCGGAGTAGTAGGTCTCGTCCAAGACTTGACTGCCTCAATCTTTGCCGTATCAACCTGAACACCATCAGCCCAATAATGTGCCCGGGAATGCCATCGAGGCCAACCAAAACTCACACTTGGAGAACTTGGCGACAATCGCCGGCTCGGAGGACCCTAAGTACCATCCTCGCCGATCTGCATGCCACGCTGCGTGCGCGAATAAACCAGATGTCATCAATGAATACTATAACAAAAGTATCCACAAATGGCTTAAACACCGTTCATCGATCCATAAATACATTGGAGCGTTGGTCAAACCGAAAGACATCACCTGAACTCATAGTGCCCATACCGGTCCCGAATGCGATCTTTGGGATATCCGCCTCTCGAACTCGCACTGATGATAACTGCACCGCAGTCTATCTTGAGAAACACCTCGCACTTACAACCGGTCAAACAAATCATCAATCACGGGAGGATACCTATTCTTGATGGTTACCTTATTCACCGCTTGTAATCAACACACATACGCAGCTGGCCCCATCCTTCTTCTTCTTCACAAACAAAACCGGCGCTCCCCAGGGAGAAATACTAGGCCTGATAAAGCCCTTTTCCAGCAAATCTTTCAGCTGGTCCTTCAACTCCCTCAACTCGGCAGGTGCCATCCTGTATGGCAGAATAGATATAGGTCGAGTGTCTGGCAACGTATCAATACAAAACTCAATCTCCCTCTCAGGAGGGATACCCGGAAGATCGTCTGGGAACACATCTGGAAACTCCCTAACCATCGCATCGATCAAGAATCGCACCTCACTCAGACGAATACGAACGGATGATAGATGTACTTTCTCGCACCATCTTCCCGGCCTTGAGATAAGAAATAAACCTACCTCGACGGCTGTGTTGCCGCTTCTTCCACTCGATGGCTCGCCAGAAATCGGAACCGACCAACTGTCTCTACGATCAGCGTTGGCATAACAAGAAGCCAACCACCCATACCCATAATGACATCAAAATCGTCATCTCCAACTCTATCAAGTCTGTAGCGGTCCGACGATCGTAAATAAACACCGACAACCTCTATACACCCGCTCGGCTAACATCGAATCACCATCGGCGTAGCTACCTCAAAAGGCTCTATCGACACGGCTCTATACCGATTCTACCAAAGAATAAGAGGGACACATAAGACAAGGTAGAACACGGATCTATCAAAGCATATACGCCACAAAGATGAAATCAATAATGTACTGCGGCGACGTCGGAAGCCTCACGATCTGGCGGTGGCTAAGGAATAAATGCGGTTACGTGGACCGCTAGAACTAGAACCACCACCACGACCTGCGCCTGCCGATCCGTGAACACCACGCCCGGCGCATAACCACGTAAGAGGAAGACCCAAAGAATCGATCCGCTGGCCGCCCCATACCACCCATGCGCCTGCCTGGTGGACGGTCTCTTCAAATGGCCCACCGCCACAAGAGTAACCAGCCTCGAAGGAACACGACACTCGCTGTGAGATCTACCGCGTCGAGCATACCGAGATGTGGGTGGTCTCAATCGGTGACGCCTCGCCTCGAAACCCCAAAGCCACGGAGCCCTCGACCGCTCCCGAATGACCCCGATCATACCTCCCGCGAAAACCGAGAAGGAGCACTCTGTCCGGGTGAAATGTGGACTAGTTCTGCCTTGAGGCCGCCCGCCTCAAATCGCCTCGAGACCTGCTGTCCTGGCCCTCTTGGGCTGGCCTGAGTCAAGCTGATCCTCCCTCTCTCTATCCTCTATCCCCTGCGCATACGCCTGTATCCTGGCAATATCCATACATGGCTGAAGGGCCACCCCCAAGCATGAAGTAATCATATGACGGTCTAGCCCCATCACAGAACGATGAACTCTGTCCGCCATGTCAGCTACAATGGTGTGTGCATACCTGGCCAAAGAGTCAAACTCCAGGCTGTACTCTCTGACAGTCCTCCCATTCTGCCTCAAGGTCAAGAATCTATCTACGCGGGCTCTCCTCATCTCAGGAGGCAAAAAGTGATCCAGGAAGGCCTCTGTGAACTTCTCCCAAACAGCTGGAAGAGCATCCTCACCTCTCGACAGCTCTCATGACTCAAACCAGTTCAACGCAATATCGCGTAACCGGTAAGAGGCTAGCATAACTGACTCTGTCTCCGAAGCCCTAAGAACCTGCATAGTCCGTTGTAACTGCCGAATGAACTCCTGCGGATCCTCCTTAGACCTCGAATCATAAAACTCGGGTGGATGACAACCCAGAAAATCCTGAATCCGCAAACTGTCGGCTCTAGGGTTAGCTACCGCCTCGTATTTGCGCTGCTACTATCTTTGGTCAATAATCGGATCTGTTCCGTAGTTCTATACTCGGCTCTGCCGTGGAATCGAGGCTCGTGCAGAAACCTCGAGCTCTGCCGCTCTGGCTTTCTAATACCGCCGGCGTGGTGAACTCGCCGACTGCCGCACTCGGACATAGTCATTCTCGAGTCCTAGTAACTCTCAGTACCGCTAGCGCCTCTGCCGCCGCTTTGCCTTCTCGCCACGGCCGCCTTTCGAGGCATAAGCGTTACATAAGAATAGGTCGAAAGAGGATTCAACCTAATAAGACTTTCTCGCACAATCTCGGAGAGAAGAATGGAAATCAATCCTAAATGTCCTGCAGCCTCCTGATTATAGATGTGGTGCACAACACACCGATAATCAAGACTCTACTAGACACGGTCTGTAGACACTTTCCGAGGATTAACTGCTCTGATACCACTTTTGTCACGACCCGACCCCGGGCCGCGATTGGTGTCTTACCTGGGCATCCCGTTCAGGTATACATCAGAGAATAGCAGCGGAACATACACAACATATAACATGTTTAGACAATAAACATCACAGGCTAACCGATAAGGCCGCCTGCCATAAAATATACATACTCAACAGTAAAACAGTATAACTCTGTTCTTACAGCCCAAACCACTAATGTGACTACAAACCTCTAGGAATAACAACTGTGGTGGGACAGGACCTCGCCATACCCCTGAATGTACATAAAATCTACAACATCAGGGAAAAACTGTACCAAAAGACAAGCCTCCGGAGAAATGGAGCTTCTGACACCCGATCAGTGATCCTAAGAATGAGGATCCACCACCTGCTTACCCCTACCTGCGGCATGAACGCAGCCCCAGAGGAAGGGGGTCAGTACACAATATGTACTAAGTATGTAAAACTGGAAAATACTGTAATTACATCATAAGTCTAAAACAAAGCCGGAGACATGTATGATAATCACATTACAATACACTGTGCCTTACTAACAATGAGAGTAAATAAGAGTATACTTACAACATAAAAATAGGAAGCTCACGATCAAAGCAGGACCACCCGCGCGATGTCATTAAGCAATCCTACTCGGGACTATTTCACTCGCAAGTCGTGTGGACCCGCATGAGGTATTCTCGCATAGTGTATCCGCCAAAGATAGTCGTGTAGACCCGCATGAGGTATTCCTCGCATAGGACTGATCCGCCCCGCATGGGACAATTTCACCCGCATAAGCCGTTACGGACCCGCATGAGGTATTCCTCGCATCATGGGTAGCAAATCCACGGAATATGCAACTGCCACAAACCCGGGGAATGACCCCGTAAGGAATAATATACCACTAGCACAAACCGGCTATCATACATAACATAAGCACTACCGGCTTATCCTTTATAACATAAGCACTACCGGCTTATCATACCATATATAAGCAAGTTAAGAAATCCCCCTAACTTCTTATTAGTCTTGTTCATATACACTCTCATTTTAGTTTACTTAAGGCACTAACATGTCTTTTATAAAAATCCGGAAATTTAACCCAAAGTACTACATACTTCCACTCTCTTAAAAATGACTTTTTTTCATATAAAACTTCCAAGATACTAATAACCGTAGTATCAAGTCACAATTTCTTTTCAAGACAAGTCACAATACCTTTAGAAATAAAATTAGGCTTCTAAATCAAGTGACTTCTTTTCTTTTAAAACCTTAGGCAATTGATGCCTTAAAATCAAATTGCCTTCCATTAAATCAAGTCATTTATCCTTATTTATCTTTCCATAAAGCTAATATAACTAACTTCCCATAAAGTCATTATATTAACTTTATACCTTAGCCAATTACAATTTCCTAACCAAGGGACTTATACGTTTAAAACGAAACAAGTATCATATACTTTAAAACACTTCAAGTCCCTTAACATGAAAACTTAAGACATCCTTAATACTTTTTAAAGAAGTGAGTTAATCTCCTAACTCACCCAACTCACCCAACTTGGCTATTCTTAAAACAAGTAAAGGATATCAAGGTCTTGTACGTCTACCGTACTATATACGTGCAACTATTCATGCTCAAAAGATAGGAAAGTTCTACATACCTCTTCGGGTAAATCCACTTGCTAAGTACAATATCCCGCTCGTAGTATGTCAACCTATAATGTCCACAATACGTCTATTAACGTCTTATATCAAACGTAGAATATTATAAGTGCAAAGTCACTAAATTCTACGGAAAATCGGACAACACCTCCTTTGTTTCTACATGCTTTGCCACCTTTTTCAAGGCCGAATTCAATAACCAAACACGCCACATTTAAGGCCCAACAATGCAATTAACAATAGGGGATTACACGCCTATTAGACGTGTAAAATTCCGCCCCAAAAATTGATATCAAACTAATACAACTACAAGTGTAAATCCGGCAACTTGAGATACAACAACACCAATTCTTATCCAATTTCCTTTTCAATCCAAATTGTTAGCATAACATGATATCAAGTCGCAATCGATTATAACTACTACAATCTTCAAGTAAGTAACATGCGACGATTCTAAATAACGACCAAATTGTAATTCAACTTCCAAAGGCTTATATGACATTTCGTATTTTAGGCTATAACAATCCATAACACTTATAAATCTTCAACACATATACTTCATGCTAGCAAACATGTAAGGCTAACAACAATAAATAATCTTGTAACACTTTAAGAGACAAGATTATTACCTCAACGAGTCTTAGTCCAACTTCAAATCCAAAGTCGCTCCCTAGCAACTTAGAGCCTCTTCTAGACACTTCAATCCGCCACTTGAGACCCTTAGAATATCACAAACAAGTTTCCTTTAATCTTCCAATCAAAACCTAGAAAAGCAACTAGGTTTTCACCTTGCGACTAATACAAAAACGCTATTTTTCCGGGATCTTTCTATTGAGATACCCTTACAATAACCTCATGAACCTTGGTTTAAAGTGTGGAGCTTAATGGACAACTAACAAAAAAAATTCTCTTTTCTTGGAGGTGATCCCGAGAGCACTATAGAGTGTTCTTCAAATTTTTCTTGAAATTTAGCTAAGTGTGGAGCTTGTCTTGCTACTAGTACTACTATATAGTAATATGGAGGGTTGAGATGTGCACAAATGTGTGGCTTAGATGAAGTTCTTTTAAATATCAAGACTTGTGGTCCCATTGACTAAGTCAATTTTATCAAGCTCTTCAACTTGCAAGACTTTGTCATCCTAACAATGGTCAAATGACCCTTATACCCATGCTTATTTTCGTCCAAGACAACATAAGGGGGGGTGACACGTGTCGCCCTCCCTTTCGTCACAATATTACGTTTTCCGACACTTCCATAATTCCGATAAATTTTTACAAGTCTCTAATCTTAACATTTGGGATTCTCACGTACGTTCTTAAAACATGTCCTGTAAATACGGGGTGTAACACTAAGCCTAAGGGGGGTGTTGGGCCGAGAGCTCTCAAGAGAGGGAGTATAGTTTTTGTCTTGGAAAAATTCTAAGTGTTGATGAAGTCTTGCAACTAGGGTGTATTTATAAGACAACCAAGGGCTAGGATTAAAACAAATGTGTGGATGAGATTTGGTGACAAGTGTGTGTGGGTCCCACAAGCCACTTGTCCAACACAAGACTTGGGACACTTGGCTTGCCACTTGTCCACAAATTTCGGCCAACATGGCCCCATGGGGTGACATGTGTCGCCCTCCTATTCGTCCAAAATATTTTCATCTCCCAAAAACATCCATATTGGCCAAAATCTCAAAAGTATTGTGGGCCCCACAAAACCGTAAATTTTTCCCGTGGGCCCCACGTGACCAATTCTTGAAATAAAATCCATAATTCTATTATAATCCAAGAAGTCCAAATACCAAATTTGGGAAATCCAATTCCCATTTATAAACCTTTTTCCTTCACAAGATTCGGAATATTTTCCGTCGGAAATAAATCTTTCTTCCTTTTCGAACTTAATGTTGTATTCTCATACACACGTCCTTCCATACATACCCTGAAACTACGGGGTGTAACATTGGCATACTATCAATATCAAATTATCTAGTTTTATTTATAATTTGGTTTTTATTTTCTGTCTTTTTATTATTTTTATTTTTATTTCAGAACATTTGTCGTGATATGTTTGTTTGTTATTGATCAATTTCAAGAAATTCGTTTATGTGAAGTAGGAGATGAGCAGATACTTCTATCCCTTTGAACCCTGAAATTGAGAGATTGCGCAGACAGAACAGGAAGGATAAAAGAATTGTTGATTCGTTAGCAATGGAAAATCAACAAAACAACAATATAGTGAATGATGATTTTTTTTTCCGGGTAAATGAAAATATTATTACTAAAAAAGAAACTGGGAACTACAATCAATCATTGAGGGTTCTCAATCCTCAACGTAACATAAAACAAGAAATGAAGGAGGGATGGGGCGTTCACTCAGAGGTGACGTTACAAGAGGGGATTAAATCAAAAAGAACTCTATAGGTTGTTGTTTTAACTTTTGCAACAACCTCATCTGCCGTTGAGCTAGTGCCCACAAATAGCAATTCATTTCTTGTTCTCTAAATCTCATATACCACTATGCAAAAGGCAAGTAAGATGGCTTTGGATCGGATGCCTGTCCCGCGATGCTCTTTCTTGATCCACTTGAGTGCGCTTTCAATTGTTGTCATTTCTCTTCTAATTCCCAACCATTCTTTTGTATGCTTCCAAATCTTGTGGGTGTAGGGGCAAGAAAAGAATAGGTGAGCCCTTGTCTCATTAGCGCGCTTGCAGAACCCGCAAGTCTTGTCTTCCAAGTTTAGGTAGGAGAGAGTGTCTTTGGTAGCAAGACGCTTCCTACAAGTGAGCCAGACTGTGAATGAGAATTTAGGAGGAATGAAGCCTTTCTAAATATGAGACATCCAAAGCTTATGCTCCCGCGGGGTGCGCAGGACCTCATACACAAGGCCAGAATCAAATCTCCCATTGGTGCAACACTTCTCCAAGCCGGCAATTGTGTTTCCTTGACTCCCAAAGATGCTTATAAAAGTGTCGCGAATGCCACAAAGTTTCTTGAATAAAGGGGAATCCCTAGCACGTACCTCATAACCCCAAATGGATTGGCCTCTCAAGTAGTAGCTATTAATCCATTGAACCCATAAGGTATCCGCCTTAGTGTGAGTTTGCCAGATGGTCCGGGAGAGTAAGGCATGATTCCATACTTTGATGTTCATAAGACCCAAGCCTCCTTCAGATTGAGGCACACAAATATCACCCCAAGCGGCTCTTGGTGGCTTACCACCCCATAAGAATTGGATGCAAGATGAGCGTACCTTGTTGAGAACTGAAGAGTGAATAGGAAGTTCCCGAAACCAAAAGCTCTCGACACCCTGAATAACCGATCTGATTAGTTCCAGTTTTCCCGCATAAGAAAGTGAGTGGTGTCCCTATTTCTGAATGTATCCCGAGATTGCACTAGTGAATGGGGAAAACTGGTCTACCGAGACAGAAATTGGGGACAAAGGGACCCCCAAGTACCGCACGGGAAAGACTCCTAACGAGAAACCAACTCTTGCCAAGATCAAGTCCCGAATTGAACTTTGCACTCCTGCTATGTAGATGGAAGATTTTGACGGGTTAAGCGTAAGCCCAGAAGCCGCCTCCAATTCTTCAAGACACTCCATAAGAACACCAACCGAAGATACATCCCCTTTGGAAAAGAGCATGAGGTCATCCGCAAAGGCAAGGTGAGTGATGCATAGCCTCTTGCTCTTAGGGTGATAAGAAAAAGCTTTGTCCGAAGTCTTTAGCTTTAGCATCCTTGAAAGGTATTCAATGCACAAGATAAAGAGCATAGGAGACATAGGATCACATTGCCTTAGGTCGTGTTTACCCGCAAAATAACCATGTAACTCTCCATTGATAAAGAGGTTGAACTAACACACTCCATAATCCATCTAACAAATTTGTCCGGAAACTTGAGACCTCTTAGCACTGACTCAAGGAAATTCCAAGATACCGTATCAAATGCTTTCCGTAGATCCACCATAAGCATACACCTCGGTGAGACTCTAGCTCTATTAAAACCTCTCACAAGTTCTTGGGCAATAAAGACATTATCCACCATGTTCCTTTCTTTCACAAAAGCTCCTTGGCATTTATCGACAAGTGTACGAAGAAACATTGACATCCAGTTAGCTAAGATCTTTGTTATGATCTTGTAGACCACATTGGTCAATCCGATAGGCCTAAAGTCACTTACCTTGGGGTCTCGATCAGTTTTGGGCATGAGGGTAAGTATGGTATGGTTCACTTGCTTCAATAGAACTCCGGATGAGAAGAATTCTTGTATACTCCTCACTACATCATGTCCCACCTCCCTCCATCTTTTCTTGAAGAAGGCGGCTGAAAATCCATCCGGGCCAGGTGCTTTATCATTGCCAATATCGGAGAGAGCATCCCAAACCTCATTCGGGGAGATAGGATGCAAAAGGAATAGGCCATCATCCTCTCCTAGCTCCAGACCACAATCAAGTACCGCAGGATCAATGTTGGTTGAGGGCCGAGATGAACCTAAAAGTTCTTTATAAAACTCAACAAACATCTCTATTACTTTCCCGGGAGATGTTGTGGTAGTTCCGTTGTCCTTAACAAGATAGTTAATTGAGTTCTTAACATTACTCCTCTTGATCAAGCTGTGAAAGTATTTGGAGCACCTATCACTCCCAATCAAGTGTTTTTGTCTCGATTTTTGTCTTTTGAAGTGTCTCTCAGATTCAAGCAGGTGGTTTGCTCTAGCTCTTAGGGACTTGACATTAGCTTTTAATTCTTCATCAAAGGGATCATCCATATGCGCTTTTATAGCCTCCTTAAATTCCATGTTTGTCGCATTTGCTCTTTGTGCGATGCTCCCGAATTCACTAGTGTTCAATTCTCGCAATGGCTTCTTCAAAGACTTCAATTTTGTGACCAATATAAATTGGGCAGATCCTAATACACGCTGCCTCCAGCATGAAGTAAGGATGTTCTCAAAGGCGGGATGTGAGAGCCACATGTTCATAAACTTGAAAGGTCGTTTTCTAATATTAGAAGATGCAATTACCGAAGCTATCACGGGACAATGGTCCGAGACTGGTTCCATAGGCAAGTAGTTGGCCGAGCATTCTAGATTCAAATCACTCCAATGCTGATTCATCAACACTCTATCTAGCTTGGACCATATCGAACCATTCGTCCAAGTGTAGAAGGAACCGGAAGAAGGAGTGTCATCAAGTCCATGAGCTATTCTGAATTCCCCAAGGTCCCTAAGTGCATAAGGCGTGAGAGGGGGACCACCGGCCTTATCATGAGGGTAGAAATAAGTGTTAAAATCTCCAATAATCAACCAAGGCTTGACAATGCTAGTGCCCAAGTGGGTAAGATGATGCCAAAGCTTTCTTCTTTCCGGAATACTATAGACCGGATACACAAATGTAGTAAGAAAGGACACTTGAGTTATATTAAATCGTGCTTGGACATGAATATGTTGAGAGTACATTCCAAGCACATCACAACTAACTCTGGAGGGGTCCCAAAGTACTAACATTCTTCCGCCATCAATGAAATCTATGTTAGAGCAAAATTTCCAAGCAAGGAATCTTTGAGATGTAAAAGAGTCCATCCGTGCACGAGAGAATTTAGTTTCTATTAGACAAACCAATGCAACATTATGTTGTTTTGCGAGCCTACACACAAGAATTTGTGTGGCTGCCCTATCCCTTTGTCCGCAAAGACCTCGGACTTTCCAACAAAGAGCTTTCATTAAGAAACAAAGGAGGTTTTAGTAGCACCTCCGCGCTTCACGTTCTTCACCATACTATTACCTTTTGGAGTATTCTTCCTTGAAATTACTTATTTCCATCCCTCGTCCTTGTTGTTAGAAGTCAAGGCAGAGGTCCCAACCAGGCTATGTTCCCCGCGTTCAAAGTTTACGCAACGTATTGAATAATTAGACTCAACCGTAGTACCCATACAAGTTACCCCATCTAGTAAAGTTTGCGGGTCTATTGGTGTGCTAGCATCAGTTTGTCTTGTCTCAATTCTCAGCCTATCATGATGCGCAAGACCATCATATGGGTGATGATTTGAGGACCCCTCTTGTGCTTCCCGCAAGCTCGATGAGTCAAGTTGACCCGCAACCGGAGGAATTCCAAAATTCAGAGCTTCTCCCACACTTCCGGGAATATGAGGTAGTGTTTGCACACTATTCTATATATCCATCAAGTTATCACTACCCACGGGATGCAGAGGATGTTACACCCCGTAGTTCCAGGGTATGTATGTGAGGACGTACGTGCGAGAATACGACATTAAGATTGAAAAGGGAGAAAGATTTGATTTTCCGACGGAAAATTTTCCGGATTTTGTGAAGGAAAAAAAGCTTATTAATGGGAATTGGATTCCCAGATTTGGTATTCGGACTTCTGGGAATATAATAGAATTATGGAATTTTATTTCCAGATTTGGTCAAGTGGGACCCACGGGGAAAATTTACGATATTGTGGGGCCCACACTGTTTTCGAGATTTTGGCCATTATGGATGTTTTCGGGAGATGAAATATTTTGGACGAATTGGATGGTAACACATGTCACCCCCTTAGGTGGCATGGGGCCGAAATTGAGTGACAAGTGGCCAAGACAAGTGGCCAAGTCTTGCAAGATATTTGTTGGACAAGTGGACAAGAGGGACCCACACACACTTGTCTCAATCTCAACCACACACATGCTTCAATCCTAGCCCTTGGTTGTCTTATACATACACCTCTAGTTGATGAAATCTTCCACACTTAGAATTATTTCAAGACTTGAAAAACCTTCTTCTTCTCCCCATCTTGCTCTCGGCAATGCTCCCTCCTCTTGACCTAATGTTGTCCAATAATTCTTAAACTTCTAAGTGTTCTTCCTTGATGTGTTAGGAAGATTAGTAACCAAGAGTTAGACAAGATTTCACACCCCTAGCCTCAAAAACACACCTTGGCCGAAAGTTGTGAAGTTTGGAACCTAAGTGTTCTTCACTTTTTGGAGTTAATTCTTGAAGAGAAGTTGGTTAGGAGCTTCTAAGGGTGACTTGTGGCGGATTGGAACGTAAGGATTTGGAGCTAAACTTGCTAAAGAGCGACTTTAAGTTCTTGGATAATTTTGGGCTTTTTGAGGTAATGAACTTTGTCCTCCTTGTGAAGTTGGATATTATTTATGTTGGTAGTATATTATGGAGTATGATATATGTGGAATGAAGTTTGGAAAGATTTGGATCTTGTAAGCTTGTTGAAACCGGAAATTGGCATGTTAAGCCATAAAATGGTAAAAATGTATCTATTACCTGTCAACAGTAATAACAAAGTAATTATAACTTATATAAAGTTTGGAATATAAGTTGGAAGATTAAAGGAGTAATTCCGGCATACTAGCCGAAAATCGGATAAGTGTGATTGTAGTAGTTGGCCAAGAACACCAACTAATGGACTAATGGACTGTATTTACATTGGACTGTATTTACATTGGACTGTATTTATTTTGGACTATGGACTTGTTCCATTTCGGTTTTTATGTTGTTGTTGTTTTAAGAGGAAGATTTTTTAACACGTCCGTTTAGGCGTGTGATCCCCTTATTTAGTTGTTGAATTACTGCGCCTTAAATGTGGCATGTTGGTTACTGTTATCGGGCCTTGAAAAAGGTGGAAAAGTGCGTAGAAACGGGGGAAGTGCTGCCCAATTTTTCGTAGAATAAGAGATCTTACTTAGAAATGTTCTACGAAGAGAACTAGAAGTTGATTGATGTATTGTGGTTATTATAGGTGGATATTCTACGCGCGGCATACTCGACTTGGCTAGTGGATTAAGCCGAAGAGGTATGTGATTCTTCCTATACTCTTGAGCATGATTGTTGTGAACTATATAGTACGGTAGACGTACGTGTGTGAAATGAATTTGGTTTGTTTAAAACATAAAGTGTTATAATAGCTTTATGGGAAGTTAGTTATAGCGACTTTATGAAGATAAAAGAATGGTTTGATTATTCTAAAAAGATAAGAGACTTGATTTTGAAAGATAAGAGACTTGATTTTTGAAAGTTAAGAGACTTGATCTTGAAAGATAAGAGACTTGACTTATAAACGACTTGATTTCGGAAAAGGAGAAGTAACTTGATTTAAAAGTATAGGTTACTTGTTTTGAAAAGAGTGAGTTACTTGGGTTTTAAAAGTATACTTGATGTTGTTTTAAAAATGTAAAGCACTTGGTTTAAAAAGTATAGAGTACTTGATTTTAAAGGCCTTGTAAAGATTTTCTGAAGGTATAGTAATTTGGTTTGAAAAGAAAACGTGTTTTGATACTACGAGTATTAGTATCGTGTGGCTTTTACGTAAAAAGAGGTCTTTTTGAAAGAATGAAAAGTATGTAGTACTTTGGGGTTAAAACCCGAATTTGTTGGCATAAAATGAAAGTACTTGGAGTTGATAAAATTGATGAATCAGTTTACATGTTAATAAAAGTCTAAAAGTACGTTGAACTTGCCTATGCTTGTTGTGATAACCTTTGTTGTGCAAGTGTTGTATTTCTATGCTACCGCGTCTCTCGATGGAGGGCCGGTTATCTGGTTGATTGCTTGGAAATACTGACGCGTTGGATGGTCCACGGGTATGCTTCCACTATGAGTGTTATCTTGTTATTTCCTTTGGACATACTGACGCGATGGATGGTCCATGGGTATGCGTCCACTAGGATGGTTTCATGGCCATGCTTATACCGAGGTAAGATGCCGGGGCATGCGACCATAGTGCGGGTTAAATTCCCGGGTTATGTTATTAGTCCATGGACCGCTAATCCATGAAGCTTGCCGCAGTGACGAGCGATCACGGGCTTGATTTGTACATGTGGTTACAGGCACACTTTAGATACTTGTCCTGGTCATTTCTCGTATATCGGCAGGCTCTGGTAGATAGCTTAAGATACTTGCCTCGGTCATATCTCGTGAGACAGTAGGCTCTGGTACGTTGGCTTAAGATACTTGCCTCGGTCAGTTGCGTGACTAGTTTTTGGATCTGGTAGTTGGCTTCCGTACTTGGCCCGTGAAGTTTTATGACTAGTTTTTGGATCTGGTAGTTGGCTATTCTACTTGGCCCGATCGGTTTTATGACGCAGGCAGGATCTAGTGTTCAGGTTCACATGTGGGTGTTGTTTTACATCATGTACTGCCGGCAGTGAGGAAGGAGTTCCACAGGCACGATTGATATTATGGGCGTGAGACCCATGGTTATGTGTGAGTGATGATTTTGTGGACATGCGTCTCTATCTTGATATAACTATTTACTTATTGCGAAATGGTCTTTTAAAATGATGAAATGTGATTTCATTTTCAGTTTCACATACTTGGTACCTGTTGTACTAACCTCCTTCGGGGGGGCTGCGTTCATGCCGCAGGTAGAGGTACACCAGTTGTTGATCCTCGCTCATAGGATCACAGTTCTGCATTTGGAAAGCTCCGTTTCTCCGGAGGCTTATCTTTTGGTATAGATTCCCTGTCATTTTAGGTACTTGTGCATTCAGGGGTATGGCGGGGCCCTGTCCCGTCATAGTTGTTATAAAAACTCTTAGAGGTCTGTAGTACTGTTGTGAGTTGGGCTTGTAAAGGATAACTGTTCGGGTTTTATATATATACAGAAAGGTGACCGTTTTGGTTAGCCTGTTTCTTATTTCAGATTGTTTCATGTCTATAAGTTTTTTTTTCCGCTGATATTTTCTGATGTTTTATCACTAGGGTGCCCGGGGTAAGGCACCAGTCGCGGGCCCGAGGTCGGGTCGTGACAGAGGAGGTGGTGAATCAGGGCAAGAGGGACCGGTTTGACCCGTAACAGTAGCAACACCCGAACTTGTAGGAACGCCACCATTGCTAGGTGATACCAATGGATTATGGGTTTTCTGGGCTTCTTGAGCATTGATGTCTTGCATCAATTTTCTACACTTCAAATGGTTGTGGCCAAAAGACGCACAATGATAGCAAAAATCTGGGTAATTCTCATATTTCACCTTTTGGATATACCTTCTATTGTCGGGAAGTTTAACTCCAAACTCCATAACCGATTTGCTAACATCTACTTCCACCAAGACTCTTGCATAGTTCATTTTAGACCTCTCATTAGTAAATTGATCTGTGTATAGAGGCTTCCCCACACGCGAAACAATCTTGCTAAGGCATGTTGCACTCCAAACCGAGAGTGGGATGTCATGGAAAGTGACCCAGATTGGGATGTCCATGAATAAGTCATCCGTTAATAATACTCCTTTATCAATAGTGTTACACCCCGTAGTTCCAGAGTATGTATATGAGGACGTACGTACGAGAATGGGAATTGAATTCCCAGATTTGGTATTTGAACTTTTTAGAATATTTGAGTATTATGAAATTTTATTTCCGAAATTGGTCACGTGGGGCCCACGGGAAAATTACGGTTTTGTGGGGACCACTTTATTTTCGGATTTTTGGCATTACGGATATTTTCGGATGATGAAATATTTTGGACGAGTAGGGGGCGATACGTGTCACCCCCGTGTGGCCATGTTGGCCGAATTGGAGAAGGACAAGTGGGACGATTATTAGGTGGACAAGTGGCCCATTTTTGTGGTGGCCACTTGTCCCATTTTTGTGGTGAACAAATGGTTGGCCAACTACCCACACACATGTACCCCATCTTCACCATCCACTTGCCTAGATCTTGGCCATTGATTTCCCTATAAATACCCCTTGTTTGCAAGACTTTATTTCATCCACATTAGAAAGTTTCCAAGGCAAAAATTCCCCTCCCTTAGTGAGTTCTCGTCCAAACACCCCCCACCTTGAGTAGAATACTTCAAGTATTGTTGTATAAATCCCAAATACCTTAGCCTAGTATTCCTAGTAGTATTCCAAAGTTATTTCAATACTAAGAGCCCAGAAAAATACTACTTTATTCCAATAGTCGCAAAATGAAGCCCTAGAAAAATCTTCATAGCTTAGATGAAGTGTTAAGAGAAGTTGTTTGGAAACTTCTAAGGGTTGCTTGGAGCGGGTTGGAGCGTCAGGAATTGGAGCTAAACGTTGCTCAGGATCGACTTATAAACTTGGATAATTTTGGGCTTATCGAGGTAATGATCTTTATCCCCCTATTGTAATTGGAAATTACATGTTGTAGTAGTTAATAATTTGAGTATAAGATATATTGGAAGAATCAGTATAAAGAATTGAACTGTATTTACAGTAGACTTGTAGTATTATTATGGAGTAGAATTGTACACGTCCGGTTAGACGTGTAACCCCCCCTGGGATTGTTGGTTTGGTAGCAGGCCTCGTTAGAGGAGGAGATTTATGTGGTTACGGGGGGGAGGTGCTGCCGAATTTTCCGTAGAATAAGGAATCTTGTATCTAGAATTATTCTACGAAGAGATCTAGAGGTTGATAGACGTTTTGTGGCCTTTATAGGTCAAGATCTGCGAGTAGCGTATTCTACTTGAAGGGTGGAAAAGGCGAGCAAGGTTAGAGTACTTTGGAGCGTTTTGCTAATTGTCGATAATCGTCGCGAGGTATGTGAACCTCTTCCTATCCTTTCTAGCATGATATTTGTGAAATATATTTAGTGCGGTAGACGCACGTGTGTTTAAAGGAATTTGATTTTCCTTTTGTGTCATTGACTTGATTCCAAAGTTAAGTGACTTGTTATGAAATATTAAGGACTTGAATTATGTTAAAAAGTTGTAAAACCTCACTCGTGAGTAATGGGTGTGTGGTCTTTCAAAGAATAAAGTTATGTTGATTTCGAAAATAAGAATGATTTTATCATTGGATTTAAAATGATAACTTGACTTATAAACAACTTGATTTTGGGAAAAGGAGAAGTAACTTGATATGTTACTTGTTTTTAAAAGAGTAAGACACTTGGTTTAAAAAGTATATTGCTACTTGACTTTTAAAGGAAAAGTGCCTTTGTTTTAAAAGAAGGTATGGAAATTGTTTTGGTTTTACTTTGATGTATTTTGACTTGAGTTTTAAATAATAAGAATCTTGAAGTATTTCAAAAGAGTTATTAACCATTTTTGAAAGAAAAGAAATACTTGGTTTGAAAAGCTTAAGTGTTATACTAGCTTTATGGGAAGTTCGGTATAACGACTTAAGGAAGATAGAAGGAACGGTTTACTTATTTGTTTATGAAAGTCTTGTATTGATTTCTGGAAAGTGTAGTAAGATGGTTTGATAAGTAAACATGTTAGGATGCTACGTGTGTTAGTGTCTTGTGATGTTTGTGTGGGGGTTTCCTTTGTTGTGCTTATGTTGTTTAACGATAAGTCGTTATGTTAGTATTGTACCACTCACCTTCGACATGATATATCGGGGTTGCCGCCTCGACGCGAGGTATACCTCAGTGATGCGTGTGACTATGATTCGAGAATACCTCATGCGGGTCCAGGGACCTATGCGAGCTACGAGAGTTCCGGTGTTAGTTTGCGGGAATACCTCACGCGGTCTATGTGGCCACGCGACTACGAGTCGGGGATACGCCGGGAGTAGCTACCTCGACGCGAGGAATACCTCACGCGGGCCTATGTGTGGCCTATGCGAGTCGCGGGAAGTTTCAGGATTAGACGCGCACATTGATACCGAGGGCGAGTGGCGGCCGATCACGTGGCGCCCTAGAAAGACCTCGTGATACGCTTTATGGCATTGTTGGTGCTGTGGGTTTTAGTAGTCGGCTATGCCTTCGCATTTACCCCCGACGGTTTTATTATGACACAGGTGGACCGTGTTCATGTGTATTCCTTGGTGCTTTTATATCATGGATCGCGGTGAGGAAGGAATTCCACGCATGATTGATATTGTGGGCATGAGACCCATGGTTATATTTGAGTGATGACTTTAAGAGCGTGAGTCCCCGACTTGACATGATCACATATATGTATCGTAAATTGGTTATCATATATGTCTTCATTTTATATAGACTTTTATGATTTCATTCTGATATTTTCGATTTCACATACTTGGTACTTGTTAGATCGACCTCCTTCGGCCGCGTTCATGCCGCAGGTAGGTACACCGCCGTCGATCCTCGCTCATAGGATCACAGTTCAGCGTTTTGGGAAGCTCCGTTTCTCCGGAGGCTTATCTTTGGTATAGTCCCCTGTTGTTGTAGGTACTTACATTCAGGGGTATGGCGGGGCCCTGTCCCGTCGTTGTTGTTATAACATTCTTAGAGGTCTGTAGTACTGTTGTGGGCAGAGTTTGTAAAAGGGATGTAATTGTTCAAGTTTTTATTTATATATTCAGGAAGGTAACCGTTTTGGTTAGCCTGTTTTCTCACTGTATATCTTGTTTCATGTGTATGTTTTTTATTTCCGCTGATTTTCTCTGATGTTGTATCACTAGGGTGTCCGGGGTAAGGCACCAGTCGCGGGCCCGGGGTCAGGTCGTGACAAAAGTGGTATCAGAGCAGTTAATCCTCGGAAAGTGTCTACAGACCGTATCTAGTAGAGTCTTGATTATCGGTGTGTTATGCACCACACCTATAATTAGGAGGCTGCAGGATATTTAGGATTGGTTTCCATTCTTCTCACTCTGAGATCGTGCCTTAGAGTTGTGTTATAAGTTGGACTCCCTCTGACGTATTCTTTTCACCCGTTATGCCTCTACGCAAGGCAACCAGAGCCCGTGGCAAGGCAGCAGAGGAGTCGCGAGTAGAGCACGAGGGTTACTGTGGCACGCCCGGGCCATTATCCGAGACGCTTCATTCGGGGAGTTCTGCAACGCCGCTAGCCCCAGGAGAGTTTAGAGCAGTAGCAGTAGCTACTGAGACCACGATACCTGAGCCTCTAGTCCCACGGCCAGGAATAGAGGATATGAGTTACAAGGAGATGACCCAGTTACTAGCTAGTCCGTGGCCGGAATGAGGACGACGAGCCGTGGTTCCGCAGCAGTGAGTTCACCCTAGATCCGATAGTTTTGAGACTTCGACTTCTTGAGTCATACCACCCGAGTCCTATGGATTGAGGACTGAGGAAGATCATCAGGAGTTTATTCGACAGTTGCAGCGGATCATGAAAGTGATCAAGACCTCAGAGGCATTTCTTACACACTTCTTGCCCTCGCAGATGAGGTTGAGGCAGAACGGGCGGACGGTTCGGGAATACAGTATAGAGTTTGACTTATTGGCTCGTTATATCCCCGCGTTAGTGGCAGACATGGAGGACAGAGTGCACCGATATGTCACAGGACATGACGATTATCTAGCAGAGAGTTGTACAAGAGTAGCTCTTCAGTCAGACATGGACATTGCCCGCGTACAGGCTTACGCGCAGCAGACTGATGAACGTAGAGATCGACGGATTAACCAAGATCAGCAGAAGAGGGCCAGAACAGCAGGGTCCTTTGGTAACTTTCGAGGCGGACCTTCTCAGCAGCAGATCGTTATGCGCCCACCAAGTCTGAGTGGTCCTCCGCGACTTCGGGACGTTCGGGTATTTAGAGTTGGTCGAACTCCGTGGTTCCGTTCACGATTTACATAGGTTCTAGCCCGATTCGATTTTCTCAATGTTCACTATGTGGTAGACGTCATCCCGAAATATCGCTTTTTACTAATGCTTGTTTTACCGGTCGTCGTGGCCATGTGAGGAGAGAATGTCCTAGTAGGAGGGATACAGTGGGATGACTTAGCCTACCAGTCGATTCATGGATTCAGTGGTTCGGGAGGAAGGGTGTTAGCTGAGGAGGCCACCCCACCCGGTATGGCCGTTGTGGTAGGTGTTCTATGGGAGTGTCGACTACTTAGATAACTTGTTAGCTTCATGACACAGGCCTTTTGCAGAAATTGTCCGAACAGAGGTGGCGCGATGTTACGACCCACCTTCGGATCGGTGGTGGTTCATCACCTTCTATAGTTACGCTAACAGAGCAGATTGGATTAGAGCGACAAAGGGAAAGGCGATGAGAGTTACAGAGATATCTTCAGCCTTGAGAGACTTGTTTAGGTCGTTATGGTAGATACATGTGGAGTGCTATGTTCGGTTAGCATTGTGTAAGTTGTGATTAGAAAACATGGGTAGTGGAAAAGGGTAAGTCTGGGGACGAGAAAATGGGGAGCCTTAGAATTTATAACAGTTGGGACCTTGGACGCAAGGCCGTCCTGAGTGGATAATTTTACGGTTGGTCTTTGTCGAAGTACTCAGTATACGTGGTGTATTTGTGTGATAATTCCATGGGTAGTATGAGATGGAAGTGGTAGCTTTCATGACGTGAACTGGTAAGATTGTTCCGGATCGGGGAACGAGAGTTTAGCACGAAGTGGGTCGGGTTGAGGCCATATCGCGA
Source organism: Przewalskia tangutica (assembly GCA_029844215.1). Lineage (NCBI taxonomy): Eukaryota > Viridiplantae > Streptophyta > Magnoliopsida > Solanales > Solanaceae > Przewalskia > Przewalskia tangutica. The sequence continues at coordinate 67,323,117 of CM056734.1, forward strand.
GTCAACCCGCAGCCCGGAATGTGGTGGGGTCGGTTTGAGGTGGTCCCGCTAGATGATAGGATCACGAGGGTGTTAGGCCCAAGTTTAGGTAACCATCGTACGAGTTCGTGGATGCGTTCGACCAATAGTAGGGCCGATGGGGTCAGCCCATCTTGTCTTTTAGTCAGGATTGTTTACTCGGTGGAGGGTTATGCGAGATGTTGTTATCAGGAAGGTTGTAAGGATGCACGGGGTTCCTACTTTTATTTTATGGCAGGCAGTGGAGCCCAGTTTATGGCTATTTCTTTTTCGGGAGGTTTTACCAGGCGGGGTTAGGAACTCAGGTGAGTCTCAGTATTGCATTCACCCTCGGGCCGACGGACGAACAACGCATTTTATCCAGACATTTGAGGATAGGTTACGGGCCGGTGTTTTGATTTCAGGGGTAGCTGTGAGAATTATTTGCCTCTTATTGAGTGAGTATTATATAGCTACCATTTCAGTATTCGGATGGTGCCTTATGAAGCCTTGTATGAGCGGAAGTGTAGGTTGCCGGTCGATTGGTTCGATGTTGGCAAGGTTCAGATAGTTGGTCCCCACTTGTTTCAGCAGGATGTGGGCAAGGTGAAGCTTATCCAGACGAAGTTATTAGCAGCTCAGAGTCAACATAAGTCGTGTGGATAAACGGCGTCGACACTTGGAGTTCAGGTTGACGGTGGGTCTTCTTGAAGGTACCACCCCGGAAGGGTGTGACGAGATTTGGAAAGCAGGGGAAACTTAGCCCGAGGTACTTTAGGCCTTTTCAGATCGTTTTAGAATAGGCCAGGTTGCCTATAAGTTAGCGCTGCCGTCCGACTTAGGAGGCAGTACGTCCGGTATTCCATGTTGCTATGTTTCGGAAGAGTATCGGAGATCCATCCAGAGTGTTCCCAGTTAATGATGACCAAGTTAGAGATAGTAACCCCGAGATTTTGGAAACTGAAGCAATGCCAGAAATGTGGTACGTATAGTAGGAAGATTTCGAGTGTACGAGGAAGATACGACGAGTAAGAAAAGAGGCTAAGATGTGTTAAGAAGATGGAAATGTCCTTTTTATAAGTGAAGAGGGGAAGAAAGTATCCTTTGGACCATGTGTGGAAGTTTTTGTGTTGTTATACACGTTAGAGGTGATTCCTCGTTGGCTTGGATTGAGTTTTGCGCGTATGTTATACTATGGCCATTGGTGGCAGGATTGGTTTGGTAAGTATAGTAGTGAAGACTATACCGGCGCAGGTATGTTTTGGAGACTTAGAAGGAACATTCGGGACGAATGTTTCTAAGGGGGGAAGAATGTTACACCCCGTAGTTCCAGAGTATGTATATGAGGACGTACGTACGAGAATACGACAGTAAAATTGGAAGGAAGAAAGATGTGATTTTTCGACGGAAAAGTTTCCGAATTTTGTGAAGGAAAAAGATTCGTTAATGGGAATTGAATTCCCAGATTTGGTATTTGGACTTTTTAGAATATTTGAGTATTATGAAATTTTATTTCCGAAATTGGTCACGTGGGGCCCACGGGAAAATTTACGGTTTTGTGGGGCCCACTTTATTTTCGGATTTTTGGCATTACAGATATTTTCGGATGATGAAATATTTTGGACGAGTAGGGGGCGACACGTGTCACCCCCGTGTGGCCATGTTGGCCGAATTGGAGAAGGACAAGTGGGACGATTATTAGGTGGACAAGTGGCCCATTTTTGTGGTGGCCACTTGTCCCATTTTTGTGGTGAACAAATGGTTGGCCAACTACCCACACACATGTACCCCATCTTCACCATCCACTTGCCTAGATCTTGGCCATTGATTTCCCTATAAATATCCCTTGTGTGCAAGACTTTATTTCATCCACATTAGAAAGTTTCCAAGGCAAAAATTCCCCTCCCTCCCTTAGTGAGTTCTCGTCCAAACACCCCCCCACCTTGAGTAGAATACTTCAAGTATTGTTGTATAAATCCCAAATACCTTAGCCTAGTATTCCTAGTAGTATTCCAAAGTTATTTCAATACTAAGAGCAGAAAAATACTACTTTATTCCAATAGTCGCAAAATGAAGCTCCTAGAAAATCTTCATAGCTTAGATGAAGTGTTAAGAGAAGTTGTTTGGAAACTTCTAAGGGTTTCTTGGAGCGGGTTGGAGCGTCAGAATCGAGCTAAACGTTGCTCAGGATCGACTTATAAACTTGGATAATTTTGGGCTTATCGAGGTAATGATCTTTATCCCCCTATTGTAATTGGAAATTACATGTTGTAGTAGTTAATAATTTGAGTATAAGATATATTGGAAGAATCAGTATAAAGAATTGAATCAGATTTACATTGACCGTATTCTGAGACTTGTAGTAGTATTATGGAGTAGAATTGTACACGTCCGGTTAGACGTGTAACCCCCCCCTGGGCTTGTTGGTGGGGTATTCGGCCTCGTTAGAGGAGGAGATTTAGGTGGTTGCGGGGGGGGAGGTGCCGAATTTTCCGTAGAATAAGGAATCTTGTATCTAGAATTATTCTACGAAGAGATCTAGAGGTTGATAGACGTTTTGTGGCCTTTATAGGTTGAAGTACTACGAGTAGCGTATTCTACTTGAAGGGTGGAAAAGGCGAGCAAGGTTAGAGTACTTTGGAGCGTTTTGCTAATTGTCGATAATCGTCGCGAGGTATGTGAACCTCTTCCTATCCTTTCTAGCATGATATTTGTGAAATATATTTAGTGCGGTAGACGCACGTGTGTTTAAAGGAATTTGATTTTCCTTTTGTGTCCTTGACTTGATTCCAAAGTTAAGTGACTTGTTATGAAATATTAAGGACTTGAATTATGTTAAAAAGTTGTAAAACCTCACTCGTGAGTAATGGGTGTGTGGTCTTTCAAAGAATAAAGTTATGTTGATTTCGAAAATAAGAATGATTTTATCATTGGATTTAAAATGATAACTTGACTTATAAACAACTTGATTTTGGGAAAAGGAGAAGTAACTTGATATGTTACTTGTTTTTAAAAGAGTAAGACACTTGGTTTAAAAAGTATATTGCTACTTGACTTTTAAAGGAAAAGTGCCTTTGTTTTAAAAGAAGGTATGAAAATTGTTTTGGTTTTACTTTGATGTCTTTTGACTTGAGTTTTAAATAATAAGAATCTTGAAGTATTTCAAAAGAGTTATTAACCATTTTTGAAAGAAAAGAAATACTTGGTTTCAAAAGCTTAAGTGTTATACTAGCTTTATGGGAAGTTCGGTATAACGACTTAAGGAAGATAGAAGGAACTGCATTTATTTGTTTATGAAAGTCTTGTATTGATTTCTGGAAAGTGTAGTAAGATGGTTTGATAAGTAAACATGTTAGGATGTTACGTGTGTTAGTGTCTTGTGATGTTTGTGTAAGGGGGTTTCCCTTGTTGTGCTTATGTTGTTTAACGATAAGCTGTTATGTTAGTATTGTACCACTCACCTCTTGACATGATATACCGGGGGTTAAGCTGCCCCCCGATGCGAGGTATACCTCAAAGATGCAATGTGACTATGATTCGAGAATACCTACGCGGGTCCAGGGACCTGCGCGAGCTACGAGAGTTCCGTGTTAGTGCGGGGAATACCTCATGCGGTCTATGTGGCCATGCGGACTACGAGTCCAGGACGATGCCGGGGAGTAGCTACCCCCGATGCGAGGAATACCTCATGCGGGCCTATGTGTGGCCTATGCGGAGCTGCGGGAAGTTTCAGGATTAGACGCGCACATTGATACTGAGGGCGAGTGGTCAGCTTCGATCATGTGGCGCGGTCTAGAAAGACCTCGTGATACAGTTTATGGCATTGTTGGTAGTGTGGGTTTTAGTAGTCGGTTATGCCTTCGTACTTACCCCGTACAGTTTTATTATGACACAAGTGGGACCTGGTGTTCATGTGTATTCCTTGGTGCTTTTATATCATGGACTGCCGGCAGTGAGGAAGGAATTCCACGGGCATGATTGATATTGTGGGCATGAGACCCATGGTTATATTTGAGTGATGACTTTAAGGGCGTGAGTCCTCGATCGCTATATATTGTGTATCGTAAATTGGTTATCATATATGTTCTGCTTTATATATGACATTTTATGATTTCATTTACGATTTTGATTTCACATACTTGGTACTGTTATCGACCTCCTTCGGGCCGCGTTCATGCCGCAGGTAGAGGTATACCAGTCGTCGATCCTCGCTCATAGGATCACAGATTAACGTTTTGGGAATCTCCGTTTCTCGGAGGCTTATTCGTATAGTCCTGTTGTTGTAGGTACTTACATTCGGGGTATGGCGGGCCCCGTCGTCGTTGTTGTTATAACATTCTTAAGTGCAGGTAATCTTGTTGTGGGCGAGTTTGTAAAAGGGGATGTAATCGCTTCAAGTTTTTATTTATATATTCAGGAAGGTAACCGTTTTGGTTAGCCTGTTTTCTCACTGTATATCTTGTTTCATGTGTATGTTTTTTATTTCCGCTGATTTTCTCTGATGTTGTATCACTAGGGTGCCCGGGGTAAGGCACCAGTCGCGGGCCCGGGGTCGGGTCATGACAAATAGGTTTTAACATCATAGTTTTGCCAAAGACCATATACGGGCCTCCATGAAGTACATTTGTGCGTTCTTCCTCCGTCATGAATTTGAAGATTGTCCATCCTTTGCCATACGGGATGATACGACACTTCACTCCCCATCCCTTAACAATAAAATTCAATGCCTCTCTTGCCGGGAAAGGACCCGTGAAGCAACCAATTAGACAATATCCCCAGGTTTCAATGAAGGGGACTTCATCCGTAGCTTCAAGTTCCACATCTTCTCTTTGTTGTTCAATAAATTGTAACTTCATTCCCTTTTCTTCAAGTCTGGTACCCGCAAAGACTCCCGCATAGGTCTTCTTTGTCGGATTAGAACCTTTGCGTTGATAAGGGGGTAATTCGCTATTTGTTGCATCAACGGGTGGATTCACATGATGATCTCTAGATTCATTTGTGGGCATATTGTCAGCTAGCCTCCCGTGTAGTGTTGACTGAGGGATAAGATTAGAGGGGGTAGAGCTCGGACCCGCATCTGGAGATAGGATGCATGTGTCATTTGGAAGAGTTGGGAAATTTTCATGCATTTCGGGTGGTAGTGATGATTTGGAGGGAGGTTGGGGTGGGTCAACTTGGATTCCGGGGAGTATTGATGAAGTAGAAGAGGAGAGAGGTGGATTGTTAATAACGTTACCAATACCCAAGGAAGAAGTAAAGGAAAGTGAGCTATTGAGATTCTTTTGTTGAAGTCCGCTAAGTAAGCTGGTTAAAGTGGGGAAGGACTTATTAGTGACTCTCAATGAATTCGAAGAATGTTGCCCCATTAAGTGAAGTGACCCTTTGGCTCCCGCACTAATAAAGTTAGGAGAGTTACTAGGCTCCTTGGGAGTAGATGACCCTCCGGTTCTCTCAACCTGCATTGTACCACGAGTACTGGGAATAATCTTAGACCCATGGACTCCCTCCTGACCCGCCTCAGCTATTTGACCCGTAACCTGACCCGATTTTGACCCTAGAATACCATCATGCATTGTTTTGTCGTTTACAATTCCTGGCCCAAAATCTCTAATTTTTCCGACTTGCCTGAGCAAATTTCCTTGATGTGAAGAGATTGTCTTAACCCCGTGATTGCCATGTTCTTCCGTTGTGATCCCAGAGCTTACCAATTGACCCGTGTTAGATCCGCCATCTTTAGGAGAGATTGGAGTGTCTTTAGCTATCAGAACTTCCGTAGCATTGCCGGGAGATTCAGAAGAAGATTTTCCATTAAGCTTGTGGACAGTATTACAAGCACCCTTCGTAGCCACTTCTGGAGCAAGATTTGGAGTAGTCATTTTCCGATTGATGTCTAAAGGGACATGAAACTCTCCACCTTCAGACATACTTCTATCCAAGCTATCGACTTCTATACTTTTCCCCCATTCATGTATCCTTTGCAGCGTAATATCATCTACAACATGTTCAAGTGGAATGCGCATATCAGGCGGAACATGCACTAACACCGTGGGATCCAAAATTGTCGGAATTAAGTTTTCCTTAACAATGGTTGGGCTTCCACCGTTCTTTCTCTTTTTCTTGGATTTAGACTTCATAGAGCCTCCGGATCAACCGGAATCATTACTAGAGCGAGTAAAATGCTTTGTCTTTCTCATATCATGAACACTAAGATTCGATTAATGAAGAAACAATGGTGAATTTAGAAAGAGAGGGACGAACCGAAAGGAGCAACCAAGGAAAACGTTGAGAGCGTTTTCACTTAGTGAGAGAAACTTCTCTCTAACCATCACTATTACTGCAGGATTTAGTTCAGACCACCAGTCCCATCACTGCAGGATGTAGTTCAGACCACCAGCCCCACAAGAAAAGCCAGATGATGTGAGATCAGCATTGTTGACCCTAGCCCACTCCCAGACACAACTGACCAATTCTCAGGAATAATTCATGACAGAGACCAGGTCCTCTATTAGGAACTTAGAGACTCAAATGGGGCAACTAACTGAGAAATTGAATGACAGACCACATAGGAATCTTCCCAGCAATACTGTGGTGAACCTAAGAGAACAGTGTCAGGCAATAAACTTGAGGAGTGGTAGACAGTTAGAGCAGGTTGCAGCCCAACCACAGGTGGAGAAGAAAGATGAGCTGACAGAAACATCTGAGGTAGAGAAAGATGGGGTTACTGATGACCGCCCTATTTTAGAGAAGGCTCCACCAGAAGTCATGAGGGAATATACAGACATAATTCCTTACCCTTAAAGACTGCAGAAGAAGTCCCTAGACAAACAGTTTTCCAAGTTTTTGGAGGTCTTCAAAAGGCTGCACATCAATATTCCGTTCATTGAAGCTTTGGAGCAAATGCCAGCATAAGTAAAATACATGAATGATATCCTCTTTAAAAAGAGGAAGCTGTCAGACTATGAGACAGTTGTGCTGACAGAGAAGTGCAGTGCAATTTTGCAGAAGAAACTTCACCCGAAGTTGAGAGATCCAGAGAGTTTCACCTTACCTTGCACTATAGAGAATATGACATGCAAGCAGGCTTTGTGTGATTTGGGGGCAAGTATCAATCTGATGCCCCTTTCTGTGTTTCAAAGACTTGGGTTGGGGGAAGCAAGGCCAACAACAATGCACTTGCAGCTAGCAAATCGCTCAATTGTGCATCCCCGAGGAATAATTAAAGATGTATTAGTGAAAGTGGGCAAATTTATCTTTTCTGCTGACTTCCTCATTCTTGATATGGAGGAAGATGAGAATATTCCCATTATCCTTAGGAGACCATTCCTAGCCACAGGTAGGGCACTGATTGATGTTGAAAAATGAGAGCTGAAGCTCCGAGTCCAAGATGAGGAAATAATATTCAAAATTTTCAGACCACCCACTGAACCACAAGTCAATGATAGATGTTTTTCTAGTGGAGTAATTGACAAGGTTGTCTCTGAGAAAAGTCTCACAAGTACTGTTGCTCGTGGGGTAACATTGAAGAAAAATACGGAGCCTAATGGCAAGGTGAATGAACCGACGAATAATGAAAAAAGAATGAACCCCTCTGAACTCAGTCTTGTGAAGAAGAAGATGAAGAGGAGAAAGAGAATGATTCTGAAATGGATATGCGGAGGGGATAATCTACCTCCTTGAGTAAGTAAGAAAACTACATCCGGCTAAATGACATTAACGACAACGCTACTTGGGAGGCAACCCAAAGTTTTTAATTATGTTATTTCAATTTTTTGTTTTAGTTTGTTTATTTTGTCTTGAACATTCTCACGTTCTTGGCTTCTTGGTTTATGTTTTTTTGATGACAAGTGAAGCGGGGGACTAACTCAAAAAAATGCTGAAAAAATAGGAAATTTGGCACAGCACCGCGGCGCCAAACTGCAGAAATTCGGCGCCAGAACTCAGAGAATCCCATGCTGAGGCAATTTCAAGAACCTCATCCCAGACCTTCGTTATGACCGTTGTTTTGTGTCTGTAAGTTGTCCCTTGATTTTTAGTCCTTACACATTGGGGACAATGTGTCGATTAAGTTGGGGGGGGGGGGGTTACTACTTTGTTTTTGAGTCTTTTTTATTGTGTTTAGTTTGTTTTATGTGTTTTGTGAGTCATAATTTTTTTTATGGATCATGTATGTGTAGTTGCTAAAGATATTGAGTGGATTAATTGGGATAATGTAATTGAATTGAAAGCAGAAATCTGTGTGCTTAAGTTAGATATGCCAAAAATTCTTGACATCTAATTATTTGGGATATATGTGCTTAGCCTATGTGTTGCTAATTATGGAAAGAAAGGTTGAAAATGTTTAGAAAACTTGTTTGCTTGTTATTTGAGGCGAAACAGTTAAGATATACATGTTTAAGGAAAGGATTCATGCATTCTTTGATAGCCCTTCTTACCGTTCATTACCTACCTGACATAAATTGTATCACTAGTCAGCCCCTTTGAGCCTAAATAATATCTTTGTTTGACACCCTATGATTCACTTATTTTACCGTAAGTGATAATTGAAAATTATTGGGATAAAAAATGTTGAAAAAGAAATAAAAAAAGAGTAAAAATTTGATGCACCCTAATGAAAAATATGCAAAAGCTTAAGTTTGGAGGTGCTTGCTATTTATAATGTGTCTCATTCTCTCAAAAGAAAAGAGGGAAGAAATAGGTATGAGACTAAAAAAAAGTCAAAATAAGGAAAGAGTTGAATGAAAAATGTTTATGGTACGAAATTGAGCCTAAATGCCAACTTTTATCTACCTCTGCCTAAGCCTACATTACAACCCCTGAAAGTCCTAAGGATCCTTAATGTGTATGTCTATGATTAGTGAAGAATAACAAGTAGAAAGGTCTATAAAATTTTGGGAAAGATGGAACGAAATTGACATACAGATGTTAGTTACTTGTATTCCCAGTGATTATGATCTAATTGAATTTGCGAAATATCTAACTTGAAATTCTAGATTACTAAAAATTCATGCTATGTTCCAACATATTATCCTAGTTTTCATCCATGATTTTGAGGCAGCATTGTTATAACTACTTGATCCATTTCATAGAGTCTTTTCTTTGGTTTTGTTTTTGTCTTTGTTTAGTGCTTTACTCGAGGGAGAGTAAAGTGTAAGTTTGGGGTGTTTGTTGAGTCTATTTTATATACACTTTTGAGTCATTTTTAGTTAGTATTTTACTCTTTTCTTTTGCGTTTAGTATAGTGTTAGATGTGTTTTTCTTTCTTTTGAGTCACAGCGGAGAAAATATTGCTTTTGAGGATGAAAATGCACAATAAAAGGCCAATAAATGAAGCCTAAGAAGTCCCGGGAAGGTAGAAGCAATCAGACGAAATACGGACAAAAAAAATACAGTCAACCGCACGGGGTCTACAGGCATAAAGCGTCGTGGCGCCAAAATGCAGGGCCACGACACTGAAAGTCCAGAGAGCCACAGTTGTTTCGGCACCGTGGCACCAAAATACAGGGCCACGATGCCGACGCGGGAATTTCCAGATTCTAGGCCAAATTTCAGAAGGGTAAAAGGGTCAGAAACACATTTTTCTTAGATATAAAACCCTGAAACCCTCACATTATTGAGATCATACTTTGGAGAGGCAAGAAAGGAGGCAAAGCTACAATTGGAGACTTCGAATTGTTCAAGTTCTTTTATTTCCTTTATTTTAATTTCAGTTGATGTTGGATTTTGTATTAGTTCTTAGCATGACAATGTCTAGGAGCTAATATCTTTACTAGGGCTTTCCGTCGAATCACTTGAAACTCTTTTCATACAGTTAATGCATAGTTATTGATTTCTTCTTCAGCATATTAAGATCTATTCAATATTGTATTGATTGCTTGAAAATTAACTGTCCATTAATTTTCATAACTTATATGATTTCGAATCGAGATCCGAGAAGGGAGATTTGAATATGCTGTAGTTGTTTAGACAGAGGTTAAAATTGCGGACGAAAGTACCCCGATACTTGTGTAGTATTTAAGGTTATTGTACTTAATCCTCATGTGTGGTAAAATCTATCATAGAAATATAGAAGGTTACTGCACAAGGTTGCGTTTTTATATATCCTAACCGGAATATAGAACAGATTAGTTAACCTGCTATCTTAATAAGAAGAAATCATTAGCATTGCATTAACAAGTGAAAGAGTGGATAATTGAGGAGATTGGAAACCCTAATTCCCATCATAACTGTTTTAACCCCAAAGTACTATCATCCTTAATTTATTTTCTGCACTTTACTTAGTTTTAATTCTTAGTTATAATTCTCAAATAAAAGAATGTTAACCAAATAGATACCATAGATTAGATATTCGGTACTTGACAAACCAGTTTCTGTGGACGATAACTCGGTCTTACATATCTTTATTACTTTAGCGAACCTACACTTGCGTAAGCATAGAGAAATATCGCAACAGACGCCGACCTCTTTCCCCTTTACATTACGTTGATGTTGTTGGTTATGTTGGACTGATTTTTTGCATTTTTATGATATCTTGCCGGAGTTCTAAAACTCTGGCGACTTATATTGGTTTCATCTTTCGGTTGTTCTCTGTTTGGGATCTGTTGGTTGTTACTGGTTGATGGTTTTTTTTCCTGATTTTTGGGTTTTGTTTGCTGTTCCTGTTGGGCTGATTTTCTGTTTCGTTCTGGCGACCTGAAATTTCCGGTAAACTATATTGTTGTTTCTTCTACTGTTTCACGGATTGTTTGAGTTTGCTATGTTGTTGTTTCTTCAACTGATTCGCGGACCGTGTTGTGTTCGCTATGTGAACTATGCTGGCTCCTGTTTTGCTATTTTTACTGTTTGTCGGGCTGATTTTATGCTATGTTGCAACTGATTTTCGACTATTTTTGCTACTTATTTTAGGCTATTTTGTCTGACTGATTTTTTGTCCTCTTGCTACTGTTTTTTGACATTTTTCTGTTGGTTAACTAATAATGAACGAGATACTACACTTGAATGACCGATGAATTGAAGGAATCTCCATCTGATTTTCAAGGCCTCCCTGTACAAAAGACGGGTTTTACTTTTATTTTACTTATTAATTCTTGTCACTATTTTATAATTAATTATTCTCATAATAATACTTTTACTAAGTGTTTATACAGGTACCCGGAGATAAATTTTAAGAAGATATCATTCAGAGATTTATTTTTGTTGTTGTATTTAAATTTAGTTTTTATTTTATTTCGTATTGTATTTTTATTGTAATTGTATAATTATTGAAATATTTAGAATATGTAGATTTAGAATTAATAATTAAAAATGATAGATTAAAATCGGAAATCGCTAGTTTATTTATTAAGTCTGTCGCAAATACTTTTGCAACTTCCTTTTTTCTTAAACGGTATATTGTCAAAACGCACGTTTTTAAAGCTGATAAATAATTAACCTAGGTTTGAATGGATAACCGCAAGTTAGTGGATCTTAAAGAATGTCTAACCCATTCCCTTTAGGATAATAAAAAACCCTTACCTGGAATCTCATAAAGTTTCGCAGACCATTAAATGGAGATCATTTTAAAGTATTTTTATGTTATATTCAAGTGTCCTAATTCACTTAAATAATTAGGTGGTGACTCCTCAACAATAGCATTTTGCTCAATCCAGGGAACCGCGCCAAAGCGATCAACGTTGTAGTACTGTTCAGACCGCTCGATAAAAAACGGACGCGACAACATGGCGACTCCGCTGGGGATATCAGGTTCTTCACCATAACAAACCCAGGTTAATTAAATATTGCGCTTTATTTTACTTTTATTTTTGTTGTAAATGCTTAAATTATTTTCTTTTAATTTTGTTATTAACTGCTTTAATTGCTATCTTCTTTAATTCTTTCTTAAAATTGTCATTCCGCTCATATTTTCTCCATTCTTGAAAATTGACACTATCGCACATTACACGCGAGGTGTGTTTCGCGCACCCGCAAATTTCTTTCAAATGTCCAAATTTTAGGAGAGTTGGTGCAGGCGCGGAGTTGTCCGGTTCGTCTGGACGGCCGCGTAGCCTTCTCACTCGAGTAGTCCATTCGGAAACACTGGATCTAGTAAACCAAATCTTAGAAAATTACGATAGAGATATACCGCCCCTTTTATCTTTAGTCATGCATGCATGCATCTTATGTGAGTTAATCATTAATACCGACTCTACAATTAAGAAATCCACCAAATTGTCGAAGGGTCTCACAACTCAACGACCAATCATCATATTATGTGTAGCATGATAATGATAGACGAATCCAAGCCTAGTCATGACATGTTGGAATTGGCAAATCAACCTTTATTTCCAGCAGAATGCATTTCAATTCAGTGGCTTGGATTAATCTATTATAATCTCACATATTTGGCGTTTAGGCTCACCTCTGGCATAAGAGAGACCCAATGCATGTTAGGTTGCACATTTGATTTTCATGCAATATGCTTGCTATGTTAGGACCCAAGGCATAAGAGTTGTTTCCGCTCTGCGCATATTATTTTCATTATTACTCTGCTTTTGCTAGCTTGTTTTTTCTTCATCTTTTTAGGAGGTTTATTTTTCTTTATATATTCTCAAATACCACAAAAAATAAATCATTTTACTAACATCCCGAACTACGCGTGTCTGATTCTCACCACATGGTGTGATACGTAGGCAACCCATTTTGGGTTCGGCACCACGTAAAAAATAAAATAATAATAAAAAAAAATCCTTCTTTTCGACACCACATAAAAAAAACAAAAAAAACACATTTGGCTCACCCATGCATTTCATTCATCCTATCACGGACAATCCTTTTTTTATTGCATTCATCTTATCACTGACATTCATTTTTTATTGCATTCTTTCTACTTTGCATTTGTCTCATAGTGGACAATCATTTGTTTTGCAAGCTTTTACTACTGATATCCAATCATAGATGATTTTTTTCAAGCATACATTTTATAACTTATCTGAAAGAACTACGCGCACCTGATTTTCATCAAAAGTGAAATACGTAGACAGTCCTATTCGGGTTCGGTATCCTTTATTCAAAAACTATAAAATATTTTATTCCAAAACTATAAAATATTTTATTCAAAAAACACAAAAACAATTGTTTTAAAATACAAATATTTTAAGTTTCATTTGTTTGACTTGGTTGATACCAACACATTTTAGGAGTGTGCGTAGGAAATAATAAGTAATATTCAGTATGGGCTGACTTCGTGGTAAATCATAGATTCTTTTGGTACCTCTCATTCACACCTGTAATGACATTGTCTTGCATGCTTCCGGGATAAGAACGAAACCAACGTCATCGTTTCATGTGCATTATGTGGTGAGTTTTAGAGTAAGTTCAATTTCATTGCATTGTGATCTAGAACTTGGATGGAATATTTGTTGAGGAGAAATCCTGAGTAACACTTGGTATAGGAAATGATCGTAAACTTTCTTTGAGCCGTTTGAGCCTTTTCAGCCTACCAAATAACATTATCTGTAGTACTCCTCCTTTGAGTCTAAATTCTATTCTTTTGACAACCACATATTAAACCTATACCCTTTCTGAGTGCATACCTACACTACCCCTCTCTTGGCCCGACCTCCTTGAGCGCCTTGAAAATGTGCAAATTGTTGATAAAGATCCGAGTTGAAGTTTCCAAAGATAAAGTTGCAAAGTCCAAAAAAAAAACAAAGGACGACTTCACACAAAGAAGAAATCAAAAGCCCTGACGATATCAAAAAATATATGAGAAAATAACTCAGAAAAAAAAAATCCAAACGAAAGATTCTCAAGAAATCAATCCAAAAGAAAAGGACAAAAAAAGAAGCAGATCAACATAAAGACACACATATACCAAGCACAGAAATAATCCAACGCTCAAGGAAGGATTAGTCACTTCTTACCAAAATAATATCTTTCCTTTCCCCAAGCCTACATTACAAACCCGTAACAAGCCCCACATGATCCTATACCGAGGGTTCTCACATTAGTGGATACTTACATGATGGGCAAGTCTATGGTATCATAATTGCATATATTGAACATCTTTATGAGTGTGAGTGTAATTCTTTTGACTTCCCAGGCTGAAATATATGTGAGGATGTGACTTTCTTTCAATGAGGGCATTTAAAACACGAGGATGTGTATAGTTCGAAATCTTTGCTTGAAGCAAGTGTCGACACTCAGGTATGCCTGAGGTACCATTTAAAGCTATAAGAATTACACCGGAGTAAGTATCGTTTAGACTGAAAGCAATAAACGGGAATTCTTATGCACAATACTAATTGTTGGTATCAACTAAAGTCAACATGTGATTCTGTCTTTTCATTTTTATTTCCAGAAAACAACAAAAAATATATCTATATACTTTACATCCTCTTTTACTTATCACGAACTACGTCTTGACCGGATTCCCTTAGCGGGATCGTAGGCGGTCACATCGGCCTCAGTCCCATTTTAAAAACCTTAAAAATCCTTATTTTTGCATCACGAACTACGTCTTGACCTGATTCCCTCGGCGTGATACATAGGCGGCCTATATCGGCTTCGGTCACATCATTCAGAAACTGGGGCATTTTTTGAGGGTGCATTCTAATCTATTCATTGTACGTCGCCTATGTCCCACATTAGCTTTTCATCCATGTTTAATTAAAAAAAACAAAGCATTTTCGACCTCTGGGTCACTTTCTGCATCATGCCTGAGCACCGGCGTCATTTTCATCATGTTTAATTTCAGTTAGGCGTCCACCTTCTAACGTGGGTATTTTAAATTCAGTCGCACCTGAGCACCGACATCATCTTCTTCCGAATACGACGAACGTCTGCATTACGTCCGGAAACGATGAATATATGCATTACATCCGGAAATGACACCAACTTCATCCAGAAATGACGAACATCTACATTACGTCCAGAAACGACATCATCTTCATCTGGAAATGACGAATATCTGCATTACGTCTCGAAATGACGTCATCTTCATCTAGAAATGATGAACATCTGCATCACGCCTGAACACCGACGTCATTTGCATCACGCCTAAGCACCGGCGTTATCTTCATCTCGATCATCTGAATCACGCCTGAGCACCAGCGTCATCTAAGTCACGCCTGAGCACGGGCATCATCTAAGTCACGCCTGAGCACCGGCATCATCTAAGTCAACGCTTGAGCACCGACGTCATCTGAATCAACGTCTGAGAAGCGACGTCATTTGCATCAACGCCTGAGCACCGACGTCATCTGCATCATGCTTGAGCAACAACGTCAAGTGAATCACGCCTGAGCACCAGTGTCATCTGAATTATGCCTGAGCACCAGTGTCATCTTAGTCAGGCCTGAGCACCGTCATCATCTAAGTCACGTCGGAGAACCAACATCATCTAAGTCAACGCCTGAGCACCGGTGTCATCTGAATCAACGTTTGAACACCGATGTCTTTTTCATCAACACATGAGCACCGATGTCATCTGAATCAACGCCTGAGCACCGGCGTAATTTGCATTATGCCTGAGCACCGGCGTAATTTGCATTATGCCTGAGCATCGGCGTTATCTGAATCAACGCCCGAGCATCGGCATCATCTGCATCAACGCCTGAGCACCGACGTCATCTACATCAATGTCTGAGCATCGGTATTATCTGAATCACGCCTTAGCGGCGTCATCTAAGTCACGCCTGAGCACTGGCATCATCGTCATCGTCAGCTACATCACGCCTGAGCACAAACATCATCGTCAACACAATAACACAATCAACATCGCGTCAACACAATAACACAATCAGCATCGCGTCAACACAACGACGTTATCAGCATCCTGATCTCTTCCAGCAACCCGTCGCACTTGTAACCCAATGTCATCGTAACTCGACACTGGGGCATAATTTAGAATCTGTATCAATCCCGCTTTTGATTTTATTGTTTATAACTCAGGACAAAATTGACTACAAGTCAACATCTTTATCCGAAGACTCTTCCATCGTCTCCAGTCAAATAGGGGCATACTGTTGACACCCAATTTTGACCCATTTTTTCTGATTATTTATCGTAATTTAATTGTTTTGACACGTATTTTTATCGCCATTTTTTGTATTTTTATACCATAATCATATTTTTTCTAAATATTCTACGCAAAAAGGCATCGCATTTTTAATTTTAATTAGGCATTAAAACATTTTTAAATATTATGTTGTTATTATTACACCATCATTTTATTTTAATAATTTTACATCTCTTTAAATAATTTTTTATAAATGATAAACTTTTTTGTATTTTTTACTCAAACCAATTTCATCAAACCAGTCCAAACCGATGCCCAAATCGGACAAGCCCAATTCCCTTTACTCTTTTTATTTCCCCCTAAAAGTTAAACAACTATTTTTATTTTCCCCACCTCCCCAAATACCAGATCCTAAAAAATATTCTATAAATAAAACTCACTCTCTCTCATCTCAAAAATCAGCGGCCGCACAAAACACTTAGACCCCTTTCATTTTTTTAACTCTCACTCCTCTCATCTTCTTCATATCCACACACACACAGAAAGGCAACCGCCTCACCCCTTTACATTGGCTCATCCTTTTCATTTTTAAAGAGTCGATTCCCATTCCCCTCTCTCTCACCGACCACCTCGCTGCTCCGGCTCCAGTGAACCGGAGCAATCGACTAAATCACCATAACGTGCCCCGTCTCCTTCACTGTCCCTACTCTGGAGAACTCACGACGCTGGAGCAAACCACTTCTTCACCATCACTGTTAGCCCATCGTCGTCGCAACGACGATGATCTGTAGTTGTTGTACAACTTTTGTTTCAGATTTGACCGGAAGGAGTTTTCGGTGTCGCTCCGACATTGTGTCGACGAGGCGACTCTGACCCCTTTCCTCTTTATGTTGCGTTGATGTTGTTGGTTATGTTGGACTGATTTTTTGCATTTTTATGATATCTTGCCGGAGTTCTAAAACTCTGGCGACTTATTTTGGTTTCATCTTTCGGTTGTTCTCTGTTTTGGATCTGTTGGTTGTTGCTGGTTGATGGGTTTATTTTTTTGATTTTTAGGTTTTGTTTGTTGTTCCCGTTGGGCTGATTTTATGTTTCGTTCCGGCGACCTGAAATTTCTGGTGAACTATATTGTTGTTACTTCTACTGTTTCACGGACTGTTTGAGTTCGCTATGTTGCCGTTGCTTCAACTGATTCACGGACCATGTTGTGTTCGCTATGTGAACTATGCTGGTTGTTGTTTTGCTATTTTTACTATTTGTCGGGCTGATTTTATGCTATGTTGCAACTGATTTTCGACTATTTTTGCTACTTATTTTAGGCTATTTTGTCGGACTGATTTTTTGTCCTCTTGCTACTGTTTTTTGACATTTTTTTGCTGGTTAACTAATAATGAACGAGATACTACACTTGAATGACCGATGAATTGAAGGAATCTCCATCTGATTTTCAAGGCCTCCCTGTACAAAAGACGGGTTTTACTTTTATTTTACTTATTAATTCTTATCACTATTTTATAATTAATTATTCTCATACTAATACTTTTACTAAGTGTTTATACAAGTACCCGGAGATAAATTTTAAGAAGATATCATTTAGAGATTTATTTTTGTTGTTGTATTTAAATTTAGTTTTTATTTTATTTCGTATTGTATTTTTATTGTAATTGTATAATTATTGAAATATTTAGAATATGTAGATTTAGAATTAATAATTAAAAATGATAGATTAAAATCGGAAATCGCTAGTTTATTTATTAGGTCTGTCGCAAATACTTTTGCAACTTCCTTTTTTCTTAAACTGTATATTCTCAAAACGCACGTTTTTAAAGCTGATAAATAATTAACCTAGGTTTGAATGGATAACCGCAAGTTAGTGGATCTTAAAGGATGTCTAACCCATTCCCTTTAGGATAATAAAAAACCCTTACCTGGAATCTCATAAAGTTTCGCAGACCATTAAATGTAGATCATTTTATAGTATTTTTATGTTATATTCAAGTGTCCTAATTCACTTAAATAATTAGGTGGTGACTCCTCAACAATAGCATTTTGCTCAATCCAGGGAAACGCGCCAAAGCGATCAACGTTGTAGTACTGTTCAGACCCCTCGGTCAAAAACAGACGCGACAACATGGCGACTCCGCTGGGGATATCATGTTCTTCACCATAACAAACCCAGGTTAATTAAATATTGCGCTTTATTTTACTTTTATTTTTGTTGTAAATGCTTAAATTATTTTCTTTTAATTTTGTTATTAACTGCTTTAATTGCTATCTTCTTTAATTCTTTCTTAAAATTGTCATTCCGCTCATATTTTCTCCATTCTTGAAAATTGACACTATCACACATTACACGCGAGGTGTGTTTCGCGCACCCGCAAATTTCTTTCAAATGTCCAAATTTTAGGAGAGTTGGTGCAGGCGCGGAGTTGTTCGGTTCGTCTGGACGGCCGCGTAGCCTTCTCACTCGAGTAGTCCATTCGGAAACACTGGGTCTAGTAAACCAAATCTTAGAAAATTATGATAGAGATATACCGCTCCTTTTATCTTAAGTCATGCATGCATGCATCTTAGGTGAGTTGATCATTAATACCGACTCTACAATTAAGAAATCCACCAAATTGTCGAAGGGTCTCACAACTCAACGACCAATCATCATATTATGTGTAGCATGATAATGATAGACGAATCCAAGCCTAGTCATGGCATGTTGGAATTGGCAAATCAACCTTTATTTCCAGCAGAATGCATTTCAATTCAGTGGCTTGGATTAATCTATTATAATCTCACATATTTGGCGTTTAGGCTCACCTCTGGCATAAGAGAGACCCAATACATGTTAGGATGCACACTTGATTTTCATGCAATATGCTTGCTATGTTAGGACCCAAGGCATAAGAGTTGTTTCCGCTCTGCGCATATTATTTTCATTATTACTCTGCTTTTGCTAGCTTGTTTTTTCTTCATCTTTTTAGGAGGTTTATTTTTCTTTATTTATTCTCAAATACCACAAAAAATAAATCATTTTACTAACATCCCGAACTACACGTGTCTGATTCTCACCACATGGTGTGATACGTAGGCAACCCATTTTGGGTTCGGCACCACGTAAAAAATAAAATAATAATAAAAAAAAATCCTACTTTTCGACACCACATAAAAAAACAAAAAAAACACATTTGGCTCACCCATGCATTTCATTCATCCTATCACGGACATTCCTTTTTTTATTACATTCATCTTATCACGGACATTCATTTTTTTATTGCATTTTTTCTACTTTGCATTCGTCTCATAGTGGACAATCATTTGTTTTGCAAGCTTTTACTACTGATATCCTATCATAGATGATTTTTTTTCAAGCATACATTTTATAACTTATCTGAAAGAACTACGCGCACCTGATTCTCATCAAAAGTGAAATACGTAGACAGTCCTATTCGGGTTCGGTATCCTTTATTAAAAAACTATAAAATATTTTATTCAAAAAACACAAAAACAATTGTTTTAAAATACAAAATATTTTAAGTTTCATTTGTTTGACTTGGTTGATACCAACACATTTTAGGAGTGTGCGTAGGAAATAATAAGTAATATTCAGTATGGGCTGACTTCGTGGTAAATCATAGATTCTTTTAGTACCTCTCATTCACACCTGTAATGACATTGTCTTGCAGGCTTCCGGGATAAGAACGAAACCAACATCATCGTTTCATGTGCATTATGTGGTGAATTTTAGAGTAAGTTCAATTTTATTGCATTGTGATGTAGAACTTGGATGAAATATTTGTTGAGGCGAAATCCTAAGTAACACTCGGTATAGGAAATGATCGTAGACTTTCTTTGAGCCGTTTGAGCCTTTTCAGCCTACCAAATAGCATTATCCGTAGTACTCCTCCTTTGAGTCTAAAGTCTATTCTTTTGCAACCACATATTAAACCTATACCCTTTCTGAGTGCATACCTACACTACCCCTCTCTTGGCCCGACCTCCTTGAGCGCCTTGAAAATGTGCAAATTGCTGATAAAGATCCGAGTTGAAGTTTCCAAAGATAAAGTTGCAAAGTCCAAAAAAAACAAAGGACGACTTCACACAAAGAAGAAATCAAAAGCCCTGACGATATCAAAAAATATATGAGAAAATAACTCAGAAAAAAAAAACTCCAAACGAAAGATTCTCAAGAAATCAATCCAAAAGAAAAGGACCAAAAAAAAAAAGATCAGCATAAAGGCACACATATACCAAGCACAGAAATAATCCAACGCTCAAGGAAGGATTAGTCACTTCTTACCAAAATAATATCTTTCCTTTTCCCAAGCCTACATTACAAACCCGTAACAAGCCCAACATGATCCTATACCGAGGGTTCTCACATTAGTGGATACTTACATGATGGGCAAGTCTATGGTATCATAATTGCATACATTGAGCATCTTTATGAGTGCGAGTGTAATTCTTTTGACGTCCCAGATTCAAAATACTGAAATATATGTGAGGATGTGACTTTCTTTCAATGAGGGCATTTAAAACACGAGGATGTGTATAGTTCGAAATCTTTGCTTGAAGCAAGTGTCGACACTCAGGTATGCCTGAGGTACCATTTAAAGCTATAAGAATTACACCAGAGTCAGTATCGTTTAGACTGAAAGCAATAAATGGGAATCCTTATGCACAATACTAATTGTTGGTACCAACTGAAGTCAACACGTGATTCTGTCTTTTCATTTTTATTTCCAGAAAACAACAAAAAATATATCTATATACTTTACATCCTCTTTTACTTATCACGAACTACGTCTTGACCGGATTCTCTTAGCGGGATTGTAGGCGGTCACATCGGCTTCGGTCCCATTTTAAAATCCTTAAAAATCCTTATTTTTGCATCACGAACTACGCCTTGACCTGATTCCCTCGGCGTGATACATAGGCGGCCTATATCGGCTTCGGTCACATCATTCAGAAACTGGGACATTTTTTGAGGGTGCATTCTAATCTATTCATTGTACGTCGCCTATGTCCCGCATTAGCTTTTCATCCATGTTTAATTAAATAAAACAAAGCATTTTCGACCTCAGGGTCACTTTCTGCATCATGCCTGAGCACCGGCGTCATTTTCATCATGTTTAATTTCAGTTAGGCGTCCACCTTCTAACGTGGTATTTTAAATTCAGTCACGTCTGAGCACTGACATCATCTTCTTCCGAAAACGACGAACGTCTGCATTACGTTCGGAAACGATGAATATATGCATTACATCCGGAAACGACATCAACTTCATCCAGAAATGACGAACATCTATATTACGTCCAGAAACAACATCATCTTCATCTGGAAATGACGAATATCTGCATTACGTCTCGAAATGACGTCATCTTCATCTAGAAACGACGAACATCTGCATCACGTCTGAACACCGACGTCATTTGCATCACGCCTAAGCATCGACGTTATCTTCATCTCGATCATCTGAATCACGCCTGAGCACCAGCGTCATCTAAGTCACGCCTGAGCACGGGCATCATCTAAGTCACGCCTGAGCACCGGCATCATCTAAGTCAACGCTTGAGCACCGGCGTCATCTGAATCAACGTCTGAGAAACGACGTCATTTGCATCAACGCCTGAGCACCGACGTCATCTGCATCATGCTTGAGCAACAACGTCAAGTGAATCACGCCTGAGCACCAGTGTCATCTGAATTATGCCTGAGCACCAGTGTCATCTTAGTCAGGCCTGAGCACCGTCATCATCTACGTCACGCCGGAGCACCGGCGTCATCTAAGTCAACGCCTGAGCACCGGTGTCATCTGAATCAACGTTTGAACACCGATGTCTTTTTCATCAACACATGAGCACCGACGTAATTTGCATTATGCCTGAGCACCGGCGTAATTTGCATTATGCTTGAGCACCGGCGTTATCTGAATCAACGCCCGATCATCGGCATCATCTGCATCAACGCCTGAACACCGATGTCATCTGCATCAATGTCTGAGCATCAGTATTATCTGAATCACGCCTTAGCGGCGTCATCAAAGTCACGTCTGAGCACTGGCATCATCGTCATCATCAGCTACATCACGCCTGAGCACTGACATCATCATCATCGTCAGCTACATCACGCCTGAGCACCGATATCATCTTCAGATACATCACGCCTGAGCACCGACATCATCGTCAACACAATAACACAATCAACATCGCGTCAACACAATAACACAATCAGCATCGCGTCAACATAACGACGTTATTAGCATCCCGATCTCTTCCAGCAACCTGTCGCACTTGTAACCCAATGTCATCGTAACTCGACACTGGGGCATAATTTAGAATCCGTATCAATCCCGCATTTGATTTTCTTGTTTATAACTCAGGACAAAATTGACTACAAGTCAACATCTTTATCCGAAGACTCTTCCATCGTCTCCAGTCAAAGAGGGGCATACTGTTGACACCCAATTTTGACTCATTTAGTCTGATTATTTATCGTAATTTAATTGTTTTTGACACCGTATTTTTATCACCATTTTTTGTATTTTTATACCATAATCATATTTTTTCTAAATAATCTATGTAAAAAGGCATCGCATTTTTATTTTTAATTAGGCATTAAAACATTTTTAAATATTATGTTGTTATTATTACACCATCATTTTATTTTAATAATTTTACATCTCTTTAAATATTTTTTTTTTAAATGATAAACCTTTTTGTATTTTTTACTCAAACCAATTTCATCAAACCAGTCCAAACCGATGCCCAAATCGGACAAGCCCAATTCCCTTTACCATTTTTATTTCCCCCCAAAAGTTAAACAACTATTTTTATTTTCCCCACCTCCCCAAATACCAGATCCTAAAAAATATTCTATAAATAAAACTCACTCTCTCTCATCTCAAAAATCAGCGGCCGCACAAAACACTTAGACCCCTTTCATTTTTTTAACTCTCACTCCTCTCATCTTCTTCATATCCACACACACATAGAAAGGCAACCGCCTCACCCCTTTACATTGGCTCATCCTTTTCATTTTTAAAGAGTCGATTCCCATTCCCCTCTCTCTCACCGACCACCTCGCTGCTCCGGCTCCAGTGAACCGGAGCAATCGACTAAACCACCATAACGTGCCCCGTCTCCTTCACTGTCCCTACTCTGGAGAACTCACGACTCTGGAGCAAACCATTTCTTCACCATCACTGTTAGCCCATCGTCGTCGCAACGACGATGATCTGTAGTTGTTGTACAACTTTTGTTTCAGATCTGACCGGAAGGAGTTTTCGGTGTCGCTCCGGCATTTTGTCGACGAGGCGAATCTGACCCCTTTCCTCTTTACGTTGCGTTGATGTTGTTGGTTATGTTGGACTGATTTTTTGCATTTTTATGATATCTTGCCGGAGTTCTAAAACTCTGGCGACTTATGTTGGTTTCATCTTTCGGTTGTTCTCTGTTTTGGATCTGTTGGTTGTTGCTGGTTTATGGGTTTATTTTTTCTGATTTTTGGGTTTTGTTTGCTGTTCCCGTTGGGCTGATTTTATGTTTCGTTCCGGCGACCTGAAATTTCTGGTGAACTATATTGTTGTTACTTCTACTGTTTCACGGACTGTTTGAGTTCGCTATGTTGCTGTTGCTTCAACTGATTCACGGACCATGTTGTATTCGCTATGTGAACTATGCTGGCTGCTGTTTTGCTATTTTTACTGTTTGTCGGGCTGATTTTATGCAATGTTGCAACTGATTTTCGACTATTTTTGCTACTTATTTTAGGCTATTTTGTCGGACTGATTTTTGGTCCTCTTGCTACTGTTTTTTGACATTTTTTTGCTGGTTAACTAATAATGAACGAGATATTACACTTGAATGACCGATGAATTGAAAGAATCTCCATCTGATTTTCAAGGCCTCCCTGTACAAAAGACGAGTTTTACTTTTATTTTACTTATTAATTTTTGTCACTATTTTATAATTAATTATTCTCATACTAATACTTTTACTAAGTGTTTATACAGGTACCCGGAGATAAATTTTAAGAAGATATCATTCAGAGATTTATTTTTGTTGTTGTATTTAAATTTAGTTTTTATTTTATTTCGTATTGTATTTTTATTGTAATTGTATAATTATTGAAATATTTAGAATATGTAGATTTATAATTAATAATTAAAAATGATAGATTAAAATCGGAAATCGCTAGTTTATTTATTAGGTCTGTCGCAAATACTTTTGCAACTTCCTTTTTTCTTAAACTGTATATTCTCAAAACGCACGTTTTTAAAGCTGATAAATAATTAACCTAGGTTTGAATGGATAACCGCAAGTTAGTGGATCTTAAAGGATGTCTAACTCATTCCCTTTAGGATAATAAAAAATCCTTACCTGGAATCTCATAAAGTTTGGCAGACCATTAAATGGAGATCATTTTATAGTATTTTTATGTTATATTCAAGTGTCCTAATTCACTTAGATAATTAGGTGGTGACTCCTCAACAATAGCATTTTGCTCAATCCAGGGAACCGCGCCAAAACGATCAACGTTGTAGTACTGTTCAGACCCCTCGGTCAAAAACGGACGCGACAACATGGCGACTCCGCTGGGGATATCAGGTTCTTCACCATAACAAACCCATGTTAATTAAATATTGCGCTTTATTTTACTTTTATTTTTGTTGTAAATGCTTAAATTATTTTCTTTTAATTTTGTTATTAACTGCTTTAATTGCTATCTTCTTTAATTCTTTCTTAAAATTGTCATTCCGCTCATATTTTCTCCATTCTTGAAAATTGACACTATCGCACATTACACGCGAGGTGTGTTTCACGCACCCGCAAATTTCTTTCAAATGTCCAAATTTTAGGAGAGTTGGTGCAGGCGCGGAGTTGTCTGGTTCGTCTGGACGGCCGCGTAGCCTTCTCACTCGAGTAGTCCATTCGGAAACACTGGGTCTAGTAAACCAAATCTTAGAAAATTATGATAGAGATATACCGCCCCTTTTATCTTAAGTCATGCATGCATGCATCTTAGGTGAGTTGATCATTAATACCGACTCTACAATTAAGAAATCCACCAAATTGTCGAAGGGTCTCACAACTCAACGACCAATCATCATATTATGTGTAGCATGATAATGATAGACGAATCCAAGCCTAGTCATGACATGTTGGAATTGGCAAATCAACCTTTATTTCCAGCAGAATGCATTTCAATTCAGTGGCTTGGATTAATCTATTATAATCTCACATATTTAGCGTTTAGGCTCACCTCTGGCATAAGAGAGACCCAATGCATGTTAGGATGCACACTTGATTTTCATGCAATATGCTTGCCATGTTAGGACCCAAGGCATAAGAGTTGTTTCCGCTCTGCGCATATTATTTTCATTATTACTCTGCTTTTGCTAGCTTGTTTTTTCTTCATCTTTTTAGGAGGTTTATTTTTCTTTATTTATTCTCAAATACCACAAAAAATAAATCATTTTACTAACATCACGAACTACGCGTGTCTGATTCTCACCACATGGTGTGATACGTAGGCAACCCATTTTGGGTTCGGCACCACGTAAAAAATAAAATAATAATAAAAAATCCTTCTTTTCGACACCACATAAAAAAAACAAAAAAAAACACATTTGGCTCACCCATGCATTTCATTCATCCTATCACGAACATTCCTTTTTTTATTGCATTCATCTTATCATGGACATTCATTTTTTATTGCATTCATCTTATCACGGACATTCATTTTTTATTGCATTCTTTCTACTTTGCATTCGTCTCATAGTGGACAATCATTTGTTTTGCAATCTTTTACTACTGATATCCTATCATAGATGATTTTTTTTCAAGCATACATTTTATAACTTATCTGAAAGAACTACGCGCACCTGATTCTCATCAAAAGTGAAATACGTAGACAGTCCTATTCGGGTTCGGTATCCTTTATTCAAAAACTATAAAATATTTTATTCAAAAAACACAAAAACAATTGTTTTAAAATACAAAATATTTTAAGTTTATTTGTTTGACTTGGTTGATACCAACACATTTTAGGAGTGTGCGTAGGAAATAATAAGTAATATTCAGTATGGGCTGACTTCGTGGTAAATCATAGATTCTTTTGGTACCTCTCATTCACACATGTAATGTCATTGTCTTGCATGCTTCCGAGATAAGAACGAAACCAACGTCATCGTTTCATGTGCATTATGTGGTGAGTTTTAGAGTAAGTTCAATTCCATTGCATTGTGATGTAGAACTTGGATGGAATATTTGTTGAGGCGAAATCCTGAGTAACACTCGGTATAGGAAATGATCGTAGACTTTCTTTGAGCCGTTTGAGCCTTTTCAGCCTACCAAATAGCATTATCCGTAGTACTCCTCCTTTGAGCCTAAAACTTATTCGTTTGACAACCACATATTAAACCTATACCCTTTCTGAGTGCATACCTACACTACCCCTCTCTTGGCCCGACCTCCTTGAGCGCCTTGAAAATGTGCAAATTGCTGATAAAGATCCGAGTTGAAGTTTCCAAAGATAAAGTTGCAAAGTCCAAAAAAAAAACAAAGGACGACTTCACACAAAGAAGAAATCAAAAGCCCTGACGATATCAAAAAATATATGAGAAAATAACTCAGAAAAAAAAAAACTCCAAACGAAAGATTCTCAAGAAATCAATCCAAAAGAAAAGGACAAAAAAAGAAACAGATCAACATAAAGGCACACATATACCTTCACAGAAATAATCCAACGCTCAAGGAAGGATTAGTCACTTCTTACCAAAATAATATCTTTCTTTCCCCAAGCCTACATTACAAACCCGTAACAAGCCCCACATGATCCTATACCGAGGGTTCTCACATTAGTGGATACTTACATGATGGGCAAGTCTATGGTATCATAATTGTAACACCCCATTTTAACCGGAGTCGAAACGGGAGTACTACGTATGGTATGATTCCTAAATTTATTTTAAGGAGTCGCCACCTAATTATTTAAGTGAATTAGGACACTTGATTTATTGCAATAAAATACTGCAATTAATCTCCATTTAAAGGTCTGCGAAAGCTATGTGAGATTCCAGGTAAGAGTTCTTTATTTAAAGGGAAGGGGTTAGACATCCTTTAAGATCCGCTAACTCGCGGTTATCCGTTCAAACCTAGGTTAATTATTGTATAAAAAAAAGCATAGGGTTAAAAGATGTTGTAAATAATTTATTTGAAACATATATTTCCATAAAAATTATACGATTTAAAAGAAGTAACATACTATATGTATAAAAATCTAGCTTCTTAAAAATATGCCTTCATATGATATGATTTATGAAATATATGAAGAAAATGTCTTCATATGACCAAAGGCATTAAATCTCATTTTTTAAGCAGCATATTCATATAATATTTTCCTAAACTACCTATTTTTGAAGAAAAGCAATTTTATAATGTGAAAGGATAGAAGAAAACAAAATTTATCTTTTAAAAAAAAGTTAAAAACGCACAACAGTGCACTATTTGTTAAAAGAAAATGAATCGTTTTATAGCTTACAAAGAAGCAGTTTTCAATGCTAAAAATAATTATTAACTAAAGTCTGCCATTGATCGTAAGCATGTCAAGTCTCGATGCGAGACTCCCGCGTCATCAAAATAAAGCAAACAAAAAATGCAAAGAATTAGTAAAGGGGCGGATTTATTAAATAAGATAAATGGACAAAATCGATTATTTTGAGCACAACAAAACTCCTACTGAATACAAAGGGGAAGCAAAAATAGCATATGAAGTGGGCAAGAACAAACAGGCCATTAATTTCCATTTTTACACATTCGTGATTACGGGACTATATGTTCAAACAAACAATCCCTAGTTCTTATTTCAAAGTTCAGGCTTGACATTATAGCAAACTAGGTGCATAGAAAATATACACTCTTGTGACATTTATTAGATTTGATTTAAGTTACATGAGTCAAAACTAATATCTAAAACACTGAACTTCACAAATGAATAACCCTTATTTCATACTTATTTAAGTTCAATTAGGAATCATTCTTTCAAACATGTCAACAATATACAAAGTAGTCAAACATATAAAAAGAAAAGAAATCAATCAAGGCAAATTAAGGTCATCGATAATGAATGACTCTTAGTAAAATAATTTTACCATATAGGCAACAACTAAAGAATATCAAATATAAACCACAAACACCCAAAATGACGATTCAAATCGATGTCTCTTCTTATGATACATCGAACGCCCAAAATGAACAATCAAACACAATTTTTACTGCATGCCGAACTACAATCGCAAAAAAAGAAAAAACAAAATCGCAGAATCGATAGAAAGAGGAAGATTCGACCTCTTTTGGGTGCGTGAATCGAGACAAGTGGTCTTCAAATCCAAACGACTTAGAACTCACCGAACCAAGAAAGTAGATTTTTTCTTGTATTTTAGAAGATTCGCGAAAAAATCAAAAATATAATTTAGGGATCAAGAGACGGAAAAAGCGCCGGATCAAATGTTTTTGAAGAGAGGGGAGAGACGGCTGGTGTATAATAGGGTAGCTGGGGGTTTTGTTTTATAGGGTGAGATTAGGTTTAGGGTTTAGGGGTATTGGGCTTTGGGTATTGGGTATTGAGTATTGGGTTTGGGTATTAGATGAAAGTGTATTGGGCTTCATTTTTTGTTTCGATTTCTGACGGATTGGACTGATTCAGATTATGCCCTGGACTGGACTAGTTTTGACAAAAAATGCAAAATTGATTAATTATTTAAAAGAAAATTATTTAAAGATACAAAATTATTAAAATGCAAATGTTGATGCAATAATAATAAAATACAATATTTAGCAAATATTTAATGCCTAATTAAAAGTAAAGACGGTGTGTCAGTTAATTATTCAAAGAGATGCTAAAAAATGTTTAATACCTAATTAAAGGTAAAAAGCAAAACATGATGTCAATTTACAGGAATAAACAACATAGAATGTTATGTAAAAAATATACAAAATGTCAAAAAATGATGATAAAATGTGGTGTCCTAAAATGCTTAAAATTGCAAGAAATATCTAAAAGATGAGTCAAAATTGGGTGTCAACAGTTGTCCCTCTTTGACCGGAGACGATGAAAGAGTTTTCGGACAAAGACGTTGACTTGTGGCCAATTTTGTCCCATCGTCAGAATTAAAACAAGGATTAAGCAAAGAATGGGCAAAAGCCACACCGGTCATTGTGATGCCAAGGTAAAAGACAAAGTTTTAAAATTTGTCCCAAAGGTCGAATTATGAGACACTGGGTTGCTGCAATGCTAGAAAATAAGACAGGCATACGCAAAACTCAAAATTTGTCCCAGTGTCGAAGTATGATTGACACTGGGTTGCAGGTGACAAGATGCTGGAAAAGACATGGTGTTTTTAGATGTTGATAAAGTGATGTGATGATACGCCGTCTTGTATAGGCGAGATGAAGATGCCGCCTTGTATGGGCGTTGTCGTCTTGTAGGCGAAGATGTATGACGCCAGTATGGCGTTGTCGTCTTGTATGGACGAGATGCAGATGACGCCTTGTATGGGCGTTGTCGTCTTGTATGGACGAGATGCAGATGACGCCTTGTATGGGCGTTGTCGTCTTGTATGGACGAGATGCATATGACGCATTGTATGGGCGTTGTCGTCTTGTATGGACGAGATGCAGATGACGCCTTGTATGGGCGTTGTCGTCTTGTATGGACGAAATGCAGATGACGCCTTGTATGGGCGTTGTCGTCTTGTATGGACGAAATGCAAATGACGCCTTGTATGGGCGTTATCGTCTTGTATGGAATAAATGCAAATGACGCCTTGTATGGGCGTTATCGTCTTGTATGGACGAAATGCAAATGACGCCTTGTCTGGGCGTTGTCGTCTTGTATGGACGAAATGCAAATGACGCCTTGTATGGGCGTTGTCGTCTTGTATGGACGAGATGAAAATGACGCCTTGTATGGGCGTTATCGTCTTGTATGGACGAAATGCAAATGACGTCTTGTCTGGGCGTTGTCGTCTTGTATGGACGAAATGCAAATGACGCCAGTATGGGCGTTGTCGTCTTGTATGGACGAGATGCAAATGACGCCAGTATGGGCGTTATCGCTTGTATGGACGAAATGCAAATGACGCCAGTATGGGCGTTATCGCTTGTATGGACGAATGCAAATGACGCCAGTATGGGCGGAATCGCTTTGTATGGACGAATGCAAATGACGCCAGTATGGGCGTTATCGTCTTGTATGGGCGAGATGCAAATGACGCCTTGTATGGGCGTTATCGCTTGTATGGACGAAATGCAAATGACGCCAGTATGGGCGTTATCGCTTGTATGGACGAAATGCAAATGACGCCAGTATGGCGTTGTCGCTCTTGTATGGAAGAGATGCAAATGACGCCTTGTATGGGCGTTGTCGTCTTGTATGGACGAGATGCAAATGACGCCTTACGGGCGTTATCGTCTGTATGGACGAATGCAAATGACGCCAGTATGGGCGGAATCGCTTTGTATAGACGAAATGCAAATGACACCTTGTATGGGCGTTGTCGTCTTGTATGGACGAGATGCAATGACGCCTTGTATGGGCGTTATCGCTCATATGGACGAAATGCAAATGACGCCAGTATGGGCGTTATCGCTCAGTATGGATTTAAATGCAAATGACGCCAGATGAAGCGCGTTGTCGTCTTGTATGGGCGAGATGCAAATGACGCCAGATGAGCGTTATCGTCTTGTATGGATTTAAATGCAAATGACGCCTTATGAGCGCGTCGTCTTGTATGGGCGAGATGCAAATGACGCCAGTATGGGCGTTGCTGCCTTGTATGGACGAAATGCAAATGTTCGTCGTTGTATAGACGAAACATGAATGAAGCCGTTGCATAGGCTTACAATGAAATAGTGTCATTTTATGGACGTACCTGCCTTGTGACTTGCCTGGGTTGAGATAACGTCACTGCATAGACGTTGTGCGTTTGTAACCCGCATGGGCTTATTGTTGTGCTCCCGCCTTTGCTGATATGAAGATCCTGTAAAAGGTGACGGCGGTTGTATTGATGTGATGCTGCCAATGCTGGGATTTCGTCCTTGCAATGGACGTGTTGAATGTTGTGTGCCTGCTGAATGCTGCGAGTGCTGATGCAGTCTCTGTGCGGACTTGCTGAATGCTGCAATTGCTGATTGCTTTTGGAATCCTTATTATGATCTCTTCATGGTGCATTTCCCAAAATTGTCCCAGTTTTGTTATGCGGGGCGCATGGGCAAGACTTTAACTCTGGCGGAAATTGCTCATATCTCTTTTCAGAATAATCAAACGCATTCCGTCGCACACGAGCCAATGGGAAGATTTCTAATGGTGTGACCGAAGCCGATTTAGGCCGCCTACGTATCCCGCTGAGGGAATCAGGTCCAGACGTAGTTCGTGATGCAAAGAAAAATGATTTTTTATGGGTTTTCAAAACAATGTGGACCGAAGCCAATGTGGCCGCCTACGTATCCCGTCGAGGGAATCAGGTCAAGACGTAGTTCGTGATGCAAAAAATGACTGTACAATTTTAAAAAATGAGACCGAAGCCAATGTGGCCGCCTACGTATCCCGCTGAGGGAATCAGGTCAAGACGTAGTTCGTGATGCAAAGAAATGATTTTTATGTATGCATTTTTTTTTTTTTTTGGAAAGTGGAAGGACAGCATCACGTTATGACTTCAGTTGATACCAACAATTAGTATTGTGCTTAAGAATTCCGTTATTCACTTCCAGTCTAACCAAGGCTGACTTCTGGGTAATTCCTATAGTTTCAAATAGTACCTCAGACACCTGGCATCGACACACTGGCAGCCAAGGTTTCGAACTACACGTAATCTCACGTTTCAAATGCCCTCACTGAAAGAAAGTCCCATTTCTCACACATATTCCAGTATTTTGAATTTTGGGACGTTTAGAGAAGTACGCTCACACTCAAAAGGATGTTCAATGCATGCAATTGTGATACCATAGGCTTGGCCGTCATCTAAGTATCCACTAATGTGAGAACCCTTAGTATAAGATCATGTAGGGCTTGTCATGGGCTTGTAATGTAGGCTTGGGGGAAAGGGATGGATATCATTTGGGTAAAAAGTGACTAGTCCCTCCTCGAGCGTTAGACTACGTCCGTGCTTGATATTTGTGTGCTTCAATGCTGATCTGCTTTCTTTTTCCTTTTCTCTTTTTCTTTTTTTTTTGTCCCAGTTTTTCTGTACTGACTTCTTTTGAATCTTTCGTTTGGAGCCCGCTTTTTCCAAAGCTATTCTCGCATTCTTTTTTATCGGGGCTTTTGATTTCTTCTTTCTGTGAAGTCTCCCTCTGTGTCTTTCTTTTCCCTTTTGGGACTTTGACAATTTCGTCTTTGCAAACTTCGACGCAGAATTTCGTCAGCCATTTGCACATTTCCAAAGCGCTCAAGGAGGTCGGGCCAAGAGAGGGATAGTGCGTACGCACTCAGAAATGGTATAAGTGTAATATGCGGTTGTCAAAAGAATAGGCTTTAGGCTCAAAATAGGTGTACTACGGATAATGTTATTTGGTAGGCTGAAAAAGGCTCAAACGGGTCAAAGAAAGCCTACGATCATTTCCCACACCAAGTGTTACTCAGGATTTCGCCTCAACAAACATTCGGGCCAAGTTCTAGATCACAATGCAATGCAATTGAACTGATTCTAAAACTCACCACACAATGCACATGAAACGATGAGGTTGGTTTCGTTCTTATCTTAGAAGCATGTAAGGCAATGTCATTTACGGGTGAATAAGAGGTACCAAAAGAATCTATGGTTTACCACGAAGTCAGTCCATATTGATTATTACTCGTTCTTTCCTATGCACACTCCCAACTCTGTTGGTATCAACCAAGTCAAACAATGATACTTAAAAGAGCTTTTTTTTTTTTTTTGAATAAACTATTTCTGTATTTTTGAATAAATGGTACCGAACCCGAATAGGGCTGCCTACGTATCTCGTCTTTGACGAGAATCAGGTGTGCGTAGTTCGTTCAGATATGTTATAAACTATGATTTAAAAAGAATTTATTCACGAAAGAAATGCAAAAGTAAAAGCTGTGCAAAACAAATGATTGTTCACTAAGACTAATGCAAAGTAAAAGAATGTAATGAAAAAATGAATGGTTGTGATGAAATGCATGAATGAATGTATGTACTAGAATGATTGAAATGCAACAATGAATGTCCGTGATTGGATAAATACAATGAATGGGTGAACCAAATATGTCCCCTTTTTATTATTTTTTTATTTTTTATGTGGTGGTGTCGAACCCTAGATGGGTTGCCTACGTATCACACCGTATGGTGAGAATCAGACACGCGTAGTTCGGAATAATTATGTCAGAAATGCATGATAAAGAATTGTGTAATCAATACTAGACATATTAATTGACTTGCAAATATGTATAAAATGCAAAATGTAAGACCAGGCGATGCTTTGTTGAACTGATATGTGACTTCTTTCCACAACATAACTCCACCACATTTTCTTTTCTTTTCTTCCTTCATTTTTTTTTTGACCGCCTCGACTTTGCGAGGCGGTTTTCCTGCAAAAATATGACAAATGGGTGAGAGTAGGCAAGTCACAAAAATAGTAAAATGTAAGGGCATGACAATATAGTCAAAGACTCCCCTGCTTGGTTCAACCGGACTGGTGGTTGATGCTTCACAAAGTCCAAATCGTGTTGTTCAAGAGCGATTTACGCAGTAGAAGTCCTGATTGCAATGTGACAACAAAAGTGCAAAAATGCAAACGCTCGTGGCCGAAATTATAAGCATGATATGTACAGAGGTTAAAAGAGTAATTATTGCATTACATAATATATACAGAATTGCTAGCTACAACAATAATAAACAAAAACATGCAAATCAAGTGCGCGCCTAATATGCATGGGACCTCTCTTATGCCAGAGGTCGGCCTAAACGCCAGATATGCGAGATTATGATAAATAGGTCCAAGCCGTTAAACTGCAATGTTTTGTTGGAAATGGCGACCAAATGACGGTGCACTTTTTCCAATTTTGGTGTGGCATGACCAGGCTTGGATCCATCTATCATCATCACGCTACACATAGTATGCTAATGGGTCGTTGGGTTGTAAAACCCGTCGACAAATTTGGTGGATTTCTAATTGTGGCGTTAATACCAAGGATTAACCCACCTAAGGTTTATGCATGCATGACTTAATAAAAAGGGTGGTATAGCTCTATCCTAAGTTTCTAAGATTTGGCTTTCTAGACGCAAGGTTCCCGAGCGGACTACTCGAGTGAGAAGGCTACGCGACCACCGGTTGGACCGAATTCTCCGCGCAAAACGCCAACTCTCTTAAATTTGGGTGTTTGAAAGAAATTTGCAGTGCAAGAAAGCACACCCACGTGTCGTGTGTGACAATGTGAATTTTCAGTGGAAGAAATATGAGCGGAATGCCAGTTTAAGGAAAGCAGTAAAAGCAAATAGCAATTAAAACAGTTAAGCATACAAAATTAAAGCAAACAATTTTAAGGCATTTAAAACAAACAAAGTCAAGCAATAATAAACCTAGGTTTGCTATGGTCAAGAACCTGATTATCCCCAGCGGAGTCGCCATCTGTAACACCCCATTTTAACCGGAGTCGAAACGGGAGTACTACGTATGGTATGATTCCTAAATTTATTTTAAGGAGTCGCCACCTAATTATTTAAGTGAATTAGGACACTTGATTTATTGCAATAAAATACTGCAATTAATCTTCATTTAAAGGTCTGCGAAAGCTATGTGTGATTCCAGATAAGAGTTCTTTATTATCCTAAAGGGAAGGGGTTAGACATCCTTTAAGATCCGCTAACTCGCGGTTATCCGTTCAAACCTAGGTTAATTATTGTATAAAAAAAAACATAGGGTCAAAAGATGTTGTAAATAATTTATTTGAAACATATATTTCCATAAAAATTATACGATTTAAAAGAAGTAACATACTATATGTATAAAAATCTAGCTTCTTAAAAATATGCCTTCATATGATATGATTTATGAAATATATGAAGAAAATGTCTTCATATGACCAAAGGCATTAAATCTCATTTTTTTAAGCAGCATATTCATATAATATTGTCCTAAACTACCTATTTTTGAAGAAAAGCAATTTTATAATGTGAAAGGATAGAAGAAAACAAAATTTATCTTTTAAAAAAAAGTTAAAAACGCACAACAGTGCACTATTTGTTAAAAGAAAATGAATCGTTTTATAGCTTACAAAGAAGCAGTTTTCAATGCTAAAAATAATTATTAACTAAAGTCTGCCATTGATCGTAAGCATGTCAAGTCTCGATGCGAGACTCCCGCGTCATCAAAATAAAGCAAACAAAAAATGCAAAGAATTAGTAAAGGGGCGGATTTATTAAATAAGATAAATGGACAAAATCGATTATTTTGAGCACAACAAAACTCCTACTGAATACAAAGGGGAAGCAAAAATAGCATATGAAGTGGGCAAGAACAAACAGGCCATTAATTTCCATTTTTTACACATTCGTGATTCTGGGACTATATGTTCAAACAAACAATCCCTAGTTCTTATTTCAAAGTTCAGGCTTGACATTATAGCAAACTAGGTGCATAGAAAATATACACTCTTGTGACATTTATTAGATTTGATTTAAGTTACATGAGTCAAAACTAATATCTAAAACACTGAACTTCACAAATGAATAACCCTTATTTCATACTTATTTAAGTTCAATTAGGAATCAGTTCTTTCAAACATGTCAACAATATACAAAGTAGTCAAACATATAAAAAGAAAAGAAATCAAATCAAGGCAAATTAAGGTCATCAGATAATGAATGACTCTTAGTAAAATAATTTTACCATATAGGCAAAGAACTAAAGAATATCAAATATAAACCACAAACACCCAAAATGACGATTCAAATCGATGTCTCTTCTTATGATACATCAAGAACGCCAAAATGAACAATCAAACACAATATTTTACAAATGCATGCCGAACTACAATCGCAAAAAAAGAAAAAACAAAATCGCAGAATCGATAGAAAGAGGAAGATTGCTGACCTCTTTTGGGTGCAACGAACTGAGACAAGGGTCTTCAAATCCAAACGACTTAGAACTCACCGAACCAGTAAAGTAGATTTTTTCTTGTATTTTAGAAGATTCGGCGAAAAAATGAAAAATATATTTTAGGGTTCAAGAGAGGGAAAAAGCGGCGGCTCAAAGGTTTTTGAAGAGAGGGGAGAGACGGCTGGGGTATAATAGGGTAGCTGAGGGTTTTGTTTTATAGGGTGAGATTAGGTTTAGGGTTTAGGGGTATTGGGCTTTGGGTATTGGGTATTGAGTATTGGTTATTGGGTATTGGATGAAAGTGTATTGGGCTTCATTTTTTGTTTCGATTTCTGACGGATTAGACTGATACAGATTATGCCCTGGACTGGACTGATTTTGACAAAAAATGCAAAATTGATTAATTATTTAAAAGAAAATTATTTAAAGATACAAAATTATTAAAATGCAAATGTTGATGCAATAATAATAAAATACAATATTTAGCAAATATTTAATGCCTGATTAAAAGTAAAGACGCGTCAGTTAATTATTCAAAGAGATGCTAAAAAATGTTTAATACCTAATTAAAGGTTAAAAGCAAAACATGATGTCAATTTACAGGAATAAACAACATAGAATGTTATGTAAAAAATATACAAAATGTCAAAAAATGATGATAAAATGTGGTGTCCTAAAATGCTTAAAATTGCAAGAAATGTCTAAAAGATGGGTCAAAATTGGGTGTCAACAATAATTGCATACATTGAACATCTTTATGAGTGTGAGTGTAATTCTTTTGACGTCCCAGATTCAAAATACTGAAATATACGTGAGGATGTGACTTTCTTTCAATGAGGGCATTTAAAACACGAGGATGTGTATAGTTCGAAATCTTTGCTTGAAGCAAGTGTCGACACTCAGGTATGCCTGAGGTACCATTTAAAGCTATAAGAATTACACCGGAGTCAGTATCGTTTAGACTGAAAGCAATAAACGGGAATCCTTATGCACAATACTAATTGTTGGTACCAACTGAAGTCAACACGTGATTCTGTCTTTTCATTTTTATTTCCAGAAAACAACAAAAAATATATCTATATACTTTACATCCTCTTTTACTTATCACGAACTACGTCTTGACCAGATTCCCTTAGCGGGATCGTAGGCGGTCACATCGGCTTCGGTCCCATTTTAAAAACCTTAAAAAATCTTATTTTTGCATCACGAACTAAGTCTTGACCTGATTCCCTCGGCGTGATACATAGGTGATGCGCGAAAAGATGCACACACTTTAACGCTAGTGCACGTTATCGTGACAAGTAATATAGTATTGGTAAGACCGAATATCGTCCACAAGGATTAGTGTTTAAGTACCAACTATCTATCTTTTGGTATCTATTTGGTAATCGATATTGATTTTGTTGTTTATAACTAACAATTATAAAGGCTAATTAACTATATGTTTACTTCAGTAGTGATGGGAATAGGGCTTCCACGTCTCCTCAACTATCCGCTTATGTTACTTATTAATGCAATGAATTATGGTTCTTCTTCTTTTGGAGCTAGCAGGTTTACTAAATCGTTTTATACTCCCGTTAAGGCTATATAAACACTCAACCCCAGTATTGCTCCTTTCTACCTTTCGGTGATAAGGATGACTCTATAGGAGGATTAAGACCAAAAACCTAGTTAACCATCACGCGCCATGCGTAAAATTAGGTGTTTTAGACCTCTCGTTAACGCTACACAAGTAATTGAGGTATTTTCATCCCCAATCCAAAATATGTCTACCCAACTTACAGCATATTCACAACCTCATCCTTTCGAAGTTTGATTAGAAATCATATAAGTAATGATAATTAGTGATCAATTAATTACCAAGCATTCAAAGAAATTATTGGATAAATCTCAACAAGAAGAAGAATAACCATAACCATGCATCAATTCATAACATAAGTTTCTAGTGATTTAACATGGAAAACCCTATAATAGAATTAGTTCCTAGCCATTGACATGACAAGAACTAATTCAATGTTCATCATAAAACTGAAATAAAGAAAAGAAAAGAAAATAAAGTTACTATATTATGGTCTCCAATCTTCAATCCAAGAAGCCTTGTGTTGTGCAAGAAAGGGAACCCTTAGAAACTGCATAGGGTTCTCCTTTTATAGGCTCAAAACCACCTTTCACTTTTCTCTTCAGGCCTGGCCCAGAAAATCGTCATTAAACCTGATTTTTCCGCGTCGGCGCCGCGGCCCTGCTATCGGCGCATGGCGAAGTTCTCGCCGGATGATTTGGCGCCGCGTCCCGCTCTCTGTGCAGCGGCGCCGCAACTTCGCGCCTTACGGATATTGGCGCCGCGCCTGCACCTATCTGGCAGAGGCCGCGCTGGTCCGTGTTCCGCTGCTCGCCACTTTCTCGTCTTTTAAGCTCTGGAACCTCCACTTTTGCCCTCTTTTAGCTCCTTTTCCGCCATTTGGCCATTTTAACCACTTTGACTCAAAAGAAAGAAAATCTATCCTAATACGACACTTATTTGTACAAAAAGGGACAAAAGACTAACTAAAAATGACTCAAAAAGTGTATATAAAATACACCGATCAAATACCCCAAACTTAACCTTTGCTCGCCCTCGAGCAAAGATAAAAAGAAAGAAATAAAGACTCAAGAAAAAGAAGAAAATAAACAGACTCAATGACATTGATCACTTTTGCTGCATTGGTGTTACTTAGAAAAACATGAAGGTTGGCAAAATAATATGCAGGAACATATTGCATGAAATTTTAGCACACTAAACACATTAAGCTAGATATTTCGCAAACTCATCTTTATCATGCTTAATGGAAATCACATACTGAATCATGCTTGTAAAATTCAAAAATCCTATGACATTTTTACTTGCTATTCTCCACTAATCATGGCTATGCATCTAAGAGATCTTCAGGACTTTTAAGGGTTGTAATGTAGGCTTAGGCATGGGTAGGTAAAAATAGGCATTTAGGCTCATTTTTGTGTACCATAAGCTCTTTAGCTTTTCATTGTTTCCCTTTTCTTTTGATTCTTTTCTTCACTTCAAATCTATCTTTCCCCTCTTTTGTTTTGGGAGAGTGAAGTGTATCATAATAACATGCACCCCCAAACTTAGCCTTTTGCCTAGCTCTTATTACTTTTTTATTGGGGTGCATCACTTTTGTTCACTCTTTTTGTCTCTTTTTTAACACAATTTTTTCCAACTATTTCACATGTTTACTTATGGCACAAGTATGAGAATTTAGGGTGTCAAAGAAAAAGTTCAATTTTTAGGCTCAATGGGGCTGACTAGGGATACTTTTAATGTCAGGGATAGAAAAGAGTGGTAAGAATTAGCCAACAAAGAAACGCCTGAGTCATCTCCCTAACATGCATATCCTAACTATTTCGCCTCAAATAGCAAGCAATCATAACACATAGGTTTAAATCATTTAGCATGCACAATTCAAGCACGAAACTCCAAATAGACAGATTTTATGAGTTTTTGGCATATCTAACCTAAGTGTTTAGATAGCTGCTTTTAATT
Organism: Przewalskia tangutica; assembly: GCA_029844215.1. Classification (NCBI taxonomy): domain Eukaryota; kingdom Viridiplantae; phylum Streptophyta; class Magnoliopsida; order Solanales; family Solanaceae; genus Przewalskia; species Przewalskia tangutica. The sequence continues at coordinate 67,362,742 of CM056734.1, forward strand.
CCGTTACATTATTCCACTTTTACTTCACTAGGTGTTTCTAGTAACTACAGCATACATGATTTTTTTTGACAGACAATTATGACTCAAAAGAAAAAAAAATTATGACTCAAAAATAAACAACAACAACAAAAAGACTTAAACATACTATAACACTAAGGCACAAATAAAACACCCCCCCAAACTTAAATCACACATTGTCCTCAATGTGTGTAGACTCAAAGACAATAAAAGAAAACAAGACACTTACAGACTTGGCTAAAATGGTGGTGGTGGCGGTGGCATTGGATAGTACATGGACCACTGGTTGAACAAGGAACTCATCTCGTTAATTTGCTGCCTCGTTTCTTGTTGTCCTTGTATCACCGTGTCCAAACTCTGCATCATCCTCATCTGATTCTGGAGTAGCTGCTCCATCATGGGCACTGAAGGTTCTGATTCTGTGGTTGGTTGGTGGCTCGGCCCTGCCGCATATTGAGCCTCTATTTCAGGCTCATCTTCGCTCATTGCGGCCTCTGCTGCTGCTGGTGGTGGTGGTGGTTGTGCTCTTCTTCTTGCTGCTGGGGGGCTTGGGTCTGGGAAGGAGTGCACTATCTCATAAGACACAGGCAGTTGGTTTCTCTCTCGAGTGTCATTGGGTAGGGTTGGGACCCTATTGAAGGCACATAGAGTTGTAATGATTGAGCCATGTCCCAACCCACCCGTTGTTACCAACCGGCTGGTCTCTTCAATACTTTGCATTATCTCCCTTCCCACATCAATCGTCTTCCCCGTCATAATTCCATATATCAGTTTGATTACGCTTTCCGCACTGCGGTAAAGTGCGTGGATGGAATCATGCGGGCACTGACGAAATACAACCAACCCTTGGCTGCTTTGTTGAACTGGCACCTGCTCAGTCCTCTTGACCCATTTCTTGCAATATCAAATGCAACCCTGGTAGTTTCATCGTGGTTCATGACGGCATTCCGATCCGAGGTGCTTCTAGACCATGTTCTAAAATAGTTCCAATCACCATCTCCTCCTTCAACATCATCTGTTTCCAATTGCGCATTTACCGTTTCTGCCGTCACAGGCACATATTTTCCCCTCACAAAGCATCCATTTTCCACCTTCTCCGGAAGATTAGCATAAAATTCACGCACCATCACTGTGTTTATTGGTGCTATCTCTCCCGGTTTTACAAATATTTTCCACCCCCTCATCTCAATCATCGCCCGAATGGGCTCATAGACATCTCCCTCTTCCAGCGAGTCTATTTGATAGTCCATTCCCCTTTCAGGGATTAAGGGTCTTGTATTGAGTTTATGGTATCTATCTTGAGCACTTCGGCTGACAAACCTAGTCTCATCATATTGCGGGGCTGATGTAAATGCGGAGGCTCTTCTCTTTTTGGCAGACATGCTAGATAACTTTTTGCAGCTTATCCTTCGTATCCACAACACTACCCAACACTATCACCCACAAAAGCTTCAATTTCTGCACAACTCCCACACATCCAAACTCCAACTCCTGTACTACACAATACCCACACTCTCTTTGTATACTCCTCATCTAAACTTCACAACCAATGTTTCATCACCCCAACTACTTCAACAATGCAAAACTTCTCCAAACTACTACCTCCTTTGACTACTGAAAGCTTTCAAGAAAAGATGAAGATTACCTTTTTGACGGTGTTCTTCAAGGTTTTCTTGCTTCTAATGGTGACTTGAGGCACTTTGATGAGGTTTTGTTGGTTGAGATGGCTAAGGGTTTTAGGGATTTAAGAGTTTTGGTTGTGGCTGGGTTTGATTTGTGGAATATTTGTGGGTAAATTGTGGATTTTCGTGGGTTTTGCGGAGAAGAGAGGTTAGGTTTTGGTTTTGAAATTGGGGAAATCGGATTTCTGGGCGTTTTATCACTTTCTGGATTTCCGCCGCCATGACCTGCATTTAGCCGCGCTACCAATGTTCTGACCGCCGAATTTCGCACCGCGGCCATACTGGAAATACGCTAGACTTGCAATTTTCTGGTTTTGGCGTCGCGTTCGCCTGTAGCGCGCTTAATCTTCAGCACCTTTCTGCTCTTTTGGCACCGCGACCCTGCTCCTGGGCGCCGCGGCGCTTACTCATATTTTCTGGAAATCCTGGTTGTTCTTCAGTTTTTCGCCCTTCAATTTATTGGCCTACACCTGTCAATCACAACACAAACACTACCTCCGTGAGACCGTTCTTAATAAAAACTACTTATATTAAAGTAAAATAAATAAAAATACCTTGGGTTGCCTCCCAAGTAGCGCTGTCTTTAACGTCTTTTAGCCGGACGCAAGTTCCTTAACTCAATAAGTGTGGGGTGGATTAACCCCACAACCAATCCATTTTCTCCACATTTTTCATTTTCGATTTCGATTTCTTCTTCTTCTTCTTCTCTTCTTAGAATTATCTTCAAGGGAAGGTTCAGGAACACATACCTGCTTTTGTGGAGGTTCGGCGTCATATACCTGCTTTTGTAGGCTCATCTCCCTTGGTTTGACTTGTATTTGCTCACAGGGGGTTCTGATGGTGCTGATTGCAAAACACCTGTTCATGGTTGGTGGCTCAATGATGTGTTTAAATACTTTAAATACCATTTCTTCCTTCTCCACCCTCAATATCAGCTCTCCTCTTTCTACATCGATCAATGCTCTCCCTGTCGCCAGGAATGGTCTCCCCAATATGATAGGGATTTCTGCGTCCTCTTCCATGTCAAGAATGAGGAAGTCCGCAGGAAAAAAGAATTTTCCTACTTTAATAATCACGTCCTCAATCTTCCCTCTTGGATGAACCACTGTCCTATCGGCCAGCTACAGGCTCACCGTGGTTGGTTTGGCCTCACCCAACTCCAACCGTTTAAATACCGATAAAGGCATCAGATTTATACTTGCCCCTAAATCGCATGCAGAGCCTCGTCAGATGTCACCGCCGCCATTGTGCAAGGTAGTAGCTCCTGGTCTTTCGGGCCGGGGCAACTTCTTCTGCAAGATAGCACTACACTCCTCCGTTAGTGCTACCATCTCATACTCTGCCAGTTTCTTCTTCTTCCCCAAGATCTCCTTCATGAATTTGAAATAGGAGGACATCTGCTCCAACGCCTCTATAAAAGGTATGTTGATATGCAGCTTTCTGAATGTCTCCAAGAATTTAGAGAATTGTTTATCAACTGCCTTCCGCTGCAATCTCTGTGGGAATGGGATCTTCTCTGTATACTCCTTCTCTGGAGTTTTCTCTACTACTGGGCGAGGTTCAACCACCTTCTCTTTTTCTATCCCTGCCCGTTGTTCAACTACTGGCTGAGGTGACTGCTGCTCCAACTGTTTGCCACTTCTCAATTGTACTGCCTGGCATTGCTCCCTCGGATTCACCTCTGTGTTGCTTGGCAGTGTACCCTGTGGCCTGCTGTTTTCTTGCTTTGTTAGCTGACCCACTTGTGTTTCCAAGTTCCTGAACGAGGATCTAGCTTCTGTCACGAACTGGGTCTGGGCGTTGGTGAGTGCCAACAAAGCTGCTCTCAGCTCGTCTGGCTTTTCTGGCCGACAGTGTATTAAATTGTTGAAGGTGAGGCTGAGTGAAGGTGCTGATTTTGGTTCTGCTGGTTTTGCATCGCCCCTATATTGATTCTGCCGCTCGGTCTCCTCTCCATGAGAAATTAGGTGATTCCTCCACCGGATTATATGTGTTGGAGTATGGGTTGTTACGTGGCCTCGATAATTACCCACTACCGACACTGCCGCTCGATTGGCACATTATTAGGATCACCAAGGACACTTATCGAATGTATGTGGCCACCACATATTTCATGACTCTTAGGCATCCGACCGCATTTATCGACATCGTGTGTTGCTGCACTGTTTGGCCAACAAGGCCACTTGGGCATTCAAGGCAAAGAATGGCATCTATTTCGTGGACTCCCACGTTCTCCTCCCACTCATTGATCTCTTACGTGACACGGTTGTTGGTGGCCATATCTTCTAATAATTCGTGGCGTCGTGGCTATTTTCCTCATGAATGTCCCACCACCGTGCATCTATAATGGTTACGTTGTTCCACGAGCCCGTTATAGAAGATGTGACCAAGTTCCACAACTCAATGCAATGGTGGGCATTTTCTCCGCAAATCTTTGAACCTTTCCCACGCTCGCATAATGACTCTCCATCCGCTGGTAGAAGTTATTCAACTCCCCTCTCAATTTTGCTGCTTTGCATGGGGGAAAGAATTTGGCTAGAAATTTTTGTGCCAGCTCTTGCCATGTAAAAATCGAATCAGCTGGCAGGGAATTTAACCATACTTTTTCTCTATCCCTGAGTGAGAAGGGAAAGAGCCTCAATCTGACGACATCATCAGTAACGCTGTTATATCTGAAAGTTGCACATAGCTCCAAGAAATTAGCTATGTGCATATGTGGATCCTCTGATGGCAGTCCTCCAAATTGCACTGTGTTCTGCACCATGCCTAGAATCGCCGGTTTTATCTCTAAGTTGTTTGCTCCTATTGCAGGGAGCCTAATACACGCTCAGGTTCGCTCACCCTGTAGAAGACGTAGTCTCCCAAGCTTCTTTCTGCCTGGACTTGCACTCTCTCCTCGACGTCCATTGGTGTTACACCCCGTAATTCAAGGACATGTTTAAGAGAATGTAAGTAAGGAACACAAGACTTGAAAAGAGTACGAAAGGAAGAATTGTTTTTCCGACAGAAAATCTTCCGAACGTCGGAAAGGAAAAATGTTCGTTGGTGAGAATTAGATTCTCAAAATGCATTATTTGAAAAGTATGGAACTTATTACCATTATGGAAATTTATTTTTACGAATTTGGTCATGTGGGGCCCACCCGAGGAATTTTACGTTTTGTGGGGCCCACGAGGGTTACGGAATTTTATGGACGAATGGGAGGGCGAAACGTGGCACCTCCCCCACATGGATTGGACGAAATATTCAAGGGTAAAGTGGTCATTGACCATTGAAGATGAACAAAGTCTTGCTAGCTTGAGATTGTTGACTAGTCAACTTGTCCACTTGGCTTATTAATTAATGTTCTCCATCCAAACCACACATGTGTTGATATCTAAGCCATCCATTGTATTATATATACACAACTAGTGCAAGACTAGCTCTTTTAACACATAGAAAAAATTACACATTCTTGTTCTTCATGAGGTGCTCTCGGGTTAGCCATAGTTCCCACAAGAAAATTTTGTAATTTTGATCCATTAGCCACAAGACTTTAACCCAAGGTCCCTAGGGGTATTGTAAGGATATCTCAATAGAAAGATCTCGGAAAAACTGCATTTTTACGTTAGTCGCAAGGCGGAAACCCAAGGTGTTCTTCAACTTTGAAGTTCGAAATAGAAGAGGAGTTTTTCACAAGCATCTAAGGGTTGCATATAGCGGATTGGAACGTCAAGAAAAGGAGTTGGAGTTGCTAAGGATCGACTTAGGGTTTTGGATCATTTTGAGCTTAAGGAGGTAATAATCTCCGTCTTGCTTTTATAATTCAAGATTTCATGTTTTAGTAGTTAGAAATGATCATGTGGATTATATTATGAAGAATGATATGTGTTATGGAGTATTTGGATGGAATCCGAAAGTTGCATGATTTAGCCTTTAAGTTTGTAATTCAATTTAGTTACTAGTTTAGTCGTCGCATGTTATCTAAAGAGTTGATTAAGGTGGTTTTAATTTCTAAGTAGTTTATGACTATATAACATGTTAGACCTAAGAAGTTGGATTGAAAAAGAATTGGAAAGGATTTTGTGTTATTGAATAAGTTAGCCGAAAATAGCCTTGTTTAAGGACTTAGTTGGTATTAATTGTGGGGCGGAATTTTACACGTATTATAAGGCGTGTAATCCCCTTTGATTGGTTGTTGTATTGAGCCTTAAATGTGGCATGTTTGGTTATTGAATTCGGCCTTGAAAAAGGTGGCAAAGTATGTAGAAACAAAGGAAGTGCTGTCCGATTTTCCGTAGAATTTAGTGACTTTGCACTTAGAATATTCTACGTTTGAAGCTAGAGGTTTAATGGACGTATTATGGCCATTATAGGTTGAAGTATTAAGAATAGCGTATTCTACTTGAAGGATGGAATAGCTATCAAGGTTGAAGTACTTCGGAGCATTTTGCTATTTGTCGATAATCGTCGCGAGATATGTGAACCTCTTCCTTCTTTTGACATGATTCTATGTATGGAATATACATGTGGTACTATTTCATGATTCCTTCTACTCTTAGAAGTTAAGAGGTATGTATGTTGATTTACTCTACGTAATGGTTATATCTAAATTATCCTAAGTTCTTACCAAGTCTTATGGGGGATGTTGGTAAGAGTCGTTAGGAGGTATTTGGAGCCAAGTTGACTTGGCTAAGTTACGGCACAAATGAGAATAAGTATCGAACAAGCCACTGCAGCGTTAATAAAGGAAAATGTAATGACAATTAATTAAGTTAAAATGAGTAGAATTCTCCATCTGCATAGAAGCTAAGATAAGACAAAATTGTATTACATTTTACAGATCATGACTACTTGATTAAGATCGTTATAAATAAGTATAACTTATTCACAACGCACCAAAGTATATGTTACTTAATTTATAAGAATTTACGTATGAAGTTTTAAGACTATGAACCTCAAATTCTTAAAAGGTTAAGAGACTTTATTTTTCAAGTTATGGGACTTGATTCTTAAAGGAAGAAATGAATTGATTTAAAAGTATAGAATACTTGATTTGGAAAGTATTGATTTCTTGCCATTCTAAAGTTAAGAAACTGGTTTTCTTAAAAGTTAAGAGACTTGAAGTATTTCGAAAGCTATGTAATTCGATTTGAAAGTATAAGTCTCTTGGTTATAAAAGGAATGAAATTGTCTAAGACATAAAGAGTTATAACGGCTTTATGGGAAGTTGGTTATAACAACTTTATGGAAGATTAAAAGAATGGTTTTCTTCAGTAATGTAAGCAAAGAAATGACTTGAAATAAAGAAGGGCAAGTTGTTTTAAAGGTACCAATTGCTTAAGGTTTTAAAGAAAGAAGTCACGTGATTTAGAAGCCTATAATTGTATTTCTAAAAGGTATTGTGACTTGTCTTGAAAATTATATATGACTTGATACTACGGTTATTAGTATCTTGAAAGTTTTATTTGAAAAAGAGTCATTTTAAAGGAGTAGAGGTGCGTAGTACTTTGGGTTAAATTCCCGGATTTTTATGTGTGAAACGAAAGTGTCATGAGTTTATAAAAATGGAAGTCTAAAGGTTTAATGAACTTGCCTATGTTTTCTTGTGATAGCTTTGAGTGCAAGTATTATATGTTTACGTTGTCATGACTCCGGTTGAGGGTCATTGTCTTGTTGAAAGTTTACTTGACGCATCGGTGATGTGGGATTCCACGGGTATGCTTCCATTATGATTGATCCTTGGACATGCTTATACGATGTGGGATTCCGGGGCATGTGACCAGGAGGCGGGTTAGATTCCCGGATTTATTTTATTACCCATGGCCATGCTTATACGATGAGGGATTCCGGGGCATGCGACCATGCTATTACGACTATTACTCCATGGGCTAGCTACCCGTGAAGACATGTACCCACGATGATGGATTTGGGGCATGTTATATTCTTATTCCATGGGCTAGCTCCCACGAAGACTGCGCCTACGATGAGGACGCCGAGGCACGTTATGGCCATGATTATACGATGAGGATTAGGGCATGCGACGCGTTATATATATATATATATATATATATATATATATATATATATATATATGTATTGAATACGTGTCCGACAATGAGGTAGATGCCAGGCGTGTCACTGGTTATATGTTACACCTACATCACTGCGGTGATGGAGGATTCCACGCGGGAGGTATATATATATGTATTGTATATGTACGCGACAAGAAGGTAGGATGCCACGCGCCACACGAGTATGATTTATGTCATAGATCGCCGATGAGGAAGGAATTCTACGCACGCTTTGATATTTGTGATTTGATCGCGTCCCGTTGGCGGGTAGTATATGCGTCCCTCCATAAAGGGCCGGATTATGTTATGAAAGATAAGTAAGTTATATGGTAATGAACTTGACGATTTTTCCTAAGTATGTACGTAAGAATGTGACTATAACTTTTATTGAAAAATGGGAAAAGATAATAAGGTACGATTAAGTTCACGAGATGGTAATGACACGGTAGGATCTGGTATGTACCCTTTTTATACTTGCCCTTCTCATTCTTTTGTACATTTATGATTTGGTTACTGTACCTTATTTTTCCGTTCCATATTCTGCACTGTTATCGATCCCCTTTCGGGGCCGCGTTAAATGTCCGCAGTTTAGGTATGATTGTGGATCCGCGAGCTTAGGATCTGGTTCGATATTTTGAGATGGCTCCAATGTTGGAGTTGTCATGGCTATGTATATTCGTGGCACGGGGCCTTGTCCGTCATAGTATTTGTCCAAATCTTGAGGTGCTGTATTCATCCGTAATGGATGGCAGAGTTGTTTTTACATTGTTAAACAGTGTAGACCCTTTCGGGAAATTTTTATGTTATGGCAGCCTTATCGGCTTGACCTTAGTTTTTTTTTTAAAAAGTGTTATTTATCTTCCGCAGTTTGTTATGTTGTATGATTAGAAGGGTGCCTGTAGGTACCGCCGCGCCCGGTCGGTTCGTGACAAAAGTGGTATCGAGCGATTAGTCCTCGGAAAGTGTCTACGCTGCGTTCAGTAGAGTCTTGATTATCGGTGTATTGTGCACCACGTCTATAATCAGGAGGCTGCAGGACATTTAGGATTGGTTTCCATTCTTCTCACTCTGAGATCGTGCGATAGAGCTGTGTTGTTAGGGTCGTCTCTCCCTAACGAGTTATGTTGATTGCAGCACGAAAGGCGTGATGACTCAGGAAGGACTATGTGGATTGCGTATCCAGGTTGGTAATGATTATAGTATAGTTGGTATTGTGACATACATCTATACGGAGTTATGTATGAGGGTCAGACGCGTGTTGCCTAGAACGATTTTAGATTACCATGAGTTGGTAAAGACTAACTAGATACCGGAAAAGTATGGAACAGTTAATGAATTCTCGCCAAGGTCTTATGTTTTATTTTGAGATAATTGGGAAAGGATGAGCTGTCTGATAGGGTAGTGAACCCTTAAGAAGCCATGTTAAGGAACTTAACAGAATGTCATGTTAATAGATTAAGCTGCGTAGTAGGCTTACAGAGAATTGTACGGATGAGGTTCGTATAGAGTAGGTAATGGTTGTTGTGATCAAGACGACACGATTATGGTATTATGAGAAGTTTTTTTTGTACCCGTTTACTGGGGGACGGGTAAGGTAGGCTTGGAGCATGGAAATTGCGAGCCTAAGAATATTGATGACCGCTGAGACCTTAGATGTACAAGGTCTTCTCGGGTAGAAAGATTTATTATAGACCAAGAATAAGAGTTAAGTGGGACGGTGGGACGGGGTGAGGACCTATTGAGGGTCACCCCATAGCCTGAAATGGAGTGGGATTAGTTGGTAGTAGTTCCGCTACGTGACAGGGTCACGAGGGTGCAAGGCCCAAGTCTAGTTAATTGTTTTACGGGTTCGTGGACGCGTTCCACCGGAACCAGGTCGTGAAAGCCGGAGATGGCCTTATGTTGTTTAAAAGAGTGACTCCAAAAGATTGGGGGCCAGAATCGGTATGGAAGTTATGTATGTATGCTAGTATGAGTTGGAAGTACGGAAAGAGTACGACCAGTAAGAAAGATAACAACCAAGTGTAAAGGAATATAACCCGAATCCGTAAGGACCTTTCGAGGTAACTACACCCGTGAGTGTTTGGGGTGGTAGCTGAGCGGGTATATGAGATTTGCCTGGTGATGATACAGTCGTCAGACCCTAGTAGACCTAGTAGAGATGATTATAACAGACTTTGAGGTCATTATGAGTATGGGCTAGTTGGCTTCGTGAGTGCCAATGTTGACATTTTTGTATAAGTATTGTTATGTGGCCATGGGTGGCATATGTTGTATGAAGGGTGTAGTAAAAGGAGACTATGTCGCTATCTAATTAGATTGGACTCCGAAAGAACATTCGGGGACGAATGTTTCTAAGGGGGGAAGAATGTTGTCACGACCCGAACCTGGGCCCGTGACTGGTGCCTTACCCCGGGCACCCTAGTGATACAACATCAGAGTAATCAGCGGAACATAAAACACATACATGAAACAAATGAAGTACAAAACAGTAATCTGAGGAAAACTTGCCTTTCGGCATATATATAAATAACAACTCTTACAAATGAACAGTTAAATCCTTTTTACAAACCCTGCCCACAACAGTACTACAGACCTCTAAGAAAAGATATGACAACAATGGCGGGACAGGGCCCCGCCATACCCCTGAATGTAAATACCTACAACGACAGGGGACTATACCAAGATAAGCCTCCGGAGAAACGGAGCTTTCCCAAACGCTGAACTGTGACCCTAAGAGCGAGGATCAACGATTGGTGTACCTTTATCTGCGGCATGAACGCAGCCCGGGCGAGGTCGATAACAGTACCAAGTATGTGAAACATGAAGATACTGTAAATGAAATCATAGTAGTCTATAGAAAGCAGGAGACATGTATGATAACCAAACTACAGTTCACAATAAATAAGCAGTCATGTCTAGTCAGGGACTCACTCCCTCAAAGTCATCACTCCAATATAACAATGGGTCTCACGCCCACAACATCAATCATGCTCGTGGAATACCTTCCTCACTGCCGACAGTCAATGATAGAAAGCACCAAGGAATACATATGAACAGCAGGTCCCACCTGTGTCCAAATAAAACAGTACAGGGTAAGTACGAAGGCATAGCCGACTACTAACACCCACAGTACTAACAAGGTCATAAACTGTATCATGATATCTGTCTAGACTGGCCACATGATCAAAGCTGGTCGCCGCCCGCAATATCAAATGCGCGTCTAGCCACGAACTCCCCGCACTCGCATAGGCCAATCTCATAGGCCCGCATGAGGTATAACCCGCATCGAGGGTAGCTACTCCGGCATCGCCCCGACTCGCGATCCGCATGGCCACATAGACCGCATGACCATAAAGGCCGCACACTAACACGGAACTCGTAGCTCGCATAGGCCCCGGACCCGCATGAGGTATTCTCGAATCATGGTCCTGCATCGCCGAGTCTACCCCGCGTCGGAGGGCGCTTAACCCGAACACGCGAGTGGTATAAATACCAACATAACAGTTTATCGTTTAGACAACATAAGCACAATCAAGGGAAAATCCCTTTACACAAACATCACAGAATACTAACACACGTAGCATCCTAATATGATTACTTATCAAATCAAACACGAAGGTATTACAAGGCTATCACAAACCAATACAATCAAGTTATTCACACATAAGGTACTTCCTACTATATGATTAACGAGATCGGGTTTTTATCCCCAAAGTACTTTATACAATAACTCTTTAAAGATATGTTACTTCACAAAAACCACACAATACCCGTAGTATATGAAAATAGAGTGATTATCTTTTGAAGTAAATCAAAACACTTACCTTTGTAAAATCAAGTAACAACATTATTTTCCAAACGTCCAAGTTTGCCTAATTTCAAATGTTCACGGTTCTTATTTTAGAAGGGTTTCGTATTTCATAGTCTTATTCATTTAAGAATATAATTCTCTTTTAAACTATCTGAGAAACATAAGCCTTATATGTGAGTAGGATATTCTTGTTTATAACAATCTTATTACAGCAGCCATGATCTAGGAAATATCATTTTGTCTCATCTTAGCTTCATGCGGATGGAAGTTTCTCGGTTTTAATAATACTTAATCTGTCAAAACATTTCCTTTTATTACGCCGCGATGGTTTGTCGATACACATTCGATTTCAAATCAAGAAACATTCTTAAGCCGTTATTATCTAACTTCCCATAAAGCTAGTATAACTCTTAAGTTTTCAAAACCAAATATTACTTCTTCTTTCAAATGATTCAAAAATCTTTTGAAATACTTCAAGTTCTTTATTAACACATAACAAGCGGTTATAGTTCAAACGATTACCTTTTAAAACCACAAGTATTTTCTTACCAACATAAAGTCATTATAACCAACTTCCCATAAAGCCGTTATAACACTTTATGTTTTAAACCAATCAAATACATTTAGCACACGTACGTCACCGTACTACATAGTTCACACATATCATGCTAGAAGAGATAGGAAGAGGTTCACATACCTTGCGGCAGTATCGACTAATAGCAAAACGCTCCAAGTACTTCCAACCGTCGGCTACTCCTTAAGCCAAGTAGATCGCGCCATACGTAGTACTCAACCTATAAGGCCACAAGGCGCTTATTAATATTTAGATCTTATCGTAGAACATTCTACAGAAAATTCGGCAGCACCTCCCCCCCCCCGCAACAGCGTAAATCTCCTCCTTTATCGAGGCCGGCTACCAAGCCAACCAGGGGGGGGGGTTTGCACGTCTAACCGGACGTGTACGATTCTACTACACAGCAAAGCTACACAAGTCTACTGTAATACAGTCCTATGTAATTACAGTTCAGTACTCTTCTTTCGAAAAGGTTTCTTATTATTCAGGCTTAAGTCAAAAGACATTGCCGATAACAACGTTCAGTTCTATATATAGTATACTTCAACTATATAATCATACAACATGTAATTTCCAATTACAATAGAGGGACAAGATATTTACCTCGATAAGCCCATAATTATCCAAGTTATAATGTCGATCCTAAGCAAGGTTTAGCTCCTACTCCGTGCGCTCCAAACAACCCTTAGAAGTTCTAACCAACTTCTACTTAAATACTTCAACCAACTATGAAGATTTCCTTAGGGTTTCGGTTTGAGACAAAAAGGACAAAAGGTAGTATTTCCGGGCTCTACGTATAGAGGTAACTTTTGGAATACAACAAGGTAAAGACTAAGGTATTTTGGGCATTATAACAATACTTGGAGAAGTATTTCTACCAAGAGGGGGGGTGTATTATACGAAAACAACTAGGCTGTGGGGTACCCACGGCTAGCACCACAGGGGAGGAGGCTCTCGGCCACAAAGGCCACTCAAAGGGGAGGGTTTATCGGCCAAGGGGCCTTTACTAGGGAGGGCTCTTGGGCGAGAGTCAAACAAGAGGAGAGGAAGGATATCAAGACTTGGAACATATTTGGATGAATGAAGTCTTGCCAAGGGGTATTTATAGCAAAACCAAAAGCCAACCAATGGCCAAGATCAAGCCATGTGCAAGGCAAGTGTAAGGCCTTGATCAAGCCAAGTGCACCCTAACCCTACTCCACCAAACATGGCACAAAACAAGCCACAAAACAAGCCACAAAACAAGGCCAAAATAAGGGACCAATCGGCCAAGGCCAACCAACCCTCTTTACCGTCCAATGAGGGTGACAAGTGTCACCCTCCCGTTGGCCCAAAATATTTCGTCTCTCGGAAAAATCCGCAAAAAAATATAAATGTCATAGCCGGAATATTCCCTACGAAAGCTGTGGAAACGTTTCGTCGAAAAACGACTCTAATCGGGTGTTGTGCACAAAGTGAAAATCGGCCAAGCCTACTTAAGCTTCAAAATTTTCTACGTACGTCCTTACGTACATACACTGGAAATACGGGGTATAACAAATGTTACACCCCGTAATTCAAGGACATGTTTAAGAGAATGTAGTAAGGAACACAAGACTTGAAAAGGGTACGAAAGGAAGAATTGTTTTTCCGACAGAAAATCTTCCGAACGTCGGAAAGGAAAAATGTTCGTTGGTGAGAATTAGATTCTCAAAATGCATTATTTGAAAAGTATGGAACTTATTATCATTATGAAAATTTATTTTTACGGATTTGGTCATGTGGGGCCCACCCGAGGAATTTTACGTTTTGTGGGGCCCACGAGGGTTACGGAATTTTATGGACGAATGGGAGGGCGAAACGTGGCACCTCACCCACATGGCTTGGACGAAATATTCAAGGGTAAAGTGGTCATTGACCATTGAAGATGAAAAAAGTCTTGCTAGCTTGAGATTGTTGACTAGTCAACTTGTCCACTTGGCTTATTAATTAATGTTCTCCATCCAAACCACACATGTGTTGATATCTAAGCCATCCATTGTATTATATATACACAACTAGTGCAAGACTAGCTCTTTTAACACTTAGAAAAAATTACACATTCTTGTTCTTCATGAGGTGCTCTCGGGTTAGCCATAGTTCCCACAAGAAAATTTTGTAGTTTTGATCCATTAGCCACAAGACTTTAACCAAAGGTCCCTAGGGGTATTGTAAGGATATCTCAATAGAAATATCCCGGAAAAACTGCATTTTTACGTTAGTCGCAAGGCGGAAACCCAAGGTGTTCTTCAACTTTGAAGTTGGAAATAGAAGAGGAGTTTTTCACAAGCTTCTAAGGGTTGCATATAGCGGATTGGAACGTCAAGAAAAGGAGTTGGAGTTGCTAAGGATCGACTTAGGGTTTTGGATCATTTTGAGCTTAAGGAGGTAATAATCTCCGTCTTGCTTTTATAATTCAAGATTTCATGTTGTAGTAATTAGAAATGATCATGTGGATTATATTATGAAGAATGATATGTGTTATGGAATATTTGGATGGAATCCGAAAGTTGCATGATTTAGCCTTTAAGTTTGTAATTCAATTTAGTTACTAGTTTAGTCGTCGCATGTTATCTAAAGAGTTGATTAAGGTGGTTTTAATTGCTAAGTTGTTTATGACTATATAACATGTTAGAACTAAGAAGTTGGATTGAAAAAGAATTGGAAAGGACTTTGTGTTATTGAATAAGTTAGCCGAGAATGGCCTTGATTAAGGACTTAGTTGGTATTAATTGTGGGGCGGAATTTTACACGTATTATAAGGCGTGTAATCCCCTTTGATTGGTTGTTGTATTGAGCCTTAAATGTGGCGTGTTTGGTTATTGAATTCGGCCTTGAAAAAGGTGGCAAAGTATGTAGAAACAAAGGAAGTGTTGTCCGATTTTCCGTAGAATTTAGTGACTTTGCACTTAGAATATTCTACGTTTGAAGCTAGAGGTTTAATGGACGTATTATGGCCATTATAGGTTGAAGTACTAAGAATAGCGTATTCTACTTGAAGGATGGAATAGCTATCAAGGTTGAAGTACTTCGGAGCATTTTGCTATTTGTCGATAATCGTCGCGAGGTATGTGAACCTCTTCCTTCTTTTGACATGATTCTATGTATGGAATATACATGTGGTACTATTTCATGATTCCTTCTACTCTTAGAAGTTAAGAGGTATGTATGTTGATTTACTCTACGTAATAGTTATGTCTAAGTTATCCTAAGTTCTTACCAAGTCTTATGGGGGATGTTGGTAAGAGTCGTTAGGAGGTATTTGGAGCCAAGTTGACTTGGCTAAGTTACGGCACAAATGAGAATAAGTATCGAACAAGCCACTGCAGCGTTAATAAAGGAAAATGTAATCATAATTAATTAAGTTAAAATGAGTAGAATTCTCCATCTGCATAGAAGCTAAGATAAGACAAAATTGTATTACATTTTCTAGATCATGACTACTTGATTAAGATCGTTATAAATAAGTATAACTTATTCACAACGCACCAAAGTATATGTTACTTAATTTATAAGAATTTACGTATGAAGTTTTAAGACTATGAACCTCAAATTATTAAAAGGTTAAGAGACTTTATTTTTCAAGTTATGGGACTTGATTCTTAAAGGAAGAAATGAATTGATTTAAAAGCATAGAATACTTGATTTGGAAAGTATTGATTTCTTGCCATTCTAAAGTTAAGAAACTGGTTTTCTTAAAAGTTAAGAGACTTGAAGTAATTTGAAAGCTATGTAATTCGATTTGAAAGTATAAGTCTCTTGGTTATAAAAGGAATGAAATTGTCTAAGACATAAAGAGTTATAACGACTTTATGGGAAGTTGGTTATAACAACTTTATGGAAGATTAAAAGAATGGTTTTCTTCAGTAATGTAAGCAAAGAAATGACTTGAAATAAAGAAGGGCAAATTGTTTTAAAGGTACCAATTGCTTAAGGTTTTAAAGAAAGAAGTCACGTGATTTAAAAGCCTATAATTGTATTTCTAAAAGGTATTGTGACTTGTCTTGAAAAGTATATAT
The DNA here is from genome assembly GCA_029844215.1 of Przewalskia tangutica. Classification (NCBI taxonomy): domain Eukaryota; kingdom Viridiplantae; phylum Streptophyta; class Magnoliopsida; order Solanales; family Solanaceae; genus Przewalskia; species Przewalskia tangutica. Next base: position 67,378,920 of record CM056734.1, read on the forward strand.
GACTTGATACTACGATTATTAGTATCTTGGAAGTTTTATTTGAAAAAGAGTCATTTAAAGGAGTAGAGGTGCGTAGTACTTTGGGTTAAATTCCCGGATTTTTATGTGTGAAACGAAAGTGCCATGAGTTTATAAAAATGGAAGTCTAAAGGTTTAATGAACTTGCCTATGTTTGCTTGTGATAGCTTTGAGTGCAAGTATTATATGTTTACGTTGTCGTGACTCTCAGTTGGAGGGCATTTGTTGTTGTAAGTTTACTTGGACGTACCGACAGTGATGTGGGATTCCACGGGTATGCTTCCATTATGATTGATCCTTGGAAATGCTTATACGATGTGAGATTCCGGGGCATGTGACCAGGAGGCGGGTTAGATTCCCGGATTTGTTTTATTACACATGGCCATGCTTATACGATGAGGGATTCCGGGGCATGCGACCATGCTATGTACGACTATTACTCCATGGGCTAGCTCCCCATGAAGACATGTACCCACGATGAGGGATTCCGGGGGCATGTTATATTCTTATTCCATGGGCTAGCTCCCCATGAAGACCTGCACCTACGATGAGGGATGCCGAGGGCACGTTATGGCCATGCTTATACGATGAGGGATTTCGGGGCATGCGGCCGCGTTATATATATATATATATATATATATATATTGTATACGTGTACGCTGACAGTGAGGTAGGATGCCACGGGCGTGTCACCTGGTTATATGTTACACCTACTACAGCGATGATGGAGGATTCCCCGGGCAGGAGGTATATATATATGTATTGTAGATGTGTACGCCGACAGTGAGGTAGGATGCCACGGGCGCTTCACAGGAGTATGATTTAGGTCCTAGACTGCCGGCAGTGAGGAAGGAATTCCACGCACGCTTTGATATTTGTGTGACTTGATCGCGTCTAGATTGGGTAGGTAGTATATGCGTCCCTCCATAAAGGGCCGGATTATGTTATGAAAGATAAGTAAGTTATATGGTAATGAACTTGACGATTTTTCCTAAGTATGTACGTAAGAATGTGACTATAACTTTTATTGAAAAATGGGAAAAGATAATAAGGTACGATTAAGTTCACGAGATGGTAATGACACGGTAGGATCTGGTATGTACCCTTTTTATACTTGCCCCTGTCATTCTTTTGTACAGTTATGATTTGGTTACTGTACCTTATTTTTCCGTTCCATATTCGGTACCTGTTGTACTGACCCCCTTCGGGGGCTGCGTTCATGTCCGCAAGTTTAGGTACACAGTTGTGGATCCGCGTGTCACGACCCGAACCCGGGCCCGTGACTGGTGCCTTACCCCGGGCACCCAAGTAGCCATACATCAGAGTAATCAGCGGAATATAAAACAAGACATGAATAAAGTGAAGTGTAAAACAGTTATCTGAGAAAAGTTGCCTTTCGGCATAAATATATAACAACTAGAACGATTACATCCTTTACAATTCTGCCCACAACAAGATTACTGCACTCTAAGAATGATATGACAACAATGGCGACAGGGCCCGCCATACCCCGAATGTAAGCACTTACAACGACAGGGACTATACCACCGATAAGCCTCGGAGAAACGGAGCTTCCCAAACGCCGAATCGTGACCCTAAGAGCGAGGATCAACATCGGTGTACCTCTAGCCGCGGCATGAACGCAGCCCCGGCGAGGTCGATAACAGTACCAAGTATGTGAAACTAAAAATATCAGAAATGAAATCATAGTAGTCTATATAAAGCAGGAGACATGTATGATAACCAAACTACAGTTCACAATAAATAAGCAGTCATGTCAAGTCAGGGACTCACGCCCTCAAAGTCATCACTCAAATACAACTATGGGTCTCACGCCCACAACATCAATCATGCCCGTGGAATATCTTCCTCACTGCCGGCAGTCTATGATATAAATGCACCAAGGAATACACCTGAACACCAGGTCCTACGTGTCATAATAAAACCGTGACGGTAAGTACGAAGTCATAACCGACTACTAAAACCCACGCATCAACAAGGTCATAAACTGTATCATGAGATCTGTCTAGACCGCCACATGATCGAAGCTGGCCACTCGCCCGCAGTATCTAATGTGCGCGTCTAGTCCTGGAACTTCCCGCAGCTCCGCATAAGCCACTCCGATGGCCCGCATGAGGTATTCCCCGCATCGAGGGTAGCTACTCCCCGGCAACGTCCTGGACTCGCAGTCCGCATGGCCACATAGACCGCATGACCATAAAGGCCGCACACTAACCTGGAACTCTCGTAGCTCCGCATAGGTCACACAAACCCGCATGAGGTATTCTCGAATCATAGGTCACACAGACCCGCCTGAGTCTACCCCGCATCGGAGGGCAGCTTAACCCCCGGAATCATGTCAAGAGGTGAGTGATATAATACTAACATAACAACTTATCGTTAAACAACATAAGCACAACAAGGGAAACCCCTTTATACAAACATCACAAGACACTAACACACGTAGCATCCTAACATGTCTACTTATCAAACCATCTTACTACACTTTCCAGAATCAATACAAGACTTTCATAAAAAAAAATAAAAAATAAAAAATAAAAATAAAAAAGTAATCCGTTCCTTCTATCTTCCTTAAGTCGTTATACCTAACTTCCCATAAAGCTAGTATAACACTTAAGCTTTTAAAATCAAGTATTTCTTTTCTTTCAAAAATGGTTAATAACTCTTTTGAAATACTTCCAGATTCTTATTATTTAAACTCAAGTCAAAAGACATCAAAGTAAAACCAAAACAATTTTCATACCTTCTTTTAAAACAAAGGCACTTCTCCTTTAAAAGTCAAGTAGCAATATACTTTTTAAACCAAGTGTCTTACTCTTTTAAAAACAAGTAATCTATACCTTTAAATCAAATTACTTCTCCTTTCCCAAAATCAAGTTGTTTATAAGTCAACTTATCATTTTAAATCCAATGATAAAACCATTCTTATTTTCGAAATCAAGATAACTTTATTCTTTAAAAGACCACACACCCATTACTCATGAGTGAGATTTTACAACTTTTTAACATAATTCAAGTCCTTAATATTTCATAACAAGTCACTTAACTTTGGAATCAAGTCAAGGACACAAAAGGAAAATCAACTTCCTTTAAACACACGTGCGTCTACCGCACTAAATATATTTCACAAATATCATGCTAGAAAGGATAGGAAGAGGTTCACATACCTCGCGACGATTATCGACAATTAGCAAAACGCTCCAAAGTACTCTAACCTTGCTCGCCTTTTCCACCCTTCAAGTAGAATACGCTACTCGTAGTACTTCAACCTATAAAGGCCACAAAACGTCTATCAACCTCTAGCTCTCTTCGTAGAATAATTCTAGATACAAGATTCCTTATTCTACGGAAAATTCAGCAGCACCTCATATACATACACTGGAACTACGGCGGGGCCTTGTCCCGTCATAGTATTTGTCCAAATCTTAGAGGTCTGTATTCATCTGTGGGCTGGACTGGCTAGAGTTGTTTTTACATTGTTAAACAGTGTAGACCCTTTCGGGAAATTTTTATGTTATGGCAGCCTTATCGGCTTGACCTTAGTTTTTTTTTTAAAAAGTGTTATTTATCTTCCGCAGTTTGTTATGTTGTATGATTAGAAGGGTGCCCAGGTAGGGTACCAGTCGCGGCCCGGGGTCGGTTCGTGACAAAAGTGGTATCAGAGCAGTTAGTCCTCGGAAAGTGTCTACAGACCGTGTCTAGTAGAGTCTTGATTATCGGTGTATTGTGCACCACGTCTATAATCAGGAGGCTGCAGGACATTTAGGATTGGTTTCCATTCTTCTCACTCTGAGATCGTGCGATAGAGCTGTGTTGTTAGGGTCGTCTCTCCCTAACGAGTTATGTTGATTGCAGCTACGAGAAAGGCAGCAGTGACTCAGGAAGGACTATGTGGATTGCGTATCCAGGTTGGTAATGATTATAGTATAGTTGGTATTGTGACATACATCTATACGGAGTTATGTATGAGGGTCAGACGCGTGTTGCCTAGAACGATTTTAGATTACCATGAGTTGGTAAAGACTAACTAGATACCGGAAAAGTATGGAACAGTTAATGAATTCTCGCCAAGGTCTTATGTTTTATTTTGAGATAATTGGGAAAGGATGAGCTGTCTGATAGGGTAGTGAACCCTTAAGAAGCCATGTTAAGGAACTTAACAGAATGTCATGTTAATAGATTAAGCTGCGTAGTAGGCTTACAGAGAATTGTACGGATGAGGTTCGTATAGAGTAGGTAATGGTTGTTGTGATCAAGACGACACGATTATGGTATTATGAGAAGTTTTTTGTACCCGTCATCGGGGACGGTAAGGTAGGCTTGGAGCATGGAAATGCGAGCCTAAGAATATTGATGATCACGAGACCTTAGATGTACAAGGTCTTCTGTAGAAAGATTTATTATAGACCAAGAATAAGAGTTAAGTGGACGGTGGGACGGGTGAGACCTATCGAGGTCACCCCACAGCTGAAATGGAGGATTAGTTGGTAGTAGTTCCGCCACGTGATGGTCACGAGGTGCAAGGCCCAAGTCTAGTTAATTGTTTTACGGTTCGTGGACGCGTTCCACCGGAACTGTGTCGTGAAAGCGGAGATGGCCTTATGTTGTTTAAAAGAGTGACTCAAAAGATTGGGGGCCAGAATCGGTATGGAAGTTATGTATGTATGCTAGTATGAGTTGGAAGTACGGAAAGAGTACGACCAGTAAGAAAGATAACAACCAAGTGTAAAGGAATATAACCCGAATCCGTAAGGACCTTTCGAGGTAACTACACCCGTGAGTGTTTGGGGTGGTAGCTGAGCGGGTATATGAGATTTGCCTGGTGATGATACAATCGTCAGACCCTAGTAGACCTAGTAGAGATGATTATAACAGACTTTGAGGTCATTATGAGTATGGGCTAGTTGGCTTCGTGAGTGCCAATGTTGACATTTTTGTATAAGTATTGTTATGTGGCCATGGGTGGCATATGTTGTATGAAGGGTGTAGTAAAAGGAGACTATGTCGCTATCTAATTAGATTGACTCGAAAGAACATTCGGGACGAATGTTTCTAAGGGGAAGAATGTTGTCACGACCGAACTGGGCCGTGGATCGTGCCTTACCCCGCACCCTAGTGATACAACATCGAGTAATCAGTGAACATAAAACACATACATGAAACAAATGAAGTACAAAACAAGAACTGAGAAAACTTGCCTTTCGGCATATATATAAATAACAACTCTTACAAATGAACAGTTAAATCCTTTTACAAACCCCGCCACAACAAAGATCATGCACTTCTAAGAAAAGATATGATAACAATGGGCGATGTGGCCGCCATACCCGAATGTAAATACCTACAACGACAGGACTATACCAAGATAAGCCTCCGAGAAACGGAGCTTTCCCAAACGCTGAATCGTGACCCTAAGAGCGAGGATCAACGATCGTGTACCTTTACTGCAGATGAACGCAGCCTCAAGGAGGTCGATAACAGTACCAAGTATGTGAAACATGAAGATATCAGAAATGAAATCATAGTAGTCTATAGAAAGCGTGAGACATGTATGATAACCAAACTACGATCACAATAAATAAGCGATATGTCTAGTCGTGACTCACTCTCAAAGTCATCACTCCAATATAACAATGGGTCTCACGCCCACAACATCAATCATGCGTGGAATACCTTCCTCACCGCCAGCCAATGATAGAAAGCACCAAGGAATACATATGAACAAAGCAGTCCCACTGTGTCCAAATAAAACGACAGTGGTAAGTACGAAGGCATAGCCGACTACTAACACCTACAAGACTAACAAGGTCATAAATCGTATCATGATATCTGCTAGACGCCACATGATCAAAGCCGGTCGCCGCTCGCAATATCAAATGTGCGCGTCTAGCCTCGAACTCCCGCAGCTCGCAGATAGGCCAATCTCATAGGCCCGCATGAGGTATAACCCCGCATCGAGGGTAGCTACTCCCAAGATCGCCCCGACTCGCGATCCGCACGGCCACATGCACCGCATGACCATAAAGGCCGCACACTAACTCGAACTCGTAGCTCGCATAGCCCGGGACCCGCATGAGGTATTCTCGAATCATGGTCCTGCATCACCGAGTCTACCCCGCGTCGGAGGCGGCTTAACCCCTGAACACGGTGAGTGGTATAAATACCAACATAACGCTTTATCGTTTAGACAACATAAGCACAATCAAGGGAAAATCCCTTTACACAAACATCACAGAATACTAACACACGTAGCATCCTAATATGATTACTTATCAAATCAAACACGAAGGTATTACAAGGCTATCACAAACCAATACAATCAAGTTATTCACACATAAGGTACTTCCTACTATATGATTAACGAGATCGGGTTTTTATCCCCAAAGTACTTTATACAATAACTCTTTAAAGATATGTTACTTCACAAAAACCACACAATACCCGTAGTATATGAAAATAGAGTGATTATCTTTTGAAGTAAATCAAAACACTTACCTTTGTAAAATCAAGTAACAACATTATTTTCCAAACGTCCAAGTTTGCCTAATTTCAAATGTTCACGGTTCTTATTTTAGAAGGGTTTCGTATTTCATAGTCTTATTCATTTAAGAATATAATTCTCTTTTTAAACTATCTGAGAAACATAAGCCTTATATGTGAGTAGGATATTCTTGTTTATAACAATCTTATTACAATGAAATGCATGATCTAGAAATATCATTTTGTCTCATCTTAGCTTCATGCAGATGGAAGTTTCTCTCGGTTTTAATAATACTTAATCACAAAACATTTCCTTTTATTACGCCGCAGTGGTTTGTCGATACACATTCGATTTCAAATCAAGAAACATTCTTAAGCGTTATTATCTAACTTCCCATAAAGCTAGTATAACTCTTAAGTTTTCAAAACCAAATATTACTTCTTCTTTCAAATGATTCAAAATCTTTTGAAATACTTCAAGTTCTTTATTAACACATAACAAGCCGCTTATAGTTCAAACCAGTTACCTTTTAAAACCACAAGTATTTTCTTACCAACATAAAGTCGTTATAACCAACTTCCCATAAAGCCGTTATAACACTTTATGTTTTAAACCAATCAAATACATTTAGCACACGACGTCACCGTACTACATAGTTCACACATATCATGCTAGAAGAGATAGGAAGAGGTTCACATACCTTGCGACGAGTATCGACTAATAGCAAAACGCCCAAGTACTTCCAACCGTCGGCTACTCCTAAGCCAAGTAGATCGCGCCATACGTAGTACTCAACCTATAAGGCCACGCGCGCTTTATTAATATTTAGATCTTATCGTAGAACATTCTACGTAAAAATTCGGCAAAGACCTCCCCGCAACAGCGTAAATCTCCTCCTTTATCGAGGCCGCTACCAAGCCAACTGGGGTTTGCACGTCTAACCGGACGTACGATTCTACTACACAAGAAAGCTACACAAGTCTCATCAGAATACACCTATGTAATTACTGCTCAAGACTCTTCTTTCGAAAAGGTTTCTTATTATTCAGCTTAAGTCAAAAGACATTGCCGATAACAACGCTCATTCTATATATAGTATACTTCAACTATATAATCATACAACATGTAATTTCCAATTACAATAGAGACAAGATATTTACCTCGATAAGCCCATAATTATCCAAGTTATAATGTCGATCCTAAGCAAGGTTTAGCTCCTACTCCATGCGCCCAAACAACCCTTAGAAGTTCTAACCAACTTCTACTTAAATACTTCAACCAACTATGAAGATTTCCTTAGGGTTTCGGTTTGAGACAAAAGGACAAAAGGTAGTATTTCCTGCTCTACGATAGAGGTAACTTTTGGAATACAACAAGGTAAAGACTAAGGTATTTTGGGCATTATAACAATACTGGAGAAGTATTTCTACCAAGAGGGGGGGTGTATTATACGAAAATAACTAGGCTAGGGGGGGGGGGGTACCCCACGGCTAGCACCACAAAGGGGGGAGGGGGAGGCTCTCGGCCACAAAGGCCACTCAAAGGGGGAGGGGTTTCTCGGCCACGGGCCTTTACTAGGAGTGGGGCTCTTGGACGAGAGTCAAACAAGAGGAGAGGGGAAGGATAGCAAGACTTGGAACATATTTGGATGAATGAAGTCTTGAGCGAGGTATTTATAGCAAAACCAAAAGCCAACCAACGGCCAAGATCAAGCCATGTGCAAGGCAAGTGTAAGGCCTTGATCAAGCCAAGTGCACCTAACCCTACTCCACCAAACATGGCACAAAACAAGCCACAAAACAAGCCACAAACAAGGCCAAAATAAGGGACCAATCGCCAAGGCCAACCAACCCTCTTTCACCCAATGAGGGCATGTGTCACCCTCCCGCTGCCCAAAATATTTCGCCTCTCGGAAAAATCCGCAAAAATATAAATGTCATAGCCGGAATATTACCTACGAAAGATGTGGAAACGTTTCGTCGAAAAACGACTCTAATCGGGTGGTTTGCACAAAGTGAAAATAGGCCAAGACTACTTAAGCTTCAAAATTTTCTACGTACGTCCTTACGTACATACACTGGAAATACGGGGTATAACAAATGTTACACCCCGTAATTCAAGGACATGTTTAAGAGAATGTAGTAAGGAACACAAGACTTGAAAAGGGTACGAAAGGAAGAATTGTTTTTCCGACAGAAAATCTTCCGAACGTCGGAAAGGAAAAATGTTCGTTGGTGAGAATTAGATTCTCAAAATGCATTATTTGAAAAGTATGGAACTTATTATCATTATGAAAATTTATTTTTACGGATTTGGTCATGTGGGGCCCACCCGAGGAATTTTACGTTTTGTGGGGCCCACGAGGGTTACGGAATTTTATGGACGAATGGGAGGGCGAAACGTGGCACCTCACCCACATGGCTTGGACGAAATATTCAAGGGTAAAGTGGTCATTGACCATTGAAGATGAAAAAAGTCTTGCTAGCTTGAGATTGTTGACTAGTCAACTTGTCCACTTGGCTTATTAATTAATGTTCTCCATCCAAACCACACATGTGTTGATATCTAAGCCATCCATTGTATTATATATACACAACTAGTGCAAGACTAGCTCTTTTAACACTTAGAAAAAATTACACATTCTTGTTCTTCATGAGGTGCTCTCGGGTTAGCCATAGTTCCCACAAGAAAATTTTGTAGTTTTGATCCATTAGCCACAAGACTTTAACCAAAGGTCCTAGGGTATTGTAATGATATCTCAATAGAAATATCCCTGAAAAACTGAATTTTTACGTTAGTCGCAAGGCGGAAACCCAAGGTGTTCTTCAACTTTGAAGTTGGAAATAGAAGAGGAGTTTTTCACAAGCTTCTAAGGGTTGCATATAGCGGATTGGAACGTCAAGAAAAGGAGTTGGAGTTGCTAAGGATCGACTTAGGGTTTTGGATCATTTTGAGCTTAAGGAGGTAATAATCTCCGTCTTGCTTTTATAATTCAAGATTTCATGTTGTAGTAATTAGAAATGATCATGTGGATTATATTATGAAGAATGATATGTGTTATGGAATATTTGGATGGAATCCGAAAGTTGCATGATTTAGCCTTTAAGTTTGTAATTCAATTTAGTTACTAGTTTAGTCGTCGCATGTTATCTAAAGAGTTGATTAAGGTGGTTTTAATTGCTAAGTTGTTTATGACTATATAACATGTTAGAACTAAGAAGTTGGATTGAAAAAGAATTGGAAAGGACTTTGTGTTATTGAATAAGTTAGCCGAGAATGGCCTTGATTAAGGACTTAGTTGGTATTAATTGTGGGGCGGAATTTTACACGTATTATAAGGCGTGTAATCCCCTTTGATTGGTTGTTGTATTGAGCCTTAAATGTGGCGTGTTTGGTTATTGAATTCGGCCTTGAAAAAGGTGGCAAAGTATGTAGAAACAAAGGAAGTGTTGTCCGATTTTCCGTAGAATTTAGTGACTTTGCACTTAGAATATTCTACGTTTGAAGCTAGAGGTTTAATGGACGTATTATGGCCATTATAGGTTGAAGTACTAAGAATAGCGTATTCTACTTGAAGGATGGAATAGCTATCAAGGTTGAAGTACTTCGGAGCATTTTGCTATTTGTCGATAATCGTCGCGAGGTATGTGAACCTCTTCCTTCTTTTGACATGATTCTATGTATGGAATATACATGTGGTACTATTTCATGATTCCTTCTACTCTTAGAAGTTAAGAGGTATGTATGTTGATTTACTCTACGTAATAGTTATGTCTAAGTTATCCTAAGTTCTTACCAAGTCTTATGGGGGATGTTGGTAAGAGTCGTTAGGAGGTATTTGGAGCCAAGTTGACTTGGCTAAGTTACGGCACAAATGAGAATAAGTATCGAACAAGCCACTGCAGCGTTAATAAAGGAAAATGTAATCATAATTAATTAAGTTAAAATGAGTAGAATTCTCCATCTGCATAGAAGCTAAGATAAGACAAAATTGTATTACATTTTCTAGATCATGACTACTTGATTAAGATCGTTATAAATAAGTATAACTTATTCACAACGCACCAAAGTATATGTTACTTAATTTATAAGAATTTACGTATGAAGTTTTAAGACTATGAACCTCAAATTATTAAAAGGTTAAGAGACTTTATTTTTCAAGTTATGGGACTTGATTCTTAAAGGAAGAAATGAATTGATTTAAAAGCATAGAATACTTGATTTGGAAAGTATTGATTTCTTGCCATTCTAAAGTTAAGAAACTGGTTTTCTTAAAAGTTAAGAGACTTGAAGTAATTTGAAAGCTATGTAATTCGATTTGAAAGTATAAGTCTCTTGGTTATAAAAGGAATGAAATTGTCTAAGACATAAAGAGTTATAACGACTTTATGGGAAGTTGGTTATAACAACTTTATGGAAGATTAAAAGAATGGTTTTCTTCAGTAATGTAAGCAAAGAAATGACTTGAAATAAAGAAGGGCAAATTGTTTTAAAGGTACCAATTGCTTAAGGTTTTAAAGAAAGAAGTCACGTGATTTAAAAGCCTATAATTGTATTTCTAAAAGGTATTGTGACTTGTCTTGAAAAGTATATATGACTTGATACTACGATTATTAGTATCTTGGAAGTTTTATTTGAAAAGAGTCATTTAAAGGAGTAGAGTGCGTAGTACTTTGGGTTAAATTCTGGATTTTTATGTGTGAAACGAAAGTGCCATGAGTTTATAAAATGGAAGTCTAAAGGTTTAATGAACTTGCCTATGTTTGCTTGTGATAGCTTTGAGTGCAAGTATTATATGTTTACGTTGTCGTGACTCTGGAGGGCCATTGTCTTGTTGTAAGTTTACTTGGACGTACCGACAGTGATGTGGGATTCCACGGGTATGCTTCCATTATGATTGATCCTTGGAAATGCTTATACGATGTGAGATTCCGGGGCATGTGACCAGGAGGCGGGTTAGATTCGGATTTGTTTTATTACACATGGCCATGCTTATACGATGAGGATTCCGGCATGCGACCATGCTATGACGACTATTACTCCACGGGCTAGCTCCCATGAAGACATGTACCCACGGCGATGAGGATTAGGGCATGTTATATTCTTATTCCATGGGCTAGCTCCCACGAAGACCGCACCTACGATGAGGATGCCGAGGGCACGTTATGGCCATGATTATACGATGAGGATTTGGGCACGCGTTATATATATATATATATATATATATATATATATATTGTATACGCAGACGACAATGAGGTAGGATGCCACGCGTGTCACCCGGTTATATGTTACACCTACTTGCCGCAGTGATGGATGATTCCACGCAGGAGGTATATATATATGTATTGTATATGTACGCCGACAAATGAGGTAGGATGCCACAGGCGCCACACGAGTATGATTTATGTCATAGATCGCCGATGAGGAAGGAATTCCACGCACGCTTTGATATTTGTGTGACTTGATCGGCCCTAGATCGGGTCGTAGTATATGCGTCCCTCCATAAAGGGCCGGATTATGTCATGAAAGATAAGTAAGTTATATGGTAATGAACTTGACGATTTTTCCTAAGTATGTACGTAAGAATGTGACTATAACTTTTATTGAAAAATGGGAAAAGATAATAAGGTACGATTAAGTTCACGAGATGGTAATGACACGGTAGGATCTGGTATGTACCCTTTTTATACTTGCCCCTGTCATTCTTTTGTCTGATTATGATTTGGTTATCAGACTTATTTTTCCGTTCCATATTCGCACTGTTATCGACTTCTTCGGGGGCTGCGTTCATGTCCGCAAGTTTAGGTACACAGTTGTGGATCCGCGTGTCACGACCCGAACCCGGGCCCGTGACTGGTGCCTTACCCCGGGCACCCAAGTAGCCATACATCAGAGTAATCAGCGGAATATAAAACAAGACATGAATAAAGTGAAGTGTAAAACAGTTATCTGAGAAAAGTTGCCTTTCGGCATAAATATATAACAACTAGAACAGTTACATCCCTTTTAACAATTACGCCACAACAAGATTACATGCACTTAAGAATGATATGACAACAATGGCGGGACAGGGCCCCGCCATACCCCTGAATGTAAGCACTTACAACGACAGGGGACTATACCACTGATAAGCCTCCGGAGAAACGGAGCTTCCCAAACGCTGAACTGTGACCCTAAGAGCGAGGATCAACACTGGTGTACCTCTACCCGCGGCATGAACGCAGCCCCCCGAAGGAGGTCAGTACAACAGGTACCAAGTATGTGAAACTAAAAATACTGTAAATGAAATCATAGTAGTCTATATAAAGCAGGAGACATGTATGATAACCAAACTACAGTTCACAATAAATAAGCGATCATGTCCAAGTCAGTGACTCACGCCCTCAAAGTCATCACTCAAATACAACTATGGGTCTCACGCCCACAACATCAATCATGCCCGTGGAATATCTTCCTCACTGCCGGCAGTCTATGATATAAAAGCACCAAGGAATACACATGAACACCGTGTCCTACCGTGTCATAATAAAACCGTGACGGTAAGTACGAAGGCATAGCCGACTACTAAAACCCACGCACCAACAAGGTCATAAATCAGATCATAAGATCTGCCTAGACCGCCACATGATCGGCCGCCACTCGCCGCAGATCTAATGCGCGCCTAGTCCTCGAACTTCCCGCACCTCCGCATAAGCCACTCCGATGGCCCGCATGAGGTATTCCCGCATCGAGGGTAGCTACTCCCGCAACGCCCCGACTCGCACCGCATGGCCACATAGACCGCATGACCATAAAGGCCGCACACTAACTCGAACTCGTAGCTCGCATAGGTCACACAAACCCGCATGAGGTATTCTCGAATCATAGGTCACACAGACTACCGAAGTCTACCCCGACGGAGGCGCAACCCCTAATCATGTCAAGAGCGAGTGATATAATACTAACATAACCTTATCGTTAAACAACATAAGCACAACAAGGAAACCCTTTATACAAACATCACAAGACACTAACACACGTAGCATCCTAACATGTCTACTTATCAAACCATCTTACTACACTTTCCAGAATCAATACAAGACTTTCATAAAAAAAAATAAAAAATAAAAAATAAAAATAAAAAAGTAATCCGTTCCTTCTATCTTCCTTAAGTCGTTATACCTAACTTCCCATAAAGCTAGTATAACACTTAAGCTTTTAAAATCAAGTATTTCTTTTCTTTCAAAAATGGTTAATAACTCTTTTGAAATACTTCCAGATTCTTATTATTTAAACTCAAGTCAAAAGACATCAAAGTAAAACCAAAACAATTTTCATACCTTCTTTTAAAACAAAGGCACTTCTCCTTTAAAAGTCAAGTAGCAATATACTTTTTAAACCAAGTGTCTTACTCTTTTAAAAACAAGTAATCTATACCTTTAAATCAAATTACTTCTCCTTTCCCAAAATCAAGTTGTTTATAAGTCAACTTATCATTTTAAATCCAATGATAAAACCATTCTTATTTTCGAAATCAAGATAACTTTATTCTTTAAAAGACCACACACCCATTAATCATGAGTGAGATTTTACAACTTTTTAACATAATTCAAGTCCTTAATATTTCATAACAAGTCACTTAACTTTGGAATCAAGTCAAGGACACAAAAGGAAAATCAACTTCCTTTAAACACACGTGCGTCTACCGCACTAAATATATTTCACAAATATCATGCTAGAAAGGATAGGAAGAGGTTCACATACCTCGCGACGATTATCGACAATTAGCAAAACGCTCCAAAGTACTCTAACCTTGCTCGCCTTTTCCACCCTTCAAGTAGAATACGCTACTCGTAGTACTTCAACCTATAAAGGCCACAAAACGTCTATCAACCTCTAGCTCTCTTCGTAGAATAATTCTAGATACAAGATTCCTTATTCTACGGAAAATTCAGCAGCACCTCATATACATACACTGGAACTACGGGGTGTAACATTCTCCCCTCCTTAGAAACATTCGTCCCGAATGTTCCTTCTCAAGACAGATAACGATCAAGTTCCTCATAGCTTAACCAGTTTGCAAATGCCACACATGGCCACAGAAAACACCCGCGCAAATACTTACATCAAATTCCATGAGGAATCACCTCTAACATCACAAAAACTCCCACCCAAGGGCTAAAAGATACTCCCTTCGCACCTTCACTTTACAAACGAAATGATCACAACTATGTTCTTAACACATGCTCGCTTCTTCCCTTACTCGTCGCACTTTCTCGCAGACACTCGAACTCTTTCTCACAACTTACCACATTTCGCCATCGCTCCGGTTTCCAAATCTCGTCATACCCTTTCCGGTGGTACCTTCAAGGCCCACCGTCAACTGAACTCTAAGTGTCGCCGCCACTATCCGCACGACTTCGTTGACTCGAGTCGCCAAAAATCTCTTACGATAAGCTTCACCTTATCCACATCCCGCCAAACAAGTATGAACCAACTATCTCGAACTTTGCCAACATCGAACCAATCGGCCAAGAACTTACACTTCCGCCTACGCGCGTCATAAGGCGATATCCGAATACTGAAATGGTAGCTATAAAACACTCCCTCAACAGGAGGCAACAATCCTCACAGCTACCCCTGAAATCCAAACACTGGCCCGAGGGCGAATGCGATACTGAGACTCACCTGAGTTCCTAACCCTGCCTGGTAAAACCTCCAGAAAAGAAACAACCGTAAACTGGGCTCCACTGCCTGTCATAAGGTGAAAGTAGGCACCTCGTGCAACCTTACAACCTTCCTGATATAACATCTCGCATAACCCTCTGCCGAGTAAACGGTCCTGACTGAAAGACAAGATGGGCTGACCTCATCGGCCCGACTACTAGTCGAATGATTCCACGAACTCGTACGATGGTTAACTAAACTTGGGCCTAACACACTCGTGACCCTATCATCTAGCGGGACCACCTCAAACTGACCCCACCACTTTCCGGGCTGCGGGTTGACTCGCGATATGGCCTCAACCCGACCCACTTCGTACTAAACTCTCGTTCCCCGATCCGGAACAATCTTACCAATTCACGTCATGAAAGCTACCACTTTCATCTCACACTACCCATGGAATTATCCCATAAATACACCACGTATACCGAGTACTTCGACAAAGACCAACCGTAAAATCATCCACTCAGGACGGCCTTGCATCCAAGGTCCCAACTGTTATAAATTCTAAGGCTCCCATTTTCTCGTCCCCAGACTTACCCTTTACAACTACCCATGTTTTCTAATCACAATTAACATAATGCTATCAGAACATAACACTTAAGGTATACTCATCTTATCACACATACAAATCTCTAGAGGGTTAAGGATATACCTGCATCTACTGCTTCACTTCCCTTTGTCGTTCTAATCAATCCTGCCCTGTTGGGCGCATAGCTAGGGAAGATGATGAATTAGCCACTGATCCTGAAGGCTGAGTCTCTACATCCGCGCCACATCTGGTCGGACAATTTCTCGCAAGATGTCCCTGCTGGCCGAGAGCAAAACAAGCTGTCGAAGAAGTACGACACTCTCCACAATGTCATTTACCACAATGGCCACATCGAGGTGGGGGTGGCCTCCTCTGGCTAACACCTCTTCCTCTCGAACCATCAATCCAAGAATCGACCGGTAGGCTAAGTCATCCCACCTGTATCCCTCCTACTAGGACATTCTCTCCTCACATGGCCCTGACGACCACTGGTAAAACAAGCATTAGTAAAAAGACGACGTTTCCTGGGATGACGTCTACCACATAGTGAACATAGAGGGAAAACTGAATCTGGCTGGCTGGAACCTATATAAATCTGGAACTAAACCCCGAGTTGACCAACTCCTAAATACCCGAACGCCCCGAAGTCCGCGAGGACCACTCAGATCGGGCGGAGGCGCATAACGATCACCACTGAGAAGGTCCGCCGAAAGTTACCAAAGGACCTCGCTATTCGCCCTCTTCTCGCGATCTTGGTTAGTCCGTCGATCTCTACGTTCCTCGATGCACTGCGTGTAAGCATGTACGCGCAATGTCCATGTCCGATCAAGAGCTACTCTTGTACAACTCTCTCGCTAGATAATCGTCATGTCCCGTGACATATCGGTGCACTCTATCCTCCATGTTTGCCACTAAAGCGGGACATAACGAGCCAATAAGTCAAACTCTATATCAGATTCCCAACCGTCGCCTGCTCTCGCCAACCTCATAAATCTATCCGCGAGCTCTCTCATCGCCGAGGGCAAAAGTGTGTAAGAAATGCCTCGAGGTCTCGATCACTTTTATGATCCGCTGCAATCGCCGAATAAACTCGATGATCTTCTCGGTCCTCAATCCATAAAACTCGGATCTGAACTCAAGAAGCCCCGATGCCTCAAACTATCGGATCTAGGGTGAACTATCGTATCGCTTAACCACCGGCTCCGTCGTTCTCATTCTCACCACCGACTAGCTAGTAATCGCCATCTCCTTGTAACTCATATCCTTTGTTTCGCCGCGACTAAAGGCTCAGTATCGTGGTCTCGGTAGCTACCGCCATCGCTCTAAACTCTCTCAGGGCTAGCGGCGTCGCAGAACTCCCGAATGAAGCTGTCTCGGATAATGAATGGGCCCGTGCCTCGTAACCTTCGTGCTCTACTCGCAGCCTCCTCTCGCTGCTTTCCTTCTCGGGATCTGTTGCCTTGCGTAGAGGCATAGCGGGTGAAAAAGAATACGTCGAGGAGTCCAACTTATAACACGGCTCTAAGGCACGATCTCGAGTGAGAAGAATGGAAACCAATCCTAAATATCCTGCACCTCCACGATTATAGGTGTGGTGCACAACACACCGATAATCAAGACTCTACTAGATACTGGCTCAGACACTTTCCGAGGATTAATCGCTCGATACCACTTTTGTCACTTTGTCGCGAGCCTTGCTCCGACGACCCAACAAATGGTACCGGCGCGCTTGATCCTCGAGGCATGCCTCACGGCCATCTTCGGACGCGTGCATACGGAGAGCCACGGGTTCTGTTTCGTGGTAGAGCTCGCCTTTATACGCTCACCAGAAGGAGGTCAAGACAACAGTACCAAGTATGTGAAACTAAAAATATCAGAATGAAATCATAGTAGTCTATATAAAGCAGAGACATGTATGATAACCAAACTACGCTCACAATAAATAAGCAAATATGTCAAGTCGTGGACTCACGCCTCAAAGTCATCACTCAAATACAACTATGGGTCTCACGCCCACAACATCAATCATGCGTGGAATATCTTCCTCACCGCCGATCCTATGATATAAAAGCACCAAGGAATACACATGAACACCAGTCCTACTGTCATAATAAAACCGTGACGGTAAGTAAGGCATAGCCGACTACTAAAACCCACGCACCAACAAGGTCATAAATCGTATCATAAGATCTGTCTGCATCGCCACATGATCGGCCGCCACTCGCGCGCAGATCTAATGTGCGCGTCTAGTCCTCGAACTTCCCGCGACTCCGCATAAGCCACTCCGATGGCCCGCATGAGGTATTCCCGCATCGAGGGTAGCTACTCCCAAGAACGCCCCGACTCGCACCGCACGGCCACATAGACCGCATGACCATAAAGGCCGCACACTAACCTCGAACTCTCGTAGCTCGCATAGGTCACACAAACCCGCATGAGGTATTCTCGAATCATAGGTCACCTGGACCACTGAGTCTACCCCGCATCGAGGCGCCTTAACCCCTAATCATGTCCAAGAGCGAGTGATATAATACTAACATAACAGCTTATCGTTAAACAACATAAGCACAACAAGGGAAACCCCTTTATACAAACATCACAGACACTAACACACGTAGCATCCTAACATGTCTACTTATCAAACCATCTTACTACACTTTCCAGAATCAATACAAGACTTTCATAAAAAAAAAAAAAAAAAAAAAAAAAAAAGTAAACCGTTCCTTCTATCTTCCTTAAGTCGTTATACCTAACTTCCCATAAAGCTAGTATAACACTTAAGCTTTTAAAACCAAGTATTTCTTTTCTTTCAAAAATGGTTAATAACTCTTTTGAAATACTTCCAGATTCTTATTATTTAAACTCAAGTCAAAAGACATCAAAGTAAAACCAAAACAATTTTCATACCTTCTTTTAAAACAAAGGCACTTCTCCTTTAAAAGTCAAGTAGCAATATACTTTTTAAACCAAGTGTCTTACTCTTTTAAAAACAAGTAATCTATACCTTTAAATCAAATTACTTCTCCTTTCCCAAAATCAAGTTGTTTATAAGTCAACTTATCATTTTAAATCCAATGTTAAAACCATTCTTATTTTCGAAATCAAGATAACTTTATTCTTTAAAGACACACCCATTAATCATGAGTGAGATTTTACAACTTTTAACATAATTCAAGTCCTTAATATTTCATAACAAGTCACTTAACTTTGGAATCAAGTCAAGGACACAAAAGGAAAATCAACTTCCTTTAAACACACGCAAGGTCTACCGCACTAAATATATTTCACAAATATCATGCTAGAAAGGATAGGAAGAGGTTCACATACCTCGCGACGATTATCGACAATTAGCAAAACGCTCCAAAGTACTCTAACCTTGCTCGCCTTTTCCACCCTTCAAGTAGAATACGCTACTCGTAGTACTTCAACCTATAAAGGCCACAAAACGTCTATCAACCTCTAGCTCTCTTCGTAGAATAATTCTAGATACAAGATTCCTTATTCTACGGAAAATTCAGCAGCACCTCATATACATACACTGGAACTACGGGGTGTAACACCGCGAGCTTAGGATCCTGGTTCAACATTTTGAGATGGCTCCAATGTTCTGGAGTTGTCATGGCTATGTATATTCAGGGGTACGGCGGGGCCTTGTCCCGTCATAGTATTTGTCCAAATCTTAGAGGTCTGTATTCATGTGTAAATTGGATCGCTAGAGTTGTTTTACATTGTTAAGCAAAGGTAGACCCTTTTCAGAAATTTTTATGTTATGGCGGCTTTATCGGCAGCCTTAGTTTTTTAAAAAGTGTTATTTATCTTCCGCATTTGTTATGTTGTATGATTAGCGGTGCCTGTGTAGGGTACGATCGCAAATGGTCGGGTCGTGACAATTGGCACTCTCTGAGGCATTCCTGGGTTAGGTTGATTTTCACCTAACCCTTCTCTCATCACATTATTGTTTTGAACACCGTTCATCTCTATCACGGCTGAAATTCGCTGGTTTCTTCTATTCTGTTTACAAGTTTTCTCAATCTCTGGGTTGAAGGGAACAAGAGTGTCTGCCCCTCTTTTCCTTCGCATAAACTGATTTCCTGAAACAGATCAAAAATAGACAACAAATCACGGCACCCTGATTTTTACCGAAAATAAAAAAAAACGTAAAAATAAAATAAAAATTAAAAACCACATTATAAATTAAAAATAGGTAAAATTGATATTGAACTATGCCTAATCCCCGGCAACGGCGCCAAAAACTTGATGCGCGATAAGATGCACACACTTTAACGCAAGTGCACGTTATCGTGACAAGTAATATAGTCTTGGTAAGACCGAATATCGTCCACAAGGATTAGTGTTCAAGTACCAACTATCTATCTTTTGGTATCTATTTGGTAATCGATATTGATTTTGTTGTTTATAACTAACAATTATAAAGGCTAATTAACTATATGTTTACTTCAGTAGTGATGGGAATAGGGGTTCCACGTCTCCTCAACTATCCGCTTATGTTACTTATTAATGCAATGAATTATGGTTCTTCTTCTTTTGGAGCTAGCAGGTTTACTAAATCGTTTTATACTCCCGTTAAGGCTATATAAACACTCAACCCCAGTATTGATCCTTTCTACCTTTCGGTGATAAGGATGACTCTATAGGAGGATTAAGACCAAAAGCCTAGTTAACCGTCACGCGCCATGCGTAAAATTAGGTGTTTTAGACCTCTCGTTAACGCTACACAAGTAATTGAGGTATTTTCATCCCCAATCCAAAATATGTCTACCCAACTTACAACATATTCACAACCTCCTCCTTTCGAAGTTTGATTAGAAATCATATAAGTAATGATAATTAGTGATCAATTAATTACCAAGCATTCAAAGCAATTATTGGATAAATCTCAACAAGAAGAAGAATAACCATAACCATGCATCAATTCATAACATAAGTTTCTAGTGATTTAACATGGAAAACCCTATAATAGAATTAGTTCCTAGCCATTGACATGACAAGAACTAATTCAATGTTCATCATAAAACTGAAATAAAGAAAAGAAAAGAAAAGAAAGTTACTAAATTATGGTCTCCAATCTTCAATCCAAGAAGCCTTGTGTTGTGCAAGAAAGGGAACCCTTAGAAACTGCCTAGGGTTCTCCTTTTATAGGCTCAAAACCGCCTCTCACTTTTCCCTTCAGCCCGCCTAAAATCGTCATTAAACACGGATTTTCCAGCGTCGAAGCCGGCCGGAAGTTCTGTGATACTTCGTATGATTTGGCGCCGCGGCGCTGCAACTTCTGCGGCCTTCTGGATATTGGGCGCCGCGGCCCTGTACCTATCTGCAGTAGGCGCCGCGGCGCTGGTCCGTGTTTCTGCCTCGTTCGCCACTTTCTCGTCTTTTAAGCTCTGGAACCTCCACTTTTGCCCTCTTTTAGCTCCTTTTCCGCCATTTGGCCATTTTAACCACTTTGACTCAATAGAAAGAAAATCTATCCTAATACGACACTTATTTGTACAAAAAGGAACAAAAGACTAACTAAAAATGACTCAAAAAGTGTATATAAAATACAACGATCAATAGGCGGCCTATATCGGCTTCGGTCACATCATTCTGAAACTGGGGCATTTTTTGAGGGTGCATTCTAATCTATTCATTGTACGTCGCCTATGTCCCGCATTAGCTTTTCATCCATGTTTAATTAAAAAAACAAAGCATTTTCGACCTCAGGGTCACTTTCTGCATCATGCCTGAGCACCGGCGTCATTTTCATCATGTTTAATTTCAGTTAGGCGTCCACCTTCTAACGTGGGTATTTTAAATTCAGTCACGCCTGAGCACTGACATCATCTTCTTCCAAAAACGATGAACGTCTGCATTACGTCCGGAAACGATGAATATATGCATTACATCCGGAAACGACATCAACTTCATCCAAAAATGACGAACATCTACATTACGTCCAGAAACGACATCATCTTTATCTGGAAATGATGAATATCTGCATTACGTCTCAAAATGACGTCATCTTCATCTAGAAACGACGAACATCTGCATCACGCCTGAACACCGACGTCATTTACATCACGCCTAAGCACCAGCGTTATCTTCAGCTCGATCATCTGAATCACGCCTGAGCACCAGCGTCATCTAAGTCACGCCTGAGCACGGGTATCATCTAAGTCACGCCTGAGCACTGGCATCATCTAAGTCAACGCTTGAGCACCGGCGTCATCTGAATCAACGTCTGAGAAGCGACATCATTTGCATCAACGCTTGAGCACCGACGTCATCTGCATCATGCTTGAGCAACAACATCAAGTGAATCACGCCTGAGCACCAGTGTCATCTGAATTATGCCTGAGCACCAGTGTCATCTTAGTCAGGCCTGAGCACCGTCATCATCTAAGTCACGCCGGAGCACCGGCATCATCTAAGTCAACGCCTGAGCACCGGTGTCATCTGAATCAACGTTTGAACACCGATGTCTTTTTCATCAACACATGAGCACCGACGTCATCTGAATCAACGCCTGAGCACCGGCGTAATTTGCATTATGCCTGAGCACCGGCGTAATTTGCATTATGCCTGAACACCGGCGTTATCTGAATCAACGCCCGAGCATCGGCATCATCTGCATCAACGCCTGAGCACCGACGTCATATGCATCAATGTCTGAGCATCGGTATTATCTGAATCACGCCTTAGCGGCGTCATCTAAGTCACGCCTGGGCACTGGCATCATCGTCATCGTCAGCTACATCACGCCTGAGCACCGACATCATCGTCAACACAATAACACAATCAACATCACGTCAACACAATAACACAATCAACATCGCGTCAACACAACCGCGTTATCAGCATCCTGATCTCTTCCAGCAACCCGTCGCACTTGTAACCCAATGTCATCGTAACTCGACACTGGGGCATAATTTAGAATCCGTATCAATCCCGCTTTTGATTTTCTTGTTTATAACTCAGGACAAAATTGACTACAAGTCAACATCTTTATCCGAAGACTCTTCCACCGTCTCCAGTCAAAGAGGGGCATACTGTTGACACCCAATTTTGACCCATTTTTTTAATTATTTATCGTAATTTAATTGTTTTTGACACCGTATTTTTATCGCCATTTTTTTTGTATTTTTATACCATAATCATATTTTTTCTAAATATTCTACGCAAAAAGACATCGCATTTTTATTTTTAATTAGGCATTAAAATATTTTTAAATATTATGTTGTTATTATTACACCATCATTTTATTTTAATAATTTTACATCTCTTTAAATAATTTTTTTTAAATGATAAACCCTTTTGTATTTTTTACTCAAACCAATTTCATCAAACCAGTCCAAACCGATGCCCAAATCGGACAAGCCCAATTCCCTTTACCCTTTTTATTTCCCCCCAAAAATTAAACAACCATTTTTATTTTCCCCACCTCCCCAAATACCAGATCCTAAAAAATATTCTATAAATAAAACTCACTCTCTCTCATCTCAAAAATCAGCGGCCGCACAAAACACTTAGACCCCTTCCATTTTTTTAACTCTCACTCCTCTCATCTTCTTCATATCCACACACACACAGAAAGGCAACCGCCTCACCCCTTTACATTGGCTCATCCTTTTCATTTTTAAAGAGTCGATTCCCATTCCCCTCTCTCTCACCGACCACCTCACTGCTCCGACTCCAGTGAACCGGAGCAATCGACTAAACCACCATAACGTGCCCCGTCTCCTTCACTGTCCCTACTCTGGAGAACTCACGACGCTGGAGCAAACCACTTCTTCACCATCACTGTTAGCCCATCGTCGTCGCAACGACGATGATCTGTAGTTGGTGTACAACTTTTGTTTCAGATCTGACCGGAAGGAGTTTTCGGTGTCGCTCCGTATTTTGTCGACGAGGCGACTCTGACCCCTTTCCTCTTTACGTTGCGTTGATGTTGTTGGTTATGTTGGACATGTTTTTTTGCATTTTTATGATATCTTGCCGGAGTTCTAAAACTCTGGCGACTTATGTTGGTTTCATCTTTCGGTTGTTCTCTATTTTGGATCTGTTGGTTATTGCTGGTTGATGGGTTTATTTTTTCTGATTTTTGGGTTTTGTTTGCTGTTCCCGTTGGGCTGATTTTATGTTTCGTTAAGCGACACAAATTTACAGTGAACTATATTGTTGTTACTTCATCGTTTACCTGATCGTTTGAGTTCGCTATGTTGTTGTTGCTTCAACTGATTCACGGACCATGTTGTGTTCGCTATGTGAACTATGCTGGCTGCTGTTTTGCTATTTTTACTGTTTGTCGGGCTGATTTTTGGCCATGTTGCAACTGATTTTTGACTATTTTTGCTACTTATTTTAAGGCTATTTTGTCGGACTAATTTTTGGTCCTCTTGCTACTGTTTTTTGAATTTTTTTGTTGGTTAACTGATAATGAACGAGATACTACACTTGAATGTCCGATGAATTGAAGGAATCTCCGTCTGATTTTCAAGGCCTCCCCTGTACAAAAGACGAGTTTTACTTTTAATTTACTTATTAATTCTTGTCACTATTTGAGAATTATTTATTCTCCTACTAATACTTTTACTAAGTGTTTATACAGGTACCCGGAGATAAATTTCAAGAAGATATCATTCATAGATTTATTTTTATTGTTTTATTTAAATTTAGTTTTTATTTTATTTCGTATTGCATTTTTATTGTAATTGTATAATTATTGAAATATTTAGAATATGTAGATTTAGAATTAATAATTAAAAATGATAGATTAAAATCGGAAATCTCTAGTTTATTTGTTAGGTCTGTCGCAAATACTTTTGCAATTTTCTTTTTCTTAAACAGTATATTTCCAAAACGCACGTTTTTTAAAGCTGATAAATAATTAACCTAGGTTTGAATGCATAACCGAAAATTAGCGGATCTTAAAGGATGCCTAACCTCTTCCCTTTAGTATAATAAAAACCATTAACCTGGAATCTCATAAAGTTTCGCAGACCATTAAATGAAGATCATTTTGTAGTATTTTTATGCTACATTCAAGTGTTCTAATTCACTTAAATAATTAGATGACGACTCCTCAACAATAGCATTTTGTTCAATCCAGGGAACCGCGCCAAAGCGTAGCGCATTGAAGTACCGTTCAGACCCCTCGATAAAAAATGGGCGCGACAATTGTACTCGTTGTCTCGCTCTATCGCATTGCTCTTCCAGTCTATTGTCTTTGTTTGTCAAATATATGTTTTTTGTTGTGACAAACCAACGATGCACATGATTTAAACCTGTACTGAGGTCGAAAAGATCTTGAGAGGCAGAATGAGGACCTATAGGTGCTAATACCATACGCCTCCCCATCACTCTTCGATTCAGTACCCATTTAAATACATATGAAATCCTATCAATGTTCTTCTCATGTCTGTTAGTATATAATTTGTGCTGTTGTTGTTTGTATTTTTTTCTGAGCCAGAATATGTTGCTAGGGTGTGAAGATCTAAATTGATTTATTGATGTTTGTTGTTGTTGCCTTCTGGAATTATTATTTTGGAATCCCTGCCTGTCGTTGTGATTTTGTTGTTGTTTTCCATTGTTATTCCTTCTTTATCTGGGTTGTGTACACTAAACTTGCAAAATTGAACAAACTGTTGGTATAAATTTCTTCTATGCTCTCGTCCCATGGGACTTGAACATGCAGAATATCTTCTCCCGCCCTTCCTGTCATCATTTCCTTTTGCATGGTCTAATTCTCATATATGGTTCCATCAATTTGTCACTGTTCAAGATTTTTCTGCAATGGCAGTCTAAATCCTGAAAGTTATTAACTTCAACTGTCCCCCTGTCCAGAGCTTGATTGGCTAGATGGTCAGCCAATTTATTCCCTTCCCTATAGATATGAGTAATTTCCACTGTCCTTTAACTCATGATTCTTTATATTTCATCCATAATGGACATAATTTCTCATGGTACCTCCCAAGTCCTCTGAATAATTTTCTGTAGAAATATAGAGTCAATCTATAAGAATTTTGTTGTAAAGTTGTGGGAGTGAACGGGAACGGAAGAACTGAAAGGTTAGACACAAAGAAGTTTAGTGCAATGTTTATCGAGTCGATTGTTTGACAATCTCTCCTTAAGATAAAATTATCCCCGTATATAATGACGTACGGTAGATGATTAATAGTCTCCCAAGATAAAACGACAATACTTTCTCAAGCACAAGTCAAATACTTGAGAATCCTTGTAGAAGAAACAAGAACAAGAGATTGCTAGAAATAGAAGAAGAGCTTTCAACAATTTCATATTTTGGAGTTGTAGTGAATGTATAAAATCTGATTTTGAAGACTCTATTTATAGGTGCAAAGTTATGATTCACAAGACATGTGAATGCCTTAAATGGGGTACCTTGATCTTCTCAAAAGACACCTAGATCATGCCAAGAGTTGGCTGATCTTTGACCCTTCAAGTTAGTCCATGAGTCAGAAGATTCTGGACATTTTTCGATTCACTGTACCGTCAGCGCCGCGACCCTAAATAGCCAAAACTAAACTTCAAGCTAGTGGTCGAAAGGCGCCGCGACCCTTGGCCAGGTAGCACCGCGGCGCTGTCCCGTCGTGGCTCGATGCTTGTTATACCCCGTATTTCCAGAGTATGTACGTGAAGGCGTACGTATAAAAGTTTAAAGCCTTGAGTAGGCAAAGTGGCTTGGCCGAAAATTATTTTGTTCACAACACCCGTTTAGAGTCGTTTTTAAACGCGTTTCCACGCTTTCGTAGGAAAATTCCGGCTATGTCATTTCTAATTTTTGCGGATTTTTCCGAGAGACGAAACATTTTGGACCAACAAGAGGGCGCCACTTGGCACCCTCTCATTGGTGGCGGGAAAGTGGACGACTTGGGTGGGTTTTGTCAAGTAGTTGGTAGGATATTTTTATGGTAGATGGATAAGGTGCACTTGGCATGATCTTGACCCTACACTTGCTATGCACTTGGCATAATCTTGGCCATTGGTTGGCCTTGGCTTGACCTATAAATACCCCCTAAGTTTGAAGACTTCTTCATCCTAAAAATCTCTAAGTCTTGAAAGCTTTCCTCCCCCTCCCTTCCTTATGGTTCTCGTCCTCCCCCCCTTTTGTGAGGCCTTGTAGCCGAGAGCCCCTCTCCCCCCTCTTGGCCGAGAGTACCCCCCCTAGTGGGGTAGGCCGAGGGGTGTACACCCCCCCCCCCTAGCCTAGTTGCTTTCGTATAATACCCCCCTTTGTGGTGTAGAAATACTCTCCAAGTATTGTTATAATGCCCAAATTACCTTAGCCGTATACCTTGTAGTATTCTAAGGTTATACTTATACGAAAAGCCCAGAAATACTATTATACTTCCCTTCAGTCACAAAACCGAAACCCTAAGGAAAATCTCCATAGTTAGTTGGAGTATTAAGTAGAAGTTGGTTAGAACTTCTAAGGGTGGTTGGAGCGTCGAGCGCACGAGTTGAGCTAAACGTTGACCAGGATCGACATTTAAACTCGGATAATTATGGGCTTATCGAGGTAATTATCTTGACCTTCTATTGTAATTGGAAATTACATATTGTAGGAATATATAGTTGAAGTATACTATATATAGAACTGAACGTAGTTATCGGCAATGTCTTGCGACTTAAGCCTGAATTTTAAGAGTGAATCAATCAGTAATTACATAGGATCAGACACAAGAGGCTTGTAGTATTATCGCGTAGAATTGTACACGCCCGTTAGGCGTGAAACCCCCACGGTTGGCTTGTAGCCGCCGATAGAGAGAGAGATTTACGTCATGCGGGGAGGTGCCGAATTTTCAGAGAATATGGAACGATGAGATCTAGGTGTTAATAAGCGCCGTGGCCTTATAGGTTGAAGTACTACGTGGTGCGATCTACGTGGCTTAAGGAGTAGCCGACGGTTTGAAGTACTTGAGCGCTTTGCTATTAGCAGACTGCCGCGAGGTATGTGAACCTCTTCCTATCTTTCTAGCATGATATGTGTATAACTATGTATGCGGTAGACGATACGTGTTAAAAGTATTTGATTGATTTAAAACATAAAAGGGTTATAACGCTTTATGGGAAGTTGGTTATATGACTTTATGTAGATAAGAAAAAGCTTTGTGATTGTTAAAAGGTAACTGATTTGACTTATAACTGACTTGATGTGTGATAATAAAGAACTTGAAGTCTTTCATTAAGAAACCCTTTTCGAAAGAAGAGTAATACTTGGTTTAGAGAACTTAAGAGTTATACTAGCTTTATGGGAAGTTAGGTATAACGTCTAAATGAGATAAAAAGAATGGCTATTTGATCTTAGAAGTTAAGAGACTTGATCTTATAAGATAAGAGACTTAACTTAATTGAATTGATTTGAATGTTGTAAGATGTGTGAAACCTCATTCGTGAGTAATGAGTACTTGGTTTTTGAAAGGAATAATGTTTCCGATTTGGAAATCGAATGTGTATCGACAAACCACCTGCGGTTAATAAAGGAAAATGTATTGAATAATTAAGTATTATTGAAACCAAGAGAAACCTCCATCCGCATAAGCTAAGATGAGACAAAATGATATTACATTTTCTAGATCATGGCCGCTTAATAAGGTTGATTATGAACAAGAATAACTGCTACTTTATGGCATATGTTACTAAATTGTTTTAAAAGAGATTAAGACATTGAACTATGAAACTTTCCTAAAAAGAGACTTGTGTAAATGAAATTAGGCAAATTGGAACTTTAGGAAAAGAAAGGCATAGTGTTGCCTTAATTTGGTTTTAAAAGGAAAGTATGGGAGTTGTTTTGGTTTACTTAAAAGTTGTAAGTCACTCTATTTTATACTACGTATCGGGTGACTTTTATAAAAAGAATGAATCTCTTAAAAGGAATTTAACGACGTAGTACTTTAGGTTAAAACCCGACCTTGGCATAAAATGAAAGTACTTGAGTTGTTGTGAAACCCGCCTATGCTTGTTGTTGTGAAACCCGCCTATGCTTGTCGTTGTGAAACTTGCCTACGCTTGTCGTGATAGCCATTGTTGTGATAGAATTGTGTTTCTATACTACCGTGCCTCTCGATGGAGGGTTGGTTGACTTGTTGAGAACTTACTTGACGCGTCGGCAATGACGAGAAATTCCACGCACGCCTCGCTGATTGTGTTACTTTTGCTAATCGCTGGACATACCGACACGACGCGTAGCGCACGTATGCTTCCATTTTGACGCCGCTTTATTGTTTCCCGGGCATATCGACACGACGCGTAGCGCACGCATGTTTCCATTTGGAATCCGCTTTATTGTTTCCTTTGGGCATACCGACACGACGCGAAGCGCACGTATGTATCCATTTGGAATGCCGCTTTATTGTTTCCTCGGGCATACCGACACGATGCGTAGCGCACGTATGTTTCCATTTGGAATCTTTGTCTTATTGTTTCCTCGACATACCGACACGATCGTGGCGCATCGTGTGCTCCCATTGGATTGTTGTCGTGTTGATATCATATCATAGTCTGCCGCGAGGAAGGAATTCCACGCACGAGTGATGATTTGGAGGCGTGAGTCCCCGACTTAATATGATGTTTATATGTCAGATATCGTAGTTTGGCTATCATACATGTCTCCCGCTTTATATAGATCGCTATGATTTCATTTCTGATTTTACGCTTCACATACTGGTACTGTCAGATCGACCTCCTTCTGGGCCGCTCATACCGCAGGTAGAGGTACATCGTTCGTGGGTCCTCGCTCTTAGGATCACATTTCGTGTTGAAAGCTCCGCCTTCGAGGCTTATCTTGGGTAGGTTTCCGAGTTGTAGTCTCTGTACATTCGTGGTATGGCGGCCCTGTCCCGTCATTGTTGTTGTAAAATCTTAGAGGTGCAGAGTAATCGCTGTGTGCGGTTTTGTAAAAGGATAACTGTCGGGTTTTTATGTATATATATACCAAGGCAAATGCTTTGGTTGCTGCTTATCTATCATGTCTCTCATTTCATGTTTAAGGTTTTTTTAATTTCGCTGATTTTCTATGATGTTGTATCACTAGGGTGCCCGGTAAGGCACGATCCACGCCCGGTTGGTCGTGACAAAAGTGGTATCGAGCGCTTAGTCCTC
This sequence comes from Przewalskia tangutica, assembly GCA_029844215.1. Lineage (NCBI taxonomy): Eukaryota > Viridiplantae > Streptophyta > Magnoliopsida > Solanales > Solanaceae > Przewalskia > Przewalskia tangutica. The sequence goes on from CM056734.1 coordinate 67,408,793, forward strand.
GGAAAGTGTCTCAGACCGTGTCTAGTAGAGTCTTGATTATCGATGTGTTGTGCACCACATCTATAATCGTGAGGTCGCAGGACATTTAGGATTGGTTTCTATTCTTCTCACTCGAGATCGTGCCTTAGAGCCGTGGTTGTAAGTTGGACCTCCGACGAAATTATTTCCTTATCGTTATGCCTCCGCAGGCAACCCGCCCAGAGGCAAGCGCAAGGCGAGCGCGAGCAGAGTGCAGAGGTTACGCGGGCACAGCCCAATCTGCATCCGGGTGGTAATTCATTCGGGGAGTTACGCCACGTCACTAGCCCAGCAGAGTTTAGCACGGCGGCGATTCCTGCTGCGGCCATGATATTTGAACCTTCGCCACGCATCGAGAACGGTGAATATAGATTGCCAAGAGCGACCGCTACTAGCTATGGATTTGGCTACGAGAGTATACCGATGTCTGCGAGTCTTGATGACTACCTAAGAGAGGTTGTGCAAGAGTAATTCTTGATTGAGCTTGAGCATGGCACGTATGCGGGCTTATGCGCAGCAGCCGGAAGCGTATAGATCGGCGGGTTAACGGGCGACGAGAAGAGGCGAGCGGCAAGGTCCTTTGGTAACTTTCGAGGCGAGTCGCCTCACCAGCAGATTTGATATGCACCTCCGCCAGTGCAGAGTGGTCTTCCACGGATATCAGGACGTTCGGGGTATGCAGGAGTTGGTCGAACTCCGTGGTTTCCTGCTCATGTGCGACACGTCATCCCGGGAATGTCGTCTTTAGTTGGTACTTATTGTACTACGGCCGCCGTGGTCCGATGTCGAGAGAATGTCCTAGTAGGAGGACTTAGCCTTCGTGATCGGTGGGTAGTTCGTTCCTTAGCGCTGCCTACAGGCGGGTTTGATTAGAACGACTAAGGGGAGTGAAGCAGTAGATATGGAGATATCCTTAACCCTCTAGAGATCAGTATGTGTGATAAGGTGAGTATACCTTAAGTGCTATGTTACGATAGCGGTGTTAGTTGTGATTAGAAATCATGGTGGGTTAACCGAGTAAGATTTTGGGGGATAGAGAAGGTGTGAGCCTTAGAGTTTTATACGTAGAGACCTTAGAGGTAAGGCCAGCTCGAGTAAAGGGTGTAGTGTTATGTTTAATCCTTATCGGAGTGCTTAGTGCACGTGAGATATATTGTGTGATAAGTCCCCGAGTAGTGTGGATTGAAAGAGGGTAGTTGAGCTAAGAAGACCGCTAGGTTTTCGTAACGTGATTAGAAAAGTTATTCCGGATCGGGGAGCAAGTGGTTAAAGCGAGAGTGGGTCGGGTTGAGTCAATGCCGCGTGTCAAACCTCGACCTTTGTGTAGGTGGGGTCAGTTGTGGTGGTCCCGCCGGGTGGTGGGGTCACGAGGGTGTTAGGCCCAAGTTTAGTTAACCAGCGTACGAGTTCGTGGATGCGTTCGACCAGTGGTCGGGCCGATGGGGGCAGCCCATCGTGTTCTTCGGTCGGGACCGTTCACTCGGCAGTGTTGTTGTACCAGAAAGATTGTAAGGCTGCGCGGGGTGCCTACCTTCACCTTATGGCGCATGGTGAGCCCGTGTTTCGATGTTTTTGTTTCGGAAGTTTTACTGCATGGTTAAGAACTCAGCGAGTCTCGACCGCATTCGCCTCGCCGGTGTGTGGATTTCGGGGTAGTGGGGATTGTTGTCTCCTGTGGAGGGAACGTTTAAGCTACCATTTCAGTGTTCGGATGTCGCCTTTTTAAGCCTTGTAGGGCGGAAGTGTAAGTTCTTGCCGATTGGTTCGATGTTGGCAAGGTTCAGATAGCTGGTTCAGGCTTGTTCCAGCAGACTGTGGTTAGGGTGTGACGAGTTTTGGTATAACAGAGGAACTTAGCCCGAGTTACTTTGGGCCCTTTTTTTTGAGTTCATGTGAAGAATAGGCCAGGTTGCCTATATGTTAGCTTTTGTCGTCCGACTTAGGAGGCAGTACGTCCGGTCTTTCGTATTGTTATGATCGGGAAAGTATCGGAGATCCATCCAGAGTGTTCCCACTTAATGATGACCACGTTAGAGATAGTAACCCCGAGTTTTAGATACTGAAGCCGTATCGGAAATGTGGTAAGAGTTCGAGTGTCACGACCTCGGGGATCGCAGCGGCCGGTACCATTTGTTGGGTCGTCGGAGCAAGGCTCGCGACAAAGTGACAAAAGTGGTATCAGGACGTGGTGATGTTAGAGGCGTTTCCTCGTGGGCTTAGATGTGAGTATTTGCGCAGGTGTTTTCTGTGGCCAGGTGTGGCAGGTTTGTTCTGGTAGGTATAGCAGTGAAGACTATACCGGCGCACGTTTGGTTTGAGGCTTAGAAGGAACATTCGGGACGAATGTTTCTAGAGGGAGAATGTTATACCCCGTATTTCCGCAGTATGCGTGAAGGCGACGATAAAAGTTTAAAGCCTCGAGTAGGCAAAGTGGCTTGGCGAAAATTATTTTGTTCACAACACCCGTTTAGAGTCGTTTTCGGCGAAACGTTTTCAGCTTTCGTAGGAAAATTCCGCTATGTCATTTCTAATTTTTGCGGATTTTTCCGAGAGGCGAAACATTTTGGACCAACAGGGCGCCACTTGGCACCCTCTCATTGTGGCGGAAAGTGGACGACTTGGGTGGTTTTGTCAAGTAGTTGGTAGGATATTTTTATGGTAGATGGATAAGGTGCACTTGGCATGATCTTGACCCTACACTTGCTATGCACTTGGCATAATCTTGGCCATTGGTTGGCCTTGGCTTGACCTATAAATACCCCTAAGTTTGAAGACTTCTTCATCCTAAAAATCTCTAAGTCTTGAAAGCTTTCCTCCTCCTTCCTTATGGTTCTCGCCCTCCCCTTTTGTGAGGCCTTGTCAGAGCCCCTCTCCCCTCTTGGCAGAGTACCCCCTGAGTAGGCCGAGGGTGTACACCCCCTAGCCTAGTTGCTTGTGATAATACCCCTTTCAGGTGTAGAAATACTCTCCAAGTATTGTTATAATGCCCAAATTACCTTAGTGATACCTTGTAGTATTCTAAGGTTATACTTATCTAAAAAGCCCGTAAATACTATTATACTTCCTTCACCACAAACCAAAACCCTAAGGAAAATCTCCATAGTTAGTTGGAGTATTAAGTAGAAGTTGGTTAGAACTTCTAAGGGTGGTTTGGAGCGGGTCGAGCGCACGGAGTCGAGCTAAACGTTGACCAGATCGACATTTAAACTCGGATAATTATGGGCTTATCGAGGTAATTATCTTGACCTTCTATTGTAATTGGAAATTACATATTGTAGGAATATATAGTCAAGTATACTATATATAGAATCGAACGTAGTTATCGGCAATGTCTCGCGACTTAAGCCCTGAATTTTAAGAAGGAATCAATCGTAATTACATAGACCGTATTACAAGAGCAGCGTAGTATTCTTGTGAGTAGAATTGTACACGCCCGTTAGGCGTGCAAACCCCCGGTTGGCGCAGTACCGCCGATAGAGAGAGAGATTTACGCTGCATGGGAGGTCGCCGAATTTTCTGTAGAATATGGAACGATGAGATCTAGGTGTTAATAAGCGCCTTGTGGCCTTATAGGTTGAAGTACTACGTGGTGCGATCTACGTGGCTTAAGGAGTAGCCGACGGTTTGAAGTACTTGGAGCGTTTTGCTATTAGTCGGTACTCGTCGCGAGGTATGTGAACCTCTTCCTATCTTTCTAGCATGATATGTGTATAACTATGTAGTACGGTAGACGTACATGTGTTAAAAGTATTTGATTGATTTAAAACATAAAGGGTTATAACGGCTTTATGGGAAGTTGGTTATAACAGCTTTATGTAGATAAGAAAAAGCTTTGTGATTGTTAAAAGGTAACTGATTTGACTTATAACTGACTTGATGTGTGATAATAAAGAACTTGAAGTCTTTCATTAAGAAACCCTTTTCGAAAGAAGAGTAATACTTGGTTTAGAGAACTTAAGAGTTATACTAGCTTTATGGGAAGTTAGGTATAACGTCTAAATGAGATAAAAAGAATGGCTATTTGATCTTAGAAGTTAAGAGACTTGATCTTATAAGATAAGAGACTTAACTTAATTGAATTGATTTGAATGTTGTAAGATGTGTGAAACCTCATTCGTGAGTAATGAGTACTTGGTTTTTGAAAGGAATAATGTTTTACTGATTTCGGAAATCAGAATGTGTATCGACAAACCACTGCAGCGTTAATAAAGGAAAATGTATTGAATAATTAAGTATTATCAAACCAAGAGAAACCTCCATCTGCATAAGCTAAGATGAGACAAAATGATATTACATTTTCTAGATCATGGCCGCTTAATAAGGTTGATTATGAACAAGAATAACCTACTACTTTATGGCATATGTTACTAAATTGTTTTAAAAGAGATTAAGACATTGAACTATGAAACTTTCCTAAAAAGAGACTTGTAAATGAAATTAGGCAAATTGGAACTTTAGGGAAAAGAAAGGCATAGTGTTGCCTTAATTTGGTTTTAAAAAGGAAAGTATGGGAGTTGTTTTGGTTTACTTAAAAGTTGTAAGTCACTCTATTTTATACTACGTATCGGGTGACTTTTATAAAAGAATGAATCTCTTAAAAGGAATTTAACGTGACGTAGTACTTTAGGTTAAAACCCGACCTTGGCATAAAATGAAAGTACTTGAGTTGTTGTGAAACCCGCTATGCTTGTTGTTGTGAAACCTGCCTATGCTTGTCGTTGTGAAACATGCCTATGCTTGTCGTGATATCCATTGTTGGGCAAGAATTGTGTGTCTATACTCCCGTGCCTCTCGAGGGAGGGGTGGTTGACTTGTTGAGCACTTACTGACGCGCTGCAGCCGACGAGAAATTCCACGCACGCGTTCGCTGATTGTGTTACTTTTGCTAATCGCTTTGGACATACTGACACGATGCGTAGCGCACGGGTATGCTTCCATTTTGATGCTGCTTTATTGTTTCCCTTTGGGCATACTGACACGATGCGTAGCGCACGGGTATGTTTCCATTTGGAATGCTGCTTTATTGTTTCCCTTTGGGCATACTGACACGATGCGTAGCGCACGGGTATGTATCCATTTGGAATGCTGCTTTATTGTTTCCACTGGGCATACTGACACGATGCGTAGCGCACGAGTATGTTTCCATTTGGAATGCTGTCTTATTGTTTCCCTTTGGACATACTGACACGATGCGTAGCGCACGGGTATGCTCCCATTTGGATTGTTGTCGTGTTGATATCATATCATAGACTGCCGGCGGTGAGGAAGGAATTCCACGGGCACGAGTGATGATTTGGAGGGCGTGAGTCCCTGACTTAATATGACTGTTTATATGTTGTATACTGTAGTTTGGCTATCATACATGTCTCCTGCTTTATATAGACTGCTATGATTTCATTTACAGTATTTTACAGTTTCACATACTGTACTTGCCAGATCGACCTCCTTCGGGGGGCTGCGTTCATGCCGCAGGTAGAGGTACATCGTTCGTGGGTCCTCGCTCTTAGGATCACATTTCAGCGTGTTGGAAAGCTCCGTTCCTTCGGAGGCTTATCTTTGGTAGGTTTCCCTGAGTTGTAGTCTCTTGTACATTCAGGGGTATGGCGGGGCCCTGTCCCGTCATTGTTGTTGTAAAAATCTTAGAGTGAGTAATCTTGTGGGAAGGGTTTTGTAAAAGGATAACATTCGGGTTTTTATGTATATATATACGAAGGCAATCGCTTTTGGTTGGCCTGTTTATCTATCATGTCTCTCATTTCATGTTTAAGGTTTTTTTTTTATTTCCGCTGATTTTCTCTGATGTTGTATCACTAGGGTGCCCGGGGTAAGGCACCAGTCACGGGCCCGGGTTCGGGTCGTGACAATGCTGTACCCTTTTCTCGAGGCGCCGCGGCTCTTCCCCATTTTTACGTATTTTGCACATTTATTCTTTTATTATATCGTCGTGGGAGATACATTAATTTGGCCAATTAATCATCCATTCTTACCTAACTTAAGAACACTTTAACATGTGTACCAATATCTATTTCACTACGTGAAATTTAGCTAGACATTGTACGATGTATGCATGTGTATGGAAATCATATTTTCATACGCGGCCCCATGTGTTCAAGTCAGTAAGAATGGGATAAGCTCAATCCCACTAGGTAAATTTTCCAACAATCCCCTCTTGGAAGAGGTGTTGGTGAACGCAGAGTGACAACCATTAGCAATCTAGTAGCGGAAGTGTATTGCATCGGAATAGGTAGCACGCAGCTTTGAACCTTTCCTTGTCAACTACCATCGGAAATATTTACTGAGCGGTGAATGTGATGTCTTGAACCGTCAGTGTTTAGTATATGCCAAGACAATGATAGAGACACAAACAGTCCAATCTCTCGTTTCTTCTTATGTTTTGTCCGTTGTGGCCGTGGACATGCTTAGATTCTTAAGTGCGTTCAATTGAGGCGACCTGTCCTCAAACTTAAATAGATGACCCCCACATGAGTCATTAAAAATATTTTCATCTTAACCTCGATTTTCGAGTATTGCGTTAAGATTTTGACACTTAACCTTGTACCCATAATTCAGGTAGCACTTTAATGTTTATCGCGAGAAGGCTTTGGATTAGTGTTTCCATAAGAAACCAATATCCGAAGTGCTTTTGCTTTTCTATAAGCGCTCAATTGGACCTTTACAACTTAGTTTTTCTATTGAACCAAATTTCTGGGATCTCCAGTCAGTATGAATGGGTTACCACCATATCAGTCCTTAGTGATTGGGTTTTAAGCCCATTCAGCTAGACAAGCAGTTCATCTGATCATTGGGTAATCCCTTAGTCAAAGGGTCAGCTATATTCTCCTTTGATTTTATGTAATCGATGGAGATAATACCCGTATAGATCATTTGGCTAACGGTCTTATGTCTCCGACGTATGTGCCAAGATTTACCATTGTATATGCTACTTCGTGCCCTTCCTAATGCCGACCGACTATCACAGTGAATCATCACCGAAGGTACGGGTTTATCCCAGCAAGAGATATCCTCTAAGAAGTCATGAAGCCACTCAGCTTCTTCACCTGTTTTATCTAAAGCGATGAACTCTCATTCTATGGTGGATAGGGCGATGCATGTTTGTTTGGAGGACTTCTAGGACACAACCCCACCACCAATTGTAAACACATACCCACCGGTGGACCTGGTGTTCCGTATATCGGATATCCAGTTTGCATCACTGTACCCAATTAAGCGCTTTCCAATGGTCATCTCTGATATTACGTGTAAACCTCGCCAACTTATTGACGGCATAAGCGATATCAGATCGGGTACAGCTTGTTACATATATCAAGCTGCCGATTATTTGCGTATATCGCTCCTGGAGCACGGGTGCACCATGATTCTTGTAAATACTTTGACTCATATCCATTGGTAACCTTAGTGACGATACCAAATATCTCAAACTTTCTCAATACACTCTCTATGTAATGAGACTGAGATAACACTAGTCCGTCAGATGACTTAGAAATCTTAATTCCTAAGATGACATCTGCGATACCCATGTCCTTCATGTCAAAGCATTGTTTTAACATGTTTTTTGTTTCCAGGATCAAGGCTCGACTACTGCCTATGATCAACATGTCATCTACGTAGAGGCAGATCATGACGAAGGAGTCAGAGTCTCCTTTCACGTAGACACACTTGTCACACTCGTTAATGAAGAAACCTTTTGATAGTAGTGTACTATTAAATATTTCATACCATTGTTTTGGAGCTTGTTTCAGCCCATACAGAGACTTGATAAGTCTACAGACTTTCTTCTATTGTCCTGGAACTACATACCCTTCGGGTTGTTCCATGTATATCTCTTTTTCCAAATCACCATTTAGGACGGATATCTTAACATCCATTTGATGGATTTCAAGGTCATGCAGTGCTGCAGTGGCAATGAACACCCTTATGGAAGTCATTCTCAATACTGGGGAGTACGTGTCGAAGTAATCAAGACCCTCGGTTTGTCGGTACCATTTGGCTACCAACCTAGCCTTGTACTTGTCTATAGATCCTATTACACCCCGTAGGGCTACTAATTGAGAACATTATTAAGGAATCAAGATTTGAAGGTTGAAAGGAAAGAATATTTACATTTTCCTACGAAATTTTTTTGGAAAAATGTGACGACAGAAAAAATTATTAACTTGGAGTTTAATACTTCTAATTGGATTTATGGACTTAGTATAGGATTATGAAGTATTGGAATTGATAATATGGGGTCCGCCGAGAATTTCACAATTTCGCGGGGCCCTTCGATTTCAAGATATTTTGGACAATATCTAGATATTTTAAAAAAGGAAATGAATTTTTGGCCAATTAGAGGGTGACATGTGTCCCTCTTCACTTGTCATTACAAGATATTTTCTATATAGGATAAGTCTTGGAAGACTTATTTCATTTACACAAAACTTCATCTTTCCAAAAAGCTCTCTTCTCTCTCCCTTAAACTCTCAATTTCGAAAATCCTTTAGCCAAGAACAACAAGATTAGTTAACTTCCTTATCCAAGATTAATAACCCTAATCAAGTGCTAAACCAAGTTAACTCTCCAAAACCCTCCAAGAATCCATTTGGGACGAGAATGGCCATTAAAACCCTAGCTTGTTCGTCGACTTTTTGGAAGTAAAACAAGAAGGGAAGTTGGTTATAAGCTTGTAGAGGATACATTTGTGTGATTGGAACTTGAAAAAGTGGAGCAAAACGAAAACTGTGGGCCGAATCTCTAGGGACTGTTTTGGACAGTTTTGGCTACAAATTAAGGTAACAATTCTTCTCCCTCTTGAAGTAAATGGATATTTCATATTGTTATAATGTATAGATGAGCTTGTGCTAAAAAGAATGAAGAATAAAAAGTGTTTGAACAATTTTTGTGAACATGGCCGAAAATGGGACAGATTTGGTGTCTTGGATTCGTTGGTCATTATTGTTGTTATTTTCACTTGTTAGATGTTATTAAATGAAGGAAATATTGTTGTTGGTAGTTGATATGATTTATATAACGTGTTGTAATGTGAATTGGATTATAAGGAATGGTGGAAAAGGACTTTGGATTATTGTAGTTGTTGTTGCCGAGAAACTGCCCAAAACTGTTAGACGTTGTTGTGTCATTTTATGGACTGTTTTGTGGTGCGATTATGCTGAAAAATCAGCCACCAACAAGTATGATTAATGTGGTAAAATTGCCAATGAAAGTCCTAAGGAATAAGGGTGTTAAAGGCTTCACATTTTACCCTTATCGTTGATAGAATTATGGAATGTTTTTATGGGCTATTTTGTATAGATTAAGGGGCAGAATTTTACACGTCATGTAGGAATGTAATCCCCTTTGGTTGCTGTTTTGATTGTACCTTAAATGGGGTTTGATTATTGTTGAATTTGGGCTTTGGAAAAGGGGTAAAAATACGTATTTATAGGGAGGTCTTGCCAAATTTCCGTAGAAGAAGGAGAACATTTACTTGGTATTGACCTACTTTAGTAAGCACATGTTAATATACATGTTATTGTTGTTATAGGTTGAAGTACATTGAGACGTATCATAGATTGTAGAGTTGGTTAGTCGCCAATAATGTATGTGAACTATCCTTTCTTCTTCTAGCATGATTCCTTTTTATAAAGTGAGTGGATCCTACTCCTTAATGATGTAACTCTCTTGATAGTACTTGGATTTTATAAAATGGAAGTTGTTATAATCCATTCTCTTGATAGTACTTGGATTTTATAAAATGGAAGTTGTTATAATCCATTCTCTTGATAGTACTTGGATTTTATAAAATGGAAGTTGTTATAATCCATTCTCTTGATAGTACTTGGGTTTATAAAATGGAGATTGTTATATCTATTCCTTTGATAGTACTTTGAGTTTCCAAAATAGAAGTGTTCTATTTATTTCACTAATAGTACTTTGAGTTCCAAAAAGGAAGTTGTTCTAACTACTTCATTGATAGTACTTGGGGTTTCTAACATGAAAGATTGTTATATCTATTCTCTTGATAGTACTTTGGGTTGTCTAAATGAATGTTATTTTATTTTAGTTCATTGAGAGTCAAAGGATTTATTATAAAGGAAAGGAATGTACAGTGAACGTACATAGTACTTTTGGGTTCATTTCCCTAATATTGGTGTGTACGGTGGATGTACATGACACTTTGGGTTCAATTCCCTATTATTACATGACATGAGAATGCCTTGAGTTCTTCTAAAATGATAGTTCATTCTATTTGTGCTAATGAGAGTCGGAGATGATTTAAATTGTACATAGTTACTTGTGATAGCTAGATGTGTACAATTCTTGATATTTGGACTGCGTCCCTCACTAGAGGACCGACAACATTATATATGTATGTGGGTTTGAGTCCTATGACATTATATTATTCTCCCGGCAACATTATATATAGATGTATGTGGGTTAGAGTCCCATGGTATTATATTATTCTCCCGACAACATTATATATAGATGTATGTGGGTTAGAGTCCCATGACATCATATTATTCTCCCGACAACATTATATATAGATGTATGTGGGTTAGAGTCCCATGACACTATATTATTCCATGGACTAGCTCTCCATGATTTGGGTTCAAATCCCATCTTACCATATATACATATGTGGGTTTGAGTCCCATGATGCTATATACATACATATGAGGGTTCGAGTCCCGTGATGTTATATTCTGAGGGTAGGTGTCCCTGATTGTAACATGACAGTATTTGTGTGTATTATTCATGGACTGAGTATCCATGTTTCGGGTTCAACTCCCATGACAGTATTTGTGTATAATGTTCGGGCTCAACTCCCATGATAATATTTGTGTATAATGTTCGGGTTCAACTCCCATGACAGTATTTGTTTATTTGGATGGACGTTCTTGATTTTGACATGACTCTCATTTTAAAAGAAAGTATCGTGTGTACTCATATTTTAAAAAGATACAGTTGACTCTTACTTTGAAAAGGCATAATGTACTGGTATTTGATTATTATACTTGTATCTTGTTATCTTTTTGGCCTATTATAATCTCATTTACAGTACTTATTGTTTCACATACTTGGTATATTTTTCGTACTGACCCCTTTCTCCGGGGAGCTGCGTTCATGCCGCATGTTTAGGTACGCAGTTTGGTGATCTGCAAGTGTAGGATCCTTGCTCAGAGTTTTGGGATAGCTCCATTATTCTGGAGTTTATCATTTTGGTAATGATCTTTCATTACATGTTTTTGTACATTTATGGGTACGGCGGTGCCTTGTCCCGTAATAGTATTCATATGTGGGATTGAACTCGTGTACAATGTAGTTTCTTTTTGGCTTATATATATATAGCGGCGGCCTTGCCGGCTTTGCCTTTGCTTGTTTAATAAAAAAAGAGTATCTTTATCTTCCGCGGGTTACTTGGGATGAATGGGTAGAAGGGTGCCCAGGTAGGGCACCAGTCGCAGGCCCGGGGTTCGGATCGTGACAAGAGTGGTATCAGAGCAGTCAGTCCTCGGAATGTCTACAGGCCGTGTCTAGTAGAGTCTTGATTATCGGCGTGTTGCGTGCCACACCCATAAACAAGAGGGTACAGGACATTTAGGATTTGGTTTCTATTCTTCTCACACTGTGATCATGCAATAGAGTTGTGTTATTAGGATAATCCCTCTCTGACGTATTATTGTGTTACATCTATGCCTCTGAGGAAGGCAACAGTTGCCCAGAAGGGCAAATCACCATGGAGCTACTAGTCGACTCAGAGAGTTACTAGTGGCTCATGCCCGCCTATACTGGATATTGTACCGTAGTCGGCGAAGTTCTTCGCGACTGGTTTTGAGGCCCCAAAGACTGAGCTTCCACTCACCTGGAAGACTATAGGGCCATTAGAGATGCAGTTCTATTACTGACTAGGCTAGTGGTGATGCAGACTTGTCAGCAGGGGTTTATTCGACCGGTACAGGCATGTGTACAGGGGGTAGAGGGCCAACGCAGAAACCAGCGTAAGAGGGCTAGACGGGTTGGATATCTCGGTGAGTTTCTGGACGAGCAGCTTCAGCAGCGGGTGAGATATTCATCCCAGTCTACACATAACATACCCCCACAATTCGCTGGTGGGAGATTGGACCCCATAAGGTATTTAAGAGTCGGTCAGAGCTCCAGGGTTCCAAGTTTTCAGAGGAACCGGGGATCTGCTCAGTCGAGGCCACTTTTTCCTCAGTGTTTCCAGTGTGGCAAGCATCATTTAGGGATATGCCTTTTTGGTATAGATGCTTGTTTTTATTGCGGCCGTCCGGGTAATGTGGTGAGAGAATGTCCTCTTAGAAGGGGCACTGGTGGTGTGACTCAACCTGCTGGATCGGTGGCTGGTTCCTCTTCCTCTATTGTCATGCGCCAGTATGGTATTCGGATGTCACCACCGTGGTAGAGGTCGTGGTGGAGTTTATAGTTCCGCGGTCCTTGAACCGCATGGATGTTGGGCTACAGCAGGATCAATAGGCATCATCGATTGGGATTACATGTATATTTTGATCCTTTTTGAGTCATATATGCATGGTAGAAATATTTTTGTTCAAGTAATGTGTAGAGTGAAGGATGTTGACAAGAATGATAAAGTGAATGAAACTATAGTTGTGTAGGGTTCACAAGGTGTAATTACCCCATAACAGTGTAAAGACCGATAGTAGAGGATGTACAGTAGGAATACTTCGGCCAAAGGTGACGAACCTATAATGAGTGGAAAGATAGTGTGAGGAATACTTTAAGATATGAGAGATTCATTTTAGACCATGACTGACAGTTAATTGTGATGATACACACACCTTAGATTCAGTGACATTTTCCATAAGTGTTCGTGATTGAGATACTACTAGTATTTGAGTTTACATCAGTTAGTAAACAAAGTTAGGTAGACAATAAGATCATTCACCAACTAGTAGTTTGACTAATGTGAGGACGGAGAAGAGAAGTTGACACGAGGGAAGACATCAGTTAGTTGAGTGGGAGTCCGACTGAAGGATTCAGATAGTGATAGCCCTATGACTTAGAATACGGCAGGGTCATCCCTAGTACGGGAAGAGAATAGGAACGTCTGAAGATCCCATTTTGGAAAGGACTGCAACTTTCGAGTATATGAGGAAGGGACCTCAGATGGAAGGTCCATTGGTGTATATACATATGATATATTGTGGCCGTGTGTGGCATCATTGGTTTTTGGAGTATTGGTTGATAGGTATAGTAAGGAGACGACGCCGGAATCTGTATAGTTTGAGACCCACTATGAACATTCGGGACGAATGTTTCTAAGGGAGGAAGGATGTTACACCCCGTAATACCAGGACAACTAATTGAGAACGTGATTAAGGAATCAAGATTTGAAGGTTGAAAGGAAAGAATATTTACATTTTCCTCAGAATTTTTTTTGGAAAAATGTGACGACAGAAAAAATTATTAACTTGGAGTTTAGTACTTGTAATTGGATTTAGGGACTTAGTATTGGATTATGAAGTATTGGAATTGATAATATGGGTCCACTAAAACTTCACAATTTTATGGGCCCTTCGATTTTAAGATATTTTGGACAATATCTAGATATTTTAAAAGGGAAAGAATTTTTGGCCAATTAGAGGGTGACATGTGTCCCTCTCCACTTGTCATTACAAGATATTTTCTATATAGGATAAGTCTTGGAAGACTTATTTCATTTACACAAAACTTCATCTTTCCAAAAAGCTCTCTTCTCTCTCCCTTAAACTTTCAATTTCGAAAATCCTTTAGCCAAGAACAACAAGATTAGTTAACTTCCTTCTCCAAGATTAAGAACCCTAATCAAGTGCTAAACCAAGTTAACTCTCCAAAACCCTCCAAGAATCCATTTGGGCCGAGAATGGCGATTAAAACCCTAGCTTGTTCGTCGACTTTTTGGAAGTAAAACAAGAAGAGAAGTTGGTTATAAGCTTGTAGAGGATACATGTGTGTGATTAGAACTTGATGAAGTGGAGCAAAACGAAAACTGTGGGCCGAATCTCTAGGGACTGTTTTGGACGGTTTTGGCTACAAATTAAGGTAAAAATTCTTCTCCCTCTTGAAGTAATTGGATATTGCATATTGTTATAATGTATAGATGATCTTGTTCTAAAAAGAATGAAGAATAAAAAGTGTTTGGACAATTTTTGTGAAGTTGGCCGAGAATGGGACAGATTTGGTGTCTTGGATTCGTTGGTCATTATTGTTGTTATTTTCACTTGTTACATGTTATTAAATAAAGGAAATATTGTTGTTGGTAGTTGATATGATTTATATAACGTGTTGTAATGTGAATTGGATTATAAGGAATGGTGAAAAAGGACTTTGGATTATTGTAGTTGTTGTGGCCGAGAAACTGCCCAAAACTGTTAGACGTTGTTGTGTCGTTTTATGGACTGTTTAGTGGTGCGATTATGCTGAAAAATCAGCCACCAACATGCATGATTAATGTAGTAAAATTGCTAATGAAAGTCCTAAGGAATAAGGGTGTAAAATGGTGTTAAAAGCTTCACATTTTACCCTTATCTTGATAGAATTGTGGACTGTTTTTATGGGCTATTTTGTATAAATTAAGGGGCTGAATTTTACACGTCATGTAGGCGTGTAATCCCATTTGGTTGCTGTTTTGATTGTGCCTTAAATGGGGCTTGATTGTTGTTGAATTTGGACCTTGGAAAAGGTGTAAAAGTACGTATTTATAGGGAAAGTGCTACCCAAATTTCCGTAGAAGAATGAGAACCTTTACTTGGTATTGACCTACTTTAGTAAGCACGTGTTAATATACGTGTTATTGTTGTTATAGGTTGAAGTACATTGAGACGTATCCTAGATTGTAGAGTTGGTTAGTCGCCAATAATGTATGTGAACTATCCTTTCTTCTTCTAGCATGGTTCTTTTTTATAAAGTGAGTGGATCCTACTCCTTAATAATGTAATTCTCTTGATAGTACTTGGATTTTATAAAATGGAAGTTGTTATAATCCATTCTCTTGATAGTACTTGGATTTTATAAAATGGAAGTTGTTATAATCCATTCTCTTGATAGTACTTGGATTTTATAAAATGGAAGTTGTTATAATCCATTCTCTTGTTAGTACTTGGATTTTATAAAATGGAAGTTGTTATAATCCATTCTCTTGATAGTACTTGGGTTTATATAATGGAGATTGTTATATCTATTCCTGTCATGACCCGACCCCGGGCCCGCGACTGGTGCCCTACCTGGGCACCCTTACAGGTATGCATCAGAGAAAATCAGCGGAACATACATAACTCAAATAAGAAATAATCAACAGGCTAGCCGATAAGGATACATGGATATATATATATATACATAAATCCAAAAGCAGTTACCTCTTCTTTTTTTCCAAACCGACCCACATGATATGACTATAGACCTCTAAGAGTTTTGACATAACAACTGTGATGGGACAGGGCCCCGCCATACCCCTGAATGTACATAAATCTACAACCACAGGGAACTGTACCAAAAAACAAGCTTCTGAAATAATGGAGCTTCCCAACCAGCTGAACAATGATCCTAAGAGTGAGGATCAGCAAGCTATATACCTCAACCTGCGGCATGAACGCAGCCCCCGAAGGAGGTCAGTACAACAGGTACCAAGTATGTGAAACTGAAAGTACTGAAATGAAATCATATAGTCTAGAATAAAGCTGGAGATATGTATGATGACCAAAATAACAGTACACTGTGCCTTACTAATAATGAGAGTAAACAAGAGTATATCTTATGTCACGACCCGATCCCGGGCCCGTGACTGGTGCCTTACCCGGGCACCCAAGTAGACATACATCAGAGTAATCAGCGGAATATAAAAACAAGACATGAAACAATTATAGAATGAGAACAGTTTATCGAGAGAAGATTGCCTTTCGGCATGTATATATATAAAAGCTTGAACAATTACATCCCTTTTACAACTCTGCCCACAACAGTACTACAGACCTCTAAGATTTTTACAACAACTATGACGGGACAGGGCCCCGCCATACCCCTGAATGTACAAGAACTTACAAACTCGGGGAAAACATACCAAAAGATAAGCCTCCGGAGAAAACGGAGCTTCCCAATACGCTGTACTGTGATCCTAAGAGTGAGGATCAACCGATGTACCTCTACCTGCGGCATGAACGCAACCCCGGGAGGTCGACAACAGTACCAAGTATGTGAAATCGAAATATCAGAACGAAATCATAATGCTAAAATAAAGCAGAGACATGTATGATAACAACTACGATTCATAACATAAAAGCGATTATGTCAAGTCGTGACTCACGCCTCAAGTCATCCTCACGCCGTGGAACTCCTTCCTCACCGCTAGCATCTAGGATATAAACCGTATAACATGTCTCGGCCCATCCCATGGGAATCTGTTATACCCCGTATTTCCAGAGTATGTACGTGAGGACGTACGTACAAAAGTTTTAGCCTTAAGAAGGCATTAGGGACGAAATTTGTGCACAACTAGCGAAAAGAATCGTTTTCCGACGAAATGTTTTCCGGACTTTGCGAAGGGAAAAATACGGTTGCAACATTTATAATTTTTATGGATTTTTTCGAGAGATGAAATATTTTGGACCAACGAGAGGGTGACAAGTGTCACCCTCAAATGGGCGGAAAGTGGGACGAACTTGGCACGTTTTTTGGCCCTCATTTTTTGTCAAGGATTAGGTAGGATATTTTGTGATATTTTGTGTAGTAGATGAGCAAGTGGGACCCACTCAACACTTGTCCAAATCTCCACCCTCCACTTGCCTCAATCTTGGCCATTGAATGTCCTATAAATACCCCTCAAATGCAAGACTTATTCTTCATCCACAAATCATTTTCCAAGTCTCAAAACTCTCTCCCCCTTAAGTGTAGTTTTCGTCCAAGCTATCCCTCCCCTTTGAGAAGCCTTGGCGAAACCAACCCCTCTTGAGTTGTTCTCGTAAAATACCCCTTGGTAGAAAAGTATTCTCCAAGTATTGTTACTATTTCAAAATACCTTGGCCCAAATACCTTGTAGTATTCCAAGGTTACACCTATACTAAAAGCCCAGAAATACTGTTATACTTCCCTTCAGTCACAAACGAAACCCTAAGGAAAAATCTTCATAGCGGGTTGAAGTATTAAGAAGAAATTGCGTAGAACTTCTAAGGGTTGTTTGGAGCGGGTTGGAGCGTTCAGAATAGGAGCTAAACATTGCTCAGGATCGACATTAAAACTTGGATAATTTTGGGCTTATCGAGGTAAATACTATTGTCCTTCTATTGTAATTGGAAATTACATACTGTAGTAGTATAGAAATGAGTTTAAGACGTATATAAGGATGGTATAAAGGAAGAGAATTGAATTGAAATCACATCAGAAGAATATTAAAAAAGAAGATTGAACTGTACTTACATAGGACTGCATTTACAGTAGACTTGTGTAGTTTAGCGGGTAGGGAAGTGCTGCCCGATTTTCCGTAGAATAGAGAACCCTCTGCTTAGAATATTCTACAGAGTAGTCTAGACGTTGATAGACGTATATGGCCTTTATAGGTTGAAAGTTCTGCGAGTAGCATGTTCTACTTGAAAGGTGGACAAGGCTAGCCGGGTTATAGCAGTTGAGCGTTTTGCTATTTGTCGATAATCGTCGCGAGGTATGTGATTCTTCCTATCCTCTTGAGCATGATATTTTAAAAGAATATATATAGTACGGTAGACGTACGTGTGTTAACTGAACGTGGTTTTACTTCGATGTCTTTTGACTTGAGTTTTAAATAATAAAGAATCTTGAAGTATTTCAAAAGAATTAAGAATCGTTTTTGAAAGAAGAGTAATACTTGGGTTTGAAAGTTTAAGAGTTATACTAGCTTTATGGGAAGTTAGGTATAACGACTTAAGAGAGATAAAAAGAATGGTTTATTGATTTTAGAAATTAAGAGACTTGATCTCAAAAGATAAGAGACTTGACTTAATTGAATTAATATGAATTTTATTAAAAAGTGTGAAACCTCATTCGTGAGTAATGAGTACTTGGTTTTAAAAGGAATAATGTTTCTTGATTTGAAATGAGAATAAGTATCGAACTAACCATCGCAGCGTTAATAAAGGAAAATGTCGACAATTAAGTAATTATATTTAAACCAAGTAGAAACCTCCATCTGCATGTAGCTAAGATAAGACAAGATTGTATTACATTTCCTAGATCATGGTCGCTTTAATAAGATTGTTATAAACAAGAATAACCTACTCACACATAAGGCATAATGAACTCAATCGCTTTTAAAAGAGATTATGTTATTAAGTGATTAAGACTATGAACTACGAAACCTTTCGAAAATAAGAGACGTGAATATTTGAAATTAGGCAAACTTGAACTTTGGAAAAGAATGTTGTTGCTTGATTTTAAAAGGAAAGTATGGAAGTTGTTTTGGTCTACTTAAAATGTTAGTCACTTTTTTTAATACTACGGTATCGGGTGACCGTTGTAAAATAAATGGATCCTTTAAAAGAATTTAACGTATGTAGTACTTTGGGTTAAAACCGGACTTTGACATAAAATGAAAGTACCTTGAGTTGTGTGTAACTTGCCTATGTTTGCGTGTGATAGCCTTGTCGTGCTAGTGTTGTAGTTCTATACCACCGCGTCTCAAATGAGGCGGTTGATTTGTTATGATATTACTTGACGCACTACGCGACGGAGGATTCCACGCGCGCTCGTTGATAGCGTTATTCCATGGACTAGCTCTCCATGAGGTTTTACCGATTCGCCTTGGTATCCGTGGTTGGCTTCGACTTGCCCCATCTCGTGGTGATTCGCCTTAGTATTCGGTAGTTAGCCTTCGACTTGACCCGTTCGGTTTAGTGGCGAAGTCTCGTGACGCGCCTTGGTATCCGTAGTTAGCCCTCAGACTTGCCGGCCGCCACGTGACACGCTTTGGTATCCGTAGTTGGCTTTCAGACTTGCCGTGACGCCTTCGTGGCGGTCTCGTGATACGGCCTCGTATCCGTAGTTAGCCCTCGTACTTGCCCCGGCCACCACGTGACACGCTTTGGTATCCGTAGTTGGCTTTCGTACTTGCCCCGTATCGCCGTGGTTTGGTTGTATAGTATTGTTAGTACGACTTTGGTATCCGTAGTTGGCTTCGTACTTGCCCGGCCGATTGATGACGCGGCTTTGGTATCCGGTAGTTAGCCGTACTTGCCCGACGGTTTTATGACTCAGTGGGACCGTGTTTATGTGTACTCTTGGTGTTATTATATCATGATCGCCGCATGAGGAAGGTATTCCACGGGCATGATTGATGTTGAGGCGTGAGACCCATAGTTATATTTGAGTGATGACCTTGAGGCGTGAGTCACGACTTACGTGGATCGCTATTTATTGGGATCGTAGTTTGGTTATCATACATGTCTCCCGCTTTATATAGACTACTATGATTTCATTTACTGATTTTCGCCACATACTTGGTACTGTTATCGACCTCCTTGGCCGCGTCATGCCGCAGTAGAGGTACACGATTGTTGATCCTCGCTCATAGGATCGCATTCAACAGATGGGAGGCTCCGCTTTCTACGAGGCTTATCTTTTGGTATAGTCCCCTCACTGTAGGTACTTGTACATTCTGGTATGGCGGGCCCCGTCATCATGTTGTAAAACAAACTCTTAGAGGTGCAGAGTACCGTTGTGGTGGTTTGTAAGGATGTAACTATTCGGGTTCAAGTTTTATGTATATATACATGCCGAAAGGCGATATTTTCATGGATAAACTGTTCTCATTCTATAATTGTTTCATGTCTTGTTTTTATATTCCGCTGATTACTCTGATGTATGACTACTCGGGTGCCCGGGTAAGGCACCAGTCACGGGCCCGGGATCGGGTCGTGACAGAATCGATGTGAAAGCGTGTGGAATACATGTCCCGGCCCATCCCATGGGACTCGGTGAAAGAATCGTATGGAATACATGTCCCGGCCCATCCCATGGGACTCGGTAAAGAATCGTATGGAATACATGTCCCGGCCCATCCCATGGGACTCGGTGAAAGAATCGTATGAAATACATGTCCCGGTCCATCCCATGGACTCGGTAAAGAATCGGGTGGAATACATGTCGGTCCATCCCATGGACTCGGTATCAAATTGGCCAAAACATTTAAACTCTCTTTTAAGACAGATTAAGATAATACCATACTTTTCTTTTAAATCACAACCACTTTCCTTTTTTTTTTAAAATCAAGTAACAACATTCTTTTCCAAAAGTTCAAGTTGCCTAATTAAAATATACTCAAGTCTTTTACTTCCGAAAGATTTCATAGTTCATAGTCTTAATCAAATAACGCAATCTCTTTTTAAAACAATTGAGTAGCATATACCTTATGTGTGAGTAGTTATTCTTGTTTATAACAATCTTATTAAAACAGTCATGATCTAGAAAATATAATACAATTTTGTCTTATCTTAACTTCTATGCAGATGGAGGTTTCTAATGGTTTTAATATAGTTAATTAGTCAATACATTTTCCTTTATTAACGCTGCAGTGGTTTGTTCGATACTTATTCTCATTTCCGAAATCAGTAAAACATTATTCTTTAAAAGCCAAGTACTCATTACTCACGAATGAGGTTTCACAACTTTTTAACAAAATTCATAGTCCTTAACATTTCATAAAACGTCATTTATAAGTTAAGTCTCTTATCTTTTAAGATCAAGTCTCTTATCTTTATGGTATCAGAGCCATGTTGGTAGAGATGAGTGAGTAGTCTCATACTACCGTCCTTAGGGCGGTGTTGTTCTTAGGTTGCTAGGAAGTTCCTGTTACTCTGTTTGAATTCCTAGAGCTACCAGAATAGTGACCCTGTTCCGTCAGAAGTCCACTGTTCTAGTTCCTGTAGTTACCATGGTCGTAACCCTGTTCCGCCGAAGTTCATCGCTCCAGTTCCTGTAGTTACCAGAATAGTTACCCTGTCCCGTCAGAAGTCTACTATTCCAATTAGATTAATCACTTAGTGGTTATACTGTTCCGTTCATCCTCGCTGAGTACTACTGTAGTAAGCTTTCCTGGAGCAGTATGTTGCCCGTGAGGCCGAGGTAGGCGTAGGGCGTGAAAATACTGTTGGATGTCGCCGAAGATCGTAGGAGAAAGTGTCAGATGAACAGGACAGGTTAACTGTTTAAGTAATTAAAAAGATAGGAAATAGTGTTGACAACTAGGATAGAAGAACTATTTAGGTAATTAAGAACAAGAACTAGTGTTGACAACTAGGATAGGAGAACCACTTAGGTAAAGAAAGAACAAGAACTAGTGTAGACAACTAGGATAGGAGTACTATTAAGTAGTAGAAGGAATAAGAAAAGAGTAGGACTAAAAGCCTAGTAACAAGTTAGAACAACAGCCCTAGGAAAAGGATGGTAGTCTCCACGCTTATCAACAAACCCTTTGGTTATAAACCAAGTAGTTTATAAATGAAGATGCGTCCAGAGTTTAATTACATAAGAGAATATAATTCTCAGATAATTGATATAGTCATAGCAAGTTATGATATTAATAAACTGTTAAAAGAAACTCTTAGAGAGGTAGAATATTATAATACTGCCAGACCCGCCCCAGGGTTAGATTCTTACTGCCGAACTATAGTCTGGCAAATAATCATTGGAAAAAGAATTGAGCTAGACGAAGAAGTCAGCAGGTTAAGAAGAAGGATTAGTTACTTAGCAGGTAGACAGTCCATATCAGAATACTTAGTAAGACTCCACACAGTCTCTTACTAGTAAGAATGAATGAAATCAACAGTGAAAACTTAGCAACTTCAAAGATTGCTAAAGTTGAAAAAGATTTACAGAATTGGAATATTCCAAAAGAATCTTTCAGATCTGTTTATGAAACAGGAAAGTTTGATTTTATAAAAAATTATAATATCAAAACTTGTGAATCCACAGTAGCTATTAATAACTCAAAAGAGATTATTAAATTGCTATCAACTGAAGATATAAACAGATATAAAAAGGAATTTAATTTCCTTCACATAGGTTTGGTACAAATTGCTGTAAAGCCTTTGTATCGATTGGGTCTCGATACCCCCATCTGTCTCTTACTAAGAGATGCAAGGTTATTAAACTTTGATGATTCCTTACTGGGAGTTCTACAAAGTAATTTAGCCAGAGGTCCAGTTTATTTTAACTGTTACCCAAATTTTTCAGTAGATATTAATGATCAGAACGTTATGGATACCTTAACGTTAAACATTAAAACGAAGAATATGAACAGTAAGATAAACACAAGAGAAATAGCTATAATATACAGAGTATATTACAGGCTAATGAAAACTACCTTAGCTCCAAAAGCTAAACTAGTTAGCAGTAAAGGTGCTACCATGCTTATGGAAGCAAACCAGGAACATAGTAACATCTTTGTTCCAAGAATGCTAAAATGGAATGAAATTTTAGCAAAAGATGAATGGCACTTCGATGCTATTACCCAACCAAAGATAGAACCAGAGAGTTCTGATATTGAACAAATAATCCAGCATTTGGATGGTTCAATTGATTTAAAATTTTTAAGATCTAATGGAAGATACTCTTTCAGTGCATCTTCTTCCAAACCCCGGGAGGATGAAGAGTATTCTGATAATTCTGGCGAAACTATAACCGAACGAAAAGTTCAGGGAGTAGACTATTCGTCATCAGTACCCAAAGTCTACTATCGACCAATCGATAGAACGACTGGCAGCCCCACCAGAAGTGAAATGCATGGTGGAGACAGTTTGGGCATGATTAGAGAAGCCGGCGATTTTAAAATCGATTGGCCTTATATTGACAAATTATGGAGAGATCCAGAGCACGCCATTAAAAGAAAATGGTATGTAAGCACCTTTTCACTTAGTGAAAGGAAGGTGTTTAAAGAAACCTGGATAAAAGATATGAACAATGTTAGAGCAAATCTAGAATTCTTTAGGTGGTTTGAAATCACTGATAAACTCCATAATAACAGACAGTGTCTGAGTACCATTGTAAAAAAATGGTTCACAGGTGAAAGAACTGTTGAATCAGTAACACCTCCCTTAGAACAGATAAAGATTCCCGTTAACGGTGAAGTCTTAACCGCCACTCCTTTTAAAAGAGATATAAAAGATCCTAATGATATCACACATGTTGATGATATTAATAAAATTCTGCAACAGAACAACTACACCAACCAGTTGTTACATGTTATCTCTAATCAAATTTCAGAGGCAAGTAATGCTTCTACCTTCAGGAATACACCAGTACGGTCGGAAGAGAAAACCTTATCCGAACCACTTTTTAAGATTCCCCAGTTTTCGGCAAAAAGCCATCCAAAATTCGGGAAGGAAATCGAAGATGATCTGCTAGACAGAATCAGTAGTAAGTTCAAAGAGATGAAAGTCTCTGAAGGATCAACCTCGAAACATCCTGACAAATCCGTCAAGGTGTTAAGCGAAGGTTCTAGTTCAAGTAATAAAATAGAGGTTAATAAAATATCAAAATTAACCAATAATAAAAAGAATTTTTATAAACAATCGACGTTCCCAGACATGTTGTTTGAAGAACGAATTCCACCCCCAGCCACATATTCGGGTGATGAAATCCATGAATGGAACATTGACGGCATGTCCGAAGGACAAGTTGTTAAAGTGCTCCATGAGATGGGAGTCTGTTTAACCAGTTATAAAATAAAAACACATACTGATGATTCTCAACTCAGATCAATCATAATTTCGGTTTCACCGAATGTTAAAAATTGGTGGGATAACTTCCTATTCGATATTGAAAAAGCAAGCATCATGAATGCTACTACCACAGTCCAAATAAGGAACATCGATAACAGTTTTACTAATGAAGTTCACAGTGATGCCTCGCAACCTCGTATTATCAGACGGGAAGCATTTTGTTGGTGATCCAAAACTTTTCCAAGACAGAAGTTTAGAGATCCTTAATAATCTAACGTGTCCAAAATTACACGATTTTAAATGGTATAAAGATATATTTCTTAACAAAGTCATGTTACGACCCGATTGTAACCATGATTATTGGAAAGAAAGATTTATCAGTGGTTTGCCTAAACTCTTCGCCGAGAAGGTAAGAACCAATATCAGGAGATGCCACAATGGTGATACTCCCTATGCAATCATGACATATGGAGATTTAATCAGCTATATTAATATGACAGGCTTAGAATTATGTAATTCTATAAAGCTTAATAACCAGATACAAAAATACTCCACCAAAGGAGAATTAGGAAGTTTCTGCGAAGACTTCGGCTATGTTAAGATTTCTGCTCCATCAAAGAGCATCAAAAGAGTGAAAAAGAATCATAACATTTCTCGCTCCAAAGCGTATAAAAAGAATTATACTCATAAAAAGAAGTATAACAAAGAAAGCAACAGCAAAAATACGAAAGTAAAAGGAGTTTGCTGGAATTGCGGTAAAACAGGCCACATGGCCAATAAATGCAAAGAACCTGATAAAAGGAAAGATAAGATTAATCTGTTGGGAATTGATCCCAAGATAAAAGATAAACTGTTTACAATCTTAAATGAAGAACAGTCTGATAAAAGCTCTGAAGAGTCTTGACGCTTTTACTGATGACGATGGATCATCGATCTCGGTTCTGTCAGATAGTTCCACTTCCACTTTGATCGCGAATGTCGGGAAAATCTGCACATGTACCAAACAGACAATTGGCGTTATCTCAAATAGCAGCCAAGAGTTTTTCTTTGACATGGTCGATCACATCGATGACGACAATTTTAAAAAGCAATACTTAAAAGAGCTCAAGAAGCTTGTCATTAATCAGAAAAAAGAAAAAGGGATTATAGAGCCCTATGACATGAAAAGAGTTTTTGATAAATTTAAAGACTCTAAATCAGGTACTTCATTACCAGACTTAATAAAAGAAGTCTCGAATCTGAAGGAAGAAATCCTTCGAATAAATAAAAGGCTCAGTTCATTAGAAACTGAAACACTGGTCAAAACCAGAAGTCCGGATCTCACAGAAGATCCCCAAACATCGTCTATTTTTAAACAGATAATTACTGATAATCAAGATAATGAAGAAACAGATAATAATGCTGATTCAGGATTAACTTTAATATCTAGGGCTAGAGCAATAAGCTACCATGTCCCAATTAAGTTAATTATTGAAGATTTTGCTATCGAAAGAATAGCGCTTTTAGATTCAGGAGCAGATCAAAACTGCATTCGCGAAGGTATAATCCCTACCAGGTACTTAAACAAGAGTACGTATAGATTATATTCCGCCACAGGTGAGGATATAGAAATTAATTATAAACTTTCGAAAGCACTTGTATGCAATAAAAACATTGCATTCACGAACAGCTTCATTATAACCAAGGATATAACTGAGGAAATCATCTTAGGAACACCATTCCTAGCCCAGATATTGCCATATACGGCAAAACCAGACGGTATTTACACTACCACTATGGGAGAAGATCTCATATTTCCTTATATAAATCCTTTGACAACAGATCAGAGTGGTCGTAATAAACAGCAGGTGGTTTTTAGAACACAGCCAGACTGAAACCATTTGAGTAAGCACGAAAGGCTGGAATGGCCTGTGCCATATCATTGGTAAGAATAAGTAAAAGCTACCATTGAAGAAAGCACGAAAGGCTGGAAGGGCCTGTGCCGTATCATTGGTAAAATAAGCTGCTAGTTAGAACAACCAGAAACAATCCCAGAATTGTTACGTAAGTCTTTTATCAAAACACTGATTTTGAAGTTTTATGAGTAACTTTCATAAGTCTTTTGTCAAAACATTGATTTTGAAGTTTTATGAGTCTCTTATCAAAACACTGATTTTAAAGATCGTATAAATCTTTTATCAAAAATTGATTTTGAAAACCAGGTTTTAGATCTATAATGATTTAATGAAATTCCTGCAAAACATTTGTTATGGCACCATAAGTTCCATAGACATTTTTGGCATAGACCATCCACAAAGCAGTTCTCCAGAAGAACATCAGGCATTAATGCCCGGCAGGTAAGTCAGCAAGAAAACAAAAAGGCTCCAGAACGCCTTGAACAAAATAATAAAGACATGACATAAAAGTCAAAAAGGTAACCCCGCCTACGCAAAAGCGTACCAACAGCAAGTCCCTTCAAAAAAGGACACAAAGCAGGATGGCGACATTTGCCCTTTCAGAAAAGCAAAGGACACTTGCCCCTTCAGATAAAGCAGAAAGCGACACTTGCCCTTTCGGAAAAGCAAAGGACACTTGCCCCTTCGAAAAAGCAAAAGATAAAGCAGACAGCGACGCTTGCCCCTTCAGAAAAGCAAGAGTCAGCAGATGGTGACATTTGCCCTTTCGCAAAAAGCAAAGGACAAAACCAATAAAGCAGAAAGCGACATTTGCCTCTTCAGAAAAGAAAGAGCCAAAGAAAGCGACATAAAGCAGAAAAAGACAAAGGACTTTAAAGCAGAAGAAGACGTTTGCCCTTTCGAAAAAGTAAAGGTCATGTAATCTTAGCCGTCCATTTGTTTTAAACAGAACCGTCCACGTGTTAGGACGAATAGTTCATTCGAGGCCTATTTAAGGCTCTCACTTGTAAACATAGAAGGCATCCGGAAATATCCCCCTCTCTCTCTTTCCTTGCCTGATCTTGTATCCCACGGATATCAGGACGTTCGGGGTATGCAGGAGTTGGTCAGAACTCCGTGGTTTCCTGCTCATTGTGATGACGCCATCCCGGGAATGTCGTCTTTTAGTTGGTACTTATTGTACCTACGCCGCCGTGGTCCGATGTCGAGAATGTCCTAGTAGGAGGACTTAGCCTTCGTGATCGGTGGGTAGTTCGTCACCTTCCTTAGCTGCGCTCAGGCGGTGTTTGATTAGAACGACTAAGGAGTGAAGCAAGAGATATGGAGATATCCTTAACCTCTGAGATCGGTATGTGTGATAAGGTGAGTATACCTTAAGTGCTATGTTCTGATAGCAGTGTGTTAGTTGTGATTAGAAATCATGGTGGGTTAACCGAGTAAGATTTTGGGGGATAGAGAAGGTGTGAGCCTTAGAGTTTTATACGTGGAGACCTTAGAGGTAAGGCCAGCTCGAGTAAAGGGTGTAGTGTTATGTTTAATCCTTATCGGAGTGCTTAGTGCACGTGAGATATATTGTGTGATAAGTCCCCGAGTAGTGTGGATTGAAAGAGGGTAGTTGAGCTAAGAAGACCGCTAGGTTTTCGTAACGTGATTAGAAAAGTTGTTCCGGATCGGGGAGCAAGTGGTTTACGCGAGAGTGGGTCGGGTTGAGGCCATGCCGCGGGTCAACCCGCGACCTGTTTGTTGGTGGGGTCACGAGGGTGTTAGGCCCAAGTTTAGTTAACCAGCGTACGAGTTCGTGGATGCATTCGACCAGTGGTCGGGCCGATGGGGGCAGCCCATCGTGTTCTTCGGTCGGGACCGTTCACTCGGCAGTGTTGTTGTACCAGAAAGATTGTAAGGCTGCGCGGGGTGCCTACCTTCACCTTATGGCAGACAGTGGAGCCCAGGTTTCAGATGTTTTTGTTTCTGGAAGTTTTACCAGGCATGGTTAAGAACTCAGGTGAGTCTCGATCGCATTCGCCTGCCGGTGTGGATTTCGGGTAGTTGTGGGGATTGTTGTCTCTGTGGAGGAACGTTTAAGCTACCATTTCGGTGTTCGGATGTCGCTTTTTAAGCCTTGTAGGGCGGAAGTGTAAGTTGCCGGTCGATTGGTTCGATGTTGGCAAGGTTGATAATGGTTCAGGCTTGTTCCAGCAGACTGTGGTTAGGGTGTGACGAGCTTTGGAAAACAGAGGAAACTTAGCCCGAGTTACTTTGGGCCTTTTTAGTTCATGTGAAGGATAGGCCAGGTTGCCTATATGTTAACTTTGTCGTCCGACTTAGGAGGCAGTACGTCCGGTCTTTCGTATTGTTATGATCGGGAAAGTATCGAAGATCCATCCAGAGTGCTCCCAGTTATGATGACCACGTTAGAGATAGTAACCCCGAGTTTTGGATAATCGGGCAAAGATCGGAAATGTGGTAAGAGTTCGAGTGTACGACAGCCTCAGGGATCGCAAGCAGCCCGGTACCATTTGTTGGGTCGTCGGAGCAAGGCTCGCGACAAAGTGACAAAAGTGGTATCAGGACGTGGTGATGTTAGAGGCGTTTCCTCGTGGGCTTAGATGTGAGTATTTGCGCAGGTGTTTTCTGTGGCCAGGTGTGGCAGGTTTGTTCTGGTAGGTATAGCAGTGAAGACTATACCGCGCGACGCTTGGTTTGAGGTTAGAAGGAACATTCGGACGAATGTTTCGGCGAGGAGAATGTTATACCCCGTATTTCCAGAGTATGTACGTGAAGGCGTACGTATAAAAGTTTAAAGCCTTGAGTAGGCAAAGTGGCTTGGCCGAAAATTATTTTGTTCACAACACCCGTTTAGAGTCGTTTTTCGACGAAACGTTTTCACAGCTTTCGTAGGGAAAATTCCGGCTATGTCATTTCTAATTTTTGCGGATTTTTCCGAGAGACGAAACATTTTGGACCAACAAGAGGGCGCCACTTGGCACCCTCTCATTGGTGGCGGGAAAGTGGACGACTTGGGTGGGTTTTGTCAAGTAGTTGGTAGGATATTTTTATGGTAGATGGATAAGGTGCACTTGGCATGATCTTGACCCTACACTTGCTATGCACTTGGCATAATCTTGGCCATTGGTTGGCCTTGGCTTGACCTATAAATACCCCCTAAGTTTGAAGACTTCTTCATCCTAAAAATCTCTAAGTCTTGAAAGCTTTCCTCCCCCTCCCTTCCTTATGGTTCTCGTCCTCCCCCCTTTTGTGAGGCCTTGTAGCCGAGAGCCCCTCTCCCTCTTCGAGAGTACCCCCAGTGGTAGGCCGAGGGGTGTACACCCCCCCTAGCCTAGTTGCTTTCGTATAATACCCCCCCCCCCTTTTGTGGTGTAGAAATACTCTCCAAGTATTGTTATAATGCCCAAATTACCTTAGCCGTATACCTTGTAGTATTCTAAGGTTATACTTACGAAAAGCCCAGAAATACTATTATACTTCCTTCACTACAAAACCGAAACCCTAAGGAAAATCTCCATAGTTAGTTGGAGTATTAAGTAGAAGTTGGTTAGAACTTCTGGGTGGTTTGGAGCGGTTGAGCGCACGGAGTTGGAGCTAAACGTTGACCAGGATCGACATTTAAACTCGGATAATTATGGGCTTATCGAGGTAATTATCTTGACCTTCTATTGTAATTGGAAATTACATATTGTAGGAATATATAGTTGAAGTATACTATATATAGAACTGAACGTAGTTATCGGCAATGTCTTGCGACTTAAGCCTGAATTTTAAGAAGTGAACTGAACTGTAATTACATAGGATCAGACATGAGGCTTGTGTAAGACATCGTGAGTAGAATTGTACACGCCCGGTTAGGCGTGCAAACCCCGGTTGGCTTGCCGCGGCCTCGATAGAGGAGATTTACGCTGCGGGAGGTGCCAATTTTCTGTAGAATATGGAACGATGAGATCTAGGTGTTAATAAGCGCCGTGGCCTTATAGGTTGAAGTACTACGTGTGGTGCGATCTACGTGGCTTAGGAGTAGCCGACGGTTTGAAGTACTTGGAGCGTTTTGCTATTAGTCGATCGTCGCGAGGTATGTGAACCTCTTCCTATCTTTCTAGCATGATATGTGTATAACTATGTAGTACGTAGACGATACGTGTTAAAAGTATTTGATTGATTTAAAACATAAAGGGTTATAACGGCTTTATGGGAAGTTGGTTATAACACTTTATGTAGATAAGAAAAAGCTTTGTGATTGTTAAAAGGTAAGCGATTTGACTTATAACCTGACTTGATGTGTGATAATAAAGAACTTGAAGTCTTTCATTAAGAAACCCTTTCGAAAGAAGAGTAATACTTGGTTTAGAGAACTTAAGAGTTATACAAGCTTTATGGGAAGTTAGGTATAACGTCTAAATGAGATAAAAAGAATGGCTATTTGATCTTAGAAGTTAAGAGACTTGATCTTATAAGATAAGAGACTTAACTTAATTGAATTGATTTGAATGTTGTAAGATGTGTGAAACCTCATTCGTGAGTAATGAGTACTTGGTTTTTGAAAGGAATAATGTTTTACCGATTTGGAAATCGAATGTATCGACAAACCACCTGCAGCGTTAATAAAGGAAAATGTATTGAATAATTAAGTATTATTGAAACCAAGAGAAACCTCCATCCGCATGAAGCTAAGATGAGACAAAATGATATTACATTTTCTAGATCATGGTCGCTTAATAAGGTTGATTATGAACAAGAATAACCTACTACTATGGCATATGTTACTAAATTGTTTTAAAAGAGATTAAGACATTGAACTATGAAACTTTCCTAAAAAGAGACTTGTGTAAATGAAATTAGGCAAATTGGAACTTTAGGGAAAAGAAAGGCATAGTGTTGCCTTAATTTGGTTTTAAAAAGGAAAGTATGGGAGTTGTTTTGGTTTACTTAAAAGTTGTAAGTCACTCTATTTTATACTACGGGTATCGGGTGACTTTTATAAAAAGAATGAATCTCTTAAAAGGAATTTAACGTACGTAGTACTTTAGGGTTAAAACCCGGACCTTGGCATAAAATGAAAGTACTTGAGTTGTTGTGAAACCTGCCTATGCTTGTTGTTGTGAAACCCGCTATGCTTGTCGTTGTGAAACTTGCCTACGCTTGTCGTGATAGCCATTGTTGTGCAAGAATTGTGTTTCTATACTACCGTGCCTCTCGATGGAGGTTGGTTGACTTGTTGAGAACTTACTTGACGCGTCAGGCGACGGAGAAATTCCACGCACGCGTCGCTGATTGTGTTACTTTTGCTAATCGCTTTGGACATACTGACACGATGCGTAGCGCACGGGTATGCTTCCATTTTGATGCTGCTTTATTGTTTCCCTTTGGGCATACTGACACGATGCGTAGCGCACGGGTATGTTTCCATTTGGAATGCTGCTTTATTGTTTCCTCGGGCATATCCGACACGATGCGTAGCGCACGTATGTATCCATTTGGAATCCGCTTTATTGTTTCCTCGGGCATACTGACACGATGCGTAGCGCACGGGTATGTATCCATTTGGAATGCTGCTTTATTGTTTCCCTTTGGGCATACTGACACGATGCGTAGCGCACGGGTATGCTCCCATTTGGATTGTTGTCGTGTTGATATCATATCATAGTCACGCCGGTGAGGCGAATTCCACGCACAGTGATGATTTGGAGCGTGAGTCACGACTTAATATGATTGTTATATGTTGTATCGTAGTTTGGCTATCATACATGTCTCTTGCTTTATATAGATCGCTATGATTTCATTTCTGATTTTTACGATTCACATACTGTACTGTTATCGACCTCCTCGGGGCCGCGTTCACGCCGCAGTAGAGGTACATCGTTCGTGGTCCTCGCTCTTAGGATCACATTTCCGTGTTGAAAGCTCCGTTCTTTGGAGGCTTATCTTGGGTAGGTTTCACGAGTTGTAGTCTCTTGTACATTCAGGGTATGGCGGCCCCGTCCGTCATTGTTGTTGTAAAAATCTTAGAAGTGCAGACTTGTTGTGGGAAGGGTTTTGTAAAAAGGATAACTGTTCGGGTTTTTATGTATATATATACTGAAGGCAACTGTTTTGGTTGGCCTGTTTATCTATCATGTCTCTCATTTCATGTTTAAGGTTTTTTTTTATTTCCGCTGATTTTCTCTGATGTTGTATCACTAGGGTGCCCGGGGTAAGGCACCAGTCACGGGCCCGGGTTCGGGTCGTGACAATGCTGTACCCTTTTCTCGAGGCGCCGCGGCTCTTCCCCATTTTTACGTATTTTGCACATTTATTCTTTTATTATATCGTCGTGGGAGATACATTAATTTGGCCAATTAATCATCCATTCTTACCTAACTTAAGAACACTTTAACATGTGTACCAATATCTATTTCACTACGTGAAATTTAGCTAGACATTGTACGATGTATGCATGTGTATGGAAATCATATTTTCGACATGCGGGGCCCCATGTGTTCAAGTCAGTAAGAATGGGATAAGCTCAATCCCACTAGGTAAATTTTCCAACAATCCCCTCTTGGAAGAGGTGTTGGTGAACGCAGAGTGACAACCATTAGCAATCTAGTAGCGGAAGTGTATTGCATCGGAATAGGTAGCACGCAGCTTTGAACCTTTCCTTGTCAACTACCATCGGAAATATTTACTGAGCGGTGAATGTGATGTCTTGAACCGTCAGTGTTTAGTATATGCCAAGACAATGATAGAGACACAAACAGTCCAATCTCTCGTTTCTTCTTATGTTTTGTCCGTTGTGGCCGTGGACATGCTTAGATTCTTAAGTGCGTTCAATTGAGGCGACCTGTCCTCAAACTTAAATAGATGACCCCCACATGAGTCATTAAAAATATTTTCATCTTAACCTCGATTTTCGAGTATTGCGTTAAGATTTTGACACTTAACCTTGTACCCATAATTCAGGTAGCACTTTAATGTTTATCGCGAGAAGGCTTTGGATTAGTGTTTCCATAAGAAACCAATATCCGAAGTGCTTTTGCTTTTCTATAAGCGCTCAATTGGACCTTTACAACTTAGTTTTTCTATTGAACCAAATTTCTGGGATCTCCAGTCAGTATGAATGGGTTACCACCATATCAGTCCTTAGTGATTGGGTTTTAAGCCCATTCAGCTAGACAAGCAGTTCATCTGATCATTGGGTAATCCCTTAGTCAAAGGGTCAGCTATATTCTCCTTTGATTTTATGTAATCGATGGAGATAATACCCGTATAGATCATTTGGCTAACGGTCTTATGTCTCCGACGTATGTGCCAAGATTTACCATTGTATATGCTACTTCGTGCCCTTCCTAATGCCGACCGACTATCACAGTGAATCATCACCGAAGGTACGGGTTTATCGGAGAGATATCCTCTACAGAAGTCATGAAGCCACTCGAACCTTCTTCATTTTATCTAAAGCGATGAACTCCCATTCTATGGTGGATAGGGCGATGCATGTTTGTTTGGAGGACTTCTAGGACACAACCCCACCACCAATTGTAAACACATACCCACCGGTGGACCTGGTGTTCCGTATATCGGATATCCAGTTTGCATCACTGTACCCAATTAAGCGCTTTCCAATGGTCATCTCTGATATTACGTGTAAACCTCGCCAACTTATTGACGGCATAAGCGATATCAGATCGGGTACAGCTTGTTACATATATCAAGCTGCCGATTATTTGCGTATATCGCTCCTGGAGCACGGGTGCACCATGATTCTTGTAAATACTTTGACTCATATCCATTGGTAACCTTAGTGACGGACAGTCAAATATCTCAAACTTTCTCAATACACTCTCTATGTAATGAGACTGAGATAACACTAGTCCGTCAGATGACTTAGAAATCTTAATTCCTAAGATGACATCTGCGATACCCATGTCCTTCATGTCAAAGCATTGTTTTAACATGTTTTTTGTTTCCAGGATCAAGGCTCGACTACTGCCTATGATCAACATGTCATCTACGTAGAGGCAGATCATGACGAAGGAGTCAGAGTCTCCTTTCACGTAGACACACTTGTCACACTCGTTAATGGAGAAACCTTTTGATAGTAGTGTACTATTAAATATTTCATACCATTGTTTTGGAGCTTGTTTCAGCCCATACAGAGACTTGATAAGTCTACAGACTTTCTTCTATTGTCCTGGAACTACATACCCTTCGGGTTGTTCCATGTATATCTCTTTTTCCAAATCACCATTTAGGACGGATATCTTAACATCCATTTGATGGATTTCAAGGTCATGCAGTGCTGCAGTGGCAATGAACACCCTTATGGAAGTCATTCTCAATACTGGGGAGTACGTGTCGAAGTAATCAAGACCCTCGGTTTGTCGGTACCATTTGGCTACCAACCTAGCCTTGTACTTGTCTATAGATCCTATTACACCCCGTAGGGCTACTAATTGAGAACATTATTAAGGAATCAAGATTTGAAGGTTGAAAGGAAAGAATATTTACATTTTCCTACGAAATTTTTTTGGAAAAATGTGACGACAGAAAAAATTATTAACTTGGAGTTTAATACTTCTAATTGGATTTATGGACTTAGTATAGGATTATGAAGTATTGGAATTGATAATATGGGGTCCGCCGAGAATTTCACAATTTCGCGGGGCCCTTCGATTTCAAGATATTTTGGACAATATCTAGATATTTTAAAAAAGGAAATGAATTTTTGGCCAATTAGAGGGTGACATGTGTCCCTCTTCACTTGTCATTACAAGATATTTTCTATATAGGATAAGTCTTGGAAGACTTATTTCATTTACACAAAACTTCATCTTTCCAAAAAGCTCTCTTCTCTCTCCCTTAAACTCTCAATTTCGAAAATCCTTTAGCCAAGAACAACAAGATTAGTTAACTTCCTTATCCAAGATTAATAACCCTAATCAAGTGCTAAACCAAGTTAACTCTCCAAAACCCTCCAAGAATCCATTTGGGACGAGAATGGCCATTAAAACCCTAGCTTGTTCGTCGACTTTTTGGAAGTAAAACAAGAAGGGAAGTTGGTTATAAGCTTGTAGAGGATACATTTGTGTGATTGGAACTTGAAAAAGTGGAGCAAAACGAAAACTGTGGGCCGAATCTCTAGGGACTGTTTTGGACAGTTTTGGCTACAAATTAAGGTAACAATTCTTCTCCCTCTTGAAGTAAATGGATATTTCATATTGTTATAATGTATAGATGAGCTTGTGCTAAAAAGAATGAAGAATAAAAAGTGTTTGAACAATTTTTGTGAACATGGCCGAAAATGGGACAGATTTGGTGTCTTGGATTCGTTGGTCATTATTGTTGTTATTTTCACTTGTTAGATGTTATTAAATGAAGGAAATATTGTTGTTGGTAGTTGATATGATTTATATAACGTGTTGTAATGTGAATTGGATTATAAGGAATGGTGGAAAAGGACTTTGGATTATTGTAGTTGTTGTTGCCGAGAAACTGCCCAAAACTGTTAGACGTTGTTGTGTCATTTTATGGACTGTTTTGTGGTGCGATTATGCTGAAAAATCAGCCACCAACAAGTATGATTAATGTGGTAAAATTGCCAATGAAAGTCCTAAGGAATAAGGGTGTTAAAGGCTTCACATTTTACCCTTATCGTTGATAGAATTATGGAATGTTTTTATGGGCTATTTTGTATAGATTAAGGGGCAGAATTTTACACGTCATGTAGGAATGTAATCCCCTTTGGTTGCTGTTTTGATTGTACCTTAAATGGGGTTTGATTATTGTTGAATTTGGGCTTTGGAAAAGGGGTAAAAATACGTATTTATAGGGGAGGTGCTGCCCAAATTTCCGTAGAAGAAGGAGAACATTTACTTGGTATTGACCTACTTTAGTAAGCACATGTTAATATACATGTTATTGTTGTTATAGGTTGAAGTACATTGAGACGTATCATAGATTGTAGAGTTGGTTAGTCGCCAATAATGTATGTGAACTATCCTTTCTTCTTCTAGCATGATTCCTTTTTATAAAGTGAGTGGATCCTACTCCTTAATGATGTAACTCTCTTGATAGTACTTGGATTTTATAAAATGGAAGTTGTTATAATCCATTCTCTTGATAGTACTTGGATTTTATAAAATGGAAGTTGTTATAATCCATTCTCTTGATAGTACTTGGATTTTATAAAATGGAAGTTGTTATAATCCATTCTCTTGATAGTACTTGGGTTTATAAAATGGAGATTGTTATATCTATTCCTTTGATAGTACTTTGAGTTTCCAAAATAGAAGTGTTCTATTTATTTCACTAATAGTACTTTGAGTTCCAAAAAGGAAGTTGTTCTAACTACTTCATTGATAGTACTTGGGGTTTCTAACATGAAAGATTGTTATATCTATTCTCTTGATAGTACTTTGGGTTGTCTAAATGAATGTTATTTTATTTTAGTTCATTGAGAGTCAAAGGATTTATTATAAAGGAAAGGAATGCAGTGAACCTACATAGTACTTTTGGGTTCATTTCCCTAATATTGGTGTGTACGGTGGATGTACATGACACTTTGGGTTCAATTCCCTATTATTACATGACATGAGAATGCCTTGAGTTCTTCTAAAATGATAGTTCATTCTATTTGTGCTAATGAGAGTCGGAGATGATTTAAATTGTACATAGTTACTTGTGATAGCTAGATGTGTACAATTCTTGATATTTGGACTGCGTCCCTCACTAGAGGACCGACAACATTATATATGTATGTGGGTTTGAGTCCTATGACATTATATTATTCTCCCGGCAACATTATATATAGATGTATGTGGGTTAGAGTCCCATGGTATTATATTATTCTCCCGACAACATTATATATAGATGTATGTGGGTTAGAGTCCCATGACATCATATTATTCTCCCGACAACATTATATATAGATGTATGTGGGTTAGAGTCCCATGACACTATATTATTCCATGGACTAGCTCTCCATGATTTGGGTTCAAATCCCATCTTACCATATATACATATGTGGGTTTGAGTCCCATGATGCTATATACATACATATGAGGGTTCGAGTCCCGTGATGTTATATTCTGAGGGTAGGTGTCCCTGATTGTAACATGACAGTATTTGTGTGTATTATTCATGGACTGAGTATCCATGTTTCGGGTTCAACTCCCATGACAGTATTTGTGTATAATGTTCGGGCTCAACTCCCATGATAATATTTGTGTATAATGTTCGGGTTCAACTCCCATGACAGTATTTGTTTATTTGGATGGACGTTCTTGATTTTGACATGACTCTCATTTTAAAAGAAAGTATCGTGTGTACTCATATTTTAAAAAGATACAGTTGACTCTTACTTTGAAAAGGCATAATGTACTGGTATTTGATTATTATACTTGTATCTTGTTATCTTTTTGGCCTATTATAATCTCATTTACAGTACTTATTGTTTCACATACTTGGTATATTTTTCGTACTGACCCCTTTCTCCGGGGAGCTGCGTTCATGCCGCATGTTTAGGTACGCAGTTTGGTGATCTGCAAGTGTAGGATCCTTGCTCAGAGTTTTGGGATAGCTCCATTATTCTGGAGTTTATCATTTTGGTAATGATCTTTCATTACATGTTTTTGTACATTTATGGGTACGGCGGTGCCTTGTCCCGTAATAGTATTCATATGTGGGATTGAACTCGTGTACAATGTAGTTTCTTTTTGGCTTATATATATATAGCGGCGGCCTTGCCGGCTTTGCCTTTGCTTGTTTAATAAAAAAAGAGTATCTTTATCTTCCGCGGGTTACTTGGGATGAATGGGTAGAAGGGTGCCCAGGTAGGGCACGATCATGAGCTTGGAGTTCGGATCGTGACAAGAGTGGTATCAGAGCAGTCAGTCCTCGGAATGTCTACAGGCCGTGTCTAGTAGAGTCTTGATTATCGGCGTGTTGCGTGCCACACCCATAAACAAGAGGGTACAGGACATTTAGGATTTGGTTTCTATTCTTCTCACACTGTGATCATGCAATAGAGTTGTGTTATTAGGATAATCCCTCTCTGACGTATTATTGTGTTACATCTATGCCTCTGAGGAAGGCAACAGTTGCCCAGAAGGGCAAATCAGTTGCGGGAGCTACTAGTCAGACTCAGAGAGTTACTAGGGCTCATGCCCAGTCTATACCGGATATTGTACCGTAGTCGGCGAGTTCTTACGCTTTGGTTTTGAGGCCCACACGAGCTTCCAGCTCACCGATCGAGGAAGACTATAGGGCCATTAGAGATGCGATTCTATGCCGACTAGGCTAGTGGTGATGCAGACTTGTCGGCGGGTTTATTCGGCCGTGCGGCATGTGTGCACGGGGTAGAGGCAACGCGAAACCGGCGTAAGAGGGCTGAAGCGGGTTGGATATCTCGGTGAGTTTACGGACGGCGGCCTTGGCGTGGTGAGATATTCATCCCAGTCTACACATAACATACCCCCACAATTCGCTGGTGGGAGATTGGACCCCATAAGGTATTTAAGAGTCGGTCAGAGCTCCAGGGTTCCAAGTTTTCAGAGGAACCGGGGATCTGCTCAGTCGAGGCCACTTTTTCCTCAGTGTTTCCAGTGTGGCAAGCATCATTTAGGGATATGCCTTTTTGGTATAGATGCTTGTTTTTATTGCGGCCGTCCGGGTAATGTGGTGAGAGAATGTCCTCTTAGAAGGGGCACTGGTGGTGTGACTCAACCTGCTGGATCGGTGGCTGGTTCCTCTTCCTCTGGTTGTGCGCCCGAGCGAGGTATTGAGATGTCGGCCGGTAGTGGTAGAGGTCGTGGTGGAGTTTATAGTTCTGGCGGTCCTTCGAACCGCACAGATGTTGTGGCTACCAGGCAGGATCAATAGGCATCATCGATTGGGATTACATGTATATTTTGATCCTTTTTGAGTCATATATGCATGGTAGAAATATTTTTGTTCAAGTAATGTGTAGAGTGAAGGATGTTGACAAGAATGATAAAGTGAATGAAACTATAGTTGTGTAGGGTTCACAAGGTGTAATTACCCATGCGATGTAAAGACCGATAGTAGAGGATGTACAGTAGGAATACTTCGGCCAAAGGTGACGAACCTATAATGAGTGGAAAGATAGTGTGAGGAATACTTTAAGATATGAGAGATTCATTTTAGACCATGACTGACAGTTAATTGTGATGATACACACACCTTAGATTCAGTGACATTTTCCATAAGTGTTCGTGATTGAGATACTACTAGTATTTGAGTTTACATCAGTTAGTAAACAAAGTTAGGTAGACAATAAGATCATTCACCAACTAGTAGTTTGACTAATGTGAGGACGGAGAAGAGAAGTTGACACGAGGGAAGACATCAGTTAGTTGAGTGGGAGTCCGACTGAAGGATTCAGATAGTGATAGCCCTATGACTTAGAATACGGCAGGGTCATCCCTAGTACGGGAAGAGAATAGGAACGTCTGAAGATCCCATTTTGGAAAGGACTGCAACTTTCGAGTATATGAGGAAGGGACCTCAGATGGAAGGTCCATTGGTGTATATACATATGATATATTGTGGCCGTGTGTGGCATCATTGGTTTTTGGAGTATTGGTTGATAGGTATAGTAAGGAGACGACGCCGGAATCTGTATAGTTTGAGACCCACTATGAACATTCGGGACGAATGTTTCTAAGGGAGGAAGGATGTTACACCCCGTAATACCAGGACAACTAATTGAGAACGTGATTAAGGAATCAAGATTTGAAGGTTGAAAGGAAAGAATATTTACATTTTCCTCAGAATTTTTTTTGGAAAAATGTGACGACAGAAAAAATTATTAACTTGGAGTTTAGTACTTGTAATTGGATTTAGGGACTTAGTATTGGATTATGAAGTATTGGAATTGATAATATGGGGTCTGCCGAAAACTTCACAATTTTGCGGGGCCCTTCGATTTTAAGATATTTTGGACAATATCTAGATATTTTAAAAGGGAAAGAATTTTTGGCCAATTAGAGGGTGACATGTGTCCCTCTCCACTTGTCATTACAAGATATTTTCTATATAGGATAAGTCTTGGAAGACTTATTTCATTTACACAAAACTTCATCTTTCCAAAAAGCTCTCTTCTCTCTCCCTTAAACTTTCAATTTCGAAAATCCTTTAGCCAAGAACAACAAGATTAGTTAACTTCCTTCTCCAAGATTAAGAACCCTAATCAAGTGCTAAACCAAGTTAACTCTCCAAAACCCTCCAAGAATCCATTTGGGCCGAGAATGGCGATTAAAACCCTAGCTTGTTCGTCGACTTTTTGGAAGTAAAACAAGAAGAGAAGTTGGTTATAAGCTTGTAGAGGATACATGTGTGTGATTAGAACTTGATGAAGTGGAGCAAAGCAGCGTGGGCGAATCTCTAGGAATTTGTTTTGGACGGTTTTGGCTACAAATTAAGGTAAAAATTCTTCTCCCTCTTGAAGTAATTGGATATTGCATATTGTTATAATGTATAGATGATCTTGTTCTAAAAAGAATGAAGAATAAAAAGTGTTTGGACAATTTTTGTGAAGTTGGCCGAGAATGGGACAGATTTGGTGTCTTGGATTCGTTGGTCATTATTGTTGTTATTTTCACTTGTTACATGTTATTAAATGAAGGAAATATTGTTGTTTGTAGTTGATATGATTTATATAACGTGTTGTAATGTGAATTGGATTATAAGAAATCGTGGAAAAGGGCTTTGGATTATTGTAGTTGTTGTGGCCGAGAAACTGCCCAAAACTGTTAGACGTTGTTATGTCGTTTATGGACTGTTTCGTGGTGCGATTATGCTGAAAAATCAGCCACCAACATGCATGATTAATGTAGTAAAATTGCTAATGAAAGTCCTAAGGAATAAGGGTGTAAAATGGTGTTAAAAGCTTCACATTTTACCCTTATCTTGATAGAATTGTGGACTGTTTTTATGGGCTATTTTGTATAAATTAAGGGGCTGAATTTTACACGTCATGTAGGCGTGTAATCCCATTTGGTTGCTGTTTTGATTGTGCCTTAAATGGGGCTTGATTGTTGTTGAATTTGGACCTTGGAAAAGGTGTAAAAGTACGTATTTATAGGGAAAGTGCTACCCAAATTTCCGTAGAAGAATGAGAACCTTTACTTGGTATTGACCTACTTTAGTAAGCACGTGTTAATATACGTGTTATTGTTGTTATAGGTTGAAGTACATTGAGACGTATCCTAGATTGTAGAGTTGGTTAGTCGCCAATAATGTATGTGAACTATCCTTTCTTCTTCTAGCATGGTTCTTTTTTATAAAGTGAGTGGATCCTACTCCTTAATAATGTAATTCTCTTGATAGTACTTGGATTTTATAAAATGGAAGTTGTTATAATCCATTCTCTTGATAGTACTTGGATTTTATAAAATGGAAGTTGTTATAATCCATTCTCTTGATAGTACTTGGATTTTATAAAATGGAAGTTGTTATAATCCATTCTCTTGTTAGTACTTGGATTTTATAAAATGGAAGTTGTTATAATCCATTCTCTTGATAGTACTTGGGTTTATATAATGGAGATTGTTATATCTATTCCTGTCATGACCCGACCCCGGGCCCGCGACTGGTGCCCTACCTGGGCACCCTTACAGGTATGCATCAGAGAAAATCAGCGGAACATACATAACTCAAATAAGAAATAATCAACAGGCTAGCCGATAAGGATACATGGATATATATATATATACATAAATCCAAAAGCAGTTACCTCTTCTTTTTTTCCAAACCGACCCACATGATATGACTATAGACCTCTAGAGTTTTGACATAACAAGCGTGATGGGACAGGGCCCCGCCATACCCCTGAATGTACATAAATCTACAACCACAGGGAACTGTACCAAAAAACAAGCTTCTGAAATAATGGAGCTTCCCAACCAGCTGAACAATGATCCTAAGAGTGAGGATCAGCAAGCTATATACCTCAACCTGCGGCATGAACGCAGCCCCCGAAGGAGGTCAGTACAACAGGTACCAAGTATGTGAAACTGAAAGTCCTGCACTGAAATCATATAGTCTAGAATAACGCTGGAGATATGTATGATGACCAAAATAACAGTACACTGTGCCTTACTAATAATGCGAGGAACCAAGACTATATCTTATGTCACGACCGATCCGGGCGTGGATCGTGCCTAGGGCACCCAAGTAGACATACATCAGAGTAATCAGCGGAATATAAAAACAAGACATGAAACAATTATAGAATGAGAACAGTTTATCGAGAGAAGATTGCCTTTCGGCATGTATATATATAAAAGCTTGAACAATTACATCCCTTTTACAACTCTGCCCACAACAGTACTACAGACCTCTAAGATTTTTACAACAACTATGACGGGACAGGGCCCCGCCATACCCCTGAATGTACAAGAACTTACAAACTCGGGGAAAACATACCAAAAGATAAGCCTCCGGAGAAACGGAGCTTCCTAATCTGTTATCTTGTGATCCTAAGAGTGAGGATCAACCGATGTACCTCTACCTGCGGCATGAACGCAGCCCCCCGAAGGAGGTCAGTACAACAGGTACCAAGTATGTGAAACTGGAAATACTGTAAACGAAATCATAACAGTCTAAAATAAAACAGGAGACATGTATGATAACAACTACAGTTCACAACATAAAAGCAGTTATGTCAAGTCAGGGACTCACGCCCTCAAGTCATCCCTCATGCCCGTGGAACTCCTTCCTCACTGCCGGCAGTCTAGGATATAAACCGTATAACATGTCTCGGCCCATCCCATGGGAATCTGTTATACCCCGTATTTCCAGAGTATGTACGTGAGGACGTACGTACAAAAGTTTTAGCCTTAAGTAGGCATTAGGGACGAAATTTGTGCACAACTAGCGAAAAGAATCGTTTTCCGACGAAATGTTTTCCGGACTTTGCGAAGGGAAAAATACGGTTGCAACATTTATAATTTTTGCGGATTTTTCCGAGAGATGAAATATTTTGGACCAACGAGAGGGTGACAAGTGTCACCCTCAAATGGGCGGAAAGTGGGACGAACTTGGCACGTTTTTTGGCCCTCATTTTTTGTCAAGGATTAGGTAGGATATTTTGTGATATTTTGTGTAGTAGATGAGCAAGTGGGACCCACTCAACACTTGTCCAAATCTCCACCCTCCACTTGCCTCAATCTTGGCCATTGAATGTCCTATAAATACCCCTCAAATGCAAGACTTATTCTTCATCCACAAATCATTTTCCAAGTCTCAAAACTCTCTCCCCCTTAAGTGTAGTTTTCGTCCAAGCTATCCCTCCCCCTTTGAGAAGCCTTGGCCGAAACCAACCCCCCCTCTTGAGTTGTTCTCGTAAAATACCCCCCCCCCCTTGGTAGAAAAGTATTCTCCAAGTATTGTTACTATTTCAAAATACCTTGGCCCAAATACCTTGTAGTATTCCAAGGTTACACCTATACTAAAAGCCCAGAAATACTGTTATACTTCCCTTCAGTCACAAACGAAACCCTAAGGAAAAATCTTCATAGCGGGTTGAAGTATTAAGAAGAAATTGCGTAGAACTTCTAAGGGTTGTTTGGAGCGGGTTGGAGCGTTCAGAATAAGAGCTAAACATTGCTCAGGATCGACATTAAAACTTGGATAATTTTGGGCTTATCGAGGTAAATACTATTGTCCTTCTATTGTAATTGGAAATTACATACTGTAGTAGTATAGAAATGAGTTTAAGACGTATATAAGGATGGTATAAAGGAAGAGAATTGAATTGAAATCACATCAGAAGAATATTAAAAAAGAAGATTGAACTGTACTTACATAGATTGCATTTACTGAGACTTGTGTAGTTTAGCGGGTAGGGAAGTCGCCCGATTTTCCGTAGAATAGAGAACCCTCTCGCTTAGAATATTCTACAGAGTAGTCTAGACGTTGATAGACGTATATGGCCTTTATAGGTTGAAAGTTCTGCGAGTAGCATGTTCTACTTGAAAGGTGGACAAGGCTAGCCGGGTTATAGCAGTTGAGCGTTTTGCTATTTGTCGATAATCGTCGCGAGGTATGTGATTCTTCCTATCCTCTTGAGCATGATATTTTAAAAGAATATATATAGTACGGTAGACGTACGTGTGTTAACTGAACGTGGTTTTACTTCGATGTCTTTTGACTTGAGTTTTAAATAATAAAGAATCTTGAAGTATTTCAAAAGAATTAAGAATCGTTTTTGAAAGAAGAGTAATACTTGGGTTTGAAAGTTTAAGAGTTATACTAGCTTTATGGGAAGTTAGGTATAACGACTTAAGAGAGATAAAAAGAATGGTTTATTGATTTTAGAAATTAAGAGACTTGATCTCAAAAGATAAGAGACTTGACTTAATTGAATTAATATGAATTTTATTAAAAAGTGTGAAACCTCATTCGTGAGTAATGAGTACTTGGTTTTTAAAAGGAATAATGTTTTACTGATTTCAGAAATGAGAATAAGTATCGAACGAACCACTGCAGCGTTAATAAAGGAAAATGTACTGACAATTAAGTAATTATATTTAAACCAGTAGAAACCTCCATCTGCATAGAAGCTAAGATAAGACAAGATTGTATTACATTTCCTAGATCATGGCTGCTTTAATAAGATTGTTATAAACAAGAATAACCTACTCACACATAAGGCATACGTAACTCAATCGTTTTAAAAGAGATTATGTTATTAAGTGATTAAGACTATGAACTACGAAACCTTTCGAAAATAAGAGACGTGAATATTTGAAATTAGGCAAACTTGAACTTTGGAAAAGAATGTTGTTGCTTGATTTTAAAAAGGAAAGTATGGAAGTTGTTTTGGTCTACTTAAAATGTTAGTCACTTTTTTTTTAATACTACGGGTATCGGGTGACCGTTGTAAAATAAATGGATCCTTTAAAAAGAATTTAACGTATGTAGTACTTTGGGGTTAAAACCCGGACTTTGACATAAAATGAAAGTACCTTGAGTTGTGTGTAACTTGCCTATGTTTGCGTGTGATAGCCTTGTCGTGCTAGTGTTGTAGTTCTATACCACCGCGTCTCTCAATGGAGGGCCGGTTGATTTGTTATGATATTACTTGGACGTACCTACAGTGACGGAGGATTCCACGGGTGCGCTCCTGTTGATAGCGTTATTCCATGGACTAGCTCTCCATGAGGTTTTACTGATTCGGCCTTGGTATCTGGTGGTTGGCTTTCGTACTTGCCCCATCTCGTGGCTGATTCGGCCTTAGTATCTGGTAGTTAGCCTTCGCACTTGACCCGTTCAGTTTAGTGGCGAAGTCTCGTGATGCGGCCTTGGTATCTGGTAGTTAGCCCTCGTACTTGCCCCGGTCAG
Source organism: Przewalskia tangutica (assembly GCA_029844215.1). Lineage (NCBI taxonomy): Eukaryota > Viridiplantae > Streptophyta > Magnoliopsida > Solanales > Solanaceae > Przewalskia > Przewalskia tangutica. The sequence goes on from CM056734.1 coordinate 67,453,758, forward strand.
CTACGTGACACGGCTTTGGTATCTGGTAGTTGGCTTTCGTACTTGCCGTGTCGCCGTGGCGAAGTCTCGTGATCTGACCTTGGTATCTCGTAGTTAGCCCTCGATTGCCCCGGTCGCTACGTGACACGGCTTTGGTATCCGGTAGTTGGCTTCGATTGCCCCGTATCGCCTTCGTGGTTTGGTTGTATAGTATTGTTAGTACGACTTTGGTATCCGGTAGTTGGCTTCGTACTTGCCGGCCGATTGATGATGCGGCTTTGGTATCCGTAGTTAGCCTTCGTACTTGCCCCGCACGGTTTTATGACTCAGTGGGACACGGTGTTTATGTACTCCTTGGTGTTATTATATCATGATCGCCGATGAGGAAGGTATTCCACGGGCATGATTGATGTTGAGGCGTGAGACCCATAGTTATATTTGAGTGATGACCTTGAGGCGTGAGTCACGACTTACGTGGATCGCTATTTATTGTGGATCGTAGTTTGGTTATCATACATGTCTCCGCTTTATATAGACTACTATGATTTCATTTACTGATTTTCGGCCACATACTTGGTACTGTTATCGACCTCCTTCGGGGGGCTGCGTTCATGCCGCAGGTAGAGGTACACCAGTTGTTGATCCTCGTTCATAGGATCGCAGTTCAGCGTATGGGAGGCTCCGTTTCTACGGAGGCTTATCTTTTGGTATAGTCCCCTGTCACTGTAGGTACTTGTACATTCAGGGGTATGGCGGGGCCCTGTCCCGTCATGTTGTAAAAACAAACTCTTAGAGGTCTGTAGTACTGTTGTGGGCAGGGTTTGTAAGGATGTAACTATTCGGGTTCAAGTTTTATGTATATATACATGCCGAAAGGCGATATTTTCATGGATAAACTGTTCTCATTCTATAATTGTTTCATGTCTTGTTTTTATATTCCGCTGATTACTCTGATGTATGACTACTCGGGTGCCCGGGTAAGGCACCAGTCACGGGCCCGGGATCGGGTCGTGACAGAATCGATGTGAAAGCGTGTGGAATACATGTCCCGGCCCATCCCATGGGACTCGGTGAAAGAATCGTATGGAATACATGTCCCGGCCCATCCCATGGGACTCGGTAAAGAATCGTATGGAATACATGTCCCGGCCCATCCCATGGGACTCGGTGAAAGAATCGTATGAAATACATGTCCCGGTCCATCCCATGGACTCGGTAAAGAATCGGGTGGAATACATGTCCCGGTCCATCCCATGGACTCGGTATCAAATTGGCCAAAACATTTAAACTCTCTTTTAAGACAGATTAAGATAATACCATACTTTTCTTTTAAATCACAACCACTTTCCTTTTTTTTTTAAAATCAAGTAACAACATTCTTTTCCAAAAGTTCAAGTTGCCTAATTAAAATATACTCAAGTCTTTTACTTCCGAAAGATTTCATAGTTCATAGTCTTAATCAAATAACGCAATCTCTTTTTAAAACAATTGAGTAGCATATACCTTATGTGTGAGTAGTTATTCTTGTTTATAACAATCTTATTAAAACAGTCATGATCTAGAAAATATAATACAATTTTGTCTTATCTTAACTTCTATGCAGATGGAGGTTTCTAATGGTTTTAATATAGTTAATTAGTCAATACATTTTCCTTTATTAACGCTGCAGTGGTTTGTTCGATACTTATTCTCATTTCCGAAATCAGTAAAACATTATTCTTTAAAAGCCAAGTACTCATTACTCACGAATGAGGTTTCACAACTTTTTAACAAAATTCATAGTCCTTAACATTTCATAAAACGTCATTTATAAGTTAAGTCTCTTATCTTTTAAGATCAAGTCTCTTAACTTCTAAAATCAATAAACCATTATTTTACCTACATAAAGTCGTTATTATAACACCTTATGTTTTAAACCAACCAAAACTCATTTAGCACATGTACGTCTACCGTACTACATAGTTTACAAAACATCATGCTAGAAAGGATAGGAAGAGGTTCACATACCTCGCGACGATTATCGACAAATAGCAAAACGCTCCACCGTACTATAACCCTGCTAGCCTTGTCCACCCTTCAAGTAGAACACGCTACTCGCAGAACTTCAACCTATAATGGCCATATACGTCTATCAACGTCTAGACTACTCTGTAGAATATTCTAAGCAGAAGGTTCTCTATTCTATGGAAATTTGGGCAGCATTTCCCTACCCGTCAACTACACAAGTCTACTGTAAATACAGTCCTATGTAATTACAGTTCGATTCTCTTCTTTAATATCATCCTTCTATATCTTATACTCAATTCTAAACTACTATATGTAATTTCCAATTACAATAGAAGGACAAAGATATTTACCTCGATAAGCCCAAAATTATCCTAGATTAAAGTCGATCCTGAGCAAGGTTTAGCTCCTAATCTGTACGCTCCAATTCGCTCCAAGAAACCCTTAGAAGTTCTATACAACTTCTACTTAATACTTCAACCAACAATGAAGATTTTCCCTAGGGTTTCGTTTTGTGACTAATGGATATAAAGTAGTATTTCTGGGCTTTTAGTATAGAGGTAACTTTGGAATACTACAAGGTATTTGGGCTAAGGTATTTTGGGATAACAACAATACTTGGAGAGTATTTTTCTACCAAGGAGGGGGGGTATTTCGACAAGAACAACTAGGAAGGGGGGGGGTGTTTCGGCCGAGGGCTTCACAAAGGGGGAGGGGGAGTTTGGACGAGAGCTTTCAAGAGGGGGAGAGGGATTTTGAGACTTGGAAAATGTTTAAGGGATGAAGATTTAGTCTTGCACTTGAGGGGTATTTATAGGCCAATCAATGGCCAAGATCAAAGCAAGTGGAGGGTGAAGATTGGATAGCTTGTGTGAGTGGAGTCTTCCACCAAGTGTCCACCACAACCTTGGGACATATGTCCACCACAACATTGGGACATATGTCCCCCACAACAAAGAGCCATGTGGCCTTCCACTAGGCACAAAACAACGCCCAAGGCAAGCCCCCCACTTGCCCACCAAATCGTCCAAATACCTACTCCCACTCACCAAAAGAAAATATCTTCCAAGACTTTGACCACTTGACCATGTCCACTTGTCCAACATTTTCGTCCAACCCATGCCAACTAAGGGTGACACATGTCGCCCTCCTATTGGTCCAAAATATTTCATCTCTCGAAAAAATCCGTAATCGGTTAAAATATTAAAAACGTAGAATTTCCTTCACAAGGTTCGGAATCTTTTCCGTTGAAAGTTCACAATTCCATCCTTAACCTAATTAGGGTTTGTACAAATGTACGTACGTCCTCACATACATACTCTGGAAATACGGGGTATAACATTCTCCCCTCCTTAGAAACATTCGTCCCGAATGTTCCTTCTCAAGACAGATAACGATAAAGTTCCTCATAACTTAAACAGTTTGCAAATGCCACATATGGCCTCAATACAACACGCGCAAATACTTAAATCCAAGTCCACAAGGAATCACCTCTATCATCACAAAAGCTCCCACCGTCAACCTGAACTCCAAGTGTCGACGCCGACTATCCGCACGACTTTTGTTGACTCTGAGCTGCCAATAACTTCTTCTGGATAGGCTCCACCTTATCCACACCCTGCTGGATCAAGTTTGGACCAACTATCTGAACCTTGCCAACATCGAACCAATCGACCGGCAACCTACACTTCAGCCCATACAAGGCTTCATAAGGCGACATCCGAATACTGAAATGGTAGCTATTATAATACTCACTCAACAAGAGGCGAATAATCCTTACAGCTACCTCTGAAATCAAAACACCGGCCCGAGGGTGAATGCAATACTGAGACTCACCTGAGTTCCTAACCCCGCCTGGTAAGACCTCCATAAAAAGAAATAGCCGCAAACTGGGCTACACTGCCTGTCATAAAGTAAAAAGTAGGAACCCCGTGCCGCCTTACAACCTTCCTGATATATAACATCTCGCATAACCCTCCGCCCAGTAAACAGTCCTGACTGAAAGACAAGATGGGCTGACCTCATCGGCCCGACTATCGGTCGAACGCATCCACGAACTAACTTGGGCCTAGCGCCCGCCGTGACCTACCACTGGCGGACCCTCGAATCGACCCTACCGCTGGCGGACACTCGAATCGACCCACCGCCTTACAGGCCGCGGGTTGACCCGCGATCGGTCCTCAACCCGACCCGCTATCGCGCCAAACTCTTGTTCCCCCGATCCGGAACAATCTCACTAATCAAGTCACGAAAACCTAGTGGTCTCCTTAGCTCAACTACCCTCTTTCATTTCATACCACTCAGGGACTTATCACGCAAATATATCCCACGTATACTATGCACTCCGATAAAGGTCAAACATACAATAAATCTTTTACTTAAGATGGCCTCGCATCTAAAGTCTCCACGTATAAAATTCTAAGGCGTACAATTTCCCTGTCCCCAATCTTACTCTTTTAACTAACCTTGTCTTCTAAACGCAATTAACACAATTCTATCTGAACATAACACTTAATCAAGATCATCATATCAAGCATACTAATCTCTAGAGGGGTAAGAATATACCTGTATCATCTGCTTCATTTTCCCTTCGTCGCTCTAATTATAATCCCGCTCGCCGCACATAGCTATAAGGCGCGATGAACTCGCCATCGACCTTTAGCCGAGTCATTCTGCTTGCATCCTTCCTATTAGGACAGTTTCTCATCACATGGCCCTGACGGCCGCAGGCAAAACAAGCACCAGTAAAAAGAAGACATTCCCCGGGATGACGCCTGCCACATCGTGCACACTGAGGGAAACATGAACCCGACTGGATAGAACCCATGTATACCTGTGAACCAGAAGCCCTGGAGCTCCGACCAGCTCCCGAATACCCCGAACGTCCTGAAGACTGTGGAGGACCACTCTGTACTAGCGGAGGTGCATAACTAACCTGCTGCTGAGGCGGTTCGCCTCGAAAGTTACCAAAGGCCCCTGCTGCTCGCCTCTTCTCGCGATCTCGGCCATTCCGCCGCCCTTCGCCTCACATCCAAGGGCATAAGCTCGCATGCGGCAATGTCCATGCCGGTGAAGAGCTACACCCGAACAAGCCTCTGCCAAATAGTCATCGAGCCCGGTGACGTAGCGGTGCACTCTGTCCTCCATGTCGGCTACTAATGCGGGGACGTACCGAGCTAATGAGTCAAACTCCACATTGTACTCCCGAACCGTACGCCCGGTCTGCCTCAACGTCAAAAATCTGTCGGCCCGAGCCCTTCTCATCTGTGGAGGCAAGAAATGTGCAAAAAATGCCCCTGAGAACTCGTCCCCATACTACCGGAAGTGCATACTCTCCCGACGGCTCCCATGAATCAAACCACGATCGCAGATCACGCACCGATGCGAACCTAAGACCACCGACTCGGTCTCCGGCCTTGATCACTCATACGATCCAGAATCGCTTCGGATGAACTCCTCGCGATCGCCCCTGCCTCGACCCATAAAACTATGGCGCTACAACTCGTAAAAATCCCGTAGTCTCAAATCGTCCGATCTCGTGAACCACGGTGCAAGCATCGGAATCGCCAGATCCAAATTATCCTCATGTTCTGCCACGATCCCGCCAAGAATCGGGCCATCTATTTGTACCCAACTCCCTCTCGCTTGTGCCGGGACTGGAGGCTCAGTATCGTGGTCTCAGCAGCCATCGCCGCGGCTCTAAACTCGCTGGGCCGGGCGGCGTTAAAACTCGCCGTCAAGCACTATCTCGTGTAATGACCGGCTCGCGCTTCTCTCAGATCCTACTAGCAGCTCCTCGCCGCTTTGCCTATCTGGGCCCGGTTGCACTTGCGGAGGCATAATCGTAAAAACGAAATACGTCGAGAGGGTCCAACTTATAACATTTCTAAGGCACGATCTCGTAATGAGAAGAATGGAAACCAATCCTAAATGTCTCGCAAATTTCATGATTATAGATGTGGTGCACAACACATCGATAATCAAGACTTACTAGACACCGTCAGACACTTTCCGAGGATTAATCGCTCGATACCACTTTTGTCACGACCCGATCCCAGGCCCGTGACTGGTGCCTTACCCGGGCACCCAAGTAGACATACATCAGAGTAATCAGCGGAATATAAAAACAAGACATGAAACGATTATAGAATGAGAACAGTTTATCGAGAGAAGATTGCCTTTCGGCATGTATATATATAAAAGCTTGAACAGCATATCCTTTACAACTCGCCACAACAAGATTACATGCACTCTAAGATTTTTACAACAACTATGACGACAGGCCCCGCCATACCCCTGAATGTACAAGAACTTACAAACTCGGGAAAACATACCAAAAGATAAGCCTCCGGAGAAAACGGAGCTTCCCAATACGCTGAACTGTGATCCTAAGAGTGAGGATCAACTGATGTACTTACTGCGCAGATGAACGCAGCTTCAAGGAGGTCGATAACAGTACCAAGTATGTGAAATCGAAATATCAGAACGAAATCATAACAGTCTAAAATAAAACAGGAGACATGTATGATAACAACTACAGTTCACAACATAAAAGCAGTTATGTCAAGTCAGGGACTCACGCCCTCAAGTCATCCCTCATGCCCGTGGAACTCCTTCCTCACTGCCGGCAGTCTAGGATATAAACCGTATAACATGTCTCGGCCCATCCCATGGGAATCGATGTGAAAGCGTGTGGAATACATGTCCCGGCCCATCCCATGGGACTCGGTGAAAGAATCGTATGGAATACATGTCCCGGCCCATCCCATGGGACTCGGTAAAGAATCGTATGGAATACATGTCCCGGCCCATCCCATGGTACTCGGTGAAAGAATCGTATGGAATACATGTCCCGGTCCATCCCATGGACTCGGTAAAGAATCGGGTGGAATACATGTCCCGGTCCATCCCATGGACTCGGTATCAAATTGGCCATAACATTTAAACTCTCTTTTAAGACAGATTAAGATAATACCATACTTTTCTTTTAAATCACAACCACTTTCCTTTTTTTTTTAAAAATCAAGTAACAACATTCTTTTCCAAAAGTTCAAGTTGCCTAATTAAAATATACTCAAGTCTTTTACTTCCGAAAGATTTCATAGTTCATAGTCTTAATCAAATAACGCAATCTCTTTTTAAAACAATTGAGTAGCATATACCTTATGTGTGAGTAGTTATTCTTGTTTATAACAATCTTATTAAAACAGTCATGATCTAGAAAATGTAATACAATTTTGTCTTATCTTAGCTTCTATGCAGATGGAGGTTTCTATTGGTTTTAATATAGTTAATTAGTCAATACATTTTCCTTTATTAACGCTGCAGTGGTTTGTTCGATACTTATTCTCATTTCCGAAATCAGTAAAATATTATTCTTTAAAAGCCAAGTACTCATTACTCACGAATGAGGTTTCACAACTTTTTAACAAAATTCACAGTCCTTAACATTTCATAAAACGTCATTTATAAGTTAAGTCTCTTATCTTTTAAGATCAAGTCTCTTAACTTCTAAAATCAATAAACCATTATTTTACCTACATAAAGTCGTTATTATAACACCTTATGTTTTAAACCAACCAAAACTCATTTAGCACATGTACGTCTACCGTACTACATAGTTTACAAAACATCATGCTAGAAAGGATAGGAAGAGGTTCACATACCTCGCGACGATTATCGACAAATAGCAAAACGCTCCACCGTACTATAACCCTGCTAGCCTTGTCCACCCTTCAAGTAGAACACGCTACCGCAGTAACTTCAACCTATAATGGCCATATCGCCTATCAACGTCTAGACTACTCAGTAGAATATTCTAAGCGTAAGGTTCTCTATTCTATGGAAATTTGGGCAAAGACTTCCCACCCAATAACTACACAAGTTCATCAGAATACAATCCTATGTAATTACAGTTCGATTCTCTTCTTTAATATCATCCTTCTATATCTTATACTCAATTCTAAACTACTATATGTAATTTCCAATTACAATAGAAGGACAAAGATATTTACCTCGATAAGCCCAAAATTATCATAGATTAAAGTCGATCCTGAGCAAGGTTTAGCTCCTAATCTGTACGCTCCAATTCGCTCCAAGAAACCCTTAGAAGTTCTATACAACTTCTACTTAATACTTCAACCAACAATGAAGATTTTCCCTAGGGTTTCGTTTTGTGACTAATGGATATAAAGTAGTATTTCTGGGCTTTTAGTATAGAGGTAACTTTGGAATACTACAAGGTATTTGGGCTAAGGTATTTTGGGATAACAACAATACTTGGAGAGTATTTTTCTACCAAGGGGGGGGGGGGGGTATTTCGACAAGAACAACTAGGAAGGGGGGGGGGTGTTTCGGCCGAGGGCTTCACAAAGGGGGAGGGGGAGTTTGGACGAGAGCTTTCAAGAGGGGAGAGGGATTTTGAGACTTGGAAAATGTTTAAGGGATGAAGATTTACTCTTGCACTTGAGGGGTATTTATAGGCCAATCAATGGCCAAGATCAAAGCAAGTGGAGGGTGAAGATTGGATAACTTGTGTGAGTGGAGTCTTCCACCAAGTGTCCACCACAACCTTGGGACATATGTACACCACAACATTGGGACATATGTCCCCCACAACAAAGAGCCATGTGGCCTTCCACTAGGCACAAAAAAATGCCCAAGGCAAGCCCCCCACTTGCCCACCAAATCGTCCAAATACCTACTCCCACTCACCAAAAGAAAATATCTTCCAAGACTTTGACCACTTAACCATGTCCACTTGTCCACCATTTTCGTCCAACCCATGTCAACTAAGGGTGACACATGTCGCCCTCCTATTGGTCCAAAATATTTCGTCTCTCGGAAAAATCCGTAATCGGTTAAAATATTAAAAACGTAGAATTTCCTTCATAAGGTTCGGAATCTTTTCCGTTGAAAGTTCACAATTCCATCCTTAACCTAATTAGGGTTTGTACAAATGTACGTACGTCCTCACATACATACTCTGGAAATACGGGGTATAACACTTTACTGCATAAAAATAGGAAGCTCATGATCAAATTAGGGCCACCCGCCCGTAGTATCATTAAGCAATCCTACTCCTGGGACTATTTTACCCGCATAGGTCCTGTGGACCCGCAATGAGGTCATCCGCCTCGCATGGGACTATTTCACCCGCATAGGCCCGGTGGACCCGCAATGAGTACAAACGCCGCACTCGCATCATGGGTAGCAAATCCATGGAATAAGTAGTAACCCGGGGGTTTACCCCGCAAGAATAATATAACACTAGCACAACCGGCTATCATACATAACATAAGCACCACCGACTTATCATAAATATCATAAGCAAGTTAAGAAATCCCCTAACTTCTTATTAGACTTAATTAACATGCACTCTCATTTTATTTAAACTTAAGACACTATCATGTCACATAAAATCCGGGAGTTTAACCCAAAGTACTACGTACTTCCATTTCTTTAAAAAAGAACCCTTTTATATAAAAACCCCAAGATACTAACACCCGTAGTATCAAGGCATGTCTATTTTTCAAATCAAGTTACTACACCTTTAGAAATTCATTTCAAGACTTTAAAACCAAGTAACTTCTACTTTCACAACCTAGGCAACTTGTGCCTATAAATCAAGTACACTCTCTTAACTTTCCATAAAGCCGTTATAACTAACTTCCCATAAAGCCGTTATAATTCTTTATGTTTTAGACAATTACATTCTTTTTGAAACCAAGAGACTTATACTTTTAAAACCAAGTATCATATACTTTCAAAATACTTCAAGCCTCTTAACCTTAGACATCATGTGACGACCCGAACCCGGGCCCGTGACTGGTGCCTTACCCCGGGTACCCTAGTGATACAACATCAGAGAAAATCAGCGGAAATAAAAACATGAACATGAATTAAGAGACAAAATAAATAAACAGGCCAACCAAAACAGTTGCCTTCATCATATATACATAAATACCCGAACAGTTATCCTTTTTACAAACCCTGCCCACAACAAAGGTTACTGCACTCTAAGATTTACACAACAACTATGACGGACAGGCCCCGCCATACCACGAATGTACACGACCTACTGCACTGTGGTGGTAACATACCAAAGATAAGCCTCCAAGGAACGGAGCTTCCCAATACTGAAAGGTGATCCTAAAATGGATCGATACCGATGTACCTCTACCATGCAGATGAACGCACTCCGGGCGAGGTCAAGCATAACAGTACCAAGTATGTGAAATCAGAAAATATCAGAAATGAAATCATAATAGTCTATAAAAGCAGGAGATGTATGATAACCAAACTACAGTACACACACATAACAGTTATATCAATTCAGGGTCTCACGTCCACAACATCAATCCTGCCCGTGGAGTACCTTCCTCACTGCCGGCAGTCTATGATATGATAACAACAAGATAAAAATCCAAATGGGAGCATACCCGTGCGCTACGCATCGTGTCAGTATGTCCAAAGGGAACAAATAAGACAACATTCCAAATGGAAGCATACCCGTGCGCTACGCATCGTGTCAGTAGGTCCAAAGGGAAACAATAAGACAACATTCCAAATGGAAGCATACCCGTGCGCACGATCGCGGTCAAGATGTCCAAAGGGAAACAAGCACACAACAAGGCGGTAATCAAACTGGAAGCATACCCGTGCGCTACGCATCGTGTCAGTATGTCCAAAGTGATTAACAAAAGTAACACTATCAGCGAACGCACTGCGGAATTTCTCCGCCACCGCCGCAAGACGCCCAAGTAAGTTCTTAACAAGTCAACCGACTCCATCGAGAGACGCCAGAGTATAGAAACACAATTTTTGCACAACAAAGGCTATCACAACAAGCATAGGCAAGTTTCACAACAACAAGCATAGGCAAGTTTCACATCAACAAGCATAGGCAAGTTTCACAACAACAAGCATAGGCAAGTTATACACAACTCAAAGTACTTTCATTTTATGCCAAAGTCCAGGTTTTAACCCTAAAGTACTACGTACGTTAAATTCCTTTTAAAGAGATCTAATCCTTTTATAAAAGTCACCCGATACCGTAGTATAAAAATAGAGTGACTTATATCTTTTAAGTAAACCAAAACAACTTCCATACTTTCCTTTTAAAACCAAATTAAGGCAACACCATGCCTTCTTTTTTTTGACCAAAACACTTTTCTTTTTAAAGTCAAGTTACCACATTAAAACCAATGATAAAACCTTTCTTTTGTTTTCATAAGGTCGTTATAACCAACTTCCCATAAAGTTGTTATACACCTTAAGTTTTAAACCATTTTAAGACAACACAATGCCTTTCTTTTCCTAAAGTTCCAGCTTTGCCTAATTTCAATTACACAAGTCTTTTTTTTGAAAAGTTCATAGTTCAATGTCTTAATCTCTTTTAAAACAATTGAGTAACATATGCCTTAGGAGTAGGTTATTCTTGTTCATAATCAATTTTATTAGCAGTCATGATCTAGAAATGTAATATCATTTTGTCTCATCTTAGCTTCATGCAGATGGAGGCTTACCGGTTTTAATAATACTTAATTATTCAATACATTTCCCTTTATTAACGCCGCATGGTTTGTCGATACACATTCGATTTCCAAATCAAGAAACATTATTCCTTCCAAAACCAAGTACTCATTACTCACGAATGAGGTTTCACACAAACATCCATATTAAGTCAAGTCTCTTATCTTTTAAGAATAAGTCTCTTAACTTCTAAACCATTAAACCATTCTTTTATCTCTCTTAAGGCTGCACACCTAACTTCTCATAAAGTTCGTATAACTTTTATGTTTTCAAACCAAGTATACACTTCTTTCAAAAAGGTTTCTTAATCTTTTAGAATACTTCAAGGTTCTTTTACATCAAGTCGGTTATAAGTCAAATCGCTTATCTTTTAAAAACCACAAAGCATTTCTCATTTACATAAAGCCGTTATAACCAACTTCCCATAAAGCCGTTATAACACTTTATGTTTAAAGACAATCAAATACATTTAACACATGTACGTCTACCGTACTACATAGTTATACACATATCATGCTAGAACAGATAGGAAGAGGTTCACATACCTCGCGACGATTATCGACTAATAGCAAAACGCTCCAAGTACCTCAAACCGCCGGCTACACTCTAAGCCAAGCGATCACTCCACACGTAGTACTTCAACCTATAGAGGCCACAAGGCGCCTATTAACATCTTTAGATCTCGACGTAGAATATTCTACGTAAAATTCGAAGACTCTCCCGCACATGGCAGCGTAATTCTCCTCCTCTATCGAGACCGGCTATCAAGCCAACCAGGGGGGGTTTTATACGTCTAACCGGACGTGTACAATTCTACTTCACAGTAATGCTATACAAGTCTCATCAGACATACCCCTAAGTAATTACATCGCTTCTTCTTAAAGTTCAGGCTTAAGTCGCAAGACATTGCCGTAAGTATTATTCAGACTTAAGTCAAAAGACATTGTCGCACAACTATGTTCAATTATATATATAGTATACTTCAACTATATATTCCAACAATATGTAATTTCCAATTACAATAGAAGGTCAAGAGTGTTTACCTCGATAAGCCCAAAATTATCCGAGTTTAAATGTCGATCCTGAGCAAGGTTTAGCTCCTACTCCGTGCGCTCCGACCCGCTCCAACCAACCCTTAGAAGTTCTAACCAACTTCTACATATAACTTCAACTACGGGTGAAGATTTACTTAGGTTTTTGTTTTTGTGACTGAGGGAAGTATAATAGTATTTTCTGGGCTTTTGTATAAGTGTAACCTTGGGAAAACTATAAGGTATTTGGGCCAAGGTATTTGGGCATTATAACAATACTTGGAGAGTATTTCTATACCACAAAAGGGGGGTATTTATACGAGACAACTATGCTAGTGGGTACCCCACCAAGAAACACCACAAAGGGAGGGGCTCTCGCCAAGTGGCTCTCAAAGGGGAGGGGTGGTGGACGAAAGCTCAAGGGAGAGGGAGTATTTTGAGACTTAGATAGATTGCTCAAGTTTTTGGATGAAGAAAGTCTTCAACTAGAGGGGTATTTATAGGTCAAGTGAAGGCCAACCAATGGCCAAGATGATGACAAGTGTGGTGCAAGTGTAGGGCTAGATTTCAACCATGTGGACCTTATCCATCTACCACACAACTTGCACAAAATATCCTACCAACTAAAGTAGCCCAAAATCGTCCATTAAGCCGCCCACTCAAGGCCAATGTGAGGGTGACACTTGTCACCCTCCCGTTGGTCCAAAATGTTTCGCCTCTCGAAAAATCCGCAAAAATTATAAATGACATAGCCTAATTTTCCTACGAAAGCGTGGAAACGTTTAGTCGAAAAACGACTCTTATCGGTGTTGTGTACAAATTTGAAACTTGCCTAACTTAAGGCTCAAATTATTATACGACGCCTCACGCATATACTGGAAATACGGGGTATAACATTCTCCCCTCCTTAGAAACATTCGTCCCGAATGTTCCTTCTCAAGACGGATAACGATAAAGTTCCTCTAACAAGTTGCCAACGCCACAACTGGCCACGAAATAACACATGCGCGCAATTACTTAAATCCAGGCCAACGAGGAACCACTTCGATGATGCAAAACAATACCAACTCTCGCTCTTGATCCAAGGGACACTCCCTTCGCACATTCGTTTCTCAAAATGATTTCTTCCATCTTTCAAAGACAAGTTCACTTCCTTCCTTACTCGTCGTACTCTTCTCGAACACTCGAACTCTTCTAGTATACGTACCACACTTCAGTCATCGCTTCAGTTTTCGAAACCTTGGAGTCACCACCTCCAACTTGGTCATCTTACTAGCCTCAATCTTCCTTAAGGCCATTCCCGGCCTTCACGATCTGCTTCTGGTCGAACATACCCACGAACTCATACGATGGTCAACTAAACTTGGGCCTAGCACCCTCATGAACCTACCACCTGGCGGGACCACCTGAGCTGACCCCACTCGAACAGGCCGCGAGTTGGCCCGCAACATGGCCCCAACCCGACCCACTTAACGCATCAAGCTCTTGTTCCCCGATCCGGAACAATCTTACCTCTACAGGTCATGAAAGCTACCACTTCCATTTCACACTACCCAGGGACTTATCATACAATACATTCTAGGCATAAAATGCACTCCGACAAGGATCACTTGCAAAAACTTGTACTCAAGACGGCCTTACATCTAAGGTCTCAACTGTAATATTCTAAGGTTCATCATTTTCACCTCAAGCTTACCCTTCTCACTAACCAGGTTCTACATCACATTTTAGCACAAAGCTATCCGAACATAACACTAAACACATCATCACAACCTCAATACATACTAAACTCTAGAGGGTTAAGGATATACCTGAAAATAGGCGATTCAGAGGACCGCTAAAACTGGGAACTTCCACCGCGACCTCTACCGTGGCCCGCCGGTGTATGAACATCCTGCCTGGCTATGGAAGGTGAAGAACCCGCAACTGATCCCGTAGTCCGTGCTATCCTACCGCCACACAGTCGGACAGTTTCTCCCAAATGGCCCCGCCGCCGCATGTAAAACAAACTCCCGACTAGCACGACACTCCCCATCGCGAGTCTACCACGTGGTCACAACGAGGTAGGGTGGCTTCACCGTTAACACCCCTCGCTCTCCCGAAAATCTGAACCTCGAGCCCCGACCGCCTCACGAAAACTCGACGCTCAAGATTGTAGAGGACCACTCAGATCGGCGGAAGCGCATAACTAGTCCGCCGCCGAGGCGGTCCGCTTGAAAATCACCAAAGGACCTGCGCAGCTCGCCTCTTCTCGCGACTTTGGTCATTCCGTCGATTTCTCCGCCTCACCCCTAAGTGCATAAGCTCGCATGCGGCAATGTCCATGCCCTACAAGAGCTACACCAACAACTCTCGCTAAGTAATCATCGAGCCACAGAACATATCGGTGCACTCGATCCTCCATACTAGCTACTAATGCGGACGACGCCAATGAGTCGAACTCCACATTGTACTCCGAACCGCACGCCTGCTTCGCGAACACCAAAAATCTGTTTACCGAGCCCTCCTCATCTGTGGAGGCAAGAAATGTGCAAGAAATGCTCTTGCGAACTCGTCCCAAATACCGGAAGTGCATTCTCTCCCGACAGCTCCCACGAATCAAAACCCGATCATGCGGTATCACGCAGCCGATGCGAACCTAGACCACCGACTCGGTCTCCGATGCCTCGATCACTCTATGATCCGCTGTAGAATCGCCGGATGAACTCCTCGCGGATCATCCTCGGTCTCGACCCATAAAACTCGCGGGTTACACTCGTAAAAATCCGTAGTCTCAAATCGCTCGCCGGGGTGAACTACGGGTGCTACTGATCGAATCGCTGCGATCCAAATTTATCCTCATATTCGCCACGACCACGCCAGAATCGCCATCTCTTGTACCTATCTCATCTCGCTCCAGCCGTGGACCGAGGCTCAGTATCAGAGTCTCAGCAGCCACCGCCGCGCTCTAAACTTCACTGGTCGGGCGTGTCGCAAAACTCGTCGTCAAGTACTATCTCGTCTTGACCGCTCGCGCTCGTACTTCTCTCAGTATCCCACTAGCGCCTCTCGCTCGCCTTGCCGTCTGGGCACAGGTTTTACGCGGAGGCATAATCGGTAAAGGAAAGGAATACGTCGAGGGGTTCAACTTATCACACTCTCTAAGGCACGATCTCGAATGAGAAGAATGGAAACCAATCCTAAATGTCCCATAGCCTCACGATTATAGATGTGGTGCACAACACACCGATAATCAAGACTCTACTAGACACGGTGCAGAGACACTTTCCGAGGATTAATCGCTCGATACCACTTTTGTCACGACTAACCCGCCCGTGGATCGTGCCTTACCGGGCACCCTAGTGATACAACATCAGAGAAAATCAGCGGAAATAAAAACATGAACATGAATTAAGAGACAAAATAAATAAAGCCAACCAAAACAGCTTGCCTTCATCATATATACATAAATACCCGAATGCTTATCCTTTTACAAACCCCGCCACAACAATGTTCTGCACCTCTAATATTTACACAACAACTATGACGGGACAGGGCCCCGCCATACCACGAATGTACACGACCTGCACTGTGGTAACATACCAAAGATAAGCCTCCAAGGAACGGAGCTTCCCAATACGATGAAAGGTGATCCTAAAAAGGATCGACAATGATGTACTTACCTGCAGATGAACGCAGCCCCGAAGGAGGTCGATAACAGTACCAAGTATGTGAAATCAGAAATATCAGAAATGAAATCATAATAGTCTATAAAAGCGAGATGTGTATGATAACCAAACTACAAGACACACACATACGCTTATATCAATTCGTGGTCTCACGCCCACAACATCAATCCCGCGTGAGTACCTTCCTCACCGGCCAGCTGCATGATATGATAACAACAAGATAAAAATCCAAATGGGAGCATACTCGCGGCGCACGATCGTGTCGGTATGTCCAAAGGGAACAAATAAGACAACATTCCAAATGGAAGCATACCCGCGGCGCTACACATCGCGGTCAAGAGGTCCAAAGGGAAACAATAAGACAAAGATTCCAAATGGAAGCATACCCGCGCGCTACGATCGTGCAAGATGTCCAAAGGGAAACAATAAGACAACAAGGCGGTAATCAAAGTGGAAGCATACCCGCGCGCCACGATCGTGTCGTGATGTCCAAAGTGATTAACAAAAGTAACACTATCAACCGTGAACGCACTGCGGAATTTCTCCACCGCCGCAGACGCTCCAAGTAAGTTCTCAACAAGTCAACCGACCTCCATCGAGACGCCAGAGTATAGAAACACAATTTTTGCACAACAAAGATCACAACAAGCATAGGCAAGTTTCACAACAACAAGCATAGGCAAGTTTCACATCAACAAGCATAGGCAAGTTTCACAACAACAAGCATAGGCAAGTTATACACAACTCAAAGTACTTTCATTTTATGCCAAAGTCCGGTTTTAACCTAAAGTACTACGACGTTAAATTCCTTTTAAAGAGATCTAATCCTTTTATAAAAGTCACCCGATACCCGTAGTATAAAAATAGAGTGACTTATATCTTTTAAGTAAACCAAAACAACTTCCATACTTTCCTTTTTAAAACCAAATTAAGGCAACACCATGCCTTCTTTTTTTTGACCAAAACACTTTTCTTTTTAAAGTCAAGTTACCACATTAAAACCAATGATAAAACCTTTCTTTTGTTTTCATAAGGTCGTTATAACCAACTTCCCATAAAGTTGTTATACACCTTATGTTTTAAACCATTTTAAGACAACACAATGCCTTTCTTTTTCCTAAAGTTCCAGTTTGCCTAATTTCAATTACACAAGTCTTTTTTTTTGAAAAGTTCATAGTTCAATGTCTTAATCTCTTTTAAAACAATTGAGTAACATATGCCTTAGGCGAGTAGGTTATTCTTGTTCATAATCAATTTTATTAGCAGTCATGATCTAGAAATGTAATATCATTTTGTCTCATCTTAGCTTCTATGCAGATGGAGGCTTCTACTGGTTTTAATAATACTTAATTATTCAATACATTTCCCTTTATTAACGCTGCAGTGGTTTGTCGATACACATTCTGATTTCCGAATCAAGAAACATTATTCCTTCCAAAAACCAAGTACTCATTACTCACGAATGAGGTTTCACACAAACATCCATATTAAGTCAAGTCTCTTATCTTTTAAGAATAAGTCTCTTAACTTCTAAACCATTAAACCATTATTTTTATCTCTCTTAAGGCGTTACACCTAACTTCTCATAAAGCTGGTATAACTTTTATGTTTTCAAACCAAGTATACACTTCTTTCAAAAAGGTTTCTTAATCTTTTAGAATACTTCAAGGTTCTTTTACATCAAGTCGGTTATAAGTCAAATCAGTTATCTTTTAAAACCACAAAGCATTTCTCATTTACATAGAGTTGTTATAACCAACTTCCCATAAAGCCGTTATAACACTTTATGTTTAAAGACAATCAAATACATTTAACACATGTACGTCTACCGTACTACATAGTTATACACATATCATGCTAGAACAGATAGGAAGAGGTTCACATACCTCGCGACGATTATCGACTAATAGCAAAACGCTCCAAGTACCTCAAACCGTCGGCTACACTCTAAGCCAAGCAGATCACTCCACACGTAGTACTTCAACCTATAGAGGCCACAAGGCGCCTATTAACATCTTTAGATCTCGACGTAGAATATTCTACAGAAAATTCGGCAAAGACTCTCCCGCAAGCGTAATTCTCCTCTCTATCGAGGCCGCCATCAAGCCAACCGTGGGGTTTATACGTCTAACCGGACGTGTACAATTCTACTTCACAGTAATGCTATACAAGTCTACTGTAATACAGTCCTAAGTAATTACAGTTCAGTTCTCTTCTTAAAGTTCAGGCTTAAGTCGCAAGACATTGCCGTAAGTATTATTCAGGCTTAAGTCAAAAGACATTGCCGCACAACTATGTTCAATTCTATATATAGTATACTTCAACTATATATTCCAACAATATGTAATTTCTAATTACAATAGAAGGTCAAGAGTGTTTACCTCGATAAGCCCAAAATTATCCGAGTTTAAATGTCGATCCTGAGCAAGGTTTAGCTCCTACTCCGTGCGCTCGACCCGCCTAACCAACCCTTAGAAGTTCTAACCAACTTCTACATATAACTTCAACTACGGGTGAAGATTTACTTAGGTTTTCGTTTTTGTGACTGAGGGAAGTATAATAGTATTTTCTGGGCTTTTGTATAAGTGTAACCTTGGGAAAACTATAAGGTATTTGGGCCAAGGTATTTGGGCATTATAACAATACTTGGAGAGTATTTCTATACCACAAAAGGGGGGTATTTATACGAGACAACTATGCTAGGGGGGGTACCCCACGGCAAAACACCACAAAGGGGAGGCGGTGGCTCACGGCCATGGGCTCTCAAAGCGGGGGGGTGTGGTGGACGAAAGCTCAAGGGAGAGGGAGTATTTTGAGACTTAGATAGATTGCTCAAGTTTTTTTGGATGAAGAAAGTCTTCAACTAGAGGGGTATTTATAGGTCAAGTGAAGGCCAACCAATGGCCAAGATGAAGACAAGTGTGGTGCAAGTGTAGGGCTAGATTTCAACCATGTGGACCTTATCCATCTACCACACAACTTGCACAAAATATCCTACCAACTAAAGTAGCCCAAAATCGTCCATTAAGCCGCCCACTCAAGGCCAATGTGAGGGTGACACTTGTCACCCTCCCGTTGGTCCAAAATGTTTCGTCTCTCGGAAAAATCCGCAAAAATTATAAATGACATAGCCGGAATTTTCCCTACGAAAGCTGTGGAAACGTTTCGTCGAAAAACGACTCTTATCGGGTGTTGTGTACAAATTTCGAAACTTGCCTAACTTAAGGCTCAAATTATTATACGTACGCCCTCACGTACATACTCTGGAAATACGGGGTATAACACATCAAGTAATCAATACTTTTCCAAATCAAGTATTCTATACTTTTCAAGTCAAGTAATCTTTTCATGTAACCTCAAGTCACATATATTTTTAAAAGCCAAGTTACCTCACTTTTCGAAATCAAGGCAAATGATTCCAAAATGAAACCGAATTCATTTTAAACATGTACGTCCACCGTACTACACATTTATAAAACTCATGCTCAAGAAGATAGGGAAAGTTCCACATACATCTTCGACTTAATCCACTTGCCAAGTTGAATACGCCGCACGTAGAATGTCAACCTATAATGACCATAATACGCCTATCAACTTCTAGATTTCAACGTAGAATATTTCTAAGTATAAAGACTCTTATTCTACGGAAAATCGGGCAGCACTTCCTTTGTTTCTACGTACTTTTCCACCTTTTCAAGGCCTGAAAATCAATAACCAAATGCCACATTTAAGTCTCAACAAACAGTTAATCAAAGGGGATTACACGCCTAGCCGGACGTGTAAAATTCTGCCCCACAATCAATATAAAACTGTCCATTAATCCAAATCCATATTCGACTACAATGTATCACCACAATATCAATTTCCTTTCAATTCCTTTTCAATCAAAGTTGTTATTCTAATATGTTATATACCCTATAATAATTATAACAACTATAAATCCTTTCTTTCTTAACATGCTACGATTGTAACTATCGACCAAATTGATTACAACATAAATGGCTAACTTGCCCATTTTCGGTTTTTAACATGTCGACATGATCCAAATATTTTCAAACTTCATTCTATATATCACATGCTCATCTATCAACTAATACAACATGTAATCTTCAATTACAATAGTAAGATGGAAATTATTACCTCAATAAGCCCAAATCTAATCCAAGATTCAAAGTCGATCCTTAGCAACTTTTGTTCCTCTTCTTGACGTTCCAATCCACTCCAAGTAACCCTTAAAAGTTCATAACCAACTTCCCTTCAATTTCCAACGTCAAAGTTGAAGAACACCTTAGGTTTTCATCTTGCGACTAACGTAAAAATGTAGTTTTTCCGGGATTTTTGTGTTGAGATATCCTTAGAATACTTTTAGGGATCTTGGGTTTTAATATTGGGATTTATGGAGCAAGATTACAAAAATTTCTTGTTCTAGAGAGCTCAATGCCGAGAGCCTCCCTTTTGCACTACCAAGATTTGATATTTTTTCTAAGTGTGGAATTCATCTTTGCTACTAGTAGTAGTATGAATATATAACACCATCAAGGGCTAGGATTGAACCAATTGGATGGCCAAGATTGGTCAATTATATCAAGCCTCAACTTGCCTTTTGACTTGGTCTATTTTATCAAGCTAATTTGCCTACACTTAGCCATACAATTTTGTCCAACTTAATTCATGTGGAGGGTGACACGTGTCGCCCTCCCATTGGTCCATAATATTTAGTTTCCCGAAATTTCCATAATTGGTCAAAATATCGGAAACCTCGTGGGCCCCACAAAAACCTAAAATCTCTCGGGTGGGTCCCACGTATCCAACTCTGAATATAAAATTCCATAATTTCGATAAACTCTTAAAAGTCTTAAATAACAAATTTGAGAACCCAATTCTCATTAACGAAATTTTTTCCTTCCTAAGGTTCGGAAGATTTTTCCTTAAGAATAACAAATCTTTCCTTCGTTCAAATTTATAAGTCTTGTGCTCTCACGTCTATTCTCGTATACATGTCCTGGAATTTCGGGGTGTAACATTCTCCCCTCCTTAGAAACATTCGTCCCCGAATGTTCCTTCGAGGTTCCATCTAAACGGATATTGGCATAGTCCCTTGACTACACCCAACATAATCACACTTGTCACATATGGCCACATAAAAATACTTATGCTAAAACGTCAACCTGAACTCCAAGTGTCGACGTCGGTTATCTGCATAAAGGTTCTATCGACTCTAAGCTTGCTAATAATCTTTCCTGGATATGCTTCGCCTTATCCACATCCCGCTGAATCAAGTCTGGGCCAATTAATTGAACCCCGCCTACGTCGAACCAACCAACCGGCGATCTACACTTTATTTCATACAAGGCCTCATACAGGGCCATCTGAATACTGGAATGGTAGCTTTTGTTATACGCAAACTCAATAAGAGGCAATTAATCCTCCCAGCCATCTCTGAAATCAATAACACAGGCCCGCACCTATCCTCAAGTGCCTGGATAGTACGCTCTGCCTGTCCGTCGGTCTGAGGTGAAATGCAACACTGAAACTCACCTATGTCCCTAATCCCTTCTGGAAAACCTCCATAAGTTAGTCGTAAACTGAGCTCATCTGTCTGACATCATAATGTAGGAACTCCGTGCATTCTCACAATCTTCCTGCTATATAATCTAGCATAATCCTCAGCCGAGTAAGTGGTCCTAACCGGGAGAAAAATGGGCTGATTTCGTCAGCATGTTTACTATGACCCCCAGGGAGTCGCACTTCCTCTGAGTACGATGCAACCCGGTAACAAAATCCATATTAATCACCTCCCACTTCTAAGTTGGGATCTCAACCGTCGATGATAGCCCACTAGGCTTCTGGTGCTTACCCTTGACCTGCTGCCAATTTGGATACTGAGCAACAACTCTGCTACGTCCCTCTCCAGGCCAACTTACCAATACATACATCTGCGGTCATGATACATCTTAGTAGACCCCGGATGAATAGAGTAACGAGCACTGTGTGCCTTCCTTAAAACTTACTGATAAGTCCTGCAGCATCGGGCACACACAATCTATCCTCATGTCACAACACCCCATCCGGTGCTACTCAAACAGGCCCTTCTCCTCTCGGAGAGTCGTATCTTAATTCCGCACTAGAACTGGATCCTTATATTGTCGCCTCCTCACCTCCTCCACGAGGGAAGACTCGGCAACCTCTCGAATCTGAGCTCCACTATCATGCTCCCATAGCTGTCGGGAAATATAGGTTGTTACCTTATCGTGTTGCATCCGCACACAACCCAGCCAAACACTCAAAGTGTTACCATAATAACCTAACTCTCTAGTCCCTCAGGCCTCAGGAGGGGTTAGAACTTTAGTCGTAGTCAGCTTTTCTTCCAATATCTGGAAGCCTTTCTCATACTTCCAAAATAGTCGGGGACATAATCTCAATTATGATTCTTGTTTCCATTTTTCTGTTGCAACCAAACTTGGTCACTATACTTAGATTCGATTCCTTTGCTTGTCTCACGGCTAAGACTTCGTGCCAATAACAATTTAGGGGGGAGATTTCCTTGATCTCGTCACGTAGTAATCCTATTATTCTCTTTCAGCTCATAGAGCTTATAGTCAGGTGTTCAACCTCAATTCATGGTATTACATAATCCAATGGCTTGCCAAGATTTCTTATCGTTCGAGTGTCTACTCGTATTACATTTATTTTCATTTCAAGTTGCCCTAGGGTCTCTTACCTCCCCGTATATATATACGGTCTGGCCCGTCATTACATGTTTGCCGCCTTTCGTCGAGGTGTTCCTAACTGCCCATCATTTTCTAATGGTCTTTACACTAGTCTGGGTAATTATGCCTTGGGAAACCTTCATAACTGTAATTGCATTCTCCTTATTATTCTGGTCATAACCCTACATCATACTAATTACTAACCCAAAATATTTCTACCTCGCTCCTGGGTCACACATTTCCATTTATGCTTATTACCAACATTTATATCCTTAAGACACATTCTCGACCATTTCCTAATGTCGCCCTCAATTACCCCAACACAATACTTTTCCCATGGCTACCTAAAACTGTAACCTATGGCATGACGACACTAAAGCCCTTACCAGTCTCATATCCTTCGCCTAACAACATGGGTACACATAACCCCATAATACGTAAAACTATCCTTATACGTGGGGGGAGAGCTTATGTTACACCCCGTAACTGCAGGACATGTTTATGAGAATGTACGTAAGGAACTCAAGACTTGAAATTGGTACGAAAGGAAGAATTGTTTTTCCGACGGAAAATCTTCCGAACGTCGGAAAGGAAAAATGTTCGTTGTTGAGAATTAGATTCTCAAAAGGCATTATTTGAAGAGTATGGAACTTATTATCATTATGAAAATTTATTTTTTACGGATTTGGTCATGTGGGGCCCACCCGAGGAATTTTACGTTTTGTGGGGCCCACGAGGGTTACGAAATTTTATGGACGAATGAGAGGGAGACACGTGGCACCCCCCCCACTATGGTCTTGGACGAAATTGCAAGGGTGAAATGGTCATTTGACCAATGTATAGATGACAACGTCTTGCTAATTAAGAGCTTGATATTGTTGACTAAGTCCAAGGGCCACTTGGCTTGATCTCTTCCCTCCAAACTTTACATGTGTTGATATCTAGACCCTCCAATGTGTTTTATATAAATACTAGTAGCAAGACAAGGCTATTTTACACTTAGAAAAATTGAAGAACTCTTGTTCTCCTTAAGGATGCTCTCGGGTTTGCCTCCCCTCTCACACAAATTTTTTGTAGTTTTGATCCATTAGCCACAATACTTTAACCCAAGGTCCCTAAGGGTATTTTAAGGATATCTCAATAGAAAGATTTCGGAAAAACGGCGTTTTCACGTTAGTCGCAAGGCGAAAACCTAAGGCATTTTCATAGGTTTTGATGGGAAATGGAAGAGAAGTTGGTTGTGAGCTTCTAAAGGCTTCAAATAGCGGATTGGAGCGTAAATTAAAGGAGCTAAGAATTGCTAAGGAGCGACTTTGAATCTTGGAAATTATAAGGGCTTGCAAAGGTATAATTCTTGTCGTTTTAGTAATTAAGATTACTTATTGTTGTAGCTATGGATATTAGCAAGTATGAGATTTATATTATGAAGTTGATAAGTGTATTGGCTATTAGAACTCTAATCCGAAAACTAGTATGTTTAGCCCTTGAGATTTCAATTCTATTGGATTATTAGTATAAGTCGTCACATGTTATATATTGAAGGAATTGTAGTTGTTGAAGTTGTATATAACTATATAACATGTTAGACCTAAGAAGTTGGATTGAAAAAGAATTGGAAAATGACTTTGTGTTGTTGTATATGTTTAGCCAAGAATGGCTTTAAATATGGAACTAGTTTCGTATTAATTTGTGGGGCGGAATTTTACACGTCCTGTTAAGGCGTGTAATCCCCTTTGGTTAGCTGAATTGTTGGGCCTTAAATGTGGCGTGTTTGGTTATTGTATTCGGCCTTGAAAAAGGTGGCAAAGTATGTAGAAACAAAGGAAGTGCTGCCCGATTTTCCGTAGGATTTAGTGACTTTGCACTTAGAATATTCTACGTTTGAAGCTAGAGGTTAATGGACGTATTATGTCCATTATAGGTGGAAGTACTAAGTATAGCGTGTTCTACTTGAAGGATGGAATAGCTATCAAGGTTGAAGTACTTTGGAGCATTTTGCTATTTGTCGATAATCATCGCGAGGTATGTGAACCTCTTCCTTCTTTTGACATGATTCTATGTATGGAATGTACATGTGGTATTATTTCATGTTTCCTTCTACTCTTAGAAGTTAAGAAGTATGTATGTTGATTTACTCTACGTAAAGGTTATGTCTGAGTTATCCTAAGTTCTTACCAAGTCTTATGGGGGATGTTGGTAAGAGTCGTTAGGAGGTATTTGGAGCCAAGTTGACTTGGCTAATTTACGGCGAATGAGAATAAGTATCGAACAAGCCATTGCAGCGTTAATAAAGGAAAATGTAATGACGATAAATTATATTAAAACAAGTAGAATTCTCCATCTGCATAGAAGCTAAGATAAGACAAAATTATATTACATTTTCTAGATCATGGCTGCTTTAATGAGATCAGTATAAACAAGTATACCCTATTCACACATATAAGTCATATGGGAAGTGGGTTATAATAGTTTATGGAAAGATAAAAGAGTGGTTTACTATAAGTAATGATAAATGTTTTGAAATAAAGGAAGGCAAGTGGATTTAAAAACATCAATTGCTTAAGTTTTAAGGAAAGAAGTCACTTGATCTTAGAAGCCTAAAAAATGTATTTCTAAAAGTGTAGTGACTTAGGTAAAATGTAAACAAGCCTTGATACTACGGGTGTTAGTATCTTGGGGTTTTGTATGAAAATGAGTCTTTTGAAAAGAATGTAAGCACGTAGTACTTTGGGTTAAATTCCCAGATTTTTATGTGTGAAACGAAAGTGCCATGAGTTTATAAAAATGGAAGTCTAATGGTTTAATGAACTTGCCTATGTTTGCTTGTGATAGCTTTGAGTGCAAGTATTATATGTTTACGTTGTCGTGACTCTCAGTTGGAGGGTCTACCGCTTGTTGTAAGTTTACTTGACGCATCGAAGCTGATGTGGGATTCCACGGGTATGCTTCCATTATGATTGATCCTTGGACATGCTTATACGATGTGGGATTCCGGGGCATGTGACCAGGAGACGGGTTAGATTCCCAGATTTGTTTTATTACCCATTGTCACGACCCGTTCCGGGGCCCGTGACTGGTGCCTTACCCCGGGCACCCTAGTGATACAACATCAGAGAAAAACCAGCGGAAATAAAAGCTTAAACATTTAAATAGACATGGATCAAGATAAAGAAAATAGGCCAACCAAAACGGTTGCCTTTCAACATATATATATATATATAGACATTTGAACAGTTACAATCCTTACAACCCTGCCCACAACAGTGCTACAGACCTCTAAGATTTTTATAACAACTATGATGGGACAGGGCCCCGCCATACCCCTGAATGTACAAGAACCTACAGACTCAGGGTAACATACCAAAGATAAACCTCCGAAGGAACAAAGCTTCCCAATACGCTGAAGGGTGATCCTAAAAGCGGGGATCGACAGCCGATGTACCTCTTCCTCGCATGATTTAACGCACTTCCAAGGAGGTCGATAACAGTACCAAGTATGTGAATCAGAATATCAGAATGAAATCATAATAGTCTATATAAAGCAGGAGACATGTATGATAACCAAACTACAGTACACACATATAACAGTTATATCAAGTCAGGGACTCACGCCCTCCAAGTCATTACTTAAATATAACGATGGGTCTCACGTCCATAACATCAATCATGCCCGTGGAATAACTTCCTCACTGCCGGCAGTCTATGATAAGATAACACCAAGAAGTACACCTGAACACCAAGTCCCACCTGATGCCAAAGCCGTACTAACAATACAATACAACCAAACCACGAAGCTGGCACCGGGGCAAGTACGAGGGCTAACTACCAGGTACCAAGGCCGTATCATGAGACTTCGTCACTACACTGAACGGGGTAAGTGCGAGGGCTAACTACCAGGTACCAAGGCCGAATCAGCCACGAGACGGGGCAAGTACGAAAGCCGACCACCAGATACCAAGGCCGAACAGTAAGAAACCTCATGGAGAGCTAGTCCATGGAATAACACTATCAGCGAGCGCATCTGCGGAATTCTCCACATCGCGCAAGACGCCCAAGTAAGTCCTCAACAAGTCAACCGACCCTCCATCGAGAGACGCGGTAGTATAGAACACAATGCTTGCACACAAAGGCTATCACAACAAGCATATGCAGGTTACACAACAAGCATAGGCAAGTTACACAACAACAAGCATAGGCAAGTTACACAACTCAAGGTACTTTCATTTTATGTCAAAGTCTGGGTTTTAACCCTAAAGTACTACATACGTTAAACTTCTTTTAAAGATCCATTCCTTTTATAAAAGTCACCCGATACCCGTAGTATAAAAATAGAGTGACTCACGTCTTTTAGGTAAACCAAAACAACTTCCATACTTTCCTTTTTAAAACCAAAATTAAGGCAATACCATGCCTTCTTATTAGACCAAAACACTTCTCTTTTTAAAGTCCAGTTACCACATTAAAACCAATGATAAAACCCTTCTTTTGTTTTCATAAAGTCGTTATAACTAACTTCCCATAAAGCTGTTATAACACTTTATGTTTTAAACCAATTTAAGACAACACAATGCCTTTCTTTTCCCTAAAGTTCCAGTTTGCCTAATTTCAATTACTCAAGTCTTTTTATTTAGAAAGGTTTCATAGTTTTCAATGTCTTAATCTCTTTTAAAACAATTGAGTAACATATGCCATAGGTGTGAGCAGTTTATTCTTGTTTATAACCATCTTAATAAAGCAGCCATGATCTAGAAAATGAAATATCATTTTGTCTCATCTTAGTTTCTATGCAGATGGAGGTTTCTACTGGTTTTAATAATACTTCATTATTCAATACATTTTCCTTTATTAATGCTGCAGTGGTTTGTCGATACTCATTCTGATTTCCGAAATCCGTAAAACATTTCTCCTTTTAAAAAAAAAACCAAGTACTCATTACTCACGAATGAGGTTTCACACAAAATTCATATTAATTCATTCAAGTCAAGTCTCTTAACTTCTAGAAATCAGTAAACCATTTCTCTACCATTCTTTAAGACGTTATACCTAACTTCCCATAAAGCTAGTATAACTCTTATGTTTTCAAAACCAAGTATTACTCTTCTTTCAAAACGGTTTCTTAATCTTTCGAAATACTTCAAGATTATTTATTATTCAGGCTTAAGTCAAACGACATTGCCGTAACACTACATTCAGTTAACACACGTACGTCTACCGTACTATATATATATTCCTTTTAAAATATTTCAAGGTTCTTATTATTCAGGCTTAAGTCAAAAGACATTGCCGTACAACTATATTCAGTTAGCACACGTACGTCTACCATATATATATACATATTATTCAGGCTTAAGTCAAAAGACATTGCCACACGTACGCCTTATATATATTCCTTTAAAATACTTCATGCTCAAAAGTATAGGAAGAATCACATACCTCGCGACGATTATCGACTATAAGCAAAACGCTCCACGGCTATAACCCGGCTAGCCTTGTCCACCTTCTAAGTAGCACATGCTACTTGAAGAACATTCAACCAATAAAGGTTATCGACCATCAGAAATACAAATTCTATGTAAATACAGTTTAATCTTCTACTCTAATATTCTTCTGATGTGATTTCAGTTCAAGTCTATTCTGTAATATCCTTCTATTACAGTTCAATTCACTTCTATGAATCTTATATTCACTTCAATACTACTACAGTATGTAATTTCCAATTACAATAGAAGAACAATAGTATTTACCTCGATGAGCCCAAAATTATCCAAGTTTATATGTCGCTCCTGAGCAACGTTAAGCTCCTACTCCGTGCGCTCCAACCCGTTCCAAACAACCCTTAGAAGTTCTACGCAACTTCTCCTTAACACTTCAACCGACTATGAAGGTTTTCCTTAGGGTTTCGTTTTTGTGACTGAGGGAAAGTATAATAGTATTTTCCGGGCTTTTCGTATAGAGGTAACTTTGGAAAGTACTACAAGGTATTTGGGCTAAAGTATTTGGGCATTATAACAATACTTGGAGAGTATTTCAATACCACAAGGGGGGGTATTATACGAAAACAACAAGGCGAGGGGGGTAGGCTCGCCGAGGCCTCTCAAAGGGGTGAGGGTGGTGGACGAA
Organism: Przewalskia tangutica; assembly: GCA_029844215.1. Lineage (NCBI taxonomy): Eukaryota > Viridiplantae > Streptophyta > Magnoliopsida > Solanales > Solanaceae > Przewalskia > Przewalskia tangutica. The sequence continues at coordinate 67,482,804 of CM056734.1, forward strand.
AGCTTTCACAAAGAGGGGAGGATTTTAACACTTAGCAAATGATTTTTGGATGAAGAATTTCATCAACAAAGGGGGGTATTTATAGGTCAAGAAATGGCCAACCAATGGCCAAGATTCATCCAAGTGTTAGGCAAGTGTAGGGCTAGGATTAAGCCAAGTGCACCTTATCCATCTACCACACCAACTACACAAAATATCCTACCTAACCACAAGCTCCAAATCGTCCACCTTAGCCGCCCCACTTGTTTCCAATATGAGGGTGACACATGTCACCCTCCCGTTGGTCCAAAATGTTTCGTCTCTCGGAAAAATCCGCAAAAATTATAAATGACATAGCCGAAATTTTCCCTTCGCAAGTCTTGTAAAACGTTTCGTCGAAAAACGATTCTTTTCGGCACTTGTGCCCAAATTTTCGAACCTTGCCAACTTTAAGGCTTAAATTTTATACGTACGCCCTCACGTACATACTCTGGAAATATGGGGTATAACATTCTCCCCTCCTTAGAAACATTCGTCCCGAATGTTCCTTCTCAAGACGGACAACGATGAAGTTCTTCTTAACAAGTTGCCAATGCCACACCTGGCCACAAAATAACATACGTTCGCAAATACTTAAATCCAGGCCAACGAGGAACAACCTCGATGATGCAAAACAATACCAACTCTCGCTCTTGGTCCAAGGGACACTCCCTTCGCACATTCATTTCTCAAAAATGATTACTTCCATCTTTCAGCACAAGTTCACTTCCTTCCTTACTCGTCGTACTCTTCTCGAACACTCGAACTCTTCTTAGTACACGCATCACACTTCACAACGCTCGTTTCCCAAGACTTTGGAGTCACCACCTCCAAACTTGGTCATCTTACTAGCCTCAATCTCCTTAAGGCCATTCCCGCCTTCACGATCCGCTCGTCGAACATATCCACGAACTCATACGATGGTCATCTAAACTTGGGCCTAGCACCTCGTGACCCTACCACTGGCGGACCACCTAGAGTGACCCCACTCGAACAGCCGCGGGTTGGCCCGCAACATGGGCCCAACCCGACCCACTTAACGCATCAAGCTCTTGTTTCCCGATCCGGAACAATTTCACCTATACAGGTCATGAAAGCTACCACTTCCATTTTACACTACCTAAGGAATTTCCCCACAATTACTCCGCGTATACTTATACATTCTGACAAAGATCACCCGCAAAATCTTGCACTCAAGACGGCCTTACATCTAAGGTCTTAACTGTAATATTATAAGGTTCATTATTATCTCACCCCCAGGCTTACCCTTTTTCACTAACCAGGTTCTAAATCACATTTTAGCACAAAGCTAACCGAACCTAACACTTAACACATTATCATAACATCAATACATACAAGTCTCTAGAGGGTTAAGGATATACCTGAAAATAGGCGGTTCAAAGGACCGCTAAAACTGGGAACTTCCACCGCGACCTCTACCGGGGCCTGCCGGTGTGTGTACATCCTGCCTAGCTATGGAAGGTGAAGAACCCGCAACTGATCCCGTAGTCTGTGCTATTCTACCAGCGCTGCCCCTGGTCGGACAGTCTCTCGCCAGATGGCCCTGTTGGCCGCAAGAATAACAATCTCCCAAGTTAGTACGACACTCTCCCTTATGAAGTTTTCCACAACGGCCACACTGAGACAAGGGAGACCTCATTCGGCGAGCACTCCTACTCCCCTGAAAATCAAAACAGGAGCCACGACACGCTCCGAATATCCCGGCGTCCCGGGTGTGGAGGACCACTCAGATCGGGCGGAGGTACATAACTTGTTCACACGAGGCGGTCCGCCTCGAAAGTCACCAAAGGACTCGCTGCTCGCCTCTTCGCCGATCTTGGTCATTCCGTCGATTTCTCCGCTCCTCACTTCCAAGTACATAAGACTGCATGTCACGACCCGTTCCGGGGCCCGTGACTGGTGCCTTACCGGGGCACCCCAAGTAGTCATACATCAGAGTAACCAGCGGAAATATAAAGCAAGACATGAAACAGTTTATAAAATAAGACACAGTTTATGTGAGAAAACATCGCCTTTCGGCATATATATATAAACAGGGTTTAGCTTACATCCGACATCGCATAACATGACTACGCACCTCTAAGGAAATATACAACTATGGCGGACAGGGCCCACCATACCCTCGATCGCATAAAACTATCTACAACAGGAGATCATACCCAAAAGTAGAGCCTCGGAAAAGATGGAGCTCCCGACACCAACGTAGAGATCCTAAGAATGTGGATCTAGCACTGCCGCCCTTACTGCGGCATGAACGCAGCCCGAAGGAGGTCAAGACAACAGTACTAAGTATATGAAATCAGAAAATACTTAAATGAAACATATCATTTTTAAAACAGTTTGCAAGTATGTATGAAACAACCAAGGAAACCGCACATAGTGCTACATCACAAATAAGAGCGTGATAGGTAAATCAGAATGTGTCTTTTCTAGGTCGCGAATGATCAAGCAGGCCAATTGCCCATATTATCACCATGCAAGCCTAATCCTGGACTCCCGTAGTCCGCATAGGCCAATCACATAGGCCCGCATAGGGTATATAACCCCGCATCGAGGGTAGCTACTCCTCGGTATCGTCCTGGACTCGTAGTCCGCATGGCCACATAGACCGCATGAGGTATAACCCCGCACACTAACCTGGAACTCCGTAGCTCGCATAGGTCCCTTTGGACCCGCATGAGGTATTCTCAAATCATGGTCCTGCATCACTCGAGTCTACCCCGCGACGGAGGCGCCTTAACCCCCGTAATATGTCAAGAGGTGAGTGATGTTACACTAACCTAACAGCTTATCGTTAAACAACATAAGCACAACAAGAATACTCTTTTACACAAACTTTACAAGACACTAACACACATAACATCATATCATGTCTACTTATCAAACCATCTTATTATTCTTTCACAATTCAATATAAGTGCATTATAAACACATAGGCAACAAGTTTCTTTTATAAATCTTAAGTGGTTATACTTAACTTCCCATAAAGCTAGTATAACTCTTAAGCTTCTGTTTAAAAACCAATTGGTTCTCTTCATAAAAATGATTCAAGATTCTTTTGAAATGCTTTGATCTTTATTATTCAAAGCTGTGAGGCATTGCCAGTATGTGTTATTCGTGCTTAAGCGTGAGGCATTGCCGTAAGTGTTATTCAGCTTAAGTCAAAGACATTGCCGTAGTTATATTTTAGTTAACACATGTACGCTTCACCGTACTATATATATTGTAAGATATCATGCTTTAGGACGAATAACATACCTTCTCAAATAAAAACCACCGCCAAGTCAATATGTCACAGAGAGTAAGCCTAAAATAGTCACAGATCTCTATCAAAGACGACTCAGAAGGTCATTCTAAACTAAGTGTTCACAATTCTATGCAAAGTTGGGCAGCACTACCCTAACCGGTGAGCTATATCAGTTCATCGTGAAAACAAATTCTATGTAAGTACAGTTTGATTATTCTTCTTTTAAACCCTTCTACTGTGGTAACAGTCCAATTCTATTCTGTGATATTCTTCTAAGTATTTATACTTATTCTAATACTACAACAGTAAGTATTCTCTAATTCAAAAGAGGGTTAGGATTAGTTACCTCGGTAAGCCCAATAATATCCTAGAAAAAGTCGCGCCTGAGCAAGGTTTTGCTCCTAAGTTGTACGCTCCGGTAGCTCCAAGAAACCTTAGAAGTTCTTTACAACTTCTACAAATGACTAAGGGATTTGGGCTAGGGTATTTTGGGCATTATAACAATACTAGAAGACAACTTTCTACCAAGGGAGTGGGGTAGATTTGGCAGGCTATGGGGGTAGGCCTCTACCAAACTCACTCAAAGGGGGAAAGAGGTGTTGGACGAAAGGCTAAGGGAGAGGAGAGGATTTTTAGACTTGGAAGATAACTTTGTGGATGAAGAACTCTTCATCTTAAGGGGGGTATTTATAGGTCAAGAAGTGGCCAACCAATGGCCAAGATTACTCCACACAAATATCCTACCAACTCCTTGACTTGTGCACAAGGCACAAAAAACGTGCACTTCCTCTCCAATTTCGTCCAATGGATGATTCAAGTCCATCAATGGGAGGGTGCCAAGTGTCGCCCTCCCGTTGGTCCAAAATGTTTCGTCTCTCGGAAAAATCCGCAAAATTAGTAATGGCATAGCCGAATTTTCCTACGAAAGTCAGGGAAACGTTTCGTCGAAACGATTCTTTTAGTGAGTTGTGTACAAAAAAACGTCCAAGGCTAACTTTAAGGCCAAACTTTCAGACGTATTCCCTTACGCACATACTGGAAATACGGGGTATAACATTCTCCGCTCCTTAGAAACATTCGTCCCGAATGTTCCTTCTCAAGACAGTTATCGAAGAAGCATAAACAGTTTGTAAGTGCCACACATGGCCACAAAATAACACTTAGGCATAAATGATAATGGAAATTTACAAGTAGGAAAGTGAATTACCTGGAGGTGTGGGAATAGGTGAGATACTTCGCCTCATGTCCTCCTGGCTTCCCACGTCATCTCCTCCTCGAGCTCGTTCCGCCACAAGACTTTGACGGAAGCCACGCCCTTCGTCCCGCATACGCCTAACCCGACGATCGACTATCGCTATGGGAATCTCTCATACGATAACCCCCGGTCACTGGACATCGTCAATCGGTGTACCCTAGATGGATCCCGATACATCTCCGCAAAGATAGATACGTGAAAACCGGATGCACCGCCTCCAGATCGGACGGCAGATCCAACTCATAGGCAACCTTGCCTACCTCGCGACAATCAAACGCCCAATGTACCTAGGGTGAGTTTCCCTTCTTCCCGAATCTCATCACACCCTTCATGGGTGACACCTTTAGGAAAATCCAATCATGAACCTCGAACTCAAGATGCCGACGACGATGATCTCGTGATACGACTTGGCCGACTCGAGTCAATAGCCGCTCTCGGATAAGCTTCACCTTATCCATCGCTCGATGTACCAAATCTGGTCCCACTAGCCGCACTCGCCCACATCGAACCAACCTATAGGCGATCGCACTTCCTCCCATACAAGGCCTCATAAGGCGCCATCCGAATCTTGGAGTGGTAGCTATTATTATACGCGAACTCAACTAGAGGCAAATGATCCTCCCAACTACCATCGGTCAATAACACAGCTCGCAGATATCCTCAAGAGTGCGGATAGTGCGCTCGCCTGTCCGTCTGCTCGTGGATGAAATGCGACTCGAGTTCACTGCCCCTAAACCCTCTGGAAGGACCTCCGGAAGTTAGCCGAACCGGGCTCCCTGCGATATGATCAAGTAGGGACTCCATGCACCGACGATCTCTGATGTAAAGTCCGCATAATCCTCGGTAGAAAAAGTCGCCCCGACGGGAAGAAAGTGGGCTGATTTTGTCACCGTCGACGATAACCCATATAGAATCATGTCTCCTCCGAGTGCGAGGTAATCCCGTGATGAAGTCCATGTTGATTACCTCCCACTTCCGTGTCGGATCTCAATCGTCAGAACAAACCACCGTGCCTCGTGCTCTACCTTCACTGCGACAACACGCACCGAGCTACGAACTCGCAACGCCCTCTTCAAGCCATCCCACCAATACACAGATCTAAGGTCGTGGTACATCTTGGTCGACCGGATGGATAGAGTAACGCGCTACCGTGTGCTTCCCCAAGAACTCTGCCAAGTCCTCAAACATCCGAACACACACCGCCTCAAACCTTAGCACCCCATCGTGCTACCTCAAGGACCCTTGCCCTCACGAAGAGTCAGATCACGATATCGAATCAAAGCCGATCCTCGAATCGTTGCTCTTCACCTCCTCGACGATGGAAGACTCGGCAACCTCACGAACTCTAACCCCATCGCTATCGGAATCAATCAAACGGACACCAAGGCTCGCTAATCGATGCAAATCACGAACCATGTCCTCCTCTCTAGCTGCACATCCGATAGGCTCCCATCGACCTACGACTCAAGAGCATACGCCACAACATTGGCCTTCCCGTGGTACAGGATATCAACATCGTAATCCTTAAGCAACTCTAACCACCGCTCTGCCGTAAGTTCGGCTCCTCTCCGAAGATATACTTGGAGGCTCTTGTGGTGCGTATAAATATCCACGTGAACCCCATACAAATAGTGCCTCCAGATCTTCAAAGCGTGAATCACTACCGCCAACTCCAAATCATGGGGGTAGTTCCTCTCGTGTTTCTTCACCGTCGGGATGCATATGCTATAACCCCGCCATGCCGCATCAACACACATCCCAACCCGATGCCCGACGCATCACAATACACGACATAACCATCCGACCTGCGGAAGAGTAAGAACGGGCGGTCGCCGCCTCTCTTTCAAAGAATCGAAACCCCGCCACAAGCATCACCATCCGAAACTTGGCCGCTTTACGAGTCACCTAGTCAATGGTGCGAGATAGAAGCAAACTTCTCCACGAACCGATAATATCCTCGCAAGGCCCGAAAATCGCGAACCTCTGCCGAGTAGTAGGTTCAGGCCAAGTCCTCGATCGCCGATTGGCCGTATCCACTCGAATGCCATCACCCGGCAATATGCCCAAGAAACGCCATCAAGTCAACCAAAACTCACATTTGGAAAACTTGGCGCATACCGCCGTCCCGAGAATCACAAGACAATCCTCAAATGCTCCGCATGCTCCCGCTCTGAGCGAGAATAAACCAGGATATCATCAATGAACACTATCACAAACGTGTCCAAAAATGGTTTGAACACTCGGTTCATCAAATCCATGAATACCACGAGCATTGGTCAACCCAAAAGACATGACCACGAACTCATAATGCCCGCATCGTCCGAATGCGATCCTGGGACATCCACCTCTCGACACGAACGATGATAGCGAACGCAGATCAATCTTGAGAAACATCTCGCGCTCGCAATCGGTCGAACAAATCATCAATCACGGGAAGCGGGTATCTGTTTAATGGTCACCTTGTTCACCGTCAGATCAACACACATGCGCGGCCCCGCCCTTCTTCTTCACGAACAATACCGGCGCTCCCGGGGAGAAACACTAGGCCCGATGAAGCCCTTCTCCAAAGAAATCCCTAAGCTGATCCTTCAACTCTCTCAACTCGGCAGGTGCCATTCTGTATGGCGGAATGGAAATAGGCCGAGTGTCTGGCAATATGTCAATACAAAACTCAATCTCCCTCTCAGGAGGGATACCCGAGGTCATCCGAAACACGCCCGGGAACTTCGACCATCGAATCGATCAAAATCTGGTACCGCAGCCTTATCAAACACCGAACGAGATGGTAGATATACCCTTCGCACCATCTTCCTTGCCATGAGGTAGGAAATAAACCTACTCCTCGGCGATACCGCGTTCTCCCACTCAACAACCGGCCTCAGAAACGGAACTGCATTACTACTCTCTCTGCCTACATTGGCATAGCAAGAAGCTAGCCAATCCATCCCCATAATCACGTCGAAGTCAATCATCTCCAACTCTATCAAGTCGGCTAGGGTCTGACGATCAGAATGGTCACAGACAAGCTCTATATACCCGCCGAGCTACCACCGAATCACCCATCGCGTAGCTACCTCAGCGGTCTATGGACTCGTGCTCTATCCCTATCCTACTAGCAACAAGGGAGATATATAGGGCCAGTAGAACCGGATCTATCAAGGCATAAACATCAAACCTAAACCGATAAGGTACTGCGTGGACATCGGTGAGGCCTCACGATCTGTCGGTTACCGACAAAGCATAAATGCGGTTACGAGGACCGCTAGAATCGGGACCCGAGCCACGACTCTGCCGCGACTGCCTGCGACCCACGAGCACTCGCCCGGCGAGTAATCAGGAGATGATGAAGCGGCAAGAACACGGCGTCGAGCCCTACCACCGGGCCACGCCCCGGCCTGACGGCCGCAAAGTGACCTGGCCACAATCGTAACAAGCTCCAAAAGTAGTACCACACTTCCCGTAATGGGATCTACCGACGCCACACCGGGGGTGGTCCCGACGCCGCACTCGCTACTCGACGCCCGCCACGGCCACGGTACGCCCTCGAAAACTCGCCGTGGCCGAGGGCGGTCAGCGAGTGCTCGAGCCGCCGCGTGCGACCTAGATCGCCGCCGAGGCCGCCACCACGATAACCACCGAAGACCTCTCCCGCCCCGCCTTCTTCTCGCCGCCGTCGCCCACTCGCCGACCTTCGCTCCTCGCATCCAAGGGCGTGAGCCTGCATGCGGGTAATGTCCATACCCGGCTGGAGAGAAACCCCCGCACATGACTCGGCCATATAGTCGTCTAGCCCGGTGACATAGCGGTGCACCCTATCCTCCATATCTGCTACCAATGCTGGGACATATCGAGCCAATGAATCAAACTCGACATTGTACTCCCGACGGTCGCCCTCTCCGCCTCGAGTAAAAATCTATCACCCCGCCTCCTCATCCGTGAGGCAAAAAGTGAGTGAGGAAAGCCTCGAGAACTCATCCCAAGTAGCCGGGACGCGTGCTCTCCCGGATAACTCCATGAATCAAACCAATCGATCGCGGTATCACGCACCGACGCGAACCGGCGTCACAGACTGTCTCGAGGCCTTGATCACCCTCATGATCCTCTGAAGCTGACGGATGAACTCCTGCGGATCATCCTCCGGCCTCGACCCGAAAAACTCTGGCGGGCTACAACTCAAGAAATCTCGTAGCCTCAAACTATCTGCCCTCGGGTGTACCACGGGTGCGACCGAGCTGAGCCGAACCGCATCCAATCTCTCTCTCAGACGGGCCACAACTTTAGCCAATAGTCGGGCCATCTCCTTGTACCTAACCTCCGCCCGGGATGTGGGACGGGAGGTGTGGTACTGTGGTCTCGCTGGCCGGGCGGCGTCATAGAACTCGCCGTCTCGTATAGGCCGGGCACGAGCCTCGTGACTGGGTGTCCCGCTAGCGCCTCCTGCCGGTTGCCCTTCCGGGCCCGGTTGCCTTACGTGGAGGCATAATCGCATAGAAAGGAATACGTTAGAGGGTCCAACCTATAACACTTTCTAAAGCACGATCTCAATGAGAAGAATGGAAACCAATCCTAAATATCCTATAGCCTCGATTATTGGTGGTGCACAACACACCGATAATCAAGACTTACTAGATACGGTCAGACACTTTCCGAGGATTAATCGCTTCGATACCACTTTTGTCACGAATTCGGGCCCGTGGATCGTGCCTTACCGGCACCCCAAGTAGTCATACATCGAGTAACGGCGGAAATATAAAGCAAGACATGAAACAGTTTATAAAATAAGACATACGCTTTATGTGAGAAAACATCGCCTTTCGGCATATATATATAAACAGTGGTTTAGCGTTACATCCGACATCGCATAACATGACTACTGCACTTAAGGAAATATACAACTATGGCGGACAGGGCCCGCCATACCCTCGATCAGACAAAACTATCTACAACAGGAGATCATACCCAAAAGTAGAGCCTCGGAAAAGATGGAGCTCACGACACCAACGTAGATCCTAAGAATGTGGATCTAGCACTGCTTGCTCTTACCGCGGATGAACGCAGCCCGGGCGAGGTCAAGACAACAGTACTAAGTATATGAAATCAGAAATACTTAAATGAAACATATCATTTTAAAAACAGTTTTGCAAGTATGTATGAAACAACGAGAAACCGCATATACACATCACAAACAAGAGCAACAATAGGTAAATCGTAATAGGTCTTTTCTAGGCTGCGAATGATTCAAGCAGGCCACTCGCGTATTATCACTCGCAAGCCTAATCACGGACTCCGAGTCCGCATAGGCCACTCACGGGCCCGCATGAGGTATAACCCCGCATCGAGGTAGCTACTCCTCGGCATCGCCCCGACTCGTTGTCGCATGGCCACATAGACCGCATGAGGCATAACCCCGCATACTAACCTCGAACTCGTAGCTCCGCATAGGCCCCCGGACCCGCATGAGGTATTCTCGAATCATGGTCCTGCATCGCCGAGTCTACCCCAGACGGAGGGCGCTTAACCCCTGTATCATCTCAAGAGGTGAGTGATAGTACACTAACATAACAAATTATCTTTAAACAACATAAGCACAACAAGAATACTTTTTCACAACCATTACAAGACACTAACACACATAGCATCATATCATGTCTACTTATCAAACCATCTTATTATTCTTTTCACAATTTAATATAAGTCCATTATAAACACATAGGCAAATCGTTTCTTTTCTCAATCTTAAGTGGTTATACTTAACTTCCCATAAGGCTAGTATAACTCTTAAGCTTCGCTTAAAAACCAATTAGTTCTCTTACGTTAAAAATGATTCAAGATTCTTTGAAACGCTTTGGATCTTTATTATTCAAAGCTAGTGAGGCATTCACAGTAAATGTTATTCGGGCTTAAGCCAGGCATTGCCGTAAGTATTATTCAGCTTAAGTCAAAGACATTGCCGTAGTTATATTTTAGTTAACACATGTACGCCTACCGTACTATATATATTGTAAAATATCATGCTTTAGGAAGAATCACATACCTTCTCAAATAAAACCACCGCCAAGTCAATATGTCGCGCGCAGAGTCACTATAATAGTCACAGATATCTATCAAAGACTACTCAAGGTCATTCTAAACAAAGGGTTCACAATTCTATGGAAAGTTGGGCAGCACTTCCTACCCATGAGCTATATAAGTTCATCGTGAAAACAAATTCTATGTAAGTACGCTTTGATTATTCTTCTTTAAACCCTTCTACCGTGGTAATACCAATTCTATTCGTGATATTCTTCTAAGTATTTATACTTATTCTAATACTACAACAGAAGTATTCTCTAATTCAAAAGAGGGTTAGGATTAGTTACCTCGGTAAGCCCAATAATATCCTAGAAAAGTCGCTACTGAGCAAGGTTTTGCTCCTAAGTTGTACGCTCCCAGAGTCTAAGAAACCTTAGAAGTTCTTTACAACTTCTACAAATGACTAAGGATTTGGGCTAGGTATTTTGGGCATTATAACAATACTAGAAGACAACTTTCTACCAAGGGAGGGGGTAGATTTCCTAGGCTATGGGGTAGGCCCTCGCCAAACTCACTCAAAGGGGAAAGAGGTGTTGGACGAAAGGCGAAGGGAGAGGAGAGGAGTTTTAGAGTTGGAAGATAACGTTGTGGATGAAGAACTCTTCATCTCTAAGGGGGTATTTATAGGTCAAGAAGTGGCCAACCAAGGGCCAAGATTCAGACAAGTGCAAGGCAAGTGTAGGGTGAAGATTTACTCCACACAAATATCCTACCAACTCCTTGACTTGTGCACAAGGCACAAAAACGCACTTCCTCTCCAATTTCGTCCAATGGACGATCTGTCCATCGATGGGAGGGTGCCAAGTGTCGCCCTCCCGTTGGTCCAAAATGTTTCGTCTCTCGGAAAAATCCGCAAAAATTAGTAATGGCATAGCCGGAATTTTCCCTACGAAAGCTGTGGAAACGTTTCGTCGAAAAACGATTCTTTTAGTGAGTTGTGTACAAAAAAAACGTCCAAGGCTAACTTTAAGGCCAAACTTTTAGACGTATTCCCACGCATACTGGAAATACGGGTATAACATCGCACGCGGAAATGTCCATGCCCTACAAGAGCTACACCAACAACTCTGCCAGTAATCATCGAGCCTCAGAACATATCGGTGCACTCGATCCTCCATACTAGCTACTAACGCGGGACGCACGCCAACGAGTCGAACTCCACATTGTACTCCGAACCGCACGCCGCTCGCCGCAACACCAAAAATCTGACCCGAGCCCTCCTCATCCGGGAGGCAAGAAATGTGCAAGAAAGGCCTCGAGAACTCGTTCCATACACCGGAAGTGCATGCCTCCCGACGGCTCCCACGAATCAAACCGATCATGCGGTATCACGCACCGATGCGAACCTAGGACCACCGACTCGGTCTCCGATGCCTTGATCACTCACGATCCGTCAGAATCGCCGGGATGAACTCCTGCGATCATCCTCGTGCCTCAACCCATAAAACTCGCGGGTTACATCTCGTAAAATCCCGTAGCCTCAAACTATCTCGATCTAGGGTGAACCATCGGTGCTCGAACCGCTGCTGGCCCACCTATCTCAAGTCCGCCACAACCTCGCCATTAATCGGGCCCACCTTTGTAACCCATCTCCTCTCGCCTGCACTACGGATCGGAGGCTCAGTCTCGTGGTCTCTGTAGATCGCCACGCTTACTCGCAGCCTCCTTCGCCGCCTTGCCCTTCTGGGCCCGGGTTGCCTTGCGCGGAGGAATAACTGGTGAAAACGAAGTACGTCAGAGGGGTCCAACTTATCACACAGCTCTAAGACACGATCTCAGAATGAGAAGAACGGAAACCAATCCTAAATGTCCTGCAGCCTCCTGATTATAGATGTGGTGCACAACACACCGATAATCAAGACTCTACTAGACACGGTTCAGACACTTTCCGAGGATTAATCGCTCGATACCACTTTTGTCACGACTGCCCGGCCCGTGACTGGTGCCTTACCCCGGGCACCCTAGTGATACAACATCAGAGAAAAACCAGCGGAAATAAAAGCTTAAACATTTAAATAGACATGGATCAAGATAAAGAAAATAGGCCAACCAAAACGGTTGCCTTTCAACATATATATATATATATAGACATTTGAGCGAGCATAATCCTTACAACCCCGCCCACAAATAAAGCTGCACTTCTAAGATTTTTACAACAACTATGACGGACAGGCCCCGCCATACCCTCGAATGTACAAGAACTCTGCACTCGTGGTAACATACCAAAGATAAGCCTCCAAGGAACGGAGCTTCCCAATACGTGAAGGGTGATCCTAAAAGCGGATCGACTGATGTACCTCTTCCCGCGCAGATGAACGCACTCAAGGAGGTCGATAACAGTACCAAGTATGTGAAATCAGAATATCAGAAATGAAATCATAATAGTCTATATAAAGCAGGAGACATGTATGATAACCAAACTACAGTACACACATATAACAATTATATCAAGTCAGGGACTCACGCCCTCCAAGTCATTACTTAAATATAACGATGGGTCTCACGCCCATAACATCAATCATGCCCGTGGAATAACATCCTCACTGCCGACAGTCTATGATAAGATAACACCAAGAAGTACACCTGAACACCAAGTCCCACCTGATGCCAAAGCCGTACTAACAATACAATACAACCAAACCACGAAGCTGACACGGGGCAAGTACGAAAGCCGACAACCAGATACCAAGGCCGGCCACGCAGCTGACCGGGGAAAGTACGAGGGCTAACTACCAGGTACCAAGGCCGTATCACGAGACTTCGTCACTACACTGAACGGGGTAAGTGCGAGGGCTAACTACCAGGTACCAAGGCCGAATCAGCCACGAGACTGGGCAAGTACGAAAGCCGACCACCAGATACCAAGGCCGAACAGTAACCTCATGGAGAGCTAGTCCATGGAATAACACTATCAACGCGAGCGCATCTGCGGAATTCTCCGTCACACGCGACGCCCAAGTAAGTCCTCAACAAGTCAACCGCCCTCCATCGAGACGCAGAGTATAGAACACAATGCTTGCACACAAAGGCTATCACAACAAGCATAGGCAGGTTACACAACAAGCATAGGCAAGTTACACAACAACAAGCATAGGCAAGTTACACAACTCAAGGTACTTTCATTTTATGTCAAAGTGCGGTTTTAACCCTAAAGTACTACATACGTTAAACTTCTTTTAAAGATCCATTCCTTTTATAAAATTCACCCGATACCCGTAGTATAAAAATAGAGTGACTCACGTCTTTTAGGTAAACCAAAACAACTTCCATACTTTCCTTTTTAAAACCAAAATTAAGGCAATACCATGCCTTCTTATTAGACCAAAACACTTCTCTTTTTAAAGTCCAGTTACCACATTAAAACCAATGATAAAACCCTTCTTTTGTTTTCATAAAGTCGTTATAACTAACTTCCCATAAAGCTGTTATAACACTTTATGTTTTAAACCAATTTAAGACAACACAATGCCTTTCTTTTCCCTAAAGTTCCAGTTTGCCTAATTTCAATTACTCAAGTCTTTTTATTTAGAAAGGTTTCATAGTTTTCAATGTCTTAATCTCTTTTAAAACAATTGAGTAACATATGCCATAAAGTGAGCGCTTTATTCTTGTTTATAACCATCTTAATAAAGCAGTTATGATCTAGAAAATGAAATATCATTTTGTCTCATCTTAGTTTCTATGCAGATGGAGGTTTCTACTGGTTTTAATAATACTTCATTATTCAATACATTTTCCTTTATTAATGCTGCAGTGGTTTGTCGATACTCATTCGATTTCAATCAGAAACATTTCTCCTTTTAAAAAAAAAACCAAGTACTCATTACTCACGAATGAGGTTTCACACAAAATTCATATTAATTCATTCAAGTCAAGTCTCTTAACTTCTAGAAATCAGTAAACCATTTCTCTACCATTCTTTAAGACGTTATACCTAACTTCCCATAAAGCTAGTATAACTCTTATGTTTTCAAAACCAAGTATTACTCTTCTTTCAAAACGGTTTCTTAATCTTTCGAAATACTTCAAGATTCTTTATTATTCAGGCTTAAGTCAAACGACATTGCCGTAACACTACATTCAGTTAACACACGTACGTCTACCGTACTATATATATATTCCTTTTAAAATATTTCAAGGTTCTTATTATTCAGGCTTAAGTCAAAAGACATTGCCGTACAACTATATTCAGTTAGCACACGTACGTCTACCATATATATACACATATTATTCAGGCTTAAGTCAAAAGACATTGCCACACGTACGCCTTATATATATTCCTTTAAAATACTTCATGCTCAAAAGTATAGGAAGAATCACATACCTCGCGACGATTATCGACTATAAGCAAAACGCTCCACGGCTATAACCCGGCTAGCCTTGTCCACCTTCTAAGTAGCACATGCTACTTGCAGAACATTCAACCAATAAAGGTTATCAGTCTACTGTAAATACAGTCCTATGTAAATACAGTTTAATCTTCTACTCTAATATTCTTCTGATGTGATTTCAGTTCAAGTCTATTCTGTAATATCCTTCTATTACAGTTCAATTCACTTCTATGAATCTTATATTCACTTCAATACTACTACAGTATGTAATTTCCAATTACAATAGAAGGACAGTAGTATTTACCTCGATGAGCCCAAAATTATCCAAGTTTATATGTCGCTCCTGAGCAACGTTAAGCTCCTACTCCGTGCGCTCCAACCCGCTCCAAACAACCCTTAGAAGTTCTACGCAACTTCTCCTTAACACTTCAACCGACTATGAAGGTTTTCCTTAGGGTTTCGTTTTTGTGACTGAGGGAAAGTATAATAGTATTTTCCGGGCTTTTCGTATAGAGGTAACTTTGGAAAGTACTACAAGGTATTTGGGCTAAAGTATTTGGGCATTATAACAATACTTGGAGAGTATTTCAATAGCATAAGGGGGGGTATTATACGAAAACAACTAGGCTAGGGGGGGTAGGCTCAGCAGGCCTCTCAAGGGGAGGGTGGTGGCGGACGAAAGCTTTCACAAAGAGGGGGGGAGGATTTTAACACTTAGCAAATGATTTTTGGATGAAGAATTTCATCAACAAAGGGGGGGTATTTATAGGTCAAGAAATGGCCAACCAATGGCCAAGATTCATCCAAGTGTTAGGCAAGTGTAGGGCTAGGATTAAGCCAAGTGCACCTTATCCATCTACCACACCAACTACACAAAATATCCTACCTAACCACAAGCTCCAAATCGTCCACCTTAGCCGCCCCACTTGCTTCCAATGTGAGGGTGACACATGTCACCCTCCCGTTGGTCCAAAATGTTTCGTCTCTCGGAAAAATCCGCAAAAATTATAAATGACATAGCCGGAATTTTCCCTTCGCAAGTCTTGTAAAACGTTTCGTCGAAAAACGATTCTTTTCGGCACTTGTGCCCAAATTTTCGAACCTTGCCAACTTTAAGGCTTAAATTTTATACGTACGCCCTCACGTACATACTCTGGAAATACGGGGTATAACACCCATGGCCATGCTTATACGATGAGGGATTCCGGGGCATGCAACCATGCTATGTACGATTATTACTCCATGGGCTAGCTCCTCATGAAGACATGTACCCACGATGAGGATTCCGGGGGCATGTTATATTATTACTCCATGGGCTAGCTCCCCATGAAGACCTGGACCTACGATGAGGGATGCCGAGGGCACGTTATGGCCATGCTTATACGATGAGGGATTCCGGGGCATGCGACCACGTTATATATATATATATATATATATATATATATGTTGTATATGTGTACGCCCACAGTGAGGCAGTATGACACGGGCGCGTCAAATGTGTATATTTTACAACTACTACCGCTTGGCAGTGATGTGAGATTCCACGGCAGAAATATATATATGTATTGTGTATGTACGCGGTGAGGTAGGATGCTACGGGCGCGTCACATGGTTATGTGTTACACTTATGACTGTCGACAGTAATGGGGGATTCCACGGGCACGCTTTGATATTTGTGTGACTTGATCGCGTCCCAGATTGGGCCGGGTAGTATATACGTCCCTCCATAAAGGGTCGGATTATGTTATGAAAGATAAGTAAGTTATATGGTAATGAACTTGACGATTTTTCCTAAGTATGTACGTAAGATTTGGCTATAACTCTTAATGGAATGGAAAAGATAATAAGGTACGATTAAGTTCACGAGATGGTAATGACACGGTAGGATCTGGTATGTACCCTTTTTATACTTGCCCCTGTCATTCTTTTGTACAGTTATGATTTGTTTATCGCATCTTATTTTCTGCTCCATATTAAATACTGTTATCGACTTCTTCTGGCTGCGTTAATGTCCGCAGGTTTAGGTACACAGTTGTGGATCCACGAGCTTAGGATCCTGGTTCAGCATTTTAAGATGGCTCCAATGTTCCGGAGTTGTCATGGCTATGTATATTCAGGGGTACGGCGGGGCCTTGTCCCGTCATAGTATTTGTTCAAATCTTAGAGGTATGTATTCATCTGTGGGCTGGACTGGATAGATTTGTTTTTACATTGTTAAACAGTGTAGACCCTTTCGGGTAATTTTTATGTTATGGAAGCCTTATCGGCTTGGCCTTGGTTTTAAAAAAAAAAGAAGAGTGTTATTTATCTTCCGCAGTTTATTATGTTGTATGATTAGAAGGGTGACCAGGTGTTATATCCCGTAGTTCCAGAGTATGTATGTGAGGACGTACGTACGAATGTATACGCCCTAATTAGGGTAAGAAGTTCGTCGAGTCTAGTTTCCAATGCAACAAACCACTCGTCGATAGGACACTGGAGTAGAAAGTTATCGACGTTACAAGTTCAGCTGACGAAACAGTGGCTAAAAATCCGGACATTCACGTTTTTTTGGGCTATCTTGAGGTAATGAACCTTAACCTCTTTGTGAAGTTGATTACTATGTATATATGGATATTATACATATATTGGAAGTATATTATGGACTATAAGATATAAAGAAAGATTTGGATCTTGTTAAGATGTTAAAAGGAGGATTGGCATATTATCCATTAAAATGGTAAAAATGTATCCATTACTTACTAAGAGGTTAACAACAAGGGAACTATAACTTATAATAAGATTGGAATATAAGTTGAAGGACTAATAAAGTAATTGGATAAGTAATTGTAAAAGTTGGCCAAGGACCCCAACTTAAGGACCGTATCTACTTTGGACCATATCTACTTTGGACTATATTTACTTTGGACCTTCTTTACTTATTGTTATTATGAAGGAGAGATTGTTAATCCCATTCCGTTTGGGCGTGTTATCCCCTTCTTTACTTATTGTTATTATGAAGGAGAGATTGTTAATCGCGTTCCGTTTGGGCGTGTTATCCCCTTCTTTACTTATTGTTATTATGAAGGAGAGATTGTTAATCGAGTTCCGTTTGGGCGTGTTATCCCCTTCTTTACTTATTGTTATTATGAAGGAGAGATTGTTAATAGCGTTCCGTTTAGGCGTGTTATCCCCTTCTTTACTTATTGTTATTATGAAGGAGAGATTGTTAATCGCGTTCCGTTTGGGCGTGTTATCCCCTTCTTTAAATTTCGGTATTATTGCACCTTAATTAGTATGTTAATTACGGTTATCGGGCCTTGGAAAAGGTGGAAAATTGAGTAGAAACGGGGGAGGTGCTGCCGAATTTTCCGTAGAATAGGGAACCTTGTACTTAGAAATATTCTACGAAGGGATCTAGAAGTTAATAGACATTTCATGGCCATTATAGGCTGAAGTACTACGAGTAGCGTATTCTACTTGAAGGGTGGAAAAGGCTAGCAAGGTTGTAGTACTTTGGAGCATTTTGCTAATTGTCGATAATCGTCGCGAGGTATGTGAACCGCTTCCTATCCTTTCTAGCATGATTATTTTAAACTATGTAGTACGGTAGACGTACGTGTGCTAAACGAATTTGGTTGGTCTAAAACATAAAGTGTTATAATGGATTTATGGGAAGTTAATTATAACAACTTTATGTAGGTAAAAGAATGGTTTATTGATTTTTTAAAAAAAGATAAGAGACTTGACTTATATTTGACTTGATTTGATATGTGAAGAACTTGAATTGTGTGGAAAGTTGTGACACCTCATTCGTGAGTAATGAGTACTTGATTTTGAATAATAAGGTTATATTGATTTCGGAAATGAGAATAAGTATCGAACAAACCACTGCAGCGTTAATAAAGGAAAAATATATTGACAAATAATTAATATTATTAAAACAAGTAGAAACCTCCATCTGCATAGAAGCTAAGATAAGACAAAATTGTATTACATTTCCTAGATCACGGTTGCTTTAATAAGGTCATTAATAACAAGTATTGATTTTTCTTAAATTCCAAAGTAAGGAACTTGTTTTCTAAAAGGATAAGAGACTTGAGAATTTGAAGTGTGTTGGTTTAAAAGAAAGGCATGTTTTTGTCGTAAGTTGGGTTAAAAAGAAGGTATGGAAATTGTTCTGGGTTACTTAAAAAGATAGTTACTCTATTTTGATACTACGGGTATCGTGTGACTTTTGTGAAAGAAATAAATCTTTTTAAATAGTTAAAGTATGTAGTACCTTGGGGTTAAACCCCAGATTTGTTGACATGAAATGAAAGTACCTTGTGTGAGTAACTTGCCTATGTTTTGTGATAACCTTATAATACTTTCTTGTTGGCTTGATAAAGTAAACATGTTATGATAAGCCGTTGTGTTCGATTCTTGTGATGTTTGTGTAAGGAGGTTATTCTTGTTGTGCTTATGTTGTTTATCGATAAGCCGTTGTGTTCGATTCTTGTGATGTTTGTGTAAGGAGGTTATTCTTGTTGTGCTTATGTTGTTTAACGATAAGCCGTTGTGTTCGATTCTTGTGATGTTTGTGTAAGGAGGTTATTCTTGTTGTGCTTATGTTGTTTAACGATAAGCCGTTGAGTTAGTATTATATCACTCACCCTTCTGACTTGTTAGGATGCCGGGGGTTAAGCTGCCCCCCGATGCGAGGAATACTTCATGCGGGTCCAGGGGACCTATGCGCGAGTGCGGAGTTCGAGATTGTGTGCGAGGAATACCTCACGCGGTCTATGTGGCTACGCGACTACGGAGTCGGGGCGATGCCGAGGATTAGCTACCCTCGATGCGAGGAATACCTCATGCGTGCCTAGGTGGCCTATGCGGACTGCGGGAGTCCAGGATTAGGCACACATAATGATACTATGGGAGATTGGCCTTGCTTCGATCATTCGCGGCCTAGAAAAGACCAGTTACATTATATCTATTATTGCTCTTGTTTGTGATGTGGCACTATGTGCGGTTAACTTGGTTGTTTCGTACATATTCGTGAATCGGTTTTAAAATGTTATGGTTATAATTGAGTGATGACCTTGAGGGCGTGAGTCCCTGTCACGATTGTTTATAGATTGTGAAATGGTATCTTTTTAGAGACAATGTTGATGTTCATTACTCTTGTTGATTTGCCAAGCCAGGAAACGATTTTGATTGTCATATATGTCTCTGCTTTATATAGACTATTATGATTTCATTTACACTATTTTCGCCACATACTGGTACTGTTATCGACCTCCTTCGGGGGGCTGCGTTCATGCCGCAGGTAGAGGTACATCAGTCGTTGATCCTCGCTCGTAGGGTCACAGTTCAGCGTTTTGGGAAGCTCTATTTCTCCGGAGGCCTATCTTTTGGTATGATTCTCTGAGATTGTAGGTACTTGTACATTCAGGGGTATGGCGGGGCCATGTCCCGTCATAGTTGTTATAGAAATTCTTAGAGGTGCAGAGTACCGTTGTGGGCGTGGTTTGTAAAGGATGTAACTGCTCAAGTTTTGGTTTATATATACGCCGAAAGGCGACGCTTTCGTTAGACCGTTCTTACTCGTTATTGTTTCATGTCTTGGTTTTATATTCCGCCGTTACTCGATGTATATCTACTGGGTGCCCGGTAAGGCACCGCCACGGCCCGGAATGGGTCGTGACACTGTGTAGGCACCGCCGCTCGGGCCTGGTCGTGACAAAAGTGGTATCGAGCGATTAGTCTCTGAAAGTGTCTACGCACCGTGGTTCAGTAGAGTCTTGATTATCGGTGTGTTGTGCACCACATCTATAATCGTGAGGCTGCAGGACATTTAGGATTGGTTTCCATTCTTCTCACTCGAGATCGTGCGATAGAGCCGCGGTTGTTAGGGTCGTCTCTCCCTAACGAGTTATGTTGATTGCAGCTATGAGAAAGGCAGCAGTGACCCAGGAAGGACTATGTGGATTGCGTATCCAGGTTGGTAATGATTGTAGTATAGTTGGTATTGTGACATACAACTATACGGAGTTATGTAAGAGGGTCAGACGCGTGTTGCCTAGAATGATTTTAGATTACGAGGAGTTGGTAAAGACTAACTCGATACCGGGAAGGTATGGAGAAGTTAATGAATTCTCGTCAAGGTCTTATGTTTTATTTTGAGATAATTGGGGAAAGATGAGTTGTCTGATAGGGTAGTGAACCCTTAAGAAGCCACGTTAAGGAACTTAACGGAATGTCATGTTAATAGATTAAACTGCGTAGTAGGCTTACAGAGAATTGTACGGATGAGGTCCGTATAGAGTAAGTAATGGTTGTTATGATCAAGACGACACGATTATGGTATTATGAGAAGTTTTTGTACCCGTTTACTGGGGGACTGGTAAGGTAGGCTTGGAGCATGGAAATTGCGAGCCTAAGAATATTGATGACCGCTGATGTTACACCCCGTATTTCCAGAGTATGTACGTAAGGACGTACGTACGAAAGTTTTAGCCTTAAGATAGGCAAGGATCGAAAATTTTGTTCACAACTACCGAAAAGAATTGTTTTCCCTCAAAACGTTTTCCAAACTTTGCGAGGGGAAAATTACGGCTATGTCATTTATAATTTTTGCGGATTTTTCCGAGAGATGAAATATTTTGGACCAACGAGAGGGCGACACTTGTCACCCTCAGTGGGACGGATGTGGTGGCGATGGGGTTCACGTTCTTGCCTTGTTTTGAGGCCTAAACCATGGGTCAATGTTTGGAGTGAATTGAGGAGTAGATGGCTAGGGGGCACTTGGGCAAATCCTCACCCTCCACTTGCCCCCCACTTGTCTTGATCTTGTCCACTGGTTTCCCTATAAATACCCCCTTGTTGAAGACTTCTTCATCCCAAAACATTTCCTAAGTCTTGAAAACCTCCCCTTTTGGAGAGGCTCTCGTCCAAAGAGCACCCTCCCTCGAGAGGCCTTTTGGCCAAGAGGTACCCCTTCCTAGTAGTGCTAGCCGAGGTACCCTGCACTTGAAGCTCTCGTAAAATACCCCCCCCCCATTGGTAGAAAAGTATTCTCCAAGTATTGTTACTATTCCAAAATACCTTGGCCCAAATACCTTGTAGTATTCCAAGGTTACACCTATACTAAAAGCCCAGAAATACTATTATACTTTCCTTCAGTCACAAAACGAAACCGTTAGGAAAATCTTCATAGTTGGTTGAAGTATTAAGAAGAAGTTGCGTAGAACTTCTAAGGGTTGTTCGGAGCGGGTTGGAGCACCTAGAGTTGGAGCTAAACGTTGCTCAGGATCGACATTTAAACTTGGATAATTTTGGGCTTATCGAGGTAAATACTTTTGTCCTTATATTGTAATTGGAAATTACATACTGTAGTAGTATAGAAATGAATATAAGATTCATAGAAGGATATTCTGTAAGAGAATTGAATCAAATCACATCGAAGAATATTAAAGAAGAAGATTGAATCAGATTTACATAGATCAGTATTTACTGAGACTTGTGTAGTTTAACGGGTAGGGAAGTGCTGCCGATTTTCCGTAGAATAGAGAACCCTCTGCTTTAGAATATTCTATAGAGTAGTCTAGACGTGATAGACGTATATGGCCTTTATAGGTTGAAAGTACTGCGAGTAGCGTGTTCTACTTGGAAGGTGGACAAGGCTAGCCGGGTTATAGCCGTGGAGCGTTTTGCTAATAGTCGATTATCGTCGCGAGGTATGTGATTCTTCCTACCCTCTTGAGCATGATATTTTAAAAGAATATATATATAGTACGGTAGACGTACGTGTGTTAACTGAACGTGGTTTTATTCTGATGTCTTTTGACTTGAGTTTAAATAATAAGAATCTTGAAGTATTTCAAAAGAATTAAGAAACCTTTTTGAAAGAAGAGTAATACTTGGTTTTAAAAGCTTAAGAGTTATACTAGCTTTATGGGAAGTTAGGTATAACGACTTAAGAGAGATAAAAAGAATGGTTTATTGATTTTAGAAAGTTAAGAGACTTAATCTTAAAAGATAAGAGACTTGACTTAATTGAATTAATATGAATTTTGTTTAAAAGGGGGTTTTCCCTTGATTGTGCTTATGTTGTTTAACGATAAGCTGTTATGTTAGTATTATATCACTCACCTTGACTTGATCCCGGGGGTTAAAGTCCTCCACGCGGGGTATAGCTCAGTGATGCAGGACCATGATTCGAGAATACCTCACGCGGGTCCAGGGACCTATGCGAGCTACGAGTTCCGTGTTAGTGTGCGCCTATATGGTCATGCGGTTCATGTGGCTACGCGGATGCGAGTCGAACGATGCCGGAGTAGGTACCTCGATGCGGGAATACCTCATGCGCCTATGCGAGTGGCCATGCGCGAGTGCGGGAAGTTCCAGGACTAGACGCGACATTTGATACGCGGCAAGTGGCGGCCGATCATGTGGCGGTCTAGACAGATCTCATGATACGATTTATGACCTTGTTGGTATTGTGGGTTTTAGTAGTCGGCTATGCCTTCGCATTTACCCCGCATGCTTTTAATATGACATAGGTGGGACTGGTGTTCATGTGTATTCCTTGGTGCTTTTATATCATAGATGCTGCGGTGAGGAAGGTATTCCACGCATGATTGATGTTGTGGGCGTGAGACCCATAGTTATATTTGAGTGACGACTTTGAGGCGTGAGTCACGACTTAACATGATCGCTATTTATTGTGAATCGTAGTTTGGTTATCATAAATGTCTCCCGCTTTATATAGACTACTATGATTTCATTTCTGATTTTCGCCACATACTTGGTACTGTTAGATCGACTCCTTCGGGGCCGCGTTTATGCCGCGTGTAGGTACACCGCCGTTGATCCCCGCCTTAGGATCACGTCAGCGTTTTGGGAAGCTCCGTTTCTTCGGAGGCTTATCTCTGGTATAGTCCCCTGTCGTTGTAGGTACTTACATTCAGGGGTATGGCGGGGCCCTGTCCCGCCATTGTTATTATATCATTCTTAGAGGTCTGTAGTACTGTTGTGGGCAGAGTTTGTAAAAAGGATGTAACTGTTCGGATTTAAGTTTTTATATATATATGCCGAAAGACAACTTTTCTTCAGATAAACTGTGTCTCTTCTACATTGTTTCATGTTATGTTTTATGTTCACGACACTCGATGTATGTCTACTGGGTGCCCGGTAGGCACGACCACGCCCGGTTCGGTCGTGACAAAAGTGGTATCGAGCGATTAATCCTCGGAAAGTGTCTACAGACCGTATCTAGTAGAGTCTTGATTATCGGTGTGTTGTGCACCACACCACTAATCAGGAGGCTATAGGATATTTAGGATTGGTTTCCATTCTTCTCACTCTGAGATCGTGCTTAGAGCCGTGTTATAAGTTGGACCCCTCTAACGTATTTCTTTCCCTTACCGTTATGCCTCCGCGTAAGGCAACCCGCCCGAAGGCAAAGCAGGCGGAGCCGCGACAGAGCACAGAGGGTTACGAGGGCACATGACCAATCATCACCTGGGGTGGTGCTTCATTCGGGGAGTTCTGCGACATTGCCAGCCCCAGCAGAGTTTAGCGCAGCGGCAGCAGTTCCTACTGCGGCCATGATATTCGAACCTTCAGTTCCACGACCATTAGCAAAAAGTATGGATTGCAAAGAGACGACCCTGTTACTAGCTATGGATTTAGCAGCCAGAGAGTATATTATGTATCGATTTATCACGGGTCATGATGACTGTCTAAGAGAGGGTTGTGCAAGAATAGCTCTTCAGTCAGGCTTGAGCATGGCCTGTGTACGGGCTTATGCGCAGCAGGCCGAGAAACGTAGAGATCGACAGATTAATCAAGGACAGCAGAAGAGGGCCCAATCGGCAGGATCCTTTGGTAACTTTCGAGGCAACCGCCTCAGCAGCAGATTAGATATGCACCTCCACCAGTGCAGAGTGGTCCTCCACAGGGTTCAGGACGTTCGGGGTATGCCGGAGTTGGTCAGAGCTCCAGGGCTTCCGGTTCACAGCTACACGTAGGTTCCAGCCAGCCGGATTCAGTTTTTCCCCAGTGTTCACAGTGTGACAGGCGTCATCCCGGGGAATGTCATCTTTTGTTGGTGCTTGTTTTACCTGCGGCCGTCAGGGCCATGGGTCGAAAGGATGTCCTAGTAGGAGGACTCAGCCTTCAGGATCAGTGACCAGTTCATCATCTTCCCTAGTTATGCGCCCAACAGGGCAGGATTGATTAGAACGACAAAGGGGAGTGAAACAGTAGATACAGGTACATCCTTAACCCTCTAGAAATTTGTACGGGTGATAAGATGAGTATATCTTAAGTGTTATGATCAGATAGCATTGTGCTAATTGTGATTAGAAATCATGGTTAGTTAACCGGGTAAGATTGGGGGATAGGAAAAGTGTGAGCCTTAGAGTTTTATACGTGGAGACCTTAGAGGCGAGGCCATCTTGAGTAAGAGATTTATGGTTATGTTAACCTTTATCGGAGTGCTTAGTACACGTGAGATATGTCTGTGTGATAAGTTCCGGAGTGGTATGAAATGAAAGAGGGTAGTTGAACTAAGAAGACCGCTAGGTTTTCGTAACGTGATTGTGAGATTTTTCCGGATCGAGGAACAAGAGTTTTTGCGCGATAGCGGGTCGGGTTGAGGACCGATCGCGGGTCAACCCGTGGCCTGCATTGTGGTGGGGTCAGTTCGAGGTGGTCCCGCCAGGTGGTGGGGTCACGAGGGTGTTAGGCCCAAGTTTAGTTAACCGTCGTACGAGTTCGTGGATGCGTTCGACCAGTAGTCGGGCCGATGAGGTCAGCCCATCTTGTCTTTTAGTCGAGACTGTTTACTCGGCAGAGGGTTATGTGAGATGATTATATCAGGAAGGTTGTAAGGCTGCACGAGGTGCCTACTTTCACCTTATGACGCGTGGGAGCCAGTGGTACGCTATTTCGTTTTGAAGTATTACTGTGCAGGTTAGAAACTCAGGTGAGTCTCAGTATCGCATTCGCCATCGGGCCAGTGTTTGGATTTCAGGGGTAGCTGTGAGGATTGTTGTCTCCTGTTGAGGGAGTGTTTAATAGCTACCATATCAGTATTCGGATATCGCCTCATGACGCCTTGTAGGGGCGGAAGTGTAAGTTGCCGGTCGATTGGTTCGATGTTGGCAAGGTTCAGATAGCTGGTTCATTCTTGTTTCAGCAGGATGTGGATAGGATGAAGCCTATCCAGGAGAGGTTATCGGCAGTTCAGAGTCAACAGAAGTCGTGCAGATAATCGGCGACGACTCTTGGAGTTCAGGTTGACAGTGGGTTTTCTTGAAGGTACCACCCCGGAAAGGGTGTGACGAGTTTTGGAAAACAGAGGAAACTTAGCCTGAGTTACTTTGGGCCTTTCCAGATCATGTGAAGAATAGGCCAGGTTGCCTATTGTTACCATTGCCGTCCAACATAGGAGGCAGTACGTCCGGTCTTCCGTGTTGCTAGGTTCGAAAAAGTATCGGAGATCCATCCAGATTGTTCCCAGTAATGATGACCAAATCGGAGGTGGTAACCCAGAGATTTGGAAACTGAAGAAGTAACAGAAATGTGATAAGTTGAGAAAGAGTTCGAGTGTACGAGAAGGGCACGACGAGTAAGGGAAGAAGCGAGCATGTGTTAAGAGCATAGATGTGATCATTTCTTTTGTAAAGAGAAGGTACGAAGGGGGTATATTTTAGACCTCGGGTGGGAGCTTTTGTGATGCTAGAGGTTATTCCTTGTGGACCTGGATTTAAGCATTTACGCGTGTTATTCTGTGGCCAGGTGTGGCATGATCGTTTTCGTAAGTATAGTAGTGAAGACTATACTGGCGCACGTATGTTTTGAGACTTAGAAGGAATATTCGGGACGAATGTGTTACACCCCGTAAGTCCAGGACATGTAAAGGAGAATGTACGAAAGGAAACAAGACTTGGAAATCGGTACGAAAGGAAGAATTGTTTTTCCGACGGAAAATCTTCCGAACGTCGGTAAGGAAAAATGTTCGTTGTTGAGAATTGGATTCTCAAAAGGCATTATTTGTAAAGTATGGAACTTATTAACACTATGGAAATTTATTTTTACGGATTTGGTCACGTGGGGCCCACCCGAGGAATTTTACATTTTTGTGGGGCCCACGAGGGTTACGGAATTTTATGGACGAATGAGAGGGCGACACGTGGCACCCCAACTAGTGGTCTTGGACGAAAATGTTAAGGGTAAAATGGTCATTTGACCTATGTAGATGATAAGTCTTGCAAGCTTGACATAATTGACTAGTCAACTTGCCACATAAGCTTGATCCTTGTGATAATCATCCTAGCCTCACATTTGTTAATATCTAAGCCTTCCAATATGTGTTATATACTAACTAGTAGCAAGACTAGCTCATTTTAACACTTAGAAAAATTAGAAACATTGTTGTTCTAGCAACATTGCTCTCGGGTTCAAGCCCTCTCCCACACAAAAATTTTGTGATTTTGATCCATTATCCACAAGACTTTAACCCAATGTCCCCAAGGGTATTATAAGGTTATCTCAATAGAAAGATTTCGGAAAAACGGAGTTTTCACGTTAGTCGCAAGGCGGACACTATTGGAGTTCTTCAACTTTGAAGTTGGAACTTGAAGATGGGTTCTTCATAGGCCTCTAAGGAGTGCTTGAAGCGGATTGGAACCTAAGGAAAGGAGCTAAGAATTGCTAAGGCGCGACTTTGGATCTTGGAAATTTTAAGGGCTTCGAAAGGTATAAATTTTGTCGTTTTAGCAATTAAGCTTACTTATTGATTGTAGCTATGGTTATTAGCAAGCATGAGTTATATATTACGAAGTTTGATTATTATGTTGGCTATTGGAACCCTAATCCGAAAACTAGCATGTTAGCCTTAAGAGTACATTTCAAGTTGATTATTCGTTTAAGTCGTCACATGTTGTGTAAAGAAGGAAATTGTAGTTGTTGAAGTTGTTTACGACTAAATAACATGTTGACCTTAGAACTTGGAATTAGGGAAGAATTGGAAAAGACCTTAGTATTGTGGGTTATAAGATTGGCCGAGAATGGCTTGGATTTTTGTACTACTTCGTATGAATTGTGGGGCGGAATTTTACACGTATTGTAAGGCGTGTAATCCCCTTTGTTTGGTTGTTGTTTGGAGCCTTAAATGTGGCTTGTTGGTTATTGTATTCGGCCTTGAAAAAGGTGGCAAAGTGAGTAGAAACAAAGGAAGTGCTGCCCGATTTTTCGTAGAATTAGAGGCCGTATACTTAGTATTATTCTACGTTAGAGACTAGAAGTTGATAGTCTTGTTGTGACCATTATAGGTTGACACTTCTACGTACGGCGTATTCGGCTTAGCTTGTGGATTTAGCCGAAAAGGTATGTGAACTATCTCCTCTTCTAGCATGATTCCGTAAGATAAAGAAAGTAGGTTCTACTCCTAAAATGATCCATTCCTTGGTTGTATTTGGATTGCCAAAAATAGAATTTGTTCTATGTATTTCCTTGAGTGTACTTTGATGTTTGGATTGTAAGTTGTAGAATCCATTTTCTTGATGAAGTTTGGATTCTTAAAAGTGAAGGTATTTTTACTTAAAGTACATTTAGTCTTAAAAAGGAAGTGGTTTCCAAATCTTTTGGCTAGTGCCTTAGTTCTAAAACCTAAAGGTCATTATAGTGACTTTAGGGGAGTCAAAGGAGTGATTTACTTATTTGATTTAAAAGAGGAGAAATGACATGATTTAAGAGAAGTAACTTGTGTTAAGGGTGAAGTTACTTGAGGTTTAAAAAGTAGAAGAAAACTTGTTTTCTAACTATTAAGAGACTTGGAGTATTTTTGAAAGTTAAGAACTTGATTTGTAAGTATGTGATACTTGGTTTTAATAGTATAAGTCTCTTGGTCATTGAAGGAATGGATATGTCTAAAATCATAAAGGGTTATAACGGCTTTATGGGAAGTTGGTTATAACGGCTTTATGAAAGATTTAGAAAGTTGTCTATTTTTGATAAAAGGGCATAAGTTGCCAAGATTGTGAAAATTTGGAGTTACTTGATTTCAAGACTTGAAATGAGTTTTCTAAAAGTGTAGTAACTTACTTTGAAAAATAGACACGCCTTGATACTACGTGTTAGTATCTTGGGGCTTTACATAGAAAGGAGTCTTTTATAAAAGAATGTACGTACGTAGTACTTTGGCTTGATAAATTGAGAATTTGTCTAAGTGTGCCTTGATAAGTACTTTGACTTGTTAAAAGAGAATTATTCTATGTATGCCTTGATTAGTACTTTGGCTTGATAAATTGAGAATTTGTCTAAGTGTGCCTTGATAAGTACTTTGACTTGTTAAAAGAGAATTATTCTATGTATGCCTTGATTAGTACTTTGGCTTGATAAATTGAGAATTTGTCTAAGTGTGCCTTGATAAGTACTTTGACTTGTTAAAAGAGAATTATTCTATGTATGCCTTGATTAGTACTTTGGCTTGATAAATTGAGAATTTTTCTATTTGTGCCCGGATAAGTACTTTGGCTAGTTAAATGAGAATTTATTCTATTTGTGCCATGATAAGTACTTTGGCTTGTTAAATGAGAATTTATTCTAATTGTGCCCTGATAAGTACTTTGGCTTGTTAAATGAGAATTTATCCTATGTGTGCCTTGATAAGTACTTTGGCTTGGTTAATTGAGAACTTGTCTATATGTGCTGGTAATAGCCTTTGAGTGCAAGTATTATGTTTTATTAAGTTGCCGCGACTCTCGGTAGAAGGCGGTTTGTCTTTGTAAGTTACTTGGGACGCATCGGTGATGTGGATTCCACGTATGCTTCCGTTACTTGTAGTACTGGGTTAAATTCGGATTTTTATAGAAGACATGGTAGTGCTTATGTCTTGTTTGATGGTCGGTCGAGATAGGGTAAGAGTATAAGTGAGGGGTAAACCCCCAAGACGCTGTACCACCTTCTCCAGGGTAAGAGTATAAGTGAGGGGTAAACCCCCAAGACGCTGTACCACCTGCTTTATGTGTTGTTTGACGGCCGGTTGAGATAGGGTAAGAGTATAAATGAGGGGCAAGCCCCAAGACGTTATACCACCTTCTCCAGGGTAAGAGTATAAATGTGGGCAAGCCCCAAGACGTTATACCCCCTGCTTTACCACCTCCTTCAGGGTCAGAGTATAAATGAGGGGTAAACCCCAAGACGTTATACCACCTGTTCGTTTGCCTACTTGGCCCGTACAGTTTTTAGAACACAAGTGGGACTTGGTGTTCATGTATTCCTATTGGTGCTATGTTATATCATGGACTGCCGGCAGTGAGGAAGGATTCCACGGGCATGATTGATATTATGGGCGTGAGACCCATAGTTATATTTGAGTAGTGACTTTGAGGGCCTGCGTCCCTGACTTCATATGACCGCTATGTATTGGTAATCGTAGGTTGGCTATCATACATGTCTCTGCTTTTGTTTAGATCGTTATGATTTTATTACGCATTTCATCGCTCACATACTTGGTACATTCTTCGTACTGACCTCCTTCGGGGGGCTGCGTTCATGCCGCAGGTTTAGGTACGCTGTTTGGTGATCGGCAGGTGTAGGATCCTGCTCAGGGTTTTTGGATAGCTCCTCTGTCCCGTGAGTTTATCTTTTGGTATATATCCTTCAAGCAAAGCTTTGTGCAGTTTTGGGTACGGGGCCTTGTCCGTCATATTTGATTTAACTCCTAGGTCTGTATTCATATGTGGGATTGGACTCGTGTACAGTGTAGTGTCTTTTGTTTATGTATATGATATGGCAGCCTAGTCGGCTTTGCCTTGTACGTACGTTGGTTTTAAAATAAAAAAAAATATGAGCTGTTATTAATTTCCGCAATATACTTAGTTGTTAAGGTAGCAGGGTGACCAGGTAGGCACGATCCACAGCCCGGTTCGGTGTGACAGAGTGGTATCAGTAGTCATCCTCGGAATGTTTACGACCGTGTCTAGTAGAGTCTTGATTATCGGTGTGGCGCGCCACACCCATAAACAGGAGGCTACAGGACATTTAGGAGTTGGTTTCTATTCTTCTCACTCGAGATCGCCTCAGAGCCGTGTTAGTAAGATAATTCCTCTCGACGTATTCTGCTTTACGATTATGCCTCCAAGAGGGCAACAACCGCCTGAAGGCAAAGGAGTAGCAGGAGCTACTAGTCGACTGCAGAGTTGATAGGGCTTATGCCCGGGCATACCTGGATGTGGTTCGCGATGGCGAGTTCTTCTTCGCGAGTTTTGAGGCCCCAAAGCACGAGCCTCCGGTTCCGATTAATGGAAGACTTTAGGGTCATGAAGCCATTATGTTATTAACCAAGATAAGCGGTGCAGCTTTACGTCAGGAGGTTATTCGCCAAGCATGCATGTGTGTACAGAGGTAGGCAGCGCCATGAGATCTACGTAAGAGGGCTAGACCGGTTGGTTGTTCCGATGAGTTTTTGGACGAGCTGCCTCAGCAGCGAGTGAGATATTCGTCCCCGCCTACCCAGTACATACCCCCGCAGCTCACAGGTGGGAGATTTGATCTCACAAAGTATTTAGGAGCCGGTCCAAGCTCCAGAGGTCGAGGTTCTCAGAGGAGCAGAGGATTTTCTCAGTCGAGGCCACTTATTCCTCAGTGTTTCCATTGTAGTAAGCGTCATTTGGGGAAATGCCGTCTTGGCACAGGTGTTTGTTATTATTGTGGCCGTCCGCCATATAACGAGGGTATGTCCTTTTAGAAGCGGCACCGTGAGGTGGCTCACCTATGAGGCCGATGGTTGGTTCCTTCTCCGCACTGCGGCGTTCCCAGGCGGTGTTGGATGTTAGCCAGTCGTGGTAGAGGTCAGGGTGGAGTTTATAGTTCTGGCGGTCCTTCGAACCGCATAGATGACGCGACTACTGGGCAGGATCAGGAGGTGACATCGCACGGGGTTACAGGTATATTTCGATTCTTTTGAATCATACGTGTGTTGATAGATTCAGATTTTACCCTAGCGTATATGTTTTCCCTTTGTTGCTAGAGTTGTAAAGTGATAGTACCCCAGAGGTAGAGATACTTTGATTAGTAAAGTGAAAAGTTAAGAATGTTGAAACGAATGATAAGTGAACTGAGACTATAGTTGTGTAGAGTTCACAAGTAGTAATTACCCCGTAACAGTGTGAGACCGATAGGGAAGGATGTACAGTAGAAATACTTTGGCTTATGTGACGAACCTCTAGTGAATGGGGGATAGGGTAAGAAGTACCTTGAGATAAGAGAGATGTATTTCAGACTAAGAACGAGAAGTTAAGGGTGACGATGAGTCGGGTTGTGGACTCATTTCGGGTCTGCCGATAGTATGGAATGGGGTGATGTCAGTTAGAAATGGTCAGATTATGTGATAGGTCACGAGGATGCCAGCCCAAGTTTAGTTAATCGTGGTACGAGTTCGTGGACGTTCCACGAACTAGGTCGTAAGGACCGGTAAGAGCCTTAGCGGAAATTCAAGTAGCTTAATGGCCGTTTGATTAGTAACTCCAAGGATTTGGGGAACGAAACAAAATTTGAGATATTGTACATGTACTAGATGATTTTGAAAGTACGAGAAAGTATGACCCGAAGGAAAGAAAGGAACCTCTAAGGATCCCGTGTTTGGAAAGACTGTAACCTTCGAGTTTTGTGAGAAGGGACCACGGACGGAAGGTCCATTATTATGTTTACGTATGTTATGTGGTGGTCATGTGTGGCATCGTTGGTCTTGTGCATTTGATTGATAGGCATAGTATAGAGATTGTGCCGGAGTTTGTATAGCGTGACAACCGACTAAGAACATTCGAGGACGAATGTTTCTAAGGGGGGAAGAATGT
Source organism: Przewalskia tangutica (assembly GCA_029844215.1). Lineage (NCBI taxonomy): Eukaryota > Viridiplantae > Streptophyta > Magnoliopsida > Solanales > Solanaceae > Przewalskia > Przewalskia tangutica. The sequence goes on from CM056734.1 coordinate 67,515,579, forward strand.
TACACCCCGTAAGTCCAGGACATGTAAAGGAGAATGTACGAAAGGAAACAAGACTTGGAAATCGGTACGAAAGGAAGAATTGTTTTTCCGACGGAAAATCTTCCGAACGTCGGTAAGGAAAAATGTTCGTTGTTGAGAATTGGATTCTCAAAAGGCATTATTTGTAAAGTATGGAACTTATTAACACTATGGAAATTTATTTTTTACGGATTTGGTCACGTGGGGCCCACCCGAGGAATTTTACATTTTTGGGCCCACGAGGTTACGGAATTTTATGGACGAATGAGAGGCGACACGTGGCACCCCAACTAGTGGTCTTGGACGAAAATGTTAAGGGTAAAATGGTCATTTGACCTATGTAGATGATAAGTCTTGCAAGCTTGACATAATTGACTAGTCAACTTGCCACATAAGCTTGATCCTTGTGATAATCATCCTAGCCTCACATTTGTTAATATCTAAGCCTTCCAATATGTGTTATATACTAACTAGTAGCAAGACTAGCTCATTTTAACACTTAGAAAAATTAGAAACATTATTGTTCTAGCAACATTGCTCTCGGGTTCAAGCCCTCTCCCACACAAAAATTTTGTGATTTTGATCCATTAGCCACAAGACTTTAACCCAATGTCTCCAAGGGTATTATAAGGTTATCTCAATAGAAAGATTTCGGAAAAACGGAGTTTTCACGTTAGTCGCAAGGCGGACACTATTGGAGTTCTTCAACTTTGAAGTTGGAACTTGAAGATGGGTTCTTCATAGGCCTCTAAGGAGTGCTTGGAGCGGATTGGAACCTAAGGAAAGGAGCTAAGAATTGCTAAGGCGCGACTTTGGATCTTGGAAATTTTAAGGGCTTCGAAAGGTATAAATTTTGTCGTTTTAGCAATTAAGCTTACTTATTGATTGTAGCTATGGTTATTAGCAAGCACGAGTTATATATTACGAAGTTTGATTATTATGTTGGCTATTGGAACCCTAATCCGAAAACTAGCATGTTAGCCTTAAGAGTACATTTCAAGTTGATTATTCGTTTAAGTCGTCACATGTTGTGTAAAGAAGGAAATTGTAGTTGTTGAAGTTGTTTACGACTAAATAACATGTTGACCTTAGAACTTGGAATTAGGAAAAAATTGGAAAAGACCTTAGTATTGTGGGTTATAAGATTGGCCGAGAATGGCTTGGATTTTTGTACTACTTTGTATGAATTGTGGGGCGGAATTTTACACGTATTGTAAGGCGTGTAATCCCCTTTGTTTGGTTGTTGTTTGGAGCCTTAAATGTGGCTTGTTGGTTATTGTATTCGGCCTTGAAAAAGGTGGCAAAGTGAGTAGAAACAAAGGAAGTGCTGCCCGATTTTTCGTAGAATTAGAGGCCGTATACTTAGTATTATTCTACGTTAGAGACTAGAAGTTGATAGTCTTGTTGTGACCATTATAGGTTGACACTTCTACGTACGGCGTATTCGGCTTAGCTTGTGGATTTAGCCGAAAAGGTATGTGAACTATCTCCTCTTCTAGCATGATTCCGTAAGATAAAGAAAGTAGGTTCTACTCCTAAAATGATCCATTCCTTGGTTGTATTTGGATTGCCTAAAATAGAATTTGTTCTATGTATTTCCTTGAGTGTACTTTGATGTTTGGATTGTAAGTTGTAGAATCCATTTTCTTGATGAAGTTTGGATTCTTAAAAGTGAAGGTATTTTTACTTAAAGTACATTTAGTCTTAAAAAGGAAGTGGTTTCCAAATCTTTTGGCTAGTGCCTTAGTTCTAAAACCTAAAGGTCATTATAGTGACTTTAGGAGAGTCAAAGGAGTGATTTACTTATTTGATTTAAAAGAGGAGAAATGACATGATTTAAGAGAAGTAACTTGTGTTAAGGGTGAAGTTACTTGAGGTTTAAAAAGTAGAAGAAAACTTGTTTTCTAACTATTAAGAGACTTGGAGTATTTTTGAAAGTTAAGAACTTGATTTGTAAGTATGTGATACTTGGTTTTAATAGTATAAGTCTCTTGGTCATTGAAGGAATGGATATGTCTAAAATCATAAAGGGTTATAACGGCTTTATGGGAAGTTGGTTATAACGGCTTTATGAAAGATTTAGAAAGTTGTCTATTTTTGATAAAAGGGCATAAGTTGCCAAGATTGTGAAAATTTGGAGTTACTTGATTTCAAGACTTGAAATGAGTTTTCTAAAAGTGTAGTAACTTACTTTGAAAAATAGACACGCCTTGATACTACGGGTGTTAGTATCTTGGGGCTTTACATAGAAAGAAGTCTTTTATAAAAGAATGTACGTACGTAGTACTTTGGCTTGATAAATTGAGAATTTGTCTAAGTGTGCCTTGATAAGTACTTTGACTTGTTAAAAGAGAATTATTCTATGTATGCCTTGATTAGTACTTTGGCTTGATAAATTGAGAATTTGTCTAAGTGTGCCTTGATAAGTACTTTGACTTGTTAAAAGAGAATTATTCTATGTATGCCTTGATTAGTACTTTGGCTTGATAAATTGAGAATTTGTCTAAGTGTGCCTTGATAAGTACTTTGACTTGTTAAAAGAGAATTATTCTATGTATGCCTTGATTAGTACTTTGGCTTGATAAATTGAGAATTTTTCTATTTGTGCCCGGATAAGTACTTTGGCTAGTTAAATGAGAATTTATTCTATTTGTGCCCTGATAAGTACTTTGGCTTGTTAAATGAGAATTTATTCTAATTGTGCCCTGATAAGTACTTTGGCTTGTTAAATGAGAATTTATCCTATGTGTGCCTTGATAAGTACTTTGGCTTGGTTAATTGAGAACTTGCCTATATGTGCTGGTAATAGCCTTTGAGTGCAAGTATTATGTTTTATTAAGTTGCCGCGACTCTCGGTAGGCGGTCTACCGTCTTGTTGTAAGATTCTTGGGACGCACTGATAGTGATGTGGGATTCCACGGGTATGCTTCCGTTACTTGTAGTACTTGGGTTAAATTCCCGGATTTTTATAGAAGACATGGTAGTGCTTATGTCTTGTTTGATGGTCGGTCGAGATAGGGTAAGAGTATAAGTGAGGGGTAAACCCCCAAGACGATGTACCACCTTCTCCAGGGTAAGAGTATAAGTGAGGGGTAAACCCCCAAGACGCTGTACCACCTGCTTTATGTGTTGTTTGACGGCCGGTTGAGATAGGGTAAGAGTATAAATGAGGGGCAAGCCCCAAGACGTTATACCACCTTCTCCAGGGTAAGAGTATAAATGAGGGGCAAGCCCCAAGACGTTATACCCCCTGCTTTACCACCTCCTTCAGGGTCAGAGTATAAATGAGGGGTAAACCCCAAGACGTTATACCACCTGTTCGTTTGCCTACTTGGCCCGTACAGTTTTTAGAACACAGGTGGGACTTGGTGTTCATGTATGCCTATTGGTGCTATGTTATATCATGGACTGCCGGCAGTGAGGAAGGATTCCACGGGCATGATTGATATTATGGGCGTGAGACCCATAGTTATATTTGAGTAGTGACTTTGAGGGCCTGCGTCCCTGACTTGATATGATCGCTATGTATTGTATCGTAGGTTGGCTATCATACATGTCTCTGCTTTTGTTTAGATCGTTATGATTTTATTACGATTTCATCGCTCACATACTTGGTACATTCTTCGCATCGACCTCCCCGGGCCGCGTCACGCCGCAGTTTAGGTACGCTTTGGTGATCGGCAGTGTAGGATCCTCGCCGGGTTTTGGATAGCTCCTCTGTCCGTGAGTTTATCTTTTGGTATATATCCTTGATGTGCTTTGTATGCAGTTTTGGTACGGCGGGGCCTTGTCCGTCATATTTCGATTTAACTCCTAGAGGTCCGTATTCATATGGGATTGGACTCGTACGGTGTAGTGTCTTTTGTTTATGTATATGATATGGCAGCCTAGTCGGCTTTGCCTTGTACGACGTTGGTTTTAAAAGAAAAAATATGAGTCATATTAATTTCCGCAATATACTTAGTTGTTAAGGTAGCAGAGGTGCCTGTGTAGGCACGATCCACGCCCGGGTTCGGTGTGATGAATGTTTCTAAGGAGGAGAATGTTACACCCGTATTTCGCAGTATGTACGTAAGGACGTGCGTCAAAGTTTTAGCCTTAAGATAGGCAAGGATCGAAAATTTTGTTCACAACTACAGAAAAATTGTTTTCCGACGAAACGTTTTCCAAACTTTGCGAGGGGAAAATTACGGCTATGTCATTTATAATTTTTGCGGATTTTTCCGAGAGATGAAATATTTTGGACCAACGAGAGGGCGACACTTGTCACCCTCAAGTGGACGGATGTGGTGGCCGATGGGGTTCACGTTCTTGCCTTGTTTTGAGGCCTAAACCATGGGTCAATGTTTGGAGTGAATTGAGGAGTAGATGGCTAGGGGGCACTTGGGCAAATCCTCACCCTCCACTTGCCCCCCACTTGTCTTGATCTTATCCATTGGTTTCCTATAAATACCCCCTTGTCAAGACTTCTTCATCCCAAAAACATTTCCTAAGTCTTGAAAACCCTCCCCCCCCCTTTTGGAGAGGCTCTCGTCCAAAGAGCACCCCTCCCCCTTGAGAGGCCTTTTGGCCAAGAGGTACCCCCCCTTCCTAGTAGTGCTAGCCGAGGGTACCCCCCCGTACCTTGAAGCTCTCGTAAAATACCCCCCCCCCATTGGTAGAAAAGTATTCTCCAAGTATTGTTACTATTCCAAAATACCTTGGCCCAAATACCTTGTAGTATTCCAAGGTTACACCTATACTAAAAGCCCAGAAATACTATTATACTTTCCTTCAGTCACAAAACGAAACCCTTAGGAAAATATTCATAGTTGGTTGAAGTATTAAAAAGAAGTTGCGTAGAACTTCTAAGGGTTGTTCGGAGCGGGTTGGAGCATCCAGAGTTGGAGCTAAACGTTGCTCAGGATCGACATTTAAACTTGGATAATTTTGGGCTTATCGAGGTAAATACTCTTGTCCTTATATTGTAATTGGAAATTACATACCGTAGTAGTATAGAAATGAATATAAGATTCATAGAAGGATATTACAGAAGAGAATTGAACTGAAATCACATCAGAAGAATATTAAAGAAGAAGATTGAATCAGATTTCTACATAGGATCTGATTTACATGAGACTTGTGTAGTTTAACGGGTAGGGAAGTGCTGCCCGATTTTCCGTAGAATAGAGAACCCTCTGCTTAGAATATTCTACAGAGTAGTCTAGACGTTGATAGACGTATATGGCCTTTATAGGTTGAAAGTACTGCGAGTAGCGTGTTCTACTTGGAAGGTGGACAAGGCTAGCCGGGTTATAGCCGTGGAGCGTTTTGCTAATAGTCGATTATCGTCGCGAGGTATGTGATTCTTCCTACCCTCTTGAGCATGATATTTTAAAAGAATATATATATAGTACGGTAGACGTACGTGTGTTAACTGAACGTGGTTTTATTCCGATGTCTTTTGACTTGAGTTTAAATAATAAGAATCTTGAAGTATTTCAAAAGAATTAAGAAACCTTTTTGAAAGAAGAGTAATACTTGGTTTTAAAAGCTTAAGAGTTATACTAGCTTTATGGGAAGTTAGGTATAACGACTTAAGGGAGATAAAAAGAATGGTTTATTGATTTTAGAAAGTTAAGAGACTTAATCTTAAAAGATAAGAGACTTGACTTAATTGAATTAATATGAATTTTGTTAAAAAGTGTGAAACCTCATTCGTGAGTAATGAGTACTTGGTTTTTCAAAGGAATAATGTTTTACTGATTTTGGAAATCAGAATAAGTATCGAACGAACCACTGCAGCGTTAATAAAGGGAAATGTATTGACTAATTAAGTATTAAAAACAGTAGAAACCTCCATCTGCATAGAAGCTAAGATAAGACAAAATGATATTACATTTCCTAGATCATGACTGCTGTAATAAGATTGTTATGAACAAGAATAACCTACTCACACATAAGGTATATGTTTCTCAGATTGTTTTAAAAGAGAATTATATTGTTAAATGATTAAGACTATAAACTACGAAACCTTTCGAAAAAGAGAAACTTGAGCATTTGAAATTAGGCAAACTTGAACGTTTGGAAAATAATGTTGTTACTTGATTTTACAAAGGAAAGTGTTTTGGTTTACTTAAAAAGATAGTCACTCTATTTTTATACTACGGGTATTGTGTGACTTTTGTGAAAGAAACAGATCTTTTAAAGGGTTAGTGTATGAAGTACTTTGGGGATAAAAACCCGAGCTTGATTGACATAAAGTAGAAAGTACCTTGTGTGAATAACTTGACTATGTTGGTTTGTGATAGCCTTGTAATACTTTCTTGTTGGTTTGATAAATAAACATGTTAGGATGCTACGTGTGTTAGTGTCTTGTAATGTTGTGTAAGGGGGTTTTCCCTTGATTGTGCTTATGTTGTTTAACGATAAGCCGTTATTTTAGTATTATATCACTCACCTTGACTTGATCCCGGGGGTTAAGCCGCCTCCACGCGGTATAGCTCAGTGATGCAGGACCATGATTCGAGAATACCTCACGCGGGTCCGGGGACCTACGCGAGCTACGAGTTCCGTGTTAGTGTGCGGCCTATATGGTCTTGCGGACTATGTGGCCTTGCGGACTGCGATTCCAGGACGATGCCGTGGAGTAGCTACCCTCGACGCGGAATACCTCACGCGGGCCTATGCGAGTGGCCTATGCGGAGCTGCGGGAAGTTCCAGGACTAGACGCGCACATTTGATACTGCGGGCGAGTGGCCAGCTTCGATCATGTGGCGGTCTAGACAGATCTCATGATACAGTTTATGACCTTGTTGGTACTGTGGATTTTAGTAGTCGGCTATGCCTTCGTACTTACCCCGTACGGTTTTAATATGACATAGGTGGGACCTGGTATTCATGTGTATTCCTTGGTGCTTTTATATCATAGACTGCCGGCAGTGAGGAAGGTATTCCACGGGCATGATTGATGTTGTGGGCGTGAGACCCATAGTTATATTTGAGTGACGACTTTGAGGGCGTGAGTCCCTGACTTAACATGACTGCTTATTTATTGTGAACTGTAGTTTGGTTATCATATATGTCTCCTGCTTTATATAGACTACTATGATTTCATTTACAGTATTTTCAGTTTCACATACTTGGTACCTGTTGTACTGACCTCCTTCGGGGGGCTGCGTTCATGCCGCAGGTAGAGGTACACCAGTCGTTGATCCCCGCTCTTAGGATCACAGTTCAGCATTTTGGGAAGCTCCGTTTCTTCGGAGGCTTATCTTTGGTATAGTCCCCTGTCGTTGTAGGTACTTACATTCAGGGGTATGGCGGGGCCCTGTCCCGCCATTGTTGTTATATCATTCTTAGAGGTCTGTAGTACTGTTGTGGGCAGAGTTTGTAAAAAGGATGTAACTGTTCGGATTTAAGTGTTTCTATATATATGCCGAAAAACAACTTTTCTTCAGATAAACTGTGTCTCTTCTACATTGTTTCATGTTGTGTTTTATGTTCCGCTGATTACTCTGATGTATGTCTACTTGGGTGCCCGGGGTAAGGCACCAGTCACGGGCCCGGGTTCGGGTGGTGACAGCTGAGACCTTAGATGTACAAGGTCTTCTCGGGTAGAAAGATTTATTATAGACCAAGAATAAGAGTTAAGTGCGACGGTGGGACGGGGTGAGGACCTATTGAGGGTCACCCCATAACCTGGAATATAGTGGGATCAGTTGGTAGTAGTTCCGCTACGTGACAGGGTCACGAGGGTGCAAGGCCCAAGTGTAGCTAATTGTTTTACGGGTTCGTGGACGCGTTCCACCGGAACCAGGTCGTGAAAGCCAAAAATGGCCTTATATTGTTTTATAGAGTGACTCCAAAGATTAGAGGCCAGAATCGGTATAGAAGTTATGTATGTATGCTAGTATGAGTGGGAAGTACGGGAAGAGTACGACCAGTAAGAAAGATAGCAACCAAGTGTAAAGGAGTAGAGCCTGAATCCATAAGAACCATTCAAGGTAACTACACCCGTGAGTGTTTGGGGTGGTAGCTGAGTGGGTATATGAGAATTGCCCGGTGATTATACAGCCGTCAGACCCTAGTAGACCTTGTAGAGATGATTTCGACAGACTTTGAGGTCATTATGAGTATGGACTAGTTGGCTTCGTGAGTGACAAGGTTGACATCTTAGTATAAGTATTGTTATGTGGCCATGGGTGGCATATGTAGTATGAATGGTGCAGTAAAATGAGACTATGTCGCTATCTAATTGGATTGGACTCCGAAAGAACATTCGAGGACGAATGTTTCTAAGGGGGAAGAATGTTACACCCCGTAACTCCAGGACATGTTTATGAGAATGTACGTAAGGAACTCAAGACTTGAAATTGGTACGAAAGGAAGAATTGTTTTTCCGACGGAAAATCTTCCGAACGTCGGAAAGGAAAAATGTTCGTTGTTGAGCATTAGATTCTCAAAAGGCATTATTTGAAGAGTATGGAACTTATTATCATTATGGAAATTTATTTTTTACGGATTTGATCATGTGGGGCCCACCCGAGGAATTTTACATTTTGTGGGGCCTACGAGAGTTACGAAATTTTATGGACGAATGGGAGGGCGACACGTGGCACCCTCCCCCACTATGGTCTTGGATGAAATTGCAAGGGTGAAATGGTCATTTGACCAATGTATAGATGACAAAGTCTTGCTAATTAAGAGCTTGATATTGTTGACTAAGTCCAAGGGCCACTTGGCTTGATCTCTTCCCTGCAAACTTTACATGTGTTGATATCTAGACCCTCCAATGTGTTTTATATACATACTAGTAGCAAGACAAGACTATTTTACACTTAGAAAAATTGAAGAACTCTTGTTCTCCTTAAGGATGCTCTCGGGTTTGCCTCCCCTCTCACACAAATTTTTTGTAGTTTTGATCCATTAGCCACAAGACTTTAACCCAAGGTCCCTAAGGGTATTGTAAGGATATCTCAATATAAAGATTTCGGAAAAACGGCGTTTTCACGTTAGTCGCAAGGCGAAAACCTAAGGCATTTTCATAGGTTTTGATGGGAAATGGAAGAGAAGTTGGTTGTGAGCTTCTAAAGGCTTCAAATAGCGGATTGGAGCATAAAGGAAAGGAGCTAAGAATTGCTAAGGAGCGACTTTGAATCTTGGAAATTATAAGGGCTTGCAAAGGTATAATTCTTGTCGTTTTAGTAATTAAGATTACTTATTGTTGTAGCTATGGATATTAGCAAGTATGAGATTTATATTATGAAGTTGATAAGTGTATTGGCTTTTAGAACTCTAATCCGAAAACTAGTATGTTTAGCCCTTGAGATTTCAATTCTATTAGATTATTAGTATAAGTCGTCACATGTTATATATTGAAGGAATTGTAGTTGTTGAAGTTGTTTATGACTATATAACATGTTAGACCTAAGAAGTTGGATTGAAAAAGAATTGGAAAATGACTTTGTGTTGTTGTGTATATTTAGCCAAGAATGGCTTTAAATATGGAACTAGTTTCATATTAATTTGTGGGGCGGAATTTTACACGTCCTGTTAAGGCGTGTAATCCCCTTTGGTTAGCTGAATTGTTGGGCCTTAAATGTGGCGTGTTTGGTTATTGTATTCGGCCTTGAAAAAGGTGGCAAAGTATGTAGAAACAAAGGAAGTGCTGCCCGATTTTCCGTAGGATTTAGTGACTTTGCACTTAGAATATTCTACGTTTGAAGCTAGAGGTTAATGGACGTATTATGGCCATTATAGGTGGAAGTACTAAGTATTGCGTGTTCTACTTGAAGGATGGAATAGCTATCAATGTTGAAGTACTTTGGAGCATTTTGCTATTTGTCGATAATCGTAGCGAGGTATGTGAACCTCTTCCTTCTTTTGACATGATTCTATGTATGGAATGTACATGTGGTATTATTTCATGTTTCCTTCTACTCTTAGAAGTTAAGAAGTATGTATGTTGATTTACTCTACGTAAAGGTTATGTCTGAGTTATCCTAAGTTCTTACCAAGTCTTATGGGGGATGTTGGTAAGAGTCGTTAGGAGGTATTTGGAGCCAAGTTGACTTAGCTAATTTACGGCGAATGAGAATAAGTATCGAACAAGCCATTGTAGCGTTAATAAAGGAAAAAGTAATGACGATAAATTATATTAAAACAAGTAGAATTCTCCATCTGCATAGAAGCTAAGATAAGACAAAATTGTATTACATTTTCTAGATCATGACTGCTTTAATGAGATCAGTATAAACAAGTATAACCTATTCACACATATAAGTCATATGGGAAGTGGGTTATAATAGCTTTATGGAAAGATAAAAGAGTGGTTTACTCTAAGTAATGATAAATGTTTTGAAATAAAGGAAGGCAAGTGGATTTAAAAACATCAATTTCTTAAGTTTTAAGGAAAGAAGTCACTTGATTTTAGAAGCCGAAAAAATGTATTTCTAAAAGTGTAGTGACTTAGGAAAAATGTAAACAAGCCTTGATACTACGGGTGTTAGTATCTTGGGGTTTTGTATGAAAATGAGTCTTTTGAAAAGAATGTAAGCACGTAGTACTTTGGGTTAAATTCCCGGATTTTTATGTGTGAAACGAAAGTGCCATGAGTTTATAAAAATGGAAGTCTAAAGGTTTAATGAACTTGCCTATATTTTCTTGTGATAGCTTTGAGTGCAGGTATTATATGTTTACGTTGTCGTGACTCTCAGTTGGAGGGCCGGCTGTCTTGTTGTAAGTTTACTTGGACGTACCGACAGTGATGTGGGATTCCACGGGTATGCTTCCATTATGATTGATCCTTGGACATGCTTATACGATGTGGGATTCCAGGGCATGTGACCAGGAGGCGGGTTAGATTCCCGGATTTGTTTTATTACCCATGGCCATGCTTATACGATGAAGGATTCCGGGGCATGCGACCATCCTATGTACGATTATTACTCCATGGGCTAGCTCCTCATGAAGACATGTACCCACGATGAGGGATTCCGGGGGCATGTTATATTATTACTCCATGGGCTAGCTCCCCATGAAGACCTGCACCTACGATGAGGGATGCCGAGGGCACGTTATGGCCATGCTTATACGATGAGGGATTCCGGGGCATGCGGCCACGTTATATATATATATATGTGTGTTGTATATGTGTACGCCGACAGTGAGGTAGGATGCCACGGGCGCGTCACATGGTTATATGTTACACCTACGACTGTCGGCAGTGATGTGGGATTCCACGGGCAGGAGATATATATATGTATTGTGTATGTGTACGCCGGCAGTGAGGTAGGATGCCACGGGCGCGTCACATGGTTATGTGTTACACTTATGACTGTCGGCAGTGATGGGGGATTCCACGGGCACGCTTTGATATTTGTGTGACTTGATCGCGTCCCAGATTGGGCCGGGTAGTATATGCGTCCCTCCATAAAGGGTCGGATTATGTTATGAAAGATAAGTAAGTTATATGGTAATGAACTTGACGATTTTTCCTAAGTATGTACGTAAGATTTGGCTATAACTCTTAATGGAATGGAAAAGATAATAAGGTACGATTAAGTTCACGAGATGGTAATGACACGGTAGGATCTGGTATGTACCCTTTTTATACTTGCCCCTGTCATTCTTTTGTACAGTTATGATTTGTTTACTGTACCTTATTTTCCGTTCCATATTAAATACTGTTAATCGACTTCTTCGGGTGCGTTCATGTCCGCAGGTTTAGGTACACAGTTGTGGATCCGCGAGCTTAGGATCCTGGTTCAACATTTTGAGATGGCTCCAATGTTCCGGAGTTGTCATGGCTATGTATATTCAGGGGTACGGCGGGGCCTTGTCCCGTCATAGTATTTGTTCAAATCTTAGAGGTCTGTATTCATCTGTGGGCTGGACTGGCTAGAGTTGTTTTTACATTGTTAAACAGTGTAGACCCTTTCGGGTAATTTTTATGTTATGGCAGCCTTATCGGCTTGGCCTTGGTTTTAAAAAAAAAAGAGTGTTATTTATCTTCCGCAATTTATTATGTTGTATGATTAGAAGGGTGCCCAGGTAGGGCACCAGTCGCGGCCCGGGGTCGGGTCGTGACAGCTTATCTCCCTTTCATAATCTTAATCATCAAGCGCCACCTTATAATCGTATAGATTTTCAAAACCTACTAACGATGTCTTCTGTTTTCCACAGGCAGTACTCACACTTATCTTATTCCTGCCTCACACATTTTCCTGAAACCATTCAGAATGTCGTGGCCCTGACTGCCACACTAAACCAACTCCAAGTACCTCCAAGAGCACTTAACATGAACTTTTTCAATGACTGTACATTTCCATTTATATCTCTAAACTCTTCAAATTCAACAATTTCATACTTTCTACATCCATTTACCCCAATGAACAAGTCACACAGACTTACCATTTAATGATGCCAAAGAAGTAAGGATAATTCACTTGTTACAATCACTTCCCTTCCTCTTCTCTCGATAACCGGCTTACCGGAAAACTGGAATCGAACCAATCTCTCTTTGTAGTCACCATTGGCATACAAGAAGCCAACGAGTCCATACCCATAATGACCTCAAAGTCTGACATGTCCAAATTTCTACCAGTTCGCTAGTGGTCCGACGATCAGATCATCACCGGGCAATTTTCATATACCCGCCCAGCTACCACCCAATCACTCATGGGTGTAGCTACCTCGAAAGGTTCTTATGGATTCAGGCTCTATTCCTCTACCCTTGGTTGCTCTCTTTCTTACTGGTTGTACTCTTTTCGTACTTCCCAACTTACTCTAGCATACGTACATAACCTCCATACTGATTATGGCCTCTAATCTTTGGAGTTACTATATCGAACAATATAAGGCCATTTCCGGCTCTCACGACCCGGTTCCGGTGGAACGCGTCCACAAACCCGTAAAACGATTACTAGACTTGGGCCTTGCACCCTCGTGACCCTGTCACGTAGCGGGACTACTACTAACTGATCCCACTCCATATCAGGCTATGGAGCAACCCGTAATAGATCCTCAACCCGACCCACCGTCGTACCTAACTCTTACCCTTAATCTGAATTAAATCTTATGCCCGAGAAGGCCTTACATACTTAAGGTCTTGGCGGTTATCAATATTCTTAGGCTCGCAATTTCCATGCTCCAAACCTATCTTATCAGTCCTCCCCCCCCCCCCCCCCTCCCGTAAATGGGTAAAATAGCTTCTCATAAACTCTCAATCGTGTTGTCTTAATCATAACAACCATAATTACTCCATACGGATCTCATCCGTACAATCCTCCTAAGCATATCACGTAGCTTAATCTATAATTATGGAATTCCATTAAGTCCTTTAACATGATTTAATAAGGGTTCATTACCCTTTCATACGACTCATCATCTCCTAATTATCTCAAATTAGCACGTAAAACCTTGATGAGAATTCATTAAACTGTTCCATACCTTCCCGGTATCTAATTAGTCATTACCAATTCTTGATAATCTAAAATCATTCTAGGCAACACGCGTCTGACCCTTATACATAACTCCATATAGCTGTATGTCATAATACCAACTATACTACAATTATTACCAACATGGATACGCAATCCACATAATCCTTCCTGGGTCACTGCTGCCTTTCTCGTAGCTGCAATCAACATAACTCGTTAGGGAGAGACGACCCTAACAACACAGCTCTATCGCACGATCTCAGAGTGAGAAGAATGGAAACCAATCCTAAATGTCCTGCAGCCTCCTGGTTATAGATGTGGTGCACAACACACCGATAACCAAGACTCTACTAGACACGGTCTGTAAACACTTTCCAAGGACTAACTGCTCTGATACCACTTTTGTCACGACCCGACCCCGGGCCCGCGATCGTGCTCCTACAGGCACCCTGCAGTATGCATCAGAGAAAATCAGCGGAATATACATAACTCAAATAAGAAATAATCAACAGGCTAGCCGATAAGGCTACCTCCATGGATATATATATACATAAATCCAAAAGTAGTTGCCTCTTTTTTTTTTCCAAACCGACCCACATGATATGACTACAGACCTCTATGAGTTTTGACATAACAACTGTGACGGGACAGGGCCCCGCCATACCCCTGAATGTACATAAATCTACAACCTCAGGGAACTGTACCAAAAGACAAACCTCCAAAATAATGGAGCTTCCCAACCAGCTGAACAGTGATCCTAAGAGTGAGGATCATCAAGCTATGTACCTCAACCTCGCGGATTTAACGCAGCTTCGGGCGAGGTCAAGACATAACAGTACCAAGTATGTGAAATCAAAGTGCGAAATGAAATCATATAGTCTAGAATAAAGTCGAGACATGTATGATGACCAAAATAACGATAATCGTGGCCTTACTAATAATGAGAGTAAACAAGAGTATACTTTACTGCATAAAAATAGGAAGCTCATGATCAAATTAGGGCCACCCGCCCGTAGTATCATTAAGCAATCCTACTCCTGGGATTATTTCACCCGCATAGGTCCTGTGGACCCGCAATGAGGTCATCCGCCTCGCATGAGACTATTTCACCCGCATAGGACTATTCACCCGCATAGGCCCGGTGGACCCGCAATGAGTTTAAACGCCGCACTCGCATCATGGGTAGAAAATACATGAAATAAGTAGTAACCTGGGGGTTTACCCCGCAAGAATAACATAACACTAGCACAACCGTCTATTGCGAACATCATAACATAAGCACCACCGGCTTATCATAAATATCATAAGCAAGTTAGGAAATTCCTTAACTTCTCATTAGACTTAATTAGCATGTACTCTCATTTTATTTAAACTTACGGCACTATCGGTGTTATACCCCGTAGTTTCAGAGTATGTATGTGAGGACGTACGTACAAATGTATAAGCCCTAATTAGGTTAAGGTTGAAGTTGAGAATTTCCAACGGAAAAGATTCCGAACCTTGTGAAGAAAATTTTATGTTTTTAATATTTTAACCAATTACAGATTTTTCCGAGAGATGAAATATTTTGGGCCAATAGGAGGGCGACATGTGTCACCCCTAGGTGGCACATGTTGGACGATTTTCTTGGGCAAGTGGCCAAGGCAAGTAGTCAAAGTCTTGCAAGATATTTGTGGGGCAAGTGGGAAGAGGGACCCACACAAACACATGTCCCCAATCTACACCTTACACATGCTTCAATCCTAGCCCTTGGTTGTCCTATATAAACCCCTCTAGTTGATGAAATCTTCCACACTTAGTATATTTCAAGACTTGAAAAATATCTCCCCTCTCCCTTACCTTGTTCTCGTCCAACCCCTATTTGCTTAACCAAACATTGTCCAATAAATCTTAAGTTTCTAAGTGTTCTTCCTAGATGTATTAGGAAGATTAGTGACCAAGAGTTAGACAAGATTTCACACCCTAGCCTCTAAAAACCCACCTTGGCCGAGACATGCCGTCTTTAAAACCTAAGTGTTCTTCACTTGTTTCAGTTGGTTCTTGTATAGAAGTTGGTTAGGAGCTTCTAAGGGTGACTTGTGGTAGTTTGGAACCTAAAGATTTGGAGCTAAAACTTGCTTAGGAGCGACTTTAAGTCTTGGATATTTTTTGGGCTATTTGAGGTAATGAACCTTAACCTCTTTGTGAAGTTGATTAATATGTATATTGGAAGTATATTATGGAGTATAAGATATGTGGAGTAAGTTGGAAAGATTTGGATCTTGTTAACTTGTTAAAAGAAGAATTGGCATGTTAGCCATTAAAATGGTAAAAATGTATCCATTACTTGCTAAGAAGTTAATAACAAAGTAACTATAACTTATATTAAGATTGGAATATAAGTTGGAAGACTAATGAAGTAATTGGATAAGTAAAATTGTAAAAGTTGGCCAAGGACCCCAACTTAAGGACTGTATTTACTTTGGACTGTATTTACTTTGGACTATATTTACTTTGGACCGTATTTACATTATTGTTGTTGTTAAGGGGAAGATTGTTAATCGCGTTCCGTTTGGGCGTGTGATACCCTTCTTTAATTATTGTTGTTGTTAAGGGGAAGATTGTTAATCGCGTTCCGTTTGGGCGTGTGATCCCCTTCTTTAAATTTCGGAATTATTGCACCTTAAAAATAGTATGTTAATTACGGTAAGCACGCCTTGAAAAAGATGGAAAAGTGAGTAGAACGGGGAAGTCGCCCAATTTTCCGTAGAATAAGAGATCTTACTTAGAAGAATCCTACGTAAAACTAGAAGTTGATAAGCGTATTTTGACTATTATAGGTTGACACTCTGCGCGCGACATATTCGACTCGGCAAGTGGATTTAGACGAGGAGGTATGTGATTCTTTCTATCCCTTTGAGCATGATATTTGTGAAATATATATAGTACGGTAGACGTACGTGTGTTAAACTAAATTTGGTTTCACTTTGATGTCTTTGGACTTGAGTTCTTTATAATAAGAATCTTGAATATTTCAAAAAGAGTTATGAATCATTTTTGGAAGAAAAGTAATATTTGGTTTTAAAAAGCTTAAGTGTTATACTAGCTTTATGGGAAGTTAGGTATAACGACTTAAGAAAGATAAAAGAAACGGTTTACTTATTTGTTTATAAAAGCCTTGTAAAGATTTATGAAGGTGTGGTAAGTTGGTTTGGTAAGTAAACATGTTATGATGCTACGTGTGTTAGTATCTTGTGACGTTTGTGTAAGGGGTTTTTTCTTGTTGTGCTTATGTTGTTTAACGATAAGCCCGTTGTGCTGGTATTATATCACTTACCCCCCCTGACTTGTTATGAGCCGCGGGTTAGCTACCCCCGATGCGAGGAATACCTCATGCGGGTCCATGGGACCTACGCGAGTCGCGGAGTTCGGGATGATCACCCGGGTGTGTTACGCCGATGCGAGGAATACCTCACGCGGTCCATGTGGCTACGCGATCGCGAGTCCGTTGATGCCGCGGGATTGCTACCCTATGCGCGGTGAGTACCTCACGCGGTCCGAGGACCTACGCGACTACTTAGTCCAGATTAGTCTCGCATAATGATACTATGGGCGATCGCCTTGCCGATCATTAGCGGCCTAGAAAAGACCAGGTTATGTTACATCCACTTTACTCTTGTTTACGCCGGCACTATGCGCGTTAACTTGGGTTGTTTCGCACGTATTTGTGAATTGGTTTTAAAATGTTATGATTTTATTTGATTTTTACGCTTCACATACTTGGTACTGTTAGATCGATCTCCTTCGGGGCTGCTCATGCCGCAGGTAGAGGTACTCCGGTTGTTGATCCCCGCTCCTAGGATCACCGTTCTGCTTTTGGGAAAGCCCCGTTTCTCCGGAGGCTTATCTTTTGGGTATGATTTCCCTGTCATTGTAGATTTATGTACATTCAGGGGTATGGCGGGGCCCTGTCCCGTCATAGTTGTTTACATTCTTAGAGGTCTGTAGTCCTGTTGTAAATTTGGGATGTAACTGTTCAGTTTTTATATATATATACAGAAAGGCGACCGTTTTGGTTAGCCTGTTTCTTACTCTTTATTGTCTCATGTATTTGTTATATTTCCGCTGGTTTTTCTCTGATGTATGATCACTAGGGTGCCCGGGGTAAGGCACCAGTCACGGGCCCGGGAACGGGTTGTGACAAAAGTGGTATCAGAGCAGTTAATCCTCGGAAAATGTCTACAGACCGTATCTGGTAGAGTCTTGATTATCGGTGTGTTGTGCACCACACCAATAATCAGGAGGCTACAAGATATTTAGGATTGGTTTCCATTCTTCTCACTCTGAGATCGTGCCTTAGAGCTGTGTTATAAGTTGGACTCCCTCTGACGTGTTTCTTTTTGTACCAGTTATGCCTCCACGCAAGGCAACCCGGGCCCAGAAGGGCAAGGCAGCCGAGGAAGCTGCTAGTAGGACACAGAGGGCCACGAGGCACGCACTCACCCTACTGCAGAGGTGCTACAGACGGCGAGTTCCACGACGCCACCACTTCAGAGAGTTTAGAGCGCAGCAGAGGCCATCGAGACCACAAGACTGCGCCTCCACCCCACACCGGAGCAGAGAGATGGGTTACGAGGAGATGACCCGATTACTAGCCAGATCGTGGGCGACACGAGGATAGGCCGGATGCAGCTAGCCGAGCACCGTGGTTCACCCCAGATCGGATAGTTTGAGGCTACGGAATTTTCTGAGTTGCAGCCTACCTGAGTTCTACGGGTCGAGGCCTGAGGATGATCCGCAGGAGTTCATCCGACGCCATTCCGATCATGAGAGTGATCAAGGCTTCAAGACCGAGTCGGTGGTCTTAGGTTCGCATCGGCCGCGTGATACCGCAATGATCGTTTGATTCGCGAGCTATTCCGGGAGAGCACGCGCTCCACCGTATGGGACGAGTTCTCTGAGGCATTCCTTGGTCATTTCTTGCCGCCACAGATGAGGAGAGCACGGGCCGACATATTTTTGATGTTGAGACAGAGAGGGCGCACAGTTCGGGAGTACAACATGGAGTTCGACTCGTTGGCTCGGTATGTCCCCACGTTAGTGGCAGATATGGAGGACAGAGTGCACCGCTACGTCACAGGGCTTGATGACTACTTGGCAGAGTCTTGCTCGGGTGTAGCTCTTCAGCCAGGCATGGACATTTCCCGCATGCAGGCTCATGCACTTGGGTGTGAGGAGCGTAGAGGCCGACGGGCCGATGATATCGCCAGCAGGAAGGCCAGACGGCAGGTCTTTGGTAGCTCTCGGGGCGGACGGTCTCAGCAGCAGACTAGATTTGCACCTCAGCCAGCTCAGAGCACTCCTACACCGTCTTCAAGGCAACCAGGGTATTCGGGGAAGGTCAGGGCCCCAGGGCTTTGGACTTCCAGGGCAGCAGGGATACTGACCGATCGAGACCACCCTCCTCTCAGTGTGGCCGATGCGGTAGATCCCATTTCGGGAGATGTGGTGATACCTCAGGAGCTTGTTACACTTGTGGCCACCAGGGTCATATTTCGAGCAACTGTCCGACCAGAGGCAGTGTAGATGGTAGGGCTCAGCCTACAGGGTCTTTTGCCGGGTCTTCATCTCCTACAGTTACTCGCCTCGGAGGGCAGGGTGCTCATGGGGCAGAGGTCGTGGCAGGGGTCCTAGTTCCAGCGGTCCTCAGAACCACATTTATGCCATGTCCAGCCGCCAGGACCAGGAGGCGTCACCGGATGTCGTCACAGGTACTTTATTAGTTTCTTGTTGTGACGTGTATGCCTTGATAGATCCGGGTTCTACCTTGTCCTATATATCTCCCCTTATTGCTAGTAGGATAGGGATAGAGCCTGAGTCCATAGACCCTTTTGAGGTAGCTACACTAGTGGGTAATTCGGTGGTAGCTGAGCGGGTATATAGGGCTTGCCCTGTCACGACCCGAACCCAGGCCCGTGACTGGTGCCTAACCCCGGGCACCCTAGTGATACAACATCAGAGAAAAACCAGCGGAAATAAAATCTTAAACATACAATTAGATATGGATCAAAATAAAAGAAAATAGGCCAACCAAAACGGTTGCCTTTCAGCATATATATATATATCGACCTTTGAACAGTTACAATCCTTACAACCCTGCCCACAACAAGGCATGCACTCTAAGATTTTTACAACAACTATGGGACAGTGGCCCCGCCATACCCCGAATGTACAAGAATGCACTCAGGTAACATACCAAAATATAAGCCTCGAAGGAACGAGCTTCCAATACGCTGAAATGTGATCCTATAAGCGGGATCGACACCGATGTACCTCTACCGCGCATTTAACGCACTTCAAGGAGGTCAAGACAACATGTACCAAGTATGCGAATCAAAATATCAGAAATGAAATCATAATAGTCTATATAAAGCAGAGACATGTATGATAACCAAACTACGATACACATATAATGATTATATCAAGTCAGGGACTCACGCCCTCCAAGTCATTACTCAAATATAATTATGGGTCTCACGCCCACAACATAAATCATGCCCGTGGAATACCTTCCTCACTGCCGGCAGTTTATGATATGATAACCCCAAGAAGTACACCTGAACACCAAGTCCTACCTGATGCCAAAGCCGTACTAACAATACTATACAACCAAACCACGAAGCTGACACGGGGCAAGTACGAAAGCCGACTACCAGATACCAAGGTCGGTCACGTAGCTGACCGGGGCAAGTACGAGGGCTAACTACCAGGTACCAAGGCCGTATCACGAGACTTCGTCACTACACTGAACGGGGCAAGTGCGAGGGCTAACTACCAGGTACCAAGGCCGAATCAGCCACGAGACGGGGCAAGTACGAAAGCCGACCACCAGATACCAAGGCCGAACAATAAAACCTCATGGAGAGCTAGTCCATGGAATAACACTATCAACAGGAGCGTACCCGTGGAATTCTCCGTCACTGCCGGCACGTCCAAGTAAGTTCTCAACAAGTCAACCGGCCCTCCATCGAGAGACGCGGTAGTATAGAAACACAATTCTTGCACAACAAAGGCTATCACAATAAGCATAGGCAAGTTTCACAACAACAAGCATAGGAAAGTTATACACAACTCAAGGTACTTTCGTTTTATGTCAAAGTCCGGGTTTTAACCCTAAGGTACTACGTACGTTAAATTCCTTTTAGAGATCCATTTCTTTTACAAAGGTCACCCGATACCCGTAGTGTAAAAATAGAGTGACTAACATTGTTAAGTAAGCCAAAACACTTCCCTTTGAAAATCAAGTAACAATATTATTTTCCAAACGTTCAAGTTTGCCTAATTTCAAATGTTCAAGTTTCTCATTTTCGAAAAGGTTTCGTAGTTCATAGTTTTAATCCTTTAAAACAATTTGAGAAAACATATGCCTTATGAGTGAGTAGGTTATTCTTGTTCATAACAATCTTATTAAAGCAGCCATGATCTAGGAAATGTAATATCATTTTGTCTCATCTTAGCTTCTATGCAGATGGAGGTTTCTACTGGTTTTAATAAGACTTTATTAGTCAATACATTTCCCTTTATTAGCGCTGCTGTGGTTTGTTCGATACTTATTCTGATTTCTGAGATCAGTAAAACATTATTCCTTTTGACAACCAAGTATTCATTACTCACGAATGAGGTTTCACACAAACATTCATATTAATTCATTTAAGTCAAGCCTCTTATCTTTTAAGATCAAGTCTTCTAAAATAAACCATTCTTTTTATATCTCTTAAGACGTTATACCTAACTTCCCATAAAGCTAGTATAACTCTTATGTTTTCAAAATCAAGTATTATTCTTCTTTCAAAAAGGTTTCTTAATTTTTTGAAATACTTCAAGATTCTTATTATTCAGGCTTAAGTCAAAAGACATTGCCGTAAAACTATATTCAGTTAACACACGTATGTCTACCGCACTATATATATATTCTTGTACAATACTTCCAGATTCTTATTATTCAGGCTTAAGTCAAAAGACATTGCCACACGTACGTCTACCGTACTATATATATATTCTTGTAAAATACTTCCAGATTCTTATTATTCAGGCTTAAGTCAAAAGACATTGCCACACGTACGTCTACCGTACTATATATATTCCTTTAAAATATCATGCTCAAGAGTATAGGAAGAATCACATACCTCGCGACGATTATCGACTATTAGCAAAACGCTCCACGGCTAAAACCCGGCTAGCCTTGTCCACCTTCCAAGTAGTACATGCTACTCGCAGAACATTCAACCAAGAAAGGTTATAAGTCTACTGTAAATACGGTCCTATGTAAGTACAGTTTAATCTTCTACTTATATCTTCTGATGTGATTTCAGTTCAAGTCTTTTCTGTAATATCCTTCTATTACAGTTCAACTCTCTTCTATGAATCTTATATTCATTTCTATACAACTACAGTATGTAATTTCCAATTACAATAGAAGGATAGGATTATTTACCCTTAAGCCCAAAATTATCCAAGTATATATGTCGATCCCGAGCGACGTTTAGCTCCTACTCGGGCGCCCAACCCGCTCCAAACAACCCTTAGAAGTTCTACGCAACTTCTTCTTAATACTTCAACTGGCTATGAAGATTTTCCTTAGGGTTTCGTTTTTGTGACTGAGGGGAAGTATAATAGTATTTCTGGGCTTTTCGTATAGAGGTAACCTTGGGAATACTACAAGGTATATGGGCTAGAGTATTTTGGCATTATAACAATACTTGGAGAGTATTTCTACCAAGGGGGGGGGGGTGTATTTATACGAAACAACTAGGCAATGGGGTACTTTAGGCCACACCACTAGGAGGGGGGGGAGTACCCTCTCGGCCAAGGCTTCTCAAGGGGGGGAGGGGGAAGGCTCTTGGACGAGAACCACAAGAAGGGGGGGGGGATTTCAAGACTTAGAAAATATTTGTGGATGAAGAAAGTCTTCAACTTAGGGGAGTATTTATAGGCCAACCAATGGCCAAGATGAAGCCAAGTGCCATGCAAGTGTAGGGTGAGGATTTACCCAAGTGTAACCTTATCCATCTACCCACAAAATATCCTACCTAACCTTGACCAAGGTTAGGCAACAAAAACGTGCCAAAGAAAGCCCTCATTGTTGTCCATCGAGGGTGACAAGTGTCACCCTCCCGCTGGTACAAAATATTTCATCTCTCGGAAAAATCCGCAAAATAATAAATGACATAGCCAGAATTTTCCTTCGCAAGTTTAGAAAACGCTTTCGGAAAACGATTCTTTTCGCTAGTTGTGTAAAAATTTCGCCACTTTGCCTACTTAAGGCTTAAACTTTTGTACGTACGTCCTCACGTACATACTCCGGAAATACGGGGTATAACATTCTCCCCTCCTTAGAAACATTCGTCCCGAATGTTCCTTCTCAAGACGGATAACGATAAAGTTCCTCTAATAAGTTGCCAACGCTACACCTGGCCACGAAATAACACACGTTCCCTTCCTTCCTTACTCGTCGTGCCCTTCTCGAACACTTGAACTCTTCTAGTATACGTACCACACTTCAGTTATCGCTTCAGTTCCCAAAACTTTGGAGTCACCACCTCCAAACTTGGTCATCTTACTAGCCTTAATCCCCCTTAAGGCCATTCCCGACCTTCACGATCCGCTTCTGGTCGAACATATCCATGAACTCATACGATGGTCATCTAAACTTGGGCCTAGCACCCTCATGACCCTACCACCTGGCGGGACCACCTCGAACTGACCCAACCCCAAACCGGGCTACGGGTTGACCCACAACATGGCCCCAACCCGACCCACTTAACGCATCAAGCTCTTGTTTCCCGATCCGGAACAATCTTACCTATACAGGTCATGAAAGCTACCACTTCCATTTTACACAACTCACAGAATTATCCCACAATACATTTATACGCAAACCAAGTATTTCGACAAAGACTAACCGTAAAATCTTTTATTCAAGCCGGCCTTATATCTAAGGTCTCAACGTGTAATATTCTAAGGTTCATACCTTCCCTGACCCCACACTTATTCTTTCAACTATCCATGTCTCTAAACCACAATACACACAAAGCTATCTGTACATAGCACTCAACATACAATCATTGTATCACGCATGCAAAACTCTAGAGGTTAAGGATATACGAAAAGATAGGCGGTTCAAAGGCCCGCTAAAATCGGGAACTTCCACCGCGACCTGCCGTGGCTCACGGTGTATGAACATCCTGCCTAGCTATGGAAGGTGAAGAACCCGCAACTGATCTCGTAGTCTGTGCTATCCTACCAGTGCTACCCCTGGTCGGACAGTCTCTCGCCATATGGCCCTGTTGGCCGCAAGAATAACAATCCCCAAGTTAGTACGACACTCTCCCTTATGAAGTTTTCCACAACGGCCACACTGAGACAAGGGCGACCTCATCCGGCGAGCACTTACTCCTCGAAAATCTGAAACACGGGAGCCACGACCGCCTCCCGAATATCCCGGCGTCCCGGCTGTGGAGGACCACTCAGATCGGGCGAGGTACATAACTAGTCACGCCGAGGCGGTCCGCCTCGAAAGTTATCAAAGGACCCCGCTGCTCGCCCTCTTCGCTGATTCGTCATTTCGCCGACCTCTCCGCTCCTCACATCCAAGTGCATAAGCTCGCACGCGGGCAATGTCCATGCCCTACCAAGAGCTACACCCGAACAAGCCTCTGCCAAGTAGTCATCGAGCCCGGTGACGTAGCGGTGCACTCTGTCCTCCATACTGGCTACTAACGCGGGGACATACCGAGCCAATGAGTCGAACTCCACATTGTACTCCCAAATCATACGCCCGCTCTGCCTCAACACCAAAAATATGTCGGCCCGAGCCCTCCTCATCTGTGGAGGCAAGAAATGTGCAAGAAATTCCCCTGAGAACTCGTCCCATATAGCTGGAAGTGCATTCTCTCCCCGGGACAACTCCCATGAATCAAACCAGTCGACTGCGGTATCACGCAGCCGATGCGAACCTAGGACCACTGACTCGGTCTCCGATGCCTTGATCACTCTCATGATCCGTTGTAACTGTCGGATGAACTCCTGCGGATCATCCTCGTGCCTCGCCCATAAAACTCGCGGGCTACAACTCGTAAAATCCCGTAGCCTCAAACTATCTCGATCTAGTGGTGAAACATCGGTGCTACTAGAATGCAAGGCCGATCCTATCCTCAAGTCCGCCACAACCCCACCAATAATCGGGCCAACTCTTGTAACCCATCTCTCTCTCGCCTCCGCATCGGGATCGAGGCTTAGGTAATCGTGGTTTCTGTAGACCGCCACGCTTCTACTCACGCCTCCTCGCCGCTTGCCTTCGGGCGGGTTACCTTACGCGGAGGCATAACTGGTAAAGGAAAGGAATACGTCAGAGGGGTCCAACTTATCACACAGCTCTAAGGCACGATCTCAGAATGAGCACAACACACCGATAATCAAGACTCTACTAGACACGGTCTGTAGACACTTTCCGAGGATTAACTGCTCTGATACCACTTTTGTCACGACCAACCTGCCCGTGGATCGTGCCTTACCGGGCACCCTAGTGATACAACATCGAGAAAAACCAGGAAATAAAAACTTAAACATACAATTAGATATGGATCAAAATAAAGAAAATAGGCCAACCAAAACGGTTGTTTTCAAAGATATATATATATATATATATCGACCTTTGAACACATAATCCTTACAACCCTCGCCTACAACAAAGGCTGCACTTAAGATTTTTACAACAACTATGGACGGGTCCCGCCATACCCCGAATGTACAAGAACGCACTGTGGTAACATACCAAAAGATAAGCCTCCAAGGAACGGAGCTTCCCAATACGCTGAAATGTGATCCTATAAGGGATCGACACCGATGACTTACCGCAGATGAACGCAGCTCGAAGGAGGTCAAGATAACAGTACCAAGTATGCGAAATCAAAAATATCAGAAATGAAATCATAATAGTCTATATAAAGCAGGATACATGTATGATAACCAAACTACAGTACACACAAATAACAGTTATATCAAGTCAGGGACTCACGCCCTCCAAGTCATTACTCAAATATAATTATGGGTCTCACGCCCACAACATCAATCATGCCCGTGGAATACCTTCCGCCGTCAGTCTATGATATGATAACCCCAAGAAGTACACCTGAACACCAAGTCCTACCTGATGCCAAAGCCGTACTAACAATACTATACAACCAAACCACAAAGCTGACACGGGGCAAGTACGAAAGACGACTACCAGATACCAAGGCCGTCGGCCACGAGTCGACCGGGCAAGTACGAGGGCTAACTACTGTGTACCAAGGTCAGATCACGAGACTTCGCCACTACACGAACGGGCAAGTGCGAGGGCTAACTACTGTACCAAGGCCGAATCAGCCACGAGACGGCAAGTACGAAAGCCACCACCGGATACCAAGGCCGAACAAGAAAACCTCGTGGAGAGCTAGTCCATGGAATAACACTATCAACGTGAGCGCACTGCGGAATTCTCCACATCGCCGCAAGACGCCCAAGTAAGTTCTCAACAAGTCAACCTACCTCCATCGAGAGACGCGGTAGTATAGAAACATAATTCTTGCACAACAAAGGCTATCACAATAAGCATAGGCAAGTTTCACAACAACAAGCATAGGCAAGTTATACACAACTCAAGGTACTTTCATTTTATGTCAAAGTCCGGGTTTTAACCCTAAGGTACTACGTACGTTAAATTCCTTTTAGAGATCCATTTCTTTTACAAAGGTCACCCGATACCCGTAGTGTAAAAATAGAGTGACTAACATTGTTAAGTAAGCCAAAACACTTCCCTTTGAAAATCAAGTAACAACATTATTTTCCAAACGTTCAAGTTTTCCTAATTTCAAATGTTCAAGTTTCTCATTTTCGAAATGGTTTCGTAGTTCATAGTTTTAATCCTTTAAAACAATTTGAGAAAACATATGCCTTATGAGTGAGTAGGTTATTCTTGTTCATAACAATCTTATTAAAGCAGCCATGATCTAGGAAATGTAATATCATTTTGTCTCATCTTAGCTTCTATGCAGATGGAGGTTTCTACTGGTTTTAATAATACTTTATTAGTCAATACATTTCCCTTTATTAGCGCTGCTGTGGTTTGTTCGATACTTATTCTGATTTTTGAGATCAGTAAAACATTATTCCTTTTGACAACCAAGTACTCATTACTCACGAATGAGGTTTCACACAAACATTCATATTAATTCATTTAAGTCAAGCCTCTTATCTTTTAAGATCAAGTCTTCTAAAATAAACCATTTTTTTTATCTCTCTTAAGACGTTATACCTAACTTCCCATAAAGCTAGTATAACTCTTATGTTTTCAAAATCAAGTATTATTCTTCTTTAAAAAAGGTTTCTTAATTTTTTGAAATACTTCAAGATTATTATTATTCAGGCTTAAGTCAAAAGACATTGCCGTAAAACTATATTCAGTTAACACGCGTACGTCTACCGCACTATATATATATTCTTGTAAAATACTTCCAGATTCTTATTATTCAGGCTTAAGTCAAAAGACATTGTCACACGTACGTCTACCGTACTATATATATATTCTTGTAAAATACTTCCAGATTCTTATTATTCAGGCTTAAGTCAAAAGACATTGCCACTCGTATGACTACCGTACTATATATATTCCTTTAAAATATCATGCTCAAGAGTATAGGAAGAATCACATACCTCGCGACGATTATCGACTATTAGCAAAACGCTCCACGGCTAAAACCCGGCTAGCCTTGTTCACCTTCCAAGTAGTACATGCTACTCGCAGAACATTCAACCAAGAAAGGTTATAAGTCTATCAGAATACCCCCATGTAAGTACGCTTTAATCTTCTACTTATATCTTACGATGTGATTTCATTCAAGTCTTTTCAGTAATATCCTTCTATTACGCTCAACTCTCTTCTATGAATCTTATATTCATTTCTATACAACTACAGATGTAATTTCCAATTACAATCAAGGATAGGATTATTTACCCGGTAAGCCCAAAATTATCCAAGTATATATGTCGATCCCGAGCGACGCTTAGCTCCTACTCGGGCGCCCAACCCGCTCCAACAACCCTTAGAAGTTCTACGCAACTTCTTCTTAATACTTCAACCTGGCTATGAAGATTTTCCTTAGGGTTTCATTTTTTGGACCGAGGGAAGTATAATAGTATTTCGGCTTTTCATATAGAGGTAACCTTGGGAATACTACAAGGTATATGGGCTAGAGTATTTTGGCATTATAACAATACTTGGAGAGTATTTCTACCAAGAGGGGGGGTTTATTTATACGAAATCAACTAGGCAAGGGGTACTTTCGCCACACCACTAGAGTGGGAGTACCCTCTCGCCAAGGCTTCTCAAGGGGAGGAAGGCTCTTGGATGAGAACCATGCAAGAGGGGATTTCAAGACTTAGAAAATATTTGTTGATTAATTAAGTCTTCAACTTAGGGGAGTATTTATAGGCCAACAAATGGCCAACCAATGGGCAAGATGAAGCCAAGTGCCATGCAATTGTAGGTGAGGATTTACCCAAGTGTAACCTTATCCATCTACCCACAAAATATCCTACCTAACCTCGACCAAGGTTAGGCAACAAAACGTACAAAGAAAGCCCTCATTGCCGTCATTGAGGGTGACAAGTGTCACCATCCCGTTGGTCCAAAATATTTCATCTCTGGAAAAATCCGAAAAATAATAAATGACATAGCCGGAATTTTCCTTCGCAAGTTTAGAAAACGCTTTCTGAAACGATTCTTTTCGCTAGTTGTGTACAAATTTCGCCACTTTGCCTACTTAAGGCTTAAACTTTTGTACGTACGTCCTCACGTACATACTCCGGAAATATGGGGTATAACATGCCCGGTGACTATATGCAGTCGTCAGACCCTAGCCGACTTGATAAAGTTGGATATGACCGATTTTGATGTGATCATGGGTATGGATTGGTTAGCTTCTTGCTACGCCAATGTAGACTGTAGGGAGAGAGTGGCAGCCCAGCTCGGGAGCCGCTTATTGAGTGGGAGGAACACCTGTCGCCGGCGGGTAGGTTTATTTCTTACCTCAAGGCCAGGAAGATGGTGCAGAAGGGGTATATCTACCATCTCATTCGGGTATTTGATATCGAGGTCGAGATACGGACCTTGATCGGCCCAGAGTCGAGAGTTCCCAGATGTGTTTCCAGACGACCTCCCGGGTATCCCTCCTGAGAGGGAGATAGAGTTTTTCATTGATATTCTGCCTGATACTCGACCTATATCCATTCCGCCATACAGAATGGCACCGGCCGAGTTGAGAGAGTCAAGGACCACCGAGAGATTTGCTGGAGAAGGGCTTCATCAGGCCTAGTGTTTCTCCCTGGGGAGCGCCGGTATTGTTCGTGAAGAAGAAGGATGGGACGCTGCGTATGTGTGTTGATTATAGGCAGCTGAACAAGGTGACTATTAAGAACAAATACCCCCTCCCCAGGATTGATGATCTGTTCGATCAGTTGCAGGGTGCGACGTGTTTCTCCAAGATAGACCTGCGATCTGGTTACCATCAGGTGCGAGTTAGGGAGACGGATGTCCCAAGGACTGCATTCCGGACCCGGTACGGGCACTATGAGTTCAGGGTCATGTCTTTCGGCTTGACCAATGCTCCGGCAGTATTTATGGATTTGAATATTTGATAAACCGAGTGTTCAAGCCATTTTTGGATACGTTTGTGATAGTATTCATTGATGACATCTTGGTTTATTCTCGCTCAGAGCAGGAGCATGCAGAGCATTTGAGGGCAGTACTGAGAGTTCTCCAGGACCAGCGGTTGTATGCCAAGTTTTCTGTTACACCCCGTAACTCCAGGACATGTTTAAGAGAATGTACGTAAGGAACTCAAGACTTGAAATTGGTACGAAAGGAAGAATTGTTTTTCCGACGGAAATTCTTCCGAACGTCGGAAAGGAGAAATGTTCGTTGAGGAGAATTGGATTCTCAAAATGCATTAATTGAAGAGTATGGAACTTATTATCATTATGGAAATTTATTTTTACGGATTTGGTCACGTGGGGCCCACCCGAGGAATTTTACGTTTTGTGGGGCCCACGAGGGTAACGGAATTTTATGGACGGATGGGAGGGCGACACGTGGCACCCCCACATTGGTATTGGACAAATTGGAGCAAGGGTAAGATTGTCATTTGACCAATGTGTAGATGACAAAGTCTTGCTAATTAAGAGCTTGACATTGTTGACCAAGTCAAGAGCCACTTGGCTTGATCTCCTTCATCCAAAACCTAACAAGTGTTATTATCTTGACCCTTCATTGTGTTTTATATACAAACTAGTGCAAGACCAAGTCATCAAACACTTAGAATTATTTCAACATTTCTTGTTCTCATAGTGAAGCTCACGGGTTCACTAATTTTCCCACACAAAAATTTTAGTTTGTGATCCATTATTCACAAGACTTAAACCCAAGGTCCCTAAGGGTATTGTAAGGATATCTCAATAGAAAGATTTCGGAAAAACGGCGTTTTCACGTTAGTCGCAAGGCGAAACCCTAAGGTGTTCTTCAACTTTGAAGTTGGAAATAGAAGAGGAGTTTTTCATAAGCTTCTAAGGGTTGCAAATAGCGGATTGGAACGTCAAGAAAAGGAGTTGGAGTTGCAAAGGATCAACTTAGGGTTTTGGATCATTTTGAGCTTAAGAAGGTAATAATCTCCGTCTTGCTATTATAATTCAAGATTTCATGTTGTAGTAGTTAGAAATGATCATGTGGATTATATTATGAAGAATGGTATGTGTTATGGAATATTTGGATGGAATCCGAAAGTTGCATGATTTAGCCTTTAAGATTGTAATTCAATTTAGGTACTAGTTTAGTCGTCGCATGTTATCTAAAGAGTTGATTAAGGTGGTTATAATTGTTAAGTTGTTTATTACTATATAACATGCTTGACCTAAGAACTTGGATTGAAAAGGAATTGAAAGGTTGATAAGTTGTTGCACTTTTTGGCCGAATTGACATTTGTATTATGGACTAGTTTAATGTCATTTGTGGGGCAGAATTTTACACGTCCTGTTAAGGCGTGTAATCCCCTTTGGTTAGCTGAATTGTTGGGCCTTAAATGTGGCGTGTTTGGTTATTGAATCCGGCCTTGAAAAAGGTGGCAAAGTATGTAGAAACAAAGGAAGTGCTGCCCAATTTTCCGTAGAATTTAGTGACCTTGTACTTAGAATATTCTACGTTTGAAGCTAGAGGTTTAATGGATGTATTATGACCATTATAGGTTGAAGTACTAAGTATAGCGTATTCTACTTGAAGGATGGAATAGCTATCAAGGTTAAAGTACTTTGGAGCATTTTGCTATTTGTCGATAATCGTCGCGAGGTATGTGAACCTCTTCCTTCTTTTGACATGATTTTATGTATGGAATGTACATGTGGTATTATTTCATGATTCCTTCTACTCTTAGAAGTTAAGAAATATGTATGTTGATTTACTCTACGTAAGGGTTACGTCTAAGTTATCCTAAGTTCTTACCAAGTCTTATGGGGGATGTTGGTAAGAGTCGTTAGGAGGTATTTGGAGCCAAGTTGATTTGGCTAAGTTACGGCACAAATGAGAATAAGTATCGAACAAGCCACTGCAGCGTTAATAAAGGAAAATGTAATGACAATCAATTATGTTAAAATGAGTAGAATTCTCCATCTGCATAGAAACTAAGATAAGACAAAATTGTATTACATTTTCTTGATCATGGCTACTTGAATAAGATCGTTATAAATAAGTATAACTTATTCACCACACACCAATGTATATATTACTTAACTTATAAGAATTTACGTATGAAGTTTTAAGACTATGAATCTCAAATTCTTAAAAGTTAAGGGACTTTATTTTTCAAGTTATGGGACTTGATTCTTAAAGGAAGAAATGAATTGATTTACAAGTATGAAATACTTGATTTGGAAAGACTTGATTTCTAAAGTTAAGAAACTTGTTTTCTTAAAAGTTAAGAGACTTGAAGTATTTTGAAAGCTATGTGATTTGTTTTGAAAGTATAAGTCACTTGGTTATAAAAGGAATGAATTTGTCTAAAACATAAAGAGTTATAACAGCTTTATGGGAAGTTGGTTATAACAACTTTATGGAAGATTAAAAGAATGGTTTTCTTCAGTAATGTAAGCAAAGAAATGACTTGAAATAAAGAAGGGCAAATTGTTTTAAAGGTACCAATTGCTTAAGGTTTTAAAGAAAGAAGTCACGTGATTTAGAAGCCTATAATTGTATCTCTAAAAAGGTATTGTAACTTGTCTTGAAAAGTAAGTATGACTTGATACTACGGTTATTAGTATCTTGGAAGTTTTATTTGGAAAAAAGTCATTTTAAAGGAGTAGATGTGCGTAGTACTTTGGGTTAAATTCCCGGATTTTTATGTGTGAAACGAAAGTGCCATGAGTTTATAAAAATGGAGTTATAAAGGTTTAATGAACTTGCCTATGTTTGCTTGTGATAGCTTTGAGTGCAAGTATTATATGTTTACGTTGTCGTGACTCTCAGTTGGAGGGCCGGCTGTCTTGTTGTAAGTTTGCTTGACGCATCGGCGGTGATGTGGGATTCCACGGGTATGCTTCAATTATGATTGATCCTTGGACATGCTTATACGATGTGGGATTCCGGGGCATGTGATCAGGAGGCGGGTTAGATTCCCGGATTTGTTTTATTACCCATGGCCATGCTTATACGATGAGGGATTCCGGCGCATGCGACCATGCTATGTACGATTATTACTCCATGGGCTAGCTCCCCATGAAGACATGTACCCACGATGAGGGATTCCGGGGGCATGTTATATTATTACTCCATGGGCTAGCTCCCCATGAAGACCTGCACCTACAATGAGGGATGCCGAGGGCACGTTATGGCCATGCTTATACGATGAGGGATTCCGGGGCATGCGGCCGCGTTATATATATATATATATATATATATATATATATATATATATATATATATGTGTGTGTGTTGTATATGTTACACCTACAGTTGTCGGCAGTGATGTGGGATTCCACGGGCAGGAGATATATATATGTATTGTGTATGTGTACGCCGACAGTGAGGTGGGATGCCACGGGCGCGTCACATGGTTATATTTTACACTTATACCGCCGCGTGATGGGGGATTCCACGGGCACGCTTTGATATTTGTGTGACTTGATCGCGTCCCATATTGGGCCGGGTAGTATATGCGTCCCTCCATAAAGGGCCGAATTATGTTATGAAAGATAAGTAAGTTATATGGTAATGAACTTAATGACTCTCCTAAGTATGTACGTAAGATATGGCTATAACTCTTAATGGAATGGAAAAGATAATGATGTGCAATTAAGTTCATAAGTGGTAATGACACGGCAGGATCTGGTATGTACTTTTTATACTTGCCCCTGTCATTCTTTTGTACTGTTATGATCTGTTTATCAGATTTTTATTTGCTCCATATTTGGTACTGTTATCCGATTTCTTCGGGGCCGTATTCATGTCCGCGGTTTAGGTATTACGATTGTGGATCCTCGAGCTTAGGATCCTGGTTCAGCATTTTGAGATGGCTCCAATGTTCCGAGTTGTCATGGCTATGTATATTCAGTGCACGGGGCCTTGTCCTGGCCATAGTATGTGTTCAAATCTTAGAGGTCTGTATTCACATGTGGGCTGGATTGGTTAGAGTTGTAATTACATTTTTGGATAGTGTAAGCCCTTTTTGGGTGATTTATATTATGGCAGCCTGATCGGCTTTGCCTTGGTTTAAAAAAAAAAATGTGTGTTACTTATTTTCCGCAGTTGTTTTGGTGTTGTATGTTTGGAAGGGTGCCTAGGTAGGGCACCAGTAGCGGCCCGGGGTCGGGTCGTGACAAAAGTGGTATCAGAGCAGTTAGTCCTCGGAAAGTGTCTACGCACGCGTTCAGTAGAGTCTTGATTATCGGTGTGTTGGCACCACATCTATAATCGTGAGGTCGCAGGACATTTAGGATTGGTTTCCATTCTTCTCACTCGAGATCGCGCGATAGACATGTTGTTAGTGGTCGCTCTCCTTAACGAGTTACGTTGATTGCAGCTCTACGAAAGGCGATGACCCGTAGCGACCATGTGGATTGCGTATCCGGTTGGTAATGATTATAGTATAGTTGGTATTGTGACATACATCTATACGGAGTTATGTATGGTCGACGTGTTGCCTAGAACGATTTTAGATTACCAGGAGTTGGTAAAGACTAACTAGCTACCGGGAGGGTATGGAACAGTTAATGAATTCTCGCCAAGGTCTTATGTTTTATTTTGAGATAATTGGGAAAGGATGAGCTGTCTGATAGGGTAGTGAACCCTTAAGAAGCCATGTTAAGGAACTTAATGGAATACCATGTTAATATATTAAGCTACGTGGTAGGCTTAAGAGAATTGTACGGATGAGGTCCGTATAGAGTAAGTAATGGTTGTTGTGATCAAGACGACACGATTATGGTATTATGAGAAGTTTTTGTACCCGTTTACTGGGGGACTGGTAAGGTAGGCTTGGAGCATGGAATTGCGAGCCTAAGAATATTGATAATTGCCGAGACCTTAGATATGTAAGGCTTTCTCTGGCAATAAGATTTTAAGTCAGACCAAGGATAAGAGTTAAGTGCGACGGTGGGGCGGGGTGAGGACCTATTGCGGGTCGCCCCATAGCCTGAAATGGAGTGGGATCAGTTGGTAGTAGTTCCGCTACGTGACAGGGTCACGAGGGTGCAAGACCCAAGTCTAGTTAATTGTTTTACGGGTTCGTGGACACGTTCCACCGAAACCAGGTCGTGAAAGCCGGAAATGGCCTTATATTGTTTTATAGAGTGACTCAAAAGATTAGAGGCCAGAATCGGTACGGAAGTTATGTATGTATGCTAGTTTGAGTATGGACTAGTTGGCTTCGTGAGTGCCAAGGTTGACATCTTAGTATAAGTATTGTTATGTGGCCATGGGTGACATATGTAGTATGAAGGGTGCAGTAAAAGGAGACTATGTCGCTATCTAATTAGATTGGACTCCGAAAGAACATTCGGGGACGAATGTTTCTAAGGGAGGAAGAATGTTACACCCCGTAACTCCCGGACATGTTTAAGAGAATGTACGTAAGGAACTCAAGACTTGAAATTGGTACGAAAGGAAGAATTATTTTTCCGACGGAAAATCTTCCGAACGTCGGAAAGGAGAAATGTTCGTTGAGGAGAATTGGATTCTCAAAATGCATTAATTGAAGAGTATGGAACTTATTATCATTATGGAAATTTATTTTTACGGATTTGGTCACGTGGGGCCCACCCGAGAAATTTTACGTTTTGTGGGGCCCACGAGGGTTACGGAATTTTATGGACGAATGGATGGCGACACGTGGCACCCCCACATTGGTCTTGGACGAATTGGAGCAAGGGTAAGATGGTCATTTGACCAATGTGTAGATGACAAAGTCTTGCTAATTAAGAGCTTGACATTGTTGACCAAGTCAAGAGCCACTTGGCTTGATCTCCTTCATCCAAAACCTAACAAGTGTTATTATCTTGACCCTTCATTGTGTTTTATATACACACTAGTGCAAGACCAAGTCTTCAAACACTTAGAATTATTTCAACATTTCTTGTTCTCATAGTGAAGCTCACGGGTTCACTAATTTTCCCACACAAAATTTTAGTTTGTGATCCATTATTCACAAGACTTAAACCCAAGGTCCCTAAGGGTATTGTAAGGATATCTCAATAGAAAGATTTCAGAAAAACGGCGTTTTCACGTTAGTCGCAAGGCGAAACCCTAAGGTTTTCTTCAACTTTGAAGTTGGAAATAGAAGAGGAGTTTTTCACAAGCTTCTAAGGGTTGCAAATAGCAGATTGGAATGTCAAGAAAAGGAGTTGGAGTTGCTAAGGATCAACTTAGGGTTTTGGATCATTTTGAGCTTAAGAAGGTAATAATCTCCGTCTTGCTACTATAATTCAAGATTTCATGTTGTAGTAGTTAGAAATGATCATGTGGATTATATTATGAAGAATGGTATGTGTTATGGAATATTTGGATGGAATCCGAAAGTTGCATGATTTAGCCTTTAAGATTGTAATTCAATTTAGTTACTAGTTTAGTCGTCGCATGTTATCTGAAGAGTTTATTAAGGTGGTTATAATTGTTAAGTTGTTTATTACTATATAACATGCTTGACCTAAGAACTTGGATTGAAAAGGAATTGGAAAGGTTGATAAGTTGTTGCACTTTTTGGCCGAATTGACATTTGTATTATGGACTAGTTTAATATCATTTGTGGGGCAGAATTTTACACGTCCTGTTAAGGCGTGTAATCCCCTTTGGTTAGATGAATTGTTGGGCCTTAAATGTGGCGTGTTTGGTTATTGAATCCGGCCTTGAAAAAGGTGGCAAAGTATGTAGAAACAAAGGAAGTGCTGCCCGATTTTCCGTAGAATTTAGTGACCTTGTACTTAGAATATTCTACGTTTGAAGCTAGAGGTTTAATGGATGTATTATGACCATTATAGGTTGAAGTACTAAGTATAGCGTATTCTACTTGAAGGATGGAATAGCTATCAAGGCTAAAGTACTTTGGAGCATTTTGCTATTTGTCGATAATCGTCGCGAGGTATGTGAACCTCTTCCTTCTTTTGACATGATTTTATGTATGGAATGTACATGTGGTATTATTTCATGATTCCTTCTACTCTTAGAAGTTAAGAAATATGTATGTTGATTTACTCTACGTAAGGGTTACGTCTAAGTTATCCTAAGTTCTTACCAAGTCTTATGGGGGATGTTGGTAAGAGTCGTTAGGAGGTATTTGGAGCCAAGTTGACTTGGCTAAGTTACGGCACAAATGAGAATAAGTATCGAACAAGCCACTGCAGCGTTAATAAAGGAAAATGTAATGACAATCAATTATGTTAAAATGAGTAGAATTCTCCATCTGCATAGAAACTAAGATAAGACAAAATTGTATTACATTTTCTAGATCATGGCTACTTGAATAAGATCGTTATAAATAAGTATAACTTATTCACAACGCACCAATGTATATGTTACTTAACTTATAAGATTTTACGTATGAAGTTTTAAGACTATGGATCTCAAATTCTTAAAAGTTAAGGGACTTTATTTTTCAAGTTATGGGACTTGATTCTTAAAGGAAGAAATGAATTGATTTACAAGTATGGAATACTTGATTTGGAAAGACTTGATTTCTAAAGTTAAGAAACTTGTTTTCTTAAAAGTTAAGAGACTTGAAGTATTTTGAAAGCTATGTGATTTGTTTTGAAAGTATAAGTCGCTTGGTTATAAAAGGAATGAATTTGTCTAAAACATAAAGAGTTATAACAACTTTATGGGAAGTTGGTTATAACAACTTTATGGAAGATTAAAAGAATGGTTTTCTTCAGTAATGTAAGCAAAGAAATGACTTGAAATAAAGAAGGGCAAATTGTTTTAAAGGTACCAATTGCTTAAGGTTTTAAAGAAAGAAGTCACGTGATTTAGAAGCCTATAATTGTATCTCTAAAAAGGTATTGTGACTTGTCTTGAAATGTAAGTATGACTTGATACTACGGTTATTAGTATCTTGGAAGTTTTATTTGGAAAAGAGTCATTTTAAAGGAGTAGAGGTGCGTAGTACTTTGGGTTAAATTCCCGGATTTTTATGTGTGAAACGAAAGTGCCATGAGTTTATAAAAATGGAGGTATAAAGGTTTAATGAACTTGCCTATGTTTGCTTGTGATAGCTTTGAGTGCAAGTATTATATGTTTACGTTGTCGTGACTCTCAGTTGGATCGCCTTGTTGTAAGTTTGCTTGACGCATAAGCGGTGATGTGGAATTCCACGTATGCTTCCATTATGATTGATCCGACACGCTTATACGATGTGGGATTCCGGCATGTGACCGGAGGCGTTAGATTCGGATTTGTTTTATTACCCATGGCCATGCTTATACGATGAGGATTCGGGGCACGCGACCATGCTATGACGATTATTACTCCACGGGCTAGCTCTACGAAGACATGTACCATCGATGACGGATTAGGGCATGCTATATTATTACTCCATGGGCGAGGTCCCCATGAAGACATGCACCTACGATGATTGATGCCGAGGGCACTTTATGGCCATGCTTATACGATGAGTGATTCCGGGGCATGCGGCCACGTTATATATATATATATATATATATATATATATATATATATGTGGTTTATATGTGACACCTACTACATTTAAGAATGATGTGGGATTCCACGGGCAGGAGATATATATATATATATATATATATGTTGTGTATGTATACGCTGACAGTGAGGTGGGATGTCACGGGCGCGTCACATTGTTATATTTTACACTTATAGCTGTCGGCAGTGATGGGGGATTCCACGCACGCTTTTGATATTTGTGTGATTTGATCGCGTCCCCATATTGGTCGTAGTATATGCGTCCCTCCATAAAGGGCCGGATTATGTTATGAAAGATAAGTAAGTTATATGGTAATGAACTTAATGACTCTCCTAAGTATGTACGTAAGATATGGCTATAACTCTTAATGGAATGGAAAGATAATGATGTGCAATTAAGTTCATAAGTGGTAATGACACGGCAGGATCTGGTATGTACTTTTTATACTTGCCCTCGCCATTCTTTTGTACGCTATGATCTGCATCAGATTTATTTCTGCTCCATATTAAACTGTTGTTATCGACTTCTTCGGGCCGCGTTCATGTCCGCAGTTTAGGTACACGACAGTGGATCCGCGAGCTTAGGATCCTGGTTTAGCATTTTGAGATGGCTCCAATGTTCCGGAGTTGTCATGGCTATGTATATTCAGGGGTACGGCGGGGCCTTGTCCCGTCATAGTATGTGTTCAAATCTTAGAGGTCTGTATTCACATGTGGGCTGGACTGGTTAGAGTTGTAATTAAATTTTTGGATAGTGTAAGCTCTTTTTGGGTGATTTATATTATGGAAGCCTGATCGGATTTGCCTTGGTTTTAAAAAAAAATGTGTGTTACTTATTTTCCGCAGTTATTTTGGTGTTGTATGTTTGGAAGGGTGCCCAGGTAGGGTACCAGTCGCGGCCCGGGGTCGGGTCGTGACATTTTCAAAGTGTGAGTTTTGGTTGGCTTCGGTGGCGTTCTTAGGGCACATTGTCGGGGCCGATGGTATTCAGGTGGATACGGCAAAGATCGAGGCAGTCAAGACTTGGCCTAGACCTACTACACCGACAGAGGTGCGCAACTTTCTGGGCCTTGCAGGGTATTATCGGAGGTTCGTGGAGAAGTTTGCTTCTATTTCAAAGACTTTGACTAAGCCGACTCGAGCGGCTAAGTTTGATGGACGGATGCTTGTGAGAGGGCTTCCAGCCATCGGGCGAGAGATTGACGACCGCCTCAGCTTCTTACTCTTCCGCAGGGTCCAGACGGCCACGTGGTTTATTGTGACGCGTCGCATCGCCAGCGCAGGTGTCTGACGCAGCAGGTAAGGTTATAACTTACGCATCTAGACAGCTCAAGAAGCATGAGATAACTACCCCACACATGACTTAGAGTCGCGCAGATGATTCACGCCAAGATCCGGAGACATTATTTGTATGGAGTTCATGTGGATATTTACACGCACCACAAGAGCCTCCAAGATATCTTCACCGCAGGAGCCGAACTGCATGGCGAGACGGTGGTTGGAGCTACTCAAGGATTATGATGTCGATATCCTATACCACCCAGGGAAGGCCAATGTGGTGGCAGATGCCCTTAGTCGTAGGTCGATGGGTAGTCTATCAGATGTGCGGCGAGAGAGGGCATGGTTCGCGAGTTACATCGCCAGCGAGCCTCGAGTCCGATTGATTGGCTCGATAGTAGTGGGGTTCAGGTTCGAGAGGTTGCCGAGTCTTCCATCGTCGGCGAGGTGAAGAGGCGGCGATGAGGATCCGATTTTGACACGGTATCGAGATACGGCTCTTCGTGAGGGGAAAGGTCCATTTGAGGTAGCACCTGATGGGGTGCTAAGGTTCGAGGGCAGGTTGTGTGTTCCAGATATTGCAGGACTTCGATAGCAGGTTCTAGGGGAAGCACACAACGCGCGTTACTCTATCCATATGGGGTCGAC
Organism: Przewalskia tangutica; assembly: GCA_029844215.1. Classification (NCBI taxonomy): domain Eukaryota; kingdom Viridiplantae; phylum Streptophyta; class Magnoliopsida; order Solanales; family Solanaceae; genus Przewalskia; species Przewalskia tangutica. The sequence continues at coordinate 67,555,206 of CM056734.1, forward strand.
AAAGATGTACCACGACCTCAGATCCGTATTGGTGGGACGGCACGAAGGACGTTGCAGTTTGTTGCTCAAGGCCCGAGTTGTCGCAGGTCAAGGTAGAGCACCGCAGGCACGCGGGTTGTTGCGATTGATAGAGATTCCGACGTGGAAGTGGGAGGTGATCAATATGGACTTTATTACGAGGTTACCTCGCACTCGGAGGAAGCATGATTCTATCCGGTTATCGTTGTGGTCGACGAAATCCGCCCACTCTCTTCCCGTCAGGACGACTTTTTCGGCCGAGGATTATGCTAGACTCTACATCCGAGAGATCGTGAGACTGCATGGGGTCCCTAAATCTATCATATCGCATGCAGGAGCCCGGGCCACGCTAACTTCGGAGGTCTTTCCGGCGGATTAGGACGCAGTGAGCCTCAAGATCGCATTCCATCCTCGCATCGACGACATGCAGCGCACTATCCGCATACACTTGAGGTTATGCTGCGAGCCTGTGTTATTCATTTCAGGGGTAGCTGGGAGGATCATTTGCCGCTAGTGGAGTTTGCGTATAATAACAGCTACAATTCCAAAGATCGGACGGGCGCCATGAGGCCTTATATGAGAGAAAGTGCAGGTCACCGATAGGCTGGTTCGATGTGGGCGAGGTGCAGTTAGTCGGGCCGGACTTGATACAGCAGGAAGTGGATAAGGTGAAGCTTATCCAGGAGCGGTTATTGACAGCTCAGAGTCGACATAAGTCGTATGCAGATCATCAGCGTCGACATTTGGAGTTTGAGGTTGATGATTGAGTTTTCCTGAAGGTGTCACCCATGAAGGGTGTGATGAGATTTGGGAAGAAGGGGAAACTCAGCCCAAGGTACATTGGGCCTTATCAGATTGTCCGTAGAGTAGGCAAGGTTGCCTATGAGTTGGATCTGTCGTCCGATCTTGAGGCAGTAAATCCGGTTTTTCATGTTTCTATGCTGAGGAGATGTATCGGAGATCCATTTAGAGTGCACCCGATTGATGATGTCCAGGTGACAGAGGGGTTATCGTATGAGGAGAGTCCCATAGCGATACTCGATCGTCAGGTTAGGCGTCTGCGGACAAAGGATGTGGCTTCCGTCAAGGTCTTATGGCGAAACGAGAACAGAGAGGAGATGACGTGGGAAGCAGATGAGGTCATGAGGCTGAAGTATCCTCACTTATTCCCCACACCTCCAGGTAACTCACTTTCCTACTTGATTTTAATTATCATATGTACTTAAGTGTTGTATTGTGGCCATGTGTGGCATTTGCAAACTGTTTAAGTTATGAGGAACTATGTCGTTATCTGATTTAATTGAATCTAGAAGGAACATTCGGGACGAATGTTTCTAAGGGGGGAGAATGTTATACCCCGTAGTTCCAGAGTATGTATGTGAGGACATACGTACAAATGTATAAGCCCTAATTAGGTTAAGGTTGAAGTTGAGAATTTCCAACGGAAAAGATTCCGAACCTTGTGAAGAAAATTTTACGTTTTTAATATTTTAACCAATTACGGATTTTTCCGAGAGATGAAATATTTTGGACCAATAGGAGGGCGACATGTGTCACCCCTAGGTGGCACATGTTGGACGATTTTCTTGGGCAAGTGGACAAGGCAAGTAGTCAAAGTCTTGCAAGATATTTGTGGGGCAAGTGGGAAGAGGGACCCACACAAACACATGTTCCCAATCTACACCTTACACATGCTTCAATCCTAGCCCTTGGTTGTCCTATATAAACCCCTCTAGTTGATGAAATCTTCCACACTTAGTATATTTCAAGACTTGAAAAATATCTCCTCTCTCCCTTACCTTGTTCTCGTCCAACCCGTATTTGCTTAACCAAACATTGTCCAATAAATCTTAAGCTTCTAAGTGTTCTTCCTAGATGTAATAGGAAGATTAGTGACCAAGAGTTAGACAAGATTTCACACCCTAGCCTCTAAAAACCCACCTTGGCCGAGACATGCCATCTTTAAAACCTAAGTGTTCTTCACTTGTTTGAGTTGGTTCTTGTATAGAAGTTGGTTAGGAGCTTCTAAGGGTGACTTGTGGTGGTTTGGAACCTAAAGATTTGGAGCTAAAACTTGCTTAGGAGCGACTTAAGTCTTGGATATTTTTTGGGCTATTTGAGGTAATTAACCTTAACCTCTTTGCGAAGTTGATTAATATGTATATTGGAAGTATATTATGGAGTATAAGATATGTGGAGTAAGTTGGAAAGATTTGGATCTTGTTAACTTGTTAAAAGAAGAATTGGCATGTTAGCCATTAAAATGGTAAAAATGTATCCATTACTTGCTAAGAAGTTAATAACAAAGTAACTATAACTTATATTAAGATTGGAATATAAGTTGGAAGACTAATGAAGTAATTGGATAAGTAAAATTGTAAAAGTTGGCCAAGGACCCCAACTTAAGGACTGTATTTACTTTGGACTGTATTTACTTTGGACCGTATTTACATTATTGTTGTTATTAAGGGGAAGATTGTTAATCGTGTTCCGTTTGGGCGTGTGATCCCCTTCTTTAATTATTGTTGTTGTTAAGGGGAAGATTGTTAATCGCGTTCCGTTTGGGCGTGTGATCCCCTTCTTTAAATTTCGGAATTATTGCACCTTAAAAATAGTATGTTAATTACGGTTACCGGGCCTTGAAAAAGATGGAAAAGTGAGTAGAAACGGGGGAAGTGCTGCCCAATTTTCCGTAGAATAAGAGATCTTACTTAGAAGAATCCTACGTAAAACTATAAGTTGATAAGCGTATTTTGACTATTATAGGTTGACACTCTGCGCGCGACATATTCGACTCGGCAAATGGATTTAGCCGAGGAGTTATGTGATTCTTTCTATCCCTTTGAGCATGATATTTGTGAAATATATATAGTACGGTAGACGTACGTGTGTTAAACTAAATTTGGTTTCACTTTGATGTCTTTGTACTTGAGTTCTTTATAATAAGAATCTTGAATATTTCAAAAAGAGTTATGAATCATTTTTGGAAGAAAAGTAATATTTGGTTTTAAAAAGCTTAAGTGTTATACTAGCTTTATGGGAAGTTATGTATAACGACTTAAGAAAGATAAAAGGAACGGTTTACTTATTTGTTTATAAAAGCCTTGTAAAGATTTCTGAAGGTGTGGTAAGTTGGTTTGGTAAGTAAACATGTTATGATGCTACGTGTGTTAGTATCTTGTGACGTTTGTGTAAGGGGTTTTTTCTTGTTGTGCTTATGTTGTTTAACGATAAGCCCGTTGTGCTGGTATTATATCACTTACCCCCCTGACTTGTTATGAGCCGCGGGTTAGCTACCCCCGATGCGAGGAATACCTCATGCGGGTCCATGGGACCTATGCGGAGCTGCGGGAGTTCCAGGATGATCACTCCGGGTGTGTTACGCCGATGCGAGGAATACCTCATGCGGTCCATGTGGCTACGCGGATCGCGGAGTCCAGGTTGATGCCGCGATTGCTACCCCGTCGCGGTGAGTACCTTCGTGTGGTCCGAGGGACCTATGCGGACTACAGTAGTCCAGGATTAGTCTCGCATAATGATACTATGGGCGATTGGCCTTGCTTCGATCATTAGCAGCCTAGAAAAGACCAGTTATGTTACATCCACTTTACTCTTGTTTATGCTGTGGCACTATGTGCGGTTAACTTGGGTTGTTTCGTACGTATTTGTGAATTGGTTTTAAAATGTTATGATTTTATTTCAGTACTTTACAGTTTCACATACTTGGTACTGTCAGATCGACCTCCTTCGGCCGCGTTCATGCCGCAGGTAGAGGTACTCCGGTTGTTGATCCCCGCTCCTAGGATCACCGTTCTGCTTTTGGGAAAGCCCCGTTTCTCCGGAGGCTTATCTTTTGGGTATGATTTCCCTGTCATTGTAGATTTATGTACATTCAGGGGTATGACGGGGCCCTGTCCCGTCATAGTTGTTTTACATTCTTAGAGGTCTGTAGTCCTGTTGTAAATTTGGGATGTAACTGTTCAGTTTTTATATATATATATACAGAAAGGCGACTGTTTTGGTTAGCCTGTTTCTTACTCTTTATTGTCTCATGTCTTTGTTATATTTCCGCTGGTTTTTCTCTGATGTATGATCACTAGGGTGCCCGGGGTAAGGCACCAGTCACGGGCCCGGGAACGGGTCGTGACAATCGTGTCACATAAAATCCGGGAGTTTAATCCCAAAGTACTACGTACTTCCATTCCTTTAAAAAGAACCATTTTTATATAAAAACCCCAAGATACTAACACCCGTAGTATCAAGGCATGTCTATTTTTCAAATCAAGTTACTACACCTTTAGAAATTCATTTCAAGACTTTAAAACCAAGTAACTTCTACTTTCACAACCTAGGCAACTCGTGCCTATAAATCAAGTAGACACTCTCTTAACTTTCCATAAAGCCGTTATAACTAACTTCCCATAAAGCCGTTATAACTCTTTATGTTTTAGACAATTACATTCTTTTTGAAACCAAGAGACTTATACTTTTAAAACAATGTATCATATACTTTCAAAATACTTCAAGCCTCTTAACCTTAGACATCAAGTAATCAATACTTTTCCAAATCAAGTATAGATTTTCAAGTCAAGTAATTTTTCCATGTAACCTCAAGTCACATATATTTTTAAAAGCCAAGTTACCTCATGTCACGACCGACTCGCCCGCGATCGGTGTCTTACTCGCACTTTGTCACGACTGCCCGGCCCGTGGATCTAGTGCCTTACCCGAACCCAAGTAGTCATACATCGAGAAATCGGAAAATAAAACAACCAAAATGTGAAACAAGATAAATAAGACACGCTTGGAAAAGTTGCTTTCGGCATATGTATATAAGTACCCCAAAATGAAGTTACATATCCCAACCTTACAACAGTCTACAGGACCTCTAAGAGTTTAAAACAACAATGGCGGGACAGGGCCCCGCCATACCCCTGAATACAAATATCTACAACGACAGGGGACCATACCAAAATGCTAAGCTTCCGGAGAAACGGAGCTTTCCCAACGCTGAAACGGTGATCCTAAGAACGGGGATCAACAGTAGGAGTACCTTTACCTGCGGCATGAACGCAGCCCCCCGAAGGAGGTCAGTACAACAGGTACCAAGTATGTGAAACTGAAAATACTGTAAATGAAATCATAGTAGTCTATATAAAGCAGGAGACATGTATGATAACCAAAACTACAGTTCACAATAAATAAACAAATATGCCAAGTCGTGGACTCACGCGCTCAAAGTCATAATAAAACCGTACGGGGTAAGTACGAGGTCATACCCGACTACTAAAACCCCGCAACAAGGTCGTAAATCAGATCATGAGATCTGTCTGCACCACATGATCAAAGCCGCCACTCGCCCGCAGATCTAATGCGCGCTCAGCCTCGAACTTTCCGTAGCTCGCATGGGCCACCCAATGGCCCGCATGAGGTATTCCCGCATCGAGGGTAGCTACTCCTGCAGCCGCCCCGACTCGTCGTCCGCATGGCCACAAAGACCGCATGACCACGGGCCGCATACTAACTCGAACTCGTAGCTCGCGATAGGCCATCTGCACTGCATAAGGTATTCTCGAATCATAGGTCACTAGACCCGCCTGAGTCTACCCCGCATCGGAGGGCAGCTTAACCCCCGGAATCATGAGTGATATAATATCAACATGACAGTTTTATCGTTAAACAACCTAAGCACAATAAGGGAAAAACCCCTCTACACGAACATCACAAGATACTAACTCACGTAGCATCCTAACATGTTTACTTATCAAGTCAACAAGAAAGTATTACAAGACTATCACAAATCAATACAATCAAGTTATTCACACAAGGTACTTTCTACATTATGCTAACAAGTTCGGTTTTAGCCCCAAAGTAATTTATGTATTACTTTTAAAAGATCCGCTTTCTTCACAAAAGTCACACAATACCCGTAGTATAAAAAAATAGAGTAATTTCCTTTTGAAGTAAATCAAAATCAAGTAACAACATTCTTTTCCTAACGTTCAAGTTTGCCTAGTTTCAATTACTCAAGTTTCCCATTTTGAAAGGTTAGTAGTTCATAGTTTTAATCCTTTAAAACAATTTGAGAAACATATACCTTATGTGTGAGTAGGTTATTATTGTTCATAACAATCTGATTACAGCAGCCGTGATCTAGGAAATGTAATATCATTTTGTCTCATCTTAGCTCCTATGCAGATGGAAGTTTCTACTGGTTTTAATAATACATTATTAGTCAAAACATTTCTTTTTATTAAGTACTTTGTGGTTTGTTCGACATTCATTCTGATCGGTAAAACATCATTCCTTTTGAAAACCAAAAATACTATTTACTCACGAATGAGGTTTCACACTTTTTCACATTGGTATAATTAAGTCAAGTCTCTTATTTTCATTAAAACTTTAAAATCATTCTTTTTATCACTCTTAAGCCGTTATACCTAACTTCCCATAAAGCTAGTATAACTCTTAAGCTTTTAAAACCAAGTGTTACTCTTCTTTCAAAAAGGTTTCTTAATTCTTTTGAACTACTTCAGATTCTTTTTATTCAGGCTTAAGTCAGAAGACATTGCCGTAGTTATTATTCAGGCTTAAGTCCGAAGACATTGCCGTAATTATTATTCAGGCTTAAGTCCGAAGACATTGCCGTAATTATTATTCAGTTAACACACGTACGTCTACCGTACTATATACATATTTATTTAAAATATCATGCTCAAGAGTATAGGAAGAATCACATACCTTCTCGAAATCCACCGCCAAGTTGAATATGTCGCGCGCAGAATCGACCTATAATACCAAATACGCCTATCAACGTCTAGATCAGATCGTACAAAGCTCTAAGCAGAGGGTTCGTTATTATATGGACATTTGGGCAGCACTTCCTACCCGCTGGCTACTCAAGTTCATCGTGAATACACCCCATGTAAATACAGATTCTATTATTCTTCTTTAAACCCTTCATCGTGATAACAGTCAATTCTATTCTTTAATATCCTTCTAAGTATTATACTTATTCCTATACTTCTACAAGATGTATATTCTAATTACAAAAGGAGGATAAGGTTATTTACCTCGTAAGCCCAATAATATCCTAGATAAAAGTCGCACTGAGCAAGGTTTAGCTCCTAAGTTGTGCGCTCAGAGCTCTAAGAAAACCTTAGAAGTTCTTCACAACTTCTACTAAGGACTAAGGATTAGGGCTAGGGTAATTTGGGCATTATAACAATACTAAGACAACTTTTCTACCAAGGAGGGGGTAGTGTTTGGCCAGGCTAGCTTTATGGGGTTGCTCTGCCAGGGCTTCTCAAAGGAGGGGTGTGTTTGGACGAAACAACAAGAGGGAGAGGAGGGATTTGAGACTTAGAAAGAGTGCTCAAGTGAGGATGAAATAACTCTTCAACAAGGGGGGTATTTATAGGTCAAGGGATGGCCAACCAATGGCCAAGATTATGCCAAGTGCAAGGCAAGTGTAGGGTGAGGATTTAGGCAAGTGTCCTCGCCAACTTGCACACAAAATATCCTACCAACTCCAAGACAAAATAAGCCAACCCAATCGCCCTATTGCCGTCAAGTCCATCAATTGGAGGTGACAAGTGTCGCCTCCCGTTGGTCCAAAATGTTTCGCCTCTCGAAAAATCCGCAAAAATAAGAAATGACATAGGAATTTATCCTACGCGAGTTGTGTAAAACGTTTCGAAAAACGACTCTAAACGGGTGTCAGGTACAAAGTGGAATTCGCCCAAGCCAACTAGGGGGTGACACGTGTCGCCTCCTACACGACCAAAATATTTCATCTTCCAAAAATATCCACAATGGCCAAAATCTCAAAACAAAGTGGGCCCACAAAACAGAATTTCTCCCGTGGCCCCACGTGACCATTTTCAAACTAAAATTCCATAATTCTCTAATATTCCAAGAAGTCAATACCAAACTGGGAATCCAATTCCCATTAACGAACCTTTTTCCTTCACAAAAACCGGAAACTTTTCCGTGGAAAAATCACCTCGTTCTTCCTTTCCAATTTCAATGTCGTAACCTCGTACGTACGTCCTCGCATACATACCCTGAAACTACGGGGTATAACATTCTCCCCTCCTTAGAAACATTCGTCCCGAATGTTCCTTCTAGTTATCAAAACAAACAGCGCCAAAGATAGTCCTTATCGCTATACTTACTTTAAACATTCATGCCACACCTGGCCACAACACAACAAACGCACCTACTTAACTCCAAGTCCACGAGGAATCACCTCTATCACGAAAGCTCCTACTAGAGGTCTAAAAAGATACTCCCTTCGCACCTACTCTTTACAAACGAAATGATCACACTTATGCCTGTAATACATGCCCGCTTCTTTCCATACCACTTTTGTCACTTTGCCTTACTCGTCGTACCCTTCTCGTACACTCGAACTCTTCCTTATCACTTACCATGTTTCTGGTACTGCTTCCCACTGACTCTGAGCTGCCAATAACCTCTTCTGGATAAGCTCCATCCTATCCACGCCCTGCTGAACAAGTACGAACCAACTATCTGCACCTTGCTTACATTGAATCAGTCGATCGAAAATCTTACACTAGTGCTTATAAACAGGCTTCAAACGGCGACACCCGAATACCGAAATGGTAGCTATATAATACATACTCAACAAGAGGCGAAGAGTCCTCACAGCTACTCCCGAAATCCAAACACTGGCCCGAGGGTGAATGCGACACTGAGATTCACCTGAGTTCCCAACCTTGCCTGGTAACTTTTCCAGAAAAGAAACAGCCGTAACTTGGACTCCACACCATAAGGTGAAGGTAAGCACCCCGTGCAGCCTTACAACCTTCTTGAAATAATCATCTCGCAACTTACTACCGAGTACACGATTTGACTAAAAGATAAGACGGGTTGACCCCATCGCCCGACCATCGTCAAACACAACCACGAACTCGCACTCATGGTTAACTAAACCGGCCTAACACCTCATGACCCTAACACAAAGCGACCACCACAAACCGACCCTATCACCAAACAGGCGTGGGTCGACCCGCACATGGCCTCAACCCGACCCAAGAACACGCAAAACACTAGCTCCCCGATCCGGAACAATCTCACCAATCACGTTACGAAAACCTAGCGGTCTTCTAAGCTCAACTACCCTCTTTCATTTCGCAACACTCAGGGATTCATCCCAAAAAAAAAAAAAATATCTCACGCATACTATGCACCTCGATAAGGGTCAAACACGAAATAATTCCTTTTACCAAAGATGGCCTCGCCTCTAAGGTCTCTACGTATAATATTCTAAGGCTCCCACTTTCTCTATCCCCCAATCTTACCCGGTTAACTAAAATAATTCTAATCACACTAACACCATGCTAACCGAAAACCATACTTAATATATTCGCATCTTACTACACATATAAATCTCTAAAGGTTTAAGGATATACCTGTATCTACGCGGCACTTCCCCTAGGTCCTTCTAATCAATCCCGCCTGCTGGGCGATACCGGAAAGGTGATGAACTATCCATCGATCCCGAGGTCGAGTCCCTACATCCCCGCCAACTCGTGGACAATTTCGCAAATGGCCCCGCTGGCCGCAAACATAACAAGTCGACGCAGGCACGACACTCCCACGATGACATCGACCACAACGGCCACACCGAAAGTGGGGTGGCCTCACCAGCTAACACCTCCTCTCCGAACCATCGTGATCCACAACTGGTCTAGTAGACTGAGTCCTCCTACTTGCATCCTTTCTCATAGAACATTCCCTCGTCATATGGCCCTGACGGCCGCAAGTAAAACAAGCACCAGTAAAAAGACGGCATTTCCCGGGATGACGCCTGCCACACTGTGAACACTGAGGAAAAATTGAACCCTGTAGAGGGACACTCTGCACTGGCGGAGACGCATGTCTAGTTCGCTGGCTGAGGCGTTCGCCGAGAGTTACCAAATGATCCTCGCCAATCGCCTCTTCGCTGATCTCGGTACTGCCGATCTCTACATCTCTCACCACCACGCACATAATCCCAACGCAAGCTCGCCCATTCTCGATCGACGGCTACTTCTTCACAACCCTTCTTTAGATAATCATCAATATCCTTGGTATACCGGTACATAAAATACTCCCTGGCTGCCAAATCCCTTGCTAGTAACAGGGCCGTCTCCTTCCAATCCATATTTTCCGCTCCACGTCGTGGAACTGAAGGTCCAGATGTCATGGCCGCAGTAGGAACTGCTGCCATTGCCAAACTCACGCCGCGACGCCTCGTAACTCCTCGCACGAAGCATCACCTCAGTGATGATTGGGCTGTGCTCTTCTAAATCTCTGAACTCCACTCGCAGCCTCCCTACCGCTTTGCCTTCCGCCCGAGTTCTGGCGCGAGGCATCACCGTAAAGGAAAGGAATACGTTAGAGGTCCAACTTATAACACGCCTCTAAAGCACGATCTCGGAGTGAGAAGAATGGAAACCAATCCTAAATATCCTATAGCCTCCGATTATTGGTGGTGCACAACACACCGATAATCAAGAATCTACTAGATACGGTGCAGAGACACTTTCCGAGGATTAACACTGATACCACTTTTGTCACGACTGCCCGGGGCGTGATCGTGCCTTACCCGGCACCCAAGTAGTCATACATCGAGAAATCAGCGAAAATAAAACAACCAAAATGTGAAACAAGATAAATAAGACACGCTTTACGGAAAAGTTGCCTTTCGGCATATGTATATAAGTACCCCAAAATGAACAGCATATCCCAACCTTACAACAGTCTACGCTGCACTCTAAGATTTTAAAACAACAATGGCGGGACAGGGCCCCGCCATACCCCTGAATACAAATATCTACAACGACAGGGGACCATACCAAAATGCTAAGCTTCCGGAGAAACGGAGCTTTCCCAACGCTGAAACGGTGATCCTAAGAACGGGGATCAACAGTAGGAGTACCTTTACTCATGCAGATGAACGCAGCCCCAAGGAGGTCGATAACAGGTACCAAGTATGTGAAACTGTAAATACTGCAGTTAAATCATAGTAGTCTATATAAAGCAGGAGACATGTATGATAACCAAAACTACAGTTCACAATAAATAAACAGTCATGTCAAGTCAGGGACTCACGCCCTCAAAGTCATCATAAAACCGTACGGGGTAAGTACGAGGGCATAGCCGACTACTAAAACCCCCAGTACAACAAGGTCGTAAACTGTATCATGAGATCTGTCTAGACCGTCACATGATCAAAGCTGGCCACTCGCCCGCAGTATCTAATGTGCGCGTCTAGCCCTGGAACTTTCCGTAGCTCCGCATGGGCCACTCCAATGGCCCGCATGAGGTATTCCCCGCATCGAGGGTAGCTACTCCCCGGCAGCGTCCTGGACTCGTCGTCCGCATGGCCACAAAGACCGCATGACCACAAGGGCCGCATACTAACCTGGAACTCTCGTAGCTCCGCATAGGCCATACAGACCTGCATAAGGTATTCTCGAATCATAGGTCACTAGACCTACCGAGTCTACCCCAGACGGAGGGCAGCTTAACCCCCGGAATCATGAGTGATATAATATCAACATGACAGTTTTATCGTTAAACAACCTAAGCACAATAAGGGAAAAACCCCTCTACACGAACATCACAAGATACTAACTCACGTAGCATCCTAACATGTTTACTTATCAAGTCAACAAGAAAGTATTACAAGACTATCACAAATCAATACAATCAAGTTATTCACACAAGGTACTTTCTACATTATGCTAACAAGTTCGGGTTTTTAGCCCCAAAGTAATTTATGTATTACTCTTTTAAAAGATCCGTTTCTTTCACAAAAGTCACACAATACCCGTAGTATAAAAAAATAGAGTAATTTCCTTTTGAAGTAAATCAAAATCAAGTAACAACATTCTTTTCCTAACGTTCAAGTTTGCCTAGTTTCAATTACTCAAGTTTCCCATTTTTGAAAGGTTCCGTAGTTCATAGTTTTAATCCTTTAAAAGAATTTGAGAAACATATACCTTATGTGTGAGAAGGTTATTATTGTTCATAACAACTGACATAAAGAAATGTGATCTAGGAAATGTAATATCATTTTGTCTCATCTTAGCTCCTATGCAGATGGAAGTTTCTACTGGTTTTAATAATACATTATTAGTCAAAACATTTCTTTTTATTAATACATTGGTGGTTTGTTCGACATTCATTCTGATCGGTAAAACATCATTCCTTTTGAAAACCAAAAATACTATTTACTCACGAATGAGGTTTCACACTTTTTCACATTGGTATAATTAAGTCAAGTCTCTTATTTTCATTAAAACTTTAAAATCATTCTTTTTATCACTCTTAAGCCGTTATACCTAACTTCCCATAAAGCTAGTATAACTCTTAAGCTTTTAAAACCAAGTGTTACTTTTCTTTCAAAAAGGTTTCTTAATTCTTTTGAACTACTTCAGATTCTTTTTATTTAGGCTTAAGTCAGAAGACATTGCCGTAGTTATTATTCAGGCTTAAGTCCGAAGACATTGCCGTAATTATTATTCAGGCTTAAGTCCGAAGACATTGCCGTAATTATTATTCAGTTAACACACGTACGTCTACCGTACTATATACATATTTATTTAAAATATCATGCTCAAGAGTATAGGAAGAATCACATACCTTCTCGGCGAAATCCACCTGCCAAGTTGAATATGTCGCGCGCAGAGAATCGACCTATAACAGTCAAATACGTCTATCAACGTCTAGACTGTACTGTACAAAGCTTTAAGCAGAGGGTTCGTTATTCTATGGACATTTGGGCAGCACTTCCCTACCCGGTGGGCTACTCAAGTTCATCGTGAATACGCCTTTATGTAAGTACAGTTCTATTATTCTTCTTTTAAACCCTTCTACTGTGATAACAGTTCAATTCAATTCTTTAATATCCTTCTAAGTATTATACTTATTCCTATACTTCTACAGTATGTATATTCTAATTACAAAAGGAGGATAAGGTTATTTACCTCGGTAAGCCCAATAATATCCTAGATAAAAGTCGCTACTGAGCAAGGTTTAGCTCCTAAGTCAGGCGCTCCCAGAGTCTAAGAAAACCTTAGAAGTTCTTCACAACTTCTACTAAGGACTAAGGGATTAGGGCTAGGTTAATTTGGGCATTATAACAATACTAGAATGCAACTTTTCTACCTAGGGGGTAGTGTTTCGCTAGGCTAGCTTTAGAGGGGTTGCTCTGGCCAGTGGCTTCTAAAAGGGAGGGTGTGTTTGGACGAAAACAACAAGAGGGAGAGGGAGGGATTTGAGACTTAGAAAGATTGCTCAATTTAGGATGAAATAACTCTTCAACAAGGGGGGTATTTATAGGTCAAGGGATGGCCAACCAATGGCCAAGATTATGCCAAGTGCAAGGCAAGTGTAGGGTGAGGATTTAGGCAAGTGTCCTTGGCCAACTTGCACACAAAATATCCTACCAACTCCAAGACAAAATAAGCCAACCCAATCGGCCCTATTGCCGTGTCAAGTCCATCAATTGGAGGGTGACAAGTGTCGCCCTCCCGTTGGTCCAAAATGTTTCGTCTCTCGGAAAAATCCGCAAAAATAAGAAATGACATAGCCGGAATTTATCCTACGCGAGTTGTGTAAAACGTTTCGTCGAAAAACGACTCTAAACGGGTGTTGTGTACAAAGTGGAATTCGTCCAAGCCAACTAGGGGGGGGGGTGACACGTGTCGCCCTCCTACACGTCCAAAATATTTCATCTTCCGAAAATATCCACAATGGCCAAAATCTCGAAAACAAAGTGGGCCCCACAAAATCAGAATTTCTCCGTGGCCCCACGTGACCATTTTCGAAACTAAAATTCCATAATTCTCTAATATTCCAAGAAGTCTGAATACCAAATCTGGGAATCCAATTCCCATTAACGAACCTTTTTCCTTCACAAAAACCGGAAACTTTTCCGTGGAAAAATCACCTCGTTCTTCCTTTCCAATTTCAATGTCGTAACCTCGTACGTACGTCCTCGCATACATACCCTGAAACTACGGGGTATAACAACCCTAGTGATACAACATCAGAGAAAATCAGCGGAAATAAAAACTTAAACATGAAACAAGATATAAAATAAGAAAACAGGCCAACCAAAACGGTCACCTTTCTGCATATATATAAAACCTGAACAGTTACATCCTTTACAACCCTGCTCACAATAGTACTACAGACCTATAAGAGTTTTATAACAACAACGACGGGACAGGGCCCCGCCATACCCCTGAATGTACAAGAACCTACAATCTCAGGTAATCATACCAAAAGATAAGCCTCCGGAGAAACGGAGCTTCCCAAAACGCTGAACTGTGATCCTAAGAGCGAGGATCAACAACCGGTGTACCTCTACCTGCGGCATGAACGCAGCCCCCCGAAGGAGGTCAGTACAAAAAGTACCAAGTATGTGAAACTGAAAATACTGTAATGAAAGCATATAAGTCTATATAAAACAGGAGACATGTATGATAACCAAACTACAGTACACCATATATAAACACTCATGTCAAGTCAGGGATTCACGCCCTCAAAGTCATCACTCATGCCCGTGGAATTCCTTCCTCACTGCCGGCAGTCTATGACATAAATCATACTCATGTGACGCGCCCGTGACATCTTACCTCACTGTCGGCGTACACATATACAATACATATATATATATAACATGCCCCCGGCATCTCTCCTCGTGGGTACATGTCTTCATGGGAACCAGTCCATGGAGTAATAATCGTACATACCATGCCCCCGGAATCCCTCATCGTAGGTACAGGTCTTCATGGGGAGCTAACCCATGGAGTAATAATATAACATGCCCCCGGAATCCCTCATCGTAGGTACATGTCTTCATGGGGAGCTAGCCCATGGAGTAGAAATATAACATGGTCGCATGCCCCGACATCCCTCATCGTATAAGCATGGCCAAGATCAATCACAATGGAAGCATACCCGTGGCATCCTCCGTCACTGCCGGTACGTTCAAGTAAATTCACAACAAGTCAGCGCATCCTGGTCGCATGCCCCGGCATCCCTCATCGTATAAGCATGGTCATGATCAATCATAATGGAAGCATACCCGTGACATCCTCCGTCACTGCCGGTACGTCCAAGAAAATTCACAACAAGTCAGCCGGCCCTCAAACTGAGAGACGCGGTAACATAGTAATACCACCAAAGGCTATCACAACTAGCATAGACAAGTTTAACATACTTTTTGACTTTCATTTTATGACAACAAATCCGGGTTTTAACCCCAAGGTACTACGTACTTAAATTCTTTCAAAAGATCCATTTCTTTTACAAAGGTCACATGATACCCGTAGTATCAAAATAGAGTGACTATCATTTTAAGTAAACCAAAACAATTTCCATACCTTATTTTTGAATAAACCAAGACAATACCATGCCTTCTTTTTTAAACAAAAACACTTCAATTCCTCAAGTCTCCATTCTTTTAGAAA
Source organism: Przewalskia tangutica (assembly GCA_029844215.1). Taxonomy (NCBI): domain Eukaryota; kingdom Viridiplantae; phylum Streptophyta; class Magnoliopsida; order Solanales; family Solanaceae; genus Przewalskia; species Przewalskia tangutica. The sequence continues at coordinate 67,570,718 of CM056734.1, forward strand.
TCTAGTTCCTTACTTTGGAATTTAAGAAAAACAATACTTGTTTATAATGATCTTATTAAAGCAGCCATGATCTAGAAAATGTAATACAATTTTGTCTTATCTTAGCTTCTATGCAGATGGAGGATTCTACTTGTTTTAATATAATTATTTGTCATTACATTTTCCTTTATTAACGCTGCAATGGCTTGTTCGATACTTATTCCCATTTCCGAAATCAATATAACTTATTCTTTTACCTACATAAAGTCGTTATAACTAACTTCCCATAAAGTCATTATAACACTTTATGTTTTAAACCAACCAATTTCGTTTAGCACACGTATGTCTACCGTACTACATAGTTTACAACAATCATGCTAGAAAGGATAGGAAGAGGTTCACATACCTCGCGACGATTATCGACAAGTAGCAAAATGCTCCAAAGTACTATAACCTTGCTAGCCTTTTCCATCCTTCAAGTAGAATACACTACTCGTAGTACTTCAACTTATAATGGCCATAATACGTTCATTAACTTCTAGATATCTTTGTAGAACATTTCTAAGTATAAGGTTCCATAATTTTACGGAAAATTCGGCAGCACCTCCCCTGCAACTACTTACCACAACCTCTTTCAAGGCCCGATACCAATAGCCAACAACTCAAAGGGGATTACACGCCTACTGGACGTGTACAAAACTGCCCCACAGTAATACTACACAAGTCTACTGTAAATACAGTCCAATGTAAATACAGTTCAATTCTTTTCAATATTCATTTTACATATAGTATACTCAACTATACATTACTACAACATGTAATCTCCAATTACAATAGGAGAATAAAGATCATTACCTCGATAAGCCCAAAATTATCCAAGATTAATAAGTCGATCCTGAGCAACGTTTAGCTCCTATTCCTTACGCTCCAATCTGCTCCAATCAACCCTTAGAAGTTTCTAAACAACTTCTCTTAACACTTCATCCAACTATGAAGATTTTCCCAGGGTTTCATTTTGCGACTAAAGGAATAAAGTAGTATTTCCGGGCTCTTAGTATTGAGATAACTTTAGAATATTACTAGGGATACTAGGCTAAGGTATTTGGGATTATACAACAGCCATTGAATTATTTTCTACACAAAGTGGGGGGTGGACGAGAGCACACAAAGGGAGCTAGTATATTTTTGCAAAGGAAAATCTTAAGTGTGGATGGATAAGTCTTGAAACTTAAGGGGTATTTATAGGACAATCAATGGCCAAGATCAAAGCAAGTGTGTGGTCTAGATTGGGACATATGTGTGTGGGCCCCACAAACCACATGTCCACACAAACTTGGCATGATTCCATGTATGGAATATACATGTGGTATTATTTCATGTTCCCTTCTACTCTTAGAAGTTAAGAGGTATGTATGTGATTTACTCTATGTAAAGATTATGTCTAAGTTATCCTAAGTTCTTACCTAGTCTTATGGGGGATGTTGGTAAGAATCGTTAGGAGGTATTTGGAGCCAAGTTGACTTGGCTAATTTACGGCACGGATGAGAATACGTATCGAACAAGCCATTACAGCGTTAATAAAGAAAATGTAATGACAATTGATAATATTAAAATGAGTAGAATTCTCCATCTGCATAGAAGCTAAGATAAGACAAAATTGTATTACATTTTCTAGATCATGGCTGCTTTAATAAGATCGTTATAAACAAGTATAATCTACTCACACACATAAGGCATATGTACTTAACTTAAAGAATTTACGTTATGAAGTTTTAAGACTGTGAACCTTAGACTCATAAAAGGTTGAGAGACTTTATTTTCAAGTAATGAAACTTGATTCTTAAAGGAAGAAATGACATGATTTAAGGGAAGTAACTTGTTTTAAAAGGTGTGAGTTACTTGAGATTTAAATGTTAAGAAACTTGATTTCTAAAAGTTAAGAGAGTTAAAGTATTTTGAAAGTTAAGAGAATTGATTTGAAAGTATATGATACTTGGTTTTAAAAGTATAAGTCTCTTGGTTATAAAAGGAATGAGTTTGTCTAAAACCATAAAGGGTTATAACGGCTTTATGGGAAGTTGGTTATAACGGCTTTATGGAAGGTTAAGAGAATGGTTTTCTCTAATAAGGTAAACAAAGAAATAACTTGAAATAAGGAAGGGCAATTTGATTTAAAGGTATCACTTGCTTAAAGTTTTAAAGTAAGGGTCACTTGATTAGAAACCGAGAAATGTATTTCTAAAAGTGTAGTGACTTACGTGAAATGTAAATAAGCCTTGATACTACGGGTGTTATTATCTTGGGGTTTTATATGAAAAAGAATCTTTTGAAAAGAATGGAAGTACGTAGTACTTTGGGTTAAATTCCTGGATTTTTATGTGAAACGAAAAGTGCCTTGAGTATATAAAAATGAAAGTCTAAAGATTTAATGAACTTGCCTATGCTTGCTTGTGATAGCCTTGATTTCAAGTATTATATGTTTACTTTGCCGTGACTCTCAGTTCGAGGGCCGGCTGACTTGTTGTTAATTTATTGGGCGTACCGGCAGTGACGGAAGAGTCCACGGGTATGTTTCCATTGTGATTGTTATACCCCGTATTTCCAGAGTATGTACGTAAGGGAATACGTACAAAAGTCTAGCCTTAAAGTTTAGGCACAAGACGTTTTTTTTGGGCACAACTCTCAAAACGAATAGTTTTCCGACGAAACGTTTCCACCTTAGTAGGTAAATTCCGGCTATGCCATTTCTATTTTTTGCGGATTTTTCCGAGAGACGAAACATTTTGGACCAACGGGAGGGCGACACTTGTCACCCTCCAATTGATGGACTTGAAATCGTCCATTGGACGAATTGGACTAGGATGGCACGTTTTTTGTGCCTTTGCACAAGTCAAGGAGTTGGTAGGATATTTTGTGTGCAAGTTGGCCAAGGACACTTGCCCTAATCTTGACCTTACACTTGCCTAGCACTTACAAATCTTGGCCATTGGTTGGCCATGTATTGACCTATAAATACCCCCTTAAGCTGAAGAGTTATTCATCCAAAAATTCGTTTCCATGTCTTGAAAATCCTCTCCTCTCCCTTGTCGCCTTTTTCGTCCAATACCCCCCCCCCCCCCTTTGAGTGAGCTTGGCCGAGGCAACCCCTCCCCCTAGCCTAGCCGAAATCTACCCCCCTCCCTTGGTAGAAAAGTTGCCTTCTTGTATTGTTATAATGCCCAAAATACCCTAGCCCAAATCCTTTAGTCCTTAGTAGAAGTTGTGAAGAACTTCTAAGGTTTCTTGGAGCTACCGGAGCGTACAACTTAGGAGCTAAACCTTGCTCAGGCGCGACTTTATCTAGGATATTATTGGGCTTACCGAGGTAAATAATCCTAACCCTCTTTTGAATTAGAGAATACATATTGTAGTAGTATAAGAATAAGTATAAAATACTTAGAAGAATATCACAGAATAGAATTGAACTGTTATCACAGTAGAAGGGTTTAAAATAAGAATAATCAAATTGTACTTACATAGGACTGTTTTCACAATAGACTTGAGTAGCTCACCGGGTAGGAAGTTTTGCCCAATTTTCGAAGGATATAGAACCTCTCGCTTAGAATCGCATGCAGAGTAGTCTAGACGTTGATAGACGTGTCTGACTATTATAGGTTGATTTCTCTGCGCGCGACATATTCAACTTGGCAGGTGGTTTTCGCTGAGAAGGTATGTGATTCTTCCTAAAGCATGATATTTTAAAATATATATGTAGTACGGTGAGACGCATACGTGTTAATGAATAATAACTACGGCAATGTCTTTTGACTTAAGCCCGAATAATACTTACGCAATGTCTCATGACTTAAGCCTGAATAATAAGGATCTGAAAGCATTTCAAAAGAATACTGAATCATTTTTTTTAAACAGAAGAGAACAAATTGGTTTTTAAAACTGAAGCTTAAGAGTTATACTAGCTTTATGGGAAGTTATGTATAACCACTTAAGCATGATAAAAGAAACAATTTGCCTATGTGTTTATAACAGACTTATATTGATTTGTGAAAAGGATAATAAGATGGTTTGATAAGTAGACATGATATGATGCTATGTGTGTTAGTGTCTTGTAACGTTTGAATAAGAGAGTATTCTTGTTGTTCTTATGTTGTTTAACGATAAGCTGTTATGTTAGTATAATATCACTCACCTCTTGACATATTACCGGGGGTTGTCGCCTCCACGCGGGTAGACTCAGCGATGCAGGACCATGATTCGAGAATACCTATGCGGGTCCAGGGACTTATGCGAGCTACGGAGTTCCGTGTTAGTGATGCAGGTTATACCTCATGCGGTCTATGTGGCCATGCGGACTACGAGTCGGGGCGACGCCGAGGAGTAGCTACCCTCGATGCGGGTTATATACCCTACGGCCTATGTGAGTGGCCTATGCGGACTACGGAGTCCGAGATTAGGCTTGCATGGTGATACTACGGGAAATTGGCCTGCTTCGATCATTCGCACCTAGAAAAGACACATTCTGATTTACCTATTGTTGCTCTTGTTTATGATGTGCACTATGTGCGTTACCTGGTTGTTTCATACATTTATGTAAACTGATTTTAAAATGATATGTTTTCATTTAAGTACTTTACGATTTCATACTTAGTACTGTTATCGACCTCCTGGGCTGCGTTCATGCCGCAGTAAGGGCAAGGTGTGCTAGATCCACATCCTTAGGATCTCTACGTTGCGCTGAGCTCCATCTTTTCCGAGGCTCTACTGGGTATGATCTCCTGTTGTAGATAGTTTTGTCTGATGCAGGTATGGCGGCCCCGTCCCGCCATAGTTGTATATTTCAGAGGTCTGTAGAGTCATGTTGTACAAGATATCGGATGTAATCGCTAAACCATGTTTATATATATATGCCGAAGGCGACGTTTTCTCACATAAGCGTGGTCTTATTTTATAAATCGTTTCATGTCTGCTTTATATTTCCGCTGATTACTCGATGTATGACTACTTGGGTGCCGGAAGACACGACCACGCCCCGAATGGGTCGTGACAAAAGTGGTATCGAGCGATTAATCCTCGGAAAGTGTCTACGCATCGTATCTAGTAAGTCTTGATTATCGCATTGTGCACCACACCAATAATCGTGAGGCTATAGGATATTTAGGATTGGTTTCCATTCTTCTCACTCTGAGATCGTGCTTTAGAGCCGTGTTAAAGTTGGACCTCTAACGTATTCCTTTTACAGAATGATTATGCCTCCACGTAAGGCAACCCGCCCGAATGGCAAGGCGGCCAGGAGGCGCTAGTGGACACCTAGAGTCACGAGGGGGCCCGCCTATACCCGAGACGGCGAAGTTCTACGACGCCGCCACCCCAAAGAAACTACAAGATTTACACCTCCGCCCCACACCGGAGCAGATGAGATGGGTTCTGAGAGATGGCCCGCCATCGCCAGATCGTGTCCAAACATGAGGACAGCCGGATGCGCAGTTCGGCCTCATCGTACCGTGGTTCACCCGAGGCGAGAGTTTGAGGCTACGAGACTTCCCGAGTTGTAGCCCGCGAGTTTTACTGTCGAGGCGGGAGGATGATCCGCAGGAGTTCATCCGTCACCACTGAGGATTTTGAGAGTGATCGAGGCCGAGACCGAGTCCATGATCTTTGGTTCACATAGGTTGCGTGATACCGCGATCGATTGGTTTGATTCATGGGAGTTATCCCGGGAGAGCACGCGTCCCGCCTACTTGGGATGAGTTCTCGAGGCTTTCCTCACTCACTTCTTGCCTCCACAGATGGCGAGGGCGCGGCCGATAGATTTTTGCCGCCGAGGCAGAGGACGACCGCCGTGAGTACAATGTCGAGTTTGATTCATTGGCTCGATATGTCCCAAAGATTGGTAGCAGAATATGGAGGATAGGTGCACCGCCACGCCACCGCTAGATGACTATATGGCCGAAGTCTTGTGCGCGGTGGCTCTTCACCGGCATGGATATTACCCGCATGCAGCTCACGACCGATGCGGCGAGCGCAGGGCCGACGGTTGACAGCAAGCAGCAGGAAGACCAGACGACAGGTCTTTTGGTGGCTATCGTGGGCGGCCTCAAAGAAGCCTAGATTTGCACCACGCCCGATCGAGTACTCTGCACCGCCCTCAACACAACCAGACATTCGAGAGCGCACTGGCCCCGTGACTTGACATCCAGCGGCAGAGGTATCGCCGACGGACCACCCCTCCGGTGGCCGATGCAGACATCCCACCGGAGTTGTGGTGCTACGGAGCTTGTTTCGCCAGGGCCGCAGGTCATTTTGCGAGACCGCCCGACTAGGAGTGCCGCGTGGTGGTGAGTCACCACAGTTCTTTCACGGTCTTCATCCCCGACAAGCATTTCGCCGGAGGGCAAGGCACTCATGGGGCCAGCAGTCGCGACAGCAGGTCGTGGCGCGGTCCCAGATTCTAGCGGTCCTCGAACCGCATTTATGCCTTGTCCACCGGGCAGATCGAGGCCTCACCGATGTCGCCAAGGTACCTTATCGGTTCGGGTTTGATGTTTATGCCTTGATAGATCCGGTTCTACTGGCCCCATATATCTCCCTTGTTGCTAGTAGGATAGGATAGAGCACGAGTCCATAGACCCTTTCGAGGTAGGTACGCCATGGTGATTCGTGGTAGCTCGGCGGGTATATAGAGCTTGTCTGTGACTATTTACGCCGGACCACAGCCGACTTGATAGAGTTGGAGATGATTGACTTCGACGTGATCATGGGGATGGATTGGCTAGCTTCTGCTACGCCAATGTAGACCGCAGAGAGAGTAGTACGGTTCCAGCTTTCGGCGAGCCGTTGTTGAGTGGGAGCACCAGACGCCGAGGGTAGGTTTATTTCCTACCTCAAGGCTAGGAAGATGGTGCGAAGGGTATATCTACCATCTCGTTCGGTGTTTGATAATCAAGGCTGCGGTACCAGATTTTCCGTCGATTCCAGTGGTCGAGAGTTCCCGCACGTGTTTCCGCACGACCTCGGTATCCTCCCGAGAGGAGATTGAGTTTTGTATAGACATATTGCGGCACACTCGCCTATTTCCATTCCGCCGCATGCGAATGGCACCGCCGAGTTGAGAGTCAAGGATCGGCTTAGGGATTTCTTTGGAGAAGCGGCTTCATCAGCCTAGTGTTTCTCCCAGGGAGCGCCAGGTATTGTTCGTGAAGAAGAAGGACGGGCACGCATGTGTGTTGATTACGGTGAACAAGGTGACCATTAAGAACGATACCCCTTCCCGTGATTGATGATTTGTTCGACCATTGCAGTGGCGAGATGTTTCTCCAAGATTGATCTGCGATCGGGCTATCATCAGTGCGAGTCGAGAGGTGGATGTCCCTAGGATCGCATTCGGACGATGCAGGCATTATGAGTTCAGGGTCATGTCTTTTGGGTTGACCAATGCTCCGGCAGTATTCATGGATTTGATGAACCGAGTGTTCAAACCATCTTTGGACACGTTTGTGATAGTGTTCATCGATGATATCTTGGTTTATTCTCGCCAGAGCGAGCATGCGAGCATTTGAGGATCGTCGACGCTTCTCCGACCAGATTTGTACGCCAAGTTTTCTAAATGTGAGTTTTGGTTAACTTCGGTGGCTTTTCTTGGGCATATTGTCGGGGCTGATGGCATTCGTGTGGATACGGCCAAGATCGGCGATCAGACTTGGCCTAGACCTACTACTCCGGCAGAGGTTCGCAGCTTTTACGGGCACGGCAGATATTATCGGCGTTCGTGGAGAAGTTTGCTTCTATCTTCGCACCATTGACTAGGCCGACTCGTAAGGCAGCCAAGTTTCGATGGTGATGCTTGAGCGTGGTTTCGATTCTTGAAAGAGAGACCGACGACCGCCCGCTTTACTCTTCCGGAGGTCCAGATGGTTATGTCGTATTGTGACGCGTCGTGCATCGGGTTGGGATGTGTGTTGATGCAGATGGCGTGGTTATAACATATGCATCCCGACACCAAGAAACACGAGGAACTACCCCACCCATGATTTGGAGTCGCACCGTGATTCACGCCAAGATCCGAGGCACTATTTGTATGGGGTTCACGTGGATATTTATACGCACCACAAGAGCCTCCAAAGATATCTTCACCAGAGGAGCCGAACTTACGGCAGACGGTGGTTAGAGTTTCTTAAGGATTACGATGTTGATATCTGTACCACCCGGGAAAGCCAATGTTGTGGCGTATGCTCATAGTCATAGGTCGATGGGAGCCTATCGGATGTGCGCTAGAGAGGAGGACATGGTTCGTGATTTGCATCGATTAGCGAGCCTTGTGTCCGCTTGATTGATTACGATAGCGATGGGGTTAGAGTTCGTGAGGTTGCCAAGTCTTCCATCGTCGGCGAGGTGAAGAGGCAACAGCTTGAGGATCGATTATGACACGTTATCGCGATACGACTCTTCGTGAGGGCGGTCCTTTTGAGGTAGCACTGATGGGGTGCTAAGGTTTGAGGCGTTGTGTGTTCGGATGTTTCGTGACTTGGCAGCAGTTCTTGGAGAAGCACACGGTACGCGTTACATCCATCCGTGGTCGACCAAGATGTACCACGACCTTAGATCCGTATTGGTGGGATGGCTTGAAGAGGACGTTGCAGAGTTCGTAGCTCGGCCCGTGTTGTCGGCAGTGAAGGTAGAGCACCGCAGGCCCGGTGGTTTGTTGAGACGATTGAGATCCCGACCGAAGTGGAGGTAATCAACATGGATTTTATCACGGATTACCTCGCACTCGGAGGAGACATGATTCCATATGGGTTATCGCCGACAGTCGACGAAATCAGCCCACTTTCTTCCCGCAGACGACTTTTTCTGAGGATTATGCGGACTTTACATCCGAGAGATCGTCGATCGCATTGAGTCCCTATTTCGATCATATCGCATGCAGGAGCCCGGTTACGGCTAACTTCGAGGTCTTTCGAGAGAGGTTTAGGGACGCAGTGAGCCCGAGTATCGCATTCCATCCACGCATGCACGGACAGCCGAGCGCACTATCCGCACTCTCGAGGATATCTTTGCGAGCCCGTGTTATCGACTTCGTGGGTACCGGGAGGATCATTTGCCTCTAGTTGAGTTTGCGTACAATAATAGCTACCACTCCAAGATTCGGATGGCGCCTTATGAGGCCTTGTATGTGAGAAGTGCAGATCGCCTATAGGTTGGTTCGATGTGGCGGCGGGCTAGTGGGACCAGATTTGGTGCAGCAGCGATGGATAAGGTGAAGCTTATCCGAGAGCGCTATCGACGGCTCGAGTCGCAAGTCGTATGCAGATCATCGCCGTCGGATCCGGAGTTCGCGATTGATGATTGGGTTTTCTGAAGGTGTCACCCATGGCGGTGTGATGAGATTCGGGAAGAAGGGAAACTCACCCAAGGTACATTGGGCCGCTTCGATTGTCCGCAGGTAGGCAAGGTTGCCTATGAGTTGATCCGCCGTCCGATCCGGAGGCGTGCATCCGGTTTTTCACGATCTACGCCGGCGAGATGTATCGGGGATCCATCTAGGGTACATCCGATTGACGACGCCTGTGTGACCGAGGGGTTATCGTATGAGGAGATTCCCATAGCGATAGTCGATCGTCAGGTTAGGCGTCTGCGGACCAAGGACGTGGCTTCCGTCAAAGTCTTGTGGCGGAACGAGCTCAGGGAGGAGATGACGTGGGAAGCTGAGGAGGACATGAGGCAGAGGTATCCTCACCTATTCCCCACACCTCCAGGTAACTTACTTTCCTAATTGCTGGTTTAATTTTCGTAAAGTGTTAAGTGTTATATTGTGGCCATGTGTGGCACTTGCAAACTGTTTAAGTTATGAAGAATCTTATCGATAACTGTCTTGGGAAGGAACATTCGGGACGAATGTTTCTAAGGAGGGGAGAATGTTATACCCCGTATTTCCAGAGTATGTACGTAAGGGAATACGTACAAAAGTCTAGCCTTAAAGTTTAGGCACAAGACGTTTTTTTTGGGCACAACTCTCAAAACGAATAGTTTTCCGACGAAACGTTTCCACAGCTTTCGTAGGGTAAATTCCGGCTATGCCATTTCTATTTTTTGCGGATTTTTCTGAGAGACGAAACATTTTGGACCAACGGGAGGGCGACACTTGTCACCCTCCAATTGATGGACTTGAAATCGTCCATTGGACGAATTGGACTAGGATGGCACGTTTTTTGTGCCTTTGCACAAGTCAAGGAGTTGGTAGGATATTTTGTGTGCAAGTTGGCCAAGGACACTTGCCCTAATCTTGACCTTACACTTGCCTAGCACTTGGCTAAATCTTGGCCATTGGTTGGCCATGTCTTGACCTATAAATACCCCCTTAAGATGAAGAGTTCTTCATCCACAAATTCCTTTCCAAGTCTTGAAAATCCTCTCCTCTCCCTTGTAGCCTTTTTCGTCCAACACCCCCTCGAGTGAGCTGGGCCGAGGCAACCCCTCCCCCTAGCCTAGCCGAAATCTACCCCCCCTCCCTTGGTAGAAAAGTTGCCTTCTTGTATTGTTATAATGCCCAAAATACCCTAGCCCAAATCCTTTAGTCCTTAGTAGAAGTTGTGAAGAACATCTAAGGTTTCTTGGAGCTACCGGAGCGTACAACTTAGGAGCTAAACCTTGCTCAGGCGCGACTTTATCTAGGATATTATTGGGCTTACCGAGGTAAATAATCCTAACCCTCGTTTGAATGAGAGAATACATACGGTCGTAGTATAAGAATAAGTATAAAATACTTAGTAGAATATCACAGAATAGAATTGAATCAAGTATCACAAGAGAAGGGTTTAAAAGAAGAATAATCAAATTGTACTTACATAGACTGTTTTCACTGAGACTTGAGTAGCTCACCGTAGGGAAGTGCTGCCCAATTTTCCGAAGGATATAGAACCCTCTCGCTTAGAATCACATGAGTAGTCTAGACGTTGATAGACGTGTCTGACTATTATAGGTTGATTTCTCGGCGCGCGACATATTCAACTTGGAAGGTGGTTTTCGCTGAGAAGGTATGTGATTCTTCCTAAAGCATGATATTTTAAAATATATATGTAGTACCAGACGCATACGTGTTAATCGAATAATAACTACGGCAATGTCTTTTGACTTAAGCTCGAATAATACTTACGGCAATGTCTTGCGACTTAAGCTGAATAATAAGGATCCAAAGCATTTCAAAAGAATCTCAATCATTTTTTTAAATGTAAGAGAACAAATTGGTTTTAAATCAAGCTTAAGAGTTATACTAGCTTTATGGGAAGTCATGTATAACCACTTAAGCATGATAAAAGAAACAGTTTGCCTATGTGTTTATAATGACTTATATTGATTTGTGAAAAGGATAATAAGATGGTTTGATAAGTAGACATGATATGATGTTATGTGTGTTAGTGTCTTGTAACGTTTGAATAAGAGAGTATTCTTGTTGTGCTTATGTTGTTTAACGATAAGCTGTTATGTTAGTATAATATCACTCACCTCTTGACATATTACCGGGGTTAAGCACCACGCGGTAGACTCGCACCGGGACCATGATTCGAGAATACCTCATGCGGTCCAGGGACCTATGCGCGAGCTACGGAGTTCCGAGTTAGTGATGCGGGTTATACCTCATGCGGTATATGTGGCCATGCGGACTACGAGTCCGGGCGACGCCGAGGAGTAGCTACCTCGACGCGGGGTTATATACCCTATGCGGGCCTATGTGAGTGGCCTATGCGGACTACGGAGTCCGTGATTAGGCTTGCATGGTGATACTACGCAATTGGCCTGCTCGATCATTCGCAGCCTAGAAAAGACACATTAGCTTTACCTATTGTTGCTCTTGTTTATGATGTGGCACTATGCGCGTTACCTCGTTGTTTCATACATTTATGTAAACCGATTTTAAAATGATATGTTTTCATTTAAGTACTTTACGATTTCATACTTAGTACTGTTATTATCGACCTCCTTCGGGGCTGCGTTCATGCCGCAGGCGGGCAAAGTGTGCTAGATCCACATCCTTAGGATCTCTACGTTGGTGTCGGGAGCTCCATCTTTCCGGAGGCTCTACTTTGGGTATGATCTCCCGTTGTAGATAGTTCTCAGATACAGGTATGGCGGGCCTGTCCCGCCATAGTTGTATATTTCCAGAGGTCTGTAGTCATGTTGTACAAGATTTCGGATGTAATCGCTAAACCATGTTTATATATATATGCCGAAAGGCGACGTTTCTCACATAAATCGTGTCTTATTTTATAAATCGTTTCATGTCTCGCTTTATATTTCCGCTGACACTCGATGTATGACTACTGGGTGCCCCAGAGGCACGCCACGCCCCGAATGGGTCGTGACAGTGATTGATCTTGGCCATGCTTATACTATGAGGGATTCTGGGGCATGTGACCAGGAGGCGGGTTAGATTCCCGGATGTGTTTTATTACCCATGGCAATGCTTATACGATGAGGGATTCCGGGGCATGCGACCATGTTATATTATTACTCCATGAGCTAGCTCTCCATGAAGACATGCGCCTACGATGAGGGATTTCGGGGGCACGTTATGGACATGCTTATACGATGAGGGATTCCGAAGCATGCAGCCACGATATATATATATGTGTGTGTTGTATATGTGTACGCCGACAGTGAGGTAGGATGCCACGGGCGCGTCACATGGTTATATGTTACCCTTACGACTGTCGGCAGTGATGGGGGATTCCACGGGCAGGGGGTATAGATACATATATGTGTTGTAGGTGTGTACGCCGACAGTGAGGTAGGATGCCACGGGCGCGTCACATGGTTATATTTTTCACTTATAGTTGCCGGCAGTGATGGGGGATTCCACGGACACGCTTGATATTGTGGGCTTGTTATACCCCGTATTTCCAGAGTATGTACGTGAGGGCGTACGTACAAAAGTTTAAGCCTTAAGTTAGGCTAGGGACGAAAATTGTGCACAACCCCTGAAAAGAATTGTTTTCCGACGAAAAGTTTTCCAAACCTTGCGAAGGGAAAATTACGGTTGCGACATTTATTATTTTTGCGGATTTTTGCGAGAGACGAAATATTTTGGACCAACGTGAGGGCGACACTTGTCACCCTCAAGTGGACGGCAACAATGGGCAATTGTTGGCACGTTTTTTTGATGGAAAATGCCTTAAACACTTGGTCAATGTTTGCTAGATATTTATGGAGTAGATGGATAAGGTTCCACTTGCCCAAATCTCCACCATCCACTTGCCTTAATCTTGGCCCTTGGTGGTCCTATAAATACCCCCCCTTAGTGGAAGAATTCTTCATCCACAAATCATTTTCCAAGTCTCAAAATCTCTCCCCTCTCTTGTGAGCTTCTCGTCCAAAGCCCTCTCCCCCCTCTTGAGTGAGCTAGCCGAAACACCCCCCCCCCCTTGGTAGAAAAATACTCTCCAAGTATTGTTACTATTCCAAAATACCTTAGCCTTATACCATTGTAGTATTCCAAAGTTACCTCTATACGTAGAGCCCGGAAATACTACCTTATATCCATTAGTCACTAAACGAAACCCTAGGAGAAACTTCATTGTTGGTTGAAGTAGTAAGTAGAAGTTGTGTAGAAACTTCTAAGGGTTTCTTGGAGCGGATTGGAGCGTACAGATTAGGAGCTAAACCTTGCTCAGGATCGACTTTTAAACTTGGATAATTTTGGGCTTATCGAGGTAAATATCTTGTCCTTCTATTGTAATTGGAGATTACATACTGTAGTAACATAGAATTGAGTATAAGATAACTAGAAGGATGGATATTAAAGAAGAGAATTGAATTGTACTTACATAGGACTGTATTTACAGTAGACTTGAGTAGCTTGACGGGTAGGGAAGTGCTGCCCAATTTTCCGTAGAATAGAGAACCCTCTGCTTTGAACTTTATACAGAATAGTCTAGACGTTGATAGACGTATTTGACTATTATAGGTTGATACTCTGCGCGCGACATATTCGACTTGGCAGGTGGATTTCGCCGAGGAGGTATGTGATTCTTCCTATCCTCTTGAGCATGATATTTTTAAATATATATATAGTACGGTAGACGTACGTGTGTTAACTGAACTTGGTTTTACTCTGATGTCTTTTGACTTGAGTTTTAAATAATAAGAATCTTGAAGTATTTCAAAAGAATTATGAATCATTTTTGAAAGAAGAGTAATACTTGGTTTTTAAACAAAAAGCTTAAGAGTTATACTAGCTTTATGGGAAGTTAGGTATAACGACTTAAGAAGATAAAAGGAACGGTTTACTTATGTGTTTAGAAAAGACTTGTATTGATTTCTGGAAAGTATAATATAAGATGGTTTTATGAGCAGGCATATTATGATGCTATGTGTGTTAGTATCTTGTAACGTTGGTGTAAAGAGGTTGTTCTTATTGTGCTTATGTTGTTTAACGATAAGCCGTTATGTTAGTATTATATCACTCACCTCTTGACATGATATACCGGGGGTTAAGTCGCCTCACGCGAGGTACACCTACGCGATGGTGTGACTATGATTCGAGAATACCTCACGCGGGTCCAGGACCTATGCGCGAGCTACGAGTTCCGTGTTAGTGTGCGGGGATTACCTCACGCGTCTATGTGGCTACGCGACTACGCAGAGTCGGGGACGATGCCGGCGAAAGAGCTACCCTCGATGCGGGAATACCTCATGCGGGCCTAGGTGGCCTATGCGATCGCGGAGTCCAGGATTAGGCATGCATGATGATACTATGGGCAATTGGCCTTGCTTCGATCATTCGCAGCCTAGAAAAGACCTGTTACAGTTTACCTATTATTGCTCTTGTTTGTGATGTGGCACTATGTGCGGTTACATTGATTGTTTCGTGGGAAGTTGGTTATAATAACTTTATGAAAAGTTAAAAAGAGTGGTTTACTCTAAGTAATATAAGTATGATAAATGACTTGATACTATGGTTATTAGTATCTTGGAAGTTTTATATGAAAAAGAGTCATTTTAAAAGAGTGGAAGTATGTAGTACCTTGGGTTAAATTCCCGGATTTTTATAAAAGACATGTTAGTGCCTTAAGTAAACTAAAATGAGAGTGTTTATGAACAAGAATAATAAGAAGTTAGGGGATTTCTTAACTTGCTTATATATTGTATGATAAGCCGGTAGTTCTTATGTTATGTATGATAGCCGGTTTGTGCTAGTAGTATATTATTCATTACGGGGTCATTCCCCGAGTTTGTGGCATTTGCATATTCCGTGGATTGCTACCCACGATGCGAGGAATACCTCATGCGAGTCCGTAAGGACTTATGCGGGTGAAATAGTCTCATGCGGGCGGATCTGACCTATGCGAGAATACCTCACGCGAGTCCGTGGCGGCTTACGCGGTGAAATAGTCCCCACGCGGCGATACTGACTATGCGAGGAATACCTACGCGAGTCCGTAAGGGCTTACGCGGGTGAAATAGTCCCATACGGGCGATACCTACGCGAGGAATACCTCACGCGTCCGCACGACCTATGTGGTTAAATAGTCCTGCGAGTAGGATTGCTTAATGACATCGCGACGGATGGTTCTCGCTTTGATCGTGAGCTTCTATCTTTATGTCAGACGATACTCCTAGTTACTCTCATTGTTAGTAAGGCACCGTGGTAATCGTTAATCGAGTTATCATACTGTCTCCGCTTTATTATAGACTTATGATTTCATTACGCATTTCTGGCCACATATTTGGTACATGTCAGATCGACTTTTCGGGTTGCGTTCACGCCGCAGTAGAGTAGTGTTGTTGATCCTCGCCTAGGATCATCGCTCACCGCTGAGAAGCTCCTTTATTCCGGAGGCTTATCCCTGGTATTGTCGGTTGTTGTACATTCAGGGGTATGGCGGGGCCCTGTCCCGCCAGAGTTGTTATTCTTAGAGGTCTGTAGTCACATTGTGGTTTGGGTTGTAAAGAAAAAAAAATGTACTTTTTATGTGTATATTGTACGGAAGGCGGCCTTATCGGCTAGCCTGTTATTGTTTTGCTTTTAAGCATTTTATAAGTTGTGTATGTTCCGCTGCTATTCTCTGATGTATACCGAAAGCGGTGCCTGTGTAGGCACCGCCATGCCCGGTCGGGTCGTGACAAAAGTGGTATCGTGAGCGCTTAGTCCTCGGAAAGTGTCTATGCATCGTGTCTAGTAGAGTCTTGATTATCGTGTTGTGCACCACATCTATAATCGTGAGGCTGCAGGACATTTAGGATTGGTTTCATTCTTCTCACTCTAAGATCGCGACAGAGCTGTATGGTTAGGGTCGCTCTCCCTAACAAGTTATGATTGTTTGCAACTACGAAAGGCGCAGTGACTCAGAAAGATTATGTGGATTGCGATCCGTGTTGGTAATGTTTGTAGTTGGTATTGTGACATACAACTATACGGATTTATGTGAGGTCGACGCGTGTTGCTGGAATGATTTACCAGATTTGTAAGGACTAAATAAATACCGGAAGGTATGAAGCTTTAATGAATTCTCATCAAGGTTTTACGTACTAATTTGAGATAATTAGGAAATGATGAGATGCCTGAGAAGGAAATGGACCCTTAAGAAGTTATTATTAAGGGAATTAATGGAAGACTATGTTAATAGATTGAGCTACGTAGTAGGATTTCGAGAATGGTACGGGTGAGATCCGTATGGAGTAAGTATGGTTGTTATGGTCAAGACAACACGATTATAGTATATTGAGAAGTTTTTGTACCCGTCTACGGGGGGACTGATAAGTTAGGCTTGGAGCATGGAAATTGTGAGCCTAGGAATGTTGATAACCACCGAGACCTTAGATATATAAGGCCTTCTCGGGTAGTAAAGTTAAGACAGACCAAGGAAAAGAGTTAAATACGACGCCGAGTCGGGTTGGGGATCTATTAAGGGTCGCCCCATAGCTTGAAATGAAATGGGATCAGTTGGTAGTAGTCCCGCTATGTGACAGGGTCACGAGGGTGCAAGGCCCAAGTTTAGCTAATCATTTTACGGGTTCGTGGACGTGTTCCACCGGAACCAGGTTGTGAGAGCTGGAATGGGCCTTATATTGTTTAATTTAGTAACTCCAAAGAGTGGAGGCCAGAATTAGTATGGAATTTATGTACGTATGCTAGTATAGGTTTGGAAGTACGGAAAGAGTACGACCAGTAAAAAAGAGAGCAACCAAGTGTAAAGAAATAAAGCCTGAATCCATGAGGACCTTTCGAGGTGACTACACCCGTGAGTGTTGGGTGGTAGCTGAGCAGGTAGATAATAATTACCGGTAAGGAGACTATGTCACTATCTTTAAGTTGGACTCCCGAAAGAACATTCGGGGACGAATGTTTCTAAGGGGGGAAGAATGTTTCTAAGGGGGGAAGAATGTTACACCCCGGAATTTCAGGATATGTTTATAAGAACGTACGTAAGAACTTAAAAATGTTAAGATTTGAGACGAGTAAGAATTTATCGGAATTTTGAAATTTGTCGGAAAACGAAATATTGCGACGAACGGGAGGGCGACACGTGTCACCCCCTTAATGGTCTTGGACGAAAATGACATGGAGGAAATGGTAATTTGACCATAATTTAAAAGACCAAGTCTTGCAAAGACATTTAGCTTGACATTATTGACTAAGTCAAATGCCACTTGGCTTGATCCTTGTGAAATGCATCCAAACCACCCATTTGTTCTAATCTTGACCCTCCATTTATTTATATAAGCTTACTAGTGCAAGACAAGGCTTAACACTTAGCAAATTTTCAAGAAAAACTTGATGGAAACTTGAGGAAGCTCTCGGCCAAGGCTAGGGTTTCAAGGAAAAAATTTCAATTGTTGTCCAATAATTCCCCCACTTTAAACCAAGGTACCTAAGGGTATTGTAAGTGTATCTCAATAGAAAGATCCCGGAAAAATGGTGTTTTCGTATTAGTCGCAAGGCGGAAGCTAAAGGAGTTCTTCAACTTTGAAGTTGGAACTTGAAGATAAGTTCTTCATAAGTTTCTAAGGGTTTCTTGGAATGGATTGGAACGTCGAAAAGAGGAGCTAAAGTTGCTAAGGATCGACTTGTAAACTTGGATCATATTTGGGCTAAATGAGGTATAATCTTCGTCTTACTTTTGTAATTGAAGATTCCATGTTATTATAAGTTAGAAATGATCATGTGATATGTGTTATGAAGTTTGATAAGTGTTATGGAATTTTAGGAGCTCAAAACCGAAATGACATGTTTAGCCTTTTGAAATTGAAATACAATTTTGGTCGTTAATTAGAATCGTCGCATGTTTACCTACTTGAGGATTGTAGTAGTTGTAATCGATTGCGTCTTGATATCATGTTATACTAAACCACTTGGATTGAAAAGGAGTTGGAAGAGACATTGTATTGTTGTTCCTAATTGCCGAATGGACATTATATGTTGGACTAGTTTGATATTTATTGTGGGGCGGAATTTTACACGTCTTGATTAAGCGTGTAATCCCCTATTGTTAATTTCATTGATTGGGCCTTAAATGTGGCGTGTTTAGTTATTGAATTCGGCCTTGAAAAAGGTGGCAAAGTGAGTAGAAACAAAGGAGGTGCTGTCCGATTTTCCGTAGAATTTAGAGACTTTACACTTATAATATTCTACGTTTGAAGTAAGAAGTTAATAGACGTACTATGGTCATTATAGGTTGACATACTGTTACACCCCGTATTTACAGGACATGTTTTAAGAACGTACGTAAGAACTCACAAGTGTTAAGATTTGAGACTTGTAAATATTTATCGGAATTATGAAATTGTCGGAAAACGTAATATTGTGACGAATGGGAGGGCAACACGTGTCACCCCCCCTTAAGTGAGCTTGGGCGAATTGGACATGGGCAAAAGGGTCATTTGACCCTTGTTAGGAAGACAAGTCTTGCAACTTGAAGAGCTTGACAAAATTGACTAAATCAAAGGGTCCACAAAGTCTTGATATTTAGTAAGACCTCATCCAAGCCACCCATTTGTTTGCATCTTGACCCTCCATTGTGCTATATAATACTAGTAGTAGCAAGACAAGCCTAACACTTAGAAAAAATTTCAAGAATTTGAAGAACACCTCTAGGAGCTCTCGGGTTTGGGCTAGCTCTCAACACAAAAAAATTTGTTTGTTGTCCATTTAGCTCTACACTTTAAACCAAGGTTCATGAGGGTATTGTGAGTGTATCTCAATAGAAAAATCCCAGAAAAAGACAGTTTTCGTATTAGTCGCAAGGTGAAAACCTAGTTGCATTTCTAGGTTTTGTTTGGAAGTTTGAAGGAAAGTTGTTGGTATTATTCTAAGGGTCTCAAGTAGTGGATTGAAGTGTCTTGAAGGGGCTCTAAGTTGCTAAGGAGCGACTTCGGATTTGGAGTTGGATTAAGATTCGTTGAGGTAATAATCTTGTCTCTTAAAGTGTTACAAGATTATATATATTGTTTGTTGTTAGCTTTACATGTTGCTAGCATGAAGTTATATGTTGAATTTTATAAGTATTATGGATTTCTTGTAGCCTTAAAATCCGAAATGTAATGTAAGCCATGTGAAGTTGGATTACAATTTGGTCGTTTATTAGAATCGTCGCATGTTACTTACTTGAAGATTATAGTAGTTATAATCGATTGCGACTTGATATCATGTTGTGCTAACAACTTGGATTGAAATGGAAATTGGATAAGAATTGATGTTATAGTACCTCAAGTTAGCCGAATTGTCCTAGTAAGTTGTATTAGTTTGATATTGTTTGTGGGGCGGAATTTTACACGTCTAGTAGGCGTGTAATCCTCTATTGTTGGTTGCATTGATTAGGCCTTAAATGTGGCGTGTTTGGTTATTGAATTCGGCCTTGAAAAAGGTGTCAAAGTATGTAGAAACAAAGGAAGTGTTGTCCGATTTTCCGTAGAATTTAGTGACTTAGCACTTAGAATATTCTACGTTTGAAGTAAGAAGTTAATGGACGTATTGTGGCCATTATAGGTTGAAGTACTAAGTATAGCGTATCCTACTTGAAGGATGGAATAGCTATCAAGGTTGAAGTACTTTGGAGCATTTTGCTACTTGTCGATAATCGTCGCGAGGTATGTGAACCTCTTCCTTCCTTTGGCATGATTCTATGTATGAAATATACATGTAGTAGTATTTCATGATTCCGTCTACTCTTAGAAGTTAAGAGGTAGTTATGTTGATTTACTCTATGTAAAAGCTACGCCTAAGAAATCCTAAGTTCTTACCAAGTCTTATGGGGGATGTTGGTAAGAGTCGTTAGGAAGTATTTGGAGTCGAGTTGACTTGGCTAATTTACGGCACGAATGAGAATAAGTATCGAACAAGCCATTGCAGTGTTAATAAAGGAAAATGTAATGACAATTAATTATATTAAAACAAGTAGAATTCTCCATCTGCATAGAAGCTAAGATAAGACAAAATTGTATTACATTTTCTAGATCATGGCTACTTGAATAAGATCGTTATAAATAAGTATATTCACAACGCACCAAAGTATATGTTACTTAATTTAAAAGAGTTTACGTATGAAGTTTTTAAGACTTTGAAACTTATTTTCTTAAAAGTTAAGAGACTTGAAGTATTTTGAAAGCTATGTGATTTGATTTGAAAGTATAAGTCTCATGGTTATAAAAGGAATGAATTTGTCTAAGATATAAAGAGTTATAACGGCTTTATGGGAAGTTGGTTATAACAACTTTATGGAAGATTAAAAGAATGGTTTTCTCCAGTAATGTAAGCAAAGAAATGATTTGAAATAAAGAAGGGCAAATTGTTTTAAAGGTACCAAATGCTTAAGGTTTTTAAGAAGAAGTCACTTGATTTAGAAGCCGGTAAATGTATTTCTAAAAAGGTATCGTGACTTGTCTTGAAAGGTAGATATGACTTGATACTATAGTTTTTAGTATCTGGGAAGTTGTATTTGAAAAAGAGTCTTTCTAAAGGAGTAGAGGTGCGTAGTACGTTGGGTTAAATTCCCGGATTTTATATGACATTATCGCGTCCCAGAAATGGGCCGGGCAGTATACCTTTATGGGCAGACTATATGACATTATCGCGTCCCAGAAATGGGTCGGGCAGTATACCTTTATGGGCAGACTATATGACATTATCGCCCCCGAAGCGGGCCGGCAAGATACCTTTACGGGCGACTATATGACATTATCGCCCCGTAAATGGGCCGCAAGATACCTTTATGGGCAGACTATGTGACTTTATCGCGTCCCAGATTGGGCCGGGCAGTATAGGCGTCCCTCCATAAAGGGTCGGATTATGTTATGTAAAGTAAGTAAGTTATATGGTAATGAACTTGATGATTTTCCTAAGTATGTACGTAAGAAAGTGGCTATAACTTTTATTGAAAAATGGGAAAAGATAATAAGGTACGATTAAGTTCACGAGATGGTAATTGTCACGCCCCGAACCCCGGGCCCGTGACTGGTGCCCTACCAGGGCACCCTTCTACCTTAACAACACAAGTGAACTGCGGAATTTAAATAACACCTCATTTTTTTTAACTAACGTACGTGCAAGGGCAAAGCCGACAAGGCTGCCATGTAATATACATAAACAAAAGACACTATATCGTATACGAGTCCAATCCTACATATGAATACTGCACTTCTAAGAGTTTTATCAAATATGACGGACAAGGCCCCGCAGACCCATAACCGCATAAAAGCACATGCATCAAGGAACTATACCAAAAGATAACTCACGAGCAGATGGAGCTATCCAAAACTCCGAAAGGTGGTCCTACACTGCCGATCACCAAACAACGTACCTAAACTCGCGGATTGAACGCAGCCTCAAGGAGGTCGACAAGAATGTACCAAGTATGTGAAATGAAGTATCAGAATGAAATTATAACATCCTAAGCAAAACAGAGACATGTATGATAGCCAACCTATAGTACACAACACATAAGCAAATATAATAAGTCGGGGACGATGCCTCAAGTCATTTCTAAAATATAACCATGGGTCTCACACCCACAATATCAATCATGCCCGTGGAATCCTTCCTCACTGCCGGCAGTCCATGATATAATGTAACGCCAATAGGCATACATGAACACCAAGTCCCACCTGTGTCCTAAAAACTATACGGGCCAAGTAGGAAGACGAGCAGGTGGTAAAGCAGGGGGTATAATGTCTTGGGGGTTTACCCCTCATTTATACTCTTACCCTATCTATGGCGACCATCAAACAAAACAAGCAGGGAGTATAATGTCTGGGTTTACCCTCATTTATACTCTTACCCCGAGAAGGTGGTATAGCGTCTTGGGGTTTACCCTCACTTATACTCTTACCCTATCTCGACCGACCATCAAACAAAACAAGCGGGGTATAATGTCTTGGGTTTACCCTCATTTATACTCTTACTCGGAGAAGGTGGTATAAGCGTCTGGGGTTTACCCCTCACTTATACTCTTACCCTATCTCGATCGGCCGTCAAACAACACATAAGCACTACCAGGTCTTTTATAAAAATCCGGGAATTTAACCCAAGTACTACAAATAACGGAAGCATACCCGTGGAATCCCACATCACTGTCGGTACGTCCAAGTAACTTACAACAAGATAGCCGGCCCTCCAACCGAGAGTCGCGGCAACGCAATAAAACATAATACTTGCACTCAAAGGCTATCACCAACACACATAGGCAATTCTCAATTAATCAAGCCAAAGTACTTATCAAGGCACACATGGAATAATTCTCAATTAACAAGCCAAAGTACTTATCAAGGCACAAATAGAATAATTCTCATTTAACAAGCCAAAGTACTTATCAAGGCACCAATAGAATAATTCTCATTTAACAAGCCAAAGTACTTATCAAGGCACAAATAGAATAATTCTCATTTAACAAGCCAAAGTACTTATCAAGGCACAAATAGAATAATTCTCATTTAACAAGCCAAAGTACTTATCAAGGCATAAATAGAATAATTCTCATTTAACAAGCCAAAGTACTACGTACGTACATTCTTTTCAAAAGACTCTTTTTTATGTAAAATCCCAAGATACTAACACCCGTAGTATCAAGGTGTATCTATTTTTCAAAGTAAGTTACTACACTTTTAGAAAACTCATTTCAAAGCTTGAAATCAAGTAACTTCAAATTTTCATAATCTAGGCAACTTATGCCCAATAATCAAAATAGACAACTTTCTTAATCTTCCATAAAGCCGTTATAACCAACTTCCCATAAAGCCGTTATAACCCTTTATGGTTTTAGACAATTTCATTCTTTTTATAACCAAGAGACTTATACTTTTAAAACCAAGTATCACATACTTACAAATCAAGTTCTTAACTTTCAAAATACTTCAAGTCTCTTAATATTTAGAAAACAAGTTTCTTCTACTTTTAAACCTCAAGTAACTTACACCGTTAAAACAAGTTACTTCTCTTAAATCATGTCATTTCTCCTCTTTTAAAACAATTAAGTAAATCACTCCTTTGACTTCCCTAAAGTCATTATAATGACCTTTAGTTTTGGAACTAAGGCACTAGCCAAAAGATTTGGAAACCACTTCCTTTTCAAGACTCTATGTACTTTAAGTAAAATACTTTCACTCTTAAGAATCCAAACTTCACTAAGGAAATGGATTATACAACTTACAATTTAAACATCAAAGTACACTCAAGGAAGTACATAGAACAAATTCTATTTTAGGCAATCCAAATACAACCAAGGAATGGATCATTTAAGGAGTAGGGCGACTTTCGATCTTAAGGAATCATGCTAGAAGAGGAGATAGTTCACATACCTTTCGCTAAATCCACAAGCTGCCGAATACGCTGCACGAGAAGTGTCAACCTATAATGGTCACAATAAGACTATCAACTTCTAGTCTCTAACGAGAATAATACTAAGCATACGGTCTCTAATTCTACGGAAAATCGGGCAAAGACTTCCTTTGTTTCTACTCACTTTGCCACCTTTTTCAAGGCCGAATACAATAACCAACACGCCACATTTAAGGCTCAAAACAACAACCAAACAAAGGGGATTACACGCCTTACAATACGTGTAAAATTTCGCCCCACAATTCATACGAAATAGCTCCATAATCTAGCCAATCTCGGCCAACATAAATAATAACACTAAGTCCTTTCCAATCCTTTTCCAATTCCAAGTTCTAAGGTCTAACATGTTATATAGTCATAAACAACTTCAACAACTACAATTTCCTTCTTTTTACAACATGCGACGACTTTACTAATAATCGACTTGAATTGAAATCTTAGGGCTAACATGCTATTTTTCGGATTAGGGTTCCAATAGCCACAACACTTATCAAACCTCACAATAAATAACTCATGCTTGCTAATATCCATAGCTACAACAATAAGTAAGTCTTAACTACTAAAACGACAAAATTATACCTTTATAAGCCCTTAAAATTTCCAAGATTCAAAGTCGCGCCTTAGCAATTCTTAGCTCATTTCCTTATGTTTCAATCCGCTCCAAGCACTCCTTAGAGGCCTATGAAGAACCCATCTTCAAGTTCCAACTTCAAAGTTGAAGAACTTCTTAAGTTTCCGCCTTGCGACTAATACGAAAACGTCGTCTTTCCGCAATATTTCTATTGAGATATCCTTACAATACCCTTAGGGACATTGGGTTAAAGTCTTGTGGCTAATGGATCAAAACTACAAAATTTTGTCTTCCAAAAGAGGCCTTGGCCGAGAGCATTGTTCTTCAACAAGACAAGTTCTTGAAAAATTTTCTAAGTATGAAAGTCATCTTGCACTAGTATAGGATATATACTTCAACGGCGGTCTAGATCATAACACTTGTTAGGTTTGGAGGGAGGAGATCAAGCCAAGTGTCCCTTGGACTTAGTCAACAATATCAAGCTCTATTATTAGCAAGACTTGGTCATCTTAACATTCGCCAAATGACCATAATACCCTTACTAAAAATTCATCCAAGACCATAGGTGGGGGTGCCACATGTCGCCCTCTCATTCGTCCATAAAATTCCGTAACCCTCGTGGGCCCCACAAAACGTAAAATCCCTCGGGTGGGCCCCACGTGACCAAATCCGTAAAAATAATTTTCCATAAGGTTAATAAGTTCCATACTCTTCAAATAATACATTTTGAGAATCCAATTCTCCAAAACGAACATTTTTCCTTTCCGGCGTTCGAAAGATTTTCTGCCGGAAAACAATTCTTCCTTTCGTACCAATTTCCAAGTCTTGATTCCTAACGTACATTCTCTTATACATGTCCTGTACTTACGGGGTGTAACATTCTTCCCCCCTTAGAAACATTCGTCCCCGAATGTTCTTAGTCGGTTGTCACGCTATACAAACTCCGGCATAGCCTCTATACTATGCCTATCAATCAAAACTGCACAAGACCAACGATGCCACACATGGCCACCATAAAACATACGTAAATATATTAATGGACCTTCCGTCCGCGACCCCTTCTCACAAAACTCAAAGGTTACAGTCTTCCCAAACACGGGATCCTTAGAGGTTCCTTTCTTTCCTTACTTGTCATACTTTCTCGTACTTTCGAACTTATCTAGTACACGTACAAAATCTCAAATATTGTTTCTGTTCTCCAATCCTTGGAGTTACTATCCAAACTTGGCCATATTGATACTTACTTTCCCGTTAAGGCTCTTCTCGGTCCTTACGACCTAATTCCGGTGGAACGCGTCCACAAACTCGTACAACGATCAACTAGACTTGGGCCTTGCACCCTCGGGACCCTACCACATAACGGGACTAATTCTAACTGATATCACCCCATTCCATACTACCGGTTGACCCGAAATGAGTCCATAACCCGACTCATCGTCACACTTAACTTCTCATTCTTAGTCTGAAATAAATCTTTCTCTTATCTCAAGGTACTCCTCACCCTATTCTCCCTATTCACTAGAGGTTCGTCACATAAGACATAGTATTTCTACTGTACATTCTTCCCTATCGGTCTTACACTGTTACGGGGTAAGTACAACTTGTGAACTCTACACAACCATAGTCTCAGTTCACTTACCATTCATGTAAACATTCTTAACTTCTCACTTTACTAATCAAGGTATCCCTACCTCTGGGGTACTACCACTTTACAACTCTAGCAATAAAGGGAAAACATATACACTAGGGTAAAATTTGAATTTATCAGTGCACGTATGATTCAAAAAAATCGAAATATACCTGTAACCCCGTGCGATGTTGCCTCCTGATCCTGCCTAGTAGTCACGTCATCTATGCGGTTCGAAGGACTGCCAGAACTATAAACTTCACCCTGACCTCTACCACGGCTGGCTAACATCCAACACCGCTCGGGAACGCACATACCGTGAGGAAAGGGAACCAACTACCGACTCATAGTCGAGCCACCTCACCGGTGCTCTTTCTAAAAGGACATACCCTTCGAATATGGCCCGGACGACCACAATAAAAACAAACACCTGTGCCATAACGGCATTTCCCCGAATGACGCTTACCACATCTGAAACACTGAGGAATAGGTGGCCTCGATCGAGAAAATCCTCTGCTCCTCTGAGAACCTCGACCTCTGGAGCTCGGACCGCTCCTAAATACCTTGTGGGGTCCAAACTCCCACCGTGAGCTGCGGGGTATGTACCGGGTAGGCTGAACGAATATCTCACTCGGCTTGAGGCACTCGTCCAACAACTCACCGGATAACCAACCGGGTCTATCCTCTTACGCCGATCTCCACGTTGCCTCTACCCTCTCACACACCTGTCCTGCATCGCCGAATAACCTCCCGCTGATGAAATCTGTAGCACCGCTTATCTTGGTCAACAACATAACCGCTTCTCATGACCCTATAGTCTTCTCCTAATCGAGAAACCGGAGGCTCGTGCTGGGCCTCAAAACCGGGCGCAGGAACTCGCCGATCGCGCAAAAACATCCAGATACCACAGGCACGAGCCCTAACAACTCTCGAGTCGACTAGTAGCTCTCGCTACTCCTTTGCCCTTCGGGCAGCTGTTGTTCTCCTTGGAGGCATAATCAGAACACAAAAATACGTCAGAGGAATTATCTTACTAACACAGCTCTATGGCACGATCTTAGAGTGAGAAGAATAGAAACCAACTTCTAAATGTCTTGTAGCCTCCTGTTTATGGGTGTGGCGCGCAACACACCGATAATCAGGACTCTACTAGACATGGTCTGTAGACATTCCGAGGATTGACTGCTCTGATACCACTCTGTCACGCCCAACCCCAAGGGCGTGGATCGGTGCCCTACAGGCACCCTTCTACCTTAACAACACAAGTGAACTGCGGAATTTAAATAACACCTCATTTTTTTTAACTCACGTACGTGCAAGGGCAAAGCCGACAAGGCTGCCATGTAATATACATAAACAAAAGACACTATATTGTACATGAGTCCAATCCCACATATGAATACAGACCTCTAAGAGTTTTACTGAAATATGACGGACAAGGCCCCACAGACCCATAACCGCATAAAAGCCTGCATCAAGGAACTATACCAAAAGATAACTCCCGAATGATGGAGCTATCCAAAACTCGAAAGGCGGTCCTACACCGCCGATCACCAAACAACGTACCTAAACTCATGCAGATGAACGCACTTCAAGGAGGTCAAGACGAAGAATGTACCAAGTATGTGAAATGAAATCAGAATGAAATCATAACGATCTAAGCAAAATAGGAGACATGTATGATAGCCAACCTACAGTACACAACACATAAGCAGTCATAACAAGTCAGGGACGCATGCCCTCAAGTCATTTCTAAAATATAACCATGGGTCTCACGCCCACAATATCAATCATGACCGTGGAATCCTTCCTCACTGCCGGCAGTCCATGATATAATGTAACGCCAATAGGCATACATGAACACCAAGTCCGACCTGTGTCCTAAAATCAGACGCCAAGTAGAAGACGAAAGGTGTGGTGCAGTGGTATAATGTCTGGGGTTTACCTCATTTATACTCTTACCCTATCTCTGGCGACCATCAAACAAAACAAGCAGGGGGTATAATGTCTTGGGGTTTACCCCTCATTTATACTCTTACTCTGGAGAAGGTGGTATAGCGTCTTGGGGGTTTACCCCTCACTTATACTCTTACCCTATCTCGACCGACCATCAAACAACACAAGCAGGGGGTATAATGTCTTGGGGTTTACCCCTCATTTATACTCTTACCCTGTAGAAGGTGGTATAGCGTCTTGGGGGTTTACCCCTCACTTATACTCTTACCCTATCTCGACCGGCCGTCAAACAACACATAAGCACTACCAGGTCTTTTATAAAAATCCGGTAATTTAACCCAAATACTACAAATAACGGAAGCATACCCGTGGAATCCCACATCACTGTCGGTACGTCCAAGTAACTTACAACAAGATAGCCGGCCCTCCAACCGAGAGTCGCGGCAACGCAATAAAATATAATACTTGCACTCAAAGGCTATCACCAGCACACATAGGCAATTCTCAATTAATCAAGCCAAAGTACTTATCAAGGCACACATGGAATAATTCTCAATTAACAAGCCAAAGTACTTATCAAGGCACAAATAGAATAATTCTCATTTAACAAGCCAAAGTACTTATCAAGGCACCAATAGAATAATTCTCATTTAACAAGCCAAAGTACTTATCAAGGCACAAATAGAATAATTCTCATTTAACAAGCCAAAATACTTATCAAGGCACAAATTAAATAATTCTCATTTAACAAGCCAAAGTACTTATCAAGGCACAAATAGAATAATTCTCATTTAACAAGCCAAAGTACTACGTACGTACATTCTTTTCAAAAGACTCCTTTTTATGTAAAATCCCAAGATACTAACACCCGTAGTATCAAGGTGTGTCTATTTTTCAAAGTAAGTTACTACACTTTTAGAAAACTCATTTCAAAGCTTGAAATCAAGTAACTTCAAATTTTCATAATCTAGGCAACTTATGCCCAATAATCAAAATAGACAACTTTCTTAACCTTCCATAAAGCCGTTATAACCAACTTCCCATAAAGCCGTTATAACCCTTTATGGTTTTAGACAATTTCATTCTTTTTATAACCAAGAGACTTATACTTTTAAAACCAAGTATCACATACTTACAAATCAAGTTCTTAACTTTCAAAATACTTCAAGTCTCTTAATATTTAGAAAACAAGTTTCTTCTACTTTTAAACCTCAAGTAACTTACACCGTTAAAACAAGTTACTTCTCTTAAATCATGTCATTTCTCCTCTTTTAAAACAATTAAGTAAATCACTCATTTGACTTCCCTAAAGTCATTATAATGACCTTTAGGTTTTGGAACTAAGGCACTAGCCAAAAGATTTGGAAACCACTTCCTTTTCAAGACTCTATGTACTTTAAGTAAAATACTTTCACTCTTAAGAATCCAAACTTCACTAAGGAAATGGATTATACAACTTACAATTTAAACATCAAAGTACACTCAAGGAAGTACATAGAACAAATTCTATTTTAGGCAATCCAAATACAACCAAGGAATGGATCATTTAAGGAGTAGGACGTACTTTCTTGATCTTAAGGAATCATGCTAGAAGAGGAGATAGTTCATATACCTTTTCGGCTAAATCCACAAGCTAAGCCAAATACGCCGTACGTAGAAGTGTCAACCTATAATGGTCACAACAAGACTATCAACTTCTAGTCTCTAACGTAGAATAATACTAAGTATACGGTCTCTAATTCTACGGAAAATCGCAAAGACTTCCTTTGTTTCTACTCACTTTGCCACCTTTTTCAAGGCCGAATACAATAACCAACACGCCACATTTAAGGCTCAAAACAACAACCAAACAAAGGGGATTACACGCCTTACAATACGTGTAAAATTTCGCCCCACAATTCATACGAAATAGCTCCATAATCTAGCCATTCTCGGCCAACATAAATAATAACACTAAGTCCTTTCCAATCCTTTTCCAATTCCAAGTTCTAAGGTCTAACATGTTATATAGTCATAAACAACTTCAACAACTACAATTTCCTTCTTTTTACAACATGCGACGACTTTACTAATAATCGACTTGAATTGAAATCTTAGGGCTAACATGCTAGTTTTCGGATTAGGGTTCCAATAGCCACAACACTTATCAAACCTCACAATAAATAACTGTTATACCCCGTATTTCCAGAGTATGTACGTGAGGACGTACGTAGAATATTTTGAACTTGAAGTAGGCTTGGCCGAATTATTTTTCTGCACAACACCCGGTTAGAGTCGTTTTTCGACGAAACGTTTTAGACAACTTGCGAAGGGAAAATTCCGGCTATGTCATTTTTAATTTTTGCGGATTTTTCCGAGAGACGAAACATTTTGGACCAACGAGAGGGCAACACTTGTCACCCTCTCATTGGTGGATGGTGGGGCGGCATTGGACGAAAAGGGAGAGTGGGAGTAGGTAGGATATTTTGTGATATTTGTGTGGTAGATGGATAAGGTACACATGGGTGAATCTTGACCTTACACTTGCCTTGCACTTGGCATGATCTGGGCCATTGGTTGGCCATGGCTTGACCTATAAATACCCCCCTTTTGTGAAAACTTCTTCATCCAAAAACTTTCCTAAGTCTTGAGAGCTCTTCCCCCCCCCCTCCTTTTGTGTAGTGTCTCGTCCTAGCCTACCCCTCCCCCCCTTGGTGAGGCCCCTTGGCCGAGAGCCCCTCCCCCCTTGGCCGAGAGTACCCCCCCTCCTAGTGGGGTTGGCCGAGGGGTATACACCCCCCCTTGTGGTGTTGTCTCGTATAAATACACCCCTACCTTGGTAGAAATACTCTCCAAGTATTGTTACTATACCAAAATACCTTGACCCAAATACCTAGTAGTATTCCAAGGTTACACTTATACGAAAAGCCCAGAAATACTATTATACTTCCTTTAGCCACTAAACGAAACCCTAAGGAAATCTTCATTGATAGTTGAAGTAATTGAGTAGAAGTTGGTTAGAAATTCTAAGGGTTGTTTGGAGCGGGTTGGAGCGCACGGAGTAGGAGCTAAACCTTGCTCAGGATCGACATATAGACTTGGATAATTTTGGGCTTATCGAGGTAAACACTCTTGACCTTCTATTGTAATTGGAAATTACATGTTGTAGGAATGTATAGTTGAAGTATACTATATATATAATTGAACATAGTCTTGCGGCAATGTCTTTTGACTTAAGCCTGAATTTAAAGAAGAGTGAATCTGTAATTACATAGGATCAGACATGAGACTTGAGTAGCATTTGTGAAGTAGAATTGTACACGCCCGGATTAGGCGTACAACCCCTCTAGGGAGTTGTTGGCTCATAGCGTGCCTCGATAGAGAGGAGATTTACGCGATTTGCGGGAGGTCACGCCAATTTTCGTAGAATACTCTACGTTGAGATCTAGATGTTAATAGGCGCCTTGTGGCCTCTATAGGTCAAGTACTACGTGTGGCGTGAGATGCTTGGCTTAAGGTGTAGCCGACGGTTTGAGGTACTTGGAGCGTTTTGCTATTAGTCGATAATCGTCGCGAGGTATGTGAACCTCTTCCTATCTTTTCTAGCATGATATGTGTATAACTATGTAGTATGGTAGACGTACATGTGTTAAATGTATTTGATTGGTTTAAAACATAAAGTGTTATAACGGCTTTATGGGAAGTTGGTTATAACAGTTTTATGTAAGTAAGAAATGCTTTGTGGTTCTTAAAAGATAAGAGACTTGACTTAATTAATGTGAATTTTGTTAAAACGTGTGAAACCTCATTCGTGAGTAATGAGTATTTTGGTTTTCAAAAGGAATGATGTTTTACTGATTTCGGAAATCAGAATGAATGTCGAACAAACCACAACAGCGCTAATAAAGGGAAATGTAGTGACTAATAAAGAATTATTAATAACCAGTAGAAGCCTCCATCTGCATAGAAGCTAAGATGAGATAAAATGATATTACATTTCCTAGATCATGGCTGCTTAAATAAGATTGTTATAAACAAGAATAACCTACTCACGTATCAGACATATGTTTCTCAAATTGCTTTCAAAGAGAATTATATCATTAAGTGATTAATACTATGAACTACGAAACCTTTCGAAAAATGAGAAACTTGAACATTTGAAATTAGGCAAACTTGAACGTTTGGAAAATAATGTTGTTACTTGATTTTACAAAGAGAAGTGTTTTGGTTTACTTCAAAGGATAGTCACCCTATTTTTATATACTACGAGTATTGTGTGACTATTTGTGAAAGAACAGATCTCTTAAAGAGTTATTGTATGAAGTACTTTGGGGATAAAAACCCGATCTTGTTAATCATATAATAGAAAGTACCTTGTGTGAATAACTTGGTTGTGTTGGTTTGTGATAGCCTTGTAAAACTTTCTTGTTGATTTGATAAGTAAACATGCTAGGATGCTACGTGTGTTATTATCTTGTGATGTTTGTGTAAAGGGTTCTTCCCTCGATTGCGCTTAAGTTGTTTAACTATCAGCCGTTATGTTGGTATTGTACCACTCACCTTGACATCATCCCGGAGGTTAAGTCGCTCACGCGGGTAGACTCAGCGGTCTGGTGACCTATGATTCGAGAATACCTCACGCGGGTCCCGGGGCCTATGCGGAGTCGCGGAGCTCGGTGTTAGTGTGCGGCCTTTATGGTCATGCGGTCTACATGTGGCCACGCGGATCGCGTCCAGGCAGATGCCGGGGAGTAGCTACCCTCGATGCGGGGAATACCTCATGCGGGCCATTGGAGTGGCCTATGCGGAGCTGCGGGAAGTTCCAGGGCTAGTGTTATACCCCGTACAAAAAGTTTGGCCTTAAAGTTTAGGCCTTGGACGATTTTTTTGGGCACAACTCACAAAACGAATAGTTTTCCGACGAAACGTTTCCACAGCTTTCGTAGGGTAAATTCCGGCTATGCCATTTCTAATATTTGCGGATTTTTACGAGAGAAGAAACATTTTGGACCAACGGGAGGGCGACACTTGGCACCCTCCAATTGGTGGACTTGAAATCGTCCATTTGGACGAATTGGACAATGAAGTGCACGTTTTTTGTGCCTTTGCACAAGTCAAGGATTAGGTAGGATATTTTGTGTGCAAGTTGGCCAAGGACACTTACCCTAATCTTGACCTTACACTTGCCTAGCACTTGGCTACATCTTGGCCCTTGGTTGGCCATCCCTTGACCTATAAATACCCCTCTTGAGATGAAGAGTTCTTCATCCACAAAAGCTTCCAAGTCTAAAAATCCTCTCCTCTCCCTTTGTAGCCTTTTCGTCCAAACACCCCCTCCCTTTTGAAGTTTGGCCGAGGCCCCCAGCCTAGCCGAAATCTACCCTCCCGTGGTAGAAAAGTTGCCTTCTTGGATTGTTATAATGCCCAAAATACCCTACCCCAAATCCCGTAGTACTGAGTAGAAGTTGTTAAGAACTTCTAAGGTTTCTGGAGCATACAACTTAGAGCAAAACCTTGCTCAGGCGCGACTTTATCTAGGATATTATTGGGCTTACCGAGGTAACTAATCCTAACCCTCTTTTGAATTAGAGAATACTTACTGTAGTAGTATAAGAATAAGTATAAATACTTAGAAGAATATTGCAGAATAGAATTGAACTGTTATCACAGTAGAAGGGTTTAAAAGAAGAATAATCAAACTGTACTTACATAGGACTGTTTTCACAGTAGACTTGAGTAGCTCACCGCAGGAAAGATCGCCCAATTTTCCGTAGGATATAGAACCCTCTGTTTAGAACTATTTACAAAGTAGTCTGAACGTTGATAGACGTGTCTGACTATTATAGGCTGATTCTCTGCGCGCGACATATTCAACTTGGCAGGTGGTTTTCGCTGAGAAGGTATGTGATTCTTCCTAAAGCATGATATTTTATAATATATATGTAGTACGGTAGACGTACATGTGTTAACTGAATAATAACTACGGCAATGTCTTTGACTTAAGCCTGAATAATACTTACGGCAATGCCTCACGGCTTAAGCCTGAATAACACTTACGGCAATGCCTCACGGCTTAAGCCTGAATAACACTTACGGCAATGCCTCACGGCTTAAGCCTGAATAATAAAGAACTGAAAACATTTCAAAAGAATACTGAATCATTTTTAACAGAAGAGAACTAATTGGTTTTTGAAACAGAAGCTTAAGAGTTATACTAGCTTTATGGGAAGTTAAGTATAACCACTTAAGAGTGATAAAAGAAACAGTTTGCCTATGTGTTTATAACAGACTTATATTGAACTGTGAAAAGAATAATAAGATGGTTTGATAAGTAGACATGATATGATGCTATGTGTGTTAGTGTCTTGTAACGTTTGTATAGGAGAGTATTCTTATTGTGCTTATGTTGTTTAAAGATAAGCTGTTATGTTAGTGTACTATCACTCACCTCTTGACATATTACCGGGGTTGGCGCCTCCGACGCGGTAGACTCGGTGATGCAGGACCATGATTCGAGAATACCTCATGCGGGTCCAAGGACCTATGCGCGAGCTACGGAGTTCCGTGTTAGTGATGCGGAGTTACACCTCACGCGTCTATGTGGCCATGCGGACTACGAGTCGGGGCGACGCCGAGGAGTAGCTACCCTCGACGCGGGTTATGACCTACGCGCCTATGTGAGTGGCCTATGCGACTACGAGAGTCGGATTAGGCTTGCATGGTGATACTACGCAATTGGCCCCGCCGATCATTCGCAGCCTAGAAAAGACACATTACAGTTTACCTATTGTTGCTCTTGTTTATGATGTGGCACTATGCGTCCCCTCGTTGTTTCATACATACTTGCAAAACTGATTTTAAAATAATATGTTTTCATTTAAGTATTTTACGCTTTCATATACTTAGTACTGTTAGATCGACTCTTCGGGGCTGCGTTCATGCCGCAGGCGGCAAGGTGTGCTAGATCCACATTCTTAGGATCTCTACGTGTGGGAGCTCCATCCTTTCGGAGGCTCTACTTTTAGGTATGATCTCCTGTTGTAGATAGTTTTGTCTGCCAGGTATGGCGGCCCCGTCCCGCCATAGTTGTATATTTCAGAGGTCTGTAGTCATGTTGTACAAGATCGGATGTAATCGCTAAACCATGTTTATATATATATGCCGAAAGGCGACGTTTTTCACATAAATTGTGTCTTATTTTATAAACTGTTTCATGTCTTGTTTTATATTTCCGCGATTACTACGATGTATGACTACTGGGTGCCGTGAGGTACGACCACGCCCCGAATGGGTCGTGACAAAAGTGGTATCGAGCGATTAATCCTCGGAAAGTGTCTACGCATCAGATCTAGTAGAAGTCTTGATTATCGGTGTGTTGTGCACCACACCAATAATCGAGAGGCTATAAGATATTTAGGATTGGTTTCCATTCTTCTCACTCGAGATCGTGCTTTAGAGTGTTAAAATTTGACCCTCTAACATATTCCTTTCAGAATAGCTTATGCCTCCACGTAAGGCAACCCGCCTGGCGGCAAGGCAAGCGAGGAGCCGCCATCGGACACCGAGTTACGAGGGCTCGTGCCGCCTATACCGCAGACGGCGAGTTCTATGACGCCGCCCCAAAGAGACCACAAGACACACCTCCCGTCCCACACCGGGCGGAGGAGTCGTACAAGGAGACGGCCCGGCTATTGGCAGAGTTGTGGCGATACGAGGATAGGCCGGACGCGGTTCAGCCTCGGCTCAGGCCCGGCCGCACTGGTGCACGAGGCGAATAGTTTGAGGCTACGAGATTTCTTGAGTCAGAGCCCGCGAGTTTTACGGTCGAGGCGGAGGATGATCCGCAGGAGTTCATCCGTCGCCACAGAGGATCACGCGGGTGATCAAGACCTCGAGACAGAGTCCGTGACGCGGTTCGCATCGGTTGCGTGATACCGCAATGATTGGTTTGATTAATGGAGTTATCCCGGAGAGCACGCGCCCCACTACTGGGATGAGTTCTCGAGGCTTTCCTCACTCACTTCTTGCCTCCACAGATGGCGAGGGCGCGGCCGATAGATTTTTACCGCCGAGGCGAGAGGACGACCGCCGTGAGTACAATGTCGAGTTTGATTCATTGGCTCGATATGTCCCAAGCGTTAGCAGCGATTATGGAGGATAGGTGCACCGCTACGCCACCGGCTAGATGACTATATGGCCGAAGTCATGTGCGGGTGTTTCTTCACCGGTATGGACATTACCCGCACGCAGCTCATGCTCTTGGATGTGAGCGTAGAGACCGCCGGCCGACAGCAGCAGCAGGAAGACCAGACGGGCAGGTCTTTTGGTGGCTATCGTGGTGGCGGCCTCGCAGTTAGCCTAGATTTGCACCACGCCACCAGAGCACTCGCACCGCCCTCAAGACACCAGATATTCGAGGCGCACCAGGCCCAGGACTTGAGACGCCGAGCGGCAGAGGTATCGGCCGACGACCACCCCTCGGTGTGGCCGATGCGCAGATCCCACTTCGGAGTTGTGGTGCTACGGAGCTTGTTTGATTGTGGCCAGCAGGTCACTATGCGAGAAACCGTCCACCAAGCGGCGATCTGATGGTAGGGTCACCTACGAGTTCTTTCACCGGTCTTCTTCATCCCCGACAGCTTACTCGCCGGAGGGCAAGGTACTCATGGACCGCAGGTCGCGCAGAGGTCGTGGGCGCTGGTCTCATTCTAGCGGTCCTCGTAACCGCATTTATGCTTTGTCCGAACCGACAGATCGTGAGGCCTCACCGATGTCGCCACTGTACCTTATCGCCGGGTTTGATGTTTATGCCTTGATAGATCCGGTTCTACTGCCCCATATATCTCCCTTTGCTAGTAGGATGTGGATAGAACTTGAGTCCATAGACCCTTTCGAGGTAGCTACGCGATGGGTGATTCGATGGTAGCTCGGCGTATATAGAGCTTGTCCCGTGACTATTTACGTCCGGACTCAGCCGACTTGATAGAGTTAGAGATGATTGACTTGACGTGATCATGGGATGGATTGGCTAGCTTCTTGCTACGCCAATGTAGACCGCAGAGAGAGTAGTACGGTTCCAGTTCTGCGAGCCGGTTGTTGAGTGGGAGGAGCACGGTATCGCCGGGGTAGGTTTATTTCCTACCTCAAGGCTAGGAAGATGGTGCGAAGGGTATATCTACCATCTCGTTCGGGTGTTTGATATCGAAGGCTGCGTACCAGATTTTCCATCGCCCAGTGGTCGAGAGTTCCCGCACGTGTTTCAGACGACCTCCGCATCCTCCCGAGAGGAGATTGAGTTTTGTATTGACATATTGCGGCACACTCG
This sequence comes from Przewalskia tangutica, assembly GCA_029844215.1. Classification (NCBI taxonomy): domain Eukaryota; kingdom Viridiplantae; phylum Streptophyta; class Magnoliopsida; order Solanales; family Solanaceae; genus Przewalskia; species Przewalskia tangutica. Next base: position 67,607,973 of record CM056734.1, read on the forward strand.
CCTATTTCCATTCCGCCATACGTAATGGCACCGCCGAGTTGAGAGAGTTGAAGGATCGGCTTAGAGATTTCTTGGAGAAGCGGCTTCATCGTGCCTAGTGTTTCTCCCCGGGAGCGCCAGATTGTTCGTGAAGAAGAAGGGCGACGCGCACGTGTGTTGATTACGGTGCAATGAACAAGGTGACCATTAAGAAGATACCCTTCCCAAGATTGATGATTTGTTCGACTGGGCCAGTGGTGCGAGATGTTTCTCCAAGATTGATCTGCGATCGGCTATCATCAAAGTCGAAGTCGAGAGGTGGATGTCCCTAGATCGCATTCGGACTTCGCACGCATTATGAGTTCGTGGTCATGTCTTTTGGGTTGACCAATGCTCGCGGTATTCATGGATTTGATGAACCGAGTGTTCAAACCATTTTTGACACGTTTGTGATAGTGTTCATTGATGATATCTTGGTTTATTCTCGCCAGAGCAGGAGCATGCGAGCATTTGGCGATCAGGCCGACGCTTCTCCAGACCAGCATTTACGCCAAGTTTTCCAAATGTGAGTTTTGGTGACTTGATGGCGTTTCGGGCATATTGTCGGCTGATGGCATTCGAGTGGATACGCCAAGATCGAGGCGATCAGACTTGCCTAGACCTACTACTCCGGCAGAGGTTCGCAGCTTCGGGCCTTGCAGATATTATCGGCGGTTCGTGGAGAAGTTTGCTTCTATCTTCGAACCATTGACTAGCCGACTCGAAGCGCCAAGTTTGATGGTGATGCTTGGAGCGGGGTTTCGATTCTTTGAAAGAGAGATCGACGACCGCCCCGTTCTTACTCTTCCGCAGGTCCAGATGGTTATGTCGTATTGTGATCGTCGGCATCGGGTTGGGATGTGTGTTGATGCAGCATGGCAGGGTTATAGCATACGATCCCGGCGGTGAAGAAACACGAGGAACTACCCCACCCATGATTTGGAGTTGGCGGCGTGATTCACGCTTTGAAGATCCGAGGCACTATTTGTATGGGTTCACGTGGATATTTTTACGGACCACAAGAGCCTCCAAAGATATCTTCACCAGCAGGAGCCGAACTTACGGCAGAGACGGTGGTTAGAGTTACTTAAGGATTACGATGTTGATATCCCGTACCACCCGGGAAGGCCAATGTTAGGCGAATGCCTTAGTCGTAGGTCGATGGGAGCCTATCGGATGTGCGGCTAGAGAGGAGGGACATGGTTCGTGATTTGCATCGCCAGCGAGCCTTGGTGTCCGCTTGATTGATTCCGATAGCGGTGGGGTTAGAGTTCGTGAGGTTGCCGAGTCTTCCATCGCCGGCGAGGTGAAGAGGCAACAGTTCGAGATCCGCTTTGACTCGATATCGTGATACGACTCTTCGTGAGGGCAAGGGTCCTGAGGTAGCACCTGGGGTGCTAAGGTTTGAGGCGGTGTGTGTTCCGGATGTTTCGTGACTTGGCAGAGGTTCTTGGGGGAAGCACACAACGCGCGTTACTCTATCCATCCGGTCGACCAAGATGTACCACGACCTTAGATCCGTATTGGTGGGATGGCGAAGAGGACGTTGCAGTTCGTAGCTCGTGCCCATGTTGTCGCGGTGAAGGTAGAGCACCAGAGGCCTGGTGGTTTGTTACAGGCGATAGAGATCCCGACCTGGAAGTGGGAGGTAATCAACATGGATTTTATCACAGGATTACCTCGCACTCAGAGGAGACATGATTCTATATGGGTTATCGTCGACAGGCTGACGAAATCAGCCCACTTTTTTCCCGTCAGGATGACTTTTACCGAGGATTATGCGGACTTTACATCCGAGAGATCGTCGGTCGCATGGAGTCCCTACTTCGATCATATCGCATGCAGGAGCCCATTTACGCTAACTCGGAGGTCTTTCCAGAGGTTTAGGGACGCAGTGAGCCCGAGTAATCGCATTCCATCCACGCATGACGGACAGCCGGCGCACTATCCGACTCTTGAGGATATGTCGCGAGCCCGTGTTATCGACTTCGTGGGTAGCCGGGAGGATCATTTGCCTCTAGTTGAGTTCGCGTACAATAATAGCTACCACTCCAAAGATTCGACGACGCCTTATGAGGCCTTGTATGAGGAAGTGCAGATCGCCTATAGGTTGGTTCGATGTGGGCGAGGTGCGCTAGTGGGACCATATTTGGTGCAGCAGTGCGGATAAGGTGAAGCTTATCCGAGAGCGCTATCGACACTTCGTAGTCGGTAAGTCGTATGCAGATCATCGTCGTCGGCATCTTGAGTTCGAGGTTCATGATTGGGTTTTCCTAGGTGTCACCCACGGCGGTGTGATGAGATTCGGGAAGAAGGGAAACTCACCAAGGTACATTGGGCCATTTCGATTGTCCGCAGGTAGGCAAGGTTGCCTATGAGTTGATCCGCCGTCCGATCCGGAGGCGGCATCCGGTTTTTCACGTATCTACGCCGAGGAGATGTATCGGGATCCATCTAGGGTACACCCGATTGACGATGTCCAGTGACCAGGGGGTTATCGTATGATGAGATTCCCATAGCGATAGTCGATCGTCGTTAGGCGTCTGCGGACCAAGGACGTGGCTTCCACAAAGTCTTGTGGCGAACGAGCTCGGGGAGGAGATGACGTGGGAAGCCGAGGAGGACATGAGGCGAAGTATCCTCACCTATTCCCACACCTCCGTAATTCACTTTCCTACTTGTAAATTTTCGTTATCGCTTTTTGCCTAAGTGTTGTTTTGTGGTCGTGTGGCTTTTGCAAACTGTTTAAGTTATGAAGAACCTTATCGTTATCTGCTGGGAAGGAACATTCGACGAATGTTTCTAAGGAGGGAGAATGTTATACCGTATTTCCAAAGTATGTACTTAAGGGAATACGTACAAAAAGTTTGGCCTTAAAGTTTAGGCCTTGAACGTTTTTTGGGCACAACTCACAAAACGAATAGTTTTCCGACGAAACGTTTCCACGCCTTCGCAGGTAAATTCCGCTATGCCATTTCTAATTTTATGCGGATTTTTCCGAGAGACGAACATTTTGGACCAACGGAGGGCGACACTTGGCACCCTCCAATTGGTGGACTTGAAATCGTCCATTTGGACGAATTGGACAATGGCGCACGCTTTTTGTGCCTTTGCACAAGTCAAGGATTAGGTAGGATATTTTGTGTGCAAGTTGCCAAGGACACTTGCCCTAATCTTGACCTTACACTTGCCTAGCACTTGGCTACATCTTGGCCCTTGGTTGGCCATCCCTTGACCTATAAATACCCCTCTTGAGATGAAGAGTTCTTCATCCACAAAAGCTTCCAAGTCTAAAAATCCTCTCCTCTCCCTTTGTAGCCTTTTCGTCCAAACACCCTCCTTTTGAAGTTTGGCCGAGGGCCCCCCCCTAGCCTAGCCGAAATCTACCCCCCTCCCTTGGTAGAAAAGTTGCCTTCTTGTATTGTTATAATGCCCAAAATACCCTAGCCCAAATCCCTTAGTACTTAGTAGAAGTTGTGAAGAACTTCTAAGGTTTCCTGAGCATACAACTTAGAGCAAAACCTTGCTCAGCGCGACTTTATCTAGGATATTATTGGGCTTACCGAGGTAACTAATCCTAACCCTCTTTGAATTAGAGAATACTTCTGTAGTAGTATAAGAATAAGTATAAATACTTAGAAGAATATTGCGTAATAGAATTGAATTATCACAGTAGGCGGTTTAAAAGAAGAATAATCAAATCAGATTTACATGTGACTGCTTTCACAGAGACTTGAGTAGCTCACCGTAGGGAAGTACGCCCAATTTTCCGTAGGATATAGAACCTCTGTTTAGAACTATTTACAAAGTAGTGCAACGTTGATAGACGTGTCCGACTATTATAGCCGATTCTCTCGCGACATATTCAACTTGGCGTGGTTTTCACGGAAGGTATGTGATTCTTCCTAAAGCATGATATTTTATAATATATATGTAGTACTAGAGACGCATACGTGTTAATCGAATAATAACTACGGCAATGTCTTTGACTTAAGCCCGAATAATACTTACGGAATGCCTCACGCTTAAGCTCGACAACACTTACTAAGAATGCCTCACGCTTAAGCTGAATAATAAAGAATCAAAACATTTCAAAAGAATCTCGAATCATTTTTAATGTAAGAGAACTAATTGGTTTTGAAAAGCTTAAGAGTTATACTAGTTTTATGAGAAGTTAAGTATAACCACTTAAGAGTGATAAAAGAAACAGTTTGCCTATGTGTTTATAATGGACTTATATTGAATCGTGAAAAGAATAATAAGATGGTTTGATAAGTAGACATGATATGATGCTATGTGTGCAAGTGTCTTGTAACGCTTGTATAGGAGAGTATTCTTGTTGTGCTTATGTTGTTTAAAGATAATTTGTTATGTTAGTGTACTATCACTCACCTCTTGACATATTACACGGGGTTGTCGCCTCCACGCGGGTAGACTCAGTGATGCAGGACCATGATTCGAGAATACCTCATGCGGGTCCAAGGGACCTATGCGAGCTACGGAGTTCCGTGTTAGTGATGCGGGGTTACACCTCACGCGGTCTATGTGGCTACGCGGACTATGAGTTCAGACGACGCCGAGGAGTAGCTACCCTCGACGCGGGGTTATGTACTATGCGGCCTATGTGAGTGGCCTACGCGACTACGAGAGTCCGTGATTAGGCTTGCATGGTGATACTACGCAATTGGCCCCGCTCGATCATTCGCACCTAGAAAAGACTACTGATTTACCTATTGTTGCTCTTGTTTATGATGTGACACTATGTGCGGTCCCCTTGGTTGTTTCATACATACTTGCAAAACTGATTTTAAAATAATATGTTTTCATTTAAGTATTTTACAGTTTCATACTTAGTATCACAGATCGACCTCCTTGGCCGCGTTCATGCCGCAGGTAAGGGCAAGCAGGTGCTAGATCCACATTCTTAGGATCTCTACGTTGGTGTCGGGAGCTCCATTGTCACGACCCGAACCTGGGCCCGTGACTGGTGCCTTACCCCGGGCACCCTAGTGATACAACATCAGAGTAATCAGCGGAACATAAAACACATACATGAAACAAATGAAGTACAAAACAAGAACTGAGGAAAACTTGCCTTTCGCATATATAAATAACAACTCTTACAAAATGAGCAGCTTTAATCCTTCTACAAACCCCGCCCACAACAGCATTCATGCACCTCTAAGAAAAGATGCGACAACAATGGCGGGACAGGGCCCCGCCATACCCCTGAATGTAAATACCTACAACGACAGGGGACTATACCAAGATAAGCCTCCTGGAGAAACGGAGCTTTCCCAAACGCTGAATCGTGACCCTAAGAGCGAGGATCAACGATCGGTGTACCTTTACTGCGGATGAACGCAGCCCCGGGCGAGGTCAAGCATAACAGTACCAAGTATGTGAAATCAAAATAGATAATCAGAAATGAAATCATAGTAGTCTATATAAAGCGGAGACATGTATGATAACCAAACTACGCTCACAATAAATAAGTAGTCATGTCAAGTCGTGACTCACGCCTCAAAGTTATCACAATACAACCGTACGGGGCAAGTACGAAGGCATAGCCGACTACTAAGACACACAGTACCAAAAATACCACAAACGGTATCCAGATGTCTTTCTAGACCGCACAACATGATCGAAGCTGGCCACTCTCCCGCAATATAAATGTGCGCGTCTATCCCTTGAACTCTCGCAGCTCCGCATTGGTCACACACGGACCCGCATGAGGTATTCCTCGAATCATGGTCCTGCATCACCGAGGTATACCCCGCATCGAGGGCAGCTTAACCCCCGGTATCCATCTAGGCTCCCGCAACCCGCATAGTCTCAAAAGACCGCATAGTCTCAATAGACCGCATAGGGAATCCCCCGCATCAGGCTAAACACCCGGAATGATCAATCCCGAGCTACCGTGACCGCGATAGTCACAAGGACCGCATAGCCGTAAAGACCGCATCGGCGGTGGCAAGCCCTGTATAAGTCAAAGGGGTAGGTGATATAATAATAGTACAACGCTTAACGCTTAACAACGTAAGCACAATAAGAATGACCCCTTTACATCACGATCACACAAGATACTAACACACGTAGCATCCTAACATGTTTACTTATCACATCAACAAGAAAGTATTTACAAGGATATCTCAAACCAACACAATCAAGCTATTCACACAAGGTACTTTATGCTAACAAGTTCGTATCTATCCCCAAAGTACTTCATGCATTAAATCTTTAAAAGATACGCATTTCACAAAACCACACAATACCGTAGTATATGAGTGATTATCTTTTTAAAGTAAATCAATTACTTCTCTTTGTAAAATCAATTAGCAACATTCTTTTCCAATGTTCAAGTTTGCCTAATTTCCAATGTTCACGGTTCTTATTTTAGAAAGGTTTCAGTAGTTCATAGTCTTATTCATTTAAGAATATAATTCTCCTTTAAACAATCTGAGAAACATAAGCCTTATATGTGAGTAGGATATTCTTGTTTATAACAATCTTATTACAGCAGCCATGATCTAGAAAATATCATTTTGTCTCATCTTAGCTTCTATGCAGATGGAAGTTTCTACTGGTTTTAATAATACTTAATTAGTCAAAACATTTCGTTTTATTAACGCTGCAGTGGTTTGTCGATACACATTCTGATTTCCGAAATCAGTAAAACATTCTTAAGCCGTTATACCTAACTTCCCATAAAGCTAGTATAACTCTTAAGTTTTTTAAAACCCAAGTATTACTTCAAGTTCTTTATTAACACATAACAAGCCAGTTATAGTTCAAATCAGTCACCTTTTAAAAACCACAAGTATTTTCTTACCAACATAAAGCTGTTATAACCAACTTCCCATAAAGTCGTTATAACACTTTATGTTTTAAACCAATCAAATACATTTAGCACATGTACGTCTACCGTACTACATAGTTCACACATATCATGCTAGAAGAGATAGGAAGAGGTTCACATACCTCGCGACGAGTATCGACTAATAGCAAAACGCTCCAAGTACCTCAAACCGTTGGCTACTCCTTAAGCCAAGTAGATCGCGCCACACGTAGTACTTCAACCTATAAGGCCACAAGGTGCTTATTAACATTTAGATCCCTTGGTAGAACATTCTACAGAAAATTAAGAAGACCTCCCCGCAACAGCGTAAATCTCCTCTCCTATCGGGGCCGGCTATCAAGCCAACCAGTGGGTTCATACATCTAACCTGGACGTGCACAATTCTACCTCACGTAAAAGCTACACAAGCTCATCAGAATACACCCTATGTAAATACAGTCAAGATTTCTTTCAAAAGGTTTCTTATTATTCAGCTTAAGTCAAAAGACATCACGATAACAACGCTCAGTTCTATATATAGTATACTTCAACTATATAGTCTAACAACATGTAATTTCCAATTACAATAGAGGGACAAGATATTTACCTCGATAAGCCCATAATTATCCGAGTTTAAATGTCGATCCTGAGCAAGGTTTAGCTCCTACTCCGTGTGCTCCAACCCGCTCCAACAACCCTTAAGTTCTAACCAACTTCTACTTATGACTCCAACTAACTATGGAGATTTTCCTGTGGTTTCGGTTTTAGGATCGACGGAAGTGTCACGACCAACCGGCCCGTGATCGTGCCTTACCCCGCACCCTAGTGATACAACATCGAGAAAATCAGCGAAATAAAAACATGAACATGAATTAAGAGAAAAGATAAATAAACAAAGCAACCAAAACAGTTGCCTTCATCATATATACATAAATACGAACAGCTTATCCTTTTACAAACCCCGCCACAACAAAGCATGGACTTAAGATTTTACAATTTATGACGGACAGGCTCCCGCCATACCACGAATGTATAAGAATCTGCTGACTGTGGTAACATACCAAAAGATAAGCCTCAAGGAACGGAGCTTCAATACGCCAAAGGTGATCCTAAAATGGATCGATACCGATGTACCTTTTACTCGCAGATGAACGCACCGAAGGAGGTCGATAACAGTACCAAGTATGTGAAATCAGAAAATATCAGAAATGAAATCATAATAGTCTATAAGGCGGAGACGATATGATAACCAAACTACGATTCACAACATAAGAGCAAATATGTCAAGTCGTGACTCACGCCTAAAAGTCATCTCTCACGCCCGTGGAACTCCTTCCTCACCGCCGATACCTAGGTATAAATCATGTGATACGATAACGTGTCTCGGCCCATCTTATGGACCCAATATAGAAAAGGGTGGAATACATTCTGATGAACCTAGTCAAGTGAAATACATTCCGGATGAACCGGGCCTCAAGTGAAATACATTCCGGATGAACCGGTCCTCAAGTGAAATACATTCCGATGAACCCAGAATCAAGTGAAATACATTCGGATGAGCCCAGAGTCAAGTGATATACATTCGGATGAACCGGTGAGTCGAGTAGACACGATTTACACAACAAGGCTATCACACGTAACATGGTTAAGTTTCATAACAACAAGTATAAGCAAGTTACACACGACTCAAGGTACTTTCATTTTATATCAAAGTCCGGATTTTAACCTTAAAGTACTACGTCCGTTAAATTCCTTTTAAGATCCATTTCTTTACAAAGGTCACCCGATACCCGTAGTATAAAATTTGAGTGACTAACATTGTTAAGTAAACCAAAATGCTTTCCTTTGTAAGATCAAGTGACAACCTTATTTTCCAAACGCTCAAGTTTGCCTAATTTCAATGCTCAAGTTTCTCATTTTAGAAAAAGGTTTCGTAGTTCATAGTTTTAAATCCTTTAAAACATAATTCTCCTTTAAACGTTTTGAGAAACCTATGTCTTATAAGTGAGTAGGTTATTCTTGTTTATAATCAATCTTATTAAGCAGCCATGATCTAGGAAATGTAATATCATTTTGTCTCATCTTAGCTTCTATGCAGATGGAGGTTTCTACTGGTTTTAATAATACTTCTTTAGTCAATACATTTTCCTTTTATTAACGCTGCAGTGGTTTGTCGATACACATTCGATTTCCAAATCAAGAAACATTCTTAAGCCGTTATACCTAACTTCCCATAAAGCTAGTATAACTCTTAAGCTTTCAAAACCCAAGTAATACTCATTCTTTCAAAACGATTCATAAATCTTTTGAAATGCTTCAAGTTCTTTATTAACACATATCAAGCCAGTTAATTATTCAAATCAGTTACCTTTTAAAAACCACAAAGTATGTGCTTATCCACATAAAGCTATTATAACCAACTTCCCATAAAGCCGTTATAACACTTTATGTTTTAAATCAATCAAATACATTTAGCACATGTACGTCTACCGTACTACATAGTTCACACATATCATGCTAGAAGAGATAGGAAGAGGTTCACATACCTCGCGACGATTTATCGACAATAAGCAAAAAGCTCCAAGTACTACAACCTTGCTAGCTCTTTCCACTCCTCGAGTAGAATACGCTACTCTTAGTACTTCACCTATAAAGGTCACAAACGTCTATTAACCCCAAAACACAAGTTTCTATCTTTCTACAGAAAATTCGAAGACCTCCCCGCAACAACAGCGTAAATCTCCTCCTCTATCGAGGCCGCTACCAAGCCAACCATGTGGGGTTAACACGCCTAACCGACGTGTACAATTCTACTACCCAAAGAAAGTTACACAAGTCTCATCTGAATACACCCCATGTAATTACGATCAGCTTCTCTTCTTTAAACTCAGCTTAAGTCGCAAGACATCGCTGTAAGTATTATTCAGCTTAAGTCAATGACATTGCCCCACAACTATGTTCAGTTCTATATATAGTATACTTAACTATATACTCCTACAACATGTAATTTCCAATTACAACAGAAGGTCAAGAATGTTTACCTCGATAAGCCCAAAATTATCCGAGTTTATATGTCGATCCTGAACAACGTTTAGCACCTACTCCGGCGCCCAACTGCTCCAACCAACCCTTAGAAGTTCTAACCAACTTCTACTTATGACTTCAACTACGGGTGAAGATTTACTTAGGGTTTCGTTTTTGTGACTGAGGGAAGTATAATAGTATTTTCTGGGCTTTGTAAAAAGGGTACTTTGGAAAGTACAACAAGGTATTTGGCTAAAGTATTTTGGGCATTATAACAATACTTGGAGAGTATTTCTATACCACAAAAGGGGTATTATACGAAACAACTAGGCTAGTGGGTAGACCTCTCGCCAAGGCATCTCAAGGGGGTAGTGGATTTAAAAGCTCAGGAGAGGAGTATTTTGAGACTTAGTTAGATTGCTCAAGTTTTTGGATGAAGAAAGTCTTCAAGCTTAGGGGGTATTTATAGCAAAACCAAAAGCCAACCAATGGCCAAGATCAAGCCATGTGCAAGGCAAGTGTAAGGCCAAGATCAAGCCAAGTGCACCCACAAAACACTCCACAAAACACTCCACAAAACAAGCCACAAAGCAAGGCACAAAAGAGGGAGCCAATCGGCCAAGGCCAACCAAGGCTCTTGGACGCCCAAATCGTCCAAGCCAACCTATTTGCCTCCAATGTGAGGGTGACACATGTCACCCTCCCGTTGGTCCAAAATGTTTCGTCTCTCGGAAAAATCCGCAAAAAATATAAATGACATAGCCGGAATTTTCCCTACGAAAGTTGTGGAAACGTTTCGTCAGAAAACGACTCTAATCGGCACTTGTGCCCAAATTTCGAATCCAATGCCTATCTTAAGGCTCAAATTTCGTACGTACGTCCATTCGTACATACTCTGGAAAAACGGGGTATAACAGGAAGTATAATAGTACGACTGGGCTTTGTATAGGTATAACCTTAGAATACTACAAGGTATACGGCTAAGGTAATTTGGGCATTATAACAATACTTTTGAGAGTATTTCTACCAAGAGGGGGGGGTATTATACGAAAACAACTAGGCAGTGGGTACCCCATTAGCACCCCAAGGAGTGGTGTCTACCTCTACTACCCCACTGTGGGGACTATCGGCCAAGGGGAGAGAGGGCTCTCGCCAAGACACTACACTACGGGGGAAGTAAGAAGCTTTCAAGACTTAGGCAATTTTGTGGATGAATTAGTCTTCAAAGGGGGGGGTATTTATAGGTCAAGTGAAAGCCAACCAATGGCCAAGATCTTGCAAGTGCAAGGCAAGTGTAGGCCAAGATCTTGCCAAGTGCACCTTATCCAACTACACACAAAATATCCTACCTACTACTTGACAAAAATAGTCACCAATCGTCCAAGCCAACCGCCCACAATGTGCTCCAATGAGAGGTGCCAAGTGGCGCCTCTTGTTGGTCCAAAATGTTTCGCCTCTGAAAAATCCGCAAAAATTAAAAATGACATAGCCGAAATTCCCTACGAAAGTCGTGGAAAACGCTTTCGTTTAAAAACGACTTAATCGGGTGTTGTGAACAAAAGAATTCGCCAAGCCTAAATCACAAGTTCAAATTTTTCTACGACGTCCCTACGCACATACTGAAATACGGGTATAACATTCTCCTCTCTTAGAAACATTCGTCCCAATGTTCCTTCTAAGTCTCAAACAAACGCCGCAGATAGTCCTCACCGCTATACTAACGAAAACAATCCCGCCACGCATGGCCACTTGGAACCAACTTGCGCAAAAATACTTACCTCCAAGTCCACGAGGAAACGCCTCTAACATCACCACAAACACCTCTCTCCGGGTCTAAAATATACTTCCTTCGTGACCTTCTCTTTACAAAAGAAATGATACCACTTTTGTCACTTTGCCGCGAGGTTCACTCCGCGACCAACAAATGGTACCGGCCGCATGCGATCCCCGAGGTCGACGACACTCGAACTCTTACCACATTTACATCGCTTCATTTTCCAAAACTCGGGTTACTATCTCTAACGTGGTCATCATTAACGGGAACACTCGGATGGATCTCCGATACTTTCCGAACATAACAATACGAAGATCGGACGCATCGCTTCCTAAGTCGGACGGCAAAAGCTAACATATAGGCAACCCGCCTATTCTTCACATGAACTTAAAAAGGCCCAAAACAACTCGGGCTAAGTTTCTCTGCTTTTTCCAAAGCTCGTCACACCTAATCCGGTGGTACTTTCAAGAAGACCGACCACAACTCGAACTCTAAGCGTCGCCGATTATCCGCACGATTTCCTCCGAGCCGCTAGAACCTCTTCTAGACAAGCTTTACTCTATCCACGATACCGGAACAAGCTCGAACCAACTATCCGAATCTTGCCAACATCGAACCAATCGACCGCAGCCTTACACTTCCGCCCTACAAGGCCTCATAAGGCGACATTCAAACCGAAATGGTAGCTTAAACACTCCTCCACGAGACAACAATCTCCACAACTACCCCAAATCCAACCATCGCCCGAGGCGAATGCGATTCGAGACTCACCCGAAGTTCCTAACCCCGCTCGTAAACTTCCGAAACAAAACAGTGCACTGGCTCCACGTCGCCATAAGGTGAAGGTAGGCACCGTGCGACTTTACAACTTTTACGATATATCATCTCGCATAACCCTCTCACGAGTAAACGGTCTTTGCTAAGACAAGACGGCCGACCTCCTCGCCCGACCATCGGTCGAACGCATCCACGACCAGACGTTGGTTAACTAAACTCGCCTAACACCCTCGTAACCCCAATCCAAAGCGACCACCACAACCGACCCCACCACCAAACCCGCCGGGTTGACCCGCAACGTGGCCTCAACCCGACCCGCAACGCCGCATCATACTAGCTCCCCGAACCGGAACAATCTCACTAATCACGTTACGAAAACCTAGCGGTCTTCTTAGCTCAACTACCCTCTTTCATTCCACACTACTCAGGGACTAATCCCACCAACATAACTCACGCACTATGCACTCCTATAAGGGTCAAACATAAACAACACATCTTTTACTCGAGATGGCCTTACCTCTAAGGTCTCTACGTATAAAACTCTAAGGCTCACACCTACTCTATCCCCCAAAATCTTACTCGGTTATCCCACCATGATTTCTAATCACAATAACACCATGCTAATCGAACATAACACTTAAGGTATACTCAACTTATCACCTATACAAACTCTAGATGGTTAAGGATATATCTATATCTACTGCTTCACTCCACTTAATCGTTCTAATCAAACCCGCCTGTAGGCGATAGCTACAAGGTGACGAACTACCCACCGATCCTCAAGGCTAAGTCCTCCTACAAGGACACTCTTTCAACATCGCACGGACGGTCGTAGTACAACAAGTACCAACCGAAAGACGACATTCCGGGATGACGTCGTCACCTGATGAACCAAAAACCCCGAGTTCGACCAACTCTCGCATACCCCGAACGCCCTAAACTCCGTGGAGACCTCTCTCGATCGGTGGTGTGCATAATCTAATCATTGGTGAGGTGACTTGACTCAAAGTTACTAAAGGACCTTGCTACTCGCCCATCGCCCGTTAACCCGCCGATCTCTATGTTTTCGCTGCCACGCATAAGCCCGTACACAGGCCATGCTCAAGCCCAACTGAAGAATTACTCTTGCACAACCCTCTCTTAGATAGTCATCAAGACTCGCGGTACATCGGTATACTCTCCGGTAGTCAAATCCATAGTTAGTAACAGGGTTGTCTTTTCGCAATCTATATTCTCTGTTTCCGGTCGTGGAACTGAAGGTTCAAATATTATGGCCGCAGTAGGAACTGCTGCCGCCGTGCTAAACTCTGCTGGGGCTAGTGACGTCGCAGAACTCCCCGAATGAAGCACCACCCAAGGTGATAATTGGGCCTGTGCCCACGTAACCCTCTGCACTCTACTCGCAGCTCCCTCGGCTGCCTTGCCCTCCTGGGCCCGGGTTGCCCTACGCGGAGGCACAACGGTAAGGGAAAGAAATACGTTAGAGGGTCCAACTTACAACACAGCTCTAAGGCACGATCTCAGAGTGAGAAGAAATAGAAACCAATCCTAAATATCCTATAGCCTCCTGATTATTGGTGTGGTGCACAACACACCGATAATCAAGACTTCATCGATACGGCTCGTAGACACTTTCCGAGGATTAACTGCTCTGATACCACTTTTGTCACGACCCGAACCTGGGCCCGTGACTGGTGCCTTACCCCGGGCACCCTAGTGATACAACATCAGAGTAATCAGCGGAACATAAAACACATACATGAAACAAATGAAGTACAAAACAGTAATCTGAGGAAAACTTGCCTTTCGGCATATATAAATAACAACTCTTACAAAATGAACAGTTTAATCCTTCTTACAAACCCTGCCCACAACAAGATTATGCACTCTAAGAAAAGATGCGACAACAATGGCGGGACAGGGTCCCGCCATACCCCTGAATGTAAATAACTACAACGACAGGGGACTATACCAAGATAAGCCTCGGAGAAGCGGAGCTTTCCCAAACGCCAATCGTGACTCCTAAGAGCGAGGATCAACGATCGTGTACCTTTACTGCAGATGAACGCAGCCCCGAAGGAGGTCGATCATAACAGTACCAAATATGTGAAATCAAAATAGAATCAGAAATGAAATCATAGTAGTCTATATAAAGCAGGAGACATGTATGATAACCAAACTACAGTTCACAATAAATAAGTAGTCATGTCAAGTCAGGGACTCACGCCCTCAAAGTTATCACAATACAACCGTACGGGGCAAGTACGAAGGCATAGCCGACTACTAAGACCCACAGTACCAAAATACCACAAACTGTATCCCGAGGTCTTTCTAGACCGCACCACATGATCGGCCGCCACTCGCCCGCAATATCAATGTCGCGTCTATCCTCGAACTCTCGCAGCTCGCATAGGTCACACACGGACCCGCATGAGGTATTCCTCGAATCATGGTCCTGCATCACCCGAGGTATACCCCGTGATCGAGGGCAGCTTAACCCCCGGTATCCACCTAGGCTCCCGCAACCCGCATAGTCTCAAAAGACCGCATAGTCTCAATAGACCGCATAGGGAATCCCCCGCATCAGGCTAAACACCCGGAATGATCAATCCTGGAGCTACCGCACTCCGCATAGTCACAAGGACCGCATAGGCCGTAAAGACCCGCATCGCGGTGGCAAGCCCTCGTTATAAGTCAAATGGGTAGGTGATATAATAATAGTACAACGGGCTTAACGTTTAACAACGTAAGCACAACAAGAATGACCCCCTTACATCACGATCACACAAGATACTAACACACGTAGCATCCTAACATGTTTACTTATCACATCAACAAGAAAGTATTTACAAGGATATCTCAAACCAACACAATCAAGCTATTCACACAAGGTACTTTATGCTAACAAGTTCGGGTATCTATCCCCAAAGTACTTCATGCATTAAATCTTTAAAAGATACGTTACTTCACAAAAACCACACAATACCCGTAGTATATAGAGTGATTATCTTTTTAAAGTAAATCAATTACTTCTCTTTGTAAAATCAATTAGCAACATTCTTTTCCAATGTTCAAGTTTGCCTAATTTCCAATGTTCACGGTTCTTATTTTAGAAAGGTTTCGTAGTTCATAGTCTTATTCATTTAAGAATATAATTCTCCTTTAAACAATCTGAGAAACATAAGCCTTATATGTGAGTAGGATATTCTTGTTTATAACAATCTTATTACAGCAGCCATGATCTAGAAAATATCATTTTGTCTCATCTTAGCTTCATGCGGATGGAAGTTTCTCTGGTTTTAATAATACTTAATTAGTCAAAACATTTCCTTTTATTAACGCTGCAGTGGTTTGTCGATACACATTCTGATTTCCGAAATCAGTAAAACATTCTTAAGCCGTTATACCTAACTTCCCATAAAGCTAGTATAACTCTTAAGTTTTTTAAAACCCAAGTATTACTTCAAGTTCTTTATTAACACATAACAAGCCAGTTATAGTTCAAATCAGTCACCTTTTAAAAACCACAAGTATTTTCTTACCAACATAAAGCTGTTATAACCAACTTCCCATAAAGTCGTTATAACACTTTATGTTTTAAACCAATCAAATACATTTAGCACATGTACGTCTACCGTACTACATAGTTCACACATATCATGCTAGAAGAGATAGGAAGAGGTTCACATACCTCGCGACGAGTATCGACTAATAGCAAAACGCTCCAAGTACCTCAAACCGTCGGCTACTCCTTAAGCCAAGTAGATCGCGCCACACGTAGTACTTCAACCTATAAGGCCACAAGGCGCTTATTAACATTTAGATCCCTTCGTAGAACATTCTACAGAAAATTCGAAAGACCTCCCCGCAACAGCAGCGTAAATCTCCTCTCCTATCGGGGCCGGCTATCAAGCCAACCAGGGGGGGGGGGGTTCATACATCTAACCGGACGTGCACAATTCTACCTCACAGAAAAGCTACACAAGTCTACTGTAATACAGTCCTATGTAAATACAGTTCAGTACTCTTCTTTCGAAAAGGTTTCTTATTATTCAGGCTTAAGTCAAAAGACATTGCCGACAACAACGTTCAGTTCTATATATAGTATACTTCAACTATATAGTCTAACAACATGTAATTTCCAATTACAATAGAGGGACAAGATATTTACCTCGATAAGCCCATAATTATCCGAGTTTAAATGTCGATCCTGAGCAAGGTTTAGCTCCTACTCCGTGTGCTCCAACCCGCTCCAAACAACCCTTAGAAGTTCTAACCAACTTCTACTTATGACTCCAACTAACTATGGAGATTTTCCTTAGGGTTTCGGTTTTGTGACTGACGGGAAGTATAATAGTACGACTGGGCTTTGTATAGGTATAACCTTAGAATACTACAAGGTATACGGCTAAGGTAATTTGGGCATTATAACAATACTTTTGAGAGTATTTCTACCAAGAGGGGGGGTATTATACGAAAACAACTAGGCTAGGGGGGGTACCCCACGGCTAGCACCCCAAGGAGGGGGGGTGTCTACCCCTCGGCCTACCCCACTATGGGGGGACTCTCGGCCAAGGGGGGAGAGAGAGGCTCTCTGCCAAGACACTACACTAAGGGGGAAGGAAGAAGCTTTCAAGACTTAGGCAATTTTGTGGATGAATTAGTCTTCAAAGGGGTGGGTATTTATAGGTCAAGTGAAGGCCAACCAATGGCCAAGATCTTGCCAAGTGCAAGGCAAGTGTAGGGCCAAGATCTTGCCAAGTGCACCTTATCCAACTACACACAAAATATCCTACCTACTACTTGACAAAAATAGTCACCAATCGTCCAAGCCAACCGCCCACAATGTGCTCCAATGAGAGGGTGCCAAGTGGCGCCCTCTTGTTGGTCCAAAATGTTTCGTCTCTCGGAAAAATCCGCAAAAATTAAAAATGACATAGCCGGAAATTCCCCTACGAAAGCTGTGAAAACGTTTCGTCTAAAAACGACTCTAATCGGGTGTTGTGAACAAAAAGAATTCGGCCAAGCCTAAATCACAAGTTCAAATTTTTCTACGTACGTCCCTACGTACATACTCTGGAAATACGGGGTATAACATCCATCCTTTCCGGAGGCTCTACTTTTGGGTATGATCTCCCTGTTGTAGATAGTTTTGTACAGTCAGGGTATGGCGGGGCCCTGTCCCGCCATAGTTGTATATTTCCTTAGAGGTCTGTAGTCATGTTGTACAGTATCGGATGTAACTGCTAAACCATGTTTATATATATATGCCGAAAGGCGACGTTTTCTCACATAAACTGTTTCATGTCTTGTTTTATATTTCCGTTGATTACTCTGATGTATGACTACTTGGGTGCCCGGTAAGGCACGATCCACGGGCCCGAATGGGTCGTGACCTAGACGCGCACATTAGATATCGCGGCGAGTGGCCGCTTTGATCATGTGACGATGCAGACAGATCTCATGATCTGATTTATGACCTTGTTTGTACTGTGGGTTTTAGTAGTCGGCTATGCCTTCGTACTTACCCCTTAGGGTTTTATGATGACACAGGTGGGACACGTGTTCATGTATTCCTTGGTGCTTTTATATCATAGACTGCCGGCAGTGAGGAAGGTATTCCACGGGCATGATTGATGACTTTGAGGGCGTGAGTCCCTGACTTGACATGACTGCTTATTTATTGTGAACTGTAGTTTGGTTATCATACATGTCTCCTGCTTTATATAGACTACTATGATTTCATTTACGATTTTCAGCCACATACTTGGTACTTGTTATGCGACCTCCTTCGGGGCCGTCATGCCGCATGTTGAGGTACACCAGTCGTTGATCCTAGCTCTCAGGGTCACAGTTCAGCGTTTGGGAAGCTCCGTTTCTCCGGAGGCTTATCAGTGGTATAGTCCCCTGTCGTAGTAGGTGCTTACATTCAGGGGTATGGCGGGGCCCTGTCCCGCCATGGTTGTCATGTTACTCTTAGAGGTCTGTAGTACTGTTGTGGGCAGAGCTGTAAAAGGGATGTAACTGTTCAAATTGTTATTCATATATATACTGAAGGTAACCGTTTTTGGTTAGCCTGTCTTCTTATTTCATTGTCTTATTACATTGGTTTCATGTATTGTCTTTATATTCCGCTGATTTCTCTGATGTATGACTACTGGGGTGCCCGGGTAAGGCACCAGTCACGGGCCCCGGTTCGGGTCGTGACAAAAGTGGTATCAGAGCAGTTAATCCTCGGAAAGTGTCTACAGACCGTATCTAGTAGAGTCTTGATTATCGGTGTGTTGTGCACCACACCAATAATCAGGAGGCTATAGGATATTTAGGATTGGTTTCCATTCTTCTCACTCTGAGATCGTGCCTTAGAGTTGTGTTATAAGTTGGACCCCTCTAACGTATTTATTTCCCTTACCGTTATGCCTCCGCGTAAGGCAAACCCGCCCAGAGGCAAGGCGGCGGAGGCTGAGTAGAGTTCAGAGGGTTACGAGGCACAGGCCCAACCATCACCGGGTGGTGTTTCATTCAGGAGTTACGCTCGTCACCGGCCAGCAGAGTTTAGCATGGCAATGATGCCTCTGCGACCATGATATATGAACCTTCGCGGCCACGGATAGAGAATAGAGATTGCAAAGAGGCGACCACATTACTAGCTATGGAGTTGGCTACGGAGAGTATACCGATGTACCGCGAGTCTTGATGAATATCTAAGAGAGGGTTGTACAAGAGTAATTCTTCAGTTAGGCTTGAGCATGGCCTGTGTACGGGCTTATGCGCAACAGGCCAAGAAACATAGAGATCGACGGGTTAACCAAGGACAGCAGAAGAGGGCCAGAACAGCAAGGTCCTTTGGTAACTTTGGAGGCCAATCGCCTCACCAGCATATTAGATACGCACATCCACGGTGCGAGTGGTCCTCGCGGGGTTGAGAATGTTCGGGTAAGCGGAGTTGGTCGAGCTCGAGCTTCCGGTTCACGGCTACACGTAGGTTCCGGCCGGATTCGTTTTTTCCCGGTGTTCACGGTGTGTGACGTCATCACGGGAATGTCGTCTTTTAGTTGGTACTTGTTTTACCTGCGGCCTTCAGGGCCATGTGTCGAAAGGATGTCCTATTAGGAGGGATGTAAGTAGGAGGACTCAGCCTTCATAATCAGTGACCAGTTCGTCATCTTCCCTAGCTATGCGCCCTACGGGGCAGGTTTGATTAGAACGACTAAGGGGAGTGAAGCAGTAGATACAGGTATATCCTTAACCCTCTAGAGATTAGTACGTGTAAGATGAGTATATCTTAAGTATTATGTTCAGATCACATAAGTGAATTTGTGATTAGGAATCATGGTTAGTTAACCAGGAAAGATTGGGGGATAAGAAAAAGTGTAAGCCTTAGAGTTTTATACGTAGAGACCTTAGAGGCAAGGCCATCTTGGGTAAAAGTTTCATATTTTTACGTTTAACCCTTGTCGGAGTGCATGGTGCACGTGAGCTATGTTGTGGGAATGAAAGAGGGTAGTTGAGCTAAGAAGACCGCTAGGTTTTCGTAACGTGGATTAGTGAGATTGTTCCAGATTGGGGAGCAAGTGTTTTACGTGAGAGTGGGTCGGGTTGAGGCCATGCCGCGGGTAAACCCGCGACCTGTTTTATGGTGGGGTCAGTTTGTGGTGGTCCCTCCAGGTGGTAGGATCACGAGGGTGTTAGGCCCAAGTTTAGTTAACCGTCGTACGAGTTCGTGGGTGCGTTCGACCAGTAGTCGGGCCGAGGAGGTTAGCCCGTCTTATCTTTTAGTCAAAAACCTTGTACTAGGCAGTAGGTTATGCGAGATGTTATATCAGGAAGGTTGTAAGGCTGCACGAGGTGCCTACCTTCGCCTTATGGCAGACAGTGAAGCCCAGGTTCGGCTGTTTCTTTTTCAGGAGGTTTTACCAGGCAGGGTTAGGAACTCAGGTGAGTCTCAGTAGCGCACTCGCCCTCGGGCCAGTGTTTGGATTTCAGGGGTAGCTGTGAGTAATGTTGCCTCCTGTTGAGGGAGTGCTTTTGTAACTACCATTTCAGTATTCGGATATCGCCTTACGGAGCCTCGTAGGGGCGGAAGTGTAAATTGCCGGTCGATTGGTTCGATGTTGGCAAATTTCAGATAGAGGGTTCATACTTGTTTCGGCAGGATGGGGACAGGGTGAAGCCTATCCAGGAGAGGTTATCAACAGCTCAGAATCAACAGAAGTCGTGCGGATAATCGACGTCGACACTTAAAGTTCAGGTTGACGGTCGGAATTCTTGAAGGTACCACCCCGGAAGGGTGTGACGAGATTTGGAGAATAGAGGAAACTTAGCCCGAGTTACTTTGGGCCTTTTCAGATTATGTGGAGAGTAGGCCAGGTTGCCTATATGTTAGTATTGCCGTCCGACTTAGGAGGCAGTACGTCCGGTCTTTCGTGTTGCTATGTTCGGAAAAGTATCGGAGATCCATCCAGAGTGTTCCCAGTTAATGATGACCAAGTTGGAGATAGTAAACCCGAGATTTTGGAAACAGAAGCAGTAACAGAAATGTGGTAAGTTATGAGAAAGATGTTCGAGTGTACGAGAAGGGTACGACGAGTAAGGGAAGAAGCGAGCATGTATTGCGAGCATAGATGTGATCATTTCTTTGGTAAGGAGAAGGTGCGAAGGAAGTATATTTTAGACCTCGGGTAAGGGCTTTTGTGTCGCTAGAGGTGTTTCCTCGTGGACTTGGATGTAAGTATGTTTGCGCGTGTTGTATTGTGGCCAGGTGGGGCATGTTTGTTTTCGTACGTATGGTAGTGAAGACTATACTGGCGCACGTATGTTTTGAGACTTAGAAGGAACATTCGGGACGAATGTTTCTAAGGAGGGGAGAATGTTATACCCCGTATTTCCAGAGTATGTACGTGAGGACGTACGTAGAAAATTTTGAACTTGAAGTAGGCTTGGCCGAATTATTTTTGTGCACAACACCCGGTTAGAGTCGTTTTTCGACGAAACGTTTTAGACAACTTGCGAAGGGAAAAATTCCGGCTATGTCATTTTTAATTTTTGCGGATTTTTCCGAGAGACGAAACATTTTGGACCAACGAGAGGGCAACACTTGGCACCCTCTCATTGGTGGATGGTGGGGCGGCATTGGACGAAAAGGGAGAGTGGGAGTAGGTAGGATATTTTGTGATATTTGTGTGGTAGATGGATAAGGTACACATGGGTGAATCTTGACCTTACACTTGCCTTGCACTTGGCATGATCTTGGCCATTGGTTGGCCATGGCTTGACCTATAAATACCCCCCCTTTGTGAAGACTTCTTCATCCAAAAACTTTCCTAAGTCTTGAGAGCTCTTTCCCCCCCTTTTGTGTAGTGTCTCGTCCTAGCCTACCCTCCCCTTGGTGAGGCCCCTTGGCCGAGAGCCCTCCCCTTGGCCGAGAGTACCCCTCCCAGTGGGGTTGGCGAGGTATACACCCCCTTGTGGTGTTGTCTCGTATAAATACACCCCTACCTTGGTAGAAATACTCTCCAAGTATTGTTACTATACCAAAATACCTTGACCCAAATACCTAGTAGTATTCCAAGGTTACACTTATACGAAAAGCCCAGAAATACTATTATACTTCCTTTAGCCACTCAACGAAACCCTAAGGAAATCTTCATTGATAGTTGAAGTAATTGAGTAGAAGTTGGTTAGAACTTCTAAGGGTTGTTTGGAGCGGGTTGGAGCGCACGGAGTAGGAGCTAAACCTTGCTCAGGATCGACATATAGACTTGGATAATTTTGGGCTTATCGAGGTAAACACTCTTGACCTTCTATTGTAATTGGAAATTACATGTTGTAGGAATGTATAGTTGAAGTATACTATATATAGAATTGAACATAGTCTTGCGGCAATGTCTTTTGACTTAAGCCTGAATTTAAAGAAGAGAGCTGAACTGTAATTACATAGGACTGTATTACAGTAGACTTGAGTAGCATTACTGTGAAGTAGAATTGTACACGTCCGGATTAGACGTACAACCCCCCCCCCTCTAGGGAGTTGTTGGCCTGTTAGCAGGCCTCGATAGAGGAGGAGATTTACGCGGTTGCGGGGGGGGGGGGAGGTGCTGCCGAATTTTCTGTAGAATATTCTACGTTGAGATCTAGATGTTAATAGGCGCCTTGTGGCCTCTATAGGTTGAAGTACTACGTGTGGCGTGAGATGCTTGGCTTAAGGTGTAGCCGACGGTTTGAGGTACTTGGAGCGTTTTGCTATTAGTCGATAATCGTCGCGAGGTATGTGAACCTCTTCCTATCTTTTCTAGCATGATATGTGTATAACTATGTAGTACGGTAGACGTACATGTGTTAAATGTATTTGATTGGTTTAAAACATAAAGTGTTATAACGGCTTTATGGGAAGTTGGTTATAACAGTTTTATGTAAGTAAGAAATGCTTTGTGGTTCTTAAAAGATAAGAGACTTGACTTAATTAATGTGAATTTTGTTAAAACGTGTGAAACCTCATTCGTGAGTAATGAGTATTTTGGTTTTCAAAAGGAATGATGTTTCCGATTTGAAATCGAATGAATGTCGAACAAACCACAGCAGCGCTAATAAAGGGAAATGTATTGACTAATAAAGAATTATTAATAACCAGTAGAAGCCTCCATCTGCATAGAAGCTAAGATGAGACAAAATGATATTACATTTCCTAGATCATGGCTGCTTAAATAAGATTGTTATAAACAATAATAACCTACTCACGTATCAGACATATGTTTCTCAAATTGTTTTCAAAGAGAATTATATCATTAAGTGATTAGTACAATGAACTACGAAACCTTTCGAAAAATGAGAAACTTGAACATTTGAAATTAGGCAAACTTGAACGTTTGGAAAATAATGTTGTTACTTGATTTTACAAAGAGAAGTGTTTTGGTTTACTTCAAAGGATAGTCACCCTATTTTTATATACTACGAGTATTGTGTGACTATTTGTGAAAGAACAGATCTCTTAAAGAGTTATTGTATGAAGTACTTTGGGGATAAAAACCCGATCTTGTTAATCATATAATAGAAAGTACCTTGTGTGAATAACTTGGTTGTGTTGGTTTGTGATAGCCTTGTAAAACTTTCTTGTTGATTTGATAAGTAAACATGCTAGGATGCTACGTGTGTTATTATCTTGTGATGTTTGTGTAAAGGGGTCTTCCCTCGATTGCACTTAAGTTGTTTAACTATCAGCCGTTATGTTGGTATTGTACCACTCACCTTGACATCATCCCGGAGGTTAAGCTGCCCTCTGATGCGGGGTAGACTCAGGCGGGTCTGTGTGACCTATGATTCGAGAATACCTCATGCGGGTCCCGGGGGCCTATCGCGAGTGCGGGAGCTCGAGTTAGTGTGCGGCCTTTATGGTCATGCGGTCTATGTGGCCATGCGGACTGCGAAGTCCAGGCGGATGCCGGGGAGTAGCTACCCTCGATGCGGGGAATACCTCATGCGGGCCATTGGAGTGGCCTATGCGGAGCTGCGGGAAGTTCCAGGGCTAGACGCGCACATTAGATACTGCGGGCGAGTGGCCAGCTTTGATCATGTGACGGTCTAGACAGATCTCATGATACAGTTTATGACCTTGTTTGTACTGTGGGTTTTAGTAGTCGGTTATGCCTTCGTACTTACCCCGTACGGTTTTATGATGACACAGGTGGGACCTGGTGTTCATGTGTATTCCTTGGTGCTTTTATATCATAGACTGCCGGCAGTGAGGAAGGTATTCCACGGGCATGATTGATGACTTTGAGGGCGTGAGTCCCTAACTTGACATGACTGCTTATTTATTGTGAACTGTAGTTTGGTTATCATACATGTCTCCTGCTTTATATAGACTACTATGATTTCATTTACAGTATTTTCAGTTTCACATACTTGGTACTTGTTGTACTGACCTCCTTCGGGGGGCTGCGTTCATGCCGCAGGTTGAGGTACACCAGTCGTTGATCCTAGCTCTCAGGGTCACAGTTCAGCGTTTGGGAAGCTCCGTTTCTCCGGAGGCTTATCAGTGGTATAGTCCCCTGTCGTAGTAGGTGCTTACATTCAGGGGTATGGCGGGGCCCTGTCCCGCCATGGTTATCATGTTACTCTTAGAGTGCGTAATCTTGTTGTGGCAGAGCCGTAAAAGGGATATAAATCGTTCAAATTGTTATTCATATATACGAAGGTAACCGCTTTTTGGTTGCTTTGTCTTCTTATTTCATTGTCTTATTACATTGGTTTCATGTATTGTCTTTATATTCCGTTGATTTCTCTGATGTATGACTACTGGGGTGCCCGGGTAAGGCACCAGTCACGGGCCCCGGTTCGGGTCGTGACAATAACTCATGCTTGCTAATATCCATAGCTACAACAATAAGTAAGTCTTAACTACTAAAACGACAAAATTATACCTTTATAAGCCCTTAAAATTTCCAAGATTCAAAGTCGCGCCTTAGCAATTCTTAGCTCCTTTCCTTATGTTCCAATCCGCTCCAAGCACTCCTTAGAGGCCTATGAAGAACCCATCTTCAAGTTCCAACTTCAAAGTTGAAGAACTTCTTAAGTTTCCGCCTTGCGACTAATACGAAAACGTCGTCTTTCCGCAATCTTTCTATTGAGATATCCTTACAATACCCTTAGGGACATTGGGTTAAAGTCTTGTGGCT
The DNA here is from genome assembly GCA_029844215.1 of Przewalskia tangutica. Taxonomy (NCBI): domain Eukaryota; kingdom Viridiplantae; phylum Streptophyta; class Magnoliopsida; order Solanales; family Solanaceae; genus Przewalskia; species Przewalskia tangutica. The sequence goes on from CM056734.1 coordinate 67,633,078, forward strand.
AATGGATCAAAACTACAACATTTTGTCTTCCAAAAGAGGCCTTGGCCGAGAGCATTGTTCTTCAACAAGACAAGTTCTTGAAAAATTTTCTAAGTATGAAAGTCATCTTGCACTAGTATAGGATATATACTTCAATGAAGGGTCTAGATCATAACACTTGTTAGGTTTGGAGGGAGGAGATCAAGCCAAGTGTCCCTTGGACTTAGTCAACAATATCAAGCTCTATTATTAGCAAGACTTGGTCATCTTAACATTGGCCAAATGACCATAATACCCTTACTAAAAATTCGTCCAAGACCATAGGTGGGGGGTGCCACGTGTCGCCCTCTCATTCGTCCATAAAATTCCGTAACCCTCGTGGGCCCCACAAAACGTAAAATCCCTCGGGTGGGCCCCACGTGACCAAATCCGTAAAAATAATTTTCCATAAGGTTAATAAGTTCCATACTCTTCAAATAATACATTTTGAGAATCCAATTCTCCACAACGAACATTTTTCCTTTCCTGCTCGAAAGATTTTCTCAGGAAACAATTCTTCCTTTCGTACCAATTTCCAAGTCTTGATTCCTAACGTACATTCTCTTATACATGTCCTGGACTTACGGGGTGTAACATTCTTCCCCTCTTAGAAACATTCGTCCCCGAATGTTCTTAGTCGGTTGTCACGCTATACAAACTCCGGCATAGCCTCTATACTATGCCTATCAATCAAAACTGTTATACCCCGTATTTCCAGAGTATGTACGTAAGGACGTACGTAGAAAAGTTTGGGCTTTAAAGTGGCTTGGCCGAATTATTTTTGTGCACAACACCCGGTTAGTCATTTTTTGACGAAACGTTTCCACAGCTTTCGTAGGGAAAATTCCGGCTATGTCATTTTTAATTTTTGCGGATTTTTCCGAGAGACGAAACATTTTGGACCAACAAGAGGGCGACACTTGTCACCCTCTCATTGGAAGGACTTGGGCGGTCAAGGATGGACGAAATGGGTGGGTTTTTGTCAAGTAGTAGGTAGGATATTTTGGTGGTAGATGGATAAGGTGCACTTGGCATAATCTTGGCCCTACACTTGCTATGCACTTGGCATGATCTTGGCCATTGGTTGGCCTTTGCTAGACCTATAAATACCCCCCTTTGGAAGACTTCTTCATCCATTCCTAAAATTTCCTAAGTGTTAAAATCCTCCCTCCCTTTGAGTGGTGTTCTCGTCCTCCCCCTTGTGAGGCCCTCTTGGCCGAGAGCCCTTCCCCTCGTCGAGAGTACCCCCCCTAGTGGGGTAGGCCGAGGGGTATACCCCCCCCTCTTGGTGAAATACTCTCAAAAGTATTGTTATAATGCCCAAATTACCTTAGCCGTATACCTTGTAGTATTCTAAGGTTATACCTATACAAAAAGCCCAGTTATACTATTATACTTCCCGTCACTACAAACCAGAAACCCTAAGGAAAATCTCCATAGTTAGTTGGAGTATTATGTAGAAGTTGGTTAGAACTTCTAAGGGTGGTTTGGAGCGGGTTGGAGCGCACGGAGTTGGAGCTAAACGTTGCCCAGGAATCGACTTTATACTTGGATAATTATGGGCTTATCGAGGTAAATATCTTGTCCCCCTATTGTAATTGGAATTTACATGTTGTAGGAATATATAGTTGAAGTATACTATATATAGAACTAAACATAGTTTTGTGGACCTCTTCCTATCTCTTCTAGCATGATATGTGTATAACTATGTAGTACGGTAGACGTACGTGTGTTAATTGAACGTAGTTGTACGGCAATGTCTTTTGACTTAAGCCCGAATAATAAAGATCTTGAAGTATTTCAAGATAATTGAGAACTGTTTTTAAAAGCTTAAGAGTTATACTAGCTTTATGGGAAGTTAGGTATAATGGCTTAAGAGAGATAAAACGAACGCTTTATTTACTTTAGAAGTTAAGAGACTTAATCTTGTAAGATAAGAGACTTAACTTAAATGAATTGATATGAATTTCGTGTGAAACCTCATTCGTGAGTAATGAGTACTTGGTTTTAAAAGGAATAATGTTTCTTGATTTGAAATCGTAAATGTGTATCGACAAACCATCGGCGTTAATAAAGGAAAATGTATCGAATAATTAAGTATTATTGAAACGAGAAACTTCTATCTGCATAGAAGCTAAGATGAGACAAAATGATATTTCCTAGATCATGGTTGCTTAATAAGATGGATTATGAACAAGAATAACCTACTCACATATAAGGCTTATGTTTCTCGGTTGTTTAAAAGAGAATTATATTCTTAAATGAATAAGGCTATGAACTACGAAACCTTTCTAAAATAAGAAACGTGAACATTTGAAATTAGGCAAACTTGAGCGTTTGGAAAATAATGTTGTTACTTGATTTTACAAGGTAAGTGTTTTGGTTTACTAAAAAGAACAATCACTCTATTTTATACTACGGGTATTGTGTGACTTATGTGAAAGAAACAGATCCTTTAAAGATTTAATGTATGAAGTACTTTGGGGATAGATACCCGAACTTGTTAGTAGAAAGTACCTTGTGTGTATAACTTGATTGTATTGGTTTGTGATAGCCTTGTAGTACTTTCTTGTTGATTTGATAAGTAAACATGCTAGGATGCTACGTGTGTTAGTATCTTGTGATGTTTTGTGTAAAGGGATTTCCCCTCGTTTGCGCTTAAAGTTGTTTAACGATCAGCCGTTATGTTGGTATTATACCACTCACCTTGACTTATTACGGAGGTTGGCGCCTACGATGCGGGTAGACTCGGAGTGTCTGGTGACCTATGATTCGAGGATACCTCATGCGGGTCCCAGGGGCCTATGCGGAGCTACGAGAGTTCCAGGTTAGTTTGCGTCCTTTATGGGCATACGGTCTATGTGGCCATGCGGACTGCGAAGTCCAGGCGGATGCCGGGGAGTAGCTACCCTCGATGCGGGGAATACCTCATGCGGGCCATTGGAGTGGCCTATGCGAGTGCGGGAAGTTCGAGGCTAGACGCGCGACATTAGATCTCGCGAGCGAGTGGCGGCTTTGATCATGTGGATCTAGACAGATTTCATGATCTGATTTATGACCTTGTTGAGTACGGTGGGTTTTAGTAGTCGGCTATGCCTTCATACTTACCCCGTACGATTTTATTATGACACAGGTGGGACCTGGTGTTCATGTGTATCTCTTGGTGCTTTTATATATCATAGACTGCCGGCAGTGAGGAAGGTATTCCACGGCATGATTGATGTTGTGGGCGTGAGACCCATATTTATATATTTGAGTGATGACTTGAGGCGTGAGTCCACGGCGATATGATTGCTTATTTATCAGGAATCGTAGTTTGGTTATCATACATGTCTCACGCTTTATATAGACTACTATGATTTCATTTATGATTTTTGCCACATACTGCACTGTCAGATCGACCTCCTTCGGGCCGCGTCACGCCGCAGTAAAGGTACACCGGCCATTGATCCTCGCTCTTAGTGGTCACAATTGTTTGGGAAAGCTCCGTTTCTCGGAGGCTTGTCTTAGTATAGTCCCCGTTGTTGTAGGTGCTTACATTCGGGGTATGGCGGCCCGCCCCGTCGTTATTGTCATATCATTCGTAGAGGTCTGTAGTACTGTTGTGGGCAGAATTGTAGAAAGGGATGTAACTGTTCAAATTGCTATTTATGTATACTGAAGGTAACCGTTTTTGGTTAGCCTGTCTTCTTATTTCACTGTCTTATTACATTGGTTTCATGTATTGTTTTATATTATTGATTACTCGATGTTGTATCACTAGGGTGCAGGGTAAGGCACGATCACGCCCGGTTCGGTCGTGACAAAAGTGGTATCGAGCGATTAATCCTCGGAAAGTGTCTACAGACCGTATCCAGTAGAGTCTTGATTATCGGTGTGTTGTGCACCACACCAATAATCAGGAGGCTATAGGATATTTAGGATTGGTTTCTATTCTTCTCACTCTGAGATCGTGCCTTAGAGCTGTGTTGTAAGTTGGACCCTCTAACGTATCTCTTTCCCTTACCGGTATGCCTCCGCGTAGGACAAACCCGCCCGGGAGGCAAGGCAGCCGAGGGAGCTGCGAGTAGAGTACAGAGGGTTACGAGGGCACAGGCCCAACCATCACCTGAGTTAGGTGTTTCGTTTGAGGAGTTCTGCGACGTCACTAGCCCCAGCAGAGTTTAGCACGGCGGCGGCAGTTCCTACTGCGGCCATGACATTTGAACCTTCAGTTCCACGACCGGGGACAGAGAATATAGATTGCAAAGAGGCGACCCTGTTACTAGCTATGGATTTGGCTACCAGAGAGCATACCGATGTACCGCGAGTCTTGATGACTACCTAAGAGAGGGTTGTGCAAGAGTAATTCTTCAGTTAGGCTTGAGCACGGCCTGTGTACGGGCTTATGCGCAGCAGGCCGAGAAACGTAGAGATCGACGGGTTAACGGCGACGCGAAGAGGCGGAGCAGGGTCCTTTGGTAACTTTCGAGGCAAGTCGCCTCACCAGCAGATTAGATTATGCACACCCACCAGTGCAGAGAGGTCCTCCACGGATTTCAGGACGTTCGGGGTATGCAGGAGTTGGTCAGAACTCCAGGGCTTCCGGTTCACAGTATGGCAGACGTCATCCCGGGGAATGTCGTCTTTTTAGATTGGTACTTGTTGTACCTACGACCGTCAGGGTCTGATGTCTGAAGAGTGTCCTAGTAGGAGGACTTAGCCTTCAGGATCGGTGGGTAGTTTGTCATCTTCCTTAGCTATGCGCCCTACGGGGCAGGTTTGATTAGAATGACTAAGGGGAGTGAAGCAGTAGATGCAGGCATATCTTTAACCCTCTAGAGTTTTGTATATGTGATAAGGTGAGTATACCTTAAGTGTTATGTTCAGATAACATGAGTGTAAATTGTGATTAGAAATCTTGGTTAGTTAACCAAGTAAGATTTGGGGGATAGAAAAAGTGTGAGCCTTAGAGTTTTCTACGTAGAGACCTTAGAGGTAAGGCCATCTCCAGTAAAGACGTATGTTTATGTTTGACCCTTATAGGAGTGCATAGTGCACGTGAGCTATGTTTGTGGGATAAGTCCCTGAGTTGTGTGGAATGAAAGAGGGTAGTTGAGCTAAAAAGACCGTTAGGTTTTCGTAACGTAATTAGTGAAGTTGTTCCGGATCGGGGAGCAAGTGTTTTACGCGAGAGTGGGTCGGGTTGAGGCCATGCCGCGGGTCAACCCGCGACCTGTTGTATGGTGGGGTCAGTTTGTGGTGGTCCCGCCGGGTGGTAGGGTCACGAGGGTGTTAGGCCCAAGTTTAGTTAACCAGCGTACGAGTTCGTGGATGCGTTCGACCAGTGGTCGGGCCGATGGGGGCAGCCCATCGTGTTCCTCGGTCAGGACCGTTCACTCGGCAGTGTTGTTTTATCAGAAAGGTTGTAAGGCTGCACGGGGTGCCTACCTTCACCTTATGACAGACAGTGAAGCCCAGGTTGTGGCTATGTTCGTTTCCTAAAAGTTTTACCAGGCAGGATTAAGAACTCAGGTGAGCCTCAGTGATCGCATGCAGTCCGGTACCATTTGTTGGGTCGCCGGAGTGACACTAGAACCTCGCGGCAAAGTGACAAAAGTGGTATCCAGTGTTTGGATTTCAGGGGTAGTTGTGGGGATTGTTGTCTCCTGTGGAGGGAGCGTTTAAGCTACCATTTCAGTGTTCGGATGTCGCCTTATGAAGCCTTGTAGGGGCGGAAGTGTAAGTTGCCAGTCGATTGGTTCGATGTTGGCAAGGTTCAGATAGTTGGTTCAGGCTTGTTCCAACAGACTGTGGATAGGGTGAAGCTTGTCTAGAAGAGGTTCGGGCAGCTCAGAGAAATCGTGCGGATAATCGGCGACGACGCTTAGGGTTCAGGTTGACGGTCGGTCTTCCTGAAAGTACCACCCCGGTTAGGGTGTGACGAGTTTTGGAACCAGAAGGAACTTAGCCCGAGTTACTTTGGGCCTTTTTGGAGTTCATGTGAAGAATAGGCCAGGTTGCCTATATGTTAGCAATTGTCGTCCGACTTAGGAGGCAGTACGTCCGGTCTTTCGAATTGTTATGTTCGGGAAAGTATCGGAGATCCATCCAGAGTGTTCCCAGTTAATAATGACCACGTTAGAGATAGTAACCCCGAGTTTTGGAAACTGAAGCGGTAACAGAAATGTGGTAAGAGTTCGAGTGTACAAGAAGGGTACGACACGTAAGAGAAGAAGCGAGCATGTATGGCGAGCTTAGATGCGAAGGAAGTATATTTTAGACCCCGGAGAGTGGTGTTTGTGGTGATGTTAGAGGTGTTTCCTCGTGAACTTGGATGTAAGCATTATGCGCTAGTTGTTTCTGTGGCCATGTGTGGCAGGATTGTTTCGTAAGTATAGTAGTGAAGACTATACTGGCGCACGTTTGTTTTAAGACTTAGAAGGAACATTCGGGACGAATGTTTCTAAGGAGGGGAGAATGTTATACCCCGTATTTCCATAGTATGTACGTAAGGACGTACGTAGAAAAGTTTGGGCTTTAAAGTGGCTTGGCCAAATTATTTTTGTGCACAACACCCGGTTAGAGTCGTTTTTTGACGAAACGTTTCCACAGCTTTCGTAGGGAAAATTCCGGCTATGTCATTTTTAATTTTTGCGGATTTTTCCGAGAGACGAAACATTTTGGACCAACAAGAGGGCGACACTTGTCACCCTCTCATTGGAAGGACTTGGGCGGTCAAGGGTGGACGAAATGGGTGGGTTTCTGTCAAGTAGTAGCTAGGATATTTTGGTGGTAGATGGATAAGGTGCACTTGGCATAATCTTGGCCCTACACTTGCTATGCACTTGGCATGATCTTGGCCATTGGTTGGCCTTTGCTAGACCTATAAATACCCCCCCTTTGGAAGACTTCTTCATCCATTCCTAAAATTTCCTAAGTGTTAAAATCCTCCCTCCCTTTGAGTGGTGTTCTCGTCCTCCCCCTTGTGAGGCCCTCTTGGCCGAGAGCCCCACCCCCCCCGGGGCCCCGGGTACCCCCCCGAGTGGGGTAGGCCGAGGGGTATACCCCCCCTCTTGGTGAAATACTCTCAAAAGTATTGTTATAATGCCCAAATTACCTTAGCCGTATACCTTGTAGTATTCTAAGGTTATACCTATACAAAAAGCCCAGTTATACTATTATACTTCCCGTCAGTCACAAAACCGAAACCCTAAGGAAAATCTCCATAGTTAGTTGGAGTATTATGTAGAAGTTGGTTAGAACTTCTAAGGGTGGTTTGGAGCGGGTTGGAGCGCACGGAGTTGGAGCTAAACGTTGCCCAGGAATCGACTTTATACTTGGATAATTATGGGCTTATCGAGGTAAATATCTTGTCCCCCTATTGTAATTGGAAATTACATGTTGTAGGAATATATAGTTGAAGTATACTATATATAGAACTAAACATAGTTTTGTGGCAATGTCCTTGGACTTAAGCCTGAATTTAAAGAAGAGAACTGAACTGTAATTACGTAGGGTGTATTCTGAGACTTGTGTAGTGATTGGCAGGGGCGGCTGCCCAATTTTCCGTAGGACCTTGCATCTAGATTTGTTCTACCGAGTAGTCTAGACTTTGATAGACTTGTATAACCTGTATAGGTTGAATGTTCTGCGAGTAGCACGTGCTACTTGAGAAGTGGACGAGGCTAGCCGGGTTATAGCCGTGGAGCAATTTGCTAATAGTCGATGATCATCGCGAGGTATGTGAACCTCTTCCTATCTCTTCTAGCATGATATGTGTATAACTATGTAGTACGGTAGACGTACGTGTGTTAATTGAACGTAGTTGTACGGCAATGTCTTTTGACTTAAGCCCGAATAATAAAGATCTTGAAGTATTTCAAGATAATTGAGAACTGTTTTTAAAAGCTTAAGAGTTATACTAGCTTTATGGGAAGTTAGGTATAACGGCTTAAGAGAGATAAAACGAACGCTTTATTTACTTTAGAAGTTAAGAGACTTAATCTTGTAAGATAAGAGACTTAACTTAAATGAATTGATATGAATTTCGTGTGAAACCTCATTCGTGAGTAATGAGTACTTGGTTTTAAAAGGAATAATGTTTTACTGATTTCGGAAATCAGAAATGTGTATCGACAAACCATCGGCGTTAATAATAAAGGAAAATGTATCGAATAATTAAGTATTATTGAAACCAGTAGAAACTTCTATCTGCATAGAAGCTAAGATGAGACAAAATGATATTTCCTAGATCATGGTTGCTTAATAAGATGGATTATGAACAAGAATAACCTACTCACATATAAGGCTTATGTTTCTCAGGTTGTTTAAAAGAGAATTATATTCTTAAATGAATAAGGCTATGAACTACGAAACCTTTCTAAAATAAGAAACGTGAACATTTGAAATTAGGCAAACTTGAGCGTTTGGAAAATAATGTTGTTACTTGATTTTACAAGGTAAGTGTTTTGGTTTACTAAAAAGAACAGTCACTCTATTTTATACTACGGGTATTGTGTGACTTATGTGAAAGAAACAGATCCTTTAAAGATTTAATGTATGAAGTACTTTGGGGATAGATACCCGAACTTGTTAGTAGAAAGTACCTTGTGTGTATAACTTGATTGTATTGGTTTGTGATAGCCTTGTAGTACTTTCTTGTTGATTTGATAAGTAAACATGCTAGGATGCTACGTGTGTTAGTATCTTGTGATGTTTTGTGTAAAGGGATTTCCCCTCGTTTGCGCTTAAAGTTGTTTAACGATCAGCCGTTATGTTGGTATTATACCACTCACCTTGACTTATTCCGGAGGTTAAGCTGCCCTCTGATGCGGGGTAGACTCAGGCGGGTCTGTGTGACCTATGATTCGAGGATACCTCATGCGGGTCCCAGGGGCCTATGCGGAGCTACGAGAGTTCCAGGTTAGTTTGCGTCCTTTATGGGCATGCGGTCTATGTGGCCATGCGATGCGAAGTCGAGCGGATCCGGGAGTAGCTACCCTCGATGCGGGAATACCTCATGCGGGCCATTGGGGTGGCCTACGGAGTGCGGGAAGTTCAGGCTAGACGCACATTAGATCTGCGCGAGTGGCGGCTTTGATCATGTGACGCAGACAGATTTCATGATACAGTTTATGACCTTGTTGGTACGGTGGGTTTTAGTAGTCGGCGATGCCTTCATACTTACCCCGGACGATTTTATTATGACACAGGTGGGACCTGGTGTTCATGTGTATCTCTTGGTGCTTTTATATATCATAGACTGCCGGCAGTGAGGAAGGTATTCCACGGTCATGATTGATGTTGTGGGCGTGAGACCCATATTTATGTATTTGAGTGATGACTTGAGGCGTGAGTCCACGGCTTGATATATCGCTTATTTATTGTGGAATCGTAGTTTGGTTATCATATATGTCTCTGCTTTATATAGACTACTATGATTTCATTTACGATTTTCAGCCACATACTCCTGACTGTTATCGACCTCCTTCGGGGGGCTGCGTTCATGCCGCAGGTAAAGGTACACCGGTCATTGGTCCTCGCTCTTAGGGTCACAGTTCAGCGTTTGGGAAAGCTCCGTTTCTCCGGAGGCTTGTCTTGGTATAGTCCCCTGTTGTTGTAGGTGCTTACATTCAGGGGTATGACTGTGACCTGTCCAGTCGTTATTGTAATATCATTCGTAGAGTGCAGAGTAATCGTTGTGGCGAATTGTAGAAAGGATGTAATCGCATTCAAATTGCTATTTATGTATACTGAAGGTAACCGTTTTTGGTTAGCCTGTCTTCTTATTTCACTGTCTTATTACATTGGTTTCATGTATTGTTTTATATTCCGCTGATTACTCTGATGGTGTATCACTAGGGTGCCCGGGGTAAGGCACCAGTCACGGGCCCGGGTTCGGGTCGTGACAAAAACTGCACAAGACCAACGATGCCACACATGGCCACCACAAAACATACGTAAATATATTAATGGACCTTCCGTCCGCGACCCCTTCTCACAAAACTCAAAGGTTCTGATCTTCCCAAACACGGATCCTTAGAGGTTCCTTTCTTTCCTTACTTGTCATACTTTCGTGACTTTCAAACTTATCTAGTACACGCACAAAATCTCAAATATTGTTTCGTTCTCCAATCCTTGGAGTTACTATCCAAACTTGGCCATATTGATACTTACTTTCCGTTAAGGCTCTTCTCGGTCCTTACGACCTAATTAGGTGGAACAGCCCACAAACTCGTACAACGATCAACTAGACTTGGGCCTTGCACCCTCGGGACCCTACCACATAACGGGACCAATTCTAACTGACATCACCCCATTCCATAATACCGGTTGACCCGAAATGAGTCCATAACCCGACTCATCGTCACACTTAACTTCTCATTCTTAGTCTGAAATAAATCTTTCTCTTATCTCAAGGTACTCCTCACCCTATTCTCCATATTCACTAGAGGTTCGTCACATAAGTCATAGTATTTCTACTGTACATTATTCCCTATCGGTCTTACACTGTTACGGGGTAAGTACAACTTGTGAACTCTACACAACCATAGTCTCAGTTCACTTACCATTCTTGTCAACATTCTTAACTTCTCACTTTACTAATCAAGGTATCCCTACCTCTGGGGTACTATCACTTTATAACTCTAGCAATAAAGGGAAAACATATACGCTAGGGTAAAATTTGAATTTATCAGTGCACGTATGATTCAAAAGAATCGAAATATACCTGTAACCCCGTGCGATGTTGCCTCCTGATCCTGCCTAGTAGTCACGTCATCTATGCGGTTCGAAGGACTTCCAAAACTATAAATGTCACGACCCATTCTGGGGCCCGTGACTGGTGCCTTACCGGGGCACCCAAGTAGTCATACATCAGAGTAATCAGCGGAAATATAAAGCAAGACATGAAACAGTTTATAAAATAGGACACAGTTTAAGTGAGAAAACATCGCCTTTCGGCATATATATATAAACATGGTTTAGCAGTTACATCCGAATCTGCATAACAGACTACAGGACTCTAAGGAAATATACAACTATGGCGACAGGGCCCGCCATACCCCGATCAGACAAAACTATCTACAACAGGAGATCATACCCAAAAGTAGAGCCTCGGAAAGGATGGAGCTCGACACCAACGTAGAGATCCTAGGAATGTGGATCTAGCACTGCCGCCCTTACCTGCGGCATGAACGCAGCCTCAAGGAGGTCAAGACAACAGTACTAAGTATATGAAATCAGAAATACTTAAATGAAAACATATCATTTTAAAATCAGTTTTGCAAGTATGTATGAAACAACGAAGGGACCGCATATAGTGCCACATCATAAACAAGAGCAACAATAGGTAAATCAGAATGTGTCTTTTCTTAGGTTGCAAATGATCGAAGCAGGGCCAATTGCCCGTAGTATCACCACGCAAGCCTAATCCTGGACTCTCGTAGTCCGCATAGGCCACTCACATAGGCCCGCATAGGGTACATAACCCCGCATCGAGGGTAGCTACTCCTCGGCATCGTCCTGGACTCGTAGTCCGCATGGCCACATAGACCGCATGAGGTATAACCCCGCACACTAACCTGGAACTCCCGTAGCTCCGCATAGGTCCCTTGGACCCGCATGAGGTATTCTCGAATCATGGTCCCAGACCGCCTGAGTCTACCCCGCATCGGAGGGCAGCTTAACCCCCGGTAATATGTCAAGAGGTGAGTGATGTTACACTAACCTAACAGCTTATCGTTAAACAACATAAGCACAACAAGAATACTCTTTTACACAAACGTTACAAGACACTAACACACATAGCATCATATCATGTCTATTTATCAAACCATCTTATTATTCTTTTCACAATTCAACATAAGTCTGTTATAAACACATAGGCAAACTGTTTCTTTTATCAATCTTAAGTGGTTATACTTAACTTCCCATAAAGCTAGTATAACTCTTAAGCTTCTGTTTTAAAAACCAATTAGTTCTCTTCTGTTAAAAATGATTCAGTATTCTTTTGAAATGCTTTCAGATCTTTATTATTCAGGCTTAAGCCGTGAGGCATTCTGTAAGTGTTATTCAAAGCAGTGAGGCATTGCCGTAAGTATTATTCAGGCTTAAGTCAAAGACATTGCCGTAGTTATTATTCAGTTAACACATGTACGTCTACCTTACTATATATATTGTAAAATATCATGCTTTAGGAAGAATCACATACCTTCTCAGCGAAAACCACCTGCCAAGTTGAATATGTCGCGCAGAGAGTCAGCCTATAATAGTCACAGACATCTATCAAAGACTACTCTGAAGGTCATTCTAAACAGAGGGTCCACAATTCTATGGAAAGTTGGGCAGCACTTCCCTACCCGGTGAGCTATATAAGTTCATCGTGAAAACAAATTCTATGTAAATCTGCTTTGATTATTCTTCTTTTAAACCCTTCTACTGTGATAACAGTTCAATTCTATTCTGTGATATTCTTCTAAGTATTAATACTTATTCTAATACTACTACAGTATGTATTCTCTAATTCAAAAGAGGGTTAGGATTAGTTACCTCGGTAAGCCCAATAATATCCTAGAAAAAGTCGCGCCTGAGCAAGGTTTTGCTCCTAAGTTGTATGCTCCAAGGAAACCTTAGAAGTTCTTCACAACTTCTACTAAGTACTAAGGTATTTGGGCTAGGGTATTTTGGGTATTATAACAATACAAGAAGGCAACTTTTCTACCAAGGGAGGGGGGGTAGATTTTGGCTAGGCTAGGGGGGGTAGGCCCTCGGCCAAACTTCACAAGGGGAGGGGGGGTGTTGGACGAAAGAGCTACAAAAGGAGAGGAGAGGATTTTTCAAGACTTGGAAAGATTTGTGGATGAAGAACTCTTCATCTCTAAGGGGGTATTTATAGGTCAAGAAGTGGCCAACCAATGGCCAAGATTAAGACAAGTGCAAGGCAAGTGTAGGGTGAGGATTAACTATACACAAATATCCTACCAACTCCTTGACTTGTGCACAAGGCACAAAAAACGTGTCATTGCTAGTCCATTTCGTCCAAATGGACGATTTGAAGTCCACCAATTGGAGGGTGCCAAGTGTCGCCCTCCCGTTGGTCCAAAATGTTTTGTCTCTCGGAAAAATCTGCAAAAATTAGAAATGGCATAGCCGGAATTTACCCTACGAAAGCTGTGGAAACGTTTCGTCGGAAAACTATTCGTTTTGTGAGTTGTGCCCAAAAACGCTTTGCCTAAACTTTAAGGCTAGACTTTTACGTATTCCACGCATACATACTCTGGAAATACGGGTATAACATTCTCCTCCTTAGAAACATTCGTCGAATGTTCCTTCCCAAGACGATTAACGATAAGATTCTTCATAACTAAAATAATGGTAAAATGCCACACACGCCACGTAACAACACTTAGGCGTAAACGATAACGAAAATTTATAAGTAGGAAAGTGAATTACCCGGAGGTGGGAATAGGTGAGATACTTCGCCTCATGTCCTCCTCGGCTTCCCACGCCATCTCCTCCCGAGCTCGTTCCGCCACAAGACTTTGACGAAGCCACGCCCCGTCCGCAGACGCCTAACTCGACGATCGACTATCGCTATGGGAATCTCCTCATACGATAACCCCTCGATCACACGGACATCGTCAATCGGTGTACCCTAGATGGATCCCCGATACATCTCTCAAAGATAGATACGTGAAAACCGGATGCATCGCCTCCAGATCGGACGACAGATCCAACTCATAGGCAACCTTGCCTACCCTGTGGACAATCTGAAACGGCCCAATGTACCTAGGGCTGAGTTTCACCTTCTGCCCGAATCTCATCACACCCATCATTGGTTACACCTTTAGGCAAACCCAAGCATGAACCTCTATCTCAAGATGCCGACGACGATGATCCGTGATCGACTGGCCGACTCGAGCCATTAATAGCCGCCTCGGATAAGCTTTACCTTATCCATCTGCTACCAAATCTGGTCCCACTAGCTGCACCTCGCCCACATCGAACCAACCTATAGGCGATCTGCACTTCCTCCCATACAAGGCCTCATAAGGCGCCATCTGAATACTGGAGTGGTAGCTATTATTATACGCGAACTCAACTAGAGGCAAATGATCCTCCCAACTACCATCAAGTCAATAACACAGCTCGCAAAGATATCCTCAAGAGTCCGGATTGTTATACCGTATTTCAGTATGTACGTAAGGGAATACGACGCATAAAAGTTTAGCCTTAAAGATAGGCCAAGTTCGAAATTTGTACACAACTCGCTAAAAGAATCGTTTTCCGACAAACGTTTCCACGACTTTTGAGAGTAAATTCCGGCTATGCCATTTCTTATTTTGCGGATTTTTCCGAGAGGCGAAACATTTTGGACCAACGAGGGCAACACTTGGCACCTCCCATTGATGGACTTGAATCGTCCATTGGACGAAAATGGAGAAACATTGGCACGTTTTTTGTGCCATGGCACAAGTCAAGGAGTTGGTAGGATATTTGTGTTTAGTTAATCCTCACCCTACACTTGCCTTGCACTTGTCTTCATCTTGGCCATTGGTTGGCCAAGGCTTGAGCTATAAATACCCCCTTTGATGAAGAGTTCTTCATCCACAAAGTTATCTTCCAAGTCTAAAAATCCTCTCCTCTCCCTTAGTAGCCATTTCGTCCAAACACCTCCCCCTCCCCTTGTGAAGGTGGCCTTGGCCGAATACCCCCCTAGCCTAGCCGAAATCTACCCCCCCTCCCTTGGTAGAAAAGTTGTCTTCTAGTATCGTTATAATGCCCAAAATACCCTAGCCCAAATCCCTTAGTCTTTGGTAGAAGTTGTGAAGAACTTCTAAGGTTTCTTGGAGCTACCGGGGCGTACAACTTAGGAGCTAAACCTTGCTCAGGCGCGACTTTATCTAGGATATTATTGGGCTTACCGAGGTAATAATCCTAACCCTCTTTTGAATTAGAGAATACTTACTGTTGTAGTATAAGGATAAGTATAAATACTTAGAAGAATATCACAGAAAAGAATTGAACTATTACCACAGTAGAAGGTTTTAAAAGAAGAATAATCACACTGTACTCACATAGGACTGTTTTCACAGAAGACTTAAATAGCTCACCGGGTAGGGTTGTGCTGCCCGACTTTCCGTAGAATTATGAACCCCCTGTTTAGAATGACCCTCAGAGTAGTCTTTGATAGATATCTGTGACTATTATAGGCTGACTCTCTGCGCGCGACATATTCAACTTGGCAGGTGGTTTTCGCTGAGAAGGTATGTGATTCTTCCTAAAGCATGATATTTTACAATATATAGTACGGTGAGCGTATATGTTAACTGAATAATACTTATGGCAATGCCTCACGGCTTAAGCCTGAATAATACTTATGGCAATGCCTCACGGCTTAAGCCTGAATAATACTTATGGCAATGCCTCACGGCTTAAGCCTGAATAACAAAGAACTGAAAACATTTCAAAAGAATACTGAATCATTTTTAACAGAAGATAAATATTTGGTTTTTTAAAACAAAGCTTAAGAGTTATACTAGCTTTATGGGAAGTTAGGTATAACAACTTAAGAAAGATGAAAAGGAACTGTTTACTTGTTTGTTTATAAAAGCCTTGTATTGATTTCTGTTAAGTGTAGTAGGATTGTTTGATAAGTAGACATGTTATGATGCTACCTGTGTTAGTGTCTTGTAATGCTGTGTAAAGGGGTCATTCTTGCTGTGCTTACGTTGCTAACCGGTAAGTCCATTATCGGTTATTGTATCACCTACCCTGACTTATTTATACCGGGCTTGCCCCTGACGCGGTCTATACGGCCTACGCGGTCTGAGACTATGCGAGCCGTATGCTCCAGATTGATCATTCCGGCGTGTAGCACGACGCGGGATTCCTATGCGGTCCGTTGAGACTACGCGTCTTTTGAGGCTATGCCGCGGGAGCCTAGGCGGACGCCGGGTTGCTGCCCCGCGAGGTATACCTGCATGCGGGTCTGTGTGACCTATGCGGATCGCGAAGTCCGTGACTAGGCACGCAGAATGATACTATGGGCGATTGGCCTTGCTTCGATCATTCGCGCCTAGACTAGACACTTACTGATTTTCCTATCTGTTATTGTTTGTGATATGGCACTATGTGCAATTGAACGATTGTATTTGTGAAAAGGTTTTAAATACTTTGATTTCATTTTAAAGTACTTTATAGTTTCACATACTTGGTACTGTTATCGACTCCTTGGGGCCGCGTTCATGCCGCAGTAAGGGCAAGGTGCTAGATCCGCATCCTTAGGATCTCTTTGCATTGGTGTCGGGAGCTCCATCTTCTCCGAGGCTCTACTTTTGCATGATCTCCTGTATTGTAGATAGTTTGTCATCGGGGTATGGCGAACCCGTCCCGCCATAGTTGTATATTTCCTTAGAGGTGCAGAGTCATGTTATGCGATGTCGGATGTAAATCGCTAAACCTTGTTCATATATATATGGCGAAAGGCGATGTTTTCTCACATAAACTGTGTCTTATTTTATAAACTGTTTCATGTCTTGCTTTATATTTCCGCTGATTACTCTGATGTATGACTACTTGGGTGCCCGGGTAAGGCACCAGTCACGGGCCCCGGAACAGGTCGTGACAAAAGTGGTATCAGAGCAGTTAATCCTCGGAAAGTGTCTACAGACCGTATCTAGTAGAGTCTTGATTATCGGTATGTTGTGCACCACACCAATAATCAGGAGGCTATAGGATATTTAGGATTGGTTTCCATTCTTCTCATTCGAGATCGTGCTTTAGAGTCGTGTTATAGGTTGGACCCTCTAACGTATTCCTTTCGTATGATTATGCCTCCACGTAAGGCAACCCGCCCGGGCGGCAAGGCAAAGCGGAGGCGCTAGCGAGACACCCAGAGTTACGAGGGCTCGTGCCCGATCCATACGAGACGGCGAGTTCGAGGCCGCCGCTGGCCCCAAAGAGACCACGCACCCACACCTCCCGCCCCACACCGGGGCGGAGGAGTTAGGGTGCAGGAGATGGCCCACTTTTGGCTAAAGTCAGGCCCGATACGAGAGACCGACGCGATTCCAGCTCGGCTCGGTCGCACCCGTAGTGCACCCGAGGGCACGTAGTTTGAGGCTACGAGATTTCTTGAGTTGTAGCCCGCCCGAGTTTTACGGGTCGAGGCCGGAGGATGATCCGCAGGAGTTCATCCGTCAGATGCAGAGGATTATGCGGGTGATCAGGGCTTCCGAGACTGAGGCTGTGACATTCGGTTCAGACGGCCGGCGTGACACCGCATGATCGATTGGTTTGATTCATGGAGCTTTCGGGAGAGCATGCACCTCCAGCAGTATGGGATGAGTTTTGAGGCTTTTCTCACACACTTGCCTCCGCGGATGAGAGGGCACGAGTGATAGATTCTTGCTGGCGAGACAGGGGACGACCGCCGGGAATACAATGTCGAGTTTGATTCTTTGGCTAGATATGTCCCAAAGCATTGGTAGCAGATATGGAGGATAGGGTACACCGCTACGCCACCGGCTAGATGATTATATGGCCGAGTCATGCGGGTGTTTCTCTTCACCGTATGGACATTACCCGCACGCAGCCCATGCACTAGGATGCGGCGAGAGCGCAGACCGCCGGCAGAGCGATATCAGCGAAGAAGGCCAAGACGGCCGTTCTTTGGTGGTCCTCGTGGGCGGCATCGCCAGAAGTCCGTGATTTGCACCACACCCAGAGCAGAGCGCTCCTACCTCAATTTCAGCACAACCAGAGCGGTCGGGGCGGTCGTGGCCCCAGACTTGGATTTCAGTGGTAGCAGGGTGCTAACTGCTCGAGGTCCGCTTTGCCCGTTGTGGCAGATACCATTCCGAGGCGACTCGAGCTTGCTATACTTGTGGCCGCAGGTCACTGCAGAGTTTGTCCGGCCGGCGGCGTGGTAGTGGCTCACCCTGTGGTGCATTGCCGCTTCTTCATCCCCGACAGTTACTCGCCCCGGAGGGCAAGGTACACATGGACCAGCGGGTCGCGGCAGAGGTCGTGGCGCAGGTCCCAGTTCTAGCGGTCCTCAGAACCGCATATATGCTTTGTCCAGCCGACAGGATCAGGAGGCCTCACCTGATGTCGTCACAGGTACCTTATCAGTTTCTGGGTTTGATGTGTATGCTTTGATAGATCCGGGTTCTACTGGCCCCATATATCTCCCTTGTTGCTAGTAGGATAGGGATAGAGCACGAGTCCATAGACTTTTCGAGGTAGCTACGCCATGGGTGATTCGGTGGTAGCTCGGGTATATAGAGCTTGTCCTGTGACCATTTACAGTCGTCGGACCCTAGCCGACTTGATAGAGTTGGAGATGATTGACTTCGACGTGATCATGGGGATGGATTGGCTAGCCTCTTGCTACGCCAATGTGGACTGCAGAGAGAGAGTAGTACGGTTCCAGTTTCCTGAGGAGCCGGTTGTTGAGTGGGAGGGGAGCACCAGACGCCGAGGGTAGGTTTATTTCCTACCTCAAGGCTAGGAAGATGGTGCGAAAGGCGGGTATATCTACCATCTCGTTCGAGTGTTTGATACCGAGGTCGCGTACCAGATTTTCATCGATTCGTAGTCGAAGTTCCCAGACGTGTTCCCACATGACCTCCTGTATCCTCCCGAGAGGAGATTGAGTTTGTATTGACATATTGCCAGATACTCGGCCTATTTCCATTCCGCCATACAGAATGGCACCTGCCGAGTTGAGAGAGCTGAAGGATCAGCTTAGGGATTTGCTAGAGAAGGGCTTCATTAGGCCCAGTGTTTCTCCCTGGGGGGCGCCGGTATTGTTCGTGAAGAAGAAGGACGGGACGCTGCGCATGTGTGTTGATTACAGGCAGCTGAACAAGGTGACCATTAAGAACAGATACCCCCTCCCCAGGATTGATGATTTGTTCGACCAGTTGCAGGGCGCGAGATGTTTCTCCAAGATTGATCCGCTCGCTATCATCGAGTTCGTGTCGAGGTGGATGTCCTAGATCGCATTCGGACCCAGACGCATTATGAGTTCAGTGTCATGTCTTTTGGTTTGACCAATGCTCCGGCGGTATTCATGTATTTGATGAACCGAGTGTTCAAACCATTTTGAACACGTTTGTGATTGTTTTCATTGATGATATCTTGTTTTATTCTCGCCAGAGCAGGAGCGCGAGCATTTGGCGTATCTTGGCCGGATTCTCCAGACCAGCTTGTACGCCAAGTTTTCCAAATGTGAGTTTTGGTTGACTTCAGTGGCGTTTCTTGGGCATATTGTCGGGGCTGATGGCATTCGAGTTGATACGCCAAGATCGGCGACAGACTTGGCCGAGACCTACTACTCCGGCAGAGGTTCGCAGATTTCGGGCCTTGCGAGTTATTATCGGCGGTTCGTGGAGAAGTTTGCTTTATCTTCGCACCATTGACTAGGTGACTCGTAAGGCGGCAAGTTTGATGGTGATGCTTGTGGCGTGGTTTCGATTCTTGGCGAGAGATCGACGACCGCTTCGTTCTTACTCTTCCGAGGGTCGGATGGTTATGTCGTATTGTGATCGTCGGGCATCGGGTTGGGATGTGTATTGATGCAGCATGGCGGGGTTATAGCATATGCATCCCGACACCAAGAAACACGAAAGGAACTACCCCACCCATGATTTGGAGTTAGCGTACCGTGATTCACGCTTTGAAGATCTGAGGCACTATTTGTATGGGGTTCACGTGGATATTTATACGCACCACAAGAGCCTCCAGATATCTTCACCAGAGGAGCCGAACTTACGGCGAGACGGTGGTTAGAGTTGCTTAAGGATTACGATGTTGATATCCTATACCACCGGGAAGGCCAATGTTGTGGCGATGCTCTTAGTCGTAGGTCGATGGGAGCCTATCGATGTGCAACTAGAGAGGAGGACATGGTTCGTGATTTGCATCGCTTAGCGAGCCTTGGTGTCCGCTTGATTGATTACGATAGCGGTGGGGTTAGAGTTCGTGAGGTTGCCGAGTCTTCCATCGTCGAGAGGTGAAGAGGCAACGCTCGAGGATCCACTTTGATTCGATATCGTGATACGACTCTTCGCGTGAGGGCGGTCTTTGAGGTAGCACTGATGGGTGCTAAGGTTTGAGGGCGCATCGTGTGTTCCAGATGTTTGAGACTTCGCAGGAGTTCTTGGGAAGCACATACAGCGTTACTCATCCATCCGGTCGACCAAGATGTACCACGACCTTAGATCCGTGTATTGGTGGGATGGCTTGAAGAGGACGTTGCGAGTTCGTAGCTCGCCCGTGTTGTCGCAGTGAAGGTAGAGCACCAGAGGCACGGTGGTTTATTACAGCGATAGAGATCCCGACTGAAGTGGAGGTAATCAACATGGACTTCATCACGGGATTACCTCGCACTCGGAGGAGACATGATTCTATATGGGTTATCGTCGACAGTCGATTTAAATCAGCCCACTTTCTTCCCGTCGGACGACTTTTTCTGAGGATTATGCCGACTTTACATCCGAGAGATCGTCGACTACATGGAGTCCCTACCCGATCATATCGCATGCAGGAGCCCGGTTTACGCTAACTCGGAGGTCCTTCCAGAGAGGTTTAGGACGCAGTGAGCTCGAGCAATCGCATTTCATCCACGCATGCAGACAGCAGAGCGCACTATCCGCACTCTTGAGGATATCTGCGAGCCCGTTATTGACTTTAGTGGTAGTTGGGAGGATCATTTGCCTCTAGTTGAGTTCGCATATAATAATAGCTACCACTCCAGATTCGGATGGCGCCTTATGAGGCCTTGTATGGGAGGAAGTGCAGATCGCCTATAGGTTGGTTCGATGTGGGCGAGGGACTAGTGGGACCAGATTTGTACAAAGCAGTGATGGATAAGGTGAAGCTTATCCGAGCGGCTATTGACACTCGAGTCGACGTAAGTCGATGCAGATCATCGTCGTCGGCATCTTGAGTTCGAGGTTCATGATTGGGTTTTCCTAAAGGTGTCACCCATGGCGGTGTGATGAGATTCGGGAAGAAGGAAGCTCACCAAGGTACATTGGGCCGTTTCAGATTGTCCGCAGAGGTAGGCAAGGTTGCTACGAGTTGATCCGCCGTCCGATCCGGAGGCGCATCCGTGTTTCACGTATCTATCTTTGAGGAGATGTATCGGGATCCATCTAGGTGCACCCGATTGACGATGTCCAGTGATCGAGGCTATCGTATGAGGAGATTCCATAGCGATAGTCGATCGTCGAGTTAGCGTCATGACGAAGGACGTGGGCTTCCACAAAGTCTTGTGGCGGAACGAGCTCGAGGAAGAGATGACGTGGGAAGCCGAGGAGGACATGAGGCAGAAGTATCCTCACCTATTCCCACACCTCCGTGTAATTCACTTTCCTACTTGTAAATTTCCATTATCATTTATGCCTAAGTGTTGTTTGTGGCGTGTGTGGCATTTGCTAACTGCTTAAGCTTCTTCGATGATCAGTATTGAGAAGGAACATTCGGGACGAATGTTTCTAGGAGGGGAGAATGTTATACCAGTATTTCAGCAGTATGTACGTAAGGGAATACGTACGTACAAAAGTTTAGCCTTAAAGATAGGCCAAGTTCGAAATTTGTACACAACTCGCTAAAAGAATCGTTTTCCGACGAAACGTTTCCACACCAGAGAGTAAATTCCGGCTATGCCATTTCTTATTTTTGCGGATTTTTCCGAGAGACGAAACATTTTGGACCAACGGGAGGGCAACACTTGGCACCCTCCCATTGATGGACTTGAATCGTCCATTGGACGAAAATGGAGAAACATTGGCACGTTTTTTGTGCCATGGCACAAGTCAAGGAGTTGGTAGGATATTTGTGTTTAGTTAATCCTCACCCTACACTTGCCTTGCACTTGTCTTCATCTTGGCCATTGGTTGGCCAAGGCTTGAGCTATAAATACCCCCTTTGATGAAGAGTTCTTCATCCACAAAGTTATCTTCCAAGTCTAAAAATCCTCTCCTCTCCCTTAGTAGCCATTTCGTCCAAACACCTCCCCCTCCCCTTGTGAAGGTGGCCTTGGCCGAATACCCCCCTAGCCTAGCCGAAATCTACCCCCCCTCCCTTGGTAGAAAAGTTGTCTTCTAGTATCGTTATAATGCCCAAAATACCTAGCCCAAATCCCTTAGTCTTTGGTAGAAGTTGTGAAGAACTTCTAAGGTTTCTGAGCTACTGGGCGCATAACTTAGGAGCTAAACCTTGCTCGGCGCGACTTTATCTAGGATATTATTGGGCTTACCGAGGTAATAATCCTAACCTCTGTTGAATTAGAGAATACTTCAGGTTGTAGTATAAGGATAAGTATAAATACTTAGAAGAATATCACAGAAAAGAATTGAACTATTACCACAGTAGAAGGTTTTAAAAGAAGAATAATCACACTGTACTCACATAGGACTGTTTTCACTGAAGACTTAAATAGCTCACCGGGTAGGGTTGTGCTGCCCGACTTTCCGTAGAATTATGAACCCCCTGTTTAGAATGACCCTCAGAGTAGTCTTTGATAGATATCTGTGACTATTATAGGCTGACTCTGCGCGACATATTCAACTTGGCGGTGGTTTTCATTTGAAGGTATGTGATTCTTCCTAAAGCATGATATTTTACAATATATAGTACGGTAGACGTACATGTGTTAACTGAATAATACTTATGGCAATGCCTCACGGCTTAAGCCTGAATAATACTTATGGCAATGCCTCACGGCTTAAGCCTGAATAATACTTATGGCAATGCCTCACGGCTTAAGCCTGAATAACAAAGAACTGAAAACATTTCAAAAGAATACTGAATCATTTTTAACAGAAGATAAATATTTGGTTTTTAAAACAAAGCTTAAGAGTTATACTAGCTTTATGGGAAGTTAGGTATAACAACTTAAGAAAGATGAAAAGGAACTGTTTACTTGTTTGTTTATAAAAGCCTTGTATTGATTTCTAAGTGTAGTAGATTGTTTGATAAGTAGACATGTTATGATGCTACTGTGTTAGTGTCTTGTAATGCCGTGTAAAGGGGTCATTCTGCGGCTTACGTTGCTAACCTAAGTCCGTTGTCGTTATTGTATCACCTACCCTCGACTTATTTATACCGGTGGCTTGCCTCGATGCGGGTCTATACGGCCTATGCGGTCGTGAGACTATGCGGAGCGCGGTATGCTCCAGGATTGATCATTCGGCGTGTAGCACGATGCGGGGATTCCTATGCGCGGTCCGCTGAGACTACGCGGTCTTTTGAGGCTATGCGAGTGCGGAGCCCAGGCGGATGCCGGGTTGGCTGCCCCGACGCGAGGTATACCTCACGCGGTGCAGTGTGTGACCTATGCGATCGCGGAAGTCGGTGACTAGGCACGGGAATGATACTATGGGCGATTGGCCTTGCTTGATCATTCGCGCCTAGACTAGACCTCGCGCTTTTCCTAGTATCGTTATTGTTTGTGATATGGCACTATGTGCAATTGAATCGATTGTATTTGTGAAAAGGTTTTAAATACTTTGATTTCATTTTAAAGTACTTTATAGTTTCACATACTTGGTACTTTATCTTGACCTCCTTGGGCTGCGTTCATGCCGCAGTGGCAAGCAGTGCTAGATCCGCATCCTAGGATCTCTTTGCATTGGTGTCGTGAGCTCCATCTTCTCCGAGGCTCTACTTTTGGTATGATCTCCTGTATTGTAGATAGTTTGTCTGATCGGTATGGCGGCCCTGTCCCGCCATAGTTGTATATTTGCGTCGAGGTCTGTAGGCATGGTGTACAGTGTCGGAGGTAACTGCTCAACCGTGTTCATCTCTATATGCGGTAAGGCGACGTTTGGTCACATAAAGTGTGTCTTATTTTATAAACTGCTTTCATGTCTTGTTTTATATTTCCGCTGATTTCTCGATGTATGACTACTTGGGTGCCGTAAGGCACCGGGCCACGCCCCGAACGGTCGTGACATGGATAGTGCGCTCGCTGTCCGTCTGCATGCGTGGATGAAATGCTTTCGTGCTCACTGCGTCCCCTAAACCCTCCGGAAGGACCTCCAAGTTAGCCAGAACCGGGCTCCACTCGATATGATCGAAGTAGGGACTTCATGCGACCGACGATCTCTCGGATGTAAAGTCCGCATAATCCTCACCGGTGCGTCGCCCCGACGGAAGAAATTGGCTGATTTCGCCACCGTCGACGATAACCCATATAGAATCATGTCTCCTCCGAGTGCGAGGTAATCCCGTGATGAAGTCCATGTTGATTACCTCCCACTTCCGTGTCGGGATCTCAATCGTCAGAACAAACCACCGTGCCTCCGGTGCTCTACCTTCACCGCCGACAACACGCACCGAGCTACGAACTCGCAACGCCCTCTTCAAGCCATCCCACCAATACACAGATCTAAGGTCGTGGTACATCTTGGTCGACCGATGGATAGAGTAACGCGCTACCGTGTGCTTCCTCAAGAACTCTGCGAAGTCCTCAAACATCCGAACACACAATCGCCCTCAAACCTTAGCACCCCATCGTGCTACCAAAAGGACCGCTTGCCTCACGAAGAGTCAGATCGCGATATCGAATCAAAGCCGATCCTCGAATCGCTGCTCTTCACCTCTCGACGATGGAAGACTCGCAACCTCACGAACTCTAACCCCATCGCTATCGGAATCAATCAAACGGACACCAAGGCTCGCTAATCGATGCAAATCACGAACCATGTCCTCCTCTCTAGCCGCACATCCGATAGGCTCCCATCGACCTACGACTCAAGAGCATCCGCCACAACATTGGCCTTCCCCGGTGGTACAGATATCAACATCGTAATCCTTAAGCAACTCTAACCACCGCCTCTCGCCGTGAAGTTCACTCCTCCGTCAAGATATACTTTGGAGGCTCTTGTGGTGCGTATAAATATCCACGTGAACCCCATACAAATAGTGCCTCCAGATCTTCAAAGCGTGAATCACGGATGCCAACTCCAAATCATGGGTGGGTAGTTCTCTCGTGTTTCTTCACCGCCGGGATGCATATGCTATAACCCCGCCATGCCGCATCAACACATATCCCAACCCGATGCCCGACGATCACAATACACGACATAACCATCCGACCTCCGAAGAGTAAGAACGGGGCGGTCGCTTCTCTTTCAAAGAATCGAAACCCCGCCACAAGCATCACCATCAAACTTGGCCGCTTTCCGAGTCACCTAGTCAATGGTGCGAAGATAGAAGCAAACTTCTCCACGAACCGCCGATAATATCTCGCAAGGCCCGTAAAATCGCGAACCTCGTCGGAGTAGTAGGTCTCAGCCAAGTCCCGATCGCTTCGATCTTGGCGTATCCACTCGAATGCCATCACCCCGACAATATGCCCAAGAAACTCCATCAAGTCAACCAAAACTCACATTTGGAAAACATGGCGCATAAGCTGGTCCCGAGAATCACAAGACGGCCCTCAAATGCTCGCATGCTCTCGCTCGAGCGAATAAACCAAGATATCATCAATGAACACTATCACAAACGCGTCCAAAATGGTTTTAACACTCGGTTCATCAAATCCATGAATACCACGAGCATTGGTCAACCCAAAAGACATGACTCGAACTCATAATGCCCGCATCGTCCTCGAATGCGACTAGGGACATCCACCTCTCGACTCGCACTGATGATAGCCCGATCGCAGATCAATCTTGGAGAAACATCTCGCACTCGCAACCGGGTCGAACAAATCATCAATCCCGGGAAGGGTATTCGTTCTTAATGGTCACCTTGTTCACCGTCAGAATCAACACACATGCGCAGCGTCCCGCCCTTCTTCTTTACGAACACACCGCGCTCCCGGTGGAGAAACACTCAGGCTCGATGAAGCCCTTCTCCAAAGAAATCCTCACCTGGTCCTTCAACTCTCTCAACTCGGCAGTGCCATTCTGTATGGCGGAATGGAAATAGGCCGAGTATCCGCAACACATCTATACAAAACTCGATCTCCTCTCGTGAGGATACCCGAGGTCATCCGAAACACGCCTCGGGAACTCGTGACCATCGAATCGATGAAAATCTGCACCGCAGCCTTCAAGATCAAACACCCGAACGAGATGGTAGATATACCCTTCTCGCACCATCTTCCTAGCCTTGAGGTAGGAAATAAACCTACCCTGGCGATACCGTGCTCCTCCCACTCAACAACCGGCTCCTCGGAACCGGAACCGCATTACTCTCTCTCAGCTTACATTGGCGTAGCAAGAAGCTAGCCAATCCATCCCCATAATCACGTCAAGTCAATCATCTCCAACTCTATCAAGTCGGCAGTGGTCCGACGATCAGAATGGTCACAGACAAGCTCTATATACCCGCCGAGCTACCACCGAATCACCCATCGCGTAGCTACCTCGAAAGTGGTCTATGGACTCGTGCTCTATCCCTATCCTACTAGCAACAAGGGAGATATATAGGACAGAGTAGAACCGGATCTATCAAAGCATACACATCAAACCTGAAACCGATAAAGTACGTGGCGACATCGGTGAGGCCTCCGATCCCGCTCTACCGACAAAGCATAAATGCGTTTCGAGGACCGCTAGAATCGACCCGAGCCACGACCTGCGCGACACTGGCCGACCCATGAGTACCGCCTTCCGGCGAGTAATCGTAGGAGATGAAGAAGACCGGCGAAAGAACTCGTGGCCGACTACCATCAAGATCGCCCTTGGCCTGACGGTTCCTCGCATATTGACCCCGCCGCACAATCAAACAAACTCCCGCACCACAACTCCCGGTGGGATCTACCGTGACGGCCACACCGGCGAGGTGGTCCGATCGCCGCACTCCGCCGCTCGACGTCAAGTCCCGCCCCGGTGCGCCTCGAATATCTCCGGGCCGTGGCCGAGGACGGTGCAGAGTGCTCGGGCTGGCCGTGGTGCAAATCGGCCTTTGAGGCCGCCACCACGATAGCTACCAAACGACTCGCCGCCCCGCCTTCTTCTCGCCGCTGTCACAACCCGGCGATCTCTACGCCTCACATCCAAGAGCATGAGCTGCATGCGGTAATGTCCATACCCTACCGGAGAAACACCCGCACATGACTTCGCCATATAGTCGTCAGCCCGTGACATAGCGGTGCACCCTATCCTCCATATCCGCTACCAATCCGGGACATATCGAGCCAATGAATCAAACTCGACATTGTACTCCCGACAAGGCGTCCTCTCGCCTCGAAGAAAAATCTATCACCGCGCCTCTCATCCGTGAGGCAAGAAGTGAGTGAGGAAAGCCTGCGAGAACTCATCCCAAGTACCGGGACGCTGCTTTCCCGATAACTCCGTGAATCAAACCACCCATCTGCGGTATCACGCAACCGATGCGAACCAAAGGTCACAGACTCATCTCGAGGCCTTGATCACCTCATGATTCTCAGAGTGACGGATGAACTCCTGCGATCATCATCCGCCTCGACCAGAAACTCAAGCGGGCTACAACTCAAGAAATCTCGTAGTCTCAAACTATTCGCCTCGGTGTACCACGGTGCGATCGAGCCGAGCTGAACCGAACCGCGATCCGCCTCTCTCGATCGGGCCACAACTTTAGCCAATAGTTGGGCCATCTCCTTGTACCCTAACCTCCGCCCCTGTGCCGCGGGATGAGGCGGTGGTATCGCGGTCTCTGGCCGGGCGGCGTCATAGAACTCGCTGCCTCGTATAGACTGGCCCGAGCCCTCGTGACTGGGTGTCTGCTAGAAGCTCCTCACGCTGCCTTGCCGGGCCGGGTTGCCTTACGTGGAGGCATAATCGCATACGGGAAAGGAATACGTTAGAGGGGTCCAACCTATAACACAGCTCTAAAGCACGATCTCTGAATGAGAAGAATGGAAACCAATCCTAAATATCCTATAGCCTCCTGATTATTGGTGTGGTGCACAACACACCGATAATCAAGACTCTACTAGATACGGTCTGTAGACACTTTCCGAGGATTAACTGCTCTGATACCACTTTTGTCACGACCCGTTCCAGGGCCCGTGACTGGTGCCTTACCGGGGCACCCAAGTAGTCATACATCAGAGTAATCAGCGGAAATATAAAGCAAGACATGAAACAATTTATAAAATAGACACGCTTTAAGTGAGAAACATCGCTTTCGCATATATATATAAACATGGTTTAGCAAGTTACATCCGACATCGCATAACAGACTACTGCACTTCTAAGGAAATATACAACTATGGCGACAGGGCCCCGCCATACCGATCGCATAAAACTATCTACAACAGTGAGATCATACCTAAAAGTAGAGCCTCCGGAAAGGATGGAGCTCCTGACACCAACCTAGAGATCCTAGGAATGTGGATCTAGCACTGCCGCTTCTTACTGCGGCATGAACGCAGCCCAAGGAGGTCGATAACAGTACTAAGTATATGAAATCAGAAATACTTAAATGAAAACATATCATTTTAAAATCAGTTTTGCAAGTATGTATGAAACAACCAAGGGGACCGCACATAGTGCCACATCATAAACAAGAGCAACAATAGGTAAACTGTAACAGGTCTTTTCTTAGGCTGCAAATGATCGAAGCAGGGCCAATTGCCCGTAGTATCACCACGCAAGCCTAATCCTGGACTCTCGTAGTCCGCATAGGCCACTCACATAGGCCCGCATAGGGTACATAACCCCGCATCGAGGGTAGCTACTCCTCGGCATCGTCCTGGACTCGTAGTCCGCATGGCCACATAGACCGCATGAGGTATAACCCCGCACACTAACCTGGAACTCTCGTAGCTCCGCATAGGTCCATTGGACCCGCATGAGGTATTCTCGAATCATGGTCCTGCATCACCGAGTCTACCCCGCGTCGGAGGCGCAACCCCCGGTAATATGTCAAGAGGTGAGTGATGTTACACTAACCTAACAGCTTATCGTTAAACAACATAAGCACAACAAGAATACTCTTTTACACAAACGTTACAAGACACTAACACACATAGCATCATATCATGTCTATTTATCAAACCATCTTATTATTCTTTTCACAATTCAACATAAGTCTGTTATAAACACATAGGCAAACTGTTTCTTTTATCAATCTTAAGTGGTTATACTTAACTTCCCATAAAGCTAGTATAACTCTTAAGCTTCTGTTTTAAAAACCAATTAGTTCTCTTCTGTTAAAAATGATTCAGTATTCTTTTGAAATGCTTTCAGATCTTTATTATTCAGGCTTAAGCCGTGAGGCATTGCCGTAAGTGTTATTCAGGCTTAAGCCGTGAGGCATTGCCGTAAGTATTATTCAGGCTTAAGTCAAAGACATTGCCGTAGTTATTATTCAGTTAACACATGTACGTCTACCGTACTATATATATTGTAAAATATCATGCTTTAGGAAGAATCACATACCTTCTCAGCGAAAACCACCTGCCAAGTTGAATATGTCGCGCGCAGAGAGTCAGCCTATAATAGTCACAGACATCTATCAAAGACTACTCAAGGTCATTCTAAACAGAGGGTTCACAATTCTATGGAAAGTTGCAGCACTTCCCTACCGGTGAGCTATATAAGTTCATCGTGAAAGCAGTCCTATGTAAGTCTGATTTGATTATTCTTCATTTAAACCCTTCTACTGTGGTAACAGTTCAATTCTATTCTGTGATATTCTTCTAAGTATTTAATACTTATTCTAATACTACTACAGTAAGTATTCTCTAATTCAAAAGAGGGTTAGGATTAGTTACCTCGGTAAGCCCAATAATATCCTAGAAAAAGTCGCGCCTGAGCAAGGTTTTGCTCCTAAGTTGTATGCTCCAAGGAAACCTTAGAAGTTCTTCACAACTTCTACTAAGTACTAAGGTATTTGGGCTAGGTATTTTGGGTATTATAACAATACAAGAAGGCAACTTTTCTACCAAGGAGGGGGGTAGATTTTGGCTAGGTTAGTGGGTAGGCCTCACCAAACTTCACAAGGGAGGGGTGTTGGACGAAAGAGCTACAAAGGAAGAGGAGAGGATTTTTCAAGACTTGAAAGATTTGTGGATGAAGAACTCTTCATCTCTGGGGGTATTTATAGGTCAGAAGTGGCCAACCAATGGCCAAGATTAAGACAAGTGCAAGGCAAGTGTAGGGTGAGGATTAACTATACACAAATATCCTACCAACTCCTTGACTTGTGCACAAGGCACAAAAACGTGCCATCATAGTCCATTTCGTCCAAATGGGCGATTTCAAGTCCACCAATGGGAGGGTGCCAAGTGTCGCCCTCCCGTTGGTCCAAAATGTTTCGTCTCTCGGAAAAATCCGCAAAAATTAGAAATGGCATAGCCGGAATTTACCATACGAAAGCTGTGGAAACGTTTCGCCGAAAACTATTCGCTTTGTGAGTTGTGCCCAAAAACGCTTTTGCCTAAACTTTAAGGCTAGACTTTTTGTACGTATTCCCACGCATATACCGGAAATACGGTATAACAATAAACTCCACTCGACCTCTACCACTGGCTAACATCCAACGCACACCATGGAGGAAAGGAACCAACTACCGACCATAGTCGAGCCACCTCACCTGCTCTTCTAAAAGGACATACCCTTCGAATATGGCCCGGACGGCAACAATAAAAACAAACACCTGTGCCATAACGGCATTTCCCCGAATGACGCTTACCACATCTGAAACACTGAGGAATAGGTGGCCTCGATCGAGAAAATCCTCTGCTCCTCTGAGAACCTCGACCTCTGGAGCTCGGACCGGCTCCTAAATACCTTGTGGGGTCCAAACTCCCACCTGTGATCTGCGGGGGTATGTACTGGGTAGGCTGGGATGAATATCTCACTCGCTGCTGAGGCAGCTCGTCCAACAACTCACCGGGATAACCAACTGGTCTAGCCCTCTTACGCTGATCTCCACGTTGGCCCTCTACCCTCTATACACATGTCTGTACTGGCCGAATAACCTCCTGCTGATGAAACTGTAGCACCGCTATCTTGGTCAATAACATAACCGCTTCCCTCATGACCCTATAGTATTCTCCTAACTGAGAAACTGGAGGCTCTGGTGCTGGGGCCTCAAAACCTGGCGCAGAAGAACTCGCCGATCGCGCAGAACATCCAGATACCACAGGCACGAGCCCTAACAACTCTCTGAGTCTGACTAGTAGCTCCTGCTACTCCTTTGCCCTTCTGGGCAGCTGTTGCCCTCCTTGGAGGCATAACTGTAACACAAAAATACGTCAGAGAGGAATTATCTTACTAAACAACTTTATGGCACGATCTTAGAGTGAGAAGAATAGAAACCAACTCCTAAATGTCCTGTAGCCTTCTGTTTATGGGTGTGGCGCGCAACACACCGATAATCAAGACTCTACTAGACACGGTATGTAGACATTCCGAGGATCGATCGCTCGATACCACTGTCACGCCCAACCCGGGCCGTGGATCGTGCCCTACAGGGCACCTTCTACCTTAACAACACAAGTGAATCTGCGAATTTAAATAACACCTCATTTTTTTAACTAACGACGCGTAAGGGCAAAGCCGACAAGGCGCCATGTAATATACATAAACAAAAGACACTATACTGCATACGAGTCCAATCCTACATATGAATACGCACTCTAAGAGTTTTATGAAATATGACGGACAAGGCCCCGTTGCACTCCAAAACCGCATAAAAGCACATCTTGAAGGAACTATACCAAAAAGATAACTCATGAACAGATGGAGATATCCAAAAACTCTGAGCAGGGTCCTACACCTGCCGATCACCAAACAGCGTACCTAAACCTGCGGCATGAACGCAGCCTCCCGAAGGAGGTCAGTACGAAGAATGTACCAAGTATGTGAAGCGATGCATGCGTAATGAAATCATAACATCTAAGCAAAATAGGAGACATGTATGATAGCCAACCTACAGTACACAACACATAAGCAGTCATAACAAGTCAGGGACGCATGCCCTCAAGTCATTTCTAAAATATAACCATGGGTCTCACGCCCACAATATCAATCATGCCCGTGGAATCCTTCCTCCATTCGGCGATCCATGATATAATGTAACGCCAATAGCATACATGAACACCAAGTCCCACTGTGTCCTAAAAGCAGACGCCAAGTAGGAAGACGAGCGGTGGTAAAGCAGTGGTATAATGTCTTGGGGTTTACCCTCATTTATACTCTTACCCTATCTCTGCGACCATCAAACAAAACAAGCAGTGGTATAATGTCTTGGGTTTACCTCATTTATACTCTTACTCGAGAAGGTGGTATAGCGTCTTGGGGGTTTACCCCTCACTTATACTCTTACCCTATCTCGACCGACCATCAAACAAAACAAGCAGGGGGTATAATGTCTTGGGGTTTACCCCTCATTTATACTCTTACCCTGGAGAAGGTGGTATAGCGTCTTGGGGGTTTACCCCTCACTTATATTCTTACCCTATCTCGACCGGCCGTCAAACAACACATAAGCACTACCAGGTCTTTTATAAAAATCCGGGAATTTAACCCAAGTACTAGAAATAACGGAAGCATACCCGTGGAATTCCACATCACTGTCGGTACGTCCAAGTAACTTACAACAAGATAGTCGGCCCTCCAACCGAGAGTCGCGGCAACGCAATAAAACATAATACTTGCACTCAAAGGCTATCACCAGCACACATAGGCAATTCTCAATTAATCAAGCCAAAGTACTTATCAAGGCACACATGGAATAATTCTCAATTAACAAGCCAAAGTACTTATCAAGGCACAAATAGAATAATTCTCATTTAACAAGCCAAAGTACTTATCAAGGCACCAATAGAATAATTCTCATTTAACAAGCCAAAGTACTTATCAAGGCACAAATAGAATAATTCTCATTTAACAA
Organism: Przewalskia tangutica; assembly: GCA_029844215.1. NCBI lineage: Eukaryota > Viridiplantae > Streptophyta > Magnoliopsida > Solanales > Solanaceae > Przewalskia > Przewalskia tangutica. The sequence continues at coordinate 67,665,928 of CM056734.1, forward strand.
GCCAAAGTACTTATCAAGGCACAAATAGAATAATTCTCATTTAACAAGCCAAAGTACTTATCAAGGCACAAATAGAATAATTCTCATTTAACAAGCCAAAGTACTACGACGCATTCTCTTTCAAAAGACTCCTTTTATGTAAAATCCCAAGATACTAACACCCGTAGTATCAAGGTGTGTCTATTTTTCAAAGTAAGTTACTACACTTTTAGAAAACTCATTTCAAAGCTTGAAATCAAGTAACTTCAAATTTTCATAATCTAGGCAACTTATGCCCAATAATCAAAATAGACAACTTTCTTAACCTTCCATAAAGCCGTTATAACCAACTTCCCATAAAGCCGTTATAACCCTTTATGGTTTTAGACAATTTCATTCTTTTTATAACCAAGAGACTTATACTTTTAAAACCAAGTATCACATACTTACAAATCAAGTTCTTAACTTTCAAAATACTTCAAGTCTCTTAATATTTAGAAAACAAGTTTCTTCTACTTTTAAACCTCAAGTAACTTACACCGTTAAAACAAGTTACTTCTCTTAAATCATGTCATTTCTCCTCTTTTAAAACAATTAAGTAAATCACTCCTTTGACTTCCTAAAGTCATTATAATGACCTTTAGGTTTTGGAACTAAGGCACTAGCCAAAAGATTTGGAAACCACTTCCTTTTCAAGACTCTATGTACTTTAAGTAAAATACTTTCACTCTTAAGAATCCAAACTTCACTAAGGAAATGGATTATACAATTTAAACATCAAAGTACACTCAAGGAAGTACATAGAACAAATTCTATTTTAGGCAATCCAAATACAACCAAGGAATGGATCATTTAAGGAGTAGGACGTACTTTCTTGATCTTAAGGAATCATGCTAGAAGAGGAGATAGTTCACATACCTTTTCGGCTAAATCCACAAGCTAAGCCGAATACGCCGTACGTAGAAGTGTCAATCTATAATGGTCACAACAAGACTATCAACTTCTAGTCTCTAACGTAGAATAATACTAAGTATACGGTCTCTAATTCTACGGAAAATTGGCAAAGACTTCCTTTGTTTCTACTCACTTTGCCACCTTTTTCAAGGCCGAATACAATAACCAACACGCCACATTTAAGGCTCAAAACAACAACCAAACAAAGGGGATTACACGCCTTACAATACGTGTAAAATTTGGCCCCACAATTCATACGAAATAGCTCCATAATCTAGCCATTCTCGGCCAACATAAATAATAACACTAAGTCCTTTCCAATCCTTTTCCAATTCCAAGTTCTAAGGTCTAACATGTTATATAGTCATAAACAACTTCAACAACTACAATTTCTTCTTTTACAACATGCGCGACTTTACTAATAATCGACTTGAATTGAAATCTTAGGGCTAACATGCTAGTTTTCGGATTAGGGTTCCAATAGCCACAACACTTATCAAACCTCACAATAAATAACTCATGCTTGCTAATATCCATAGCTACAACAATAAGTAAGTCTTAACTACTAAAACGACAAAATTATACCTTTATAAGCCCTTAAAATTTCCAAGATTCAAAGTTGTGCCTTAGCAATTCTTAGCTCCTTTCCTTATGTTCCAATCCGCTCCAAGCACTCCTTAGAGGCCTATGAAGAACCCATCTTCAAGTTCCAACTTCAAAGTTGAAGAACTTCTTAAGTTTCCGCCTTGCGACTAATACGAAAACGTCGTCTTTCCGCAATATTTCTATTGAGATATCCTTACAATACTCTTAGGGACATTGGGTTAAAGTCTTGTGGCTAATGGATCAAAACTACAAAATTTTGTCTTCCAAAAGAGGCCTTGGCCGAGAGCATTGTTCTTCAACAAGACAAGTTCTTGAAAAAATTTCTAAGTATGAAAGTCATCTTGCACTAGTATAGGATATATACTTCAATGAAGGGTCTAGATCATAACACTTGTTAGGTTTGGAGGGAGGAGATCAAGCCAAGTGTCCCTTGGACTTAGTCAACAATATCAAACTCTATTATTAGCAAGACTTGGTCATCTTAACATTGGCCAAATGACCATAATACCCTTACTAAAAATTCGTCCAAGACCATAGGTGGGGGGTGCCACGTGTCGCCCTCTCATTCGTCCATAAAATTTTGTAACCCTCGTGGGCCCCACAAAACGTAAAATCCCTCGGGTGGGCCCCACGTGACCAAATCCGTAAAAATAATTTTCCATAAGGTTAATAAGTTCCATACTCTTCAAATAATACATTTTGAGAATCCAATTCTCCACAACGAACATTTTTCCTTTCCGGCGTTCGAAAGATTTTCTGCCGGAAAACAATTCTTCCTTTCGTACCAATTTCCAAGTCTTGATTCCTAACGTAAATTCTATTATACATGTCCTAGACTTACGGGGTGTAACATTCTTTCCCCCTTAGAAACATTCGTCCCCGAATGTTCTTAGTCGGTTGTCACGCTATACAAACTCCGGCATAGCCTCTATACTATGCCTATCAATCAAAACTGCACAAGACCAACGATGCCACACATGGCCACCACAAAACATACGTAAATATATTAATGGACCTTCCGTCCGCGACCCCTTCTCACAAAACTCAAAGGTTACAGTCTTCCCAAACACGGGATCTTTAGAGGTTCCTTTCTTTCCTTACTTGTCATACTTTCTCGTACTTTCAAACTTATCTAGTACACGTACAAAATCTCAAATATTGTTTCTGTTCTCCAATCCTTGGAGTTACTATCCAAACTTGGCCATATTGATACTTACTTTCCCGTTAAGGCTCTTCTCGGTCCTTACGACCTAATTCCGGTGGAACGCGTCCACAAACTCGTACAACGATCAACTAGACTTGGGCCTTGCACCCTCAGGACCCTACCACATAACGGGACCAATTCTAACTGACATCATCCCATTCCATACTACCGGTTGACCCGAAATGAGTCCATAACCTGACTCATCGTCACACTTAACTTCTCATTCTTAGTCTGAAATAAATCTTTCTCTTATCTCAAGGTACTCCTCACCCTATTCTCCCTATTCACTAGAGGTTCGTCACATAAGCCATAGTATTTCTACTGTACATTCTTCCCTATTTGTCTTACACTGTTACGGGGTAAGTACAACTTGTGAACTCTACACAACCATAGTCTCAGTTCACTTACCATTCTTGTCAACATTCTTAACTTCTCACTTTACTAATCAAGGTATCCCTACCTCTGGGGTACTATCACTTTACAACTCTAGCAATAAAGGGAAAACATATACGCTAGGGTAAAATTTGAATTTATCAGTGCACGTATGATTCAAAAGAATCGAAATATACCTGTAACCCCGTGCGATGTTGCCTCCTGATCCTGCCTAGTAGTCACGTCATCTATGCGGTTCGAAGGACTGCCAGAACTATAAACTCCACCCTGACCTCTACCACGGCTGGCTAACATCTGAACACCCTGCCCTGGGGAACGCACAGCTGTGGAGGAAAGGGAACCAACTACCGACCTCATAGGCTGAGCCACCTCACCGGTGCTCTTTCTAAAAGGACATACCCTTCGAATATGGCCTGGATGGCCACAATAAAAACAAACACCTGTGCCATAACGACATTTCCCCGAATGACGCGTACCACATCTGAAACACTGAGGAATAGGTGGCCTCGATCGAGAAAATCCTCTGCTCCTCTGAGAACCTCGACCTCTGGAGCTCGGACCGACTCCTAAATACCTTGTGGGGTCCAAACTCCCACCTGTGAGCTGCGGGGGTATGTACTGGGTAGGCTGGGACGAATATCTCACTCGCTGCTGAGGCAGCTCGTCCAACAACTCACCGGGATAACCAACTGGTCTAGCCCTCTTACGCTGATCTCCACGTTGGCCCTCTACCCTCTGTACACCTGCCTGTACTGGCCGAATAACCTCCTGCTGATGAAACTGTAGCACCGCTATCTTGGTCAACAACATAACTGCTTCCCTCATGACCCTATAGTCTTCTCCTAGCGAAATCCCAGAAGGCTGCAGTCTTTGGGGCCTCAAAACTGCGCAGAAGAACTTCGCATGCGGCACAACATCCGGTATACCCTGGGCATGAGCCCTAACAACTCTCTGAGTCTGACTAGTAGCTCCTGCTACTCCTTTGCCCTTCTGGGCAGCTGTTTCCCTCCTTGGAGGCATAACTGTAACACAAAAATACGTCAGAGAGGAATTATCTTACTAACACAGCTCTATGGCACGATCTTAGAGTGAGAAGAATAGAAACAAACTCCTAAATGTCCTGTAGCCTCCTGTTTATGGGTGTGGCGCGCAACACACCGATAATCAGGACTCTACTAGACACGGTATGTAGACATTCCGAGGACTGACTGCTCTGAAACCACTCTGTCACGCCCCGAACCCCGGCGTGGTAGTGCCTACACAGGCACCTTACCTTAACAACACAAGTGAACTGCGAAATTTAAATAACACCTCATTTTTTTTAACTAACGTACGTGCAAGGGAAAAGCCGACAAGCCTGCCATGTAATATACATAAACAAAAGACACTATACTGTACATGAGTCCAATCCCACATATGAACACAGACCTCTAAGAGTTTTACTGAAATATGACGGGACAAGGCCCCGCCGTACCCATAACCGTACAAAAGCCTGTACTGAAGGAACTATACCAAAAAGATAACTCCTGAACAGATGGAGCTATCCAAAAACTCTGAGCAGGGTCCTACACCTGCCGATCACCAAACAACATACCTAAACCTGCGGCATGACGCGGCCCGAAGGAGGTCGATCTGAAGAATGTACCAAGTATGTGAAGCGATGAAATCTGATAATGAAATCATAACAGTCTAAGCAAAATAGGAGACATGTATGATAGCCAACCTACAGTACACAACACATAAGCAGTCATAACAAGTCAGGGACGCATGCCCTCAAGTCATTTCTAAAATATAACCATGGGTCTCACGCCCACAATATCAATCATGCCCGTGGAATCCTTCCTCACTGCAAAGATCATGATATAATGTAACGCCAATAGGCATACATGAACACCAAGTCCCACCTGTGTCCTAAAAACTGTACGGGCCAAGTAGGAAGACGAGCAGGTGGTAAAGCAGGGGGTATAATGTCTTGGGGGTTTACCCCTCATTTATACTCTTACCCTATCTCTGGCGACCATCAAACAAAACAAGCAGGGGGTATAATGTCTTGGGGGTTTACCCCTCATTTATACTCTTACCCTGGAGAAGGTGGTATAGCGTCTTGGGGGTTTACCCCTCACTTATACTCTTACCTATCTCGACCGACCATCAAACAAAACAAGCGGGGTATAATGTCTTGGGGTTTACCTCATTTATACTCTTACCAGAGAGAAGGTGGTATAGCGTCTTGGGGTTTACCCTCACTTATATTCTTACCCTATCTCGACCGTGCCAAACAACACATAAGCACTACTGGTCTTTTATAAAAATCCGAATTTAACCCAAGTACTAGAAATAGCAAGCATACGTGGAATTCCACATCACCGTCAGATGCGTCGAGTAACTTACAACAAGATAGTCGGCCCTCGGTGAAGTCGCGACGCAATAAAACATAATACTTGCACTCAAAGGCTATCACCAGACACATAGGCAATTCTCAATTAATCAAGCCAAAGTACTTATCAAGGCACACATGGAATAATTCTCAATTAACAAGCCAAAGTACTTATCAAGGCACAAATAGAATAATTCTCATTTAACAAGCCAAAGTACTTATCAAGGCACCAATAGAATAATTCTCATTTAACAAGCCAAAGTACTTATCAAGGCACAAATAGAATAATTCTCATCTAACAAGCCAAAGTACTTATCAAGGCACAAATAGAATAATTCTCATTTAACAAGCCAAAGTACTTATCAAGGCACAAATAGAATAATTCTCATTTAACAAGCCAAAGTACTACGTACGTACATTATTTTCAAAAGACTCCTTTTTATGTAAAATCCCAAGATACTAACACCCGTAGTATCAAGGTGTGTCTATTTTTCAAAGTAAGTTACTACACTTTTAGAAAACTCATTTCAAAGCTTGAAATCAAGTAACTTCAAATTTTCATAATCTAGGCAACTTATGCCCAATAATCAAAATAGACAACTTTCTTAACCTTCCATAAAGCCGTTATAACCAACTTCCCATAAAGCCGTTATAACCCTTTATGGTTTTAGACAATTTCATTCTTTTTATAACCAAGAGACTTATACTTTTAAAACCAAGTATCACATACTTACAAATCAAGTTCTTAACTTTCAAAATACTTCAAGTCTCTTAATATTTAGAAAACAAGTTTCTTCTACCTTTAAACCTCAAGCAACTTACACCGTTAAAACAAGTTACTTCTCTTAAATCATGTCATTTCTCCTCTTTTAAAACAATTAAGTAAATCACTCCTTTGACTTCCCTAAAGTCATTATAATGACCTTTAGGTTTTGGAACTAAGGCACTAGCCAAAAGATTTGGAAACCACTTCCTTTTCAAGACTCTATGTACTTTAAGTAAAATACTTTCACTCTTAAGAATCCAAACTTCACTAAGGAAATGGATTATACAATTTAAACATCAAAGTACACTCAAGGAAGTACATAGAACAAATTCTATTTTAGGCAATCCAAATACAACCAAGGAATGGATCATTTAAGGAGTAGGACGTACTTTCTTGATCTTAAGGAATCATGCTAGAAGAGGAGATAGTTCACATACCTTTTCGGCTAAATCCACAAGCTAAGCCGAATACGCCGTACGTAGAAGTTTCAACCTATAATGGTCACAACAAGACTATCAACTTCTAGTCTCTAACGTAGAATAATACTAAGTATACGGTCTCTAATTCTACGGAAAATCGGGCAGCACTTCCTTTGTTTCTACTCACTTTGCCACCTTTTTCAAGGCCGAATACAATAACCAACACGCCACATTTAAGGCTCAAAACAACAACCAAACAAAGGGGATTACACGCCTTACAATACGTGTAAAATTTGGCCCCACAATTCATACGAAATAGCTCCATAATCTAGCCATTCTCGGCCAACATAAATAATAACACTAAGTCCTTTCCAATCCTTTTCCAATTCCAAGTTCTAAGGTCTAACATGTTATATAGTCATAAACAACTTCAACAACTACAATTTCCTTCTTTTTACAACATGCGACGACTTTACTAATAATCGACTTGAATTGAAATCTTACGGCTAACATGCTAGTTTTCGGATTAGGGCTCCAATAGCCACAACACTTATCAAACCTCACAATAAATAACTCATGCTTGCTAATATCCATAGCTACAACAATAAGTAAGTCTTAACTACTAAAACGACAAAATTATACCTTTATAAGCCCTTAAAATTTCCAAGATTCAATGTCGCGCCTTAGCAATTCTTAGCTCCTTTCCTTATGTTCCAATCCGCTCCAAGCACTCCTTAGAGGCCTATGAAGAACCCATCTTCAAGTTCCAACTTCAAAGTTGAAGAACTTCTTAAGTTTCCGCCTTGCGACTAATACGAAAACGTCGTCTTTCCGCAATCTTTCTATTGATATATCCTTACAATACCCTTAGGGACATTGGGTTAAAGTCTTGTGGCTAATGGATCAAAACTACAAAATTTTGTCTTCCAAAAGAGGCCTTGGCCGAGAGCATTGTTCTTCAACAAGACAAGTTCTTGAAAAAATTTCTAAGTATGAAAGTCATCTTGCACTAGTATAGGATATATACTTCAATGAAGGGTCTAGATCATAACACTTGTTAGGTTTGGAGGGAGGAGATCAAGCCAAGTGTCCCTTGGACTTAGTCAACAATATCAAGCTCTATTATTAGCAAGACTTGGTCATCTTAACATTGGCCAAATGACCATAATAACCTTAATAAAAATTCGTCCAAGATCATAGGTGGGGGTGCCACGTGTCGCCCTCTCATTCGTCCATAAAATTCCGTAACCCTCGTGGGCCCCACAAAACGTAAAATCCCTCGGGTGGGCCCCACGTGACCAAATCCGTAAAAATAATTTTCCATAAGGTTAATAAGTTCCATACTCTTCAAATAATACATTTTGAGAATCCAATTCTCCACAACGAACATTTTTCCTTTCCGGCGTTCGAAAGATTTTCTGCCGGAAAACAATTCTTCCTTTCGTACCAATTTCCAAGTCTTGATTCCTAACGTACATTCTCTTATACATGTCCTGGACTTACGGGGTGTAACATTCTTCCCCCCTTAGAAACATTCGTCCCCGAATGTTCTTAGTCGGTTGTCACGCTATACAAACTCCGGCATAGCCTCTATACTATGCCTATCAATCAAAACTGCACAAGACCAACGATGCCACACATGGCCACCACAAAACATACGTAAATATATTAATGGACCTTCCGTCCGCGACCCCTTCTCACCAAACTCAAAGGTAACAGTCTTCCCAAACACGGGATCCTTAGAGGTTCCTTTCTTTCCTTACTTGTCATACTTTCTCGTACTTTCAAACTTATCTAGTACACGTACAAAATCTCAAATATTGTTTCTGTTCTCCAATCCTTGGAGTTACTATCCAAACTTGGCCATATTGATACTTACTTTCCCGTTAAGGCTCTTCTCGGTCCTTACGACCTAATTCCGGTGGAACGCGTCCACAAACTCGTACAACGATCAACTAGACTTGGGCCTTGCACCCTCGGGACCCTACCACATAACGGGACCAATTCTAACTGACATCACCCCATTCCATACTACCGGTTGACCCGAAATGAGTCCATAACCCGACTCATCGTCACACTTAACTTCTCATTCTTAGTCTGAAATAAATCTTTCTCTTATCTCAAGGTACTCCTCACCCTATTCTCCCTATTCACTAGAGGTTCGTCACATAAGCCAAAGTATTTCTACTGTACATTCTTCCCTATCGGTCTTACACTGTTACGGGGTAAGTACAACTTGTGAACTCTACACAACCATAGTCTCAGTTCACTTACCATTCTTGTCAACATTCTTAACTTCTCACTTTACTAATCAAGGTATCCCTACCTCTGGGGTACTATCACTTTACAACTCTAGCAATAAAGGGAAAACATATACGCTAGGGTAAAATCTGAATTTATCAGTGCACGTATGATTCAAAAGAATCGAAATATACCTGTAACCCCGTGCGATGTTGCCTTCTGGTCCTGCCTAGTAGTCACGTCATCTATGCGGTTCGAAGGATCGCGAACTATAAACTCCACTCGACCTCTACCACGGTGGCTAACATCCAACACCGCCTCGGGAACGCACAAATTGTGGAGGAAAGGGAACCAACTACCGACCTCATAGGCTGAGCCACCTCACCGGTGCTCTTTCTAAAAGGACATACCCTTCGAATATGGCCCGGACGGCCACAATAAAAACAAACACCTGTGCCATAACGGCATTTCCCCGAATGACGCTTACCACATCTGATACACTGAGGAATAGGTGGCCTCGACCGAGAAAATCCTCTGCTCCTCTGAGAACCTCGACCTCTGGAGCTCGGACCGGCTCCTAAATACCTTGTGGGGTCCAAACTCCCACCTGTGAGCTGCGGGGGTATGTACTGGGTAGGCTGGGACGAATATCTCACTCGCTGCTGAGGCAGCTCGTCCAAAAACTCACCGGGATAACCAACTGGTCTAGCCCTCTTACGCTGATCTCCACGTTGGCCCTCTACCCTCTGTACACCTGTCTGTACTGGCCGAATAACCTCCTGCTGATGAAACTGTAGCACCGCTATCTTGGTCAATAACATAACCGCTTCCCTCATGACCCTATAGTCTTCTCCTAACTGAGAAACTGGAGGCTCTGGTGCTGGGGCCTCAAAACCTGGCGCAGAAGAACTCGCCGACTGCGGCACAACATCCGGTATACCCTGGGCACGAGCCCTAACAACTCTCTGAGTCTGACTAGTAGCTCCTGCTACTCCTTTGCCCTTCTGGGCAGCTGTTGCCCTCCTTGGAGGCATAACTGTAACACAAAAATACGTCAGAGATGAATTATCTTACTAACACAGCTCTATGGCACGATCTTAGAGTGAGAAGAATAGAAACCAACTCCTAAATGTCCTGTAGCATCCTGTTTATGGGTGTGGCGCGCAACACACCGATAATCAGGACTCTACTAGATACGGTCTGTAGACATTCCGAGGACTGACTGCTCTGATACCACTCTGTCACGCCCCGAACCCGGGCGTGGCGGTGCCTACACAGGCACCCTTCTACCTTAACAACACAAGTGAACTGCGGAATTTAAATAACACCTCATTTTTTTTAACTAACGTACGTGCAAGGGCAAAGCCGACAAGGCTGCCACGTGTCGCCCTCTCATTTGTCCATAAAATTCCGTAACCCTCGTGGGCCCCACAAAACGTAAAATCCCTCGGGTGGGCCCCACGTGACCAAATCCGTAAAAATAATTTTCCATAAGGTTAATAAGTTCCATACTCTTCAAATAATACATTTTGAGAATCCAATTCTCCACAACGAACATTTTTCCTTTCCGGCGTTCGGAAGATTTTCTGCCGGAAAACAATTCTTCCTTTCGTACCAATTTCCAAGTCTTGATTCCTAACGTACATTCTCTTATACATGTCCTGGACTTACGGGGTGTAACAGTAATGACATGGTAGGTTCAGGTATTTACTTCTTTTACACTTACCTCTGTCATGCTTTTATACATATATGTTTTAATTGTTGTACCTTACTTCCGTTCCATATTCGGTACCTTTTGTACTGACCCCCTTCGGGGGGCTGCGTTCATGCCCGCAGGTATTAGGTACACAGGTTGGTGATCCTTGCTCTTAGGATCTCGGTTCAGTTTTTGGGAAAAAAAGCTCCATTTGCTCCGGAGGCTTATCTCTTGGTACGGTTTCCCCTGAGGTTGTAGATTCATGTGTATTCAGGGGTATGGTGGGGCCCTGTCCCGCCACTGTTGTTATGTAAAAACTCTTAGAGGTCTGTAGTCACATATTGTGGGTCAGTTTGTAAAGGAAATGAGGCGACTGCTTCGGTTGTATATGTATGTCCAGGAAGGTAGCCCCATCGGCTAACCTGTTATTTTATTTCTGTTGAGTTATTTTATAAGTTTTATGTATGTTCCGCTGATTATCTCTGTTGTATACCTGTAAGGGTGCCCAGGTAGGGCACGATCGAGCTTGAGGTCGGTCGTGACAAAAAGGGTATCAGAGCAGTTAGTCCTCGGAAAGTGTCTACATACCGTGTCTAGTAGAGTCTTGATTATCGGTGTGTTGTGCACCACATCTATAATCAGGAGGCTGCAGGACATTTATGCTTGGTTTCCATTCTTCTCTCTTTGAGATCGTGCAGTAGAGCTGTCATAATAGGTTGAATCCTCTCTGACCTATTCTTATGAAACAGTTATGCCTCCACGGAAGGCGACCAGCGAAGGGCAAAGCGGCGGAGGCGCTAGCGGTACTCAGAGGGTTATCTGCACTCGAGCACGGACTATGCACGAGGTAGTAGGCGGTCGGCGAGTTCAGCCACCGCAATATTAGAGCGGCCGAGGCGCAGTAGCTCCAGAGGTTCCGTGCAGAGCCTCGTCCCACGGCCAGAGCCGAGTATAGAGACTACGGAGAGCGGTCGGGCTATTGACTAGCATAGTGGTAGGCGGCGGCAGCGAGGAAGCGGTAGCTAACCCTAGAGTCGGCGGTTTGCGGATTCGGGATTTTACGGGTTGTCATCCGCTGAGTTTTATGGTTCGAGGTCCGAGGAGGATCCGGGGAGTTCATTCAGCGGCTCTGACGGACTATCACGAGTTCTTAGGGCTTGGAGGCAGTGCATTATGCTAGCCTCTTACAGGTTATGTGATATTGCGTTGGTGGTTTGAGTCATGGGAGCCGTCGAGAGGTGAGGATGCTCTTCCACTGTTTGGGAGGAGTTCACGAGGCCTTCATGGATCACTTTTTGCCTCACGAGATGAGGATAGCCCGTGTAGATAGATTCTTGACCTTGAGGCGAGAATGGGAGGACTATCGAGTCTGACACCGAGTTTGACTCCTTGGCCAGCATCGCACACCATTGTAGGGCATGGCGGATAAAGTTCATCGTTATGTGATGAAATTTGGGCCGTCATATGATTCTGCATGCTTGGGGTGCCTCTTGGCCGGTATGGACATTGCTAGGATGCGAGCCTATGTGCAGTGATAGAGGATAGAGAGAGGAGGATCAGTTGACTCGAGCCGGCCCAAGAGGCCGTGACAGCGAGTCTCGGGGCGATTTGAGGCGGACAGCCTCGTGAACTAGGTCTACATTACAGCCAGCACCTAGTGCTCCTCCACAGTTTTCCGGCGGGGGATTTTACAACCCCGGTAATGAAGGGGTCGGTCAGGTCTCTAGAGCTTCAGAGTCTCAGAGAGATGGGGGTTCCAGTCAGTCGAGGCCACCTTTGCCTCAATGCGCCCAGTATGGTAGGTTACATTCTGGGGTATGTCGCGCCGGTACGGGTGCTTGTTTTTCTTGTGGTCGTCTAGGCCATATGTTAAGAGAGTGTCCTTATAGAGGGGGTCCTGGTGGGACAACACCGTCTACTGGATCAGTTGCGGGTTCTTCGCCTTCAATAGCTAGGCAGGATGTTCATGCACCGATAGGCCGTGGCAGAGGTCGTGGTGGGAGTTCCCCGTTTTAGCGGTCCTTTGAACCGCCTATATGATTTCAGGTATGTCTTTGGCCCTTTAGAAACTTGTATGCATGATAAAGTTGTGGTATGTTTAAATGTCATGAACAGATTATATTGAGACTATGTATATGCTAGAAAAAGTTGGAAGTACGAAAAGATAATCTCTTTTGGGCTTATGATGGACGGATATGCGTGTGCGAGGTATTAGGGCCATGTGTGGCATTATTGGTATGTCGGGATTGTGAAAGGAAACTATGTCGCTAATTATAAGTTTGACTCCGAAAGAACATTCAGGGACGAATGTTTCTAAGGGGGGAAGAATGTTACACCCCGTATTTACAGGACATGTTTTAAGAACGTACGTAAGAACTCACAAGTGTTAAGATTTGAGACTTGTAAAAATTTATCAGATTTATGAAATTGTCGGAAAACGTAATATTGTGACGAATGGGAGGGCGACACGTGTCACCCCCCCTTAAGTGAGCTTGGGCGAATTGGACATGGGCAAAAGGGTCATTTGACCCTTGTTAGGAAGACAAGTCTTGCAACTTGAAGAGCTTGACAAAATTGACTAAGTCAAAGGGTCCACAAAGTCTTGATATTTAATAAGACCTCATCCAAGCCACCCATTTGTTTGCATCTTGACCCTCCATTGTGCTATATAATACTAGTAGTAGCAAGACAAGCCTAACACTTAGAAAAAAATTCAAGAATTTGAAGAACACCTATAGGAGCTCTCGGGTTTGGGCTAGCTCTCAACACAAAAAAAAAAATTGTTGTCCATTTAGCTCTACACTTTAAACCAAGGTTCATGAGGGTATTGTGAGTGTATCTCAATAGAAAAATCCCGGAAAAATACAGTTTTCGTATTAGTCGCAAGGTGAAAACCTAGTTGCATTTCTAGGTTTTGTTTGGAAGTTTGAAGGAAAGTTGTTGGTATTATTCTAAGGGTCTCAAGTAGCGGCTTGAAGTGTCTTGAAGGGGCTCTAAGTTGCTAAGGAGCGACTTCGGATTTGGAGTTGGATTAAGATTCGTTGAGGTAATAATCTTGTCTCTTAAAGTGTTACAAGATTATATATATTGTTTGTTGTTAGCTTTACATGTTGCTAGCATGAAGTTATATGTTGAAGTTTATAAGTATTATGGATTGCTTGTAGCCTTAAAATCCGAAATGTAATGTAAGCCATGTGAAGTTGGATTACAATTTGGTCGTTTATTAGAATCGTCGCATGTTACTTACTTGAAGATTATAGTAGTTATAATCGATTGCGACTTGATATCATGTTGTGCTAACAACTTGGATTGAAATGGAAATTGGATAAGAATTGATGTTATAGTACCTCAAGTTAGCCGAATTGGCCTAGTAAGTTGTATTAGTTTGATATCGTTTGTGGGGCGGAATTTTACACGTCTAGTAGGCGTGTAATCCCCTATTGTTGGTTGCATTGATTGGGCCTTAAATGTGGCGTGTTTGGTTATTGAATTCGGCCTTGAAAAAGGTGGCAAAGTATGTAGAAACAAAGGAAGTGCTGTCCGATTTTCCGTAGAATTTAGTGACTTAGCACTTAGAATATTCTACGTTTGAAGTAAGAAGTTAATGGACGTATTGTGGCCATTATAGGTTGAAGTACTAAGTATAGCGTATCCTACTTGAAGGATGGAATAGCTATCAAGGTTGAAGTACTTTGGAGCATTTTGCTACTTGTCGATAATCGTCGCGAGGTATGTGAACCTCTTCCTTCCTTTGGCATGATTCTATGTATGAAATATACATGTAGTAGTATTTCATGATTCCGTCTACTCTTAGAAGTTAAGAGGTAGTTATGTTGATTTACTCTATGTAAAAGCTACGCCTAAGAAATCATAAGTTCTTACCAAGTCTTATGGGGGATGTTGGTAAGAGTCGTTAGGAAGTATTTGGAGTCGAGTTGACTTGGCTAATTTACGGCACGAATGAGAATAAGTATCGAACAAGCCATTGCAGCGTTAATAAAGGAAAATGTAATGACAATTAATTATATTAAAACAAGTAGAATTCTCCATCTTCATAGAAGCTAAGATAAGACAAAATTGTATTACATTTTCTAGATCATGACTACTTGAATAAGATCGTTATAAATAAGTATATTCACAACGCACCAAAGTATGTGTTACTTAATTTAAAAGAGTTTACGTATGAAGTTTTTAAGACTTTGAAACTTCTTTTCTTAAAAGTTAAGAGACTTGAAGTATTTTGAAAGCTATGTGATTTGATTTGAAATTATAAATCTCTTGGTTATAAAATGAATGAATTTGTCTAAGACATAAAGAGTTATAACGGCTTTATGGGAAGTTGGTTATAACAATTTTATGGAAGATTAAAAGAATGGTTTTCTCCAGTAATGTAAGCAAAGAAAGGATTTGAAATAAAGAAGGGCAAATTATTTTAAAGGTACCAAATGCTTAAGTTTTTTAAGAAGAAGTCACTTGATTTAGAAGCCAGTAAATGTATTTCTAAAAAGGTATCGTGACTTGTCTTGAAAGGTAGATATGACTTGATACTATAGTTGTTAGTATCTGGGAAATTGTATTTGAAAAAGAGTCTTTCTAAAGGAGTAGAGGTGTGTAGTACGTTGGGTTAAATTCTCGGATTGTATATGACATTATCGCGTCCCAGAAATGGGCCGGGCAGTATACCTTTATGGGCAGACTATATGACATTATCGCGTCCCAGAAATGGGCCGGGCAGTATACCTTTATGGGCAGACTATATGACATTATCGCGTCGAGAAAGGGCGGGCGAGATACCTTTATGGGCGACTATATGACATTATCGCGTCCAAAATGGGTGGGCAAGATACCTTTATGGGCGGACTATGTGACTTTATCGCGTCCCAGTTGGATTTGGGCGGTATAAGCGTCCTCGTAAAGGTCGGATTATGTTATGTAAAGTAAGTAAGTTATATGGTAATGAACTTGATGATTTTTCTAAGTATGTACGTAAGAAAGTGGCTATAACTTTTATTGAAAAATGGGAAAAGATAATAAGGTACGATTAAGTTCACGAGATGGTAATGACATGGTAGGTTCAGGTATTTACTTCTTTTACACTTACCTCTGTCATGCTTTTATACAGATATGTTTTAATTGTTGTACCATACTTCCGTTCCATATTCGGTACATGTTGTACTGACCCCCTTCGGGGGGATGCGTTCATGCCCGCAGGTATTAGGTACACAGGTTGGTGATCCTTGCTCTTAGGATCTCGGTTCAGTTTTTGGGAAAAAAAACTCCATTTGCTCCGGAGGCTTATCTCTTGGTACGGTTTCCACTGAGGTTGTAGATTCATGTGTATTCAGGGGTATGGCGGGGCCCTGTCCCGTCACTGTTGTTATGTAAAAACTCTTAGAGGTCTGTAGTCACATATTTTGGGTCAGTTTGTAAAGGAAATGAGGCGACTGCTTCGGTTGTATATGTATGTCCATGAAGGTAGCCCCATCGACTAACCTGTTGTTTTATTTCTGTTGAGTTATTTTATAAGTTTCATGTATGTTCCGCTGATTATCTCTGATGTATACCTGTAAAGGTGCCCAGGTAGGGAACCAGTCGCGGGTCCGGGGTCGGGTCGTGACACATACTACGTACGGCGAATTGGACTTAGCAAGTGGATTAAACCGAAGAGGTATGTGGAACTTTCTTATCTCTTGAGCATGAACAGGTTGTAAATGTATAGTACGGTAGACGTACAAGATTTTGACAATCTAGGTCCATTTGATATCCTTGGCTTATTTTAAGAATGTCCAAGTTGATTGAGTTAGGGAATTAACTCACTTGTTTAAATATTAAGGATATCTTGGTTTTCAAAAATTAAGAGACTTTAAGTATGTTGAAAGTATTTTTGATACTTGTTTTGTTGGAAAGTTTAAGTCTCTTGGTTATAAAGAAGAATGTAAGTTTCTAAAGTATAAAGCTAGTATAACGGCTTTATGGGAAGTTGGTTATAATAGCTTTATGAAAAGTTAAAAAGAGTGGTTTA
This sequence comes from Przewalskia tangutica, assembly GCA_029844215.1. NCBI lineage: Eukaryota > Viridiplantae > Streptophyta > Magnoliopsida > Solanales > Solanaceae > Przewalskia > Przewalskia tangutica. The sequence goes on from CM056734.1 coordinate 67,682,585, forward strand.
CTCTAAGTATGATAAATGACTTGATACTATGGTTATTAGTATCTTGGAAGTTTTATATGAAAAAGAGTCATTTTAAAAGAGTGGAAGAATGTAGTACCTTGGGTTAAATTCCCGCATTTTTATAAAAGACATGTTAGTGCCTTAAGTAAACTAAAATGAGAGTGTTTATGAACAAGAATAATAAGAAGTTAGGGGATTTCTTAACTTGCTTATATATTGTCTGATAAGCCGGTAGTGCTTATGTTATGTATGATAGCCGGTTTGTGCTAGTAGTATATTATTCATTACGGGGTCATTCCCCGAGTTTGTGGCATTTGCATATTTCGTGGATTGCTACCCACGATGCGAGGAATACCTCATGCGAGTCTGTAAGGACTTATGCGGGTGAAATAGTCTCATGCGGGCGGATACAACCTATGCGAGGAATACCTCATGCGAGTCCGTAAGGGCTTATGCGGGTGAAATAGTCCCATGCGGGCGGATACAAACTATGCGAGGAATACCTAATGCGAGTCCGTAAGGGCTTATGCGGGTGAAATAGTCCCATGCGGGCGGATACAGCCTATGCGAGGAATACCTCATGCGGGTGAAATAGTCCCAGGAGTAGGATTGCTTAATGATACTGCGGACGGATGGTTCTGCTTTGATCGTGAGCTTCCTTTCTTTATGTTGTACGTATAATCCTAGTTACTCTCATTGTTAGTAAGGAAGCGTATGCATTAATTGAGTTATCATACATCTCGGTTTATTATAGACTTATGATTTCATTCTGATGCTGGTTTCACATATTTGGTACATGTTATCTGACCTCCTTCGAAGTCCGCGTTCATGCCGCAGGTAGAGTGCAGTTCTTGATCCTCGCTCTTAGGATCACCATTGGCTATTGAGAAGCTCATTTATTCCGAGGCTTATCCACGTATTATCGGTATTGTACATTCAGGGTATGGCGGGGCCTGTCACTTGAGTTGTTATTCTTAGAGGTCTGTAGTCACATTGTGGTTTGGGTTGTAAAGAAAAAAAATGTACTGTTTTATGTGTATATTGTACGGAAGGCGGCCTTATCGGCTAGCCTGTTATTGTTTTGTTTTTAAGCATTTTATAAGTTGTGTATGTTCCGCTGCTATTCTCTGATGTATACCGATAGGGGTGCCCAGGTAGGGCACCAGTCGCGGGCCCGGGGTCGGGTCGTGACACTCCCATTGGTTGGAAATTGAAGGGAAGTTGTTTATGAACTTCTAAGGACTTCAAATAGTGGATTGGAGCGTAAAGGAAAAGAGCCAAGTTGTTAAGGAGCGACTTTGAATCTTGGAGTTATATTTGGGCTTATCAAGGTAAATCTTCGTCTTACTTTTGTAATTAAAGACTACATGTTGTAGTAGGTTGATAATTGATCATGTAAATTATATTATGAAGATTGATATGTATTATGGAATATTAGAAGCCTAAATCCGAGAATGAGCTTGTTAGCCATTGAAATTGAAATACAATTTAGCTATTAGTTTTAGTCGTCGCATGTTAAATAAAGAAGGGATTATAGTTGTTAAAATTGGTTGCGACTATATAACATGTAAGAACGACAATATGGATTGAAAAGGAATTGGAAAGGATCATATGTGGTTGTACATTGTAGCCGAAATGGCCATTTAATATTGGACTGTTTTATAAATTGTGGGGCAGAATTTTACACGGCTTGTAAGGCGTGTAATCCCCTTTGGATAGATGAATTGTTGAGCCTTAAATGTGGCATGTTTGGTTGTTAAATTCGGGCCTTGAAAAAGGTGGAAAAGTACGTAGAAACAAAGGAAGTGTTGCCCGATTTTCCGTAGAATAAGAGTCCTTATACTTAGAACTATTCCGCGTTGAAATCTAAAAGTTGATAGGCGCATTATGGTCATTATAGGTTGACATTCTACGCGCGGCGTATTCAACTTGGAAAGTGGATTGAGCCGGGGAGGTATGTGAAACTTTTCCTATCTTCTTGAGCATGAGTTTTATAAATGTATAGTACGGTGGACGTACATGTTTAAAATGAATTTGGTTTCATTTTGGTATCCTTGCCTTGATTTCGAAAAGTGAAGTAACTTGGCTTTAAAAACAAATATGTGTGACTTGATGTTACATGGAAAGATTACTTGACTTGAAAAACATAGAATACTTGATTTAGAAAGGTATTGATTACTTGATTTCTAAAGTTAAGAGACTTGAAGTATTTTGAGAGTATGTGATACTTGGTTTTAAAAGTATAAGTCTCTTGGTTTCAAAAAGAATGTAATTGTCTAAAACATAAAGAGTTGTAACAGCTTTATGGGAAGTTAGTTATAACGGCTTTATGTAAGGTTAAGAGAGTGTCTACTTGATTTATAGGCATGAGTTGTCTAGGTTGTGAAAGTAGAAGTTACTTGGTTTCAAAGCCTTGAAATGAATTTCTAAAGGTGTAGTAACTTGATTTGAAAAGTAGACATGCCTGGATACTACGGGTGTTAGTATCTTGGGGTTTTTATATAAAAATGGTTCTTTTTAAAGGAATGGAAGTACGTATTACTTTGGGATTAAACTCCCGGATTATATGTGACACGATAGTGCCGTAAGTTTAAATAAAATGAGAGTACATGCTAATTAAGTCTAATGAGAAGTTAAGGGATTTCTTAACTTGCTTATGATATTTATGATAAACCGGTGGTGCTTATGTTATGATGTTCGTAATAGCCGATGGTGCTAGTGTTATATTATTTTTTTATGGGGTAAATCCCCGGGTCATTTGCATGTTACATTTCCATGGATTTGCTACCCATGATGCGAGTGCGGCGTATGTACTCATTGCGGGTTCACAGGGCCCATGCGGGCGAAATAGTCCCATGCGAGGCGGATGACCACATGCGGGTCCACAGGACCTATGCGGGTGAAATAGTCCCAGGAGTAGGATTGCTTAATGATAATACGGGCGGGTGGCCCTAATTTGATCGTAAGCTTTCTATTTTTAAATGGTAAAGTCTACTCTTATTTGCTCTCATTGTTAGTAAGACACAATATACTGTTAAATTGGTTATCATATATGTCTCCAACTTTATTTTAGACTATTATGATTTCATTACAATACTTTCAGTTTCACATATTTGGTACCTGTTGTACTGACCTCCTTCGGGGGGCTGCATTCATGTCGCAGGTTGAGGTACATAACTTGCTGATCCTCACTCTTAGGATCACTGTTCAGCTGGTTGGGAAGCTCCATTATTTCGGAGGCTTGTCTTTGGTTTAGATTCCTGGTATTGTCAGTTGTTGTACATTCAGGGGTATGGCGGGGCCCTGTCCCGTCACATTTGTTATGTCAAAACTCTTAGAGGTCTGTAGTCATATCTTGTGGGTCGGTTTATAAAAGGAAAAAAAGGGTAACTGCTTTTGGTTTTATATATATATCAAAGGAGGTAGTCTTATCGGCTAACCTGTTGTTTATTCCTTATTGAGTTATGTATGTTCTGCTGATTTACTCTGATGTATACCTGTAAGGGGGCCCAGGTAGGGCACCAGTCGCGGGCCCGGGGTCGGGTCGTGACAAAAGTGGTATCAGAGCAGTTAGTCCTCGGAAAGTGTCTACAGACCGTGTCTAGTAGAGTCTTGGTTATCGGTGTGTTGTGCACCACATCTATAACCAGGAGGCTACAGGACATTTAGGATTTGTTTCCATTCTTCTCACTCTGAGATCGTGCGATAGAGCTGTGTTGTTAGGGTCGTCTCTCCCTAACGGGTTATGGTGATTGCAACTATGAGAAAGGCAGCAGCGACCCAGGAAGGATTATGTGGATTGCGTGTCCAGGTTGGTAATAATTGTTGTATAGTTGGTATAATGACATACAGCTATATGGAATTATGTATGAGGGTCAGACGCGTGTTGCCTAGAATGATTTTAGATTACCAAGAATTGGTAAGGACTAATTAGATACTGGGAAGGTATGAAACAACTTAATGAATTCTCATCATGGTTTTACGTGCTAATTTGAGATAATTAGGAGATGATGAGCTGTCTGAGAAGGAAATGAACCCTTAAGAAATCACGTTTAAAGGACTTAACGGAAGACTATGCTAGTAAACTAAGCTACATAGTATGCTTAAGAAAATTGTACAGATGAGACCCGTATGGGGTAATTATGGTTGTTATGATTAGAACAACACGATTGGGAGTTTATGAGAAGCTATTTTACCCGAATACGGGGGGGACGATAAGGTAGGCTTGGAGCATGGAAATTGCGAGCCTAAGAATATTGATGACCGCCAAGACCTTAAGTCTATAAGGCCTTCTCGGATAGTAAAAAATTTAAGCCAGACCAATGATAAGAGTTAAATGCGACGCCGAGTCGGGTTGAGGATCTATTACGGGTCGCCCCATAGCCTGAAATGGAGTGGGATCAGTTGGTAGTATCCTGCTACGTGACAGGGTCACGAGGGTGCAAGACCCAAGTCTAGTCAATCGTTTTACGGGTTCGTGGACCCGTTCTACCGGAACCAGATAGTGAGAGCCGAAAATGGCCTTATATTGTTCGATATAGTAACTCCAAAAAATTGGAGGCCAGAATCAGTATGAAGGTTATGTACGTATGCTAGAATAAGTTGGGAAGTATGGGAAAAGTACAACCAATGAGAAAGGGAGCAACCAAGTGTAAACGAATAGAGCCTGAATCCATAAGAACCTTTCGAGGTAGCTAAACACGTGAGTGATTGGGTGGTAGCTGAGCGGGTAAATAAGATTTTCCCAGTGATGATACAGTCGTCAGACCCTAGCAGACCTAGTAGAGCTGGATACGACAGACTTTGAGGTCATTATGGGTATGGACTAGTTGGCTTCTGGTATGCCAAGGTTGACTGTAGAGAGAGAGACTGGTTCAATTTCAGTTTCCCGGTGAGCCGGTTATCGATGGGGAAGGGATGGAAGTGTTAGAAATATATAAGTTATTCCTTCCTTCTTTGACATGATTAATTGTGGAGTATGTGTCACTTGTTCCATTGAAGTGTTTGATTTGAATTTGAACGTTAAGAGACGGGGATAAGAATGTATGATTATTGAAGGATTTTATAATAAGTACCCTTGGAGGTACTTAGAGTCGACTTAGTGTGGCAGTCAGGGACACGACTTTCCGAATAATCTCCAGAGAATGCGCAAAACAAGAATAAGATAAGTATGGGTGATACCGACGAGAAACATAAGACATCATTAGTAGGTTTTGAAAATCTACACGATTTTTTTTAGGCGGTTCTTGATGATTAGAAATATACAGGAAACCGCAACAGGACCCTGTGAATAGGGTTGTAACTTCAAGGAAAGATTATGAAAGGGAGATAAGCTCTCCCCCCCACGTAAAAGGATAGTTTTACATATTATTTAGGGTTATGCGTACCCATATTATTAGATCATAGATATGGGACTGGTAAAGTCTCCGGCTTCGTTATGCAATAGGTTACAATTTTAAATAACCTTAGAAAAAGGTATTGGGTTGGGGTAATTAAGGACGACACTAGGAAATGGTTGAAGAAGTGTCATAAGGATATAAATGCGGGTAGTACGCATGAATGAACCTGTATGATCAAGAAACAAGATAGGAATATATTTGCTAATAATGAGTATAATGAAGGGTTATGACCAGAATGATAAAAGAGAATGCAACTATGGTTATGTATGTTGCACGAGATCTAATTACCCCAGACTAGTGTAAAGACCATTAGTGAATGATGGGCAGTAAGAACACCTCGATGAAAAATGGTAAAATTTGTAATGACGAGAAAGATAGAAGGAAATACGGGGAGATAAGATACTCCAGGACAACGTGAAATGAGAAAAAATAAAGGTAAGATGAGTAGATACTCGAACGATGAGAGACCTAATCATGACAAGATAAGAAATCTTGGCAAGCCTTTGGATTATGTAATACCATGAATTGAGGTTGAACACCGGACTATAAGCTCTATGAGATGGGGAAAATAATAGGATTTCTACTTGACGAGATCAAGGAAATCTCCCCCTAGATTGTTATCGGCAGAAAGTCGTAGCCATGAGGCAAGTGAAGGAATTTGAATCTGAGTATAGTAACCAAGTTTGGTTGCAACAGAAGACTGGAAACGGGAATCATGATTAAGATTGTATCGTGCCCGAATATTTCGGAAGTGTGAGAAAGGCTTCCAGTTATTGGAAGATAAGTTGACTACGACTACAATTCTAACCCCTCCTGAGGGACTAGAGGGTTAGGTTATTTTGTAACACTTTAAGTGTTGGGCTAGGTTGTGTGCTGATGTAGCACGGTAAGGTTATAACCTACGCTTCCCGGCAGCTACAGGAGCATGAGCGGAGTTACCCTAGCCACGATTTAGAGTTGGCAACAATTATTCATGCCTTGAAGATTTGGAGGTATTAGTTATGTGGAGGTCAGGTGGATATTTAGGCAGACCACAAGAGTCTCCAGTATATCTTCGGACAGAGGAAGCCGAAATTGCGACAGAGACGGTGGTTAGAGTTGCTTAAGGATTATGATATTGATATCATATACCACCCGGAGGAAGTCAATGTGATTACAGATGCTCTTAGTCGTAGACCTGTGGGTAGTCTGTCGGATGGACAGCCAGATAGACAGGACATGGTCCATGAGATTCATCAGCTAGCGAGCCTAGGGGTTCGGCTAGTTGATTCCGATAATAGTGGAATTTAGATACGAGAGGTTGCCGAGTCTTCCCTCATTGAGGAGGCGAAGAGGCGACAGTATAAGGATACAGTTCTAGTTCAGAATTGAGATACGACTCTCCGAGAGGAGAATAACCTATTGAGTAAGCACCGGATGGGGTGCTGTAATATGAGGATAGATTGTGTGTGCCCGATGTTGCAGGACTTGTCAGCAGGTTTTAGGAGAGGCACGCAGTGCTCATTACTTTTTTCATCCGGAATTGACTAAGATGTACCCTGACCTTAGATGTATGTATTGGTAAGATGGCCTGAAGAGGGACGTAGCAGAGTTGTTGCTCAGTGTCCAAATTGGCAGCAGGTCAAGGGTGAGCACCAGAAGCCCAGTAGGCTATTATCGACGATTGAGATACCAACTTGGTAGTGGGAGGTGATTGATATGGATTATGTTATAGGGTTACATCGTACTCAGAGGAAGTGCGACTCCTTATGGGTTATAGTAGACATGATGATGAAATCAGCCCATTTTCTTTCGGTCAGGACCACTTACTCGGCTGAGGATTATGCTAGATTATATAGCAGGGAGATTGTGAGACTGCACGGGGTTTCTACATTATGATGTCATACAGATGAGCTCAGTTTACGACTAACTTCTGGAGGTTTTCCAGAAGGGGTTAGGGACACAGGTGAGTCTCAGTGTTGCATTTCACCCTCAGATGGACAGGCAGGGCATATTATCCAGATACTTGAGGATAGGTTGCGGGCCTGTGTTATTGATTTCAGGAGAGACTTTTAGCAGCTCAGAGTCGGCAGAAGTCTTATGAAGATAATCGGCGTCGACACTAGGAGTTTCAGGTTGACGATTGGGTCTTCTTGAAGGTATTACCCAAGAAGGGTGTGATGAGGTTCGGAAAGAAGGGGAAACTTAGTCCAAGGTACATTGGGCCTCATCAGATTGTCCGTAGAGTAGGCAAGGTTGCTTATGCGTTAGATATGCGTCCACTTGGGAGGCATGTCCATCCGGTCTTCCATGTTTCTATGTTACGAAAGTATATCGGAGACCCATCCAGAGTTTACCCAGTTAGTAATACCCAGGCGACAGAGGGGAAATCGTATGAGGAAAGTCCCATAGCGGTATTTGATCGCCAGGTTAGGCGACCACGGACTAAGGACATGGTTTCCGTTAAAGTCTTGTGGCGGAAATTTAATAGAGAGGAAATGACGTGGGAGGCAGAGGAGGACATGATAAAGAAGTATCCTCACTTGTTCCCTACCTTTCCAAGAAATTCGCTTCCCTACTTGTCGATTTTTATTGACGTGTTAGCATAAGTATTGTTATGTGGCCATGTGTGGCAAGTGTGATTATGTTGGGTATAGTCAATGGACTATGCCAATATCTATTTAGATGGAACCTCGAATGTTTCTAAGGAGGGGAGAATGTTACACCCCGTAATTCCATGACATGTGTATAAGAACGTACGTAAGAAAACAAGAACTTGAGACTGTAGAATTTATCGGAATTATGGAAATTTTGGGAAACGAAATATTATGGACCGATAGGAGGGTGACACGTGTCCCCCCCCCCCCCCCCTTATAGGCTTGGTCGAGTTGACCAAGGTCAATTGTGCAAGTCTTGAAGACAAGCTTGACAAAGATTTCTAGTCTTGATAAATCCAAGCCACACAAATATTTTAATCTGGACCCTTCATTGTATTATATATACATATACAAGTAGCAAGACTTATCACAACACTTAGAAAAATTTCCACAACATTCTTGTTCTTGAGGTGAGCTCTCGGCTTTGGCACTAATCCCACACAAAAAAATTTCGTTTGTGGTTCAATAATTCCAATACTTTAAACCAAGGTTCCTAGAGGTATTGTAAGGTTATCTCAATAGAAAGATCCCGGAAAAACTATGTTTTCACGTTAGTCGCAAGATGAAAACCTAAGTTATTTTCATAGTTTTGGTTGGAAATTGAAGGGAAGTTGTTTATGAACTTCTAAGGACTTCAAATAGAGGATTGGAGCGTAAAGGAAAGGAGCCAATTTGTTAAGGAGCGACTTTGAATCTTGGAGTTATATTTGTGCTTATCAAGGTAAATCTTCGTCTTACTTTTGTAATTAAATACTACATGTTGTAGTAGGTTGATAATTGATTATGTGAATTATATTATGAAGATTGATATGTATTATGGAATACTGGAAGCCTAAATCCGAGAATGAGCTTGTTAGCCATTGAAATTGAAATACAATTTAGCTATTAGTTTTAGTCGTCGCATGTTAAATAAAGAAGGGATTATAGTTGTTAAAATTGGTTGCGACTATATAACATGTTAGAATGACAATATGGATTGAAAAGGAATTGGAAAGGATTATATGTGGTTGTACATTGTAGCCGAAATGGCCATTTAATATTGGACTGTTTTATAAATTGTGGAACAGAATTTTACACGGCTTGTAAGGCGTGCAATCCCCTTTGGATAGCTGAATTGTTGAGCCTTAAATGTGCATTGTTTGGTTGTTAAATTCGGGCCTTGAAAAAGGTGGAAAAGTACGTAGAAACAAAGGAAGTGCTTCCCGATTTTTCGTAGAATAAGAGTCCTTATACTTAGAAATATTCTGCGTTGAAATCTAGAAGTTGATAGGCGTATTATGGTCATTATAGGTTGACATTCTACACGCGGCGTATTCAACTTGGCAAGTGGATAGAGCCGAAGAGGTATGTGGAAATTTTTCCCTATCTTCTTGAGCATGAGTTTTATAAATGTATAGTACGGTGGACGTACATGTTTAAAATGAATTTGGTTTCATTTTGGTATCCTTGCCTTGATTTCGAAAAGTGAAGTAACTTGACCTTTTTTTAAAAAAAGTATATGTGACTTGATGTTACATGGAAAGATTACTTGACTTGAAAAGCATAGAATACTTGATTTAGAAAGGTATTGATTACTTGATTTCTAAAGTTAAGAGACTTGAAGTATTTTGAGAGTATGTGATACTTGGTTTTAAAAGTATAAGTCTCTTGGTTTATAAAAGAATGTAATTTTCTAAAACATAAAGAGTTGTAACGGCTTTATGGGAAGTTAGTTATAACAGCTTTATGGAAGGTTAAGAGAGTGTCTACTTGATTTATAGGCATGAGTTGCCTAGGTTGTGAAAGTAGAAGTTACTTGGTTTTAATGCCTTGAAATGAATTTCTAAAGGTGTAGTAACTTGATTTGAAAAATAGACATGCCTGGATACCACGGGTGTTAGTATCTTGGGGTTTTATATAAAAAGGGTTCTTTTTAAAGGAATGGAAGTACGTAGTACTTTGGGATTAAACTCCCGGATTTTATGTGACATGATAGTGCCATAAGTTTAAATAAAATGAGAGTACATGCTAATTAAGTCTAATGAGAAGTTAAGGGATTTCTTAACTTGCTTATGATATTTATGATAAGTCGGTGGTTCTTATGTTATGATGTTCGTAATAGCCGGTGGTGCTAGTGTTATATTATTTTTTTACGGGGTAAATCCCCAGGTCATTTGCATGTTACATTTTCATGGATTTGCTACCCATGATGTGAGTGCAGCGTATGTACTCATTGCGGGTCCACAGGGCCCATGCGGGCGAAATAGTCTCATGCGAGGCGGATGACCTCATGCGGGTCCACAGGACCTATGCGGGTGAAATAGTCTCAGGAGTAAGATTGCTTAATGATACTATGGGCAGGTGGCCCTAATTTGATCGTAAGCTTCCTATTTTTAAATGGTAAAGTCTACTCTTATTTACTCTCATTGTTAGTAAGGCACAGTATACTGTTAAATTGGTTATCATATATGTCTCCAGCTTTATTTTAGACTATTATGATTTCATTCTGAAGATTTCTGCTTTACATACTTAGTACTGTTGTCTTGACCTCCTGCGTTCATGCCGCAGGTTGAGGTACATAGCTTGCTGATCCTCACTCTTAGGATCATTGTTCAACTGGTTGGGAAACTCCATTATTTCTGAGGCTTGTCTTTGGTTCAGATCCCTGGTATTGTCAGTTGTTGTACATTCAGGGGTATGACGGGGCTCTGTCCCGTCACAGTTGTTATGTCAAAACTCTTAGAGGTCTGTAGTCTTATCTTATGGGTCGATTTGTAAAAGGAAAAAAAAAGGGTAACTGCTTTTGGTTTTATATATATATATATCAAAGGAGGTAGCCTTATCGGCTAACTTGTTTATTCCTTATTGAGTTATGTATGTTCCGCTGATTTTGTTACACCCCGTAATTCCATGACATGTTTATAAGAACGTACGTAAGAACTCAAAAATATTAAGAATTGAGACTAGTAAAAATTTATCAGAATTATGGAAATATCGGAAAACAAAATATTGCGACGAACGGGAGGGTGACACGTGTCACCCCCCTTAGATGGTCATTGTCGAATGGAACATGGTTTAAAGGGTCATTTGACCATAATAAAGATGAGCAAGTCTTGCTAAGGCTAGAGCTTGAGATAATTGACTTAGTCAAAGGGCCACTTGGCTTGATCTTTAAGTGAAATGCATCCAAGCCACCCATTTGTTCTAATCTTGACCCTCCATAGTGTTATATATGCATACTACTAGCAAGACAAGCTCCCACACTTAGTCAAATTTTCAAGAAAACTTGAAGAACATAAGAGGAGCTCTCGGGTTTCATAGGGTTTCAAGGAGAAAAATTTCCGTTTATTGTTCAATAAGCTCCACACTTTAAACCAAGGTTCCTAAGGGTATTGTAAGGGTATCTCAATAGAAAGATCCCGGAAAAGTCATTTTCGTATTAGTCGCAAGGTGAAAACCTAAGTCACTTTCATAAGGTTTGGATTGGAAATTAAAGGAAAGATGTTTATGATCTTCTAAGGGCTTCAAGTGGCGGATTGTAGTGTCAAGGAGAGGCTCTAAGTTGCCAGGGAGCGACTTCGAATCTTGAAGTTGGATTAAGGCTCGTCGAGGTAACAATCTTGTTCTCTTAAGTGCTATAAGATTACATATTGTTGTAGCCTTACATTTTAACTAGCATGAAGTATATGTATTAAAGATTGATAAGTGTTATGGATATTGGAAGCCTAAAATCCGAAATGACATTGTTAGCCATTTAAAATTGAAATACAATTTGGTCAATAATTAGAATCGTCGCATGTTATCTACTTGAAGATTATAGTTGTTATAATCGATTGTGGCTTTATAACATGTTATACTAAACAACTTGAATTGAAAAGGAATTGGAAAGGATGATATGTTGTTACACCTTTTGGCCGAGAATGGCATTGCCTTTTGAACTAGTTTGATATAAATTGTGGGGCGGAGTTTTACACTTCTTGTTAGGCGTGTAATCCCCTATTGTTAACTACATTGTTGAGCCTTAAATGTGGCGTGTTTGGTTATTGAATTCGGGCCTTGAAAAAGGTGGAAAAGTATGTAGAAACAAAGGAAGTGTTGTCCGATTTTTCGTAGAATTTAGTGACTTTGCACTTAGAATATTCTACGTTTGAAGTTAGAAGTTAATAGACGTATTATGGTCATTATAGGTTGACATACTACGTACGACATATTGGACTTAGCAAGTGGATTGAACCGAAGAGATATGTGGAACTTTCCTATCTCTTGAGCATGAGTAGTTGTAAATTTATAGTACGGTAGTCGTACGAGATTTTGATGAATCTAATTTCATTTGATATCCTTGACTTGTTTTAAGAATGTCCAAGTTGGTTGAGTTAGGGAATTAACTCACTTGTTAAAAAGATTAAGGATGTCTTAGTTTTTAAAGTTAAGGGACTTGAAGTATTTTTGAAAGTATATGATACTTGTTTTGTTTGAAAGTATAAGTCCCTTGGATATAAGGAAGAATGTAATTGCCTAAAGTATAAAGTTAGTATAACGACTTTATGGGAAGTTGGTTATAATAGCTTTATGGAAAGATGAAAGAGTGGTTCACTCTAGTAATGTAAATAATGATAAATGACTTGAAATAATGAAAGACAAATTGATTTGAAGGCATCAATTGCTTAAGGTTTTAAAAGAAAGAAGTCACTTGATTTAGAAGCCTATAAATGTATTCCTAAAAGGTATTGTGACTTGTCCTGAAAAGTAGTTATGACTTGATACTACGGTTATTAGTATTGTCACGACCCGACCCCGGGCCGCGACTGGTGCCCTACCTGGGCACCCTTCTAATATACAACATAATAAACTGCGGAAGAAAAATAGCACTTTTTTTTTTCAAAACTAAGGCCAAGCCGATAAGGCTGCCATAATATAAAAATTACCCTAAAGGGTCTACACTGTTTAACAATGTAAAAACAACTCTAGCCAGTCCAGCCCACAGATGAATACATACCTCTAAGATTTGGACAAATACTATGACGGGGCAAGGCCCCGCCGTACCCCTGAATATACATAACCATGACAACAAGCTCCGGAACATTGGAGCCATCTCAAAATGCTGAACCAGGATCCTAAGCTCGCGGATCCACAACTGTGCACCTAAACCTACGGACATGAACGCAGCCCCCCCGAAGGAGGTCAGTACGAAATATGTACCAAGTATGTGAAACTGAAAATACTGTAATGAAATCATAACAGTCTAAATAAAGCTGGAGACATATATGATAACCAAAATAACAGTACATTGTGCCTTGCCGAAGTGAAAGTAATGAAAGTCAGTTTTACCTTTTAGAGACTATTTCAACACATGAACAATAGTCACACAGAGCTACAGACACCAGCCCTCAAATGTCATCACATAGTCCAGTAAGGGTCTCAAGCCCACAAATATCAAAGCGTGCCCGTGGAATCCCCCATCACTGCCGACAGGCATAAGTGTAAAATATAACCATGTGACGCGCCCGTGGCATCCCACCTCACTGTCGGCGTACACATATACAATACATATATATATCTCCTGCCCGTGGAATCCCCCATTACTGCCGACAGTCGTAAGTGTAACATATAACCATGTGACGTGCCCGTGGCATCCTACCTCACTGTCGGCGTACACATATACAATACATATATATATATATATATATATATATCTCATGCCCGTGGAATCCCTCATCTCGGGTACATGACTTCATGGAGGGCTAATCCATGGGGTAATAGTACATAACATGGTCGCATGCCCCGGAATCCCTCATCGTATAAGCATGGCCATAGGGTAATTGTTACACCCCGTAGTTCTAGGGTATGTATGTGAGGACGTACGTACGAAAATACGACACGAAAATTGGAAAAGGAGAAAGATGTGATTTTTCGACGGAAAAGTTTCCGGATTTTGTGAAGGAAAAAGGTTCGATAATGGGAATTGGATTCCCGGATTTGGTATTCGGACTTCTGGGATTATTTTAGAATTTTGGATTTTAATTTCCGGAATTGGTCACGTGAGGCCCACGGGAGAATTTACGGTTTTGTGAGGCCCACTTTATTTTCGGATTTTTGGCATTACAGATTTTTTTTCCGAGAGATGAAATATTTTGGACCAATAGGAGGGCGACATGTGTCACCCATAGGTGGCAAGGTTGGACGAATTGGGGGACAAGGTGTTGCACGCTTTTGGCATGTTAAAGGCCAAAACATTTGGTCAAAGTCTTGAAGATATTTTTGTGTAGTAGATAGATAAGTGGGACCCACACACACATGGCCAAATCTAGACCACACACTTGCTTTGATCTTGGCCATTGATTGGCCTATAAATACCCCCCTTAATGCAAGACTTCTTCATCCACACTTGAGAAATTCCAAGGCAAAAATACTCCCTCCCTTTGTTGTAGTTCTCGTCCAACACCCCTCTCCCTTAACCAAACTTTGTCCAAAAATTCTTAAACTCTTAAGTGTTCTTCCTTAGTGTATTAGGAAGATTATTAACCAAAAGTTAGAAAAGATTTCACACCCTAGCCCCTAAAACTACCCCTTGGCCGAAACATTGCCAAATTGTGGCCTAAGTGTTCTTCACTTTTTGGAGTTGAAGTGTTTAAGAGAAGTTGTTAGAAACTTCTATGGGTTTCTTGGAGCGGTTTGGAGCGTACAGAATATGAGCTAAACGTTGCTCAGGATCGACTTATAATCTTGGATAATTTTGGGCTTATCGAGGTAATGATCTTTATCCCCCTATTGTAATTGGATATTACATGTTGTAGTAATGTATAGTTGAGTATACTATATGTAGAATGAATATTGTTAAGAACTGAACTGTATTTACATTTGGACTGTATTTACAGTAGACTTGTGTAGTATTATTATGAGGCGAGTGCACACGCCCGTTAGACGTGTAATCCCTTGGAGTTGTTGGCAGTATGAAGCCTTGTTAGGGAGGTTATTTATGTGATTGCGGGGAGAGTCGCGAATTTTCCGTAGAATAAGGAACTATTTACTTAGAATATGCTACGAAGAGAACTAGAGGTTGATAGATATATTGTGGTTATTATAGGTGGATTTTCTACGCGCGGCATACTCGACTTGGCTTGTGGATTAAGCCGAAGAGGTATGTGATTCTTCCTATACTCTTGAGCATGATTTGTTGTAAACTATATAGTACGGTAGACGTACGAGTGTGAAATGAATTTGGTTTATTTAAAACATAAAGTGTTATAATAGCTTTATGGGAAGTTAGTTATAACGACTTTATGAAGTTAAAATAAGAGACTTTACTTATAAACGGCTTGATTTTGGAAAAGGAGAAGTAACCTGATTTAAGTATGGGTTTCTTGTTTTGAAAAGAGTAATTTACGGGGTTTTAAAAGTATACTTGATATTGTCTTAAAACTATAAAGCACTTGGTTTAAAAAAGTATAGAGTACTTGATTTTAAAAGTCTTGTAAGGATTTTCTGAAAGGTGTAGTAATTTGGTTTGAAAAGAAAATGTGTTTGATACTACGAGTGATAGTATCGTGTGGCTTTTACGTAAAAAGAGGTCTTTTTGAAAGAATGAAAGTATGTAGTATTTTGGGATTGAAACCCGGATTGTTGACATAAAATAAAAGTACCTTAAACTTGCCTATGCTTGTGGTGATAGCTTTGTTGTGGTGCAAGTGTTTGATTTTGTGCTACCGTGTCTCTCGATGGATGGCCGGCTATTTGATTGATTGTTGGACATACTGACGCGTTGGATGGTCCACGGGTATGCGTCCACTTTGAGTATTATCTGGTTATTTATTTTGGACATACTGACACGATGGGTGGCCCAGTATCGTGGCCCACTTTGAGTATTATCTTGCTATTTCCTTTGGACATACTGACACGATGGGTGGCCCACGGGTATGCGTTCAGTAAGATGGTTTCATGGCCATGCTTATACCGAGGTAAGATGCCGGGGCATGCGGTCATTGTGAGGGGTTAAATCCCCGGGTTATGTTATTAGTCCATGGACCGCTAATCCATGAAGCTTGTCGCGGTGACGAACAATCACGGGCTTGATTTGTACGTGTGGTTACAGGCACACTTTAGATACTTGTCCTGGTCATTTCTCGTGTATCGGCAGGCTCTGGTAGATAGCTTAAGATACTTGCCACGGTCATATCTCGTGAAACGGTAGGCTATTGTACGCTAGCTTTAGATACTTGCCTCGGCCAGTTGCGTGGCTGGTTTGGATCTGGTAGTTGGCTTCCGTACCTTGCCCGTGAAGTTTTATGACTAGCCTTCAGATCTGGTAGTTGGCTACTCTACTTGGCCTGATCGGTTTAATGACGCAGGCAGGATCTAGTGTTCAGGTTCACATATGGGTGTTGTTTTACATCATGTACTGCCGGCAGTGAGGAATGAGTTCCACGGGCATGATTGATATTATGGGCGTGAGACTCATAGTTATGTGTGAGTGATTATTTTGAGGATATGCGTCCTCTTACTTGACATAACTGTTTACTTATTGCGAAATGGTTTTATAAAATGATGAAATGTGATTTCATTTCAGTATTTTCAGTTTCACATACTTGGTACCTGTTGTACTGACCTCCTTCGGGGGGCTGCGTTCATGCCGCAGGTAGAGGTACACCAGTCGTTGATCCTCGCTCATAGGATCGCAGTTCAGCGTTTGGGAAGCTCCGTTTCTCCGGAGGCTTATCTTTTGGTATAGTCCCCTGTCACTGTAGGTACTTGTACATTCAGGGGTATGGCGGGGCCCTGTCCCGTCATAGTTGTTGTTACATTCTTAGAGGTCTGTAGTACTGTTGTGGGCAGGGTTTTTAAAGGATTGTAACTGTTCGGTTATATTGTATATACATGAAGGTGACCGTTTTGGTTAACCTGTTTTCTTATCTTGTATCTTATTTCATGTTTAAGTTTTTGTTTCCGCTGATTTTCTCTGATGTTGTATCACTAGGGTGCTCGGGGTAAGACACCAGTCGCGGGCCCGAGGTCGGGTCGTGACAAAAGTGGTATCAGAGCAGTTAGTCCTCGGAAAGTGTCTACAGACCGTATCTAGTAGAGTCTTGATTATCGGTGTGTTGTGCACCACACCAATAATCAGGAGGCTGCAGGATATTTAGGATTGGTTTCCATTCTTCTCATTCTGAGATCATGCCTTAGAGCTGTGTTATAAGTTGGACCCCTCTGACGTATTTCGTTTTTACCAGTTATGCCTCCACGCAAGGCAACCCGCCCGAAGGGCAAGGCAGCGAGGCTGCAAGTAGGACACGAGAGTACGAGCGCGAGCCCGGTCATTACCTGAGATAGTACTTCAAACGGCGAGTTTTGCGACGCCGCCGGCCCCAGCAGAGTTTAGAGCCGCAGCAGTGGCTACTGAGACCACGGTACCTGAGCCTTGATCCACGGCTGGAAGCAGAGAGATGGGTTCTGAGAGATGGCGATTACTAGCCGGATCGTGGCGGACATGAGGATAGCCGACGTTAGCCGATTCGAGCACCCGTGGTTCACCCGAGATCGGATAGTTTGAGGCTACGAGATTTTCTGAGTTGTAGCCCGCCAGAGTTCTACGGGTCGAGGCCTGAGGATGATCCGCAGGAGTTCATCCGACAGTTACAGCGGATCATGAGAGTGATCAAGGCTTCGGAGACAGTGTCAGTGGTCCTAGGTTCGCATCGGCTGCGTGATCTGCCGATCGTAGTTTGATTCATGGGAGCTGTCCCGGGGTGAGCATGCGCCTCCAGCTATTTGAGACGAGTTCTCGGAGGCATTTCTCAGCCATTTCTTGCCTCCACAGATGAGGAGAGCACGGGCCGACATATTTCTGATGCTGAGACAGAGAGGGCGTACTGTTTGGGAGTACAACGTGGAGTTCGACTAGTTGGCTCGGTATGTCCCCGCGTTAGTAGCAGATATGGAGGACAGAGTGCACCGCTACGTCACGGGGCTCGATGACTACTTGGCAGAGTCTTGCTCGGGTGTAGCTCTTCAGCCGGGCATGGACATTGCCCGCATACAGGCTTATGCACTTGGATGTGAGGAACGGAAAGGCCGACGGATTGACCAATACCAGCAGAAGAAGGCCAGGACAGCAGGGTCCTTTGGTGACTTTCAGGGCGGACCGCCTCAGCAGCAGACTAGTTATACGCCTCCGCCCGATGCAGTGGTCCTCTGTCTTGTGGCTTCAGGATATTTAGGAGCAGTCGTGGCTCGAGGTTGTGTTTTGGGAGTTGGGTGCTGGCGGATGAAGCCACCCCGACCTCGGTGTGGCGGTGTAATAAACCCCATGCGGGGGAGTGTCACGGTATTCAGAGGGCTTGTTTTACATGCGGCCAGCAGGGCCATTTTGTGAGAAATTGTCCGACCGGGGGTAGCTCGGATGTAGAGACTCGGCCTTCGGGATCAGTTACGGGTTGTTCGCCTTCGATAGCTAGGCAGGATGTTCATACACCGGCAGGCCATGGCAGGGGTCGTGGTGAAAGTTCCCAGTTCTAGCGGTCCTTGGAACCGCCTATTTGATTGCAGGTATATCCTTAACCCTCTAGAGATTTTTTTTTTATTCGTGATATGATGATTTTAGGTTAAGTGTTATGTTTGGATAGCACTGTGTAAAATGGTGATTTAGAGAACCTGGTTAGTTGAAAAGATAAGTTTAGAGGCAGGGAAATTGTGAGCCTTAGAATATGGTAATAGTTGAGACCTTAGATGTAAGGTCGTCTTGAGTAAAAGATTTTACAGTTAGTCTTTGTCAAAGTACTTGGTATGCGTGAAATATATTGTGGGATGATTCCATGGGTAGTGTGAGATGGAAGTGTTAACTTTTATGACGTGAATTAGTAAGATTGTTCCGGATCGGGGAACGAGAGAGTTTGGCGCGACGGTGGGTCGGGTTGAGGCCATATTGCGGGTCAACCCGCAGCCCGGAGTGAGGTGGGGTCAGTTCGAGGTGTTCCCGCAAGGTGGTAGGGTCATGAGGGTGCTAGGCCCAAGTTTAGGTAACCATCATATGAGTTCGTGGATGTGTTCGACCAGAACCAGATCGTGAAGGCCAGGAATGGCCTTGAAGGATTTTGAGGATAGGTTACGGGCCAGTGTTTTAATTTCAGGGTAGTTGTGAGGATTATTTGCCTCTGGTTGAGCAAGTATTATAATATCTACCATTTCACTATTCGGATGGCGCCTTATGAAGCCTTGTATGGGCGGAAGTGTAGGTTGCCGGTCGATTGGTTCGATGTTGGCAAGGTTCAGATAGTTGGTCCATACTTGATTCAGCAGGATGTGGATAAGGTGAAGCTTATCCAGAAGAGGTTATTAGTGACTCAGAGTCAACAGGAGGATAATTCGGCGTCGACACTTGGAGTTCAGGTTGACGGTGGTTCTTCTTGAAGGTACCACCCCGGCAGGGTGTGACGAGATTTGGAAAGCAGGGGAAAACTTACCCCGAGGTACTTTGGGCATTTTCAGATTGCTGTAGAATAGGCCAGGTTGCCTATAAGGTAGCACTGCCGTCCGACTTAGGAGGCAGTACGTCCGGTCTTTCATATTGCTATGTTTTGGAAGAGTATCGGAGATCCATCCAGAGTGTTCCCAGTGAATGATGACCAAGTTGGAGGTAGTAACTCCAAGATTGTGGAAATTGAAGCGGTAACTGAAGTGTGGAACGTGTACTATAGAGAGTTCGGGTGTACGAGAAGGGTACGACGAGTAAGAAATGAGGCGAAGATGTGCTAAGAAGATGGAAGTGTTCCTTTTATGAAGTAGAGATGCGAAGGGAGTATCCTTTAGACCATGAGTGGGAGCTTTTGTGACGTTAGAGGTGATTCCTTGTTGGCTTGGATTTGAGTTTTGCGCACATGTTATATTCTAGCCATTGGTGGCGTGATCGGTTTTGTAAGTGTAGTAGTGGAGACTATACCGGCGCAAGCGTGTTTGGAGACTTAGAAGGAACATTCGGGACGAATGTTTCTAAGGGGGGAAGAATGTTACACCCCGTAGTTCCAGGGTATGTATGTGAGGACGTACGTACGAAAATACGACACGAAAATTGGAAAGGAAGAAAGATGTGATTTTTCGACGGAAAAGTTTCCGGATTTTGTGAAGGAAAAAGGTTCGATAATGGGAATTGGATTCCCGGATTTGGTATTCGGACTTCTGGGATTATTTTAGAATTTTGGATTTTAATTTCCGGAATTGGTCACGTGAGGCCCACGGGAGAATTTACGATTTTGTGAGGCCCACTTTATTTTCGGATTTTTGGCATTACGGATTTTTTTTCCGAGAGATGAAATATTTTGGACCAATAGGAGGGCGACATGTGTCACCCCTAGGTGGCAAGGTTGGACGAATTGGGGGACAAGGTGTTGCACGTTTTTGGCATGTTAAAGGCCAAAAACATTTGGTCAAAGTCTTGAAGATATTTTTGTGTAGTAGATAGATAAGTGGGACCCACACACACATGGCCAAATCTAGACCACACACTTGCTTTGATCTTGGCCATTGACTGGCCTATAAATACCCCCCTTAATGCAAGACTTCTTCATCCACACTTGAGAAATTCCAAGGCAAAAATACTCCCTCCCTTTGTTGTAGTTCTCGTCCAACACCCCTCTCCCTTAACCAAACTTTGTCCAAAAATTCTTAAACTCTTAAGTGTTCTTCCTTAGTGTATTAGGAAGATTATTAACCAAAAGTTAGAAAATATTTCACACCCTAGCCCCTAAAACTACCCATTGGCCGAAACATTGCCAAATTGTAGCCTAAGTGTTCTTCACTTTTTGGAGTTGAAGTGTTTAAGAGAAGTTGTTAGAAACTTCTAAGGGTTGCTTGGAGCGGTTTGGAGCGTACAAAATAGGAGCTAAACGTTGCTCAGGATCGACTTATAATCTTGGATAATTTTGGGCTTATCGAGGTAATGATCTTTATCCCCCTATTGTAATTGGATATTACATGTTGTAGTAATGTATAGTTGAGTATACTATATGTAGAATGAATATTGTTAAGAACTGAACTGTATTTACATTTGGACTGTATTTACAATAGACTTGTGTAGTATTATTATGAGGTAGAATTGCACACGTCTGGTTAGACGTGTAATCCCCTTGGAGTTGTTGGCTTGGTAACAAGCCTTGTTAGGGGAGGTTATTTATGTGATCATGCGGGGAGGTCTTTGCGAATTTTCCGTAGAATAAGGAACTATTTACTTAGAATATGCTACGAAGATAACTAGAGGTTGATAGATATATTGTGGTTATTATAGGTGGATTTTCTACGCACGGCATACTCGACTTGGCTTGTGGATTAAGCCGAAGAGGTATGTGATTCTTCTTATACTCTTGAGCATGATTTGTTGTAAACTATATAGTACGGTAGACGTACGAGTGTGAAATGAATTTGGTTTATTTAAAACATAAAGTGTTATAATAGCTTTATGGGAAGTTAGTTATAACGACTTTATGAAGTTAAAATAAGAGACTTTACTTATAAACGGCTTGATTTTGGAAAAGGAGAAGTAACCTGATTTAAGTATGGGTTACTTGTTTTGAAAATAGTAATTTACGGGGTTTTAAAAGTATACTTGATATTGTCTTAAAACTATAAAGCACTTGGTTTAAAAAAGTATAGAGAACTTGATTTTAAAAGTCTTGTAAGGATTTTCTGAAAGGTGTAGTAATTTGGTTTGAAAAGAAAATGTGTTTGATACTACGAGTGATAATATCGTGTGGCTTTTACGTAAAAAGATGTCTTTTTGAAAGAATGAAAGTATGTAGTATTTTGGGGTTGAAACCCGGATTGTTGACATAAAATAAAAGTACCTTAAACTTGCCTATGCTTGTGGTGATAGCTTTGTTGTGGTGCAAGTGTTTGATTTTGTGCTACCGTGTCTCTCGATGGAGGGCCGGCTATTTGATTGATTGTTGGACATACTGACGCGTTGGATGACCCATGGGTATGCGTCCACTTTGAGTATTATCTGGTTATTTCTTTTGGACATACTGACACGATGGGTGGCCCACGAGTATGCGTCCACTTTGAGTATTATCTTGCTATTTCCTTTGGACATACTGACACGATGGGTGGCCCACGGGTATGCGTCCAGTAGGATGGTTTCATGGCCATGCTTATACCGAGGTAAGATGTCGGGGCATGCGGTCATTGTGAGGGGTTAAATCCCCGGGTTATGTTATTAGTCCATGGATCGCTAATCCATGAAGCTTGTCGCGGTGACGAACAATCACGGGCTTGATTTGTACGTGTGGTTACAGGCACACTTTAGATACTTGTCCTGGTCATTTCTCGTGTATCGGCAGGCTCTGGTAGATAGCTTAAGATACTTGCCACGGTCATATCTCGTGAGACGGTAGGCTATTGTACGCTAGCTTTAGATACTTGCCTCGGCGATTCGTGGCTGGTTTGGATCCGTAGTTGGCTTCCGTACCTTGCGTGAAGTTTTATGACTAGCCTTCGGATCTGGTAGTTGGCTACTCTACTTGCCCGTCGGTTTAATGACGCAGCAGGATCTAGTGTTGAGTTCACATACGGGTGTTGTTTTACATCATGTTACATAAGCGATGAGAATGAGTTCCACGCATGATTGATATTATGGCGTGAGACCCATAGTTATGTGAGTGATTATTTTGAGGATACGCGTCCTCTTACTTGACATAATCATTTACTTATTGCGAAATGGTTTTATAAAATGATGAAATGTGATTTCATTTCGTATTTTCGATTTCACATACTTGGTACTGTTATGTCGACCTCCTTCGAGTGCGTTCATCTCATGCCGCAGTAGAGTACACGATCGTTGATCCTCGCTCATGGATCGCAGTTCAGCGTTTGGGAAGCTCCGATTCTCCGGAGGCTTATCTTTTGGTATAGTCCCCTGTCACTGTAGGTACTTGTACATTCAGGGGTATGGCTGGGCCCTGTCCCGTCATAGTTGTTGTTACATTCTTAAGTGCAGAGTAATCGTTGTGGGCAGGGTTTGTAAAGGATTGTAACTGTTCGGTTATATTGTATATACATGAAGGTGACCATTTTGGTTAACCTGTTTTCTTATCTTGTATCTTGTTTCCTGTTTAAGTTTTTGTTTCCGCTGATTTTCTCTGATGTTGTATCACTAGGGTGCCCGGGGTAAGGCACCAGTCGCGGGCCCGAGGTCGGGTCGTGACAGTAATAATCGTATATAACATGCCCGTGGAATCTGTTATACCCCGTATTTCCAGAGTATGTACGTGAGGGCGTACGTATAATAATTTGAGCCTTAAAGTTGGCTAGTTTCGAAATTTGTGCACAAGTGCCGAAAAGAGTCGTTTTCTGACGAAACGTTTCCACAGCTTTTGTAGGGAAAATTCCGGCTATGTCATTTTTAATTTTTGCGGATTTTTCCGAAAGACGAAACATTTTGGACCAACGGGAGGGTGACAAGTGTCACCTCACATCGCCTCGAGTGGACGGCAAAGGGACGAACAAGGTGGCTTGTTTTGTCTTGGAGTTGGTAGGATATTTTGTGTGCAAGTTGGCTTAGGACACTTGCCCAAATCTTGGCCTTACACTTGCCTTGCACTTGGCATAATCTTGGCCATTGGTTGGCCATCCCTTGACCTATAAATACCCCTCTTATGTTGATGAACTTCTTCATCCAAAAATCCTTTCTAAGTGTTAAAATCTCTCCCCTAAGTGTAGTTCTCGTCCAAATCACCTCCCTTTGTGAGCCCTTGGCGAGAGCCACCCCCTCCACTGTGGTGTTTGGCGTAGTACCCCCTAGCCTAGTTGTTTTCGTATAATACCCCCCTTTTGTGGTATAGAAATACTCTCCTAGTATTGTTATAATGCCCAAAATACTCTAGCCCATATACCTTATAGTACTTCCAAAGTTATCTCTATACGTAGA
The DNA here is from genome assembly GCA_029844215.1 of Przewalskia tangutica. Taxonomy (NCBI): domain Eukaryota; kingdom Viridiplantae; phylum Streptophyta; class Magnoliopsida; order Solanales; family Solanaceae; genus Przewalskia; species Przewalskia tangutica. The sequence goes on from CM056734.1 coordinate 67,706,506, forward strand.
GCCCGGGAAATACTATTATACTTCCCTCAGTCAAAAATGAAACCCTAAGTAAATCTTCACCCGTAGTTGAAATTATAAGTAGAAGTTGGTTAGAACTTCTAAGGGTTGTTTGGAGCGGATTGGAGTGCCCGGAGTAGGAGCTAAACCTTGCTCAGGATCGACATATAAACTCGGATAATTTTGGGCTTATCGAGGTAAACACTCTTGACCTTCTATTGTAATTGGGAATTACATGTTGTAGGAATATATAGTTGATGTATACTATATATAGAACTGATTATAATTGCGGCAATGTCTTTTGACTTAAGCCTGAATAATACTTACGGCAATGTCTTGCGACTTAAGCTTTGAATTTAAAGAAGAATCGAATCGTAATTACATAGGTGTATCAGTGAGACTTGTAACATTACTTGTAGTAGTATTGTACACGCCCGGTTAGACGTGTTAACCTCGGTTGGCTTGGTGGCCGCCTCGATAGAGGAAGAGATTTACGTTGCGGGGAGGTCTGCCAATTTTACGTAGAATATGGAACGATGAGATCTAGATGTTAATAAAGCGCCTTGTGGCCTTATAGGTTGAAGTACTACGTGTGGTGCGATCACGTGGCTTAAGGAGTAGCCGACGGTTTGAAGTACTTGGAGCGTTTTGCTATTAGTCGGCACTCGTCGCGAGGTATGTGAACCTCTTCCTATCTCTTCTAGCATGATATGTGTGAACTATGTAGTACGGTGACGCATACGTGTTAACCGTGTTTGATTGTTTTTAAAACATAAAGTGTTATAACGGCTTTATGGGAAGTTGGTTATAACGACTTTATGTAAATAAGAAAATACTTTGTGGTTTTAAAAGGTAATCGATGTGAATTATAAGCGGCTAGTTATAATAAAGAACTTGATGTATTTCAAAAGATTTATAAATCGTTTTGAAGGGAGAGTAACACTTGGTTTTAAAGGTTTTAAAAGAGTTATACTAGCTTATGGGAAGTTAGGTATAATGTCTTAAGAAAGGTAAAGAAAATGGTTTACTGATGTTAGAAGTTAAAAGACTTGATCTTATAAGATAAGAGACTTAACTTATTTGTTTTAATGTGGATGCTTGTGTGAAACCTCATTCGTGAGTAATGAGTACTTGGTTTTATTTAATGGGATAAGGTTTCTTGATTTGAAATCGAATATGTATCGATGCACCACCTGCAGCGTTAATAAAGGAAAATGTATTGAATAATGAAGTATTGTATTAAAACCAGTAGAAACCTCCATCTGCATAGAAGCTAAGATGAGACAAAATGATATTACATACCCTAGATCATGGCTGCTTAATAAGATCGATTATAAACAAGAATAAACTACTCACATATAAGGCATATGTTTCTCAAATCATTAAAGGAGAATTATGTTTTAAAGGATTAAAACTATGAACTACGAAACCTTTTCTAAAAATGAGAAACTTGAGCATTTGAAATTAGGCAAACTTGAACGTTTGGAAAATAAGGTTGTTACTTGATTTTACAAAGGAAATCATTTTGTTTATTTAACAATGCTCGTCACTCTATCTTTTATACTACGGACATCGGGTGACTTTTATAAAAGGAATGGATCTCTTTAAAAGGAATTTAACGTACGTAGTACTTTAGGGTTAAAAACCCGGACTTTGGCATAAAATGAAAGTAACCTGAGTTGTGTAACTTGCCTATGCTTGTGTTGTGTAACTTGCCTATACTGGTTGTTGTGTAACTTGCCTATGCTTGTGTTGTGTAACTTGCCTATGCTTGTTGTTGCGTAACTTGCTTATGCTTGTGGTGATAGCCTTGGTTGTGCAAGAATGGTTATTTTTATGGACTAGCTCTCCATGAGGTTTCTTACTGTTCGGCCTTGGTCCCTGGTGGTCGGCTCTCGTACTTGCCTCTCATGGTGATTCGGCCTTGGTACGTGGTCACCGACTTGCCCCGCTCAGTGTAGTGACGAAGTCTCGTGATCTGACCTTCGTCCTGGTGGTCACCCTCGTACTTGCCCGGTCGACTCGTGACCGGCCTTGGTATCCGTGAGTCGGCTCGCACTTGCCGTATCGGCCGTGTTTTGGTTGCATTATATTATTGGTACGGTCGGATCTGGTAGTTATACTTGTCTATACGGTTTTATGACACAGTGGGACTCGGTGTTCATGCATACTCCTTGGTATTGTCATATCATAACCGCCGGCGATGAGGAAGAAATTCCACGCACGAGTGATAATTTGGAGGCGTGAGTCACGACTTGATGTAACTAGTTATATGTTATGTCTTGTAGTTTGGTCATCATACATGTCTCCCGCTTTATATAGACTATTATGATTTCATTTACGTATTCTGATTTCACATACTTAGTACTGTTGATCGACCTCCTTCGGGCTGCGCTCATGCCGCAGTAAGTACATTAATGTCGATCCCCGCTACTAGGATCACCTTTCGCGTATTGGGAAGCTCGTTCCTTGGAGGCTTATCTTTTGGTATGTGTTCCACGAGTTGTAGGTTCTTGTACATTCGGGGTATGGCGAGGCCCCTGTCCGTCATAGTTGTTGTAAATCTTAGAGGTCTGTAGCACTGTGTGGGCAGGGTTTTGTAAAAAGGATTAAACTGTTCGTTTTGAAAGAGTTGTTTATATATATTTTAATGGAAGGTAACCGTTTGGTTGCTTTGTTTTATTATCTTGTCTCATGTTCATGTTTATGTTTTTATTTCCGCAGTTTTCTCGATGTTGTATCACTAGGGTGCCCGGTAAGGCACGATCCTGCCCGGATCGGTCATGTGAGAATCCTCATCTCGTACATGTCTTCGTGGGAGCTAGTCCATGGAGTAATAGTCGTACATAACATGGTCGCATGCTCCGGAATCGCTCATCGTATAAGCATGGCCATGGGTAATAAAATAAATCCGGGAATCTAACCCGCCTCCTGGTCGCATGCCCCGGAATCCCTCATCGTATAAGCATGTGCAAGGAGTAATAAGAACAATCCGGGAATCTAACCCGCATCCTGGTCGCATGCCCCGGAATCCCACATCGTATAAGCATGTCCAAGGATCAATCACAATGGAAGCATACCTGCATGCTTTCTAGATAAAGTAAGTAAATTCACAACCGAGACCCCTCGGTGATCCGCGGCGGCGTTTCTCTTCGCCATCGTCCTAAGTAAATTCATTAACAAATAACAAATGAAACCCTCCAAACCGAGTCACGAACAGAAACATATAATACTTGCACTCAAGGCTATCACAAGCAAGCATAGGCAAGTTCATAAAATCTTTAGACTTTCATTTTATATACTCAAGGCACTTTTCGTTTCACATAAAACAAATCCGGGAATTTAACCCTAAGTACTACGTACTTCCATTCTTTTCAAAAGATTCATTTTCATATAAAACCCCAAGATACTAACACCCGTAGTATCAAGGCTTGTTTACATTTCACATAAGTCACTACACTTTTAGAAATACATTTATCGGCTTCTAAATCAAGTGATCCTTACTTTAAAACTTTAAGCAAGTGATACCTTTAAATCAAATTGCCCTTCCTTATTTCAAGTTATTTCTTTGTTTACATTATTAGAGAAAACCATTCTCTTAACCTTCCATAACGTTGTTATAACCAACTTCCCATAAAGCCGTTATAACCCTTTATGGTTTTAGACAAATTCATTCCTTTTATAACCAAGAGACTTATACTTTCTAAAACCAAGTATCGTATACTTTCAAACTACTTCAAGTCTCTTATCTTTTAGAAATCAAGTTTCTTATCTTTCGAATGTCAAGAAGTCAATACTTTCCAAATCAAGTATTCTATGCTTTTAAAATCAAGTCTCATAACTTGAAAAATAAAGTCTCTTAACCTTTTAAGAATTCATAGTTCATAGTCTTGACACTTCATAACGTAAATTCTTTAATTTAAGTAACATATGCCTTATGTGTGTGAGTAGGTTATACTTGTTTATAACGATCTTATTAAAGTTGTTATACCCCGTATTTCCAGAGTATGTACGTAAGGGAATACGTACGAAAGTCTAGCCTTAAAGATAAGCCTTGGACGTTTTTTATTTGTACACAACTCACTAAAAGAATCGTTTTCCGACGAAACGTTTCCACAGCTTTCGTAGGGTAAATTCCGGCTATGCCATTTCTAATTTTTGCGGATTTTTCCGAGAGACGAAACATTTTGGACCAACGGGAGGGCGACACTTGTCACCCTCCAATTGATGGACTTGAAATCGTCCATTTGGACGATTTGAACAATAGGGAGCACGTTTTTTGTGCCTTGTGCACAAGTCAAGGAGTTGGTAGGATATTTGTGTGTAGTTAATCCTCACCCTACACTTGCCTTGCACTTGTCTTAATCTTGGCCATTGGTTGGCCACTTCTTGACCTATAAATACCCCCCTTAAGATGAAGAGTTCTTCATCCACAAATTACTTTCCAAGTCTTGAAAATCCTCCCTTCTCCCTTGTTAGCAATTTCGTCCAATCGCTCTTCACCCTCTAGCCTTAGTGGCCCTTGGCCGAATACTCCCCCCTAGCCTAGCCAAAAATCTACCCCCCTCCATTGGTAGAAAAGTAACCTTATTGGATCGTTATAATGCCCAAAATACCCTAGCACAAATACCTTCGTACTTAGTAGAAGTTGTGAAGAACTTCTAAGGTTATTGGAGCATACAACTTCGGACCAAAACCTTGCTCAGGCGCGACTTGTTCTAGGATATTATTGGGCTTACCGAGGTAATAATCCTAACCCTCTTTGTATTAGAGAATGCATCTGTAGAAGTATAAGAATAAGTATTAATCACTTAGAAGAATATCACAGAATAGAATTGAACTGCTACCACAGTAGAAGGGTTTAAAAGAAGAATAATCAAATCAGATTTACATAGACTGCTTTCACATGAGACTTATATAGCTCACCGGTAGGGAAGTGCTGCCCGACTTACCGTAGAATTATGAACCTCTGCTTAGAATGACCTTGAGTAGTCTTTGATAGATATCTGTGACTATTATAGTGACTCTGCATGACATATTCAACTCGCGTGGTTTTCACGGTAAGGTATGTGATTCTTCCTAAAGCATGATATTTTTACAATATATATAGTACAGACGCATACGTGTTAATCGGATAATAACTATGGCAATGTCTTTGACTTAAGCTGAATAATACTTACGGAATGCCTCACGCTTAAGCTGAATAATACTTACTAATGCCTCACTACTTAAGCTGAATAATAAAGAATCAAAACATTTCAAAAGACTCTCAATCATATTAATGTAAGAGAACTAATTGGTTTTTAAACAGAAGCTTAAGAGTTATACTAGCTTTATGGGAAGTAAGTATAACCACTTAAGATTGATAAAAGAAACAAGTTTGCCTATGTGTTTATAACAAGACTTATATTGAGAAAAGAATAATAAGATGGTTTGATAGGTAGACATGATATGATGCTATGTGTGTTAGTATCTTGTAACGCTTTGTATAGGTGAGTATCCTTGTTGTGCTTATGTTGTTTAAAGTTAAGTTGTTATGTTAGTATACTATCACTCACCTCTTGAGATGATACCGGGGGTTAAGCTGCCCTCCGATGCGGGGTAGACTCAGGCGGTCTGGGACCATGATTCGAGAATACCTCATGCGGGTCCAGGGGGCCTATGCGGAGCTACGAGAGTTCCGTGTTAGTATGCGGGTTATGCCTCACGCGTCTATGTGGCCATGCGGACAATGAGTCGGGGCGATGCCGAGGAGTAGCTACCTCGATGCGGGTTATACCTCATGCGCCCACGTGAGTGGCCATGCGACTCCGGGAGTCCAGGATTAGGCTTGCAGAATGATAATACGGGCGAGTGGCCCTGCTTCAATCATTCGCAGCCTAGAAAAGACCTATTACAGTTACCTATTGTTGCTCTTGTTTGTGATGTGGCACTATGTGCGGTTTCCTTGATTTCTTCATACATACTTGTAAACTAGTTTTAAAAAGGGTTATGATTTCATTTAAGTACTTTACAGTTTCACATACTTAGTACCTGTTGTACTGACCTCCTTCGGGCTGCTCATGCCGCAGTGGGGCAAGCAGTGCTAGATCCGCATCCTCAGGATCTCTACGTTGGTGTCGGAGCTCCATCTCTTCCGAGGCTCTACTTTTGGTATGATCTCCTGTTGTAGATAGTTTTGTATTAGGTATGGCGGGCCCCGTCCCGCCATAGTTGTATATTTCAGAGGTCAGAGTCATGTTGTACAAAGGTTTGGATGTAATCATAAACCATGATTATATATATATATGCCGAAAGGCGATGTTTTCTCACATAAACCGTGTCTTATTTTATAAATCGTTTCATGTCTTGCTTTATATTTCCGCTGACATTACGATGTATGACTACTGGGTGCCGGTAAGGCACTACCACGCCCCCGAACGGTCGTGACAAAAGTGGTATCGAGCGCTTAATCCTCGGAAAGTGTCTACGACCGTATCTAGTAGTCTTGATTATCTGTGTTGTGCACCACACCAATAATCGTGAGGCTATAGGATATTTAGGATTGGTTTCCATTCTTCTCATTCGAGATCGTGCTTTAGAGCCGTGTTATAGGTTGGACCTCTAACGTATTCCTTTCTGAATGCTTATGCCTCCACGCAGGCAACCCGGCCCGTGGCGGCAAGGCACCGAGGAGTCGCTAGCGAGACACCCAGAGTCACGAGGGCTCGTGCCCGCCTATACCGAGACGGCGAGTTCTATGACGCCGCCACCAAAGAGAGACCACAGCACCCACACCTCATGTCCCACACCGGGCGGAGGAGTTAGGGTACAAGGAGATGGCCCAGCCTTTTGGCTAAAGTTGTGGCCCGACACGAGGAGAGGCCGACGCGGCAGCCTGGCCCACCCACCCGGCCAGATCTGTTCACCCGAGGCAGAGAGTTTGAGGCCACGACTTCTTGAGTCAGAGCCCACGGAGTTTTATGGGTCGAGGCCGAGGATGATCCGCAGGAGTTCATCCGTCACCAGAGGATTTTGAGAGTGATCGCATGCCGAGACCGAGTCCGTGATCTTTGTTCACATAGGTCGCGTGATACCGCAATCGATTGGTTTGATTCATGGAGTTATCCCGGGAGAGCACGCGTCCCGCCTACTTGGGATGAGTTCTCGAGGCTTTCTCACTCACTTCTTGCCTCCACAGATGGCGAGGGCGCGGCCGATAGATTTTTACCGCCGAGGCAGAGAGGACGACCGTCGTGAGTACAATGTCGAGTTTGATTCGTTGGCTCGATATGTCCCAAAGATTGGTAGCGAGATATGGAGGATAGGTGCACCGCTATGTCACCGGCTAGACGACTATATGGCCGAGTCATGTGCGGGGTTTCTCTCCACCGTATGGACATTACCCGCACGCAGCTCACGCTCGATGCGGCGAGCGCAGAGGTCGACGAGCGACAGCAGCAGGTTAAGGCCGGACGGGAGGGTCTTACGTGGTTATCCCGGTGGGCGGCCTCAGCAGCTAGCCTAGATTCGCACCACGCCACCTGAGCACTCCCGCACCGCCCTCAAGACACCCGAGTTTTCGAGGGCGCATCGGGCCCTGTGGCTTGAGACGCCGAGTAGCAGAGGTATCGCCGATCAGACCACCCCGCAGGGCCGATGCGCGGTGGATCCCATTACGGAAGTGTGGTACTACTTTTGGAGCTTGTTACAGTTGAGGCCAGCAGGGTCACTTTGCGAGGGATTGTCCGACCGGGGCCCGGTGGTAGGCTCACCTTCGTGTTCGTTGCCGCTTCATCATCTCCTACGCTTACTCGCCCCGAGGGCGTGGTTCATACGGGTCGCCAGGTCGCGGCAGGTCGTGGCTCGGTCCCGCCTAGCGGTCCTCAGAACCGCATCTATGCTTTGTCCAGCCGACAGGATCAGGAGGCCTCACCTGATGTCGTCACAGGTACCTTATCAGTTTCTGGGTTTGATGTTTATGCCTTGATAGATCCGGGTTCTACTCTATCCTATATCTCCCCTTGTTGCTAGTAGGATAGGGATAGAGCCTGAGTCCATAGACCCTTTCGAGGTAGCTACGCCAGTGGGTGATTCGGTGGTAGCTCGGCGGTATATAGGGCTTGTCTGTGACCATTTACGCGTCGGACCGGCCGACTTGATAGAGTTAGAGATGATTGACTTCGACGTGATTATGGGGATGGATTGGCTAGCTTCTTGCTATGCCAATGTAGACTGCAGAGAGAGTAGCACGGTTCCGCTTCTCGGCGAGCCGGTTGTTGAGTGGGAGGAGCACGGTATCGCCGGTGGTAGGTTTATTTCCTACCTCAAGGCTAGGAAGATGGTGCGAAGGGTATATCTACCATCTAGTTCGAGTGTTTGATATCGAGGTCGCGTACCAGATTTTCGCCGCCTCCGTAGTCGAAGTTCCCGACGTGTTCCTGCATGACCTCCGGGTATCCTCCCGAGAGGAGATTGAGTTTTGTATTGACATATTGCGATACTCGCCTATTTCCATTCCGCCATACGTAATGGCACCCGAGTTGAGAGAGTCAAGGACCACCGAGGGATTTGCTGGAGAAAGGCTTCATTAGGCCTGATGTTTCCCGGGGCGCCAGTATTGTTCGTGAAGAAGAAGGACGGACGCCGCACGCATGTGTTGATTACAGCAAATGAACAAGGTGACCATTAAGAACAGATACCCCCGTCCCAGGATTGATGATTTGTTCGACCAGCTGCAGGGCGCGAGATGTTTCTCCAAGATTGATCTGCGTCGCTATCATCGTTCGTGTCGAGAGGTGGATGTCCCTAGATCGCATTCCGACCAGACGGCATTATGAGTTCGTGGTCATGTCTTTTGGTTGACCAATGCTCCGCGGTATTCATGGATTTGATGAACCGAGTGTTCAAACCATTTTTGGACACGCTTGTGATAGTGTTCATTGATGATATCTTGGTTTATTCTCGCCAGAGCAGAGCACGCGAGCATTTGGCGATCAGGCCGACAGCTTCTCAGACTGCAGCTTGTACGCCAAGTTTTCCAAATGTGAGTTTTGGTTGACTTGATGGCGTTTCTTGGGCATATTGTCGGGCTGATGGCATTCGAGTGGATACGCCAAGATCGAGGCGATCGGGACTTGGCCTAGACCTACTACTCCGGCAGAGGTTCGCAGTCGGGCCTTGCAGTTATTATCGGCGGTTCGTGGAGAAGTTTGCTTCTATCTCTCGCACCATTGACTAGGCCGACTCGTAAGGCACCAAGTTCGATGGATCGATGCTTGTGAGCGTGGTTTCGATTCGAAAGAGAGATTGACGACCGCTCGTTTACTCTTCCGCAGGTCCAGATGGTTATGTCGCGGTATTGTGACGTCCAGCATCGGGTTGGGATGTGTGTTGATGCAGCATGGCAGGGTTATAGCATATGCATCCCGACACCAAGAAACACGAGAGGAACTACCCCACCCATGATTTGAGTCGCACCGTGATTCACGCCAAGATCCGAGGCACTATTTGTATGGGGTTCACGTGGATATTTATACGCACCACAAGAGCCTCCAGATATCTTCACCAGAGGAGTCGAACTTACGGCGAGACGGTGGTTAGAGTTGCTTAAGGATTACGATGTTGATATCCCGTACCACCCGGGAAGGCCAATGTTGTGGCGTATGCTCTTAGTCGTAGGTCGATGGGAGCCTATCGATGTGCAGCTAGAGAGGAGGACATGGTTCGTGATTTGCATCGCTAGCGAGCCTTGTGTCCGCTTGATTGATTCCGATAGCAGTGGGGTTAGAGTTCGTGAGGTTGCCGAGTCTTCCATCGTCGAGAGGTGAAGAGGCAACAGCTCGAGGATCCACTTTGATTCGATATCGTGATACGCCTCTTCGTGAGGGCAAGGGTCCTGAGGTAGCACCGATGGGTGCTAAGGTTTGAGGCGCATCGTGTTCCGGATGTTTCGTGACTTCGGCAAGGTTCTGGGAAGCACACAGCGCGCACTTCATCCATCCGGGTCGACCAAGATGTACCACGACCTTAGATCCGTATTGGTGGATGGCTCAAGAGGACGTTGCAGAGTTCGTAGCTCGGCCCGTGTTGTCGCAGTGAAGGTAGAGCACCGAGGCCCGTGGTTTGTTGCGCACGATTGAGATCCCGACTGGAAGTGGAGGTAATCAACATGGATTTCATCACGTGATTACCTCGCACTCGAGGAGACATGATTCTATATGGGTTATCGCCGACAGTCGACTTAAATCAGCCCACTTTCTTCCCGTCAGACGACTTTTCTACCGAGGATTATGCCGACTTTACATCCGAGAGATCGCCGATCGCATGGAGTCCCTACTTCGATCATATCGCATGCGGGAGCCCGCCACGCTAACTTCTGAGATCCTTCCGAGAAGGGTTTAGTGGACGCAGTGAGCCCGAGTATCGCATTTCATCCACGCATGCACGGACAGCAGAGCGCACTATCCGCACTTCGAGGATATCTCGCGAGCCTGTGTTATTGACTTCAGTGGTAGTTGGGAGGATCATTTGCCTCTAGTTGAGTTCGCATATAATAATAGCTACCACTCCAGTATTCAGATGGCGCCTTATGAGGCCTTGTATGGGAGGAAGTGCAGATCGCCTATAGGTTGGTTCGATGTGGGCGAGGTGCAACTAGTAGGACCAGATTTGGTACAGCAGGCAGTGGATAAGGTGAAGCTTATCCGAGAGCGGCTATTGACAGCTCAGAGTCGGCAGAAGTCGTATGCAGATCATCGTCGTCGGCATCTTGAGTTCGAGGTTCATGATTGGGTTTTCCTAAAGGTGTCACCCATGGCGGTGTGATGAGATTCGGGAAGAAGGAAACTCACCAAGGTACATTGGGCCGTTTCAGATTGTCCGCAGGTAGGCAAGGTTGCTATGAGTTGGATCCGCCGTCCGATCCGGAGGCAGCATCCGGTTTTTCACGTATCTACGCCGGCGAGATGTATCGGGGATCCATCTAGGGTACACCCGATCGACGATGTCCAGGTGACCGAGGGGTTATCGTATGAGGAGATTCCCATAGCGATAGTCGATCGTCAGGTTAGGCGTCTGCGGACCAAGGACGTGGCTTCCGTCAAAGTCTTGTGGCGGAACGAGCTCAGGGAGGAGATGACGCGGGAAGCCGAGGAGGACATGAGACGGAAGTATCCTCACCTATTCCCCACACCTCCAGGTAAATTCACTTTCCTACTTGTAAATTTTCGTTATCATTTCTGCCTAAGTGTTGCTCTGTGGCCGTGTGTGGCATTTACAATCGCTTAAGCTTCTTCGATAATCGTTTGGAAGGAACATTCGGACGAATGTTTCTAAGGGGGAGAATGTTATACCGTATTTCCGCAGTATGTACGTAAGGGAATACGTGACGAAAGTCTAGCCTTAAAGATAAGCCTTGACGCTTTTTATTTGTACACAACTCACTAAAAGAATCGCTTTCCGACTAAACGTTTCCACGACTTTCGTAGGGTAAATTCGGCTATGCCATTTCTAATTTTTGCGGATTTTTCCGAGAGACGAAACATTTTGGACCAACGGAGGGCGACACTTGTCACCCTCCAATTGATGGACTTGAAATCGTCCATTTGGACGATTTGAACAATAGGGAGCACGTTTTTTGTGCCTTGTGCACAAGTCAAGGAGTTGGTAGGATATTTGTGTGTAGTTAATCCTCACCCTACACTTGCCTTGCACTTGTCTTAATCTTGGCCATTGGTTGGCCACTTCTGACCTATAAATACCCCTTAAGATGAAGAGTTCTTCATCCACAAATTACTTTCCAAGTCTTGAAAATCCTCCCTTCTCCCGTGTTAGCCAGTTCGTCCAAGCCCTCTTCCCCCTCTAGCCTCAGTGGCCCGTGGCCGAATACTCCCCCCTAGCCTAGCCAAAAATCTACCCCCCTCCCTTGGTATAAAAGTTACCTTCTTGTATCGTTATAATTACCACACTACCCTCGCCCAAATACCATATTACTTAGTATACGTTGTGAAGAACTTATAAGGTTCTTGGAGCATACAACTTAGAGCAAAACCTTGCTCAGCGCGACTTTTCTAGGATATTATTGGGCTTACCGAGGTAATAATCCTAACCCTCTTTGTATTAGAGAATGCATCCGTAGAAGTATAAGAATAAGTATTAATCACTTAGAAGAATATCACGTATAGAATTGAACTGCTACCACAAGAGAAGGGTTTAAAAGAAGAATAATCAAATCAGATTACATAGGACTGTTTTCACATGAGACTTATATAGCTCACCGGTAGGGAAGTGCTGCCCGACTTACCGTAGAATTATGAACCCTCTGCTTAGAATGACCTTGAGTAGTCTTTGATAGATATCTGTGACTATTATAGGTCGACTCTCGCGACATAACTTGGCGGTGGTTTTCACGGTAAGGTATGTGATTCTTCCTAAAGCATGATATTTTTACAATATATATAGTACCAGACGCATACGTGTTAATCGGATAATAACTATGGCAATGTCTTTGACTTAAGCTCGAATAATACTTACGAATGCCTCACGGCTTAAGCTCGAATAATACTTACTGAATGCCTCACGGCTTAAGCCCGAATAATAAAGAATCAAAACATTTCAAAAGACTCTTGAATCATATTAATGTAAGAGAACTAATTGGTTTTAAATGAAGCTTAAGAGTTATACTAGCTTTATGGGAAGTAAGTATAACCACTTAAGATTGATAAAAGAAACAAGTTTGCCTATGTGTTTATAACAAGACTTATATTGAGAAAAGAATAATAAGATGGTTTGATAGGTAGACATGATATGATGCTATGTGTGTTAGTATCTTGTAACGTTTGTATAGGTGAGTATCCTTGTTGTGCTTATGTTGTTTAAAGTTAAGTTGTTATGTTAGTATACTATCACTCACCTCTTGAGATGATACCGGGGGTTAAGCTGCCCTCCGATGCGGGGTAGACTCAGGCGGTCTGGGACCATGATTCGAGAATACCTCATGCGGGTCCAGGGGGCCTATGCGGAGCTACGAGAGTTCCAGGTTAGTATGCGGGGTTATGCCTCATGCGGTCTATGTGGCCATGCGGACAGCGAGTCCAGGACGATGCCGAGGAGTACCACCGATGCGGGTTATACCTCATGCGGGCCCATGTGAGTGGCCTATGCGGACTCCGGGAGTCCAGGATTAGGCTTGCAGAATGATAATACGGGCGAGTGGCCCTGCTTCGAATCATTCGCAGCCTAGAAAAGACCTATTACAGTTTACCTATTGTTGCTCTTGTTTGTGATGTGGCACTATGTGCGGTTTCCTTGATTTCTTCATACATACTTGTAAACTGGTTTTAAAAAGGGTTATGATTTCATTTAAGTACTTTACAGTTTCACATACTTAGTACCTGTTGTACTGACCTCCTTCGGGGGGCTGCGTTCATGCCGCAGGTAAGGGCAAGCAGGTGCTAGATCCGCATCCTTAGGATCTCTACGTTGGTGTCGGGAGCTCCATCTCTTCCGGAGGCTCTACTTTTGGTATGATCTCCCTGTTGTAGATAGTTTTGTACAGTCAGGGTATGGCGGGGCCCTGTCCCGCCATAGTTGTATATTTCCTTAGAGGTCTGTAGTCATGTTGTACAGTGTCGGATGTAACTGCTAAACCATGATTATATATATATATGCCGAAAGGCGATGTTTTCTCACATAAACTGTGTCTTATTTTATAAATTGTTTCATGTCTTGCTTTATATTTCCGCTGATTACTCTGATGTATGACTACTTGGGTGCCCCGGTAAGGCACCAGTCACGGGCCCCGGAACGGGTCGTGACAAAAGCAACCATGATCTAGAAAATGTAATACAGTTTTGTCTTATCTTAGCTTCTATGCAGATGGAGAATTCTACTCATTTTAATATAATCAATTGTCATTACATTATCCTTTATTAACGCTGCAATGGCTTGTTCGATACTTATTCTCATTCGTGCCGTAAATTAGCCAAGTCAACTTGGCTCCAAATACCTCCTAACGACTCTTACCAACATCCCCCATAAGACTTGGTAAGAACTTAGGATAACTTAGACATAACCTTTACGTAGAGTAAATCAACATACATACCTCTTAACTTCTAAGAGTAGAAGGAATCATGAAATAATACCACATGTATATTCCATACATAGAATCATGTCAAAAGAATGAAGAGGTTCACATACCTCGCGACGATTATCGACAAGTAGCAAAATGCTCCAAAGTACTTCAACCTTGCTAGCTATTCCATCCTTTGTGGAATACGCTATACGTAGTACTTCAACCTATAATGGCCATAACACGTCCATTAACCTCTAGCTTCAAACGTAGAATATTCTAAGTGCAATGTCACTAAATTCTATGGAAAATCGGACAGCACTTCCTTTGTTTCTACATACTTTGCCACCTTTTTCAAGGCCAAAAATCAATAACCAAACGCCAGTTTTAAGGCCCAACAATTCAGCTAACCAAAGGGGATTACACGCCTTAACATGACGTGTAAAATTCTGCCCCACAAATTAATACGGAACTAGTTCCATATTTAAAGCCATTCTCGGATAAACATATACAACAACTCAAAGTCTTTTCCAATTCTTTTCCAATTCAAGTTCTTAGTTCTAACATGTTATATAGTCATAAACAACTTCAACAACCATAATTCCTTCTTTATATAACATGTGGCGACTAAACTAGTAACCAAATTGAATTACAATCTTAAGGGCTAAACATACTAGTTTTCAGATTAGGGTTCCAATAGCCAATACACTTATCAAACTTCATACTATATACCTCATTCTTGCTAATATCCATAGCTACAACAATAAGAAATCATTAATTGCTAAAACGACAAGATTTTTACCTTTACAAGCCCTTATAATATCCAAGATTCAAAGTCGCTCCTTAGCAATTCTTAGCTCCTTTACTTATGTTCCAATCCGCTCCAAGCACTCCTTGGAAGCTCATGAAGAACTCCTATTCAAGTTCCATCTTCAAAGTTGAAGAACACCTTAGGGTTTCGCCTTGCGACTAACGTGAAAACGTCGTTTTTCCAAAATCTTTCTATTGAGATATCCTTACAATACCCTTAGGGACCTTGGGTTAAAGTCTTCTAAATAATGGATCAAAACTACAAAAAATTTGTGTGAGAGAGAAGGCAAACCCGAGAGCATTTTCATGGCACAATATGATCTCTAAATTTTCTAAGTGTGGAAGACCTTGTCTTGCACTAGTTGTGTATATATAATACAATGGAGGGCTTAGATAACAACACATGTGTGGTTTGGATGGAGAACATTAATTAATTAGCCAAGTGGACAAGTTGACAAGTCAACAATCTCAAGCTAGCAAGACTTGTTCATCTTCAATGGTCAATGACCATTTTACCCTTGTATTTTCATCCAAGACCATGTGGGGGGGGGAGGTGCCACGTGTCGCCCTCCCATTCGTCCATAAAATTCCGCAACCCTCGTGGGACCCACCAAACGTAAAATTCCTCGGGTGGGCCCCACGTGACCAAATCCGTAAAAATAAATTTTCATAATGATAATACATTCCATATTCCTCAATTAATGCATTTTGAGAATCTTATTCCCACCAATGAACATTTTTCCTTTCCGACGTTCGGAAGATTTTCCGTCGGGAAAACATTTCTTCCTTTCGTACCAATTTCAAGTCTTGTGTTCCTTACGTACATTCTCTTAAACATGTCCTGGACTTACGGGGTGTAACAAGTATCTTGGAAGTTTTATATGAAAAAGAGTCATTTTAAAAGAGTAGAAGTACGTAGTACTTTGGGTTAAATTCCCGGATTTTTATAATGACATGTTAGTGCCTTAAGTAAACTAAAATGAGAGTGTATATAAACAAAGTTAATAAGAAGTTAGGGGATTTCTTAACTTGATTATGTTATGATAAGCCGGTAGCGCTTATGTTATGTATGATAACCAGTTGTGCTAGTTTATGTTATTCTTACGGGGTAAAGCCCCGGGTTACTACTAATTCTATGAATTTGCTACCCGTGATGCAAGTGCGGCATTTGTACTCATTACGGGACCACCGGGCCTAAGCGGGTGAAATAGTCCTGTGCGGGTGAAATAGTCCCATGCGGAGCGCATCGCTCCATTGCGGGTCCGCAGGACCTATGCGGGTGAAATAGTCCCAGAAGTAGGATTGCTTAATGATACTACGGGCGGGTGACCCTACTTTGATCACGAGCCTCCTATTTTTATGCAGTAAAGTATATTCTTGTTTACTCTCATTGTTGGTAAGGCACAGTGTACTGTTATTTGAGTTATCATACATGTCTCCAGCTTTATTTTAGACTTTATGATTTCATTACAGTACTTTCAGTTTTCACATACTTGGTACATGTTGTACTGACCTCATTCGGGGGGCTGCGTTCATGCCGCAGGTAGAGTTATACAGGTTGTTGATCCTCATTTTTAGGATCAATATTCAGCTGGTTGGAAAGCTCCATTATTTCGAAGGCTTTGCATTTTGCTACAGTTCCTTGAGGTTGTAGTTTTATGTACATTCAGGGGTATGGCGGGGCCCTGTCCCGTCACAGTTGTTATGTCAGAAATTCTTAGAGGTCTGTAGTCATATCTTGTGGATTGGGTTGTAAAAAAAAAGAGGAAACTGCTTTTTGAGTTACGTGTATACTTTTGCAAGGTGGCCTTATCGGCTAGCCTGTTATTTATTTCTATTGAGTTATATGTATGTTCCGCTACTATTCTCTGATGTATACCGGTAAGGGGTGCCCATGTAGGGCACCAGTCGCGGGCCCGGGGGCGGGTCGTGAAAAAGTTGTATCAGAGCAGTTAGTCCTCAGAAAGTGTCTACAGACCGTGTCTAGTAGAGTCTTGATTATCAGTGTGTTGTGCACCACATCTATAATCAGGAGGCTGCATGACATTTAGGATTGGTTTCCATTCTTCTCTCTCTGAGATCGTGCGATAGAGCTGTATTGTTAGGGTCGTCTTTCCCTAACGAGTTATGTTGATTGCAGCTACGAGAAAGGCAGCAGTGACCCAGGAAAGATTATGTGGATTGCGTATCCAGGTTGGTAATAATTGTAGTATAGTTGGTATTATGATATACAACTATACAGATTTATGTATGAGGGGCAGACGCGTGTTGCCTAGAATGATTTTGGATTACCAGGGATTGGTAAGGATTAAATAGATACCGAGAAGATATGAAACAGTTTAATGAATTCTCATCAAGGTTTTACGTACTAATTTGAGATAATTAGGAGATGATGAGCTGTCTGAGAAGTTAATGGACCCTTAAGAAGTTAATTAAGGGACTTAATGGAAGACTATGTTAATAAATTAAGCTACGTGGTATGATTAAGAGAATGGTACAGATGAGATCCGTATGGAGTAAGTATGGTTGTTTTGATCAAGACAACACGATTATAGTATTATGAGAAGTTATTGTACCCGTTTACGGGGGGACTGATAAGGTAGGATTGGAGCATGGAAATTGCGAGCCTAAGAATATTGATAACCACCGAGACCTTAGGTATATAAGGCCTTCTCGGGTAGTAAAAATTTAAGTCAGACCACGGATAAGAGTTAAGTGCGACGCCGAGTAGGGTTGAAGACCTATTAAGGGTCTCCCCATAGCCTGAAATGGAGTGGGATCAGTTGGTAGTAGTCCCGCTATGTGACAGGGTCACGAGGGTGCAAGGCCCAAGTCTAGTTAATTGTTTTACGGGTTCGTGGACGCGTTCAATCGGAACCAGGTCGTGAAAGTCGGAAATGACCTTATATTATTCGATATTGTAACTCCAAATATTGGAGGCCATAATCAGTATGGAGGTTATATACGTAGGTTAGCATAAGTTTGGAAGTACGGAAAGAGTACGACCAGTAAGGAAGACGGCAACCAAGTGTACTGGAATAGAGCCCGGATCCATGAGAACCTTTCAAGGTGACGACACCCGTGAGTGATGGGTGGTAGCTTAGCGGGTATATAATAATTTCCCGGTGACGATACAGTCGTCGGGCCCTAGTAGACCTAGTAGAGCTAATATGACCGAATTTGAGGTCATTACGGGTACGGTCTAGTTGGCCTCTTGTTATGCCAACATTGACTGCAGAGAGAGATTGGTTCGATTCCAGTTTTCCGGTAAGCCGATTATCGAGTGGAAAGGAAGGGAAGTGGTTGTAACCAGTGAATTATCCTTCCTTCTTTGACATCGTTGATTTTAATAAGTCGGTGTGACTTATTCATTTGAGGTAAATTGATGCATAAAGTAAGTAATATTTGAATTTGAAGGAGTTTATGTTAAGTGCCCTTGGAGGTACTTGGAGTTGGTTTAGTGTGGTGGTCAGGGCCACGACCTTCCGGATAATTTCAGGAAAACGCGCAAGCAAGAATAAGATAAGTACGAGTGCTGCCTGCGGAAAACAGAAGACATCGTTTGTAGGTTTTGAAAATCTATACGATTATAAGGTGGCACTTGATGATTAAGATTTTTGTAAGGGAGATAAGTTCTCTCCCCCACGTAAAAGGATAGTTTTACGTATTATGGGGTTATGTGCATGTTATACCCCGTAGTTCCGGAGTATGTATGTGAGGACGTACGTACGAATGTTTAAACCCTAATTAGGGTAATAATGAAAGAATTGTTTTCCGACGGAAAATATTTCCGAACCTTGTGAAGGAAATTTTACGTTTTCAATATTTTTATGGAATTTTTCCGAGAGATAAATATTTTGGACCAATAGGAGGGCGACACGTGTCACCCCAAGTGGAATTATGGACGTTTTTTTTGAAGATTAGTGGGCAAGTCATGTTATACCCCGTAGTTCCAGGGTATGTATGTGAGGACGTACGTACGAGAATACGACAGAAATTTTGGAAAGAAAGAAAGATGTGATTTTTCGACGGAAAAGTTTCCGGGTTTTGTGAAGGAAAAATGTTCGTTAATGGGAATCGGATTCCCAGATTTGGTATTTGGGCTTCTTGGATTATATTAGAATTATGAGATTTTATTTTCGGAAATGGTCACGTGGGGCTCACGGGAGAAATTTACGGTTTTGTGGGGCCCGCTTTGTTTTTGCGATTTTCGGTATTTTGGATATTTTCGGAAGACGAAATATTTTGGACGAGTAGGAGGGCGACACGTGTCACCCCCATGTGGCCAAGGTTGGCCGACTTGGCTTGACAAGTGTCCCTTGGCCGAAATGGCCTTACAAGTGGCAAGCCACTTGTCTTGTGTTTTGTGTAGCCATTTGGAGGGTGGGACCCACACACACTTGTACCCCAATCTCACCACACACTTGCCTTGATCTTGGACCTTGATTTCTCTATAAATACCCCATGAAAGCAAGACTTATTCTTCATCCCATACTTTGATTTCCAAGACAAAAATACTCCCTCCCCTTTGTAGGTTGCTCTCGGCTTTGCCTTGAAATTCTTGAGCAAAAGTTGTCCAAAAATCCCTAAACTTATAAGTGTTCTTCCTTAGGGTGTTAGGAAGATTGTGTACCAAGAGTTGGAAAAGATTTCACACCCCTAGCCTTAGAATTTCACCTTGGCCGAAACTTGCCATAGTTGAGCCTTAGTGTTCTTCACTTGTTGGAGTTAGATCTTGAAGAGGAGTTGGTTAGGAGCTTCTAAGGGTTGCTTGGAGCGGGTTGGAGCGTCAGGATTTGGAGCTAAACGTTGCTCAGGATCGACTTATAATCTTGGATAATTTTGGGCTTATCGAGGTAATGATCTGTGTCCCCCTATTGTAATTGGATATTACATGTTGTAGTAGTTTAGAATTGAGTATAAGTTATATTGGGAGGATGATTATAAAGGATTGAAATGTATTTACATTGGACTGTATTTACAATAGACTTGTGTAGTATTATTGTGAGACAGAGTTGAACACGTCCGGTTAGACGTGTAATCCCCTTGGAGTTGTTGGCTTGGTAGCAGGCCTTGTTAGGGGGAGGTTATTTATGTGTTTGCGGGGGGGGGAGGTGCTGCCGAATTTTCCGTAGAATAAGGAACTGTTTACTTAGAATATGCTACGAAGAGAACTAGAGATTGATAGATATATTGTGGTTGTTATATGTGGATCTTCTACGTGCGTCATACTTGACTTGGCTTGTGGTTTAAGCTAAAAAGGTATGTGATTCTTCCTATACTCTTGAGCATGATTGTTGTGAACTATATAGTACGGTAGACGTACGTGTGTGAAATGAATTTTGTTGTTTAAAACATAAAGTGTTATAATGGCTTTATGGGGAAGTTAGTTATAACGACTTTATGAAGATAAAAGAAAGAATTGATTTTGAAAGATAAACGACTGGTTTTAAAAGATAAGAGACTTGACTTGTAAACAACTTGATTTCAGAAAAAGAGAAGTAACTTGATTTAAGTATAGGTTACTTGTTTTGAAAAGAGTAAGTATTTGAGTTTTAAAGAGTATACTTGATGTTGTTTTAAAAGAAAGGCACTTTGTTTAAAAAGTATAGAGTACTTGATTTTAAAAGTCTTGTAAAGGTTTTTACGAAAGTAAAGTAAGTTGGTTTGAAAAGGGAACGTGTTTTGATACTACGAGTATTATTATCGTGTGGCTTTTACGAAAAAAGAGGTCTTTTTGAAAGAATGAAAGTAGGTATTATTTTTGGGTTTGAAACCCGTATTGTTGACATAAAATGAAAGTACGTTGAACTTGCCTATGCTTGTTGTGATAGCCTTTGTTGTGCAAGTGTTTGATTGTGTGATACCGTGTCTCTCTGGGAGGGCCGGCTATCTGATTGATTGCTTGGACATACTGACACGTTGGATGGTCCACGAGTATGCGTCCACTATTGAGTATTATCTGGTTATTTCTTTTGGACATACTGACACGTTGGATGGTCCACGAGTATGCGTCCACTTTGAGTATTATCTTGTTATTTCCTTTGGACATACTGACACGATGGATGGTCCACGGGTATGCGTCCAGTAGGATGGTTTCATGGCCATGCTTTCCGAGGTAAGATGCCGGGGCATGCGGTCATTGTGAGGATTATGTTATTTGTCCATGGACCGCTAATCCATGAAGCTTGCCGCGGTGACGAGCGATCACGGGCTTGATTTGTACATGTGGTTCAGGCACACTTTAGATACTTGTCCTGGTCATTTCTCGTGTATCGGCAGGCTCTGGTAGATAGATTAAGATACTTGCCTCGGTCATATCTCGTGAGATGGTAGGCTAGGGTACGTTAGCTTAAGATACTTGCCTCGGCCAGTTGCGTGGCTAGCTTTTGGACTGGTAGTTGGCTTCCGTACCTTGCCCGTGAAGGGATATGACTAGCTTTTGGACTGGTAGTTGGCTATTCTACTTGGCCCGATCGGTTTGATGACGCAGGCAGGATCTAGTGTTCAGGTTCACATATGGGTGTTGTTTTACATCATGTACTGCCGGCAGTGAGGAATGAGTTCCACGGGCATGAGTGATATTATGGGCGTGAGATCCATAGTTATGTTTGAGTGATTATTCTGGGGATATGCGTCCCCTTACTTGACCTAACTGTTTACTTATTACGAAATGGTTTTATAAAATGATGAAATGTGATTTCATTACTGATATTTTGATTTCACATACTGGTACTGTTATCGACCTCCCGGGCCTGCGTTCATGCCGCAGGTAGAGGTACACCAGTTGTTGATCCTCGCTCATAGGATCGCAGTTCAGCGTTGGGAAGCTCCGTTTCTCCGGAGGCTTATCTTTTGGTATAGTCCCCTGTCATTGTAGGTACTTGTACATTCGTGGTATGGTGGCCCCGTCCGTCATAGTTGTTGTTACATTCTTAGAGGTCCGTGTTGTCAAGTGTGGTTGTGAAGGATTTTAACTGTTCGGTTTTATATATATGTATATACATGAAGGTGACCGTTTGGTTAGCCTGTTTTCTTATGTTGTCTCTTGTTTCCTGTTTAAATTTTATTTCCGCTGATTTTCTCTGATGTTGTTATCACTAGGGTGCCCGGAGTGAGGCACCAGTCGCGGGCCCGAGATCGGGTCGTGACAAGTCAAATGGTCAAAGTCTTGCATGGCATTTGTGGGACAAGTGTACAAAGGAACCTACATCCTAAATCTCTACCATACACATGTTTCAATCCTAACCCTTGGTTGTGCTATATAAACCCCTTTAGTTGATGAAAATCATCCACACTTAGAACATTTCAAGACTTGAAATATTTTCTCTCCCCTTTCCTATAGTTCTCGTCCAAACCCCCCTCCCCTTAACCAAATGTTGTCCAAAAATTCTTAAACTTATAAGTGTTCTTCCTTAATGTATTAGGAAGATTATTAACCAAGCGTTAGACAAATTTCACACCCCTCGCCACAAACCCCCCCCCCCCCCCCCCCTGGCCGAGAGTGGGCAGATTTTCGGGACTGTTTTGAACAGATTTTTAGTCAAGTTTGGAAGGGGATATCTCCTATCATATTAGGAGTTTTTGGGTGTTTCAAAAGGCGAAAATGAAGTTCGTCGAGTCTAGTTTCCAACGCAACAAACCGATCGTCGATATGACACTGCAGTAGAGAGTTATCGACGTTACAAGTTCAGCTGACGAAGCAGTGGCTAAAAATCTGGACAGTCACGTTTTTTGGGCTATTTTGAGGTAATGAACCTTAACCTCTTTGTGAAGTTGATTATTATGTATATATGGATATTATACATATATTGGAAGTATATTATGGACTATAAGATATAAAGAAAGATTTGGATCTTGTTAAGATGTTAAAAGGAGAATTGGCATATTATCCATTAAAATGGTCAAAATGTATCCATTACTTACTAAGAGGTTAACAACAAAGGAACTATAACTTATAATAAGATTAGAATATAAGTTGAAGGACTAATGAAGTAATGGGATAAGTAAAATTGTAAAAGTTTGCCAAGGACCCCAACTTAAGGACCGTATCTACTTTGGACCGTATCTACTTTGGACTATATTTACTTTGGACCTTCTTTACTTATTGTTATTATGAAGGAGAGATTGTTAATCGCGTTCCGTTTGGGCGTGTTATCCCCTTCTTTACTTATTGTTATTATGAAGGAGAGATTGTTAATCGCGTTCCGTTTGGGCGTATTATCCCCTTCTTTACTTATTGTTATTATGAAGGAGAGATTGTTAATCGCGTTCCGTTTGGGCGTGTTATCCCCTTCTTTACTTATTGTTATTATGAAGGAGAGATTGTTAATCGCGTTCCGTTTGGGTGTGTTATCCCGTTCTTTAGTTATTATTGTTATGAAGGAGAGATTGTTAATCGCGTTCCGTTTTGGCGTGTTATCCCCTTCTTTTATTATTGTTGTTATGAAGGAGAGATTGTTAATCGCGTTCCGTTTGGGTGTGTTATCCCCTTCTTTAGATTTCGGTATTATTGCACCTTAATTATAGTATGTTAATTACGGTTATCGGGCCTTGGAAAAGGTAGAAAATTGAGTAGAAACGGGGGAGGTGCTGCCGAATTTTCCGTAGGATATGAAACCTTGTTCTTAGAAATATCCTACGAACAGATCTAGAGGTTAATGGATGTTTCATGGCCATTATAGGTGGAAGTACTACGAGTAGTGTATTCTACTTGAAGGGTGGAAAAGGGCTAGCAAGGTTATAGTACTTTGGAGCGTTTTGCTAATTGTCGATAATCGTCGCGAGGTATGTGAACCTCTTCCTATCTTTTCTAGCATGATATTTGTGAAATATATATAGTACGGTAGACGTACGTGTGTAAAATGAATTTGGTTTATTTAAAACATAAAGTGTTATAATAGCTTTATGGGAAGTTAATTATAACAACTTTATGTAGGTAAAAGAATGGTTTATTGATTTTTAAAAGAGAAGAGACTTGACTTATATTTGACTTGACTTGATATGTAAAGAACTTGAATTGTGTGGAAAGTTGTGGAACCTCATTCGTGAGTAATGAGTACTTGGTTTTGAATAATAATGTTATATTGATTTCGGAAATGAGAATAAGTATCGAACAAACCACTGCAGCGTTAATAAAGGAAAATATATTGACAAATAATTAATATTATTAAAACAAGTAGAAACCTCCATCTGCATAGAAGCTAAGATAAGACAAAATTGTATTACATTTCCTAGATCACGGTTGCTTTAATAAGATCATTAATAACAAGTATTGATTTTTCTTAAATTCCAAAGTAAGGAACTTGTTTTCTAAAAGAAAAGAGACTTGAGGAATTTGAAGTGTTTTGGTTTAAAAGAAAGGCATGGTTTTGTCTTAAGATGGTTTAAAAGGAAGGTATGGAAATTGCTTTGGTTTACTTAAAAAGATAGTTACTCTATTTTTGATATTACGAGTATTAGTATCATATGACTTTTGTGAAAGAATTAAAGTACGTAGTACCTTGGGGCTAAAACCCGGTTTTGTTATAAAAAAATGAAAGTCTATGAGTACGTTGGACTTGCTTATGATTGCTGTGATAGCCTTGTTGTGCAAGTGTGGTATCCTTATGTTACCGTGTCTCTCGATGGATGGTCCACGGGTATGCGGCCATGATGAGTGTTTGTTCCCTGTTGATAGTGTTGTTCCATGGACTAGCTCTCCATGAGGTTTACTGATGCAGGCTGGTATCCGGTAGTTGGTTTTCGTACTTGCCCCGGTCATTGTCGTGATGCAGGAGGTATCTGGTAGTTAGCCTTCGTACTTTCCCCGGTCAGTGTTAGGGCGAAGTCTCGTGATGCAGGAGGTATCTGGTAGTTGGCTTCGTACTTGCCCCGGTCATTGTCATGATGCAAGAGGTATCTGGTAGACGGCCTTCGTACTTGCCCCGGTCAACTTCGTGGTACAGTATACAATATTGTTGGTACGACTTTGGTATCTGGTAGTTGGCTTTCGTACTTGTTACACCCCGTAAGTCCAGGACATGTATAAGAGAATGTACGTAAGGAATGCAAAATTTGAAATTGGTACGAAAGGAAGAATTGTTTTTCCGACAAAAAAATCTTCCGAACGTCGGAAAGGGAAAAATGTTCGTTGTTGCGAATTGGATTCTCAAAATGCATTATTTGAGGAATATGGAACTTATTAACATTATGGAAATTTATTTTTACGGATTTGGTCATGTGGGGCCCACCCGAGGAATTTTACGTTTTGTGGGGCCCACGAGGGTTACGGAATTTTATGGACGAATGAGAGGGCGACACGTGGCACCCCCACATAGTGGTCTTGGTCGAATTGTGTAAGGGTAAAATGGTCATTGACCATGGTAGAAGATAAGTCTTGCTAGCTTGAGATTGTTGACCAAGTCAACTTGCCACTTGGGCTTGATCCTAGTGAAACTCATCTTAGCCACCCATTTGTTTAAGTCTTGGCCCTCCAATGTGTTATATAAGCATACTACTAGTGCAAGACTAGTCTTCAACACTTAGAAAAAAATCACACATTCTTGTTCTTGCTAGTAGACCTCTCGGGTTCACCCATTCCCACACAAGAAAAATTTGTAGTTTTGATCTATCTTTCACAAGACTTAAAACCCAATGTCCCTAAGGGTATTGTAAGGATATCTCAATAGAAAGATTTCGGAAAAACGGCGTTTTCACGTTAGTCGCAAGGCGGAAACTTAAGGAGTTCTTCAACTTTGAAGTTGGAACTTGAAGATGGGTTCTTCATAGGCTTCTAAGGAGTGCTTGGAGCGGATTGGAACATAAGGAAATGAGCTAAGAATTGCTAAGGAGCGACTTTGAATCTTGGAAATTTTAAGGGCTTGTAAAGGTATAAATTTTGTCGTTTTAGCAATTAAAGTTTACTTATTGTTGTAGCTATGGATATTAGCAAGCATGAGTTGTATATTATGAAGTTTGATAAGTGTTTTGGCTATTGGAACCCTAATCCGAAAACTAGCATGTTTAGCCTTAAGAGTACAATTCAAGTTGATTATTAGTTTAAGTCGTCGCATGTTGTATAAAGAAGGAAATTGTAGTTGTTGAAGTTGTTTATGGCTATTTAACATGTTAGACCTTAGAACTTGGTGTCACGACCCGACCCCGGATCCGTGACCGGTGCCTTAACCCGGGCACCCTTGTGACACAACATCAGAGAAAACCAGCGGAACATAAACTCATAATAAACAACCATAATGATATAAATAGTCTAGCCCAAAATGGCTACCCCAAAAGTACATAAAACCGAACAGTTACATCCTTAAACAAACCAAGTTATGAAAAGACTACAGGCCTCTAAGAAGGAGTAACACTATGACGGGACAGGGCCCCGTCATGCCCCTGAATGTACAAAACATCAACAACACCAGGGAGAACCATACCAAAAGTCGAGCCTCCGAAGAAATAGAGCTCCTGACACCTGAGTAAAAGATCCTAGGAATGAGGATCTACCATCTGCTTTCCCTTACCTGTGGCATGAACGCAGCCCCCGAGGAAGGGGGTCAGTACACAACGTACCAAGTATGTAAAACTGGAAAATACTGTAGTAATATCATAAGTCAAAATAAGCCGGAGTCATAGATAAAAATCAATTTCCTTGCACTGTGTCTTACTAACAATGAGAGTAACAAGTATAAAACTTATAGCATAAAAATAGGAGGCTCACGATCAAAACAGGGTACCTCGCCCGTAGTATCATTAAGCAATCCTACTCCTGGGACTATTTCACCCGCATGGGTCCTGTGGACCCGCATGAGGTCATCCGCCTCGTCATGGGACTATTTCACCCGCATGAGACTATTTCACCCGCATGGATCCTGTGGACCCGCATGAGTACCATTCACGGTACTCGCGTGGGACTATTTCACTGCATGGATCACGTGGTCGGATCCGCATGAGTGCAAGCGCCGCACTCGCATCATGGGTAGCAAATCCATGGCATAGATAATAACCCGGGGTTTACCCCGTAATAATACAAATATATAACATAGCTCATCCGGCTATCATACATAACATAAGCACTACCGGCCTATCATATCATACATAAGCACTACCGGCCTATCATATCACAACATAAGCACTACCGGCCTATCATATCATACATAAGCACTACCGGCCTATCATATCATACATAAGCACTACCGGCCTATCATATCATACATAAGCACTACCGACTTATCATAACATAAGCAAGTTAAGAAATCCCCTAACTTCTTATAACATTATTAATATATCCTCTCATTTTAGTATCCTAAGGCACTAACATGTCTTTTAATAGAAAATCCGGGAATTCAACCCAAGTACCATGTACTTCTAACTTTTTAAGAAATAACTATTTTTATACAAAATTTCCAAGATACTAATCACCATAGTATCAACCAATGCCTAAAAATCAATTCACCTTTCTTAGTTTCAAATCCTTTACCCGTACTTGTTTTAATTAGAGTAAACCTTTCTTTGTGAACCTTTCAAGAAAACTAATATAACCAATTTCTCATAAAGTCATTATATTAGCGTTATCCCTTTGTCAAATACATTTTCCCTAAATCCAAGGGACTTATACTTTTGAAATGAAACAAGTAGCATATACTTTTAAAACAAGTGAAAGATATCAAATCTTGTACGTCTACCGTACTACATAGGTACAACTACTCATGCTCAAGAGATAGGAAAGTTCTACATACCTCTTTGGTCAATCCACTTGCTAAGCTCAACTACCGCAAGTAATATTTCAACCTATAATAATCATGATACGTTTATTAACCTCTAACTTCAATGTAGAATAATCCAAGTTCAAAGTCACTAAATTCTATGGAAAATTGGGCGGCATTTCCTTTGTTTCTACTCACTTTTCCACCTTTTCAAAGGCCAATTTTTACCACTCAAACGCCACATTTAAGGCCCAACATCCAAACCAACACAAAGGGGATTACACACCTAAACTTGGGTGTGTAAAATTCTGCCCCAAAAGTTATAACAATTAATCTTAACAAGTTTAAGGTAATTTCTTTAGGCTACAACATGCTCACATAACCTCTTTAGCCAAATCCTTCATACCCAAACCACATTTCTTGCATGCAATGACTCTAAGAGCATTATTTACTACCACAAGTTCTTTCTTCTTAACTTGCAACACTAAAAACTAATTATAAAGGAAGAATCATTACCTTATGGCTTTAGCCAAAACTATTCCAACAATTTTTGCTAGCCTCCTTTTCAAGAATACCACCACAATAACCTCCACAAGCTTGCAAATAACTTTCCTTCTTAACACCCTTTTCAGATTTCCCTTAAGCTTGGAGTTTCTCTTGATTTTCTAGAGAGGGAGAGCTTTTTAGCTTAGAGAGAGAGAGAGAGAGAGAGATGAAAGATGAAAGATGACCAAGTCTTCAAGACTTGGTCAATATAATGCATGCAACATTTTAGATGGGGGGGGGGGACACTTGTCACCCACCCATGACCTCTTTTAAAACAAAACAGTGCAGAAATTTCCACTAACTCTCGCAGATCCCGGCGCGGCGCTGAAACTCCTGCCGCCTTCTAAGGACTTTCCGGCGCCGCGGCCCTGCTTCCTGGCGCCGCGGCGCTGAAACTTCAGCGACCCCTCAGATCTTCCGGCGCCGCGGCCCTGTCTTCCGGCGCCGCGGCCCTACAATCACCCGCCTTGGCGCCGCGCCTCGCTCAGCGCGCGCGCTGAGGCCCCGATCGCGTCCGGACGAACCACGGGGTATAACATTCTCCCCCCCTTAGAAACATTCGTCCCGAATGTTCCTTCTAGGCTTACTCGAATCACAAATCGACGTAGACGCTCTTAACTACTCTTTTGCAAATAAAGATGCTCCCCACGGCCACAACAATACTTAAGCACAATTGCTAAATCAAAACTAACGAGCAGGAAAGTGGGTTACCTGGAGGTGTAGGGAAATAAGTGAGGATACTTCTTCATCATGTCATCCTCTGCTTCCCACGTCATTTCCTCCCTGTTCTCGTTCCGCCATAAGACCTTGACGGAAGCCACATCCTTCGTCCGAAGTCGCCTAACCTGTCGATCGAGTATCGCTATGGGACTCTCCTCATACGATAACTCCTCTGTCACTTGGACATCATGAACCGGGTGCATTCTAGATGGATCTCCAATACATTTCCGCAACATGGACACATGGAAAACTGGATGTACCGCCTCCAAATCGGACGGCAGATCTAACTCATAGGCAACCCTGCCTACCCTACGGACAATCTGATACGACCCAATGTACCTTGGGCTAAGCTTCCCCTTCTTTCCAAATCTCATCACGCCCTTCATGGGCGATACCTTTAGAAAAACCCAATCATCTATCTCAAATTCCAAGTGTCGACGCCGATGATCTGCATATGACTTCTGCCGACTCTGAGCTGCCAACAACCGCTCCTGGATAAGCTTCACCTTATCCACTGCCTGCTGAACTAAGTCTGGCCCGACTAACTGAACTTCTCCCACCTCGAACCAGCCTATCGGTGACCTGCACTTCCTCCCGTATAAGGCCTCATAAGGCGCCATCTGAATACTGGAATGGTAGCTGTTGTTGTAAGCAAACTCCACAAGAGGCAAATAATCCTCCCAGCTACCCCTGAAATCAATAACACAAGCCCGCAGCATATCCTCAAGTGTCTGGATAGTGCGCTCGGCCTGTCCGTCGATCGAGGGTGAAATGCGATCTTGAGACTCACTGTGTCCCTAATCCCTTCGAAAAGACCTCCGAAGTTAGACGAACCGGGCTCTATCTCGATATAATCGACACCGGACTCCGTGCGCCTCACAATCTCTCTAATATATAATCCGCATAGTCCTCAGCTGAGAACGTCGTTCTGACCGGAAGAAAATGGGCTGATTTCGTCAGCCTGTCGACAATCACCCAAATGGAATCATGCTTCCTCTGAGTGGTAGGTAGCCTTGTAATAAAATCCATATTTATCACCTCCCACTTC
This sequence comes from Przewalskia tangutica, assembly GCA_029844215.1. Classification (NCBI taxonomy): domain Eukaryota; kingdom Viridiplantae; phylum Streptophyta; class Magnoliopsida; order Solanales; family Solanaceae; genus Przewalskia; species Przewalskia tangutica. Next base: position 67,736,366 of record CM056734.1, read on the forward strand.
CAAGTCGGAATATCAATAGCCTGCAACAGCCCACCGGGCTTCTGGTGCTCAATCTTGACTCGACAATTAGACATCATGCAACAAAACCTGCCACGTCCCTCTTCAGGCCATCCCACCAATACACACACCTGAGGTCATGGTATATCTTAGTCGACCCCGGATGAATATAATAATGAGCACTGTGTGCCTCCCCCAGAATCTGCTGACGAAGTCCTGTCACATCGGGAACACACAACCGGCCCTCAAATCTTAGCACCCCATCAGGCGCTACCTCAAATAGACCCTTCTTTCGAACAGCGCATCTCGATGCACCAAAATCGGATCCTCATACTGTCGCTTCTTCACCTCCTCGACGATAGAAGACTCGGCAACCTCTCGAACCCGAATTCCATCACTATCAGAATCAACCAAACGAACCCCAAGGCTCGCTAGCTGATGCAACTCTCGGACCATATTCCTTTTCTCTTGCTGAACATCAGACAGACTACCCATCGATCTGCGACTAAGGGCATCTGCAACTACATTGGCCTTCCCTGGGTGGTATATAATATTAACATCGTAATCCTTAAGTAGCTCCAACCACCGTCTCTGCCGCAAGTTCAGCTCCATCTGGCTGAAGATGTACTGGAGACTCTTGTGGTCTGTGTAAATGTCCACATGAACTCCATATAAATAATGTCTCCAGATCTTCAAGGCATGAATCACTGCTGCCAACTCCAAGTCATGTGTGGGATAGTTCTTCTCATGCTTCCTAAGTTGTCGAGATGCATAAGCTATAACTCTACAGTGCTGCATCAGCACGCACCCAAGCCCGACACCTGACACATCGCAATAAACCACATATCCATCTAAGCCCTCTGGAAGAGTAAGGACTGGGGCGGTCGTCAATTTCTCCTTTAGTAACTGGAAACTCTCCTCACAAGCATCCGTCCACTGAAATGTAGCTGCCTTCTGAGTCAGCCTAGTCAAAGGCGCTGACATGGAGGCAAACTTCTCCATAAACCTCCGATAATAACCTGCAAGGCCCAAAAAGCTGCGCACCTCCGCTTGTAGTGGTGCGGGCCAAGTCTGATCGCCTCAATCTTAGTCAGATCAACCCGAATACCATCGGCCCCGATAACATGCCCTAAGAAAGCCACTGAAGCCAGCCAAAACTCGCATTTCGAGAACTTGGCATACAACTGCCGGTCCCTGAGGACTCCCAATACCGTCCTCAAATGATCTGTATGCTCCTGCTCTGTGCGCGAATACACCAAGATATCATCAATGAACACTATAACGAACATATCCAAGAATGGCCTGAACACCCTATTCATCAAATCCATGAATACCGCTGGAGCGTTGGTCAATCCGAAAGACATCACCCTGAACTCATAGTGCCCATACCGGGTCCTGAATGCAGTCTTTGGGATATCCGTCTCTCTAACTCGTACCTGATGGTAACCAGACCGCAGGTCTATCTTGGAAAAGCATCTCGCACCCTGCAACTGATCAAACAAATCATCAATCCTGGGGAGGGGATATCTGTTCTTGATAGTTACCTTGTTCAGCTGCCTGTAATCAATACACATACGCAGCTGGCCCCATCCTTCTTCTTTACAAATAACACCGGCGCTCCCTGGGAGAAACACTTGGCCGATAAAGCCTTTCTCCAAAGAAATCTTTCACCGGTCCTTCAATTCCTTCAACTCGGCAGGTGCCATCCTATACGGAGCAATAGATATCGGTCGAGTGTCTGGCGCCAAATCGATGCAAAACTCAATCTCCCTCTCAGGAGGGATACCCGGAAGTTCGTCTGGGAATACGTCTGGAAACTCTCTAACACCGGAATCGATCAAGGTCGGTATCTCACCTCGATTTCGAATACCGAACCAAATGGTAAATATACCCTTCCGTACCATCTTCCTAGCCTTGAGGTAAGAAATAAACCTAACCCTCGCGATGCGAAGATTCCCTTCCACTCGATAATCGCTCACCGGAAACCGGAACCGAACTAACCTCTCTCATACCACATTGGCATAGCAAGACGCTAGCCAATCCATACCCATAATCACATCAAAGTCGGTCATATCCAACTCTATCAAGTCGGCTAGAGTCCGACGACTATCTACAACATCGGCAAGCCTTATATATCCGCTCGGCTACCACCAAGCACCTCTGGGCGTAGCCACCTCAAAAGATTTTATGGACTCGGCTCTATCCCTATTCTACCAAAGAATATGAGGAGATATATAGGACAAGGTAGAACACGGTCTATCAAAGCATAAACATCACAAAGAAGCAACCAACAATGTACTGATGACATCGTGACGCCCACGATCTGGCGGCCGACATAGCATAAATGCGGTTCGAGGACCGCTGAATCGAACCCCGCCACGACCCTGCGCGGCCTCGCCCGCGGAACACCTCGCTTTCCGGCGCATAACTATCAAGATGAAGACCCAAAGAATCGAACCGGGCCGAGCCATAGCATTTCCGCCGCCGCTCTGACAATCTCTCTTCAAATGGCCTGCTGCACAAGAGTAACAAGCTCACGGAGGAACACGACACCTCCATAATGGCAATCACCACATCGACCACACCGAGGCATAGGTGGCCTCATCTCGACCGAACTCTGGTCCTCCGAAGCCCGGCCACGAACCCCGTCCCGCTCTGAATACTCAGACGTCCGAAGATGGTGGAGCGCGCTGACCGGCCGGTGCAAATATGGTTCGCCTGCTGGGTTGTCTACCCTAAAACTACCAGAGGACCTGCTGCCTGCCCTCTCGCTGATACTGCCGATCCGTCGGCCGCGCTCACACCCAAGTGCATATGCCTGCATGCGGGCAATGTTCATGCCCGGCTGAAGAGACACTCCCGTGCAACTCTCGGCCAAGTGATCATCGAGTCCTGTGACATAGAAGTGCACCCTGTCCTCCATGTCTGCTACCAAAGCGGGCACATACCGAGCCAATGAGTCAAACTCCACGTTGTATTCGACCGTCCGCCCACTCGTCTCGGTGTCAAAATCTATCGGCCGAGCCCTCCTCATCTGCGGAGGCAAGAAATGGCCAAGTAACGCCTCTGAGAACTCGTCCCAAACAGCTGGAAGTGCATGCTCCCCCCGGGACAGTTCCCATGAATCATACCAGTCAACTGCAGTGTCCCGCAGCCGATGCGAACCTAGTACCACCGACTCGGTCTCCGAAGCCCGATCACCCTCATGATCCTCGGTAACTGTCGGATAAACTCCTGAGGATCATCCACAGGCCTCGACCCATAAAACTCGTGGGTCAGAACTCAAAAGTCCTCGCCTCAAGCTAGCAGGTTGAACTACGGTGCAATGAATCGCTGCATCTCGACTTATCCTCAAGTCCGCCACGATCACGGCGAATCGGGCCATCTCTCAGTAGCCCATATCCTGCGCCTCGGCCGCTAGATCGAGGCTCGTGCACGAGGTCTCGATGGTCGCCTTTGCCGCTCAGACTCTATTTGTCACGACCCGACCCCGGGCCCGTGACTGGTGCCTTACCCCGGGCACCCTAGTGATACAACATCAGAGAAAACCAGCGGAAATAAAAACTCATGAAAGAAAACAGTGAAATAAGAAAGCAAAGCTAACCCAATTTACCTTTTTGTACATAAATTAAAACTTGAGCGATTACATCCCTTACAAACTCGCCCACAACAAAGGCTGCACCTCTAAGAATTTGAAACCATAATGACGGGACAGGGCCCCGCCATGCCCCTGAATATACAAAAGTCTACTACTTCAGGGAACCGTACCACAGGACAAGCTTCTGGAGATATGGAGCTTTCCGAGAACCGAACAGCGATCCTAAGAGAGTGGACCAACAAGCTATGTACCTCAACCTGCGGCATGAACGCAGCCCCCCGAAGGAGGTCAGTACAACAGGTACCAAGTATGTGAAACTGAAAAATACTGTAAATGAAATCATAATAGTCTATATAAAGCAGGAGACATGTATGATAACCAAATTACAACACCATAACATATAAGCAGTCATATCAAGATAGGGACTCATGCCCATGAAATCATCACTCAAATACAACCCGGGAATTTAACTCAGACAAAGGCCGCGTGCCGATCTCACCTCGGATAAGCATGGCCTCGAACCGTCCTGGTGGGCCCATACCCGTGGACCATCCAACGTGTCGATATGCCCAAAGGAGATAACAAGATAACAATCCATGTGGAAGCATACCCGTGGGCTACCCAACGTGTCAGTATGTCCAAACAACTAACAAAACAATACTCACTGTGGAAGCATACTCGTGGGCTACCCAACGTGTCAGTATGTCCAAACAACTAACCAGATAACACTCCTAATGGAAACATACCCGTGGGCTACCCAACGTGTCGGTATGCCCATCAATCAACCAGATAGCCGGCCCTCCATCGAGAGACTCGGTAGCACACAACCAAACACTTGCACAACAAGGCTATCACAACAAGCATAGGCCAGTTACACACAACTCAAGGTACTATAAATACTTCTTAACACAACGTCAAGTATACCATTTAAAACCCAAGTACTTAACCCCTTTAGGATCAAGGTACTCCTACCTTTTATAAACAAGTCACTTATGTTTTTCCATCACAAGGAGTTCAATATTTGAAAACGAAGTTACTTCCTTTTCCCAAAATAAAGTTACCTTTTTACATCTAATAATGAAACCATTTCTTTATTTTCATAAAGTCGTTATAATTAACTTCTCATAAAGCTGTTATAACAGTTTATGTTTTAAAACAATACAAGACAAAACCATGCCTTTCTTTTGAAACAAAACACTTCCAATTCTTAAGTCTCTTTTCTTTTAGAAATCGAATTCCTTACTTTGGAATTTTTAAGAAGATCAAAACTTGATTTCAATAATTCTCATTAGAGCAGCCATGATCTAGGAAATGTAATGTCATTTTGTCTTATCTTAGCTTCTATGCAGATGGAGGTTTCTTGGTTTTAATATGATTAATTGTCATTACTTCTTTCCTTTATCGACGATCGTTGGCTTGTTCGATCCTTATTCCCATTTCGAAATTTGTAACGTTATTCTTTAAAACCAAGTATTCCTTTCTCACGAATTAGGTTTTATACTTTTCAACACCATTTAGGTCAATTACAAGTCACGTCTCTTATCTTTTGAAATCAACAAACCATTCTTTTAGCTACATAAAGTGGTTATAACAAACTTCTCATAAAGCCGTTATAACACTTTATGTTTTAAACCAACCAATTACCACTATAAACATTTATGAGACCAATAGGGCTCATTCTTTAACCACCGAAAAATTCAAGCATTAACGGATAAGACTTTACTACTATTTCCACACAATGAAGCCCTTAACACTTCATATCAAGTCAAGACACAAAAGGGAAATCAAATTCCTTTAACACACGTGCGTCTACCGCACTATATATTTTACAAATAGTCATGCTGAAGAGGATAGGAAGAATCACATACCTCGCGACGATTGTCGACAATAAGCAAAATACTCCACCGTATTATCGCCCTTAAGTAGAATATGCTACCGTAGTACTTCAATCCTATAAGGGTCATAAAACGTTTATCAAACTCTAGCTTCGAACGTAGAATAACTAAGTGCAAAGTCCCTAAATTCTACGGTAATTTGGACGGCACTTCCTTTGTTTCTACTAACTTTGCCACCTTTTTCAAGGTCGAATTCAATAACCAAACTCCCACAATAATGCAAAATGGCCCAATAATTCCATGCCATTCTTGGCCAATAATAAACCAATCCTAAACCCCTTTAAACTCTTTCCAATCCAAGTTCTTAGGCCTAACATGATATCTAGCCCTAGACATCTTCAGCAAGACAACAAGATCCAAATCTATTCAAATAAAACAGCCTCAGGCTCAATTCTAAACTACTAAAATATAACAGCCTTAGGCTCACATCTATACTACTAAAATATAACAGCCTTAGGCTCATAACCAAGAGAAAGGGGAAACTTTTACCTTAAGGAATAGCCCACAAAAGCCCCTTTTTCTTCCACCTCTTTCAGTCAAAATCGCCCACCAGTGCCTCCCACAAGTTTACCCACACTTTTCCTTCTTGCCGCCGCTCCAACAATTTCCTCTTAGGCTAGGTTTTCTTCAAAAATCAAGAGAGAAGGGAGAGGATCTTTCTTGGGAGGGTTTGAAATGAAATGAAATGGAATGGAATGGAATGGCCAAGTCTTCCAAGACTTGGCCTTAAATAGGACCACTTTTTGATAAAAAGGATGGGAGGGACACTTGTCACCCTCCCATAGGTTATAAACAAAATATCCCCTGTTTTCCTCGACATCGCGCAAAAATCTCGTGATCAGCCAGGCGCTCCACTTCCGAAAACTTCAAGCCTTCCGGCGCTGCCTCGCATTCGGCGCGCGCTGAAACCCCGGACCCCAGAACAACGGCGCGCCATGCTCAGATTCGGCGCGCGCTGCACTTCGAACCAAAATCGCTGCCGCTGCGCACCAAACTTGAAACTTCCATAACTTTTGACTCAGATGTCCTATCGATTTAACGGTTTGTTGCGTTGGGATCTAGATTTAACGAACTACATATTAGGCTTTTAAACACCTCGAAACTCTTAACAACTGGGGGTACAACACTCCAAGGTAAACTCAAAATCCGTCCAACACATGTTTGTCAACTTATCTGTCGACTCTCAAAACTTATTTTCCTTGGTATGTTCTTATCTTAACTCCTTGAATTTACGGGGTGTAACATTCTCCCCCCCTTAGAAACATTCGTCCCGAATGTTCCTTCTAAGTCTCCAAAACGCAGACGTCGGTATAGTCTTCACTACTCCACTCACACAAGAATCAGTTATGCCACTCATGGACTTATCACCCGAAAATACTCCCCACATACTATGTACTCCGACAAAGATTACTGTAAAATCTTCTACCCAAGACGGTCTTACATCTAGGTTTCAATTGTCATAAATTCTAAGGTTCAAAATTTTCTCATCCTCAGACTTACCCTTTCACTAATCAGGCTTCTAAGTCACATTTTTAACACAAAGTTATCCGAACATAACACTTAACACATCACCATAACATCAATGCATACTAGTCTCTAGTGGGTTAAGAATATACCTGTAACTATTACTTCACTGCCCCTTCATGCCGTTCTACTCATGTTCCTTCCCTGCACGGCGCACAAAAGGAGGAGATGAATCACCATCGATCCCGGCGTCGAGTCTCTACATCCGCGCTTATCTCTGGTTGGACAATTCTCGCAAATGGCCTGCTGCCGCATACAAAACAAACCCCCATTCCAGCACGACACTCCCCACCATGGAGCCTACCACAATGGCCACAACGAGGTAGGTGTGGTCCCATCTGACTAACGTCCCTGTTTCCCCAAAAACTCAAACACGGAGCCCCGACTGCCTCTGCATTTCTGAACGTCCGAAGATCGTGATGGAGCACTCAGATCTTGGCCGAGGTAAATAACTAGCTCGCTTCGAGTGCCGCTCGAAGGTCACCAGAGGACTCTACTATCCTGGCCCTCTTCTGCTGATCTTGGTTATTCCGTCGACCTCTACGTTCCTCACGCTGCGATAGGCTGACGCGCAATGTCCATGCTCGGTGAAGAGTTCTCCAGTGCATCCTCCGCTAAATAATCGTCAAGTCCGGTGACATAATCTGCACTCTATCCTCCATATTGGCCACCAAAGCGGGACATACCGCCAATGAGTCAAACTCACATTGTACTCCCGAACTGTGCGCCCTCTTTGTCTTAGCATCAAAAATATGTCGGCCCGTGCCCTCCTCATCTGTGGAGGCAAGAAATGGCCAAGGAACGCCTCTGAGAACTCACCTCAAACAGCTGGAGGTGCATGTTCCCCCCGGGACAGCTCCCACGAATCAAACGATCCGCAGATCACGCACCGATGTGAACAAAACCACCGACTTGGTCTCCAAGCCTTGATCACTCTACGATCCACAGAATCGCGGATGAACTCCGCGGATCATCCTCAGGCCTCGACCCGTAGAACTCAGGTGGGGTACAACTCAGAAAATCCCGTAGCCTCAAACTATCTGACCTCGGGTGAACTATGGGTACCATCGAACTGAACTGCCGATCCAAATTTATCCTCATGTTCCGCCACAATCACGCAAGAATCGGGCCATTTCCTTGTAACCCATCTCCTCTGCTCGGTGTGGAACCGAGGCTCAGTGCTGTGGTCTCGCAGAGACCGCCGCTTTGCTACTCGCATGACTCCTCTGTTGCCCTTCGCCCGGGCTCGCTTTGCGCGAGGCATCATCGTATATAAAGAATACGTCAGAGGGAGTCCAAACTTATAACACAGCTCTAAGGCACGATCTCAGAGTGAGAAGAATGGAAACCAATCCTAAATATCCTGTAGCCTCCTGATTATAGATGTGGTGCACAACACACCGATAGTCAAGACTCTACTAGATACGGTTCAGAGACACTTTCCGAGGATTAAGCGCTCGATACCACTTTTGTCACGACCCGACCGGCCCGTGATCGTGCCTTACCGGGCACCCTAGTGATACAACATCGAGAAAACCACGGAAATAAAAACTCATGAAAGAAAGCAGTGAAATAAGAAAGCAAAGCAACCTAACGGTTACCTTTTTGTACATAAATTAAAACTTGAACGATTACATCCCTTACAAACTCGCCACAACAAAGCATGCACTCTAAGAATTTTGAAACCATAATGACGGGACAGGGCCCCGCCATGCCCCTGAATATACAAAAGTCTACTACTTCAGGGAACCGTACCACAGGACAAGCTTCCGGATATATGGAGCTTTCCGAGAACCGAACAGCGATCCTAAGAGAGTGGACCAGCAAGCTATGTACCTCAACCTGCGGCATGAACACAGCCCCCCGAAGGAGGTCAGTACAACATGTACCAAGTATGTGAAACTGAAAAATACTATAAATGAAATCATAATAGTCTATATAAAGCAGGAGACATGTATGATAACCAAATTACAGCACCACAACATATAAGCAGTCATATCAAGATAGGGACTCATGCCCGTGAAATCATCACTCAAATACAACCCGGGAATTTAACCCGCACAAATGCCGCATGCCCCGGCATCTCACCTCGTTATAAGCATGGCCCCGAACCGTCCTGGTGGCCCATACCGTGGACCATCCAACGTGTCGGTATGCCCAAAGGAGATAACAAGATAACAATCCTCGTGGAAGCATACGTGGGCTACCCAACGTGTCAAGATGTCCAAACAACTAACAAAACAATACTCATCGTGAAGCATACCGTGTGCTACCCAACGTGTCAGTATGTCCAAACAACTAACCAGATAACACTCCTAATGGAAACATACCCGTGGGCTACCCAACGTGTCAGTATGCCCATCAATCAACCAGATAGCCGGCCCTCCATCGAGAGACTCGGTAGCACACAACCAAACACTTGCATAACAAGGCTATCACAACAAGCATAGGCCAGTTACACACAACTCAAGGTACTATAAATACTTCTTAACACAACGTCAAGTATACCATTTAAAACCCAAGTACTTAACCCCTTTAGGATCAAGGTACTCCTACCTTTTATAAACAAGTCACTTATGTTTTTCCATCACAAGGAGTTCAATATTTGAAAACGAGTTACTTCCCTTTTCCCAAAATCAAGTTACCATTTTACATCTAATAATGAAACCATTTCTTTATTTTCATAAAGTCGTTATAATTAACTTCCCATAAAGCTGTTATAACACTTTATGTTTTAAAACAATACAAGACAAAACCATGCCTTTCATTTGAAACAAAACACTTCCAATTCTAAAGTCTCTTTTCTTTTAGAAATCGAATTCCTTACTTTGGAATTTTTAAGAAGATCAAAACTTGATTTCAATAATTCTCATTAGAGCAGCCATGATCTAGGAAATGTAATGTCATTTTGTCTTATCTTAGCTTCTATGCAGATGGAGGTTTCTACTGGTTTTAATATGATTAATTGTCATTACTTCTTTCCTTTATCGACGCTGCATTGGCTTGTTCGATCCTTATTCCCATTTCCGAAATTTGTAACGTTATTCTTTTAAAAACCAAGTATTCCTTTCTCACGAATTAGGTTTTATACTTTTCAACACCATTTAGGTCAATTACAAGTCACGTCTCTTATCTTTTGAAATCAACAAACCATTCTTTTAGCTACATAAAGTGGTTATAACAAACTTCCCATAAAGCCGTTATAACACTTTATGTTTTAAACCAACCAATTACCACTATAAACATTTATGAGACCAATAGGGCTCATTCTTTAACCACCGAAAATTCAAGTTACTAACGGATAAGACTTTACTACTATTTCCACACAATGAAGCCCTTAACACTTCATATCAAGTCAAGACAAAAGGAAATCAAATTCCTTTAACACACGCTGCCTACCGCACTATATATTTTACAAATAGTCATGCTGAAGAGGATAGGAAGAATCACATACCTCGCGACGATTGTCGACAATAAGCAAAATGCTCCACCGTATTATCGCCCTTAAGTAGAATATTCTACCGTAGTACTTCAATCCTATAAGGGTCATAAAACGTCTATCAAACTCTAGCTTCGAACGTAGAATAACTAAGTGCAAAGTCCCTAAATTCTACGGTAATTTGGACGACACTTCCTTTGTTTCTACTGTTATACCCCGTAGTTTCAGGGTATGTATGCGAGGACGTACGTACGAGAATACGACATTGAAATTGGAAAGGAAGAACGAGGTGATTTTTCCACGGAAAAGTTTTCGGTTTTTGTGAAGGAAAAAGGTTCGTTAATGGGAATTGGATTCCCAGATTTGGTATTCGGACTTCTTGGAATATTAGAGAATTATGGAATTTTATTTTCGGAAATGGTCACGTGGGGCCCACGGGAGAAAATTTACGGTTTTGTGGGGCCCACTTTGTTTTCGAGATTTTGGCCATTGTGGATATTTTCGGAAGATGAAATATTTTTGGACGTGTAGGAGGGCGACACGTGTCACCCCCCCCCCCTAGTTGGCTTGGACGAATTCCACTTTGTGCACAACACCCGTTTAGAGTCGTTTTCCGACGAAACGTTTTACAAGACTCGCGTAGGATAAATTCCGGCTATGTCATTTCTAATTTTTGCGGATTTTTCCGAGAGACGAAACACGTTGGACCAACGAGAGGGTGACACTTGTCACCCTCTCATTGATGGATTTCACACTAATACGGCCGATTGGGTTGGCTTATTTTGTCTTGGAGTTGGTAGGATATTTTGTGTGCAAGTTGGCCAAGGACACTTGCCTAAATCCTCACCCTACACTTGCCTTGCACTTGGCACCATCTTGGCCCTTGGTTGGCCATTCCTTGACCTATAAATACCCCCCTTGTTGAAGAGTTATTTCATCCTAAATTGAGCAATCTTTCTAAGTCTCAAATCCTCCTCTCCTCTTATTGTTTCGTCCAAACACACCCCTCCCCTTTGAGAAGCCCTAGCCGAGAGCAACCCCCCCCCCCCCCTCTAAAGCTAGCCTAGCCGAAACACTACCCCCCCTCCCTTGGTAGAAAAGTTGCCTTCTAGTATTGTTATAATGCCCAAATTACCCTAGCCCAAATCCCTTAGTCCTTAGTAGAAGTTGTGAAGAACTTCTAAGGTTTTCTTGGAGCTACCGGAGCGCACAACTTAGGAGCTAAACCTTGCTCAGGCGCGACTTTTATCTAGGATATTATTGGGCTTACCGAGGTAAATAACCTTATCTTCCTTTGTAATTAGAGTATATATCTGTAGAAGTATAGGAATAAGTATTAAATACTTAGAAGGATATCGAATAGAATTGAATCTTATCACGTAGGGCGGCTTAAAAGAAGAATAATAGAACTATACTTACATGTGGATTTGTTTCACAAGAGACTTGAGTAGATCACCGGTAGGGAAGTCTCGCCCAAATGTCCATAGAATAGCGAACCTCTGCTTAGAGCTTTATACTGATACCTAGACGTTGATAGGCGTATTTGATGATATAGTCGATACTCTGCGCACGACATATTCAACTTGGCGGTGGATTTCACGAGAAGGTATGTGATTCTTCCTATCCTCTTGAGCATGATATTTTAAAGAATATGTATATAGTACGGTAGACGACGTGTGTTAATCGAATAATAATTACGCAATGTCTTGGACTTAAGCCCGAATAATAATTACGGCAATGTCTTCTGACTTAAGCTGAATAATAATTACGCAATGTCTTCCGACTTAAGCGAATAAAAAGAATCAAGTAGTTCAAAAGAATTAAGAAATCTTTTTTGAAAGAAGAGTAACACTTGGTTTTAAAGCTTAAGAGTTATACTAGCTTTATGGGAAGTTAGGTATAACGGCTTAAGAGTGATAAAAAGAACGATTTATTGATTTAAGGAAAAAGAGACTTGACTTATTATACTAATATGAATTTTGTTAAAAGTGTGAAACCTCATTCGTGAGTAAATAGTATTTTGGTTTTCAAAAGGAATGATGTTTTACCGATCGTAATAAATGTCGAACAAACCACATCGCTTAATAAAGGGAAATATTGTGACTAATAAAGTATTATTAAAACCAAGAAACTTCCATCTGCATAGAGCTAAGATAAGACAAAATGATATTACATTTACTAGATCATGGTCTTTGTAATAAGGTTGTTACGAATAATAATAACCTATTCACACTTAGGTATATGTTTCTCAAATTGTTTTAAAGGATTAAAGCTATGAACTACTAAACCTTTCAAAATGAGAAACTTGAGTAATTAAAATTAGGCACACTTAAGCGTTGGGAAAAGAATGTTGTTACTTGATTTTACAAAGAGAAATGTGTTGATTTACTTCAAAAGATAATCACTCTATTTTTATACTACGTATTGTGTGACTTTTGTGAAAGAAACGGATCTTTTAAAAGAGTAATACATAAAGTACTTTGGGGCTAAAACCCGAACTTGTTAGCATAATGTAGAAAGTACCTTGTGAATAACTTGATTGTATTGATTTGTGATAGTCTTGTAATACTTTCTTGTTGACTTGGTAAGTAAACATGTTAGGATGCTACGTGAGTTAGTATCTTGTGATGTTTGTGTAGAGGGATTTTCCCTTATTATGCTTAGGTTGTTTAACGATAAAACTGTCATGTTGATATTATATCACTCATAATTCCGGGTTAAGCCCTCCGACGCGGGTAGACTCAAAGCGTCTAGTGACCTATGATTCGAGAATACCTTATGCAGTCCAGATGGCCTATGCGCGAGCTACGGAGTTCGAGTTAGTACGCGCCCTTGTGGTCACGCGGTCTTTGTGGGCTACGCGACGGCGAGTCCAGACGCCGGGAGTAGCTACCCTCGATGCGGGAATACCTCATGCGGGCCATCGAGTGGCCCGTGCGAGCTACGGAAAGTTCGGGCTAGACGCAAGACATTAGATCTTTGCGCGAGTGGCGGCTTTGATCATGTGACGGTGCAGACAGATCTCATGATCTGATTACGACCTTGTTATGCGGGGTTTTAGTAGTCGGCTATGCCCTCGTACTTACCCCGTATGGTTTTATGATGACTTTGAGGGCGTGAGTCCCTGACTTGACATGACTGTTTATTTCTTGTGAACTGTAGTTTTGGTTATCATACATGTCTCCTGCTTTATATAGACTACTATGATTTCATTTACAGTATTTTCAGTTTCACATACTTGGTACTTGTCAGATCGACCTCCTTCGGGGCCGCGTTCATGCCGCAGTAAAGGTACTCTACCGTTGATCCGTTCTTAGGATCACCGCTTTCAGCTGGGAAAGCTCCGTTTCTCGGAAGCTTAGCATTTTGGTATGGTCCCCGTCGTTGTAGATATTTGTATTCAGGGTATGGCGGCCCCGTCCCGCCATTGTTGTTTTAAACTCAGAGGTGCTGTAGACTGTTGTAAGGTTGGGATGTAATCGTTCATTTTGGGGTACTTATATACATATATGCCGAAAGGCAACTTTTTCCGTAAACCGTGTCTTATTTATACTGTTTCATATTTTGTTGTTTTATTTTCCGCGATTTCTACGATGTATGACTACTTGGGTGCGGGTAAGGCACGATCCACGCCCCGAACGTCGTGACAAAAGTGGTATCGAGCGATTAATCCTCGGAAAGTGTCTACGCACCGTATCTAGTAGTCTTGATTATCGGTGTTGTGCACCACACCAATAATCGTGAGGCTATAGGATATTTAGGATTGGTTTCCATTCTTCTCACTCTGAGATCGTGCTTTAGAGTCGTGTTATAAGTTGGACCCTCTAACATATTCCTTTCCTTTACCGATTATGCCTCCACGCCAGTAACTCGCCCGAAGAGGCAAGGCAAAGAGTCGCGAGTAGAGTACAGAGATTTAGAAGGGCACAGCCCAATCATCACTGAGGTGATGCTTCACGCGGGAGTTACGACGCCGCCAAAAGCAGCAGAGTTTGGCACGTGGCGGCTCCATCTGCGCCATGACATCTGGACCTTCGGCCCACGACTTGGAGCGAAAATATGGATCGCGGAGACGGCCACATTAGCAAGGACTTGGCGGCCAAAGAGTATTTTATGTACCGATACCAAGGATATTGATGCTTATCTAAAGAAGGGTTGTGAGGAGTAACTCTTGATCGAGACGAACCAAAGGCTTGCTCAGGATTATGTGCTGGCCATTGAGAGAGGTAGATCGGCAGATTAAACAAGATCAGCGAAGAGGACCGCTTGGCGAGATCATTTGGTAACTCGAGGCGAACCGCCTCAGCAGATTAGACATGCGCCTCCGCCAAGGCGCAGTGTCCTCCACAGGTTGATTTTTCCTCGGTGTTCACGATGGCGGCGTCATCCCGAAATGCCGCTTTTTTATCGGTGCTTGTTTTAGTTGCGGCCAGGCCATATGGCGAGGGAATGTTCTATGAGGAAGGATGCAAGTAGGAAGACTCACCTACGATCGATTGTGGATGCAGTGATTCGAGAGAGGGGGTGTTAGCTGTGAGGCCACCCCACCTCTGTGGCGTTGTGGTCGATGCCATCGCGTGAGTGTCGTGCTTGCGGGCTTGTTTTGTTTGCGGCAGCAGGCCATTTTATGAGAAATTGTCCAACGAGTTGGCGGGGATGTAAGGACTCACTTTCTGGGTCGATGGATAGTTCATCACCTTCCTGCATACACAGCGGGATTGACTAGACGACCTAGGAAAGTGCGTAGATACATGTATATCCTTAACCCTTTAGAGATTTATATGTATAGTAAGATGCGAATATCTTAAAGTATTGTTTCGGTTAGCATGGTGTTAGTGTGATTAGAATTGTTGATTAATTAACCGTAAGATTGGGGACAGAAAGAGTGGAGCCTTAGAATATTACGTAGAAGACCTTAGGCGCGAGGCCATCTTTGGTAAAAGAATTATTTCGTGTTTGACCCTTATCGAAGTGCATAGTATACGTGAGATATTTTTTTTTGGGATGAATCCCTGAGTGTTGTGAAACAAAAGAGGGTGGTTGAGCTTAGAAGACCGCTAGGTTTTCGTAACGTGATTGGTGAGATTGTTCGGATCGGAGCTAGTGTTTCTGGCGCTGCGGTCGGGTTGAGGTCAGTTGCGGTCGACCCACGCCTGCTTGGTGATGGGGTCAGTTTGTGGTGGTCCCGCTTTGTGTTAGGGTCACGAGGTGTTAGGCGAGTTTAGTTAACCATTGAACAAGTTCGTGGATGTGTTCGACCGAGTCGGGCGATGGGGTCAACCTGCCTTATCTTTTAGTCAAACCGTGTACTCGGTAGTAAGTTACGAGATGTTTTTTTTCAAGAAGGTTGTAAGGCTACACGGGGTGCCTACCTTCACCTTATGGCTGACAGGGGAGTCCAAGCTACGGCTGTTTCTTTTCTGGAAGAGTTACCAGGCAAGGTTAGGAACTCAGGTGAATCTCAGTGTCGCATTCACCCTCGGGCTAGTGGTTGGATTTCGGGATTAGCTGTAAGGACTCTTCGCCTCTTGTTGAGTATGTATTATATAACTACAATTTCAGTATTCGGGTGTCGCCGTTTGGAGCCTTTTTATAAGCACTAGTGTAAGATTTCCGATCGACTGATTCGATGTAAACAAGGTGCAGATAGTTGGTTCGTACTTGTTCAGCAGGGCGTGGATAGGGTGGAGCCTATCCAGAAGAGGTTATTGGCAGCTCGAGTCGGGGAAGCGATGCGAAACATGGTAAGTGATAAGGAAAAGTTCGAGTGTACGAGAAGGTTACGACGAGTAAGGCAAAGTGACAAAAGTGGTATGGAAAGAAGCGAGCATGTATTACAGGCATAGGTGTGATCATTTCGTTTGTAAAGAGTAGGTGCGAAGGGAGTATCTTTTTAGACCTCTAGTAGGAGCTTTCGTGATAGAGGCGTTTCCTCGTGGGCTTGGAGATATGTATGTGCGCTTGTTGTGTTGTGGCCAGATGTGGCATGGATGTTTCCGTAAGTATAGCAGTAAGGACTATACTGGCGCCTGTTTGTTTTGATACCTAGAAGGAACATTCGGGACGAATGTTTCTAAGGAGGGGAGAATTTTATACCCCGTAGTTTCAGGGTATGTATGCGAGGACGTACGTACGAGAATACGACATTGAAATTGGAAAGGAAGAACGAGGTGATTTTTCCACGGAAAAGTTTTCGGTTTTTGTGAAGGAAAAAGGTTCGTTAATGGGAATTGGATTCCCAGATTTGGTATTCGGACTTCTTGGAATATTAGAGAATTATGGAATTTTATTTTCGGAAATGGTCACGTGGGGCCCACGGGAGAAAATTTACGGTTTTGTGGGGCCCACTTTGTTTTCGAGATTTTGGCCATTGTGGATATTTTCGGAAGATGAAATATTTTTGGACGTGTAGGAGGGCGACACGTGTCACCCCCCCTAGTTGGCTTGGACGAATTCCACTTTGTGCACAACACCCGTTTAGAGTCGTTTTCCGACGAAACGTTTTACAAGACTCGCGTAGGATAAATTCCGGCTATGTCATTTCTAATTTTTGTGGATTTTTCCGAGAGACGAAACACGTTGGACCAACGAGAGGGCGACACTTGTCACCCTCTCATTGATGGATGTCACACGGCAATAGGGCCGATTGGGTTGGCTTATTTTGTCTTGGAGTTGGTAGGATATTTTGTGTGCAAGTTGGCCAAGGACACTTGCCTAAATCCTCACCCTACACTTGCCTTGCACTTGGCACCATCTTGGCCCTTGGTTGGCCATTCCTTGACCTATAAATACCCCCCTTGTTGAAGAGTTATTTCATCCTAAATTGAGCAATCTTTCTAAGTCTCAAATCCCTCCCTCTCCCTCTTATTGTTTCGTCCCAACACACCCTCCCTTTGAGAAGCCCTAGCCGAGAGCAACCCCTCTAAAGCTAGCCTAGCCAAACACTACCCCCTCCCTTGGTAGAAAAGTTGCCTTAGTATTGTTATAATGCCCAAATTACCCTAGCCCAAATCCCTTAGTCCTTAGTAGAAGTTGTGAAGAACTTCTAAGGTTTTCTTGGAGCTACCGGAGCGCACAACTTAGGAGCTAAACCTTGCTCAGGCGCGACTTTTATCTAGGATATTATTGGGCTTACCGAGGTAAATAACCTTATCTTCCTTTTGTAATTAGAATATATATCTGTAGAAGTATATGAATAAGTATTAAATACTTAGAAGGATATCGAATAGAATTGAATTATCACAGTAGGGGCTTAAAAGAAGAATAATAGAATCAGATTTACATAGATCGTTTCACATGAACTTGAGTAGCTCACCGTAGGGAAGTGCTGCCCAAATGTCCATAGAATAGCGAACCCTCTGTTTAGAGCTTTATACTGATGCCTAGACGTTGATAGGCGATTTGGTGATATAGTCGATACTCTGCGACGACATATTCAACTTGGCGGTGGATTTCGCCGAGAAGGTATGTGATTCTTCCTATCCTCTTGAGCATGATATTTTAAAGAATATGTATATAGTACGGTAGACGTACGTGTGTTAACTGAATAATAATTACGGCAATGTCTTCGGACTTAAGCCTGAATAATAATTACGGCAATGTCTTCGGACTTAAGCCTGAATAATAATTACGGCAATGTCTTCTGACTTAAGCCTGAATAAAAAGAATCTGAAGTAGTTCAAAAGAATTAAGAAACCTTTTTGAAAGAAGATTAACACTT
Source organism: Przewalskia tangutica (assembly GCA_029844215.1). Taxonomy (NCBI): domain Eukaryota; kingdom Viridiplantae; phylum Streptophyta; class Magnoliopsida; order Solanales; family Solanaceae; genus Przewalskia; species Przewalskia tangutica. Next base: position 67,754,539 of record CM056734.1, read on the forward strand.
GGTTTTAAAAGCTTAAGAGTTATACTAGCTTTATGGGAAGTTAGGTATAACGGCTTAAGAGTGATAAAAAGAACGATTTATTGATTTAAGGAAATAAGAGACTTGACTTATTATACTAATATGAATTTTGTTAAAAAGTGTGAAACCTCATTCGTGAGTAAATAGTATTTTTGGTTTTCAAAAGGAATGATGTTTTACCGATCAGAATAAATGTCGAACAAACCACAACAGCGCTAATAAAGGGAAATATTGTGACTAATAAAGTATTATTAAAACCAGTAGAAACTTCCATCTGCATAGGAGCTAAGATAAGACAAAATGATATTACATTTACTAGATCATGGTCTTTGTAATAAGGTTATTCTGAATAATAATAACCTATTCACACTTAGGGTATATGTTTCTCCAATTGTTTTAAAGGATTAAAGCTATGAACTACGAAACCTTTCAAAAATGAGAAACTTGAGTAATTAAAATTAGGCAAACTTAAGCGTTGGGAAAAGAATGTTGTTACTTGATTTTACAAAGAGAAATGTGTTGATTTACTTCAAAAGATAATCACTCTATTTTTATACTACGTATTGTGTGACTTTTGTGAAAGAAAGCGGATCTTTTAAAAGAGTAATACATAAAGTACTTTGGGGCTAAAACCCGAACTTGTTAGCATAATGTAGAAAGTACCTTGTGTGAATAACTTGATTGTATTAATTTGTGATAGTCTTGTAATACTTTCTTGTTGACTTGATAAGTAAACATGTTAGGATGCTACGTGAGTTAGAATCTTGTGATGTTTGTGTAGAGGGTTTTTCCTTATTATGCTTAGATTGTTTAACGATAAACCGTCATGTTGATATTATATCACTCATGATTCCGGGGTTAAGCCGCCTCCGATGCGGGTAGACTCAGCGGTCTAGTGACCTATGATTCGAGAATACCTTATGCAGTGCTGTATGGCCTACGCGAGCTACGGAGTTCCGTTAGTATCGCGCCCTGTGGTCATGCGGTCTTGCGCTACGCGACGGCGAGTCCAGACGCCGGGAGTAGCTACCGACGCGGGGAATACCTCATGCGGGCCATTGGAGTGGCCCGTGCGGAGCTACGGAAAGTTCGAGGCTAGACGCGCGCATTAGATATCGCGCGAGTGGCGGCTTTGATCATGTGACGGTCAGACAGATCTCATGATCTGATTTACGACCTTGTTGTACTGGGGGTTTTAGTAGTCGGCTATGCCCTCGTACTTACCCCGTACGGTTTTATGATGACTTTGAGGGCGTGAGTCCCTGACTTGACATGACTGTTTATTTCTTGTGAACTGTAGTTTTGGTTATCATACATGTCTCCTGCTTTATATAGACTACTATGATTTCATTTACTGATTTTGAGCCACATACTTGGTACTGTTGTCTCGACCTCGCCGGCTGCGTTCATGCCGCAGTAAAGGTACTCTACCGTTGATCCGTTCTTAGGATCACCGTTTCAGCGTTGGGAAAGCTCCGTTTCTCCGGAAGCTTAGCATTTTGGTATGGTCCCCTGTCGTTGTAGATATTTGTATTCAGGGGTATGGCGGGGCCCTGTCCCGCCATTGTTGTTTTAAACTCTTAGAGGTCTGTAGACCTGTTGTAAGGTTGGGATGTTGTTATTGTAACGCCCCGAACCCGGGCCCGTTACTGGTGCCTTACCCCGGGCACCCTAGTGATACAACATCAGAGAAAACCAGCGGAAAATAAAACACGAGTCATGAAACAAGAGATATAATAAATAAGCAAAGCAACCAAAGCAGTTGCCTTCGATATATACATAAAAACCCGACAGTTATCCTTTTTACAAACCCCGCCACAACAAAGCATGCACTCTAAGATTTACAACAACTATGACGGACAGGGCCCGCCATACCACGAATGTACAAGAACCTACAACTCGGGAACATACCAAAGATAAGCCTCGAAGGAACGGAGCTTTCCAACACGTGAAATGAGATCCTAAGAGCGGGATCCACGGCCGATGTACCTCTACTGCGGCATGAACGCAGCCGAAGGAGGTCGACGACAGTACCAAGTATGTGAAATCACAAATCAGTAAATGAAATCATAATAGCTTAAAAAGGGGAGACATGTATGATAACCAAAATACTGACGCAACATAAGCGATCAAGTCGTGACTCACGCCTCAAAGTCACCACTAAATATAACTATGGGTCTCACGCCCACAACATCCATCATGTTCGCATCATGGCGCGTGCCGGAATCTCGTGACGGTGTAGACATGTCCATGATGCAACAATAATAACAAGGCCGCGTGGCCACATGCCGGAATCGTGACGGTGTAGACATGCCCATGTAACCTCAATAACAATATCTTTGGGTGGTCAACCCCGCCGCACGCCACATGCCCGAATCTCGCGACGGTGTGAACCGTCCATGTTGCGGTAATAACCATATATCGGTAATCAACCCGCCGCATGGCCGCGTGCCGAATCTGCGTCGGTGTAGACATGTCCATGTGACATCAACAACAAGGCGATAATCAAAATGGAAACATACGTGGAATTCTCCATCACCGCCAAAGACGTCCAAGTAAGTTCTCAACAAGTCAACCGGCCCTCTATCGAGAGACGCGGTAACACAGAAATACCACACTTGCACAACAAAGGCTATCATCACAAGCATAGGCAAGTTTCACAACAACAAGCATAGGCAAGTTTCACAACAACAAGCATAGGCAAGTTTCACAACAACAAGCATAGGCAAGTTTCACAACAACAAGCATAGGCAAGTTTCACAACAACTCAAAGTACTTTCATTTTATGCCAAAGTCCGGGTTTTTAACCCCAAAGTACTACATACGTTAAGTTCTTTTAAAAGAGATCCATTACTTTTATAAAAGTCACCCGATACGTAGTATTAGAATGACCAACCCACATTCCCTTTTCAAAATCAAGTAACAACATTCTTTCCTAAGTTCGGTTTGCCTAGTTTCAATTACTCGAGGTTCTCATTTTCAAATGGTTTCATAGTTCCCAAACTTAATCACTTGATTCCTTTTAGAACAATTGAGTAATATATGTCTCACGCGAGAGTAGGTTATTCTTGTTTACAACATTCTTATTACAATGACCATGATCTAGAAAATGTATATCATTTTGTCTCATCTTAGTTTCTATGCAGATGGAGGTTTCTCTCGGTTTTAATACAATTCATCATTATTCAATACATTTTCCTTTATTAACGCCGCAGTTGGTGCTGTCGATACACATTACGATTTCGAAATCAAGAAACATTATCCTTTAAATAAAACCAAGTACTCATTACTCACGAATGAGGTTTCACAAAAATTCACATTAAAACAAATAAGTTAAGTCTCTTATCTTATAAGATCAAGTCTCTTAACTTCTAACATCAAGAAACCATTTTCTTTACCTCTCTTAAGACATTATACCTAACTCCCATAAAGCTAGTATAACTCTTTTTAAAACCTTTTAAAACCAAGTGTTACTTCCTTCCAAAACGATTTATAAATCTTTTGAAATACATCAAGTTCTTTATTATAACTAGCGGTTATAATTCACATCGATTACCTTTTAAAACCACAAAGTATTTTCTTACCTACATAAAGTCGTTATAACCAACTTCCCATAAAGCCGTTATAACACTTTATGTTTTAAGAACAATCAAACACGATTAACACGTATGCGTCACCGTACTACATAGTTCACACATATCATGCTAGAAGAGATAGGAAGAGGTTCACATACCTCGCGACGATTGTCGACTAATAGCAAAACGCTCAGTACCCCAAACCGCCGCTACTCCTGCTGCCAAGTGGATCACTCCACACGTAGTACTTCAACCTATAAGGCCACAAGGCGCTTATTAACATCTAGATCTCAACGTTCCATAATCTACGAAAATTGAAGACTCCCCAACAACAGAAATCTCCTCCTCTATCGAGGCCGGCTACCAAGCCAACCGAGGGTTTATCGTCTAACCGACGTGTACAATTCTACTACACAAGAATGCTATACAAGTCTCATGTAATACCTATGTAATTACTGTTGATTCGATTCTTTATTCTTCAGGCTTAAGTCAAAAGACATTGCCACAATACTAAGTTCAGTTCTATATATAGTATACAATAACTATATATTCAACACTTATGTAATTTCCAATTACAATAGGGGGACAAGATATTTACCTCGATAAGCCCAAAAATTATCCGAGTTTAATGTCGCTCCTGAGCAAGGTTTAGCTCCTCCTCTGAGTGCTCCAATCCGCTCCAAACAACCCTTAGAAGTTCTAACCAACTTCTCTTAAGTACTTCAAACAACAATGAAGATTTCCTTAGGGTTTCGTTTAGTGGCTAAAGGAAAGTATAATCGTATTTTCTGGGCTTTTATAAGTGTAACCTTGGGAATACTACAAGGTATTTGGGCCAAGGTGTTTGGAAATTACAACAATACTTTGGAGAGTATTTCTATACCACAAAGGGGGTTTTTCTACGCGACACCTAGGGTGGGTGTACCCCACTGCTAGCACTACTAGGAGGGAGATACTTTCGGCGAGGGCCTTCTCAAAGGGGGAGGTGTGGCGGACGAAATACAACAAGGAGAGGGAGGGAGATTTCAAGACTTAGGCACATTTTTGGATGAAGAACTCTTCAAGCTTAGGGGTATTTATAGGTCAAGGAATGGCCAACCAATGGCCAAGATCCATCCAAGTGTATAGCAAGTGTAGGGCTAGGATTCACCTAAGTACACCTTATCCATCTACCACCAAAATATCCTACCTAATCCTTGACAAAAGCCAAGGCCAAATCGCCCACCATTGCCGCCAACCTCATCAATGTGAGGGTGACACATGTCACCCTCCCGTTGATCGAAAATGTTCGTCTCTCGGAAAAATCCAAAAATAATAAATGACATAGCCGAATTTTCCCAACAAAGCCGTGGAAGCGTTTAAAAACGACTCTAATCGGGTGTTGTGTACAAATTTGAAACTTGCCTAACTTAAGGCTCAATTTTCTACGTGCGTCCTCACGTACATACTCGAAAATACGGGGTATAGCTTATACCGTATTTCCGCAGTATGTACGTGTGGACGACGCATCTGAAATTTGAGCCTTAAGTTAGCATAGGACCAAATTTGGGCACAAGTACAATAGAGTCGTTTTAAACGCTTCCACGCTTTCGTAGGAAAATTCCGCTATGTCATTTATATTTTTTGCGGATTTTTCCGAGAGACAAACATTTTGGACCAACGGAGGGTGACATGTCACCTCACATTGAAGCTAAATGGGGTGGCTTGGGCGACAGGCCCAAGAGGGACGGTTGGCCTCGCCGATTGGTCCTTGATTTGTGCCTTGCTTTGTGGCTTGTTTTGTGGCTTGTTTTGTGGAGTGTTTTGTGGAGTAGGGTTAGGGTGCACTTGGCTTGATCTTGGCCTTACACTTGCCTTGCACATGGCTTGATCTTGGCCATTGGTTGGCTTTTGGTTTTGCTATAAATACCCCCTTGGCTCAAGACGTCATGCATCCAAATATGTTCCAAGTCTTTCTATCCTTCCCCTCTCCTCTTGTTTGACTCTCGTCCAAGAGCCCCCCCCTCCCTAGTAAAGGCCCTTGTGGCCGAGAGCCTCCCCCTCCCCCCTTTGAGGTGCTAGTCGTGGGGTACCCCCCCCCTAGCCTAGTTGTTTTGGTATAATAAACCCCTCTTGGTAGAAATACTTCCAAGTATTGTTATAATGCCCAAAATACCTTAGCCTTTACCTTGTTGTATTCCAAAAGTTACCTCCATACGTAGAGCCCTAAATACTACCTTTGTCCTTTTAGTCGCAAACCAAAACCCTAAGGAAATCTTCATTATTGGTTGAAGTATTTAAGTAGAAGTTGGTTAGAACTTCTAAGGGTTGTTTGGAGCGGATTGAGCGCGGAGTAGAGCTAAACCTTGCTCAGGATCGACATTATAACTTGGATAATTTTGGGCTTATCGAGGTAAATATCTTGACCTTCTATTGTAATTGGAAATTACATGTTGTAGGAATATATAGTTAAAGTATACTATATATAGAATTGAACATAGTTGCGGCAATGTCTTTTGACTTAAGCTGAATTTAAAGAAGAGAATGAATCGTAATTACATAGGGTATCAGACGGTGGACTTGTGTAGCATTCTTGTATAGTAGAATTGTACACGTCCGGTTAGGCGTGTTAACCCCTGGTTGGCTTGATAGCCTCGATAAAGGAGAGATTTACGCTGTTGCGGGGGGGAGGTCTGCGAATTTTACAGAGAATATGGAACGATGAGATCTAGATGTTAATAAGCGCTTGTGGCCTTATAGGTTGAAGTACTACGTGTGGTGCACCCACGTGGCTTAAGGAGTAGCCGACGGTTTGAAGTACTTGAGCGCTTTTGCTATTAGTCGATACTGTCGCGAGGTATGTGAACCTCTTCCTATCTGTTCAGCATGATATGTGTATAACTATGTAGTACGGTAGACGCATCACGTGTTTAATGTATTTGATTGGTTTGAAACATAAAGTGTTATAACGGCTTTATGGGTAGTTGGTTATAACAACTTTATGTAGGTAAGAAAATGCTTTGTGGTTTCAAAGTAATGATTTGACTTATAACGGGTTTGATGTGTAGTAATAAAGAACTTGAAGTGTTTCAAAAGACCTTTTGAAAGGAGAGTAATACTTGGCTTTGAAAACATAAGAGTTGTACTAGCTTTATGGGAAGTTAGGTATAACGTCTTAAGAGTGATAAAATAATGTTTCTGATTTGAAATCGAATGAGTATCGACAAACCAACGCAGCGTTAATAAAGGAAAATGTATTGAATAATGAAGTATGGTATTAAAACCAATAAACCTCCATCTGCATAAGCTAAGATAAGACAAAATGATATTACATTTCCTAGATCATGGCTGCTTAATAAGATTAATTATAAACAAGAATAACCTACTCACATATAAGACATATGTTTCTCAAAACGTTTAAAGGAGAATTATGTTTTAAAGGATTTAAAACTATGAACTACGAAACCTTTTCTAAAAATGAGAAACTTGAGCTTTTGAAATTAGGCAAACTTGAAAGTTTGGAAAATAAGGTTGTTACTTGATTTTACAAAGGAACGCATTTTGGTTTACTTAACAATGTTAGTCACTCTATTTTTTATACTACGGGTATCGGGTGACCTTCGTAAAAGAAATGGATCTTTAAAAGGAATTTAACGTACGTAATACTTTAGGGTTAAAATCCGGACTTTGACATAAAATGAACGTACCTTGAGTTGTGTGTAACTTGCTTATGCTTGTTGTTATGAAACTTGACCATGTTACGTGTGATAGCCTTGTTGTGCAAGTCTCGTGTTCTACTCGACTACTAGGTTCATCCGAATGTATTTCACTTGATTCACGGTTCATCCGAATGTATTTCACTTGATTACGGTTCATCCGAATGTATTTCACTTGATTACGGTTCATCCGAATGTATTTCACTTGATTACAGGTTCATCCGGGAATGTATTTCACTCGACTACCGGTTCATCCGGGAATGTATTCCACTCAACTACCGGTTCATGTGATGGACCGTAAATGTATTCCACACGTTTATATATTAGGTCCATAAGATGGGCCGAGACACGCTTTTTACGTATCACATGATTTGTACCTAGATCGCCGGTGAGCAGGAGCTCCACGGGCGGGATGACTTTGAGGTCATGAGGCACTGACTTGACATGACTGCTTTTATGTGGTGAACTGTAGTTTGGTTATCATACATGTCTCCTGCTTTATATAGACTATTATGATTGCATTCTGATTTTCTGATTTCACATACTGGTACCGTTATCGACCTCGGGGCTGCGTTCATGCCGCAGTAAAGGTACATCGATCGTCGATCCCCGCTTATAGGATCACATTTCAGCGTTGAAGCTCCGTTCCTTCTGAGGCTTATCTTTTGGTATGTTACCACAGTCCGTAGTTTCTTATACATTCGTGGTATGGCGGGCCCTGTCCGTCATAGCCAAGTGTAAATCTTAAGTGCTGTAGCATTGTTGTGGCGAGTTTGTAAAAGGATAAGCGTCGGTATTTATGTATATATGATGAAGGCAATCGCTTTGGTTGGCCTGTTTATTTATCTTTTCTCTTAATTCATGTTCATGTTTTTATTTTCACTGATTTTCTCGATGTTGTATCACTAGGGTGCCGGGTAGGCACGATCACGCCCGGGTTCGGGTCGTGACAAAAGTGGTATCAGAGCAGTTAGTCCTCGGAAAGTGTCTACAGACCGTGTCTAGTAGAGTCTTGATTATCGGTGTGTTGTGCACCACATCTATAATCAGGAGGCTGCAGGACATTTAGGATTGGTTTCCATTCTTCTCATTCTGAGATCGTGCCTTAGAGCTGTGTGATAAATTGGACCCCTCTGACGTATTCCTTTCCTTTACCAGTTATGCCTCCGCGTAAGGCAACCCAGGCCCGGATGGGCAAGGCAGTCGAGGGAGCTGTTAGCGAGATGCAGAGGAGTACGAGGGCGCAGGCCCGGTCAGTACCTGAGACAGTGCTTCCGACGGCGGGTTTCGCGACGCCGCCAGCACCAGCAGAGTTTAGAGCCGCAGCAGTGGCTGCTGAGACTACAGTACCTGAGCCTCCAGTCCCACAGCCTGGAGCCGATGAGATGGGGTACAAGGAGATGGCGATCGCGGCGGTCGTGGCGATATGAGATAGCCGATGCAGCAGTTCCACCCAAGAGCACCCGTATTTCACCCCGAGCGGTTTGAGGCTACGTGACTTTCGAGTTGTAGCCTCCGGTGTTCTATGGATCGAGAGCCGAGGCGACCTCGGGAGTTTATCAAGCGACTACAATGATCATGAGAGTGATCGAGCCTCGAGGCGCAGTCGGTGGTATTGGTTCGCATCACCGCGCGGATCTGCGCAGTTGACTGGTTTGATTCGTGGGAGCTGTCCCGGGAAGAGCATGCACTTCCAGCAGTTTGGGACGAGTTCTCGAGGGCATTTCTTGCACATTTCTTGCCTCCACAGATGAGGAGGGCTCGGGCCGACAGATTTTTGACGTTGACGCAGGACGGGCGGACAGTTAGAGAGTACAATGTGGAGTTCGACTCATTAGCTTGGTATGTTCCCGCTGTGGTAGCTGATATGGAGGACAGAGTACACCGCTACGTCACCGGGCCGACGATTACTTGGCAGAGGCTTGCAGGTGTAGCTCTTCACCGGCATGGACATTGCCCGCATGCAAGCTCGCACTAGGATGCGAGGCACGGAGAGGTCGACGGAATGACCGAGATCGCCAGAAGAGGCCGCAATGCAGGTCCTTTGGTAACTTTCGAGGCGGACCGCCAGCAGCGAGCCTAGTTATGTACCTCCGCCAAGATGAGTGGTCCTCCCGCCTTCGGGACGTTCAGGTATTCGAGCCGGTCAGAGCTCCAGGGCTTCTGGTTCACAGGTATACGTGAGTGCTAGCCAGCCGGATTCTTGTCCCCCTCAGTATGCACGATGTGGCAAACATCATCCCGGGGAATGTCGTCTTTTTACTGGTGCTTGTTTCACCTGCGGCCGTCAGGGCCATGGACGAGAGCGTGCTTATAGGAGAGGTACCGGCAGCTTGGCGCAGCCACCGGATCGATGGCGTGTTCATCGCCTTCGATGCATGCGCCTGCAGGCGGACTTACGATTAGAGTGAGCGGTGGCTTGTGTATATCCTTAACCTCTGAGGCTTGTATGTTTTGATGTTATGTTAATGTGTTAAGTGTTATGTTCGGATAGCTTTGTCCGAATCGTGATTTAGGAACTGGTTGGGAAAAGGGTAAGCCCAGGGTGAGAAATGATGAACCTTAGAATATTACAGTGAGACCTTAGATGTAAGCCGTCTTGAGTACAAGATTTTGCGAGTGATCCTTGTCGAGTGCATTTTATGCCTAGAAAGTATTGTGTGATAAGTCCTGGTTGGGTAAATGAAAGTGGTATCTTTCATGATGTGATTTAGCAAGATTGTTCCGTGTCGGCGAGCAAGAGTTGCGCGACAGTGGGTCGGGTTGGGGCTTTGCGCGCCAACCCGCGATGCTTCGGCGCTGGGTCACCGCGGTCCCGCCAGTGGTAGGGTCACGAGGGTGCTAGGCCCAAGTTTAGTTGACCATCGTATAAGTTCGTGGGTGTGTTCGACCGTAAGAAGATCGTGAAGGCCGGAATGGCCTTAAGGAAGATTGAGGCTAGTAAGATAACCAAGTTGAGGTGGTGACTCGGTGGGAAAATGTAAACGTTGGATGAAGTATGGTACGTCCGAGAGTTCAAGTGTTCAAGAAGCGGCACGACGAGTAAGTAAGGAAGAGAACGTGTGTTATTTCGTGGCCAGGTTTTGTCGTTGGCAACTTGTTAAAGTAACTTCATCGATATCCGTCTTGAGAATGAACATTCGACGAATGTTTCTAAGAGGAGAATGTTATACCGTATTTCGCAGTATGTACGTGTGGACGTACGTACGAAATTTGAGCCTTAAGTTAGGCATAGGACCGAAATTTGGGCACAAGTGCCGAATAGAGTCGTTTTTCGACGAAACGTTTCCACAGCTTTCGTAGGGAAAATTACGGCGATGTCATTTATAATTTTTGCGGATTTTTACGAGAGGAAACATTTTGGACCAACGGGAGGTGACATGTGTCACCTCACATTGAAGTGGGTGGCTTGGGCGATTGGGCCCAAGAGGGACGATTGGCCTCGCCGATTGGTCCCTTGATTTGTGCCTTGCTTTGTGGCTTGTTTTGTGGCTTGTTTTGTGGAGTGTTTTGTGGAGTAGGGTTAGGGTGCACTTGGCTTGATCTTGGCCTTACACTTGCCTTGCACATGGCTTGATCTTGGCCATTGGTTGGCTTTTGGTTTTGCTATAAATACCCCGGCTCAAGACTTCATTCATCCAAATATGTTCCAAGTCTTGCTATCCTTCCTCTCCTCTTGTTTGACTCTCGCCCAAGAGCCCTCCCCTAGTAAAGGCTCTTGTGGCCGAGAGCCTCCCCCTCCCCCCTTTGAGGTGCTAGCCGTGGGGTACCCCCCCCGTAGCCTAGTTGTTTTCGTATAATACACCCCCCCTCTTGGTAGAAATACTTCTCCAAGTATTGTTATAATGCCCAAAATACCTTAGCCTTTACCTTGTTGTATTCCAAAAGTTACCTCCATACGTAGAGCCCGGAAATACTACCTTTTTTCCTTTTAGTCGCAAACCGAAACCCTAAGGAAATCTTCATTATTGGTTGAAGTATTTAAGTAGAAGTTGGTTAGAACTTCTAAGGGTTGTTTGAGCGGATTGGAGCCATGAGTAGGAGCTATACCTTGCTCAGGATCGACATTATAACTTGGATAATTTTGGGCTTATCGAGGTAAATATCTTGACCTTCTATTGTAATTGGAAATTACATGTTGTAGGAATATATAGTTAAAGTATACTATATATAGAATTGAACATAGTTGTGCGGCAATGTCTTTTGACTTAAGCCTGAATTTAAAGAAGAGAATCGAATCAGAATTACATAGATCAGACATTACGGACTTGTGTAGCATTATCAGATAAGAAATTGTACACGCCCGTTAGACGTGTTAACCCTCGTTGGCTTGATAGCCTTCGATAAAGGAGAGATTTACGCTGCCATGTGGGGAGGTGCTGCCGAATTTTGTGTAGAATATGGAACGGTGAGATCTAGATGTTAATAAGCGCCGTGTGGCCGTATAGGTTGAAGTACTACGTGTGGTGCAATCTACGTGGCTTAAGGAGTAGCCGGTTTGAAGTACTTGAGCGTTTTGCTATTAGTCGATACTCGTCGCGAGGTATCCGAACCTCTTCCTATCTGTTCTAGCATGATATGTGTATAACTATGTAGTACGAGACGCATACGTGTTTAATGTATTTGATTGGTTTGAAACATAAAGTGTTATAACGGCTTTATGGGTAGTTGGTTATAACAGCTTTATGTAGGTAAGAAAATGCTTTGTGGTTTCAAAGGGTAGCTGATTTGACTTATAACGGGTTTGATGTGTAGTAATAAAGAACTTGAAGTGTTTCAAAAAGACCTTTTTGAAAGGAGAGTAATACTTGGCTTTGAAAACATAAGAGTTGTACTAGCTTTATGGGAAGTTAGGTATAACGTCTTAAGAGTGATAAAAATAATGTTTTACTGATTTCGGAAATCAGAATGAGTATCGACAAACCACTGCAGCGTTAATAAAGGAAAATGTATTGAATAATGAAGTATGGTATTAAAACCAATAGAAACCTCCATCTGCATAGAAGCTAAGATAAGACAAAATGATATTACATTTCCTAGATCATGGCTGCTTAATAAGATTAATTATAAACAAGAATAACCTACTCACATATAAGACATATGTTTCTCAAAACGTTTAAAGGAGAATTATGTTTTAAAGGATTTAAAACTATGAACTACGAAACCTTTTCTAAAAATGAGAAACTTGAGCTTTTGAAATTAGGCAAACTTGAAAGTTTGGAAAATAAGGTTGTTACTTGATTTTACAAAGGAAAGCATTTTGGTTTACTTAACAATGTTAGTCACTTTATTTTTTATACTACGGGTATCGGGTGACCTTCGTAAAAGAAATGGATCTTTAAAAGGAATTTAACGTACGTAATACTTTAGGGTTAAAATCCGGACTTTGACATAAAATGAACGTACCTTGAGTCAGGTGTAACTTGCTTATGCTTGTTGTTATGAAACTTGACCATGTTACGTGTGATAGCCTTGTTGTGCAAGCATCGCGTGTTCTACTCGACTACCGGCTCATCCGAATGTATTTCACTTGATTACGGTTCATCCGAATGTATTTCACTTGATTACTGGTTCATCCGAATGTATTTCACTTGATTACCGGTTCATCCGGGAATGTATTTCACTTGATTACCGGTTCATCCGGGAATGTATTTCACTCGACTACCGGTTCATCCGGGAATGTATTCCACTCAACTACCGGTTCATGGGATGGACCGAAAATGTATTCCACACGTTTCTATATTAGGTCCATAAGATGGGCCGAGACTGCTTTTACGTATCACATGATTTGTACCTAGACCGCCGGTGGAAGGAGCTCCACGCGTGAGGATGACTTTGAGGCATGAGTCACGACTTGACATGATCGCTTTTATGTTGTGAATCGTAGTTTGGTTATCATACATGTCTCCCGCTTTATATAGACTATTATGATTGCATTTACGATTTTACGATTCACATACTGTACCGGCCAGATCGACCTCCTTCGGGGCTGCGTTCACGCCGCAGTAAAGGTACATCGACTGTCGATCCCCGATTTTAGGATCACATTTCAGCGTGGTGGGAAGCGCAGTTCCTTCGGAGGCTTCTCTTTTGGTATGTTACCCTGAGTCGGTAGTTTCTTATACATTCTGGGGTATGGCGGGCCCCGCCCGTCATAGCATTGTAAATCTTAGAGGTGCAGCATTGTTGTGGCGGGGTTTGTAAAAAGGATAACTGTTTCGTATTTATGTATATATGATGAAGACAACTGTTTTGGTTGGCCTGTTTATTTATCTTTTCTCTTAATTCATGGTCATGTTTTTATTTCCGCTGATTTTCTCTGATGTTGTATCACTAGGGTGCCCGGGGTAAGGCACCAGTCACGGGCCCGGGTTCGGGTCGTGACAGATGTAACTGTTCATTTTGGGGTACTTATATACATATATGCCGAAAGACAACTTTTTCCCAGAAACTGTGTCTTATTTATACTGTTTCATATTTTGGTTGTTTTATTTTCCGCTGATTTCTCTGATGTATGACTACTTGGGTGCCCGGGTAAGGCACCAGTCACGGGCCCCGGAACGGGTCGTGACATCTACTAACTTTGCCACCTTTTTCAAGGTCGAATTCAATAACCAAACTCCCACAATAATGCAAAATGGCCCAATAATTCCATGCCATTCTTGGCCAACAATAAACCAATCCTAAACCCCTTTCAACTCTTTCCAATCCAAGTTCTTAGGCCTAACATGATATCTAGCCCTAGACATCTTCAACAAGACAACAAGATCCAAATCTATTCAAATAAAACAAATTTCTGTGCTCAATTCTAAACTACTAAAATATAACAGCCTTAGGCTCACATCTATACTACTAAAATATAACAGCCTTAGGCTCATAACCAAGAGAAAGGGGAAACTTTTACCTTAAGGAATAGCCCACAAAAGCCCCTTTTTCTTCCACCTCTTTCCGTCAAAATCGCCCACCAGTGCCTCCCACAAGTTTACCCACACTTTTCCTTCTTGCCGCCGCTCCAACAATTTCCTCTTAGGCTAGGTTTTCTTCAAAAATCAAGAGAGAAGGGAGAGGATCTTTCTTGGGAGGGTTTGAAATGAAATGGAATGGAATGGAATGGCCAAGTCTTCCAAGACTTGGCCCTAAAATAGGACCACTTTCTGATAAAAAGGATGGGAGGGACACTTGTCACCCTCCCATAGGTTATAAACAAAATATCCCCTGTTTTTCTCCTGACACTGCGCAAAAATCCCGCCTCGGCTCCGCGGCGCTTCCACTTCCGAGAAAAGTTCCAGCCTTCCGACGTCGTGGCCCTGCATTCCGGCGCCGTGGCGCTGAAACCCCCGCGGACCCCCAGAACAACCGGCGCTGCCCGTCAGATTCGTGCGCGCCTGCACTTCGAACCAAAAGCGTTGTCGCTGTCACGCACCAAACTTGAAACTTCCATAACTTTTGACTCCGATGTCCTATCGACGAACGGTTTGTTGCGTTGGGATCTGGATTTAACGAACTACATATTAGGCTTTTAAACACCTCGAAACTCTTAACAACTGGGGGTACAACACGCCAAGGTAAACTCAAAATCCGTCCAACACATGTTTGTCAACTTATCTATCGACTCTCAAAACTTATTTTCATTGGTATGTTCTTATCTTAACTCCTTGAATTTACGGGGTGTAACATTCTCCCCCCCTTAGAAACATTCGTCCCGAATGTTCCTTCTAAGTCTCCAAAAAGCAGACGTCGGTATAGTCTTCACTACTCCACTCACACAAGAATCAGTTATGCCACTCATGGACTTATCACCCGAAAAATACTCCCCACATACTATGTACTCCGACAAAGATTACTGTAAAATCTTCTACCCAAGACGGTCTTACATCTAGGTTTCAATTGTCATAAATTCTAAGGTTCAAAATTTTCTCATCCTCAGACTTACCCTTTCACTAATCAGGCTTCTAAATGACATTTTTAACACAAAGTTATCCGAACATAACACTTAACACATCACCATAACATCAATGCATACTAGTCTCTAGTGGGTTAAGAATATACCTGTAACTATTACTTCACTGCCCCTTCATGCCGTTCTACTCATGTTTCTTCCCTGCACGGTGCACAAAAGGAGGAGATAAATCAGCCACTGATCCCGAAGGCTGAGTCTCTACATCCGCGCTATCTCTGGTTGGACAATTCCTCGCACAATGGCCCTGCTGGCCGCATACAAAACAAACCCCCATTCCAACACGACACTCCCCACCATGGAGCCTACCACAATGGCCACAACGAGGTAGGGGTGGTCCCATCTGACTAACGTCCCTGCTCCGCCAAAAACACAAACACAGGAGCCCCGACCGCCTCGCATTTCTGAACGCCCGAAGACTATGATGGAGCACTCAGACATCGGGCCGAGGTAAATAACTAGCTCGCCGGCCGAGGTCGCCTCGAAGGTCACCGCAGGACTCTACCGCCCCGCCTCTTCGTTGATCTTGGTTATTCCGCCGACTTACGTTTCTCGTCACGCGCATAGCCCGGATGCGCAATGTCCATGCTCACCAAGAGCTACTGCTGTGCATCCCTCCGCTAAATAATCGTCAAGTCCGGTGACATTACGGTGCACTCTATCCTCCATATTGGCCACCAAAGCGGGGACATACCGGGCCAATGAGTCAAACTCTACATTGTACTCCCAAACTGTGCGCCCTCTTTGTCTTAGCATCAAAATCTGTTTACCCGTGCCTCCTCATCCGCGAGGCAAGAAATGGCCGGCAACGCCTCGAGAACTCACCCCAAACACCGGAGTGCATGTTCCCCGACAGCTCCCACGAATCAAACGATCCGATCGCAGATCACGCAGCCGATGTGAACCCAAAACCACCGACTCGGTCTCGAAGCCTTGATCACTCTACGATCCGTCAGAATCGCTTCGGATGAACTCCTGCAGATCATCCTCAGGCCTCGACCCGTAGAACTCAGGTGGGCTACAACTCAGAAAATCCCGTAGCCTCAAACTATCTGACCTCGGGTGAACTATGGGTACCATCGAATCTGAATCGCCGTGATCCAAATTATTCTCGCCTCGCCACAACTCGCTAGCAATCGGGCCATTTCTTGTAACCCATCTCTCTCGCTCCAGCCGTGGAACCGAGGCTCAGTGTCGTGGTCTCGCAGAGACCGCCGCCGCTTCTACTCGCAGCCTCCTCTCGCCGCTTTGCCTTTCGCTCTGGTTGCCTTGCATGAGGCATCACCGTATATAAAGAATACGTCAGAGGGAGTCCAAACTTATAACACAACTCTAAGGCACGATCTCAGAGTGAGAAGAATGGAAACCAATCCTAAATATCATGTAGCCTCCTGATTATAGATGTGGTGCACAACACACCGATAATCAAGACTCTACTAGATACGGTTCAGACACTTTCCGAGGATTAAGCGCTCGATACCACTTTTGTCACGACCGACCGGCTCGTGGATCGTGCCTTACCCCGGGCACCCTAGTGATACAACATCAGAGAAAACCAGCGGAAATAAAAACTCATGAAAGAAACAGTGAAATAAGAAAGCAAGCTAACCCAACAGTTACCTTTTTGTACATAAATTAAAACTTGAACAGTTACATCCCTTACAAACTCGCCACAACAAAGCATGCACTTCTAAGAATTTTGAAACCATAATGACGGACAGGCCCCGCCATGCCCCGAATATACAAAAGTCTACTACTGTGGAACCGTACCACAGGACAAGCTTCCGGATATATGGAGCTTTCCGAGAACCGAACAGCGATCCTAAGAGAGTGGACCAGCAAGCTATGTACCTCAACCTGCGGCATGAACGCAGCCCCGCGAAGGAGGTCAGTACAACATGTACCAAGTATGTGAAACTGAAAAATACTGTAAAAATGAAATCATAATAGTCTATATAAAGCAGGAGACATGTATGATAACCAAATTACAGCACCACAACATATAAGCAGTCATATCAAGATAGGGACTCATGCCCGTGAAATCATCACTCAAATACAATCCGGGAATTTAACGCACAAAGGCCGCGTGCCCCAAGATTCGACCTCGGTATAAGCATGGCCCTGGAACCGTCCTAGTGGGCCCATACCCGTGGACCATCCAACGTGTCGGTATGCCCAAAGGAGATAACAAGATAACAATCCCTGTGGAAGCATACCCATGGGCTACCCAACGTGTCAGTATGTCCAAACAACTAACAAAACAATACTCACTGTGGAATTATACCCGTGGGCTACCCAACGTGTCAGTATGTCCAAACAACTAACCAGATAACACTCCTAATGGAAACATACCCGTGGGCTACCCAACGTGTCGGTATGCCCATCAATCAACCAGATAGCCGGCCCTCCATCGAGAGACTCGGTAGCACACAACCAAACACTTGCACAACAAGGCTATCACAACAAGCATAGGCCAGTTACACACAACTCAAGGTACTATAAATACTTCTTAACACAACGTCAAGTATACCATTTAAAACCCAAGTACTTAACCCCTTTAGGATCAAGGTACTCCTACCTTTTATAAACAAGTCACTTATGTTTTTCCATCACAAGGAGTTCAATATTTGAAAACGAGTTACTTCCCTTTTCCCAAAATCAAGTTACCATTTTACATCTAATAATGAAACCATTTCTTTATTTTCATAAAGTCGTTATAATTAACTTCTCATAAAGCTGTTATAACAGTTTATGTTTTAAAACAATACAAGACAAAACCATGCCTTTCTTTTGAAACAAAACACTTCCAATTCTTAAGTCTCTTTTCTTTTAGAAATCGAATTCCTTACTTTGGAATTTTTAAGAAGATCAAAACTTGATTTCAATAATTCTCATTAGAGCAGCCATGATCTAGGAAATGTAATGCCATTTTGTCTTATCTTAGCTTCTATGCAGATGGAGGTTTCTACTGGTTTTAATATGATTAATTGTCATTACTTCTTTCCTTTATCGACGCTGCATTGGCTTGTTCGATCCTTATTCCCATTTCCGAAATTTGTAACGTTATTCTTTTAAAAACCAAGTATTCCTTTCTCACGAATTAGGTTTTATACTTTTCAACACCATTTAGGTCAATTACAAGTCACGTCTCTTATCTTTTGAAATCAACAAACCATTCTTTTAGCTACATAAAGTGGTTATAACAAACTTCCCATAAAGCCGTTATAACACTTTATGTTTTAAACCAACCAATTACCACTATAAACATTTATGAGACCAATAGGGCTCATTCTTTAACTAATCGAAAGTACGTTACTAACGGATAAGACTTTACTACTATTTCCACACAATGAAGCCCTTAACACTTCATATCAAGTCAAGACACAAAAGGGAAATCAAATTCCTTTAACACACGCGCGTCTACCGCACTATATATTTTACAAATAGTCATGCTGAAGAGGATAGGAAGAATCACATACCTCGCGACGATTGTCGACAATAAGCAAAATGCTCCACCGTATTATCGCCCTTAAGTAGAATATGCTACCGTAGTACTTCAATCCTATAAGGGTCATAAAACGTCTATCAAACTCTAGCTTCGAACGTAGAATAACTAAGTGCAAAGTCCCTAAATTCTACGATAATTTGGACGGCACTTCCTTTGTTTCTACTAACTTTGCCACCTTTTTCAAGGTCGAATTCAATAACCAAACTCCCACAATAATGCAAAATGGCCCAATAATTCCATGCCATTCTTGGCCAACAATAAACCAATCCTAAACCCCTTTCAACTCTTTCCAATCCAAGTTCTTAGGCCTAACATGATATCTAGCCCTAGACATCTTCAACAAGACAACAAGATCCAAATCTATTCAAATAAAACAGCCTCAGGCTCAATTCTAAACTACTAAAATATAACAGCCTTAGGCTCACATCTATACTACTAAAATATAACAGCCTTAGGCTCATAACCAAGAGAAAGGGGAAACTTTTACCTTAAGGAATAGCCCACAAAAGCCCCTTTTTCTTCCACCTCTTTCCGTCAAAATCGCCCACCAGTGCCTCCCACAAGTTTACCCACACTTTTCCTTCTTGCCGCCGCTCCAACAATTTCCTCTTAGGCTAGGTTTTCTTCAAAAATCAAGAGAGAAGGGAGAGGATCTTTCTTGGGAGGGTTTGAAATGAAATGGAATGGAATGGAATGGCCAAGTCTTCCAAGACTTGGCCCTAAAATAGGACCATTTTCTGATAAAAAGGATGGGAGGGACACTTGTCACCCTCCCATCGGTTATAAACAAAATATCCTCGTTTTTCTCCCGACATCGCGCAAAATCCGCCGCCAAGGCTGGCACTTCCGAGAAAAGTTCCAGCCTTAGCGCCATGCCTCGCATTCGGCGCGCGCTGAAACCCCGGACCCCGGAACAACCGCGCATGCTGCCTCGGCGCTGCACTTCAACCGAAATCGTTGTTGCTCGCTGCGCACCAAACTTGAAACTTCCATAACTTTTGACTCCGATGTCCTATCGATGAACGGTTTGTTGCGTTGGGATCTAGATTTAACGAACTACATATTAGGCTTTTAAACACCTCGAAACTCTTAACAACTGGGGGTACAACACTCCAAGGTAAACTCAAAATCCGTCCAACACATGTTTGTGAACTTATCTATCGACTCTCAAAACTTATTTTCCTTGGTATGTTCTTATCTTAACTCCTTGAATTTACGGGGTGTAACATTCTCCCCCCCTTAGAAACATTCGTCCCAAATGTTCCTTCTAAGTCTCCAAAACGCAGAGGTCGTTATAGTCTTCACTACTCCACTCACACAAGAATCAGATATGCCACTCATGGACTTATCACCCGAAAAATACTCCCCACATACTATGTACTCCGACAAAGATTACTGTAAAATCTTCTACCCAAGACGGTCTTACATCTAGGTTTCAATTGTCATAAATTCTAAGGTTCAAAATTTTCTCATCCTCAGACTTACCCTTTCACTAATCAGGCTTCTAAATCACATTTTTAACACAAAGTTATCCGAACATAACACTTAACACATCACCATAACATCAATGCATACTAGTCTCTAGTGGGTTAAGAATATACCTGTAACTATTACTTCATCGCCTTCATGCCGTTTCTACTCATGTTCCTTCTCGCACGCGCACAAAAGGAGGAGATGAATCACCATCGATCCCGGCGTCGAGTGTAACGACCTGCCCGGCCCGCATCGTGCCTTACCTCGCACCCTAGTGATACATACATCGAGAAAATCAGCGGAACATAAAACATGAGTCATTTAACAAGAGATATAATAAATAAACAAAGCAACCAAAAAGCAGTTGCCTTCAAGATATACATAAAACACGAGCTTAAATCCTTTTACAACCCCGCCACAACAAGATTACTGCACTTAAGATATCTGATGACTATGACGGACAGGCCCCGCCATACCACGAATGTACAAGAACCTACAACTCGTGGAACACCTACTAAAAGATAAGCCTCGGAGAAACGGAGCTTCAAATGTCCGAATTGTGATCCTATGAGCGAGGATCCACGATCGATGTTTCTACTGCAGATTTAACGCACTCGGGCGAGGTCAAGATAACAGTACCAAGTATGTGAAACTGCATAATATCAGAAATGAAATCATACTAGTCTATATAAAGCAGAGACATGTATGATAACCAAACTACGATTCACAACATAAAGCGATCATCACTCGAATATAACTATGGGTCTCACGCCCACAACATCAATCGTTCGCATTATGGCGCATGCCCGAATATCAGACGGTGTAGACATGTCCATGATGCAACAACAATACCAATGTCCCATGGCCACATGCCGGACTGCAGACGGTGTAGACATGTCCATGTGACCTCAACAACAAGACAAAGAATCCAAATGGAAGCATACCCGCAGCGCTACGATCGTGTCGGTATGTCCAAAGGGAAAAATAAGACAACATTCCAAATGGACGATACCCGCGCGCTACGATCGCGTCGGTATGTCCAAAAGGAAATCACAAGGCGATAATCAAATGGAAACATACCCGCGCTACGATCGTGTCGAGATATCCAAAGCGATTAACCACAAGACCTTAACCAAAATGGAAGCATACCCGCGCTACGATCGTGTCGGTATGTCCAAAGCGATTAACAACAATAATATTATCAGCGAACGCACTGCGGAATTTCTCCACCGCCAAGACGCTCCAAGTAAGTTCTCAACTACCAACCGACCTCTATCGAGACGCGTAACACGTAAACACAACGCTTGTACAATAAAGGCTATCATCACAAGATAGGCAAGTTTCACAACAACAAGCATGTAAGTTTCACACAACTCAAAGTACTTTCATTTTATGCCAAAGTCCGGTTTTTAACCCCAAAGTACTACATACGTTAAGTTCTTTTAAAAGAGATCCATTACTTTTATAAAAGTCACCCGATACCGTAGTATTAGAATGACCAACCCACCTTCCTTTTCAAAATCAAGTAACAACATTCTTTTCCTAAGTTCCGGTTTGCCTAGTTTCAATTACTCAAGCTTCTCATTTTCAAATGGTTTCATAGTTCCCAAACTTAATCACTGATTCCTTTTAGAACAATTGAGTAACATATGTCATATACGTGAGTAGTTTATTCTTGTTTATAACGATCTTATTACAGCAGCCATGATCTAGAAAATGTAATATCATTTTGTCTCATCTTAGCTTCTATGCAGATGGAGGTTTCTACTGGTTTTAATACAACACATCATTATTCAATACATTTTCCTTTATTAACGCCGCAGTTGGTCTGTCGATACACATTCGATTCCCAAATCAAGAAACATTATCCCTTTAAAACCAAGTACTCATTACTCACGAATGAGGTTTCACACAAACATCCACATTAAAACAAATAAGTTAAGTCTCTTATCTTATAAGATCAAGTCTCTTAACTTCTAACATCAGTAAACCATTTTCACTTACATAAGGTCGTTATAACTAACTTCCCATAAAGCTATTATAACACCCTATGTTTTAAACCAACCAAATCACTTAGCACATGTACGTCTACCGTACTACATAGTTCACAACAATCATGCTAGAAAAGATAGGAAGAGGTTCACATACCTCGCGACGATTTATCGACAATAAGCAAAATGCTCCAAGTACTACAACTTGCTAGCCTTTCCACTCCTCGAGTAGAATACGCTACTCTAGTACTTTCACCTATAAAGGTCAAAACGCCTATTAACCCCAAAACACAAGTTTCTATCTTTCTATAGAAAATTAAAGACCTCCCCGCAACAGCAGAAATCTCCTCCTCTATCGAGGCCGCTACCAAGCCAACGGGGTTTACACGTCTACCGACGTGTACAATTCTACTCGCAATACTACACAAGTCTACCGCAATACACCCTATGTAAATACATTCAGATTCTTTATTCTTCAGCTTAAGTCAAAAGACATGGACGAATACTAAGTAGTTCCATATATAGTATACTTCAACTATATATTCAACCAAACATGTAATTTCCAATTACAATAGAGGTACAAGATAATTACCTCGAAAAGACCAAAATTATCCCAGTTTAATGTCGCTCCTGGGCAAGGATTAGCTCCTACTCCGAACGCTCAAAACAGCTCCAAACAACCCTTAGAAGTTCTAACCAACTTCTACTCACATACTTCAACCAACTATGAAGATTTCCTTGTGGTTTGGTTTGAGACTAAAAGGACAAAAGGTAGTATTTCCTGACTCTACGTAAAGAGGTAACTTTTGGAATAATTCAAGGTATTAGGCTAAGGTATTTTGGGCATTATAACAATACTAGTAGATTATTTCTATACCACAATAAGGGGTATTATACGAAACAACTAGGCTAGTGGGTACCCCACTGCCAAGCCTCACTCAAAGTGGGGGCCTGCCAAAGCTCCACAAAGGGGGAAGGGCTTTGACGATTTCAACACACAAAGGGGAGAGATTTCAAGACTTGAAAATGATTTTTGGATGAAGAAAGTTCATCAACTAAGGGGGTATTTATAGCAAACCCAAAGGCCAACCAATGGCCAAGATCTAGCCAAGTGCAAGGCAAGTGTAAGGCCAAGATCAAGCCAAGTGCACCCTAGACCCTACTCCTTAAAACCCTCACAAATATCAAGCCCAACTTGCCCCCCCAATTCGGCCAAGTGCCGCCCCACATGCTTCCATTGTGAGGGTGACACATGTCACCCTCCCGTTGGTCCAGAATGTTTCGTCTCTCGGAAAAATCCGCAAAAATACAAAACGACATAGCCGGAATTTTCCCTTCGCAGTTACGCAAAAACGTTTCGGAAAAACGACTTAACCGTGTCACAAGACAGGTAACTTCGGCTAAGCCACCAGGCGGGGTGACACGTGTCAACCTCCTATTGGCCCTCAAAAACGCCCTTCAAAAATATCCACAATGGCCAAAATCTCAAAACAAAGTGGCCCTACAAAGTCAGAATTTCTCCGTGGGCCCCACATGACCATTTCCAAAATAAAATTCCATAATTCTCTAATATTCCAGAAGTCCGAATACCAAACTGGGAATCCAATTCCCATTAACGAACCTTTTTCCTTCACAAAAACCGAAACTTTTCCGTGGAAAAATCACCTCTTTCTTTCTTTCCAATCTTTCCGCCAGATTCTCGCACGCACGCCCTCGCATACATACTGGAAATACGGGTATAACATCAGTCTCTACATCCGCGCTTATCTCTCGTTGGACAATTCCGCAAATGGCCCGCCGCCGATACAAAGCAAACCCCATTCCAAAGACGACACTCCCACCACGAGCCTACCACAATGGCCACAACGAGGTAGGGTGGTCCCATCCGACTAACGCCCTCGCTTCCCTAAAAACTCAAACCCGGGAGCCCGACCGCTTCTCGCATTTCTGAACGCCCCAAGATCGTGATGGAGCACTCATCGGGCCGAGGTAAATAACTAGCTCGCCGCCAGGCCGCTCGAAGGCGTCACCAGAGGACTCACCGCCCCGCCTCTTCTTCGATCTTGGTTATTCCGTCGACTTACGTTCCTCACTGCGCAGATAGGCTCGATGCGGGCAATGTCCATGCTCTACAAGAGCTATCCGCAGGCATCCTCCGCTAAATAATCGCCAAGTCCGGTGACATAACTGCACTCTATCCTCCATATTGCCACCAAAACGGGACATACCGCCAATGAGTCAAACTCTACATTGTACTCGAACTATGCGCCTCTTTGTCTTAGCATCAAAATCTATCGCCCGTGCCCTCTCATCCGTGGAGGCAAGAAATGGCCGCGAACGCTCGAGAACTCACCCCAAACATCCGGAGGTGCATGTTCCCCGACAACTCCCACGAATCAAACCGCCGATCGCAGATCACGCAACCGATGTGAACCCAAAACCACCGACTCGGTCTCCAAGCCTTGATCACTCATGATCCGTCAGAATCGCTTGATGAACTCCTGCGGATCATCCTCGTGCCTCGACCGTAACTCGTGCGGGCTACAACTCGTAAAATCCCGTAGCCTCAAACTATCGACCTCGGGTGAACTATGGGTACCATCGAATCGAATCCGCCGTGATCCAAATTTATCTCACGTTCGCCACAATCACGCTAGCAATCGGGCCATTTCCTTGTAACCCATCTCCTCTCGCTTCCAGCCGGAATCGAGGCTCAGTGCCGTGGTCTCGCAGAGACCGCTGTTGCTCTACTCGCAGCCTCCTTCGCCGCTTTGCCCTTCCGGGCTCGTTGCTTGCGCGAGGCATCACCGTATATAAAGAATACGTCGAGGAGTCCAAACTTATAACACAGCTCTAAGGCACGATCTCAGAGTGAGAAGAATGGAAACCAATCCTAAATATCCTGTAGCCTCATGATTATAGATGTGGTGCACAACACACCGATAATCAAGACTCTACTAGATACGGCTCAGACACTTTCCGAGGATTAATCGCTCGATACCACTTTTGTCACGACTCCGGCCGATGGATCGTGTCTTACCCTGCACCCTAGTGATACAACATCAGAGAAAACCAGCGGAAATAAAAACTCATGAAAGAAAACAGTGAAATAAGAAAGCAGGCTAACCCAACGGTTACCTTTTTGTACATAAATTAAAACTTGAACAGTTACATCCCTTACAAACCTGCCCACAACAAAGGCATGCACTCTAAGAATTTTGAAACCATAATGACGGGACAGGGCCCCGCCATGCCCCTGAATATACAAAAGTCTACTACTTCAGGGAACCGTACCACAGGACAAGCTTCCGGAGATATGGAGCTTTCCGAGAACCGAACAGCGATCCTAAGAGAGTGGACCAGCAAGCTATGTACCTCAACCTGCGGCATGAACGCAGCCCCCCGAAGGAGGTCAGTACAACAGGTACCAAGTATGTGAAACTGAAAAATACTGTAAATGAAATCATAATAGTCTATATAAAGCAGGAGACATGTATGATAACCAAATTACAGCACCACAACATATAAGCAGTCATATCAAGATAGGGACTCATGCCCGTGAAATCATCACTCAAATACAACCCGGGAATTTAACCCGCACAAAGGCCGCATGCCCCGGCATCTCACCTCGGTATAAGCATGGCCCTGGAACCGTCCTAGTGGGCCCATACCCGTGGACCATCCAACGTGTCGGTATGCCCAAAGGAGATAACAAGATAACAATCCCTGTGGAAGCATACCCGTGGGCTACCCAACGTGTCAGTATGTCCAAACAACTAACAAAACAATACTCACTGTGGAAGCATACCCGTGGGCTACCCAACGTGTCAGTATGTCCAAACAACTAACCAGATAACACTCCTAATGGAAACATACCCGTGGGCTACCCAACGTGTCGGTATGCCCATCAATCAACCAGATAGCCGGCCCTCCATCGAGAGACTCGGTAGCACACAACCAAACACTTGCACAACAAGGCTATCACAACAAGCATAGGCCAGTTACACACAACTCAAGGTACTATAAATACTTCTTAACACAACGTCAAGTATACCATTTAAAACCCAAGTACTTAACCCCTTTAGGATCAAGGTACTCCTACCTTTTATAAACAAGTCACTTATGTTTTTCCATCACAAGGAGTTCAATATTTGAAAACGAGTTACTTCCCTTTTCCCAAAATCAAGTTACCATTTTACATCTAATAATGAAACCATTTCTTTATTTTCATAAAGTCGTTATAATTAACTTCCCATAAAGCTGTTATAACACTTTATGTTTTAAAACAATACAAGACAAAACCATGCCTTTCTTTCGAAACAAAACACTTCCAATTCTTAAGTCTCTTTTCTTTTAGAAATCGAATTCCTTACTTTGGAATTTTTAAGAAGATCAAAACTTGATTTCAATAATTCTCATTAGAGCAGCCATGATCTAGGAAATGTAATGTCATTTTGTCTTATCTTAGCTTCTATGCAGATGGAGGTTTCTACTGGTTTTAATATGATTAATTGTCATTACTTCTTTCCTTTATCGACGCTGCATTGGCTTGTTCGATCCTTATTCCCATTTCCGAAATTTGTAACGTTATTCTTTTAAAAACCAAGTATTCCTTTCTCACGAATTAGGTTTTATACTTTTCAACACCATTTAGGTCAATTACAAGTCACGTCTCTTATCTTTTGAAATCAACAAACCATTCTTTTTGCTACATAAAGTGGTTATAACAAACTTCCCATAAAGCCGTTATAACACTTTATGTTTTAAACCAACCAATTACCACTATAAACATTTATGAGACCAATAGGGCTCATTCTTTAACCACCGAAAATTCAAGCACTAACTGATAAGACTTTACTACTATTTCCACACAATGAAGCCCTTAACACTTCATATCAAGTCAAGACACAAAAGGGAAATCAAATTCCTTTAACACACGTGCGTCTACCGCACTATATATTTTACAAATAGTCATGCTGAAGAGGATAGGAAGAATCACATACCTCGCGACGATTGTCGACAATAAGCAAAATGCTCCACCGTATTATTGCCCTTAAGTAGAATATGCTACCGTAGTACTTCAATCCTATAAGGGTCATAAAACGTCTATCAAACTCTAGCTTCGAACGTAGAATAACTAAGTGCAAAGTCCCTAAATTCTATGGTAATTTGGACGGCACTTCCTTTGTTTCTACTAACTTTGCCACCTTTTTCAAGGTCGAATTCAATAACCAAACTCCCACAATAATGCAAAATGGCCCAATAATTCCATGCCATTCTTGGCCAACAATAAACCAATCCTAAACCCCTTTCAACTCTTTTCAATCCAAGTTCTTAGGCCTAACATGATATCTAGCCCTAAACATCTTCAACAAGACAACAAGATCCAAATCTATTCAAATAAAACAGCCTCAGCCTCAATTCTAAACTACTAAAATGTAATGTTCTTTAGGCTCACATCTATACTACTAAAATATAACAAATTTTAGGCTCATAACCAAGAGAAAGGGGAAACTTTTACCTTAAGGAATAGCCCACAAAAGCCCCTTTTTCTTCCACCTCTTTCCGTCAAAATCGCCCACCAGTGCCTCCCACAAGTTTACCCACACTTTTCCTTCTTGCCGCCGCTCCAACAATTTCCTCTTAGGCTAGGTTTTCTTCAAAAATCAAGAGAGAAGGGAGAGGATCTTTCTTGGGAGGGTTTGAAATGAAATGGAATGGAATGGCCAAGTCTTCCAAGACTTGGCCCTAAAATAGGACCACTTTCTGATAAAAAGGATGGGAGGGACACTTGTCACCCTCCCATAGGTTATAAACAAAATATCCCCTGTTTTTCGCCTGACACTGCGCAAAAATCCCGCATCGGCGCCGCGGCGCTTCCACTTCCGAGAAAAGTTCCTGCGCCAAGGCGCTGAAACCCCGGACCCCGAACAACCGCACCGCTGCCTCGCATTCGGCGCGCTGCACTTCGAACCAAAATCGCTGCCGCTCGCGCACCAAACTTGAAACTTCCATAACTTTTGACTCCGATGTCCTATCGACGAACGGTTTGTTGCGTTGGGATCTAGATTTAACGAACTACATATTAGGATTTTAAACACCTCGAAACTCTTAACAACTGGGGGTACAACACTCCAAGGTAAACTCAAAATCCGTCCAACACATGTTTGTCAACTTATCTATCGACTCTCAAAACTTATTTTCCTTGGTATGTTCTTATCTTAACTCCTTGAATTTACGGGGTGTAACACTACTGGGGTTGGCGACGTTGTAGAACTCGCCGTCCGAAACACCTCATCTGGTAAGGACTGGGCCTGTGCCCTGGTAACCCTCGGTGCCCTACTAGTAGTTCTCATCGCTTGCCCTTAT
Organism: Przewalskia tangutica; assembly: GCA_029844215.1. Classification (NCBI taxonomy): domain Eukaryota; kingdom Viridiplantae; phylum Streptophyta; class Magnoliopsida; order Solanales; family Solanaceae; genus Przewalskia; species Przewalskia tangutica. The sequence continues at coordinate 67,783,125 of CM056734.1, forward strand.
GGGCCGCGGTTGCCTTGCGTGGAGGCATAACTGATACAGGAAAAATATGTCAGAGGAAATTCAACCTATAACACAGCTCTATTGCACGATCTTAGAGTGAAAGAATGGAAATCAATCCTAAATATCTTGCAGCCTCCTGATTATAGATGTGGTGCACAACACACCGATAATCAAGACTCTACTAGATACGGCCTGTAGACCCTTTCCGAGGATTAACTGCTCTGATACCACTTTTGTCACGACCCGACCCCGGATCCGTGACCGGTGCCTTAACCCGGGCACCCTTATGACACAACATCAGAGAAAACCAGTGGAACATAAACTCATAATAAACAACCATAATGATATAAATAGTCTAGCCCAAAATGGCTACCCCAAAAGTACATAAAACCGAACAGTTACATTCTTAAACAAACCAAGTTATGACAAGACTACAGGCCTCTAAGAAGGAGTAACACTATGATGGGACAGGGCCCCGTCATGCCCCTGAATGTACAAAACATCAACAACACCAGGGAGAACCATACCAAAAGTCGAGCCTCCGAAGAAATGGAGCTCCTGACACCTGAGTAAAAGATACTAGGAATGAGGATCTACCACCTGCTTTCCCTTACTCGCAGATTGAACGCCGCCCGGCGGCGGGTCGACACAACGTACCAAGTATGTAAACCGAAAATATCAGAGTAATATCATAAGTCAAAATAAGCCGAGTCATAGATAAAAATCAATTTCTCAGACCGTGCCTTACTAACAATGAGAGTAACAAGTATAAAACTTATAGCATAAAAATAGGAGGCTCACGATCAAAACAGGGTACCTCGCCCGTAGTATCATTAAGCAATCCTACTCCTGGGACTATTTCACCCGCATGGGTCCTGTGGACCCGCATGAGGTCATCCGCCTCGACATGGGACTATTTCACCCATATGAGACTATTTCACCCGCATGGATCCTGTGGACCCGCATGAGTACCATCGCCGTACTCGCATGTGACTATTTCACCCGCATGGATCCTGTGGTCCGGATCCGCATGAGTGCAAGCGCCGCACTCACATCATGGGTAGCAAATCCATGGCATAGATAATAACCCGGGGTTTACCCCGTAATAATACAAATATATAACATAGCTCATCCGGCTATCATACATAACATAAGCACTACCGGCCTATCATATCATACATAAGCACTACCGGCCTATCATATCACAACATAAGCACTACCGGCCTATCATATCATACATAAGCACTACCGGCCTATCATATCATACATAAGCACTACCGGCCTATCATATCATACATAAGCACTACCGGCTTATCATAACATAAGCAAGTTAAGAAATCCCATAACTTCTTATAACATTATTAATTTATCCTCTCATTTTAGTATCCTAAGGCACTAACATGTCTTTTAATAGAAAATCCGGGAATTCAACCCAAATACCATGTACTTCTAACTTTTTAAGAAATAACTCTTTTTATACAAAATTTCCAAGATACTAATCACCATAGTATCAACCAATGCCTAAAAATCAATTCACATTTCTTAGTTTCAAATCCTTTACCCGTACTTGTTTTAATTAGAGTAAACCTTTCTTTGTGAACCTTTCAAGAAAACTAATATAACCAACTTCCCATAAAGTCATTATATTAGCGTTATCCCTTTGTCAAATACATTTTCCCTAAATCCAAGGGACTTATACTTTTGAAATGAAACAAGTAGCATATACTTTTAAAACAAGTGAAAGATATCAAATCTTGTACGTCTACCGTACTACATAGGTACAACTACTCATGCTCAAGAGATAGGAAAGTTCTACATACCTCTTTGGTCAATCCACTTGCTAAGATCAACTACCGCAAGTAATATTTCAACCTATAATAATCATGATACGTTTATTAACCTCTAACTTCAATGTAGAATAATCCAAGTTCAAAGTCACTAAATTCTATGGAAAATTGGGCGGCATTTCCTTTGTTTCTACTCACTTTGCCACCTTTTCAAAGGCCGATTTTTACCACTCAAACGCCACATTTAAGGCCCAACATCCAAACCAACACAAAGGGGATTACACACCTAATCTTGGGTGTGTAAAATTCTGCCCCAAAAGTTATAACAATTAATCTTAACAAGTTTAAGGTAATTTCTTTAGGCTACAACATGCTCACATAACCTCTTTAGCCAAATCCTTCATACCCAAACCACATTTCTTGCATGCAATGACTCTAAGAGCATTATTTACTACCACAAGTTCTTTCTTCTTAACATGCAACACTAAAAACTAATTATAAAGGAAGAATCATTACCTTAGGGCTTTAGCCAAAACTATTCCAACAATTTTTGCTAGCCTCCTTTTCAAGAATACCACCACAATAACCTCCACAAGCTTGCAAATAACTTTCCTTCTTAACACCCTTTTCAGATTTTCCTTAAGCTTGGAGTTTCTCTTGATTTTCTAGAGAGAAGGGAGAGCTTTTTAGCTTAGAGAGAGAGAGAGAGAGAGATGAAAGATGAAAGATGACCAAGTCTTGAGGCATGCAACATTTCAGATGGGGGGGGGGGGACACTTGTCACCCACCCATGACCTCTTTTAAAGCGAGCAGTCTGAAATTTCCACTAACTCGCAGATCCGCCGCGCACATCGGCGGCCACTGCAAACTCCTGCCGCCTTCTAAGGACTTTTCGACCGCGCCCGCTTCGGTGCCACGCTGAAACCAGCGACCCTCAGATCTTCCGGCCGCCCTACAATCACTGCTTGGCGCCATGCCGCTGGCTCAGCCAAGGCCGAGCCTCGACCGCGTCCGCACTCGAACCACGGGGTATAACACTTGGAATTTGAAAAAGGATTGGAAAAGACTTTGAATTGTTAGTTATGTTGTTGGCCGAGAATGGCTTGGATTTTAAACTACTTAGTATGAATTGTGGGGCGGAATTTTACACGTATTGTAAGGCGTGTAATCCCCTTTGATTGGTTGGTATGTTGAGCCTTAAATGTGGCATGTTTGGTTATTGTATTCGGCCTTGAAAAAGGTGGCAAAGTAAGTAGAAACAAAGGAAGTCTCGCCCGATTTTACGTAGAATTAGAGACCAGATACTTAGTATTATTCTACGTTAGAGACTAGAAATTGATAGTCATGTTGTGACCATTATAGGTTGACACTTCTACGCACGCGTATTCGGCAGCTTGTGGATTTAGTAAAAGGTATGTGAACTATCTCCTCTTCTAGCATGATTCCTTAAGATAAAGAAAGTATGTCCTACTCCTTAAATGATTCATTCCTTGGTTGTATTTGGATTGCCTAAAATAGAATTTGTTCTATGTACTTTCTTGATTGTACTTTGATGTTTAAATTGTAAGTTGTATAATCCATTGCCTTAGTGAAGTTGGATTCTTAAAAGTGAAAGTATTTTACTTAAAGTACATAGAGTCTTGAAAAGGAAGTGGTTTCCAAATCTTTTGGCTGGTGCCTTAGTTCCAAAACCTAAGGGTCGTTATAATGACTTTAGGGGAGTCAAAGGAGTGATTTACTTAATTGTTTTAAGAGAGGAGAAATGACATGATTTAAGAGAAGTAACTTGTTTTAAAGGTGTGAGTTACTTGAGGTTTAAAAGTAGAAGAAACTTGTTTTCTAAATATTAAGAGACTTGAAGTATTTTGAAAGTTAAGAAACTTTATTTGTAAGTATGTGATACTTGGTTTTAAGTATAAGTCTTTTGGTTATAAAAATGAATGAATATGTCTAAAACCATAAAGGGTTATAACGACTTTATGGGAAGTTGGTTATAACGGCTTTATGGAAGGTTAAGAAAGTTGTCTATTTTGATTATTAGGCATAAGTTGCCTAGATTGTGAAAATTTGAAGTTACTTGATTTCAAGCTTTGAAATGAGTTTTCTAAAAGTGTAGTAACTTACTTTGAAAAATAGACACACCTTGATACTACGGGTGTTAGTATCTTGGGGTTTTACATAAAAAGGAGTCTTTTGAAAAGAATATACGTACGAAGTACTTTGACTTGTTCAATTGAGAATTATTCTATGTGTTCCTTGATAAGTACTTTGGCTTGTTTAATTGAGAATTATTCTATGTGTGCCTTGACAAGTACTTTGGCTTGTTTTATTGAGAATTATTCTATGTGTGCCTTGATAAGTACTTTGGCTTGTCAATTGAGAATTATTCTATGTGTGCCTTGATAAGTACTTTGGCTTATTTAATTGAGAATTATTCTATGTGTGCCTTGATAAGTACTTTGGCTTGTTTAATTGAGAATTATTCTATATGTGCCTTGATAAGTACTTTGGCTTGTTTAATTGAGAATTATTCTATGTGTGCCTTGATAAGTACTTTGGCTTGTTTAATTGAGAATTGCCAATGTGTGCTGGTGATAGCCTTTGAGTGCAAGTATTATGTTTTATTACGTTGCCGCGACTCTCAGTTGGAGGGCCGGCTGTCTTGTTGTAAGTTTACTTGGACGTACCGACAGTGATGTGGGATTCCACGAGTATGCTTCCATTATTTGTATTACCCCATGGTCATGCTTATACGATGTGGGATTCCGGGGCATGCGACCACGAGGGATACTCCTTGGACATGCTTATACGATGTGGGATTCCGGGGCATGTGACCAGGAGCGGGTTAGATTCCCGGATTTGTTTGTATTACCCCATGGTCATGCTTATACGATGTGGGATTCCGGGGCATGCGACCACGAGGGATACTCCTTGGACATGCTTATACGATGTTGGATTCCGTGGCATGTGACCATGAGGCGGGTTAGATTCCCGGATTTGTTTGTATTACCCCATGGTCATGCTTATACGATGTGGGATTCCGGGGCATGCGACCACGAGGGATATTGTTATTATGACTTGGTGTTCAGGTATGCCTATTGGTGTTATATTATATCATGGACTGCCGGCAGTGAGAAAGGATTCCACGGGCATGATTGATATATGGGCGTGAGACCCATGGTTATATTTAGTAATGACTTTGAGGCACGCGTCCCGACTTGATATGATCGCTTATGTATTGTGTCTTGTAGGTTGGCTATCATACATGTCTCTGCTTTGTTTAGATTGTTATGATTTCATTACAGCATTTCATCGCTTCACATACTTGGTACATTCTTCATCGACCTCCTTCGGCCGCTCACGCCGCAGTTTAGGTACGCATTTCTTGTCGACCAGTGTAGGACCGCTCGTAGTTTTGGATAGCTCCTCTGCTCGTGAGTTTATCTTTTGGTATAGTTCCTTTAGTACGTGCTTTGTATGCATGGTACGGGCAGGGCCTTGTCCCGTCATATTTCAGTATAACTCTTAGAGGTCTGTATTCATATGTGCGATTGGACTCATGTACAGTGTTGTGTCTTTTGATTATGTATATTATGGCAGCCTTGTCGGCTTTGCCCTTGCACGTACGTTGGTTTGAGAAAAAAAATGAGGTGTTATTTAATTTCCGCAGTTTACTTAGTTGTTAAGGTAGAAGGGTGCCCAGGTAGGGCACCAGTCACGGGGCCGTGGTTCGGGGCGTGACAGTACTTGCCCCGGTCAGTTGATGATGCGGCTTTGGTATCTGGTAGTTAGCCTTCAGATTGCCCGTGACGGTTTTATGGCACGTAGGTTCGATTGTCACGACCCGCCCGCGGATCGGTGCCTTACCCGGGCACCCAAGTAGACATACATCAGAGTAACCAGCGGAATATAAAACAAGATATGAAACAATATGAAGAGAGAAACAATTTATCTGAGAAAAGTTGCCTTTCGGCATATATATATAAAAACTTGAGCAGTTACACCCCTTTTACAAACCCTACCCACAACAGTACTACAGACCTCTAAGAATGTTATAACAACAATGGCGGGACAGGGCCCCGCCATACCCCTGAATGTAAGTACCTACAACGACAGGGGACTATACCAAAGATAAGCCTCCGGAGACATGGAGCTTCCCAAAACGCTGAACTGTGACCCTATGAGCGAGGATCAACAACTGGTGTACCTCTACCTGCGGCATTTAACGCAGCCCGGCGAGGTCAAGACAACAGTACCAAGTATGTGAAATGAAAATATCAGAAATGAAATCATAATAGTCTATATAAAACAGAAGACATATATGATAACCAATTTACGATACACAATATGTAAGCAGTCATGTCAAGTCAGGGACTCACGCCCTTAAAGTCATCACTCAAATATAACCATGGGTCTCATGCCCACTGTCACGACTCGATCCCGAGCCCGTGACTGGTGCCTTACCCCGGGCACCCTAGTGATACAACATCAGAGAAAATCAGCGGAAATAAAAACTAAAACATGAGACAAGTCATAAAGCATGAACCAAGCTAACCAAAACGGTCACCTTCCTGAATATATACATATATCAACCTGAACAGTTAAATCCTTTTACAAACCCTGCCCACAACAGTACTACAGACCTCTACGAATGATATGACAACAACGACGGACAGGCCCGCCATACCACGAATGTAGCACCTACAACAACAGGATTATACGAAAGATAAGTCTCGAGAAACGGAGCTTCCCAAACGCTGAATCGTGACCTAAGAGCGAGGATCAACATCGTGTACCTCTACTGCGGCATGAACGCAGCTCAAGGAGGTCGATAACAGTACCAAGTATGTGAAACTGAAAAATACTGTAAATGAAATCATAGTAGTCTATATAAAGCATGAGACATGTATGATAACCAAACTACAGTTCACAATAAATAAGCAGTCATGTCAAGTCAGGGACTCACGCCCTCAAGTCATCACTCAAATACAAATATGGGTCTCACGCCCACAACATCAATCATGCCCGTGGAATACCTTCCTCACCGCTTAGCCTATGATATAAAAGCACCAAGGAACACACATGAACACCAGGTCCCACCTGTGTCATAATAAAACCGTACGGGGTAAGTACGAAGGCATAGCCGACTACTAAAAACCCACAGTACCAACAAGGTCATAAACTGTATTATGAAAACTGCCTAGACCGTCACATGATCAAAGCTGGCCACTCGCCTGCAGTATCAAATGTGCGCGTCTAGTCCTGGAACTTCCCGCAGCTCCGCATAGGCCACTCCAATGGCCCGCATGAGGTATTCCCCGCATCGAGGGTAGCTACTCCCCGGCAACGTCCTGGACTCGCAGTCCGCATGGCCACATAGACCGCATGACCATAAAGGCCGCACACTAACTCAGAACTCGTAGCTCGCATAGGTCCCCGACCCGCATGAGGTATTCTCGAATCATGGTCCTGCATCACCGAGATATACCCCGTGACGGAGGACGCCTTAACCCTCGGATCATGTCGGCGCGAGTGGTACAATACCAACATAACGACTGATCGTTTAAACAACATAAGCGCGATCGAGGGAAACCCCTTTACACAAACATCACAAGATACTAACACACGTAGCATCCTAGCATGTTTACTTATCAAATCAACAAGAAAGTATTACAAGGCTATCACAAACCAACACAATCAAGTTATTCACACAAGGTACTTTCTACTATATGTTAACAAGTTCAGGTTTTAATCCCCAAAGTACTACGTACGTTACATTCTTTTTAGAAGATCCATTTCTTTTACAAAAGTCACCCGATAATTCGTAGTATCAAAATAAAGTGACTAACATTTTAATTAAATCAAAACAACTTCCACTTTCCTTTTAAACCAAATTAAGACAATACCATGCCTTCTTTTAGACCAAAACACTTCTCCTTTTAAAGTCAAGTTACCATTTTAAAACCAATGATAAAACCACTCCTTTGTTTTCATAAAGTCGTTATAACTAACTTCCCATAAAGTCAAGTATGACACTTTATGTTCTAAACCAAAAACTCTTTAATTCCACAAGTCTCTTTTCTTTTAAAAACAACAACAAGTATTCTTTTAAAACCCAAATAATGTACTCTTTTCAAAACAAGTAACCTATACTTAAAATCAAGTTACTTCTCTTTTTCCGAAAACAAGTCGTTATAAGTCAAGTCTCTTATCTTACAAGATCAAGTCTCTTAACTTTCAAAATCAAGTCATTTATAAGTCAAGTCTCTTATCTTTGAAGATCAAGTCTCTTAACTTTCACAATCAATAAACCATTCTTTTACCTACATAAAGTCGTTATAACTAACTTCCCATAAAGCTATTATAACACCCTATGTTTTAAACCAACCAAAACACTTATCACATGTACGTCTACCGTACTACATAGTTGACAACAATCATGCTAGAAAAGATAGGAAGAGGTTCACATACCTCGCGACGATTATCGACATTTAGCAAAACGCCCACAATATCAGAACTCTGCTAGCCTTTTCCACTCTTCAAGTAGAATACGCTACTCGAAGTACTGCAACCTATAAAGGCCACAAAACGCCTATCAACTCCTAGATCTCTTCGTAGAATATTCTAAGCACATGATTCCATATTCTACAGAAAATTCGGCAGCACCTCCCCCCCGCCCGCCCCCCGCAATCACACAAATCTCCTCCCCCACCAAGGCCCGCTACCAGGCCAACAACTCCCAGAAGATTTACACGTTTAACCGGACGTGTTCAAATCTGCTTCACAATAATACAACAGTCTACTGTAAATACAGCCCTATGTAAATACAGTTCAATTATTTTCAATACTCATCCTATATATAGTATACTCAACTATATATTACTACAACATGTAATTTCCAATTGCAATAGGGGGACAAGATTATTTACCTCGATAATCCCAAAATTATCCAAGATTAAAGTCGATCCTGAGCAACGTTTAGCTCCAATTTCTTACGCTCCAACCCGCTCCAAGCGACCCTTAGAAGTTTCTAAACAACTTCTCTAAAAACTTCCACCAAGCTAGGAAGATTTTTCTAGGGTTTCGTTTTGCGACTATTGGAATAAAGTAGTATTTCCGGGCTCCTAGTATTAAAATAACTTTGGAATACTACTAGGGATACTAGGAAAATGTATTTGGGATTATACAATAATACTCCAAGTATTTTCTTACACAAGAGGGGAGGGGGACGAAACATAGCCTAAAGGGAGGGAATTATTTTGTCTTGGAGGCTTTAAGTGTGAGATGATTTAAGTCTTCAACCTAAGGGGTATATATAGAAGGATCAAGGGCCATGATCTAAGCAAGTGGGTGGTCAAGATTGGGCCATGTGTGTGTGGGTCCCACCACACCACATGGCCAACGAATGGGTGCCAAGTGTTAGGCCATTTTCGCCAGTAGAGTGACAAGTGGCTAGCCATCATTACACCATTTCGCCCACATGACACACAAGGGGGTGACACGTGTCGCCCCTTACTCGCCCACAATATTTCGCCCTCGAAAAATATCCAAAATACCGAAAATCTCAAAAACAAAGCGGCCCTACAAAACCGTAAATTTCTCAGTGGGCCCCACGTGACCATTTCTCAAAATAAAATCCCAAAATTCTAAAATAATCCACTAAGTCCAAATACCAAACTGGGAATCCACCCCATTAACGAACCTTTTCTTCACAAAACCGTAAACTTTTCCGAAAATTCACATCTTTCTTTCATTCCAACATTTCGTCAGATATGCACGCATGTCCTCACATACATACTCGAACTACGGGTATAACATTCTTCCTTAGAAACATTCGTCCCAATGTTCCTTCTAAGTCTCTAAACATACATGCGCGGTGTAGTCTCCACTACTACACTTACAAAAATCGATCACGCCACCAATGGCCGAATATAACATGCGCGCAAAACTCAAATCCAAGCCAACGAGGAATCTCCTCTAACGTATAACAACACTAACTCTCACTCACGGTCCAAAGGATACTCTTCCAAACCTAGTAACATGGATTATCGGACGACGCCTCCTAAGTCTGACCAGCGCTATCTTATAGTAACCCGGCCTATTATACAACCACGCCGAAAGGCCCAAAAGATTTCGCTAAGTTGCCCCTGCTTTCCAAAACTCGTCACACCCTTCCGGGGTGGTACCTTTAAGAAGACCACCGTCAACCTGAACTCCAAGTGTTGATGCTGATTATCCGCACGGCTTCTGCTGACTCCGAGCTGCTAACAACCTCATCTGGATAAGCTACACCCTATCCACATTCTGCTGAAACAAGTATGTACCCACTATCTGAACCTTGCCAACATCGAACCAATCGATCGGCAATCAACACTTCCGCCTATACAAGCCTTCATAAGGCGATATCCGAATACTGAATTGGTAGCTATTATAATAATACACACTCAATAAGAGGCACATAATCTCATCGCTACCCGAAATCACAACACCGCCGAGGGTAAATGTATCCGAGACTCACTCGAGTTCCTATCCCTGCCTGGTAAAATCTCCAGACACAAAAGAAATAGCCGAAAACTGGGCTCCACTGCCTGCCATATAAAGTCGGAACCCCGTGCGGCCTTACAACCTCCCGATACATAACATCTCGCATAACCTCCGCGAGTAAATACCCCGATCGAAGACAAGATAAGTGACCTCATCAGCGACCATCGGTCGAACGCATCCTCGAACTCGCACGATGGTTACCTAAACTGGGCCTAGCACCTTCGTGATCCTACCACCGCGGGACCACCACAACCGACCCATCCCATTCCGGGCTGCGGGTTGACCCGCGATCATGCCTCAACCCGACCCGCTATCGCGCCAAACTCTTGTTCCCCGATCCGGAACAATCTTACTAACACAAGTCATGAAAGCTAACACTTCCATCTCACACTACTCATGGAATTATCCCACAATACATATCATGCATACCAAGTACTTCGACAAAGACCAACCGTAAAATCATCCACTCAAGGCGGCCATGCATCCAAGGTCCTAACTGTTATAAATTCTAAGGCTCACAATCGTCTCGTCTCCAGACTTACCCTTTCTCAACTACCCATGTTTTCTAATTCACACTTAACACAATGCTACCCGTACATAGCACTTAACACGTATCCACCATAACAACATAACCAAGTCTTTTAAGGGCTAAAGGTATCTCTGCAACTACTGCCTTACTTTCTCTTTGTCGCTCTAATCATAATCCTGCCCTGCAGGGCGCCTAGCTATACAAGGCGATGATCCAGCCACCGATCCCGAAGGCTGAATCTCTACATCTGTGCTACTGCCTCGGACAAACTCTCACCAAATGGCCACGCTGGCCGCAAGCATACAAGCCGTCAAGGCGAGACGACACTCCCATAATGGAGTCTATTACAATGGCTACAACGAGGTAGTGGGTGACCTCATCCGACTAACACCCCTTCTCCGAACAACGAACCCACGATCGACCGGAAGGCTGAGTCATCCCTCTTGTATCCCTCCTACTTGGACATCCTCCCATCACATGGCCCTGACGGCCACAGGTATAACAATCTCCCAAACTAGCACGACACCCTGAGGATCATCCTCAGCTTTCTATCCATAGAACTCGCGAATCAGAACTCAAGAAATCCCAAGTCTCGGACCATCGGATCTAGGGTGAACCACTTGTACCCAGGAACCACCGCTCCGCCCGTCCTCATTCCTACCACCGCCTAGCTAGTAATCGGGCCATTTCTTGAACTCATATCCTCGGCTCGCCGCGTAATCGAGGCTCGTATCGTGGCCTCGTGAGAAATCGTTGTCGCTCTAAACTCCTGGGGCTAGCGGCGTCATAAAACTCATCGTTCAAGTACTATCTCGTGTAACGACTGTGCCTAAGCCCTCGTACCTCTCGTGTTCTACTCGCAGCCTCTCGCCGCCTTGCCCATCTGGCTCGGTTGCCTTGCACGAGGCATAATCGTACATAAGAATACGCTGAGGAGTCCAACTTATAACATGCCTCTAAGGCACGATCTCAGAGTGAGAAGAATGGAAACCAATCCTAAATATCCTGCAGCCTCACGATTATAGGTGTGGTGCACAACACGCCGATAATCAAGACTCTACTAGATACGGTCAGAGACACTTTCCGAGGATTAATCGCTCGATACCACTTTTGTCACGACCGATCCGAGCCCGTGGATCGTGCCTTACCGGCACCCTAGTGATACAACATCGAGAAAATCAGCGAAATAAAAACTAAAACATGAGACAAGTCATAAAGCATGAACCAGCAACTAAAACGGTCACCTTCCGAATATATACATATATCAACACGAGCAGTTAAATCCTTTTACAAACCCCGCCCACAACAAGATTACATGCACTTACGAATGATATGACAACAACGACGGACAGGTGGCTCGCCATACCCCGAATGTAGCACCTACAACAACAGGGATTATACCAAAGATAAGTCTCGGAGAAACGGAGCTTCCCAAACGCTGAATCTGGACCCTAAGAGCGAGGATCAACACCGTGTACCTCTACTGCGGCATGTAACGCAGCCCCGGGAGGTCAAGACAACAGTACCAAGTATGTGAAATCGAAAATATCAGAAATGAAATCATAGTAGTCTATATAAAGCAGGAGACATGTATGATAACCAAACTACAGTTCACAATAAATAAGCAGTCATGTCAAGTCAGGGACTCACGCCCTCAAGTCATCACTCAAATACAAATATGGGTCTCACGCCCACAACATCAATCATGCCCGTGGAATACCTTCCTCACTGCCGGCAGTCTATGATATAAAAGCACCAAGGAACACACATGAACACCAGGTCCCACATGTGTCATAATAAAACCGTACGGGGTAAGTACGAAGGCATAGCCGACTACTAAAAACCCACAGTACCAACAAGGTCATAAACTGTATCATGAAAACTGCCTAGACCGTCACATGATCAAAGCCGCCACTCGCAGATCAAATGCGCGTCTAGTCCTCGAACTTCCCGCACTCGCATAGGCCACTCCAATGGCCCGCATGAGGTATTCCCCGCATCGAGGGTAGCTACTCCCCGGCAACGTCCTGGACTCGCAGTCCGCATGGCCACATAGACCACATGACCATAAAGGCCGCACACTAACCTGGAACTCTCGTAGCTCCGCATAGGTCCCCTGGACCCGCATGAGGTATTCTCGAATCATGGTCCCAGACCGCCTGAGATATACCCCACATCGGAGGACAGCTTAACCCCCGGGATCATATCAAGGTGAGTGGTACAATACCAACATAACGACTGATCGTTTAAACAACATAAGCGCGATCGAGGGAAACCCCTTTACACAAACATCACAAGATACTAACACACGTAGCATCCTAGCATGTTTACTTATCAAATCAACAAGAAAGTATTACAAGGCTATCACAAACCAACACAATCAAGTTATTCACACAAGGTACTTTCTACTATATGTTAACAAGTTCAGGTTTTAATCCCCAAAGTACTACGTACGTTACATTCATTTTAGAAGATCCATTTCTTTTACAAAAGTCACCCGATACCCGTAGTATCAAAATAAAGTGACTAACATTTTAATTAAATCAAAAAAACTTCCAGACTTTCCTTTTTAAACCAAATTAAGACAATACCATGCCTTCATTTTAGACCAAAACACTTCTCCTTTTAAAGTCAAGTTACCATTTTAAAACCAATGATAAAAACCACTCATTTGTTTTCATAAAGTCGTTATAACTAACTTCCCATAAAGCTGTTATGACACTTTATGTTCTAAACCAAAAACTCTTTAATTCCACAAGTCTCTTTTCTTTTAAAAACAACAACAAGTATTCTTTTAAAACCCAAATAATGTACTTTTTTCAAAACAAGTAACCTATACTTAAAATCAAGTTACTTCTCTTTTTCCGAAAACAAGTCGTTATAAGTCAAGTCTCTTATCTTACAAGATCAAGTCTCTTAACTTTCAAAATCAAGTCGTTTATAAGTCAAGTCTCTTATCTTTGAAGATCAAGTCTCTTAACTTTCACAATCAATAAACCATTCTTTTACCTACATAAAGTCGTTATAACTAACTTCCCATAAAGCTATTATAACACCCTATGTTTTAAACCAACCAAAACACTTATCACATGTACGTCTACCGTACTACATAGTTGACAACAATCATGCTAGAAAAGATAGGAAGAGGTTCACATACCTCGCGACGATTATCGACATTTAGCAAAACGCCCACAATATCAGAATCGCTAGCCTTTTCCACTCTTGAGTAGAATACGCCACTGGCATCGCAACCTTTAAAGGCCACAAAACGCCTATAAACTACTTGATCTCTTCGTAGAATTTTATAAACCCATGGTTCCATATTCTACGTAAAATTCGGCAAAGACACCTCCCCGCAATCACACAAATCTCCTCCCACCAAGGCCCGCTACTGTGCCAACAACTCCTGTGGATTTACACGCTTAACCTGACGTGTTCAAATCGTCACAATAATACAACGATCTCATCAGAATACACCCTATGTAAATACGGTTCAATTCTTTTCAATACTCATTCTATATATAGTATACTCAACTATATATTACTACAACATGTAATTTCCAATGCAATAGTGGACAAGATTATTTACCTCGATAAGCCCAAAATTATCCAAGATTAAAGTCGATCCTGAGCAACGTTTAGCTCCAATTCCTTACGATCCAACCCGCTCCAAGCGACCCTTAGAAGTTTCTAAACAACTTCTCTAAAAACATCCACCAAGCTAGGAAGATTTTTCTAGGGTTTCGTTTTTGCGACTATTGGAATAAAGTAGTATTTCCGGGCTCCTAGTATTAAAATAACTTTGGAATACTACTAGGGATACTAGGACAATGTATTTGGGATTATACAATAATACTCCAAGTATTTTCTTACACAAGAGGGGAGGGGGACGAAACATAGCCTAAAGGGAGGGAATTATTTTGCCTTGGAGGCTTTAAGTGTGAGATGATTTAAGTCTTCAACATAAGGGGTATATATAGAAGGATCAAGGGCCATGATCTAAGCAAGTGGGTGGTCAAGATTGGGCCAAGTGTGTGTGGGTCCCACCACACCACATGGCCAACGAATTGGGTGCCAAGTGTTAGGGCTATTTTCGGCCAAGTGAGTAGGTGACAAGTGGCTAGCCACTTGTCACACCATTTCGGCCCACATGGCCACACAAGGGGGGTGACACGTGTCGCCTCCTTACTCGTCCACAATATTTCGTCCTCCGAAAAATATCCAAAATACCGAAAATCTCAAAACAAAGCGCCCCACAAAACCGTAAATTTCTCCAGTGGCCCTACGTGACCATTTCGAAAATAAAATCCCAAAATTCTAAAATAATCCATGAAGTCCAAATACCAAACTGGGAATCCAATTCATTAACGAACCTTTTCTTCACAAAACCTAAACTTTTCCGTCGAAAATTCACATCTTTCTTTCATTCCAACATTTCTGTCGTATACTCGTACGTATGTCCTCACATACATACCCTGGAACTACGGGGTATAACACCCACAATATCAATCATGCCCGTGGAATTCCTTCCTCACTGCCGGCAGTCCATGATATAAAAACACCAAGGCATACACATGAACACCAGGTCCCACCTGTGTCATAATAAAATCAGACGGTAAGTACGAAGGCATAGCGACTACTAAAACCCACGTACCAACAATGCTATAAAATCGTATCACGAGGTCTTTCTAGACCGCGCCACATGATCGAAGCCGCCACTCGCCTCGGATCAATGTGGCGTCAAATCCTGGAACTCACCACTCGCAGATAGCCACCCAGGCCCGCATGAGGTATTCCCGCATCGAGGGTAGCTACTCCTCGGCATCGCCCCGACTCGTTGTCCGCATGGCCACATAGACCGCATGAGGTATTCCCGCACACTAACACCGAACTCGTAGCTCGCATAGGTCCCTGGACCCGCATGAGGCATCCTCGTGACGGGGCTTTACCCTCGGTATATCATGTCAAGAGGTGAGTGGTACAATACTAACATAACGGCTTATCGTTAAACAACATAAGCACAATCAAGGGAAACCCATTTACACAAACATCACAAGACACTAACACACGTAGCATCCTAACATGTTTACTTATCATACCAACAAGAAAGTATTTCAAGGCTATCACAAACCAACATAGTCAAGTTATTCACACAAGGTACTTTCTATTTTATGTCAACAAGTTCGGGTTTTTATCCCCAAAGTACTTCATACATTAACTCTTTAAAAAGA
This sequence comes from Przewalskia tangutica, assembly GCA_029844215.1. Lineage (NCBI taxonomy): Eukaryota > Viridiplantae > Streptophyta > Magnoliopsida > Solanales > Solanaceae > Przewalskia > Przewalskia tangutica. The sequence continues at coordinate 67,799,216 of CM056734.1, forward strand.
TCTGTTTCTTTCACAAGAGTCACACGATACCCGTAGTATAAAAATAGAGTGACTATCTTTTTAAGTAAACCAAAACAATTTCCCTACCTTCTTTTAGAACCAACTTAAGACAAAAGCATGCCTTCCTTTTTAAACGAAAACACTTCAAATTTTCAAGTCTTTGTCTTTTATAAAACAAGTCCTTACTTTGAAATTTTAAGAAAATCAAAACTTGTTTATTAATGATCTTATTAAAGCAGCCATAATCTAGGAAATGTAATACAATTTTGTCTTATCTTAGCTTCTATGCAGATGGAGGTTTCTACTGGTTTTAATAATACTTAATTAGTCAATACATTTTCCTTTATTAGCGCTGCAGTGGTTTGCTCGATACTTATTCTCATTTCCGAAATCAATACAAGGCTTTCATAAACAATTAAGTAAACCGTTCCTTTTATCTCTCTTAAGTCGTTATACCTAACTTCCCATAAAGCTAGTATAACTCTTAAGCTTTTAAAACCAAGTATTACTCTTCTTTCACAAACGATTCTTAATTCTTTTGAAATACTTCAAGATTCTTATTATTTAAAACTCAAGTCAAAAGACATCGAAGTAAAACCACGTTCAGTTAACACACGTACGTCTACCGTACTATATATATTCTTTTAAAATATCATGCTCAAGAGGATAGGAAGAATCACATAGCTCCTCGGCGAAATCCACCTGCCAAGTCGAATATGTCGCGCGCAGAGTATCAACCTATAATAGTCAAATACGTCTATCAACGTCTAGACTACTCTGTAGAATATTCTAAGCAGAAGGTTCTTATTTCTACGGAAATTTGGGCAGCACTTCCCTACCCGTCAAGCTACACAAGTCTACTGTAAATACAGTCCTATGTAAGTACAGTTCAATTCTCTTCTTTTATACCATCCTTCTATATCTTATACTCAATTATAAACTACTAAATGTAATTTCCAATTACAATAGAAGGACAAAGATATTTACCTCGATAAGCCCAAAATTATCCAAGATTAAAGTCGATCCTGAGCAAGGTTTAGCTCCTATTCTGTACGCTCCAATTCGCTCCAAGAAACCCTTAGAAGTTCTAAACAACTTCTACTTAATACTTCAACCAACTATGAAGATTTTCCTAGGGCTTCGTTTTGTGACTAAGGGATATAAAGTAGCATTTCCGGGCTTTTTGTATAGAGGTAACTTGGGAATACTACAAGGTATTTGGGCTAAGGTATTTTGGAATAACAACAATACTTGGAGAATATTTTCTACGAGGGGGTTTCGCGAGACCAACAAGGAAGGGGGGGAAAGGGGTTTGGACGAGAGCTCTCAAAGGGGGAGGGAGTTTTTGAAGAATAAGTCTTGAACTTAAGGGGTATTTTGTTACACCCCGTATGTCCAGGACATGTATAAGATAATGTACGTAAGGAATCAAGATTTCGGAAAAAACGCATTTTCACGTTAGTCGCAAGGCGGAAACCGAAGGAGTTCTTCAACTTTGAAGTTGAAACTTGAAGATGGGTTATTCATAGGCCTCTAAGGAGTGCTTGGAGCGGATTGGAACCTAAGGAAAGGAGCTAAGAATTTCTAAGGCGCGACTTTGAATCTTGGAAATTTTAAAGGCTTGGAAAGGTATAAATTTTGTCGTTTTAGCAATTAAGTTTACTTATTGATTGTAGCTATGGTTATTAGCAAGCATGAGTTATATATTATGTAGTTGGATTTGTGTTTTGGCTATTGGAACCCTAAATCCGAAAACTAGCATGTTAGCCCTAAGATTTCAATTCAAGTCGATTATTAGTAAAGTCGCCGATGTTGTAAAAAGAAGGAAATTGTAGTTGTTGAAGTGGTTTATAACTATATAACATGTTAGACCTTAGAACTTGGATTTGGAAAAGGATTGTAAAGGACTTAGTGTTATTATTCATGTTGGCCGAGAATGGCTAGCTTATGGGGCTATTTCGTATGAATTATGGGGCGGAATTTTACACGTATTGTAAGGCGTGTAATCCCCTTTGTTTGGTTGTTTTTTCGGAGCCTTAAAGGTGGCGTGTTGGTTATTGTATTCGACCTTGAAAAGGTGGCAAAGTGAGTAGAAACAAAGGAGGTGTTGCCCGATTTTCCGTAGAATTAGAGACCGTATACTTAGTATTATTCTACGTTAGAGACTAGAAGTTGATAGTCTTGTTGTGAACATTATAGGTTGACACTTCTACGTACGGCGTATTCGGCTTAGCTTGTGGATTTAGCCGAAAAGGTATGTGAACTATCTCCTCTTCTAGCATGATTCCTTAAGATAAAGAAAGTAAGTTCTACTCCTTAAATGATCCATTCCTTGGTTGTATTTGGATTGCCTAAAATAGAATTCGTTCTATGTACTCCCTTGATTGTACTTTGATGTTTAAATTGTAAGTTGTATAATCCATTTCCTTAGTGAAGCTTGGATTCTTAAAAAGTGAAAGTATTTTACTTAAAGTGCATGTAGTCTTGAAAAGGAAGTGGTTCCCAAACCTTTTGGCTAGTGCCTTAGTTCCAAAACCTAAGGGTTGTTGTAATGACTTTAGGGGAGTTAAAGGAGTGATTTACTTAATTGTTTTAAGAGAGGAGAAATGACATGATTTAAGAGAAGTAACTTGTTTTAAAGGTGTGAGTTACTTGAGGTTTAAAAGTAGAAGAAACTTGTTTTCTAAATATTAAGAGACTCGAAGTATTTTGAAAGTTAAGAGACTCGATTTGAAAGTTTGTGATACTTGGTTTTAAGTATAAGTCTCTTAGTTATAAAAAGAATGAAATTGTCTAAAAACCATAAAGGGTTATAACGGCTTTATGGGAAGTTGGTTATAACGGATTTATGGAAGGTTTAGAAAGTTGTCTATTTTGATTAATGTGCATAAGTTTCCTAGATTGTAAAAATTTGAAGTTACTTGGTTTCAAGCTTTGAAATGAGTTTCTAAAAGTATAGTAACTTACTTTGAAAAATAGACACACCTTGATACTACGGGTGTTAGTATCTTGGGGTATTACACAAAAATGAGTCTCTTGAAAAGAAGAATGTACGTACGTAGTACTTTGGCTTGTTAAATGAGAATTATTCTAAGTGTGCCTTGATTAGTACTTTGGCTTGATAAATTGAGAATTTGTCTAATTGTGCCTTGATAAGTACTTTGGCTTGTTAAATGAGAATTATTCTAAGTGTGCCTTGATAAGTACTTTGGCTTGATAAATTGAGAATTTGTCTAATTGTGCCTTGATAAGTACTTTGGCTTGTTAAATGAGAATTATTCTAATTGTGCCTTGATAAGTACTTTGGCTTGTTAAATGAGAATAATTCTATGTGATGCCTTGATTAGTACTTTGGCTTGATAAATTGAGAATTTGTCTAAGTGTGCCTTGATTAGTACTTTGGCTTGATAAATTGAGAATTTGTCCATTTGTGCCTTGGTAAGTACTTTGGCTTGTTAAATGAGAATTATTCTATGTGTGCCTTGATAAGTACCTTGGCTTGATTAATTGAGAATTTCCTATGTGTGCTGGCGATAGCCTTTGAGTGCAAGGATTATGTTTTATTAAGTTGCCGCGACTCTCGGTTGGAGGGTCGGCTGTCTTGTTATAAGTTACTTGGACGTACCGACAGTGATGTGGGATTCCACGGGTATGCTTCCGTTATTTGTAGTACTTGGGTTAAATTCCCGGATTTTTATAGAAGACATGGTAGTGCTTCTGTTTTGTTTGACGGCCGGTCGAGATAGGGTAAGAGTATAAGTGAGGGGTAAACCCCCAAGATGCTATACAACCTTCTCAAGGGTAAGAGTATAAGTGAGGGGTAAACCCCCAAGACATTATACCCCCTGCTTGTTTTGTTTGATGGTCGGTTGAGATAGGGTAAGGGTATAAGTGAGGGGTAAACCCCCAAGATGCTTTACCACCTTCTCCAGGGTAAGAGTATAAGTGAGGGGTAAACCCCCAAGATGCTATACCACCTGCTTTACCTCCTTCTCCAGGGTAAGAGTATAAGTGAGGGGTAAACCCCCAAGACGCTATACCACCGGTGGGACTTGGTGTTCATGTATGCCTATTGGTGTTATATTATATCACGGATCGGCGGTGATGAGGAAGGATTCCACGCATGATTGATATTATGGGCGAGACCCATGGTTATACTTTAGAAATGACTTGAGGCACGTGTCCCCGACTTGTTATGACCGCATGTGTCAGATCGTAGGTTGGCTATCATACATGTCTCCTGTTTTGTTTAGACTATTATGATTTCATTACAGTACTTACTATTTCACATACTTGGTATATTCTTCGTACTGACCTCCTTCGGGGGGTTGCGTTCATGCCGCAGGTTTAGGTACGCAGTTTGGTGATCGGCAGGTGTAGGACCGCCGTAGTTTTGGATAGCTCCTTCGTCGAGTTTATCTTTTTGGTATGAGTTCTTTCAAGATGTGCTTTTGTACGATCGTAGGTGGCGGGGCCTTGTCGTCATAGTTCAAAGATAACTCTTAGGTGCGTATTCATGTGTGGATTGGACTCATGTATGCGGTGTAGTGTATTTCGTTATGTATATTATATGGCGGCTGGTCGGCTTTGCCCTTGCACGTACGATTGGTTTTATAAGAAAAAAAGAGGTGTTATTTAATTTCCGCAGTTTACTTAGTTGTTAAGGTAGCGGTGCCTGTGTAGGCACCGCCACGCCCGGTTCGGTCGTGACAGAGTGGTATCGAGCGATCCCCTGAATGTCTACAGACCGTGTCTAGTAGAGTCTTGATTATCGGTGTGTTGCGCGCCACACCCATAAACAGGAGGCTACATGACATTTAGGAGTTGGGTTCTATTCTTCTCACTCAAGATCGTGCCTAGAGCCGTGTTAGTAAGATAATTCCTCTCGACGTAATTTTGTGTTACGATTATGCCTCCCGAGGGCAACACCGCCCGAAGGGCAAAGGAGTAGCAGGAGCTACTAGTCGACTCAGAGAGTTGATAGGGCTTGTGCGTGGGTATACGGATGTTGTACCACGGCGAAGTTCTTCTGCGCAGTTTTGAGACCACGGCACTGTGAGCCTACGCTTTCGCTTAGGGGAAGACTTTAGGGTCATGAAGGAAGCCATTATGTTATTGACCAAGATAGCAGTACTACAGTTTCCTCAGCAGAGGTTATTCGGCCAAGACAGCATGCGAGGGTAGAGGGCCAACGCGGAGATCTGCGTAAGAGGCTAGACCGGTTGGTTATCCGGTGAGTTTTTGGACGAGCCGCCTCAACAAATGAGTGAGATATTCGTCCCAGCCTACCCAGTACATACCCCCGCAGCTCACAGGTGGGAGATTTGATCCCACAAGGTATTTAGGAGCCGGTCCGAGCTCCAGGGGTCGAGGTGCTCAAAGGAGCAGGGGATTTTCTCAGTCGAGGCCACTTATTCCTCAGTGTTTCCATTGTAGTAAGCGTCATTTGGGGAAATGCCGTCTTGGCACAGGTGTTTGTTATTATTGTGGCCGTCCGGGCCATATACTGAGGGTATGTCCTTTTAGAAGGGGCACCGGTGAGGTGGCTCAGCCTATGAGGCCGATGGTTGGTTCCCTTTCCTCCGCATGCGTGCTCCTGCAAGGCGGTGTTCAGATGTTAGCCAGTCGTGGTAGAGGTCAGGGTGGAGTTTATAGTTCTGGCGGTCCTTCGCACCGCATAGATGACGTGACTACTGGGCAGGATCAGGAGGTGACATCGCACGGGGTTACAGGTATATTTCGATTCTTTTGAATCATACGTGTGTTGATAGATTCAGATTTTACCCTAGCGTATATGTTTTCCCTTTGTTGCTAGAGTTGTAAAGTGATAGTACCCCAGAGGTAGAGATACTTTGATTAGTAAAGTGAAAAGTTAAGAATGTTGAAACGAATGATAAGTGAACTGAGACTATAGTTGTGTAGAGTTCACAAGTAGTAATTACCCAATAAAGTGTGTGAGACCGATAGGAAGGATGTCGATAGAGAAATACTTTGGCTTATGTGACGAACCTCTAGTGAATGGGAGGATAGGGTGAGAAGTACCTTGAGATAAGAGAGAGATTTATTTCAGACTAAGAATGAGAAGTTAAGGGTGACGATGAGTCGGGTTATGGACTCATTTCGGGTCAGCCGGTAGTGTGGAATCGGGTGATGTCACTTAGAAATGGTCCCGCTATGTGATAGGGTCACGAGGGTGCTAGGCCCAAGTCTAGTTGATCGTTGTACAAGTTCGTGGATGTGTTCCACTGGACTAGATCGTAAGGATCGAGAAGAACCTTAACGGGAATGTAAGTAACTATATGGCCAAGTTTGGGTAGTGACTCCAAGGATTGGAGAAGAGAAACAAAATTTGAGATTTTGTATGTGTACTAGATGAGTTTGAAAGTACGAGAAAGTATGACAAGTAAGGAAAGAAAGGAACCTCTAAGGATCCCGTGTTGGGAAGACAGTAACCTTCGAGATTTGTGAGAAGGGACCACGTACGGAAGGTCCATTATTATGTTCACATATGTTTTGTGGTGTCCATGTGTGACATCGTTAGTCTTGTGCATGTTTTGATTGATAGTTATAGTATAGAGTTTATGCCGGAGTTTGTATAACTTGCAGCGACTAAGAACATTCGAGGACGAATGTTTCTAAGGGGGGAAGAATGTTACACCCCGTATGTCCAGGACATGTATAAGATAATGTACGTAAGGAATCAAGACTTGGAATTAGTCCGAAAGGAAGAATTGTTTTTCCGACGGAAAATCTTCCGAACGTCGGAAAGGAAAAATGTTCGTTGTTGAGAATTGGATTCTCAAAATGTATTATTTGAAGAATATGGAACTTATTAATATTATGGAAATCTTTTTTTTTACGGATTTGGTCACGTGGGGCCACCCAGGAATTTTACGTTTTGCGGGGCCCACGAGGTTCTGGAATTTTGTGGGCGAATGAGAGGCGACACGTGGCACTCCGCGTGGTGTTGGACGAAAATTAGTAAGGGTATTATGGTCATTTGGCCAATGTTAGGATGACCAAGTCTTGCTAATAATAGAGCTTGATATTGTTGACTAAGTCCAAGGGACACTTGGCTTGATCTCTTCCCTCCAATTTTAACAAGTGTTATTATCTAAGCCATCCAATGTGTTATATATTCACTACACTAGTGCAAGACTAGTCTTAAACACTTAGAAAAATTTCACACCACTTTGTTCTTCAAGTGTGCTCTCGGGTTCAAGCACTTTGCACACAAAAAAATTTGTAGTTTTGTTCCTTTGTCCACAAGACTTTAAACCAAGGTTCCTAAGAGTGTTGTAAGGATATCTCAATAGAAAGATTTCGGAAAAAACGCATTTTCACGTTAGTCGCAAGGCGAAAGCAGAAGGAGTTCTTCAACTTTGAAGTTGAAACTTGAAGATGGGTTCTTAGGCCTCTAGGAGTGCTTGAGCGGATTGGAACCTAAGGAAAGGAGCTAAGAATTGCTAAGGCGCGACTTTGAATCTTGGAAATTTTAAAGGCTTGGAAGGTATAAATTTTGTCGTTTTAGCAATTAAGTTTACTTATTGATTGTAGCTATGGTTATTAGCAAGCATGAGTTATATATTATGTAGTTGGATTTGTGTTTTGGCTATTGGAACCTAAATCAGAAAACTAGCATGTTAGCCCTAAGATTTCAATTCAAGTCGATTATTAGTAAAGTCGCATGTTGTAAAAAAGAAGGAAATTGTAGTTGTTGAAGTGGTTTATAACTATATAACATGTTAGACCTTAGAACTTGGATTTGGAAAAGGATTGTAAAGGACTTAGTGTTATTATTCATGTTAGCCGAGAATGGCTAGCTTATGGGGCTATTTCGTATGAATTATGGGGCGGAATTTTACACGTATTGTAAGGCGTGTAATCCCCTTTGTTTGGTAGTTTTTTTGGAGCCTTAAAGGTGGCGTGTTGGTTATTGTATTCGACCTTGAAAAAGGTGGCAAAGTGAGTAGAAACAAAGGAGGTGCTGCCCGATTTTCCGTAGAATTAGAGACCGTATACTTAGTATTATTCTACGTTAGAGACTAGAAGTTGATAGTCTTGTTGTGAACATTATAGGTTGACACTTCTACGTACGGCGTATTCGGCAGCTTGTGGATTTAGCGAAAGGTATGTGAACTATCTCCTCTTCTAGCATGATTCCTTAAGATAAAGAAAGTAAGTTCTACTCCTTAAATGATCCATTCCTTGGTTGTATTTGGATTGCCTAAAATAGAATTCGTTCTATGTACTCCCTTGATTGTACTTTGATGTTTAAATTGTAAGTTGTATAATCCATTTCATTAGTGAAGCTTGGATTCTTAAAAAGTGAAAGTATTTTACTTAAAGTGCCTGTAGTCTTGAAAAGGAAGTGGTTCCCAAACCTTTTGGCTAGTGCCTTAGTTCCAAAACCTAAGGGTTGTTGTAATGACTTTAGGGGAGTTAAAGGAGTGATTTACTTAATTGTTTTAAGAGAGGAGAAATGACATGATTTAAGAGAAGTAACTTGTTTTAAAGGTGTGAGTTACTTGAGGTTTAAAAGTAGAAGAAACTTGTTTTCTAAATATTAAGAGACTCGAAGTATTTTGAAAGTTAAGAGACTCGATTTGAAAGTTTGTGATACTTGGTTTTAAGTATAAGTCTCTTAGTTATAAAAAGAATGAAATTGTCTAAAAACCATAAAGGGTTATAACGGCTTTATGGGAAGTTGGTTATAACGGCTTTATGGAAGGTTTAGAAAGTTGTCTATTTTGATTAATGTGCATAAGTTTCCTACATTGTAAAAATTTGAAGTTACTTGGTTTCAAGCTTTGAAATGAGTTTCTAAAAGTATAGTAACTTACTTTGAAAAATAGACACACCTTGATACTACGAGTGTTAGTATCTTGGGGTATTACACAAAAAGGAGTCTCTTGAAAAGAATGTACGTACGTAGTACTTTGGCTTGTTAAATGAGAATTATTCTAAGTGTGCCTTGATTAGTACTTTGGCTTGATAAATTGAGAATTTGTCTAATTGTGCCTTGATAAGTACTTTGGCTTGTTAAATGAGAATTATTCTAAGTGTGCCTTGATTAGTACTTTGGCTTGATAAATTGAGAATTTGTCTAATTGTGCCTTGATAAGTACTTTGGCTTGTTAAATGAGAATTATTCTAATTGTGCCTTGATAAGTACTTTGGCTTGTTAAATGAGAATAATTCTATGTGATGCCTTGATTAGTACTTTGGCTTGATAAATTGAGAATTTGTCTAAGTGTGCCTTGATTAGTACTTTGGCTTGATAAATTGAGAATTTGTCCATTTGTGCCTTGGTAAGTACTTTGGCTTGTTAAATGAGAATTATTCTATGTGTGCCTTGATAAGTACCTTGGCTTGATTAATTGAGAATTTCCTATGTGTGCTGGCGATAGCCTTTGAGTGCAAGGATTATGTTTTATTAAGTTGCCGCGACTCTCGGTTGGAGGGTCGGTTGTCTTGTTATAAGTTACTTGGACGTACCGACAGTGATGTGGGATTCCACGGGTATGCTTAGCTTATTTGTAGTACTTGGGTTAAATTCGGATTTTTATAGAAGACATGATAGTGTACATTTTGTTTGAATGACGGTCGAGATAGGGTAAGAGTATAAGTGAGGGGTAAACCCCCAAGATGCTATACAACCTTCTCCAGGGTAAGAGTATAAGTGAGGGGTAAACCCCCAAGACATTATACCCCCTGCTTGTTTTGTTTGATGGTCGGTTGAGATAGGGTAAGAGTATAAGTGAGGGGTAAACCCCCAAGATGCTTTACCACCTTCTCCAGGGTAAGAGTATAAGTGAGGGGTAAACCCCCAAGATGCTATACCACCTGCTTTACCTCCTTCTCAAGTGTAAGAGTATAAGTGAGGGTAAACCCCACGACGCTATACCACCGGTGGGACTTGGTGTTCATGTATGCCTATTGGTGTTATATTATATCACGGACTGCCGGCAGTGAGGAAGGATTCCACGGGCATGATTGATATTATGGGCGTGAGACCCATGGTTATACTTTAGAAATGACTTGAGGGCATGCGTCCCTGACTTGTTATGACTGCTTATGTGTTGTGCACTGTAGGTTGGCTATCATACATGTCTCCTGTTTTGTTTAGACTATTATGATTTCATTACTGATTTCATGTTTCACATACTTGGTACATTCTTCGTCTCGACCTCGCCCGGGCTGCGTTCATGCCGCAGTTTAGGTGCCTTGATTTGGTGATCGGCAGTGTAGGACCGCCGAGTTTTGGATAGCTCTTCCGCTCGGAGTTTATCTTTTGGTATGAGTTCTTCGATGCAGGCTTTTATGCGATCGTAGATGCGGCGGGGCCTTGTCCGTCATAGTTCATATAACTCTTGAGTGCGTATTCATGTGTGGTATTGGACTCATTTACCGTGTAGTGAATTTCGTTATGTATATTATATGGCGGCTGGTCGGCTTTGCCGCACGCATCACGATTGGTTTTATAAGAAAAAAAAAAAAGAGGTGTTATTTAATTTCCGCAGTTTACTTAGTTGTTAAGGTAGAAGGGTGCCCAGGTAGGGCACCAGTCACGGGCCCGGGGTTCGGGTCGTGACATATTTATAGGCCAATCAATGGCAAAGATCAAAGCAAGTGGAGGGAGGAGATTTGGACAAGTGTGTGTGGGTCCCACCTTATCCATCTACCCACAAAATATCTCACCAAACATTGACCAAAGGTTTATGGCCTTTAAAACACTAAAAATGTGCCAATCAATTCCCCTCAATGCCGTCCACTTGAGGGTGACACATGTCGCCCTCTCGTTGGTCCAAAATATTTCATCTCTCGGAAAAATCCAAAATAAATAAATTCTTGAAAACGTAAAATTCCCTTACAAGGTTCGGAAAACTTTTCGTCGGAAAAACAATTCTTTTCGTAGGAGCTCACAATTTTCGTCCCTAACATAAATCGGGCTTACACAATTGTACGTACGTCCTCACATACATACTCTGGAAATACGGGGTATAACATTTTCCCTTCCTTAGAAACATTCGTCCCGAATGTTCCTTCCCAAGACAGATAACGATAAAGTTCCTCATAACTTAAACAGTTTGCAAATGCCACACATGGCCATAATACAACACGCGCAAAATACTTAAATCCAACTCCACAAGGAATCACCTCTAGCATCACCAAAGCTCCCACCCAAGGTCTAAAAGATATTTCCTTCGCACATTTACTTCACAAAAGTAATGATCACTTTTATTCTCTTACTCGTCGTACCCTCCTTGTACACTCGAACACTTCCTAAATAAACTTACCACCTTTCTGTTATTGCTTCAGTTTCCAAAATCTCGGGGTTACTATCTCCAACTTGGTCATCATTAACTGGGAACACTGATGGATCTCGATACTCTTGAACATAGCAACATGAAAGATCGGACGTCTCGCCTCCTACGCCGGACGGCAAAGCTAACTTATAGGCAACCTGGCCTATTCTCCAAATGATCTCAAACGCCAAAGTAACTCGGGCTAAGTTTCTCGCTTCCAAATCTCGTCACACCTTCCGGTGGTACCTTCAAGACCGACTGTCAACTCAACTCCAAGTATCGACGCAGATTATCCGCACGACTCGCTGTTGACTCGGTCATCAATAACCTCTCCTGGATAAGCTTCACCCTATCCACATCCTGCTGAATCAAATATGAACCAACTATCTGAACCTTGCCAACATCGAACCAATCGACCGGCAACCTACACTACCGCCCCTACAAAGCTTCATAAGGCGACATCCGAATACTGAAATGGTAGCTATAATGATACTCACTCAACAAGAGGCACATAATCCTCGCTGCTACCCCTGAAATCAAAACACCGGCCCGAGGGTGAATGCAATACTGAGACTCACCTGAGTTCCTAACCCTGCCTGGTAAAACTTCCAGAAAAAAAATAAATAGCCGTAACCTGGGCTCCACTGCCTGTCATAAGGTGAAAGTAGGCACCCCGTGCAGCCTTACAACCTTCCTGATATATAACATCTCGCATAACCCTCTGCCGAGTAAACAGTTCTGACTGAAAGACAAGATGGGCTGACCTCATCGACCTGACTACTGGTCGAACGCATCCACGAACTCGTACGATGGTTAACTTGTCACGACCCGTTCCGGGGCCCGTGACTGGTGCCTTACCCGGGCACCCCAGTAGTCATGCATCAGAGAAATCAGCGGAATATAAAGACAATACATGAAACCAATGTGATAAGACAGTGAAATAAGAAGACAAAGCTAACCAAAACGGTTACCTTCAGATATATATAAATAACAATTTGAACGATTACATCCCTTTCTACCACTCGCCCACATCGCATTTACGCACTTCTAAGAATGATCGACAACAATGGCGGGACAGGGCCCGCCATACCCCGAATGTAAGTACCTACCACGGCAGGACTATACCACTGATAAGCCTCCGAGAAACGGAGCTTCCCAAATGAATCGTGACCACATGAGCGAGGATCAACATCGGTGTACCTCTACTGCGGCATGACGCAGCCGGGCGAGGTCAAGACAACAGTACCAAGTATGGACCGAAAAATCAGTAAATGAAATCATAGTAGTCTATATAAAGCAGGAGACATGTATGATAACCAAACTACGATTCATAATAGAGCGATCATGTCAAGTCGTGGACTCGCGCCTCAGTCATTACTCAAGTATAACAATGGGTCTCACGCCCACAACATCAATCATGCCCGTGGAATACCTTCCTCACCGCGTGATCCATGATATAAAAGCACCAAGGAATACACATAAACACCGTGTCCCACCTGTCATAATAAACCGCACGGGTAAGTACGGCGAAGGCATAGCCGACTACTAAAACCTACGGTACCAACAATGCTATAAAACTATATCACGAGGTCTTTCTAGACCGCACTACATGATCGGCGGCCACTCGCCGCATATCAATGTGCGCGTCTATTCTCGAACTTACCGCGACTCGCATAGGTCACACACGCACCGCATGAGGTATTCTCGAATCACGGTCCTGCATCGCCGAGGTATACCCCGCATCGGAGGCATCTTAACCCCCGGTATCCGCCTGGACTCCCGCAGCCCGCATATTCTCAATAGATCGCATAGTCCCATGGACCGCATAGGGCATCCCCCGCATCGGGCTAAACACCCGGAATGATCAATCCTGGAGCATACCGCTGCTCCGCATAGTCTCACAGACCGCATAGGCCGTATAGACCCGCATCAAGGGTGGCAAGCCCTCGGTATAACAAGTCAAGGGGGTAGGTGATATAATAATAGTACAACGGACTTACCGGTTAGCAACGTAAGCACAGCAAGAATGACCCTCTTACATAACAATCACAAGATACTAACACACGTAGCATCCTAACATGTTTACTTATCAAATCAACAAGAAAGTATTACAAGGCTATCACAAACCAACAAAATCAAGTTATTCACACAAGGTACTTTATGCAAATAAGTTCGGGTATCTATCCCCAAAGTACTTCCTACATTAACTCTTTTAAAAGATCCGTTTCATTCACGGAAGTCACACAATACCCGTAGTATAAAATAGAGTGACTATCTTTTTTAAGTAAACCAAAACACTTCCCTTTGTAAAATCAAGTAACAACATTATTTTCCAAACGTTCAAGTTTGCCTAATTCCAAATGTTCACGTTTCTTATTTTAGAAAGGTTTCGTAGTTCATAGTCTTATTCATTTAAGAATATAATTCTCTTTTAAACAATCTGAGAAACATATGCCTTATATGTGAGTAGGTTATTCTTTGTTCATAATCAATCTTATTAAGCAGCCATGATCTAGGAAATGTAATATCATTTTGTCTCATCTTAGCTTCTATGCAGATGGGGGTTTCTACTGGTTTTAATAATACTTCTTTAATCAAAACATTTCCCTTTATTAACGCTGCAGTGGTTTGTCGATACTCATTCTGATTTCCGAAATCAGTAAAACATTATTCCCTTTAAAAACCAAGTACTCATTACTCACGAATGAGGTCTCACACAAAATTCATATTAATTTAATTAAGTCAAGTCTCTTATCTTTTAAGATCAATAAATCATTCATTTTATCTCTCTTAAGCCGTTATACCTAACTTCCCATAAAGCTAGTATAACTCTTAAGTTTTTAAAACCCAGTATTACTCTTCTTTCAAAAACAGTTCTTAATTCTCTTGAAATACTTCAAGATTTTTATTATTCGGGCTTAAGTCAAAAGACATTGCCGTAATTATTATTCAGTTAACACACGTACGTCTACCGTACTATATATATATTCTTTTAAAATATCATGCTCAAGAGGATAGGAAGAATCACATACCTCGCGACGATTATCGACTATTAGCAAAACGCTCCATGGCTATAACCCGGCTAGCCTTGTCCACCTTCCAAGTAGAACATGCTACTCGCAGATCATTCAACCTATAAAGGTTATACAAGTCTATCACTGACTAGACTACTCTGTAGATTATTCTTCTGATGATTCCAGTTCAAGTCTTTTCTGTAATATCCTTCTATTACAGTTCAATTCTCTTTTATGAATCTTATATTCATTTCTATATAACTTCAGTATGTAATTTCCAATTACAATATAAGGACAAGAGTATTTACCTCGATAAGCCCAAAATTATCCAAGTTATAATGTCGATCCTGAGCAACGTTTAGCTCCTACTCCGGGTGCTCCAACCCGCTCCAACAACCCTTAGAAGTTCTACGCAACTTCTTCTTAATACTCCAACCAACTATGGAGATTTTCCTTAGGGTTTCGTTTTTGTGACTGAAGGGAAGTATGATAGTATTTCTGGGCTTTTCGTATAAGTGTAACCTTGGAATACTACAAGGTATTTGGACCAAGGTATTTTGGGTATAGTAACAATACTTTGGAGAGTATTTCTACCAAGAGGGGTGGTGTATTTATACGAGACAACACCACAAGGGGGGGTGTACCCCTCAGCCAACCCCACTAGGAGGGGGGGTACTCGGCGAGGAGGAGGGCTTTGGACGAAAGCAAACAAGAGGAGGGAGGATTTTCAAGACTTGGAAATCATTTTGTGGATGAAGAAAACCTTCAAGCAAGGGGGGTATTTATAGGTCAAGCAATGGCCAACCAATGGCCAAGATGAAGACAAGTGTTAGGCAAGTGTAGGGCTAGGATTTGGACATGTGTTTGTGGGCCCCACTTTCTCATCTACTACACAAAATATCTAGCCAAACTTTGACCAAATGTTTAAGGCATGAAACATGAAAAAAACGTGCCAATGGAAGCTCAACCAAACCGTCCACTTGAGGGCTAAGTGTCGCCCTCTCGTTGGTCCAAAATATTTCGTCTCTCGGAAAAATCCGCAAAAATTAGAAATGACATAGCCGGAATTTTCCCTTCGCAAGTCTTGTAAAACGTTTCGTCGAAAAACGATTCTAATCGGGTGTTGTGCACAAAAATTCGAACCTTGCCTACTTTAAGCTTCAAACTTTTCACGCACGCCCCACGCATACCCGGAAATATGGGGTATAACACTCTCCCCTCCTTAGAAACATTCGTCCCGAATGTTCCTTCTAAGTCTCAAAACAAACATGCGCCAGTATAGTCTTCACTGCTATACTTACGAAAACAAACACGCCACGCCTGGCCATAAAATAATACACGCGCAAATACTTAATCCAAGTCCACGAGGAACCATCTCTAGCATAACAAAACCCTTACCCGAGGTCTAAAATATACTTCCTTCGCACCTTCTCCTTACAAAAGAAATGATCACATCTATGCTCGCAATACAAGCTCGCTTCTTCCCTTACGCGTCGTACCCTTCTCGTACACTCGAACTCTTTCTTACCATAACTTTGTTACTGATTCGGTTTTCAAATCTCTGGGTCACTATCTCTAACTTGGTCATCATTAACTGGGAACACTCTGGATGGATCTCCGATACTTTTCCGAACCTAACAACAGGAAGGACCGGACATACTGCCTCCTAAGTCGGACGGCAAAAGCTAACATATAGGCAATATGGCCTACTCTTCACATGACCTGAAAAGGCCCAAAGTAACTCGGGCTAAGTTTCCTCTGATTTCCAAAACTCGTCACACCCTATCCGGGGTGGTACCTTCAAGAATTCCGACCGTCAACCTGAACTTTAAGTGTCGACGTCGATTATCCGTACGACTTCGGTGATTACGAGTGCCGATAATCTCTCCTGGATAGGCTTCACCCTATCCCCATCCTGCCGAAACAAGTATGAACCCACTATCTGAACCTTGCCAACATCGAACCAATCGACCGGCAACTTACACTTCCGCCCCTACGAGGCTTCGTAAGGCGATATCCGAATACTGAAATGGTAGTTATAAAAGCACTCCCTCAACAGGAGGCAACAATCCTCATAGCTACCCCTGAAATCCAAACATAGGCCCGAGGGCGAATGCGCTATTGAGACTCACCTGAGTTCCTACCCTGCCTGGTAAAACTTCCAGAAAAAGAAGTAGTCAAAACCTGGGCTTCACTGTCTGTCATAAGGAAAAAGTAGGCACCTCGTGCAGCCTTACAACCTCCCTGATATAAACATCTCGCGTAACTTACTACCGAGTGAACGGTCTCGACTAAAAGACAAGAGGGACTGACCTCATCGGCCCGACTACTGGTCGACCGTATCTACGAACTCGTACGATGGTTAACTAAACTTGGGTCTAACACCCTCGTGACCCTACCACCTGGCGGGACCACCACAAACTGACCCCACCATAAAATAGGTCACGGGTTGACCCGCGGCATGGCCTCAACCCGACCCACTCTCGCGTAAAACAATTGCTCCCCGATCCGGCACAATCTCACTAATCTCGTTACGAAAACCTAGCGGTCTTCTTAGCTCAACTACCCTCTTTCATTCCAAACTACTCAGGGACTTATCCCACAAACATAGCTCACGTGCACCATGCACTCCGACAAGGGTTAAACGTAAAAAAAAAATATATAAATCTTTTACTCGAGATGGCCTTGCTTCTAAGGTCTCTACGTATAAAGCTCTAAGGCTCACACTTTTTATTATCCCCCAATCTCTCCCGGTTAACTAACCATGATTTCTAATCACAATTTTTCACTTATGTTATCTGAACATAATACTTAAGATATACTCATCTTACACGTACTAATCTCTAGAGGGTTAAGGATATACATGTATCTACTGCTTCACTCCCCTTAGTCGTTCTAATCAAACCTGCCCCGTAGGGCGCATAGCTAGGGAAGATGACGAACTGGTCACTGATCATGAAGGTTGATGTCACGACCCGAACCCGGGCCCGTGACTGGTGCCTTACCCCGGGCACCCTAGTGATACAACATCAGAGAAAATCAGCGGAAATAAAAACATGAACATGAATTAAGAGAAAAGATAAATAAACAGGCCAACTAAAGCGATTTGCCTTCATCATATATACATAAATACCGACAGTTATCCTTTTTACAAACCACACAATTACTCTACGGACCTCTAAGATTTTACAACTATGACGGGACAGGGCCCGCCATACCCCGAATGTATAAGAATCTCTGGACTCGGGTAACATACCAAAAGATAAGCCTCCAAGGAACGGAGCTTCCAATCTGAAAGGTGATCCTAAAAGCGGGGATCGACAGCCGATGTACCTTTTACCTGCGGCATGAACGCAGCCCCCCGAAGGAGGTCAGTACAACAGGTACCAAGTATGTGAAACTGTAAAATACTGTAAATGAAATCATAATAGTCTATAAAGCAGGAGACATGTATGATAACCAAACTACAGTTCACAACATAAGAGCAGTCATGTCAAGTCAGGGACTCACGCCCTAAAAGTCATCCCTCATGCCCGTGGAACTCCTTCCTCACTGCCGGCAGTCTAGGTACAAATCATGTAATACGTATAACAGGTCTCGGCCCATCTTATGGACCCAATATAGAAAAGGGTGGAATACATTCCCGGTTCATCCCATGAACCGGTAGTCGAGTGGAATACATTCCCGGATGAACCGGTAGTCAAGTGAAATACATTCCCGGATGAACCGGTCATCAAGTGAAATACATTCCCGGATGAACCGGTAGTCGAGTGAAATACATTCCCGGATGAACCGGTAGTCAAGTGATATACATTCCCGGATGAACCGGTCATCAAGTGAAATACATTCCCGGATGAACCGGTAATCAAGTGAAATACATTCCCGG
The DNA here is from genome assembly GCA_029844215.1 of Przewalskia tangutica. Taxonomy (NCBI): domain Eukaryota; kingdom Viridiplantae; phylum Streptophyta; class Magnoliopsida; order Solanales; family Solanaceae; genus Przewalskia; species Przewalskia tangutica. The sequence continues at coordinate 67,817,425 of CM056734.1, forward strand.
ATGAACCGGTAATCAAGTGATATACATTCCCGGATGAACCGGTAGTCGAGTAGAACACAGTACTTGCACAACAAGGCTATCACACGTAACATGGTCAAGTTTCATAACAACAAGTATAAGCAAGTTACACACGACTCAAGGTACTTTCATTTTATGTCAAAGTCCGGATTTTAACCTTAAAGTACTACGTCCGTTAAATTCCTTTTAAGATCCATTTCTTTTACAAAGGTCACCCGATACCCGTAGTATAAAATTTGAGTGACTAACATTGTTAAGTAAACCAAAATGCTTTCCTTTGTAAAATCAAGTGACAACCTTATTTTCCAAACGTTCAAGTTTGCCTAATTTCGAATGCTCAAGTTTCTCATTTTAGAAAAAGGTTTCGTAGTTCATAGTTTTAAATCCTTTAAAACATAATTCTCCTTTAAACGTTTTGAGAAACCTATGTCTCATAAGTGAGTAGGTTATTCTTGTTTATAATCAATCTTATTAAGCAGCCATGATCTAGGAAATGTAATATCATTTTGTCTCATCTTAGCTTCTATGCAGATGGAGGTTTCTACTGGTTTTAATAATACTTCTTTAGTCAATACATTTTCCTTTTATTAACGCCGCAGTTGGTTTGTCGATACACATTCGATTTCAAATCAAGAAAACATTCTTAAGCCGTTATACCTAACTTCCCATAAAGCTAGTATAACTCTTAAGCTTTCAAAACCAAGTAATACTCATTCTTTCAAAACGATTCATAAATCTTTTGAAATGCTTCAAGTTCTTTATTAACACATATCAAGCCGTTATTATTCAAATCGATACCTTTTAAAAACCACAAAGTATGTGCTTATCCACATAAAGTTATTATAACCCACTTCCCATAAAGCCGTTATAACACTTTATGTTTTAAATCAATCAAATACATTTAGCACGTACGCGTCTGCCGTACTACATAGTTCACACATATCATGCTAGAAGAGATAGGAAGAGGTCCACATACCTCGCGACGATTATCGACTAATAGCAAAACGCCCAGTACCTCAAACCGTCGGCGACACTCTCGACCAGCAGATCACTCCACACGTAGTACTACAACCTATAGAGGCCACAAAGCGCTATTAATATCTTTAGATCCCGACGTAGAATATTCTCTGTAAAATTGGCGGCACTCTCCCCATAACAGAAATCTCCTCCTCTATCGAGGCCGCTACCAAGCCAACCAGGGTTAACACGCCTAACCGACGCTGCATAATTCTACAATATAGTAATGCTACACAAGTCTCGCATGTCTGATCCCATGTAATTACGCTTCGATTCTCTTCATTAAATTCAGGCTTAAGTCGCAAGACATTTCCGTAAGTATTATTCAGGCTTAAGTCAAAAGACATTGCCGCACAACTATGTTCAGTTCTATATATAGTATACTTAACTATATACTCCTACAACATGTAATTTCCAATTACAACAGAAGGTCAAGAATGTTTACCTCGATAAGCCCAAAATTATCCGAGTTTATATGTCGATCCTGAACAACGTTTAGCTCCTACTCCGGCGCCCAACTGCTCCAACCAACCCTTAGAAGTTCTAACCAACTTCTACTTATGACTTCAACTACGGGTGAAGATTTACTTAGGGTTTCGTTTTGTGACTGAGGGAAAGTATAATGGTATTTTCTGGGCTAGTATAAGTGTAACCTTGGGAAATACTACAAGGTATATGGGCCAAGGTATTTGGACATTAAAACAATACTAGGAGAGTATTTCTATACCACAACAAGGGGTATTTATACGAGACAACTAGGCTAGGGGGGGGGGGGGGGTACCCCTCGGCTAGGGCACCACAAAGGGGGAGGGAAACTCTACCAATCGGGCCACACCGGGGGCGGGGGTGTGGTGGACGAGAGGACAAGAGGGAGGGAGTGTTTGAGACTTAGGTAGATTGCTCAAGTGAGGATGAAGAAAGTCTTCAACTTAGAGGGGTATTTATAGGTCAAGTGAAGGCCAACCAATGGCCAAGATGAAGACAAGTGCCATGCAAGTGTAGGGTAAAGATTAAGCCATGTGTTTGTGGGTCCCACTTTCTCATCTTCCACACAAAATATCCTACCAACTCCTCGACTAAGGAGAAGGCACAAAAAACGTGCCAACAATGTCCATTTCGTCCGTCCACCCCTTCCAATTAGAGGGTGACAAGTGTCGCCCTCTCGTTGGTCCAAAATGTTTCGTCTCTCGGAAAAATCCGCAAAAATTATAAATGACATAGCCGGAATTTTCCCTACGAAGTCAGGAAAACTTTTCGTCGAAAAACGACTTAATCGGGTGTTGTGTACAAATTTGAAACTAGCCAACTTTAAGGCTCAAATTATAATATATGCGCCACGCACATACTGAAATACGGGTATAACATTTTCCTCTCTTAGAAACATTCGTCGAATGTTCCTTCTAAGCCTCAAACAAACACGCGCCAAATAGTCTTCACTACTATACTTACGAGAACAATCCTGCCACACCTGGCCACAGAAACACCTGCGCAAATACTTACATCCAAGTCCACGAGGAAACACCTCTAACATCACAAACTTTTGTCACTTTGCCGCGAGGTTCTAGTGTCATTCCGGCGACCCAACAAATGGTACCGGACTGCATGCGATCCCTGAGGTCTAAAATATACATCCTTCGCACCTTCTCCCTTTACAAGAAATGATCATATCTATGCTCGCAATACATGCTCGCCTCTACCCTTACTCGTCGTACTCTTCTCGAACTCCTGAACTCTTCCAGTATACGTACCACACTTCAGTCATCGCTTCAGTTCTCCAAAACTTTGGAGTCACTACCTCCAACTTAGTCATCTTACTAACCGCAATCTCCCTTAAGGCCATTCCCGGCCTTCATGATCCGCTTCTGGTCGAACATAACCACGAACTCATACGACGGTCATCTAAACTTGGGACTAGCACCCTCGTGACCCTACCACCTGGCGGGACCACCTGCAGCTGACCCACTCGAACAGTGCGGGTTGGCCCGCAACATGGCCCCAACCCGACCCACTGTCGCGCCAAATCTTGCTCCTCGACACGGAACAATCTTGCTAAATCACATCATGAAAGATACCACTTTCATTTACCCAACCCAGGGACTTATCACTCAATACATTCTAGGCATAAAATGCACTCTGACAAGGATCACTCGCAAAAATATTGTACTCAAGACGGCCTTACATCTAAGGTCTCAACTGTAATATTTTAAGGTTCATCATTTCCTCACCCCCAGGCTTACTCTTTTTCCCCAACCAGGTTCCTAAATCACATTTTAGCACAAAGCTATCCGAACATAACACTTAACACATTAACATAACATCAAAACATACAAGCCTCTAGAGGGTTAAGGATATACCTGAAGCTATCGCTCCACTCTAATCATAAGTGCGCCTGCCAGTGCATAATCGTAGAAGGCGATGAACTCGCCATCGATCCAGAGTGCGCCAAGCTGCCGGTACCTCTCCTATAAGCACGATCTCGTCACATGGCCCGACGCAGTGAAACAAGCACCGATAAAGACGACATTCCCGGGATGATGTTTTCCATCGTGCACTGAGGACACGAATCCGGCTGGCTAGCACTCACGTATACCCGTGAACCAGAAGCCCTGGAGCTCTGACCAGCTCCGAATACCTGAACGCCCGGATCGGGAGGACCACTCCGTACTGGCGGAGGTACATAACTAGACTGCTGCTGAGGCGGTCCGCCTCGAAAGTTACCAAAGGACCTGCTGCGGCCTCTTCTGCTGATCTCGGTCATTCCGTCGACCTCTCCGTGCCTCACATCCTAGTGCATGAGCTTGCATGCGGGCAATGTCCATGCCCGGCTGAAGAGCTACACCCGTACAAGCCTCTGCCAAGTAATCGTCCAGCCCGGTGACGTAGCGGTGTACTCTGTCCTCCATATCCGCTACTACAGCGGGAACATACCGAGCTAATGAGTCGAACTCCACATTGTACTCTCTAACCGTCCGCCCGTCCTGCCTCAACGTCAAAAATCTGTCGGCCCGAGCCCTCCTCATCTGTGGAGGCAAGAAATGTGCAAGAAATGCCCTCGAGAACTCGTCCCAAACTGCTGGAAGTGCATGCTCTTCCCGACAACTCCGCGAATCAAACCAATCAGCTGCAGATCACGCGGTGATGCGAACTCAATACCACCGACTCGCCTCGAGGCTCGATCACTCATGATCCTGTTGTATCGGATAAACTCACGAGGGTCGCCCTCGGCTCTCGATCCATAGAACACGGAGGCTACAACTCGTGAAGTCCGTAGCCTCAAATCGCTCGGGGTGAACTACGGGTCTTCTGGAAATTTGGGCTGCTGATCCACCTATCTCATATCGCCACGACCGCGGCAGAATCGCCATCTCCTTGTACCCCATATCATCGGCTCAGTGTGGGGCGGAGGCTCGTGTCTTGTAGTCTCAGCAGCCCACCGCGGCTCTAAACTCTTTGGTCTTTGGCGGCGCGAACCCGCCGTCGAATCTTGTCTCAGTCTTGGCCGGGCTCGCGCTCGTACTCCTCAGTATCTCACTAACAGCTCCTCGATCGCCTTGCCCATCCGGGCTCAGGTTGCCTGCGCGAGGCATAATCGGTAAAGGAAAGGAATACGCCGGAGGGTCCAATTTATCACACGACTCTAAGGCACGATCTCGATGAGAAGAATGGAAACCAATCCTAAATGTCTGCAGCCTCACGATTATAGATGTGGTGCACAACACACCGATAATCAAGACTTACTAGACACGGATGCAGAGACACTTTCCAGGACTAATCGCTTCCGATACCACTTTTGTCACGACCGAACCGGGCGTGATCGTGCCTACCGCACCCTAGTGATACAACATCAGAGAAAATCAGCGGAAATAAAAACATGAACATGAATTAAGAGAAAAGATAAATAAACAGGCCAACCAAAACAGTTGCCTTCATCATATATACATAAATACCCGAACAGTTATCCTTTTTACAAACCCTGCCCACAACAGTGCTACAGACCTCTAAGATTTTACAACAGCTATGACGGGACAGGGCCCCGCCATACCCCTGAATGTATAAGAATCTACAGACTCAGGGTAACATACCAAAAGATAAGCCTCCGAAGGAACGGAGCTTCCCAATACGCTGAAAGGTGATCCTAAAAGCGGGGATCGACAGCCGATGTACCTTTTACCTGCGGCATGAACGCAGCCCCCCGAAGGAGGTCAGTACAACAGGTACCAAGTATGTGAAACTGTAAAATACTGTAAATGAAATCATAATAGTCTATAAAGCAGGAGACATATATGATAACCAAACTACAGTTCACAACATAAGAGCAGTCATGTCAAGTCGTGACTCGCCTAAAAGTCATCCTCACGCGTGGAACTCCTTCCTCACCTGGCGATCTAGGTTCAAATCATGTTATACGTATAACAGGTATCGGCCCATCTTATGGAACCAATATAGAAAAGGGTGGAATACATTCGGTTCATCCCATGAACGGTAGTCGATGGAATACATTCGGATGAACCTAGTCAAGTGAAATACATTCCGGATGAACCGGTCATCAAGTGAAATACATTCTGGATGAACCGTAGTCGAGTGAAATACATTCGGATGAACCGGTAGTCAAGTGATATACATTCCCGGATGAACCGGTCATCAAGTGAAATACATTCCCGGATGAACCGGTAATCAAGTGAAATACATTCCCGGATGACCCGGTAGTCAAGTGATATACATTCCCGGATGAACCGGTAGTCGAGTAGAACACGGACTTGCACAACAAGGCTATCACACGTAACATGGTCAAGTTTCATAACAACAAGTATAAGCAAGTTACACACGACTCAAGGTACTTTCATTTTATGTCAAAGTCGGATTTTAACCTTAAAGTACTACGTCCGTTAAATTCCTTTTAAGATCCATTTCTTTTACAAAGGTCACCCGATACGTAGTATAAAATTTGAGTGACTAACATTGTTAAGTAAACCAAAATGCTTTCCTTTGTAAAATCAAGTGACAACCTTATTTTCCAAACGCTCAAGTTTGCCTAATTTGAATGCTCAAGTTTCTCATTTTAGAAAAAGGTTTCAGTAGTTCATAGTTTTAAATCCTTTAAAACATGATTCTCCTTTAAACGTTTTGAGAAACCTATGTCTCATAAGTGAGTAGGTTATTCTTGTTTATAATCAATCTTATTAAGCGACCATGATCTAGGAAATGTAATATCATTTTGTCTCATCTTAGCTTCATGCGGATGGAGGTTTCTCTTGGTTTTAATAATACTTCTTTAGTCAATACATTTTCCTTTTATTAACGCCGCAGTGGTTTGTCGATACACATTCGATTTCAAATCAAAAACATTCTTAAGCCGTTATACCTAACTTCCCATAAAGCTAGTATAACTCTTAAGCTTTCAAAACCAAGTAATACTCATTCTTTCAAAACGATTCATAAATCTTTTGAAATGCTTCAAGTTCTTTATTAACACATATCAAGCCGCTTATTATTCAAATCGATTACCTTTTAAAAACCACAAAGTATGTGCTTATCCACATAAAGTTATTATAACCAACTTCCCATAAAGCCGTTATAACACTTTATGTTTTAAATCAATCAAATACATTTAGCACGTATGCGTCTACCGTACTACATAGTTCACATATCATGCTAGAAGAGATAGGAAGAGGTCCACATACCTCGCGACGATTATCGACTAATAGCAAACGCTCCAAGTACCTCAAACCGCGTCGGCGACACTCTCGATCAAGCGGATCACTCCACACGTAGTACTACAACCTATAGAGGCCACAAAGCGCCTATTAATATCTTTAGATCGGCGTAGAATATTCTCTGAGAAAATTCTGACACTCTCCCCCGCACAGCGTAAATCTCCTCTCTATCGGCGGCTACCAAGCCAACCAGGGGTTAACACGCCTAACCGACGCGCACAATTCTACAATATAGTAATGCTACACAAGTCTCATCTGATAACCCTATGTAATTCTGATTCGATTCTCTTCTTTAAATTCAGCTTAAGTCGCAAGACATTGCGTAAGTATTATTCAGCTTAAGTCAAAAGACATTGCCGCACAACTATGTTCAGTTCTATATATAGTATACTTAACTATATACTCCTACAACATGTAATTTCCAATTACAACAGAAGGTCAAGAATGTTTACCTCGATAAGCCCAAAATTATCCGAGTTTATATGTCGATTCTGAACAACGTTTAGCTCCTACTCCGGGCGCTCCAATCCGTTCCAACCAACCCTTAGAAGTTCTAACCAACTTCTACTTATGACTTCAACTACGGGTGAAGATTTACTTAGGGTTTCGTTTTTGTGACTGAGGGAAAGTATAATGGTATTTTCTGGGCTAGTATAAGTGTAACCTTGGGAAATACTACAAGGTATATGGGCCAAGGTATTTGGACATTAAAACAATACTAGGAGAGTATTTCTATACCACAACAAGGGGTATTTATACGAGACAACTAGGCTAGGGGGGGGGTACCCCTCGGCTTAGGGCACCACAAAGGGGGGAAGGGGAAACTCTCGGCCAATAGGGCCTCAAAGGGGGAGGGGGTGTGGTGGACGAGAGGACAAGAGGGAGGGAGTGTTTGAGACTTAGGTAGATTGCTCAAGTGAGGATGAAGAAAGTCTTCAACTTAGAGGGGTATTTATAGGTCAAGTGAAGGCCAACCAATGGCCAAGATGAAGACAAGTGCCATGCAAGTGTAGGGTAAAGATTAAGCCATGTGTTTGTGGGTCCCACTTTCTCATCTTCCACACAAAATATCCTACCAACTCCTTGACTAAGGAGAAGGCACAAAAAACGTGCCAACAATGTCCATTTCGTCCGTCCACCCCTTCCAATTAGAGGGTGACAAGTGTCGCCCTCTCGTTGGTCCAAAATGTTTCGTCTCTCGGAAAAATCCGCAAAAATTATAAATGACATAGCCGGAATTTTCCCTACGAAAGCTGTGAAAACTTTTCGTCGAAAAACGACTCTAATCGGGTGTTGTGTACAAATTTCGAAACTAGCCAACTTTTAAGGCTCAAATTATAATATGTACGCGCTCACGTACATACTCTGGAAATACGGGGTATAACAGTTGAGTCCTCCTACTTACATCCCTCCTACTAGGACATCCTTTCGACACATGGCCCTGACGGCCGCAGGTAAAACAAGTACCAACTAAAAGACGACATTCCCCGGGATGACGCTCACATCGTGAACACCGGGAAAATCAATCCTGGTTTGGAACCTACGTGTGATGAACCGAAAGCTCTGGAGCTCTGACCAACTCCTGCATACCCCAAACGTCCTGAACCCTGTGGAGTACCTCTCTGCACTGGTGGATGTGCATAATCTAATCTGCTGGTGAGGTGACTCGACTCGAAAGTTACCAAAGGACCTTGCTGTTCTGACCCTCTTCTGCTGTCCTTGGTTAACCCGTCGATCTCTACGTTTCTTGGCCTGCTGCGCATAAGCCCGTACACAGGCCATGCTCAAGCCCAACTGAAGAATTACTCTTGCACAACCCTCTCTTAGATATTCATCAAAACTTGCGGTACCTCGGTATACTCTCTGGTAGCCAAATCCATAGCTAATGTGAGGTCGCTCTTTGCAATCTATATTCTCTGTCCCGGCCGTGGGCGAAGGTTCATATATCATGGTCGTAGTAGGCATCGCCTTTGTGCTAAAATCTCTTGAAATTTGACGTAGCATAACTCCCCGAATGAAATACCACCCCAGGTGATGATTGGGCCCGTGCCCACGTAACCCTCTGTACTCTACTCGCAGCTCCCTCGGCTGCCTTGCCCTCCTGGGCTCGGGTTGCCTTACGCGGAGGCATAATGGTAAGGGAAAGAAATACGTTAGAGGGGTCCAACTTATAACACAGCTCTAAGCACGATCTCAGAGTGAGAAGAATGGAAACCAATCCTAAATGTCCTGCGACCTCACGATTATAGATGTGGTGCACAACACACCGATAATCAAGACTCTACTAGACACGGTCTGTAGACACTTTCCGAGGATTAACTGCTCTGATACCACTTTTGTCACGACCCGTTCCGGGGCCCGTGACTGGTGCCTTACCCGGGCACCCCAGTAGTCATGCATCAGAGAAATCAGCGGAATATAAAGACAATACATGAAACCAATGTAATAAGACAGTGAAATAAGAAGACAGGCTAACCAAAAACGGTTACCTTCAGTATATATATAAATAACAATTTGAGCGATTACATCCCTTTCTACCACTCGCCCGCATCGGTACTACGGACCTAAGAATGATACGACAACAATGGCGGGGCGGGGCCCGCCATACCACGAATGTAAGTACCTACCACGGCGGGGACTATACCTCGATAAGCCTCCGAGAAACGGAGCTTCCCAACACGCTGAACAGTGACCCTATGAGCGATGATCAACATCGTGTGTACCTCTACCTACGGCATGAACGCAGCCCCCCGAAGGAGGTCAGTACAACAGGTACCAAGTATGTGAAACTGAAAAATACTGTAAATGAAATCATAGTAGTCTATATAAAGCAGGAGACATGTATGATAACCAAACTACAGTTCATAATAGAGCAGTCATGTCAAGTCAGGGACTCACGCCCTCAAGTCATTACTCAAGTATAACAATGGGTCTCACGCCCACAACATCAATCATGCCCGTGGAATACCTTCCGCCACGGCGATCCATGATATAAAAGCACCAAGGAATACACATAAACACCAGGTCCCACCTGTGTCATAATAAAACCGTACGGGGTAAGTACGAAGGCATAGCCGACTACTAAAACCCACAGTACCAACAATGCTATAAAACTATATCATGAGGTCTTTCTAGACCGCACCACATGATCGAAGCTGGCCACTCGCCCGCAGTATCAATGTGCGCGTCTATTCCTGGAACTTACCGCAGCTCCGCATAGGTCACACACAGACCCGCATGAGGTATTCCTCGAATCATGGTCCCAGACCGCCTGAGGTATACCCCGCATCGGAGGCATCTTAACCCCCGGTATCCGCCTGGACTCCCGCAGCCCGCATATTCTCAATAGATCGCATAGTCCCATGGACCGCATAGGGCATCCCCCGCATCGGGCTAAACACCCGGAATGATCAATCCTGGAGCATACCGCTGCTCCGCATAGTCTCATTGCATCGCATAGGCCGTATAGACCCGCATCAAGGGTGGCAAGCCCTCGGTATAACAAGTCAAGGGGGTAGGTGATATAATAATAGTACAACGGACTTACCGGTTAGCAACGTAAGCACAGCAAGAATGACCCTCTTACATAACAATCACAAGATACTAACACACGTAGCATCCTAACATGTATACTTATCAAATCAACAAGAAAGTATTACAAGGCTATCACAAACCAACAAAATCAAGTTATTCACACAAGGTACTTTATGCAAATAAGTTCGGGTATCAATCCCCAAAGTACTTCCTACATTAACTCTTTTAAAAGATCCGTTTCTTTCACGGAAGTCACACAATACCCGTAGTATAAAATAGAGTGACTATCTTTTTTAAGTAAACCAAAACACTTCCCTTTGTAAAATCAAGTAACAACATTATTTTCCAAACGTTCAAGTTTGCCTAATTCCAAATGTTCACGTTTCTTATTTTAGAAAGGTTTCGTAGTTCATAGTCTTATTCATTTAAGAATATAATTCTCTTTTAAACAATCTGAGAAACATATGCCTTATATGTGAGTAGGTTATTCTTTGTTCATAATCAATCTTATTAAGCAGCCATGATCTAGGAAATGTAATATCATTTTGTCTCATCTTAGCTTCTATGCAGATGGGGGTTTCTACTGGTTTTAATAATACTTCTTTAATCAAAACATTTCCCTTTATTAACGCTGCAGTGGTTTGTCGATACTCATTCTGATTTCCGAAATCAGTAAAACATTATTCCCTTTAAAAACCAAGTACTCATTACTCACGAATGAGGTCTCACACAAAATTCATATTAATTTAATTAAGTCAAGTCTCTTATCTTTTAAGATCAATAAATCATTCATTTTATCTCTCTTAAGCCGTTATACCTAACTTCCCATAAAGCTAGTATAACTCTTAAGTTTTTAAAACCCAGTATTACTCTTCTTTCAAAAACAGTTCTTAATTCTCTTGAAATACTTCAAGATTTTTATTATTCGGGCTTAAGTCAAAAGACATTGCCGTAATTATTATTCAGTTAACACACGTACGTCTACCGTACTATATATATATTCTTTTAAAATATCATGCTCAAGAGGATAGGAAGAATCACATACCTCGCGACGATTATCGACTATTAGCAAAACGCTCCATGGCTATAACCCGGCTAGCCTTGTCCACCTTCCAAGTAGAACATGCTACTCGCAGATCATTCAACCTATAAAGGTTATACAAGTCTATCACTGACTAGACTACTCTGTAGATTATTCTTCTGATGATTCCAGTTCAAGTCTTTTCTGTAATATCCTTCTATTACAGTTCAATTCTCTTTTATGAATCTTATATTCATTTCTATATAACTTCAGTATGTAATTTCCAATTACAATATAAGGACAAGAGTATTTACCTCGATAAGCCCAAAATTATCCAAGTTATAATGTCGATCCTGAGCAACGTTTAGCTCCTACTCCGGGTGCTCCAACCCGCTCCAACAACCCTTAGAAGTTCTACGCAACTTCTTCTTAATACTCCAACCAACTATGGAGATTTTCCTTAGGGTTTCGTTTTTGTGGTGAAGGGAAGTATGATAGTATTTCTGGGCTTTTCGTATAAGTGTAACCTTGGAATACTACAAGGTATTTGGACCAAGGTATTTTGGGTATAGTAACAATACTTTGGAGAGTATTTCTACCAAGAGGGGGGTGTATTTATACGAAACAACACCACAAGGGGGGGTGTACCCCTCGGCCAACCCCACTAGGAGGGGGGGTACTCTCGGCCAAGGGGGGAGGGGGCTTTGGACGAAAGCAAACAAGAGGGAGGGGGAGGATTTTCAAGACTTGGAAATCATTTTGTGGATGAAGAAAACCTTCAAGCAAGGGGGGTATTTATAGGTCATGCAATGGCCAACCAATGGCCAAGATGAAGACAAGTGTTAGGCAAGTGTAGGGCTAGGATTTGGACATGTGTTTGTGGGCCCCACTTTCTCATCTACTACACAAAATATCTAGCCAAACATTGACCAAATGTTTAAGGCATGAAACATGAAAAAAACGTGCCAATGGAAGCTCAACCAAACCGTCCACTTGAGGGCCAAGTGTCGCCCTCTCGTTGGTCCAAAATATTTCGTCTCTCGGAAAAATCCGCAAAAATTAGAAATGACATAGCCGGAATTTTCCCTTCGCAAGTCTTGTAAAACGTTTCGTCGAAAAACGATTCTAATCGAGTGTTGTGCACAAAAATTCGAACCTTGCCTACTTTAAGCTTCAAACTTTTCTACGTACGTCCTTACGTACATACTCTGGAAATACGGGGTATAACATAACTAAACTTGGTCCTAACACCCTCGTGACCCTATCACAAAGAGGGACCACCACAATTTTTCCTTACTTCAAACCGGGCTGCGGGTTGACCCGCAATCTGGCCTCAACCCGACCCATTTATAGCGCCAAGATCTTGTTTTCCGATCCGGAACAATCTCACCATCGAGTCACGAAAACCTAGTGGTCTTCTTAGCTCAACTACCCTCTTTCATTTCCCACTACTCAGGGACTTATCACACAAATATATCTCACGTATACTATGCACTCCGATAAGGGTCAAACATAAAAATAAATCTTTTACTCAAGATGGCCTCGCCTCTAAGGTCTCCACGTATAAAACTTTAAGGCTCACACTTTCCCTATCCCCAATCTTACCCTTTTAACTAACCATGATTTCTAATCACAATTAACACAATGCTATCTGAACATAACACTTAAAATATACTCATCTTATCACACATATTAATCTCTAGATGGTTAAGGATATACCTGTATCTACTGCTTCACTCCCCTTTGTCGTTCTAATCAATCCTGCCCTGTTGGGCGCATAGCTAGGGAAGGTGATGAACTAGCCACTGATCCCGGCGTCGAGTCTCTACATCCGCGCCACCTGGTCGGACAATTTCTCGCAAAATGGCCCTGCTGGCCGCAAGCATAACAAGTTGTCGAAGAAGTACGACACTCCCCACAATGACACCTACCACAACGGCCACATCGAGGTGGGGGTGGCCTCCTCTGGCTAACACCCCTTCCTCTCCGAACCACTGAATCCATAACTGATCTGGTAGGCTGAGTCCTCCTGCTTGAATCCCTCCTACTTGAACATTCTCTCGTCACATGGCCACGGCGGCGCGAGTAAAACAAGCACCAACAAAAGACGACATTCCCGGGATGACGCCGCCTGTGAACACACCGAGGGAAATCAATCCGGTGGCTGGAACCTACGTGTATCGTGGAAGCGAAGCCTGAGCTCGACCAATGCTGCATACCGAACGCCTGAAGTGCAGTGGAGGACCACTGCATCGGGCGGAGGCGCATAACCAGCTGGCTTTGAGAAGGTCCGCTCGAAAGTTACCAAAGGACCTGCTGCTCGCCCTCTGGCTGATCTTGGTTAACCCGTCGATCCCTACGTTTCTCGGCCTGCTGCGCATAAGCCCGTACGCAGGCCATGCTCATGCCTGACTGAACAGCTACTCTTGCACAACCCTCTCTTAGATAGTCATCAAGACCCGTGATAAATCGGTACATAATATACTCTGGTTGCTAAATCCCTAGCTAGTAAGGGTCGTCTCTTTGCAATCCATACTTTACGCTCATGGTCGTGGGCGAAGGTTCAAATCTCATGGCGCAGAGGAACTTCGCCATCTGCTAGACTCTGCTGAAATTTGGTGACGTCGCAGAACTCCCCGAATGAAGCACCACCCCAAGTGATGATTGGGCCTGTGCCCTAGTAACCCTATGTGCTCTACTCGGCTCGCCTACGCCTTGCCTACGGGCGGGTTGCCTTACGCGTAGGCATAACGGTAAGGGAAAGAAATACGTTAGAGGGGTCCAACTTATAACACAGCTCTAAGGCACGATCTCAGAGTGAGAAGAATGGAAACCAATCCTAAATATCCTATAGCCTCCTGATTATTGGTGTGGTGCACAACACACCGATAATCAAGACTCTACTAGATACGGTCTGTAGACACTTTCCGAGGATTAACTGCTATGATACCACTTTTGTCACGACCCGAACCCGGGCCCGTGAATGGTGCCTTACCCCGGGCACCCAAATAGACATACATCAGAGTAATCAGCGGAATATAAAACAAGACATGAAACCAATGTAAAAGAGACACAGTTTATCAAATAAAAGAGTGCCCTTCGGCAAGTATATAAATATCTCAAGAATGAACAGTTACATCCCAACTTTACAACAGGACTACAGACCTCTAAGAGTTTTACAACACCAACGACGGGACAGGGCCCCGCCATACCCCTGAATGTAAGTACCTTTCAACAATAGGGTACTATACCAAAGATAAGCCTCCGGAGAAACGGAGCTTCCAAAAACGCTGAACTGTGATCCTAAGAGCGAGGATCGACGACTGGTGTACCTCTACCTGCGGCATGAACGCAGCCCCCCGAAGGAGGTCGATAACAGTACCAAGTATGTGAAATCAAAATATCAGAATGAAATCATAATAGTCTATATAAACAGAAGACATATATGATAACCAATTTACGATACACAATATGTAAGCAGTCACGTCAAGTCAGGGACTCACGCCCTCAAAGTCATTACTCAAATACAACAATGGGTCTCACGCCCACCACATCAATCATGCCCGTGGAATACCTTCCTCACGGCGATCTATGATATAAAAGCACCAAGGAATACACATGAACACGTGTCCCACTGTGTCATAATAAAATCGTCACGGTAAGTAATGCGAAGGCATAGCCGACTACTAAAACCCACAGTACCAACAAGGTCATAAACTGTATCATGAGATCTGTCTAGACCGCAACATGATCGGCCGGCCACTCGCGCGATATCTAATGTCGCGCGTCTAGTCCCGAACTTCCGCGACTCCGCATAGGCCACTCCAATGGCCCGCATGAGGTATTCCCGCATCGAGGGTAGCTACTCCCGACAACGTCCTGGACTCGCGATCCGCGTGGCCACATAGACCGCATGAGGTATAACCCGCACACTAACACGGAACTCTCGTAGCTCGCATAGGTCACACAGACCGCATGAGGTATTCTCGAATCATAGGTCACAGACACTTTGAGTCTACCCGCGTGGAGGGCAGATTAACCCGGAATCATGTCAAGAGGTGAGTGATATAATACTAACATAATAGCTTATCGTTAAACAACATAAGCACAACAAGGGAAACCCCTTTACACAAACATCACAAGATACTAACACACGTAGCATCCTAACATGTTTACTTATCAAATCAACAAGAAAGTATTACAAGGCTATCACAAACCAAAACAATCAAGTTATTCACACAAGGTACTCTCTACTTTATGTTAGCAAGTTCGGGTTTTTATCCCCAAAGTACTTCATACAATAACTCTTTTTAAAAGATATGTTTCTTTCACAAAAGTCACACAATACCCGTAGTATAAAAATAGAGTGACTATCTTTTTAAGTAAACCAAAACACTTCCTTTTGTAAAATCAAGTAACAACATTATTTTCCAAACGTTCAAGTTTGCCTAATTTCAAATGCTCAAGTTTCTCATTTTCGAAAGGTTTCGTAGTTCATAGTCTTAATCACTTAAGAATATAATTCTCTTTTAAAACAATTTGAGAAACATATGCCTTATGTGTGAGTAGGTTATTCTTGTTCATAACAATCTTATTAAAGCGCATGATCTAGAAATGTACTATCATTTTGTCTCATCTTAGCTTCTATGCAGATGGAGGTTTCTCGGTTTTAATAATACTTTATTAGTCAAAACATTTCCCTTTATTAACGCTGCGATGGTTCGCTCGATACTCATTCGATTTCAAATCAAGAAACATTATTCCTTTTAAAAATCAAGTACTCATTACTCACGAATGAGGTTTCACACTTTTTAACAAAATTCATATCAATTCAATTAAGTCAAGTCTCTTATCTTTTAAGATCAAGTCTCTTAACTTCTAAAATCAATAAACCATTCTTTTTATCTCTCTTAAGTCGTTATACCTAACTTCCCATAAAGCTAGTATAACTCTTAAGCTTTTAAAACCAAGTATTACTCTTCTTTCAAAAACGGTTCTTAATTCTCTTGAAATACTTCAAGATTCTTATTATTCAGGCTTAAGTCAAAAGACATTGCCGTAAAACTACGTTCAGTTAACACATGTACATCTACCGTACTATATATATTCTTTTAAAATATCATGCTCAAGAGGATAGGAAGAATCACATACCTCGCGACGATTATCGACTATTAGCAAATCGCTCCACGGCTATAACCCGGCTAGCCTTGTCCACCTTCCAAGTAGAACATGCTACTCGCAGAACATTCCACCTATAAAGGCCATATACGTCTATCAAC
The DNA here is from genome assembly GCA_029844215.1 of Przewalskia tangutica. NCBI lineage: Eukaryota > Viridiplantae > Streptophyta > Magnoliopsida > Solanales > Solanaceae > Przewalskia > Przewalskia tangutica. The sequence continues at coordinate 67,834,008 of CM056734.1, forward strand.
GTCTAGACTACTCTGTAGAATATTCTACGGAAAAATTGGGCAGCACTTCCCTACCCGTCAAACTTCACAAGTCTACTGTAAATACAGTCCTATGTAAGTACAGTTCAATTCCCTTCTTATATACCTTCCTGGTATATAACTTATACCTAAATCTTATACTTCAATAGTATATAAACTCAATTACAATAGGGAGACAAGATATTTACCTCGATAAGCCCAAAATTATCCAAGTTTAAATGTCGATCCTGAGCAACGTTTAGCTCCTACTCTGGGCGCTCCAACCCGCTCCAAATAACCCTTAGAAGTTCTACGCAACTTCTACTTAACACTTCAACCGACTATGAAGGTTTTCCTTAGGGTTTCGTTTTATGACTGAAGGGAAGTATAATAGTATTTCTGGGCTTTTAGTATAGGTGTAACCTTGGAATACTACAAGGTATTGGGCCAAGGTATTTTGGAATAGTAACAATACTTGGAGAATACTTTTCTACCAAGGGGGGGTACTTCACAAAAAACAACTTTAGGAAGGGGGGGTAGTTTCGCCAAGGCTCACAAAGGGGAGGGTTTCGCCAGCATAACTAGGAAGGGGGGGGGGAGAGGTGCTCTCGGCTAGAGCTCTCAAGAGAGGGGGGGAAGGGATTTTAAGACTTAGAAATGTCTAAGTGTGGATGAAGAAGTTCATCAACTAAGGGGGGTATTTATAGGCCAACCAATGGCCAAGATCAAGACAAGTGGGGGGCAAGTGGAGGGTGTAGATTAGGACATGTGTGTGTGGGTCCCACTTGGTCATCTACCACACAAAATATCCTACCAACTCCTTGACAAAAAAAATAAAGGCAAAACGTGCCAATGGAAGACCATTTCGTCCGCCCACTTGAGGGTGACAAGTGTCGCCCTCTCGTTGGTCCAAAATATTTCATCTCTCGGAAAAATCCGCAAAAATTATTAATGACATAGCCGTATTTTTCCCTTCGCAAAGTTTGGAAAACGTTTCGTCGGAAAACGATTCTTTTCGTGTGTTGTGCACAAAATTTTTGGTCCTTGCCTAACTTAAGGGTTAAACTTTTATACGTACGCCCTCCCGTACATACTCTGGAAATACGGGGTATAACAACAGACCTCTAAGAATGTTATAACAACAATGGCGGGACAGGGCCCCGCCATACCCCTGAATGTAAGTACCTACAACGACAGGGGACTATACCAAAGATAAGCCTCCGGAGACACGGAGCTTCCCAAAACGCTGAACTGTGACCCTATGAGCGAGGATCAACAACTGGTGTACCTCTACCTGCGGCATGAACGCAGTCCCGAAAGTCGATCTGGCAAGTACAGTATGTGAAACGAAAATCGTAAATGAAATCATAATAGTCTATATAAAACAGAAGACATATATGATAACCAATTTACGATACACAATATGTAAGCAGTCATGTCAAGTCAGGGACTCACGCCCTTAAAGTCATCACTCAAATATAACCATGGGTCTCATGCCCACAATATCAATCATGCCCGTGGAATTCCTTCCTCACTGCCGGCAGTCCATGATATAAAAACACCAAGGCATACACATGAACACCAGGTCCCACCTGTGTCATAATAAAACTGTACGGGGTAAGTACGAAGGCAAAGCTGACTACTAAAATCCACAGTACCAACAATGCTATAAAACTGTATCACGAGGTCTTTCTAGACCGCGCCACATGATCAAAGCTGGCCACTCGCCCTCAGTATCAATGTGCGCGTCAAATCCTGGAACTCACCGCAGCTCTGCATAGGCCACCTAGGCCCGCATGAGGTATTCCCCGCATCGAGGGTAGCTACTCCTCGGCATCGTCCTAGACTCTCGTAGTCCGCATGGCCACATAGACCGCATGAGGTATTCCCCGCACACTAACCTGGAACTCTCGTAGCTCCGCATAGGTCCCCTGGACCCGCATGAGGCATCCCTCGCATCGGGGGGCAGCTTAACCCCCGGTATATCATGTCAAGAGGTGAGTGGTACAATACTAACATAACGACTTATCGTTAAACAACATAAGCACAATCAAGGGAAACCCATTTACACAAACATCACAAGACACTAACACACGTAGCATCCTAACATGTTTACTTATCATACCAACAAGAAAGTATTACAAGGCTATCACAAACCAACATAGTCAAGTTATTCACACAAGGTACTTTCTATTTTATGTCAACAAGTTCGGGTTTTTATCCCCAAAGTACTTCATACATTAACTCTTTAAAAAGATCCGTTTCTTTCACAAGAGTCACACGATACCCGTAGTATAAAAATAGAGTGACTATCTTTTTAAGTAAACCAAAACAATTTCCCTACCTTCTTTTTGAACCAACTTAAGACAAAAGCATGCCTTCCTTTTTAAATGAAAACACTTCAAATTTTCAAGTCTTTGTCTTTTATAAAACAAGTCCTTACTTTGAAATTTTAAGAAAATCAAAACTTGTTTATTAATGATCTTATTAAAGCAGCCATGATCTAAGAAATGTAATACAATTTTGTCTTATCTTAGCTTCTATGCAGATGGAGGTTTCTACTGGTTTTAATAATACTTAATTAGTCAATACATTTTCCTTTATTAGCGCTGCAGTGGTTTGTTCGATACTTATTCTCATTTCCGAAATCAATACAAGGCTTTCATAAACAATTAAGTAAACCGTTCCTTTTATCTCTCTTAAGTCGTTATACCTAACTTCCCATAAAGCTAGTATAACTCTTAAGCTTTTAAAACCAAGTATTACTCTTCTTTCACAAACGATTCTTAATTCTTTTGAAATACTTCAAGATTCTTATTATTTAAAACTCAAGTCAAAAGACATCGAAGTAAAACCAAGTTCAGTTAACACATACGTCTCTGGTACTATATATATTCTTTTAAAATATCATGCTCAAGAGGATAGGAAAAATCACATACCTCCTCGGAAATCCACCGCCAAGTCGAATATGTCGCGCAGTATCAACCTATAATAGTCAAATACGCCTATCAACGTCTAGACTACTGTAGAATATTCTAAGCGAAGGTTCTTATTTCTACGGAAATTTAGGCAGACTTCCCTACAGTCAAGCTACACAAGTCTCATCAAATACAGTCCTATGTAAGTCTGATTCAATTCTCTTCTTTATACCATCCTTCTATATCTTATACTCAATTATAAACTACTTAATGTAATTTACAATTAGAATAGAAGGACAAAGATATTTACCTCGATAAGCCCAAAAGTATCCAAGATTAAAGTCTATCCTGAGAAAGGTTTAGCTCCTATTCATGCGCTCCAATTCGCTCCAAGAAACCCTTAGAAGTTCTAAACAACTTCTACTTAATACTTCAACCAACTATGAAGATTTTCCTAGGCTTCGTTTGTGACTAAGGGATATAAAGTAGCATTTCCGGGCTTTTTGTATAGAGGTAACTTGGGAATACTACAAGGTATTTGGGCTAAGGTATTTTGGAATAACAACAATACTTGGAGAATATTTTCTACCAAGGGGGTCCGTGAGACCAGCAAGGAAGGGGAAAGGGTTTGGGACGACTCTCAAAGGGGAGGAGTTTTGAGACTTGGAAATTGTTAAGTGGATGAAGAATAAGTCTTGAACTTAAGGGGTATTTATAGGCCAATCAATGGCCAAGATCAAAGCAAGTGGAGGGAGGAGATTTGGACAAGTGTGTGTGGGTCCCACCTTATCCATCTACCCACAAAATATCTCACCAAACATTGACCAAAGGTTTATGGCCTTTAAAACACTAAAAACGTGCCAATCAATTCCCCTCAATGCCGTCCACTTGAGGGTGACACATGTCGCCCTCTCGTTGGTCCAAAATATTTCATCTCTCGGAAAAATCCAAAATAAATAAATTCTTGAAAACGTAAAATTCCCTTACAAGGTTCGGAAAACTTTTCGTCGGAAAAACAATTCTTTTCGTAGGAGCTCACAATTTTCGTCCCTAACATAAATCGGGCTTACACAATTGTACGTACGTCCTCACATACATACTCTAGAAATACGGGGTATAACACTGATGTTCATGTGTACTCCCTGGTGTTGTTATATCATAGACTGCCGGCAGTGAGGAAGGAATTCCACGGGCGTGATTGATGTTGTGGGCGTGAGACCCATTGTTATATTTTGAGTGATGACTTTGAGGGCGTGAGTCCCTGACTTGACACGATTGTTTTAGATTGTGAAATGGTATCTTTTTAGAGACAATGTTGATGTTCATTACTCTTGTTGTTAGCCGGGCTTTGTGTACCGTATTTTTGTCATACATGTCTCCTGCTTTATATAGACCATTATGATTTCATTACAGTATTTTCAGTTTCACATACTTGGTACCTGTTGTACTGACCTCCTTCGGGGGGCTGCGTTCATGCCTCAGGTTGAGGTACGTAGCTTGCTGATCCGCGCTCTTAGGATCACTGTTCAGTTCTGGGAAAGCTCCATTTCTCCGGAGGCTTTGTCTTTTGGTACGGTTCCCTGAGGTCATATACTTTTGTACATTCGGGGGTATGGCGGGGCCCTGTCCCGTCATAGTTGTATAAAAACTCTTAGAGGTCTGTAGCACTGTTGTGGGCAGGGTTGTAAAGGATGTAACTGTTCAAGTTTTTAGTTTATATACAGAAAGGTAACCGTTTTGGTTAGCCTGTTATTATGTTAATCTATTATTTCATGTCTTTGATTTTATTTCCACTGATTTTCTCTGATGTTGTATCACTAGGGTGCCCGGGGTAAGGCACCAGTCGCGGACCCGGGAACGGGTCGTGACAAAAGTGGTATCAGAGCAGTTAGTCCTCGGAAAGTGTCTACAGACCGTGTCTAGTAGAGTCTTGATTATCGGTGTGTTGTGCACCACATCTATAATCAGGAGGCTGCAGGACATTTAGGATTGGTTTTCATTCTTCTCACTCTGAGATCGTGCCTTAGAGCTGTGTTATGAGTTGGACCCCTCTGACGTACTTCTTTCACCAGTTATGCCTCTGCAAAAGGCAACCAGGGCCCAGAAGGGCAAGCGGCGAAGGAGGCTGCGAGCAGAACACGAGATGATGCGAGTCACAGCCCAGCCATCACTTGAGGTGGTGCTTCATTTAGAGAGTTCTGTGACGTCGCCCGGCCAGAGTTTAACACGGCGGCGATTCCTCTGCGGCGGTATATGAGCCTTGATTCGCGGCCGAGGCGAGAATATGGACTACAAAGGGATGGACCTGTTACTAGCTAGGATTTTAGCAAACAGAGGGTATAAAGTGCACCGATATATCACGGGTCTAGACGATTATCTAGTAAAGGGTGTACAAAGTAGCTCTTGATCGAGCATAGACATTGCCCGCGTGCGAGCTTATGCACGGTGATCGAGAACGTAGAGATCGGCGGATTAACCAAGATCGCGAGAAGAGGCGAGACAACAGGGTCCTTTGGTGACTTTCAAGGCAGGCAGCCTCAGCAGCAGACTAGTTATGCCCCTCCGCCAGTTCGGAGTAGTTCTCCACAGTCTTCAGGACGTCTGGGGTATTCAGGAACAGGTCAGGGCTCCAAGGTTTCAGATTTTCCGGGGAGTAGGAGTACTCGCCGGATGAGGCACCCGTATCTCAGTGTGGCCGTTGTGGTAAAACCCATAGGGAGGAGTGTCGTACTAGTTTGGGAGATTGCTATACTTGCGGCCGACAGGGCCATTTTGCGAAGAAGTGTCCGACCAGAGGTAGCGCGGCAAAGGGATAGTGAAGCAGTAGTTATAGGTATATCCTTAACCCACTAGAGATTTGTATGCATGATATGATGATGTTATGTTAACAGGTTATGTTTGGATAGCACTGTATAGAATTGTGATTTAGAGAACATGGTTAGTTGAAAAGGGTAAGTCCGGGGATGAGACAATTGTGAACCTTAGAATTTATAACAGTTGAGACCGAGACCTTAGATGTAAGGCCGTCTTGAGTAAAAGATTTTACGGTTAGTCTTTGTCGGAGTGCATAGTATACGTGGAGTATTTGTGTGATAATTCCATGGGTAGTTTGAGATAGAAGTGGTAGCTTTCATGACGTGAATTAGTAAGATTATTCCGGATCGGGGAACGAGAGAGTTTGGCGCGATAATGGGTCGGGTTGAGGCCAGATTGCGGGTCAACCCGCAGCCCAGAATGAAGTGAGGTAAATTTGAGGTGGTCCCGCTAGGTGATGGGGTCACGAGGGTGCAAGGCCCAAGTTTAGATAACCATTGTACGAGTTCGTGGATGCGTTCGACTAGTAGTCGGGCCGATGAGGTCAGCTCATCTTGTCTTTCAGTCAGGATTATTTACTCGGCGGAGGGTTATGCGAGATGTTATATATCAGGAAGGTTGTAAGGCTGCACGGGGTTCCTACTTTTATTTTATGACAGGCAGTGGAGCCCAGTTTACGGCTATTTTCTTTTCTGGAGGTTATTAGCAGCTCAGAGTCAACAGAAGTCTTGCGGATAATCGGTGTCGACACTTGGAGTTCAGGTTGACGGTGGGTCTTCTTGAAGGTACCCCCCCGGAAGGGTATGACGAGATTTGGAAAGCAAGGGAAACTTAGCCCGAGGTACTTTGGGTCTTTTCAGATCGTTGTAGAATAGGCCAGGTTGCCTATAAGTTAGCACTGCCGTCCGACTTGGGAGGCAGTACGTCCGGCCTTTCATGTTGCTATGATTCGGAAGAGTATCGGAGATCCATCCAGAGTGTTCCCAGTTAATAACGACCAAGTTAAGGATAGTAACCCCGAGATTTTAAAAACTGAAGTAATGACAGAAATGTGATACGTATATTAGGAAGAGTTCGAGTGTACGAGGAGGGTACGACGAGTAAGAAAAGAGGCGAAGATGTGTGAAGAAGATGGAAGTGTCCTTTTTTTAAAGTAAAGAGGTGAAGAAAGTATCCTTTGGACTATGGGTGGAGCTAATAGTATTGTTATACGCTTTAGAGATGATTTCTTCGTTGGCTCGGATGTGATTTTTTGTGCGTACGTTGTATTGTGGCCATATGTGGCATTTTGCAAATTGTTCAAGTTATGAGGGACTATGTCGTTATCTGAGTTATTTGAATCTTGAAGGAACATTCGGGACGAATGTTTCTAAGGGGGGGAGAATGTTATACCCCGTAGTTCCGGAGTATGTATGTGAGGACATACGTACGAATGTTTAAACCCTAATTAGGGTAAGAATGAAAGAATTGTTTTCCGACGGAAAATATTTCCGAACCTTGTGAAGGAAATTTTACGTTTTCAATATTTTTATGGAATTTTTCCGAGAGATAAATATTTTGGACCAATAGGAGGGCGACATGTGTCACCCCAAGTGGCATTATGGACGTTTTTTTTGAAGATTAGTGGGCAAGTCAAATGGTCAAAGTCTTGCATGGTCTTGCATGACATTTGTGGGACAAGTGTACAAAGGAACCTACATCCTAAATCTCTACCATACACATGTTTCAATCCTAACCCTTGGTTGTGCTATATAAACCCCTTTAGTTGATGAAAATCATCCACACTTAGAACATTTCAAGACTTGAAATATTTTCTCTCCCCTTTCCTATAGTTCTCGTCCAAACCCCCCTCCCCTTAACCAAATGTTTTCCAAAAATTCTTAAACTTATAAGTGTTCTTCCTTAATGTATTAGGAATATTAGCCTCAAACCCCCCCCCCCCCCCCCCCTTGGCCGAGAGTGGGCAGATTTTCGGGACTGTTTTGGACAGATTTTTAGTCAAGTTTGGAAGGGAATATCTCCTATCATAGTAGGAGTTTTTGGGTGTTTCAAAAGCCTAAAATGAATTTCGTCGAGTCTAGTTTCCAACGCAACAAACCGCTCGTCGATATGACACTGCAGTAGAGAGTTATCGACGTTACAAGTTCAGCTGACGAAGCAGTGGCTAAAAATCTGGACAGTCACGTTTTTTGGGCTATTTTGAGGTAATGAACCTTAACCTCTTTGTGAAGTTGATTATTATGTATATATGGATATTATACATATATTGGAAGTATATTATGGACTATAAGATATAAAGAAAGATTTGGATCTTGTTAAGATGTTAAAAGGAGAATTGGCATATTATCCATTAAAATGGTAAAAATGTATCCATTACTTACTAAGAGGTTAACAACAAAGGAACTATAACTTATAATAAGATTGGAATATAAGTTGAAGGACTAATGAAGTAATGGGATAAGTAAAATTGTAAAAGTTGGCCAAGGACCCCAACTTAAGGACCGTATCTACTTTGGACTGTATCTACTTTGGACTATATTTACTTTGGACCTTCTTTACTTATTGTTATTATGAAGGAGAGATTGTTAATCACATTCCGTTTGGGCGTGTTATCCCCTTCTTTACTTATTGTTATTATGAAGGAGAGATTGTTAATCGCGTTCCGTTTGGGCGTGTTATCCCCTTCTTTACTTATTGTTATTATGAAGGAGAGATTGTTAATCGCGTTCCGTTTGGGCGTGTTATCCCCTTCTTTACTTATTGTTATTATGAAGGAGAGATTGTTAATCGTGTTCCGTTTGGGCGTGTTATCCCGTTCTTTAGTTATTATTGTTATGAAGGAGAGATTGTTAATCGCGTTAGTTTAGTGTGTTATCCTTCTTTATTATTGTTGTTATGAAGGAGAGATTGTTAATCGCGTTAGTTTGGGCGTGTTATCCCTTCTTTAGATTTCGGTATTATTGCACCTTAATTATAGTATGTTAATTACGGTTATCGGGCCTTGGAAAAGGTGGAAAATTGAGTAGAAAGCGGGAGAGTCTTTGCGAATTTTCCGTAGGATATGAAACCTTGTTCTTAGAAATATCCTACGAAGAGATCTAGAGGTTAATGGACGTTTCATGGCCATTATAGGTGGAAGTACTACGAGTAGCGTATTCTACTTGAAGGGTGGAAAAGGGCTAGCAAGGTTATAGTACTTTGGAGCGTTTTGCTAATTGTCGATAATCGTCGCGAGGTATGTGAACCTATTCCTATCTTTTCTAGCATGATATTTGTGAAATATATATAGTACGGTAGACGTACGTGTGTAAAATGAATTTGGTTTATTTAAAACATAAAGTGTTATAATGGCTTTATGGGAAGTTAATTATAACAACTTTATGTAGGTAAAAGAATGGTTTATTGATTTTTAAAAAGAGAAGAGACTTGACTTATATTTGACTTGACTTGATATGTGAAGAACTTGAATTGTGTGGAAAGTTGTGGAACCTCATTCGTGAGTAATGAGTACTTGGTTTTGAATAATAATGTTATATTGATTTCGGAAATGAGAATAAGTATCGGACAAACCACTGCAGCGTTAATAAAGGAAAATATATTGACAAATAATTAATATTATTAAAACAAGTAGAAACCTCCATCTGCATAGAAGCTAAGATAAGACAAAATTGTATTACATTTCCTAGATCACGGTTGCTTTAATAAGATCATTAATAACAAGTATTGATTTTTCTTAAATTCCAAAGTAAGGAACTTGTTTTCTAAAAGAAAAGAGACTTGAGGAATTTGAAGTGTTTTGGTTTAAAAGAAAGACATGGTTTTGTCTTAAGATGGTTTAAAAGGAAGTTATGGAAATTGCTTTGGTTTACTTAAAAAGATAGTTACTCTATTTTTGATATTACGAGTATTAGTATCATGTGACTTTTGTGAAAGAATTAAAGTACGTAGTACCTTGGGGCTAAAACCCGGTTTTGTTATAAAAATGAAAGTCTATGATCGTTGGACTTGCTTATGATTCTTTGTGATAGCCTTGTTGTGCAAGTGTGGTATCCTTATGTTCTGAGTGTCTCTCGATGGATGGTCCACGGGTATCACGGCCATGATGAGTGTTCGTTCCTGTTGATAGTGTTGTTCCATGGACTAGCTCTCCATGAGGTTTCTTGACGCGGTGGTATCCGGTAGTTGGTTTCGTACTTGCCGGCCATTGTCGTGATCACGGAGGTATCGGTAGTTAGCCTTCGTACTTTCCGGTCGGTGTTAGGCGAAGTCTCGTGATCTGAGAGGTATCGGTAGTTAACCGTACTTGCCGGTCATTGTTGTGATGCGGGAGGTATCGGTAGACGACGCCGTACTTGCCCGGTCAGCCGTGGTACGATATCTGATATTGTTAGTACGGCTTTGGTATCTGGTAGTTGGCTTCGTACTTGCCCGATCGATTGATGACGCGGCTTTGGTATCGTAGTTAGCCGTACTTGCCGTGACGGTTTATGGAACAGGTAGGGCACGATGTTCATGTGTACTCCACGGTGTTGTTATATCATGGCGGTGAGGAAGGAATTCCACGGGCGTGATTGATGTTGTGGGCGTGAGACCCATTGTTATATTTTGAGTGATGACTTTGAGGGCGTGAGTCCCTGACTTGACACGATTGTTTTAGATTGTGAAATGGTATCTTTTTAGAGACTGTCACGACCCGAACCCGGGCCCGTGACTGGTGCCTTACCCCGGACACCTTAGTGATACAACATCAGAGAAAATCAGCGGAAATAAAACATAAACATGAAACAATAGATATGATAAATAAACAGGTCAACCAAAACAATTGCCTTCTGTATATATACATAAAAACCCGAACAGTTATCCTTTTTACAACTCTGCCCACAACAGTACTACAGACCTCTAAGAGTTTTACAACAACAACTATGACGGGACAGGGCCCCGCCATACCCCTGAATGCATAAGAACCTACAGACTCAGGGTAACATACCAAAAGATAAGCCTCCGGAGAAACGGGGCTTCCCAACACGCTGAAATGTGATCCTATGAGCGAGGATCCACAACCGATGTACCTCTACATGCGGCATGAACGCAACCCCCCCGAAGGAGGTCAGTACAACAGGTACCAAGTATGTGAAACTGAAAAATACTGTAAATGAAATCATAACAGTCTATATAAAATCGGAGACATGTATGACAACCAAACTATAGTTCAGAACATAAAAGCAGTCACGTCAAGTCAGGGACTCACGCCCTCAAGTCATCCCTCATGCCCGTGGAACTCCTTCCTCACTGCGGCGATGCGGATATAAACCGTATTATACGTCTAACATGTCTCGGCTCATCCCGTGGGGATAGAGGTGGAATCGTGTGGTGTACATGTCGACCCATCGGTGGGACTCGGTGAAGTATGGAATACATGTCCCGGCCCATCCCATGGGACTCGGTAAAGAATCGGATGAAATATGTGTCCCGGCCCATCTCATGGGACTCGGTAAAGAATCAGATGAAATACGTGTCCCGGCCCATCTCATGGGACTCGGTAAAGAATCAGATGAAATACGTGTCCCGGCCCATCTCATGGGACTCGGTGAAGAATCAGATGGAATACGTGTCCTGGTCCATCTCATGGGACTCAGTGAAGAATCGTTCATAACAAATCAGCCGACCCTCCATCGAGAGACGCGGTGGTATAGAAATACAGTACTTGCACAACAAGGCTATCAAACGCAAACATAGGCAAGTTACACACAACTCAAGGTTATTTTATGCCAAAGTCCAGGTTCTGACCCCAAAGTATTACGTACGTTAAATTCTTTTTAAAAGATCCATTTCTTTTATAAAGGTCACCCAATACCCGTAGTATTAAAATAGAGTGACTCACATTTTTAGGTAAACCAAAACACTTTCCTTTTCAACATCAAGTAACAACATTCTTTTCCATAAGTTCAAGTTTTCCTAAGTTCAAGTACTTAAGTCTCTTATTTTAGAAAGGTTTCGTAGTTCTTAGTCTTAATCACTTAAGAATATAATTCTCTTTTAAACAATTTGAGAAACATATGCCTTATATGTGAGTAGGTTATTCTTGTTCATAATCAATCTTATTAAAGCAGCCATGATCTAGGAAATGTAATATCATTTTGTCTCATCTTAGCTTCTATGCAGATGGAGGTTTCTACTGGTTTTAATAATACTTAATTAGTCAATACATTTCCCTTTATTAATGCTGCAGTGGTTCGTTCGATACTTATTCTGATTTCCGAAATCAGTAAAACATGATTCCTTTTAAAAACAAAGCACTCATTACTCATGAATGAGGTTTCACACTTTTTAACAAAATTCATGTTAATTCAAAATAAGTCAAGTCTCTTATCTTTTAAGATCAAGTCTCTTAACTTCTAAAATCAATAAACCATTCTTTTTATCTCTCTTAAGTCGTTATACCTAACTTCCCATAAAGCTAGTATAACTCTTAAGCTTTTAAAACTTTTAAAACCAAGTGTTACTCTTCTTTCAAAAAGGTTTCTTAACTCTTTTGAAATACTTCAAGATTCTTATTATTCAGGCTTAAATCAAAAGACATTGCCGTAAAACTACGTTCAGTTAACACACGTACGTCTACCGTACTATATATATATTCTTTTAAAATATCATGCTTAAGAGGATAGGAAGAATCACATACCTCGTGACGATTTATCGACTATTAGCAAATAGTTCCAAAGTACTGTAATCCTGCTAGCCTTTTCCACCCTTTGAGTAGACTACGCTACTCGCAGTACTTCAACCTATAACGGTTATACAAGTCTATCAATGTCTATACTACTCGGTAGAATAAATCTAGATATAAGATTCTACGGAAAATTGGGCAGCACTTCCCTACCCGTCAAACTTCACAAGTCTACTGTAAATATAGTCCTATGTAAGTACAGTTCAATTCTCTTCTTATATACCTTCCTTGTATATAACTTATACTTAATTCTTATACTTCAACAGTGTGTAAACTCTAATTACAAAAGGGGGACAAGATATTTACCTCGATAAGCCCAAAATTATCCAAGATTAAATATCGATCCTGAGCAATGATTAGCTCCTACTCTGGGCACTCCAACCCGCTCCAAACAACTCTTAGAAGTTCTACGCAACTTCTACTTAACACTTCAACCGACTATAAAGGTTTTCCTTAGGGTTTCGTTTTTGAGACAAAAAGGACATAAGGTAGTATTTCCGGGCTCTACGTATAGAGGTATCTTTGGAATACTACAAGGTATAAGGCTAAGGTATTTTGGTATAGTAACAATACTTGGAGAGTATTTTCTACCAAGAGGGGGGTATTTTACGAGAACAACTTTAGGTAGGGGGGGGGGGGTAGTCTCGGCTAGAACACGACACAGGGGGAGGGGTGCTTTGGCCAAGGCCTTCTCGAGGGGAGGGTGTTGTGGGCGAGAACTCTCAAAGGAGAGGGGTTTCAAGACTTGGAAAATGTCTAAGTGTGGATGAAATAACTCATCAACTAAAGGGGTATTTATAGGCCAACCAATGGCCAAGATGAAGCCAAGTGGTAGGCAAGTGTAAGGTGGAGATTTGCACAAGTGCACCCTATCCTACTCCACAAATCCCTCACAAACATTGACCCAAGTTTTAGGCCACAAAACAAGCCCCAAAATCGTGCCATCCAAGCCCTCTTTGTCGTCCATATGAGGGTGACAAGTGTCACCCTCTCGTTGGTCCAAAATATTTCATCTCTCGGAAAAATCCGCAAAAATTATAAATGATATAGCCATAATTTTCCCTACGCAAAGTTTGGAAGACGTTTCGTCGGAAAACGGTTCTTTTAGTGGGTTGTGCACCAATTTCGTCCTATGCCTAACTTTAAGGCTAAAACTTTTGTACGTACGTCCTTACGTACATACTCTGGAAATACGGGGTATAACATTCTCCCCTCCTTAGAAACATTCGTCCCGAATGTTCCTTCTCAAGACGGATAACGATAAAGTTCTCTTTAACTTAAACAAGTTGCCAATGCCACACATGGCCACAAAAAAAAAACATACGCGCAAAACTTAAATCCAAATCCACGAGGAATCACCTCAACATCACACAAGCTTCCACCCAAGGTCTAAAAGATACTCCCTTCGCACTTTTACTTTACAAAAGAAATGATCACTTCTATTCTCTTTTAACACAAGTTTGTTCCTTCCCTTGCTCGCCGTACCCTCCTCGTATACTCGAACTCTTCCTAATAAACTTACCACATTTACATTGTGCTTGATTTCCAAAATCTCATCACGCCTCCCGGGGTGATACCTTGAAAGACCACCGTCAACTGAACTCCAAGTGTCGCGCCGATTATCCGCACGACTTACGAGCTGCAAATAACCTCTTCTGGATAAGCTTCACCTTATCCACATCCTGCTGGATCAAGTACGGACCAACTATCTGAACCTTGCCAACATCGAACCAATCGACCGACAACCTACACTACCGCCCCTACAAGGCATTCATAAGGCGACATCTGAATACTGAAATGGTAGCTATAAAACATTTCCTCAATATGAGACAACAATCCTCACAGCTACCCCTGAAATCCAAACACTGGCCGAGGCGAATGCGTCTTGAGACTCACTGAGTTCCTAACCTGCTGGTAAAACTTCGAGAAAAAGAAATAAGCGTAACACTGGCTCCTTGCTGTCATAAGGTGAAAGTAGGCACCTCGTGCAGCCTTACAACCTTCCTGATATAACATCTCGCATAACCCTCTGCCGAGTACGGTCCCGTTGAAAGACAAGAGGTGACCTCATCGGCCCGACGCTCGGTCGAACGCATCCACGAACTTCGTCGATGGTTAACTAAACTTGGGCCTAACACCCTCGTGACCTACCACTGGCGGGACCACCTCGAACCCACCACAATGTCTGGGCGCGGGTTGACGCGATCGATCCATGACCCGACCCGCTATCACGCAAAAACTCTTGTTCCCCTATCCGGAACAATCTCACTAATCAAGTTACGAAAACCTAGTGGTATTCTTTGCTCAACTACCCTCTTTCATTTCACACCGCTCAGGGACTTATCACACAAGTATACCCCACGTATACTATGCACTCCGACAAAGGTCAATTGTAAACAAAATCTTTTACTCAGGACGGCCTTGCATCTAAGGTCTCCACGTATAATATTCTAAGGCCCACAATTTCTAGGTACCCAACCTTACCCTTTACTAACCAGGCCTTTAAATCACAATTTAACATACTGCTATCTGAACATAATACTTAGCACATCATCATATCATCAACGCATACTAGTCTCTAGAGGGGTAAGAATATACCTGTGAACCAGAAGCCCTGGAGCCCTGACCAGCTCCCGAATACCCCGAACGTCCTGAAGACTGTGGAGGACCACTCTGCACTGGCGGAGGTACATAACTAGTCTGATGCTGAGGTGGCCCGCCTCGAAAGTTACCAAAGGACCCTGCTGTTCTGGCCCTCTTCTGCTGATCCCGGTCATTCCGTCGACCTCTCTGTGCCTCACATCCTAGTGCATGAGCCTGCATGCGGGCAATGTCCATGCCCGGCTGAAGAGCTACACCCGAACAAGCCTCTGCCAAGTAATCATCTAGCCCGGTGACGTAGCGGTGTACTCTGTCCTCCATATCGGCTACTCTGCGGGGACATCTGAGCTAATGAGTCGAACTCACATTGTACTCTCTAACCGTCCGCTCGTCCCGCCTCAGCGTCAAAAATCGTCGGCCCGAGCCCTCCTCATCGTGGGGGCAAGAAATGTGCAAGAAATGCCCTTGAGAACTTCGTCCCATACGGTGGAAGTGCATGCTCTCCCGGGACAGCTCGCGAATCAAACCGATCATTGCGGTATCACGCGGTGATGCGAACCTAATACCACCGACTACGCCTCGAGGCTCGATCACTCTCATGATCCGTTGTTGTCGGATAAACTCTGAGGTCATCCTCGGCTCTAGATCCATAGAACCTTGGCGGGCTCTGACTCAGAAAGGCGTAGTCTCAAATGCGCTCGGGGTGAACTACGGGTGCTACGAGGGGCTAGGCTGCTGCATCCGGCCTATCCTCATATCGCCACGACCACGGCGATGGCGCCATCTCCTTGTACCCCGTCTCATCCGCTCCGGTGTGGGGTGGAGGCTCAGTCTTGTAGTCTCGTGACCAACTGCTGCGGCTCTAACTCTGTTGGTCTTTGGCGGCGCAAAAACTCGCCGTCTGAAGCACTATCTCAGGTAACGACTGGGCCTCTGCCCTGGTAACCCTCTGTGCTCTACTCGCAGCTCCCTCGGCTGCCTTGCCCTTCTGGGCCCGGGTTGCCTTATGCGGAGGCATAACTGGTAAAGAAAAGGAATACGTCAGAGGGGTCCAACTTATCACACAGCTCTAAGGCACGATCTCAGAATGAGAAGAATGGAAACCACTCCTAAATATCTTATAGCCTCCTGATTATTGGTGTGGTGCATAACACACCGATAATCAAGACTCTACTAGATACGGTCTGTAGACACTTTCCGAGGATTAACTGCTCTGATACCACTTTTGTCACGACCCGAACCCGGGCCCGTGACTGGTGCCTTACCCCGGGCACCTTAGTGATACAACATCAGAGAAAATCAGCGGAAATAAAACAAAAACATGAAACAAGGGATATGATAAATAAACAGGCCAACCAAAACAGTTGCCTTCTGTATATATACATAAAAACCCGAACAGTTATCCTTTTTACAACTCTGCCCACAACAGTACTACAGACCTCTAAGAGTTTTACAACAACAACTATGACGGGACAGGGCCCCGCCATACCCCTGAATGCATAAGAACCTACAGACTCAGGGTAACATACCAAAAGATAAGCCTCCGGAGAAATGGGGCTTCCCAACACGCTAAACTGTGATCCTATGAGCGAGCATCTACAACCGATGTACCTCTACCTGCGGCATGAACGCATCCCCCCCGAAGGAGGTCAGTACAACAGGTACCAAGTATGTGAAACTGAAAAATACTGTAAATGAAATCATAACAGTCTATATAAAACAGGAGACATGTATGATAACCAAACTACAGTTCATAACATAAAAGCAGTCACGTCAAGTCAGGGACTCACGCCCTCAAGTCATCCCTCATGCCCGTGGAACTCCTTCCTCACCGCGGTGATGCGGATATAAAGCGTATTATCGTCACAACATGTCTCGGCTCATCCGTGGGGATAGATGTGGAATCGTGTGGTGTACATGTCGGCCCATCCGTGGGACTCGGTGAAGTATGGAATACATGTCGGCCCATCCCATGGGACTCGGTAAAGAATCGGATGAAATCGTGTCGGCCCATCTCATGGGACTCGGTGAAATCGGATGAAATCGTGTCGACCCGTCTCATGGGACTCGGTAAAGAATCGGATGAAATCGTGTCGGCCCATCTCATGGGACTCGGTGAAGAATCAGATGGAAAACGTGTCCCGGCCCATCTCATGGGACTCGGTGAAGAATCATTCATAACAAATCAGCCGGCCCTCCATTGAAAGACGCGGTGGTATAGAAATACAGTACTTGCACAACAAGGCTATCAAACGCAAACATAGGCAAGTTACACACAACTCAAGGTTATTTTATGCCAAAGTCCAGGTTCTGACCCCAAAGTATTACGTACGTTAAATTCTTTTTAAAAGATCCATTTCTTTTATAAAGGTCACCCGATACCCGTAGTATTAAAATAGAGTGACTCACATTTTTAGGTAAACCAAAACACTTTCCTTTTCAACATCAAGTAACAACATTCTTTTCCATAAGTTCAAGTTTTCCTAAGTTCAAGTACTTAAGTCTCTAATTTTAGAAAGGTTTCATAGTTCTTAGTCTTAATCACTTAAGAATATAATTCTCTTTTAAACAATTTGAGAAACATATGCCTTATATGTGAGTAGGTTATTCTTGTTCATAATCAATCTTATTAAAGCAGCCATGATCTAGGAAATGTAATATCATTTTGTCTCATCTTAGCTTCTATGCAGATGGAGGTTTCTACTGGTTTTAATAATACTTAATTAGTCAATACATTTCCCTTTATTAATCTTTGCGATGGTTCGTTCGATACTTATTACGATTTAGAAATCGATGAAACATGATTCCTTTTAAAACCAAGCACTCATTACTCACGAATGAGGTTTCACACTTTTTAACAAAATTCATGTTAATTCAAAATAAGTCAAGTCTCTTATCTTTTAAGATCAAGTCTCTTAACTTCTAAAATCAATAAACCATTCTTTTTATCTCTCTTAAGTCGTTATACCTAACTTCCCATAAAGCTAGTATAACTCTTAAGCTTTTAAAACTTTTAAAACCAAGTGTTACTCTTCTTTCAAAAAGGTTTCTTAACTCTTTTGAAATACTTCAAGATTCTTATTATTCAGGCTTAAGTCAAAAGACATTGCCGTAAAACTACGTTCAGTTAACACACGTACGTCTACCGTACTATATATATATATTCTTTTAAAATATCATGCTCAAGAGGATAGGAAGAATCACATACCTCGCGATGATTTATCGACTATTAGCAAATAGCTTCAAAGTACTGTAATCCTGCTAGCCTTTTCCAGCCTTTGAGTAGACTACGCTACTCGCAGTACTTCAACCTATAACGGTTATACAAGTCGATCAATGTCTAGACTACTCGGTAGAATAAATCTAGATACAAGATTCTACGGAAAATTGGGCGACTTCCCTGCAGTCAAACTTCACAAGTCTCATGTAAATACAGTCCTATGTAAATCTGATTCAATTCTCTTCTTATATACCTTCCTTGTATATAACTTATACTTAATTCTTATACTTCAACGGTGTGTAAACTCTAATTACAAAGGGGACAAGATATTTACCTCGATAAGCCCAAAATTATCCAAGATTAAATGTCGATCTGAGCAATGTTTAGCTCTACTCTGGGCGCTCAACCGCTCCAAACAACCCTTAGAATTTCTCATAACCTACTTAACACTTCAACCGACTATGAAGGTTTTCCTTAGGGTTTCGTTTTTGAGACAAAAAGGACATAAGGTAGTATTTAAGCTCTACGTATAGAGGTATCTTTGGAATACTACAAGGTATAAGGCTAAGGTATTTTGGTATAGTAACAATACTTGGAGAGTATTTTCTACCAAGAGGGGGTATTTTACAACTTTAGGTAGGGGGTAGTCTCGGCTAGAACACTACAAAGGGGAGGGTGCTTTCGGCGAGGCCTTCTCGAGGGGAGGGTGTTGTGGGCGAGAACTCTCGAAAGGAGAGGGGTTTCAAGACTTGGAAAATGTCTAAGTGTGGATGAAATAACTCATCAACTAAAGGGGTATTTATAGGCCAACCAATGGCCAAGATGAAGCCAAGTGGTAGGCAAGTGTAAGGTGGAGATTTGCACAAGTGCACCCTATCCTACTCCACAAATCCCTCACAAACATTGACCCAAGTTTTAGGCCACAAAACAAGCCCCAAAATTGTGCCATCCAAGCCCTCTTTGCCGTCCATATGAGGGTGACAAGTGTCACCCTCTCGTTGGTCCAAAATATTTCATCTCTCGGAAAAATCCGCAAAAATTATAAATGATATAGCCGTAATTTTCCCTACGCAAAGTTTGGAAGACGTTTCGTCGGAAAACGGTTCTTTTAGTGGGTTGTGCACCAATTTCGTCCTATGCCTAACTTTAAGGCTAAAACTTTTGTACGTACGTCCTTACGTACATACTCTGGAAATACGGGGTATAACAGAGACAATGTTGATGTTCATTACTCTTGTTGTTAGCCGGGCTTTGTGTACCGTATTTTTGTCATACATGTCTCCTGCTTTATATAGACTATTATGATTTCATTACAGTATTTTCAGTTTCACATACTTGGTACCTGTTGTACTGACCTCCTTTGGGGGGCTGCATTCATGCCTCAGGTTGAGGTACGTAGCTTGCTGATCCGCGCTCTTAGGATCACTGTTCAGTTCTGGTAAAGCTCCATTTCTCCGGAGGCTTTGTCTTTTGGTACGGTTCCCTGAGGTCATATACTTTTGTACATTCGGGGGGTATGGCGGGGCCCTGTCCCGTCATAGTTGTATAAAAACTCTTAGAGGTCTGTAGCACTGTTGTGGGCAGGGTTGTAAAGGATGTAACTGTTCAAGTTTTTAGTTTATATACAGAAAGGTAACCGTTTTGGTTAGCCTGTTCTTATGTTAATCTATTAATTCATGTCTTTGATTTTATTTCCGCTGATTTTCTCTGATGTTGTATCACTATGGTGCCCGGGGTAAGGCACCAGTCGCGGACCCGGGAACGGGTCGTGACAGTGCACCCATGTTGTTAGACGAAGGATATGATACTGGTAAGGTCTTCGGTATTGTCATGTCATAGGTTACAATTTTAGATAACCGTGGAAAAAGTATTGTGTTGGGGTAATTGAGAACGACATTAGAAATGGTCGAGGACGTGTCGTAAAGATATAAATGCAGGTAATACGCATGGATGAAACTGTATGATCATGAATCAAGATAGAAATACTTTCGCTAATAATAAGCATAAGGAAGGGTTATGACCAGAATGATAAAAGAGGATGCAACTATGGTTATGTAAGTTGCACGAGATATGATTACCCCAGACTAGTGTAAAGACCATTAGTGAATGATGGGCAGTAAGAACACCTCGAGGAAAGGTGGTAACATCTGTACTGACGAGAAAGATAGTAGGAAAATACCGGGGGGGGGGGGGGGGGGTTTAAGGGACCCCAGGACAACTCGAAATGATTTATAAAGGAAAGACGAGTAGACACTCGAACGATAAGAAATCTTGACAAGCCATTAGATTATGTAATACCATGTATTGAGGTTGAACACCTGATTATAAGCTCTATGAGCCGAGATAGAATAATAGGATTACTACTTGGCGAGATCAAGGAAATCTCCCCCCTAAATTGTGATTGGCAGGAAGTCTTAGCCATGAGGCAAACAAAGGAATCAAATCTAAGTATAGTGACCAAGTTTGGTTGCAGCAGATAAAGGGAAACAGGAACCATAATTGAGCTTAAGGATGCCCGAATATTTCGCAAGTATGAGAAAGACTTCCAGTTATTGGAAGATAAGTTGACCACGACTACAGTTCTAACCCCTCCTGAGAGACTAGAGGGTTAGGTTATTATTGTAACACTTTGGGTGTTGGGCTAGGTTGTGTGCTGACACAACACGATAAGGTTAGAGCCTATGTTTCCCGACGGATAGGGAAGCATGAAAGGAATTATGCTACTCACGATTTATAGTCGGCGGCAGGTAATCATGCCTTCAAGATTTGGAGGCATTTCCTTACATAGACTTCATGTGGATATTTGTGCAGACCACAAGAGCCTCCGGTATATCTTCAGACAGTGGCATCTGAATTTGCGACAGAGACGGTGGTTAGAGTCACTCAAGGATTGTGATATTGATATCCTATACCACCCGGGGAAAGCCGAGACGGTTACAGACGCTCTTAGTCGTGGATCTATGGGTAGTCTGTATGATGGGCAGCTAGATAGACAGGACGTGGTCCGTGAGATTCATCAGCTATCGAGCCGAGGAGGTTCGATTATTTGTTTCCAAGGTAAATGGAGTTTGGATCCGAGAGGTTGTCGAGTCTTCCTTCGTCGAGGAGGTGAAGAGGCGACAATATGAGGATTCGATGTTAGTATGGGATCTAGAAATGGCTCTCCGAGATGAAAAGAACCTGTTTGGGTAGCACCGGATAGAGTGTTGTGATATGAGAATAACTTGTGTGTGCCCGATGCTGCAGGATGTGTCAGCAGGTTTTAGGAGAGGCACACAGTGCTCATTGCTCTATTTGTCCGGGGTGGACTAAGATGTATCATGACCTCAGATGTATGTATTGGTAAGATGACCTGAAGAGGGACGTAGCAGGGTATGTTGCTTAGTGTCCGAATTAGTAGCAGGTCAAGGTTGAACACTAGAATCCCAGTGGGCTATTGCATGCGATTGAGATTCCGACATGGAAGTGGGAGGTGATCAACATGGATTTTGTTACAGGGTTACCTCGTACTCAGAGGAAGTGTGATTCCATCTGGGTTATTGTAGACAGGCTGACGAAATCAGCCCATTTTCTTCCAGTCAGGACTACGTATTTGGCTGAGGATTATGCCAGATTGTATATCACGGAGATTGTGAGACTGCACGGAGTCCCTATATCGATTATATCAGACAGAGGAGCCCAGTTTACGGATAACTTCTGGAGGTCTTTTCCAGAAGGGGTTAGGGACACAGGTGAGTCCCAGTACCGCGTTTCATCCTCAGAACGACGGACAGGCAGAGTATACTATCCAGGCACTTGAGGATATGCCGCGGGCATGTGTTATTGATTCCAGGGGTAGCTGGGAGGATCATTTGCCTCTTGTAGAGTTGCTTATAACAACAACTACCATTCTAGCATTCAGATGGCGCCATATGAGGCTTTGTATGGGCAGAAGTGTAGGTCGTCGGTTAGTTGGTTCGACGTGGGCGAGGTTCAGTTAGTTGGCCAGAATTGATTCAGCAGATTGTGGATAAGGTGAAGCTTATCCAGGATAGACTGTTAGCAGCTCAGAGTCGGCAAAAGTCTTATGCAGATAATCGGCGTCGACATTTGGAGTTTCAGGTAGACGATTGGGTCTTCTTGAAGGTATCACCCAGGAAGGGTGTGATGAGGTTCGGAAAGAAGGGAAAACTTAGCCCAAGGTGCATTGGGCCTTACCAGATCATCCGTATAGTAGGCAAGGTTGCCTATGAGTTGGATCTACCATCGGATTTAGAGGCGGTACATCCGGTCTTCCATGTTTCTATGTTACGAAAGTGTATGGAGATCCATCGAGAGTTTTCCCAGCTATCGAGGTCCAGGTGACAGAGGGTTTATCGTATGAGGAGAGTCCCATAGAGATACTCGATCGCCAGGTCAGGCGACTGCAGACCAAAGATGCGGCTTCCGTCAAAGTCTTGTGGCGTAATGATAATAGGGAGGAGATGACTTGGGAAGCGGAGGAGGACATGTTGAGGAAGTATCCTCACTTATTCTCTACACCTTCAGGTAATTCATTTCCCCTACTTGTCAAGTTTTAATTAAGTATTGTTGCTTAAGTGCTATTATGTGGCCACGTGTGGCATATTTGGTTGGGAGGGGTTGTAAAAGGAGACTATGTCGCTATTTATATGATTGACTCCGAAAGAACATTCGGGGACGAATGTTTCTAAGGAGGGAAGAATGTTACACCCCGTAATTCCAGGACATGTTTATAAGAACGTACGTAAGAACTAAAAAATGTTAAGAATTGAGACTTGTAAAAATTTATCAGAATTATGAAAATATCGGAAAACAAAATATTGCGACTAACGGGGGGGTGACATGTGTCACCCCCTTAGATAGTCATTGTCGAATGGACCATGGGTTAAAGGGTCATTTGACCATAATAAAGATGAGCAAGTCTTGCTAAGGCTAGAGCTTGAGATAATTGACTTAGTCAAAGGGCCACTTGGCTTGATCTTTAAGTGAAATGCATCCAAGCCACCCATTTGTTCTAATGTTGACCCTCCATAGTGTTATATATGCATACTACTAGCAAGAAAAGCTCCCACACTTAGTCAAATTTTCAAGAAAACTTGAAGAACATAAGAGGAGCTCTCGGGTTTCATAGGGTTTCAAGGAGAAAAATTTCCGTTTGTTGTTCAATAAGCTCTACACTTTAAACCAAGGTTCCTAAGGGTATTGTAAGGGTATCTCAATAGAAAGATCCCGGAAAAGTGTCGTTTTCGTATTAGTCGCAAGGTGAAAACCTAAATCACTTTCATAAGGTTTGGATTGAAAATTAAAGGAAAGATGTTTTTGATCTTCTAAGGGATTCAAGTGGTGGATTGGAGTGTCAAGGAGAGGCTCTAAGTTGCTAGGGAGCGACTTCGGATCTTGAAGTTGTATTAAGGCTCGTCGAGGTAACAATCTTATTCTCTTAAGTGTTATAAGATTACATATTGTTTTAGCCTTACATTTTAACTAGCATGAAGTATATGTATTAAAGATTGATAAGTGTTATGGATATTGGAAGCCTAAAATCTGAAATGACATTGTTAGCCAATTGAAATACAATTTGGTCGATAATTAGAATCGTCGCATGTTATCTACTTGAAGATTATAGTTGTTATAATCGATTGCGGCTTTATAACATGTTATACTAAACAACTTGAATTGAAAAGGAATTGGAAAGGATGATATGTTGTTACACCTTTTGTCCGAGAATGGCATTGCCTTTTGGACTAGTTTGATATAAATTGTGGGGCGGAATTTTACACGTCTTGTTAGGCGTGTAATCCCCTATTGTTAACTACATTGTTGAGCCTTAAATGTGGCGTGTTTGTTTATTGAATTCGGGCCTTGAAAAATGTTACACCCCGTAATTCCAAGAGGATGAGATGAGAACGTACGAAAGGAAATAAGATTCGAAGTTGGAAAAAGAAAAAAAAAGTTGGCAGAATATTTTTGGACAGTTTTTCAGTCAACTTGGGATCAGTATATCTCCTAGTATAATTGGGGTTTTTAGGTGTTTCAAAAGCCTAATATGAAGTTCATTGAGTCTAGTTTGCAACACAACAAACCTCTCGTCGATAGGACATCGGAGTAGAAAGTTATGGACGTTACAAGATCGGCTGACAGAGCAGACAGGGTCAGGCGCCGCGGCTCCGGCTGCAGCGCCGGGGAGCCGAAAGGCCTGAAATTGTCTGAAATTACAGCGCCGCGGCGCCGGCTGCAGGGCCGCTGCGCCGATGCGGGATTTTTTGCGGAAATAGGGTAAAAATAGAAGATATTTGTTATAGAGGACCCCTGGGTGGGTGACAAGTGTCCTCCCAACTTGTGGATCAAGATAGAGGCTATATTATGACCAAGTTTTGCAAGACTTGGTCATTTGCAAGAATTCCTCCATAGAAATTTTCCTTCTCTTTCTCTAAAATTTTATGAAACCCTAAGCCTAAATGAGATTTTTAGAAAGGCAACAAGAAGGAACCATGTCGTGAGGGCCGGAAATGGCCTTAATTTGTTCATGTAGGTAGCTCCAAAGATTGGAGGCCAGAATTAGTACGGAAGTTATGTACGTATGTTAGAATAAGTTGGGAAATACGGAAAGAGTACACCAGTAAGACAGAGAGCAACCAAGTGTAAAGGAATAGAGCCTAAATCCTTGAGAACCTTTCGAGGTGACTACACCCGTGAGTGATGGGTAGTAGCTGAGCGGATACATAATAATTGCCCGGTGGCGATACAGTCGTCGGATCCTAGCAGACCTGTTATGATAGAGTTTGAGGTCATTATGGGTATGGACTAATGGGCTTCTGGTATGCCAAGGTTGACTATAGAGAGAATTTGGTTCGATTCCAGTGTTCCGGTGAGTCGGTTATCGATGGGAAGGGAATGGAAGTGCTAGTAAACTGTAAGTTACTACTTCCTTCGTTGACATGAAATTTTGGAGTCTATGTGACTTGACTTATTAAAATTATTGAAGGATTTTATGTTAAGTGCCCTTGGAGGTACTTGGAATTGGTTTAATGTGGCGGTCACGGCCACGACATTCTGAATAATTTCAGGAAAAATGCGCAAGGCAAGAATAAGATAAGTATGATCTTGCTGTGGAAAGCGGATGTTATACCCGTATTTCCGGTATATGCGTAGGCGTGCGTATTATAATTTGAGCCTTAAAGTAAGCATAGTTTGAAATTTGTACACAAGTGCCAAAAGAGTTGTTTTTAAATGAAGCGTTTCCACGACTTTCGTAGGGAAAATTCGGCTATGTCATTTATAATTTTTGCGGATTTTTCCGAGAGATAAAATATTTTGGACCAATAGGAGGCGACACGTGTCACCCTTAGGTGGCACAAAGTGGACGGTTTTGGAGGAGTTGTTGCACGTTTTGCCATGGAAAATGCCTTAAACATTTGGTCAATGTTTGGCTAGATATTTTGTGTAGTAGATGAGAAAGTGGGACCCACAAACACTTGTCCAAATCCTAGCCCTACACTTGCCTAACACTTGTCTTCATCTTGGCCATTGGTTGGCCATTGCTTGACCTATAAATACCCCTTAGTTGATGAACTTATTCATCCAAAAATCATTCTCCAAGTCTCAAAATCCCTCCCCTTAAGTGTAGCATTCGGCCAAGTCCTCCCTTTTTTTGGGCCTTGTGGCGAGCCTACCCCTAGCCTAGTTGTTTCGTATAATACCCCTTTTTGTGGTATAGAAATACTCTCTTAGTATTGTTATAATGCCCAAAACCTTGGCCCAAATACCTTGTAGTATTCCCGAGTTACACTTATACAAAAGCCAGAAAATACCATTATACTTCCTCTTAGCCTCTAAACGAAACCCTAAGGAAATCTTCATTGTTAGTTGAAGTATTTAGGTAGAAGTTGGTTAGAACTTCTAAGGGTTGTTTGGAGCGGGTTGGAGCGCCCGGTGTAGGAGCTAAACCTTGCTCAAGATCGACATTTAAACTCGGATAATTTTGGGCTTATCGAGGTAAACACTCTTGACCTCCTGTTGTAATTGGAAATTACATGTTGTAGGAGTATATAGTTAAGTATACTATATATAGAACTGAACATAGTTGTGCGGCAATGTCTTTTGACTTAAGCCTGAATAATACTTACGGCAATGTCTTGCGACTTAAGCTGAATTTAAAGAAGAAGCGACTGTAATTACATGGTGTATTACTGATGACTTGTGTAGCATTACTGTGTAGTAGAATTGTACACGTCCGGTTAGACGTGTTAACCCCCCCCTGGTTGGCTTGGTAGCCGGCCTCGATAGAGGAGGAGATTTATGCGGGGGGGGGGAGGTGCTGCCGAATTTTCTGTAGAATATTCTACGTCGGGATCTAAAGATGTTAATAGGCGCATTTTGGCCTCTATAGGTTGAAGTACTACGTGTGGAGTGATCTGCTTGGCTTAAAGTGTAGCCGACGGTTTGAGGAACTTGGAGCGTTTTGCTATTAGTCGATAATCGTCGCGAGGTATGTGAACCTCTTCCTATCTGTTCTAGCATGATGTGTGTATAACTATGTAGTACGGTAGACGTACATGTGTTAAATGTATTTGATTGTCTTTAAACATAAAGTGTTATAACGGCTTTATGGGAAGTTGGTTATAACAGCTCTATGTAAATGAGAAATGCTTTGTGGTTTTTAAAAGATAACTGATTTGACTTATAACCGACTTGCTGTAAAAGAACCTTGAAGTATTCTAATAGATTAAGAAACCTTTTTGAAAGAAGTGTATACTTGGTTTGAAAACATAAGCGTTATACCAGCTTTATGAGAAGTTAGGTGTAACGTCTTAAGAGAGATAAAAAGAATGGTTTAATGGTTTAGAAGTTAAGAGACTTATTCTTAAAAGATAAGAGACTTGACTTAATATGGATGTTTGTGTGAAACCTCATTCGTGAGTAATGAGTACTTGGTTTTAAAGGGAATAATGTTTCTTGATTTGAATCGAATGAGTATCGACAAACCATGCAGGCGTTAATAAAGGAAATGTATTGAATAAAGAAGTATTATTAAAACCAGTAGAAACCTCCATCTGCATAGAAGCTAAGATGAGACAAAATGATATTACATTTCCTAGATCATGGCTGCTTAAATAAGATTTATGAACAAGAATAACCTACTACTTTATGACATATGTTACTCAATTGGTTTAAAGGAAATTAAGACATCGAACTATGAAACTTTTCTAAAGTAAAGAGACTTGAGTAATTGAAATTAGGCAAACTGGAACTCTAGGGAAAAGAATGTCACGACCGAACCGGGCAGTGGTAGTGCCTACCGGGCACCTAGTGATACAACATCGAGAAAATCAGCGGAAATAAAAACATGAACATGAATTAAGAGAAAAGATAAATAAGCAGGCCAACCAAAGCAGTTGCCTTCATCATATATACATAAATACGAGCAGTTATCCTTTTACAAACCACACTTGGCGATTACTCTGACCTAAGATTTTACAACGGCTATGACGGGACGGGGCCCGCCATACCACGAATGTATAAGAATCTACGGACTCGGGTAACATACCAAAAGATAAGCCTCGAAGAACGGAGCTTCCCAATCTGTTGAAAGGTGATCCTAAGCGAGGATCGACGGCCGATGTACCTTTTACTGCGGCGTGAACGGCCAGAAGGAGTCGATCTGACAGTACCAAGTATGTGAAGCGTAAAATCAGTAAATGAAATCATAATAGTCTATAAAGCGGGAGACATATATGATAACCAAACTACGATTCCACAACATAAGAGCGATCATGTCAAGTCGAGGACTCACGCCCAAAAAGTCATCCCTGCGTACGTGGAACTCCTTCCTCAGCTGCGGCGATCTAGGTACAAATCATGTGATACGTATAACGAGTCTCGGCCCATCTTATGGACCCAATATAGAAAAGGGTGGAATACATTCCGGATGAACCGGTAGTCAGTGAAATACATTCGGATGAACGGTCCTCAAGTGAAATACATTCGGATGAACGGTCCTCAAGTGAAATACATTCCGGATGAACCGGTAATCAAGTGAAACACATTCGGATGAGCCGGTAGTCGAGTGAAATACATTCGGATGACCCGGTAGTCAAGTGATATACATTCGGATGAACCGGTAGTCGAGTAGGACACGATACTTACACAACAAGGCTATCACACGTAACATGGTCAAGTTTCATAACAAGTATAAGCAAGTTACACACGACTCGTACTTTCATTTTATATCAAAGTCGGATTTTAACCTTAAAGTACTACGTGCATTAAATTCCTTTTAAGCTCCATTTCTTTTACAAAGGTCACGATGCCGTAGTATAAAATTTGAGTGACTAACATTGTTAAGTAAACCAAAATGCTTTCCTTTGTAAAATCAAGTGACAACCTTATTTTCCAAGCGTTCAAGTTTGCCTAATTTGAATGCTCAAGTTTCTCATTTTAGAAAAAGGTTTCGTAGTTCATAGTTTTAAATCCTTTAAAACATAATTCTCCTTTAAGCGTTTTGAGAAACCTATGTCTTATAAGTGAGTAGGTTATTCTTGTTTATAATCAATCTTATTAAGCGACCATGATCTAGGAAATGTAATATCATTTTGTCTCATCTTAGCTTCATGCGGATGGAGGTTTCTCTGGTTTTAATAATACTTCTTTAGTCAATACATTTTCCTTTTATTAGCTGCGATGGTTTGTCGATACACGTTACGATTTCGAAATCGATAAAACATTCTTAAGCCGTTATACCTAACTTCCCATAAAGCTAGTATAACTCTTAAGCTTTCAAAACCAATTAATACTCATTCTTTCAAAGCGATTCATAAATCTTTTGAAATGCTTCAAGTTCTTTATTAACACATATCAAGCGATTATTATTCAAATCGATTACCTTTTAAAAACCACAAAGTATGTGCTTATCCACATAAAGCTATTATAACCAACTTCCCATAAAGCCGTTATAACACTTTATGTTTTAAATCAATCAAATACATTTAGCACGTATGCGTCTACCGTACTACATAGTTCACACATATCATGCTAGAAGAGATAAGAAGAGGTTCACATACCTCGCGATGATTATCGACTAATAGCAAAACGCTCAAGTACCTCAGCGTCGGCTACACTCTCGATCAGCGGATCACTCCACACGTAGTACTCTGACCTATAGAGGCCACTGGCGCCTATTAATATCTTTAGATCGGCGTAGAATATTCTACGAAAATTGGCGACCTCTCCCCGCGGCGTAAATCTCCTCTCTCTATCGTAGCTACCAAGCCAGAGGGGTTAACACGTCTAACGGACGTGTACAATTCTACTACAGTAAAGTTACACAAGTCTCATGTCTGATCTATGTAATTCTGATTCGATTCTCTTCTTTAAATTGGGCTTAAGTCGCAAGACATTGCCGTAAGTATTATTCGAGCTTAAGTCAAAAGACATTGCCGACAACTATATTCAGTTCTATATATAGTATACTTAACTATATACTCCTACAACATGTAATTTCCAATTACAAGAAGGTCAAGAATGTTTACCTCGATAAGCCCAAAATTATCCGAGTTTATATGTCGATCTGAACAACGTTTAGCTCCTACTCGGCGCTCAATCCGTTCCAACCAACCCTTAGAAGTTCTAACCAACTTCTACTTATGACTTCAACTACGGGTGAAGATTTACTTAGGGTTTCGTTTTTGTATTGAGGAAGTATAATAGTATTTTACGGGCTTTGTAAAAGGTACTTTGGAAAGTACTACAAGGTATTTGGCTAACGTATTTTGGGAATTAGAACAATACATGGAGAGAAATCCTATACCCCAAAAAAGGGGAATTATCCGAAAACAACTAGGCTAGGGGGGGGTAGACCTCTCGGCCAAGGCTTCTCAAGGGGGGGGGAGTGTGGCGGACAGCTCGAGGAGAGGGAGTATTTTGAGACTTAGTTAGATTGCTCAAGTTTTTGGATGAAGAAAGTCTTCAACTAGAGGGGTATTTATAGGTCAAGTGAAGGCCAACCAATGGCCAAGATCCATCCAAGTGTTAGGCAAGTGTAAGGTCAATATTAGGCCATGTGCAACCTTATCCATCTACACAAAATATCCTACCTAACCCTTGACCAAAAAAACAACACCAAAAACGTGCAAATGGCAAGCTTTTGCCGTCCACTCCTTCCAATTAGAGGGTGACAAGTGTCGCCCTCTCGTTGGTCCAAAATGTTTAAATCTCTCGGAAAAATCCGCAAAAATTATAAATGACATAGCCGGAATTTTCCCTACGAAAGCTGTGGAAACGTTTCGTCGAAAAACGACTCTAATCGGGTGTTGTGTACAAATTTCGAAACTAGCCAACTTTAAGGCTCAAATTATAATACGTACGCGCTCACGTACATACTCTGGAAATATGGGGTATAACAAAGAAAGGCTTTGTTTTGTCTTAAATTGGTTTAAAACATAAAGTGTTATAACAGCTTTATGGGAAGTTAGTTATAACGACTTTATGAGAACAAAGGAAGGATTTTTATCATTGGTTTTAATGTGGTAAATTGACTTTAAAAAGAGAAATATTTTGGTCCAACAAAGAAGGCATGGCATTGCCTTAATTTTGGTTTTAAAAAGGAAAAGTATGGAAGTTGTATTGGTTTACTTAAAAGATGTAAGTCACTCTATTTTTTATACTACGGGTGCAGGTGACTTTTATAAAAGGCAGATCTCTTAAAAGGAATTAACGACGTAGCACTTTAGGGTTAAAACTCGGACTTTGGCATAAAATGAAAGTACTTTGTGTTGTTGTGAAACTTGCCTATGCTTGTTGATGTGAAACTTGCCTATGCTTGTTGTTGTGAAACTTGCCTATGCTTGTTGTGATAGCCTTTGTTGTGCAAAAATTGTGTTTCTATACTCTGGCGTCTCGATGGAGGGTCGGTTGACTTGTTGAGAACTTACTTGGGCGTCGCGTGATGGCGGAGAAATTCCGCAGTGCGTTCTGTTGATAGTGTTACTTTTGCTAATCGCTTTGGACATCGACCACGATCGTAAGCGCGCGGGTATGCTTCGGTTGATTGCGCTTTGTGGTTTCCTTTTGGACATCTCGACACGATCGTGAGCGCTGCGGGTATCTTCTATTTGGAATCTTGTCTTATTGTTTCCCTTTGGACATCTCGACACGATCGTAACACGGGTATGCTTCCATTCGAATGTTGTCTTAGTGTTTCCACTTTTGGACATCTTGACACGATGAGTAAGCGCCGGGTATGCTCCTTTTTGGATTCTTTGTCTTATTATTATCATATCATAGGCTGCGGCGGTGAGAAGGAACTCAGGCACGAGTGATGGTTTTGGGCGTGGTTCACGACTTGATATGACTATTTATATGTTGTATCTTGTAGTTTGGTTATCATACATGTCTCACCTTTATATAGATGCTATGATTTCATTCTGATATTTCTGATTTCACATACTTAGTACTGTTATCTTGACCTCCTTGAAGCTGCGTTCATCTGCGGTAAGTACATCGGTTGTCGATCCCCTTTTAGGATCACCTTTCGGCGTATTGGGAAGCTCCGTTCCTTGAGGCTTATCTTTGGTATGTTACCACAGTGCAGCAGGTCCTTGTACATTCGAGGTATGGCGGGCCTGTCCGTCATAGTTGTTGTATAAATCTTAGAAATGCATAACCTTGTTGTGGCGGGGTTTGTAAAAGGATAAGCTGTTCGGGTATTTATGTATATATGATGAAGGCAAGCTTGTTTTGGTTGCTTTGTTTATTTATTTTGTCTCTTAATTCATGTTCATGTTTTTATTTCGCTGATTTTCTCGATGTTGTATCACTAGGGTGCCGGGTAAGGCACGATCCACGGGCAGGTTGGTCGTGACAAAAGTGGTATCAGGCGATTAATCCTCGGAAAGTGTCTCTGAACCGTGTCTAGTAGAGTCTTGATTATCGGTGTGTTGTGCACATCTATGTCGAGAGGCTATAGGACATTTAGGATTGGTTTCCATTCTTCTCATTACGAGATCGTGCCTTAGATTGTGTGATGAGTTGAACCCTCAGCGTATTCCTTTCCTTTACGATTATGCCTCGCGTAAGGCAACCTGAGCCCAGGCAGGCGGCCAAGGGAGGCGCTAGTAAGATCTGAGAAATGCGAGCGCGAGCGGTCGATACACGAGATAGTACTTGGCAGCGAGTTTTGCGACACGCCCGGCACCAGAGTTTAGAGCGCGGCGGTGGCTGCTGAGACTCTGATACTGAGCCTCGGTCCAGCTGGAAGCGAGATGAGATAAGTACAAGAGATGGCGATTCTTGGCGAGTCGTGGCGATATGAGATAAATGGGCCTTGGCGTTCCGATAGCACCGATGGTTCACCTAGATCGGATAGTTTGAGGCTACAGGACTTCACGAGATGTAGCCCGCGAGTTCTACGGTCGAGGCACGAGGATGATCGCAGGAGTTCATCAAGCGATTCTGTGGATCATGAGTGATCGAGGCGGAGACCGAGTCGGTGGTCTAGGTTCGCATCGGTGCGTGATACCGCTGATCGTGGTTTGATCGTGGGAGCTGTCGGGAGAGAATGCACTTCCGGCTATTTGGGGCGAGTTCTCAAGGCATTTCTTGCACTTCTTGCCGCCACGGATGAGGAGGGCTCGGGTAGCGATTTTTGGTGTTGCGGCGAGCAGGCGTCTGATGCGGGAGTACAATGTGGAGTTCGACTCATGGCCCAGACGTCCCGCATTAGTAGCTAGTATGGAGGATCGAGTCCACCGATATGTTCTGAGGCTCGATGATTACCTTGCGAGAGTTGTTGGTGTAGCTCTTGGTAGGGCATGGACATTGCCGCATGCGAGCTTATGCACTTGGAGGTGAGGCGGAGAAATCGGCGGAATGACCAAAGTCGCGAAGAGGCGAGCTGCGAGGTCCTTTGGTGATTTTAGCGAACCGCCTCGGCCAGCGAACTAGTTATGCGCCTCGCCCGTCTGAGTGGTCCTCTACAATCTTGAGCGTCGAGTTTTGAGGCGGTCGAGGGCTCGAGGTTCAGATTTTCGGGGAAGCGGGTGTTAACGGTGAAGCCACCTACCTCGTTGTGGCCGTGTGGTAGACTCGCGGTGGGAGTGTCGTGCTAGTCCGGGAGTTTGTTTTGCATGCGGCCAGCAGGGCCATTTTGGGAGAAACTGTCCGACCAGGGGTAGCGCTGATAATGTGTTAAGTGTTATGTTCGGATAGCTTGGTGCAAAAAAAATGTGACTTAGAAACATGCTTAGTGAAAAAGGGTAAGCCTGGGGGTGAGAAAATGATGAACCTTAGAATATTACAGTTGAGACCTTAGATGTAAGGTCGTCTTGAGTACAAGTTTTTGCAAGTGATCCTTGTCGGAGTGCATTTTATGCCTAGAATGTGTTGTGTGATAAGTCCCTGGGTAGTGTGAAATGGAAGTGGTAGCTTTCATGACTGTAGAGGTAAGATTGTTCGGATCGAAACAAGAACAGCGCGTTAAGTAGGTCGGGTTGGGGCCATGTTGCGGGCCAACCGCGACTGTTCGGTGGGGTCGGCTCTGGGTGGTCGCCGGTGGTAAGTCACGAGGGTGCTAGGCCCAAGTTTAGTTGACCATCGTATGAGTTCGTGGTGTGTTCGACGAGCGGTCGTGAAGGCGGGAATGGCCTTAAGGAAGATTGAGGCTAGTAAGATAACCAAGTTGGGCGTGGTGACTCGAGGTTTGGAGAAGCGGCGATGGCGAAGTGTGGTACGTATACTAGAAGGGTTCAAGTGTTCGAGAAGAGTACGACGAGTAAGGGTAGAGGCGAGCATGTATTGCGAGCATAGATTTGATCATTTCTTGTGAAGGGAGAAGGTGCGAAGGATGTATATTTTAGACCTCAGGGATCGCATGCAGTCCGGTACCATTGGTTGGGTCGCCGGAGTGACACTAGAACCTCGCGGCAAAGTGACAAAAGTTTGTGATGTTAGAGGTGTTTCCTCGTGGACTTGGATGTAAGTATTTGCGCGGGTGTTTCTGTGGCCAGGTGTGGCAGGATTGTTCTCGTAAGTATAGTAGTGAAGACTATACTGGCGCATGTTTGTTTTGAGGCTTAGAAGGAACATTCGGGATGAATGTTTCTAAGGAGGGGAGAATGTTATACCCCGTATTTCCAGAGTATGTACGTAAGAGCGTACGTATTATAATTTGAGCCTTAAAGTAAGCATAGTTTCGAAATTTGTACACAAGTGCCAAAAAAAGTCGTTTTTCGACGAAACGTTTCCACAGCTTTCGTAGGGAAAATTCCGGCTATGTCATTTATAATTTTTGCGGATTTTTCCGAGAGATAAAATATTTTGGACCAATAGGAGGGCGACACGTGTCACCCTTAGGTGGCACAAAGTGGACGGTTTTGGAGGGAGTTGTTGGCACGTTTTTGCCATGGAAAATGCCTTAAACATTTGGTCAATGTTTGGTTAGATATTTTGTGTAGTAGATGAGAAAGTGGGACCCACAAACACTTGTCCAAATCCTAGCCCTACACTTGCCTAACACTTGTCTTCATCTTGGCCATTGGTTGGCCATTGCTTGACCTATAAATACCCCTCTTAGTTGATGAACTTCTTCATCCAAAAATCATTCTCCAAGTCTCAAAAATCCCTCCTTAAGTGTAGCATTCGGCCAAGTCCTCCCTTTTTGGGCCTTGTGGCGAGCCTACCCACTAGCCTAGTTGTTTTAGTATAATACCCCCTTTTTGTGGTATAGAAATACTCTCCTAGTATTGTTATAATGCCCAAAACCTTGGCCCCAAATACCTTGTAGTATTCCCAAGGTTACAACATACAAAAGCCAGAAAATACCATTATACTTCCTCTTAGCCTCTAAACGAAACCCTAAGGAAATCTTCATTGTTAGTTGAAGTATTTAGGTAGAAGTTGGTTAGAACTTCTAAGGGTTGTTTGGAGCGGGTTAGGCGCCGGTGTAGGAGCTAAACCTTGCTCGGGATCGACATTTAAACTCGGATAATTTTGGGCTTATCGAGGTAAACACTCTTGACCTCTGTTGTAATTGGAAATTACATGTTGTAGGAGTATATAGTTAAGTATACTATATATAGAACTGAACATAGTTGTGCGGCAATGTCTTTTGACTTAAGCCTGAATAATACTTACGGCAATGTCTTGCGACTTAAGCCTGAATTTAAAGAAGTGAACTGAACTGTAATTACATAGGACTGTATTACAGTAGACTTGTGTAGCATTACTGTGTAGTAGAATTGTACACGTCCGGTTAGACGTGTTAACCCCAGTTGGCTTGGTGGCGGCCTCGATAGAGAGGAGATTTCTGTTGTTGCGGGAGAGTCTTTGCCTAATTTTCTGTAGAATATTCTACGTCGGGATCTAAAGATGTTAATAGGCGCCTTTTGGCCTCTATAGGTTGAAGTACTACGTGTGGAGTGATCTGCTTGGCTTAAAGTGTAGCCGACGGTTTGAGGAACTTGGAGCGTTTTGCTATTAGTCGATAATCGTCGCGAGGTATGTGAACCTCTTCCTATCTGTTCTAGCATGATGTGTGTATAACTATGTAGTACGGTAGACGTACATGTTATACCCCGTAGTTCCAGGGTATATATGTGAGGATGTACGTACGAGAATACGACAGAAATTTTGGAAAGAAAGGAAGATGTGATTTTTCGACGGAAAAGTTTCCGGGTTTTGTGAAGGAAAAAGATTCGTTGATGGGAATTGGATTCCCAGATTTGGTATTTGGGCTTCTTGAATTATATTAGAATTATGGAATTTTATTTCCGGAATTGGTCACGTGGGGCCCACGGGAGAAATTCTGATTTTGTGGGGCCACTTTGTTTTGAGATTTTTGCCTTTATGAATATTTTGGAAGATGAAATATTTTGGGCGAGTAGGAGGCGACACGTGTCACCCCACAGGTGGCCTCGTGGCGAAATTTGCTAACAAGTGGCAAGACAGTGGCACTTGTCTTGCTAGATATTTTGTGTGGCCAAGTCTTGCTAGATATTTTGTGTGGACAAGTGGCTTGTGGGACCCACACACACTTGTCCCCAATCTCAACCACACACTTGCCTTCATCCTAGCCCTTGGTTGTCCTATATATGCACCCTTAGTTGATGAAAACTTCCACACTTAACCATTTCAGACAAGAAAGTCCCTCCCTTCTCCCTTGACCTTGCTCTCGTTTTTGAGCACATTTCTTGACCTAAATTTGTCCAACAATTCTTAAACTCTCAGGTGTTCTTCCCTAAGGTGTTAGGAAGATTGTGTACCAAGAGTTGGAAAAGATTTCACCACAACCTATTGTTCATGCCTTGGCGAAACTTACTAGTTGGAAACCACAAGTGTTCTTCACTTTTTGGAGTTAGTTCTTGAAGAGAAGTTGGTTAGGAGCTTCTATGGGTTGCTTGTAGCGGATTGGGCGTAAAGATTTGGAGCTAAGACTTGCTTGGAGGCGACATTAAGTTCTTGGATAATTTTGGGCTATTTGAGGTAGTAAACCTTAACCTCTTTGTGAATTGGTCATTATACATATATTATAAGTATATTATGGAGTATATAATATATGGAGTAAAGTTTGGAAGAGTTGGATCTTGTTAACTTGTTAAAAGAAAGGATTGGCCGTTTGCCATTAAAATGGTAAGCGTATCTTACTTGTGAAAAAGTAATTAACAAAGTAACTATAAGTTATATTATGATGGAATATAAGTTGGATGACTATTGCCGTACTGGGATAAGTAAAATGGACAAAGTTGGCCAAGGACCCCAACTTAAGGATGTATTTACTTTGGGTATGTATTTACTTTGTTTGTATTTACATTTACATTGGGAAGATTTTTCAATCGCGTTAGTTTGGGCGTGTGATCCCCTTTTTAATTATTGTATTGTTATGAAGGCGTGATAGTAAACCGCGTTACCGGTTGGGCGCGTAATCCCCTTCTTTTACTTATTGTTGTTATGGAGGCGTGATAGTAAACCGCGTTACCGTTTGGGCGTGTAATCCCCTTCTTTATGTTGTTTAATTATTACGTCTTATATATATATATGGTATATATATTACGGTTATTCGGGCCTTGGAGAAAGATGGAAAAGTGAGTAAAAACGGGGGAAGTGCTGCCGAATTTTCCGTAGAATTAGAGGGCTTTTTATTGGTATAAGTCTTCAATGGTAAGAAAGGTTTGATAGAAGTACTATGACCGTTTTAGGAGTGGAGTACTACGTGTGGCGTGATCTACTTGGCTTAAGGAGTAGCCGACGGGTTGAAGTACTTGGAGCGTTTTGCTATTAAATCGATAATCGTCGCGAGGTATGTGAACCTCTTCCTATCTTTTCTAGCATGATTGTTGTGAAATATGTAATGCGGTGAGCGTCATGTGCTAAGTGATTTGGTTGGTTTAAAACATAGGGTGTTATAATAGCTTTATGGGAAGTTAGTTATAACGACTTTATGTAGGTAAAAGAATGGTTTATTGATTGTAGAAAGTTAAGAGACTTGATCT
Organism: Przewalskia tangutica; assembly: GCA_029844215.1. NCBI lineage: Eukaryota > Viridiplantae > Streptophyta > Magnoliopsida > Solanales > Solanaceae > Przewalskia > Przewalskia tangutica. Next base: position 67,871,763 of record CM056734.1, read on the forward strand.
TGAAAGATAAGAGACTTGACTTATACACGACTTGATTTTGAAAGTTAAGAGACTTGATCTTGAAAGATAAGAGACTTGACTTAGTTTGACTTGTTATGAATTTTGTTAAAATGTTGTAAAAACCTCATTCGCGAGTAATGAGTAGTTGGTTTTAAAAGAATAATGTTTCTTGATTTGGAGCGAGAATAAGTGTCGAACAAACCACTGGCGCTAATAAAGGAAAGTGTATTGACAAATAACTAATTGTTATTAAAACCAGTAGAAACCTCCATCTGCATAGAAGCTAAGATAAGACAAAATTGTATTACTTTTCCTAGATCATGGCTGCTGTAACAAGATTGTTATAAACAAGAATAAGCGACTCACACATAAGACATATGTTACTCAATTGTTTTAAAAGGGATTAAGACGATGAGTTATGAAACCTTTCTAAAATGAGAAACTTGAGCATTTGAAATTAGGCAAACTTGAACGTTTGGAAAATAATGTTGTTACTTGATTTTACAAAGGGAAGTATTTTGGTTTACTTAAAAAGATAGTCACTCTATTTTTATACTACGGGTATTATGTGACTTTTGTGAAAGGCGGATCCTTTAAAAGAGTTAATGTATGTAGTACTTTGGGGTTAAAACCCGGATTTGTTGTAATAAAATATAAGTCTATGAAATTGTTGAACTTGCCTATGCTTGTTGTGATAGCCTTTGTTGTGCAAGTATTGTGTTTCTATACCACCGCGTCTCTCGATGGAGGGCCGGCTGATTGTGATGGACGTTTCTATACCGGTTCGTAGGATGAGCGGGAATGTATTCCACTCGACTACGCGTTCGTAGGATGAGCAGGAATGTATTCCACTCGACTACGCATTCGTAGGATGAGCAGAATGTATTTCACTCGACTACGCGTTCATGGGATGAGCAGGTGTATTTCACTCGACTACGCGTTCATGGGATGAGCAGGAATGTATTTCACCCGACTACGCGTTCGTAGGATGAGCAGGAATGTATTTCACTCATCACCGCGTCCGTAGGATGGGCCAGGAATGTATTACATCCGACTACCGAGTTCATGAGATGAGCGGGAATGTATTCCACACGTTTCTATCTGGGTCCATAAGATGGGCGAGACATGTTATACGTATCACATGGTTTGTACCTAGGCTGCCCGGTGAGGAAGGAGTTCAGGCGTGAGGATGACTTTGAGGCGTGAGTCACGACTTGACATGATCGCTTTTATGTTATGAGTTGTAGTTTGGTTATCATACATGTCTCTGTTTTATATAGCTATTATGATTTCATTTCTGATATTTTGATTTCACATACTTGGTACTGTTATGCGACCTCCTTGAAGTGCGTTCATCTGCGAGTAAGTACATCGGTTGTGGATCCTCGCTCATGAGATCACTGATTCAGCGTGTTAGGAAGCCGTTTCTTGAGGCTTATCTTTTGGTATGTTACCACAGTGCATGAGTTCTTGTACATTCGAGGGTATGGCGGGGCCTGTCCGTCATAGTTGTTATCACTTCTTAGAAGTGCAAATCTTGTTGTGGCGAGTTTGTAAAAATGATAAGCTATTCGGGTTTTTATGTATATATCTGAGAAGCTATTTTGGTTGCTTTGTTTATTTATCATGTCTCTTGTTTCATGTTTATGTTTTTATTTCCGCTGATTTTCTCGATGTTGTATCACGAGGGTGCAGGGTAAGGCACGATCCACGGGCCGGTTGAGTCGTGACAAAAGTGGTATCGAGCGATTAGTCCTCGGAAAGTGTCTGAGACCGTGTCTAGTAGAGTCTTGATTATCGGTGTGTTGTGCACCACATCTATAATCGGGAGGCTGCGAGACATTTAGGATTAGTTTCTATTCTTCTCACTCGAGATCGTGCCTTAGAGCGTGTTATAAGTTGGAATCCTCGGGCGTATTCGTTTGTACGATTATGCCTCTGCGAAAGCGGCTGATCACGATGGGCAAGGCAGCGAGAGAGCTACGAGTAGAACACGAGAAGGTTACGAGGCACGAGCCTGGTCATTACGAGATAGTACTTGAGACGGCGAGTTTTATGGCGCCGCTAGCCCAGTGAGTTTAGAGCGAAGCAGTTTCTACGGAGGCCACGATACGAGCCTCGGATCCACGGCCGGAGGCGAGGATGATCCTCGAGTGTCATGCTAGTTTGGGAGATTGTTATGCTTGCGGCCAGGCGAGACCATTTGGTGAGAGTTTGTCCGATTAGAGGTAGCACGGATGTAGAGACTCGACGCCCGGTATCGGTGGGTGGTTCAATACTTATATAGGCGCCTGCGGCGAGGATTATGGTTAGAGCAAGGGAAAGTGAGGCAATAGTGGCAGAGATATCTTTAGCCTTTAAGAGACTTGGTTATGTTGTTATGGTGGGTACGTGTGAAGTTCTATACATATAGCATTGTGTTAAGTATAACTTAGAGAACATGACTAGTTGAAGAGGTAAGTTTGGGGTCATGGAAGGTGTTAACCTTAGAATATTATAAGTGGAGACCTTAGATGCGAGGCCGTCTTGAGTAAAAGATTTGTTTACGATTGACCTTTGTCGGAGTGCATAGTATACGAGGGGTAAAAATTGTGTGATAAGTCCCTGAGTGGTGTGAATTATATAAGGATAGTTATGATAAGAAGACCACTAGGTTTGCGTAACTTGATTAGTGAGATTGTTCCGGATCGGGGAACAAGAGTTTGGCGCGGCAAATGGGTCGGGTTGAGGCAAGGTTGCGTGTCAACCCGCAGCCCGGTTTGGGGTGGGGTCAGTTCGAGGTGGTCGCTTGGTGGTAGGGTCACGAGGTGCTAGGCGAGGTTTAGGTAACCATCGTGCGGGTTCGTGGATGCGTTCGACGGAATCGGATCGTGAGGGCGGGGATGGCCTTTGTGAATTGAAACTAGTGAGATGACCAAGTTTGGAGGTAGTGACTCGAGGTTTTGGAAATTGAGCGATGGTGAAGTGTGGTGCATTATCTTTGGAAAGAGTTCGGGTGTTCGAGAAGTGTACGACAAGTAAGGAAAGAAGTGAACGTGTGCTAAGACATGGAAGTGATCATGTTTGTGAAGTAAAGGTGCGAAGGAAGTATCCTTTGGACCAGAAGCGAGAGTTGGTGTTGTTTTTTTTACATCGTCGAGGTGATTCCTTGTTGGCTTGGATTTGAGTTTTGCGCACATGTTATATTACGGCCGTTGGTGGCGGGATCGGTTTGTAAGTATAGTAGTGGAGACTATCCGACGCTTGAAATACGTTTGGAGACTTAGTAGGAACATTCGGGACGAATGTTTCTAAGGAAGAATGTTATACCCGTAGTTCAGGTATATATGTGAGGATGTGCGTGCGAGAATCGGAGAAATTTTGGAAAGAAAGGAAGATGTGATTTTTCACGGAAAAGTTTAGGGTTTTGTGAAGGAAAAAGGTTCGTTGATGGGTGGATTCCCAGTTTGGTATTTGGGCTTCTTGAATTATATTAGAATTATGGAATTTTATTTAGGAATTGGTCATGTGGGGCCACGGAGAAATTTACGGTTTTGTGGGGCCCACTTTGTTTCGAGATTTTGCCTTTATGAATATTTTGGAAGATGAAATATTTTGGGCCAGTAGGAGGCGACACGTGTCACCCCACAGGTGGCCTCGTGGCGAAATTTGCTAACAAGTGGCGAGACAAGTGGCACTTGTCTTCTAGATATTTTGTGTGGCCAAGTCTTGCTAGATATTTTGTGTGGACAAGTGGCTTGTGGGACCCACACACACTTGTCCCCAATCTCAACCACACACTTGCCTTCATCCTAGCCCTTGGTTGTCCTATATATGCACCTTAGTTGATGAAAACTTCCACACTTAACCATTTGAGACAAGAAATTCCCTCCCTTCTCCTTGACCTTGCTCTCGTTTTGAGCCCATTTCTTGACCTAAATTTGTCCAACAATTCTTAAACTCTCGGGTGTTCTTCCCTAAGGTGTTAGGAAGATTTTGTACCAAGAGTTGGAAAAGATTTCACACCACAACCTATTGTTCATGCCTTGGCGAAACTTACTAGTTGGAAACCACTAAGTGTTCTTCACTTTTTGGAGTTAGTTCTTGAAGAGAAGTTGGTTAGGAGCTTACATGGGTTGCTTGTAGCCAGTTGGGCGTAAAGATTTGGAGCTAAGACTTGCTTGGAGCGACATTAAGTTCTTGGATAATTTTGGGCTATTTGAGGTAGTAAACCTTAACCTCTTTGTGAATTGGTCATTATACATATATTATAAGTATATTATGGAGTATATAATATATGGAGTAAAGTTTGGAAGAGTTGGATCTTGTTAACTTGTTAAAAGAAAGGATTGGCGTTTGCCATTAAAATGGTAAGCGTATCTTACTTGTGAAGAAGTAATTAACAAAGTAACTATAACTTATATTAAGATGGAATATAAGTTGGATGACTAATGAAGTAATTGGATAAGTAAAATGGACAAAGTTGGCCAAGGACCCCAACTTAATTTGTATTTACTTTGGGTATTTACTTTGATTTGTATTTACATTTACATTGGGAAGATTTTTCAATCGCGTTAGTTTGGGCGTGTGATCCTTTTTAATTATTGTATTGTTATGAAGGCGTGATAGTAAACGCGTTACGGTTGGTAGCGTAATCCTTCTTTTACTTATTGTTGTTATGGGCGTGATAGTAAACGCGTTATCGTTTGGGCGTGTAATCCCCTTCTTTATGTTGTTTAATTATTACGTCTTATATATATATATGGTATATATATTACGGTTATCGGGCCTTGGAGAAAGATGGAAAAGTGAGTAAAGCGGGAAGTCTTTGCGAATTTTCCGTAGAATTAGAGGCTTTTTATTGGTATAAGTCTTCAATGGTAAGAAAGGTTTGATAGAAGTACTATGACCGTTTTAGGAGTGGAGTACTACGTGTGGCGTGATCTACTTGGCTTAGGAGTAGCCAGCGGGTTGAAGTACTTGGAGTGTTTTGCTATTAAATCGATAATCGTCGCGAGGTATGTGAACCTCTTCCTATCTTTTCTAGCATGATTGTTGTGAAATATGTAGTGCGGTGAGCGTACATGAGCTAAGTGATTTGGTTGGTTTAAAACATAGGGTGTTATAATAGCTTTATGGGAAGTTAGTTATAACGACTTTATGTAGGTAAAAGAATGGTTTATTGATTGTTGAAAGTTAAGAGACTTGATCTTGAAAGATAAGAGACTTGACTTATACGACTTGATTTTGAAAGTTAAGAGACTTGATCTTGAAAGATAAGAGACTTGACTTAGTTTGACTTGTTATGAATTTTGTTAAAATGTTGTAAAAACCTCATTCATGAGTAATGAGTAGTTGGTTTTAAAGAATAATGTTTCTTGATTTGGAGCGAGAATAAGTGTCGAACAAACCACGGCGGCGCTAATAAAGGAAAGTGTATTGACAAATAACTAATTGTTATTAAAACCGGTGAAACCTCCATCTGTAGAAGCTAAGATAAGACAAAATTGTATTACCTTTCCTAGATCATGGTCTTTGTAACAAGATTGTTATAAACAAGAATAAGCGACTCACATAAGACATATGTTACTCAATTGTTTTAAAAGGGATTAAGGCGATGAGTTATGAAACCTTTCTAAAATGAGAAACTTGAGCATTTGAAATTAGGCAAACTTGAGCGTTTGGAAAATAATGTTGTTACTTGATTTTACAAAGGGAAGTATTTTAGTTTACTTAAAAGATAGTCACTCTATTTTTATACTACGGGTATTATGTGACTTTTGTGAAAGGCGGATCCTTTAAAAGAGTTAATGTATGTAGTACTTTGGGGTTAAAACCCGGATTTGTTGTAATAAAATATAAGTCTATGAAATTGTTGAACTTGCCTATGCTTGTTGTGCTAGCCTTTGTTGTGCAAGTATTGTGTTTCTATACCACCGCGTCTCTCGATGGAGGCGGTGATTGTGATGGGCGTTTCTACCGGTTCGTAGGATGAGCAGGAATGTATTCCACTCGACTACGCGTTCGTAGGATGAGCGGGAATGTATTCCACTCACTACCGCATTCGTAGGATGAGCGGGAATGTATTTCACTCACTACGCGTTCATGGATGAGCGGAGTGTATTTCACTCGACTACGCGTTCGTAGGATGAGCAGGAATGTATTTCACCCGACTACGCGTTCGTGGGATGAGCAGAATGTATTCACTCGACTCTGGCGTCCGTAGGATGGGCGGGAATGTATTCCATCCGACTACCGAGTTCATGAGATGAGCAGGAATGTATTCCACACGTTTCTATCTGGGTCCATAAGATGGGCGAGACATATTATACGTATCACATGGTTTGTACCTAGGCTGGCGGTGAGGAAGGAGTTCAGGCGTGAGGATGACTTTGAGGCGTGAGTCACGACTTGACATGGCTTGCTTTTATGTTATGAGTTGTAGTTTGGTTATCATACATGTCTCTGTTTTATATAGATTTATGATTTCATTCTGATATTTTGATTTCACATACTTGGTACTGTTATCTTGGCCTCGCCCGAAGCTGCGTTAAATCTGCATCGGTTGTGGATCCTCGCTCATAGGATCACGATTCGGCGTGTTAGGAAGCCCCGTTTCTTGGAGGCTTATCTTTTGGTATGTTACCACAGTGCAGTAGGTTCTTGTACATTCGGGGTATGGCGGGGCCTGTCCGTCATAGTTATTATCACTTCTTAAGTGCATGTAGTAATGTTGTGGCGAGTTTGTAAAAATGATAAGCATTGGGTTTTTATGTATATATCTGAGAAAGCTTGTTTTGGTTGCTTTGTTTATTTATCATATCTCTTGTTTCATGTTTATGTTTTTATTTCCGCTGATTTTCTCTGATGTTGTATCACGAGGGTGCCCGGGGTAAGGCACCAGTCACGGGCCCCGGTTCGGGTCGTGACAGTACATGTGTTAAATGTATTTGATTGTCTTTAAACATAAAGTGTTATAACGGCTTTATGGGAAGTTGGTTATAACAGCTCTATGTAAATGAGAAATGCTTTGTGGTTTTTTAAGATAAGCGATTTGACTTATAACCGACTTAACGTAAAGAACCTTGAAGTATTCTAATAGATTAAGAAACCTTTTTGAAAGAAGTGTATACTTGGTTTGAAAACATAAGCGTTATACCAGCTTTATGAGAAGTTAGGTGTAACGTCTTAAGAGAGATAAAAAGAATGGTTTAATGGTTTAGAAGTTAAGAGACTTATTCTTAAAAGATAAGAGACTTGACTTAATATGGATGTTTGTGTGAAACCTCATTCGTGAGTAATGAGTACTTGGTTTTAAAAGGGAATAATGTTTTACTGATTTCGGAAATCAGAATGAGTATCGACAAACCACTGCAGCGTTAATAAAGGAAATGTATTGAATAAAGAAGTATTATTAAAACTAGTAGAAACCTCCATCTGCATAGAAGCTAAGATGAGACAAAATGATATTACATTTCCTAGATCATGGCTGCTTAAATAAGATTTATGAACAAGAATAACCTACTACTTTATGACATATGTTACTCAATTGGTTTAAAGGAAATTAAGACATCGAACTATGAAACTTTTCTAAAGTAAAGAGACTTGAGTAATTGAAATTAGGCAAACTGGAACTCTAGGGAAAAGAAAGGCTTTGTTTTGTCTTAAATTGGTTTAAAACATAAAGTGTTATAACAACTTTATGGGAAGTTAGTTATAACGACTTTATGAGAACAAAGGAAGGATTTTTATCATTGGTTTTAATGTGGTAAATTGACTTTAAAAGAGAAATATTTTGGTCAACAAAGAAGGCATGGCATTGCCTTAATTTTGGTTTTAAAAGGAAAAGTATGGAAGTTGTATTGGTTTACTTAAAGATGTAAGTCACTCTATTTTTTTATACTACGGGTAGCGGTGACTTTTATAAAAGGCAGATCTCTTAAAAGGAAATTAACGTCGTAGCACTTTAGGAGTTAAAACTCGGACTTTGGCATAAAATGAAAGTACTTTGTGTTGTTGTGAAACTTGCTATGCTTGTTGATGTGAAACTTGCCTATGCTTGTTGTTGTGAAACTTGCCTATGCTTGTTGTGATAGCCTTTGTTGTGCAAAAATTGTGTTTCTATACTCTGGCGTCTCGATGGAGGGTCGGTTGACTTGTTGAGAACTTACTTGGGCGTGCCGCGGTGGCGGAGAAATTCCGCAGATGCGTTCTGTTGATAGTGTTACTTTTGCTAATCGCTTTGGACATACGACACGATCGTGGCGCGCGGGTATGCTTCGGTTTGATTGCGCTTTGTTGTTTCCTTTTGGACATCACGACACGATCGTAGCGCGGGGTATCTTCTATTTGGAATGTTGTCTTATTGTTTCCCTTTGGACATACCGACCGCGATCATGCATGCGGGTATGCTTCCATTCGAATGTTGTCTTAGTGTTTCCCTTTTGGACATCACGACACGATCGTAAGCGCGGGTATGCTCCTTTTTGGATTCTTGTCTTATTATTATCATATCATAGGCTGGCGGTGAGGAAGGAACTCCACGCACAGTGATGGTTTGGAGGCGTGGTTCCACGACTTGATATGACTATTTATATGTTGTGTCTTGTAGTTTGGTTATCATACATGTCTCACGCTTTATATGATTTGCTATGATTTCATTCTGATATTTTATAGTTTCACATACTTGGTACTGTTGTCTTGACCTCGCCCGGAGTGCGTTCATCTGCATGAGGTAAGTCGTCGGTGTCGATCCCCGCTTTTAGGATCACCTTTGACGTATTGGGAAGCTCAGTTCCTTGAAGGCTTATCTTTGGTATGTTACCACAGTGCAGTAGGTCCTTGTACATTGAGGTATGGCGGGGCCACGTCCGTCATAGTTGTTGTATAAATCTTAAGTCTATAACCTTTATTGTGGCGGGGTTTGTAAAAGGATAAGCTGTTCGGGTATTTATGTATATATGATGAAAGCATTGTTTTGGTTGGCTTTGTTTATTTATTTTGTCTCTTAATTCATGTTCATGTTTTTATTTCCGCTGATTTTCTCTGATGTTGTATCACTAGGGTGCCCGGGGTAAGGCACCAGTCACGGGCCCGGGTTCGGGTCGTGACAACAGAGGACATCACTGGTAGGTCTTATATATCTATACGATTATAAGGTGGCACTAGATGATCAAGATTATGAAAGAGAGATAAGCTCTCTCCCCCACATAAAAGGATGGTTTTGCGTATTATGGGGTTGTGTGTACCCATGTTATTAAGAGATGGATGTGAGACTGGTAAGATCTTCAGTGTCGTTGTGCCAAAAGGTTCTGATTTTAGATAGCAGTGGGAGAAGTATTGTATTGTGGAAAAAAATGGTATGAAGGGGTTGTAAAAGGAAACTGTGTCGCTAATTATTAGATTGACTCCAAAAGAACATTCGAGGACGAATGTTTCTAAGGGTGGAAGAATGTTACACCCTGTAATTCTAAGAGGATGAGATGAGAACGTACGAAAGGAAATAAGATTCGAAGTTGGAAAAAGAAAAAAAAGTTGGCAGAATATTTTTGGACGGTTTTTCAGTCAACTTGAGAGCAGTATATCTCCTAGTATAATTGGGGATTTTAGGTGTTTCAAAATCCTAATATGAAGTTCATTGAGTCTAGTTTCCAACGCAACAAACCTCTCATCGATAGGACATCGGAGTGGAGAGTTATGGACGTTACAAGATCGGCTGACAGAGCGGACGAGTCGAGCGCGCGCGCGGCAAAGCACGAAATTATGCGAAATTGCAGCGCCTTGGCCGGATTCAGGGCGCCGATGCGGGATTTTTTGCTGAAATAGGGTAAAAATAGAAGATATTTGTTGTAGAGGACCCCTGGGTTGGTGACAAGTGTCCCCCCAACTTGTGGATCAAGATAGAGGCTATATTATGACCAAGTCTTGCAAGACTTGGTCATTTGCAAGAATTCCTCCATAGAAATTTTCCTTCTCTTTCTCTAAAAGTTTATGAAACCCTAAGCCTAAATGAGATTTTTAGAAAGGCAACAAGAAGGAAATACGTTGACAAGCTTGTAGGGGGTTCGTAGAGATGATATTTGCGGGAAGAAGAATTTCGGAAAGAGGGCTAAAGTGGACAAGATTGTTGGACTATTTTGGGCTTATCAAGGTAACCACTTTGTCCTCTTAAGTGATTGAAGATTTCTTATTGTTGTAGCTATACATTTTATCAAGCATGAGATATATGTATTGGAGATTAATAAGTGTTATGGATATTAGAAGCCTAAAAACCGAAATGACCTTGTTAGCCATTTGAAGTTGAAATACAAGTTGGTCGATAGTTAGAATCGTCACATGTTATCTAATTGAAGATTGTAGTTGTTATAATCAATTGTGGCTATATAACATGTTAGACTAAACAACTTGGATGGAAAAAGGAATTGGAAAAGACTTTACATTGTTGTTGCATTGTAGCCATTTGGCATTGAAATGTTGGACTATTTGGATATTTATTGTGGGGCGGAATTTTACACGTCTTGTTAAGCGTGTAATCCCCTATTGTTAACTACTTTGTTGATCCTTAAATGTGGCGTGTTTGGTTATTGAATTCGTCCTTGAAAAAGGTGGCAAAGTATGTAGAAACAAAGGAAGTGCTGTCCGATTTTCCGTAGAATTTAGTGACTTTGCACTTAGAATATTCTACGTTCGAAGCAAAAGGTTAATGGACGTATTATGGCCATTATAGGTTGAAGTACTAAGTATAGCGTATTCTACTTGAAGGATGGAATAACTATCAAGGTTGAAGTACTTTGAAGCATTTTGCTATTTGTCGATAATCGTCGCGAAGTATGTGAACCTCTTCCTTCTTTTGACATGATTCTATGTATGGAATTGTTACACCCCGTAGTTCCAGAGTATGTATATGAGGACGTACGTACGAGAATACGACACAAAAATTGGAAAGGAAGAAAGATGTGATTTTTCGACGGAAAAGTTTCCGGATTTTGTGAAGGAAAAAGGTTCGTTAATGGGAATTGGATTCCCAGATTTGGTATTTGGACTTTTTAGAATATTTGAGTATTATGAAATTTTATTTCCGAAATTGGTCACGTGGGGCCCACTGGAAAAATTACGATTTTGTGGGGCCCACTTTATTTTCGGATTTTTGGCATTACGGATATTTTCGGAAGATGAAATATTTTGGACGAGTAGGGGGGGCGACACGTGTCACCCCCGTGTGGCCAATGTTGGCGGGTGGAGAAGAGGCAGTGGGCGTTTTTTTAGGTGGACAAGTGGCCCATTTTGTTGTGGCCACTTGTCCCACTTTTGTGGTGAACACTTGGTTGGCCAACTACCCACACACGTGTACCCATCCTCACCACCCACTTGCATTAATCTTGACCTTGATTCTTACATATATACCCCTTAGGTTGAAGACAATTTTCATCCCAGCTTAAGCTTCAAGGCAAAATACTCCTCCTCCTTTGTAGTTATTTTAGTCCCCTTCCCCACTTGAGTAGAAAATACTTTGGGTATTATTGTATAATCCCAAATACCTTGGCCTAGTATCCCTAGTAGTATTCCAAAGTTATTTCAATACTAGGGCAGAAAATACTACTTTATTCCAATAGTCATGAAATGAAACCACAGAAAATCTTCATAAGCTTGGTTGAAGTGTTAAGAGAAGTTGTTTAGAAACTTCTAAGGGTTGCTTGGAGGCGGGTTGGGCGTAAGGAATTGGAGCTAAACGTTGCTCAGGATCGACTTATAAACTTGGATAATTTGGGGCTTATCGAGGTAATGATCTCTGTCCCCCTATTGTAATTGGATATTATATGTTGTAGTAATGTATAGTTGAGTATACTATATGTAGAATGAATATGGATAAGAATTGTTGTATTTACATAGAATTTGTATTCTGATGACTTGTAGTATTATTGTGGAGTAGAATTGTACGTCAGGTTAGGCGTGTAACCACTGGGATTGTTGGTTTGTAGCGGGCCTCGTTAGAGGAGGAGATTTATGTGGTTGCGGGGAGGTCTTGCGAATTTTCCGTAGAATAAGTAATCTTGTATCTAGAATTATTCTACGAAGAGATCTAGAGGTTGATAGACGTTTGTGGCCTTTTTAGGTTGAAGTACTACGAGTAGCGTATTCTACTTGAAGGGTGGAAAAGGCGAGCAAGGTTAGAGTACGTGGAGCGTTTTGCTAATTGTCGATAATCGTCGCGAGGTATGTGAACCTCTTCCTATCTTTTCTAGCATGATTGTTGTGAACTATATAGTACGGTGAGCGTCGTGTTCAAAGTGAATTTGGTTGGTTTACTGATTTTAAAAGATAAAGGACTTGACTTATATTTGACTTGATATGATATATGAAGAACTCGAATTGTGTAGAAAGTTGTGAAACCTCATTCGCGAGTAATGCGTATTTGGTCTTTAAAAGGAACTTGATTTCTAAAAGAAAAGAGACTTGAGGAATCGAAGAGTTTTTGGTTTAAAAGAGAGACATGGTTTAGTCTTAAATTGGTTTAAAACATAAAGTGTTATAACAGCTTTATGGGAAGTTAGTTATAACGACTTTATGAAAGCAAAAGAATGGTTTTATCATTGGTTTTAAAATGGTAACTTGATTTAAGTATAGGTTAGTTGTTTTGAAAATAGTAAGTATTTGAGTTTTAAAGAGTATACTTGATGTTGTTTTAAAAGAAAGGCACTTGGTTTAAAAAGTATAGAGTACTTGATTTTAAAAGTCTTGTAAAGGTTTTCTGAAAGTAAAGTAATTTGGTTTGAAAAGGAAATGTGTTTTTGATACTACGAGTATTAGTATCTTTTACGTAAAAGAGGTCTTTTGAAAGAAAGAAAGTAGGTATTATTTTGGGTTTGAAACCAGTATTGTTGACATAAAATGAAAGTACCTTGAGTTGTGTGTAACTTGCCTATGTTTGCGTGTGATAACCTTGTCGTGCTAGTATTGTATTTCTATACCCGCGTCTCGATGGAGGGCGGCCGATTTGTTATGATCTTACTTGGGCGTCTGGCGGTGGCGGAGGATTCCGCAGGTGCGCTCGCGTTGATAGCGTTATTCCATGGACTAGCTCTCCGGCGAGGTTTCTTGGTCGGCCTTGGTATCGGTGGTTGGCTTTCGTACTTGCCGTCTCGTGGTGATTCGGCCTTAGTACACAGTAGTTAGCCGCACTTGCCGGTTCGGTTTAGTGGCGAAGTCTCGTGATCTGACGCTTGGTATCGGTAGTTAGCCCTCGTACTTGCCGGTCGACTCGTGACACGGCTTTGGTATCCGGTAGTTGGCTTTCGTACTTGCCCCGTATCAGCTTCGTGGCGAAGTCTCGTGATACGGCCTTGGTATCTGGTAGTTAGCCCTCGTACTTGCCCCGGTCAGCTACGTGACACGGCTTTGGTATCTGGTAGTTGGATTTCGTACTTGCCCCGTATCAGCTTCGTGGTTTGGTTGTATAGTATTGTTAGTACGGCTTTGGCATCTGGTAGTGGCTTTCGTACTTGCCCCGGTCAGTTGATGATGCGGCTTTGGTATCAGTAGTTAGCTCGTACTTGCCGTCACGGTTTTATAACACGGGTGGGACACGGTGTTCATGTACTTCTTGGTGTTGTTATATCATAGGCCGTGGTGAGGAAAGGTATTCCACAGGCATGATTGATGTTGTGGGCGTGAGACCCGTTGTTATATTTGAGTGATGACTTTGAGGCGTGAGTCACGACTTGACATATTGCTTACATATTATATCTTGTAGTTTGGTTATCATATATGTCTCTGTTTATATAGACTACTATGATTTCATTTCTGATATTTTGATTTCACATACTTGGTACTTGTTATCTTGACCTCCTTGGGCTGCGTTCATGCTGCGGTAGAGGTACACGGTTGTTGATCCTCGCTCATAGGATCACGATTCGGCGTTTAGGAAGCTCCGTTTCTTCGGAGGCTTATCTTTGGTATAGTCCCCTGTCGTTGTAGGTGCTTACATTCAGGGGTATGGCGGGGCCCTGTCCCGTCATAGTTGTTATAAAATTCATAGAGGTCTGTAGTACTGTTGTGGGCAGGGTTTGTAAAAGGATTTAACTGTTCAGGTATATATATATGTAGAAAGGTAACCGTTTTGGTTGCTTTGTTTCTTATTTTATCTTATTTCATGTTTAAGTTTTTATTTCTGATTTTCTCGATGTTGTATCACTAGGGTGCAGGGTAAGGCACGATCGCGGGCTCGAGATCGGTCGTGACAAAAGTGGTATCGAGCAATTAGTCCTCGGAAAGTGTCTGAACCGTGTCTAGTAGAGTCTTGATTATCGGTGTGTCGTGCACCACATCTATAATCAGGAGGCTGCAGGATATTTAGGATTGGTTTCCATTCTTCTCACTCTGAGATCGTGCCTTAGAGCTGTGTTATAAGTTGGACTCCTCAGCGTATTCTTTTCACCGTTATGCCTGCGCAGCGAGCCAGGGAGCGGCGAGAGGAGGCTGAGTAGAAACGAGAGGTTACGAGCACGAGCCGGTCATTATCTGGCGAGGCGCATTCGGGGAGTTCTGCGGCGCGCTAGCCGGAGAGTTTAGAAGCGTGCGGTAGCTACGAGAGACCACGATACACGAGCCTCGGTTTCACGACCGAGGCGAGATATGAGTTACAAGAAATGGCCCGATTACTAGCTAGGCTTGTGGCTAGGAATGAGGGCGACGAGTCGGAGGTTCGCGATACGATGGATTCACCCTAGATCCGATAGTTGAGATTTGGGACTTCTTGAGTTGCGATCCACCCGAGTTCTATGGATCTAGGCGAGAAGATCATCGAGTTTATTCGACGATTGCGATGGATCATGAAAGTGATCAAGACCTCGAGGCATTTCTTACACACTTCTTGCCCTCGCGGATGAGGAGAGCTCGGGCGAGATAGATTTATGAGGTTGAGCGAGCAGGCGGGCGGTTCGGGAATACAATATAGAGTTTGACTTATTGGCTCGTTATGTCCCGCGTTAGTGGCGGACATGTGAGGAGAATGTCTAGTAGGAGGATACGTGTGGGATGACTTAGCCTACGGTCGATTGAGGATTGATGGTTCGGAGAGGAAGGGGTGTTAGCTTGAGGCCACCCGCTCGGTATGGCGTTGCGGTAGGTGTTCTACGGAGTGTCGTACTACTTAGATAGCTTGTTAGGCTGCGGCGGCAGGCCATTTGCGAGAAATTGTCAGGCCGGTGGCGCGGATGTTACGACTCGACGCCGGGATCGATGGTGGTTCATCACCTTATAGTTATGCGCCCGTGAGCGGGATTTGATTAGGCGACAAAGGAAAGTGAGCGATGAGTTCTGAGAGATATCTTGACCTTAGAGACTTGTTTAGGTCGTTATGGTAGATACGTGTGAGTGCTATGTTCGATTAGCATTGTGTAAGTTGTGATTAGAAAACATGGGTAGTTGAAAAGGGTAAGTGCAGGGACGAGAAAATGGGAGCCTTAGAATTTATAATAGTTGGGACCTTGGATGCAAAGGTCACGAGTGGATGTTACGGTTGGTCCTTGTCAAGCACTTGGTATGCGTGATATATATTGTGGGATAATTCCATGGGTAGTGTGAGATGGAAGTGGTAGCTTTCATGGCGTGGCTAGTAAGGTTGTTCGGATCGGGAGCGAGTTTAGTCTGAAGTGGGTCGGGTTGAGGCCATATCGCGAGTCAACCGCGGCCGGATTGTGGTGAGGTAAGTTTGAGGTGGTCATTAGATGATAGGGTCACGAGGTGTTAAGCCCAAATTAGGTAACCATCGTGCGAGTTCGTGGCTGCGTTCGACCGATGGCAGGGCGATGAGGTCAGCCCATCTTGTCTTTCGATTAGGGTATTTACTCGGCGGAGGTTATGCGAGATGTTATCGGGAAGGTTGTAAAGTGCACGGGGTTCCTACTTTTATTTTATGGCAGCGGTGGAGCCCGGTTTATGGCTATTTCTTTTGAGAGGTTTTACGGCGGGGTTAGGAACTCGAGGTGAGTCTCGATGTGCATTCACCCTCGGGGTGAATGACGAGCAGGGCATTTTATCGAGACGTTTGAGGATAGGTTCTGGTCGGTGTTTTGATTTGAGGGTAGGCTGAGGATTATTTGCCTCTTATTGAGTGAGTATTATACTAGCTACCATTTTAGTATTCGGATGGTGCCTTATGAAGCCTTGTATGGGCGAAAGTGTAGGTTGCGGTCGATTGGTTCGATGTTGGCAAGGTTGAGATAGTTGGTCCCTACTTGATTGGCGGGATGTGGGTAAGGTGAAGCTTATCGAGCGGTTTTTAGCGGCTCGAGTCAGCGAAGTCGTGTGGATAACGGCGTCGACACTTGGAGTTCGGGTTGTGGTGGGTCTTCTTGAAGGTACCACCGGAAGGGTGTGAAATTTGGAAAGAAGGAAACTTAGCAGGTACTTTGGGCATTTTGGATAATAGTAGAATAGGCGGGTTGCTATAAGTTAGCCTTCTGCGTCCGACTTAGGAAGCGACGTCCGGTATTCCATGTTGCTATGTTTGGAAGAGTAATCGGATATCCCTCAGTGTTCCCGATTAATGATGACCAAGTTAGAGATAGTAACCGAGATTTTGGAAGCAATAGCGAAATGTGGTGAGTATATGAGGAAGAGTTCGAGTGTACGAGGAGGTGACGAGTAAGGGAAGAAGCGAGCAGGTGTTATGAGAATAGAAGTGATCATTTCGTGTGTGAAGAAAGTATCATTTGGACCATAGGTGGAGCTAATGGTATTGTTATACGATTTGAGGTGATTCTTCGTTGTCTTGGATGTGAGTTTTTGCGCGTATGTGGTATTATGGCCATGTGTGGCATAATTGGTTCCGTAAGTATAGTAGTGGAGACTATCTGTGCATGTGTGTTTTGGAGACTTAGAAGGAACATTCGGACGAATGTTTCTAAGGAAGAATGTTACACCCGTAGTTCGGAGTATGTATATGAGGGCGTGCGTGCGAGAATACGACACAAAAATTGGAAAGGAAGAAAGATGTGATTTTTCGACGGAAAAGTTTCGGATTTTGTGAAGGAAAAGGTTCGTTAATGGGAATTGGATTCCCAGTTTGGTATTTGGACTTTTTAGAATATTTGAGTATTATGAAATTTTATTTAGAAATTGGTCACGTGGGGCCCGGGAAAATTTACTATTTTGTGGGGCCACTTTATTTCAGTTTTTGGCATTACGGATATTTTGGAAGATGAAATATTTTGGGCGAGTAGGGCGACACGTGTCACCCGTGTGTCCATGTTGGCGGGTGGAGAAGGCAAGTGGGCGTTTTTAGGTGGACAAGTGGCCCGTTTTGTGGTGGCCACTTGTCCCACTGTGGTGAACACTTGGTTGGCCAACTACCCACACACATGTACCCATCCTCACCACCCACTTGCATTAATCTTGACCCTTGATTCTTATATATACCCCTTAGGTTGAAGACAATTTTCATCCCAGCTTAAGCTTCAGGCAAAATACTCCCTCCGCTGTAGTTGTTTCGTCCCCCTTCCCCACTTGAGTAGAAAATACTTTGGGTATTATTGTATAATCCCAAATACCTTGGCCTAGTATCCCTAGTAGTATTCCAAAGTTATTTCAATACTAGGAGCCAGAAATACTACTTTATTCGATAGTCATGAAAATGAAACCTAGAAAATCTTCATAAGCTTGGTTGAAGTGTTAAGAGAAGTTGTTTAGAAACTTCTAAGGGTTGCTTGGAGCGGGTTGGGCGTAAGGAATTGGAGCTAAACGTTGCTCGGGATCGACTTATAAACTTGGATAATTTTGGGCTTATCGAGGTAATGATCTTTGTCCCTATTGTAATTGGATATTACATGTTGTAGTAATGTATAGTTGAGTATACTATATGTAGAATGAATATGGATAAGAATTGCTGTATTTACATAGGGTGTATTCTGATGGGAATTGTAGTATTATTGTGGAGTAGAATTGTACACGTGCAGTTAGGCGTGTAACCACGGGATTGTTGGTTTGGTAGCAGGCCTCGTTAGAGAGGAGATTTATGTGGTTGCGGGGAGGTGCTTAGAATTTTCCGTAGAATAAGGAATCTTGTATCTAGAATTATTCTGAAGAGATCTAGAGGTTGATAGGCGTTTTGTGGCTTTTTAGGTTGAAGTACTACGAGTGGCGTATTCTACTTGAAGGGTGGAAAAGGCGAGCAAGGTTAATGCGTGGATCGTTTTGCTAATTGTCGATAATCGTCGCGAGGTATGTGAACCTCTTCCTATCTTTTCTAGCATGATTGTTGTGAACTATGTAGTGCGGTGAGCGTCGTATTCTAACGAATTTGGTTGGTTTCTTGATTTTAAAAGATAAAGGACTTGACTTATATTTGACTTGATATGATATATGAAGAACTCGAATTGTGTAGAAAGTTGTGAAACCTCATTCGCGAGTAATGCGTATTTGGTCTTTAAAAGGAACTTGATTTCTAAAAGAAAAGAGACTTGAGGAATCGAAGAGTTTTTGGTTTAAAAGAGAGACATGGTTTTGTCTTAAATTGGTTTAAAACATAAAGTGTTATAACAGCTTTATGGGAAGTTAGTTATAACGACTTTATGAAAGCAAAAGAATGGTTTTATCATTGGTTTTAAAATGGTAACTTGATTTAAGTATAGGTTACTTATTTTGAAAAGAGTAAGTATTTGAGTTTTAAAGAGTATACTTGATGTTGTTTTAAAAGAAAGGCACTTGGTTTAAAAAGTATAGAGTACTTGATTTTAAAAGTCTTGTAAAGGTTTTTACGAAAGTAAAGTAATTTGGTTTGAAAAGGAAATGTGTTTTTGATACTACGAGTATTAGTATCTTTTACGTAAAAAGAGGTCTTTTTGAAAGAATGAAAGTAGATATTATTTTTGGGTTTGAAATCCGTATTGTTGACATAAAATGAAAGTACCTTGAGTTGTGTGTAACTTGCCTATGTTTGCGTGTGATAGCCTTGTCGTGCTAGTATTGTATTTCTATACCACCGCGTCTCTCGATGGAGGCGGCTGATTTGTTATGATCTTACTTGGGCGTCTGCGGTGTGGAGGATTCCGCAGATGCGCTCGTGTTGATAGCGTTATTCCATGGACTAGCTCTCCGCGAGTTTCTTGGTCGGCCTTGGTATCGGTGGTTGGCTTCGTACTTGCCGTCTCGTGGTGATTCGGCCTTAGTACTGGTAGTTAGCCTTCACTTGCCGTTCGGTTTAGTGGCGAAGTCTCGTGATCTGGACTTGGTATCGGTAGTTAGCCTCGTACTTGCCGGTCACTCGTGACACGGCTTTGGTATCTGGTAGTTGGCTTCGTACTTGCCGTATCGGCCGTGGCGAAGTCTCGTAATCTGACCTCGGTATCTGGTAGTTAGCCCTCGTACTTGCCCCGGTCAGCTACGTGACACATCTTTGGTATCTAGTAGTTGGCTTTCGTACTTGCCCCGTATCAGCTTCGTGGTTTGGTTGTATAGTATTGTTGGTACGGCTTTGGTATCGGTAGTTGGCTTCGTACTTGCGTCGATTGATGATGCGGCTTTGGTATCAGTAGTTAGCCGTACTTGCCGTCACGGTTTTATAACACAGTGGGACACGGTGTTCATGTGTACTTCTTGGTGTTGTTATATCATGAAGCCGTGCGATGGGAAGATATTCCACGGCGCATGATTGATGTTGTGGGCGTGAGACCCGTTGTTATATTTGAGTGATGACTTTGGGCGTGAGTCACGACTTGACATATTTGCTTACATATTATGTCTTTGTAGTTTGGTTATCATATATGTCTCTGTTTTATATAGACTACTATGATTTCATTCTGATATTTTGATTTCACATACTTGGTACTGTTATCTTGACCTCGCCCGAAGCTGCGTTAAATCTGCGGTAAGTAGCCCGGTTGTTGATCCTCGCTCATAGGATCACGATTGACGTTGGGAAACTCCGTTTCTCCGGAGGCTTATCTTTGGTATAGTCCTGTCGTTGTAGGTGCTTACATTCAGGGGTATGGCGGGGCCCTGTCCCGTCATAGTTGTTATAAAATTCATAAGTGCAGTAATCTTTGTTGTGGGCGGGGTTTGTAAAAGGATTTAAGCATTCGGTATATATATATGCGAGAAAGGTAACCGTTTTGGTTGCTTTGTTTCTTATTTTATCTTATTTCATGTTTAAGTTTTTATTTCGCTGATTTTCTCGATGTTGTATCACTAGGGTGCAGGGTAAGGCACGATCGCGAGCCGAGATCGGTCGTCGAGAATATACATGTAGTACTATTTCATGATTCCTTCTACTCTTAGAAGTTAAGAGGTATGTATGTTGATTTACTCTACGTAAAGGTTATGTCTAAGTTATCCTAAGTTCTTACCAAGTCTTATGAGGGATGTTGGTAAGAGTCGTTAGGAGGTATTTGGAGCCAAGTTGACTTGGCTAAGTTACGACACAAATGAGAATAAGAATCGAACCAGCCACTGCAGCGTTAATAAAGGAAAATGTAATGACAATCAATTAAGTTAAAATGAGTAGAATTCTCTATCTGCATAGAAGCTAAGATAAGACAAAATTGTATTACATTTTCTAGATCATGGCTACTCGATTAAGATCGTTATAAATAAGTATAACTTATTCACAACGTATCAAAGTATATGTTACTTAATTTATAATAATTTACGTATGAAGTTTTAAGACTATGAACCTCAAATTTTTAAAAGGTTAAGGGACTTTATTTTTCAAGTTATGGTACTTGATTCTTAAAGGAAGAAATGAATTGAGTTAAAAGTATAGAATACTTGATTTGGAAAGTATTGATTTCTTGCCATTCTAAAGTTAAGAAACTTGTTTTCTTAAAAGTTAAGAGACTTGAAGTATTTTGAAAGCTATGTGATTTGAATTGAAAGTATAAGTTTCTTGGTCATAAAATGAATGAATTTGTCTAAGACATAAAGAGTTATAACGGATTTAAGGGAAGTTGGTTATAACAACTTTATGGAAGATTAAAAGAATGGTTTTCTTCAGTAATGTAAGCAAAGAAATGATTTGAAATAAAGAAGGGCAAATTGTTTTAAAGGTACCAATTGCTTAAGGTTTTAAAGAAAGAAGTCACTTGATTTAGAAGCCTATAAATGTATTTCTAAAAGGTATTGTGACTTGTCTTGAAAAGTAGATATGACTTGATACTACGGTTATTAGTATCTTGGAAGTTTTATTTGAAAGAGAATCATTTTAAAGGAGTAGAGGCACGTAGTATGTTGGGTTAAATTTCCGGATTTTATAATGACATGTTAGTGCCTTAAGTAAACAAAAATGAGAGTGTATATGAACAAGCTAATAAGAAGTTAGGGGATTTCTTAACTTGCTTATATAATGTATGATAATCCGGTGGTGCTTATGATATGTATGATAAGCCGGTGGTGCTTATGTTATGTATGATAAGTCGGTAGTGCTTATGTTATGTATGATAAGTCGGTAGTGCTTATGTTATGTATGATAAGCCGGTAGGGCTTATGTTATGTATGATGGCCGGTTGAGTTAGGGTAAAAGTATAAATGAGGGGTAAACCCCCAAGACGTTATACCACCTTCTCCAGGGTAAGAGTATAAATGAGGGGTAAACCCCCAAGACGTTATACCACATTCAGTGGATTTGCTACCCGTGATGCGAGGAATACCTCTTGCGAGTCCTTATGGGCTTATGCGGGTGAAATAGTCCCGTGTGGGCGGAGTCTGACTATCACGAGAATACCTCATGCGGGTCCACGGGACTATGCGGGTGAAATAGTCCCGGGAGTAGGATTTCTTATCGATACTACAGGCGAGGACCTGTTTTGATCATGAGCCTCCTATTTTTATGCGATTATACCTTTATGGGCGGACTTATGTGATTTTATCGCGTCCCAGTTGGGCAGGCGATATCTTTTATGGGCGGACTTATGTGACTCTATCGCGTCCCAGTTGGGTAACAGTATAGGCGTTCCTCGTAAAGGAACGGATTAGGTTATGCAAGATATGTAAGTTATATGTTTATGAACTTGATGAGTTTTCTTAAGTATGTACGTAAGAATTTGACTATACTCTTATGGGAAAATGGGAAAAGATAATAAGGTACGATTAAGTTCACGAGATGGAAATGACACGGTAGGATCTGGTATTTACCCTTTCTTTATACTTGCCCCTGTCATTATTTTGTAAGTTGTGATTTGTTACTGTACCTTATTTTCCGTTCCATATTCAATTTTTGTTGTCTTGACCCCGCCGGGGCAGCGTTCATGTCGCGAGTTTAGGTACTGTGATTGTGGATCCATGAGCTTAGAATCTGGTTCAACATTTGATATGGCTCCAATATTCAGAGCTTGTCGTGTTGGTTATGTATATTCAGGGTTACGGCGGGGCCTTGTACCGTCATAGTATTTGTCCAAATCTTAGAGGTGCAGTATCCATCTAAATTTGGGTAGCTAGAGTTGTTGTTTTTACATTGTTAAACAGTGTAGACCCTTTCGGGAAGTTTTTATGTTATGGTAGCCTTATCGGCTTGGCCGTAGTTTTTGATAAAAGAAAAAAAAAGTGTTATTTATCTTCCGCAGTTTATTATGTTGTATGAATAGAAGGGTGACCAGGTAGGGCACCAGTCGCGGCCCGGGGTTGGGTCGTGACAAAAGTGGTATCAGAGCAGTTAGTCCTCGGAAAGTGTCTACAGACCGTGTCTAGTAGAGTCTTGATTATCGATGTGTTGCGCACCACATCTATAATCGGAGTGCGCAGACATTTAGGATTGGTTTCCATTCTTCTCACTCTGGGATCGTGCGATAGAGCTGTGTTGTTAGGGTCGTCCCTCCCTAACGAGTTATGTTGATTGCAGCTACGAGGAAGGCAGCAATAACCCAGGAAGAACTATGTGGATTGCGTATCCAGGTTAGTAATGATGGTAGTATAGTTGGCATTGTGATGCACAGCTATACGTAGTTATGTATGAGGGTCAGACGCGTGTTGCCTAGAATGATATTGGAATACCAAGGATTGGTAAGGACTAAATAGATCTGGGAAGGTATGAAGCAGTTTAGCATTCTCATCAAGTTTTACGTACTAATTTGAGATAACTAGGAAGTGATGAGTATGCGAGAATGTATTGAACCTTTAAGAAATCATGTTAAGAGACTTAATGGAAGACTATGATTGTAAATTAAGCTACGTGGTATGCTTAAGATGATAGTACGGAGGAGATCCGTGTGGGATAAGTAATGGTTGTTGTGATCAAGACAAAACGGTTAGGATATTATGAGAAGTTAGTGTACCCGTTTATGGGGTGGTATCAGTGGTAGTAGTCCGTATGTAGCGAGTCACGAGGTGGAAAAGCCAAGTCTAGTAAATTGTTTCTGGGTTCGTGGATGTGTTCCATCGGAACCAGGTCGTGAGGGCCGGAAATGGCCTTAATTTGTTCATGTAGGTAGCTCCAAAGATTGGAGGCCAGAATTAGTACGGAAGTTATGTACGTATGTTAGAATAAGTTGGGAAATACGGAAAGAGTACACCAGTAAGACAGAGAGCAACCAAGTGTAAAGGAATAGAGCCTAAATCCTTGAGAACCTTTCGAGATGACTACACCCGTGAGTGATGGGTGGTAGCTGAGCGGATACATAATAATTGCCCGGTGGCGATACAGTCGTCGGATCCTAGAAGACCTGTTATGATAGAGTTTGAGGTCATTATGGGTATGGACTAATGGGCTTCTGGTATGCCAAGGTTGACTATAGAGAGAAGTTGGTTCGATTCGGTGTTAGGTGGCGGTTATCGATGGGAAGGGAATGGAAGTGCTAGTAAACTGTAAGTTACTACTTCCTTCGTTGACATGAAATTTTGGAGTCTATGTGATTTAACTTATTAAAATTATTGAAGGATTTTATGTTAAGTGCCTTTGGAGGTACTTGGAATTGGTTAAATGTGGCGGTCACGGCCACGACATTCTAAATTATTTCAGGAAAAATACGCAAGGCAAGAATAAGATAAGTATGAGTACAACCTGTGGAAAACAGAGGACATCACTGGTATGTCTTATATATCTATACGATTATAAGGTGGCACTAGATGATCAAGATTATGAAAGAGAGATAAGCTCTCTCCCCCACATAAAAGGATGGTTTTGCGTATTATGGGGTTGTGTGTACCCATGTTATTAAGCGATGGATGTGAGACTGGTAATGTCACGACCCGTTCCGGGGCCCGTGACTGGTGCCTTACCCGGGCACCCAAGTAGTCATACATCAGAGTAATCAGCGGAACATAAAAACCAGACATGAAACAAATGTAAAATGAGACACATTTTATCTGAGAAAAAGTCGCCTTTCGGCATATATAAATATACAAAGTTTGAACAGTTACATCCTTTACAACCCTGCCACAACAGTGCTACAGACCTCTAAGATTTTTACAGCAACAATGACGGGACAGGGCCCCGCCATACCCCTGAATGTACAAGAACCTACAACTCGGGGAAAACATACCAAAAGATAAGCCTCCGGAGAAACGGAGCTTCCCAATCTGTTGAGCTGTGATCCATGGCGAGGATCAACGGCGGTGTACCTCTACTGCGGCATGAGCGGCCCGAAGGAGGTCAGTACAATAGGTACCAAGTATGTGAAACCGAAAAATACTGTAAGTGAAATCATAACAGTCTAGATAAAACAGGAGACATGTATGATGACCAAACTACAGTTCACAATATAATCTAGCAGACATATCAAGTTAGGGACTCACGCCCGTAAGGTCATCACTCAAATATAACCCGGGAATTTAACATAAACGACGCGTGCCCGGCATCTTACCTCGGTACAAGCATGGCCATGGAACCATCCCAATGGAAGCATACTCGTGGGCCACCCATCGTGTCAGTATGTCCAAAGGAAATAACAAGATAACAATCATAATGGAAGCATACTCGTGGGCCACCCATCGTGTCAGTATGTCCAAAGCAAATAACAAGATAACACTCCTAATGCAAGCATACCCGTGGGCCACCCATCGTGTCAGTATGTCCAAAAGGAATTAACAAAATAACAATCAAAGTGGAAGCATACTCGTGGGCCACCCATCGTGTCAGTATGTCCAAAAACAAACAACAAGATCACACGCTCACAATGGAAGCATACCCGGGTCACCCATCGTGTCGGTATGTCCAAAAGGATCGATATAGTGGAAGCATACAGTGGGCCACCCATCGTGTCGGTATGTCCATCAATCAATCAGACGGTAGGCCCTCGGCGAGACGCGGTAGCCGTAAATACAACACTTGCACAACAAAGGATATCACCACAAGCATAGGCAAGTTCAACATACTCATAGACTCTTTATTTTATTACAACAAATCCGGGTTGTGACGCCCCGAAAATCAGGCCCGTCACTGGTGCCTTACCCCGGGCACCCTAGCGATACATACATCAGAGAAAACCAGCGGAAATAAAAACTTTACACATGAAATGAGAGATATAGTAAATAAACAGGCCAACCAAAACGGTTGCCTTCAGTATATACATAAAAACTGAACAGTTTAATCCTTTTACAACCACTACAATGATTACTACTGGACTCTAAGATATACAATGACTATGACGGACAGGCCGCCATACCACAGATGTACAAGAACCTACAACTCGGGAACACCTACAAAGATAAGCCTCCGGAAAGCGGAGCTTCAAATCTGTTGTTGTGATCCTATGAGCGAGGATCCACGGCCGATGTACCTCTACTGCGGCGTGACGCGGCCCCGAAGGAGTCGATTACAGTACCAAGTATGTGAAATCAAATCAGTAAATGAAATCATAAAAGTCTATATAAAGCGGGAGACATGTATGATGACCAAACTACGATATATAACATATAACGATTCATCAAGACAGGACTCCCGCCTCAATTATCACTCGTGCGTGGAATTTCTTCCTCATCTGGCGGTTTATGATATAACAATACCAAGGATTATACATGAACACGGGTCCCACTGTGTTATAAAACCGTCTGAGACAAGTACAACTACGGATCCGATCGTGCCAATAATACAATGCAACCACAACCACGAAGGCGTCACGGGGCAAGTGCGAGCCGACTACAGGATACAAGGCCGGTCACGCGGTGACCGGGGGCAATCTGGTGACCACGGGAACCAAGGCGTATCACGAAACCGTCACTCTGGCTGAGCGGGGCAAGTCACGGTGACTACCGGATACCAGCGAATCGATCCACGAGGCAGGCGGTACGAGGCGACCACCGGGGACGAGGCGAACGGTAATAAACCTCGTGGAGAGCTAGTCCATGGAATAACACTATCAGCGAGAGCATACGGTGGAATTCTCCATCACGCCAAAGACGTCCACGTAAGTTCTCAACAAGTCGACCGGCCTCTATCAAGAGACAGCGGTGTCTGAAATACCACACTTGCACAACAAGGCTATCATCACAGCATAGGCAGTTTCACACAACAAGCATAGGCAAGTTTCACTGACTTAAAGTACTTTCATTTTATGCCAAAGTCGGGTTTTTAACCCAGTACTACATACGTTAAGTTCTTTTAAAAGTAATGGATCTCTTTTAAAAGAACTTAACGTTATGTAACTGGGGTTAAACCCGACTTTGGCATAAAATGAAAGTACTTTAAGTGTGTGAAACTTTACTATGCTTGTTGTTAACTTGCTATGTGTGATGATAGCTTTGTTGTGCAAGTGTATTCTTCCCTTAGAAACATTCGGGACGAATGTTCCTTCTAGGTCTCAAAACAAACAGGCGTCAGTATAGTCTTCACTGCTATACGTACGAAAACAATCATGCCACACCTGGCCACAAAAACACACGTTCACTTCTCCCCTTTCTCGTAGTACTCGTCACGAACACTCGAACTCGTTCTAGTATCCGTACCACACTTCTTTCAACGCTTCTGTTTCCAACCCTTGGAGTCACTACCTCCAAACTTGGTCATCTCACTAACCTCGATTTCCCCTAAGGCCATTCCCGGCCTTCCCGAACTGATTCTGGTCGAACACACCCACGAACTCATACGATGGTCAACTAAACTTGGGCCTAGCACCCTCGTGACCCTACCACTGGCGGGACCACCCAGACCGACCCGCTCAAACGGGTTCTGGGTTGACCCGAAATGGTCCTCTACCCGACCCTCAACCGCGCCAACTCGTGTTACCCGATCCGGAACAATCTTTGTATTTCACTTCTTGAAAGCTACCTCTTCCATCTCACACTACCCAGGGACTTACCCTTTTCACTAAACAGTTTTCTAAATCACATTTTAGCACAAAGCTATCCAAACATAACATTAAACACATCAGCAACATCAATACAAACAAAACTCTAGAGGTTAAGGATATACACAAACTAGGCGGTTCAAGGACCGCTAAGCTGGAACTCCCATCGCGACCTCTGGGGCCTTCCGGTGTACAAACATCTGCTCGCTACGGAAGGTGAAGAACCCGCAATCGCTCTAGTAGTCCATGCTATCCTACCATGCTACCTGCCTGACGATCTCTTGCCTGATGGCCCTGTTGGGCGAAAAAATAACAATCTCACGAGTCTGTACGAGACTCTCCCTTGTGAAGTTTTGCACTACGGACACACTGAGAGAAGGGCATCCTAATCCGTCGAGCACTCGCTCTCACGAAAATCTGAAACACAGGAGCCCCGACTGCTCACGAATATCACGAAGGTCGAAAGGTGGAGGACCACTCATCGACGGAGGTACATAACTAGTCTGCTGAGGCGGTCCGCCTCGAAAGTCACCAAAGGACCTGCTGTTCGCCTCTTCTGCGACTTTGGTCATTCCGTCGATTTATCCGCTCACATCAAGTGTATACGCTGCGTGCGAGCGATGTCCATGCGGTGAAGAGCTACACCCGAACAACTCTCTGCAATGCAATCATCGAGCCCTGTAACATATCTGTGCACTCGATCCACCATACAAACTACTAACGCGCGGACGTAACGGGCCAATGAGTCGAACTCAACATTGTACTCCCGAACCGTCGCGGATTCTGTAACACCAAAAATCATCGGCCCGAGCCCTCATCCAGGGAGGCAAGAAATGTGCAAGAAAAGCCTCACGAGAACTTCGTTCCATACGGCTGAAGTGCATGCTCTCCCTGGACAGCTCGAAGAATCAAACCCGATCGGCGGTATCACGCGATTGATGTGAACCTAGGGCCACCGACTCGACCTCAGATGCCTTGATCTCTCTCTTGATCCGCTGTAACTGTCGGATGAACTCCTGCGGATCATCCTCAGGCCTCGACCCATAAAACTCTGGCGGCGTACAACTCAGAAAATCCGAAGCCTCGAACTATCGATCTAGGGTGAACGGCGGTGCTCTTTGGGCTGCTGCGTCCGGCCCTATCCTCAATCGCCCTGACCACGGCCATTAATCGGGCCAGCTCGCTTGTAACTCATCTCCTGCTGCTCCCGGTGCGGGGTGGAGGCTCAGTCTTGTGGTCTCTGCCGTTGCTCTACTCGCGAGATCCTCTGCGCCTTGCCTTACGGGCGGGTTGCCTTCGCGAGGCATAGCGGTAAAAGCGAAACACGTCGGAGGGTCCATCTTATCACTCGGCTCAAGGCACGATCTCGGAATGAGAAGAATGGAAACCAATCCTAAATGTCCTATAGCCTCACGATTATAGATGTGGTGCCTGCACACATCGATAATCAAGACTACTAGACACGGTCTGTAGACACTTTCAGAGATAACGGCTCACGATACCACTTGGCGCCCGAAAATCAGGCCCGTCACTGGTGCCTTACCCCGGGCACCCTAGCGATACATACATCAGAGAAAACCAGCGGAAATAAAAACTTTACACATGAAATGAGAGATATAGTAAATAAACAGGCCAACCAAAACGGTTGCCTTCAGTATATACATACAAGCGAGCAGTTTAATCCTTTTACAACCCCGCCACACTTGTGATTACTCTGGACCTCTAAGATATCCAATGACTTTGACTGGACAGGGCCGCCATACCACAGAATGTACAAGAACCTACAACTCGAGAACACCTGCAAAGATAAGCCTCGGAAAGCGGAGCTTCAATCTGTTGGCTTGTGATCCTATGAGCGAGGATCCACGACCGATGTACCTCTACCTGCGGCATGAACGCAGCCCCCCGAAGGAGGTCAGTACAACAGGTACCAAGTATGTGAAACTGTAAATACTGTAAATGAAATCATAATAGTCTATATAAAGCAGGAGACATGTATGATGACCAAACTACAGTATATAACATATAACCAGTTACATCAAGACAGGGACTCCCGCCCTCCAAATTATCACTCGTGCCCGTGGAATTTCTTCCTCACTGCCGGCAGTTTATGATATAACAATACCAAGGATTATACATGAACACCAGGTCCCACCTGTGTTATAAAAACCGTACAGGACAAGTACAACTACCGGATCCGATCGTGCCAATAATACAATGCAACCACAACCACGAAGGCGTCACGGGGCAAGTGCGGCCGACTACGGATACCAAGGCGGTCACGCGGTGGCGGGGCAAGTCTGGTGACCACCGGGAACCAAGGCGTATCACGAAACCGTCCTCTACTGAGCGGGGCAAGTGCGGTGACTACGGATACCAAGGCCGAATCGATCCGCGAGGCGGGCGGTGCGAGCGAGCCACCACGGGGACCAAGGCGAGCGATAATAAACCTCATGGAGAGCTAGTCCATGGAATAACACTATCAGCGAGGAGCATACGGTGGAATTCTCCATCACCGCCAAGACGTCCACGTAAGTTCTCAACAAGTCGGCCACTCTATCAAGAGCGGTGTCTGAAATACCACACTTGCACAACAAAGGCTATCATCACAAGCATAGGCAAGTTTCACAACAACAAGCATAGGCAAGTTTCACACAACTTAAAGTACTTTCATTTTATGCCAAAGTCCGGGTTTTTAACCCCAAGGTACTACATACGTTAAGTTCTTTTGAAAGAGATCCATTACTTTTATAAAGTCACCCGATACAGTAGTATTAGAATGACCAACCCATTCCTTTTCAAAATCAAGTAACAACATTCTTTTCCTAAGTTCCAGTTTGCCTAGTTTCAATTACTCAAGCTTCTCATTTTCAAATGGTTTCATAGTTCATAAACTTAATCATTTGATTCCTTTTTAGAACAATTGAGTAATATATGTTTCACGTAAGAGTAGGTTATTCTTGTTTACAACATTCTTATTACAGCAGCCATGATCTAGAAAATGTAATATCATTTTGTCTCATCTTAGTTTCTATGCAGATGGAGGTTTCTCTGGTTTTAATACAATTCATCATTATTCAATACATTTTCCTTTATTAACGCTGCGGTGGTGCTGCCGATACATTCGATTTCGAAATCAGTAAAACATTATCCCTTTAAATAAAACCAAGTACTCATTACTCACGAATGAGGTTTCACACAAAACATCTACATTAAAACAAATAAGTTAAGTCTCTTGTCTTATAAGATCAAGTCTCTTAACTTCTAACATTAGTAAACCATTTTCTTTACCTCTCTTAAGACATTATACCTAACTCCCCATAAAGCTAGTATAACTCTTTTTAAAACCTTTTAAAACAAAGTGTTACTCTCCTTCCAAAGCGATTTATAAATCTTTTGAAATACATCAAGTTCTTTATTATAACAAGCCGATTATAATTCACATGATTACCTTTTAAAACCACAAAGTATTTTCTTACCTACATAAAGTTGTTATAACTTGACTTCCCATAAAGCCGTTATAACACTTTATGTTTCAAACCAATCAAATACATTAAACACATGTACGTCTACCGTACTACATAGTTACACACATATCATGCTAGAAGAGATAGGAAGAGGTTCACATACCTCGCGACGAGTGCCGACTACTAGCAAAACGCTCCAAGTACTTCAAACCGTCGGCTACTCCTTAAGCCACGTAGATCGCACACACGTAGTACTTGACCTATAAGGCCACAAGGCGCTTATTATCATCTAGACCACAACGTAGAATATTCTACGAGAAAATTGGCAAAGATCTCCCCGCCACGGCGTAAATCTCCTTCTATCGAGCGGCTACCAAGCCAACGGAGGGGTTTCACACGCCTAACGGGCGTGTACAATTCTCGACACGATAATACTACACAAGTCTCATGTCTGATTCGATTCTTAATTCTTGAGCTTAAGTCAAAAGACATTGCCACAAGATTACTAAGTATAGTTCTATATATAGTATACTTCAACTATATATTCTTACAACATGTAATTTCCAATTACAATAGAAGGACAGATGTTTACCTCGATAAGCCCAAAATTATCCGAGTATAATGTCGCGCTGAGCAAGGTTTAGCTCTACTCAGTGCTCCAATCCGCTCCAAACAACCCTTAGAAGTTCTATCCAACTTACTCCAAAACTTCAACCAACGGTGAAGGTTTCCTTAGGGTTTCGGTTTGAGACTAAAAGGACAAAAGGTAGTATTTAGGACTCTACGTATAGAGGTAACTTTGGAATACTACAAGGTATAAGGCTAAGGTATTTTGGGCATTATAACAATACTTGGAGGAGTATTTTAATACCACAGGGGGTACCACACGAGAACAACACCACTAAGGGAGGGGTGTTCTCGGCTTTAAACTCACAAAGGGAAGGTTTGGCCAAAAGGCCTTCACAAGGAGAGGGGCTCTTGGGCGAGAGTCAACAAGAGGAGGAGGGGTTCTCAAGACTTAGGCAAGTGAAGAGTGGATGAAGAAGTCTTGAGAGAGGGTATTTATAGCAAAACCAAAGGCCAACCAATGGCCAAGATCCATCCATGTGTTAGGCAAGTGTAAGGCCAAGATCAAGCCAAGTGCACCCACAAAACACTCCACAAAACACTCCACAAAACAAGCCACAAAGCAAGGCACAAAAGAGGGAGCCAATCGGCCAAGGCCAAGCCTTCTCTTTGCCGTCCAATGAGGGTGACAAGTGTCACCCTCCGTTAATCCAAAAATGTTCCGTCGCTCGGAAAAATCCGCAAAAATACTAAATGACATAGCCGGAATTTTCCCAACGTAAGCTGTGGAAACGTTTCGTCGAAAAACGACTCCTTTCGGCACTTGTGTACAAATTTCGAAACTATGCCTACTTAAGGCTCAAATTGTACACGTACGCCCTCACGTACATACTCTGGAAAATACGGGGTATAACACGGGTTTTAACCCCAAAGTACTACATACATTAATCCTTTCAAAAAGATCTCCTTTTTAAGAAAAACAACGCGATATTATTATCCGTAGTACCAAATACGTTCATGTTTTAAAATCAAGTACTTTACAATGTTTTAAACCAAGTGGCTTACACTTTTAGAACAACGTCAAGTAACAACATTCTTTTTCCAAAAGTTCAGTTTGCCTAATTTCAGATACTCAAGTCTTTTAGTTTCGAAAGATTTCATAGATTATAGTCTTAATCAAATAACGTACTCTCTTTTAAAACAATAAGCCTTATGTGTGAGTAGGTTATTCTTGTTTATAACAATCTTATAAAAGCAGCCATGATCTAGGAAATGTAATACAATTTTGTCTTATCTTAGCTTCTATGCAGATGGAGGTTTCTACTGGTTTTAATATAATTACTTTATTAGTCAAAACATTTCCCTTTATTAACGCTGCAGTGGTTCGTTCGATACTTATTCTGATTTCCGAAATCAGTAAAACATTATTCCTTTTAAAAACCAAGTACTCATTACTCACGAATGAGGTTTCACACTTTTTAACAAAATTCATATTAATATAATTAAGTCAAGTCTCTTATCTTTTAAGATCAAGTCTCTTAACTTCTAAAATCAATAAACCATTCTTTTTATCACTCTTAAGTCGTTATACCTAACTTCCCATAAAGCTAGTATAATTCTTAAGCTTTCAAAACCAAGTATTACTCTTCTTTCAAAAACGATTCTTAATTCTTTTGAAATACTTCAAGATTCTTATTATTTAAAACTCAAGTCAAAAGACATCGGAGTAAAACCACGTGCAGTTAACACACGTACGTCTACCGTACTATATATATTCTTTTAAAATATCATGCTCAAGAGGATAGGAAGAATCACATACCTCGCGACGATTATCGACTATTTGCAAAACGCTCCACCGCTATAACCCGGCTAGCCTTGTCCACCTTTCAAGTAGAACACGCTACTCGCAGTACTTCAACCTATACCGGTTATACAAGTCTATCAATGTCTAGACTACTCTGTAGACTATTCTAAGCAGAGGGTTCTTTATTCTACGGAAATTTGGGCAGCACTTCCCTACCCGTCAAGCTACACAAGTCTACTGTAAATACGATCTATGTAAATCTGATTCAATCTTCTTTATTATTCTTCTGATGTGATTTCAGTTCAATTCTCTTCTGTAATATCCTTCTACTGTGATTACAGTTCAATTCTATTCTTTAATATCCTTCTATATCTTATACTCAAGTCTTAACTATTCTTATGTGTAATATCCAATTACAATAGAAGGACAAGAGTATTTACCTCGATAAGCCCAAAATTATCCAAGTATAAATGTCGATCCTGAGCAAGGTTTAGCTCCTAATCTGAACGCTCCAATCCGCTCCAAGAAACCCTTAGAAGTTTCTACACAACTTCTACTTACAACTTCAACCAACAATGAAGTTTCTCCTAGGGTTTTGTTTAGTGGATAAAGGAAGTATAGTAGTATTTTCCGGACTCTGAGTATAGAGGTAACTTTGGAAATACTACAAGGGATTGGCTAAGGTATTTTGGAATAGTAACAATACTTGGAGAATACTTTCTACCAAGGGGGGGGGGGGGTGTGTTTGGACGAGAGCAATTTCCAAGGGAAGGGGGGGTGTCTCGGCTAGGACACTACAAAGGGGGAGGGGGAGGCTTGGGCGAGAACTACACAAAGGAAGGGAGGGATTTTTAGACTTGGAAAGTTGATTTGTGGATGAAGAATTCATCAACTCAAGGGGGGTATTTATAGGGCTTTCAAGGGCCAAGATGAAGCCAAGTGGTAGGCAAGTGTGTGGTGGAGATTTGCACAAGTGCACCCTATCCTACTCCACAAATCCCTCACAAACATTGACCCAAGGATTAGGCCACAAAACATGGCACAAAACGTGCCAAGAAACATGCCAAGAATCGGCCACCAACCGTCCACTTGAGGGTGACAAGTGTCACCCTCTCGTTGGTCCAAAATATTTCATCTATCGGAAAAATCCACAAAAATTATAAATGACATAGCCGAAATTTTCCCTTCGCAAAGTTCGGAAAACGTTTCGTCGAAAAACAATTCGTTTCGTGGGTTGTGCACAAATTTTCGTCCTATGCCTAACTTAAGGCTTAGACTTTTGTACGTACGACCTCACGTACATACTCTGGAAATACGGGGTATAACAGGTAAGATCTTCAGTGTCGTTGTGCCAAAGGTTACAGTTTTAGATAACCGTGGGAGAAGTATTGTATTGTGGAAAAAAATGGTATGAATGGGTTGTAAAAGGAAATTGTGTCGCTAATTATTAGATTGACTCCAAAAGAACATTCGAGGATGAATGTTTCTAAGGGGGGAAGAATGTTACACCCCGTAATTCTAAGAGGATGAGATGAGAACGTACGAAAGGAAATAAGATTCGAAGTTGGAAAAAGAAAAAACAAATTGGCAGAATATTTTTGGACGGTTTTTCAGTCAACTTGGGAGTAGTATATATCCTAGTATAATTGGGGTTTTTAGGTGTTTCAAATGTCTAATATGAAGTTCATTGAGTCTAGTTTCCAACGCAACAAACCTCTCGTCGATAAGACATCGGAGTAGAAAGTTATGGACGTTACAAGATCGGCTGACAAGTGAGACAAGGTCGCGCGCGCGCTGGCCGCAGCTGCGCCGAAAGGCCTGAAATTGTCTGAAATTGCAGCGCCGCGGCGCCGGCTGCAGGGCCGCGGCGCCGATGCGGGATTTCTTGCGGAAATAGGGTAAAAATAGAAGATATTTGTTGTAGAGGACCCCTGGGTGGGTGACAAGTGTCCCCCCAACTTGTGGATCAAGATAGAGGCTATATTATGACCAAGTCTTGCAAGACTTGGTCATTTGCAAGAATTCCTCCATAGAAATTTTCCTTCTCTTTCTCTAAAAGTTTATGAAACCCTAAGCCTAAATGAGATTTTTAGAAAGGAAACAAGAAGGAAATACGTTGACAAGCTTGTAGGGGGTTCGTAGAGATGATATTTGCGGGAAGAAAAATTTCGGAAAGAGGGCTAAAGTGGGCAAGATTGTTGGACTATTTTGGGCTTATCAAGGTAACCACTTTGTCCTCTTAAGTGATTGAAGATTTCTTATTGTTGTAGCTATACATTTTATCAAGCATGAGATATATGTATTGGAGATTAATAAGTGTTATGGATATTAGAAGCCTAAAAACCGAAATGACCTTGTTAGCCATTTGAAGTTGAAATACAAGTTGGTCGATAGTTAGAATCGTCACATGTTATCTAATTGAAGATTGTAGTTGTTATAATCAATTGTGGCTATATAACATGTTAGACTAAACAACTTGGATGGAAAAAGGAATTGGAAAAGACTTTACATTGTTGTTGCATTGTAGCCATTTGGCATTGAAATGTTGGACTATTTGGATATTTATTGTGGGGCGGAATTTTACACGTCTTGTTAAGCGTGTAATCCCCTATTGTTAACTACTTTGTTGAGCCTTAAATGTGGCGTGTTTGGTTATTGAATTCGGCCTTGAAAAAGGTGGCAAAGTATGTAGAAACAAAGGAAGTGATGTCCGATTTTCCGTAGAATTTAGTGACTTTGCACTTAGAATATTCTACGTTCGAAGCTAAAGGTTAATGGACGTATTATGGCCATTATAGGTTGAAGTACTAAGTATAGCGTATTCTACTTGAAAGATGTAATAACTATCAAGGTTGAAGTACTTTGGATCATTTTGCTATTTGTCGATAATCATCGCGAGGTATGTGAACCTCTTCCTTCTTTTGACATGATTCTATGTATGGAATATACATGTAGTACTATTTCATGATTCCTTCTACTCTTAGAAGTTAAGAGGTATGTATGTTGATTTACTCTACGTAAAGGTTATGTCTAAGTTATCCTAAGTTCTTACCAAGTCTTATGAGAGATGTTGGTAAGAGTCATTAGGAGGTATTTGGAGCCAAGTTGACTTGGCTAAGTTATGGCACAAATGAGAATAAGAATCGAACAAGACACTGCAGCGTTAATAAAGGAAAATGTAATGACAATCAATTAAGTTAAAATGAGTAGAATTCTCCATCTGCATAGAAGCTAAGATAAGACAAAATTGTATTACATTTTCTAGATCATGGCTACTCGATTAAGATCGTTATAAATAAGTATAACTTATTCACAACGCACCAAAGTATATGTTACTTAATTTATAAGAATTTACGTATGAAGTTTTAAGACTATGAACCTCAAATTTTTAAAAGGTTAAGGGACTTTATTTTTCAAGTTATGGGACTTGATTCTTAAAGGAAGAAATGAATTGAGTTAAAAGTATAGAATACTTGATTTGGAAAGTATTGATTTCTTGCCATTCTAAAGTTAAGAAACTTGTTTTCTTAAAAGTTAAGAGACTTGAAGTATTTTGAAAGCTATGTGATTTGAATTGAAAGTATAAGTTTCTTGGTCATAAAAGAAATGAATTTGTCTAAGACATAAAGAGTTATAACGGTTTTAAGGGAAGTTGGTTATAACAACTTTATGGAAGATTAAAAGAATGGTTTTCTTCAGTAATGTAAGCAAAGAAATGATTTGAAATAAAGAAGGGCAAATTGTTTCAAAGGTACCAATTGTTTAAGGTTTTAAAGAAAGAAGTCACTTGATTTAGAAGCCTATAAATGTATTTCTAAAAGGTATTGTGACTTGTCTTGAAAAGTAGATATGACTTGATACTACGGTTATTAGTATCTTGGAAGTT
Organism: Przewalskia tangutica; assembly: GCA_029844215.1. Lineage (NCBI taxonomy): Eukaryota > Viridiplantae > Streptophyta > Magnoliopsida > Solanales > Solanaceae > Przewalskia > Przewalskia tangutica. Next base: position 67,908,675 of record CM056734.1, read on the forward strand.
TTATTTGAAAGAGAATCATTTTAAGGTAGTAGAGGCACGTAGTACGTTGGGTTAAATTCCCGGATTTTATAATGACATGTTAGTTCCTTAAGTAAACAAAAATGAGAGTGTATATGAACAAGCTAATAAGAAGTTAGGGGATTTCTTAACTTGCTTATGTAATGTATGATAAGCCGGTGGTGCTTATGTTATGTATGATAAGCCGGTGGTGCTTATGTTATGTATGATAAGTCGGTAGTGCTTATGTTATGTATGATAAGTCGGTAGTGCTTATGTTATGTATGATAAGCCGGTAGGGCTTATGTTATGTATGATAAGCCGGTAGGGCTTATGTTATGTATGATGGCCGGTTGAGTTAGGGTAACTGTATAAATGAGGGGTAAACTCCCAAGACGTTATACCACCTTCTCCAGGGTAAGGGTATAAATGAGGGGTAAACCCCCAAGACGTTATACCACCTGCTTCAGGGTAAGAGTATAAATGAGGGGTAAACCCCCAAGACGTTATACCACTCCATGGATTTGCTACCCATGATGCGAGGAATACCTCATGCGAGTCCTTATGGGCTTATGCGGGTGAAATAGTCCCATGCGGGCGGGTACAGCCTATGCGAGGAATACCTCATGCGGGTCCACAAGACCTATGTGGGTGAAATAGTCTCAGGAGTAGGATTGCTTATCGATACTACGCGAGGACCGCTTTTGATCATGAGCCTCCTATTTTTATGCAGTATACCTTTATGGGCAGACTTATGTGATTTTATCGCGTCCCAGATTGGGCCGGGCAGTATACCTTTATGGGCAGACTTATGTGACTATCGCGTCCCAGATTGGGCCGACGGTATAGACGTTCCTCCATAAAGGAACGGATTAGGTTATGCAAGATACGTAAGTTATATGTTTATGAACTTGATGAGTTTTCTTAAGTATGTACGTAAGAATTTGACTATACTCTTATGGAAAAATGGGAAAAGATAATAAGGTACGATTAAGTTCACGAGATGGAAATGACAAGGTAGGATCTGGTATTTACCCTTTCTTTATACTTGCCCCTGTCATTTTTTTGTACAGCTGTGATTTGTTACTGTATCTTATTTTCCGTTCCATATTCGGTACCTGTTGTACTGACCCCCTTCGGGGTCTGCGTTCGTGTCCGCAGGTTTAGGTACACAGTTGAGGATCCGCGAGCTTAGGATCCTGGTTCAACATTTGAGATGGCTCCAATGTTCCGGAGTTTGTCGTCATGGTTATATATATTCAGGGGTACGGCGGGGCCTTGTCCCGTCATAGTATTTGTCCAAATCTTAGAGGTCTGTATTCATCTAATTTGGGTGGCTAGAGTTGTTTTTACATTGTTAAACAATGTAGACCACTTTCGAAGTTTTATGTTATGGCGACTTATCATTGACCTTAGTTTTTGATAAAAGAAAAAAAAGTGTTATTTATCTTCCGCAGTTTATTATGTTGTATGAATAGAAGGGTGCCCAGGTAGGGCACCAGTCGCGGCCCGGGGTCGGGTCGTGACAAAATTGGTATCAGAGCAGTTAGTCCTCGGAAAGTGTCTACAGACCGTGTCTAGTAGAGTTTTGATTATCGATGTGTTGTGCACCACATCTATAATCAGGAGGCTGCAGGACATTTAGGATTGGTTTCCATTCTTCTCACTCTAGGATCGTGCGATAGAGCTGTGTTGTTAGGGTCGTCCCTCCCTAACGAGTTATGTTGATTGCAGCTACGAGGAAGGCAGCAATAACCCAGGAAAATCTATGTGGATTGCGTATCCAGGTTAGTAATGATGGTAGTATAGTTGGCATTGGGACGCACAGCTATACGTAGTTATGTATGAGGGTCAGACGCGTGTTGTCTAGAATGATATTGGAATACCAAGGATTGGTAAGGACTAAATAGATACCGGGAAGGTATGAAACAGTTTAACGGATTCAAATCAAGGTTTTACGTACTAATTTGAGATAACTAGGAAGTGATGAGTTGTCTGAGAATGTATTGAACCTTTAAGAAATCATGTTAAGAGACTTAATGGAAGACTATGATTGTAAATTAAGCTACGTGGTATGCTTAAGATGATAGTACGGAGGAGATCCGTGTGGGATAAGTAATGGTTGTTGTGATCAAGACAACACGGTTAGGATATTATGAGAAGTTAGTGTACCCGTTTATGGGGTGGGATCAGTGGTAGTAGTCCCGCTACGTGACAGGGTCACGAGGGTGCAAAGCCCAAGTCTAGTAAATCGTTTTACGGGTTCGTGGATGTGTTCCATCGGAACCAGGTCGTGAGGGCCGGAAATGGCCTTAATTTGTTCATGTAGGTAGCTCCAAAGATTGGAGGCCAGAATTAGTACGGAAGTTATGTACGTATGTTAGAGTAAGTTGGGAAATACGGAAATAGTACACCAGTAAGACATAGAGCAACCAAGTGTAAAGGAATAGAGCCTAAATCCTTGAGAACCATTCGAGATGACTACACCCGTGAGTGATGGGTGGTGGCTGAGCGGATACATAATAATTGCCCGGTGGCGATACAGTCGTCGGATCCTAGCAGACCTGTTATGATAGAGTTTGAGGTCATTATGGGTATGGACTAATGGGCTTCTGGTATGCCAAGGTTGACTATATAGAGAATTTGGTTCGATTCCAGTGTTCCGTTGAGTCGATTATCGATGGGAAGGGAATGGAAGTGCTAGTAAACTGTAAGTTACTACTTCCTTCGTTGACATGAAATTTTGGAGTCTATGTGACTTGACTTATTAAAATTATTGAAGGATTTTATGTTAAGTGCCCTTGGAGGTACTTGGAATTGGTTTAATGTGGCGGTCACGGCCACGCATTCTGAATAATTTCAGGAAAAATGTGCAAGGCAAGAATAAGATAAGTATGAGTACTGCCTGTGGAAAACAGAGGACATCACTGGTAGGTCTTATATATCTATACGATTATAAGGTGGCACTAGATGATCAAGATTATGAAAGAGAGATAAGCTCTCTCCCCCACATAAAAGGGTGGTTTTGCGTATTATGGGGTTGTGTGTACCCATGTTATTAAGCGATGGATGTGAGACTGGTAAGATCTTCAGTGTCGTTGTGCCAAAGGTTACAGTTTTAGATAACCGTGGGAGAAGTATTGTATTGTGGAAAAAAATGGTACGAAGGAGTTGTAAAAGGAAAATGTGTCGCTAAATATTAGATTGACTCCAAAAGAACATTCGAGGAAGAATGTTTCTAAGGGGGGAAGAATGTTACACCCCGTAATTGTCACGACCCGAACCCGGGCCCGTGACTGGTGCCTTACCCCGGGCACCCTAGTGATACAACATCAGAGTAATCAGCGGAATATAAAACAAGACATAAAATAATATGAATGAGAAACAGTTTATCTGAGAAAATTTTGCCTTTCGGCTTATATAAAAACATGAAACCGAACAGTTACATCCCTTTTACAAACTCTGCCCACAACAGTACTACAGACCTCTAAGAATGTTATAACAACAATGGCGGACGGGGCCCGCCATACCCTGAATGTAAGTACCTACAACGACAGGGGACTATACATCGACAAGCCTCGGAGAAGCGGAGCTTCCCAAACGCTGACTGTGATCCTAAGAGCGAGGATCGGCGATCGGTGTACCTACTGCGGCATGAACGCAGCCCCAAGGAGGTCGATAACAGTACCAAGTATGTGGCGAAAATCGTAAATGGAATCATAGTAGTCTATATAAAGCGGAGACATGTATGATAACCAAACTACAGTTCACAATAAATAGCGATCATGTCAAGTCGGGACTCACGCCTCAAAGTCATCACTCAAATATAACTATGGGTCTCACGCCGACATCAATCATGCGTGGAATACCTTCCGCCTTGCCGATCTATGGTATAAAAGCACCAAGGAATACATGAACACGGGTCCCACGTGTCATAATAAAACCGCACGAGGTAAATGCGAAGGCATAGCCGACTACTAAAACCCACGTACCAACAAGGTCATAAAGCGTATCACGAGGTCTGTCTGACCGCCACATGATCGGCCGCCACTCGCGCGATATCAAATGTGCGCGTCTAGCCACGAACTTCCGCAGCCCGCATAGGCCACTAACATAGGCCCGCGTGAGGTATTCCCGCATCGAGGGTAGCTACTCCCAAGATCGCCCCGACTCGCACCGCGTGGCCACATAGACCGCGTGACCACAAAGGACGCACACTAACACGAACTCTCGTAGCTCCGCATAGTCCCCTGGACCCGCATGAGGTATTCTCGAATCATGGTCCCGCATCGCTGAGTCTACCTCGACGGAGGCGACAACCCCGGATCAAGTCAAGGTGAGTGATATAATACTAACATAACAACTTATCGTTAAACAACATAAGCACAATCAAGGGAAACCCCCTTACACAACATTACAAGACACTAACACACGTAGCATCCTAACATGTTTATTTATCAAACCAACAAGAAAGTATTACCAGGCTATCACAAACCAACATAGTCAAGTTATTCACACAAGGTACTTTCTATTCTATGTCAATAAGTTCGGGCTTTCAAACCCCCAAGTACTACGTACGTTAATTCTTTAAAAGATCCGCTTCTTTCACAAAAATCACACAATACCCGTAGTATAAAATTAGAGTGACTATCTTTTTAAGTAAACCAAAACACTTCCCTTTTGTAAAGATCAAGTAACAATAATTATTTTTCCAAACGTTCAAGTTTGCCTAATTTCAAATGCTCAAGTTTCTCATTTTCGAAAGGTTTCATAGTTCATAGTCTTGATCACTTAATAAATATAATTCTCTTTTAAAACAATCTGAGAAACATATGCCTTATATGTGAGTAGGTTATTCTTGTTCATAATCAATCTTATTAAAGCAGCCATAATCTAGGTTTTAATAATACTTAATTAGTCAATACATTTCCCGTTATTAACGCTGCAGTGGTTCGTTCGATACTTATTCTGATTTCCGAAATCAGTAAAATATTATTCCTTTTAAAAACCCAGTACTCATTACTCACAAATGAGGTTTCACACTTTTTAACAAAAATCATATTAATTCAATTAAGTCAAGTCTCTTAACTTCTAAAATCAGGAAACCATTCTATTTATTTCTCTTAAGTCGTTATACCTAACTTCCCATAAAGCTAGCATAACTCTTAAGCTTTTAAAACCAAGTATTACTCTTCTTTAAAAAAGGTTTCTTAATTCTTTTGAAATACTTCAAGATTCTTATTATTAGACTCAAGTCAAAAGACATCGGAGTAAAACCACGTTCAGTTAACACACGTACGTCTACCGTACTATATATATATTCTTTTAAAATATCATGCTCAAGAGGATAGGAAGAATCACATACCTCGCGACGATTATCGACTATTAGCAAAGCGCCCACCGCTATTACGGCTAGCCTTGTCCACCTTCCAAGTAGATCACGCTACTCGCGATTTCAACCTATACCGGTTATATAAGTCTATCAATGTCTAGACTACTCTGTAGAACATTCTAAGCAGAGGCTTCTCTATTCTACGGAAAATTGGGCAGCACTTCCCTACCCGTTAAACTTCACAAGTCATCAGAATACAAATTCTATGTAAATACGGTTCAATTCCCTTCTTATATACCTTCCTTGTATATAACTTATACTTAATTCTTATACTTCAACAGTATGTAAACTCTAATTACAATAGAAAGTCAAGAGTATTTACCTCGATAAGCCCAAAATTATCCAAGATTTAATGTCGATCCTGAGCAACGTTTAGCTCCTACTCTGGGCGCTCCAACCCGCTCCAAACAACCCTTAGAAGTTTCTAAACAACTTCTACTTAGCACTTCAACCAACTATGAAGATTTTCCTTAGGGTTTCGTTTTGAGACTAAAAGGACAAAAGGTAGTATTTTCGGGCTCTACGTATAGAGGTAACTTTGGAATACTACAAGGTATAAGGCTAAGGTATTTTGGAATAGTAACAATACTTGGAGAGTATTTTCTACCAAGAGGGGGGGGGGTATTTTACGAGACCAAATGGCAAGGGGGGGGAGGGGGGGTATGTCTCGGCCAACACCACTAGGAGGGGGGGTGTTTCGGCCAAGGCCTTCACAAGGGGGAGGGGTTGCTCTTTGGACGAGAGCTACTACAAGAGGGGGGGGGGAGGATTTTCAAGACTTAGAAAGTGTTTGAGGGATGAAGAAAGTCTTCAACAAAGGGGGGTATTTATAGGGAATTCAATGACCATGATCAAGACAAGTGGGGGGCAAGTGGAAGGTGAGGATTTGCCCAAGTGCCCCCTAGCCATCTACTCCACAAATCACTCCAAACATTGACCCATGTTTTAGGCCCCAAAAAAATGCCAAGAAAACGCCCCACTTTCGGCCACCACAACCATCCACTTGAGGGTGACAAGTGTCGCCCTCTCGTTGGTCCAAAATATTTCATCTCTCGGAAAAATCCGCAAAAATAATCACCGTTACAGCCGTAATTTTCCCTTCGAAAAGTTTGGAAAACGTTTCGTCGGAAAACAATTTTTTTTGGTAGTTGTGCACAAATATTTTCTTTCCTAGCCTAACTTAAGGCCTAAACTTTTGTACGTACGTCCTCACGTACATACTCTGGAAATACGGGGTATAACATTCTCCCCTCCTTAGAAACATTCGTCCTGAATGTTCCTTCTCAAGACAGATAACGATAACGTTCCTCTTAACATAAACAAGTTGCCAATGCCACATCTGGCCATAAAACAACACGCGCGCCAATACTTAATCGAAGTCTACGAGGAATCACCTCTAACATCACAAAAGTTCCCGCCCAAGGTCTAAAAGATACTCCCTTCGCACCTTTTCTTTACAAAAGAAATGATCACATCTATGTTCTTAACACATGCTCGTTTCTTCCCTTACTCGTCGTACCCTTCTCGTACACTCGAACTCTTTCTCATAACTTACCACATTTCATTCGCTTGATTCCAAAATCTCTGGGTTACTACCTCCAACTTGGTCATCATTAACGGGGAACACTCTGGATGGATCTCCGATACTTTTCCGAACATAACAACATGAAAGACCGGACGTACTGCTCCCTACGTCGGATGGCAATGCCAACTTATAGGCAACCTGGCCTATCCTCCAAAGGATCTGAAACCGCTCCAAGTACCTCAGGCTAAGTTTCTTCTGTTTTCCAAAACTTGTCACACCCTTTCCGGGGTGGTACCTTCAAGAAGACCCACCGTCAACCTGAACTCCAAGCGTCGTCGCCGATTATCCGCACGACTTCTGTTGACTCTGAGCTGCCAATAACCTCTTCTGGATAAGCTTCACCCTACCCACATCCTGCTGAAACAAGTATGAACCAACTATCTGAACCTTGCCAACATCGAACCAATCGACCGACAACTTACACTTCCGCCCCTACAAGGTGTCATAAGGCGATATCCGAATACTGAAATGGTAGCTATAAAACACTCCCCCAACAGGAGGAAACAATCCTCACAGCTACCCCTGAAATCCAAACACTAGCCCGAGGGCGAATGCGATACTGAGACTCACCTGAGTTCCTAACCCTGCCTGGTAAAACTTCCAGAAAAAGAAATAGTTGTAACCTGGGCTCCACTGCCTGACATAAGGTGAAAGCAGGCACCTCGTGCAGCCTTACAACCTTCCTGACAAAACATCACGCATAACACTCTGCCGAGTAAACGGTCTCGACTAAAAGACAAGATGGGCTGACCTCATCGGCCCGACTACTGGTCGAACGCATCCACGAACTCGTACGATGGTTAACTAAACTTGGACCTAACACCCTCGTGACCCTACCACCTGGCGGGACCACCCTGAACTGACCCCACCACAAAATAGGCAGCGGGTTGACCCGCGATCGGTCCTCAACCCGACCCGCTATCGCGCAAACTCTTGTTCCCCGATCCGGAACAATCTCACCATCGAGTCACGAAAACCTAGTGGTCTTCTTAGCTCAACTACCCTATTTCATATCATACCACTCAGGGACTTATCACACAACATATCTCACGTATACTATGCACTCCGATAAGGGTCAAACATAAAAATAATCTTTTACCCAAGATGGCCTCGCCTCTAAGGTCTATACGTATAACATTATAAGGCTCACACCTTCCCTTATCCCCAAACCTTACCCTTTTAACTAACCATAATTTCTAATCACAATTAACACAATGCTATCTGAACATAACACTTAAGATATACTCATCTTATTACACAAACAAATCTCTAGAGGGTTAAGGATATACCTGTATCTACTGTTTCACTACCCTCTGTCGTCCCAATCAATCCTGCCCTGCTGGGCGCATAGCTAGGAAAGGTGATGAACTAGCCGCTGATCCTGAAGGCTGAGTCTCTACATTTGCGCCACCTCTGGTCGGACAATTTCTCGCAAAATGGCCCTGCTGACCGCAAGCAAAACAAGTTGTCGAAGAAGTACGACACTCCCCACAATGACACTTACCACAACGGCCACACCGAGGTGTGGGTGGCCTCCTCTGGCTAACACCCTTTCCTCTCCGAACTACTGAATCTGCAGGCGATGCGGTGGTGAGTCCTCCTACTTGCATCCCTCCTACTAGGACACCCTTTCGACACATGGCCCTGACGGCCGCAGGTAAAACAAGCACCAACAAAAAGATGACATTCCCCGGGATGACGCCTGCCATACTGTGAACACTGAGGAAAATCTGAACCCGGCTGGCTAGAACCTACGTATAGCTGTGAACCGGAAGCCCTGGAGCTCTGACCAACTCCGGCATACCTCGAATGTCCTGAACCCTGTGGAGGACCACTCTGCACTGGCGGAGGTGCATAACCCGTCTGCTGCTGAGAAGGTCCGCCTCGATAGTTACCAAAGGACCCTGTTGTTCTGGCCCTCTTCTGCTGATCTTGGTTAACCCGTCGATCCCTACGTTTCTCGGCCTGCTGCGCATAAGCCTGTACGCAGGCCATGCTCAAGCCTGACTGAAGAGCTACTCTTGCACAACCCTCTCTTAGATACTCATCAAGACCCGTGATAAATCGGTACATAATATACTTTCTGGTTGCTAAATCCATAGCTAGTAACAGGGTCGTCTCTTTGCAATCTATACTTTCCGTTACTGATCGTGGAACTGAAGGTTCATATATCATGGCGCGATGAGGCTGCTGTGTGCTACACTCTTGAAATGGTGGCGTCGCAGAACTCCCGAATGAAGCACCACATCGGGTGATGATTGGGTGCAATGCCTCGTAACCCTGTACTCTACTCGCGGCTCTGCCTGCCTTGCCATCTGGGCGGGTTGCCTGCAGCGGAGGCATAGCGGTGAGGAAAGAAATACGTTAGAGGTCCAACTTATAACACGACTCTAAGGCACGATCTCGAGTGAGAAGAATGAAACCAATCCTAAATATCCTATAGCCTCACGATTATTGGTGTGGTGCACAACACCGATAATCAGAACTACTAGATACGATGCAGTATACACTTTCCGAGGATTAAGCGCTCACGATACCACTTTTGTCACGACCGAACCGGGCCGTGGTAGTGCCTACCGGGCACCTAGTGATACAACATCGAGTGTCAGCGGAATATAAAACAAGACATAAAATAATATGAATGAGAAAGCAGTTTATCGAGAAAATTTTGCCTTTAAACATATAAAAACATGAAACCGAGCGATTACATCCTTTTACAAACTCGCCGCCAGTGATTACAGGACCTCTAGAATGTTATAACAACAATGGCGGGACGGGGCCGCCATACCACGAATGTAAGTACTTACAGCGACAGGACTATACCACTGATAAGCCTCGGAAAGCGGAGCTTCCCAACGCAACGCTGTGATCCTAAGGCGAGGATCGGCGGTGGTGTAACTCTACTGCGGCATGAGCGGCCAGAAGAGGTCGATCAACAGTACCAAGTATGTGGCGAAGATCACGTAAATGAAATCATAGTAGTCTATATAAAGCGGGTGACATGTATGATAACCAAACTACGATTCCTGATAAATAGCGATCATGTCAAGTCGAGGACTCGCGCCTCAAAGTCATCACTCAAATATAACTATGGGTCTCACGCCCGACATCAATCATGCGTGGAATACCTTCACTGGCGATCTATGATATAAAAGCACCAAGGAATACACATGAACACGGGTCCCACTGTGTCATAATAAAACCGTCTGGGGTAAATGCGAAGGCATAGCCGACTACTAAAACCCAGTGCAACAAGGTCATAAAGCGTATCACGAGTGCATCTGACCGCCACATGATCGAAGCTAGCCACTCGCGCGTGATATCAAATGTGCGCGTCTAGCCTGGAACTTCCAGCGACTCGCATAGGCCACTCCGCATAGGCGCGTGAGGTATTCCCGCGTCGAGGGTAGCTACTCCCGGCATCGTCACGGACTCGCGATCTGCGTAGCCCGCATGAACGCGCATGACCACAAAGGCGCGCACTAACACGGAACTCGTAGCTCGCATAGGTTCCACTGGACCGCGTAGGTATTCTCGAATCATGGTCCTAGACCGCCTGAGCCTACCCCGCATCGGAGGGCAGCTTAACCCCCGGGATCAAGTCAAGGTGAGTGATATAATACTAACATAACAACTTATCGTTAAACAACATAAGCACAATCAAGAAACCCCTTACACAACATTACAAGACACACTAACACACGTAGCATCCTAACATGTTTATTTATCAAACCAACGAAAGTATTACGGGCTATCACAAACCAACATAGTCAAGTTATTCACACAAGGTACTTTCTATTCTATGTCAATAAGTTCGGGCTTTCAAACCCCCAAGTACTACGTACGTTAATTCTTTAAAAGATCCGCTTCTTTCACAAAAGTCACACAATACCCGTAGTATAAAAATAGAGTGACTATCTTTTTAAGTAAACCAAAACACTTCCATTTTGTAAAGATCAAGTAACAATCATTATTTTTCCAAACGTTCAAGTTTGCCTAATTTCAAATGCTCAAGTTTCTCATTTTCGAAAGGTTTCGTAGTTCATAGTCTTAATCACTTAATAAATATAATTCTCTTTTAAAACAATCTGAGAAACATATGCCTTATATGTGAGTAGGTTATTCTTGTTCATAATCAATCTTATTAAAGCAGCCATAATCTATGAAATGTAATATCATTTTGTCTCATCTTAGCTTCTATGCAGATTGAGGTTTCTATTGGTTTTAATAATACTTAATTAGTCAATACATTTCCCGTTATTAACGCTGCAGTGGTTCGTTCGATACTTATTCTGATTTCCGAAATCAGTAAAATATTATTCCTTTTAAAAACCCAGTACTCATTACTCACGAATGAGGTTTCACACTTTTTAACAAAATTCATATTAATTCAATTAAGTCAAGTCTCTTAACTTCTAAAATCAGGAAACCATTCTATTTATTTCTCTTAAGTCGTTATACCTAACTTCCCATAAAGCTAGCATAACTCTTAAGCTTTTAAAACCAAGTATTACTCTTCTTTCAAAAAGGTTTCTTAATTCTTTTGAAATACTTCAAGATTCTTTTTATTAGACTCAAGTCAAAAGACATCGGAGTAAAACCACGTTCAGTTAACACACGTACGTCTACCGTACTATATATATATTCTTTTAAAATATCATGCTCAAGAGGATAGGAAGAATCACATACTTCGCGACGATTATCGACTATTAGCAAAACGCTCCACCGCTATTACCCGGCTAGCCTTGTCCACCTTCCAAGTAGATCACGCTACTCGAAGTACTTCAACCTATAACGGTTATATAAGTCTATCAATGTCTAGACTACTCTGTAGAACATTCTAGCGAGGCTTCTCATTCTACGGAAAATTGGCGACACTTCCCAAGTTAAACTTCACAAGTCTCTGTAAATCTGATCCTATGTAAATCTGATTCAATTCCATTCTTATATACCTTCCTTGTATATAACTTATACTTAATTCTTATACTTCAACAGTATGTAAACTCTAATTACAATAGAAGGTCAAGAGTATTTACCTCGATAAGCCCAAAATTATCCAAGATTTAATGTCGATCCTGAGCAACGTTTAGCTCCTACTCTGGGCGCTCCAACCCGCTCCAAACAACCCTTAGAAGTTTCTAAAAAACTTCTACTTAGCACTTCAACCAACTATGAAGATTTTCCTTAGGGTTTCGTTTTGAGACTAAAAGGACAAAAGGTAGTATTTTCGGGCTCTACGTATAGAGGTAACTTTGGAATACTACAAGGTATAAGGCTAAGGTATTTTAGAATAGTAACAATACTTGGAGAGTATTTTCTACCAAGAGGGGGGGTATTTTACGAGAACAACTAGGCAAAGGGGGTATGTCTCGCCAACACCACTAGGAGGGTGTTTCGGCCAAGGCCTTCACAAGGGGGAGGGGTTGCTCTTTGGACGAGAGCTTCTACAAGAGGGGGGGGGGGGGGGAGGATTTTCAAGACTTAGAAAGTGTTTGAGGGATGAAGAAAATCTTCAACAAAGGGGGGTATTTATAGGGAATTCAATGGCCATGATCAAGACAAGTGGGGGGCAAGTGGAAGGTGGAGATTTGCACAAGTGCACCCTATCCTACTCCACAAATCCCTCACAAACATTGACCCAAGTGTCGCCCTCTCGTTGGTCCAAATTATTTCATCTCTCGGAAAAATCCGCAAAAATAATCAACGTTACAGCCGTAATTTTCCCTTCGCAAAGTTTGGAAAACTTTACGTCGGAAAACAATTCTTTTTGGTAGTTGTGCACAAATATTTTCGTTCCTAGCATAACTTAAGGCCTAAACTTTTGTACGTACGTCCTCACGTACATACTCTGGAAATACGGGGTATAACAGTAATTCCAATAGGATGAGATGAGAACGTACGAAAGGAAATAAGATTCGAAGTTGGAAAAAGAAAAAAAATGTTGGCAGAATATATTTGGACAGTTTTTCAGTCAACTTGGGAGAAGTATATCTCCTAGTATAATTGGGGTTTTTAGGTGTTTCAAAAGCCTAATATGAATTTCATTGAGTCTAGTTTCCAACGCAACAAACCTCTCGTCGATAGGACATCGGAGTAGAAAGTTATGGACGTTACAAGATCGGATGACAGAGAAGACAGGGTCAGGCGCCGCGGCGCCGGGGCGTCGAAAGGCCTGAAATTGTCTGAAATTGCAGCGCCGCGGCGCCTATGCGGAATTTTTTGCGGAAATAGGGTAAAAATAGAAAATATTTGTTGTAGAGGACCCCTGGGTGGGTGACAAGTGTCCCCCCAACTTGTGGATCAAGATAGAGGCTATATTATGACCAAGTCTTGCAAGACTTGGTCATTTGCAAGAATTCCTCCATAGAAATTTTCCTTCTCTTTCTCTAAAAGTTTATGAAACCCTAAGCCTAAATGAGATTTTTAGAAAGGCAACAAGAAGGAAATATGTTGACAAGCTTGTAGGGGGTTCGTAGAGATGATATTTGCGGGAAGAAGAATTTCGGAAAGAGGGCTAAAGTGGACAAGATTGTTGGACTATTTTGGGCTTATCAAAGTAACCACTTTGTCCTCTTAAGTGATTGAAGATTTCTTATTGTTGTAGCTAAACATTTTATCAAGCATGAGATATATGTATTGGAGATTAATAAGTGTTATGGATATTAGAAGCCTAAAAACCGAAATGACCTTGTTAGCCATTTAAAGTTGAAATACAAGTTGGTCTATAGTTAGAATCGTCACATGTTATCTAATTGAAGATTGTAGTTGTTATAATCAATTGTGGCTATATAACATGTTAGACTAAACAACTTGGATGGAAAAAGGAATTGGAAAAGACTTTACATTGTTGTTGCATTGTAGCCATTTGGCATTGAAATGTTGGACTATTTGGATATTTATTGTGGGGCGGAATTTTACACGTCTTGTTAAGCGTGTAATCCCCTATTGTTAACTACTTTGTTGAGCCTTAAATGTGGCGTGTTTGGTTATTGAATTCGGCCTTGAAAAAGGTGGCAAAGTATGTAGAAACAAAGGAAGTGATGTCCGATTTTCCGTAGAATTTAGTGACTTTGCACTTAGAATATTCTACGTTCGAAGCTAAAGATTAATGGACGTATTATGGCCATTATAGGTTGAAGTCTAAGTATAGCGTATTCTACTTGAAGGATGGAATAACTATCAAGGTTGAAGTACTTTGGAGCATTTTGCTATTTGTCGATAATCGTCGCGAGGTATGTGAACCTCTTCCTTCTTTTGACATGATTCTATGTATGGAATATACATGTAGTACTATTTCATGATTCCTTCTACTCTTAGAAGTTAAGAGGTATGTATCTTGATTTACTCTACGTAAAGGTTATGTCTAAGTTATCCTAAGTTCTTACCAAGTCTTATGAGGGATGTTGGTAAGAGTCGTTAGGAGGTATTTGGAGCCAAGTTGACTTGGCTAAGTTACGACACAAATGAGAATAAGAATCGAACAAGCCCCTGCAGCGTTAATAAAGGAAAATGTAATGACAATCAATTAAGTTAAAATGAGTAGAATTCTCCATCTGCATAGAAGCTAAGATAAGACAAAATTGTATTATATTTTCTAGATAATGGCTACTCGATTAAGATCGTTATAAATAAATATAACTTATTCACAACGCACCAAAGTATATGTTACTTAATTTATAAGAATTTACGTATGAAGTTTTAAGACTATGAACCTCAAATTTTTAAAAGGTTAAGGGACTTTATTTTTCAAGTTATGGGACTTGATTCTTAAAGGAAGAAATCAATTGAGTTAAAAGTATAGAATACTTGATTTGGAAACTATTGATTACTTGTCATTCTAAAGTTAAGAAACTTGTTTTCTTAAAAGTTAAGATACTTGAAGTATTTTGAAAGCTATGTGATTTGAATTGAAAGTATAAGTTTCTTGGTCATAAAATGAATGAATTTGTCTAAGACATAAAGAGTTATAACGACTTTAAGGGAAGTTGGTTATAACAACTTTATGGAAGATTAAAAGAATAGTTTTCTTTAGTAATGTAAGCAAAGAAATGATTTGAAATAAAGAAGGGAAAATTGTTTTAAAGGTACCAATTGCTTAAGGTTTTAAAGAAAGAAGTCACTTGATTTAGAAGCCTATAAATATATTTCTAAAAGGTATTGTGACTTGTATTGAAAAGTAGATATGACTTGATACTACGGTTATTAGTATCTTGCAAGTTTTATTTGAAAGAGAATCATTTTAAAGGAGTAGAGGCACGTAGTACGTTGGGTTAAATTCCCGGATTTTATAATGACATGTTAGTGCCTTAAGTAAACAAAAATGAGAGTGTATATGAACAAGCTAATAAGAAGTTAGGGGATTTCTTAACTTGCTTATGTAATGTATGATAAGCCGGTGGTGCTTATGTTATGTATGATAAGCCGGTAGTGCTTATGTTATGTATGATAAGTCGGTAGTGCTTATGTTATGTATGATAAGCTGGTAGGGCTTATGTTATGTATGATGGCCGGTTGAGTTAGGGTAAGAGTATAAATGAGGGGTAAACCCCCAAGACGTTATACCACCTTCTCCAGGGTAAGAGTATAAATGAGGTAAACCCAAGGCGTTATACCACCTTGGGGTAAGAGTATAAATGAGGGTAAACCCCAATCGTTATACCACATTAGTGGATTTGCTACCCATGATGCGAGAATACCTCATGCGAGTCCTTATGGGCTTATGCGGGTGAAATAGTTCCATGCGGTGAGTCTGACTATGCGAGGAATACCTCATGCGGGTCCACGGGACTATGTGGGTGAAATAGTCCCGAGGAGTAGGATTGCTTATCGATCTACAGGCGAGGACCTGTTTTGATCATGAGCCTCCTATTTTTATGCAGTATACCTTTATGGGCAGACTTATGTGATTTTATCGCGTCCCAGATTGGGCCGGGCAGTATACCTTTATGGGCAGACTTATGTGACTCTATCCGCGTCCCAGATTGGGCCGACAGTATAGGCGTTCCTCCATAAAGGAACGAATTAGGTTATGCAAGATACGTAAGTTATATGTTTATGAACTTGATGAGTTTTCTTAAGTATGTACGTAAGAATTTGACTATACTCTTATGGGAAAATGGGAAAAGATAATAAGGTACGATTAAGTTCACGAGATGGAAATGACACGGTAGGATCTAGTATTTACCCTTTCTTTATACTTGCCCCTGTCATTCTTTTGTACAATTGTGATTTGTTACTGTACCTTATTTTTCGTTCCATATTCGGTACCTATTGTACTGACCCCCTTCGGGGTATGCGTTCATGTCCGCAGGTTTAGGTACACAGTTGTGGATCCGCGAGCTTAGGATCCTGGTTCATCATTTGAGATGGCTCCAATGTTCCGGAGCTTGTCATCATGGTTATGTATATTCAGGGGTACGGCGGGGCCTTGTTCCGTCATAGTATTTGTCCAAATCTTAGAGGTCTGTATTCATCTATGGACTGGATTGGCTAGAGTTGTTTTTTTTACATTGTTAAACAGTGTAGACCCTTTCGGGAAGTTTTTATGTTATGGCAGCCTTATCGGCTTGGCCTTAGTTTTTTATAAAAGAAAAAAAAAGTGTTATTTATCTTCTGCAGTTTATTATGTTGTATGAATAGAAGGGTGCCCAGGTAGGGCACCAGTCGCGGCCCGGGGTCGGGTCGTGACAAAATTGGTATCAGAGCAGTTAGTCCTCGGAAAGTGTCTACAGACCGTGTCTAGTAGAGTCTTGATTATCGATGTGTTGTGCACCACATCTATAATCAGGAGGTTGCAGGACATTTAGGATTGGTTTCCATTCTTCTCACTCTGGGATCGTGCGATAGAGCTGTGTTGTTAGGGTTGTCCCTCCCTAACGAGTTATGTTGATTGCAGCTACGAGGAAGGCAGCAATAACCGAGGAAGAACTATGTGGATTGCGTATCCAAGTTAGTAATGATGGTAGTATAGTTGGCATTGTGACGCACATCTATACGTAGTTATGTATGAGGGTCAGACGCGTGTTGCCTAGAATGATATTGGAATACCAAGGATTGGTAAGGACTAAATAGATACCGGGAAGGTATGAAACAGTTTAACGGATTCTCATCAAGGTTTTTCGTACTAATTTGAGATAACTAGGAAGTGATGAGTTGTCTGAGAATGTATTGAACCTTTAAGAAATCATGTTAAGAGACTTAATGGAAGACTATGATTGTAAATTAAGCTACGTGGTATGCTTAAGATGATAGTACGGAGGAGATCCGTGTGGGATAAGTAATGGTTGTTGTGATCAAGACAACACGGTTAGGATATTATGAGAAGTTAGTGTACCCGTTTATGGGGTGGGATCAATGGTAGTAGTCCCGCTATGTGACACGGTCACGAGGGTGCAAAAGCCCAAGTCTAGTAAATCGTTTTACGGGTTCGTGGATGTGTTCCATCGGAAGCAGGTCGTGAAGGCCGGAAATGGCCTTAATTTTTTCATGTAGGTAACTCCAAAGATTGGAGGCCAGAATTAGTACGGAAGTTATGTACGTATGTTAGAATAAGTTGGGAAATACGGAAAGAGTACACCAGTAAGACAGAGAGCAACCAAGTGTAAAGGAATAGAGCCTAAATCATTGAGAACCATTCGAGGTGACTACACCCATGAGTGATGGGTGGTAGCTGAGCGGATACATAATAATTGCCCGGTGGAGATACAGTCGTCGGATCCTAGCAGACCTGTTATGATAGAGTTTGAGGTCATTATGGGTATGAACTAATGGGCTTCTGGTATGCCAAGGTTGACTATAGAGAGAAGTTGGTTCGATTCCAGTGTTCCGGTGAGTCGGTTATCGATGGGAAGGGAATGAAAGTGCTAGTAAACTGTAAGTTACTACTTCCTTCATTGACATGAAATTTTGGAGTCTATGTGACTTGACTTATTAAAATTATTGAAGGATTTTATGTTAAGTGCCCTTGGAGATACTTGAAATTGGTTTAATGTGGCGGTCACGGCCACGGTATTCTGAATAATTTCAGGAAAAATGCGCAAGGCAAGAATAAGATAAGTATGAGTACTGCCTGTGGAAAACAGAGGACATCACTGGTAGGTCTTATATATCTATACGATTATAAGGTGGCACTAGATGATCAAGATTATGAAAGAGAGATAAGCTCTCTCCCCCACATAAAAGGATGGTTTTGTGTATTATGGGGTTGTGTGTACCCATGTTATTAAGCGATGGATGTGAGACTGGTAAGATCTTCAGTGTCGTTGTGCCAAAGGTTACAGTTTTAGATAACCGTGGGAGAAGTATTGTATTGTGGAAAAAAATGGTATGAAGGAGTTGTAAAAGGAAACTGTGTCGCTAATTATTAGATTGACTCCAAAAGAACATTCGAGGAAGAATGTTTCTAAGGGGGGAAGAATGTTACACCCCGTAATTCCAAGAGGATGAGATGAGAACGTACGAAAGGAAATAAGATTCGAAGTTGGAAAAAGAAAAAAAAGATTGGCAGAATATTTTTGGACAGTTTTTCAGTAAACTTGGGAGAAGTATATCTCCTAGTATAATTGGGGTTTTTAGGTGTTTCAAAAGCCTAATATGAATTTCATTGAGTCTAGTTTCCAACGCAACAAACCTCTCGTCTATAGGACATCGGAGTAGAAAGTTATGGACGTTACAAGATCGGATGACAGAGCAGACAGGGTCAGGCGCCGCCGCAAGCATTTCGGGCGCCAAAGTCTGAAATTGTTCGAAATTGCAGCCGCGCGCTATGCGGATTTTTGCGGAAATAGGGTAAAAATAGAAGATATTTGTTGTAGAGGACCCCTGGGTGGGTGACAAGTGTCCCCCCAACTTGTGGATCAAGATAGAGGCTATATTATGACCAAGTCTTGCAAGACTTGGTCATTTGCAAGAATTCCTCCATAGGAATTTTCCTTCTCTTTCTCTAAAAGTTTATGAAACCCTAAGCCTAAATGAGATTTTTAGAAAGGCAACAAGAAGGAAATATGTTGACAAGCTTGTAGGGGGTTCGTAGAGATGATATTTGCGGGAAGAAGAATTTCGGAAAGAGGGCTAAAGTGGACAAGATTGTTGGACTGTTTTGGGCTTATCAAGGTAACCACTTTTTCCTCTTAAGTGATTGAAGATTTCTTATTGTTGTAGCTAAACATTTTATCAAGCATGAGATATATGTATTGGAGATTAATAAGTGTTATGGCTATTAGAAGCCTAAAAACCGAAATGACCTTGTTAGCCATTTGAAGTTGAAATACAAGTTGGTCGATAGTTAGAATCGTCACATGTTATCTAATTGAAGATTGTAGTTGTTATAATCAATTGTGGCTATATAACATGTTAGACTAAACAACTTGGATGGAAAAAGGAATTGGAAAAGACTTTACATTGTTGTTGCATTGTAGCCATTTGGCATTGAAATGTTGGACTATTTGGATATTTATTGTGGGGCGGAATTTTACACGTCTTGTTAAGCGTGTAATCCCCTATTGTTAACTACTTTTTTGAGCCTTAAATGTGGCGTGTTTGGTTATTGAATTCGGCCTTGAAAAAGGTGGCAAAGTATGTAGAAACAAAGGAAGTGATGTCCGATTTTCCGTAGAATTTAGTGACTTTGCACTTAGAATATTCTACGTTCGAAGCTAAAGGTTAATGGACGTATTATGGCCAATATAGGTTGAAGTACTAAGTATAGCGTATTCTACTTGAAGGATGGAATAACTATCAAGGTTGAAGTACTTTGGAGCATTTTGCTATTTGTCGATAATCGTCGCGAGGTATGTTGTTATACCCCGTATTTTCAGAGTATGTACGAAAGGACGTACGTAGAAAATTTGAACTTGAAGATTTGTCTTGGCCGATTTATTTTTGTGCACAACCCCCGGTTAGAGTCGTTTTTCGACGAAACGTTTTCACAGCTTTCGTAGGGAAAATTCCGGCTATGTCATTTATATTTTTTGCGGATTTTTCTGAGAGACGAAACGTGTTGGACCAACAAGAGGGCGCCACTTGGCACCCTCTCATTGGTGGAGTGTGGGCGGTAAAGGTGGCCGAAAGTGAGGCCATTGTGGTCAAGGGTTGGTAGGATATTTTGTGTGTTAGTTGGTTAGGGTGCACTTGGAAAGATCTTGGCCCTACACTTGCCTTGCACTTGGCAAGATCTTGGCCATTGGTTGGCCTTGGCTTGTCCTATAAATACCCTCTCCCTTTGAAGACTTCTTCATCCAAATAATTTCCTAAGTCAAAAATTCCTCCCTCCCTTGTAGTATAGTTCTCGTCCCCCTCCCCCTTGTGAGGCCTTGGCCGAGAGCCCTTCTCCCCCCCTTGGCCGAGAGTACCCCCCCCTAGTGGGTAGGTCGAGGGGTATACACCCCCCCCCCTTGTGGTGTTGTCTCGTATAAATACCCCCCTCTTGGTAGAAATACTCTCAAAAGTATTGTTATAATGCCCAAATTACCTTAGCCGTATACCTTGTAGTATTCTAAGGTTATACCTTTACAAAAAGCCCAGTTATACTATTATACTTCCCGTCACTACAAAACCGAACCCTAAGGAAAATCTCCATAGTTAGTTGGAGTAGTATGTAGAAGTTGGTTAGAACTTCTAAGGGTGGTTTAGAGCGGGTCGAGCGCGGAGTTGGAGCTAAACGTTGCTCAGGATCGACATTTAAACTTGGATAATTTTGGGCTTATCGAGATAAACACTCTTGACCTTCTATTGTAATTGGAAATTACATGTTGTTAGAATATATAGTTGGAGTATACTATATATAAAATTGAACGTAGTCTGTCGGCAATGTCTTTTGACTTAAGCCTGAAGAATAAAGAATCGAATCAGAATTACATGGATCAGACATGAGACTTGTGTAGCATTCGTGAAGTAGTATTGTACACGTCAGTTAGATGTATAAACCCCTGGTTGGCTTGATGGCGGCCTCGATAGAGGAGAGATTTCTGTTGTGGGAGGTGCGGCAATTTTCGTAGAATGTTCTACGATAAGATCTAGATGTTAATAAGCGCCTTGTGGCCTTATAGGTTGAAGTACTACGTGTGGCGCGATCTACTTGGCTTAAGGAGCCGACGGCTTGAGATACTTGGAGCGCTTTTGCTATTAGTCGATACTGTCGCGAGGTATGTGAACCTCTTCCTATCTCTTCTAGCATGATATGTGTGTAACTATGTAGTACGGTAGAGCGCATACGTGTTAAATGTATTTGGTTGGTCTAAAACATAAAGTGTTATAACGGCTTTATGGGAAGTTGGTTATAACGACTTTATGTATGTAAGAGAATACTTGTGGTTTTAAAAGGTAAATCGATTTGAACTATAAGCGTGGTTATGTGATAATAAAGAACTTGAAGTATTTCAAAGATTTTGAATCATTTTGAAAGAAGAAGTAATACTTGGTTTTTAAAACTTAAGAGTTATACTAGCTTTATGGGAAGTTAGGTATAACGGCTTAAGAATGTTCTCTTGATTTCGAAATCGAATGTGTATCGACAAACCACCGCAGCGTTAATAAAAGGAAATGTTTTGACATTAAGTATTATTAAAACCAAGAGAAACTTCCATCTGCATAGAAGCTAAGATGAGACAAAATGATATTTCCTAGATCATGGTTGTAATAAGATTGTTATAAACAAGAATGTCCTACTCACATCGCCACGACTGCCCGGCCCGTGGATCGTGCCTTACCGGGCACCCTAGTGACACAACATCGAGTAATCACGGAACATAAAACACATACATGAACAAGTGAAGTACAAAACAAGAACTGAGGAAAACTTGCCTTTCTAAGATATATAAATAACCACTTTTTGCAAATGAACAGTTTAATCCTTTTACAAACCCCGCCCACAACAAGATTACTGGACCTAAGAAATGATACGACAACAACGACGGACGGGGCCGCCATACCCCGAATGTAAGCACCTACAACAACAGGGGACTATACCAAGATAAGCCTCCGGAGAAACGGAGCTTCCCAAAAGCTGAACTGTGACCCTAAGAGCGAGGATCAACGACTGGTGTACCTTTACCTGCGGCATGAACGCAGCCCCCCCGAAGGAGGTCGATAACAAAAATTTAGTATGTGAAACTAAAAATAAATCGTAAATGAAATCATAGTAGTCTATACAAAGCAGGAGACATGTATGATAACCAAACTACAGTTCACCATAAATAAGCAGTCATGTCAAGTCAGGGACTCACGCCCTCAAGTCATCACTCAATTTTAACAATGGGTCTCACGCCCACCACATCAATCGTGCCCGTGGAATACCTTCCTCACTGCCGGCAGTTTATGATATACAAGCACCAAGGAATACACATGAACACCAGGTCCCACCTGTGTCCTAATAAAACGGTACAGGTAAATGCGAAGGCATAGCCGACTACTAACACCTACGCACCAACAAGGTCATAAGTCGTGTCATGATATCCGCTCTGGCGTCACATGATAAAAGCCGGTCACTCGCGCGAAGATCAAATGTGCGCGTCTAGCCACAGAACTCTCCGCAGCCCGCATAGGCTACCGATAGGCCCGCATGAGGTATAACCCGCATCGAGGGTAGCTCCCCGATCGCCCCGACTCGCACCGCATAGCCACAAGGACCGCATGACCACAAGGGCCGCACACTAACACGGAGCTCCGTAGCCCGCATGGATCCACGACCCGCATGAGGTATTCTCGAATCATGGTCCTGCATCACTGAGTCTACCCCGCATCGGAGGGCAGCTTAACCTCCGGAACACAAGTCAAGGTGAGTGGTACAATACCAACATAACGGCTGATAGTCAAACAACTTTAAGCGCAGTCGAGGGGAAAACCCCTTTACACTAACATCACAAGATACTAACACACGTAGCATCCCAACATGTTTACTTCTCAAATCAACAAGAAAGTATTTACAAGGCTATCACGAACCAATACTAATAGAGTATTCACACAAGGTACTTTCTACTAACAAGTTCGTATCTAACCCCAAAGTACTTCACACATTAAATCTTTAAAAGATCTGCTTCTTTCATATAAGTCACACAATACGTAGTATAAAAAGAGTGACTATCCTTTTAAGAAAACCAAAACTCTTACCTTTGTAAAATCAAGTAACAACATTATTTTCCAAACGTCCAAGTTTGCCTAATATCAAATGTTCACGTTTCTTATTTTAGAAAGGTTTCGTAGTTCATAGTTTTATTCATTTAAGAATATAATTCTCTTTTAAACAATCGGAGAAACATAAGCCTTATATGAGTAGGACATTCTTGTTTATAACAATCTTATTACAAACCATGATCTAGGAAATATCATTTTGTCTCATCTTAGCTTCTATGCGGATGGAAGTTTCTCTCGGTTTTAATAATACTTAATTATTCAAAACATTTCCTTATTAACGTAGCATGGTTTGTCGATACACATTCGATTTCGAAATCAAGAAAGCATTCTTAAGCCGTTATACCTAACTTCCCATAAAGCTAGTATAACTCTTAAGTTTTCAAACACCAAGTATTACTTCTCCTTTCAAAATGATTTCAAAAACCTTTGAAATACTTCAAGTTCTTTCTTATCATATAACAAGCCAGTTATAGTTCAAATCAGTTACCTTTTAAAAACCACATGTATTTTCTTACTAACATAAAGCTGTTATAACCAACTTCCCATAAAGCCGTTATAACACTTTATGTTTTAAACCACTCAAACACATTTAGCACATGTACGTCTACCGTACTACATAGTTCACACATATCATGCTAGAAGAGATAGGAAGAGGTTCACATACCTCGCGACGAGTATCGACTACAGCAAAACGCTCAAGTACTTCCAAACGTCGGCTACTCCTTAAGCCACGTAGATCGCGCCACACGTAGTACATCAATCTATAAGGCCACAAGGCGCTTATTAACATTTAGATCTCATCGTAACATTCTACCAAAATTCGGCAAAGACTCTCCCCGCAACAGCAGAAATCTCCTCCTCTATCGAGGCCGCTACCAAGCCAACGAGGGGGTTATACATCTAACCCTAGCGGTACAATTTTACTCCACGGTACTACTACACAAGTCTGTAATACACCCTATGTAATTACGCTCAAGATTTCTTTAAATTCAGGCTTAAGTCGCAAGACATTGCCGCAAAACTATGCTCAGTTCTATATATAGTATACAACAACTATATATTCCTATAACATGTAATTTCCAATTACAATAGGGGGACAAAATATTTACCTCGATAAGCCCATAATTATCCAAGTATAGGTGTCGATCCTTAGCAACGCTTAGCTCCTACTCCGGGTGCTCCAACCCGCTCCAAACAACCCTTAGAAGTTCTACGCAACTTCTTCTTAATACTCCAACCAACTATGGAGATTTTTCCTTAGGGTTTCGGTTTGAGACAAAAAGGACATACGGTAGTATTTCCGGGCTCTACGTATAGAGGTATCTTTGGAATACTACAAGGTATACGGCTAAGGTAATTTGGGCATTATAACAATACTTTTGAGAGTATTTCTACACCACAAAGGGGGGGTATTATACGAAAACAACTAGGCTAGGGGGGGTACCCCACGGCTAGCAACTCTAGGAGGGGGGGCACTACTCTCGGCTAGCACCCCTAGAGGGGGGGGTGCTCTCGGCCACAAGGGGGGGAGGCCCTTGGCCGAACTCAACACAAGGGAGGGAGAGGATTTTACACTTAGAAACATTTAGGAATGGATGAAGAATTCATCAAAGGGAGAGGGGTATTTATAGCACAAGCCAAGGCCAACCAATGGCCAAGATTGAGCCAAGTGCTACACAAGTGTAGGGCCAAGATATGCCCAAGTGCCCCCTAGTCCCTACTCCTTAAAACCCTCACAAAATATCTACCAAAATATCTACCACTTGACATCCCCATTTCGTCCAAGTACCGCCCACCTTGCCCACCAATGAGAGGGTGCCAAGTGCCGCCCTCTCGTTGGTCCAAAATGTTCCGTCTCTCGGAAAAATCCGCAAAAATAAGAAAAGACATAGCCGGAATTTTCCCTTCGCAAGTTATGTAAAACGTTTCGTCGAAAAACGACTCTAACCGGGTGTTGTGCACAAATGCCATTCTACCATTACCTAGGGGTGACACGTGTCACCCTCCTATTGGCCCAAAATAAAACATCTTCCAAAATATCCACAATGGCCAAAATCTCAAAACAAAGTGGCTACAAAACCAGTAAATTTCTCCCGTGGGCCCACGTGACCATTTCCAAAAATAAAATTCCATAATTCTCTAATATTCCAGAAGTCCGACACCAAATCTGGGAATCCAATTCCCATTAACGAACCTTTTTCCTTCACAAAACCGAAACTTTTCCGTGGAAAAATCACCTCTTTCTTCCTTTCCAATCTTTCGCCGTATTCTCGTACGTACGTCCTCGCATACATACCCTGGAACTACGGGGTATAACATTCTTCCCCCCTTAGAAACATTCGTCCCGAATGTTCCTTCTAAGTCTCAAAACGAACACGTGCCAGTATAGTCTTCACTACTATACTTACGAAACAATCCTGCCACAGCTGGCCACAGAAATACCCACGTAAAAATACTTACATCCAAGTCCACGAGGAAACACCTCTAACATCACCACAAATAATACTACTTTTGTCACTTTGCCTGAGATACCACTTTGTCACTTTGCCGCGAGCCTTGCTCCAACGACCCAACAAATGGTACCGGGCTGCATGCGATCACCGGTTCGCCATACACTGAATTCTTACCACATTTCGATCATCGCTTTAGTATCCAAAACTCGTCACACCGTCCGGTGGTACTTTCAAGAAGACCGACCGTCAATCCCGAACTCTGGCGTCGCCGATTATCCGCACGATTCCTCCGAGCCGTAACGCCTTCTAGACAAGCTTCACTATCCACGATGGCCGGAACAAGCTCAACCAACTATCTGAACCCTGCCAACATCGAACCAATCGACCGGCAACTTACACTTCCGCCCCTGCAAGGCTTCATAAGGCGACATCCGAACACTGAAATGGTAGCTCAAACGCTCCCTCCACAGGAGACAACAATCCTCACAACTACCCCTGAAATCCACGCACTGGCCCGAGGGCGAATGCGATTCTGAGACTTACCTGAGTTCTTAACCCTGCCTGGTAGGACTTTCAGAAACAAAAACAGCCGTAAACTGGCTCCACTGCGTCATAAGGTGAAGGTAGGCACCGTGCAGCCTTACAACCTTCTGATAAATCAACACTGCCAAGTGAACGGTCCCGACCGAAGAACACGATGGGTTGCCCCCATCGGCCCGACCACCGGTCGAACGCATCCACGAACTCGTACGTTGGTTAACTAAACTTGGGCCTAACACCCTCATGACACTACCCCAAGGCGACCACCCCAAACTGACCCGCTACCATTAAACTGCGCGGTTGACCCGCACGTAGCCTCAACCCGACCCTAAGGCGCAAAATACCACCTCCGAAGGAACAATCTTACTAAACACGTTACGAAACCTAGCGGTCTTCTTAGCTCAACTACCCTCTTTCATTTCATACTACTTAGGACTTATCCCAAACACACTCACGTGCACTATGCACTCCTATAAGGGTCAAACATAAACATACGTCTCTACCTAGATGGCCTTACCTCTAAGGTCTTTGCGTATAAAGCTCTAAGGCTCACACTTTCTCTATCCTCCAAAATCTTACTCGGTTAACCCACCATGATTTCTAATCACAACTAACACACTGCTATCAGAACATAGCACTTAAGGTATACTCACCTTGAAAGTTACCGAAGGACCTTGCTGCTCTGGCCCTCTTCTGCTGTCCTTGGTTAACCCGTCGATCTCTACGCTTTCACTGCGCGCATAAGCCCGCATACGTGCCATGCTCAAGCCCAACTGAAGAATTACTCTTGCACAACCCTTTCTTAGGTAGTCATCAAGACTCGCGGTACATCGGTATACTCTCTGGTAGCCAAATCCATGGCTAGTAACAGGGTTGCCTCTTTGCAATCTATATTCTCGGTTCCCGGTCGTGGAACTGAAGGTTCACATATCATGGCCGCAGTAGGAACTGCCGTCGCCATGCTTAAACTCTGCTGGGGCTAGTGACGTCGCAGAAATCCCCGAATGAAGCACTACCCTAGGTAATGATTTGGGCCTGTGCCCTCGTGACCCTCTGTACTCAACTCGCAGTTCCCTCGGCTGCCTTGCCCTCCTGGGCCCGGGTTGCCCTACGCGGAGGCATAACGGTAAGGGAAAGAAATACGTTAGAGGGTCCAACTTACAACACAGCTCTAAGGCACGATCTCAGAGTGAGAAGAATAGAAACCAATCCTAAATATCCTATAGCCTCCTGATTATTGGCGTGGTGCACAACACACCGATAATCAAGACTCTACTGGATACGGTCTGTAGACACTTTCCGAGGATTAACTGCTCTGATACCACTTTTGTCACGACTGCCCGGCCCGTGGATCGTGCCTTACCCCGCACCCTAGTGACACAACATCAGTAATCAATGAACATAAAACACATACATGAACAAGTGAAGTACAAAACAAGAACTGAGGAAAACTTGCCTTTCGATATATAAATAACCACTTTTACAAATGAGCAGTTTAATCCTTTTACAAACCCCGCCACAACAGATTCATGCACTTCTAAGAAATGATACGACAACAACGACGGGACAGGGCCCCGTCATACCCCTGAATGTAAGCACCTACAACAACAGGGGACTATACCAAGATAAGCCTCCGGAGAAACGGAGCTTCCCAAAAGCTGAACTGTGACCCTAAGAGCGAGGATCAACGACTGGTGTACCTTTACTGCGGCATGAACGCACCCAAGGAGGTCGATAACAGTACCGTATGTGAAACTAAAAATAAATCAGAAATGAAATCATAGTAGTCTATACAAAGCAGGAGACATGTATGATAACCAAACTACAGTTCACCATAAATAAGCAGTCATGTCAAGTCAGGGACTCACGCCCTCAAGTCATCACTCAATTTTAACAATGGGTCTCACGCCCACCACATCAATCGTGCCCGTGGAATACCTTCCTCACTGCCGGCAGTTTATGATATACAAGCACCAAGGAATACACATGAACACCAGGTCCCACCTGTGTCCTAATAAACGGCATGCAGGCACGTAAGGCATAGCCGCTACTAACACCCACGCACTCAACAAGGTCATAAGTCGTGTCATGATATCTGTCTGCACCGCCACATGATAAAAGCCGTCACTCGCCGCGAAGATCAAATGTGCGCGTCAGCCACGAACTCTCCGCAGCCCGCATAGGCCGCCGATAGGCCCGCATGAGGTATAACCCGCATCGAGGGTAGCTACTCCCAAGATCGCCCCGACTCGCGATCCGCATGGCCACAAGCGACCGCATGACCACAAGGGCCGCGACACTAACACGAGCTCCCGTAGCCCGCGTGGATCCCCGACCCGCATGAGGTATTCTCGAATCATGGTCCTGCATCACCGAGTCTACCCCGACGGAGGCGACTTAACCTCCGGAACACAAGTCAAGGTGAGTGGTACAATACCAACATAACGGCTGATAGTCAAACAACTTTAAGCGCAGTCGAGGGGAAAACCCCTTTACACTAACATCACAAGATACTAACACACGTAGCATCCCAACATGTTTACTTCTCAAATCAACAAGAAAGTATTTACAAGGCTATCACGAACCAATACAATAGAGTATTCACACAAGGTACTTTCTACTAACAAGTTCGGGTATCTAACCCCAAAGTACTTCACACATTAAATCTTTAAAAGATCTGTTTCTTTCACATAAGTCACACAATACCCGTAGTATAAAAAAGAGTGACTATCCTTTTAAGAAAACCAAAACTCTTACCTTTGTAAAATCAAGTAACAACATTATTTTCCAAACGTCCAAGTTTGCCTAATATCAAATGTTCACGTTTCTTATTTTAGAAAGGTTTCATAGTTCATAGTTTTATTCATTTAAGAATATAATTCTCTTTTAAACAATCGGAGAAACATAAGCCTTATATGTGAGTAGGACATTCTTGTTTATAACAATCTTATTACAATGACCATGATCTAGGAAATATCATTTTGTCTCATCTTAGCTTCATGCGGATGGAAGTTTCTAATGGTTTTAATAATACTTAATTATTCAAAACATTTCCTTTATTAACGCCGCAGTTGGTTTGTCGATACACATTCGATTTCAAATCAAGAAAGCATTCTTAAGCCGTTATACCTAACTTCCCATAAAGCTAGTATAACTCTTAAGTTTTCAAACACCAAGTATTACTTCTCTTTCAAAATGATTCAAAAACTTTTGAAATACTTCAAGTTCTTTCTTATCATATAACAAGCCGCTTATAGTTCAAATCGATTACCTTTTAAAACCACATGTATTTTCTTACTAACATAAAGTCATTATAACCAACTTCCCATAAAGCCGTTATAACACTTTATGTTTTAAACCACTCAAACACATTTAGCACATGACGTCTACCGTACTACATAGTTCACACATATCATGCTAAGAGATAAGAGGTTCACATACCTCGCGACGAGTATCGACTCATAGCAAAACGCCCAAGTACTTCCAAACGCGTCGGCTACTCCTTAAGCCACGTAGATCGCGCCACACGTAGTACATCAATCTATAAGGCCACGCGCGCATTAACATTTAGATCTCATCGTAGAACATTCTACCAAAATTCAAGAAGACTCTCCCCGCAACAACAGAAATCTCCTCCTCTATCGAGGCCGGCTACCAAGCCAACCAGGGGGGGTTATACATCTAACCCTAACGGGTACAATTTTACTCCACGGTACTACTAC
This sequence comes from Przewalskia tangutica, assembly GCA_029844215.1. Lineage (NCBI taxonomy): Eukaryota > Viridiplantae > Streptophyta > Magnoliopsida > Solanales > Solanaceae > Przewalskia > Przewalskia tangutica. Next base: position 67,938,492 of record CM056734.1, read on the forward strand.
ACAAGTCTACTGTAATACAGTCCTATGTAATTACAGTTCAGTACTCTTCTTTAAATTCAGGCTTAAGTCGCAAGACATTGCCGCAAAACTATGTTCAGTTCTATATATAGTATACAACAACTATATATTCCTATAACATGTAATTTCCAATTACAATAGGGGGACAAAATATTTACCTCGATAAGCCCATAATTATCCAAGTATAGGTGTCGATCCTTAGCAACGCTTAGCTCCTACTCCGGGTGCTCCAACCCGCTCCAAACAACCCTTAGAAGTTCTACGCAACTTCTTCTTAATACTCCAACCAACTATGGAGATTTTTCCTGTGGTTTCGGTTTGAGACAAAAGGACATACGGTAGTATTTAAGACTCTACGATAGAGGTATCTTTGGAATACTACAAGGTATACTGGCTAAGGTAACATGGGCATAATACCCATACTTGTGAGAGTATTTCTACACCACACAGGGGGGGTATTATACGAAAACAACTAGGCTAGTGGGTACCCCACTACTAGCAACTCAGGAGTGGGCACTACTGGCTAGCACCCCAGAGTGGGGTGCTCTACCACAAGGGGGAGGCCCTGGCCGAACTCAACACAAGGAGGAGAGGATTTTACACTTAGAAACATTTAGGAATGGATGAAGAATTCATCAAAGGGAGAGGGTATTTATAGCACAAGCCAAGGCCAACCAATGGCCAAGATTGAGCCAAGTGCTACACAAGTGTAGGGCCAAGATATGCCCAAGTGCCCCTAGTCCCTACTCCTTAAAACCCTCACAAAATATCTACCAAAATATCTACCACTGACATCCCCATTTCGTCCCAATCGCCCACCTTGCCCACCAACGAGAGGGTGCCAAGCCGCCTCTCGTTGGTCCAAAATGTTCCGCCTCTCGAAAAATCCGCAAAATAAGAAAAGACATAGCCGGAATTTTCCTTCGCAAGTTATGTAAAGCGTTTAAAAACGACTTAACCAGTGTTGTGCACAAATGCCATTCTACTAAGCCTGCAGGCGGGTGACACGTGTCACCCTCCTATTGACCCAAAATAAAACATCTTCCAAAATATCCACAATGGCCAAAATCTCAAAACAAAGTGGGCCCACAAAATCAGAATTTCTCAGTGGGCCCCACGTGACCATTTCCGAAAATAAAATTCCATAATTCTCTAATATTCCAGGAAGTCCGAATACCAAATCTGGGAATCCAATTCCCATTAACGAACCTTTTTCCTTCACAAAAACCGGAAACTTTTCCGTGGAAAAATCACCTCTTTCTTCCTTTCCAATCTTTCTGTCGTATTCTCGTACGTACGTCCTCGCATACATACCCTGGAACTACGGGGTATAACACACACATAAGGTTTATGTTTTTCAGATTGTTAAAAGAGAATTATATTCCTAAATAAATAAGACTATGAACTACGAAACCTTTCTAAAATAAGAAACGTAAACACTTGAAATTAGGCAAACTTGGACGTTTGGAAAATAATGTTGTTACTTGATTTTACAAAGGTAAGTATTTTGATTACTTAAAAAGACAGTCACTCTATTTTATACTACGGGTATTGTGTGACTTGTGTGAACGAAACGGTTCTTTTAAAGATTTAATGTGTGAAGTACTTTGGGGATAGGTACCCGAACTTGTTAGTAGAAAGTACCTTGTGTGAATAACTTGATTGTATTGGTTTGTGATAGCCTTATAATACTTTCTTGTTGATTTGATAAGTAAACATGTTAGGATGCTACGTGTGTTAGTATCTTGTGATTAGTATGTAAGGGGGTCACTCTTGTTGCTTTACGTTGTCAAACGTTAAGCCCGTTGTACTGTTATTATATCACATACCCCCTTGACTTGTTATACCGAGGGCTTGCCACCCTTGATGCGGGTCTATACGGCCTATGCAGTCCTTGTGACTATGCGGAGTTGCGGGAGCTCGGGATTGATCATTCCGGTGTTTAGCCGACGCGGGGATGCCCTACGCGGTCTTTGAGGACTATGCGCGGTCTTTGAGGACTATGCGGGCTGCGGGAGCCTAGGTGGATACCGGGGTTAAGCCGCCTCGATGCGGTATACCTCGGCGATGCAGGACCATGATTCGAGGAATACCTCATGCGGTGCATGTGTGACCTATGCGAGTCGCGGTAGTTCCAGGATAGACGCGCACATTGATCTGCGCGAGTGGCGGCCGATCATGTAGTGCGGTCTAGAAAGACCTAGTGATGCAGCTTTATGGTATTTTGTTTGATCTGCGGTCTTAGTAGTCGGCTATGCCTTCGCATTACTTACCCCGTACGGTTCTATTGTGATGACTTGAGGGCGTGAGTCCCTGACTTGACATGACTGTTTATTTATTGTGAACTGTAGTTGGTTATCATACATGTCTCCTGCTTTATATAGACTACTATGATTCCATTTACAGTATTTATTTCAGTTTCACATACTGCACTGTTATCGACCTCGCCGGGCTGCGTTCACGCCGCAGTAAAGGTACACCCGATCGTTGATCCTCGCTCTAGGGTCACATTCAGCGTTTGGGAAAGCTCCGTTTCTCCGGAGGCTTATCTTGGTATAGTCCCCTGTTGTGGTAGGTGCTTACATTCAGGGGTATGACGGGGCCCTGTCCCGTCGTTGTTGTCATATTATTCGTAGAGGTCTGTAGTACTGTTGTGGGCAGAATTTGTAAGAGGGTTGTAACTGTTCAAATTGCTATTTATATATATACCGAAGGTAACCGTTTTTGGTTAGCCTGTCTTCTTATTTCACTGTCATATTACATTGGTTTCATGTATTGTCTTTATGTTCCGCTGATTACTCTGATGTTGTGTCACTAGGGTGCCCGGGGTAAGGCACCAGTCACGGGCCCAGGTTCGGGTCGTGACATATGTGAACCTCTTCCTTCTTTTGACATGATTCTATGTATGGAATATACATGTAGTACTATTTCATGATTCCTTCTACTCTTAGAAGTTAAGAGGTATGTATGTTGATTTACTCTACGTAAAGGTTATGTCTAAGTTATCCTAAGTTCTTACCAAGTCTTATGAGGGATGTTGGTAAGAGTCGTTAGGAGGTATTTGGAGCCAAGTTGACTTGGCTAAGTTACGGCACAAATGAGAATAAGAATCGAACAAGCCACTGCAGCGTTAATAAAGGAAAATGTAATGACAATCAATTAAGTTAAAATGAGTAGAATTCTCCATCTGCATAGAAGCTAAGATAAGACAAAATTGTATTACATTTTCTAGATCATGGCTACTCGATTAAGATCGTTATAAATAAGTATAACTTATTCACAACGCACCAAAGTATATGTTTCTTAATTTATAAGAATTTACGTATGAAGTTTTAAGACTATGAACCTCAAATTTTTAAAAGGTTAAGGGACTTTATTTTTCAAGTTATGGGACTTGATTCTTAAAGGAAGAAATGAATTGAGTTAAAAGTATAGAATACTTGATTTGGAAAGTATTGATTTCTTGCCATTCTAAAGTTAAGAAACTTGTTTTCTTAAAAGTTAAGAGACTTGAAGTATTTTGAAAGCTATGTGATTTGAATTGAAAGTATAAGTTTCTTGGTCATAAAAGGAATGAATTTGTCTAAGACATAAAGAGTTATAACGGCTTTAAGGAAAGTTGGTTACAACAACTTTATGGAAGATTAAATGAATGGTTTTCTTCAGTAATGTAAGCAAAGAAATGATTTGAAATAAAGAAGGGCAAATTGTTTTAAAGGTACCAATTGCTTAAGGTTTTAAAGAAAGAAGTCACTTGATTTAGAAGCCTATAAATGTATTTCTAAAAGGTATTGTGACTTGTATTGAAAAGTAGATATGACTTGATACTACGGTTATTAGTATCTTGGAAGTTTTATTTGAAAGAGAATCATTTTAAAGGAGTAGAGGCACGTAGTACGTTGGGTTAAATTCCCGGATTTTATAATGACATGTTAGTGCCTTAAGTAAACAAAAATGAGAGTGTACATGAACAAGCTAATAAGAAGTTAGGGGATTTCTTAACTTGCTTATGTAATGTATGATAAGCCGGTGGTGCTTATGTTATGTATGATAAGCCGGTGGTGCTTATGTTATGTATGATAAGTCGGTAGTGCTTATGTTATGTATGATAAGTCGGTAGTGCTTATGTTATGTATGGTAAGCCGGTAGGGCTTATGTTATGTATGATGGCCGGTTGAGTTAGGGTAAGAGTATAAATGAGGGGTAAACCCCCAAGACGTTATACCACATTCTCCAGGGTAAGAGTATAAATGAGGGTAAACCCCAAGACGTTATACCACCGCTTGTGGTAAGAGTATAAATGAGGATAAACCCCAAGACGTTATACCACCTGTTAGTGGATTTGCTACCCATGATGCGAGGAATACCTCATGCGAGTCCTTATGGGCTTATGCGGGTGAAATAGTCTCATGCGGGCGGGTACAGCCTATGCGAGGAATACCTCATGCGGGTCCACAGGACCTATGCGGGTGAAATAGTCCAGGAGTAGGATTGCTTATCGATACTACGGGCGAGGGACCCTGTTTTGATCATGAGCCTCCTATTTTTATGCAGTATACCTTTATGGGCAGACTTATGTGATTTTATCGCATCCCAGATTGGGCCGGGCAGTATACCTTTATGGGCAGACTTATGTGACTATCGCGTCCCAGATTGGGCCGACAGTATAGGCGTTCCTCCATAAAGGAACGGATTAGGTTATGCAAGATACGTAAGTTATATGTTTATGAACTTGATGAGTTTTCTTAAGTATGTACGTAAGAATTTGACTATACTCTTATGGAAAAATGGGAAAAGATAATAAGGTATGATTAAGTTCACGAGATGGAAATGACACGGTAGGATCTGGTATTTACCCTTTCTTTATACTTGACCCTGTCATTCTTTTGTACAGTTGTGATTTGTTACTGTACCTTATTTTCCGTTCCATATTCGGTACCTGTTGTACTGACCCCCTTCGGGAGGCTGCGTTCATGTCCGTAGGTTTATGTACACAGTTGTGGATCCGCGAGCTTAGGATCCTGGTTCAGCATTTAAGATGGCTCCAATGTTCCGGAGCTTGTCGTCATGGTTATGTATATTCAGGGGTACGGCGGGGGCTTGTCCCGTCATAGTATTTGTCCAAATCTTAGAGGTCTGTATTCATCTGTGGACTGGACTGGCTAGAGTTGTTTTTTTACATTGTTAAACAGTGTAGACCCTTTCGGGAAGTTTTTATGTTATGGCAGCCTTATCGGCTTGGCCTTAGTTTTTGATAAAAGAAAAAAAATGTTATTTATCTTCCGCAGTTTATTATGTTGTATGAATAGAAGGGTGCTCATGTAGGGCACCAGTCGCGGCCCGGGGTCGGGTCGTGACAAAAGTGGTATCAGAGCAGTTAGTCCTCGGAAAGTGTCTACAGACCGTGTCTAGTAGAGTCTTGATTATCGATGTGTTGTGCACCACATCTATAATCAGGAGGCTGCAGGACATTTAGGATTGGTTTCCATTCTTCTCACTCTGGGATCGTGCGATAGAGCTGTGTTGTTAGGGTCGTCCCTCCCTAACGAGTTATGTTGATTGCAGCTACGAGGAAGGCAGCAATAACCCAGGAAGAACTATATGGATTGCGTATCCAGGTTAGTAATGATGGTAGTATAGTTGGCATTGTGACACACAGTTATACGTAGTTATGTATGAGGGTCAGACGCGTGTTTCCTAGAATGATATTGGAATACCAAGGATTGGTAAGGACTAAATAGATACCGGGAAGGTATGAAACAGTTTAACGGATTCAAATCAAGGTTTTACGTACTAATTTGAGATAACTAGGAAGTGATGAGCTGTCTGAGAATGTATTGAACCTTTAAGAAATCATGTTAAGAGACTTAATGGAAGACTATGATTGTAAATTAAGCTACGTGGTATGCTTAAGATGATAGTACGGAGGAGATCCGTGTGGGATAAGTAATGGTTGTTGTGATCAAGACAACACGGTTAGGATATTATGAGAAGTTAGTGTACCCGTTTATGGGGTGGGATCAGTGGTAGTAGTCCCGCTATGTGACAGGGTCACGAGGGTGGAAAAGCCCAAGTCTAGTAAATCGTTTTACGGGTTCGTGGATGTGTTCCATCGGAACCAGGTCGTGAGGGCCGGAAATGGCCTTAATTTGTTCATGTAGGTAGCTCCAAAGATTGGAGGCCAGAATTAGTACGGAAGTTATGTACGTATTTTAGAATAAGTTGGGAAATACGGAAAGAGTACACCAGTAAGACAGAGAGCAACCAAGTGTAAATGAATAGAGCCTAAATCCTTGAGAACCATTCGAGGTGACTACACCCGTGAGTGATTATCACGACCCGAACCCGGACTCGTGACTGGTGCCTTACCCCGGGCACCCTAGTGATACAACATCAGAGAAAATCAGCGAAAATAAAAACTTAAACATGAACAGAGATATGATAATAAAACAGGCCAACCAAACGGTTACCTTCTTGTATATATAACTAAAAACTTGAACAGTTACATCCTTACAAACCCTGCCCACAACAGTACTACAGACCTCTAAGAATGTAACAACAACTATGACGGGACAGGGCCCCGTCATACCCCTGAATGTACAAGAACCTACAACTCAGGGAAACATACCAAAAGATAAGCCTCCGGAGAAACGGAGCTTCCCAATACGCTGAACTGTGATCCTATGAGCGAGGATCAACAACCGGTGTACCTCTACCTGCGGCATGAACGCGGCCCGGGCGAGGTCGATAACAGGTACCAAGTATGTGAAACTGAAAAATACTGTAAATGAAATCATAACAGTCTAAAATAAAATAGGAGACATGTATGATAACAAAACTACAGTTCACAACATAAAAACAGTCATGTCAAGTCAGGGACTCACGCCCTCAAAGTCATCCCTCATGCCCGTGGAACTCCTTCCTCACTGCCTGCAGTATAGGTATCAATCGTGTGATACGTATAACATGTATCGGCCCATCCCATTGGAATCGTGGTGGAATCGTGAGGAATACATTTCTCGGCCCATCTCATGGGACTCGATAGGAATCGTATGGAATACATGTCTCGCCCATCTCATGGGACTCGATAGGAATCGTACATGTCTCGGCCCATCTCATGGGACTCGATAGAATCGACATGTCTCGGCCCATCTCACGGACTCGATAGGAATCGCACATGTCTCGCCCATCTCACGGGACTCGATAGGAATCGCATGTCTCGCCCATCTCATGGGACTCGATAGAATCGACATGTCTCGCCCATCTCATGGGACTCGATAGAATCGTACATGTCTCGCCCATCTCATGGGACTCGATAGGAATCGTACATGTCTCGCCCATCTCATGGGACTCGATAGGAATCGTATGGAATACATTCGGTTCATCCCATGAACGCGATGTCGTGAAATACATTCGGTTCATCCCATGAACGCGGTCGAGTGAAATACATTCGGTTCATCCCATGAACGCGGTATAGAATTGGCCATAACATTTAAACGCTCTTTTAAGACAGATTAAGAAAATACCATGTTTTCCTTTTTAAAATCAACTAAGGCAATATTATGCCCTTCTTTTTAAACCAAAACACTTTCCTTCTTAAAGTCAAGTAACAACATTCTTTTCCAAAAGTTCAAGTTTGCCTAATTTCAAATACTCAAGTTTCTCATTTACGAAAGGTTTCGTAGTTCATAGTCTTAATCACTTAATAACATAATTCTCTTTTAAAACAATTTGAGTAACATATGCCTTATGTGTGAGTAGGTTATTCTTGTTTATAACAATCCTTATTAAAGCAGCCATGATCTAGGAAATGTAATACAATTTTGTCTTATCTTAGCTTCTATGCAGATGGAGATTTCTACTGGTTTTAATATAATTAATTATTTGTCAATACATTTTTCTTTATTAACGCTGCAGTGGTTCGTTCGATACTTATTCTCATTTCCGAAATCAGTAAAACATTATTCCTTTTAAAAATCAAGTACTCATTACTCACGAATGAGGTTTCACACTTTTTAACAAAATTCATATCAATTCAATTAAGTCAAGTCGCTTATCTTTTAAGATCAAGTATCTTAACTTCTAAAGTCAATAAACCATTCTTTTTGTCTCTCTTAAGTCGTTATACCTAACTTCCCATAAAGCTAGTATAATCTTAAGCTTTCAAAACCAAGTATTACTCTTCTTTCAAAAACGATTCTTAATTCTTTTGAAATACTTCAAGATTCTTATTATTTACAAACTCAAGTCAAAGACATCGGAGTAAAACTACGTTCAGTTAACACACGTACGTCTACCGTACTATATATATTCTTTTAAAATATCATGCTCAAGAGGATAGGAAGAATCACATACCTCGCGACGATTACCGACAATTAGCAAAACGCTCCAAAGTACTGTAATCCTGCTAGCCTTTTCCACCCTTCAAGTAGAATACGCTACTCGCAGTACTTCAACCTATAACGGTCATATAAGTCTATCAACGTCTAGACTACTCTGTAAAAATAATTCTAGATACAGATTCCTTATTCTATGGAAAATTGGGCAAGACTTCCTACCCACAAACTACACAAGTCTCATCAGAAATACAAATTCATGTAAGTACAGTTCAATCTTCTTCTTTAAAATTCTTCTGATGTGATTCCAATTCAATTCTCTTCTCTTATACCATCCTTCTATATATCTTATACTCATTCCTATACTACTATAGTATGTAATTTCCAATTACAATAGAAGGACAAGAGTATTTACCTCGATAAGCCCAAAATTATCCAAGTTTATATGTCGATCCTGAGAAACGTTTAGCTCCTATTCGAACGCTCCAATCGCTCCAGAAACCCTTAGAAGTTCTACACAACTTCTACTTAACAATTCAACCGACTATGAAGATTTTCCTTAGGGTTTCGCTTTTTGTGGTGAAGGGAAGTATAATAGTATTTCTGGGCTTTTAGTATAGGTGTAACCTTGGAATACTACAAGGTATTTGGGCCAAGGTATTTTGGAATAGTAACAATACTTGGAGAATACTTTTCTACCAAGGGGGGGGGGTATTTTACGAGAACAACTCAAGAGGGGGGGGGGGGGGGGTTGGTTTCGGCCAAGGCTTCTCAAAGGGGGAGGGATAGCTTGGACGAAAACTACACTTAAGGGGGAGAGAGTTTTTAGACTTGGAAAATGATTTGTGGATGAAGAATAAGTCTTGCATTAGAGGGGTATTTATTGGCCAATCAATGGCCAAGATTAAGACAAGTGGTGGGCAAGTGGAGGGTGAAGATTTGGACAAGTGTTGTGTGGGTCCCACTTGCTCATCTACTACACAAAATATCCTACCTAACCCTTGACCAAAAGAAAGGCAAAAAACGTGCCAAGTTTCGTCCAACTTGACCGCCCACTTGAGGGTGACAAGTGTCGCCCTCTCGTTGGTCCAAAATATTTCGTCTCTCGGAAAAATCCGCAAAATTTTTAAAAGTAGTAACCGTATTTTTCCCTTCGCAAAGTCCGGAAAACGTTTCGTCGAAAAACGATTATTTTCGCTAGTTGTGCACAAATTTCGTCCCTAATGCCTACTTAAGGCTTAAACTTTTATACGTACGCCCTTACGTACATACTCTGGAAATACGGGATATAACATTCTCCCCTCCTTAGAAACATTCGTCCCGAATGTTCCTTCTAAGTCCCAAAACATACATGCGCCAGTATAGTCTTCACTACTATACTTACAAAAACAATCATGCCACACCTGGCCATAAAATAACACACGCGCAAAATACTTAATCCAAGTCCACGAGGAATCACCTCTAGCATCACAAAAGCTCCCACCCGAGGTCTAAAATATACTCCCTTCGCACCTTATCTTTACAAAAGAAATGATCACATCTATGTTCTTAACACATGCTCGCTTCTTCCCTTACTCGTCGTACCCTTCTCGTACACTCGAACGCTTTCTCATAACTTACCACATTTCTGTTACTGCTTCAGTTTCCAAAATCTCTGGGTTACTACCTCCAACTTGGTCACCTTACTAGCCTCAATCTCCTTTAAGGCCATTCCCGGCCTTCACGATCCGATTCTGGTCGAACATATCCACGAACTTATACGATGGTTACCTAAACCTGGGCCTAGCACCCTCGTGACCCTACCACCTGGCGGGACCACCTCGAACTGACCCCACCACATTTCAGGCCGCGGGTTGACCCGCGATTGGCCCTCAACCCGACCCGCTATCGCGCTAAACACTTGTTACCTCGATCCGGAACAATCTCACAAATCAAGTCACGAAAACCTAGTGGTCTCCTTAGCTCAACTACCCTTTTTCATTTCATACCACTCAGGGACTCATCACGCAAATATATCCCACGTACACTATGCACTCCGATAAAGGTCAACATAAAAATAAATCTTTTACTCAAGATGGCCTCGCATCTAAGGTCTCTACGTATAATATTCTAAGGCTCACAATTTCCCTGTCCCCAATCTTACCCTTTTTACTAACCATGATTTCTAATCACAAGTTAACATAATGCTATCTGAACATAATACTTAGCACTTTATCATAACATCAACGCATACTAGTCTCTAGAGGGGTAAGAATATACCTGTATCATCTGCTTCATTTTCCCTTCGTCGCTCTAATCATAATCCTGCCCTGCCGGGCGCATAGCTATAGAAGGCGATGAACCTGCCACTGACCCGGTAGGCTGCATCATTCTACCTGTATCCCTCCTTCTAGGACAGTCTCTCGTCACATGGCCCTGACGGCCGCAGGTGAAACAAGCACCAGTAAGAAGACGACACTCCCCGGGATGACGTTTGCCGCATCGCGCACACTGAGGAAAACATGAACCCGATCGCTAGAACCCATGTATACCGCGGAACGAAGCCCCGAGCTCGACCAGCTCGAATACCACGAACGCCCCAAGGCGCGAGGACCACTGCATCGGGCGGAGGTACATAACTAACCTGCTGCTGAGGCGGTTCGCCTCGAAAGTTACCAAATGACCTGCTCGCCTCTTCACGATCTCGCCATTCCGCCGACCTCTCCGCCTCACATCCAAGTGCATAAGTCGCATGCGGCAATGTCCATGCCGGCTGAAGAGCTACACGAACAAGCTCGCAAGTAGTCATCGAGCCCGGTGACGTAGCGGTGCACTCTGTCCCCCATATCGGCTACTAACGCGGGGACGTACCGAGCTAATGAGTCAAACTCCACATTGTACTCTCGAACCGTACGCCCGTCCTGCCTCAATATCAAAAATATGTTGGCCTGTGCCCTCCTCATCTGTGGAGGCAAGAAATGGCTGAGAAATGCCTCCGAGAACTCATCCCAAATAGCTGGAGGCGCATGCTCCCCCCAGGACAGCTCCCACGAATCAAACGATCATTGCGGTATCACGCAGCCGATGTGAACCTAAGACCACTGACTCGGTCTCCGAAGCCTTGATCACTCTCATGATCCGTCAGAATCGTCGGATGAACTCCTGCGGATCATCCTCGTGCCTCGACCCGTAGAACTCGCGGCTACAACTCGTAAAGTCCCGTAGCCTCAAACTATCCGATCTCGTGAACCATGGGTACTATCGAACTGCGTCGGCCCACTTATCCTCATGTTCAGCCACGATCACGGCGAATCGGGCCATCTCTTTGTACCCCAACCTCCGCGGGTTGTGGGATGGAGGCTCGTGTATCGTGGTCTCAGCAGACCGCTGCGCCCTAAACTCGCTGGGAAGGGCGGCGTCGCAAAACTCGTCGTCTCAAACACTATCTCGTAAAGACCGCCCGCGCTCGCATTCTCTCAGTATCCTACTAGCAGCCTCCTGGCCGCCTTGCCCATCTGGGCGGGTTGCAACTGCGAGGCATAATCGTAAAACGAAATGCGTCAGAGGGGTCTAACTTATAACACCGCTCTAAGGCACGATCTCAGAATGAGAAGAATGGAAACCAATCCTAAATGTCCTGCAGCCTCCTGATTATAGATGTGGTACACAACACATCGATAATCAAGACTCTACTAGACACGGTCTGTAGACACTTTCCGAGGATTAACTACTCTGATACCACTTTTGTCATGACCCGAACCCGGACCCGTGACTGGTGCCTTACCCCGGGCACCCTAGTGATACAACATCAGAGAAAATCAGGGGAAATAAAAACTTAAACATGAACAGAGATATGATAATAAAACAGGCCAACCAAACGGTTACCTTCTTGTATATATAACTAAAAACTTGAACAGTTACATCCTTACAAACCCCGCCACAACAAGATTACTGCACCTCTAAGAATGTAATAACAACTATGACGACGGGGCCGCCATACCCCTGAATGTACAAGAACCTACAACTCAGGGAAACATACCAAAAGATAAGCCTCCGGAGAAACAGAGTTTCCCAATACGCTGAACTGTGATCCTATGAGCGAGGATCAACAACCGGTGTACCTCTACCTGCGGCATGAACGCAGCCTCAAGCGAGGTCGATAACAGTACCAAGTATGTGAAACGAAAAATATCAGAAATGAAATCATAAGTCTAAAATAAAATAGAGACATGTATGATAACAAAACTACGATTCACAACATAAAAAATAGTCATGTCAAGTCGTGGACTCACGCCTCAAAGTCATCCTCATGCCCGTGGAACTCCTTCCTCACCGCCTAGCCTAGGTATAAATCGTGTGATACGTATAACATGTCTCGGCCCATCCCATGAGACTCGAGGTGGAATCGTGAGGATTACATGTCTCGGCCCATCTCATGGGACTCGATAGGAATCGTACATGTCTCGGACCATCTCATGGGACTCGATAGGAATCGTACATGTCTCGGCCCATCTCATGGGACTCGATAGGAATCGTACATGTCTCGGCCCATCTCATAGGACTCGATAGGAATCGTACATGTCTCGGCCCATCTCATGGGACTCGATTGGAATCGTACATGTCTCGGCCCATCTCATGGGACTCGATAGGAATAGTACATGTCTCGGCCCATCTCATGGGACTCGATAGGAATCGTATGGAATACATTCCCGGTTCATCCCATGAACGCGGTGTCGTGTGAAATACATTCCCGGTTCATCCCATGTGTCACGACCCGAACCTGGGCCCGTGACTGGTGCCTTACCCCGGGCACCCTAGTGATACAACATCAGAGTAATCAGCGGAACATAAAACACATACATGAAACAAATGAAGTACAAAACAGTAATCTGAGGAAAACTTGCCTTTCGGCATATATATAAATAACAACTCTTACAAATGAACAGTTTAATCCTTTTTACAAACCCCGCCACAACGATTACTGCACTCTAAGAAATGATATGACAACAATGGCGGGACGGGGCCCGCCATACCACGAATGTAAATACCTACAACGACAGGGACTATACGAAGATAAGCCTCGGAGAAGCGGAGCTTTCCCAAATGCCGAATTGTGACCCTAAGAGCGAGGATCAACGATCGTGTACCTTTACTGCGGCATGAACGCAGCCGGCGAGGTCGATAACAAAAATTTGAGTATGTGAAACTAAAAATAAATACTGTAAATGAAATCATAGTAGTCTATACAAAGCAGGAGACATGTATGATAACCAAACTACAGTTCACCATAAATAAGCAGTCATGTCTAGTCAGGGACTCACGCCCTCCAAGTAATCACTCCAATATAACAATGGGTCTCACGCCCACAACATCAATCATGCTCGTGGAATACCTTCCTCACTGCCGGCAGTCAATGATAGAAAAGCACCAAGGAATACACATGAACAGCAGGTCCCACCTGTGTCCAAATAAAACAAGACAGTGGTAATGCGAAGGCATAGCCGTCTACTAACACCTACGGTACTAACAAGGTCATAAAGCGTATCATGATATCTGTCTGCAGTCACATGATCAAAGCCGTCGCCGCCACAATATCAAATGTGCGCGTCTAGCCACGAACTCCCCTGACTCCGATAGGCGCCTCATAGGCCCGCATGAGGTATAACCCGCATCGAGGGTAGCTACTCCGGCATCGCCCCGACTCGCAGTCCGCATGGCCACATAGACCGCATGACCATAAAGGTCGTACACTAACCTGGAATTCTCGTAGCTCCGCATAGGCCCCCAAGGACCCGCATGAGGTATTCTCGAATCATGGTCCCAGACCGCCTGAGTCTACCCCGCATCGGAGGGCAGCTTAACCCCCGGAAACACGGTGAGTGGTATAATACCAACATAACAGTTTATCGTTTAAACAACCTAAGCACAATCAAGGGAAAACCCCTTTACACAAACATCACAGAATACTAACACACGTAGCATCCTAATATGATTACTTATCAAATCAACACGAAGGTATTACAAGGCTATCACAAACCAACACAATCCAGTTATACACACAAGGTACATTCTATTATATGATTAACAAGATCGAGTATCTATTCCCAAAGTACTTCATACATTATCTTTTAAAAGATACGTTACTTTCACAAAAGTCACACAATACCCGTAGTATATGAAAATAGAGTGATTATCTTTTGAAGTGAATCAAAACACTTATCTTTGTAAAATCAAGTAACAACATTATTATCCAAACGTCCAAGTTTGCCTAATTTCAAATGTTCACGTTTCTTATTTTAGAAAGGTTTCGTAGTTCATAGTCTTATTCATTTAAGAATATAATTATCTTTTAACTATCTGAGAAACATAAGCCTTATATGTGAGTAGGATATTCTTGTTTATAACAATCTTATTACAGCAGCCATGATCTAGGAAATATCATTTTGTCTCATCTTAGCTTCATGCGGATGGAAGTTTCTCTGGTTTTAATAATACTTAATCACAAAACATTTCCTTTTATTAACGCTGCAGATGGTTTGTCGATACACATTCGATTTCAAATCAAGAAACATTCTTAAGCCGTTATACCTAACTTCCCATAAAGCTAGTATAACTCTTAAGTTTTCAAAACCAAGTATTACTTCTTCTTTCAAATGATTCAAAATCTTTTGAAATACTTCAAGTTCTTTATTAACACATAACAAGCCGATTATAGTTCAATTGATTACCTTTTAAAACCACAAGTATTTTCTTACCAACATAAAGTCGTTATAACCAACTTCCCATAAAGCCGTTATAACACTTTATGTTTTAAACCAATCAAATATATTTAGCATATATGCGTCTACCGTACTACATAGTTCACACATATCATGCTAGAAGAGATAGGAAGAGGTTCACATACCTCGCGACAGTATCGACTAATAGCAAAGCGCTCCAAGTACTTCCAACCGTCGGCTACTCCTTGCCGTAGATCGCGCCACGCGTAGTACTCAACCTATAAGGCCACAAGGCGCTTATTAATATTTAGATCCCTTCAGAGAACATTCTACGTAAAATTCGGCAAGATTTTCCCCGCAACGGCAGAAATCTCCTCCTCTATCTGGGCGGCTACCAAGCCAACCAGGGGGTTATACGCCTAAACCGGACGTGCACAATTCTACCTCACGTAAAATCTACACAAGTCTCAGAATACACCCTATGTAAATACATCAAGATTCTTCTTTCAAAAGATTTCTTATTATTCAGGCTTAAGTCAAAAGACATTGCCGATAACTACGTTCAGTTCTATATATAGTATACTTCAACTATATAATCATACAACATGTAATTTCCAATTACAATAGAGGGACAAGATATTTACCTCGATAAGCCCATAATTATCCGAGTTTAAATGTCGATCCTGAGCAAGGTTTAGCTCCTACTCCGTGCGCTCCGACCCGCTCCAAACAACCCTTAGAAGTTCTAACCAACTTCTACTTATTACTCCAACTAACCATGGAGATTTTCCTTAGGGTTTCGGTTTTGTGACGGAAGGGAAGTATAATAGTATTTCTGGGCTTTTCGTATAAGTATAACCTTAGAATACTACAAGGTATACGGCTAAGGTAATTGGGCATTATAACAATACTTTTGAGAGTATTTCTACCAAGAGGGGGGGTATTATACGAAAACAACTAGGCTAGGGGGGGGTACCCCACATTAGCACCCAAGGAGGAAGGGCTCTCGCCGAGGGAGGGGAGGCTCTTGGCCGAATTCTACACTAAGGGGAGGGAGGAGGATTTAACACTTAGAAAATATTTGTGGATGAAGAAAGTTCATCACTTAGAGGGGTATTTATAGGACAAGCCAAGGCCAACCAATGGCCAAGATGAATCCATGTGTTAGGCAAGTGTAAGGTGTAGATTAAGCCATGTGTTGTGTGGGTCCCACTTGGTCATCAACCACACAAATATCCTACCAAACATTGACCAAATGTTTTAGGCAACAAAAATGCCAAAAACGTGCCCAACAATTCCCTTAGGTGTCGTCCACTTGCTTCCAATGTGAGGGTGACACATGTCACCCTCCCGTTGGTCCAAAATGTTTCGTCTCTCGGAAAAATCCGCAAAAATTAGAAATGACATAGCCGGAATTTTCCCTACGAAAGCTGTGGAAACGTTTCGTCGAAAAACGACTCTAATCGGGTGTTGTGCACAAAGTGAAAATCGGCCAAGCCCAATTAAGCTTCAAAAAAAATTTCTACGTACGTCCTTACGTACATACACTGAAAATACGGGGTATAACACCATGAACGCGGTGTCGAGTGAAATACATTCCCGGTTCATCCCATGAACGCGGTATAGAATTGGCCATAACATTTAAACGCTCTTTTAAGACAGATTAAGATAATACCATGTTTTCCTTTTTAAAATCAACTAAGGCAATATTATGCCCTTCTTTTTAAACCAAAACACTTTCCTTCTTAAAGTCAAGTAACAACATTCTTTTCCAAAAGTTTAAGTTTGCCTAATTTCAAATACTCAAGTTTCTCATTTACTAAAGGTTTCGTAGTTCATAGTCTTAATCACTTAATAACATAATTCTCTTTTAAAACAATTTGAGTAACATATGCCTTATGTGTGAGTAGGTTATTCTTGTTTATAACAATCCTTATTTAAGCAGCCATGATCTAGGAAATGTAATACAATTTTGTCTTATCTTAGCTTCTATGCAGATGGAGGTTTCTACTGGTTTTAATATAATTACTTATTTGTCAATACATTTTCCTTTATTAACGCTGCAGTGGTTCGTTCGATACTTATTCTCATTTCCGAAATCAGTAAAACATTATTCCTTTTAAAAATCAAGTACTCATTACTCACGAATGAGGTTTCACACTTTTTAACAAAATTCATATCAATTCAATTAAGTCAAGTCGCTTATCTTTTAAGATCAAGTCTCTTAACTTCTAATGTCAATAAACCATTCTTTTTGTCTCTCTTAAGTCGTTATACCTAACTTCCCATAAAGCTAGTATAATTCTTAAGCTTTCAAAACCAAGTATTACTCTTCTTTCAAAAATGATTCTTAATTCTTTTGAAATACTTCAAGATTCTTATTATTTACAAACTCAAGTCAAAGACATCGGAGTAAAACCACGTTCAGTTAACACACGTACGTCTACCGTACTATATATATTCTTTTAAAATATCATGCTCAAGAGGATAGGAAGAATCACATACCTCGCGACGATTACCGACAATTAGCAAAACGCTCCAAAGTACTGTAATCCTGCTAGCCTTTTCCACCCTTTGAGTAGAATACGCTACTCGCAGTACTTCAACATATAACGGTCATATAAGTCTATCAACGTCTAGACTACTCTGTAAAAATAATTCTAGATACAGATTCCTTATTCTATGGAAAATTGGGCAGCACTTCCTACCACAAACTACACAAGTCTCATCAGAATACAAATTCTATGTAAATCTGATTCAATCTTCTTCTTTAAAATTCTTCTGATGTGATTCCAATTCAATTCTCTTCTCTTATACCATCCTTCTATATATCTTATACTCATTCCTATACTACTATAGTATGTGATTTCCAATTATAATAGAAGGACAAGAGTATTTACCTCGATAAGCCCAAAATTATCTAAGTTTATATGTCGATCCTGAGCAACGTTTAACTCCTATTCTGAACGCTCCAATTCGCCCCAAGAAACCCTTAGAAGTTCTACACAACTTCTACTTAACACTTCAACCGACTATGAAGACTTTCCTTAGGGTTTCGTTTTTGTGACTGAAGGGAAGTATAATAGTATTTCTGGGCTTTTAGTGTAGGTGTAACCTTGGAATACTACAAGGTATTTGGGCCAATGTATTTTGGAATAGTAACAATACTTGGAGAATACTTTTCTACCAAGGGGGGGGGGGGTATTTTACGAGAACAACTCAAGAGGGGGGGAGGGTTGGTTTCGGCCAAGGCTTCTCAAAGGGGGAGGGATAGCTTGGACGAAAACTACACTTAAGGGGGAGAGAGTTTTTAGACTTGGAAAATGATTTGTGGATGAAGAATAAGTCTTGCATTAGAGGGGTATTTATAGGCCAATCAATGGCCAAGATTAAGACAAGTGGTGGGCAAGTGGAGGGTGAAGATTTGGACAAGTGTTGTGTGGGTCCCACTTTCTCATCTACTACACAAAATATCCTACCTAACCCTTGACCAAAAGAAAGGCAAAAAACGTGCCAAGTTTCGTCCAACTTGACCGCCCACTTGAGGGTGACAAGTGTCGCCCTCTCGTTGGTCCAAAATATTTCATCTCTCGGAAAAATCCGCAAAAATTTTAAAAGTAGTAACCGTATTTTTCCCTTCGCAAAGTCCGGAAAACGTTTCGTCGGAAAACGATTCTTTTCGCTAGTTGTGCACAAATTTCATCCCTAATGCCTACTTAAGGCTTAAACTTTTATACGTACGCCCTTACGTACATACTCTGGAAATACGGGGTATAACAGTGATGGGTGGTAGCTGAGCGGATACATAATAATTGCCCGGTGGCGATACAGTCGTCGGATCCTAGCAGACCTGTTATGATAGAGTTTGATGTCATTATGGTATGGACTAATGGGCTTCTAGTATGCCAAGGTTGACTATAGAGAGAATTTGGTTCGATTCCAGTGTTCCGGTGAGCCGGTTATCGATGGGAAGGGAATGGAAGTGCTAGTAAAATGTAAGTTACTACTTCCTTCGTTGACATGAAATTTTGGAGTCTATGTGACTTGACTTATTAAAATTATTGAAGGATTTTATGTTAAGTGCCCTTGGAGGTACTTGGAATTGGTTTAATGTGGCGGTCACGGCCACGACATTCTGAATAATTTCAGGAAAAATGCGCAAGGCAAGAATAAGATAAGTATGAGTACTGCCTGTGGAAAACAGAGGACATCACTGGTAGGTCTTATATATCTATATGATTATAAGGTAGCACAAGATGATCAAGATTATGAAAGAGAGATAAGCTCTCTCCCCCACATAAAAGGATGGTTTTGCGTATTATGGGGTTGTGTGTACCCATGTTATTAAGCGATGGATGTGAGACTGGTAAGATCTTCAGTGTCGTTGTGCTAAAGGTTACAGTTTTAGATAACCCCGGGAGAAGTATTGTATTGTGGAAAAAAATGGTATGAATGGGTTGTAAAAGGAAACTGTGTCGCTAATTATTAGATTGACTCCAAAAGAACATTCGAGGACGAATGTTTCTAAGGGGGGAATAATGTTACACCCCGTAATTCCAAGAGGATGAGATGAGAACGTACGAAAGGAAATAAGATTCGAAGTTGGAAAAAGAAAAAAAAAGTTGCAGAATATTTTTGGACAGTTTTTCAGTCAACTTGGGAGCAGTATATCTCTTAGTATAATTGAGGTT
The DNA here is from genome assembly GCA_029844215.1 of Przewalskia tangutica. Classification (NCBI taxonomy): domain Eukaryota; kingdom Viridiplantae; phylum Streptophyta; class Magnoliopsida; order Solanales; family Solanaceae; genus Przewalskia; species Przewalskia tangutica. The sequence goes on from CM056734.1 coordinate 67,958,235, forward strand.
TTTAGGTGTTTCAAAAGCCTAATATGAAGTTCATTGAGTCTAGTTTCCAACACAACAAACCTCTCATCGATAGGACATCGGAGTAGAAAGTTATGGACGTTACAAGATCGGCTGACAGAGCAGACAGGGTCAGGCGCCGCGGCACTGCAGTGCGCCAGCGCGCGAAAAGCCTGAATTGTGCGAAATTGCAGCGCGCGGCTGATGAGGATTGTTTGCGGAAATAGGGTTAAAATAGAAGATATTTGTTGTAGAGGACCCCTGGGTGGGTGACAAGTGTCCCCCCAACTTGTGGATCAAGATAGAGGCTATATTATGACCAAGTCTTGCAAGACTTGGTCATTTGCAAGAATTCCTCCATAGAAATTTTCCTTCTCTTTCTCTAAAAGTTTATGAAACCCTAAGCCTAAATGAGATTTTGAGAAAGGCAACAAGAAGGAAATACGTTGACAAGCTTGTAGGGGTTCGTAGAGATGATATTTGCGGGAAAAAGAATTTCGGAAAGAGGGCTAAAGTGGGCAAGATTGTTGGACTATTTTGGGCTTATCAAGGTAACCACTTTGTCCTCTTAAGTGATTGAAGATTTCTTATTGTTGTAGCTATACATTTTATCAAGCATGAGATATATGTATTGCAGATTAATAAGTGTTATGGATATTAGAAGCCTAAAAACTGAAATGACCTTGTTAGCCATTTGAAGTTGAAATACAAGTTGGTCGATAGTTAGAATCGTCACATGTTATCTAATTGAAGATTGTAGTTGTTATAATCAATTGTGGCTATATAACATGTTAGACTAAACAACTTGGATGGAAATTATAGGTTTATTCTACGTTTGAAGTTAGAAGTTAATAGACGTATTATGGTCATTATAGGTTGACATACTACGTACGGAATATTGGACTTAGCAAGTGGATTGAACCGAAGAGGTATGTGGAACTTTCCTATCTCTTGAGCATGAGTAGTTGTAAATTTATAGTACGGTAGATGTACGAGATTTTGATGAATCTAATTTCATTTGATATCCTTGACTTGTTTTAAGAATGTCCAAGTTGGTTGAGTTAGGGAATTAACTTGTTCAAAAGATTAAGGATGTCTTAGTTTTTAAAGTTAAGGGACTTGAAGTATTTTTGAAAGTATATGATACTTGTTTTGTTTGAAAGTATAAGTCCCTTGGATATAAGGAAGAATGTAATTGCCTAAAGTATAAAGTTAGTATAACGACTTTATGGGAAGTTGGTTATAATAGCTTTATGGAAAGATGAAAGAGTGGTTCACTCTAGTAATGTAAATAATGATAAATGACTTGAAATAATGAAAGGCAAATTGCTTTGAAGGCATCAATTGCTTAAGGTTTTAAAAGAAAGAAGTCACTTGATTTAGAAGCCTATAAATGTATTCCTAAAAGGTATTGTGACTTGTCCTGAAAAGTAGCTATGACTTGATACTACGGTTATTAGTATCTTGAAAGTTTTATATGAAAAAGAGTCATTTTAAAAGAGTAGAAGTACGTAGTACTTTGGGTTAAATTCCCGGATTTTTATAATGACATGTTAGTGCCTTAAGTAAACTAAAATGAGAGTGTATATGAACAAAGTTAATAAGAAGTTAGGGGATTTCTTAACTTGGTTATGTTTTGATAAGCCGGTAGCGCTTATGTTATGTATGATAAGCCGGTAGTGCTTATGTTATGTATGATAGCCGGTTGTGCTAGTTTATGTTATTCTTACGGGGTAAAGCCCCGAGTTACTACTAATTCCATGGATTTGCTACCCATGATGCGAGTGCGGAGTTTGTACTCATTGCGGGCCCACCGGGCCTAAGCGGGTGAAATAGTCCTGTGCGGGTGAAATAGTCTCATGCGGAGCGCATCGCTCCATTGCGGGTCCGCATGACCTATGCGGGTGAAATAGTCCCAGGAGTAGGATTGCTTAATGATACTACGGGCGGGTGTCCCTACTTTGATCATGAGCCTCCTATTTTTATGCAGTAAAGTATATTCTTGTTTACTCTCATTGTTGGTAAGGCACAGTGTACTGTTATTTGAGTTATCATACATGTCTCCAGCTTTATTTTAGACTTTATGATTTCATTACAGTACTTTCAGTTTTCACATACTTGGTACATGTTGTACTGACCTCCTTGAGATTTGCGTTAAATGCGCAGTAGAGTTATCTGAGTTGTTGATCCTCATTTTTAGGATCACTGTTCAGCTGGTTGGAAAGCTCCATTATTTCGGAGGCTTTGCATTTTGGTACAGTTCCCTGAGGTTGTAGTTTTATGTACATTCAAGGGTATGGCGGGGCCCTGTCCCGTCACAGTTGTTATGTCAGAAATTCTTAGAGGTCTGTAGTCATATCTTGTGGATTGGGTTGTAAAAAAAAAAATAGGAAACTGTTTTTTGAGTTACGTGTATACTTTTGCAAGGTGGCCTTATCGGCTAGCCTATTATTTATTTCTTTTGAGTTATATGTATGTTCCGCTACTATTCTCTGATGTATACCGGTAAGGGGTGCCCAGGTAGGGCACCAGTCGCGGGCCCGGGGGCGGATCGTGACAGATTTACTATGATGTATACATGTAAGGGTGCCCAGGTAGGGCACCAGTCGCGGGCCCGGGGTCGGGTCGTGACAGATCCAACTCATAGGTAACCATGTCTACCCTACGAATAACCTGATAAGGCCCAATGTATCTCGGGCTAAGCTTCCCTTTCTTACCGAACCTCATCACACCCTTCATGGGTGATACCTACAAGAATACCCAAACGTCAACCTGAACTCCAAGTGTCGACTCTGGGCTGCTAATAATCTCTCCTGGATAAGCTTCACCTTATCCACAGCTCGCTGAATTATACCTGGGCCAAGTAACTTAGTCTCGCCCACATCAAACCAACCAATAGGTGACATGCACTTCCTCCCATAAAAGGCCTCATACGGCGCCATCTGAATACTAGAATGGTAGTTGTTGTTATAAGCAAACTCTACGAGTGGTAGATGATCATCCCAGCTACCCCTGAAGTCAATAGTACATGCTCTAAACATATCATCTATACTGAATAGTACGCTCTGTCTGCCCATCAGACTGAGGATGTAATGTTGTGGTAAGACTCACCTGTGTCCCCAATTCCTTCTGGAATGATCTCCACAAGTTAGCTGTAAACTGAGATCCTCTGTTCGATATAATAGATGTGGGAACCCCGTGCAGTCTCACTATCTCTCTGATGTACTGCCTAGCATAATCCTCAGTTGAGTAAGTAGTCCCGACTGGAAGAAAATGGGCTGATTTCGTCAGCCTATCCACAATAACCTATATTAATCACTTCCCACTTCCAAGTTGGGATCTCTATCTCCTGCAATAATCCACCAGGCTTATGGTGCTCGACCTTAACCTATTGACAATTCGGGCACTGAGCAACAACCTCTGCTATGTCCCTTTTCATGCCATCTCACCATCACATACCTTATGGGATCATGATACATCTTAGTAGATTCATGGGTGAATAGAATACCGTGAACAATGAATCTTTGTCACAATTCTATTCCATAATCCTTATACATTTGGATCACAAAACCACCATCTTCCGAATCCACAGTCGGACTCCTAAACTAGCTAACTGATGTGTTCCTTCATGTCAACTTCTTTCTTTAGACACTTGTTCACACATTTTCTTACTTGTCGTACTCTTCATAATTCTAAAATATTCAAACTGTTATACTCCGTATTTCCAGAGTATGTATGTGAGGACGTACGTACATTTGTACAAACCCTAATTAGGTTAAGGATGAAATTGTGAACTTTCAACGGAAAAGATTCCGAACCTTGTGAAGGAAATTCTACGTTTTTAATATTTTAACCGATTACGGATTTTTTCCGAGAGACGAAATATTTTGGACCAATAGGAGGGCGACATGTGTCACCCTTAGTTGGCATGGGTTGGACGAAATGGTGGCCTAGTGGACAAGTCAAATGGTCAAGTCTTGCAAGATATTTCTTTGGGTGAGTGGGAGTAGGTAAGGGACGATTTTTTGTGGGCAAGTGGGGGCTTGCCTTGGACGGTTTTCTTGAGCAAGTGGGAGGCCACATGGCTCATTGTTGTGGTGGACATATGTTCCAACATTGTGGTGGACACTTGGTGGAAGACTTCACTTGAACAAGCTACCAAATCTACACCCTCCATTTGTTTTAATCTTGGCCCTTGGTGGTTCTATAAATACCCCCCTCTTGTGCAAGACTTCTTCATCCACAAACACAACTTCCAAGTCTCCAAAATCCTTCCCCCTTAGTTGCTAGTCTCGTCCAACTCCTCCCCCCCTTTCCTAATTGTCTCGTCCGAAGAAACACCCCCCCCCCCTTGGTAGAAAAGTATTCTCCAAGTATTGTTACTATTCCAAAATACCTTAGCCAAATACCTTGTAGTATTCCAAAGTCACCTCTATACTAAAAGCCCAGAAATACTACTTTATATCCTTTAGTCACAAAACGAAACCCAAGGGAAATCTTCATAGTAGGTTGAAGTATTAAGTAGAAGTTGTTTAGAAACTTCTAAGGGTTTATTGGAGCTATCGGAGCGTGCAGAATAGGAGCTAAACCTTGCTCAGGATCGACATATATCTTGGATAATTTTGGGCTTGTCGAGGTAAATACCTTATCCTTCTATTGTAATTGGAAATTACATACTGTAGTAATATAGAAATGAGTATAAGACGTATAGAAGGATGGTATGAAAGAAGAGAATTGAACTGTACTTACATGGGGTATGCATTTACAGTAGACTTGTGTAGTTGTGGGTGAGGAAGTCTTGCCCAATTTTCCGTAGAATAGAGAACCCTCTGCTTAGAATATTCTACAGTGTAGTCTAGACGTTGATAGACGTATTTGACTATTATAGGTTGATACTCTGCGCGCGACATATTCGACTTGGCAGGTGGATTTCGCCGATGAGGTATGTGATTCTTCCTATCCTCTTGAGCATGATATTTTAAAATATATATATAGTACGGTAGACGTACGTATGTTAACTGAACATGGTTTTACTTGATGTCTTTTGACTAGAGTCTAAATAATAAGAATCTTGAAGTATTTCAAAAGAATTATGAATCATTTTTGAAAGAAGAGTAATACTTGGTTTTTAAACAAAAAGCTTAAGAGTTATACTAGCTTTATGGGAAGTTAGGTATAACGACTTAAGAAAGATAAAAGGAACGGCTTACTTATGTGTTTATGAAAGCCTTGTATTGATTTATGGGAAGTGTAGTAAGATGGTTTGATAAGTAGACATATTATGATGCTACGTGTGTTAATGTCTTGTAACGTTTGTGTAAAGGGGGTTCCCTTGTTGCGCTTATGTTGTTTAACGATAAGCAGTTGTGCTGATATTATATCACTTACACCCCTGACCTGAAATTCCGAGGGTTAGTCGCCCCCGATGCGAGAAATACCTTATGCGGGTCTGTGTGACCTATGCGGAGCTGCGGGAGTTCCAGGATGATCACTCCGGGTGTGTTATCCCGATGCAGGTCTATATGGCCTATGCGGTCTGTGTGACTATGCGGACTGCGAGTCGAGTTGATCTGCGGGTTAGCTGCCCCGTCACGAGGAATACCTCATGCGGACCTAGGTGGTCTATGCGGACTGCGGGAGTCCAGGAATAGGCTCGCATAATGATACTATAGGCGATTGGACTTGCTTCGATCATTAGCGGCCTAGAAAAGACCAGTTACATTATATCTATTTTGCTCTTGTTTATGCTGTGACACTATGTGCGGTTGAACTGGTTGTATTTGTAAATGGTTTTAAAATACTTTGATTTCATTTCAGTACTTTATAGTTTCACATACTTGGTACTGTTATCTTGACCTCCTTGAAGCTGCGTTCATCTGCAGTAAGGAGAAGCGGTGGTAGATCCTCATTCTTAGGATCCTTACTGCAGTGTCGGGAGCTCCATTTCTCGGAGGCTCGACTTTTAGTACGACTCTCCACGGTGTTGTAGATATTTTGTACATTCAGGGTATGGCGGGGCCCTGTCCCGCCATAGTTGTTTACATTCCTAGAGGTCTGTAGTCCTGTTGTAAAGTTGGGATGTAACTGCCAGACTTGGTACATATATATATGCCGAAAGGCAACTTTTTTTCAGATAAACTGTTTCTCATTTCTTAATGTTTCATGTATTGTTTTTATATTCCGCTGGTTACTCTGATGTATGCCTCTTTGGGGTGCGGGTAAGGCACGATCACGAGCTTGATCGTCGTGACAAAAGTGGTATTAAGCGATTAATCCTCGGAAAGTGTCTGAACCGTATCTAGTAGAGTCTTGATTATCGGTGTGTTGTGCCACCAATAATCGAGGAGGCTATAGGATATTTAGGATTGGTTTCCATTCTTCTCACTCGAGATCGTGCCTTAGAAGCTGTGTTATAAGTTGGACCCTCTAACGTATTCCTTTTACGTATCGATTATGCCTCGCGCAACCGGGCGAGAAGGGCAAGACGATCAGTGAGATGCTAGTAGAACACGAGGTCACGAGGCGAGCCCGATCTATACGGCGATACCTCGACGGCGAGTTCCACGGCAGCGCCCGGCCCAGCGGTTTAGAGCCACAGCGATGGTGATGAGACCACGATACTGCGCCTCGGTCCCGCTTGGAAGCGGAGAGATGGAATTCTGAGAGATGGCCCGATTCTTGCGAGTTGTGGCGAACATGAGATAAATGGATCGGCGATTCGATTCAGCCCGATGCCGTGGTTCACCCGAGTCGGATAGTTTGAGGCTACGGGATTTTACGAGTTGTTGCCGCGAGTTCTACGGTCGAGGCACGAGGATGATCGATGGGAGTTCATCAAGCGACTTCTGACTGATCATGCAGTGATCAATGCTTGGAGACGAGTCGGTGGTCTTAGGTTCACATCGGTGCGTGATCTGCGATCGATTGGTTTGATTCGTGGGAGCTATCGGGGAGATCATGCGCCTCAGCGGTATGGGGCGAGTTCTCGGAGGCTTTCTCGGCCACTTCTTGCCTCCGCGGATGAGGAGGGCGCGGGCGGCAGTTTTTGATCTTTGGCGAGAGGCGCCGCAGTTGGAGTACAACGTGGAGTTTGACTCGTTGGCTCGATATGTCCCTGCATTGGTAGCGAATATGGAGGGCGAGTGCACCGCCACGTCACGGGCTAGATGATTATTTGGCGAGTCTTGCTCGGTGTAGCTCTTCGGCCGGGCATGGACATTGCCGCGTCTGAGCTCATGCACTTGGATGCGAGGCGTAGACGCCCGGCGGGTCGGCGGATATCAGCAGCGAGAAGAAGGCCGGGGCGGCGGGATCTTTTGGTAGCTCTCGGGGTGGGCGGCCTCGGCGGCGATCGGTTTGCACCAGCCGGCAGAGCACTCCTACCGTCTTGGGGCGGCGAGGTTATTCGAGGCGGTCAGGGCCCGGGACTTCGTACTTCGAGTAGCAGGGTGCTAACGATCGAGTCCTCTCGGTGTGTCCGATGTGGTGGATTCCATTACGGAGTTGTGGCCTACTTCAGGAGTTTGTTTTACTTGCGGTCGGAAGGTCACTGCTGCGAGCCATCAGGCGAGCGCGAGGGTAGAGGTCGGCTACGAGGTCTTTCGCGGGTCTTCACCGCTCTGATTTACTCGCCGGAGGCGAGGGTACTCATGGACCAGCGGTCGCGAGAGTCGTGGCGCGGGTCGATTCTAGCGGTCCTCGAACGCATTTATGCCTTGTCGGCCGGCGGGACGGGGCGTCACGATGTAAATCCGCAGTACTTTATCGGTTCGTGTTGTGGCGTGTATGCCTTGATAGATCGGGTTCTACTGCATCTATATATCTCCCTTATTGCTAGTAGGATAAGGATAGAGCACGAGTCCATAGACCACTTCGAGGTAGCTACGCGATGGTGATTCGATGGTAGCTCGGCGGGCATATAGGGCTTGCCGGTGACTTTATGCGATCGTCGGACCCTGGCGACTTGATAGAGTTGGATATGACCGATTCGATGTGATTATGGGTATGGATTGGCTAGCTTCTTGCTACGCCAATGTGGTGCTGAGGCGAGGTTGATGCAGTTCGGTTTCGGGGCCGGTTATTGAGTGGGAGAACAACGTGTCGCCAGGGGTAGGTTTATTTCCTACCTCAAGGCTAGGAAGATGGTGCGAGAAGGGTATATCTACCATCTCATTCGGGTGTTTGATCACGAGTGCGGTACCAGATTTTGATCGATTCAGTAGTCGAGAGAGTTCCCAGATGTGTTTCAGACGACCTCGGGTATCCCTCACGAGAGGAGATAGAGTTTTGTATCGATGTCTTTGCGGACACTCGGCCTATTTCCATTCCGCCATCTGAGAATGGCACTGCCGAGTTGAGAGAGTTGAAGGACGGTGAGAGATTTCTTTGGAGAAAGGCTTCATCGGGCTAGTGTTTCTCCACGAGGGAAGCGCCGATGTGTTCGTGAAGAAAAGAAGGGCGGGGCTGCGCATGTGTGTTTATTACGGCGGTGAACAATGTGACTATTAAAACAGATACCCTTCCCGGGGCGATGATTTGTTCGACCGATTGCGAGTGCGAGATGTTTCTCAAGATTGATCTGCGATCGGGCTATCATCAGTGCGAGTTAGAGGCGGATGTCCCTAGATTGCATTCGGACACGATGCGGGCACTATGAGTTCGGGGTTATGTCTTTCGGTTTGACGATGCTCGTGGTATTTATGGATTTGATGAACCGAGTGTTCAAGCCATTTTGGATACGTTTGTGATAGTATTCATCGATGACATCTTGGTTTATTCTCGCTCAGGCGGGAGCATGCGGGCATTGAGGCTGATACGAGAGTTCTTCAGACCAACGATTGTATGCCAAGTTTTCCAAATGTGAGTTTTGGTTGGCGGTGGCTTTTCTTGGGCACATTGTAGGGTGATGGTATTCGGGTGGATACGGCCAAGATCGAGGCGATCGAGTTGGCCTGAACTGCTACTCCGCAGAGTGCGCGGCTTTACGGGCCTTGCGAGTTACTATCGGAGGTTCGTGGAGAAGTTTGCTTCTATTTGACACCTTTGACCTGGTGACTCGAAGGAGCTAAGTTTGATGGTGATGCTTGTGAGTAGGGTTTCGATTCTTGAAGGAGAGTGACGGCCGCCCGGTTCTTACTCTTCGGAGGGTCTAGCGGCTATGTGGTGTATTGTGATCGTCGGGCATCGGGCTTGGATGTATGTTGATGCGGCGGGGCAAGGTTATAGCGTCACGCATCCCGACTTAAGAAGCATGAGAGGAACTACCCGCGTGATTTGGAGTTGGCGGCGGTGATTCACGCCTTGAAGATCTGGAGGCACTATTTGTATGGAGTTCGTGTGGATATTTACACGGACCACAAGAGCCTTGATATATCTTCACGAGGAGCTGAACTTACGGCGAGGCGGTGGTTAGAGTTACTCAAGGATTATGATGTCGATATCTGTACCACGGGGAAGGCTAATGTTGTGGCGGATGCCCTTAGTCGTAGGTCGATGAAGTCTATCGGTTATGCGACGGAGAGGAGGGCATGGTCCGCGAGATACATCAGCTAGCGAGCCTTGAGTCCGATTGATTGGTTACGATAGCGGTGGGGTTCGAGTTCGAGAGGTTGCGAGTCTTCCATCGTCGAGGAGGTGAAGAGGCAGCGGTTGAGGATCGGTTTTGACACGGTATCGTGATACGACTCTTCGTGAGGAAGGGTCCTTTGAGGTAGCACTGATGGGGTGATAAGGTTTGAGGGCGAGTTGTGTGTTCCGGATATTGCGGGACTTGGCGAGTTCTAGGGAAGCACAACGCGCGCGTTACTCTATCCATCCGGTCGACCAAGATGTACCACGAACTTCGGATCGTGTATTGGTGGGATGGCTTGAAGAGGGCGTTGCGAGTTTGTGGCTCGGTGCGTGTTGTCGATGGGTGAAGGTAGAGCATCGGAGGCACGGTGGATTATTGTAGGCGATAGAGATCGACACGGAAGTGGGAGGTGATCAACATGGAATTTATCACGGGGTTACCTCGCACTCAGGAAACATGATTCTATCGGGTTATCGTCGACGGTGTGAAATCAGCCCACTTTCTTCCGATCGGGCGACTTTTGGTAGGATTATGCGGACTTTACATCAGAGATCGTGAGACTGCATGGGGTCCCTATTTCTATCATATCAGACGAGGATCGGTTCTGGCTAACACGGAGGTCTTTCGAGAAGGGATTAGGGGCGAGTGAGCCTCGATCGCATTCCATCCTCGATGACGGACGAGGCGAGCGTACTATCCAGACTCTTGAGGATATGCTACGAGCCTGTGTTATTGACTTCAGGGGTAGCTAGGAGGATCATTTGCCTCTAGTTGAGTTTGCGTATAATAATAGCTACCACTCCAGTATTCAGATGGCGCCTTATGAGGCCTTGTATGAGAGGAAGTGCAGATCGCCGATAGGCTGGTTTGATAATGGCGAGTGCGATTAGTAGGACGGACTTGTCTGAGCGATGGATAAGGTGAAGCTTATCGAGGCGGCTATTGGCGGCTCGAGTCGGCAGAAGTCGTATGCAGATCATCGTCGTCGGCATCTGGAGTTTGAGGTTGATGATTGGGTTTTCCTGAAGGTGTCACCCATGAAGGGTGTGATAAGGTTTGGGAAGAAAGGGAAGTTCAGCCCAAGGTACATTGGGCCTTATCATATTGTCCGCAGGGTAGGCAAGGTTGCCTATGAGTTGGATCTGTCGTTCGATCTGGAGGCAGTGCATCCGGTTGGATCCATCTAGAGTGCACCCGATTGGCGATGTCCAGTTGACCGAGGGGTTATCGTATGAGGAGAGTCCCATAGCGATACTCGATCGTTAGGTTAGGCGACTGCGGACGAAGGATGTGGCTTCCGTCAAGGTCCTATGGCGGAACGAGAACAGGGAGGAGATGACGTGGGAAGCAGAGGAGGACATGAGGCAGAGGTATCCTCACTTATTCCCCACACCTCCAGGTAACTCACTTTCCTACTTGCTGGTTTTAATTTTCATATGTACTTAAGTGTTGTAATGTGGCCATGCGTGGCATTTGCAAACTGTTTACGTTATGAGGAACTTTATCGTTATCTGTCTTGAAAAGGAACATTCGGGACGAATGTTTCTAAGGAGGGGAGAATGTTATACCCCGTATTTCCAGAGTATGTATGTGAGGACGTACGTACATTTGTACAAACCCTAATTAGGTTAAGGATGAAATTGTGAACTTTCAAAGGAAAAGATTCCGAACCTTGTGAAGGAAATTCTACGTTTTTAATATTTTAACCGATTACGGATTTTTTCCGAGAGACGAAATATTTTGGACCAATAGGAGGGAGACATGTGTCACCCTTAGTTGGCATGGGTTGGACGAAATGGTGGCCTAGTGGACAAGTCAAATGGTCAAGTCTTGCAAGATATTTCTTTGGGTGAGTGGGAGTAGGTAAGGGACGATTTTTTGTGGGCAAGTGGGGGCTTGCCTTGGACGGTTTTCTTGAGCAAGTGGGAGGCCACATGGCTCATTGTTGTGGTGGACATATGTCCCAACATTGTGGTGGACACTTGGTGGAAGACTTCACTTGAACAAGCTACCAAATCTACACCCTCCATTTGTTTTAATCTTGGCCCTTGGTGGTTCTATAAATACCCCTTGTGCAAGACTTCTTCATCCACAAACACAACTTCCAGTCTCAAAATCCTTCCCCTTAGTTGCTAGTCTCGTCCAACTCCTCCCCTTTCCTAATTGTCTCGTCAAACAACACCCTTGGTAGAAAAGTATTCTCCAAGTATTGTTACTATTCCAAAATACCTTAGCCAAATACCTTGTAGTATTCCAAAGTCACCTCTATACTAAAAGCCCAGAAATACTACTTTATATCCTTTAGTCACAAAACGAAACCCTAGGGAAATCTTCATAGTAGGTTGAAGTATTAAGTAGAAGTTGTTTAGAAACTTCTAAGGGTTTCTTGGAGCTATCAGAGCGTGCAGAATAGGAGCTAAACCTTGCTCAGGATCGACATATATCTTGGATAATTTTGGGCTTGTCGAGGTAAATACCTTATCCTTCTATTGTAATTGGAAATTACATACTGTAGTAATATAGAAATGAGTATAAGACGTATAGAAGGATGGTATGAAAGAAGAGAATTGAACTGTACTTACATGGGATTTGTACTTACGATGAACTTGTGTAGTTTGTGGGTGAGGAAGTGCTGCCCAATTTTAGTAGAATAGAGAACCTCTACTTAGAATATTCTACGGTGTAGTCTAGGCGTTGATAGGCGTGTTGACTATTATAGGTTGATACTCTGCGCGCGACATATTCGACTTGGCGGTGGATTTGTGAGGAGGTATGTGATTCTTCCTATCCTCTTGAGCATGATATTTTAAAATATATATATAGTCTGATGAGCGTGCGTATGTTAGCGAACATGGTTTTACTTGATGTCTTTTGACTTGAGTCTAAATAATAAGAATCTTGAAGTATTTCAAAAGAATTATGAATCATTTTTGAAAGAAGAGTAATACTTGGTTTTAAACAAAAGCTTAAGAGTTATACTAGCTTTATGGGAAGTTAGGTATAACGACTTAAGAAAGATAAAAGGAACGGCTTACTTATGTGTTTATGAAAGCCTTGTATTGATTTCTGGGAAGTGTAGTAAGATGGTTTGATAAGTAGACATATTATGATGCTACGTGTGTTAATATCTTGTAACGTTTGTGTAAAGGGGGTTCCCTTGTTGCGCTTATGTTGTTTAACGATAAGGAGTTGTGCTGATATTATATCACTTACACCCGACACGAAATTCGAGGTTAGCGCCCCGTCGAGAAATACCTTATGCGGAGTGCTGTGACCTATGCGGGCTGCGGGAGTTCGGGATGATCACTCGGGTGTGTTATCCGTCACGAGTCTATATGGCCTATGCGATGCAATGTGACTATGCGGTGCGGGAGTCGAGTTGATCTGTGGGTTAGCTGCCCCGTCACGAGAATACCTCATGCGGACCTAGGTGGTCTATGCGGACTGCGGGAGTCGAGAATAGGCTCGCATAATGATACTATAAGCGATTGGACTTGCTTGATCATTAGCGGCCTAGAAAAGACCGATTACATTATATCTATTTTGCTCTTGTTTATCTTTGTGACACTATATGCGGTTGAACTGGTTGTATTTGAAAATGGTTATAAAATACTTTGATTTCATTTGATACTTCTGATTTCACATACTTGGTACTGTTATCTGACCTCCTTGAGCTGCGTTAAATGCGCGAGTAAGAAGCGGTGGTAGATCCTCATTCTTAGGATCCTTACTGCAGTGTCGGGAGCTCCAGTTTCTCGGAGGCTCGACTTTTAGTACGACTCTCCCAGTGTTGTAGATATTTTGTACATTCGGGGTATGGCGGGGCCTGTCCGCCATAGTTGTTTACATTCCTAAGTGCGTAGTCCTGTTGTAAAGTTGGGATGTAACTGCCAGACTTGGTACATATATATATGCCGAAAGACAACTTTTTCTCAGATAAACTGTTTCTCATTTCTTATTGTTTCATGTCTTGTTTTTATATTCCGCTGGTTACTCTGATGTATGTCTACTGGGGTGTCCGGGTAAGGCACCAGTCACGGGCCCGCGATCGGGTCGTGACACAAACTTGGTCATTATACTGATTCAAATTCATTCACTTACCTCATGACTAAGACTTTCTGTTAAAGGCGTTTTAGGAAAAGATTTCCTTGATCTCGTTAAGCTGTAAACCCATTACTTTATCTATCTCATAGAACTTTTAGGTCAGTTTCAAAATACTCATAGACATCTGCATTTGCCCGACAACTTATCTGTTTTATAATGTCCCTATCTCTTGACATACATCTTTAATGTCTACCTTATACTTATATCCATAGGCGTCATTGGCCTTTTTTTAATTGTTTAGGTGCTAACCTCGAGCTTTACTCATTGTTACTTTCGTTACGCTTTCTGAAAGGTATCTCTACATATGTTGTGGAACCGATGCTTCATATTTTTAGATCCAATTCACGGTGTTACATGATCCAATAACTTGTCAAGCTTTCTTATCTTATCATTATTAGGTCTCTCATCGACTGAGTGCCCATTCGTCTAATATTTACATTACCTATTTCAAATTGCCTTGGGGGTCTCTTATCTAAAGTATTTCTCGTATTATCTTCCTGATTAAGGCAACTATAACGAGCCCATGAGATGTAGCAAGCAGTTCCAATAAACGTATTCAGCTTATCCCAAATTGTACAGCAGTTCATAAGGTGTCAACTAACTCATCTTAACTGGATATCAACGTACAACAGTATGGGTATCATTTGTACTACCAAGTTACAATATCTTAAGAACAATAAATAAAGGAAGCCATAGTTTGCAGCAATAACAATAAGTGTAGAGAACTTAATAACTCAGCCAACAAGATATAACCAACTCATACCATTCCATTCCTACTTATTCATTGTTTTCACATCTCTTACAACCATTCCTCGACTGTTCCATAGTTCCCGTCCTCAATTACCCCCTACACTGTCACGACCCGTTCCGGGGCCCGTGACTGGTGCCTTACCGGGGCACCCAAGTAGACATACATCAGAGTAATCAGCGGAATATAAAAACAAGACATGAAACACATGTAAATTGAGACACAATTTATCTGAGAAAAGTCGCCTTTCGGCATATATATATATAGAGTGAACAGTTACATCCCAACTTTACAACATGACTACAGACCTATAGGAATGTAAACAACTATGGCGGGACAGGGCCCCGTCATACCCTGAATGTACATATATCTACAACATCAGGGAGAACCATACCAAAAGTCGAGCCTCCTGAGAAGATGGAGCTCCTGACACCAAAGCAAAGATCCTAAGGATGCGGATCTAGCACATGCTTGCCCTTACCTGCGGCATGAACGGCCCAGAAGGAGTCGATCTGACAGTACCAAGTATGTGAAGCGTAAAATCTTGAAGTAAAATCAAAGTATTTAAAACCATTTGCAAATACTGACAGTTCAGCGCACATAGTGCCACAACATAAACAAGAGCAAAATAGAAATAATGGCGGTCTTATCTAGGCGCGAATGATCGAAGCAAGGCCAATCGCCCATAGTATCATTATGCGTGCCTAATCTGGACTTCCGCGCGATCGCATAGGTCATGTGCACCGCGTGAGGTATTCCTCGCGTCGGGGTAGCTAACCCGGTACCTCTGACTCCGCGATCCGCATAGTCTCAATAGACCGCGTAGTCACGCAGACGCGTAGGGCATCCCCACATCGGGCTAAAACACCGGAATGATCAATCACGGAACTCCGCAGATCCGCGATAGTCACGCATTTGCATAGGCGTATAGACCGCGTCAAGGGTGGCAAGCCCTCGGTATAACAAGTCAAGGGTAGGTGATATAATAGCGATTACAACGGACTTACCGTTTAACAACGTAAGCACAACAAGAATAACAATATCACAAGACACTAACACGTAGCATCCTAACATGTTACTTATCAAACCATCTTACTACACTGCGAGAAATCAATACGAGATTTTCATAAACAAATAAGTAAAACCGTTCCTTTTATCTTCCTTAAGTCGTTATACCTAACTTCCCATAAAGCTAGTATAACTCTTAAGCTTTCTGTTTAAAAATCAAGTATTACTCTTCTTTCAAAAATGATTATAATTCTTTTGAAATACTTCCAGGTTTTTATTATTTAGACTCAAGTCAAGTAAAACCATGTTCAGTTAACACACGTACGTCTACCGTACTATATATATACTTTAAAATATTATGCTCAAGAGGATAGGAAGAATCACATACCTTCTCGGCGAAAACCACACCAAGTCGAATATATGTCGCGCAGAGTATCGACTATATGATCAAATCGTCATCAACGTCTAGACTATACTGTATAAAGTTCTAAGAAGATGGTTCTCTACTCTACGGAAAATTGGGCAGCACTTCCCTACCTGTCAAGCTACCCAAGTCTACTGTAAATATAGTCCTATGTAAGTACAGTTTAATTCTTCTTACATTAAACCGCCTACTTGTGATTTGGTTCAATTCTCTTACGTAATATCCTTGATTGTAATTACAGTTCAATTCTATTCTTTAATATCCTTTTAAGTATCTTATACTCAAGTCTTAACTATTCTTATATGTAATATCTAATTACAATAGAAGGACAAGAGTATTTACCTCGATAAGCCCAAAATTATCCAAGTTAGATGTCGATCCTGAACAAGGTTTAGCTCACAAGTTGCGCTCCGATAGCTCAAGAAGCCTTAGAAGTTTCTAAACAACTTCTACTTAATACTATAAGTGATTTGGGCTAGGGTATTTGGAATAGTAACAATACTTGGAAGACAACTTTCTACGAGGGGTTTCGGCTAGAGCTACTAGGCTAGAGGGGAAGATGTTTGACGAGGGCCTTATGAGGAGGAGTGTTGGACGAAACACTACAAGAGAGGGGAAGGATTTTCAAGACTTGGAGAAATGATTTGTGGATGAAGAAAACCTTGAGTTAGGGGGTATTTATAGGCCAACGATGGCCAAGATGATGGCAAGTGGAGGCAAGTGGAGGTGGGGATTCACCCAGTGTCCTATCCATCTACTACACAAAAATATCCTACCTAACCTTGACTAATGCAAGGCCACAAAAATCGTCCAACTTGCCCAAGTTGCCGTCCATATGAGGGTGACAAGTGTCACCCTCCCGTTGGTCCAAAATATTTCGTCTCTCGGAAAAATCCGCAAAAATTATAAATGACATAGCCGTAATTTTCCCTACGCATGTTTTGTAAAACGTTTCGTCGGAAAACGATTCTTTTAGTGGGTTGTGCACAAATTTCGCCCTATGCCTAACTTTAAGGCTCAAACTTTTGTACGTACGCCCTTACGTACATACTCTAGAAATACGGGGTATAACATACACACTATTGTTATCCCGAGGTTATGTAGAATTGTAACATGTTGTACCACGTAGTCGAAGTTGCGGACCTTACCAGTCCAATATCTATAGTATACCTTAGCTTACTAACCTTGATACATGTAATTCGTAATAATATGCAGTATCACCCTTTTAGTCCTTTATATTGAATATCACATTCGCACTTCTCCTTGTTTTTCTTTTCAAGCCGTGGGATACTTTTGTATTCATATCTCCTTATATTGCACCTCTGTTTTTCATCTGTACCACTTATGCTTATCTTATTCTTACTTTGCGCATCCACTTGAGACTCTTCGGAAAGTCGTGGCCATGGCTGCCACACTAAACCAACTCCAAGTACCTCCAAAGGATGCTTAACACAAAAATCCTTCAAAGATCTTATTTCCAATTCAACATTATCTCCAACTTTTAACCGCACAAGTGGTTTATACTCAAACCAAGGGATCATCACAACTAATATACTTCACGTATACTATGTACTTTAACCACGATCATACCTATAATATTTTACTCAAGAAGGCCTTGTATATCTACGGGCTCAACGATTATCAAATATTCTAAGATTCTCAATTATTCCATGTCCCAAGCTTACATTATCTCTCCCCGTATACGGGTAACATAGCTTCTCATAATCTCAAAATCATGTCGTCTTAACCATAACAAACCTATTTACTCCATACCAATATTATTCGTACATATCACTTAAGCATACAACACAGCTTAATATAACAACATGGTATGCCATTAAGTCAATTAAACATGATCTCTTAAGGGTTTATTACCCTCTCAGACAGCTCATCACCTCCTAATTATTCCAAATTAGCACATATATAAAGCCTTGATGTGGATTCATTACTCGGTTTCATACATTTCAAGCCATTATAAAAGCTTAACCAACTCATGATAACCTATAATCATTTCAGGAACACACATATGACCCTAATAAATATGTCCATATAGATATACATCATTATTACACCAACTATACAACAATTTTACCAACATGTATACAAGGTCCATATATTCCCCTTCTGGGCCGCTGTCGCTTTCTTTGGAGACATAGCTGCAACCACAATAATATATTAGGAAGGGGCTACCCTAACAACATAGCTCTTTTGCACGATCTTAGAGTAAGTAGAATAGAAATCAATCCTAAATGTATTGTAGCCTCCTGTTTATGGGTGTGGTGCACAACACACCGATAACCAAGACTCTACTGCACATGGTCTGTAGACATTCTGAGGACTAACTGCTCTGATACCATTTTTGTCACGTCCCGAGCCAACGACCGCGACTGGTACCCTACATGGGTACCCTTATACTCACACAACACATATAATTATCGGAAGCTTAAGAACAACTCATTTAGTTTTCTATAACAAAGGGATTCTGTCCCCTGAACTGTAATAATGAACTCTTTTTATAAAACTAGGCAAGCCGATAAGGTTGTCATCATATACACAATACCCAAAAGAAAAGACTACAAATGTACACGTCTAACCCACACATGACTACAGACCTCTAAGAGTATTACAACCACTATGACGGGACAAGGCCCCACCGTACCCCTGAATATACATAAGCCATAATGGAAGACTGTACCAAAATGACAAGCTCCGAAACAGTGGAGCTATCTCAAAAAGATGGCAAGGATCCTAAGCTCGCAGATCACCCAACTAAGTACATATACCTGCGGGCATGAATGCAGCTCCCCCAGAGAGGGGGTCAGTATAACAATGTACTAAGTATGTAAACATAAAATACAGTAAATAAGATCATCACTGGCCAAAAGATGACAGGGACAAGTATGAAAATAAAATACTAGATCCAACCGTGCCATATAGAATAAGAGTCAACTGTACCTTTTTAAAATAGAGAGATGACAGGGACAAGTATGAAAATCAAATACCAGATCCAACCGTGCCATATAAAATAAGAGACAACTGTACCTTTTTAAAATAGAAAGATGACAGGGACAAGTATAAAAATCAAATACTAGATCCAACCGTGCCATATAAAATATGAAAGTCATGTCAAAATCAGGGACACCTACCCATAGAATCATTATGCATATCCTATTCATGGGAATCGAACCCGCATGGGTCTTTATACCCACATGAGTATCCTGTACTGTATCACGAATATTGTCCATGGAATCATATACATATAGTATTCATGAGACTCGAACCCGCATGGGTCTTTATACCCGCATGAGTATCCTGTACTCGCATCACGGATTGCAAGTCCATAGAATAAATCTGCGCACGAACATACCCAGCCATTATGGGACTCGATGAAGTGGAATAAATCTGCGCACGAACATACCCGGCCCATTATGGGACTCGGTGAAGTGGAATAATGACACTTGCACGAATAGTTATCATGGGCAACCATATGCACTTTAAATCATCTTTGACTCTCAAAGAAATAAAACCAAGGTACCATCATATCATGTATCAATACTAGGGATTTGAACCCAAAAGTATTATGTACGTCCACCATATATTTATTTATAAAAAGAATCATATCATGTGATATTAGGGACTTGAACCCAAAGGTACTATGTACGTCCACCGTACACTTGCTTCATAAAAATCAACTTTCATTTTAGATACTCATTTGGAAAATCAAGGTACTTATCATATCATTAAGGATTTATATCCAAAAGAACTACGTACGTCCACCGTACACTTACTTCATATGAAACTCAACTTTCATTTTAGAAAAACTAAAGTACTATCATATCTTTCATTTTAGGAAACCAAGGCACTATCACATCTTGCATTTTAAAGATAATGTTATACCCCGTATTTCCAGAGTATGTACGTGAGGGCGTACGTATAAGAATTTGAGCCTTAAGATTAGGCAAGGTTCGAAATTGGGCACAAGTGCCGAAAAGAGTCGTTTTAGGCGAAACGTTTCCACAGCTTACGTAGGGAAAATTCCGGCTATGTCATTAATAATTTTTGCGGATTTTTCCGAGAGACAAAACATTTTGGACCAACGGGAGGGTGACAAGTGTCACCCTCACATTGGAAGCAAGTGGACGGCAAAGCTAGACCATTGGCACGTTTTTTGTGTTGAAATTTTGGTCAAGGGTTAGTTAGGATATTTTGTGTAGATGGATAAGGTAGCACATGGCTAAATCTTGGCCTTACACTTGCTATGCACTTGGCTTGATCTTGGCCATTGGTTGGCCTTTGCTTGACCTATAAATACCCCTCTAGTTGAAGACATTCTTCATCCAAAACTTGAGCATTTCTCTAAGTCTCAAACTACTCCCTCCCTCTTGTTCTTTCGTCCACCACACCCCCCCTCCCCCTTTGAGAAGGCCCTTTGGCCGAGAGCTTCCCCCTCCCCCTTTGTAGTGGTTAGCCGTGGGGTACCCCCCCCCCTAGCCTAGTTGTCTCGTATAAATACCCCCCTTTTTGTGGTATAGAAATACTCTCCTAGTATTGTTATAATGCCCAAATACCTTGGCCCAAATACCTTGTAGTATTCCCAAGGTTACACTTATACAAAAGCCCAAAAAATACTATTATACTTCCTTTAGCTACTAAACGAAACCCTAAGGAAATCTTCATTGATAGTTGAAGTAATTGAGTAGAAGTTGGTTAGAACTTCTAAGGGTTGTTTGGAGCGGGTTGGAGCGCACGGAGTAGGAGCTAAACCTTGCTCAGGATCGACATATAAACTCGGATAATTTTGGGCTTATCGAGGTAAACACTCTTGACCTTCTATTGTAATTGGAAATTACATGTTGTAGGAATATATAGTTGAAGTATACTATATATAGAACTGAACATTATAATTGTGTGGCAATGTCTTTTGACTTAAGCCTGAATTTTAAAGAAGAGAACTGAACTGTAATTACATAGGACTGTATTACAGTAGACTTGTGTAGTATTACTGTGAGTAGAATTGTACACGTCTGGTTAGACGTGCAAATCCCCCCCTGGTTGGCTTGGTAGCCGGCCTCGATAGAGGAGGAGATTTCTGTTGCGGGGGGAGGTCTTTGCGAATTTTTGTAGATATTCTACATTGAGATCTAGATGTTAATAGGCGCCTTGTGGCCTCTATAGGTTCAAGTACTACGTATGGCGTGATCTACTTGGCTTAAGGAGTAGCCGACGGTTTGAAGTACTTGGAGCGTTTTGCTATTAGTCGATACTCGTCGCGAGGTATGTGGACCTCTTCCTCTCTTTTCTAGCATGATATGTGTGAACTATGTAGTACGGTAGACGTACATGTGTTAAAGTGTATTTGATTGGTTTAAAACATAAAGTGTTATAACGGCTTTATGGGAAGTTGGTTATAACAACTTTAAGTAGGTAAGAAAATGCCAGTGGTTTTAAAAGGTAACTGATTTGACTTATAACTGACTTGATGTGTGATAATAAGGAACTTGAAGTATGTCACAAGAGTTAAGAAACCATTTTTGAAAGAAGAGTAACACTTGGTTTTAAAGGTTTTAAAAAAGAGTTATACTAGCTTTATGGGGAGTTAGGTATAACGTCTTAAGAGAGGTAAAGAAAATGGTTTACTGATTTTAAAAGTTAAGAGACTTAACTTAATTAATCGATTTGAAAGTGGTAAGATGTATGAAACCTCATTCGTGAGTAATGAGTACTTGGTTTCCAAAGAATAATGTTTCTTGATTTGAAATCGAATGTATCGACAATCCACTGCAGCGCTAATAAAGGGAAATGTATTGAATAATGAAGTATTATTAAAACCAGTAGAAACCTCCATCTGCATAGAAGCTAAGATGAGACAAAATGATATTACATTTCCTAGATCATGGCTGCTTAATAAGATTGATTATAAACAAGAATAACCTACTCACATATAAGGCATATGTTTCTCAAATCGTTTAAAAGAGAATTATGTTTTAAAAGGATTAAGACTATGAACTATGAAATCTTTCAAAAATGGGACTTGAGTAACTGAAACTAGGCAAACTGGAACTTTAGGAAAAAGGAATGTTGTTACTTGACTTTAAAAGAATGTGGGTTGGTTTACTTAAAAATGTGGGTCACTCTATTCTTATACTACGGGTATTGGGTGACTTTTGAAAAAGGAATGGATCTTTTAAAAGGATTTAACGTATGTAGTACTTTAGGATTAAAACCCGGACTTTGACATAAAATGAAAGTACCTTGAGTTGTGTATAACTTGCCTATGCTTGTTGTTGTGTAACTTGCCTATGCTTGTTGTTGTGTAACTTGCCTATGCTTGTTGTGATAGCCTTTGTTATGCAAGAATTGTGTTCTATATTACCGCGTCTCTCAATGGAGGGCCGGTTGACTCGTTGAGGACTTACTTGGACGTACCGGCAGTGACGGAAAATTCCACGGGTATGCTCCTGATGATAGTGTTATTCCATGGACTAGCTCTCCATGAGGTTTCTTACTGTTCGGCCTTGGTACCTGGTGGTCGGCTTTCGTACTTGCCCCGTCTCGTGGCTGATTCGGCCTTGGTACCTGGTAGTTAGCCCTCGCACTTGCCCGATTACGTAGTGACGCGAAGTCTCGTGATCTGACGCGGTACCGGTGGTCACCCTCGTACTTGCCGGTCGGCTCACGTGACCCGGCCAGTATGGTAGTCGGTTCCGCACTTGCCGTGTCGCCTTCGTGGTTTGGTTGTATTGTATTATTACGCTTTGGCATCGGGTAGGACTTGGTGTTGGTGTACTTCTTGGTGTTATCATATCATATCGGCAGTGAGGAAGGTATTCCACGGGCATGACTGATGTTGTGGGCGTGAGACCCATAATTATATTTGAGTAAATGATCCGGAGGGCGTGAGACCCTGACATGATATAACTGTTATATGTATGTACTGTAGTTTGGTTGTCATACATGTCTCCTGCTTTATATAGACTATTATGATTTCATTTACAGTATTCTGATTTCACATACTTGGTACTGTTATCTTGACCTCCTTGAGGTGCGTTAAATCACGCGGTAGAAGTACATCGGCTGTCGATCCCCGCTTTTAGGATCACCTTTCAGCGTATTGGGAAGCTCCGTTCCTTCGGAGGCTTATCTTTGGTATGTTACCCTGATGTCTGTAGGTTCTTGTACATTCAGGGGTATGGCGGGGCCCTGTCCCGTCATAGTTGTAGTAAAAATCTTAGAGTGCATGCTTTGTTGTGGGCGGGGTTGTAAGGATTATGCTCAAACGTTTATATATATATATGTTGAAAGGCAAATATTTTGGTTGCTTTGTTTATTTTTAATATCTCTCATTTCATGTTCTGTTTTATTTCACGATCTTCTCGATGTTGTGTCACTAGGGTGCGGGGTAAGGCACGATCCACGGGCCGGATTCGGTCGTGACAAAAGTGGTATCGAGCGATTAGTCCTCGGAAAGTGTCTACGACCGTGTCTAGTAAGTCTTGATTATCGGTGTGTTGTGCACCACATCTATAATCGGAGGCTGCGAACATTTAGGGTTGATTTCCATTCTTCTCATTACGAGATCGTGCCTTAGAGCGTGTAATAAGATGGACCTCCGACATACGCCGTTTTTACGATTATGCCTCCGCGTAAGGCAACCGGGCCCGAAGGGCAAGGCGGCGAATGGAGCTGCGAGTAGAAGCGGCGAGACCACAATACACGAGCCTCGATCCGCGATGCGGCGAGAGAGATGAGTTACAAGAGTGGCCCGATTAATGTCGGGGTTGTGGCAGACTTGAGGATAGGGCGACGCGGCCGGTTCGATGCACGATGGTTCACCCTAGATCGAGATAGTTCGAGGCTACGGGATTTTTACGAGTTGTAGGCGCCAGAGTTTTATGGGTCGAGGCACGAGGATGATCGCGAGGAGTTCATCAAGCGATTCTGACGGATCGTAGAGTGATCAAGGCATCGGAGACCGAGTCGGTGGTCCTAGGTTCGCATCGGTGCGTGATACCGCAATGATCGGTTTGATTCGTGAGCTGTCGGGAGAGCATGCACTTCGGCTTTATGGGGCGAGTTCTCGAGAGGCCTTTCTTGCACATTTCTTGCCTCGCGGATGAGGAGGGCTCGGTAAACAGATTTTTGGTGTTGCGCGAAGCGGGCGTGCGGTTCGGAGTACAATGTGAGTTCGACTCATTGGCGATGCGTCCGCGTTGGTAGCTAGTATGGAGGATCGAGTGCACCGATTTATTCTGAGGCTCGATGATCACCTAGCGAGAGTTGTTGGGTGTAGCTCTTGCCGGGCATGGACATTGCCGCGCGCAGCGTATGCACTTGGATGTAGGAGCGGATAAATCGGCGGAATGACGAGTGGCGAGAAGAGGCGAGCAATGGTCCTTTGGTGACTTTCGAGGCGGACCGCCTCGGCGAGCGATTATGTACCCGCCAAGATCTGAGTGGTCCTCCGCAGTCTTCGGGACCTTTGGGATATTCAGGAGCAGGTCAGGGCTCCCAGGTTTCAGATTTTCAGGGGAGTAGGAGTCCTCGCCGGATGAGGTTGCCCTTGTCTCAGTGTGGCCGTTGTGGAAAACTTCATAACGGAGAGTGTCGTCGACTTTGGAGATTGTTATTCTTGCGGCCCAGCAGGCCATCGCGGCGACTGTCCGACCAGGGAGTAGCTGGTAGGATAGCACAGACTACTTAGGCGATTGGGTCTTTCACCTTCCATAGCTAGGAAGGATGTTCATACACCTACAGGCCCGGTAAGTCGCGGTGGAAGTTCCCGATTTAGCGGTCCTTTGAACCGCCTATTTTCAGTATATCCTTAACCTACAGAGTTTTGTATGTATTGATGTTATGATGATGTGTTTAGTGTTATGTTCGGATAGCTTTGTGCTAAAATGTGATTTAGAAACACAGTTGGTAAAAGGGTAAGCACAGGGTGAGAAAATGATGAACCTTAGAATATTACAGTTGAGACCTTAGATGTAAGGCCATCTTGAGTACAAGATTTTGCGGGGATCTTTGTCAGAATGTGTAAGTATGCGTGGTGTAATTGTGGAAAAATTTCCTTGGGTGGTGTAAATGGAAGTGGTAGCTTTCATGACTGTATAGGTAAGATTGTTCGGATCGAAACGAGAGAGTCGGCGTGTGAGGCTCGGGTTGAGGGCGTGTTGCGTGTCAACCGTGGCCGGAATGAGTGGGGTCGGATCGAGGTGGTCCCGCGGTGGTAGGGTCACGAGGTGCTAGGCCCAAGTTTAGATGACCGTCGTATGAGTTTGTGGTTATGTTCGACGAGCGGATCGTGAAGGCGGGAATGGCCTTAGAGAGAAGTGAAGCTAGTAAGATGACCATGTGTTTGGAGGTGGTGACTCCAAAGTTTTGGGAAGCTGGCGATGACAAGTATGGTGCGTATACTAGAAGAGTTCGGTGTTCGAGAAGGGCACGACGAGTAAGGAAGGAAGAGAGCGTGTGTTATTTCGTGGCGGATGTGGCGTTGGCAACTTGTTAGAAGAACTTCATCGTTATCCGTCTTGAGAAGGAACATTCGGGACGAATGTTTCTAAGGAGGAGAATGTTATACCGTATTTCCAGTATATGCGTGAGGCGTGCGTATAAGAATTTGATCCTTAAGATTAGGCAAGGTTCGAAATTGGGCACAAGTGCCGAAAAGAGTAGTTTTCCGAAGAAACGTTTCCACATCTAAAGTAGGGAAAATTACGGCTATGTCATTAATAATTATTGCCGATTTTTCCCAGAGGCGAAACATTTTGGACCAACGGGAGGGTGACAAGTGTCACCTCACATTGGAAGCAAGTGGGCGGCAAAGCTAGACCATTGGCACGTTTTTGTGTTGAAATTTTGGTCAAGGGTTAGGTAGGATATTTTGTGTAGATGGATAAGGTAGCACATGGCTAAATCTTGGCCTTACACTTGCTATGCACTTGGCTTGATCTTGGCCATTGGTTGGCCTTTGCTTGACCTATAAATTGTTATACCCCGTATTTCCAGAGTATGTACGTGAGGGCGTACGTATACAATTTGAGCCTTAAAGTTGGCTAGTTTCGAAATTTGTACACAACACCCGAAAGGAGTCGTTTTTAAACGAAGCGTTTCCACGACTTTGAAGGAAAATTCCGGCTATGTCATTAATAATTTTTGCGGATTTTTCCGAGAGACGAAACATTTTGGACCAACGGGAGGGTGACATGTGTCACCCTCACATTGGAAGAGGTTGGACGGCAATTGGGCTAAGTCTTGCACGTTTTTGGTGTGAAATTTTGGTCAAGGGTTAGGTAGGATATTTTTTGTGTAGATGGATAAGGTAGCACATGGCTAAATCTTGGCCTTACACTTGCTATGCACTTGTCTTCATCTTGGCCATTGGTTGGCCTTCACTTGACCTATAAATACCCTCTACAAGTGATGAACTTTCTTCATCCAAAAATCTTTTCTAAGTGTTAAAAATCCCTCCCCTTTAGTGTTGAGTTCGTCCCAACTCTCCCCTCCTTTGAGAGTCTTGGCAGGCCTCCCTCCTCATGTGGTGCCACTGCCAGGGTACCCACTGCCTTGTTGTCTCGTATAAATACCCCCTTTTGTGGTATAGAAATACTCTCTAGTAGTGTTATAATGTCCAAATACCTTGGCCCAAATACCTTGTAGTATTCCCAAAGTTACACTTGTACAAAAGCCTAAAATACTATTATACTTCCTCACAAAAACGAAACCCTAAGTAAATCTTCACCCGTAGTTGAAGTTATAAGTAGAAGTTGGTTAGAACTTCTAAGGGTTGGTTGGAGCGGTCGAGCGCACGAGTAGGAGCTAAACATTGCTCGGGATCGACATTTAAACTCGGATAATTTTGGGCTTATCGAGGTAAACACTCTTGACCTTCTATTGTAATTGGAAATTACATGTTGTAGGAATATATAGTTGAAGTATACTATATATAGAACTGAACATTATAATTGTGCGGCAATGTCTTTTGACTTAAGCTTTGAATAATACTTACGGCAATGTCTTGCGACTTAAGCTGAATTTAAAGAAGAGAAGCGAGCTGTAATTACATAGACCGTATTACTGAGACTTGTGTAGCATTACTTTGTAGTAGCATTGTACACGTCAGGTTAGGCGTGTTAACCCCTGGTTGGCTTAGCGGCCTCGATAGAGGAGGAGATTTCTGCATTGTGGGGAGGTCTTTGAATTTTCGTAGAATATTCTACGTCGGGATCTCAAAGATATTAATAGTCGCTTTGTGGCCTCTATAGGTTGTAGTACTACGTGTGGAGTGATCTGCTTGACTGAGAGTGGAGCAGACGGTTTGAGGTACTTGGAGCGTTTTGCTATTAGTCGATACTCGTCGCGAGGTATGTGAACCTCTTCCTATCTGTTCTAGCATGATATGTGTATAACTATGTAGTACGGTGAGCGCATGTGTTAAATGTATTTGATTGCCTTTAAACATAAAAGTGTTATAACGGCTTTATGGGAAGTTAGTTATAATGACTACATGTAAATGAGAAATGCTTTGTGGTTTTAAAAGATAAGCGATTTGACTTATAACCGACTTGATGTAAAGAACCTTGAAGTATTCTAAGAGATTAAGAAACCTTTTTGGAAGAAGTGTATACTTGGTTTGAAAACATAAAAGCTATACCAGCTTTATGAAAAGTTAGGTGTAACTCCTTAAGAGAGATAAAAAGAATGGTTTAATGGTTTAGAAGTTAAGAGACTTGACTTAATATGGATGTTTGTGTGAAACCTCATTCGTGAGTAATGAGTACTTGGTTTTTGGAAGGAATAATGTTTTACTGATTTCGGAAATCAGAATGTGTATCGACAAACCCCTGCAGCGTTAATAAAGGGAAATGTATTGAATAATTAAGTATTATTAAAACCAGTAGAAACCTCCATCTGCATAGAAGCTAAGATGAGACAAAATGATATTACATTTATAGATCATGGCTGCTAATAAGATTGATTATGAACAAGAATAACCTACTCGCCTAAGGCATATGTTACTCAATTGTTTTAAAAGAGATTAAGACATTGAACTATGAACTTTTCAAAAAAAAGACTTGTGTATTTGAAATTAGGCAAACTGGAACTTTAGGAAAAAGAAAGGCATTGTGTTGTCTTAAAATGGTTTAAAACATAAGGTGTATAACAACTTTATGGGAAGTTGGTTATAACGACCTTATGAAAACAAAAGAAAGGTTTTATCATTGGTTTTAATGTGGTAACTTGACTTTAAAAAGAAAAGTGTTTTGGTCAAAAAAAAAGAAGGCATGGTGTTGCCTTAATTTGGTTTTAAAAAGGAAAGTATGGAAGTTGTTTTGGTTTACTTAAAAGATATAAGTCACTCTATTTTTATACTACGGGTATCGGGTGACTTTTAGAAAAGGGTTAGCTCTCTTTAAAAAGGAATTTAACGTACGTAGTACTTTAGGGTTAAAACCCGGACTTTGGCATAAAATGAAAGTACTTGAGTTGTGTATAACTTGCCTATACTTGCTGTGATAGCCTTTGTTGTGCAAAGATTGTGTTTCTATACTACCGCGTCTCTCGATGGAGGGTCGGTTGACTTGTTGAGAACTTACTTGGACGTGCCGGCAGTGACGTAGAAATTACACGGGTACGTTCCTGTTGATAGTGTTACTTTTGTTAAATCACTTTGGACATCGACACGACGCGTAGCGCACGCATGCTTCCACTTTGATTACCGCCTTGCTTATTGTTTCCCTTTGACATACCGACACGATCGTGGCGCACGGGTATGCTTCCATTTGGAATCTTTGTCTTATTGTTTCCACTGGACTCATCGACACGACGCGTAGCGCGGGTATGCTTCCATTTGGAATGTTGTCTTATTTGTTCCCTTTGGACATACTGACACGATGCGTAGCGCACGGGTATGCTCCCATTTGGATTGCTATCTTGTTGTTATCATATCATAGACTGCCGGCAGTGAGGAAGGTACTCCACGGGCAGGATTGATGTTGTGGCGAGACACGAATTGATATAAGCTGTTATGTGTATGTCTTGTAGTTTGGTTATCATACTGTCTCGCTTTTATAGACTATTATGATTTGATTCTGATTTTTCTGATTTCACATACTGTACTGTTATCGACCTCCTTCGGGGCTGCGTTCATACCGCAGTAGAGGTACATCGGTCGATCCTCGCTTTTAGGATCACCTTTCGTATTGGGAAGCTCCGTTCCTTGAGGCTTATCTTTGGTATGTTACCACAGTGCGTAGGTTCTTGTACATTGGGGTATGGCGGGGCCTGTCCGTCATAGTTGTTGTATAAACTCTTAGAGGTGCAGCCTTTGTGTGCGGTGGTTTGTAAAAAGGATAAGCTGTTGGTATTTATGTATATATGATGAAGGCAAGCTGTTTTGGTTGGCTGTTTATTTATTTTGTCTCTAAATTCATGTTCATGTTTTTATTTCATTGATTTTCTACGATGTTGTATCACTAAGGTGCAGGGTAAGACACGATCCACGGGCAGGTTGGTCTGACATAAATACCCCTCTAGTTGAAGACATTCTTCATCCAAAACTTGAGCATTTCTCTAAGTCTCAAACTACTCCTCCCTCTTGTTCTTTCGTCCACCACCCCCTCCCCTTTGAGAAGGCCCTTTGGCCGAGCTTCCCTCCCCTGTAGTGGTTAGTAGTAGGGTACCCCACTAGCCTAGTTGTCTCGTATAAATACCCCTTTTTGTGGTATAGAAATACTCTCCTAGTATTGTTATAATGCCCAAATACCTTGTAGTATTCGAGTTACACTTATACAAAAGCCAGAAAATACTATTATACTTCCTTTAGCCACTAAACGAAACCCTGAAATATTCATTGATAGTTGAAGTAATTGAGTAGAAGTTGGTTAGAACTTCTAAGGGTTGTTTGGAGCGGGTAAGGGCGCACGGAGTAGGAGCTAAACCTTGCTCAGGATCGACATATAAACTCGGATAATTTTGGGCTTATCGAGGTAAACACTCTTGACCTTCTATTGTAATTGGAAATTACATGTTGTAGGAATATATAGTTGAAGTATACTATATATAGAACTGAACATTATAATTGTGCGGCAATGTCTTTTGACTTAAGCTGAATTTTAAAGAAGAAAGCGACTGTAATTACATGGGTGTATTCTGATAGACTTGTGTAGTATTCTGTGAGTAGAATTGTACACGTCAGGTTAGGCGTGCAAACCCCAGGTTGGCTTGGTGGCGGCCTCGATAGAGGAGGAGATTTCTGTTGTTGCGGGAAGTCTTGCGAATTTTACGTAGATATTCTACATTGAGATCTAGATGTTAATAGGCGCGCTTGTGGCCTCTATAGGTTGAAGTACTACGTATGGCGTGATCTACTTGGCTTAGGAGTAAGAGCGGTTTGAAGTACTTGGAGCGTTTTGCTATTAGTCGATACTCGTCGCGAGGTATGTGGACCTCTTCCTATCTTTTCTAGCATGATATGTGTGAACTATGTAGTACGGTAGACGTACATATGTTAAAGTGTATTTGATTGGTTTAAAACATAAAGTGTTATAACGGCTTTATGGGAAGTTGGTTATAACAGCTTTAAGTAGGTAAGAAAATGCCAGTGGTTTTAAAAGGTAACTGATTTGACTTATAACTGACTTGATGTGTGATAATAAGGAACTTGAAGTATGTCAGAAGAGTTAAGAAACCATTTTTGAAAGAAGAGTAACACTTGGTTTTAAAGGTTTTAAAAAAGAGTTATACTAGCTTTATGGGGAGTTAGGTATAACGTCTTAAGAGAGGTAAAGAAAATGGTTTACTGATTTTAAAAGTTAAGAGACTTAACTTAATTAATCGATTTGAAAGTGGTAAGATGTATGAAACCTCATTCGTGAGTAATGAGTACTTGGTTTCCAAAGAATAATGTTTTTTTACTGATTTCGGAAATCAGAATGTGTATCGACAATCCACTGCAGCGCTAATAAAGGGAAATGTATTGAATAATGAAGTATTATTAAAACCAGTAGAAACCTCCATCTGCATAGAAGCTAAGATGAGACAAAATGATATTACATTTCCTAGATCATGGCTGCTTAATAAGATTGATTATAAAAAAGAATAACCTACTCACATATAAGGCATATGTTTCTCAAATCGTTTAAAAGAGAATTATGTTTTAAAAGGATTAAGACTATGAACTATGAAATCTTTCAAAAATGGGACTTGAGTAACTGAAACTAGGCAAACTGGAACTTTAGGAAAAAAGAATGTTGTTACTTGACTTTAAAAGAATGTGGGTTGGTTTACTTAAAAATGTGGGTCACTCTATTCTTATACTACGGGTATTGGGTGACTTTAGAAAAAGGAATGGATCTTTTAAAAGGATTTAACGTATGTAGTATTTTAGGATTAAAACCCGGACTTTGACATAAAATGAAAGTACCTTGAGTTGTGTATAACTTGCCTATGCTTGTTGTTGTGTAACTTGCCTATGTTTGTTGTTGTGTAACTTGCCTATGCTTGTTGTTGTGTAACTTGCCTATGCTTGTTGTGATAGCCTTTGTTATGCAAGAATTGTGTTCTATATTACCGCGTCTCTCAATGGAGGGCCGGTTGACTCGTTGAGGACTTACTTGGGCGTCTGGCGTGTGGAAAATTTCACGGGTATGCTCCTGATGATAGTGTTATTCCATGGACTAGCTCTCCATAAGGTTTCTTACTGTTCGGCTTTGGTACCTGGTGGTCGGCTTTCGTACTTGCCCCGTCTCGTGGCTGATTCGGCCTTGGTACACAGTAGTTAGCCCTCGCACTTGCCCGTTTAGTGTAGTGACGAAGTCTCGTGTCTGACGCCTTGGTACAGGTGGTCAGCCACCGTACTTGCCGGTCGACTCGTGGCCGGCCTTGGTATCTGGTAGTCGGTTCGCACTTGCCGTGTCGGCCGTGGTTTGGTTGTATTGTATTGTTATTACGGCTTTGGCATCGGTAGGACTTGGTGTTGGTGTACTTCTTGTGTTATCATATCATAGACCGGCGGTGAGGAAGGTATTCTGGGCATGGCCCGATGTTGTGGGCGTGAGACCCATAATTATATTTGAGTAAATGACCGGAGGCGTGAGACCACGACATGATATAAGCGTTATATGTATGTCGTAGTTTGGTTGTCATACATGTCTCTCGCTTTATATAGACTATTATGATTTCATTTCTGATATTCTGATTTCACATACTTGGTACTGTTATCTGACCTCCTTGAAGTGCGTTCATGCTGCGGTAAGTACATCATGTCGATCCCCTTTTAGGATCACCTTTCAGCGTATTGGAAGCTCGTTCCTTGAGGCTTATCTTTGGTATGTTACCACGATGTCTGCAGGTTCTTGTACATTCGGGGTATGGCGGGCCACTGTCCGTCATAGTTGTAGTAAAAATCTTAAGTGCATGCCTTTGTTGTGGCGGGGTTGTAAGGATTATGCTATTCAACGTTTATATATATATGTTGAAAGGCAACTGTTTTGGTTGGCCTGTTTATTTTTAATATCTCTCATTTCATGTTCATGTTTTATTTCCGCTGATCTTCTCTGATGTTGTGTCACTAGGGTGCCCGGGGTAAGGCACCAGTCACGGGCCCGGATTCGGGTCGTGACAGATAAAGACTCAATGAAATTACGTACGTCCACCGTACACCCATGTCATATAAATATCATGCCAAAGGAAAAAGGGATAATTCACATACCTTATCGGCTATACCACCACGACAAGTAGAATACGCACCAGTTAGTACTTCAACCTATAATGGCAATAACATGTCTATTAACTACATGATACTAGTGTAAGTCATATACCACAAAATGGTTCTCTTTTCATATAAAAATTTGGGCAGAACTTCCCCTATTTATACGTACATTTCCACCTTACAAATAAGGCCAATAACCTCAATAACCAAGCACCAATTAAGGGCACCACCAAACAACAAACAAGGTGAATCACACACCTACTTCTTATGTTAATCCGGCCTCTTAATCCATATAAAACAGTCTGCTCAAAAGAATGTGAAGCCTTTCTACACCATTCTATACCCTTATTCCTTTAGGACTTACATTAGAAATTACCACATTTAAACATGCATAATTGTAACTAAATTTCCAGCATTTTACACGCATAAAACAGCCCCTAAGACAGCATGACAATATCCAACAATTTTATAGATGTCTCGGCCAAACCATAATACCAAAGTCCTTTTCACAACTCCTTACAATCCAATTCACATTTCAACACGTTTATATAAACCATAACAACTTGTAATGACAAGATTTCCTTCAATATAGCATGCACTTAGTGACGATAATAACAATAACAACCAACGAATCCAATGCAACCAAAACAGTCCATTAAATCAGCTAGCATGCCAATGTCACATGCACTTCTTTTTCTCAATTTTTCTTAACACAAGTTAATCTCTTAACTATAACAACATGCAATTTCTAATTACTTCAAGAGGAAGAAGAATTCTTACCTTATTTTCTTAGCCAAAATAGTCCACTAAAACTCGGCACCATGCTCCACTTTTCTTCACCATTTCTTCAAGTCACACAACATGCATGTATCCTCTACAAGCTTGTAACCATAATACTTTCTTGTTTTTCTTCCAACAAGTTCATCTCCAAGCTAAAGGTGTTATACCCCGTATTTCCAGAGTATGTACGTAAGGGAATACGTACGAAAGTCTTGCCTTAAAGATAAGCCTTGGACGTTTTATTTTGTACACAACTCACTAAAAGAATCGTTTTCGAAAGCGTTTCCCACTTTCGTAGATTAAATTCGGCTATGCCATTTCTTATTTTTGCGGATTTTTCCGAGAGGCGAAACATTTTGGACCAACGGGAGGGCAACACAGCACCTCCCATTGATGGACTTGAATCGTCCATGGGCGAAGTGGAGAGCCAAGGCACGTTTTTGTGCCTTGTGCACAATCGAGGTTGGTAGGATATTTGTGTTTAGTTAATCCTCACCTACACTTGCCTTGCACTTGTCTTCATCTTGGCCATTGGTTGTGGAAGCTTGACCTATAAATACCCCTTAGAGATGAAGAGTTCTTCATCCACAAATCTTCAAGTCTTGAAAAATCCTCTCCTCTCCCTTTGTAGTCTTCTCGTCCAAAACACCTCCCCTCCTTGTGAAGGCCCTTGGCGAATACCCCCACTCTCTAGCCTAGTAGTTTGGCCGAGGCCCCCAGCCTAGCCAAAATCTACCCCTCCCTTGGTAGAAAAGTTACCTTCTTGTATCGTTATAATGCCCAAAATACCCTAGCCCAAATACCTTAGTACTTAGTAGAAGTTGTGAAGAACTTCTAAGGTTCTGGAGCATACAACTTAGGAGCAAAACCTTGCTCAGGTAGCGACTTTTCTAGGATATTATTGGGCTTACCGAGGTAACTAATCCTAACCCTCTTTTGAATTAGAAAATATATCTTGTTGTAGTATAAGGATAAGTATAAATACTTAGAAGTATATCACGAGAATAGAATTGAACTATTATCACGATGAAGGGTTTAAAGAAGAATAATTGATGTACTTACATGGGTGTTTCACGATGAACTTATATAGCTCAGGGTAGGAAGTGCTGCCCGACTTTCAGTAAATTGTGAATCCTCTGTTTAGAATGACCTTGAGTAGTCTTTGATAGATATCTGTGACCATTATAGGTGACTCTGCGCGACATATTGACTTGGCGGTGGTTTTATTGAGAAGGTATGTGATTCTTCCTAAAGCATGATATTTTACATATATATATAGTGCGGTGAGCGTACATGTGTTAAGCGAATAATAACTACGGCAATGTCTTTGACTTAAGCTGAATAACACTTACGGCAATGCCTGGCTTAAGCTTTGAATAACAACTACGATGCCTCGGCTTAAGCTTTGAATAATAAAGATCTGAAAGCATTTCAAAAGAATCTTTGAATCATTTTAAAGAGAACTAATTGGTTTTAAAGCGAAGCTTAAGAGTTATGCTAGCTTTATGGGAAGTTAAGTATAACCACTTAAGATTGATAAAAGAAACAAGTTTGCCTATGTGTTTATAACAGACTTATATTGTGAAAAGAATAATAAGATGGTTTGATAAGTAGACATGATATGATGCTATGTGTGTTAGTCTCTTGTAACGTTTGTATAGGTGAGTATCCTTGTTGTGCTTATGTTGTTTAAAGATAAGTTGTTATGTTAGTATACTATCACTCACCTCTTGAGATGATCAGGGGTTAGTGCCCTCCGTCTGGGGTAGACTCGGTGATGCAGGACCGTGATTCGAGAATACCTCATGCGGGTCGAGGGCCTATGCGAGCTACGAGTTCGAGTTAGTATGCGGGGTTATGCCTCATGCGGTCTATGTGGCCATGCGGACAGCGAGTCCAGGACGATGCCGAGGAGTAGCTACCCTCGATGCGGGGTTATACCTCATGCGGGCCCATGTGAGTGGCCTATGCGGACTCCGGGAGTCCAGGATTAGGCTTGCAGAATGATGATGGGGGCGAGTGGCCTGTTCGATCATTCGCGGCCTAGACAAGACTCATTCTGATTACTATTGTTGCTCTTGTTTGTGATGTGGCACTATGCGGTTCCTTGGTTGTTTCACACATATTTGTAAACCGGTTTTAAAAATGATATGTTTTCATTTAAGTACTTCTGATTTCGCATACTTAGTACTGTTATGCGACCTCGCCCGAGGCTGCGTTCATGCCGCGGTAAGGCGGCAGTGCTAGATCCGCATCCTTAGGATCTCGCGTTGGTGTCGGGAGCTCCATCTCTTGGAGGCTCTACTTTTGGTATGATCTCCTGTTGTAGATAGTTTGTCTGATCGAGGGTATGGCGGGCCTGTCCGCCATAGTTGTATATTTCCTTAGAAGTGCGTAGTCATGTTATGCGATGTCGGATGTAGCTATTTGAACTATGATTATATATATATCTTAGAAAGCGATGTTTTCTCACATAAATTGTGTCTTATTTTTATAAAGCTGTTTCATGTCTTGTTTTATATTTCCTGATTTCTCGATGTATGACTACTTGGGTGCCGGTAAGGCACGATCACGGGCCGAGCAGTCGTGACAAAAGTGGTATCGAAGCGATTAATCCTCGGAAAGTGTCTCTGACCGTATCTAGTAGAGTCTTGATTATCGGTGTGTTGTGCACCACACCAATAATCGAGGCTATAGGATATTTAGGATTGGTTTCCATTCTTCTCATTACGAGATCGTGCTTTAGAGGCGTGTTATAGGTTGGACCTCTAACGTATTCCTTTCTGTATGCGATTATGCCTCCACGTAAGGCAACCGGGCGAAGGGCAAGCGGTAGGAGGCGCTAGCGAGACACCCAGTCACGAGGCTCGAGGCCCGATCTATACGAGACGGCGAGTTCTATGGCGCCGCCAGCCCGGCCACAGACCACGGTACCACACCTCATCCCGCGGCACAGGGCGGAGAGTTAGGGTCTGAGAGACGGCCCGACTTTTGGCTAAAGTTGTGGCCCGTCGAGAGAGATTGGATCGGCGGTTCAGTTCAGCTCGGCTCGATCGCGCCGTGGTACACGAGGCGAGATAGTTTGAGGCTACGAGATTTCTTGAGTTGTAGCCGCCGGAGTTTTATGGGTCGAGGCGGAGGATGATCCGAGGAGTTCATCCGTCGGCTTGAGAGGATTTTGAGAGTGATCGGGCGTCGGAGACCGAGTCCGTGATCTTTGGTTCACATAAATGCGTGATACCGCGATCGATTGGTTTGATTCATGGGAGTTATCGGGAGAGCACGCGTCCCCGCCTACTGGGATGAGTTCTCGAGGCTTTCCTCACTCACTTGCCTCCACGGATGAGGAGGCGCGGTGATAGATTTTCTTCTTTGAGGCGAGAGAGCGCCTTGTCGAGTACAATGTCGAGTTTGATTCATTGGCTCGATATGTCCCGGCATTGTAGCGATATGGAGGATAGGGTACACCGCTATGTCACGGCTGGGCGACTATATGGCGAGTCATGTGCGGGGTTTCTCTCGGTAGGGTATGGACATTACCGCGTGCGAGCTCACGCCCTTGGATGCGAGGCGCAGGTCGGCGAGTGGGCGAGCGGCGAGAAGAAGGCGGGGCGGGAGGGTCTTCGGTGGTTATCGTGGTGGCGGCCTCGGCGATCTGGGTCGCACCACGGCCCGGCTGAGCACTCTGCACCGTCCTCGGCCACGGCCCGAGTTTTGAGGGCGGACCGGGGCCCTGTGGCTTGGGCGTCGAGTAGCGAGTGCGGCGATCGGGACCACCCCCGGTGTGGCGTCGGTAGATCCCATTACGGGAAGTGTGGTACTACTTATGGATCTTGTTACGATTGTGGCGGCAGGTCACTTTGCGGTTGTCGGCCGAAGCGTGGCGGTGGTAGGGCTCGGCCCGAGTTACGTGGCCGCTTCATCATCTCCTACGATTACTCGCCCGGGCGGGGTGCTCATGGGTCGGCCAGTCGCGGCGGTCGTGGCTCAGTCGATTCTAGCGGTCCTGAAGCCGCATTTATGCTGTCGGTAAGCGGGATCGGGAGGCCTCACGATGTCGTCACGGTACCCTATCGGTTCAGGTTTGATGTTTATGCCTTGATAGATCCGGGTTCTACTGTCCTATATATCTCCCTTGTTGCTAGTAGGATAGGGATAGAGCACGAGTCCATAGACCCTTTCGAGGTAGCTACGCGATGGGTGATTCGGTGGTAGCTCGGCGGGTATATAGGGCTTGTCTGTGACCATTCTGATCGTCGGACCCTAGCGACTTGATAGAGTTGGAGATGATTGACTTCGGCGTGATTATGGGGATGGATTGGCTAGCTTCTTGCTATGCCAATGTAGCTGAGAGAGAGAGTAATGCGGTTCAGTTTCTGAGGAGCCGGTTGTTGAGTGGGAGCACGCGGTATCGCCGAGGTAGGTTTATTTCCTACCTCAAGGCTAGGAAGATGGTGCGAAGGGTATATCTACCATCTAGTTCGAGTGTTTGATCACGAGGCTGCGGTACCAGATTTTGATCGATTCCGTAGTCGCGAGTTCCCAGGCGTGTTCCCGGATGACCTCCGGGTATCCTCACGAGAGGAGATTGAGTTTGTATTGACATATTGCCAGATACTCGACCTATTTCCATTCCGCCATACAGAATGGCACCTGCCCGAGTTGAGAGAGTGAAGGATCGGCTTAGGATTTGCTTGAGAAGGGCTTCATTAGGCCCGATGTTTCTCCCGAAGCGCCGGTATTGTTCGTGAAGAAGAAGGGCGGGGCCGCTGCGCATGTGTGTTGATTCTGACGGTGAACAAGGTGACCATTAAGAACGAATACCCTCCCGAGATTGATGATTTGTTCGACCGGTTGCGAGTGCGAGATGTTTCTCAAGATTGATCTGCGATCGGGCTATCATCAGTGCGAGTCGAGAGGTGGATGTCCACAGATCGCATTCGGACGTGCGGGCATTATGAGTTCAGTCATGTCTTTTGGGTTGACCAATGCTCGTGGTATTCATGGATTTGATGAACCGAGTGTTCAAACCATTTTTGAACCGCGTTTGTGATAGTGTTCATTGATGATATCTTGGTTTATTCTCGCTCGAGCGAGGCGTCGAGCATTTGAGAGGCGTCTTGTGATTCTCCAGACCAGCGATTATGCGCCAAGTTTTCCAAATGTGAGTTTTGGTTGACTTGATGGCGTTTCTTGGGCATATTGCCGGGGTGATGGCATTCGAGTTGTCTGGCCAAGATCGAAGCGATCGAGACTTGGCGAGACCTACTACTCCGGCAGAGGTTCGCGATTTCGGGCCTTGCGAGGATATTATCGGCGGTTCGTGGAGAAGTTTGCTTCTATCTCTACACCATTGACTAGGTGACTCGTAAGGCGGCCAAGTTTGATGGTGATGCTTGTGGCGAGGTTTCGATTCTTGAAAAGAAGGCGGCCGCCCCGTTCTTACTCTTCCGGAGGTCGGATGGTTATGTCGTGTATTGTGATCGTCGGGCATCGGGTTGGGATGTGTATTGATGCATGGCGGGGTTATAGCATATGCATCCCGACGGTGAAGAAACACGAGGAACTACCCGCCCATGATTTGGAGTTAGCGGTAGTGATTCACGCTTTGAAGATCTGGAGGCACTATTTGTATGGGGTTCACGTGGATATTTATACAGACCACAAGAGCCTCGGTATATCTTCGGCCAGAGGAGCCGAACTTACGGCGAGGCGGTGGTTAGAGTTGCTTAAGGATTACGATGTTGATATCCTATACCACGGGAAGGCCAATGTTGTGGCGGATGCTCTTAGTCGTAGTCGATGGGAGCCTATCGGATGTGCGACTAGAGGAGGACATGGTTCGTGATTTGCATCGATTAGCGAGCCTTGGTGTCCGTTTGATTGATTACGATAGCGATGGGGTTAGAGTTCGTGAGGTTGCCGAGTCTTCCATCGTCGAGGAGGTGAAGAGGCAATTCGAGGATCGGCTTTGATTCGATATCGTGATACTGACTCTTCGTGAGGGCAAGGGTCCTTGAGTAGCACGATGGGGTGCTAAGGTTTGAGGCGGTATGTGTTCGGATGTTTGAGGACTTGGCGAGTTCTTGGGGAAGCACACAGCAAGCGTTACTCATCCATCCGGTCGACCAAGATGTACCACGACCTTAGATCGTGTATTGGTGGGATGGCTTGAAGAGGGGCGTTGCGAGTTCGTAGCTCGGTGCGTGTTGTCGGCGGTGAAGGTAGAGCACGGAGGCACGGTGGTTTGTTCTGAACGATTGAGATCCGACACGGAAGTGGGAGGTAATCAACATGGACTTCATCACAGGATTACCTCGCACTCATAGGAGACATGATTCTATATGGGTTATCGTCGGCGGTGTGAAATCAGCCCACTTTCTTCCGTCGGGGCGACTTTTGGTGAGGATTATGCGGACTTTACATCAGAGATCGTCGATCGCATGGAGTCTCTTCGATCATATCGCATGAGGAGCCGGTTCGGCTAACTTGGAGGTCCTTCGAGGGGTTTAGGGGCGCAGTGAGCTCGAGTGCGCATTTCATCCACGAGCAGACGGACAGCAGAGCGCACTATCCGACTCTTGAGGATATCCGCGAGCTGTGTTATTGACCGATGGTAGTTGGGAGGATCATTTGCCTCTAGTTGAGTTCGCTTATAATAATAGCTACCACTCCAGATTCGGATGGCGCCTTATGAGGCCTTGTATGGGAGGAAGTGCAGATCGCCTATAGGTTGGTTTGATGTGGGCGGCGGCTAGTGGGACGATTTGGTACAAGCGATGGATAAGGTGAAACTTATCAAGGCGGCTATCGATACTCGAGTCGGCGAAGTCGTATGAGATCATCGTCGTCGACATCTTGAGTTCGAGGTTCATGATTGGTTTTCCTAAAGGTGTCACCCATGAAGGGTGTGATGAGATTCGGGAAGAAGGGAAGCTCGGCCAAGGTACATTGGGCGTTTCAGTTGTCGCGAGGTAGGCAAGGTTGCCTACGAGTTGAATCTGCCGTCCGATCCGGAAGGCGATGCATCCGGTGTTTCACGTATCTATCTTTGAGGAGATGTATCGAGGATCCATCTAGGGTGCACCCGATTGACGATGTCGGTGGCCAGGGGTTATCGTATGAGAGATTCCATGCGCGATAGTCGATCGTCGAGTTAGGCGTCTGCGGACGAAGGGCGTGGCGTCAAAGTCTTGTGGCGGAACGAGCTCGGGAGGAGATGACATGGGAAGCCGAGGAGGACATGAGGCGGAAGTATCCTCACCTATTCCCACACCTCGGTAAATTCACTTTCCTACTTGCAAATTTTAGTTATCGTTTACGCCATGTGTTGCTCTGTGGCGTGTGTGGCATTTACAAGCTGTTTAAGCTTCTTCGATAATCGTCTTGGGAAGGAACATTCGGGACGAATGTTTCTAAGGAGGAGAATGTTATACCGTATTTCAGTATATGCGTAAGGGAATACGTCACGAAAGTCTTGCCTTAAAGATAAGCCTTGGGCGTTTTATTTTGTACACAACTCACTAAAAGAATCGTTTTTCCGACGAAACGTTTCCACGACTTTCGTAGAGTAAATTCCGGCTATGCCATTTCTTATTTTGCGGATTTTTCCGAGAGACGAAACATTTTGGACCAACGGAGGGCAACACTGCACCCTCCCATTGATGGACTTGAATCGTCCATGGGCGAAATTGGAGAGAGCCAAGGCACGTTTTTGTGCCTTGTGCACAATCAAGGTTGGTAGGATATTTGTGTTTAGTTAATCCTCACCCTACACTTGCCTTGCACTTGTCTTCATCTTGGCCATTGGTTGGCCAGGCTTGACCTATAAATACCCCTTAGAGATGAAGAGTTCTTCATCCACAAATCTTCCAAGTCTTGAAAAATCCTCTCCTCTCCTTTGTAGTCTTCTCGTCCAAAAACACCTCCTCCTCCCTTGTGAAGGCCCTTGGCCGAATACCCCCTCTCTAGCCTAGTAGTTTGGCGAGGCCCCTCAGCCTAGCCAAAAATCTACCCCTCCCTTGGTA
Source organism: Przewalskia tangutica (assembly GCA_029844215.1). Classification (NCBI taxonomy): domain Eukaryota; kingdom Viridiplantae; phylum Streptophyta; class Magnoliopsida; order Solanales; family Solanaceae; genus Przewalskia; species Przewalskia tangutica. The sequence continues at coordinate 67,999,605 of CM056734.1, forward strand.
GAAAAGTTACCTTCTTGTATCGTTATAATGCCCAAAATACCTAGCCCAAATACCTTAGTACTTAGTAGAAGTTGTGAAGAACTTCTAAGGTTCTTGGAGCATACAACTTAGAGCAAAACCTTGCTCAGTAGCGACTTTTCTAGGATATTATTGGGCTTACCGAGGTAACTAATCCTAACCTCTTTTGAATTAGAAAATATATATTGTTGTAGTATAAGGATAAGTATAAATACTTAGAAGTATATCACGAATAGAATTGACTGTTATCACAGTAGAAGGGTTTAAAGAAGAATAATTGAATGTACTTACATAGATGCTTTCACGATGAGACTTATATAGCTCACGGGTAGGGAAGTCTGCCCGACTTTCCGTAGAATTGTGAACCCTCTGTTTAGAATGACCTTCAGAGTAGTGTTTGATAGATATCTGTGACCATTATAGGTGACTCTGCGTGACATATTGACTTGGCGGTGGTTTTCATTTGAGAAGGTATGTGATTCTTCCTAAAGCATGATATTTTACAATATATATATATAGTGCGGTGACGCGTACATGTGTTAACGAATAATAACTACGGCAATGTCTTTGACTTAAGCACGAATAACACTTACGGCAATGCCTGGCTTAAGCTGAATAACACTTACAGAATGCCTCACGGCTTAAGCCTGAATAATAAAGATCTGAAAGCATTTCAAAAGAATACTGAATCATTTTAAAGAGAACTAATTGGTTTTTAAAACAGAAGCTTAAGAGTTATGCTAGCTTTATGGGAAGTTAAGTATAACCACTTAAGATTGATAAAAGAAACAAGTTTGCCTATGTGTTTATAACAGACTTATATTGTGAAAAGAATAATAAGATGGTTTGATAAGTAGACATGATATGATGCTATGTGTGTTAGTCTCTTGTAACGTTTGTATAGGTGAGTATCCTTGTTGTGCTTATGTTGTTTAAAGATAAGTTGTTATGTTAGTATACTATCACTCACCTCTTGAGATGATACCGGGGGTTAAGCTGCCCTCCGATGCGGGGTAGACTCGAGTGATGCAGGACCATGATTCGAGAATACCTCATGCGGGTCCAGGGGGCCTATGCGGAGCTACGAGAGTTCCAGGTTAGTATGCGGGGTTATGCCTCATGCGGTCTATGTGGCCATGCGGACGTGAGTCGGGGCGATGCCGAGTAGCTACCCTCGATGCGGGGTTATACCTCATGCGGGCCCGTGAGTGGCCTATGCGGACTCGGAGTCGAGATTAGGCTTGCGAGAATGATGATGAGGCGAGTGGCCTGTTTCGATCATTCGCAGCCTAGACAAGACTCATTCTGATTACCTATTGTTGCTCTTGTTTGTGATGTGGCACTATGTGCGGTTCCTTGGTTGTTTCACATATTTGTAAACCGTTTTAAAAATGATATGTTTTCATTTAAGTACTTTCTGATTTCGCATACTTAGTACTGTTATCTTGACCTCCTTGGGGCTGCGTTCATGCCGCGGTAAGGGCAAGCAGTGCTAGATCCGCATCCTTAGGATCTCCACGTTGGTGTCGGGAGCTCCATCTCTTGGAGGCTCTACTTTTGGTATGATCTCCCGTTGTAGATAGTTTGTACTGATCGGTATGGCGGGGCCTGTCGCCATAGTTGTATATTTCCTTAAGTGCGTAGTCATGTTATGCGATTAATCGGATGCTTCTGAACTATGATTATATATATATCTTAGAAAGGCGATGTTTTCTCACATAAACTGTGTCTTATTTTTATAAACTGTTTCATGTCTTGTTTTATATTTCCGCTGATTTCTCTGATGTATGACTACTTGGGTGCCCCGGTAAGGCACCAGTCACGGGCCCCGGAACGGGTCGTGACAAAAGGTTTCAAGACATTCTTTTGGCCCAAAACCGTGACCAACTATTTGGTGTATTAACCTTGGCTTAGAACTTAGTTAAGGAGCTTAATCTTGGAAAATAAATAAACTTTATTCTTCACTTTGGCTATGTTTTTCGAATCTTGGAGCTTAAGGAAGAGAGAAGAGAGGTTAAGGGTGAGAAGGTATTATAAGCTAAGGCAAATAAATCTTTGCAAGACTTGCATCTAAAAGGTGCACAAGCACAAGTGGATGGGGGACCCTTGTGGACCACTTGTCTTCACTTTACAAAAATATCTACAAGACTTAGCCAAAATCTAGCAAAACATAAATATAATTAGAGCTTTGTTACACAAGTGGGGAGGGACACGTGTCACCCTCTTATTCGCCCATAATTCTCTTAACAAAAATAATTTCATACTTAGCCAAAATACTTAAAATTTCGATGGGCACCCCCCTAAAATTGTGAAATTTTTGATTGGCTCATATTCTTAATGCCACGATTTAATAATACAATCCTAAGTCCATAACTCCATTTGGAAAGAATTCAATCACTAATATTAATTCTCGTCGTCACATTTGTTGTATCCAAAATTATCCATATAGAAAATGTGAATTTACTTTCATTCTTACATTCAAATCTTATTTCCTTACTTACGTTCTCACCTATGTGGCCTGGAAATACGGGATGTAACACTTAGGTAGTTGTAAGAGGGTGTCTTTCCTTTCCATAGCTCATATGGAGTTTTCTCCCTGCTTTTGTGAGGGACTCTATTGAGTATCATGTTGTAAGTAAGAACTGCATCTCCCCACATATTTTGCGCAAGGACGGAATTGATAAGCAAGGCGTTCATCATTTCCTTTAGTGTATTGTTCTTGCGTTCACCGTTTGACTGTGGAGAATATGGTGCATTTATTTGATGGATTATGCCAGTTTGGGCACAGTATTCCTCAAACGGAGCTACATACTCTCCCCCTCTATCGCTACGAATCGCTTTAATTCGTAGACTTAGTTGGTTTCAACCTAGGCTTTATAGCGTTTAAAGGCATCAAATGCTTCGTCCTTACTTTTGTGAAAGTAAAGGTAGCAGTACCTTGTACTATCATCTATGAAAGTCACAAATTACTTATTCCCCCTCTAGTTTGAGCGAACTTTAAATCACATATGTCCGTGTGTATAAGTTCTAGAGGAGCGGTATCTCTTTCTACGGAACGGAGAGCCAATTTGGTATGTTTTGCCTCTACACATACCTCACATTTGGATTGAGGGTTTATAGCGTCAGACAGCAATAACTCCAACTTTACTAATTGTTTAATTGATTGATAGTTTACGTGTCCCAGTCTATGATGCCATAGACTTGGTGACTCAAGCAAATAAAAAGATGCACTTTCATTAATGTTGCGAATTACAGATATGGCGTTTAATTTGAAGATGTTATACCCCGTATTTCTAGAGTATGTACGTGAGGGCGTACGTACAAAAAGTTTAGCCTTAGTTAGGCATAGGGGGATGAAAAATTGTGCACACCTATCAAAAAGAATCGTTTTCCGACGAAACGTTTTACTAAACTTGCGTAGGGAAAATTACGGCTATGTCATTTATAATTTTTACGGATTTTTCCGAGAGATGAAACATTTTGGACCAACGAGAGGGCGACACTTGTCACCCTTAAGTTGGCGGAATTGGGGACGTTTCTTGGACGATTTTGTGGCCAAACTTTGGTCAAGGTTAGGTAGGATATTTTTGTGTAGTAGATGGATAAGGACACATGGGTGAATCCACACCTTACACTTGCCTACCACTTGGCTTCATCTTGGCCATTGGTTGGCCTATAAATACCCCCCTAACTTTAAGGTTTTCTTCATCCACAAATTGTCTTCCATGTCTCAAAATTCCCTCCCCTCTCTTGTAGTGTTTCGTCCAACACTCCCCCTCCCCCTTGTGAAGGCCCTTGGCCGAAACATCTTCCCCCTCTAGCCTAGTTGCTCTAGCTGAAACCTCCCCCCCTTGGTAGAAAGTTGTCTTCCAAGTATAGTTACTATTCCTAAATACCCTAGCCCAAATCCCTTATAGTATTTAAGTAGAAGTTGTGTAGAACTTCTAAGGGCTTCTTGGAGCTATCGGAGCGTGCAAATTAGGAGCTAAACCTTGCCCAGGATCGACATTTAACTTGGATAATTTTGGGCTTATCGAGGTAAATACTCTTGTCCTTCTATTGTAATTGGATATTACATATTAGAATAGTTAAGACTTGAGTATAAGATACTTAGAAGGTTATTAAAGAAAGAATTGAACTGAAATCACATCAGAAGAATAATAAAGAAGATTGAACTGTACTTACATAGGACTGTATTTACAGTAGACTTGAGTAGCTTGACGGGTAGGGTAGTGCTGCCCAATTTTCCGTAGAATAGAGAACCCTCTGCTTAGAACTTTATACAGTATAGTCTAGACGTTGATAGACGTATTTGACTGTTATAGGTCGATACTCTGCGCGCGACATATTCGACTTGGCAGGTGGTTTCCGCCGAGAAGGTATTTGATTCTTCCTATACTCTTGAACATGATATTTTAAAATATATATATAGTACGGTAGACGTACATGTGTTAACTGGACGTAGCTTTACGGCAATATCTTTTGACTTAAGCCTGAATAATAAGAATCTTGAAGTCTTTCAAAAGAATTATAAATCATTTTTGAAAAGAAGAAGAATATTGTTTTTAAAACAAAAAGCTTAAGAGTTATACTAGCTTTATGGGAAGTTAGGTATAACGACTTAAGAAAGATAAAAGGAACGGTTTTACTTGTTTGTTTATGAAAATCTTGTATTGACTTCTGCAAAGTATAGAAAGATGGTTTGATAAGTAAACATGTTATGATACTACGTGTGTTAGTGTCTTGTGATGTTATTTTTGTTGTGCTTACGTTGTTAAACGTTAAGACCGTTGTACTGTTATTATATCACATACCCCCTTGACTTGTTATACCGAGGGCTTGCCACCCTTGATGCGGGTCTATACGGCCTATGCGGTCTGTGTGACTATGCGGAGCTGCGGGAGTTCGGGATGGATCATTCCGGTGTTTTATCCGTCACGGGGATGCCTATGCGATGCAATGTGACTACGCGGTCTATTGAGACTATGCGATGCGGGAGTCGAGGAGAATGCGGGGTTAGCTACCCCCGATGCGAGGAATACCTCATGCGGGTCTGTGTGTGACCTATGCGGACTGCGGGAAGTCCAGGATTAGGCACGCATAATGATACTATGGGCGATTAGCCTTGCTTCGATCATTCGCGGCCTAGATAAGACCAGTTACATTATTTCTATTTTTGCTCTTGTTTATGTTGTGGCACTATGTGCAGTTGAACTGGTTGTATTTGCAAATGGTTTTAAATACTTTGATTTTACTTGATGCTACGATTTCACATACTTGGTACTGTTATCGACCTCGCCGGGGCTGCGTTCATGTCGCAGGTAAGGGCAAGCAGGTGCTAGATCCGCATCCTTAGGATCTTTGCTTTGGTGTCAGGAGCTCCATCTTCTCCGGAGGCTCGACTTTTGGTATGATTCTCCCTGATGTTGTAGATATATGTACATTCAGGGTATGGCGGGGCCCTGTCCCGCCATAGTTGTTACATTCTAAGTGCGTAGTCATGTTGTAAAGTTGGGATGTAACTGTTCACTCTTTATATATATATGCCGAAAGGCGACTTTTCTCAGATAAACTGTGTCTCAATTTACAATTATTTCATGTCTTGTTTTTATATTCCGCTGATTTCTCTGATGTATGTCTACTTGGGTGCCCCGTTAAGGCACGATCCACGCCCCGGGCAGTCGTGACAAAAGTGGTATCGAGCGATTAATCCTCGGAAAGTGTCTACAGACCGTATCTAGTAGAGTCTTGATTATCGATGTGTTGTGCACCACACCAATAATCAGGAGGCTATAGGATATTTAGGATTGGTTTCCATTCTTCTCACTCTGAGATCGTGCCTTAGAGATGTGTTATAAGTTGGACCCCTCTAACGTATTCCTTTCTATGTGATTATGCCTCCACGTAAGGCAACCGGGCCCGAGAAGGGCAAAGCAGGAGGCGATAGTCGGACACCGAGTCACGAGGGCTCGTGCCCGATCTATACCCGACGGCAAGTTCCATGGCCGCCGGCCCAGCAGAGACCACGATACCGCGCCTCGTCCCGGCACAGAGGCGAGAGTTAGGAGTACTGAGAGACGGCCCGATTATTGGCGTGATGTGGCGAACATGAGGATAGGCTGGATGCAGCAGTACTAGTTCTAGCAGTACCTGCAGTTCACCCGAGGTCGGATAGTTTGAGGCTACGGCATTCTAAAACTCTTAAGTCAGATATTTCGCAAATTCAATTCAATCATTCTCTATGTACGTAAAAACACTTAACCTATGCACGTCAATATCAAAATTATATGGCCTGTTTACTTGTTATTCTCCACTAATCATGGGTACACATACTAGAAATCTGCAGGACTTTTCAGGATTGTAATGTAGGCTTAGGCAGGGGTAGGTAAAAAAAATAGGCATTTAGGCTCAACTTACGTACCATAAGCTCTTTTTCTTTCAACTCTTCCCTTTTCTTTTGATTTCCTCTTTAATCTCGTACCTATATTTCTCCTCTTTTTGTTTAGAGATAATGAGGTGCATTGTGAATAACAGGCACCCCCAAACTTAAGCTTTTGCATTTTTTCATTGGGGTGCATCAATATATATTTTTTTCACTTCTTTTTTTGTCCTTTTTCAACACTTTTCATTCCAAACATCTTAATTTTTCACTTATGGCACAATTATGGAATTATAGGGTGTCAAAGAAAGATCTTATTTTTGGCTCAAAGTGGCTGACTAGGGATACAATTTTAATGTCAGAGATAGGCAATGAATGGTAAGAAAGGGCTAACAAAGAAATGTCTGAGTCATATCCCTAACATGTATATCCTAACTATTTCGCCTCAAATAACAAGTAAGCAGACACATAGGATTAATCGTTAACAAATGCATAAATCAAGCAAGATACCCCAAATAATTTGATTTCAAGAATTCTTGGCATATCTAACTTAAGTGTTCAGATTTTCTGCTTCTAATTTTATTACATTATCCCATTTTTTTTTTCATTAGGCGTTTCAAGTAACTACATCATGCATGATCATAAAAAAAATTAGACTCATATAAGACATAAAAATAAACAATAACAAGACTCAAACACACAAAAATAGACACAAAAATAAACTATCAAAAATAAACTAAGAACAAAAATAAACTAAGAACCCCCCACCCCCCCACCCCCCAAACTTAAATCACACATTGTCCCTAATGTGTGCAATACTAAAAAATAAAACAAAGACGGGACAACTTACAGACTTGTGGTTTAAAATGGTGGCGGTGGCGGCGGGTAATGCATGGTCCACTGATTGAACCTGGAGCTCAAGTCGTCAACTCTTTGGTACAACTGTTATTGATCCTGCCTTATATCCTATTGACCTTGTATCACTGTGTCCAGGCTTTGCATCATCATCCGTTGGTTCATGAGCAATTGCTCCATCATAGGCACTGGAGGTTCCAATTCCAAGGGTTCTTTGGTGGCTCATGCGCTTCATCGAGCCTCTGTCTCAGGATCGTCCTCATCCATGGCAGCCTCTGCTGCTGCTGGTGCTGGTGCTGGAGCTGGAGCTCCTCTCCTCCTAGCTTCTGCTGTGGGGACTGGCTCTGGGAAAGCGTGCACTAACCCGTATGTCACTGGAGATTGGCACTTCTCATATGTATCAATAACTAAGGTTGTGTCACGACCCGACCCCGGACCCGCGACTGGTGCCCTACCTGGGCACCCTTACAGGTATACATCAGAGATAATCAGCGGAACATACATGAAACTTATAAAATAAATCAACAGAGATAAAATCAACAGGTTAGCCGATGAGGCTACCTCCCTGGATATATAAAAACATAACCGAAGCAGTTGTCTTCTTTCCTTTACAAACTGACCCACAATATATGACTATAGACCTCTAAGAGTTTTAACATAACAACTGTGGTGGGACAGGGCCCCGCCATACCCCAGAATATACATGAATCTACAACCTCAGGGGAAACCATACCAAAAGATAAGCCTCCGGAGTAAATGGAGCTTTCCAAGAACTGAACCGTGATCGAAATAGTGTTGATCAACAAGCTATGTACCTCAACCTACGACATGAACGCAGCCCCCCGAAAGAGGTCAGTACGAAATATGTACCAAGCATGTGAAACTAAAAATACTGTAATGAAATCATAACAGACTATATAAAGCTGGAGACATGTATGATAACCAAAATGACAGTACACTGTGCCTTGCCAAAGTGGAAGTAATGAAAGTCCGTTTTACCTTTTAAAGACTATTTCAACACATGAACAATAGTCACACGGGGCTACCGACACAAGCCCTCAAATATCATCACATAGTTCAGTACGGGTCTCAAGCCCACAAATATAAAAGCGTGCCCGTGGAATCCCCCATCACTGCCGGCAGCTATAAGTGAAAAATATAACCATGTGACGCGCCCGTGGCATCCTACCTCACTGTCGGCGTACACACCTACAATACATATATATATCTATACCCCTACCCATGGAATCCCCCATCACTGCCGACAGTCGTAAGTGTAACATATAATCGTGTGACGCGCTCATGACATCCTACCTCATTTTACGTACACATATACAATACATATATATATATATATATATATATATATATATATATATATATATATATATATATATATATATATATATCTCATGCCCGTGGAATCCCTCATCTCGGGTACTTGACTTCATGGAGAGCTAATCCATGGGGTAATAATCGTATATAACATGCATGTGGAATCCCTCATCTCGGGTACATGTCTTCATGGGGGGCTAGTCCATGGAGTAATAGTCGTACTTAACATGGTCTCATAAAACTACACTTAATGAAACCTAATTATGCCACATATGGCCCTAATACCTTTCACACACATATCCATCCATCATAAGCCCAAAAAGGATTATCTTTTCGTACTTCCAAGTTACTCTAGCATACAATATAGTCTCAATATTATCCGTTCATGACACTTAAACTTACAACAACCTTATCATGCATACAAGTCTCTAAAGGGGTCAAAGATATACCTGAAATCATATAGGTGGTTCAAAGGACCGCTAAAACTGGGAACTTCCACCACGACCTTTGTCACGGCCTGCCGGTGCATAAATATCCTGCCTAGCTATTGAAGGCGAAGAACCCGTAACTGATCCAGTAGACTGTACTATCCCACCAGTGCCACCTCTGGTCGGACAGTCTCTCACCAAATGGCCCTGCTGGCTGCAAGCATAACAAGCTATCGAAGTAGTACGATACTCCCCAAAGTGGAATCTACCACAGCGACCACACCGGGGCAAAGGTGGCTTCCCCTGGCTACTATCCTCGGACATCTGAACTGCGACCTAGAGCCACGACACGCTCCCGAATTTCCCCGGCGACCAAACCTCCGGCCAGAAGACCGGGAAGGAGCACTCTGTGTCGGCTGAAATGTGGACCTAGTCTACTGCTGAGGCTGTCCGCCTCGCAAATTTCCCTGGAACCCTGTTGTCCTGGCCCTCTTGGGCTGGCCTGAGTCTAGCTGATCCTCTCTCTCTGTCCTCTATCCCCTGCGCATAAGCCTGCATACTGGAAATATCCTTATTGGGCTGAAGGGCTACCCCCAAGTATGCAGTAATCATATGACGGTCTAGCCCCATCACATAGCGATGAACTCATGCGCCATGTCACCCAATAGTGTCGCATACCGCCAACGAGTCAAACTCCAGGTTGTACTCCCTGATGGTCCTCCCATTCTGCCTCAATGACAAGAACCTATCAACATGGGCTCTCCTCATTTCAGGAGGCAAAAAGTGATCAAGAAAGGCCTCTGTGAACTCATCCCAAACTGCTGGAAGAGCACCCACACCCCTCGACAGCTCCCAAGACTCAAACCAGTTCAACGCAATATCGCGTAACCGGTAAGAAGCTAACACAACTGACTCTGTCTCCGAGGCCCTAAGCACCTGCATAGTCCGCTGTATCTGTCGAACGAACTCGTGAGGGTCATCCTCAGATATCAAACCATAGAACTCGGGTGGATTACAACCCAGAAAATCCCGAATCCTCAAACTGTCGGCTCTAGGGTTAGCGGTCTGCTCCTGTCGGCGCTGCCCTACCACTATGCTAGTCAATAACCTGATCTGCTCTCAATAATCTCTAAACTATGCCCCTGGCTGCGGAGCTGGAGGCTCGGGTATTGGAACCTCTGGAGTTGCAGCTGTTCTCGGCTCCTCTAACGATCGTGGCCCAGGTCGCCGTCGAGCCACAACCTCGGACATAACTGGGCTCGAGTCTCGGTAACCCTGGGGAACACTAGCACTCATATCGCTTTGCCTTGCCGCCCCGGGTCGCCTTCCGTGGAGGCATAAATGATACATAAGAATAGGTCAGAGAGGATTCAACTTACTATGACAGCTCTACTGCACGATCTTAGAGAGAGAAGAATGGAAACCAATCCTAAATGTCCTGCAGCCTCCTGATTATAGATGTGGTACACAACACACCGATAATCAAGACTCTACTAGACACGGTCTGTAGACACTTTCCGGGGACTAACTGCTCTGATACCACTTTTGTCACGGCCGCGACTCGGGCATCGGTGCCCTACCTGGGCACCCTTACAGGTATACATCAGAGATAATCAGCGGAACATACATGAAACTTATAAAATAAATCAACAGAGATAAAATCAACAGGTTAGCCGATGAGGCTACCTCCCTGGATATATAAAAACATAACCGAAGCAGTTGCCTCCTTTCCTTTACAAACTGACCCACAATATATGACTACAGACCTCTAAGAGTTTTAACATAACAACTGTGGAGGGACATGGCCCCGCCATACCCCTGAATATACATGAATCTACAACATCAGGGGAAACCGTACCAAAATATAAGCCTCCGGAGTAAATGGAGCTTTCCAAGAACTGAACCGTGATCCAAAGAGTGTGGATCAGCAAGCTATGTACCTCAAACTGCGGCATGAACGCAGCCCCCCGAAGGAGGTCAGTACAAAATATGTACCAAGCATGTGAAACTGAAAATACTGTAATGAAATCATAACAGTCTATATAAAGCTGGAGACATGTATGATAACCAAAATGACAGTACACTATGCCTTGCCAAAGTGGAAGTAATGAAAGTCAGTTTTACCTTTTAAAGACTATTTCAACACATGAACAGTAGTCACACACGGCTACCGACACAAGCCCTCAAATATCATCACATAGTCCAGTACGGGTCTCAAGCCCACAAATATCAAAGCGTGCCCGTGGAATCCCCCATCACTGCCGGCAGCTATAAGTGAAAAATATAACCATGTGACGCGCCCGTCGCATCCTACCTCACTGTCGGCGTACACACCTACAATACATATATATATCTATACCCCCTGCCCATGAAATCCCCCCATCACTACTGACAGTCGTAAGTGTAACATATAACCGTGTGACGCGCCTGTGGCATCCTACCTCACTGTCGGCGTACACACCTACAATACATATATATATCTATACCCCTTGCCCATGGAATCCCCCATCACTGCCGACAGTCGTAAGTGTAACATATAACCGTGTGACGCGCCTATGGCATCCTATCTCACTGTCGGCGTACACATATACAATACATATATATATATATATATATATGTCATGCCCGTGGAATCCCTCATCTCGGGTACATGACTTCATGGAGAGTTAATCCATGGGGTAATAATAGTATATAACATGCCCGTAGAATTCCTCATCTCGGGTACATGTCTTCATGGGGGGCTAGTCTATGGAGTAATAGTCGTACATAACATGGTTGTATTCCCCGGAATCCCTCATCGTATAAGCATGGCTATGGGTAATAAAACAAATCCGGGAATCTAACCCGTTGTTATACCCTGTAGTTCCAGGGTATGTATGTGAGGACGTATGTACGAGATTACGACAGAAATTTTGGAAAGAAAGAAAGAAGTCATTTTTCGACGGAAAAGTTCCTGGTTTTGTGAAGGAAAAAGGTTCGTTGATGGGAATTGGATTCCCAGATTTGGTATTTGGACTTCTTGGATTATATTAGAATTTTGGGATTTTATTTTCAGAAATGGTCACGTGGGGCCCACGGGAGAAATTTACGGTTTTGTGGGGCCCACTTTGTTTTTGAGATTTTCGGTATTTTGGGTATTTTCGGAAGACGAAATATTTTGGACGAATCGGGGGGCGACACGTGTCACCCCCATGTGGCACCCTTGGCGGGTGGAGGACAGTGCTGGCTAGACTTGTCATGGCGAAATGGCCAATACACTTGGCACCATTTTCGTTGGCCATGTGGTGTGGTGGGACCCACACACACATGGCCCAATCTTGACCCTACACTTACATTGATCTTGGCCCTTGATTCTTCTATAAATACCCCATAGTGCAAGACATTATATTCATCCACTTAAAGACTTTCCAAGGCAAAAATATCCTCCTCGAGTAGTTTTCGTCCACCCTCCCCCACATGTGTAGAAAATACTTTGAGTATTATTGTATAATCCCAAATACCTTGGCCTAGTATCCCTAGTAGTATTCCAAAGTTGTTTCAATACTAGGAGCCCGGAAATACTACTTTATTCCAATAGTCGCAAAGTGAAACCCTAGAAAAATCTTCCTAGCTTGGTTGAAGTGTTAAGAGAAGTTTTTTATAAACTTCTAAGGGTCGCTTGGAGCGGGTTGGAGCGTATGGAATTGGAGCTAAACGTTGCTCAGGATCGACTTATAATCTTGGATAATTTTGGGCTTATCGAGGTAATAATCTATGTCCCCCTATTGTAATTGGATATTACATGTTGTAGTAGTTATACTTGAGTATATTATATTGGAAGGATGATTATAAAGGATTGAACTGTATTTACATTGGACTGTACTTACAGTAGACTTATGTAGTATTATTGTGAAGCAGAATTGAACACGTCCGGTTAGACGTGTAATCCCCTGAGAGTTGTTGGCCTGGTAGCGGGCCCTGATAGGGGAGGAGATTTATGTGATAGCGGAGGGGGGGGGGAGGTGCTGCCGAATTTTCTGTAGAATAAGGAATCTTGTATTTAGAATATTCTACGAAGAGATCTAGAAGTTGATAGACGTTTTATGGCCAGTATAGGTGGAAGTACTACGAGTAGCGTATTCTACTTGAAGGGTGGAAAATGCTAGCAAGGTTGTAGTACCTGGAGCATTTTGCTAATTGTCGATAATCGTCGCGAGGTATGTGAACATCTTCCTATCTTTTCTAGCATGATTGTTGTGAACTATGTAGTACGGTAGACGTACATGTGCTAAGTGAATTGGTTGGTTTAAAACATAAAGTGTTATAATAGCTGTATGGGAAGTTAGTTATAACGACTTTATGTAGGTAAAAGAATGATTTATTGATTTTAGAAATTAAGAGACTTGATCTTGAAAGATAAGAGACTTGACTTATAAATGACTTGATAGGAAATATTAAGGACTTGGTTTGTGTTAAACAGTTGTGAAACCGCTTTTATGAGAAATGGGTATTTGGTCTTTAAAAGGAACTTGATTTCTAAAAGAAAAGAGACTTGAGGAATTGAAGAGTTTTTGGTTTAAAATAGAGACATGGTTTTGTCTTGAATTGGTTTAAAACATAAAGTGTTATAACAACTTTATGGGAAGTTAGTTATAACGACTTTATGAAAGCAAAAGAATGGTTTTATCATTGGTTTTTAAATGGTAACTTGATTTAAGTATAGGTTACTTGTTTTGAAAAGAGTAAGTATTTGAGTTTTAAAGAGTATACTTGATGTTGTTTTAACCCAAAGTTATCCGAACATAACACTCCGCATGTATCTACCATAACCACATAAACAAGTCTCTTAAGGGCTAAAGATATCTCCGCAACTACTGCCTCACTTTCCCTTTGTCGCTCTAATCATAATCCTGCCCTGCAGGGCGCCTAGCTAAATAAGGCGATGAACCAGCCACCGATCCCGAAGGCTGAGTCATCCCTCTTGTATCCCTCCTACTTGGACATCCTCCCATCCCATGGCCCTGACGGCCACAGGTATAACAATCTCCCAAACTAGCACGACACCCTGAGGATCATCCTCAGCTCTCTATCCATAGAACTCTGGCGAACTGCAACTCAAGAAATCCCGAAGTCTCAGATTATCGGATCTAGGGTGAATCACTGGTACTGCCGGAACCACCGGCTCTCGTCTGTCCTCATTCCTAGCCACAAGCCTAGCTAGTAACTGGGCCATTTCCTTGTAACTCATATCCTCGGCTCCTGGTCGTGAAACTGGAGGCTCAGGTATCGTGGCCTCAGTAGAAACTGCTGCCGCTCTAAACTCTGCTGGGGCTAGCGGCGTCATAAAACTCGTCGTCTGAAGTACTATCTCAGGTAATGACCGGGCCTGTGCCTGTCACGACCCGAACCCGGGCCCGTGACTGGTGCCTTACTCCGGGCACCCTAGTGATACAACATCAGAGTAATCAGCGGAACATAAAACAAGACATGAAAATATTATGAAGTAAGAAAGCGATGTCGGAGAAAACTTGCGCTTACGGCATATATATATAGATCAATTTAAAACCGAACGATTACATCCCATTACAACTCTTCCTACAACGATTACTACGGACCTAAGAAAGATATGACAACAATGGCGGGGCGGGGCCGCCATACCTGAATGTAAATACCTACAACGATGTGACTATACCACGATAAGCCTCCGGAGAAACGGAGCTTCCATACGTTGACTGTGACCCGAGGACTAGGATCAACGGCGGTGTACCTCAACTGCGGCATGAACGCGGCCCGAAGGAGGTCGATACAACAGTACCAACTATGTGAAATCGTAAAGTACTTAAATGAAAACATATCATTTTAAAATCAGTTTTGCAAGTATGTATGAAACAACTAAGGTAACGCACATAGTGCCACATCATAAACAAGAGCAATAGTTGAATCAGAACAGGTCTTTTCTAGGTGCGAATGATCAAGCGGGGCCAATTTCCCGTAGTATCACCATGCAAGCCTAATCTCGGACTCGTAGTCCGCATAGGCCACTCACATTGGCCCGCATAGGGTACATAACCCCGCATCGAGGGTAGCTACTCCTCGGCATCGTCCTGGACCCGCAGTCCGCATGGCCATAGAGACCGCATGACCACAAGGGCCGCAAACTAACCTGGAACTCCCGTAGTTCCGCATGGATCCCTTGGACCCGCATGAGGTATTCTCGAATCATGGTCCCAGACCGCCTGAGTCTACCCCGCATCGGAGGGCAGCTTAACCTCCGGAAATATGTCAAGAGGTGAGTGATATTATACTAACATAACAGCTTATCGTTACACAACATAAGCACAACAAGAATACTCTCTTTCGCAAACGTTACAAGACACTAACACACATAGCATCATATCACGTCTACTTATCAAATCAACAAGAAAGTATTACAAGGCTATCACAAACCAACACAATCAAGTTATACACACAAGGTACATTCTATTATATGATTAACAAGATCGAGTATCTATTCCCAAAGTACTTCATACATTATCTTTTAAAAGATACGTTACGTTTACAAAAGTCACACAATACCCGTAGTATATGAAAATAGAGTGATTATCCTTTGAAGTAAATCAAAACACTTCTCTTCGTAAAATCAAGTAACAACATTCTTTTCCAAATGTTTTAAGTTTGCCTAATTACAATTACTCAAGTTTCTCGTTTTCGAAAGGTTTCGTAGTTCATAATTTTAATCACTTAATGATATAATTCTCCTTTAAAAGCAATTTGAGAAACATATGTCTGATACGTGAGTAGGTTATTCTTGTTTATAACAATCTTATTTAAGCAGCCATGATCTAGGAAATGTAACATCATTTTGTCTCATCTTAGTTTCTATGCAGATGGAAGTTTCTACTGGTTTTACTAATACATTATTAGTCAAAACATTTCCCTTTATTAGCGTTGCTGTGGTTTGTTCGATACTTATTCTGATTTCCGAAATCAGTAAAACATTATTGCTTTTAAAATCAAGTACTCATTACTCGCGAATGAGGTTTTACAACATTTTTTAACAAAATGTTAATTACCAAGTAAAACAAGTTAAGTCTCTTATCTTTTAAGATCAATAAACCATTCATTTTACCATTCTTAAGACGTTATACCTAACTTCCCATAAAGCTAGTATAACTCTTATGTTTTCAAAACCAAGTATTATTCTTCTGTTAAAAATGATTCAGCATTCTTTGAAGTACTTCAAGATTCTTTATTATTACACATCAAGTCAGTTATAAGTCAAATCAGTTACCTTTTAAAATCATAAAGCATTTTCTTACTTACATAAAGCTGTTATAACCAACTTCCCATAAAGCCGTTATAACACTTTTATGTTTCAAACCAATCAAATACGTAACGTATGACGTCTACTGTACTACATAGTTATACACATATCATGCTAGAAAAGGTAGGAAGAGGTTCACATACCTCGCGACGATTATCGACTAATAGCAAAACGCTCCAAGTACCTCAAACCGTCGGCTACTCCTTAAGCCAAGTAGATCGCGCCACGCATGGTACTTCAACCTATAAGGCCACAAGGCGCTTATTAACATCTAGGTCTAATCGTAGAACATTCTACAGAAAATTCGGCAGCACCTCCCCCGCAACAGCGTAAATCTCCTCCTCTAACGGGGCCGGCTACCAAGCCAACCAGGGGGGGGGGGTTGTACGTCTAAACCGGACGTGCACAATTCTATCACACAGAAAAGCTACACAAGTCTACTGTAATACGGTTCTATGTAATTACAGTTCAGTTCTTTATTCTTCAGGCTTAAGTCAAAAGACATTGCCGATAACTACGTTCATTTCTATATATAGTATACTTCAACTATATATTCAAACAACATGTAATTTCCAATTACAATAGAAGGTCAAGAGTGTTTACCTCGATAAGCCCAAAATTATCCGAGTTTAAATGTCGATCCTGAGCAAGGTTTAGCTCCTACTCCGTGCGCTCAGGCCTCCACACAACCCTTAGAAGTTCTAACCAACTTCTACTTAATACTCCAACCAACTATGGAGATTTTCCTTAGGGTTTCGGTTTTGTGTGGAAGGGAAGTATAATAGTATTTCGGGCTTTTCAGATAAGTATAACCTTAGAATACTACAAGGTATACGGCTAAGGTAATTTGGGTATAAGTAACAATACTTTTGAGAGTATTTCTACCAAGAGGAGGGTATTATACGAAACAACTAGGCTAGAGGGGTACCCACGGCTAGCACCACAAGGAGGGTGTATACCCTCGGCGTACCACTAGGGGAACTCTCGGCCAAGGGAGAGGGACTCTCGGCTAAGGCCTCACAAGGGGGGAGGGGGACGAGAACTCTAGAGGGAGGGAGAAGAGATTTCAAGACTAAGCACAATTTTTTGGATGAAGAAATTCATCAAAGGAGAGGGGTATTTATAGGTCAAGCCAGGGCTACCCAATGGCCACGATCAAGCCCAGTGTGGTGCACGTGTAGGGGCAAGCTCATGCCCAGTGCACCTTCTCCAGCTACCACAAAAATATCCTACCTACTACTTGACAAAAATGTCAAGCAATTCGTCCAACTTCACCGCCCAACGTGCTCCAATGAGAGGGTGACAAGTGTCGCCCTCTCGTTGGTCCAAAATGTTTCGTCTCTCGGAAAAATCCGCAAAAAATAGAAATGACATAGCCGGAATTTTCCCTACGAAAGCTGTGAAAACGTTTCGTCGAAAAACGACTCTAACCGGGGGTTGTGCACAAATAAAAATCGGCCAAGCCTTACTTAAAAGCCCAAACTTTCGCACGCCTTACGCATACTCTGGAAATACGGGGTATAACATTCTCCCCTCCTTAGAAACATTCGTCCCGAATGTTCCTTCTAAGTCTCAAAACAAACGTGCGCCAGTATAGTCTTCACTACTATGCTTACGAGAACAATCCTGCCACAAATGGCCACAAAAACAACTGCGCAAAATACTTACATCCAAGTCCACGAGGAATCACCACAAACACCTCTCTCCGGGGTCTAAAATATACTTCCTCCGCACTTTTTCCAAACAAAAGGAATGGTCACATCTCTGCTCGCAATACATGCTCGCTTTTCCCTTTACTCGTCGTGATACCACTTTTGTCACTTTGCCGCGAGGTTCTAGTGTCACTCCGGCGACCCAACAGATGGTATCGGGCTGTATGCGATCCCTGAGGCTGTCGTACACTCGAACTCTTACCACATTTCTGATACTGCTTCAGTTTCCAAAACTCTGGGTTACTATCTCTAACGTGGTCATCATTAACTGGGAACACTCTGGATGGATCTCCGATACTTTCCCGATCATAACAATACGAAAGACCGGACGTATTTTCTCCTAAGTCGGACGGCAAAAGCTAACATATAGGCAACCTGGCCTATTCTTCACATGAACTCAAAAGGGCCCAAAGTAACTCGCCTAAATTCCCTCTGTTTTCCAAAACTCGTCACCCCCAACCCCGGGGTGGTACTTTCAAGAAGACCGACCATCAACCTGAACTCTAAGCGTCGTCGCCGATTATCCGCACGATTTCTCTGAGCTGCCAGAACCTCTTCTAGACAAGCTTTACCCTATCCACAGTCTGCTGGAACAAGCCTGAACCAACTATCTGAATCTTGCCAACATCGAACCAATCGACCGGCGACTTACACTTCCGCCCCTACAAGGCTTCATAAGGCGACATCCGAACACTGAAATGGTAGCTTAAGCACTCCCTCCACCGGAGACAACAATCCTACAACTACCCTCGAAATCAAACATCGCCCGAGGCGAATGCGGTCGAGTCTCACCTGAGTTCCTAACCCTGCCTGGTAAGACATTTAGAAAACGAAAATAGCCACAACCTGGGCTTCACTGTCCGTCATAAGGTGAAGGTAGGCACCCCGTGTAGCCTTACAACCTTTCTGATATATCATCACTGCCAAGCAACAGTCCTGACTGAAAAACACGATGGGCTGACCCTATCGGCCCGACTACTGGTCGAACGCATCCACGAACTCGTACGCTGGTTAACTAAACTTGGGCCTAACACCCTCGTGACCCTACCACCCGGCGGGACCACCACAAACTGACCCCACCACCAAACAGGCCGCGGGTTGACCCGCAACATGGCCTCAACCCGACCCGGCAATGCGCAAAACATTAGCTCCCCGATCCGGAACAATCTCTCAAATCACGTTACGAAAACCTAGCGGTCTTCTTAGTTCAACTACCCTCTTTCATTTCACACTACTTAGGGACCTATCCCATACATAGCTCACGTGCACTATGCACTCCGATAAGGATCAAACATAACACTACACCTTCGCTCCAGATGGCCTTACCTCTAAGGTCTCTACGTACAACACTCTAAGGCTCACACCTTCTCTAACCCCCAAAATCTTACTCGGTTAACCCACCATAATTTCTAATCACAACTAACACACTGCTATCAGAACATAGCACTTAAGGTATACTCACCTTATCACATAAACAAAACTCTAGAGGGTTAAAGATATGCCTGTATCTACTGCTTCACTCCCCTTAGTCGTTCTAAACAAACCTGCCCCGTAGGGCGCATAGCTAAGGAAGATGACAAACTACCCACCGATCCTGAAGGCTAAGTCCTCCTACAAGGACACTCTTCCGACATCAGACCCTGACGGTCGTAGGTACAACAAGTACCAAAAAGACGACATTCCCCGGGATGACGTCTGTCACACTGTGAACCGGAAGATCTGGAGCTCTGACCAACTCCTGCATACCCCGAACGTCCTGAAATTCGTGGAGGACCTCTCTGCACTGGTGGATGCGCAAATCTAATCCGCTGGTGAGGTGACTCGCCTCGAAAGTTACCAAAGGACCTTGCTGCTCGCCTCTTCGTCGCCCGTTAACCCGTCGATCTACGTTTCTCGGCTGCTGCGCATAAGCCCGTACACAGGCCATGCTCAAGCCCAACTGAAGAATTACTCCTGCACGACCCTCTTTTAGATAGTCCTCAAGACTCGCGGTACATCGGTATACTCTCTGGTAGCCAAATCCATAGCTAGTAACAGGGTCGCCTTCTTGCAATCTATATTCTCTGTTCCTGCGTGGGCGAAGGTTCAAACATCATGGCCGCAGTAGGAACTGCCGCCGCCGTGCTAAACTCTGCTGGGGCTTAGTGACGTTGCAGAACTCCCCGAATGAAGCACCTAACTCAGGTGATGATTGGGCCTGTACCCTCGTAACCCTGCGAACTCTGCTCGCTCGGCTCCCCGCCTCCTCGCAGGCCGGGTTGCCTACGCGAGGCATAACGGTAAGGAAAGAAATACGTGAGAGGGTCCAACTTACAACGGCTCTAAGGCACGATCTCGAGTGAGAAGAATAGAAACAAATCCTAAATATCCTATAGCCTCACGATTATTGGTGTGGTGCACAACACACCGATAATCAAGACTTCATCGATACTGCAGTAGACACTTTCCGAGGATTAATCGCTCGATACCACTTTTGTCACGACCGAACCGGGCGTGATCGTGCCTTACCGGGAACCCTAGTGATACAACATCGAGTAATCGTGAACATAAAACAAGACATGAAAATATTATGAAGTAAGAAAGCGATGTCGGAGAAAACTTGCCTTACGGCGTATATATATATAGATCAATTTAAAACCGACGATTCATCCCATTACAACTCGCCATTACTACGGACCTCTAAGAAAGATATGACAACAATGGCGGGACGGGGCCCGCCATACCTCGAATGTAAATACCTACAACGACGGGGACTATACCACCGATAAGCCTCCGAGAAACGGAGCTTCCCATCTGCCGACGTGACCAGGGACTAGGATCAACGGCGGTGTACCTCAACTGCGGCATGAACGCAGCTCGAAGGAGGTCGATACAGTACCAAGTATGTGAAATCAGAAAGTACTTAAATGAAAACATATCATTTTAAAATCGGTTTTGCAAGTATGTATGAAACAACCAAGGTAACCGCATAGTGCCACATCATAAACAAGAGCAACAATAGTTAAGTCAGAATGTGAGTCTTTTCTAGGCTGCGAATGATCAAGCGGGGCCAATTTCCCGTAGTATCACCATGCAAGCCTAATCACGGACTCGTAGTCGCGATAGGCCACTCCCATAGGCCCGCATAGGTACATAACCCCGCGTCGAGGGTAGCTCCTCGGCATCGCCCCGGACCCGCGATCCGCGTAGCCCAGAGACCGCGTGACCACAAGGGCATGAACTAACACGGAACTCCGTAGTTCCGCATGGATCCTGGACCCGCATGAGGTATTCTCGAATCACGGTCCTGCATCACTGAGTCTACCCGCGTCGGAGGCGACTAACCTCCGGAAATATGTCAAGAGGTGAGTGATATTATACTAACATAACAGCTTATCGTTACACAACATAAGCACAACAAGAATACTCTCTTTCGCAAACGCGTTACAAGACACTAACACACATAGCATCATATCACGTCTACTTATCAAATCAACAAGAAAGTATTACAAGGCTATCACAAACCAACACAATCAAGTTATACACACAAGGTACATTCTATTATATGATTAACAAGATCGAGTATCTATTCCCAAAGTACTTCATACATTATCTTTTAAAAGATACGTTACGTTTACAAAAGTCACACAATACGTGAGTATATGAAAATAGAGTGATTATCCTTTGAAGTAAATCAAAACACTTCTCTTCGTAAAATCAAGTAACAACATTCTTTTCCAAATGTTTTAAGTTTGCCTAATTACAATTACTCAAGTTTCTTGTTTTCGAAAGGTTTCGTAGTTCATAATTTTAATCACTTAATGATATAATTCTCCTTTAAAAGCAATTTGAGAAACATATGTATACGTCATTGAGTAGGTTATTCTTGTTTATAACAATCTTATTTAAGCAGCCATGATCTAGGAAATGTAACATCATTTTGTCTCATCTTAGTTTCTATGCAGATGGAAGTTTCTACTGGTTTTACTAATACATTATTAGTCAAAACATTTCCCTTTATTAGCGCTGCTGTGGTTTGTTCGATACTTATTCTGATTTCCGAAATCAGTAAAACATTATTGCTTTTAAAATCAAGTACTCATTACTCGCGAATGAGGTTTTACAACATTTTTTAACAAAATGTTAATTACCAAGTAAAACAAGTTAAGTCTCTTATCTTTTAAGATCAATAAACCATTCATTTTACCATTCTTAAGACGTTATACCTAACTTCCCATAAAGCTAGTATAACTCTTATGTTTTCAAAACCAAGTATTATTCTTCTGTTAAAAATGATTCAGCATTCTTTTGAAGTACTTCAAGATTCTTTATTATTACACATCAAGTCAGTTATAAGTAAATCAGTTACCTTTTAAAATCATAAAGCATTTTCTTACTTACATAAAGCTGTTATAACCAACTTCCCATAAAGCCGTTATAACACTTTTATGTTTCAAACCAATCAAATACGCTTAACACATGTACGTCTACCGTACTACATAGTTATACACATATCATGCTAGAAAAGGTAGGAAGAGGTTCACATACCTCGCGGCGATTATCGACTAATAGCAAAACGCTCCAAGTACCTCAAACCGTCGGCTACTCCTTAAGCCAAGTAGATCGCGCCACGCATGGTACTTCAACCTATAAGGCCACAAGGCGCTTATTAACATCTAGGTCTAATCGTAGAACATTCTACAGAAAATTCGGCGACCTCCCCCGCAGCGTAAATCTCTCCTCTCTGCGGTAGGCTACCAAGCCAACCGGGGTTGTGCGTCTAAACCGAGCGTGCACAATTCTATCACGAGAAAAGCTACAAGTCTCGTAATACGGTCCTATGTAATTACGATTCGATTATTTATTCTTGCTTAAGTCAAAAGACATTGCCGATAACTACGTTCATTTCTATATATAGTATACTTGACTATATATTCAAACAACATGTAATTTCCAATTACAATAGAAGGTCAAGTGTTTACCTCGATAAGCCCAAAATTATCCGAGTTTAAATGTCGATCTGAGCAAGGTTTAGCTCTACTCGTGCGCTCAGGCCAGCTCCACACAACCCTTAGAAGTTCTAACCAACTTCTACTTAATACTCAACCAACTATGGAGATTTTCCTTAGGGTTTCGGTTTTGTGTGGAAGGAAGTATAATAGTATTTACGGGCTTTTCGTATAAGTATAACCTTAGAATACTACAAGGTATACGACTAAGGTAATTTGGGTATAGTAACAATACTTTTGAGAGTATTTCTACCAAGAGGTGTGTATTATACGAAAACAACTAGGCTAGGGGGGGGTACCCCAGCTAGCACCATGAGGGGGTGTATACCCGCCGGCCTACCCACTGGGGAACTCTCGACGAGGGGAGAGGGACTCTCGGCTAAGGCCTCACAAGGGGGGAGGGGGACGAGAACTCTAGAGGGAGGGAGAAGAGATTTCAAGACTAAGCACAATTTTTTGGATGAAGAAATTCATCAAAGGAGAGGGGTATTTATAGGTCAAGCCATGGCTAACCAATGGCCAAGATCAAGCCAAGTGTGGTGCAAGTGTAGGGCCAAGATCATGCCAAGTGCACCTTATCCATCTACCACAAAACATATCCTACCTACTACTTGACAAAAATGTCAAGCAATTCGTCCAACTTCACCGCCCAACGTGCTCCAATGAGAGGGTGACAAGTGTCGCCCTCTCGTTGGTCCAAAATATTTCGTCTCTCGGAAAAATCCGCAAAAAATAGAAATGACATAGCCGGAATTTTCCCTACGAAAGCTGTGAAAACGTTTCGTCGAAAAACGACTCTAACCAGGGGTTGTGCACAAATAAAAATCGGCCAAGCCTTACTTAAAAGCCCAAACTTTCTACGTACGCCCTTACGTACATACTCTGGAAATACGGGGTATAACAGTGCCCTCGTAACCCTCTGTGTTCTACTCGTAGCTCCCTCTGCTTCCTTGCCCTCCTGGGCTCTGGTTGCCTTGCGTAGAGGCGTAACGGGTACATAAGAATACGCCAGAGGGAGTCCAACTTATAACACAGCTCTAAGGCACGATCTCAGAGTGAGAAGAATGGAAACCAATCCTAAATATCCTGTAGCCTCCTGATTATAGATGTGATGCACAACACACCGATAATCAAGACTCTACTAGATACGGTCTGTAGACACTTTCCGAGGATTAACTGCTCTGATACCACTTTTGTCACGACCCGAACTCGGGCCCGTGACTGGTGCCTTACCCCGGGCACCCTAGTGATACAACATCAGAGAAAACCAGCGGAAATAAAAACTTAAACAAATAAAGCGATTGAAATAAGCGAGCTAACCCAACGGTTACCTTTTTGTACATAAATTAAAACTTGAGCGATTCATCCCTTACAAACACACTTGTGATTACATACCTCTAAGAATTTTGAAACCATAATGACGGACAGGGCCGCCATGCCCTGAATATACAAAGCCTACTACTTGAGGAACCGTACCACGTGACAAGCTTAGGAGATATGGAGCTTGCGAGAACCGAACAGCGATCCTAGAGAGTGGATCGCAAGCTATGTACCTCAACTGCGGCATGAACGCGGCCCGAAGAGTCGATAACAGTACCAAGTATGTGAAATCAGAAAATCAGTAAATGAAATCATAATAGTCTATATAAAGCGGGAGACATGTATGATAACCAAACTACGAGACACAACACATATGATCCACGTCAAATCGGGGACTCACGCGTAAAGTCATCACTCAAATACAACGGGAATTTAACCCGCAATGGCCACGTGCCGGCGATCTCACTCGGTATAAGCATGGCCATGGAACCTCCTAGTGGGCCCATACGTGGACCATCCAGCGTGTCGGTATGCCCAAAGAGTCAACAAGATAACAATCCGGTGGAAGATACCGTGGGCCACCCAACGCGTCGGTATGTCCAAACAACTAACCAAATAATACTCACTGTGGACGCATACCCGTGGGCTACCCAACGTGTCAGTATGTCCATCAATCAACCACAAGATAATACTCACCGTGGAAGCATACCCGTGGGCTACCCAACGTGTCAGTATGTCCACCAATCAACCAGATAGCCGGCCCTCCAACGAGAGACGTGGTAGCACAGCAATACAACACTTGCACAACAAAAGCTATCACAACAAGCATAGGCCAGTTCAACGTACTTTCATTCCTTCAAAACAAAGACCTCTTTCTACGCAAACGCCACCCGATACTAACACCCGTAGTATCGAACACATTCAGGTTTAAATCAAGCACTCTAAACACTTTTTAGCACAACGTCAAGTATCCCAATCTAAATCCAATTATAAAAACCATTCCTTTGTTTTCGTAAAGTCGTTATAATTAACTTCCCATAAAGCTATTATAACACTTTATGTTTTAAAACAATACAAGACAAAACCATGCCTTTCTTTTAAAACAAAACACTTCCAATTCTTAAATCTCTTTTCTTTTAGAAAATCGAATTCCTTACTTTGGAATTTTTTTTGAGGATCAAAACCTGATTACAATAATTCTTATTAGAATGACCATGATCTAGGAAATGTAATACAATTTTGTCTTATCTTAGCTTCTATGCGGATGGAGGTTTCTATGGTTTTAATATAATTAATTGTCATTACTTCTTTCCTTTATCGACTGCATTGGCTTGTTCGATCCTTATTCCCATTTCCGAAATTTGTAACGTTATTCTTTTAAAAACCAAGTATTCATTTCTCACGAATTAGGTTTCACACTTTTCAACACCATTTAGGTCAATTACAAGTCACGTCTCTTATCTTTTGAAATCAACAACCATTCTTTTAGCTACATAAAGTGGTTATAACAACTTCCCATAAAGCCGTTATAACACTTTATGTTTTAAACCAACCAATTACCACTATAAACATTTATGAGACCAAATAGGGCTCATTCTTTAACCACCGAGTACCTGTTACTAACGGATAAGACTTTACTACTTTTTCCACACAATGAAGCCCTTAACACTTCATATCAAGTCAAGACACAAAAGGGAAATCGAATTCCTTTAACACACGTGCGTCTACCGCACTATATATTTTACAAATAGTCATGCTGAAGAGGATAGGAAGAATCACATACCTCGCGACGATTGTCGACAATAAGCAAAATGCTCCACAGTACTATCGCCCTTAAGTAGGATATGCTACTCGTAGTACTTCAATCCTATAAGGGTCATAAAACGTCTATCAATCTCTAGCTTCGAACGTAGAATAACTAAGTGCAAGGTCCCTACATTCTACGGAAAGTCGGACAACACTTCCTTTGCTTCTACTTACAATGTCACCTCTTCCAAGGCCGAATTTCAATAACCAACGCCACATTTAAGGCACACAATTCAGCTAACCACAAAGGGGATTACACGCCTTTACAAGACGCGTAAAATTCCGCCCCACAACAACACAAAAATAAACCAATAATCTCCATGCCATTCTTGGCCAACAATATAACCAATACTAACCCTTTTCAACTCTTTTCCAATTCAAGTTCTTAGGTCTAACATGATATCTAGCCTTAGACATCTTCAACAACTACAATCCCCGTTTACAACATGCGACGACCAATTAGTAACCAAATTGAAGTTATCAACTTAAGGCTAACATGCCCATTTCGGTTTCAACAAGACGACAAGACCCAAATCTATTCAAATAAAACAGCCTCAGGCTCAACTCTATACTACTACAATATAACAGCCTTAGGCTCAATTCTAAACCACTAACATATAACAGCCTCAGGCTCACATCTATACTACTAAAATATAACAGCCTTAGGCTCACAACCAAGAGAAAGGGGAAACTTTTACCTTAAGGAATAGCCCACAAAAGCCCCTTTTTCTTCCACCTCATTCCGTCAAAATCGCCCACCAGCGTTACCCACAAGTTTACCCACACTTTTTCTTCTTGCCGCCGCTCCAACAATCTCCTCTAAAGCTAGGTTTTCTTCCAAAAACTAGAGAGAAGGGAGAGGGTTTTTCTTAGGAGGGTTTGGAAATGAAATGAAATGGAATGGCCAAGTCTTCCAAGACTTGGCCCTAAAATAGGACCACTTTTTGATAAAAAGGATGGGAGGGACACTTGTCACCCTCCCATAGGTTTTAAACAAAATATCTCCATTTTCACTTTGTTTAAAAAATCCGCCGCGCGCTTCCTTCAAAAATAAATCTTCCGTGCGCCGCGACCTGCGCATTCGGCGCAGCGGCGCAACCCTGTGACTTCGACAATCTGGCGCGCGCCCTGCAGTCCGTGACATGGCCAGCACTGCGAGAAGCTGCTGCGGCTTTGCGCACTCAACTTGTAACTTCCATAACTTTTGACTCCGATGTCCAATCGACGAACGGTTTGTTGCGTTGGGATCTAGATTTAACGGGATACATATTAGGCCTTTTAAACACCTCAAATTCTTAACAACTGGGGTACCACACTTCAAGGTAAACTCAAAAATCCGTCCAACACATGTTGTCAACTTATCTATCAACTTTCAAATCTTATATATCTTGGTATGTTCTTATCTTAACTCCTTGAATTTACGGGGTGTAACGTTCTCCCCTCCTTAGAAACATTCGTCCCGAATGTTCCTTCTAAGTCTCCAAAACGCAGACGCCAAAGATAGTCTTCACCATCGCACTCACAATGAATCGGTTATGCCACTCATGGACTTATCACCCGAAAAAAATACTCCCACATCTGATGTACTTCCGACAAGGATAACTGTAAAAAAACTTTTACTCTAGCCGGCCTTACCTCTAAGGTCTCGATTGTTATAAATTCTAAGGTTCAAAATTTCTCATCCCCAGACTTACCCTTTTCAGTAATCAGGCCTCTAAATCACTTTTTTTTTTTAACCCAAAGTTATCCGAACATAACACTCCGCATGTATCTACCATAACCACATAAACAAGTCTCTTAAGGGCTAAAGATATCTCCGCAACTACTGCCTCACTTTCCCTTTGTCGCTCTAATCATAATCCTGCCCTGCAGGGCGCCTAGCTAAATAAGGCGATGAACCAGCCACCGATCCCGAAGGCTGAGTCATCCCTCTTGTATCCCTCCTACTTGGACATCCTCCCATCCCATGGCCCTGACGGCCACAGGTATAACAATCTCCCAAACTAGCACGACACCCTGAGGATCATCCTCGCCTCTCATCCATAGAACTCGCGGCGCAACTCAAGAAATCCGAAGTCTCAGTTATCGGATCTAGGGTGAATCATCGATGCTGCGGAACCACCGGCTCGTCTGTCCTCATTCCTAGCCACAAGCCTAGCTAGTAACTGGGCCATTTCCTTGTAACTCATATCCTCGGCTCACAGTCGTGGCCGAGGCTCGGTATCGTGGCCTCGTGAAGCTCGCCGCTCTAAACTCTCTTTGGGGCTAGCGCCATAAAACTCGTCGTCTCAAGTACTATCTCGTAATGGCCAGGGCTGTGCCCTCGTAACCCTCTGTGTTCTACTCGTAGCTCCCTCTGCTTCCTTGCCCTCCTGGGCTCTGGTTGCCTTGCGTAGAGGCGTAACGGGTACATAAGAATACGCCAGAGGGAGTCCAACTTATAACACAACTCTAAGGCACGATCTCAGAGTGAGAAGAATGGAAACCAATCCTAAATATCCTGTAGCCTCCTGATTATAGATGTGGTGCACAACACACCGATAATCAAGACTCTACTGGATACGGTCTGTAGACACTTTCCGAGGATTAACTGCTCTGATACCACTTTTGTCACGACCCGAACCCGGGCCCGTGACTGGTGTCTTACCCCGGGCACCCTAGTGATACAACATCAGAGAAAACCAGCGGAAATAAAAACTTAAACAAATAAAACAGTGAAATAAGAAAGCAGGCTAACCCAACGGTTACCTTTTTGTACATAAATTAAAACTTGAACAGTTACATCCCTTACAAACACGCTTGCGATTACTGCATGACCTCTAAGAATTTTGAAACCATAATGACGGGACGGGGCCGCCATGCCCCGAATATACAAAGCCTACTACTTGTGGAACCGTACCACAGGACAAACTTAGGAGATATGGAGCTTTCAGAACCGACAGCGATCCTAAGAGAGTTGATCACTGCTATGTACCTCAACTGCGGCATGAACGCGGCCCGAAGGAGGTCAAGATAACAGTACCAAGTATGTGAAGCGTAAAATCACGTAAATGAAATCATAATAGTCTATATAAAGCGGGAGACATGTATGATAACCAAACTACAAGATACAACACATAACGATGCGTCAAATCAGGGACTCACGCCCGTAAAGTCATCACTCAAATACAACCCGGGAATTTAACCCGCACAATGGCCACATGCCCCGGCATCTCACCTCGGTATAAGCATGGCCATGGAACCCTCCTAGTGGGCCCATACCCGTGGACCATCCAGCGTGTCGGTATGCCCAAAGGAGTCAACAAGATAACAATCCCGGTGGAAGCATACCCGTGGGCCACCCAACGCGTCGGTATGTCCAAACAACTAACCAGATAATACTCACTGTGGACGCATACCCGTGGGCTACCCAACGTGTCAGTATGTCCATCAATCAACCACAAGATAATACTCACCGTGGAAGCATACCCGTGGGCTACCCAACGTGTCAGTATGTCCACCAATCAACCAGATAGTCGGCCCTCCAACGAGAGACGTGGTAGCACAGCAATACAACACTTGCACAACAAAAGCTATCACAACAAGCATAAGCCAGTTCAACGTACTTTCATTCCTTCAAAACAAAGACATCTTTCTACGCAAACGCCACCCGATACTAACACCCGTAGTATCGAACACATTCAGGTTTAAATCAAGCACTCTAAACACTTTTTAGCACAACGTCAAGTATCCCAATCTAAATCCAATTATAAAAACCATTCCTTTGTTTTCGTAAAGTCGTTATAATTAACTTCCCATAAAGCTATTATAACACTTTATGTTTTAAAACAATACAAGACAAAACCATGCCTTTCTTTTAAAACAAAACACTTCCAATTCTTAAATCTCTTTTCTTTTAGAAAATCGAATTCCTTACTTTGGAATTTTTTTTGAGGATCAAAACCTGATTACAATAATTCTTATTAGAGCAGCCATGATCTAGGAAATGTAATACAATTTTGTCTTATCTTAGCTTCTATGCAGATGGAGGTTTCTACTGGTTTTAATATAATTAATTGTCATTACTTCTTTCCTTTATCGACGCTGCATTGGCTTGTTCGATCCTTATTCCCATTTCCGAAATTTGTAACGTTATTCTTTTAAAAACCAAGTATTCATTTCTCACGAATTAGGTTTCACACTTTTCAACACCATTTAGGTCAATTACAAGTCACGTCTATTATCTTTTGAAATCAACAACCATTCTTTTAGCTACATAAAGTGGTTATAACAACTTCCCATAAAGCCGTTATAACACTTTAAGTTTTAAACCAACCAATTACCACTATAAACATTTATGAGACCAAATAGGGCTCATTCTTTAACCACCGAGTACATTACTAACGGATAAGACTTTACTACTTTTTCCACACAATGAAGCCCTAACACTTCATATCAGTCAAGACAAAAAGGGAAATCGAATTCCTTTAACACGCGTCGTCTACCGCTATATATTTTACAAATAGTCATCAAGAGGATAGGAAGAATCACATACCTCGCGACGATTGTCGACAATAAGCAAAATGCTCCACAGATCTTATCGCCCTTAAGTAGGATATGCTACTCGTAGTACTTCAATCCTATAAAGGGTCATAAAGCGTCTATCAATCTCTAGCTTCAACGTAGAATAACTAAGTGCAAGTTCCTACATTCTACGGAAAGTCGGACAACACTTCCTTTGCTTCTACTTACAATGTCACCTCTTCCAAGGCGAATTTCAATAACCAACGCCACATTTAAGGCACACAATTCACTAACCACAAAGGGGATTACACGCCTTTACAGGACGCGTAAAATTCCGCCCCACAACAACACAAAATAAACCAATAATCTCCATGCCATTCTTGGCCAACAATATAACCAATACTAACCCTTTTCAACTCTTTTCCAATTCAAGTTCTTAGGTCTAACATGATATCTAGCCTTAGACATCTTCAACAACTACAATCCGTTTACATAACATGCGACGACCAATTAGTAACCAAATTGAAGTTATCAACTTAAGGCTAACATGCCCATTTCGGTTTCAACAAGGCGACAAGACCCAAATCTATTCAAATAAAGCGACCTCAGGCTCAACTCTATACTACTACAATATATGACCTTAGGCTCAATTCTAAACCACTAACATATAATGACCTCGGGCTCACATCTATACTACTAAAATATAACGACCTTAGGCTCACAACCAAGAGAAAGGGAAACTTTACCTTAAGGAATAGCCCACAAAGCCCCTTTTTCTTCCACCTCATTCCGTCAAAATCGCCCACCGTTACCCACAAGTTTACCCACACTTTTTCTTCTTGCCGCTCAACAATCTCCTCTAAAGCTAGGTTTTCTTCCAAAACTAGAGAGAAGGGAGAGGGTTTTTCTTAGGAGGGTTTGGAAATGAAATGAAATGGAATGGCCAAGTCTTCAAGACTTGGCCCTAAAATAGGACCACTTTTTGATAAAGGATGGGAGGACACTTGTCACCCTCATAGGTTTTAAACAAAATATCTCCTGTTTTACTGTTTCTGCAAAAATCCGCCTCGGCCATGGCGCTCAACTTCAAATAAATCTTCCGCGTGCGTATGCGACACTGCATTCCGGCCTTGCTGCAACCCTGTGACCCGTACAAGATGGCGCGCGCCATGGCGCCCGCGCCGCTGCACTATGCCAGAAGCTGCTGCACTGCGGCGCGCAAACTTGTAACTTCCATAACTTTTGACGATGTCCATCGATTTAACGCGGTTTGTTGCGTTGGGATCTAGATTTAACGGGATACATATTAGGCCTTTTAAACACCTCAATTCTTAACAACTGGGGTACCACACTTCAAGGTAAACTCAAAAATCCGTCCAACACATGTTGTCAACTTATCTATCAACTTTCAAATCTTATATATCTTGGTATGTTCTTATCTTAACTCCTTGAATTTACGGGGTGTAACATTCTCCCCCCCTTAGAAACATTCGTCCCGAATGTTCCTTCTAAGTCTCCAAAACGCAGACGCCGGTATAGTCTTCACTCTTTTCACAACATAATCAGTTATGCCACTCATGGACTTATCACCCGAAAAAAAAAATACTCCCCACATACAATGTACTTCCGACAAGGATCACTGTAAAAACTTTTACTCTAGCCGGCCTTACCTCTAAGGTCTCGATTGTTATAAATTCTAAGGTTCAAAATTTCTCATCCCCAGACTTACCCTTTTCACTAATCAGGCCTCTAAATCACTTTTTTTTTTTTTAACCCAAAGTTATCCGAACATAACACTCCGCATGTATCTACCATAACCACATAAACAAGTCTCTTAAGGGCTAAAGATATCTCCGCAACTACTGCCTCACTTTCCCTTTGTCGCTCTAATCATAATCCTGCCCTGCAGGGCGCATAGCAAAATAAGGCGATGAACCAGCCACCGATCCCGAAGGCTGAGTCATCCCTCTTGTATCCCTCCTACTTGGACATTCTCCCATCCCATGGCCCTGACGGCCACAGGTATAACAATCTCCCAAACTAGCACGACACCCTGAGGATCATCCTCAGCTCTCTATCCATAGAACTCTGGCGAACTGCAACTCAAGAAATCCCGAAGTCTCAGATTATCGGATCTAGGGTGAATCACTGGTACTGCCGGAACCACCGGCTCTCGTCTGTCCTCATTCCTAGCCACAAGCCTAGCTAGTAACTGGGCCATTTCCTTGTAACTCATATCCTCGGCTCCTGGTCGTGAAACTGGAGGCTCAGGTATCGTGGCCTCAGTAGAAACTGCTGCCGCTCTAAACTCACTTTGAAGCGGCGTCATAAAACTCGTCGTCAAGTACTAACTCGGTAATGGCCAGGGCTGTGCCTCGTAACCTCGTGTTCTACTCGTAGCTCCTCTCGCTTCCGCCTCCCGGGCTCTGGTTGCCTTGCGTAGGCGTACCATTGCATAAGAATACGCCAGGAGTCCAACTTATAACACGACTCTAAGGCACGATCTCGGAATGAGAAGAATGGAAACCAATCCTAAATATCCTGTAGCCTCCTGATTATAGATGTGGTGCACAACACACCGATAATCAAGACTCTACTAGATACGGTCTGTAGACACTTTCCGAGGATTAACCGCTCTGATACCACTTTTGTCACAACCCGAACCCAGGCCCGTGACTGGTGCCTTACCCCGGGCACCCTAGTGATACAACATCAGAGAAAAATCAGCGGAAATAAAACTTAAACAAATAAAGCAGTGAAATAAGCGAGCTAACCCAGCGGTTACCTTTTTGTACATAAATTAAAACTTGAGCGATTCATCCCTACAAACCTTCCCACAGTGATTATCTGAGACCTCTAGAATTTTGAAACCATAATGACGGGACGGGGCCCGCCATGCCCCGAATATACAAAGCCTACTACTTGAGGAACCGTACCACAGACAAGCTTAGGAGATATGGAGCTTTCAGAACCGAACAATGATCCTAAGAGAGTGGATCGCCAAGCTATGTACCTCAACTGCGGCATGAGCGCGGCCCCGAAGAGTCGATCTGGTACCAAGTATGTGGCGTAAAATCAGTAAATGAAATCATAATAGTCTATATAAAGCGGGAGACATGTATGATAACCAAACTACAAGATACAACACATATGATCCGCGTCAAATCGGGGACTCACGCGTAAAGTCATCACTCAAATACAACCCGAATTTAACGCCTGATGGCCACATGCCCCGGCATCTCACCTCGGTATAAGCATGGCCATGGAACCCTCCTAGTGGGCCCATACCCGTGGACCATCCAGCGTGTCGGTATGCCCAAAGGAGTCAACAAGATAACAATCCCGGTGGAAGCATACCCGTGGGCCACCCAACGCGTCGGTATGTCCAAACAACTAACCAAATAATACTCACTCTGGACGATACGTGGGCTACCCAACGTGTCAGTATGTCCATCAATCAACCACAAGATAATACTCACCGTGGAAGCATACCCGTGGGCTACCCAACGTGTCAGTATGTCCACCAATCAACCAGATAGCCGGCCCTCCAACGAGAGACGCGGTAGCACAGCAATACAACACTTGCACAACAAAAGCTATCACAACAAGCATAGGCCAGTTCAACGTACTTTCATTCCTTCAAAACAAAGACCTCTTTCTACGCAAACGCCACCCGATACTAACACCCGTAGTATCGAACACATTCAGGTTTAAATCAAGCACTCTAAACACTTTTTAGCACAACGTCAAGTATCCCAATCTAAATCCAATTATAAAAACCATTCCTTTGTTTTCGTAAAGTCGTTATAATTAACTTCCCATAAAGCTATTATAACACTTTATGTTTTAAAACAATACAAGACAAAACCATGCCTTTCTTTTAAAACAAAACACTTCCAATTCTTAAATCTCTTTTCTTTTAGAAAATCGAATTCCTTACTTTGGAATTTTTTTTGAGGATCAAAACCTGATTACAATAATTATTATTAGAGCAGCCATGATCTAGGAAATGTAATACAATTTTGTCTTATCTTAGCTTCTATGCAGATGGAGGTTTCTACTGGTTTTAATATAATTAATTGTCATTACTTCTTTCCTTTATCGACGCTGCATTGGCTTGT
Source organism: Przewalskia tangutica (assembly GCA_029844215.1). Taxonomy (NCBI): domain Eukaryota; kingdom Viridiplantae; phylum Streptophyta; class Magnoliopsida; order Solanales; family Solanaceae; genus Przewalskia; species Przewalskia tangutica. The sequence continues at coordinate 68,034,373 of CM056734.1, forward strand.
TCGATCCTTATTCCCATTTCCGAAATTTGTAACGTTATTCTTTTAAAAACCAAGTATTCATTTCTCACGAATTAGGTTTCACACTTTTCAACACCATTTAGGTCAATTACAAGTCACGTCTATTATCTTTTGAAATCAACAACCATTCTTTTAGCTACATAAAGTGGTTATAACAACTTCCCATAAAGCCGTTATAACACTTTAAGTTTTAAACCAACCAATTACCACTATAAACATTTATGAGACCAAATAGGGCTCATTCTTTAACCACCGAGTACCTGTTACTAACGGATAAGACTTTACTACTTTTTCCACACAATGAAGCCCTTAACACTTCATATCAAGTCAAGACACAAAAGGGAAATCGAATTCCTTTAACACACGTGCGTCTACCGCACTATATATTTTATAAATAGTCATGCTGAAGAGGATAGGAAGAATCACATACCTCGCGACGATTGTCGACAATAAGCAAAATGCTCCACAATACTATCGCCCTTAAGTAGGATATGCTACTCGTAGTACTTCAATCCAATAAGGGTCATAAAACGTCTATCAATCTCTAGCTTCGAACGTAGAATAACTAAGTGCAAGGTCCCTACATTCTACGGAAAGTCGGACAACACTTCCTTTGCTTCTACTTACAATGTCACCTCTTCCAAGGCCGAATTTCAATAACCAACGCCACATTTAAGGCACACAATTCAGCTAACCACAAAGGGGATTACACGCCTTTACAGGACGCGTAAAATTCCGCCCCACAACAACACAAAAATAAACCAATAATCTCCATGCCATTCTTGGCCAACAATATAACCAATACTAACCCTTTTCAACTCTTTTCCAATTCAAGTTCTTAGGTCTAACATGATATCTAGCCTTAGACATCTTCAACAACTACAATCCCCCTTTACAACATGCGACGACCAATTAGTAACCAAATTGAAGTTATCAACTTAAGGCTAACATGCCCATTTCGGTTTCAACAAGACGACAAGACCCAAATCTATTCAAATAAAACAGCCTCAGGCTCAACTCTATACTACTACAATATAACAGCCTTAGGCTCAATTCTAAACCACTAACATATAACAGCCTCAGGCTCACATCTATACTACTAAAATATAACAGCCTTAGGCTCACAACCAAGAGAAGGGGAAACTTTTACCTTAAGGAATAGCCCACAAAAGCCCCTTTTTCTTCCACCTCATTCCGTCAAAATCGCCCACCGTTACCCACAAGTTTACCCACACTTTTTCTTCTTGCCGCTCAACAATCTCCTCTAAAGCTAGGTTTTCTTCCAAAACTAGAGAGAAGGAGAGGTTTTTCTTAAGAGGGTTTGGAAATGAAATGAAATGGAATGGCCAAGTCTTCCAAGACTTGGCCCTAAAATAGGACCACTTTTTGATAAAAAGGATGGGAGGGACACTTGTCACCCTCCCATAGGTTTTAAACAAAATATCTCCTGTTTTTCGCCTGTTTCTGCGCAAAAATCCCGCCTCGCGCGCGGCCCTTGTGGCGCCAGCCTCACTTCAAAAATAAATCTTCGCGTCCGTATGCCGCGACCCACGCGTCGGCGCGGCTGCAACCTGTGACCCCAGTACAAGCGGCGCGCGGCCTGCGATCCGGCCGCGGCACTGTACCGCATGCGAAGCTGCTGCGGCATTGCGCACCAAACTTGTAACTTCCATAACTTTTGACTCCGATGTCCAATCGACGAACGGTTTGTTGCGTTGGGATCTAGATTTAACGGGATACATATTAGGCCTTTTAAACACCTCAAATTCTTAACAACTGGGGTACCACACTTCAAGGTAAACTCAAAAATCCGTCCAACACATGTTGTCAACTTATCTATCAACTTTCAAATCTTATATATCTTGGTATGTTCTTATCTTAACTCCTTGAATTTACGGGGTGTAACACATTTAGGATTGGTTTCCATTCTTCTCACTCTGAGATCGTGCCTTAGAGCTGTGTTGTCAGTTGGACTCCCTCTAACGTATTCTTCTATATCAGTTATGCCTCCACGCAAGGCAACCAGAGCCCAGAAGGGCAAGGCAGCAGAGGGAGTTGCGAGTAGGGAACGGAGGGTTACCAGGGCAGAGGCCCAGTTTTTACCCAAGGTGGTGCTACAGACGGCGGATTCTACGATGCCCGGCCCAGAGTTTAGTACTGAAGACTAGCTATCGAGGCCACGATATCGAGCCTCAGGTCCACGGCGAGAACGGAGGATATGGGTTGCAAGGAGATGGCCCAGTTACTAGTTAGGTTTATGGCGAGACTTGAGGCGACGGAGCCAGTAATACGATGAGTGCACCCGGGGCGATAGTTGGAGACCGGGACTTCTTAAGTTGCGATACACCGTGTTCTATGGATCAAGCGAGGATGACCCTCGTGAGTTTATCCGATAATTCTGACCGGATCATGAGTGATCAAGGCCTCGAGGCGTCGGTGGTATTGGGTTCGCATCGGTGCGTGATACCGCATGATCGTGGTTTGATCTACGGAATCGTCCCTGGGAGCATGCGCTTGGGTTGTATGGGATGAGTTCTCGGGGCATTTCTTGCACATTTCTTTCCCAGCGGATGAGGAGGCTCGGGCGGCATTTTTGATGTTGAGGCGGGGCGGCGTGCGGTTGGAGTACAACGTGGAGTTCGACTCGTTGGCCCGATATGTCCCGGCGTTAGTGGCAAATATGGAGGACAGAGTGCACCGCTACGTCACGGGGCTCGATGACTACTTGGCAGAGGCTTGCTCGGGTGTAGCTCTTCATCCGGGCATGGACATTGCCCGCATGCAGGCTTATCCACTTGGGTGTGAGGAGCGGAGAGGTCGACGGAATGACCAGGATCAGCAGAAGAGGGCCAGAATAGCAGGGTCTTTTGGCGACTTTCGAGGTGGACCGCCTCAGCAGTAGACTAGTTATGCGCCTCCACCAGTACAGAGCGGTCCTCCACAGTCTTCAGGGCATCCAGAGTATTCAGGAGCAGGTCGTGGGCTCGAGGTTCAGTTTTCGGGGAGTAGTGGTGTTGACGGATGAGGCCACCCTTACCTCGGTGTGGCGTTGCGGTAGAATCCATAAGGGAGAGTGTCGTGCTGGTTGGGAGGTTGTTTTACATGCGGCGGCGGGCCATTTTGCGAAATTGTCCAGGCAGGTAGCGGATGTAGAGACTCGGCCGGGATCTTTGGCTGGTTCATCACCTTCTGTATCGCCTGCAGGCGTGCCTATGATTTGAGTGAAGCGGTAGATACAGGTATATCCTTAACCCTCTAGAGATTAGTATGCTTGATATGATGATCTCATTATTGTGTGCTATGTACGGATAGCGTTGTGTTATTGATGTGTTAGAAAAGTGGGTAGTTGAAAAGGTAAGTATGGAGGTATGGAAGGTGTGAACCCTAGGATATTACACGTTGAGACTTTAGATGTAATTTCGTCTCGAGTAAAAGACCTTACGGGTGATCCTTGTCGGAGAGCATTATATACATGGGGTGTATTAGTGGGATAATTCCTGGGGTTGTGTAAGATGAAAGTGGTAGCTTTCAGGACTTGTATAGGTAAGGTTGTTCCGGATCGGGGAACAAGAGTCTGGTACAATTATGGGTCGGGTTGGGGACCATTCGCGGGTCAACCCGCAACCCGGTTTGGGGTGGGGTCAGTTCGAGGTGGTCCCGCCAGGTGGTAGGGTTACGAGGGTGCTAAGCCTAGGTTTAGGTAACCATCGTACGAGTTCGGGGATATGTTCGACCAGAATCGGACCATGAAGACCGGGAATGGCCTTAAGGAAATTTGAGGTTATTATGATGACCAAGTTAGAGATAGTGACCCCGAGATTTTGGAAACTGAAGCAATGACATAAATGTGGTACGTATTGTAGGAAGATTTCGAGTGTACGAGGAAGATACGACGAGTAAGGAAAGAGGCTAAGATGTGTTAAGATGATGGAAGTGTCCTTTTTTATAAGTGAAGAGGGGGAGAAAGTATCCTTTGGACCATGGGTGGAAGTTTTGTGTTGTTATGCATGTTAAAGGTGATTCCTCGTTGGCTCGGATTTGTATGTTATACTATGGCCATTGATGGCATGATTGGATTCGTAAGTATAATAGTGAAGACTATACTGGCGCATGTGTGTTTGGAGACTTAGAAGGAACATTCGGGACGAATGTTTCTAAGGGGGGAAGAATGTTATACCCCGTAGTTCCAGGGTATGTATGTGAGGACGTATGTACGAGATTACGACAGAAATTTTGGAAAGAAAGAAAGAAGTGATTTTTCGACGAAAAAGTTCCGGGTTTTGTGAAGGAAAAAGGTTCGTTGATGGGAATTGGATTCCCAGATTTGGTATTTGGACTTCTTGGATTATATTAGAATTTTGGGATTTTATTTTCAGAAATGGTCACGTGGGGCCCACGGGAGAAATTCTGATTTTGTGGGGCCCACTTTGTTTTGAGATTTTGGTATTTTGGGTATTTTGGAAGACGAAATATTTTGAACGAATCGGGGCGACACATGTCACCCCATGGCACCCTTGGCGGGTGGAGGACAAGTGGCTAGCCACTTGTCCCCTTGGCCGAAATGGCCACTACACTTGGCACCATTTTCGTTGGCCATGTGGTGTGGTGGGACCCACACACACATGGCCCAATCTTGACCCTAGACTTACATTGATCTTGGCCCTTGATTCTTCTATAAATACCCCATAGTGCAAGACATTATATTCATCCACTTAAAGACTTTCCAAAGCAAAAAAATATCCCCTCCCTTGAGTAGTTTTCGTCCACCCTCCCCCACATGTATAGAAAATACTTTGAGTATTATTGTATAATCCCAAATACCTTGGCCTAGTATCCCTAGTAGTATTCCAAAGTTGTTTCAATACTAGGAGCCCGGAAATACTACTTTATTCCAATAGTCGCAAAGTGAAACCCTAGAAAAATCTTCCTAGCTTGGTTGAAGTGTTAAGAGAAATTGTTTAGAAACTTCTAAGGGTCGCTTGGAGCGGGTTGGAGCGTATGGAATTGGAGCTAAACGTTGCTCAGGATCGACTTATAATCTTGGATAATTTTGGGCTTATCGAGGTAATGATCTATGTCCCCCTATTGTAATTGGATATTACATGTTGTAGTAGTTATACTTGAGTATATTATATTGGAAGGATGATTATAAAGGATTGAACTGTATTTACATTGACTGCATTTACTGAGACTTATATAGTATTATTGTGAAGCGAGAATTGAACACGTCCGGTTAGGCGTGTAATCCCTGAGTTGTTGGCACAGTAGCGGGCCACGATAGGAGGAGATTTATGTGATAGCGGGGGGGAGGTGCTGCCGAATTTTCTGTAGAATAAGGAATCTTGTATTTAGAATATTCTACGAGGAGATCTAGAAGTTGATAGACGTTTTATGGCCAGTATAGGTGGAAGTACTATGAGTAGCGTATTCTACTTGAAGGGTGGAAAAGGCTAGCAAGGTTGTAGTACCTGGAGCATTTTGTTAATTGTCGATAATCGTCGCGAGGTATGTGAACCTCTTCCTATCTTTTCTAGCATGATTGTTGTGAATTATGTAGTACGGTAGACGTACATGTGCTAAGTGAATTGGTTGGTTTAAAACATAAAGTGTTATAATAGCTGTATGGGAAGTTAGTTATAACGACTTTATGTAGGTAAAAGAATGATTTATTGATTTTAGAAGTTAAGAGACTTGATCTTGAAAGATAAGAGACTTGACTTATAAATGACTTGATAGGAAATATTAAGGACTTGGTTTGTGTTAAACAGTTGTGAAACCGCTTTTATGAGAAATGGGTATTTGGTCTTTAAAAGGAACTTGATTTCTAAAAGAAAAGAGACTTGAGGAATTGAAGAGTTTTTGGTTTAAAAGAGAGACATGGTTTTGTCTTGAATTGGTTTAAAACATAAAGTGTTATATCATCTTTATGGGAAGTTAGTTATGAAAGCAAAAGAATGGTTTTATCATTGGTTTTAAAATGGTAACTTGATTTAAGTATAGGTTACTTGTTTTGAAAAGAGTAAGTATTTGAGTTTTAAAGAGTATACTTGATGTTGTTTTAAAAGGAAGGCACTTGGTTTAAAAAGTATAGAGTAATTGATTTTAAAAGCCTTGTAAAGGTTTTTACGAAAGTAAAGTAATTTGGTTTGAAAAGGAAAGGTGTTTTTGATACTACGAGTATTAGTATCTTTTACGTAAAAGAGGTCTTTTTGAAAGAATGAAAGTAGGTAATATTTTTGGGTTTTGAAACCCGTATTGTTGACATAAAATTAAAGTACCTTGAGTTGTGTGTAACTTGCCTATGTTTGCGTGTGATAGCCTTGTCGTGCTAGTATTGTATTTCTATACCACCGCGTCTCTCGATAGAGGGCCGACTGATTTGTTATGATCTTACTTGGACGTCTGGCGGTGTGGAGCATTCCGCAGTGCGCTTTGCGGTTATTATTCCATGGACTAGCTCTCGCGAGGTTTCTTGATTCGGCTTGGTATCGGTAGTTGGCTCTCGTACTTGCCCGAAGTCGTGGCTGTTTCGGCCGTGTCGGTAGTTAGCCGTACTTGCCCGTTCGGTTTTGTGAAGTCTCGTGATTCCACTTGGTATCGGTAGTTAGTCTTACTTGCCCGACCCATACGTGGCGCAGGCTTGGTATCTGGTAGTTGGCTTTCGTACTTGCCCTGGGTCAGCTTCGTGGTATGGTTATGTAGATTTGTTGGTACGGCATTGGTAACTGGTAGTTGGCTTTCGTACTTGCCCCGGTCTGTCGATGATGCGACTTTAGTATCTGGTAGTTAGCCTTCGTACTTGCCCCGTACGGTTGTTATGACACAGGTGGGACCTGGTGTTCATGTGTATTCCTTGGTGTTGCTATATCATGATCAGCGGTGAGAATGTATTCCAGGCAGGATTGATGTTGTGGCCGTGAGACCCATAGTTATATTTGAGTGATGACTTTGAGGGCGTGAGTCCCTGACTTGACGTGACTGCTTACATGTTATTTACTGTAGTTTGGTTATCATATATGTCTCCTGTTTTTTTAGACTACTATGATTTCATTTACAGTATTTTGATTCCATACTTGGTACTGTTATCGACCTCCTTGAGGCTGCGTTCATGCCGCGGTAGAGTACATCGGTTGTGGATCCTCGCTCATAGGATCACGATTGAGATTTTGGGAAGCCCGTTTCTCGGAGGCTCATCTTTGGTATAGTCCTGTCGGTGTAGTTACTTGTACATTGTGGGTATGGCGGGCCATCGTCATAGTTATGGTTACATTCTTAGAGGTCTGTAGTAATGTTGTGGGCAGGGTTTGTAAAAGGATTTAACTGTTCAGGTTGATATATATATGTACATATTCAGGAAAGTGACCGTTTTGGTTAGCCTGTTTCATACTTTATGTCTTGTCTCATGTTTTAATTTTTATTTCCGCTGATTTTCTCTCATGTTGTATCACTAGGGTGCCCGGGGTAAGGCACCAGTCACGGGCCCGGGATCGGGTCGTGACACCCGCTTCCTGGTCGCATGCCCCGGAATCCCTCATCGTATAAGCATGTCCAAGGAGTAATAAAGACAATCTGGGAATCTAACCCGCATCCTGGTCGCATGCCCCGGAATCCCACATCGTATAAGCATGTCCAAGGATCAATCACAATGGAAGCATACCCGTGGAAGCCTCGTCGCTTCGGTGCGTCCAAGTAGATTCCAACAAGGCAGTGACCCTCGTTGAGAGTCACGGCAGCGTAAACATATAATACTTGCACTCAAGGCTATCACAAGCAAGCATAGGCAAGTTCATAAAATCTTTAGGCTTTCATTTTATATACTCAAGACACTTTTCGTTTCACATAAAAATCCGGGAATTTAACCCAAAGTACTACGTACTTCTTTTCCTTAAAAAAAATAACTTTTGTTCATATAAACTTCCAAGATACTAATAATCGTAGTATCAAGTCATATCTACTTTTCAAGACAAATCACAATACCTTTTAGAAATACATTTATAGGCTTCTAAATCAAGTGACTTCTTCTGTTATACCCCGTATTTCCAGAGTATGTACGTAAGGACGTACGTAGAAAATTTGAGTTTGTGCCTTAAAGTGCTTGGCCGAATTTTATTTGTGCATAACACCCGGTTAGAGTCGTTTTTCGACGAAACGTTTTCACAGCTTTCGTAGGGGAATTTCCGGCTATGTCATTTCTTATTTTTGCGGATTTTTCCGAGAGACGAAACATTTTGGACCAACAAGAGGGCGACACTTGTCACCCTCTCATTGGGACACCTGGCGATAATGTAGTGGCGAAAGTTGGCCATTGTGGTCAAGGGTTGGTAGGATATTTTTGTGTTAGTTGGCTAGTGTGCACTTGGCAAGATCTTGGCCTACACTTGCATAGCACTTGGCTAAATCTTGGCCATTGGTTGGCCTTCACTTGACCTATAAATACCCCTCCCTTTGATGAACTTCTTCATCCAAAAATCTCTTAAGTCTTGAAAGCTTCTTCCTCCCCTTTGTGTAGTGTAGTGGCGAGAGCCCTCCTCCCCCTGGCGAGAGCCCTTCCCCCTAGTAGTGTGGCAGTGGGGTACCACACTAGCCTAGTTGCTTCGTATAATACCCTCTCTTGGTAGAAATACTCTCAAAGTATTGTTATAATGCCCAAATTACCTTAGCCATATACCTTGTAGTATTCTAAGGTTATACCTATACAAAAGCCAGAAATACTATTATACTTCCCGTCAGTCACAAAACCAACCCTAGGAAAATCTCCATGGTTAGTTGGAGTAGTAGGTAGAAGTTGGTTAGAACTTCTAAGGGTTGTTTGGAGGCGGGTTGAGCGCTGAGGTTGGAGCTAAACGATTGCCCGGGATCGACTTTATACTTGGATAATTATGGGCTTATTGAGGTAAATATCTTGTCCTATTGTAATTGGAAATTACATATTGTTAGAATATATAGTTGAAGTATACTATATATAGAACTGAACGTAGTTATTGGCAATGTCTTTTGACTTAAGCTCGAATAATACTTACGGCAATGTCTTGTGACTTAAGCCCGAATGTAAAGAAAATCTTGAGCTGTAATTACATAGGGTTGTATTCTGATGAGACTTGTGTAGTAGTACCGTGGAGTAGAATTGTACGTTAGGGTTAGTTGTATAACCCCTGGTTGGCTTGGTAGCCGGCCTCGATAGAGGAGGAGATTTCTGTTGTTGCGGGGAGAGTCTTTGAATTTTACGTAGAATGTTCTGAAGAGACCTTATGTTAATAAGCGCCTTGTGGCCTTATAGGTGAAAGTACTATGCGTGGCGCGAGCTACTTGGCAGGGAGTAGCCGCGGTTTGAGGTACTTGGGCGTTTTGCTATTAGTCGATAATCGTCGCGAGGTATGTGAACCTCTTCCTATCTCTTATAGCATGATATGTGTGAACTATGTAGTACGGTGAGCGTCACGTGTGCTAAGTGTATTTGTTTGGCTTAAACATAAAGTGTTATAACGGCTTTATGGGAAGTTGGTTATAACGACTTTATGTAGGTAAGAAAATGGGTTGTGGTTTTGAAGGTAATTGATTTGATTATAAGCGGCTTGTTATGTGTTAATGAAGAAGTTGAAGTATTTCAAAAGATTTGTGAATCGTTTTGAAAGAAGAAGTAATACTTGGTTTTGAAAAACTTAAGAGTTATACTAGCTTTATGGGAAGTTAGGTATAACGGCTTAAGAATGTTTCTTGATTTGGAAATCGAGAATGTGTATCGACAAACCACCTGCAGCGTTAATAAAAGGAAGTGTTTTGACTAATTAAGTATTATTAAAACCGAGAAACTTCCATCTGCATAGAAGCTAAGATGAGACAAAATGATATTTCTAGATCATGGTTTGTAATAAGATTGTTATAAACAAGAATATCCTACTCATATAAGACTTATGTTTCTCGGATAGTTTTAAGGGAATTATGTTCTCAAATGAATAAGACTATGAACTACGAAACCTTTCTAAAATGAGAAACTTGAACATTGGAAATTAGGCAAACTTGATCATTGGAAAGAATGTTGCTACTTGATTTTCAAAGAGAAGTAATTGATTTACTTTAAAAGGATAGTCACTCTATTTTATACTACGGGTATTGTGTGACATTGTGAAAGTAACGTATCTTTTAAAGAGTTAATGTATGAAGTACTTTGGGGATAAAAACCGATTTTGTTAATCATATAGTAGAAGGTACCTTGTGTGAACAACTTGATTGTATTGGTTTGTGATAGCCTTGTAATACTTTCTTGATTGCGTTGATAAGTAAGCGTGTTGGGATCTACGTGTGTTAGTATCTTGTGATGTTTGTGTGAAGGGTTTCTTGATTGTGCTTATTAACTATCGATCGTTATGATAGTATTGTGGCATTCATCTCTTGAGATGATTCGGGGTTAAGCGCCTCCGACGGGGTAGACTTCGGGCGGGTCGATGGACCTATGATTCGAGAATACCTCATGCAGTCACGAGGGCCTATGCGAGCTACGAGAGTTCGGGTTAGTGTCGTCCTTTATGGGCATGCGGTCCATGTGGCGTGCGGTGCGAAGTCGGGGCGATGCCGGGAGTAGCTACCCTCGATGCGAGGAATACCTCATGCGGGCGATGAGATTGGCCTATGCGAGTGCGGGAGTTCGAGGTTAGACGCGTGCATTGATCTGCGGGCAAGTGGCGGCTTTGATCATGTGACGGTCTAGCGAGATCTTATGATCTGATTCATGACCTTGTTGGTACTGTGGGTTTTTAGTAGTCGGCTATGCCTTCGTACTTACCCCGTACAGTTTTATTATGACACAGGTGGGACCTGGTGTTCATGTGTGTTCCTTGGTGCTTTTATATCATAGACTGCCGGCAGTGAGGAAGGTATTCCACGGGCATGATTGATGTCGTGGGCCTGAGACCCATTGTTATACTTGAGTGATGACTTGAGGGCGTGAGTCCCTAACTTGACATGACTGCTTTGTTGTAAACTGTAGATTGGTTATCATACATGTCTCCTGCTTTATATGACTGCTATGATTTCATTTACAGTATGTATTTTCAGTTTCACATACTCGGTACCTGTTATCTTGACCTCGCCGAAGCTGCGTTCATCTGCGCGAGTTGAGGTACACCAGTCGTTGATCCTAGCTCTCAGGGTCACAGTTTCAGCGTTTGGGAAGCTCCGTTTCTCCGGAGGCTTATCAGTGGTATAGTCCCCTGTCGTCGTAAGTGTTTACATTCAGGGGTTTGGCGGGGCCCTGTCCCGCCATTGTTGTCGTATCATTCTTAGAGGTCTGTAATCTTGTTGTGGCGGGGTTTGTAAAAAGGATTAAAGCATTCATGTTGAAAAAGTTGCTATTTATATATATCTTGAAGGTAACCGTTTTTAGTTAGCTTTATGTCTTATTTCATTTATCTTATTTCCTTTGGTTTCATGTATTGTCTTTATGTTCATTGATTACTCGATGTATGTCTACTTGGGTGCAGGGTAAGGCACGATCCACGCAGGTTGGTCGTGACAAAAGTGGTATCAGGCGATTAATCCTCGGAAAGTGTCTGAGCCGTATCGATGAAGTCTTGATTATCGGTGTGTTGTGCACCACACCATAATCGAGGAGGCTATAGGGTATTTAGGATTGGTTTCTATTCTTCTCACTCTGAGATCGTGCCTTAGAGGCATGTTGTAAGTTAGACCCTCAACGTATTTCTTTCCTTACCGCTTATGCCTCGCGTAGGCAACGTGAGGCAGAGGCAAAGCGGAGGCTGCGAGTATAGTTCGAGGGTTACGAGGCACAGGCCCAATTATCACGAGTTAGGTGCTTCATTTGGGGATTCTGCGGCGTCACTAGCCCCGCAGAGTTTGCACGGCAATGGCGGTTCCAGCTGCGGCCATGATATTTGAACCTTGCCATTCCGGCCGAACCGTGAATATAGAGTGCAAAGAGGCGACCACATTACTAGCTATGGATTTGGCTACCAAAGAATATACCGTTGTCTGCAAGTCTTGATGACTACCTAAGAAGATTGTGCAAAGTAATCCTTGATTAGGCTTGAGCATGGCACGTATGCGGGCTTATGCGCGGCCGAAAGCGTAGAGATCGGCGGGTTAACGGACAACGAAGAGGGCGAGCGGCAAGTCCTTTGGTAACTTTCGGCGAGTCACCTCGCGTGATTTGATTATGCACATCCATCGATGCAGAGTGGTCTTCCACGAATTTCGGGGCGTTCGGGGTATGCAGGAGTTGGTTAGAACTCCGGGGCTTGGTTCCACGATGTGTGACGTCATCGGGAATGTCATCTTTTAGGTTGGTACTTGTTGTACTATGACCGTCAGTGCAGTGTCGAAGAGTGTCCTTGTTGGAGGACTTAGCCTTCAGGATCGGTGGGTAGTTCGTCATCTCCTTAGCTATGCGCCTACAGGCGGGTTTGATTAGACGACTAAGGAGTGAAGCGATGAACATAGATCTATCCTTAACTCTCTAGAGTTTTGTATAGGTGATAAGGTGAGTATACCTTAGGTACTATGTTACGATAGTAGTGTGTTAGTTGTGATTTGAAATCATGGTTGTTTAGCAGAGTAAGATTTTGGGGATAGAGAAAGTGTGAGCCTTAGAGCTTTACGTAGAGACCTTAGAGGTGAGGCCATCTCGAGAAAAGGTGTAGTGTTATGTTTGACCCTTATCGGAGTGCATAGTGCACGTGAGTTATGTTGGGACAGTCCCAGTAGTGTGGAATGAAAGAGGGTAGTTGAGCTAAGAAGACCGCTAGATTTTCGTAACGTGATTAGTGAGATTGTTAGGTTGGGAGCTAGTATGATGCGGCGTTGTCGGGTCGGGTTGAGGCCGCGTTGCGGGTCAACCATGGCGAGTTTGGTGGTGGGGTCGGTTGTGGTGGTCCCTTGTGGTAGGTCACGAGGTGTTAGGCCCGTATTCGATTAACACGTCTGAGTTCGTGGATGCGTTCGGCCGGTGGTGGTCGATGGGGCAGCCCATCGTGTTCTTCGTTCGGGACCGTTTACTCGGTGTGTTGAGTTATCCGAAGGGTTGAAAGGCTGCGGGGTGCCTACCTTCACCTTATGTCGAGCGATGAAGCCCGAGTTGTGGCTATTTTCGTTTTCTAAAAGTTTACGAGCGGGGTTAGGAACTCGGTGAGTCTCGGAATCGCGTTCGCCTCGGGCGGTGTTTGATTTGAGGATAGTTGTGGGATTGTTGTCTCTGTGGAGGTAGTGTTTGATCTACCATTTCGGTGTTCGGATATCGCCTTATGAAGCCTTGTAAGAGGCGGAAGTGTAAGTTGTCGATCGATTGGTTCGATGTTGGCAAGGTTGAGACGGTTGGTTTAGGCTTGTTCCGTGCAGTGTGGATAGTGAAGCTTGTCTAGGAGAGGTTACGGCAGCTCGGAGGAATCGTGCGGATAATCGGCGGCGACGCTAAGAGTTCGAGTTGGCGGTCGGTCTTCTTGAAAGTACCACCGGGTTTGGGTGCGGCGAGTTTTGGAAAGCAGAGGAACTTAGCGAGTTACTTTGGGCCTTTGTGAGTTCATGTGAAGGATAGGCGGGTTGCCTATATGTTAGCTTTTGCCGTCCGACTTAGGAGGTATGCGTCCGGTCTTCGTATTGTTATGATCGGAAAAGTATCGGAGATCCATCAGTGTTCCCACTTAATGATGACCACGTTAGAGATAGTAGCCCGAGTTTTGGAAGCGGCCGTGCGAGAATGTGGTAAGAGTTCAAGTGTACGACATCCTCGGGATCGCGGCCGGTACCATTTGTTGGGTCGTCGAGCAAGGCTCGCGACAAAGTGACAAAGTGGTATCTACGACGAGTAAAGAGAGAAGTGAGCATGTATGGCGAGCATTGATGTGATCATTTCTTTTGTAAAGAGAAGGTCACGAAGGAAGTATATTTTAGACCGGTGAGAAGTGTTTGTGGTTATGTTAGAGTGTTTCCTCGTGGACTTGGATGGAGGTATTTTGCTTGGGTGTTTCCGTGGCCAGATGTGGCAGGTTTGTTTTCGTAAATATAGTAGTGAAGACTATACTGGCGCACGTTTGTTTTGAGACTTAGAAGGAACATTCGGGACGAATGTTTCTAAGGAGGGGAGAATGTTATACCGTATTTCGGAGTATATGCGTGGGGCGTGCGTAGAAAATTTGAGTTTGTGCCTTAAAGTGCTTGGCGAATTTTATTTGTGCATAACACCGGTTAGAGTCGTTTTTAAATGAGCGTTTTCACGACTTTCGTAGGGAATTTCGGCTATGTCATTTCTTATTTTTGCGGATTTTTCCGAGAGGCGAAACATTTTGGACCAACAAGAGGCGACACTTGTCACCTCTCATTGGGACACCTTGTGATAATGTAGTGGCGAAAGTTGGCCATTGTGGTCAAGGGTTGGTAGGATATTTTTGTGTTAGTTGGCTAGTGTGCCTTGGCAAGATCTTGGCCACTACATTTGCACTTGGCTAAATCTTGGCCATTGGTTGGCCTTCACTTGACCTATAAATACCCTCCCCTTTGATGAACTTCTTCATCAAAATCTCTTAAGTCTTGAAAGCTTCTTCCTCCTTTGTGTAGTGTAGTGGCGAGAGCCCTCCCTCCCCTTGGCGAGAGCCCTTCCCCCTCACAGTAGTGTGTAGTGGGTACCCCACTAGCCTAGTTGCTTTCGTATAATACCCACTCTCTTGGTAGAAATACTCTCAAAGTATTGTTATAATGCCCAAATTACCTTAGCCATATACCTTGTAGTATTCTAAGGTTATACCTATCTAAAAGCCGAAATACTATTATACTTCCGTCGGTCCTAAAACCGAAACCCTAGGAAAATCTCCATGGTTAGTTGGAGTAGTAGGTAGAAGTTGGTTAGAACTTCTAAGGGTTGTTTGGAGGCGGGTTGAGCGCCGGGGTTGGAGCTAAGCGATTGCCGGATCGACTTTATACTTGGATAATTATGGGCTTATTGAGGTAAATATCTTGTCCTCTATTGTAATTGGAAATTACATATTGTTAGAATATATAGTTGAAGTATACTATATATAGGCGAACGTAGTTATTGGCAATGTCTTTTGACTTAAGCTGAATAATACTTACGGCAATGTCTTGTGACTTAAGCTGAATGTAAAGAAGAGTAATCTTGTTGTAATTACATAGGGTTGTATTCTGATAGACTTGTGTAGTAATGCAGTGGAGTAGAATTGTACAGTTAGGGTTAGTTGTATAACCCACTGGTTGGCTTGGTAGCCGGCCTCGATAGAGGAGGAGATTTCTGTTGCGGGAGAGTCTTTAGAATTTTACGTAGAATGTTCTCTGAAGAGACCTTATGTTAATAAGCGCCTTGTGGCCTTATAGGTGAAAGTACTATGCGTGGCGCGAGCTACTTGGCTTAGGAGTAGCCGGCGGTTTGAGGTACTTGGGCGTTTTGCTATTAGTCGATAATCGTCGCGAGGTATGTGAACCTCTTCCTATCTCTTATAGCATGATATGTGTGAACTATGTAGTGCGGTGAGCGTCATGTGCTAAGTGTATTTGTTTGGCTTAAACATAAAGTGTTATAACGGTTTTATGGGAAGTTGGTTATAACGACTTTATGTAGGTAAGAAAATGGGTTGTGGTTTTGAAGGTAATTGATTTGATTATAAGCGGCTTGTTATGTGTTAATGAAGAAGTTGAAGTATTTCAAAAGATTTGTGAATCGTTTTGAAAGAAGAAGTAATACTTGGTTTTGAAAAACTTAAGAGTTATACTAGCTTTATGGGAAGTTAGGTATAACGGCTTAAGAATGTTTCTTGATTTGGAAATCGAATGTGTATCGACAAACCAACTGCGGCGTTAATAAAAGGAAGTGTTTTGACTAATTAAGTATTATTAAAACCAGAGAAACTTCCATCCGCATAGAAGCTAAGATGAGACAAAATGATATTTCTAGATCATGCATTTCTTTGTAATAAGATTGTTATAAACAAGAATATCCTACTCATATAAGACTTATGTTTCTCAGATAGTTTTAAAGGGAATTATGTTCTCAAATGAATAAGACTATGAACTACGAAACCTTTCTAAAATGAGAAACTTGAACATTGGAAATTAGGCAAACTTGATCCTTGAAAAGAATGTTGCTACTTGATTTTTCAAAGAGAAGTAATTGATTTACTTTAAAAGGATAGTCACTCTATTTTATACTACGGGTATTGTGTGACATTGTGAAAGTAACGTATCTTTTAAAGAGTTAATGTATGAAGTACTTTGGGGATAAAAACCCGATTTTGTTAATCATATAGTAGAAGGTACCTTGTGTGAACAACTTGATTGTATTGGTTTGTGATAGCCTTGTAATACTTTCTTGATTGCGTTGATAAGTAAACGTGTTGGGATGCTACGTGTGTTAGTATCTTGTGATGTTTGTGTGAAGGGTTTCCCTTGATTGTGCTTATTAACTATCGATCGTTATGATAGTATTGTGGCATTCATCTCTTGAGATGATTAGGGTTAAGCGCCCTCCGTCTGGGGTAGACTCGGCGGGTCGATGGACCTATGATTCGAGAATACCTCATGCAGTCTGAGGGCCTATGCGAGCTACGAGTTCGAGGTTAGTGTCGTCCTTTATGGGCATGCGGTCCATGTGGCCATGCGGTGCGAAGTCGGGGCGATGCCGGAGTAGCTACCCTCGATGCGGGAATACCTCATGCGGGCGATGAGATTGGCCTATGCGGAGTGCGGGAGTTCGAGGTTAGGCAGCGTACATTGATCTGCGGGCAAGTGGCGGCTTTGATCATGTGACGGTCTAGACAGATCTTATGATCTGATTCATGACCTTGTTGATGCTGTGGGTTTTTAGTAGTCGGCTATGCCTTCGTACTTACCGTCTGATTTTATTATGACACAGGTGGGACACGGTGTTCATGTGTGTTCCTTGGTGCTTTTATATCATAGCCGCTGGCGGTGAGGAAGGTATTCCAGGCGCATGATTGATGTCGTGGGCACGAGACCCATTGTTATACTTGAGTGATGACTTGAGGCGTGAGTCCCTAACGACATGATCGCTTTGTTGTAAATCGTAGATTGGTTATCATACATGTCTCCCGCTTTATATGTTGCTATGATTTCATTTACGATATGTATTTTGAGTTTCACATACTCGTACTGTTATGCGACCTCGCCGGGGCTGCGTTCATCTGCAGTTGAGGTACACGATCGTTGATCCTAGCTCTCGAGTCACGATTTGCGTTTGGGAAGCTCCGTTTCTCGGAGGCTTATCGATGGTATAGTCCCCGTCGTAAGTGTTTACATTCGGGGGTTTGGCGGGCCTGTCCGCCATTGTTGTCGTATCATTCTTAAGTGCATGTAATCTTGTTGTGGGCGGGGTTTGTAAAAGGATTAAGCTATTCATGTTGAAAAAGTTGCTATTTATATATATCTTTGAAGGTAACCGTTTTTGGTTGCTTTGTCTTCTTATTTCACTGTCTTATTTCACTGGTTTCATGTATTGTCTTTATGTTCCGCTGATTACTCTGATGTATGTCTACTTGGGTGCCCGGGGTAAGGCACCAGTCACGGGCCCGGGTTCGGGTCGTGACATCTTCCTTTTGAAACCTTAAGAAATTGATGCCTTCAAATCAATTTGTCTTTCATTATTTCAAGTCATTTATCATCACTTACATTACTTAGAGTAAACCACTCTTATAACTTTCCATAAAGCTATTATAACCAACTTCCCATAAAGTCATTATACTAACTTTATACTTTAGGCAAATACATTCTTTTTATAACCAAGAGACTTATACTTTCGAAAACCAAGTATCACATACTTACAAAATACTTCAAGTCTCTTATCTTTTAGAAAGCAAGTTTCTTACTTTAGAATTCAAGTCTTCTTATCTTTTAGAATGTCAAGTAATCAATACTTTCCAAATCAAGTATTCTATACTTTTAAATCAATTCATTTCTTCCTTTAAGAATCAAGTCCTATAACTTGAAAAATAAAGTCTCTTAACCTTTTAAGAATTCATAGTTCATAGTATTAACACTTCATAACGTAAATTCTTAGTTAAGCAACATATGCCTTATGTGTGTGAGTAGGTTATACTTATTTATAACGATTTTATTAAAACAGCCATGATCTAGAAAATGTAATACAATTTTGTCTTATCTTAGCTTCTATGCAGATGGAGAATTCTACTCATTTTAATGT
Organism: Przewalskia tangutica; assembly: GCA_029844215.1. NCBI lineage: Eukaryota > Viridiplantae > Streptophyta > Magnoliopsida > Solanales > Solanaceae > Przewalskia > Przewalskia tangutica. The sequence continues at coordinate 68,052,563 of CM056734.1, forward strand.
AATCAATTGTCATTACATTTTCCTTTATTAACGCTGCAATGGCTTGTTCGATACTTATTCTTATTCGTGCCGTAAATTAGCCAAGTCAACTTGGCTCCAAATACCTCCTAACGACTCTTACCAACATCCCCCATAAGACTTGGTAAGAACTTAGGATAACTTAGACATAACTTTTACATAGAGTAAATCACATACATACCTCTTAACTTCTAAGAGTAGAAGGGAACATGAAATAATACCACATGTATATTCCATACATAGAATCATGCCAAGGGAAGGAAGAGGTTCACATACCTCGCGACGATTATGGACAAGTAGCAAAATGCTCCAAAGTACTATAACCTTGCTAACTTTTCCACTCTTCAAGTAGAATACGCTACTCGTAGCACTTCAAACTATAATGGTCATAATACGTCTATTAACTTCTTACTTCAAACGTAGAATATTCTAAGTGCAAAGTCACTAAATTCTACGGAAAATCGGACAACACTTCCTTTGTTTCTACATACTTTTCCACCTTTTTCAAGGCCCAAATTCAATAACCAAACACGCCACATTTAAGGCTCAACAATGCAGTTAACAATATGGGATTACACGCCTAATAGGACGTGTAAAATTCCGCCCCACAATTGGTATCAAACTAGTCCACAATACATGTCATTCGGCCAAAGGTGTAACAACATATCTACCTTTCCAATTCCTTTTCAATTCAAGGTGTTTAGTATAACATGTTATAAAGCCGCAATCGATTACAACAACTATAACCTTCAAGTAGATAACATGCGACGATTCTAATTATCGACCAAATTGTATTTCAATTTCAAATGGCAAGAATGTCATTTCGGATATTAGGCTTCCACAATCCATATCACTTATCAATCTTCAATACATATACTTCATGCTAGTTAAAATGTAAGGCTACAACAATATGTAATCTTGTAATACTTAAGAGAACAAGATTATTACCTTAGCGAGCCTTAATCCACTTCAAGATCTGAAGTCGCTCCCTAGCAACTTAGAGCCTCTCCTAGACACTCCAATCCGCCACTTGAAGCCCTTAGAAGATCACAAACAACTTTCCTTTAATCTTCCAATCAAAACCTAGGAAAGTGACTAGGTTTTTACCTTGCGACTAATACGAAAACGCCACTTTTTCGGGATCTTTCTATTGAGATACCCTTACAATAATCTTAGGAACCTTGGTTTAAAGTATGGATGTTATTGGACAACAAACAAAAAAAATTCTTCTTCCTCTAGCCCTAACCCGAGAGCTCCCTCAAGTTCTACAAAGTTTCATGAAAATTTTCTAAGTGTTAAGAGCCTTGTCTTGCTACTAGCACACATATATAACACTATGAAGGGTCAAGATTAGCACAAATGTGTGGCTTAGATACATTTCACTAGGATCAAGCCCAAGTGGCCCTTGGACTTAGTCAACAATGTCAAGCTCTAAGACTTAGCAAGACTTGGTCATCTAATTAATGGTCAAAAGACCATTTTATCCATGCTAAAATCGTCCAAGACCAACTTAAGGGGGTGACATGTGTCGCTCTCCCATTCGTCACAATATTTCGTTTTCCGACAATTCCATAATTCCGATAATTTTTTACTAGTTTCGAATCTTAACATTTCTGAGTTCTTACGTACGTTCTTATAAACATGTCCTGAATAACGGGGTGTAACAAGTTGGGACTCCATGTCTAGCACATAAAGTGCAAATGAGAGATCCATGTCCCAACCCACCTGTAGTGGTCAACCTGTTGATTTCTCTAATGCTCTGCACTATCTCTTTTCCGACGTCAATCATCTTCCCCGTCATGATTCCATACACCATTTTTATTCTATCTGTCAGCACTCTGGTGAAGTGCATCGATGGAATCGGTGAATCGACGGTACAACCAACCCTTTGTTTTGTTGAGCGACATCCGCTCGATCCATTGCTCCATTTCGTGCAATCTCATATTCAGCCCCTGGGTAGCATAATGTAGCTGCGACGATATCCCAATCGATGTGGCTGGCATCTCTAGACCAACCTGTGAAATGGTTTCAGTTATAGCCTCGTTCTTCAGCACCTGTTGTCCTCAATATTTCGTTCACCACCTCAGCCGTCACAGGCACATACTTCCCTCTCACAAAACATCTACCATCTGTCTGTTCTGGATAGTTGGCATAGAATTCTTTCACCATGATAGTGTTCTGCAGTACTATTCTCTCCGGATTGACGAATCTCTTCCATCCATTTGCCTCTATCGTCGCCCGAATCTGCTCATAGACATCACCATCCTCAAATGGCTCCCTTTGGTACTTCATTCCTCTCTCAGGTATCAAGGTTCTAGTACTAAGCTTGTTATATCTGTCTTCTGCCTTTTTACTAGCGAACCTAGTGGTATCATATTGTGGAACGGAGGTGGATGCGGAAGCTCTTCTTTTTCTGACAGACATTCTTGAGAAATTTGGGCAGCGTTTCTTTTCTTTTTGTGAGGTTGCCCAACAACTCTCAATCACACAATCAACACAGCAGCACAAACACAGCAATACACAATACAATTCAACCCCCAACTACACCTCAATCACGAGTACAACACTCCACAACACCACGTATAACCCCCCACAACGACTGGCCAACAACAATCTCCCACACACAGCACAATACCCAACAATAAATTTCACACCCCCAAGCTTATGAATTACCTCTCTTAATTGCTTTGAAATTTCAAGAAAAATTATGAATGTTACCTTGGAAAGTGTTCTTCACAACTTTTCTTATTCCTAGTGATGGAATGAATCAATGGAATGAGGATTGTTGTTTATAATGGTTATGGGTGCAAGGAATTGAAGGAATTTGGTTGAGATTGGGTGTGGTTTATGGAATATTTGAGTGGGAGAAGTTAATTTCATGGATTTTTGGAGAGTTTAGGTGTTTTGGGTTTTGTGTGGGAGAAGGCAATTCGACTTGGGGCTTTTATTTTTTTCAAAAATTTTCGTCGCGGCGCCACGTCCCTGAGACCGGCACCGTGGCGCTCAAACTTCCGCAACTTTCTGAACTCTCAGCGCCATGGCCCTGAGATTGGCACCGTGGCGCCCAAATTTCTGCGGCTCTCTGATTTTTCGGCGCCATGGCCCTGAGTTTGGGCGCCGTGGCGCTGCACTCTTTTTCTCCCTTCTTGTTTTGTGCTCCACATTTTTTTCCTTGTACCTAGCATCACAAAATCAAAAACAATACCAGACGTGAGACTGTTCTAACTAAGCTAAAATGCATAAATTTAAAACCTTGGGTTGCCTCCCAAGTAGCGTTGTCTTTAACGTATTTTAGCCGGACGCAAGTTCCTTATCAAGAAGCCTGGGGTAATTTAACCCCACAGCCTATACATTTCATGATCATCTTTCTTTTTAGCCTTCTATTTGTATTTTTCTTTTTTTTCTCAGTAGGATGTTTAGAAATACTTACTTGTGCTGGCGGACTGCTCTCTTTGGTTTTGGCTTGTGTTGGCTCAAATGAGGTGTCAGTTGTGCTGACTGCGAGACATTTGCTTATGAATGAGGATTCAATGTAGGGTTTAAATACTTTAAATATCATCTCCTCGTCCTCAACTCTCAGTTTTAGCTCGCCCTTTTCCACATCAATCAATGCTCTCCCAGTGGCGAGGAATGGCCGTCCCATAATAATGGAAATTTCATCATCTTCCTCCATGTCGAGGATGAGAAAGTCTGATGGGAAGAAGAACTTCCCCACTTTGATTAGCACATCTTCAATGATGCCTAAAGGATGCACCATTGATCTGTCCGCTAGCTGTAGATTCACTGTATTTGGCTTGATCACTCCCAATCCCAGCTTCTTGAATACAGATAGGGGTAGCAAGTTTATGCTAGCCCCTAGATCACATAATGCCCTGTTGCAAGTCACATTCCCTATTGTGCAAGGTAGGGTGAAACTCCCCGGATATTTCAACTTTTGGGGCAGCTTCTTCTGCAAAATGGCACTACACTCTTCAGTTAGTGCTATGGTCTCATATTCCACTAGTTTCCTTTTCTTTCCAATGATCTCCTTCATACATTTGAAGTAGGTAGGCGATTGTTCCAATGCTTCAATGAAGGGGATATTGATATGCAATTTCCTGAAAACCTCTAGGAACTTTGAGAACTGCTTATCTTGGGTCTTTCTCTGAAGCCTCAGAAGATAGGGGATCTTCTCTGTGTACTCCCTTCTGAACCGGTGGAGCCTCCTCTAAAATAGAGGCGATCGCAAGACCCCTCCTTCTCAATCTCAGCTTCCTTTTCAGTCCCCACTGCAGGTTCAGGAGCAACTGGTTCTAACTGTTTCCCACTTCTCAACTGTATTTCCTGACACTGCTCTGTAGGATTTATCTCTGTATTACTGGGAAGAGTGCCCTGTGGCCTGTTATTTGCCATTTTTGCCAGCTGTCCAACTTGGGTTTCCAAGTTCCTTATGGATGACCTTGTCTCTGCCATGAACTGGGTCTGTGAATTTGTAAGTGTCAACAAGGCTGCTCGCAATTCATCTGGCTTTTCTTGTGGGCAAGGTGCACTGAACTGTTGTGAAGATGAGGCCTGATTAAATGGTTGTTGATTCTGGTATTGGCCTCTGTGTTGATTCTGCTGCCCCTGGTCACCCCTTCATGAGAAGTTTGGGTGATTCCTCCACCCCGGATTGTAAGTGTTTGAATAAGGGTTGTTCTGGGGCCTCTGGTAATTTCCCACTGCCTGACATTCTTCTTCCTCAATAGGGATGTTGTTGGGGTCTGCTGATGGGCACCTATCAAAAGTATGAGGACGCCCATAAATCTCACAATTCATTGGTATCTGAACTGCATTCACTGACACTGTGTTCTGCTGAAGTTGCTTCGTCAAGAGAGCAACTTGTGCATTTAACGTTGTAATGACATCGGTCTCATGAACTCCTATCGCTCTTCTTCCACTTACCCCTCTATCATCTGGCACATAGTTATTAGTGGTCACGTCTTCTAGCAAATCATGGGCCTCATGTGATGTCTTCTTCATGAAGGTTCCACCTGCAGCTGCATCAATGATGGTTCTTGTTATCCCACTTAGCCCATTGTAGAAAATATGGACCAAATTCCACAGTTCAATGCTTTGATGTGGACACTTTCTCTGCAGATCTTTAAATCCCTCTCAAGCCTCATAGAGTGACTCCCCATCAGTCTGGTAGAAATTGTTCAGCTCTCCTCTCAACTTGGCTTCTTTGGAAGGTGGAAAGAACTTTGCCAGGAACTTCTGTGCCACATCCTGCCATGTAAATATAGAATCTGTAGGCAGGGAATTCAACCAAACCTTTGCTCTATCTCTGAGTGAGAAGGGAAAGAGCCTCAACCGGATGGCGTGTCGATGCACCATTATATTTGAACGTTGCACACAGTTCCAAGAAATTTGCAATGTGCATATGTGGGTCTTCAGATGGTAACCCTCCAAATTGAACTGTATGTTGCACCATGCTCAGGATCGCAGACTTTATTTCAAAATTGTTCTCTCCTATTGCTGGGAGCCTTATGCATGTTTGTGCTCCATTCACTATTGGTAGCACATAGTCTCCCAGACTCCTTTCTGTCTGGACCTGAACTCTTTCCTCTTCATCATTCTGCAACCCTGGGGGTATTCCTTGGTTGGGTTGGTGATCACCCATCTTTTCATTCATCTCATTATTATTCTGTCGATCCCCCATGGCTATTAAGTCCAAGATTCTTTTGTTTTGCCGGTTCTGCTTGCAAGTATTCTCGATCTCAGGGTTGAAGGAAACAAGTGTATCTGCTCCTCTTCTTCTTCACATAAACTAGATACTTGAAATAGATCAAAATCAACAAACGGATCACGGCGCACGGTTCCACAAATAAAATAAAATAAAATAAAATAAAAACCAAATTAGAAATTAAGGATAGATAGATTGATATTGAACTACGCCAATCCCCGGCAACGGCGCCAAAAACTTGTTAGCAATTTATCCACACGCTTAACGCAAGTGCACGTATCATGACAAGTAATATAGTTTGGGTAAGACCGAATATCGTCCTCAGGGATTAGTGTTCAATTACCAATTTCTATCATATGGTATCTATTTTGTGATCGATATTTTGATGGTTGTTTGTATCTATGACTACTAAATAATTATAAAAGTTAACTAAATTACTTTACTTAAATTAGATATGATGGAAATAGGGTTTCCAATCTCCTCAACTATCCGCTCGTTTTAATCTTTAATGCAATGATAAAGGTTCTTCTTCTATATTGAGATAGCAGGTTAACTAAGTTGTTTTATATTCCGGTTAGGATATATAAACACTCAACCCCAATGCAGAACCCTTCTATCTTTCGATGATAAGATTTACCACAAAGGAGGATTAAGAACAATAACCTATTAAACTACACAAGTATCGGGGTACTTTCGTCCACGATTTTAACCTATGTTTATTCAACTATAGCATATTCACAATCTCCCCTTTCGGATCTCGATTAGAAATCATATATGTGATGATAATTAGTGATCAATTAATTACCAAGCAATCAAAATAATTATTGAATAAATCTCAACTATATAAAGAAGAAACCAAAACCATGCATTAAATCATAAAACGAGGTTCAAGTGATTCGAATGGAAAGCCCTAATTAAAGTTTAGCTCCTAGACATAGACATGCTAAGAACTAAAAGATTATCCAACATAAACTGAAAAATAAATAAAGTAAGAAAAAGAATTACCCAAGAACAAGCCTCAAATCTTGAAGCTTTCAAGAACTATGTGTTTTGTAGAGTTAGGGATTGTGGAACCGTTCAAAAATCTGCCCTAAGTGTTACACCCCGTATTTACAGGACATGTTTTAAGAACGTACGTAAGAACTCACAAGTGTTGAGAATTTAGACTTGTAAAAATTTATCGGAATTATGAAATTGTCGGAAAAACGAATATCGTGACGAATGGGAGGGCGACACGTGTCACCCCCCCTCCTTAGTGATGCCTTGGACGAAATTGAACATGGACAAAAGGGTCATTTGACCCTTGTTAGGAAGACAAAGTCTTGCAAGTGTGAGCTTGAGAAAATTGACTAAGTCAAAGGTCCCACAAGTCTTGATATTTGCTAAGACCTTATCCTAGCCACCCAAATGTTTGCATCTTGACCCTCCTTTGTGCTTTATAACACTACTAGTAGCAAGACTAAGTTCCATACTTAGAAAATATTTCAAGAAAATCAAGAACACATAGTGGTAGCTCTCGGGTTCTCTCTTTTCCAAAAGGAAAAATTATTGTTTCTTGTCCAATAAGCTCCACACTTTAAACCAAGGTTCATGAGGGTATTTTGAGTGTATCTCAATAGAAAAATCTCGGAAAAAGATAGTTTTCGGGTTAGTCGCAAAGCGAAAACCTAGTTGTCTTTCTAGGTTTTGATTGGAAGTTTGAAGGAAAGTTGTTGGTATGGTTCTAAGGGTCTCAAGTAGCGGATTGAAGTGCCTTGAAGAGTCTCTAAGTTGCTAAGGAGCGACTTCAGATTTGAAGATAGGATTAAGATTCGTTGAGGTATAATCTTGTTCTTTGAAAGTGTTACAAGATTATTTATATTGTTGTTAGCTTTACTTGTTGCTAGCATGAAGTATATGTGTTGAAGTTTATAAGGATTATGGATTGATTGTAGCTTTGAAAATCCGAAATGTAATGTAATCCATGTTAAGTTGGATTACAATTTAGTCGTTATTAGAATCGTCGCATGTTGTTGACTTGAAGATTATAGTAGTTATAGTCGATTGCGACTTGATATCATGTATTGCTAACAACTTGGATTGAAATGGAAATTGGATAAGAATTGATATTGTTGAGAACAATGTGGCCGAATTTGGACATGTAGTTTGTATTAGTTTGATATCTTTTGTGGGGAGGAATTTTACACGTCTAGTAGGCGTGTAATCCCCTATTGATAATTGCATTGTTTGGGCCTTAAAATGTGGCGTGTTTGGTTATTGTATTCGGCCTTGAAAAAGGTGGCAAAGTAAGTAAAAACAAAGGAGGTGCTGTCCGATTTTCCGTAGAATTTAGTGACTTAGCACTTAGAATATTCTACGTTTGAAGTAAGAGGTTAATGGACGTATTGTGACCATCATAGGTTGAAGTACTTAGTATAGCGTATCCTACTTGAAGGATGGATTAGCTATCAAGGTTGAAGTACTTTGGAGCATTTTGCTACTTGTCGATAATCGTCGCGAGGTATGTGAACCTCTTCCTTCCTTTGGCATTATTCTATGTATGGAATATACCTGTGGTATCATTTCATGTTTCCTTCTACTCTTAGAAGTTAAGAGGTAGTTGTGTGATTTACTCTATGTAGAACTTTTCCTATCTTTTGAGCATGACTAGTTGCACGTATGTAGTACGGTAGACGTACAACACTTTGATATCCTTTACTAGTTTTATGAATAGCCAAGTCGGGTGAGTAGGAGATTAACTCACTTCTTTGAAAGTATTAAGGATGTCTGATGTTTTATTAAAGTTAAGGGACTTGAAGAGTTTTGAAGTATGTGATATTTGTTCCGTTTTAAACGTATAAGTCCCTTGGATAGGAAATTGTATTTGGCTAAGGTATAAAGTGAATATAACGACTTTATGGGGAGTTGGTTATATTTGCTTTATGGAAATATAAATGACTTGATTTTAGTGAAAAGGCAACTTGATTTTAAGGCATCAATTGCCTAAGGTTTTGTATAAAAGGAGTCACTCGATTTCTAAGGTTAAGAGACTAATTGTATTTTTGAAGATAAGAGAATCGATTTGAAAGTATACAATACTTGGTTTTTAAAAGTAGAAGTCTCTTGGTTATAAAAGGAAAGAGTTTTGTCTAAAACCATAAAGGGTTATAACGGCTTTATGGGAAGTTGGTTATAACGGCTTTATGGAAAGTTAAGAGAATGGTTTTCTCTAATAAAGTAATCAAAGAATTAACTTGTATTAAGGAAGGGCAATGTGATTTAAAGGTATCACTTGCTTAAAGCTTTTTAGTAAGGGTCACTTGATTTAGAAGCCGAGAAATGTATTTCTAAAAGTATCGTGACTTATGTGAAAGGTACACAAGCCTGGATACTACGGGTGTTAGTATCTTGGGGTTTTACACAAAAAGGAGTCTCTTGAAAAGAATGTACGTACGTAGTACTTTGGCCAGTTTAATTGAGAATAAATTCTATGTGGTGCCTTGATTAGTACTTTGGCTTGATTAATTGAGAATTTGTCTAAGTATGCCTTGATAAGTACTTTGGCTTGTTAAATGAGAATTATTCTATTTGTGCCTTGATAAGTACTTTGGCTTGATTAATTGAAAATTTGTCTAAGTATGCCTTGATAAGTACTTTGGCTTGTTAAATGAGAATTATTCTATTTGTGCCTTGATAAGTACTTTGGCTTGATTAATTGAGAATTAGTCTAAGTGTGTCTTGATAAGTACTTTGGTTTGTTAATTGAGAATTAGCCTATGTGTGCTGGTGATAGCCTTTGAGTGAAAGTATTATGTTTTATTACGTTGCCGCGACTCTCGGTTGGAGGGCCGACTGTCTTGTTGTAAGTACTTGGACATACCGACAGTGATGTGGGATTCCACGGGTATGCTTCCGTTATTTGTAGTACTTGGGTTAAATTCCCAGAATATTTATGAAAGACATGGTAGTGCTTACGTTTTGTTTAATGGTCGGTCGAGATAGGGTAAGAGTATAAATGAGGGGCAAGCCCTAAGACGTTATACCACCTTCTCCAGGGTAAGAGTATAAGTGAGGGGTAGACCCCCAAGATGCTATACCACCTGCTTTACCACCTTCTCCAGGGTAAGAGTATAAGTGAGGGGTAGACCCCCAAGATGTTATACCACCTGCTTTACCACCTTCTCCAGGGTAAGAGTATAAGTGAGGGGTAGACCCCCAAGACGCTATACCACCGGTGGGACTTGGTGTTCATGTATGCCTATTGGTGTATTATTATATCCTGGACTGTCGGCAGTGATGTGGGATTCCACGGGCAGGAGATATATATATGTGTTGTGTATGTGTACGCCGACAGTGAGGTAGGATGCCACGGGCGCGTCACATGATTATATTTTACACTGATAGCTGTCGGCAGTGATGGAGGATTCCACGGACACGCTTGATATTTGTGTGACTTGATCGCGTCCCAGACTGGGTCGGGTAGTATAGGCGCCCCTCTTGAAAGGGCCGGATTATACTTATGGAAGATAAGTAAGTTATAGTAATGAACTTAATGACTTTTCCTAATCATGTGCGTAAGAATATGGCTATAACCTTTATTGAAAATGGGAATAGATAATGATGTGAAATTAAGTTCATAAGTGGCAATGACACGGCAGGATCTGGTATCTATTTTTTTATACTTGTCTCTGTCATTATTGTTATACCCCGTAGTTGCAGGGTATGTATGTGAGGACGTACGTACGAGAATACGGCAGAAATTTTGAAAAGAAAGAAAGATGTGAGTTTTCGACGGAAAAGTTTCCGGTTATTTGTGAAGAAAAAGGTTCGTTAATGGGAATTGGATTCCCAGATTTGGTATTTGGACTTCATAGATTATATTAGAATTTTGAGATTTTATTTTCGGAAATGGTCACGTGGGCCCACGGAGAAATTTACTTTTGTGGGCCCGCTTTGTTTTTGAGATTTCCGGTATTTTGGATATTTTCTAAGACGAAATATTCGACGAATCGGGGCGACACGTGTCACCCCATGTGGCACCTCGCCGATTTTACATTTGTGCACAACACTGGTTAAGTCGTTTCGACGAAACGTTTTGCGTAACTTGCGAAGGGAAAATTCCGGCTATGTCGTTTTGTATTTTTGCGGATTTTTCCGAGAGACGAAACATTATGGACCCACGGGAGGGTGGCGTGTCACCTCACAATGGAAGCATGTGGGCGACTTGGCCGAGCCGGCGGGCAAGTTGTGGTAGATATTTGTGTAGATATTTGTGAGGGTTTTGGAGTAGGGTCTAGGGTGCACTTGGCTTTATCTTGGCCTTACACTTGCCTTGCACATGGCTTGATCTTTGCAATTGGTTGTCTTTTGGTTTTGCTATAAATACCACCTTGGCTTGAAGACTTCATTCATCCCAAATGTTCCAAGTCTTGCTATCCTTCCCCTCTCCTCTTGTTTGACTCTCGTCCAAGAGCCCTCCCTAGTAAAGGCCTTTGGCCGAGGAGTCCCCTCCCCGCTGTGCTAGCCAGTGGGTACCCACTAGCCTAGTTGTTTTCGTATAATACCCTCCTCGTGGTATTGAAATACTTCTCCTAGTATTGTTATAATGCCCAAAATACCTTAGCCTTGTACCTTGTAGTATTCCAAAGATACCTCTTTACGTAGAGTCAGGAAATACTAACTTTTGTCCATTTAGTCTCAAACCGAAACCCTAAGGAAATCTTGATCGTTGGTTGAAGTATTTGAGTAGAAGTTGGTTAGAACTTCTAAGGGTTGTTGGAGTGGTTTGGAGCGCACTGAGGAGCTAAACCTTGCTCAGGATCGACATTATAACTTGGATTATTTTGGGCTTATCGAGGTAATTTTCTTGTCCCTCTATTGTAATTGGAAATTACATGTTTTTTAGAATATATAGTTGAAGTATACTATATATTGAACTATACTTAGTATTCGCAATGTCTTTTGACTTAAGCTGAAGAATCAATCGAATCAGTATTTACATAGGGTGTATTGCAGAGACTTGTGTAGTATTATCGAGTAGAATTGTACACGTCAGGTTAGGCGTGTAAACCACACTGGTTGGCAGTGGCGGCCTCGATAGAGAGAGAGATTTACGCTGTCATGCGGGGAGGTCTTTGCCGAATTTTCTATAGAAAGATAGAAACTTGTGTTTTGGGGTTAATAGACGTTTGTGACCTTTATAGGTGAAAGTACTAAGAGTAGCGTATTCTACTCGAGGAGTGGAAAGGGCTAGCAAGGTTGTAGTACTTGGAGCATTTTGCTTATTGTCGATAAATCGTCGCGAGGTATGTGAACCTCTTCCTATCTTTTCTAGCATGATTGTTGTGAACTATGTAGTACGGTAGACGTACATGTGCTAAGTGATTTGGTTGGTTTAAAACATAGGGTGTTATAATAGCTTTATGGGAAGTTAGTTATAACGACCTTATGTAAGTGAAAATGGTTTACTGATGTTAGAACTTAAGAGACTTGATCTTATAAGATAAGAGACTTAACTTATTTGTTTTAATGTGGATGTTTGTGTGAAACCTCATTCGTGAGTAATGAGTACTTGGTTTTTTTAAAGGGATAATGTTTCTTGATTTCGGGAATCGAATGTGTATCGGCAGCACCACCGCAGCGTTAATAAAGGAAAATGTATTGAATAATGATGTGTTGTATTAAAACCAAGAGAAACCTCCATCTGCATAGAAGCTAAGATGAGACAAAATGATATTACATTTTCTAGATCATGGTCTTTGTAATAAGATCGTTATAAACAAGAATAAACTACTCACATATATGACATATGTTACTCAATTGTTCTAAAAAGGAATCAAGTGATTAAGTTTGGGAACTATGAAACCATTTGAAACGAAGCTTGAGTAATCAAACTAGGCAAACCGGAACTTAGGAAAAGAATGTTGTTACTTGATTTTGAAAAGGAAGGAGGGTTGGTCATTCTAATACTACGTATCGGGTGACTTTTATAAAAGTAATGGATCTCTTTAAAAGAACTTAACGTATGTAGTACTTTGGGGTTAAAAACCCGGACTTTGGCATAAAATGAAAGTACTTTGAGTTGTGTGAAACTTGCCTATGCTTGTTGTTGTGAAACTTGCCTATGCTTGTTGTTGTGAAACTTGCCTATGCTTGTGATGATAGCCTTTGTTGTGCAAGTGTGGTATTTCTGTGTTACCGCGTCTCGATGAGGCCGGTCGACTTGTTGAGAACTTACTCGACGCGGCGGTGATGGAGAATTCCACGTATGTTTCCATTTTGATTACTGTCTTGTTGTTGATGTCACATGGACATGTCTACACCGATGCAGTATTCCGGGGGCATGCGGCCATGCGGTCGGGTTGATTACCCGATATATTGTTATTGTGGTTACATGGACATGTCTACACCGAGGTAGAATTCCTGGGGCATGTGCTACGCGCGGGGTTGATCACCCAAGATATTATTGTTGATGTCACATGGGCGGTTCACACCGAGGTAGAATTCCGGGGCACGTGGCCGTGGGCATTGGTATTATTGTTGCATCATGGACATGTCTACACCGATGCAAAATTCCGGGGCACGCGCCGACGCGAACATGATTGATGTTGTGGGCGTGAGACCCATAGTTATATTTGAGTGATGACTTGAGGCGTGAGTCACCGATCGGATATGACTTCTTTTATGTTGTGAATCGTAGTTTGGTTATCATACATGTCTCGCTTTATATAGACTAGTATGATTTCATTCTGATTTTTTCTGATTTCACATACTTGGTACTGTTCAGATCGACCTCGCCCGAGGCTGCGTTTCACGCCGCAGTAGAGGTACATCGGTCGTGGATCCCCGCCTAGGATCACGCCAACAGATTGGGAAGCTCCGTTTCTTGAGGCTTATCTTTTGTATGTGTTCCACGAGTTGTGTTCTGTACATTCGTGGGGTATGGCGGGCCTGTCCGTCATAGTCGTTGTAAATCTTAGAGGCCTGTAGATCTTGCAAGTGTGGTTGTAAAGGATTAAACTGCTCGTGTTTTATGTATATCTTGAAGGCAACCGCTTTGGTTGGCCTGCTTTATTATTATATCTCTTGTTTCATGACTCATGTTTTATTTTCCGCCGTTTTCTCGATGTTGTATCACTAGGGTGCCCGGTAAGGCACGAAGAATCTGGCCCGAACGGGTCGTTACAAAAGTGGTATCGAGCGATTAATCCTCGGAAAGTGTCTACGCACCGTGTCTAGTAGAGTCTTGATTATCGGTGTGTTGTGCACCACATCTATAATCGGAGGCTATAGGACATTTAGGATTGGTTTCCATTCTTCTCATTCCGAGATCGTGCCTTAGAGTGTTGTAAGTTGGACCCTCCGACGTATCTCGCTTTTACGATTATGCCTCCGCGCAAGGCAACGAGCCAGAAGGCAAGGCAGCCGAGGTGCCGCTAGTGAGATCTGAGGAGTACGAGGCGCAGCCCGCGAAGACCGAGGTTGTGCTTGACGGCGGGTTTTGTGGACGCCGCCATTTCAAAGAGGTTAGAGCCGCAACAATGGCTGCTGAGACCGCAGTACCTGAGCCTCCAGTCCCACAGTCTGGGGCAGAGGAGATAGGTTACAAGGAGATGGCCCGATTCTCGCCGTGGTCGTGGCTGTATGGCGAGAGGCTGACGCGATTCAGTTCCAGCGAGACTGTGGTGCACCCGAGAGCAGATATTTTGAGGCTGCGGGACTTTCTGAGTTGTAGCCCGCGAGTTTTATGGGTCGAGGCACGAGGATGATCCGCAGGAGTTCATTCGGCGATTCTGCGGATCACGCGGTGATCAAGGCTTGAGACCGAGTCTATGACCTTTGGTTCGCATCGCACGTGTGATACCGCAATCGATTGGTTTGATTCATGGAGCTTTCGGGAGAGCATGCACCTCCAGCAGTATGGGATGAGTTTTCGGGCTTTCTCACTCACTTCTTGCCTCCGCAGATGAGGAGACGGGCCGACAGATTTTTGATGCTTAGACAGGCGCGCACGGTTGGGAGTACAATGTGGAGTTCGACTCATTGGCAAGACGTCCCAAATGATGGTAGCTAGTATGGAGGATCGAGTGCACCGATATGTTCTGTGGCTCGATGATTACATGTCGAGGCATGTTCGGGAGTAGCTCTTCACCGGGCATGGACATTGCCCGCACGCAGCTCATGACCGGATGCGAGGCACGGAGAGGTCGACGGAATGACCAAGATCAGCGAAGAGGCGTAACAACGCGGTCCTTTGGTGACTTTCGAGGCGGACCGCCTCAAGAAGATATTAGTTTTGCACCTCCGCCAGCAGAGTGGTCCTCCACAACCTTCAGAGTATTCGGAGCAGTCGTGGCTCGAGGTTGAGTTTCGAGGAAGTAAGGGTGTTGGCGGATCGGTCACCCCTACCTCGGTGTGGACGATGTGGTAGACCGCATTTCGGGGAGTGTCGTGTTGCCAGGGGAGCTTCTTATTTTTGCGGCCAGGCCATTTGCGAGGAACTGTCCAGGCAAAGGTAGCACGGATGTTACGACTCACCACGGATCGATGGCTGGTTCATCGCTTTCTACGTTATGCGCCTGCAGGCAGTGCCTATGTTTAGAGTGGATCGGTAGCTTCAGGTATATCCTTAACCCTCTAGAGTTTTGGTATTATTGTTATGATGGTCTGATTATTGTGTGCTATGTAAGATTAAGCGTTGTGTTTATTGTGAGTTTGAAAAAATGTTTAGTTGGGAGGGTACGTGGGGGCATGGTAAGTGTGAACCTTAGATTATGTCACGACCGAGACCTTGTGGTAAGGTCGTCTTGAGATTAAAGATTCGCTTTTATGTTTGACCCTTTATCGAGTAGTAGTATACGTGGGATTTATTTGTGTGATAAGTCCGTGGGTAGTGTGAGATGGAAGTGGTAGCTTTCATGATGTGAATTAGTAAGATTGTTAGGATCGGGAACAAGAGTTTGGCGCGTTGGGGTCGGGTTGAGGACCATTTGCGGTCAACCCGTAACCCGGTTTGGGGTGGGGTCGGTTAGGTGGTCCCGCGGTGGTAGGTTCACGAGGATGCTAGGCCCAAGTTTGTGTGACCAACGTATGAGTTCGTGGACGCGTTCGACCAGAAGCGGTTCGTAAAGGCCGGGAATGGCCTTAAGGAAGTTTGAGGTTAGTAAGATGACCCAGTTTGGAGGTAGTGACTCGGAGATTTTCGAGCTAAGTAATGGTGAAGTATGGTACGTCTTGGGAGAGTTCGAGTGTTCGAGAAGGGTACAACGAGTAAGGAAGGAAGAGAACGTGTGTTAGTTCGTGGCCAAGCTGTGGCGTCGGCAACTTGTTAGAGAAACTTTATCGTTATTCGACTTGAGAAGGAACATTCGGGACGACTGTTTCTGGAGAGGAGAATGTTATACCCGTAGTTGCGGGTATGTATGTGAGGACGCACGTGCGAGAATACGGCGAAATTTTGAAAAGAAAGAAAGATGTGAGTTTTCACGGAAAAGTTTAGGTTATTTGTGAAGAAAAGGTTCGTTAATGGGAATTGGATTCCCGATTTGGTATTTGGACTTCATAGATTATATTAGAATTTTGAGATTTTATTTTGAAATGGTCACGTGGAGCCCACGGAGAAATTTACTGATTTTGGCCCGCTTTGTTTTTGAGATTTCGGTATTTTGGATATTTTCTAAGACGAAATATTCAGGGCGAATCGGGGCGACACGTGTCACCCCATGTGGCACCCTTGGCCGATTTTACATTTGTGCACAACACGGTTAGAGTCGTTTTCGACGAAACGTTTACAGAACTTGCGAAGGAAAATTCGGCTATGTCGTTTTGTATTTTTGCGATTTTTCCGAGAGGCGAAACATTCGGACCAACGGGAGGGTGACATGTGTCACCTCACAATGGAAGATGTGGGCGCACTGGCCGAGCCGGAGGGCAAGTTGTGGTAGATATTTGTGTAGATATTTGTGAGGGTTTTAAGGAGTAGGGTCTAGGGTGCACTTGGCTTGATCTTGGCCTTACACTTGCCTTGCACATGGCTTGATCTTGGCCATTGGTTGGCTTTTGGTTTTGCTATAAATACCCTGGCTCAAGACTTCATTCATCCAAAATGTTCCAAGTCTTGCTATCCTTCCCCTCTCCTCTTGTTTGACTCTCGTCCAAGAGCCCTCCCTAGTAAAGGCCCTTGGCCGAGAAACCCCTCCCCTGTGGTGCTAGTGGGTACCCCTAGCCTAGTTGTTTTCGTATAATACCCCTCCCTTGTGGTATTGAAATACTTCTCCTAGTATTGTTATAATGCCCAAAATACCTTAGCCTTGTACCTTGTAGTATTCCAAAGATACCTCTTTACGTAGAGTCCGGAAATACTACCTTTTGTCCTTTTTAGTCTCAAACCGAAACCCTAAGGAAATCTTCATAGTTGGTTGAAGTATTTGAGTAGAAGTTGGTTAGAACTTATAAGGGTTGTTTGGAGTGGTTTGGAGCGCACGGAGTGGAGCTAAACCTTGCTCATGATCGACATTATAACTTGGATAATTTTGGGCTTATCGAGGTAATTATCTTGTCCCTCTATTGTAATTGGAAATTACATGTTTGTTAGAATATATAGTTGAAGTATACTATATATGGAACTATACTTAGTATTCGCAATGTCTTTTGACTTAAGCCCAAGAATCGAATCGAATCAGATTTACATAGGGGTATTGCAGTGAGACTTGTGTAAGACATCGAGTAGAATTGTACACGTCCGGTTAGACGTGTAAACCCCCATGGTTGGCTTGGTAGCCTCGATAGAGAGAGAGATTTACGCTGTTGCGGGAGGTCTTGCGAATTTTCTATAGAAAGATAGAAACTTGTGTTTTGGGGTTAATAGACGTTTGTGACCTTTATAGGTGAAAGTACTAAGAGTAGCGTATTCTACTCGAGTGGAAAGGGCTAGCGTTGTAGTACTTGGAGCATTTTGCTTATTGTCGATAAATCGTCGCGAGGTATGTGAACCTCTTCCTATCTTTTCTAGCATGATTGTTGTGAACTATGTACGGTAGACGCATACGTGCTAAGTGATTTGGTTGGTTTAAAACATAGGGTGTTATAATAGCTTTATGGGAAGTTAGTTATAACGACCTTTATGTAAGTGAAAATGGTTTCTTGATGTTAGAACTTAAGAGACTTGATCTTATAAGATAAGAGACTTAACTTATTTGTTTTAATGTGGATGTTTGTGTGAAACCTCATTCGTGAGTAATGAGTACTTGGTTTTAAAGGGATAATGTTTCCGATTTGGAATCGAATGTGTATCGACAGCACCACTGCAGCGTTAATAAAGGAAAATGTATTGAATAATGATGTGTTGTATTAAAACCAAGAAACCTCCATCCGCATGAAAGCTAAGATGAGACAAAATGATATTACATTTTCTAGATCATGGCTGCTGTAATAAGATCGTTATAAACAAGAATAAACTACTCACATATATGACATATGTTACTCAATTGTTCTAAAAAGGAATCAAGTGATTAAGTTTGGGAACTATGAAACCATTTGAAAATGAGAAGCTTGAGTAATTGAAACTAGGCAAACTGGAACTTAGGAAAAGAATGTTGTTACTTGATTTTGAAAAGGAAGGTGGGTTGGTCATTCTAATACTACGGGTATCGGGTGACTTTTATAAAAGTAATGGATCTCTTTTAAAAGAACTTAACGTATGTAGTACTTTGGGGTTAAAAACCCGGACTTTGGCATAAAATGAAAGTACTTTGAGTTGTGTGAAACTTGCCTATGCTTGTTGTTGTGAAACTTGCCTATGCTTGTTGTTGTGAAACTTGCCTATGCTTGTGATGATAGCCTTTGTGCAAGTGTGGTATTTACGTTACCGCGTCTCTCGATAGAGGGCCGGTCGACTTGTTGAGAACTTACTTGGACGTGCTGGCAGTGATGGAGAATTCCACGGGTATGTTTCCATTTTGATTACTGTCTTGTTGTTGATGTCACATGGACATGTCTACACCGATGCAGAATTCCGGCACGCGGCCACGCGGTCGGTTGATTACCCGATATATTGTTATTGTGGTTACATGGACATGTCTACACCGAGGTAGAATTCGGGGCATGTGGATACGCGGCAGGTTGATCACCCAAGATATTATTGTTGATGTCACATGGGCGTGTCTACACCGAGGTAGAATTCCGGCATGTGGCCGGGGCATTGGTATTATTGTTGCATCATGGACATGTCTACACCGATGCAATTCCGGGGCACGCGCCGTGATGCGAACATGATTGATGTTGGGCGTGAGACCCATAGTTATATTTGAGTGATGACTTGAGGCGTGAGTCCCCGATGGATGATCGCTTTTATGTTGTGAATCGTAGTTTGGTTATCATACATGTCTCCGCTTTATATAGACTAGTATGATTTCATTCTGATATTTTCTGATTTCACATACTTGGTACTGTTATCGACCTCCTTCGGCCGTTCACGCCGCAGTAGAGGTACATCGATCGTGGATCCCGCTCTTAGGATCACGATTCAGATTGGGAAGCTCCGTTTCTTGAGGCTTATCTTTTAGTATGTGTTCCCGAGTTGTAGGTTCTTGTACATTCGGGGTATGGCGGGCCTGTCCGTCATAGTCGTTGTAAATCTTAAGTGCAGAAATCTTGTGGCGGTGGTTGTAAAGGATTAAACTGCTCGGTTTTATGTATATACCAAGGCAACCGCTTTTGGTTGCTTTGTTTATTATTATATCTCTTGTTTCATGACTCATGTTTTATTTTCCGCTGGTTTTCTCTGATGTTGTATCACTAGGGTGCCCGGGGTAAGGCACCAGTAACGGGGCCCGGAACGGGTCGTTACAATTATTTTGTACAGTTATGATTTGCTTATCAGACGTTATTTCATTCCATATTGTACTGTTGTTATCGAATTTCTTCGTGGGGCTGCGTTCATGCCCGCAGGTTTTAGGTACCCAAGTTGGTGATCCTTGCTCTTAGGATCTCGGTTTAGTTTGTGGGAGAAAGCTCCATTTATTCCGGAGGCTTATCTCTTGGTACGGTTTTCCCTGAGGTAGTAGATTCATGTATATTCATGGGTATGGCGGGGCCCTGTCCCGCCACAGTTGTTATGTTAAAAACTCTTAGAGGTCTATAGTCACATATCGTGGGTCAGTTTGTAAAGGAAAAGAGGCAACTGCTTCGATTATATATATATATGTCCAGGAAGGTAGCCCTATCGGCTAACCTGTTGTTTTATTTCGGTTTTTTATTTTATAAGTTTCATGTATGTTCCGCTGATTATCTCTGATGTATACCTGTAAGGGTGCCTGTAGGGCACGATGGCGGCCCGGGTCGGGTCATGACAAGAGTGGTATCAGAGCAGTTAGTCCTCGGAAAGTGTCTATAGACCGTGTCTAGTAGTCTTGATTATCGGTGTGTTGTGCACCACATCTATAATTAGGAGGCTGCAGGACATTTAGGATTGGTTTCCATTCTTCTCACTCTGAGATCGTGCCATAGAGCTGTATTGTTAGGGTCGTCTCTCCCTAACGATTTATGTTGATTGCAGCTACGAGAAAGCGTGATGACCGGAAGGACTATGTGGATTGCGTATCCAGGTTGGTAATGATTATAGTATAGCTGGTATTGTGACATACCTCTATACGGAGTTATGTATGAGGGTCATTTATGGGTTGCCTAGAATGGTTTTAGATTTACCAAGAGTGGTAAAGACTAACTAGATACCGGGAAGGTATGGAATAGTTAATGAATTTTCGCCAAGGTCTTGTGGTTTATTTTGAGATTATTGGGAAAGGATGAGCTGTCTGATAGGGTAGTGAACCCTTAAGAAGCCATGTTAAGGAACTTAACGGAATGTCATGTAAATAGATTAAGCTGCGTAGTAGGCTTAAGAGAATTGTACGGATGAGGTCCGTATAGAGTAAGTAATGGTTGTTGTGATCAAAACGACACGATTATGGTATTATGAGAAGTTTTTGTACCCGTTTACGGGGAGACTGATAAGGTAGGCTTGGAGCATGGAAATTGCGAGCCTAAGAATGTTGAAGACCGCTGAGACCTTAGATGTACAAGTTCTTCTCGGGTAGAAGATTTATTATAGACCAAGAATAAGAGTTAAGTGCGACGGCGGGTCGGGGTGAGGACCTGTTACGGGTCTCCCCATGGCCTGGAATGGAGTGGGATCAGTTGGTAGTAGTTCCGCTACGTGACAGGGTCACGAGGGTGCAAGGCCCAAGTCTAGTTAATTGTTTTACGGGTTCGTGGACGCGTTCCACCGGAACCAGGTCGTGGGAGTCGGAAATGGCCTTATGTTGTTTAAAAGAGTGACTCCAAAAGATTAGAGGCCAGAATCGGTATGGAAGTTATGTATGTATGCTAGTATGAGTTGGAATTACGGAAAAGAGTGCGCAAGAAGAAAGATAACGACAGTGTAAAGGAATAGAGCACGAATCCATAAGAACCTTTCGAGGTAACTACACTGTGAGTGTGTGTGGTGGTAGGCCGGGAATATGAGGTTTTCCCGGTGATGATACAGTCGTCAGACCCTAGTAGACCTAGTAGAGAGGATTATGACAGACTTTGAGGTCGTTATAAGTATGGGCTAGTTGGCTTCGTGAGTGCCAAGGTTGACATCTTAGTATAAATTTGTTATGTGGCCATGGGTGGCATATGTCGTAAGAAGGGTGTAGTATAAGGAGACTATGTCGCGCTTTAATTAGATTGGACTCCGAAAGAACATTCGAGGACGAATGTTTCTAAGGGGGGAAGAATGTTACACCCCGTATTTACAGGACATGTTTTAAGAATGTACGTAAGAACTCACAAGTGTTGAGAATTTAGACTTGTAAAAATTTATCGGAATTATGAAATTGTCGGAAAATGAATATCGTGACGAATGGGAGGGCGACACGTGTCACCCCCCCTTAGTGATGCCTTGGACGAAATTGAACATGGACAAAAGGGTCATTTGACCCTTGTTAGGAAGACAAAGTCTTGCAAGTGTGAGCTTGAGAAAATTGACTAAGTCAAAGGTCCCACAAGTCTTGATATTTGCTAAGACCTTATCCTAGCCACCCAAATGTTTGTATCTTGACCCTCCTTTGTGCTTTATAACACTACTAGTAGCAAGACTAAGTTCCATACTTAGAAAATATTTCAAGAAAATCAAGAACACATAGTGGTAGCTCTCGGGTTCTCTCTTTTCCAAAAGGATTTTTTTTTGTTTCTTGTCGATAAGCTCCACACTTTAAACCAAGGTTCATGAGGGTATTGTGAGTGTATCTCAATAGAAAATTCTCGGAAAAGATAGTTTTGGGTTAGTCATGGCGAAAACCTAGTTGTCTTTCTAGGTTTTGATTGGAAGTTTGAAGGAAAGTTGTTGGTATGGTTCTAAGGGTCTCAAGTAGCGTATTGAAGTGCCTTGAAGAGTCTCTAAGTTGCTAAGGAGCGACTTCGGATTTGAAGATAGGATTAAGATTCGTTGAGGTATAATCTTGTTCTTTGAAAGTGTTACAAGATTATTTATATTGTTGTTAGCTTTACTTGTTGCTAGCATGAAGTATATGTGTTGAAGTTTATAAGGACTATGGATTGATTGTAGCCTTGAAAATCCGAAATGTAATGTAAGCCATGTTAAGTTGGATTACAATTTAGTCGTTATTAGAATCGTCGCATGTTGTTGACTTGAAGATTATAGTAGTTATAGTCGATTGCGACTTGATATCATGTATTGCTAACAACTTGGATTGAAATGGAAATTGGATAAGAATTGATATTGTTGAAAACAATGTGGCCGAATTTGGACATGCAGTTTGTATTAGTTTGATATCTTTTGTGGGGCGGAATTTTACACGTCTAGTAGGCGTGTAATCCCCTATTGATAATTACATTTTTTGGGCCTTAAAATGTGGCGTGTTTGGTTATTGTATTCGGCCTTGAAAAAGGTGGCAAAGTAAGTATAAACAAAGGAGGTGCTGTCCGATTTTCCGTAGAATTTAGTGACTTAGCACTTAGAATATTCTACGTTTGAAGTAAGAGGTTAATGGACGTATTGTGACCATCATAGGTTGAAGTACTTAGTATAGCGTATCCTACTTGAATGATGGATTAGCTATCAAGGTTGAAGTACTTTGGAGCATTTTGATACTTGTCGATAATCGTCGCGAGGTATGTGAACCTCTTCCTTCCTTTGGCATGATTCTATGTATGGAATATACATGTGGTATCATTTCATGTTTCCTTCTACTCTTACAAGTTAAGAGGTAGTTGTGTGATTTACTCTATGTAGAACTTTTCCTATCTTTTGAGCATGACTAGTTGCACGTATGTAGTACGGTAGACGTACAACACTTTGATATCCTTTACTAGTTTTATGAATAGCCAAGTCGGGTGAGTAGGAGATTAACTCACTTCTTTGAAAGTATTAAGGATGTCTGATGTTTTATTAAAGTTAAGGTACTTGAAGAGTTTTGAAGTATGTGATATTTGTTCCGTTTTAAACGTATAAGTCCCTTGGATAGGAAATTGTATTTGGCTAAGGTATAAAGTGAATATAACGACTTTATGGGGAGTTGGTTATATTTGCTTTATGGAAAGATAAATGACTTGATTTTAGTGAAAAGGCAACTTGATTTTAAGGCATCAATTGCCTAAGGTTTTGTATAAAAGGGGTCACTCGATTTCTAAGGTTAAGAGACTAATTGTATTTTTGAAGATAAGAGAATCGATTTGAAAGTATACAATACTTGGTTTTTAAAAGTAGAAGTCTCTTGGTTATAAAAGGAAAGAGTTTTGTCTAAAACCATAAAGGGTTATAACGGCTTTATGGGAAGTTGGTTATAACGGCTTTATGGAAAGTTAAGAGAATGGTTTTCTCTAATAAAGTAATCAAAGAATTAACTTGTATTAAGGAAGGGCAATGTGATTTAAAGGTATCACTTGCTTAAAGCTTTTTAGTAAGGGTCACTTGATTTAGAAGCCGAGAAATGTATTTCTAAAAGTATCGTGACTTATGTGAAAGGTACACAAGCCTGGATACTACAGGTGTTAGTATCTTGGGGTTTTACACAAAAAGGAGTCTCTTGAAAAGAATGTACGTACGTAGTACTTTGGCCTGTTTAATTGAGAATAAATTCTATGTGGTGCCTTGATTAGTACTTTGGCTTGATTAATTGAGAATTTGTCTAAGTATGCATTGATAAGTACTTTGGCTTGTTAAATGAGAATTATTCTATTTGTGCCTTGATAAGTACTTTGTCTTGATTAATTGAAAATTTGTCTAAGTATGCCTTGATAAGTACTTTGGCTTGTTAAATGATAATTATTCTATTTGTGCCTTGATAAGTACTTTGGCTTGATTAATTGAGAATTACTCTAAGTGTGTCTTGATAAGTACTTTGGTTTGTTAATTGAGAATTAGCCTATGTGTGCTGGTGATAGCGTTTGAGTGCAAGTATTATGTTTTATTACGTTGCCGCGACTCTCGGTTGGAGGGCCGGCTGTCTTGTTGTAAGTACTTGGACATACCGACAGTGATGTGGGATTCCACAGGTATGCTTCCGTTATTTGTAGTACTTGGGTTAAATTCCCGGAATTTTTATGAAAGACATGGTAGTGCTTACGTTTGGTTTAATGGTCGGTCGAGATAGGGTAAGAGTATAAATGAGGGGCAAGCCCCAAGACGTTATACCACCTTCTCCAGGGTAAGAGTATAAGTGAGGGGTAGACCCCCAAGATGCTATACCACCTGCTTTACCACCTTCTCCAGGGTAAGAGTATAAGTGAGGGGTAGACCCCCAAAATGCTATACCACCTGCTTTACCACCTTCTCCAGGGTAAGAGTATAAGTGAGGGGTAGACCCCCAAGACGCTATACCACCGGTGGGACTTGGTGTTCATGTATGCCTATTCGTGTATTATTATATCCTGGACTGTCGGCAGTGATGTGGGATTCCACGGGCAGGAGATATATATATATGTGTTGTGTATGTACGTGACGGTGAGGTAGGATGCCACGGGTGCGTCACATGATTATATTTTACACTGATAGCTGTCGACAGTGATGGGGGATTCCACGGACACGCTTGATATTTGTGTGACTTGATCGCGTCCCAGACTGGGCCGGGTAGTATAGGCGCCCCTCCTGAAAGGGCCGGATTATACTTATGGAAGATAAGTAAGTTATAGTAATGAACTTAATGACTTTTCCTAATCATTTGCGTAAGAATGTGGCTATAACCTTTATTGAAAATGGGAATAGATAATGATGTGAAATTAAGTTCATAAGTGGCAATGACACGGCGAGATGCGTATGTATTTTTTATACTTGTCTCTGTCATTCTTTTATGCGATTATGATTTGCTTATCAGACGTTATTTCATTCCATATTCGCACTGTTAATCGAATTTCTTCGGGGGGCTGCGTTCATGCCCGCAGGTTTTAGGTACCCAAGTTGGTGATCCTTGCTCTTAGGATCTCGGTTCAGTTTGTGGGAGAAAGCTCCATTTATTCCGGAGGCTTATCTCTTGGTACGGTTTTCCCTGAGGTAGTAGATTAATGTATATTCAGGGGTATGGCGGGGCCCTGTCCCGCCACAGTTGTTATGTTAAAAACTCTTAGAGGTCTGTAGTCACATATCGTGGGTCAGTTTGTAAAGGAAAGGAGGCAACTGCTTCGATTATATATATATATGTCAAGGAAGGTAGCCCTATCGGCTAACCTGTTGTTTTATTTCTGTTGTTTATTTTATAAGTTTCATGTATGTTCCGCTGATTATCTCTGATGTATACCTGTAAGGGTGCCAGGTAGGGCACCAGTCGCGGGCCCGGGGTCGGGTCGTGACACTAAGGCCTTTTTATATTCTCCAAAAACGTTCCCAACTTTTCCCTCTTGGTCTTGACCCATTCCCATTCGGATTTGGCTGAAAACCCGTGTCGGTGCCACGACCCTGAGACCGGCGTCGTGGCGCCGAAACTTCTGCAGCTGTCCAGCGATCTGGGCGTCGTGGCCCTGCTGCTCCTGATGGACGGGCGCCGCACTGTACTTTTCCCGAGGTGCCAGATTTTCGTCTCTTTGTGCTCTGGAACCTCTGTTTTTGCCCTCTTTTTGCTTCTTTTCGTCAATGTGTCATTTTAAACTACTTTGACTCAAAAAAAAGAAAATCTATCATAACATGACACATATTTGTACAAAAATGGGCCAAATACTAACTAAAAATGACTCAAAAATCGTATATAAAATACGCCTAACAGACACACTCATAACATCCCCTATGAGCCACATACTGCTAAGAATAACCTAAATAGTTAGTCTACCTCCACGGCTAGAAGGTTTGAAAGATGATATATGAGAAGTCTTCCCAAAATTAAAAGTATTACGCCCAGAGTAATTAACCTCGAAAACTAGCATAGTGGCAAGGATGAATCTACTAGACTGGGGTGATGACCTCTCTCTGGGTAACCCAATCCTTAGGCAGAGCACCATCATAACCTCCAAACTGATGGGCTATCTTGCCCTCACACTGCTCAAACCCCTCAACTAGAATCATCTCCAAATCCTTGCCGGCGTCCACTACCTTCTGAAACGAATCCCCAGAAGTGATAGCTTGAGAAAGCCCCATACAAATAGGAATAATCAACTCTATGACAAACCTCTTCACTCTCTCAGTCTCAGTGGAAAGTATCATCATCACGTGCCTAGCTAAGGGATGAAACCATATCTCATACTCCGTAACCGACATACCCTTATGCTATAAAGCCTAAGACTCATCCCTCTTGCACTCCTTTTCACTATAGGGGACAGATGTATCCAAAAACACTTGAGAAAACTGAGCCCATAAAACTGGAGGTTACCCACTTGTCCTACTATAAATATAATCCCTCCACCACTGTTTAGCAAGGGAACCATCAGAAATACAATCTAGCCAGCTATGTGGGACTCCACCAATCCTAAGTTGTGCAACCACTCATGAAAACGGTCTATATTTCATGCTTTCAAGGAAATGTGAAATTAGGTGAACACATCACCAGCCAAGCTAGTCACTTAGAACATAGAGGTATTCAATCCCCGAGCTTCTGGGCCTTGAGAATCGACTTCGGATTTTCTCCTTAGATAGTGAGTAGCAAAGAAGAGTAAGGTTTTAAGTTTAGGGTTTTCCTTCCATGTCCCAGCTCGTCGAAGCTACCACTTATCGATTGAAATTTCCATCCTCAGTCGGAGGCGGATCCGGCTCCCCCTGAACCATTCTCGGAAGAGCAAGGAATGAGAAGGGAACGAGAGTTTCTCGCTGCTAAGAGTATAAAGAAGTGGAGTGTCACCCCAACAAACTAGACACACACATCAAGGCGTTCTGCCAATGAACGAAGGAGATCACTCAAGAAAACTCATATGCATCATTCTTCGAATAACCATTATATATTGGGGTGTTACACCCTGTACATTTAGGCTATATCTTCAACCAATCAATGTATATAAGTAGACCCTAACCTCGAGGATTTTTGGTCATATTCAAGTATGTGGATCAAGAGCTCGGCGCATAAAAAGACAAAGTCCCGAAATGATTTACGACATAAAAGTGTAACGATGGTGATTAAAATATAATATTGTGTGTGTTTCAAAAGAGGCTATGGGCTGGTTTTATATCACATGACAACGATAATGAGTATATGAAGTGTATAAAAAATAATTAATATTTAAATAATGGGATCAATAAATTAATTATGTGTGTAATTGATTAAATGTGGAGTGTAGTGGAAATAAGACATTAATTAATTAAGTGGATAAGTAGGTTATGTAGATAAATGTTCACGTGGATCCATAAGTTAAAGGTAGTAAATGACTAATATTCTTATATGGTGTATTGACGACACCTAGATGATAATACTAGGGTCAAGGTGAAGTATAGCTTACAATTAGTAATTAGTGCTAGGGAAGGGGAGTATATTTCTTTTCTACGGATTAGAAAGGGAGTACATCTTTTACAGCCACATACTACTCCCTATAAACAACCACATAATTTTATTTCTTGAGATCAAGTGCATTTCTTATCAAGAACAATATACGAGTTTTGTACACCGCTTCGATTTCGTCGTTTAGTTTTTTATCGCGGTAAGATTATCCTTCTCCTTTTTTTTTCGGGTAAATGCAAATATTATTACTAGGAAAGGAAGAACTGGGAGCTACAATCAGTCATTGAGGGTTCTCAATCCTCAACGTAAGCATAAACAAGAAATGAAAGAGATGGGGAGTGGGACGTTCACTCTTGGGTGACGTTACAATAGGGGATTAAGTCATAAAGAACTCTATAAGTTGTTGTTTTGACTTTTGCAACAACCTCATCCGTCGTTATACTTATGTCCTCGAATAACAATTCATTTCTTGTTCTCCAAATCTCATATACCACTATGCAAAAGACAAGTAAGATGGCTTTGGATCGGATGCCTGTTCCGCGATGCTCTTTCTTGATCCACTTGAGTGCGCTTTCAATAGTTGTCATTTCTCTTCTAATACCCAACCATTCCTTTGTGTGCTTCCAAATCATGCGGGTGTAGGCGCAAGAAAAAAAGAGGTGGGCCCTTGTCTCATTAGCCCTCTTGCAAAACCCGCAAGTCCTATCTTCCAAGTTTAGGTAGGAGATAGTGTCTTTGGTAGCTAGACGCTTCCTACAAGCGAGCCAGACTGTGAATGAGAATTTAGGAGGAATGAAGCCTTTCCAAATTTGAGACATCCAAAGTCTTTTTTCCCGCGGTGTGCGCAAGACCTCATACACAAGACTAGAATCAAATCTTCCATTGGTGCAACACTTTTCCAAGCCGGCAATTGTGTTTCCTTGACTACCAAAGATGGAAATGAATGTGTCTCGAATGCCACAAATTTTTTTGAATAAGGGGGAGTCCCTAGCCCGAACCACATAATCCCAAAAGTATTGGTCTCTCAAGTAGTAGCTATTAATCCATTGGATCCATAAGGTATCCGCCTCAGTGTGAGTTTTCCAGATGGTCCTGGAGAGTAAGGCATGGTTCCATTCTTTGATGTTCATAAGACCCAAGCCTCCTTCGGATTGAGGCACACAAATGACATCCCAAGCGAATCTTGGTGGCTTACCACCCCATAAGAACTGAATACATACTGATCGTACCTTGTTGAGAACTGAAGAAGGAATAGGAAGAGCCTGAAACCAAAAGCTCTCAACACCTTGAATAACCGATCTGATTAGTTCCAGTTTTCCCGCATAAGAGAGTGAGTGATGCCCCCATTTCTGGATGTATTCCGAGATTGCACTAGTGAATGGGGCAAACTGATCAACCGAGACAGAAATTAGGGACAAAGGGATCCCCAAGTACCGCACGGGAAAGACTCCTAACGAGAAACCAACTTTTGCCAAGATCAAGTCCCGGATTGAACCTTGCACTCCCGCAATGTAGATGGAAGATTTTGATGGGTTAAGCGTAAGCCCAGAAGCCGCCTCCAAATCTTCAAGACACTTCATAAGAACATCAACCGAAGATACATCCCCTTTGGCAAAGAGCATGAGATCATCCGCAAAGGCAAGGTGAGAGATGCCTAGTCTCTTGCACTTTGGGTGATAAGAAAAAGCTTTGTCCGAGGTCTTTATCTTTAGAATCCTTGAAAGGTACTCAATGCATAGGATAAAGAGCATAGGGGACATAGGATCACCTTGTCTTAAGCCGCGTTTACCCGCAAAATAACCATGTAACTCTCCATTGATGGAAAGAGAGAAAGAGGTTGAACTCACGCACTCCATAATCCATCTAAAAATCTGTCTGGAAACTAGAGACCTCTTAGCACTGAATCAATGAAATTCCAGGAGACCGTGTCAAATGTTTTCCGAAGATCTATCATAAGCATACACCTTGGTGAGACCCTAGTTCTATTATAACCTCTCACAAGTTCTTGGGCAATGAAGACATTATCCACCATATTCCTTTCTTTCACAAAAGCTCTTTGGCATTTATCAACAAGTGTAGGAAGAACCTTTGCCATCCGGTTAGCTAAAATCTTTGTTATGATCTTGTAGACCACATTGGTCAATCCGATAGGCCTAAAGTCATTTACCTTGGGATCCCGATCGGTCTTGGGCATGAGGGTAAGTATGGTATGGTTCACTTGCTTCAAAAGAACTCCGGATGAGAAGAATTCTTGTACACTTCTTACTACATCTTGTCCCACATCCCTCCATCTTTTTTTGAAGAAGGCGACTGAAAAACCATCCGGACCGGGTGACTTGTCATTGCCTATATCTGAAAGAGCCTCCCAAATCTCCTTAGGGGAGATAAAATGCAAAAGGTGTATTCCATGTTCCTCTCCTAGCTTCGGGCCACAATCCAATACCGCGGATTCAATGTTTGTTGAGGACCGGGATGAGCCTAAATGATCTTTATAAAACTCTACAAGAATTTCTCTTACTTCCCCGGGAGATGTTGTGCTAGTTCCATTGGCCTTGACAAGGTAGTTGATTGAATTTCTGACATTACTCCTCTTGATCAAGCTGTGAAAGTATTTGGAGCATCTATCACTCCCAATCAAGTGTTTTTGCCTCGATTTTTGTCTTATGAAGTGTCTTTTAGCTTCAAGCAAGAGGTTTGCTTTAGCCCTTAAGGACTTAACATTGTCTCTTAGTTCATCATCAAAGGGATCCTCCATATGCGCATTGATAGCTTCCTTGAACTCCATGTTTGCCGCATTTGCTCTTTGTTCTATGCTTCCAAATTCACTTGTGTTCAATTCTCACAATGGCTTTTTCAAAGATTTCAATTTTGTGGCTAATATGAATTGGGCCGATCCCAATATGTGTTGTCTCCAGTATGAAGTAAGTATGTTCTCAAATGCGGGATGGGAGAGCCACATGTTCATGAACTTGAAAGGTCGTTTCCCAATACTAGAGGATGTAATTACCGAAGCTACCACGGGGCAATGATCCGAGACTGGTCCATAGGCAGGAAGTTGCCTTTGTATTCAAGATTCAAATCACTCCAATGTTGATTCATCATCACTCTATCAAGCTTAGACCATATCGAACCATTTGTCCAAGTGTAGAAGGAACCGGAAGAAGGGGTGTCTTCTAGTCCATGAGCATTCCTGAATTCTCCAAGATCCATAATTGCATAAGGCGTGAGAGGGGGGCCACCCGCCTTATCATGTGGGTAGCAATATGTGTTGAAATCTCTCATAATCATCCAAGGCTTGACAATGTCGATGCCCAAGTAGGTAAGGTGATGCCAAAG
Organism: Przewalskia tangutica; assembly: GCA_029844215.1. NCBI lineage: Eukaryota > Viridiplantae > Streptophyta > Magnoliopsida > Solanales > Solanaceae > Przewalskia > Przewalskia tangutica. The sequence continues at coordinate 68,083,511 of CM056734.1, forward strand.
TTTCCTTCTTTCCGGGATGCTATAAACCGGGTACACAAATGTGGCTAGGAAGGACACTTGTGTTGTTTTACATCTTTCTTGGACATGAATATGTTGAGAGTCCATTCCAAGCACTTCACAACTAACTCTGGAGGGATCCCAAAGTATTAACATTCTTCCGCCATCGATGAAATCTATGTCGGAGCAAAAATTTCAAGCAAGGAATCTTTGAGATTTGAAAGAGTCAATCCGTGCTCGAGAGAATTTAGTTTCAATTAGACAAACCATTGCAACATCATGTTGTTTTATGAGCCTACACACAAGAGTTTGTGTAGTTGCCCTATCTCTTTGTCCGCAAAGACCCCGGACATTCCAACAAAGTACTTTCATTAAGAAACAAAGGAGGTTTTGTTAGCACCTCCGCGCTTCGCTGTCTTTGCCAAACTACTACCTTTTGGCGTATTTTTCCTTGAAACTACTTGTTTCCATCCATCATCCTTGTTGTTGGAAGTGAAGGCAGGTGCCCCAGCTAGGCTATGCACCCCGCGTTCAAAGTTTATGCACCGTAATGCATGATTAGAATCTTCCGTAGTACTCTTGCAGACTACCCCATCCAGTGAAGTTTACGGGTCCATTGGTGCTTTAGAATCAGTATGTATTGTCTCAAAACTCCTCCTATCATGATGCGCAAGACCAGCATGGGGGTGATGGCTTGAGGACCCCTCTTGTGCAACCTGTAAACTGGATGAGCTAGACTGATCCACAACCGGAGGAATTGCAAAGTTCAGAGCTTCTCCCACACTTCCGGCTATATGAGGTGGTATTAGCTCACTATTCTCCATATCTATCAAGTTCTCAGTGCCTACGGGATGTTGAGTAAGTGACGGATCAGTGCAAGGAGGGCCGGTTTTACCCGTAGCAATGTCAGCCCCCGAACATGTAGAAACCCCACCATTTCTAGGAGGAACCAATGAGTTGCGGTTATTTTGAGCTTCTTGAGCGTTGATATCTTGCATCAATTTTCTACATTTCAAGTGGTTGTGCCCAAAAGATGCACAATGATAGCAAAAATCCGGATAGTTCTCATAGTTCACCTTTTGAGTGTACCTTCTATTGTCGGGAAGTTTGACACAAAATTCCATGACCGGTTCTTTGCTGACATCTACTTTCACTAAGACTCTTGCATAATTCATTTTTGACCTCTCCTTAGTATATTGATCCGTGTATAGAAGCTTGCCCACACGCGAAGCAATCTTGCTAAGGCATGTTTCACTCCAAATTGAGAGGGGGATGTCGTGGAAAGTGACCCATATTGGAATGTCCATGAATAAATCATATGTTAATAAAACTCCCTTATTAATAGGCTTTAGCATCATAGTTTTACCGAAGACCATATATGGGCCTCCATGAAGAACATTTGTGCGATCTTCTTCCGTCATGAATTTGAAAATTGTCCATCCTTTGCCATACGGGATGATACGAAACTTCACACCCCATCCATTCACAATAGAATTCAATGCCTCTCTTCCCGTGAAAGGACCCGTGAAGCACCCTATTAGGCAATATCCCCATGTTTCAATGAAGGAGACTTCATCTGAAGCTTCAATTTCCACATCTTCTCCTTGTTGTTCAATAAATTGTAGCTTCATACCCTTATCTTCAAGTCTGGTACCCGCAAAAACTCCTGCATATGTCTTCTTAGGCGCATTGGAACCTTTGCGTTGATTCGGGGGTAAATCATTATTTGTTGGATCAACGGGTGGGGTCTCATGTTGGTTACTAATTTCATTTGTGGACAAGTTATCAGTAGATTTCCCGTGAAGTGTAGGCTGAGGGGGGTGGTTAGAGGGAGTAGAGCTTGGCCCCGCTTTAGGAGAAAGGATGCGCGTGCCATTTGGAAGAGTAGGGAAATTGTCATGAATTCCGGGAGGTATTGAAGGTTGGGAGGAAAGTAGGGGTGTGTCATCTTGGATTTCAGGGAGCATTGAAGAGGTAGTGGATGAGAGAGGAGGATTGATATTAATGTTTCCCATACCCAAGGAAGAAGTAAAGGCAAAAGGGCTATTGAGATTCTTGTGTTGGATACCGCTAATCAAACTGCTAAAGTAGGAAAGGACTCATTAGTAACACTTAATGAATTATGAGGATGCTGCCCCATTAAGTGAGGTGCCTCTTTGGTTCCCGCGGTATTAAAGTGTGACCCTTTGGTTCCCGCGATATTAATGTTTGGAGAGTAACTATGCACCTTGGGGGTAGAAGACTCTTCGGTTCTCTCAACTTGCATTGATCCAGGTGGGCGATAGACCTTATATGGATTATATAATGATTTATGACCACCACCGGTTGGGCGATGGATATTTATATATATATATGAACACCACCGAGCTATAATCTGTCGACGATAGATAGACGTGCATGTATATGAGATCATTATGGTTTCTGAGTTTATATTTGTTACACCCCGGAATTCCAGGATATGTTTATAAGAACGTACGTAAGAACTCAAAAATGTTAAGATTTGAGACGAGTAAAAATTTATCGGAATTTTGGAATTTGTCGGGAAATGAAATATTGCGACGAACGGGAGGGCGACACGTGTCACCCCCTTAGTTGTCTTGGACGAAAATGGCATGGATAAAATGGTCATTTGACCATAATTTAAATGTCCAAGTCTTGATAAAGCTAGAGCTTGATAAAATTGACTAAGTCAAATGTCACTTGGCTTGATCCTTGTGAAAAGCATCCAAACCACCCATTTGTTCTATTCTTGACCCTCCATATATTTATATAAGCTTCCTAGTGCAAGACAAGGCTCTACACTTAGTTAAATTTTCAAGAAAATTGGATGAACATGGAGGGGTGCTCTCGGCCAAGCTAGGGTTTCAAAGGAAAAAATTTCAATTGTTGTCCAATAATCTCCCCACTTTAAACCAAGGTACCTAAGGGTATTGTAAGTGTATCTCAATAGAAATATCCCGGAAAATGGTGTTTTCGTATTAGTCACAAGGCGAAAACCTAAGGAGTTATTCAATTTTGAAGTTGGAACTTGAAGAGGAGTTCTTCATAAGCTTCTAAGGGTTGCTTGGAGTGGATTGGAACGTCGAAAGGAGGAGCTAAAGTTGCTAAGGATCGACTTGTAATCTTGGATCATATTTGGGCTAAATGAGGTATAATCTTCGTCTTACTTTTGTAATTGAAGATTCCATGTTATTATAAGTTAGAAATGATCATGTGATATGTGTTATGAAGATTGATAAGTGTTATGGAAATTTGGAAGCTCAAATCCGAAAATGACATGTTTAGCCATTTGAAATTTAAATACAATTTGGTCGATAATTAGAATCGTCGCATGTTTACCTACTTGAGGATTGTAGTAGTTGTAATCAATTGTGGCTAGATAACATTTTATATTAAACCACTTGGATTGAAAAGGGATTGGAAACGAATTTGTATTGTTGTCCCTATTTTTGCCGAATGGACATTATATGTTGAACTAGTTTGATATTTATTGTGGGGCGGAATTTTACACGTCTTGATTAAGCGTGTAATCCCCTATTGTTAACTACTTTGTTGAGCCTTAAATGTGGCGTGTTTTGTTATTGAATTTGGCCTTGAAAAAGGTGGCAAAGTATGTAGAAACAAAGGAAGTGCTGTCCGATTTTCCGTAGAATTTAGTGACTTTGCACTTGGAATATTCTACGTTTGAAGTAAGAAGTTAATAGACGTACTATGGTCATTATAGGTTGACATACTACGTGCGGCGTATTGGACTTAGCAAGTGGATGGAACCGGAGAGGTATGTGGAACTTTCTTATCTCTTGAGCATGAATAAGTTGTAAATGTATAGTACGGTAGACGTACAAGATTTTGACAATCTAGTCCATTTGATATCCTTGGCTTATTTTAAGAATGTCCAAATTGGTTGAGTTAGGGAATTAACTCACTTGTTTAAATATTAAGGATATCTTGGTTTTCAAAAGTTAAGAGACTTTAAGTATGTTGAAAGTATTTTTGATACTTGTTTTGTTGGAAAGTTTAAGTCTCTTGGTTATAAAGAAGAATGTAAGTTTCTAAGGTATAAAGCTAGTATAACGGCTTTATGGGAAGTTGGTTATAATAGCTTTATGGAAAGTTAAAAAGAGTGATTTACTCTAAGTAATTTAAGTATGATAAATGACTTGAAATAATGAAAGGCAAATTGATTTAAAGGCATCAATTGCTCAAAGTTTTAAAAGAAAGAAGTCACTTGATTTAGAAGCCTATAATTGTATTTCTAAAAAGGTATTGTGACTTATCTTGAAAAGTAGTTATGACTTGATACTATGGTTATTAGTATCTTGGAAGTTTGGTATGAAAAAGAGTCATTTTAAAAGAGTAGAAGTACGTAGTACTTTGGGTTAAATTCCCGGATTTTTATAATGACATGTTAGTGCCTTAAGTAAACTAAAAATGAGAGTGTACATGTATAAGACTAATAAGAAGTTAGGGGATTTCTTAACTTGCTTATATATGGTATGATAAGCCGGTAGTGCTTATGTTATGTGTGATAAGCCGGTAGTGCTTATGTTATGTATGATAAGCCGGTAGTGCTTATGTTATGTGTGATAGCCGGTTTGTGCTAGTAGTATGTTATTCATTACGGGGTCATTCCCCGGGCTTGTGGCATTTGCATATTCCGTGGATTTGCTACCCACGATGCGAGGAATACCTCATGCGAGTCCGTAAGGGCTTATGCGGGTGAAATAGTCCCATGCGGGCGGATACAGCCCATGCGAGGAATACCTCATGCGGGTCTACACGACCTATGCGGGTGAAATAGTCCCATGCGAGGAATACCTCATGCGGGTCCACACGACCTATGCGGGTGAAATAGTCCCAGGAGTAGGATTGATTAATGACACTGCGGGCGGGTGGTCCTGCTTTGATCGTGAGCTTCCTATGTTGTAAGTATACTCTTATTTACTCTCATTGTTAGTAAGGCACAGTGTACTGTTAATTGAGCTATCATACGTGTCTCCAGTTTTATTATAGACTTATGATTTCATTCTGATACGCATTTCAGTTCCACATATTTGGTACATGTTGTACTGACCTCCTTCGGGGGGCTGCGTTTATGCCGCAGGTAGAGTACAGGTTGCTGATCCTCGCTCTTAGGATCACTGTTCAGCTGTTGAGAAGCTCCTTTATTTCAGAGGCTTATCCCTGGTATTGTCGGTTGTTGTACATTCAGGGGTATGGCGGGGCCCTGTCCCGCCAAAGTTGTTATTCTTAGAGGTCTGTAGTCACATCTGTGGATTGGGTTGTAACAAAAAAAAATGTATTGTTCTATTACGTATCTTTTACGGAAGGTGGCCTTATCGGCTAGCCTGTTGTTATTTTATGTTTAAGCATTTTATAAGTTGTGTATGTTCCGCTGCTATTCTCTGATGTATACAAAGGGTGCCTGTGTAGGGCACCGATCATGCCCGGGGTCGGGTCTTGACAAAAGTGGTATCAGAGAAGTTAGTCCTCGGAAAGTGTCTACAGACCGTTTCTAGTAGAGTCTTGATTATCGGTGTGTTGTGCACCACATCTATAATCAGGAGGTTGCAGGACATTTAGGATTAGTTTCCATTCTTCTCACTCTAAGATCGTAAGTGTTACACCCCGTAATTCAAGGACATGTTTAAGAGAATGTAAGTAAGGAACACAAGACTTGAAATTGGTACGAAAGGAAGAATTGTTTTTCCGACGGAAAAATCTTCCGAACGTCGGAAAGGAAAAGTGTTCGTTGAAGAGAATTGGATTCTCAAAATGCATTAATTGAGGATTATGGAATGTATTATCATTATGGAAATTTATTTGTACGGATTTGGTCATGTGGGGCCCACCCGAGGAATTTTACGTTTTGTGGGATCCACGAGGGTTACGGAATTTTATGGACGAATGGGAGGGCGACACGTGGCACCCCCCCCCCCCCCCACATTGGTCTTGGACGAATTGGAGCAAGGATAGAATGGTCATTTGACCATTGTGTAGATGAGCAAGTCTTGCTAGACTTTGGCTTGATTTTATTGACTAAGTCAAAGTCAAGAAAGCTTGATAATATTGACCACATCTTAGCCTTCCATTTGGATTTATCCTAGCCTTTGCTTTATTTATATATACTACTACTACTACTACTAGTAGCAAGACATCCCACACTTAGAAAAAATTGAAGAACCCTTGTTCTTGAAGCCTTAAGCTCTCGGGTTTGGTGAAAAATAAGAGAAGAAAATTTTCAATTGTTGTTCAATACTCACAAGACTTTAACCCAAGGTCCCTAAGGGTGTTGTAAGTGTATCTCAATAGAAAAATCTCGGAAAAAGATAGTTTTCGTATTAGTCGCAAAGTGAAAACCTAGTTGCTTTCTAGGTTTTGGATTGGAAGTTTGAAGGAAAGTTGTTGGTATGGTTCTAAGGGTCTCAAGTAGCGGATTGAAGTGTCTTGAAGAGGCTCTAAGTTGCTAAGGAAGCGACTTCGGATTTGGAGTTGGATTAAGATTCGTTGAGGTATAATCTTGTCTCTTAAAAGTGTTACAAGATTATTTATATTATTGTTAGCTTTACATGTTGCTAGCATGAAGTGTATGTGTTGAAGTTTATAAGTATTATGGATTGATTGTAGCTTAAATCTGAAATGGCATATTAGCCACTTGAAGTTGGATTACTAATTGGTCGTTTATTAAAAATCGTCGCATGTTACTTACTTGAAGATTATAGTAGTTATAATCGATTGTGACTTGATATCATGTTATGCTAACAATTTGGATTGAAATGGAAATTGGATAAGAATTGGTATTGTTGTACTCAATATGGCCGAAATTGGACTAGTAGTTGTATTAGTTTGATATCTATTGTGGGGCGAAATTTTACACGTCTAGTAGGCGTGTAATCCCCTATTGTTAATTGCTTTGATTGGGCCTTAAATGTGGCGTGTTTGGTTATTGAATTCGGCCTTGAAAAAGGTGGCAAATTAAGTAAAAACAAAGGAGGTGCTGTCCGATTTTCCGTAGAATTTAGCGACTTAGCACTTAGAATATTCTACGTTTGAAGTAAGAGGTTAATGGACGTATTGTGACCATTATAAGTTGAAGTACTAAGTATAGCGTATCCTACTTGAAGGATGGAATAGCTATCAAGATTGAAGTACTTTGGAGCATTTTGCTACTTGTCGATAATCGTCGCGAGGTATGTGAACCTCTTCCTTCCTTTGGCATGATTCTATGTATGAAATATACATGTAGTAGTATTTCATGATTCCGTCTACTCTTAGAAGTTAAGAGGTAGTTATGTTGATTTACTCTACGTAAAAGCTACGTCTAAGAAATCCTAAGTTCTTACCAAGTCTTATGGGGGATGTTGGTAAGAGTCGTTAGGAAGTATTTGGAGTCGAGTTGACTTGGTTATTTTACGGCACGAATGAGAATAAGTATCGAACAAGCCATTGCAGCATTAATAAAGGAAAATGTAATGACAATTAATTATATTAAAACAAGTGGAATTCTCCATCTGCATAGAAGCTAAGATAAGACAAAATTGTATTACATTTTCTAGATCATGGCTACTTGAATAAGATCGTTATAAATAAATATATTCACAACGCACCAAAGTATATGTTACTTAACTTATAAGAATGTACGTATGAAGTTTTAAGGCTATGAATCTCAAATTCTTAAGGTTAAGAGACTTTATTTTTTTCCAAGTTAGGAGACTTGATTCTTAAAGGAAGAAATGAATTGACTTACAAGTATAGAATACTCGTTTTGGAAAGATTTATTTCTAAAGTTAAGAAACTTGTTTTCTTAAAAGTTAAGGGACTTGAAGCATTTTGAAGGTGTAAGTCTCTTGGTAATAAAAGGAATGAATTTGTCCAGAACATAAAGAATTATAACGGCTTTATGGGAAGTTGGTTATAACAACTTTATGGAAGATTAAAAGAATGGTTTTCTTCAGTAATGTAAGCAAAGAAATAATTTGAAATAAAGAAGGGCAAACTATTTTTAAGGTACCAGTTGCTTAATGTTTTTAAGAAAGAAGTCACTTGATTTAGAAGCCTATATTTGTATTTCTAAAAAGGTATTGTGACTTGTCTTGAAAAGTAAGTATGACTTGATACTACGGTTATTAGTATCTTGGAAGTTTTATTTGAAAAAGAGTCATTTTAAAGTAGTAGAGGTGCGTAGTACTTTGGGTTAAATTCCCAGATTCTTATGTGTGAAACGAAAGTGCCATGAGTTTATAAAAATGGAAGTCTAAAGGTTTAATGAACTTGCCTGTGTTTGCTTGTGATAGCTTTAAGTGCATGTATTATATATTACGTTGTCGTGACTCTCAGTTGGAGGGCCGGTTGTCTTGTTATAAGTTTACTTGGACGTACCGACAGTGATGTGGGATTCCACGGGTATGCTTCCAGCATGATTGATCCTTGGACATGCTTATACGATGTGGGATTCCGGGGCATGTGACCAGGATGCGGGTTAGATGCCCGGACATTTTATTGGGCGTACCGGCAGTGTGACGGGAATTCCAGGTATGCTTCCATTGTGATTGATCTTGGCCATGCTTATACGATGAGGATGTCGGGCATGCGGCAGTGACGCGGTTAGATTCCCACGTGTTTTATTACTCCGTGGCCATGCTTATACGATGAGGGATTCCGGGGCATGCGACCATGTTATATTATTACTCCATGGGCTAGCTCCCCATGAAGACCTGCACCTACGATGAGGGATGCCGAGGGCACGTTATGGCCATGCTTATACGATGTGGATTAGGGCACGCGCGCGTTATATATATATATATATATATATATATATATATATATATACGTGTTGTATATGTGTACACCGGTGAGTGGGATGCCACGCGCCATTACATGGTTATATTTTACACTTATACCGTCGGCGGTGATGGGGATTCCACGCACGCTTTGATATTTGTGTGATTGATCGCGTCCCGCATTGGGCGGGTAGTATACGCGCCTCCCAAAGCGGTCGGATTATGTTATGAAAGATAAGTAAGTTATATGGTAATGAACTTAATGATTTTTCCCTAATCATGCACGTAAGAATGTGACTATAACTTTTATTGAAAATGGAAAAAGATAATAAGGTACGATTAAGTTCATAAGTGGTAATGACACGGCAGGATCTGGTATGTACTTTTTTATACTTGTCCCTGTCATTCTTTTGTACAGTTATGATCCGCATCGACGTTATTTCGCTCCATATTCGGTTCTGTTATCGACTTTCTTCGGGGCAGCGTTCATGCCCGCAGGTTTTAGGTACCCAGGTTGGTGATCCTTGCTCTTAGGATCTCGGTTCAGTTTTTGGGAAAAAGCTCCATTTGTTCCGGAGGCTTATCTCTTGGTACGATTTTCCCTGAGGTTGTAGATTCATGTATACTCAGGGGTATGACGGGGCCCTGTCCCGCCACAGTTGTTATGTTAAAACTCTTAGAGGTCTGTAGTCACATATTGTGGGTCAGTTTGTAAAGGAAATGAGGCAACTGCTTCGGTTGTATATATATATGTCCAGGAAGGTAGCCCTATCGGCTAACCTGTTGTTTTATTTCTGTTGTTTTATTTTATAAGTCTCATGTATGTTCCGCTGATTATCTCTGATGTATACCTGTAAGGTGCCCAGGTAGGGCACCAGTCGCGGGCCCGGGGTCGGGTCGTGACAAAAGTGGTATCAGAGCAGTTAGTCCTCGGAAAGTGTCTCTGCATCGCGTGTTCAGTAGAGTCTTGATTATCGGTGTGTTGTGCACCACATCTATAATCGTGAGGTGCAGGACATTTAGGATTGGTTTCATTCTTCTCACTCGAGATCGCGATGAAGAGCGTGTTGTTAGGGTCGTCTCCCTAACGAGTTATGTTGATTGCAGTACGAGAAAGCGCAATGACGAAGCGGCTATGTGGATTGCGTATCCAGGTTTATAATGATTATAGTATAGTTGGTATTGTGACATACATCTATACGGAGTTATGTATGAGGGTCAGACGCGTGTTGCCTAGAATGATATTAGATTACCAGGAGTTGGTAAAGACTAACTAGATACCGGGAAGGTATGGAACAGTTAATGAATTGTCGCCAAGGTCTTATGTTTTATTTTGAGATAATTGGGAAAGGATGAGCTGTCTGATAGGGCAGTGAACCCTTAAGAAGTCATGTTAAGAAACTTAATGGAATACCATGTATATATATTAAGCTACGTGGTAGGCTTAAGAGAATTGTACGGATGAGGTCCGTATAGAGTAAGTAATGGTTGTTGTGATCAAGACGACACGGTTATGGTATTATGAGAAGTTTTGTACCCGCTTACGGGGGGATTGGTAAGGTAGGCTTGGAGCATGGAAATTGCGAGCCTAAGAATATTGATGACCGCTGAGAACTTTGATGTACAAGGTCTTCTCGGGTAGAAAGATTTATTATAGACCAAGAATAAGAGTTAAGTACGACGGTGGGTCGGAGTGAGGACCTGTTACGGATCGCCCCCTAGCCTGAAATAAGAGTGGGATCAGTTGTTAGTAGTTCTGCTACGTGACAGGGTCACGAAGGTGCAAGGCCCAAGTCTAGTTAATTGTTTTACGGGTTCGTGGACGCGTTCCACCGGAACCAGGTCGTGGGAGTCAGAAATGGCCTTATATTGTTTAAAAGAGTGACTCCAAAAGATTGGAGGCCAGCATCGGTGTGGAAGTTATGTATGTATACTAGTATGAGTTGGAAATACGGAAAGAGTGCGACCAGTAAGAAAGATAGCAACCAAGTGTAAAGGAGTAGAGCCTGAATCCATAAGAACCTTTCGAGGTAACTACACCCGTGAGTGTTTGGGGTGGTAGCTGAGTGGGTATATGAGAATTTCCCGGTGATTATACAGTCGTCAGACCCTAGTAGACCTTGTAGTGATGATTACGACAGACTTTGAGGTCATTATGAGTATGAACTAGTTGGCTTCGTGAGTGCCAAGGTTGACATCTTAGTATAAGTATTGTTATGTGGCCATGGGTGGCATATGTTGTATGAAGGGTGTAGAAAAAAAAGAGACTATGTCGCTATCTAATTAGATTGGACTCCGAAAGAACATTCGGGGACGAATGTTTCTAAGGGGGGAAGAATGTTACACCCCGTAATTCAAGGACATGTTTAAGAGAATGTAAGTAAGGAACACAAGACTTGAAATTGGTACGAAAGGAAGAATTGTTTTTCCGACGGAAAAATCTTCCGAACGTCGGAAAGGAAAAGTGTTCGTTGAAGAGAATTGGATTCTCAAAATGCATTAATTGAGGATTATGGAATGTATTATCATTATGGAAATTTATTTGTACGGATTTGGTAATGTGGGGCCCACCCGAGGAATTTTATGTTTTGTGGGACCCACGAGGGTTACAGAATTTTATGGACGAATGGGAGGGCGACACGTGGCACCCCCCCCCCCCCACATTGGTCTTGGACGAATTGGAGCAATGATAGAATGGTCATTTGACCATTGTGTAGATGAGCAAGTCTTGCTAGACTTTGGCTTGATTTTATTGACTAAGTCAAAGTCAAGAAAGCTTGATAATATTGACCACATCTTAGCCTTCCATTTGGATTTATCCTAGCCTTTGCTTTATTTATATATACTACTACTACTACTACTAGTAGCAAGACATCCCACACTTAGAAAAAATTGAAGAACCCTTGTTCTTGAAGCCTTAAGCTCTCGGGTTTGGTGAAAAATAAGAGAAGAAAATTTTCAATTGTTGTTCAATACTCACAAGACTTTAACCCAAGGTCCCTAAGGGTGTTGTAAGTGTATCTCAATAGAAAAATCTCGGAAAAAGATAGTTTTCGTATTAGTCGCAAAGTGAAAACCTAGTTGCTTTCTAGGTTTTGGATTGGAAGTTTGAAGGAAAGTTGTTGGTATAGTTCTAAGGGTCTCAAGTAGCGGATTGAAGTGTCTTGAAGAGGCTCTAAGTTTCTAAGGAAGCGACTTCGGATTTGGAGTTGGATTAAGATTCGTTGAGGTATAATCTTGTCTCTTAAAAGTGTTACAAGATTATTTATATTGTTGTTAGCTTTACATGTTGCTAGCATGAAGTGTATGTGTTGAAGTTTATAAGTATTATGGATTGATTGTAGCTTAAATCCGAAATGTCATATTAGCCACTTGAAGTTGGATTACTAATTGGTCGTTTATTAGAAATCGTCGCATGTTACTTACTTGAAGATTATAGTAGTTATAATCGATTGCGACTTGATATCATGTTATGCTAACAATTTGGATTGAAATGGAAATTGGCTAAGAATTGGTATTGTTGTACTCAATATGACCGAAATTGGACTAGTAGTTGTATTAGTTTGATATCTATTGTGGGGCGGAATTTTACACGTCTAGTAGGCGTGTAATCCCCTATTGTTAATTGCTTTGATTGGGCCTTAAATGTGGCGTGTTTGGTTATTGAATTCGGCCTTGAAAAAGGTGGCAAAGTAAGTAAAAACAAAGGAGGTGATGTCCGATTTTCCGTAGAATTTAGCGACTTAGCACTTAGAATATTCTACGTTTGAAGTAAGAGGTTAATGGACGTATTGTGACCATTATAGGTTGAAGTACTAAGTATAGCGTATCCTACTTGAAGGATGGAATAACTATCAAGATTGAAGTACTTTGGAGCATTTTGCTACTTGTCGATAATCGTCGCGAGGTATGTGAAACTCTTCCTTCCTTTGGCATGATTCTATGTATGAAATATACATGTAGTAGTATTTCATGATTCCGTCTACTCTTAGAAGTTAAGAGGTAGTTATGTTGATTTACTCTACGTAAAAGCTATGTCTAAGAAATCATAAGTTCTTACCAAGTCTTATGGGGGATGTTGGTAAGAGTCGTTAGGAAGTATTTGGAGTCGAGTTGACTTGGTTATTTTACGGCACGAATGAGAATAAGTATCGAACAAGCCATTGCAGCATTAATAAAGGAAAATGTAATGACAATTAATTATATTAAAACAAGTAGAATTCTCCATCTGCATAGAAGCTAAGATAAGACAAAATTGTATTACATTTTCTAGATCATGGCTACTTGAATAAGATCGTTATAAATAAGTATATTCACAACGCACCAAAGTATATGTTACTTAACTTATAAGAATTTACGTATGAAGTTTTAAGGCTATGAATCTCAAATTCTTAAGGTTAAGAGACTTTATTTTTTTCCAAGTTAGGAGACTTGATTCTTAAAGGAAGAAATGAATTGACTTACAAGTATAGAATACTCGTTTTGGAGAGACTTGATTTCTAAAGTTAAGAAACTTGTTTTCTTAAAAGTTAAGGGACTTGAAGCATTTTGAAGGTGTAAGTCTCTTGGTAATAAAAGGAATGAATTTGTCCAGAACATAAAGAATTATAACGGCTTTATGGGAAGTTGGTTATAACAACTTTATGGAAGATTAAAAGAATGGTTTTCTTCAGTAATGTAAGCAAAGAAATAATTTGAAATAAAGAAGGGCAAACTGTTTTTAAGGTACCAGTTGCTTAATGTTTTTAAGAAAGAAGTCACTTGATTTAGAAGCCTATATTTGTATTTCTAAAAAGGTATTGTGACTTGTCTTGAAAAGTAAGTATGACTTGATACTACGGTTATTAGTATCTTGGAAGTTTTATTTGAAAAAGAGTCATTTTAAAGGAGTAGAGGTGCGTAGTACTTTGGGTTAAATTCCCGAATTCTTATGTGTGAAACGAAAGTGCCATGAGTTTATAAAAATGGAAGTCTAAAGGTTTAATGAACTTGCCTGTGTTTGCTTGTGATAGCTTTAAGTGCAAGTATTATATGTTACATTGTCGTGACTCTCTGTTGGAGGGTCGGTTGTCTTGTTATAAGTTTACTTGGACGTACCGACAGTGATGTGGGATTCCACGGGTATGCTTCCATCATGATTGATCCTTGGACATGCTTATACGATGTGGGATTCCGGGGCATGTGACCAGGATGCGGGTTAGATGCCCGGACATTTTATTGGGCGTACCGGCAGTGACGGGGAATTCCACGGGTATGCTTCCATTGTGATTGATCTTGGCCATGCTTATACGATGAGGGATGCCGGGGCATGCAGCCAGGATGCGGGTTAGATGCCCGCGTGTTTTATTACTCCATGGCCATGCTTATACGATGAGGGATTCCGGGGCATGCGACCATGTTATATTATTACTCCATGGGCTAGCTCCCCATGAAGACCTGCACCTACGATGAGGGATGCCGAGGGCACGTTATGGCCATGCTTATACGATGTGGGATTCTGGGCACGCGCGTTATATATATATATATATATATATATATATATATATATATACGTGTGTTGTATATGTACGCCGGTGAGGTGGGATGCCACGGGCGCGTACATGGTTATATTTACACTTATAGTCGGCGGTGATGGGGATTCCACGCACGCTTTGATATTTGTGTGATTTGATCGCGTCCCATTGGGTCGGTAGTATATGCGCCCCTCCTTAAAGGGTCGGATTATGTTATGAAAGATAAGTAAGTTATATGGTAATGAACTTAATGATTTTTCCCTAATCATGCACGTAAGAATGTGACTATAACTTTTATTGAAAATGGAAAAAGATAATAAGGTACGATTAAGTTCATAAGTGGTAATGACACGCAGGGATCCGGTATGTACTTTTTATACTTGTCCTCGTCATTCTTTTGTACGCTTATGATCTGCTTATCAGACGTTATTTCGTTCCATATTCTGCACTGTTGTAATCGACCCCCTTCTGGGCCGCGTTCATGCCCGCAGTTTTAGGTACCTGTTGGTGATCCGCTCTAGGATCTCGGTCAGTTTTGGGAAAAAGCTCCATTTGTTCCGGAGGCTTATCTCTTGGTACGGTTTTCCCTGAGGTTGTAGATTCATGTATATTCAGGGGTATGGCGGGGCCCTGTCCCGCCACAGTTGTTATGTTAAAACTCTTAGAGGTCTGTATTCACATATTGTGGGTCAGTTTGTAAAGGAAAGGAGACAACTGCTTCGGTTGTATATATATATGTCCAGGAAGGTAGCCCTATCGGCTAACCTGTTGTTTTATTTCTGTTGTTTTATTTTATAAGTCTCATGTATGTTCCGCTGATTATCTCTGATGTATACCTGTAAGGGTGCCCAGGTAGGGCACCAGTCGCGGGCCCGGGGTCGGGTCGTGACAGTAAGATAGAGTTGTGTGGTTAGGGTCGTCTCTCCCTAACAGGTTATGTTGTTTGCAGCTACGAGAAAGGCAGCAGTGACCCAGGAAAGATGATGTGGATTACGTATCCATGTAGGTAATGTTTGTAGTATAGTTGGTATTGTAATATAAAACTATACGTATTTATGTATGAGGGTCGGACGCGTGTTACCTAGAATGGTTTTAGGTTACCAGGATTTGGTAAGGACTAAATAAATACCTGGAAGGTATGAAACAGTTTAATGAATTCTCATCAAGGTTTTACGTACTAATTTGAGATAATTAGGAAATGATGAGTTGTCTGAGAAGGAAATGGACCCTTAAGAAGTTATTATTAAGGGAATTAAGGGAAGACTATGTTAATAGATTGAGCTACATAGTAGGATTTCGAGAATGGTACGGGTGAGATCCGTATGGAGTAAGTATGGTTGTTGTGGACAAGACAACACGATTATAGTTTATTGAGAAGTTTTTGTATCCGTTTACGGGGGAACTGATAAGTTAGGCTTGGAGCATGGAAATTGTGGGCCTAGGAATGTTGATAACCACCGAGACCTTAGATATATAAGGCCTTCTCGGGTAGTAAAAAGTTAAGTCAGACCAAGGGTAAGAGTTAAATACGACCCCGAGTCGGGTTGAGGACCTATTAAGGGTCGCCCCATAGCTTGAAATGGAATGGGATCAGTTGGTAGTAGTCCCGCTACGTGACAGGATCACGAGGGTGCAAGGCCCAAGTTTAGTTAATCATTTTACGGGTTCGTGGATGCGTTCCACCGGAACCAGGTTGAGAGAGCCGGAAATGGCCTTATGTTGTTTAGAATAGTAACTCCAAAGATAGGAGGCCCGAATCAGTATGAAGGTTATGTGTGTATGCTACAATAAGCATGGAAGTACGGGAAGAGTACGACCAGTAAGAAAGAGAGCAACCAAGTGTAAAGAAATGGAACCTGAATCCATGAGGGGTGACATTTGTCGCCCTCCTATTGGTCCAAAATATTTATCTCTTGGAAAAATTCCATAATCGTAAAAATATTGAAAACGTAAAATTTCCTTCACAAGGTTCGGAATAATTTCCGTCGGAAAAACAATTCTATCATTCTTACCCTAATTAGGGCGTATAAATTCGTACGTACGTCCTCACATACATACTCCGGAACTACGGGGCATAACATTCTCCCCCCCTTAGAAACATTCGTCCCGAATGTTCCTTCAAGATAAAAAAAAACTCAGATAACGGCATAGTCCCTCATAACTTGAACAATTTTCAAAATGCCACATATGGCCACAATAGAACACTTAAGTACATACGACAGTTTAAAATTAACCAGTAGGAAAGTGAGTTACCTAGAGGTGTGGGGAATAAGTGAGGATACTTCCGCCTCATGTCCTCCTCCGCTTCCCACGTCATCTCCTCTCTGTTCTCGTTCCGCCATAAGACTTTGACGGACGCCACATCCTTTGTCCGCAGTCGCCTAACCTGACGATCGAGTATCGCTATGGGAATCTCCTCATACGATAACTCCTCTGTCACCTGGACATAATCAATCGGGTGCACTCTAGACGGATCTCCGATACATCTCCTCAGCATAGAAACATGAAAAATTGGATGTACTGCCTCCAGATCGGACGGCAGATCCAACTCATAGGCAACCTTGCCCACCCTACGGACAATCTGATAAGGCCCAATGTACCTTGGGCTGAGCTTCCCTTTCTTCCCAAACCTCATCACACCCTTCATGGGTGATACCTTCAGAAAAACCCAATCAGCAACCTCAAACTCCAAATGTCGACGCCGATGATCTCGTGATACGACTTGGCCGACTATGAGTCATCAATAACCGCTCCTGGATAAGCTTCACCTTATCCACCGCCTGCTGAACCAAGTCTGGCCCGACTAACTGCACCTCACCCACATCAAACCAGCCTATCGGTGACCTGCACTTCCTCTCATATAAGGCCTCATAAGGCGCCATCTGGATACTGGAGTGGTAGCTGTTGTTATACGCAAACTCTACTAGCGGCAAATGATTCTCCCAGCTACCTCTGAAATCAATAACACAGGCTCGCAGCATATCCTCAAGTGTCTGGATAGTACGTTTTGCCTGTCCGTCGGTCTGAGGATGGAATGCAGTACTGAGGCTCACCTGCGTCCCTAATCCCTTCTGGAATGACCTCCAGAAGTTAGCAGTAAACTGAGCTCTTCTGTCTGATATGATAGATATAGGGATCCCATGTAGTCTCACGATCTCTCGGATGTAAAGTCTAGCGTAATCCTCGGCCGAAAAAGTCGTCCTGACGGGAAGAAAGTGGGCTGATTTCGTCAGTCTGTCGACGATAACCCAGATATAATCATGCTTCCTCTGAGTGCGAGGTAACCCTGTAATAAAGTCCATATTGATCACCTCCCACTTCCATTTCGGAATCTCTATAGCCTGCAACAACCCTCCAGGCCTCTGGTGCTCTACCTTGACCTGCTGACAACTCGGGCACTGAGCAACAAACTCTGCAACATCCCTCTTCAGGCCATCCCACCAATACACAGATCTGAGGTCGTGATACATCTTTGTCGACCCCGGATAGATAGAGTAGCGCCAAGTGTGCTTCCCTAGAACGCTGTCAAGTCCTGCAATATCTGGAACACACAACCTGCCCTCAAACCTTAGCACCCCATCAGGTGCTACCTCGAATGGACCCTTCCCCTCACGAAGAGCCGTATCACGATACCGTGTCATAATCGGATCCTCATACTGTCGCCTCTTCACCTCCTCGATGATGGAAGACTCGACAACCTCTCGAACCCGAACCCCACTACTATCAGAATCAATCAATCGGACTCCAAGGCTCGCTAGCTGATGTAACTCGCGGATCATGCCCCTCCTCTCTGGCTGCACATCTGATAGACTACCCATCGACCTACGACTAAGGGCATCTGCCACTAGTAGGGATTTCTAAACTTGATCCCTACTAGTTAATTGCTTGCGAAACTAAGTAGGGATTTCTTGCGAAACTAAGTAGGGATTTCTTAACTTGATCATGAGCTGGGAAGAATAATAGGATTACTACTTGACGAGATCAAGGAAATATATCCCTAGATTGTGATCGGCAGGAAGTCGTAACAATGAGGCAAGTAAAGGAATTTGAATCAAGGTATAGTAACCAAGTTTGGTGGCAACAGAAGACTGGAAACAAAAATCATGATTAAGATTGTCACGACCCGATCCCGGGCCCGTGACTGGTGCCTTACCCCGGGCACCCTAGTGATACAACATCAGAGAAAACCAGCGGAAATAAAAACTTAAACATAAACATGAGACAAGATAATGAAACAGGCCAACCGAACGGTTACCTTCCAATATATATAAACAACTCTTTTTTTAAAACGAACAGTTTAATCCTTTTACAAAACCCTGCCCACACAGTGCTACAGACCTCTAAGAGTTTATACAACAACTATGACGGGACAGGGCCCCGCCATACCCCTGAATGTACAAGAACCTACTGCACTGTGGTAACATACCAACAGATAAGCCTCAAGGAACGGCTTCCCAAAACGCTGAAATGAGATCCTAAACGCGGATCGACAAATGATGTACTCTACCGCAGATGAACGCAGCCCTCAAGGAGGTCAAGATAACAGTACCAAGTATGTGAAATCAGAAATATCAGAAATGAAATCATAATAGTCTATAAAAGCAGGAGATGTATGATAACCAAACTACAAGACACACACATGCTTATATCAATTCGTGGTCTCATGCCCACAACATCAATCCCGCGTGAGTACCTTCCTCACTACCGGCGATATGATATGATAACAACAAGACAAAGAATCCAAATGGGAGCATACCCGCGCTACGTGATCGTGTCAAGATGTCCAAAGGGAACAAATAAGACAACATTCCAAATGGAAGCATACCCGCAGCGCCACGATCGTGTCAAGATGTCCAAAGGGAAACAATAAGACAAAGATTCCAAATGGAAGCATACCCGTGCGCTACGCATCGTGTCAGTATGTCCAAAGGGAACAAATAAGACAACATTCCAAATGGAAGCATACCCGTAGTATAAAAATAGAGTGACTTATATCTTTTAAGTAAACCAAAACAACTTCCATACTTTCTTTTTTTTAAAGTCAAGTTACCACATTAAAACCAATGATAAGACCTTTCTTTTGTTTTCATAAGGTCGTTATAACCAACTTCCCATAAAGCTGTTATAACACCTTATGCTTTAAACCATTTTAAGACAACACAATGCCTTTCTTTTCCCTAAGGTTCCAGTTTGCCTAATTTCAAATACACAAGTCTCTTTTTTTGAAAAGTTCATAGTTCAATGTCTTAATCTCTTTTAAAACAATTGAGTAACATATGCCTTAGGCGAGTAGGTTATTCTTGTTCATAATCAATCTTATTAGCAGCCATGATCTAGAAATGTAATATCATTTTGTCTCATCTTAGCTTCTATGCAGATGGAGGTTTCTACTGGTTTTAATAATACTTAATTATTCAATACATTTTCCTTTATTAACGCTGCAGTGGTTTGTCGATACACATTCTGATTTCAAATCAAGAAACATTATTCCTTCCAAAAACCAAGTACTAATTACTCACGAATGAGGTTTCACACAAACATCCATATTAAGTCAAGTCTCTTATCCTTTAAGAATAAGTCTCTTAACTTTTAACCCATTAAACCATTCTTTTTATCTCTCTTAAGGCGTTACACCTAACTTCTCATAAAGCTGGTATAACTCTTATGTTTTCAAACCAAGTACACACTTCTTTCAAAAAAGGTTTCTTAATCTTTTAGAATACTCCAAGGTTCTTTTACATCCAAATGCTTATAAGTCAAATCGCTTATCTTTTAAAACCACAAAGCATTTCTCATTTACATAGAGTCATGTTATAACCAACTTCCCATAAAGCCGTTATAACACTTTATGTTTAAAGACAATCAAATACATTTAACACACGTACGTCTACCGTACTACATAGTTATACACATATCATGCTAGAACAGATAGGAAGAGGTTCACATACCGCGACGAGTATCGACTAATAGCAAAACGCCCAAGTACCTCAAACCGTCACACACTCACCAAGCAGATTACTCCACACGTAGTACTACAACCTATAGAGGCCACAAAGCGCCTATTAATATCTTTAGATCTCAATGTAGAATATTCTACGTAAAATTCGCAAAGACTCTCCCCGCAACAACAGCGTAAATCTCCTCTCTATCGAGGCCGCCACCAAGCCAACCAGGGGGTTAACACGCCTAACCTGACGTGTACAATTCTACTACACAAGAATGCTACACAAGTCCATCGTAATACACCCTATGTAATTACTGATTCGCTTCTTTAAATTCAGGCTTAAGTCGCAAGACATTGCCGTAAGTATTATTCAGGCTTAAGTCAAAAGACATTGCCGCACAATTATAATGTTCAGTTCTATATATAGTATACTTCAACTATATATTCCTACAACATGTAATTTCCAATTACAATAGAAGGTCAAGAGTGTTTACCTCGATAAGCCCAAAAATTATCCGAGTTTATATGTCGATCCTGAGCAAGGTTTAGCTCCTACTCCGTGCGCTCCGACCCGCTCCAACCAACCCTTAGAAGTTCTAACCAACTTCTACTTATAACTTCAACTACGGGTGAAGATTTACTTAGGGTTTCGTTTTTGTGACTGAGGGAAGTATAATAGTATTTTCTGGGCTTTTGTACAAGTGTAACTTTGGGAATACTACAAGGTATTTGGGCCAAGGTATTTGGACATTATAACACTACTAGGAGAGTATTTCTATACCACAAAAGGGGGGTATTTATACGAGACAACAAGGCTATGGGTACCTCTGGCTAGTGGCACCACAAAGGGGAGTGGAGGCCTCGCCAAGACTCTCAATGGAGTGGGAGAGTTGGACGAACTCAACACCAAAGGGGGAGGTATTTTTAACACTTAGAAAAAGATTTTTGGATGAAGAAAGTTCATCACTTAGAGGGGTATTTATAGGTCAAGTGAAGGCCAACCAATGGCCAAGATGAAGACAAGTGCATAGCAAGTGTAAGGCCAAGATTAAGCCATGTGCAACCTTATCCATCTACCCAAAATATCCTACCAACTCCTTGACCACCAATTCAACACAAAAAACGTGCCACACTCCCCATTCTCGCCCGCCAACCTTCACCAATTGTAGGTGACAAGTGTCGCCTCTTGTTGGTCCAAAATCTTACGCCTCTGGAAAAATCCGCAAAAATTATAAATGACATAGCCGGAAATTCCCTACGAAAGTCGTGGAAAACGCTTTCGTCGAAAAACGACTCTAACCGGTGTTGTGCACAAAAGAATTCGCCAAGCCTAAAGAAGTTCGAAATTTCTACGCACGCCCCCACGTACATACTCGGAAATACGGTATAACATTCTCCTCCTTAGAAACATTCGTCCGAATGTTCCTTCTAAGTCTCAAAACAAACGCGGCCAAGATTGTCTTCACTACTATACTTACGAATCAAACATGCCACACCGCCACAAAATAACATGCCAAGAAAACCCAAATCCACGCCAACGAGGAACCACCTCGCTTAGCACAAAAGTCCCCACCAAGGTCTAAAATATACTCCTTCGCACCTACATTTCACAAAAGAAACGATCACACGCTCACTTCTCCCCTATCTCGACGCACTTCTCAACACTCGAGCTCTTTCTAGTATCCGTACCACACTTCCGGCCAACGTTTCGCTTTCCAACCCTTGGAGTTACTACCTCCAAACTTGGTCATCTTACTACCCTCGATTTCCTCTAAGGCCATTCTCGGCCTTCACGAACCGATTCTGGTCGAACATATCTATGAACTCATACGATGGTCATCTAAACTTGGGCCTAGCACCCTCGTGACCCTGCCACCTGGCGGGACCACCCAGAGCTGACCCTTCCTCGAAACGGGACGCGGGTTGGCCCGCAACATGGCCCCAACCCGACCCACTGTAGCGCCAACTTCCGCTCCTCGACACGGAACACATCATGGAAGCTACCACTTCCATCTCACACTAACCAGATTTTTAAATCACACTATAGCACAAAGCTATCCGAACATAACACTTAACACATCATTAACATCAATACATACAAGTATCTACAGGGTTAAGGATATACCTGAAACTAGGCGATTCAGAGGACCGCTAAAACTGGGAACTTCCACCGCGACCTCTACCATGGCCCGCTGGTGTATGAACATCCTGCCTGACTATGGGAGGTGAAGAACCCGCAACTGATCCCGTAGTCTGTGCTATCCTACCAGCGCTACCCCTGGTCGGACAATTTCTCCCAAAATGGCCCTGCTGGCCGCATGTAAAACAAACTCCCGGACTAGCACGACATTCCCCACTGTGGAGTCTACCACAGCGGTCACAACGAGGTATGGGTGGCTTCACCGTTAACACCCGCTTCTCCGAAAATCTGAACCTCGAGCCCCGACCGCCTCAAAACTCGACGCTCAAGATTGTAGAGGACCACTCAGATCGGGCGGAGGCACATAACTAGTCTGGCCGAGGCGGTTCGCCTCGAAAATCACCAAAGGATCTCGCAGCTTCGCCCTTTCTCGCGACTTTGGTCATTCCGTCGATTTCTCCGCCTCGCCTCCAAGTGCATAAGCTCGCATGCGGCAATGTCCATGCCCTGCCAAGAGCTACACCAACAACTCTCTCGCTAGGTAATCATCGAGCCTCAGAACATATCGGTGCACTCGATCCTCCATACTAGCTACTAATGCGGGACGCACGCCAATGAGTCGAACTCACATTGTACTCCCGAACCGCACGCCCGCCCCGCCGCAACCCCAAAAATCTGTTTACCGAGCCCTCCTCATCTGTGAGGCAAGAAATGTGCAAGAAAGGCCTCGAGAACTCGTCCCATAAAGCCGGAAGTGCATGCTCTCCCGACGGTTCCCACGAATCAAACGCCGATCATGCGGTATCACGCGGCCGATGCGAACCTAGGACCACCGACTCGGTCTCCGATGCCTTGATCACTCACGATCCACAGAATCGCCGGATGAACTCGCGATCATCCTCGTGCCTCGACCCATAAAACTCGCGGGTTACACTCGTAAAATCCCGTAATCTCAAATCGCTCGCCGGGGTGAACTACGGTGCTACTTGGACTGGAATGCGCCGGCTTTATCCTCAAGTTCGCCACAACTCGCCATTAATCGGGCCATCTCTTGTAACCCATGTCCTCTCGCCTCACTGTAGGATCGAGGCTCGTGCATCGCGGTCTCGTAGAGATCGCCACGCTTCTACTCGTATCTTCCTTCACGCTTTGCCTTCGCCCGGTTGCCTTGCGCGGAGGCATAATCGTAAAAACGAGATACGCCGGAGGGTCCAACTTACAACACGCCTCTACGACGATCTCGTAATGAGAAGAATGGAAACCAATCCTAAATGTCCTATAGCCTCACGATTATAGATGTGGTGCACAACACACCGATAATCAAGACTTACTAGACACGGTCAGTAGACACTTTCCGAGGACTAATCGCTCGATACCACTTTTGTCACGACCCGATCCGGCCCGTGATCGTGCCTTACCCCGCACCCTAGTGATACAACATCGAGAAAACCAATGGAAATAAAAACTTAAACATAAACATGAGACAAGATAATGAAACAGCCAACCGAACGGTTACGCTTCCAATATATATAAACAACTCTTTTTTAAAACGAGCTTTAATCTTTTACAAAACCCCCGCCCACACAAGGCTGCACTCTAAGAGTTTATACAACAACTATGACGGACAGTGGCCCCGCCATACCACGAATGTACAAGAACTCTGCACTGTGGTAACATACCAACAGATAAGCCTCAAGGAACGGAGCTTCCCAAAACGCTGAAATGAGATCCTAAACGCGGATCGACAATGATGTACTCCTACTCGCAGATGAACGCAGCCCGAAGGAGGTCAAGACAACAGTACCAAGTATGTGAAATCAGAAATATCAGAAATGAAATCATAATAGTCTATAAAAGGCGAGACAGTATGATAACCAAACTACAAGACATACACATAACGCTTATATCAATTCGTGGTCTCATGCCCACAACATCAATCCCGCCTGGAGTACCTTCTCACTACCTGGCGTTCATGATATGATAACAACAAGACAGCAATCCAAATGGGAGCATACCCGTGCGCTACGCATCGTGTCAGTATGTCCAAAGGGAACAAATAAGACAACATTCCAAATGGAAGCATACCCGTGCGCTACGCATCGTGTCAGCATGTCCAAAGGGAAACAATAAGACAGCATTCCAAATGGAAGCATACCCGTGCGCTACGCATCGTGTCAGTATGTCCAAAGGGAACAAATAAGACAACATTCCAAATGGAAGCATACCCGTAGTATAAAAATAGAGTGACTTATATCTTTTAAGTAAACCAAAACAACTTCCATACTTTCTTTTTTTTAAAGTCAAGTTACCACATTAAAACCAATGATAAGACCTTTCTTTTGTTTTCATAAGGTCGTTATAACCAACTTCCCATAAAGCTGTTATAACACCTTATGCTTTAAACCATTTTAAGACAACACAATGCCTTTCTTTTCCCTAAGGTTCCAGTTTGCCTAATTTCAAATACACAAGTCTCTTTTTTTGAAAAGTTCATAGTTCAATGTCTTAATCTCTTTTAAAACAATTGAGTAACATATGCCTTAGGCGAGTAGGTTATTCTTGTTCATAATCAATCTTATTAGCAGCCATGATCTAGAAATGTAATATCATTTTGTCTCATCTTAGCTTCTATGCAGATGGAGGTTTCTACTGGTTTTAATAATACTTAATTATTCAATACATTTCCCTTTATTAACGCTGCAGTTGGTTTGTCGATACACATTCGATTTCAAATCAAGAAACATTATTCCTTCCAAAACCAAGTACTCATTACTCACGAATGAGGTTTCACACAAACATCCATATTAAGTCAAGTCTCTTATCCTTTAAGAATAAGTCTCTTAACTTTTAACCCATTAAACCATTCTTTTATCTCTCTTGGGCGTTACACCTAACTTCTCATAAAGCTGGTATAACTCTTATGTTTTCAAACCAAGTACACACTTCTTTCAAAAAGGTTTCTTAATCTTTTAGAATACTCCAAGGTTCTTTTACATCCAATGGTTATAAGTCAAATCGCTTATCTTTAAAAACCACAAAGCATTTCTCATTTACATAGAGCTGTTATAACCAACTTCCCATAAAGCCGTTATAACACTTTATGTTTAAAGACAATCAAATACATTTGACACACGTACGTCTACCGTACTACATAGTTATACACATATCATGCTAGAACAGATAGGAAGAGGTTCACATACCTCGCGACGAGTATCGACTAATAGCAAAACGCTCCAAGTACCTCAAACCGCTCACACTCTCGCCAAGCAGATTACTCCACACGTAGTACTACAACCTATAGAGGCCACAAAGCCTATTAATATCTTTAGATCTCAATGTAGAATATTCTACGTAAAATTCGGCAAAGACTCTCCCGCAACAACGTAAATCTCCTCCTCTATCGAGGCCGGCTACCAAGCCAACCAGGGGTTAACACGCCTAACCTGGACGTGTACAATTCTACTACACAAGAATGCTACACAAGTCTACCGTAATACACCCCATGTAATTACAGATTCATTCTCTTCTTTAAATTCAGCTTAAGTCACAAGACATTGCCGTAAGTATTATTCAGGATTAAGTCAAAAGACATTGCCGCACAATTATAATGTTCAGTTCTATATATAGTATACTTCAACTATATATTCCTACAACATGTAATTTCCAATTACAATAGAAGGTCAAGAGTGTTTACCTCGATAAGCCCAAAATTATCCGAGTTTATATGTCGATCCTGAGCAAGGTTTAGCTCCTACTCCGTGCGCTCCGACCCGCTCCAACCAACCCTTAGAAGTTCTAACCAACTTCTACTTATAACTTCAACTACGGGTGAAGATTTACTTAGGGTTTCGTTTTTGTGACTGAGGGAAGTATAATAGTATTTTCTGGGCTTTTGTACAAGTGTAACTTTGGGAATACTACAAGGTATTTGGGCCAAGGTATTTGGACATTATAACACTACTAGGAGAGTATTTCTATACCACAAAAGGGGGGTATTTATACGAGACAACAAGGCAGGGGGTACCCTCGGCCAGTGGCACCACAAAGGGGGAGGGGGGAGGCCCTCGGCCAAGACTCTCAAAGGAGGGGGGGGAGAGTTGGACGAACTCAACACTAAAGGGGGAGGGATTTTTAACACTTAGAAAAAGATTTTTGGATGAAGAAAGTTCATCACTTAGAGGGGTATTTATAGGTCAAGTGAAGGCCAACCAATGGCCAAGATGAAGACAAGTGCATAGCAAGTGTAAGGCCAAGATTAAGCCATGTGCAACCTTATCCATCTACCCAAAATATCCTACCAACTCCTTGACCACCAATTCAACACAAAAAACGTGCCACACTCCCCATTCTCGTCCGCCAACCTTCACCAATTAGAGGGTGACAAGTGTCGCCCTCTTGTTGGTCCAAAATCTTACGTCTCTCGGAAAAATCCGCAAAAATTATAAATGACATAGCCGGAAATTCCCCTACGAAAGCTGTGAAAACGTTTCGTCGAAAAACGACTCTAACCGGGTGTTGTGCACAAAAAGAATTCGGCCAAGCCTAAAGAAGTTCGAAAATTTCTACGTACGTCCCCCACGTACATACTTTGGAAATACGGGGTATAACAAAGATTGTATCATGGACGAATATTTCAGAAGTGCGAGAAAAGATGCCAGTTATTGAAAGATCAGCTGACTACGACTACAGTTCTGACCCCTCCTGAGGGAGTAGAAGGTTAGGTTATCATTGTAACACTTTTAGTGTTGGGCTAGGTTGCGTGCTGATGCAGCACGTTAAGGTTATGGCCTATCCTTCCCGGCAGCTACGGGAGCACAAAAGGAATTACGCTACTCACGATTTGAATTGACGGCAGTTAGGCATGCCATGAAGATTTGGAGGCATTACTTATATGGATTTTATGTGGATATTTGTGCAGACCACAAGAGCCTCCGGTATATCTTCTGACAGAGGCAGCTGAATTTGCGACAAAGATGGTGGTTAGAGTTACTCAAGGATTATGATGTTGATATCCTATACCATCTGGGAAAAGCCAACGTGGTTGCAGATGCTCTGAGTCGTAGATCTATGGGGAGTCTGTCAGATGTACAACCAGATAGACATGACATGGTCCATGAGATCCATCAGCTAGCGAGCCTTGGGGTTCGGTTGGTCGATACTGATGATAGTGGAGTTCAGATTCTAGAGGTTACCGAGTCCTCCATCGTTGAAGAGGTGAAGAAGCGACAGTATGAGGATCCGGTTCTGATACGGTATAGAGATACGGCTCTTCGAGAGGAGAAGAGTTTATTTGTGGTAGCACCAGATGGGGTGCTAAGATACGAGGGCAGATGGTGTGTACTCGATGTTATAGGACTTCGTCAGCAGGTTCTATGGGAGGCACACAATGCCCGTTACCCTATTCATCCGGGGTCGACTAAGATGTACCATTACCTCAGATGTATGTATTGGTGGGATGGCCTGAAGAGGGACGTAACAGAGTTTGTTGCCCAGTGTCCGAATTGTCAGCAGGTCAAGGTTGAGCACCAGAAGCCCGGTGGGCTATTACAGACGATTGAGATTCCGACATGGAAGTGGGAGGTGATCAACATGGATTTTGTTACAGGATTACCTCGTACTTAGAGGAAGTGTGATTCCATTTTGGTTGTAGTAGACAGGATGACGAAATTAGTCCACTTTCTTCCAGTCAGGACTACTTATTCGGCTGAGGATTATGCTAGACTTTATATCAGGGAGATTGTGAAACTGCACGGAGTTACTACATCTATTATATCATACAGAGGAGCCCAGTTCACGACTAACTTCTGGAGGTCTTTCCAGAAGGGGTTAGGGACACATGTGAGTCTCAGTACGACATTTCACCCTCAGACCGACGGACAGGCAGCGCGTACTATCCATACCCTTGAGGATATGCTAAGGGCATGCGTTATTGGCTTCAAGGTTAGCCGGGAGGATCACTTGCCTCTAGTTGAGTTTGCATATAATAACAGCTACCACTCCAGTTTTCATATGGCCCCGTATGAGGCATTGTATGGAAGAAAGTGTAGGTCGCTCATTGGTTGGTTCGACGTGGGCGAGGTTCAGTTAGTTGGCCCAGACTTGATTCAACAGGTTGTGGATAAGGTGAAGCTTATCCAGGAGAGACTATTAGCAGCTCAGAGTCGACAGAAGTCGTATGCAGATAATCGGTGTCGACACTTGGAGTTTCAGGTTGACGATTGGGTCTTCTTGAAGGTATCACCCATGAATGGTGTGATGAGGTTCGGGAAGAAGGGGAAACTTAGCCCAAGGTACATTGAGCCTTACCATATCGTCCGTAGAGTAGGCCAGGTTGCCTATGAGTTAGAACTGTCGTCCGACTTGGAGGCAGTACATCCGGTCTTCCATGTTTTTATGTTACGGAAGTGTATCGGAGATCCATCCAGAGTTTTCCCAGCTAGTGATGTCCAGGTGATAGAGGGATTGTCGTATGAGGAAAGTCCCATAGCGATACTTGATCGCCAGGTCAGGCGACTACGGACTAAGGACGTGGCTTTCCGTCAAAGTCTTGTGGCGGAATGATAATAGAGAGGAGATGACTTGGGAAGCTGAGGAGGACATGATGAAGAATTATCCTCACTTGTTCCCTACATCTATATGTAATTCGCTTCCCTACTTGTCAATTTTTTTAATCGATGTATTTACATAAGTGTTATTAGGTGGTCATGTGTGGCATATTTGACTGTTTTGGGTATAGTTATAGGGGACTATGTCGATACATGTTTAGATAGAACTTCGAAGGAACATTCAGGACGAATGTTTCTAAGGGGGGGGGGGGGGGGGGAGAATGTTACGCCCTTTAATTCCAAGAGAATGAGATGAGAAAGTACAAAAGGAAATAAGATTTGAATTTGGAAAGATAAGTTGGCAGAATGTTTTGGACAGATTTTTAGTCAACTTTGGAGCGATATATATCCTAGTATATTAGGAGTTTTTAGGTGTTTCAAAAGCCTAATATGAAGTTCGTTGAGTCTAGTGTCCAACGAACAAACCGCTCGTCGATAGTACATCGAAGTAGAGAAGTATGGACGTTACAAGTTCCGCTGGCAGAAGAGAAAGAAAATGTTTGATCAGCGCCACGGTCAGTATCTCGTGGTCGTGGCTCGTAAGCCACGAAATCTTCAAGTTCAGCCACACGGCGCCGGCTGCAGGGCCGTGGCGCCGAGGAGGGGTTTTTTGCGGAAATTGAGTAAAATTAGAAGATATTTGTGCAGAGGACCTATGGGAGGGCGACAAGTGTCCCTCCCAACTTGTAGGCCAAGAAAGGCCCTATATTATGACCAAGTCTTGCAAGACTTGGTCATTTGCAATACTTCATCCAAAAAAAATGATTTCTCTTCTCTTCTCTCTCAAATGGTTACAACCCTAAGTGTAATAAATTTATTGGAAGTGCGACAAGAAGACAATATGTCGGCAAGCTTGTAGAGGTCCCGTGGGGGTGATTTTAACGTGAAGAAAAGTTGCGGAAAGAGGGCTAAAATAGGCGAGATTTTGGGCTGTTTTGGAGAAAATTCCAAGGTAAATTTCCTCTCCTTCTGGAAGTAAATTAGGATACTTGTAGTAGTGATTGGAGAACGTCATGTGGTAAATTTTAGTTTAAAAGGACAGTTTCCGAGCCTCTAGTTCATTGGATTTTTATGGTCGTCATCCTCACTTTCTATGTGTGGTTTATTGAAGGGAGTTGGTCGTTAATTACAATCGTTACATGTTATATAAGAAAGGGAATAAAGTTGTGATAATTGTTATGACTTATATAACATGTTGGAATAACGTTTTGGATTATAAGGAATTAAAAAGGGCTATATGTTTTATCGATGATTGGTTGTAGTCGAGAATGACATTGAGTATTGGACTATTTTGATATCAATTGTGGGGCAAAATTTTACACGTCCTATTAGGGGTGTAATCCCCTTTGGTTAGCTAAATTTGTTGAGCCTTACATGTGGCATGTTTGGTTATTGATTTAGGCCTTGAAAAAGGTGGAAAAGTACGTAGAAACAAAGGAAGTGCTGCCCAATTTTCCGTAGAATAAGAGACTTTATACTTAGAGTTATTTTACGATTGAATAGTAGAAGTTGATAGCCGTATTATGGTCATTATAGGTTGACATTCTACGTGCGGCATATTCAACGTAGCAAGTGGATTAAGCCGAAGAGGTATGTGGAACTTTCCTTATCTCTTGAGCATGAGTAGTTATAAATGTATAGTACGGTAGACGTAAGAGATTTAAATGAATTCAGTTTCATTTGATATCCTTGACTGGTTTTAAGAATGTCCAAGTTAGTTGAGTTAGATAATTAACTCACTTGTTTCAAAGGATAAAATGTCTTAGTTTCTAAAGCATAAGGTTATTATAACGGGTTTATGGAAAGTTGGTTATAACAACTTTATGGAAAGTTAAAAGAATGGTTTACTCTAGTAATGTAAACAAAGATAAATGACTTGAAATGAAGAAGGGCAATTTGATTTAAAGGCATCAATTGGTTAAAGTTTTAAAGTAAAAGTCACTTGGTTTAGAAGCCTAAAAATGTATTTCTAAGGGTGTAGTGACTTGTTTTGAAAAGTAGACAAGCCTTGATACTACGGGTGGTAGTATCTTGGTGGTTTTATACGAGAAAGAGTCATTTTAAAAAGGATAAAGGTACGTAGTACTTTGGGTCAAATTTCCGTATTTTTCATGACATGTTAGTGTCTTAAGTTAAATAAAATGAGAGTGCATGCTAATTAAATCTAATGAGAAGTTAAGGAATTTCTTAACTTGCTCATGATATTTACGATAGCCGGTTGTGCTTATGTTATGATATTTATGATAGCCTTAGGTTCTAGTGTTATGTTAATCTTGCGGGGTAAACCCCCTGGTTACTACTTATTTCGTGGATTTGCTCCCCACGATGCGAGTCCGGCGTCTGTACTCATTGCGGGTCTACCGGGCCCATGCGGGTGAAATAGTCCCATGCAGAGCAAATTTCTCCATTGCGGGTCCACAGGACCTATGCGGGTGAAATAGTCCCAGGAATAGGATTGCCTAATGATACTACGGGCGGGTGGCCCTAATTTGATCATAAGCTTCCTATTTTTAAGCAGTAAAGTGTACTCTTGTGTACTCTCATTATTAGTAAGGCACAATGTACTGTTATTTTGGTTATCATACATGTCTCCAGCTTTATTTTAGACAATATGACTTCATTTCAGTACTTTCAGTTTCACATACTTGGTACATATTTTGTACTGACCCCTTCCTCGGGGGCTGCGTTCATGTCGTAGGTAGGGGTAAGCAGGTCGCGGATCCTCACTCTTAGGATCACTGATCATTGGTCAGAAAGCTTCATTTCTCTGGAGGCTTGTCTTTTGGTACGGTTTCCCTGATGTTGTAGATTTATGTACATTCAGGGGTATGGCGGGGCCCTGTTCCGTCACAGTTGTTATGTCAAAACTCTTAGAGGTCTGTAGTCATATCTTGTGGGTCAGTTTGTAAAAGAAGGGACATAACTGCTTTTGGATATGTAATTATTTATATATCCAGGGAGGTAGCCTTATCGGCTAACCGGTTGTTTATTTCTTGTTGATTTACGTTACGAGTTGTATGTATGTTCCGTTGATTATCTCTGATGTATACCTGTAAGGGTTCCCAGGTAGGGCACCAGTCGCGGGCCTGGGGTCGGGTCGTGATACCCTTGCTCCCTAGTATCTTTTTATTCTTGTTCTTTTTGCCCTCTTGATTTTTTTCCAGATTTTTCCTCTTCTTGTTCACTTGTTTTTTTTCTGATTTTCTTATTCTTTGTGCTAGGTATTTTATTTGTGTCAAGTACAATGTATAAGTAGAAGTATTTCTATAACTTATGGAAGGTGGAAGGACAAAGGATTGAAGGGAATTAAAGATGAGGGGGAAGTGAAAAGAATGTACAGATTTTTCTATGGGAAAAACGTGCAAGTGATGGGAAGAATTGTCCCATTTACCTCATTCATTGGACATAACTTTATCATTATTTAATTAACAATCAAAATTTATCATTGGTTAGATATAACATTAAGTATAAGAATATGAAAGGTATTTTAAAGCATTTAGCATCCAAAACTCATCCACCAAAATATCTTCCCTTTCCTTTTCTATACGGTTTTCCAGATCTCTTGTATTCCCATCAATTGTAGAATTCATTAGTTTATTTTCATTTAAAATTGTCATAAGAAAACTTTTTCTGTAATCATATGAACTTCCATACGTTTATTTTTTCCACTATATTCTAATACAAAGTTGATAGAACTCGAAATCGTGGCTATTACTAGACTTAGCATAATAATAAATATTACTTACGGTTGTAACTAATTTATATCATTCACACTATATTGGAGTCGGCACGTGTAATTTTTTTTTGTATTATGTTGTTATTGTAACAATAATTTGTGACTTCACATTCTCCCTTTCTTAAACAACATTCGTCCTCGAATGTGAATAAGGTAACAATAATTTGGAATTTCACATTCTCCCTTCTTTAAGCAACATTCGTCCTCGAATGTGAATAAGGTAACATAATTTGGGACTTTACATTCTCCCTTCCTTAAGCAACATTCATCCTCGAATGTAAATAAGTTTGTAACACAAGGACGAATGTTGCTTACCTTATTCAAATAGCACACATATGCAGTACTATGTAACATTTTTTTTATTACCTTATTCAAAGAGGAATGGCTATTTGACTTTCATCGCGTTTTCGGCTTCCCAAGTGACTTCCTCTGTGGAGTGATTCCTCCATAGAACCTTCACGGAAGCAATATCTTTATTCCTTAGGTGTTTAACCTTCCTATAAAGTATTTATACTGGAATTTATTCATATTGAAGCTCTTCATTAAAAACTATCTCCTGGGGGAAGATGACGTGACTTGGATCGTGCAAGTATTTTCGAAACATGGACACATGGAATACCAGATGCACTGCTTCCAGCTCTTGCGGAAGTACTTGTTTGTAAGTAACATTTCCCACTCTTCGCAAGATCTCATATGGCCCAATAAACCTTGGGCTTAATTTTCATTTCTTACCAAAGCGCATCACTCCCTTCATTGGGGACACTTTTAAAAATACTTTCTCTGTGACGACCCGAACCTCGGGCCCGCGACTTCTACCTATACATAACATTAAACCAGCGAAAATTATAGAAAACTCATTTCATCATTTTTTAAACAAAACAGGAAAAACCGACAAGCCGCCATTATATATAAAACAATCCAAAGGAACTACAACTGTACAACTCACGCATGTCCAGCCCAAATATGAATACAGACCTCTAAGATTGACAGTAACTATGACGGGACAAGGCCCCGCCGTACCTCTGAATATACCTATGCCATAATAGAAGACCTGTACCATAATGACTAGACTCCGGAATGGTGGAGTCATCTCAATAAAAGCTTGATGGAAATCCTAAGCTCATGGATCACCCAACTGAGTACCTAATACCTGCGGGCATGAGCGCAGCCCCCCGGATAAAGGGGTCAGTAGAACAATGTACTAAGTATGGAAATATAAAGTACAGTAAATAAGATCAAACTGGCCAAAAGATGACAGGGACAAGTATGAAAATCAAATACCAGATCCAACCGTGCCATATAAAAATAAGAGCCAACTGTACTTCATTTTTAAAAGTGAAATTCAACTGTACCTTTGAAAAATATGAGAGCCATGTCAAATCAAGAATGCTTATCTGTACAATCCACATATATATCTATAATATAAGGTGACCACATGAGTATCTAAATTCACACCATGGACCTTGTCCATGAAATAATATAAGGTATTCTACCCGTCCCTTTCTAGGACACGGTAAAGTCATGTAAGGTATTCTGCCCGGCCCTTCGTGGGATGCGGTAAAGTCATGTACTATATACTGCCCTGCCTATTAAGGTATACTGCCCGACCCTTTCTAGGACACGGTAAAGTCAATAATATATACTGCCTTTCCCATTAAGATATACTGCCCGACCCTTTCTAGGACACGGTAAAGTCAATAATATATACTGTCCGGCCATTTCTAGGACATTGTCCAAATATAAAGGACTGTACACATATAGCTATCACAAGCAACTATGTGTAATTTAAATCATCTTTGACTCTCATTAGCACAATTAGAATGGACTATCGTTTTTAGAAAAACTCAAGGAATTATCAAACCCCAATAGCACCATGTACGTCTGTCGTACATCCTTTCATTTATAAAACCCCCAAGACACTAGCACTTGTAGCATCAAGGTACTTTCACTTTTAAAATCATTAAAATGAACTCTTTACTATAAAATCAAAGGTACTACCACCTCTTCCCTTTTAGAAAAACCAAGGTACTACCACCTCTTCCCTTTTAGAAAAATCAAGGTACTACCACCTCTTTCCTTTTAGAAAAACCAAGGTACTACCACCTCTTTCCTTTTAGAAAAACTAAGGTACTACCACGAGATATGGCAATGGATCCTGGACCCGATCCGGATTCGGTGGATCCAGATCTGTTTTATAGGATATGGATATTCAAAGTTTGGACCCGACAGATCCGGATCGGACCCGGATCCGTTTATGATGGATCGGATCTGGATCTGGATCTTGTCTTTGAGATCCGTATCCGGTCCAGATCCGACCCGTGAATCCGTTTTTATTAAATTAATTATACATTTATTATTTATACATCATGGCACCGAATCCTTTGTAATCTTAATTTTATTTTATATTCAAAGGGCCGAAGACCATTACTTTTTTAATTGAGACACGTTTTGCGTGTTATTCTTTAATCATTATATTAATCATTTATGTGGTACTTATGTAGTAGCTTAGGTATTGAGAGGATTGTTTCTCACTACAGCAATAGTCAATAGGCATAACAATTGTCAACAATGTCATTTAGTCCTAATTTACGGATGCATTCCCCAGGATTCCGTTAAATTAAATTGACTTTTTTTCTAGAAAATTTGGACTGATTAGAAGGTATAACTTAATAATCAGTCACTTTGATTTGGATCCAAATCCGATTCGTGGATCCGATGGATCTGGATTTGGATATAATTTTATGGACCCTATGGATCTGAATCTGGATATGGATATATGTATGTAAAACAGATCTGGATATGGATATATGTATGTAAAACAGATCTGGATCTGGATCTAGTAGGATCCGGTCCAGATCCTACCCGTTGCCATCCCTAACTACCACCTCTTTCCTTTTAGAAAAACCAAGGTACTACCACCTCTTTCCTTTTAGAAAACCCCAAGATACTATTAATAAAATAGATAGAACAACTTCTCTTTAGAAACTCAAAGTACTATTAATGAAATAGGTAGACAACTTCCATTTTAGAAACCCAAAGTACTAACAATAGAATATGTACACAACTTCCATTTTAGAAACCCAAAGTACAATCAATAGAATGTATCACTAAGGATTAGGTTCCAATAGAACTCTATAAAGATCAAGCCAAGTATCGTTTAAAGATTATGATCCACTCACTTTCTAAAATCAAATCAAGTATCAATAAGGATTAAAATCCACTCACTTTATAAAATCAAATCATGCCAAAAGAAGAAGGGATAGTTCACATACCTTGTTAACGAACTAACCAACTCTACAATCTAGAATACGTCTCAATGTACTTCAACCTATAAATACAACAACACTTCTATCAACTTCAAGCTTACTAGTGTAGGTTAATACCAAGTAAAGGTTCTCTTATTCTACAAAAATTTGGGCAACACTTCCCTTGTTTATACGTACTTTTCCATCTTTCAAAGGCCCAATTTCATCAATAACCAAGGCACCAATTAAGGGCACAACCAAACAGCAACCAAAGAGGATTACACGCCTACCTTACGTGTAAAATTCTGCCCCATAATCACATAAAAACAGTCGACAAAATCAGTCCAATATCCAACAACAATAAGTTTAAAATGTGAAGCCTTTTAACACCTTTTTATACCCTTAATCTCTTAGGACTTTCATTAGCAATAACCACACTTAAACATGCATGAAGAGGGCTGAATTTTCAGAATTCCAACACCCTAAAACAGTCCCTAAAAACTGTATAATAACGTCCAACATTTTCATAGAATATGCGGCCAACAACCCCAATACGATTACCCTTTCCATAATCCTTTTTAATCCAATTCAAATTCCAATAATTTTATACAATTCATAACAACTTGTCAACAACAATATTACTTCATTATAACATGCAATAGGTGACGTTAATAACAACAATTATAGCCAACGACACCAACATCCGAAAATTGCCATTCTCGGCCAACCCTACCAAATTGTCCAAACACTTTTTATCCTTCATTCATTTTAGCACAAGCTCATCTATACATTATAAAAATATGTAATATCCAATTACTTCAAGAGAATGAAGAATTGTTACCTTAAAATTGCCCAAAAACCGTCCAAGGCAGTGCGCTCAACTTTGGCCCACAGTTTTCGTTTTGGTCCACTTCTTCAAGTTCCAATCACACACATGTATCCTATACAAGCTTATAACCAACTTCTCTTCACGTTTTACCTCCAAAAAGTCGATGAACAAGATAGGGTTTTCAACCCCAATTTCGACCAACATAGATTTTTGGAGAACTTGGAGAGTTAACTTGTCTTAGAACTTAATTAGTGTTCTTAATCTTGTATAATAATCAACCTTTGTTCTTGGAAAATTTGTTCTTGGATTTTCGAAATTAGGGTTAAGAGGAGAGATAAGAGAGCTTGGAAGATGAAAAATGTAACAAATGATCTAAGTCTTCATCTCTTTCTCTATATAAATATCTCCTTTAGCATGACAAGTGGAGGAGTGACACGTGTCACCCTCCCATTGGCCGAAAATCCCACTTCATAAAATATCTAGATATT
Organism: Przewalskia tangutica; assembly: GCA_029844215.1. Taxonomy (NCBI): domain Eukaryota; kingdom Viridiplantae; phylum Streptophyta; class Magnoliopsida; order Solanales; family Solanaceae; genus Przewalskia; species Przewalskia tangutica. The sequence continues at coordinate 68,120,788 of CM056734.1, forward strand.
TGTCCAAAATATCTTTAAAATCGAAGGGCCCCGCAAAATTGTGAAATTCTCGGCGGACCCCATATTATCAATTCTAAGACTTCACAGTAATATACTAAGTCCATAAATCCAAATTTGGGAATGTAACTCCGAGTTAATAATTTTCTCTTCACATTTTTCCGAGAATTTTTCCTTAAGTTTCTTTCCAAAATTCAAATCTTATATCCTTAAGTACGTTCTCATATCATTTCCTTGGAAATACGGGGTGTAACATCCTTCCCCCCTTAGAAACATTCGTCACGAATGTTCATAGTCGATCTCAAGCTATACAAACTTCGGCATAGTCTCCTTTATCTATACCTACCAACCTATACTCATTAGTGTCGACACCGCGGCCTTGAATTACTTCCACTCCTCTAACGCTTCAGCACTGCGGTCCCGTGCCTGAAATTCACAGCTTGCATTTCCTCACTCAATCTCTTCTTCTCCTATGAGTTCCAACCATACTCAACAAGCCCAAAAGATGTCTTGCATGACCACAATATAACACATAGTCTCATTCATGGTCTAAAATGAATCTTTCTCTTATTTCTCATATCTTCTCACTACTCATAACTATAAACAACTTCAATTCTTTTAGCACTTGTTCACTCATTTTCTTACTTGTCGTACTTTTCTCATACTTCCAAAATACTCCGGTATATATATACGAGATCTCAATTATAGCTCCTGTTTTCAATCCTTGGCGTTACTAAATCCAACTTGGTCATTATACTTAGATTCAATTTCCTTCACTTGCCTCATGGCCAAGACCTTCCGTCTTATCGCTATTAGGTCTCTCATCGACCGAGTGTCTGTTCGCCTTACTTTTACACTTCCATTTCAACTAACCACGGGGGTCTCCTATCTCAAAGTATTTCTCATACTATCTTTCCGATCATTACAGGTTCGTCACCCTTGGCCAAAATGTTCCTACTGTCCATCCTCTACTATTGGTCTTTACACTGTTCTGGGGTGATTATACCTTATGGAACCTACACAACTATAGTTTCGTTCACCTTATCATTCTTGTCAAAATCCTTCATTCTTCTAATTAATAAAGAAAATATTTCTACCTCTGATGGTTCTATCACATTGTACTTCCTTTGTAATCACAACCATATTCATAGGGATCTGTTGTCGTTTCCTCTATAATTATAATCATCAAGTGTCACCTTAAAACATGTAGATTTTCATAACCTACCAAACCTTCCAATCAATTTTTAAAGCTCAACCAACCTGTATTCAAAGCCCATATATTCCTTCTGGGCCACTGTCGCTTTCCTCGGAGGCATAGCTACAACCACAATAATTCGTTAGGGAGGAACTACCCTAACAACACAGCTCCATCGCACGATCTTAGAGTAATAAGAATATAAACCAATCCTAAATGTCCTGTAGCCTCCTGTTTATAGGTGTGGTCGACAACACACCGATAACCAAGACTCTACTAGACACGGTCTGTAGACATTCCGAGGACTAACTGCTCTGATACCACTCTTGTCACGACCCAAACCTCGGGCCCGCGACTGGTTCCCTACCTGGGCACCCTTCTAATACATCACATTAAACCAACGAAAATTATAGAAAACTCATTTCATCATTTTTTTAACAAAACAGGCAAAGCCGACAAGGTCGCCATTATATATAAAAAAATCCAAAGGAACTACAACTGTACAACTCACGCAAGTCCAGCCCACATATGAATACAGACCTCTAAGATTGACAGTAATTATGACGGGACAAGGTCCCGTCGAACCTCTGAATATACCAAGCCATAATGGAAGATCTGTACCATAATGATCGCGACGAACAGAGCCGTGGCGGTGCCTTACCCGGCACCCAGTAGATACATCGAGTAACGGCGGAATATAAAACAAGACATGAAACAATATGAAGTGAAAGCAGTTTATCGAGAAAAGTTGCCTTCGGATATATATATAAAAACTTGAGCGATTCATCCCTTTTACAAACCACACTTGCAAGATTACAAACCTCTAAGAATGTTATAACAACAATGGCGGGACGGGGCCCGCCATACCACGAATGTAAGTACCTACAACGAGTGAGACTAAACCAAAGATAAGCCTCAGGAGACACGGAGCTTCCCAAATTGACTGTGACCACATGAGCGAGGATCAACAATGATGTACCTCTACTGCGGCGTGAACGCAGCTTCGAAGGAGGTCGATCTGCAGTACCAAGTATGTGGCGAAAAATCAGTAAATGAAATCATAACGGTTTATATAAAGCAGGAGACATGTATGATAACCAAACTACGGTTTACAACATAAAAATAGTCATGTCAGCGGGGACTCACTCCTCAAAGTCATCCTCATGCGTGGAACTCCTTCCTCACCGCGATGCAGGTATAAATCGTATGATACGTATAACATGTCTCGGCCCGTCCATGGGACTCGAGGTGGAATCGTGTGGAATACATGTCGGCCCATCCGTGGGACTCGGTGAAGAATCGTATGGAATACATGTCCGCCCATCCGTGGGACTCGGTGAAGAATCGTATGGAATACATGTCGACCCGTCCATGGGACTCGGTGAAGAATCGTATGGAATACATGTCGGCCCATCCCGTGGGACTCGGTGAAAAATCGTATGGAATACATGTCGACCCATCCGTGGGACTCGGTGAAGAATCGTATGGAATACATGTCGACCCATCCGTGGGACTCGGTGAAGAATCGTCCATAATATTTAAACCCTCTTTTAAGACAAATTAAGACAATACCATGCCTTCATTTTAAACCAACACATTTTCCCTTTTTAAGGTCAAGTAACAACATTCTTTCCAAAAGTTCAAGTTGCATATTTTTAAATACTTAAGTCTCTTATTTTGAAAGATTTCATAGTTCATAGTCCTAATCACTTAACAACGTAATTTCTTCTTTTAACAAAATTGAGTAACATATATCTTATGTGTGAGTAGTTTATTCTTGTTTATAACAATCTTATTAAAGCGACCATGATCTAGGAAATGTAATACAATTTTGTCTTATCTTAGCTTATGCAGATGGAGGTTTCTCTTGGTTTTAATATAATTAATTTTTGTCAATACATTTTCCTTTATTAACGCCGCGATGGTTTGTTCGATACTTATTCTCATTTCAAATCAATATATCTTATTAGTTAAAAACCAAGTACTCATTACTCGAATGAGGCTTCACAACTTTTAATAAAATTCATATCAAGCCAATTAAGTCAAGTCTCTTATTTTCTTAAAATCAACAACCCATTTCTTACCTACATAAAGTTGTTATAACAAACTTCCCATAAAGCCGTTATAACACTTTATGTTTTACACCAACCCAATTCATTTAGCACACGTACGTATACCGTACTACATAGTTTACAAACATCATGCTAGAAAGGATAGGAAGAGGTTCACATACCTCGCGACGATTATCGACAAATAGAAAAACGCTCCACCGTACTATAACCCTGCTAGCCTTGTCCACCCTTCAAGTAGAGCACGCTACTCGCAACTTCAACCTATAATGGCCATATCGTCTATCAACGTCTAGACTACTCAGTAGAATATTCTAAGCGAAGGTTCTCTATTCTATGAAAATTTGGGCATTTCCCTGCAGTCAACTACACAAGTCTCTGTAAATACATTTCTATGTAAATCTGATTCAATTCTCTTCTTATATACCTTCCTTCTATATATCTTATACTTAATTCTGAACTACTACAACATGTAATCTCCAATTACAATAGAAGGATAAAGATATTTACCTCGATAAGCCCAAAATTATCCAAGATTAAAGTCGATCCTGAGCAAGGTTTAGCTCCTATGCATGCGCTCAATTCGCTCCAAGAAACCCTTAGAAGTTCTATACAACTTCTACTTAACACTTCAACCAACTATGAAGATTTTCCTAGGGTTTCGTTTTGTGACTAAAGGATATAAAGTAGTATTTCCGGGCTTTTAGTATAGAGGTAACTTTGGAATACTACAAGGTATTTGGCTAAGGTATTTTGGAATAGTAACAATACTTGGAGAATATTTCTACCAAGGGGTGTGTTTGGCGAGAACACAGGAAGGGGAAGTGTTTGGGCGAGAGCTATCGAGGGGAGGAGTTTTGAGACTTAGAAATGTTTTTGTGGATGAAGAAGTCTTGCACTTAAGGGGGTATTTATAGGACTTTCAAGGGCCAAGATTCAAGCATGTGGATGGTGGAGATTTGGACAAGTGTTGTGTGGGTCCCACTTATCCATCTACTACACAAATATCTAGCAAAACATTGACCAAAGGTTTATGGTCTTTAAAACACAAAAACGTGCAACAATTCCCACCTAAACCGTCCCAGGGTGACACATGTCGCCTCTCGTTGATCAAAATTTTTCATCTCTCGGAAAAATCCAAAATAAATAAATCCTTGAAAACGTAAAATTCCCTTAAGAGTTGGAAAATTTTAGTCGGAAAAACAATTCTTTCGTAGGAGCTCAATTTTCGTCCCTAACATAATTCGGGCTTACACAATTATGCGTCGTCCTCTCATACATACTACGGAAATACGGGGTATAACATTCTCCTCGCCAGAAACATTCGTCCGAATGTTCCTTCTCAAACGATTAACGATAAAGTTCCTCATAGCTTAACGGTTTACAAATGCCACACATGGCCACGAGAATAACACCGCGCGCAAATACTTACATCCAAGTCCACAAGGAATCACCTCTAGCATCACAAAAGCTCCCACCCAAATTCTAAAAGATATTCCGCCCGCATTTACTTCACAAAAGTAATGATCACTTTATTCTCTTACTCGTGCCACTCGCCGTACACTCGAACTCTTCCTACTAAACTTACCACCTTTCTGTTATTGCTTCAGTTTCCAACATCTCGAGGTTACTATCTCCAACTTGGTCATCATTAACCGGGAACACTCTGGATGGATCTCAGATACTTTTCCTAACATAGAAACACGAAATACCGGACGTACTGCCTCCTAAGTCGGACTGCAAATGCTAACATATAAATGACGGCCTATTCTTCACATGATCTGAAAAGGCCCAAGTAACTCGGGCTAAGTTTCCCGCTTTCGAATCTCGTCTCACCGCTTCCGGTGGTACCTTGAAGACCGGCCGTCAATCGAACTCCAAGTATCGCGCAGATTAACCGCCGACTCGGGTTAACTCGAGTGTCAATAACCTCTCTGGATAAGCACTTTATCCACATCTGTTGAATCAATTATGAACCAACCATCCGAACCTTGCCATCATCGAACCAATCGGCCAAACCTACACTACCGCCATACAAGGCTTCATAAGGGCGACATCAGAATCATGAAATGGTAGCTATAATGATACTCACTCAACAAGAGGCACATAATCCTCGCTGCAACCCCTGAAATCAAAATACCGTCCCGAGGGTGAATGCAATACTGAGACTCACCTGAGTTCCTAACCTTGTCTGGTAAAACCTCCAGACACAAAAGAAATAGCCGAAAATTGGGCTCCACTGCCTGTCACAAAAAGTAAAAGTAGGAACCCCGTGCAGTCTTACAACCTTCCTGATATAACATCTCGCATAACCTGCGCCGAGTAGCGATTCGATTGAAAGACAAGATGGTGACCTTCATCGGCGACATCGGTCGAACGTATCCACGAACTCGTACGATGGTTAACTAAACTCGAGCCTAACACCCTCGTGACCCTATCACAAAGCGGGACCACCACAATTTTCCCTTTCTTCAAACCGGGCTGCGGGTTGACCCGCAATCTGGCCTCAACCCGAACCATTTATTGCGCCAAGCTCTTGTTTCCTGATCCGGAACAATCTCACCATTGAGTCACGAAAACCTAGTGGTCTTCTTAGCTCAACTACCCTCCTTCATTTCACACTACTCAGGGACTTATCACACAAATCTATCCCACGTATACTAAGCACTCCGATAAAGGTCAACATAAATAAATCTTTTACTCGAGATGGCCTCGCCTCTAAGGTCTCCACGTATAAAACTCTAAGGCTCACACTTTCCCTATCCCCAATCTTACCCTTTTAACTAATCATGATTTCTAATCACAATTAACACAATGCTATCTGAACATCACACCTAAAATATACTCATCTTATCACACATACTAATCTCTAGAGGGTTAAGGATAAACCTGTATCTACTGCTTCACTCTCCTTTGTCGTTCTAATCAATCTTGCCCTGTTGGGCGCATAGCTAGGGAAGGTGATGAACTAGCCACTGATCATGAAAGCTGAGTCTCTACATCCGCGCCACTGCAGTCGGACAATTTCTCATAAAATGGCCTGCTGTCGCAGCATAACAAGTTGTCGAAGAAGTACGACACTCCCCACAATGACACCTACCACAACGGCCACACCGAGGTGGGGGTGGCCTCCTCTGGCTAACACCCCTTCCTCTCCGAACCACTGAATCTGCAACTAATCTGGTAGGCTGAGTCCTCCTACTTGAATCCCTCCTACTTGAACATTCTTTCGTCACATGGCCACGGCGGCGCAGTAAAACAAACACCAACGAAAAAGCGACATTCCGGGATGGCGCGCCGCCATGTGTGAACACCGAGGAAAGCGAATCCGGTTGGTGGAACTACGTGTATCGTGAACGAAGCCACGGAGCTCGACCAACTCTGCGTACCCGAGCGTCCTCGAACCACGTGGAGGACCACTATGCTTGGCGGAGGTGCGTATCGATCTCTTCTTGAGGCGATCCGCCTCGAAAGTTACCAAAGGACCTGCCGTCCGGCCTCTTCTGCCGCTCTTGGTTAACCCGTCGATCTCACGTTTCTCGGCTGCTGCGCATAAGCCCGTCTGCGTGCCATGCTCATCATCAAGAGCTACTCTTTTACACAACCTCCTTTAGATAATCATCAAGACCCGCGATAAATCGGTACATAAAATGCTCTGGTTGCTAAATCCTAGATAATGTGGTCGTCTCTTTGCAATACATCCGCTCTTGGTCGTGGGCGAAGGTCCAAATATCATGGCGCGATGGAATCGCTAGCATTGTACTAAACTCGATGGGTGGCGGCGTAGCGAACTCCTCGAATGAAGCACCACGCCGGTGATGATTGGTCTGTGCCTCGTAACCTCGTGCTCTACTCGCAACTCGCCGCTGCCTTGCCGCCCGGGCGGGTTGCCTTGCGGCGGAGGCATAAGCGTGCGGGGAAAGAAATACGTTAGAGGGTCGACTTATAACACAGCTCTAAGGCACGATCGCAGAGTGAGAAGAATGGAAACCAATCCTAAATATCCTATAGCCTCCTGATTATTGGTGTGGTGCACAACACACCGATAATCAAGACTCTACTAGATACGGTGTCACGACCCGAACCCGGGCCCGTGACTGGTGCCTTACCCCGGGCACCCTAGTGATACAACATCAGAGTAATCAGCGGAACATAAAACACATACATGAAACCAATGTAAGAAGACAGTGAAATAAGAAGACAGGCTAACCAAAACGGTTACCGTCGGTATATATAAATAAAAACTCTTTCCAAATGAACAGTTTAATCCTTTTTACAAACCACCTTACAACAGATTACTCTGAGACTCTACGAATGATATGACAACAACGACGGGGCGGGGCCGTCATACCACGAATGTAGCACCTACAACGAGGGGACTATACGAAGATAAGCCTCGGAGGCGGAGCTTTCCCAACGCTGTGACCCTAAGGCGAGGATCAACAAGCGGTGTACCTCGACTGCGGCATGAACGCAGCCCGAAGGAGTCGATGCAACAGTACAGTATGTGGCGAAAATGCGTAAATGAAATCATAATAGTCTATAAAGCGGGAGACATGTATGATAACCAAACTACGATTCCTGATAAATAGCGATCATGTCTAGTCGGGGACTCACGCCTCAAAGTCATCACTCGATATAACAATGGGTCTCACGCCCACAACATCAATCATGCGTGGAATACCTTCTCACCGTGCGATCGATGATAAAAAAACACCAAGGAATACATATGAACAGCGGGTCCGCTTTGTGTCCAAGTAAAGCGATGCGAGGTAAATGCGAAGGCATAGCCGACTACTAACACGGTACTAACAAGGTCATAAAGCGTATCATGATGTGCATGCAGACCGTCACATGATCAAAGCCGGTCGCCGCCGCGATATCAAATGTGCGCGTCTAGCCACGAACTCCGCACTCGCATAGGCGCCTCATAGGCGCGTGAGGTATAACCCGCATCGGTAGCTACTCCGGCGATCGCGGACTCGCGATCGCCGCATGGCCACATGACCGCATGACCATAAAGGCGCGCTAACACGGAACTCGTAGCTCGCGCATAGGCCGGGACCCGCGTGAGGTATTCTCAAATCATGGTCCTGCATCACTGAGTCTACCCGCGTCGGAGGCAGCTTAACCCGGAAACCGCGGTGAGTGGTATAAATACCAACATAACAGTTTATCGTTTAGACAACATAAGCACAATCAATGGAAAATCCCTTTACAAACATCACAGAATACTAACACACGTAGCATCCTAATATGATTACTTATCAAATCAACACGAAGGTATTACAAGGCTATCACAAACCAATACAATCAAGTTATTCACACATAAGGTACTTTCTACTATAAGATTAACGAGATCGGGTTTTATCCCCAAAGTACTTTATACAATAACTCTTTAAAGATATGTTACTTCACAAAAACCACACAATACCCGTAGTATATGAAAATAGAGTGATTATCTTTTGAAGTAAATCAAAACACTTACCTTTGTAAAATCAAGTAACAACATTATTTTCCAAACGTCCAAGTTTGCCTAATTTCAAATGTTCACGGTTCTTATTTTAGAAAGGTTTCGTATTTCATAGTCTTATTCATTTAAGAATATAATTCTCTTTTAAACTATCTGAGAAACATAAGCCTTATGTGTGAGTGGGATATTCTTGTTTATAACAATCTTACTACAGCAGCCATGATCTAGGAAATATCATTTTGTCTCATCTTAGCTTATGCGGATGGAAGTTTCTATTGGTTTTAATAATGCTTAATTATTCAAAACATTTCCTTTTAACGTATTGCAGTGGTTTGTCGATACACATTCTGATTTCCGAAATCAGTAAAACATTCTTAAGCCGTTATACCTAACTTCCCATAAAGCTAGTATAACTCTTAAGTTTTCAAAAACCAAGTATTACTCTTCTTTCAAAATGATTCAAAAATCTTTTGAAATACTTCAAGTTCTTTATTATCACATAACAAGCCAGTTATAGTTCAAATCAGTTACCTTTTAAAAACTACAAAGTATTTTCTTACCTACATAAAGCTGTTATAACCAACTTCCCATAAAGCCGTTATAACACTTTATGTTTTAAGCCAATCAATTACATTTAGCACGTATGCGTCACCGTACTACATAGTTCACATATCATGCTAGAAGAGATAGGAAGGGGTTCACATACCTCGCGACGATTATCGACTAATAGCAAAACGCTCCGAGTACCTCAAACCGTCGGCTACTCCTTAGCCAGTAGATCACGTTACACGTAGTACTTCGACCTATAAGGCCACAAGGCGCTTATTAACAATTAGATCTTATCGTAGAACATTCTACAGAAAATTCGGCGACACACCGCACATGGCGTAAATCTCCTCTCTATCGAGGCTGCTACCAAGCCAACCAGGGGGTTATACATCTAACCCGAACGGGTACAATTCTACTCCACAAGATTACTACACAAGTCTACTATGTCTGATCCATGTAATTCTGATTCGATTCGATTTTGGGCTTAAGTCAAAAGACATTGCCAACTAACTACGTTGATTCTATATATAGTATACTTCACTATATATTCTAACAATATGTAATTTCCAATTACAATAGAGGACAAGATAATTACCTCGATAAGCCCATCAGTATCCGAGTGTACATGTCGATCCTGACCAAGGTTTAGCTCCTACTCCGGGCGCTCCAACAACCTTAGAAGTTCTAACCAACTTACTTAAATACTTGACCAACTATGAAGATTTTCTTAGGGTTTCGGTTTGAGACAAAAAGACAAAAGGTAGTATTTCGGGCTCTACGTATTGAGGTAACTTTTGGAATACAAGGTAAAGGCTAAGGTATTTTGGGCATTATAACAATACTTGGAGTATTCCTACCAGAGGGGGTGTATTATACGAACAACTAGGCTAGGGGTACCCATGGCTAGCACCACAGGAGAGGGAGGCTCTGACCACAAGGCCACTCGAGGGGAGGAAGGCTCTTGGACGAGAACCACAAGAAGGGAGAGGGAGGGATTTTAACACTTAGAAGATTTTAGGATGAAGAAAGTCTTCAACATAGGGTGGTATTTATAGGCCAACCAATGGTCAACCAATGGCCAAGATCAAGCCAAGTTCTACACAAGTGTAAGGCCAAGATTCACCCAAGTACACCTTATCCATCTACCACACCAACCAACACAAAATATCCTACCTACTCCCTTAAGCCCAAATAGTCCATAATGCCGTCCAAAGCTTCCAATGTGAGGGTAACACATGTCACCCTCCCGTTGGTCCAAAATGTTACGTCTCTCGGAAAAATCCGCAAAAATAATAAATGACATAGCCGGAAATTCCCCTACGAAAGCTGTGGAAACGTTTCGTCGAAAAACGACTCTAATCGGGTGTTGTGCACAAAGTGAAATTCGGCCAAGCTTAATCTCAAGTTCGAATTTTCTACGTACGTCCATACGTACATACTCTGAAAATACGGGGTATAACATTCTCCCCTCCTTAGAAACATTCGTCCCGAATGTTCCTTCTAAGTCTCAAAACGAACGCGCGCCAGTATAGTCTTCACTACTACACTTACGAAACAATCCTGCCACAGCTGGCCACAGAAACACCTGCGTAAATACTTACATCAAAGTCCACGAGGAAACACCTCTAATCATCACCACAAAACACTTCTCACCGGGGTCTAAAATATACTTCGCGCCTTCTTTACAAAAGAAATGATCACATCTATGCTTGCCATACATGCTCGCTTCTCTCTTTACTCGTCGTAGATACCACTTTGTCACTTTGCCTGAGGCATTAACCTTCTCAGGCGACCCAACAAATGGTACCACTTTTGTCACTTTGTCGCGAGCCTTGCTCCGACGACCCAACAAATGGTACCGGGCTGCTTGCGATCCCTGAGGATGTCGTACACTCGAACTCTTACCACATTCTGATACTGCTTCAGTTTCCAAAACTCGGGGTTACTATCCCTAACGTGGTCATCATTAACTGGGAACACTCTGGATGGATCTCCGATACTTTCCCGAACATAACAATACGAAAGACCGGACGTCGCCTCCTGGCCGGACGGCAAATGCTAACATAAGCGTATCACGCGACCGAACCGGGCGTGGTGGTGCCTACCGAGCACCCTAGTGATACAACATCAGAGAAAATCAGCGGAAATAAAAACATGAACATGAATTTAGAGACAAAATAAATAAACAGTCAACCAAAACATTTGCCTTCATCATATATACATAAATACGAAACGGTTATCCTTTTTACAAACCACGCTTGTGATGTTCTGGACCTCTAAGATTTACACAACAACTATGACGGGACAGGGCCGCCATACCACGAATGTACGGACCTACTGGACTCGGGGTAACATACCAAAGATAAGCCTCAGAAGGCGGAGCTTCAACACGTGAAAGGTGATCCTAAGCGGGGATCGACGGCCGATGTACCTCTACTGCGGCATGACGCGGCCCGAAGGAGGTCGATCTGGGTACCAAGTATGTGAAGCGTAAAATCATGGCGAAATCATAATAGTCTATAAGCGAGAGCGGTATGATAACCAAACTACGATGCATACACATATGATTATATCAATTCGGTCTCACGCCCAACATTAATCCCGCGTGGAGTACGCTTCCTCGCTGGCGATCATGATATGATAACAACAAGATAGAAATCCAAATGGGAGCATACGATGCGCTATGCATCGTGGTCGGTATGTCCAAAGGGAACAAATAAGACAACATTCCAAATGGAAGCATACGTGCGCTACGCGTCGTGTCGATGAGTCCAAGGAAACAATAAGACGGCATTCCAAATGGAAGCATACGTGCGCTACGCGTCGTGTCGGTATGTCCAAGAAACAATAAGACAACAAGCGGTAATCAAAGTGGAAGCATGCGTGCGCTACGCGTCGTGTCGGTATGTCCAAGTGATTTAACAAAAGTAACACTATCAGCGAGGAGCGTGCGTGGAATTTCTCGTCATTAGACGCGTCGAGTAAGTTCTCAACAAGTCAACCGACCCTCCATCGAGAGACGCGGTAGTATAGAAACACAATCTTTGCACAACAAAGGCTATCACAACAAGCATAGGCAAGTTTCACAACAACAAGCATAGGCCAGTTTCACAACAACAAGAATAGGCAAGTTATACACAACTCAAAGTACTTTCATTTTATGCCAAAGTCCGGGTTTTAACCCTAAAGTACTACGTACGTTAAATTCCTTTTAAAGAGATCTAATCCTTTTCTAAAAGTCACCCGATACCCGTAGTATAAAAATAGAGTGACTTATATCTTTTAAGTAAACCAAAACAACTTCCATACTTTCCTTTTTAAAACCAAATTAAGGCAACACTATGCCTTCGTTTTTTTTGACCAAAACACGTTTCTTTTTTAAAGTCAAGTTACCACATTAAAACCAATGATAAAACCTTTCTTTTGTTTTCATAAGGTCGTTATAACCAACTTCCCATAAAGTTGTTATACACCTTATGTTTTAAACCATTTTAAGACAACACAATGCCTTTCTTTTCCTAAAGTTCGGTTTGCCTAATTTCAAATACACAAGTCTCTTTTTGAAAAGTTCATAGTTCAATGTCTTAATCTCTTTTAAAACAATTGAGTAACATATGCCCTAGGCGAGTAGGTTATTCTTGTTCATAATCAATCTTATTAGCAGCCATGATCTAGAAATGTAATATCATTTTGTCTCATCTTAGCTTCTATGCAAATGGGGGTTTCTACTGGTTTTAATAATACTTAATTATTCAATACATTTCCCTTTATTAACGCTGCAGATGGTTTGTCGATACACATTCGATTTCGAAATCAAGAAAACATTATTCCTTCCAAAACCAAGTACTCATTACTCACGAATGAGGTTTCACACAAACATCCATATTAAGTCAAGTCTCTTATCTTTTAAGAATAAGTCTCTTAACTTCTAAACCATTAAACCATTTTTATCTCTCTTGGCGTTACACCTAACTTCATAAAGCGGTATAACTTTTATGTTTTCAAACCAAGTATACACTTCTTTCAAAAATGGTTTCTTAATCTTTTAGAATACTTCAAGGTTCTTTTACATCAAGTCGGTTATAAGTCAAATCGGTTATCTTTTAAAAACCACAAAGCATTTCTCATTTACATAGAGTTATAACTTGACTTCCCATAAAGCGTTATAACACTTTATGTTTAAAGACAATCAAATACATTTAACACGTATGCGTCTACCGTACTACATAGTTATACACATATCATGCTAGAACAGATAGGAAGAGGTTCACATACCTCGCGACGATTATCGACTAATAGCAAAACGCTCCAAGTACCTCAATGCGCTACACTCGGTCAAGCGGATCACTCCACACGTAGTACTACTGACTATAGAGGCCACAAAGCGCCTATTAATATCTTTAGATCTCAATGTAGAATATTCTACAGAAAATTGGAAGACTCTCCGCATGGCGTAAATCTCCTCTCTATCGAGACTGCCAAGCCAACCGGGGGTTAACACGTCTAACGGGACGTGTACAATTCTACTACGGTAATGCTACACAAGTCTCATGTCTGATCTATGTAATTACTGATTCGATTCTCTTGTTAAAATTCAGCTTAAGTCGCAAGACATTGCGTAAGTATTATTCGAGCTTAAGTCAAAAGACATTGCCGCAACTAAGTTCAGTTCTATATATAGTATACTTAACTATATACTCTACAACATGTAATTTCCAATTACAATGAGAAGGTCATGAGTGTTTACCTCGATAAGCCCAAAATTATCCAAGTTATATGTCGATCTGAGCAGGTTTAGCTCTACTCGTGCGCTCCACCCGCTTCAACCAACCCGTTATACCGTATTTTCTAGAGTATGCGTAGGGGCGTGCGTAGAAATTTCGAACTTCAAATAGGCTTGGCGAATTATTTTTGTTCACAACACGGTTAGAGTCGTTTTTAGTGAAACGTTTTCCACGACTTTCGTAGGGAAAATTCCGGCTATGTCATTTCTAATTTTTGCGGATTTTTCCGAGAGACGAAACATTTTGGACCAACAAGAGGGCGACACTTGTCACCCTCTAATTGGTGGGAGTGGGCGGTAATGTGATGGACGATTTGGCCTTGTTGGTCAAGGGGAGTTGGTAGGATATTTTGTGTGTTAGTTGGTCAAGGACACTTGGTTGAATCTTGGCCCTACACTTGCCTTGCACTTGGCAAGATCTTGGCCATTGATTGGCCTTCACTGACCTATAAATACCCTCTCCCTTTGATGAATTCTTCATCCTTTCCACAAATCTCTAAGTGTTAAAACTCTCCTCCTTGTTGTGTTTCGTCCCCACCCCTTTGTGAGGCTTAGCGAGAGCACCCTTCCCTTGGCGAGAGTACCCCTAGTGGGGTAGGCGAGGTATACACCTAGCCTAGTTGTTTTCAGTATAATACCCCTCTTGGTAGAAATACTCTCAAAGTATTGTTATAATGCCCAATTACCTTAGCCGTATACCTTGTAGTATCCTAAGGTTATACTTATCTGAAAAGCCAGAAATACTATTATACTTCCCTTGGTCCACAAAACCGAAACCACAAGGAAAATCTCCATAGTTAGTTGGAGTAATAAGTAGAAGTTGGTTAGAACTTCTAAGGGTTGTTGGAGGCGGGTCGGAGCCTTGCGGAATAGGAGCTAAACCTTGCTCGGGATCGACATTTAAACTTGGATAATTATGGGCTTATCGAGGTAAATATCTTGTCCCTCTATTGTAATTGGAAATTACATGATTGTTAGACTATATAGTTGAAGTATACTATATTTAGAACTGAACGTTGTTATCGGCAATGTCTTTTGACTTAAGCCTGAATAATAAGAAACCTTTCGAAAGAAGAGTCTTGAATGTATTTACATGGACGTATTCTGATGACTTGTGTAGCTTTTACGTGGAGTAGAATTGTACCGTTCGGGTTAGATGTGTAACCCCCTGGTTGGCTTGGTAGCGGCCTCGATAAAGGAGGAGATTTCTGTTGCGGGGAGAGTCTGCAATTTTCGGTAAAATGTTCTGCGATGAGGTCTAAATGTTAATAAGCGCCTTGTGGCATTATAGGTTGAAGTACTACGTGTGGCGCGATCTACTTGGCTTAAGGAGTAGCGGTTGGGAGTACTTGGAGCGTTTTGCTATTAGTCGATACTCGTCGCGAGGTATGTGAACCTCTTCCTATCTCTTCTAGCATGATATGTGTGAACTATGTAGTACGGTAGACGTACATGTGTTAAATGTATTTGATTGGTTTGAAACATAAAGTGTTATAACGGCTTTATGGGAAGTTGGTTATAATGACTTTATGTAGGTCAGAAAATACTTTGTGGTTTTAAAAGGTAAATGATTTGTTTATAAGCTTGATGTGTGATAATAAAGAACTTGAAGTATTTCAAAAGATTTCTAAATCGTTTTGAAAGAAGAGTGATACTTGGTTTCTTTTGAAAACTTAAGAGTTATACTAGCTTTATGGGAAGTTAGGTATAACGGCTTAAGAATGTTTTACTGATTTTGGAAATCAGGATGTGTATCGACAAACCACTGCAGCGTTAATAAAAAGAAATGTTTTTAATAAATAAATATTATTAAAACCAGAAGAAACTTCCATCTGCATAGAAGCTAAGATGAGACAAAATGATATTTCCTAGATCATGGTCTTTGTAATAAGATTGTTATAAACAAGAATATCCTACTCACATAAGACTTATGTTTCTCAGTTGTTTAAAGAGAATTATATTCTTACATGAATAAGACTATGAACTAAGAAACCTTTCTAAACTAAGAATCGTGAACATTTGTATTTAGGCAATCTTTGACGTTTGGAAAATAATGTTGTTACTTGATTTTACAAAGGTAAGTATTTTGGTTTACTTAAAAGATAGTCACTCTATTTTTATATACTACGGTATTGTGTGACTTTTGACGTACCTTTTAAAGAGTTATTGTATAAAGTACTTTGGGGATTAATTCGAACTTGTTAACTTAAAGTAAAAAGTACCTTGTGTGAATAACTTGATTGTATTGAATTGTGATAGCACAGTAATACTTTCGTTGCTTTGATAAGTAATCATGTTAGGATCTTACGTGTGATAGTATCTTGTGATGTTTGTGTAAAGGGTTTTCCCTTGATTGTGCTTCTTAACTATCGGTCGTTATGATAGTATTGTGCCACTCATCGTGACATATTCGGAGGTTGGCGCCCTCCGCTGGGGTAGACTTCGGTGGTCGATGGACCTATGATTCGAGAATACCTTATGCGGGTGCAGTAGGGCTATGCGGAGCTGCGGGAGTTCGAGTTAGTGTGCGGCCCTTGTGGTCATGCGGTCGCTTGTGGCGTGCGGACGGCGAGTCCAGACGCTGCGGGAGTAGCTACCCTCGATGCGAGGTTATACCTCATGCGGGCCTATGAGTTTGGCCTATGCGGGCTGCGGGAGTTCGAGGTTAGACGCGTACATTGATCTGCGGGCAAGTGGCGGCTTTGATCATGTGACGGTCTAGACAGATCTTATGATACGATTCATGACTTTGGTTGTGCGTGGGTTTTAGTAGTCGGTTATGCCTTCGTACTTACCGTCTGATTTTATTATGACACAGGTGGGACACGGTGTTCATGTGTGTTCCTTGGTGCTTTTATATCATAGCTACGGCGGTGAGGAAGGTATTCCAGGCATGATTGATGTTGTGGGCACGAGACCCATTGTTATACTTGAGTGATGACTTGAGGCGTGAGTCACGACTTGACATGATCGCTTTGTTGTAAATCGTAGTTTGGTTATCATACATGTCTCTGCTTTATATATCGCTATGATTTCATTCTGATTTATTTTGATTTCACATACTTGCACTTTTTGATCGACCTCCTTGGGCTGCGTTCATGCCGCAGTAAATGTACACCGATCGTTGATCCTCGCTCTTAGGGTCACAGTTCAGCGTTTGGGAAAGCTCCGTTTCTCCGGAGGCTTATCGTGGTATAGTCCCCTGTTGTTTTAGGTGCTTACATTCAGGGGTATGACGGGGCCCTGTCCCGTCGTTGTTGTCATATCATTCGTAGAGGTCTGTAGTACTGTTGTGGGCAGAAATTGTAAGAGGGTTTGTAAAAAGGATTAATCTGTTCATGTTGAAAGAGTTGTTGTATATATATATATGCCAAAAGGCAACTTTCTTGATATCCGTGTCTCAATTTATCTTGTTTCATATCTTGGTTATTTTATGTTCTGATTACTCGATGTATGACTCTCGGGTGCCCGTAAGGCACTACCACGCCCCGAACGTCGTGACAAAAGTGGTATCGAGCGATTAATCCTCGGAAAGTGTCTACGCATCGTATCCAAGAGTTTGATTATCGGTGTGTGCACCACACCAATAATCAGGAGGCTATAGGATATTTAGGATTGGTTTCTATTTCTTCTTACTCTGAGATCGTGCCTTAGAGCTGTGTTGTAAGTTGGACCCTCTAACGTATTTCTTTCCCTTACCGTTATGCCTCCGCGTAGGGCAACCCGGCCCAGGTTACGTGGGCACAGGCCCAATCATCACCTGGGGTGGTGCTTCATTCGGGGAGTTTTGCGACGTCACTAGCCCCAGCAGAGTTTAGCACGGCGGCAGCCTCATCGCGCCATGATATTTGAACCTTCGCCCACGACCGAACAGAGAATATAGATTTCAAGGAGGCGACCAGATTTGACTACCGGGAGTATACCGATGTCTGCGAGTCTTGATGAATATCAACGAAGGTTGTGCAAAAGTAAGTTCTTGATTAGGCTTGAGCATGGCACGTATGCGGGCTTATGCGCAGCAGGCCGAGAAACGTAGAGATCGACGGGTTAACGAAGGACAGCAGAAGAGGGCCAGAGCAGCAAGGTCCTTTGGTAACTTTCGAGGCGAGTCACCTCACCAGCGGATTAGATTATGCGCATCCACCAGTGCAGAGAGGTCCTCCACAGGGTTCAGGACGTTCGGGGTATGCAGGAGTTGGTCAGAGCTCCAGAGCTTCCGCTCACGCCACACGGCGTTCCACCATCCGATTCGATTTTTCGGTGTTCACAGTGTGGCAGGCGTCATCTCAGGGAATGTCGTCTTTTAGTTGGTACTTGTTGTACCTATGACCGTCAGGGTCTGATGTCGAAAGAGTGTCCTTGCGGGAGGACTTAGCCTTCAGGATCGGTGGGTAGTTGTCATCTTCCTTAGCTATGCGCCCTACGGGGCATGTTTGATTAGAACGACTAAGGGGAGTGAAGCAGTAGATTCAGGTATATCTTTAACCCCCTAGAGCGTTGTATACGTGATAAGGTGAGTATACCTTAAGTGTTATGTTCAGATACTATGAGTGTTTTTTTGTGATTAGAAATCTTGGTTAGTTAACCAAGGAAGATTTGGAGGATAGAGAAGGTGGGAGCCTTAGAGTTTTATACGTAGAGACCTTAGAGGTAAGGCCATCTTGAGTAAAAGACGTATGTTGATGTTTGACTTATAGGAGTGCATAGTGCACGTGAGCTATGTATGGGATAGGTCCCTAAGTAGTGTGAAATGAAAGAGGGTAGTCGAACTAAGAAGACCGCTAGGATTTCGTAACGTGATTTGAGAGATTGTTCCGGATCGGGGAGCTAATGTTTTGCGCATTTCCGGGTCGGGTTGAGGCCATGCGGGTCAACCCGCGCCTGCTTGGTGCGGGTCAGTTTGTGGTGGTCCCGCCGGTGGTAGGTCACGAGGGTGTTAGGCCCAAGTTTAGTTAACCAGACGAGTTAGTGGATGCGTTCGACCGATGGTCGGGCGATGGGTCACCATCGTGTTTTTCTCCAGACCGTTGCTTGGCGTGGCGTTATATCGTAAAGGTGGTAAGGCTGCACGGTGCTCGCTTTCACCTTATGCGAATGCATGGAGCCAGTGTTACGCATCGCTTTTTCGAAGTTTTACCAGCAGGTTAGGAACCCAGTGAGTCTCCAGACGCATTCGCCTCTGCCGGTGTTTGGATTCAGGGGTAGTTGTAAGGATTGTTATCTCCTGTTGGGGAAGTGTTTTATAGCTACCATTTCAGTGTTCGGATATCGCCTTGTGACGCCTTGTAGGGGCGGAAGTGTAAGTTGCCGGTTGATTGGTTCGACGTTGGCAAGGTTCAGATAGTTGGTTCATACGTGTTCAGCAGGATGTGGATAGGGTGAAGCTTATCCAGAAGAGGTTTTTTGTAGCTCGGAGGAATCGTGCGGATTATCGGCGACGACGCTTAGAGTTCAGGTTGACGGTCGGTCTTCTTAAAGGAACCACCCCGGATAGGGTGTAAGAGGAAACTTAGCCCGAGTTACTTTGGGCCTTTTGAGTTCATGTGAGGGATAGGCCAGGTTGCCTATATGTTAGCATTTGCCGTCCGACTTAGGAGGCAGTGCGTCCAGTCTTTCGTATTATGTTCGAGAAGGAAATCGGAGATCCATCCAGAGTGTTCCCAGTTAATGATGACCACGTTAGAGATAGTAACCCCGAGTTTTGGCAACTGAAGCAGTATCAGAAATGTGGTAAGAGTTCGAGTGTACAAGAAGTATACGACAGCCTCAGGGATCGCATGCAGCCCGGTACCATTTGTTGGGTCGCCGGAGTGACACTAGAACCTCGCGGCAAAGTGACAAAAGTGGTATGCTTTATGATGTTAGAGGTGTTTCCTCGTGGACTTGGATATAAGTATTTTTACGTGGATGTTTCTGTGACCAGATATGGCAGGATTGATTCTCGTAAGTATAGTAGTGAAGACTATACTGGCGCACGTTTGTTTTGAGACTTAGAAGGAACATTCGGGACGAATGTTTCTAAGGAGGGGAGAATGTTATACCCCGTATTTTTTCCAGAGTATGTACGTAGGGACGTACGTAGAAATTTTCGAACTTCAAATAGGCTTGGCCGAATTATTTTTGTTCACAACACGGTTAGAGTCGTTTTTAAACGTTTTCACGACTTTCGTAGGAAAATTCGCTATGTCATTTCTAATTTTTGCGGATTTTTCCGAGAGGCGAAACATTTTGGACCAACAAGAGGCGACACTTGTCACCCTCTAATTGGTGGAGTGGGTAATGTGATGGACGATTTGGCCTTGTTGGTCGGGGAGTTGGTAGGATATTTTGTGTGTTAGTTGGTCGGACACTTGGTTGAATCTTGCCCTACACTTGCCTTGCACTTGGCAAGATCTTGCCATTGATTGCCTTCACTTGACCTATAAATACCCTCTCCCTTTGATGAATTCTTCATCCTTTCCACAAATCTCTAAGTGTTAAAACTCTCCCCTCCCTTGTGTTTTCGTCCCCCTTTGTGAGGCTTAGCCGAGAGCACCCTTCCCCCCCTTGGCCGAGAGTACCCCTAGTGGTAGGCCGAGGGTATACACCCCCTAGCCTAGTTGTTTCAGATAATACCCCTCTTGGTAGAAATACTCTCAAAAGTATTGTTATAATGCCCAAATTACCTTAGCCGTATACCTTGTAGTATCCTAAGGTTATACTTATCTGAAAAGCCCGAAATACTATTATACTTCCTTCACCACAAAACCGAAACCCTAAGGAAAATCTCCATAATTAGTTGGAGTAATAAGTCGAAGTTGGTTAGAACTTCTAAGGGTTGTTTGGAGCTGGTCGGAGCTCACTGAGTAGGAGCTAAACCTTGCTCAGATCGACATTTAAACTTGGATAATTATGTGATTATCGAGGTAAATATCTTGTCCCTCTATTGTATTTGGAAATTACATTATTGTTAGACTATATAGTTGAAGTATACTATATTTAGAACTGAACGTTGTTATCGGCAATGTCTTTTGACTTAAGCCTGAATAATAAGAAACTTTTTCAAAGAAGAGTAATCGAATCAGATTTACATGGGATCTGTATTAAGAGACTTGTGTAGCTTTTACGGAGTAGAATTGTACCCGTCGGGTTAGATGTGTAACCCTCCGGTTGGCTTGGTAGCCACCTCGATAAAGGAGGAGATTTACGCTGTTGTGGGGAGGTCGCCGAATTTTCGTGAAAATGTTCTGCGATGAGGTCTAAATGTTAATAAGCGCTGTGGCCTTATAGGTTGAAGTACTACGTGTGGCGCGATCTACTTGGCTTAAGGAGTAGCCGACGGTTGGAAGTACTGAGCGCTTTTGCTATTAGTCGATACTCGTCGCGAGGTATGTGAACCTCTTCCTATCTCTTCTAGCATGATATGTGTGAACTATGTAGTACGGTCGACGTACAGGTGTTAAATGTATTTGATTGGTTTGAAACATAAAGTGTTATAACGGCTTTATGGGAAGTTGGTTATAATGACTTTATGTAGGTCCAAAATACTTTGTGGTTTTTAAAAGGTAAATGATTTGTTTATAATCGCTTGATTTGTGATAATAAAGAACTTGAAGTATTTCAAAAGATTTCTAAATCGTTTTGAAAGAAGAGTGATACTTGGTTTCTTTTGAAAACTTAAGAGTTATACTAGCTTTATGGGAAGTTAGGTATAACGGCTTAAGAATGTTTTACTGATTTTGGAAATCAGGATGTATCGACAAACCATCTGCGAATATTAAAAGGAAATGTTTTGAATAATTAAGTATTATTAAAACCAAGAGAAACTTCCATCTGCATAGAAGCTAAGATGAGACAAAATGATATTTCCTAGATCATGGTCATTGTAATAAGATTGTTATAAACAAGAATATCCTACTCACATAAGACTTATGTTTCTCGATTGTTTAAAAGAGAATTATATTCTTAAATGAATAAGACTATGAACTACTTAAACCTTTCTAACATAAGACACGTGATCATTTGATATTAGGCAATCTTGGACGTTTGTAAAATAATGTTGTTACTTGATTTTACAAAGGTTAGTATTTTGGTTTTCTTAAAAAGATAGTCACTCTATTTTTATATACTACGGGTATTGTGTGACTTTTGACGAACCTTTAAAAGAGTTATTGTATAAAGTACTTTGGGGATTAATTCTAACTTGTTAACTTAAAGTAGAAAGTACCTTGTGTGAATAACTTGATTGTATTGAATTGTGATAGCACGGTAATACTTTCTCATTGCTTTGATAAGTAATCATGTTAGACGCAACGTGTGATAGTATCTTGTGATGTTTGTGTAAAGGGTTTTCCTTGATTGTGCTTCTTAACTATCGGTCGTTATGATAGTATTGTGCCACTCATCGTGACATATTCCGGAGGTTAAGCCGCCTCCGACGCGGGTAGACTCAGCGGTCGATGGACCTATGATTCGAGAATACCTTATGCGGTGCGTAGGGCGCATGCGAATCTGCGGAGTTCCGTGTTAGCGCGCCTTGTGGTCATGCGTCCTTGCGCCATGCGACGGCGAGTCCAGACGCTGTCGGAGTAGCTACCCTCGATGCGGGGTTATACCTCATGCGGGCCTATGAGTTTGGCCTATGCGGAGTCGCGGAGTTCGAGGTTAGACGCGTACATCGATCTGCGCAAGTGGCCGCTTTGATCATGTGACGGTCTAGAGATCTTATGATACGCTCATGACTGTTGGTACTGTGGGTTTTTAGTAGTCGGCTATGCCTTCGCATTTACCCCGCATGCTTTATTATGACACGTGGGACTCGTGTTCATGTGTTCCTTGGTGCTTTTATATCATAGATCGCGCAGTGAGGAAGGTATTCCACGGGCATGATTGATGTTGTGGGCCTGAGACCCATTGTTATACTTGAGTGATGACTTGAGGGCGTGAGTCCCTGACTTGACATGACTGCTTTGTTGTAAACTGTAGTTTGGTTATCATACATGTCTCCTGCTTTATATGACTGCTATGATTTCATTTACGATTTATTTTGATTTCACATACCTGCACTGTTAGATCGACCTCCTTCGGCCGCGTTCATGCCGCAGTAAGGTACACCAGTCGTTGATCCTCGCTCTTAGGGTCACAGTTCAGCGTTTGGGAAAGCTCCGTTTCTCCGGAGGCTTATCGTGGTATAGTCCCCTGTTGTTTTAGGTGCTTACATTCAGGGGTATGACGGGGCCCTGTCCCGTCGTTGTTGTCATATCATTCGTAGAGGTCTGTAGTACTGTTGTGGGCAGAAATTGTAAGAGGGTTTGTAAAAAGGATTAATCTGTTCATGTTGAAAGAGTTGTTGTATATATATATATGCCGAAAGGCAACTTTCTTCAGATATCTGTGTCTCAATTTATACTGTTTCATATCTTGGTTATTTTATGTTCCATTGACACTGATGTATGACTCTTTGGGGTGCCGGTAAGGCACCACCACGGCCCCGAACGGGTCGTGACACAACCCTTAGAAGTTCTAACCAACTTCTACTTATAACTTCAACTACGGGTGAAGATTTACTTAGGTTTCGTTTTTGTGATCGAGGAAGTATAATAGTATTTTCTGGGCTTTTGTATAAGTGTAACTTTGGGAATACTACAAGGTATTTGGGCCAAGGTATTTGGGCATTATAACAATACTAGGAGAGTATTTCTATACCACAAAAAGGGGGGCATTATACGAAAACAACTAGGCTAGGGGGGGGGGGTACCCCACGGCTAGAACACTACAAAGGGGAGGGGGGGAGCTTTCGGCCAAGGGCCTTTCTCAAAGGGGGAGGGTTTGGACGATTTTAACTCACAAAGGGGGAGAGATTTCAAGACTTGGAAAATGATTTTTGGATGAAGAAAGTTCATCAACTAAGGGGGTATTTATAGGTCAAGCAAAGGCCAACCAATGGCCAAGATCAAGCCAAGTGTTAGGCAAGTGTAGGGCTAGGATTAAGCCATGTGCACCTTATCCATCTACCACACAACTTGCACAAAAATATCCTACCAACTCCCCTTGACCCTTTCGTCCAATCCGCCCAAAAACGTGCTCCAATTAGAGGGTGACAAGTGTCGCCCTCTCGTTGGTCCAAAATGTTTCGTCTCTCGGAAAAATTCGCAAAAAATTTAAATGACATAGCCGGAATTTTCCCTACGAAAGCTGTGGAAACGTTTCGTCGAAAAACGACTCCTTTTGGTAGTTATGCACAAATTCGAACCTATGCCTACTTTAAAGCTCAAATTGTATACGTACGCCCTCACGTACATACTCTGGAAATACGGGGTATAACATTCTCCCCTCCTTAGAAACATTCGTCCCGAATGTTCCTTCTTGAAACAGATAATCGAAGAAGTTCCTTCTAACAAGTTGTCAACGCCACACCTGGCCACGTAATAACACACGTTCTCTTCCCTCCTTACTCGTCGTGCCCTTTTGAACACTTGAACTCTTACGGTATAATGCATCACACTTGATCATCGTCAGCTTCCCAACACTTTGGAGTCACAACCTCCAAACTTGGTCATCTTACTAGCTTCATGTCACGACCCGACCGGGCTCGCGATCGTGCCCTACACAGGCACCCTACAGTAAACATCGAGATAACCAATGAACATACATGAAACTTATAAAATAACACAACAGAGTAAAACAACAAAGTTAGCCGATAGGCTACCTTCCCGACATATATTTATAGCAAGCAGTTGCCTCATTTTTTTTACAAACAGACCCACAATATGTGACTACAGACCTCTAAGATTTTTAACATAACAACTGTGGCGGGACAGGGCCCCGCCATACCCCTGAATATACATGAATCTACCACCTCAGGGGAAACCGTACCAAGAGATAAGCCTCCGGAGCAAATGGAGCTTTTTCCCAAAAAAAAACTGAACCGAGATCCTAAGAACAAGGATCACCAACCTGTGCACCTAATACCTGCGGGCATGAACGCAGCCCCCCGAAGGGGGTCAGTACAACAGGTACCGAATATGGAACGGAAATAAGGTACAACAATTAAAACATATCTGTATAAAAGCATGACAGGGGTAAGTGTAAAAGAAGTAAATACCTGAGCCTACCATGTCATTACCCCCTCGTGAACTTAATCGTACCTTATTATCTTTTCCCATTTTCAATAAACGTTATAGCCACTTTCTTACGTACATACTTAGGAAAAACATCAAGTTCATTACCATATAACCTTACTTATCTTTCATAACCTAATCCGGCCCTTTACGGAGGGACGCCTATACTACCCGGCCCAAACTGGGACGCGATAAGGTCACATAGTCTGCCCCTAAAGGTATACTGTCCGGCCCATCTCTGGGACGCGATAATGTCCTATAGTCTGCCCATAAAGGTATACTGCCCGGCCCATCTCTGGGTCGATAATGTCATATAGTCTGCCCGTAAAGGTATACTGCCCGGCCCATCTCTGGGTCGATAATGTCATATAGTGCGCGTGCAGGTATCGCTTGCCCCATCTCTCGGGTCGATAATGTCATATATTCTTCCCGTAAAGGTATACTGCCCGGCCCATCTCTGGTTCGATAATGTCATATAGTGCGCGTGCAGGTATCTTGCCCGCCCATCTGCGGGTCGATAATGTCATATAGTGCGCGTGAAGGTATCTTGCCCGCCCATTCTCGGTCGATAATGTCATATAGTATGCGTAAAGGTATACCGCCGCCCATCTCTCGGTCGATAATGTCATATAGTGCGCGTAAAGGTATACCGCCCGCCCGTCTCGGTCGATAATGTCATATAGTTCGCTCAGCGTATATCGCCGGCCCGTCTCGGGTCGATAATGTCATATAGTGCGCGTAAAGGTATCCGCCGCCCGTCTTCGGGTCGATAATGTCATATAGTCTTCCGTAAGGTATACCGCCCGCCCATCTTCGGGTCGATAATGTCATATAGTGCGCGTAAAGGTATACCGCCCGCCATCTTCGGTCGATAATGTCATATAGTTCGCCTGCAGGTATCTTGCCCGCCCGTCTCGGGTCGATAATGTCATATAGTGCGCGCGTAGGTATACGCTTGCCCATCTCTCGGTCGATAATGTCATATAGTGCGCCCAGAAGGTATACTGCCCGGCCCATCTCTGGGTCGATAATGTCATATAGTGCGCCAGAAGGTATCTTGCCCGCCCATCTCTGGGTCGATAATGTCATATAAAACCCGGGAAGTTAACCCAATGTACTACGCACCTCTACTCCTTTAGAAAAACTCTTTTTCAAACAAAACTTCCCAGATACTAACAACCGTAGTATCCATCATCTCTACCTTTCAGACAAGTCACACTTACCTTTTAGAAATACAATTACCGGCTTCTAAATCAAGTGACTTCTTACTTAAAAACCTTAAGCAATTGGTACCTTTAAAACAATTTGCCCTTCTTTAATTCAAATCATTTCTTTGCTTACATTAGAGAAAACCATTCTCTTAACCTTCCATAAAGTTATTATAACCAACTTCCCATAAAGCCGTCATACTAACTTTATGCCTTAAACTAATTCATTCTTTTTATAACCAAGAGACTTATACTTTCAAATCAAATCACATAGCTTTCAAAATACTTCAAGTCTCTTAACTTTTAAGAAAACAAGTTTCAAAGTCTTAAAAACTTCATACGTAAACTCTTTTAAATTAAGTAACATATACTTTGGTGCGTTGTGAATAAGTTATACTTATTTATAACGATCTTATTCAAGTAGCCATGATCTAGAAAATGTAATACAATTTTGTCTTATCTTAGCTTCTATGCAGATGGAGAATTCTACTTGTTTTAACATAATTAATTGTCATTACATTTTTCCTTTATTAACGCTGCAATGGCTTGTTCGATACTTATTCTCATTCGTGCCGTAAATTAGCCAAGTCAACTAGACTCCAAATACTTCCTAACGACTCTTACCAACATCCCCGATAAGACATGGTAAGGACTTAGGATTTTCTTAGACGTAGCTTTTACATAGAGTAAATCAACATAACTACCTCTTAACTTCTAAGAGTAGACGGAATCATGAAATACTACTACATGTATATTTCATACATAGAATCATGCCAAAGGAAGGAAGAGGTTCACATACCTCGCGACGATTATCGACAAGTAGCAAAATGCTCCAAAGTACTTCAATCTTGATAGCAAATCCATCCTTCAAGTAGGATACGCTACACTTAGTACTTCAACCTATAATGGTCACAATATGTCCATTAACCTCTCACTTCTAACGTAGAATTATTCTAAGTGCTAAGTCACTAATTCTACGGAAAATCGGACAGCACCTCCTTTGTTTCTACTTACTTTGCCACCTTTTTCAAGGCCGAATACAATAACCAAACAGCCCCAATTGGCTCACCACAATCTATAAGGTAGTCCAATACAAATAATAACAAACTATTACAACTACAAGTACAAATTCGGCCACCTTACTTTCAACAATACTAATTCTTATCAAATTTCCATTTCAATCCAAGTTGTTAGCAATACATGATATCAAGTCGCAATCGACTATAACTACTATAATCTTCAAGTCAACAACATGCGACGATTCTAATAAACGACCAAAATTGTAATCCAACTTAACATGACTTACATTACATTTCGGATTTTCAAGGCTACAATCAATCCATAATCCTTATAAACTTCAACACATATACTTTATGCTAGCAACAAGTAAATCTAACAACAATATAAATAATCTTGTAACACTTTCAAAGAACAAGATTATACCTCAACGAATCTTAATCCAATCTTCAACCAAGTCGCTTCCTTAGTAACTTAGAGCCTCTTCAAGACACTTCAATCCGCTACTTGAGACCCTTAGAACCATACCAACAACTTTCCTTTAAACTTCCAATCCAAAACCTAGAAAGCCACTAGGTTTTCACTTTGCGACTAATACGAAAACTCTCTTTTTCCGGGATTTTTCTATTGAGATATGCTTACAATACACATAGGAACCTTGGTTTAAAGTGGGAAGATTATTGGATAACAAACAAATTTTTTCCTTCTTGTGGACCCAAACCCAGAGCTCTTGCTCTATGTTCTTCAATTTTTGTGTAAATTTGGCTAAGTATGGAACTAGTCTCACTACTAGTAGTATTATAAAGCACAAAGAAGGGTCAAGATGCAACCATTTGGGTGGCTAGGATAAGCTCTAATTAAATATCAAGACTTTGTGGTCCCTTTGACTTAGTCAAGATTGTCAAGCTACACTTGCAAGACTTGTTCATCCAAGACTTATGGTAAAAGACCATTATGGGCATGCCTAATTCGACCAAGGCATCACTAAGGGGGGGTGACACGTGTCGCCCTCCCATTCGTCACAACAAAACGTTTTTCGACAAATCTCATAATTCTGATAAATTTTTACAAGCCTCAAATCTTAACAATTGTGAGTTCTTACGTACGCCCTAAAACATGTCTGTAAAATACGGTGTAACATTCTTCCCCTTAGAAACATTCGTCCCCGAATGTTCTTTCTGAGTCAATCTTTATAATTTGACATAGTTTCCTTTCACAACCTCACATACCAACAATGCCACACATGGCCCTAATACCTCACACACGCATACTTGTCCATCACACGCCCAAAAGAGATTATCTTTTCGTACTTCCAACTCCTTCTAACATACATACATAACTTCCATACCAATCGCCTCTAATATTTGGACTCACTCTATAATACAATATACGACCATTTCCGCCATTCACGACCTGGTTCCGGTGGAACGAGTCCACGAACCCGAAAAACAATTAACTAGACTAGGTCCTTGCGCTCGTGACCGCCACGAGCGGAACTACTACCAACTGATCCCACTCCATTCCGTGATATGGAGACCCGTAACAGGTCCTCACCCCGACCCGCCGTCG
This sequence comes from Przewalskia tangutica, assembly GCA_029844215.1. NCBI lineage: Eukaryota > Viridiplantae > Streptophyta > Magnoliopsida > Solanales > Solanaceae > Przewalskia > Przewalskia tangutica. The sequence goes on from CM056734.1 coordinate 68,149,747, forward strand.
CACTTAACTCTTATTCTTGGTCTATAATAACTCTTTCTACCCGAGAAGACCTTGGCGAAAATTCATTAACTATTTCATACCTTCCCGGTATCTAGTTAGTCTTTACCAACTCTTGGTAATCTAAAATCAGTCTAGGCAACACGCGTCTGACCCTCATACATAACTCCGTATAGATGTATGTCACAATACCAACTATACTATAATCATTACCAACCTGGATACGCAATCCACATAGTCCTTCCTGGGTCACTGCTGCCTTTCTCGTAGCTGCAATGAACATAACTCGTTAGGGAGAGACGACCCTAACAACACAGCTCTATGGCACGATCTCGGAGTGAGAAGAATGGAAACCAATCCTAAATGTCCTGCAGCCTCCTGATTATAGATGTGGTGCACAACACACCGATAATCAAGACTCTACTAGACACGGTCTGTAGACACTTTCCGAGGACTAACTGCTCTGATACCACTTTTGTCACGACCCGACCCCGGGCCCGTGACTGGTGCCCTACCTGGGCACCCTTACAGGTAAACATCAGAGATAACCAGCGGAACATACATGAAACTTATAAAATAACACAACAGAAGTAAAACAACAGGTTAGCCGATAGGGCTACCTTCCTGGACATATATATATAACCGAAGCAGTTGCCTCATTTTTTTTACAAACAGACCCACAATATGTGACTACTGCACCTCTAAGATTTTTAACATAACAATCGTGGACAGGGCCCCGCCATACCCCTGAATATACATGAATCTACCACCTCAGGGGAAACCGTACCAAGAGATAAGCCTCCGGAGCAAATGGAGCTTTTTCCCAAAAAAAAACTGAACCGAGATCCTAAGAACAAGGATCACCAACCTGTGCACCTAATACCTGCGGGCATGAACGCAGCTTCGGCTGGTCGATAACAAAATGCCGAATATGGAGCTAAATAAGGTACAACAATTAAAACATATCTGTATAAAAGCATGACAAGTGTAAGTGTAAAAGAAGTAATTTCATGTGCCTACCATGTATTTTCCACCTCGTGTACTTAATCGTTCCTTATTATCTTTTCCCATTTTCAATATTCGTTATAGCCACTTTCTTACGCACATACTTAGGAAAAACATCAAGTTCATTACCATATAACCTTACTTATCTTTCATATCCTAATGCGGCCTTTACGGAGGACGCGCTATACTACCCGCCCAAATCGACGCGATAAGGTCACATAGTGCGCCGCAAAGGTATCTTTGCCGGCCATCGACGGGTCGATAATGTCCTATATGCGCGTAAAGGTATCGCCCGGCCTGCCCGTCTCGGGTCGATAATGTCATATAGTGCGCGTAAAGGTATCTCGCCGGCCCGTCTGCGGTCGATAATGTCATATAGTGCGCGTAAAGGTATACCGCGGCCCGTCTCGGTCGATAATGTCGTATAGTGCGCGTGAAGGTATCTTGCCCGCCCATCTGCGGGTCGATAATGTCATATAGTGCGCGTAAAGGTATACTGCCCGCCCATATCGGGTCGATAATGTCATATAGTGCGCGTGAGGTATACCGCCCGACCCATCTGCGGGTCGATAATGTCATATAGTGCGCGTAAAGGTATCTTGCTCGCCCGTCTGCGGGTCGATAATGTCATATAGTCTTCGTAAAGGTATACTGCCCGCCCATCTTCGGGTCGATAATGTCATATAGTGCGCGTGCAGGTATCTCGCCGGCCCGTCTACGGTCGATAATGTCATATAGTGCGCGTAAGGTATCTTGCGCCGGCCCGTCTGCGGGTCGATAATGTCATATAGTGCGCGTAAAGGTATACCGCCCGCCCGTCTGCGGGTCGATAATGTCATATAGTCCGCGTAAAGGTATCTTGCCTACCATCTCTGTGTCGATAAGGTCATATAGTCTGCCCGTAAAGGTATACTGCCCGGCCCATCTCTGGGTCGATAATGTCATATAAAACCCGGGAAGTTAACCCAACGTACTACGCACCTCTACTCCTTTAGAAAACTCTTTTCAAACAAAACTTCCCGATACTAACAACCGTAGTATCCAAATATCTCTACCTTTCAGACAAGTCACACTACCCTTTTAGAAATACAATTACCGGCTTCTAAATCAAGTGACTTCTTACTTAAAAACCTTAAGCAATTGGTACCTTTAAAACAATTTGCCCTTCTTTATTTCAAATCATTTCTTTGCTTACATTAGAGAAAACCATTCTCTTAACCTTCCATAAAGTTATTATAACCAACTTCCCATAAAGTCGTCATACTAACTTTATGCCTTAAACTAATTCATTCTTTTTATAACCAAGAGACTTATACTTTCAAATCAAATCACATAGCTTTCAAAATACTTCAAGTCTCTTAACTTTTAAGAAAACAAGTTTCAAAGTCTTAAAAACTTCATACGTAAACTCTTTTAAATTAAGTAACATATACTTTGGTGCGTTGTGAATAAGTTATACTTATTTATAACGATCTTATTCAAGTAGCCATGATCTAGAAAATGTAATACAATTTTGTCTTATCTTAGCTTCTATGCAGATGGAGAATTCTACTTGTTTTAACATAATTAATTGTCATTACATTTTTCCTTTATTAACGCTGCAATGGCTTGTTCGATACTTATTCTCATTCGTGCCGTAAATTAGCCAAGTCAACTCGACTCCAAATACTTCCTAACGACTCTTACCAACATCCCCGATAAGACATGGTAAGGACTTAGGATTTTCTTAGACGTAGCTTTTACATAGAGTAAATCAACATAACTACCTCTTAACTTCTAAGAGTAGACGGAATCATGAAATACTACTACATGTATATTTCATACATAGAATCATGCCAAAGGAAGGAAGAGGTTCACATATGTCACACCCCGAATTCGGGCCCGTGACTGGTGCCTTACCCCGGGCACCCTAGTGATACAACATCAGAGAAAACCAGCGGAAAATAAAACATGAGTCATGAAACAAGAGATATAATAATAAGCAAAGCAACCAAAGCGGTTGCCTTCAAGATATACATAAAACACGAGCAGTTTAATCCTTTACAACCCCGCCCACAACGATTGCTGCACTCTAAGATTTACAACGACTATGACGGACAGTGGCCCCGCCATACCCCGAATGTACAAGAACCTACAACTCAGTGGAAACACATACCAAAAGATAAGCCTCGGAGAAACGGAGCTTCCCAATACGTTGAATCGTGATCCCATGGCGAGGATCCACGGCCGATGTACCTCTACTGCAGATGAACGCGGCCAAGGAGGTCGATAACAGTACCAAGTATGTGAAATCAGAAATATCAGAAATGAAATCATACTAGTCTATATAAAGCGAGACATGTATGATAACCAAACTGATTCACAACATAAAAGCGATCATGTCGATCAGGACTCACGCCCTCAAGTCATCACTCAAATATAACTATGGGCCTCACGCCCACAACATCAATCGTGTTCGCATCGTGGCCGCATGCCCCCGGAATTCTGCATCGGTGTAGACATGTCCATGATGCAACAATAATACCAATGCCCCATGGCCACATGCCCCCGGAATTCTACCTCGGTGTAGACACGTCCATGTGACATTAATAACAATATACTGGGTGATCAACCCTGCCGCATGGCCACATGCCCCCGGAATTCTACCTCGGTGTAGACATGTCCATGTAACCACAATAAGACAGTAATCAAAATGGAAACATACCCGTGGAATTCTCCGTCACTGCCAGCACGTCCAAGTAAGTTCTCAACAAGTCAACCGGCCCTCTATCGAGAGACGCGGTAACACAGAAATACAACACTTGTACAACAAAGGCTATCATCACAAGCATAGGCAAGTTTCACACAACTCAAAGTACTTTCACATAAGTCACACAATACCCGTAGTATAAAAATCGTGACTATCTTTTTAAGTAAACAAGACACTTCCCCTTTTGTAAAATCAAGTAACAACATTATTTTGGAAAGGTTTCATAACTCATAGTCTTAATCTCTTTTAAAACAATTGAGTAACATATGTCATATATGTGAGTAGTTTATTCTTGTTTATAACGATCTTATTACAATGACCATGATCTAGAAAATGTAATATCATTTTGTCTCATCTTAGCTTCTATGTAGATGGAGGTTTCTACTGGTTTTAATACAAATACATCATTATTCAATACATTTTCCTTTATTAACGCCGCGGTTGGTGCTGTCGATACACATTCGATTCCCAAATCAAGAAACATTATCCCTTTAAAACCAAGTACTCATTACTCACGAATGAGGTTTCACACAACATCCATATTAAAACAAATAAGTTAAGTCTCTTAACTTCTAACATCAGTAAACCATTTTCTTACCTACATAAAGCTATTATAACCAACTTCCCATAAAGCCGTTATAACACTTTATGTTTAAACCAAACAAATACACTTAGTACCTGTACGTCCACCGTACTACATAGTTACACACATATCATGCTAGAACAGATAGGAAGAGGTTCACATACCTCGCGACGAGTATCGACAATAAGCAAAATGCTCCAAGTACTACAACCTTGCTAGCCCTTTCCACTCCTCAAGTAGAATACGCTACTCTTAGTACTTTCACCTAAAAAGGTCACAAACGTCTATTAACTTCAAAACACAAGGTTCCATTTCTCTACGTAAAATTCGCAAAGACTCTCCCGCAACAGCGTAAATCTCCTCCTCTATCGAGGCCGGCTACCAAGCCAACCAGGGGGGGGGTTTACACGTCTAACCGGACGTGTACCATTCTACTACACAACAATGCTACACAAGTCTACTGTAATACAGTCCTATGTAATTACAGTTCAGTTCTCTTCTTTAAATTCAGGCTTAAGTCAAAAGACATTGCCGCACAAATAATGTTCAGTTCTATATATAGTATACCTCAACTATATATTCCTACTACATGTAATCTCCAATTACAATATGGGACAAGAATATTTACCTCGACAAGCCCAAAATTATCCAAGTTATAATGTCGATCCTGAGCAAGGTTTAGCTCCTACTCCGTGCGCTCCAATCCGCTCCAAACAACCCTTAGAAGTTCTAACCAACTTCTACTCAAATACTTCAACCAACTATGAAGATTTCCTTAGGGTTTCGGTTTGAGACTAAAAGGACAAAAGGTAGTATTTCCGGGCTCTACGTATAGAGGTAACTTTTGGAATACAACAAGGTAAAGGCTAAGGTATTTTGGGCATTATAACAATACTGAGAGTATTTCTACCAAGAGGGGTGTATTATACGAAACAACTAGGCTGGGGTACCCCACGGCTAGCACCACAAAGGGAGGAGGGGGAGGCTCTCGGCCACAAGGCCACTCTGGGGAGGGGAAGGCTTAGGGCGAGAACACACTCAAAGGGAGGAGAGGGACTCAAGACTTGGAAGATTTTAGGAATGGATGAAGTCTTCAAGCTTAGGGGTATTTATAGAAACCAAAGGCCAACCAATGGCCAAGATCAAGCCATGTGCAAGGCAAGTGTAAGGCCAAGATCAAGCCAAGTGCACCCTAGTCCCTACTCCTTAAAACCTCACAAATATCTACACAAAATCTACCTCAACTTGCCTTCAATGGCCAAGTGCGCCCACTTGCTTCCATTGTGAGGTGACACATCACCCTCCCGTTGGTCCAAAATGTTTCGTCTCTCGGAAAAATCCGCAAAAATAAGAAAAGACATAGCCGAATTTTCCTCGCAGTTATGTAAAACGTTTCACAAAAACGACTCTAACAGGTGTTGTGCAGACAAATGTCATTCGCCAAGCCACCTAGGCGGGGTGACACGTGTCACCTCCTATTGGCCCTCATAAAACGTCTTCCAAAAATATCCACAATGGCCAAAATCTCAAAACAAAGTGGCTACAAAAGCAGTAAATTTCTCCGTGGGCCCACGTGACCATTTCCAAAAATAAAATTCCATAATTCTAATATAATCTAAGAAGCCCAAATTCCAAACTGGGAACCCAATTCCTTCAACGAACATTTTCCTTACAAAACCGAAACTTTTTCCGTGGAAGAATCACCTCTTTCTTCCTTTCCAATTTTTCTCGTGCTTTCGACGCACGCCCTCGCATACATACCACGAGAATACGGGTATAACATTCTCCTCTTAGAAACATTCGTCGAATGTTCCTTCTCAAGACGGATATCGATGAAGTTCCTCTAACAAGTTGTCAACGCCACACCACGCGAAATAACACACGTTCTCTTCCTTCCTTACTGTCGTGCCCTTCTCGAACACTTGAACTCTCCCAAGACGTACCATACTTCGCCATTACCCGCTCCCAAAATCTCCGGAGTCACTACTCCAAACTTGGTCATCTTACTAACCTCAAACTTCCTTAAGGCCATTCCGGCCTTTACGAACCGCTTCGGTCGAACGGCCCACGAACTCGCACGATGATCATACAAACTTGGGCCTAGCATCCTCGTGACCCTACCACCTGGCGGGACCACCCAGAACTGACCCCACCTTAATCCGGCTACGGTTGACCCAGACACGTCCTCAACCCGACCCACAATCGCGTCAAGCCCTCGTTCCCGACACGGAACAATCGCTAAATCACATCATGAAAGCTACCACTTCCATCTCACACTACCCATGGACTTATCACACAAATAAAACCCACGTATACTACGCACTCTGATAAAGGTCAAACATAAAATGAATCTTTTACTCAAGACGACCTTTCCTCTAAGGTCTCAATCGTGACAGTCTAGGGTTCACACTTACCATGCCCCCATACTTACCCTTCTACAATAACGGTGTCTAAATCACATTTAGCACAAAGCTATCCGAACATAACACTAAAACACATCAAGATACAAAACTCTAGAGGTTAAGGATATACCGCTCTACCGCTTAATCACACCCCGCCTGCAGTGCGCACAGTGAAGGTGATGAACCACCATCGATCCTCGAAGTCGAGTCGTAACATCCGTGCTACCCTTGGTCGGACGGCCTCGCAAATGGCCCCGCTGGCCGCAAAAATAGCAAGCTCCTTGGCACTACGACACTCCAAATGCGGTCTACCACATCGACCACACCGAGGTAGGGTGACCGATCCGCCAACACCCTTACTTCCGCGAAACTGAACCTGGAGCCACGACCGCTCCCGAATACTGATGCTCTGAAGGTTGTGGAGGACCACTCTGACCGGGCGGAGGTACAAAACTAGTATCTTCGAGGCGGTCCGCCGAAAGTCACCAAAGGACCTCGTTGTTCTCGCCTCTTCTGCGATCTTGGTCATTCCGTCGACCTCCGTCCCTCACATCCCAGTGCATGAGCTTGCATGCGGGCAATGTCCATGCCCCCCTGAAGATCTACACTCGAACAAGCCTCTGTCAAGCAATCATCTAATCCGTGACGTAGCGGTGCACTCTATCCTCCATGGTTGCCACTAAAGCGGGACATACCGAGCCAACGAGTCAAACTCCACGTTGTACTCGGTATCGACGCCTCTGCCTCAAAGATCACAAATCTGTCGGCCCTCGCCTCATCCGCGAGGCAAGAAGTGAGTGAGGAATGCCTCGAGAACTCGTCCCATACTGCTGGAGCGCATGCTCTCCCGACAACTCCCACGAATCAAACGACCGATCGCGGTATCACGCGGCCGATGCGAACCTAAGACCACCGACTCGGTCTCCGCCTTGATCACTCTATGACCAGAATCGCCGGATGAACTCCTGCGGATCATCCTCGTGCCTCGACCCATAAAACTCGCGCTACAACTCGGAAAGTCCCTGACCTCAAACTATCTCGCCGGGTGAACCATCGGTGCATTGAATCGAATCGAATCACGATCCAAATTATCCTCATATCCGCCACGACCACAAGAATCGGGCCATCTCCTTGTAACCCATCTCTCCGCCCATTGTGGGACCGGAGGCTCAGTATTGTGGTCTCGGCAGCCACCGCTGCGCTCTAAACTTCGGTGGCGGCGTCACAAAACCCGCCGTCAAGCACAACCTCAGTCTTGTCCGGCTCGCGCTCGTACTCTCAGTATCTCACTAGCAACACCTCGCCGCCTTGCCCTTCGGCTCTGGTTGCCTTGCGGAGGCATAAGCGTAAAACGAGATACGCGGAGGGGTCCAACTTACAACACAGCTCTAAGGCACGATCTCAGAATGAGAAGAATGGAAACCAATCCTAAATGTCCTATAGCCTCCTGATTATAGATGTGGTGCACAACACACCGATAATCAAGACTCTACTAGACACGGTCTGTAGACACTTTCCGAGGACTAACTGCTCTGATACCACTATGTCACACCCCGAATTCGGGCCCGTGACTGGTGCCTTACCCCGGGCACCCTAGTGATACAACATCAGAGAAAACCAGCGGAAAATAAAACATGAGTCATGAAACAAGAGATATAATAATAAACAGGCCAACCAAAACGGTAGCCTTGATATACATAAAACACGAGCTTTAATCTTTACAACCACGCCACAACGATTACTGCACTTAAGATTTACAACGACTATGACGACAGGCCCCGCCATACCCCTGAATGTACAAGAACCTACAACTCAGGGAAACACATACCAAAAGATAAGCCTCCGGAGAAACGGAGCTTCCCAATACGCTGAACTGTGATCCTATGAGCGAGGATCCACGACCGATGTACCTCTACCTGCGGCATGAACGCAGCCCCCCGAAGGAGGTCGATAACAGTACCAAGTATGTGAAATCAGAAATATCAGAAATGAAATCATACTAGTCTATATAAAGCAGAGACATGTATGATAACCAAACTACGATTCACAACATAAGCGATCATGTCGATCGGGGACTCACGCCCTCACGTCATCACTCAAATATAACTATGGGTCTCACGCCCACAACATCAATCGTGTTCGCATCATGGCCGCATGCCGGACTCAGACGGCAGACATGTCCATGATGCAACAATAATACCAATGCCCCATGGCCACATGCCCGAATTCTACCTCGCGTAGACACGTCCATGTGACATTAATAACAATATCTTGGGTGATCAACCTGCCGCGTGGCCACATGCCCCGAATTCTACCTCGGTGTAGACATGTCCATGTAACCACAAGACAATAATCAAAATGGAAACATACCCGTGGAATTCTCCACATCGCCAAAGACGTCCAAGTAAGTTCTCAACAAGTCAACCGCCTCTATCGAGACGCGGAATACGTAAATACAACACTTGTACAACAAAGGCTATCATCAAGCATAGGCAAGTTTCACACAACTCAAAGTACTTTCACATAAGTCACACAATACCCGTAGTATAAAAATCGTGACTATCTTTTTAAGTAAACAAGACACTTCCCCTTTTGTAAAATCAAGTAACAACATTATTTTGGAAAGGTTTCATAACTCATAGTCTTAATCTCTTTTAAAACAATTGAGTAACATATGTCATATATGTGAGTAGTTTATTCTTGTTTATAACGATCTTATTACAATGACATGATCTAGAAAATGTAATATCATTTTGTCTCATCTTAGCTTCATGCGGATGGAGGTTTCTACTGGTTTTAATACAACACATCATTATTCAATATATTTTCCTATATTAACGCTGCAGTGGTCTGTCGATACACATTCTGATTTCCGAAATCAGTAAAAAATTACCCCTTTAAAACCAAGTACTCATTACTCACGAATGAGGTTTCACACAACATCCATATTAAAACAAATAAGTTAAGTCTCTTAACTTCTAACATCAGTAAACCATTTTCTTACCTACATAAAGCTATTATAACCAACTTCCCATAAAGCCGTTATAACACTTTATGTTTAAACCAAACAAATACACTTAGTACCTGTACGTCCACCGTACTACATAGTTACACACATATCATGCTAGAACAGATAGGAAGAGGTTCACATACCTCGCGAGTATCGACAATAAGCAAAATGCTCCAAGTACTACAACCTTGCTAGCCCTTTCCACTCCTCAAGTAGAATACGCTACTCTTAGTACTTTCACCTAAAAAGGTCACAAACGTCTATTAACTTCAAAACACAAGGTTCCATTTCTACGTAAAATTCGCAAAGACCTCTCCCAACAACAGCGTAAATCTCATCCTCTATCGAGGCCGGCTACCAAGCCAACCAGGGGGGGGGGTTTACACGTCTAACCGGACGTGTACAATTCTACTACACAACAAAGCTACACAAGTCTCATCTGAATACCCTATGTAATTAGTTGATTCTCTTCTTTAAATTCAGCTTAAGTCAAAAGACATTGCCGCACAAATAATGTTCAGTTCTATATATAGTATACCTCAACTATATGTTCCTACTACATGTAATCTCCAATTACAATAAGGACAAGAATATTTACCTCGACAAGCCCAAAATTATCCAAGTTATAATGTCGATCCCGAGCAAGGTTTAGCTCCTACTCCGTGCGCTCAATCCGCTCCAAACAACCCTAAGTTCTAACTAACTTCTACTCAAATACTTCACCCAACTATGAAGATTTCCTTAGGGTTTCGTTTGAGACTAAAAGGACAAAAGGTAGTATTTTGGCTCTACGTATAGAGGTAACTTTGGAATACAACAAGGTAAAGGCTAAGGTATTTTGGGCATTATAACAATACTCGAGAGTATTTCTACCAAGAGGGGTGTATTATACGAAACAACTAGGCTGGGGTACCCGCTAGCACCACAAAGGGGGAGGAGGCTCTCGCCACAAGGCCACCCGAGGGGAGGAAGGCTTAGGACGAGAACACACTCAAAGGAGGAGAGGGACTCAAGACTTGGAAGATTTTAGGAATGGATGAAGTCTTCAAGCAGGGGTATTTATAGCAAAACCAAAGGCCAACCAATGGCCAAGATCAAGCCATGTGCAAGGCAAGTGTAAGGCCAAGATCAAGCCAAGTGCACCCTAGTCCCTACTCCTTAAAACCTCACAAATATCTACACAAAATCTACCTCAACTTGCCCTTCAATCGCCAAGTGCCCACTTGTTTCCATGTGAGGGTGACACATGTCACCCTCCCGTTGGTCCAAAATGTTTCGCCTCTCGGAAAAATCCGCAAAAATAAGAAAAGACATAGCGGAATTTTCCTCGCATGAGTTATGTAAAACGTTTCGTCAAAAACGACTCTAACCGTTGTGCACAAATGTCATTCGCCAAGCCACCTAGGGGTGACACGTGTCACCCTCCTATTGGCCCTCATAAAACGTCTTCGAAAAATATCCACAATGGCCAAAATCTCAAAACAAAGTGGCCCTACAAATCAGTAAATTTCTCCGTGAGCCCCACGTGACCATTTCCGAAAATAAAATTCCATAATTCTAATATAATCTAAGAAGCCCAAATTCCAAATCTGGGAACCCAATTCCCTTCAACGAACATTTTTCCTTACAAAAACCGGAAACTTTTTCCGTGGAAGAATCACCTCTTTCTTCCTTTCCAATTTTTCTGTCGTGCTCTCGTACGTACGTCCTCGCATACATACCCTGAGAATACGGGGTATAACAACATACCTCGCGACGATTATCGACAAGTAGCAAAATGCTCCAAAGTACTTCAATCTTGATAGCAAATCCATCCTTCAAGTAGGATACGCTACACTTAGTACTTCAACCTATAATGGTCACAATATGTCCATTAACCTCTCACTTCTAACGTAGAATTATTCTAAGTGCTAAGTCACTAATTCTACGGAAAATCGGACAGCACCTCCTTTGTTTCTACTTACTTTGCCACCTTTTTCAAGGCCGAATACAATAACCAAACAGCCCCAATTGGCTCACCACAATCTATAAGGTAGTCCAATACAAATGAATAACAAACTATTACAACTACAAGTACAAATTCGGCCACCTTACTTTCAACAATACTAATTCTTATCAAATTTCCATTTCAATCCAAGTTGTTAGCAATACATGATATCAAGTCGCAATCGACTATAACTACTATAATCTTCAAGTCAACAACATGCGACGATTCTAATAAACGACCAAAATTGTAATCCAACTTAACATGACTTACATTACATTTCGGATTTTCAAGGCTACAATCAATCCATAATCCTTATAAACTTCAACACATATACTTTATGCTAGCAACAAGTAAATCTAACAATATAAATAATCTTGTAACACTTTCAAAGAACAAGATTATACCTCAACGAATCTTAATCCAATCTTCAAATCCGAAGTCGCTCCTTAGTAACTTAGAGCCTCTTCAAGACACTTCAATCCGCTACTTGAGACCCTTAGAACCATACCAACAACTTTCCTTTAAACTTCCAATCCAAAACCTAGAAAGCCACTAGGTTTTCACTTTGCGACTAATACGAAAACTCTCTTTTTCCGGGATTTTTCTATTGAGATATGCTTACAATACACATAGGAACCTTGGTTTAAAGTGGGAAGATTATTGGATAACAAACAAATTTTTTTCCTTCTTGTTGGACCCAAACCCGAGAGCTCTTGCTCTATGTTCTTCAATTTTGTGTAAATTTGGCTAAGTATGGAACTAGTCTCACTACTAGTAGTATTATAAAGCACAAAGAAGGGTCAAGATGCAACCATTTGGGTGGCTAGGATAAGCTCTAATTAAATATCAAGACCTTGTGGTCCCTTTGACTTAGTCAAGATTGTCAAGCTACACTTGCAAGACTTGTTCATCCAAGACTTATGGTAAAAGACCATTATGGGCATGCCTAATTCGACCAAGGCATCACTAAGGGGGGTGACACGTGTCGCCCTCCCATTCGTCACAACAAAACGTTTTTCGACAAATCTCATAATTCCGATAAATTTTTACAAGCCTCAAATCTTAACACTTGTGAGTTCTTACGTACGTCCTTAAAACATGTCCTGTAAAATACGGGGTGTAACACTTCACTCTCCCTTAAGGCCATTCCCGGCCTTCACGATCCGCTTCTGGTCGAACATATCCACGAACTCATACGATGGTTATCTAATCATGGGCCTAGCGCCCTCGTACCCTACCACTGGCGACCACGAGCCGACTTACTTTGAAACGCGGTTGGCCCTCAACGGCCCCAACCCGACCCACTTACGCATCACGCTCTTGTTCCCCGATCCGGAACAATCTTACCTCTACAGGTCATGAAAGCTACCACTTCCATTTTTACACTACCCAAGGAAATTTCCCCACAATTACTCTACGTATGATTATACATTCTGACAAAGATCACCCGCATGATCTTGTACTCAAGACGGCCTTACATCTAAGGTCTCAACTGTAATATTCTAAGGTTCATCATTTCTCACCCCCAGGCTTACCCTTTTTCACTAACCAGGTTTCTAAATCACATTTTAGCACAAAGCTATCCGAACATAACACTAAACATATCATCACAACATCAATACATACAAAACTCCAGAGGGTTAAGGATATACCTGAAAATAGGCGATTCAGAGGACCGCTAAAACTGGGAACTTCCACCGCGACCTCTACCGTGGCCCGCCGGTGTATGAACATCCTGCCTGACTATGGGAGGTGAAGAACCTCAATCGATCCGTAGTCTGTGCTATCCTACCGCTACACACGGTCGGACAATTTCTCCCAAAATGGCCTGCCGTCGCATGTAAAACAAACTCCGGACTAGCACGACACTCCCACCGTGGAGTCTACCACAGCCGTCACAACGAGGTAGGGTGGCTTCACCGCTAATACCCGCTTCTCTCGAAAATCTGAACCTCGAGCCACGACCGCTCCCGAATACTCTGGATGCTCAAGATTGTGGAGGACCACTCTGTACTGGCGGAGGCGCATAACTGGTCTGCTGCTGAGGCGGCCCGCCTCGAAAGTCACCAAAGGACCCTGCTGTTCTGGCCCTCTTCTGCTGACGTTGGTTATTTCGTCGATTTCTCCGTTCCTCACCTCCAAGTGCATAAGCTTCATGCGGCAATGTCCATGCCGGTGAAGAGCTACACCAACAACTCTCGCTAGGTAATCATCGAGCCTGTAACATATCGGTGCACTCGATCCTCCATACTAGCTACTAATGCGGGACGCATCGCCAATGAGTCGAACTCACATTGTACTCCGAACCGCACGCCTGCTCGCCGCAACACCAAAAATTTGTTCGCGAGCCCTCTCATCCGCGAGGTAAGAAATGTGCAAGAAAGGCCTCTGAGAACTCGTCCCATAAAGCTGGAAGTGCATGCTCTCCCCGGGACAGCTCCCACGAATCAAACCAGTCGACTGCGGTATCACGCAGCCGATGCGAACCTAGGACCACCGACTCGGTCTCCGATGCCTTGATCACTCTCATGATCAGCTGTAACTGTCGGATGAACTCCTGCGGATCATCCTCAGGCCTCGACCCATAAAACTCGCGGGTTACACTCGTAAAATCCCGTAATCTCAAATGCGCTCGCCGGGGTGAACTACGGTGCTATCGGGCCGGAATCGCGTCGATCTATCTCAAGTTCGCCACAACCTCGCCATTAATCGGGCCATCTCCTTGTAACCCATCTCTCTCGCCCGGCTGTAGGATGGAGGCTCAGTATCGCGGTCTCGTAGAGATCGCCACGCTTTACTCAGATCTCTCTCGCCGCTTTGCCTTCGCCCGGTTGCCTTGCGCGAGGCATAATCGTAAAACGAGATACGTCAGAGGGGTCCAACTTACAACACAACTCTAAGGCACGATCTCAGAATGAGAAGAATGGAAACCAATCCTAAATGTCCTATAGCCTCCTGATTATAGATGTGGTGCACAACACACCGATAATCAAGACTCTACTAGACACGATGCAGACACTTTCCGAGGACTAATCGCTCGATACCACTTTTGTCACGACCGAACCCGGCGTGGATCGTGCCTTACCGGGCACCCTAGTGATACAAAGATCGAGAAAATCGTGGAAATAAAAACATGAACATGAATTTAGAGACAAAATAAATAAACAGTCAACCAAAACAGTTTTTCATCATATATACATAAATACCCGAACAGTTATCCTTTTTACAAACCCCGCCACAATAAAGGTTACTGCACTTAAGATTTACACAACAACTATGACGGACAGTGGCCCCGCCATACCACGAATGTACACGGACCTCTGCACTGTGTGGTAACATACCAAAGATAAGCCTCCGAAGGAACGGAGCTTCCCAACACGAAAGGTGATCCTAAGCGAGGATCGGCACCGATGTACCTCTACCGCGGATTTAACGCAGCCCCGGGCGAGGTCGATAACAGTACCAAGTATGTGAAATCAGAAAATATCAGAATCGAAATCATAATAGTCTATAAAAGGCGAGATGTATGATAACCAAACTACGATGCATACACATAACGCTTATATCAATTCGTGGTCTCACGCCACAACATTAATCCCGCCATGAGTACCTTCCTCACCGCGGCGATCATGATATGATAACAACAAGATAGAAATCCAAATGGGAGCATACCCGCGCGCTACGATCGTGTCGGTATGTCCAAAGGGAACAAATAAGACAACATTCCAAATGGAAGCATACCCGCGCGCTACGATCGTGTCGATGAGGTCCAAAGGGAAACAATAAGACAAAGATTCCAAATGGGAGCATACCCGTGCGCTACGCATCGTGTCAGTATGTCCAAAGGGAAACAATAAGACAACAAGGTGGTAATCAAAGTGGAAGCATACCCGTGCGCTACGCATCGTGTCAGTATGTCCAAAGTGATTTAACAAAAGTAACATCACAGCGAACGCGTGCGTGGAATTTCTCCGTCACTGCCGGCACGTCCAAGTAAGTTCTCAACAAGTCAACCGACCCTCCATCGAGAGACGCGGTAGTATAGAAACACAATCTTTGCACAACAAAGGCTATCACAACAAGCATAGGCAAGTTTCACAACAACAAGCATAGGCGGTTCCACAACAACAAGCATAGGCGAGTTATACACAACTCAAAGTACTTTCATTTTATGCCAAAGTCCGGTTTTAACCTAAAGTACTACGACGTTAAATTCCTTTTAAAGAGATCTAATCCTTTTCTAAAAGTCACCCGATACCCGTAGTATAAAAATAGAGTGACTTATATCTTTTAAGTAAACCAAAACAACTTCCATACTTTCCTTTTTAAAACCAAATTAAGGCAACACTATGCCTTCGTTTTTTTTGACCAAAACACTTTTCTTTTTTAAAGTCAAGTTACCACATTAAAACCAATGATAAAACCTTTCTTTTGTTTTCATAAGGTCGTTATAACCAACTTCCCATAAAGTTGTTATACACCTTATGTTTTAAACCATTTTAAGACAACACAATGCCTTTCTTTTTCCTAAAGTTCCAGTTTGCCTAATTTCAAATACACAAGTCTCTTTTTTGAAAAGTTCATAGTTCAATGTCTTAATCTCTTTTAAAACAATTGAGTAACATATGCCCTAGGCGAGTAGGTTATTCTTGTTCATAATCAATCTTATTAGCAGCCATGATCTAGAAATGTAATATCATTTTGTCTCATCTTAGCTTCTATGCAAATGGGGGTTTCTACTGGTTTTAATAATACTTAATTATTCAATACATTTCCCTTTATTAACGCTGCAGTGGTTTGTCGATACACATTCTGATTTCCGAAATCAGTAAAACATTATTCCTTCCAAAAACCAAGTACTCATTACTCACGAATGAGGTTTCACACAAACATCCATATTAAGTCAAGTCTCTTATCTTTTAAGAATAAGTCTCTTAACTTCTAAACCATTAAACCATTTTTTTTATCTCTCTTAAGGCGTTACACCTAACTTCTCATAAAGCCGGTATAACTTTTATGTTTTCAAACCAAGTATACACTTCTTTCAAAAAAAGGTTTCTTAATCTTTTAGAATACTTCAAGGTTCTTTTACATCAAGTCGGTTATAAGTCAAATCAGTTATCTTTTAAAAACCACAAAGCATTTCTCATTTACATAGAGCTGTTATAACCAACTTCCCATAAAGCCGTTATAACACTTTATGTTTAAAGACAATCAAATACATTTAACACGTATGACGTCACCGTACTACATAGTTATACACATATCATGCTAGAACAGATAGGAAGAGGTTCACATACCTCGCGACGATTATCGACTAATAGCAAAACGCCCAAGTACCTCAAACCGTGCGCTACACTCTCACCAAGCGGATCACTCCACACGTAGTACTACAACCTATAGAGGCCACAAAGCGCCTATTAATATCTTTAGATCTCAATGTAGAATATTCTACGTAAAAATTCGAAGATTTTCCCGCAACAACAGCGTAAATCTCCTCTCTCTATCGAGGCCGCTACCAAGCCAACCAGTGGGGTTAACACGCCTAACCGGACGTGTACAATTCTACTACACAAGAATGCTACACAAGTCTCATGTAATACACCCTATGTAATTACGATCAGCTTCTCTTCTTAAAATTCAGGCTTAAGTCGCAAGACATTGCCGTAAGTATTATTCAGGCTTAAGTCAAAAGACATTGCCGCACAACTAAGTTCAGTTCTATATATAGTATACTTAACTATATACTCCTACAACATGTAATTTCCAATTACAACAGAAGGTCATGAGTGTTTACCTCGATAAGCCCAAAATTATCCAAGTTATATGTCGATCCTGAGCAAGGTTTAGCTCCTACTCCGTGCGCTCCGACCCGCTTCAACCAACCCTTAGAAGTTCTAACCAACTTCTACTTATAACTTCAACTACGGTGAAGATTTACTTAGGGTTTCGTTTTGTGGATCGAGGAAGTATAATAGTATTTTACGGGCTTTTGTATAAGTTGTAACTTTGGGAATACTACAAGGTATTTGGGCCAAGGTATTTGGGCATTATAACAATACTAGAGAGTATTTCTATACCACAAAAAGGGGCATTATACGAAAACAACTAGGCTAGTGGGTACCCATGCTAGAACACTACAAAGGGGAGGGGGGGAGCTTTCGGCCAAGGGCCTTTCTCAAAGGGGGCGGGTTTTGACGATTTTAACTCACAAAGGGGGAGAGATTTCAAGACTTGGAAAATGATTTTTGGATGAAGAAAGTTCCTCAACTAAGGGGGTATTTATAGGTCAAGCAAAGGCCAACCAATGGCCAAGATCAAGCCAAGTGTTAGGCAAGTGTAGGGCTAGGATTAAGCCATGTGCACCTTATCCATCTACCACACAACTTGCACAAAAATATCCTACCAACTCCCCTTGACCCTTTCGTCCAATCCGCCCAAAAACGTGCTCCAATTAGAGGGTGACAAGTGTCGCCCTCTCGTTGGTCCAAAATGTTTCGTCTCTCGGAAAAATCCGCAAAAATTTTAAATGACATAGCCGGAATTTTCCCTACGAAAGCTGTGGAAACGTTTCGTCGAAAAACGACTCCTTTTGGTAGTTATGCACAAATTCGAACCTATGCCTACTTTAAGGCTCAAATTGTATACGTACGCCCTCACGTACATACTCTGGAAATACGGGGTATAACAGCAACCTGTCCTATTCTTCCATGAACTCAAAAAGTCCCAAAGTAACTCGGGCTAAGTTCCTTCTGTTTTCCAAAACTCGTCATACCCAACCCGGGGTGGTACTTTCAAGAAGACCGACCGTCAACCTGAACTCTAAGCGTCGTGTCGCCGATTATCCGCACGATTCCTCTGAGCTGCCAGAACTTCTTCTAGACAAGCTTCTCACTAACCACGACCTGGAACAAGCTCAACCAGTATCGAACCTTGCCAACATCGAACCAATCGACCGGCAACTTACACTTCCGCCCTTACAAGGCTTCATAAGGCGACATCCGAACACTGAAATGGTAGCTAAAAACACTTCTCTCTACAGGAGACAACAATCCCCACCACTACCCCTGAAATCCAAACACCGCCCGAGGGCGACGCGATTCTCGAGACTCACCGAGTCCTTAACCTGCTCGTAAAACTTCCAGAAACAAAACCAGCCGTAACCTGGGCTCCACTGTCTGCCATAAGGTGAAGGTAGGCACCCCGTGCAGCCTTACAACCTTTCTGATAATTCAACACTGCCGAGTGAACGGTCCCGAATGAAGAACACGATGGGCTGCCCCCATCGACCCGACCACCGGTCGAACGTATCCACGAACTCGTACGCTGGTTAACTAAACTTGGGCCCAACACCCTCGTGATCCCACCACCCGGTGGGAGCACCACAAACTGACCCCACCACCAAACATGCCGCGGGTTGACCCGCAACGTGGCCTCAACCCGACCCGGCAACGCGCAAAACGCTAGTGTCACGACCCGAACCCGGGCCCGTGACTGGTGCCTTACCCCGGGCACCCTAGTGATACAACATCAGAGAAAATCAGCGGAAATAAAAACATGAACATGAATTAAGAGAAAGGATAAATAAACAAAGCAACCAAAACAGCTTGCCTTCATCATGTATACATAAATACACGAGCGCTTATCTTTTTACAAACCCCGCCTACAACAAAGGCATGCACTTAAGATTTTACAATGACTATGACGACAGTGGCTCCGCCATACCACGAATGTATAAGCATCTACTGCACTGTGGTAACATACCAAAAGATAAGCCTCGAAGGAACGAGCTTCCAATACGTCGAAAGGTGATCCTAAGCGGATCGATACCGATGTACCTTTTACTGCAGATGAACGCACTTCAAGGAGGTCGAGCATAACAGTACCAAGTATGTGAAATCAGAAAATATCAGAATGAAATCATAATCGTCTATATAAAGCAGAGACATATATGATAACCAAACTACTGCTCACAACATAAGAGCAAATATGTCAAGTCGTGGACTCACGCCCTAAAAGTCATCCTCATGCCCGTGGAACTCCTTCCTCACCGCCAGCGATCTAGGTACAAATTATGTGATACGTATAATGTGTCTCGCCCATCTCATGGACCCAATATAGAAAAGGGTGGAATACATTCTGCTCATCCTACGAACCTGGTCGAGTGGAATACATTCCCGGATGAACCGGTAGTCAAGTGAAATACATTCCAGGATGAACCTGTCCTCAAGTGAAATACATTCCAGGATGAACCGGTCCTCAAGTGAAATACATTCCCTGATGAACCGGTCCTCAAGTGAAATACATTCCCGGATGAACCGGTCCTCAAGTGAAATACATTCCCGGATGAACCGGTCCTCAAGTGAAATACATTCCCGGATGAACCGGTCCTCAAGTGAAATACAGTACTTACACAACAAGGCTATCACACGTAACATGGTCAAGTCTCATAACAACAAGTATAAGCAAGTTAAACACGACTCAAGGTACTTTCATTTTATATCAAAGTCCGGATTTTAACCTTAAAGTACTACGTCCGTTAAATTCCTTTTAAGATCCATTTCTTTTACAAAGGTCACCCGATACCCGTAGTATAAAATTTGAGTGACTAACATTGTTAAGTAAACCAAAATGCTTTCCTTTGTAAAATCAAGTGACAACCTTATTTTCCAAACGTTCAAGTTTGCCTAATTTCGAATGCTCAAGTTTCTCATTTTAGAAAAAGGTTTCGTAGTTCATAGTTTTAAATCCTTTAAAACATAATTCTCCTTTAAACGTTTTGAGAAACCTATGTCTTATAAGTGAGTAGGTTATTCTTGTTTATAATCAATCTTATTAGCGACCATGATCTAGGAAATGTAATATCATTTTGTCTCATCTTAGCTTCATGCGGATGGAGGTTTCTACCGTTTTAATAATACTTCATTAGTCAATACATTTTCCTTTTATTAACGCCGCAGTTGGTTTGTCGATACACATTACGATTTCCAAATCAAGAAACATTCTTAAGCCGTTATACCTAACTTCCCATAAAGCTAGTATAACTCTTAAGCTTTCAAAACCCAAGTAATACTCATTCTTTCAAAACGATTCATAGATCTTTTGAAATGCTTCAAGTTCTTTATTAACACATATCAAGCCAGTTATTATTCAAATCAGTTACCTTTTTTAAAAACCACAAAGTATGTGCCTATCCACATAAAGCTATTATAACCAACTTCCCATAAAGCCGTTATAACACTTTATGTTTTAAATCAATCAAATACATTTAGCACATGTACGTCTACCGTACTACATAGTTCACACATATCATGCTAGAAGAGATAGGAAGAGGTCCACATACCTCGCGACGATTATCGACTAATAACAAAACGCTCCAAGTACCTCAAACCGTCGGCGACACTCTCAGTCAAGCAGATCACTCCACAAGCAGTACTACAACCTATAGAGGCCACAAAGCGCCTATTAATACCTTTAGATCCCGACGTAGAATATTCTACAGAAAATTCGGCAAAGACTCTCCCGCAACAACAGAAATCGCCTCCTCTCTCGAGGCCGGCTCCCACGCCAACCAGTGGGGTTAACACGTCTGACCGACGTGTACAATTCTACTACACAAAGAATGCTACACAAGTTCATCAGAATACACCCTATGTAATTACGCTCAGTTCTCTTATTTAAATTCAGGCTTAAGTCGCAAGACATTGCCGTAAGTATTATTATTCAGGCTTAAGTCAAAAGACATTGCCGCACAATTATAATGTTCAGTTCTATATATAGTATACTTCAACTATATATTCCTACAACATGTAATTTCCAATTACAACAGAAGGTCAAGAATGTTTACCTCGATAAGCCCAAAATTATCCGAGTTTATATGTCGTTCCTGAACAAGGTTTAGCTCCTACTCCGTGCGCTCCAAAACGCTCCAAGAAACCCTTAGAAGTGTCTACACAACTTCTACTTAATACTTCAACTACGGGTGAAGATTTTTCCTTAGGGTTTCGTTTAGTGGCTAAAGGAAAGTATAATAGTATTTTCCGGGCTCCATATAAAGGGTACTTTGGAAAGTACTACAAGGTATTTGGCTAAAGTATTTTGGGCATTATAACGATACTTGTAGAATACATTTCTACCAAGGGGGGTAGTATTTTTACTAGCACAACTAGGCTAGGGGGGGGTTGCTCTCGGCTAGAGCCACTAGGCAAGGGGCTTCGGCGAGGCCTTCAAGAGGGGGGGAGAGGGGTGGTGTTTGGACGAGAACAAGGTTGAGGGAGAGGGAGGGATTTTCAAGACTTAGACAATTTTTGGATGAAGAAGTTCATCAACTAAGGGGGTATTTATAGGTCAAGTGAAGGCCAACCAATGGCCAAGATCCATCCAAGTGTTAGGCAAGTGTAAGGTCAAGATTAAGCCATGTGCAACCTTATCCATCTACCCAAAATATCCTACCAACTCCTTGACCAAAAATAATGCAACAAAACGTGCCAACCTCCCACTTTCGTCCGTCCACCTTCACCAATTGTAGGTGACAAGTGTCGCCCTCTTGTTGGTCCAAAATTTTTCGTCTCTCGGAAAAATCCGCAAAAATTATAAATGACATACCCGGAATTTCCCCTACGAAAGTCGTGGAAAACGTTTAAAAAAACGACTCTAACCGTGTTGTGCACAAAAAGAATTCGCCAAGCCTAAAGAAGTTCGAAAATTTCTACGCACGCCCCCACGCATATACTGGAAATACGGGGTATAACATTCTCCCCTCCTTAGAAACATTCGTCCCGAATGTTCCTTCTCAAGACAGATAACGATAAAGTTCTTCTAATAGGTTGCCAACGCCACAACTGGCCACGAACCAACACATGCACGCAAATACTTATATCCAAGTCCACGAGAGAAACACCTCTAACATCACAAACTTTTGTCACTTTGTCGAGAGGTTCTACTGTCACTCCGGCGACCCAACAAATGGTGCCGGACTGCATGCGATTCCTGAGGTCTAAAATATACATCCTTCGCACCTTCTCCCTTTACAAGAAATGATCATATCTATGCTCGCAATACATGCTCACCTCTACCCTTACTCGTCGTACTCTTCTCGAACTCTTGAACTCTTCCAGTATACGTACCACACTTCAGTTATCGCTTCAGTCCTCCAAACCTTGGAGTCACCACCTCCAACTTGGTTATCTTACTAGCCTCAATCTTCCTTAAGGCCACTTCCGGCCTTCACGACCCGCTTCAGGTCGAACATATCCACGAACTCATACGACGGTCATCAAAACTTGGGCCTAGCACCCTGGTGACCCTACCACCTGGCGGGACCACCTGCAGTCGACTCCACCTCATTCTGGGCTACGGGTTGACACGCAACACGCCCTCAACCCGACCCTCCGTCACGCCAACTCTCTTGTTTCTCGATCCGGAACAACCTTGCTAAATCACATCATGAAAGATACCACTTTCATTTACCCAACCCAGGGACTTATCACACAATACATTCCAGGCATAAAATGCATTCTGACAAGGATCACTCGCAAAATCTTGTACTCAAGACGGCCTTACATCTAAGGTCTCAACTGTAATATTCTAAGGTTCATCATTTTCTCACCCCCAGGCTTACCCTTTCACTAAGCATGTTTCTAAATCACATTTTTAGCACCAAGCTATCCGAACATAACACTTAACACATTATAATAACAAACAAAACTCTAGATGGTTAAGGATATACCTGAAGCTACCGCTCCACTCTAATCATAAGTCCGCTCGCAGGCATAATCAGAGGCGCGGAACACGCCATCGATCCTAGAGTCGCGCCAAGCCGCGGCACCTCTCCTATAAGCACGCCTTCGTCACATGGCCCTGACGGCCGCAGGTGAAACAAGCACCAGTAAAAAGACGACATTCCCCGGGATGATGTTTGCCACATCGTGCACACTGAGGGGGACATGAATCCCGCTGGCTAGCACTCACGTATACCGTGAACTAAGCCCGAGCTCGACCAGCCCCGAATACCTGAACGTCCCAAGATCGAGGGGACCACTCATCTTGGTGGAGGTACATAACTAGATCGCTTGAGGCGGTCCGCCTCGAAAGTTACCAAAGGACCTCGCTGCTCGCCTCTTCTGCCGATCTCGGTCATTCCGTCGACCTCGCCGCGCCTCACATCCTAGTGCATGAGCTTGCATGCGGGCAATGTCCATGCCCGGCTGAAGAGCTACACCCGTACAAGCCTCTGCCAAGTAATCGTCCAGCCCGGTGATGTAGCGGTGTACTCTGTCCTCCATATCCGCTACTACAGCGGGAACATACCGAGCTAATGATTCGAACTCCACATTGTACTCTCTAACCGTCCGCCCGCCCCGCCTCAACGTCAAAAACTGCCGCCCGAGCCCTCTCATCTGCGAGGCAAGAAATGTGCAAGAAATGCCTCGAGAACTCGTCCCAAATGCTGGAAGTGCATGCTCTTCCCGACAGCTCCTACGAATCAAACTACCAATCTGCAGATCACGCGGTGATGCGAACCCAATACCACCGATCGCCTCGAGGCTCGATCACTCACGATCCGTAGCCGCTTGATAAACTCCGAGGGTCGTCCTCGGCTCTCGATCCATAACACCGGAGGCTACAACTCAGAAGTCACGTAGCCTCAAACCGCTCGCCGGGGTGAACTACGGTGCTACTGGGCTGGAACCGCGATCCACCTATCTCATATCGGCCACGACCACGGCGAATCGGGCCATCTCCTTGTACCCATCTCATCGGCTCCAGCCGTGGACCGAGGCTCGTGTATCAGTAGTCTCAGCAGCCATCGCTGCGCTTCTAAACTCTGCTGGTCGTGGCGTCGCGAAACCCGCCGTCGGCATCGTCTCAGTATCGGCCGGCTCGCGCTGCATTCTCAGTATCTCACTAACAGCTCTCGATCGCTTGCCCATCTGGGCTCAGGTTTTACGCGAGGCATAATCGTAAAGGAAAGGAATACGTCGAGGGTCCAATTTATCACACTCTAAGGCACGATCTCGAATGAGAAGGATGGAAACCAATCCTAAATGTCTGCACCTCACGATTATAGATGTGGTGCACAACACACCGATAATCAAGACTCTACTAGACACGGTGCAGACACTTTCCGAGGACTAATCGCTTCGATACCACTTTTGTCACGACCGAACCGGCCCGTGGATCGTGCCTTACCGCACCCTGGTGATACAACATCGAGAAAATCAGCGGAAATAAAAACATGAACATGAATTAAGAGAAAGGATAAATAAACAAAGCCAACCAAAGCAGTTGCCTTCATCATGTATACATAAATACGAGCAGTTATCTTTTTACAAACCCCGCCACAACAAAGCTGCACTCTAAGATTTTACAACTATGACGACGGGGCCCGCCATACCACGAATGTATAAGCATCTACTGCACTGTGGTAACATACCAAAAGATAAGCCTCGAAGGAACGGAGCTTCCAATACGCTGAAAGGTGATCCTAAAAGCGGATCGGCAATGGCCGATGTACCTTTTACTCGCGGATGAACGCAGCCCAAGGAGGTCAAGCATAACAGTACCAAGTATGTGAAATCAGAAATATCAGAAATGAAATCATAATCGTCTATAAAGCGGAGACATATATGATAACCAAACTACGATTCACAACATAAGAGCGATCATGTCAAGTCGTGGACTCACGCCTAAAAGTCATCCTCATGCCCGTGGAACTCCTTCCTCACCGCCAGCCTAGGTACAAATTATGTGATACGTATAATGTGTCTCGCCCATCTCATGGACCCAATATAGAAAAGGTGGAATACATTCCTGTTCATCCTATGAACCTGGTCGAGTGGAATACATTCGGATGAACCAGAGTCAAGTGAAATACATTCGGATGAACCTGGTCCTCAAGTGAAATACATTCCGGATGAACCTGGCCTCAAGTGAAATACATTCGGATGAACCGGCCTCAAGTGAAATACATTCGGATGAACCGGTCCTCAAGTGAAATACATTCCGGATGAACCGGTCCTCAAGTGAAATACTGATTACACAACAAGGCTATCACACGTAACATGGTCAAGTCTCATAACAACAAGTATAAGCAAGTTACACACGACTCAAGGTACTTTCATTTTATATCAAAGTCCGATTTTAACCTTAAAGTACTACGTCCGTTAAATTCCTTTTAAGATCCATTTCTTTTACAAAGGTCACCCGATACGTAGTATAAAATTTGAGTGACTAACATTGTTAAGTAAACCAAAATGCTTTCCTTTGTAAAATCAAGTGACAACCTTATTTTCCAAACGCTCAAGTTTGCCTAATTTCGAATGCTCAAGTTTCTCATTTTAGAAAAAGGTTTCGTAGTTCATAGTTTTAAATCCTGTAAAACATAATTCTCCTTTAAACGTTTTGAGAAACCTATGTCTTATAAGTGAGTAGGTTATTCTTGTGTATAATCAATCTTATTAAGCGACCATGATCTAGGAAATGTAATATCATTTTGTCTCATCTTAGCTTCATGCGGATGGAGGTTTCTACCGGTTTTAATAATACTTCATTAGTCAATACATTTTCCTTTTATTAACGCCGCAGATGGTTTGTCGATACACATTCTCGATTCAAATCAAGAAACATTCTTAAGCCGTTATACCTAACTTCCCATAAAGCTAGTATAACTCTTAAGCTTTCAAAACCCAAGTAATACTCATTCTTTCAAAACGATTCATAGATCTTTTGAAATGCTTCAAGTTCTTTATTAACACATATCAAGCCCGTTATTATTCAAATCAGTTACCTTTTTAAAACCACAAAGTATGTGCTATCCACATAAAGCTATTATAACCAACTTCCCATAAAGCCGTTATAACACTTTATGTTTTAAATCAATCAAATACATTTAGCACGTGACGTCTACCGTACTACATAGTTCACACATATCATGCTAGAAGAGATAGGAAGAGGTCCACATACCTCGCGACGATTATCGACTAATAGCAAAACGCTCGAAGTACCGCAAACCGTCGGCGACACACTCAGTCAAGCAGATCACTCCACAAGCAGAACTACAACCTATAGAGGACACAAAGAGCCTATTAATACCTTAAGATCCCGACGTAGAATATTCTACAGAAAATTCAAAGACCTCCCCGCAACAGCAGAAATCTCCTCCTCTATCGAGGCCGCTACCAAGCCAACCAGTGGGTTAACACGTCTGACCGACGTGTACAATTCTACTACACGAATGCTACACAAGTCTCATGTAATACACCCTATGTAATTACGATTCTCTTATTTAAATTGGGCCTAAGTCGCAAGACATTGCCGTAAGTATTATTATTAGCTTAAGTCAAAAGACATTGCCGCACAATTATAATGTTCAGTTCTATATATAGTATACTTCAACTATATATTCCTACAACATGTAATTTCCAATTACAAATGAAAGTCAAGAATGTTTACCTCGCTAAGCGCTGAATTATCCGCGTGGATATGTCGTTGCTGCACAAGGGTTAGCTCCTCCTCCGTGCGCTCCCATTCGCTCCAAGAAACCCTTAGAAGTGTCTACACAACTTCTACTTAATACTTCAACTACGGTGAAGATTTTTCCTTAGGGTTTCGTTTAGTGGCTAAAGGAAAGTATAATAGTATTTTAAGCCAGTATAAAGGGTACTTTGGAAAGTACTACAAGGTATTTGGCTAAAGTATTTTGGGCATTATAACGATACTTGTAGAATACATTTCTACCAAGGGGTAGTATTTTTACTAGCACAACTAGGCTAGGGGTTGCTCGCCAGAGCCACTAGGCAAGGGGAGGCTCGCCGAGGGCCTTCAAGAGGGAGAGGGTGGTGTTTGGGCGAGAACAAGGTTGAGGAGAGGAGGGATTTTCAAGACTTAGACAATTTTTGGATGAAGAAGTTCATCAACTAAGGGGGTATTTATAGGTCAAGTGAAGGCCAACCAATGGCCAAGATCCATCCAAGTGTTAGGCAAGTGTAAGGTCAAGATTAAGCCATGTGCAACCTTATCCATCTACCCAAAATATCCTACCAACTCCTTGACCAAAAATAATGCAACAAAAACGTGCCAACCCTCCCACTTTCGTCCGTCCACCTTCACCAATTAGAGGGTGACAAGTGTCGCCCTCTTGTTGGTCCAAAATGTTTCGTCTCTCGGAAAAATCCGCAAAAATTATAAATGACATAGCCGGAAATTCCCCTACGAAAGCTGTGAAAACGTTTCGTCGAAAAACGACTCTAACCGGGTGTTGTGCACAAAAAGAATTCGGCCAAGCCTAAAGAAGTTCGAAAATTTCTACGTACGTCCCCCACGTACATACTCTGGAAATACGGGGTATAACAGCTAGCTCCCCGAAGGAAAACTCTCACTAATCATGTTACGAAAACCTAGCGGTCTTCTTAGCTCAACTACCCTCTTTCATTCCACACTACTCGGGGACTTATCCCACAATATATCTCACGTGCACTAAGCACTCCGATAAGGATCAAACATAACACTACACCTTTTCTCGAGATGGCCTTACCTCTAAGGTCTCTACGTATAAAAATCTAAGGCTCACACCTTCTCTATCCCCCAAAATCTTACTCGGTTAACCCACCATGATTTCTAATCACAACTAACACACTGCTATCAGAACATAGCACTTAAGGTATACTCACCTTATCACACATACTGATCTCTAGAGGGTTAAGGATATATCTATATCTACTGCTTCACTCCCCTTAGTCGTTCTAATCAAACCTGCCCCGTAGGGCGCATAGCTAAGGAAGATGACGAACTACCCACCGATCCTGAAGGCTAAGTCCTCCTACAAGGACATTCTCACGACATCAGACCCTGACGGTCATAGGTACAACAAGTACCAACTAAAAGACGACATTCCCTGGGATGACGCCTGCCACACTGTGAACACTGAGAAAAACTGAATCCGGATGGCTGGAACCTTCGTGTGACGGTGAACCGGAAGCTCTGGAGCTCTGACTAACTTCTGCATACCCCGAACGTCCTGAACCCTGTGGAGGACCTTTCTGCACTGGTGGATGTGCATAATCTAATCTGCTGGTGAGGTGACTCGACTCGAAAGTTACCAAAGGACTTTGCTGCTCTGGCCCTCTCCTGCTGTCCTTCGTTAACCCGTCGATCTCTACGCTTCTCGGCCTGCTGCGCATAAGCCCGTACACAGGCCATGCTCAAGCCTAACTGAAGAATTACTCTTGCACAACCCTCTCTTAGATAGTCATCAAGACTCGCGGTACATCGGTATACTCTCTGGTAGCCAAATCCATAGTTAGTAACAGGGTCGCCCCTTTGCAATCTACATTCTCTGTTCCCAAGCGTGGAACTGAAGGTTCAAAAGTCATGGCCGCAGTAGGAACTGCCGCCGCCGTGCTAAACTCTGCTGGGGCTAGTGACGTCGCAGAACTCCCCGAATGAAGCACTACCCAAGGTAAAGATTGGGCCTGCGCCCTCGTGACCCTCTGAACTCTACTCGCAGCTCCCTCGGCTGCCTTGCCCTCCTGGGCCCGGGTTGCCCTACGCGGAGGCATAACGGTAAGGGAAAGAAATACGTCAGAGGGTCCAACTTACAACACAGCTCTAAGGCACGATCTCAGAGTGAGAAGAATGGAAACCAATCCTAAATATCCTATAGCCTCCTGATTATTGGTGTGGTGCACAACACACCGATAATCAAGACTCTACTGGATACGGTCTGTAGACACTTTCCGAGGATTAACTGCTCTGATACCACTTTTGTCACGACCCGAACCCGGGCCCGTGACTG
The DNA here is from genome assembly GCA_029844215.1 of Przewalskia tangutica. Classification (NCBI taxonomy): domain Eukaryota; kingdom Viridiplantae; phylum Streptophyta; class Magnoliopsida; order Solanales; family Solanaceae; genus Przewalskia; species Przewalskia tangutica. The sequence goes on from CM056734.1 coordinate 68,179,274, forward strand.
GTGCCTTACCCCGGGCACCCTAGTGATACAACATCAGAGTAATCAGCGGAACATAAAACACATACATGAAACCAATGTAAGAAGACAGTGAAATAAGAAGACAGGCTAACCAAAAACGATTACCGTCAGTATATATAAATAACAACTCTTTCCAAATGAACAGTTTAATCCTTTTTACAAACCCTGCCCACAACAGTACTACAGACCTCTACGAATGATATGACAACAACGACGGGACAGGGCCCCGTCATACCCCTGAATGTAAGCACCTACAACAACAGGGGACTATACCAAGATAAGCCTCCGGAGAAGCGGAGCTTTCCCAAACGCTGAACTGTGACCCTAAGAGCGAGGATCAACAACTGGTGTACCTCAACCTGCGGCATGAACGCAGCCCCCCCGAAGGAGGTCGACAACAGTACCAAGTATGTGGCGAAAATACGTAAATGAAATCATAATAGTCTATAAAGCAGAGACATGTATGATAACCAAACTACGATTCTGATAAATAGCGATGTCTAGTCGGGACTCACGCCTCAAAGTCATCACTCGAATATAACAATGGGTCTCACGCCACAACATCAATCATGCCCGTGGAATACCTTCCTCACCGCGATCAATGATAAAAAAACACCAAGGAATACATATGAACAGCAGTCCCACTGTGTCCAAGTAAAGCGATGGTAAGTAATGCGAAGGCATAGCCGACTACTAACACCAGCGACTAACAAGGTCATAAAGCGTATCATGATGTCGCTGCAGGCCGTCACATGATCAAAGCCGGTCGCCGCTCGCAATATCAAATGTGCGCGCGTCTAGCCACGGAACTCCCCGACTCCGCATAGGCCGCCTCATAGGCCCGCATGAGGTATAACCCGCGTCGGTGGTAGCTACTCCGGCGTCGCCTGGACTCGCGATCCGCACGCCACATAGACCGCATGACCATAAAGGCCGCACACTAACCTGGAACTCGTAGCTCCGCATAGGCCCCCGGGACCCGCATGAGGTATTCTCGAATCATGGTCCCAGACCGCCTGAGTCTACCCCGCATCGGAGGGCAGCTTAACCCCCGGAAACACGGTGAGTGGTATAAATACCAACATAACAGTTTATCGTTTAGACAACATAAGCACAATCAAGGGAAAATCCCTTTACACAAACATCACAGAATACTAACACACGTAGCATCCTAATATGATTACTTATCAAATCAACACGAAGGTATTACAAGGCTATCACAAACCAATACAATCAAGTTATTCACACATAAGGTACTTTCTACTATAAGATTAACGAGATCGGGTTTTTATCCCCAAAGTACTTTATACAATAACTCTTTAAAGATATGTTACTTCACAAAAACCACACAATACCCGTAGTATATGAAAATAGAGTGATTATCTTTTGAAGTAAATCAAAACACTTACCTTTGTAAAATCAAGTAACAACATTATTTTCCAAACGTCCAAGTTTGCCTAATTTCAAATGTTCACGGTTCTTATTTTAGAAAGGTTTCGTATTTCATAGTCTTATTCATTTAAGAATATAATTCTCTTTTAAACTATCTGAGAAACATAAGCCTTATGTGTGAGTGGGATATTCTTGTTTATAACAATCTTACTACAGCAGCCATGATCTAGGAAATATCATTTTGTCTCATCTTAGCTTCTATGCAGATGGAAGTTTCTACTGGTTTTAATAATGCTTAATTATTCAAAACATTTCCTTTTATTAACGCTGCAGTGGTTTGTCGATACACATTCTGATTTCCAAAATCAGTAAAACATTCTTAAGCCGTTATACCTAACTTCCCATAAAGCTAGTATAACTCTTAAGTTTTCAAAAACCAAGTATTACTCTTCTTTCAAAATGATTCAAAAATCTTTTGAAATACTTCAAGTTCTTTATTATCACATAACAAGCCAGTTATAGTTCAAATCAGTTACCTTTTAAAAACTACAAAGTATTTTCTTACCTACATAAAGCTGTTATAACCAACTTCCCATAAAGCCGTTATAACACTTTATGTTTTAAGCCAATCAATTACATTTAGCACATGTACGTCTACCGTACTACATAGTTCACACATATCATGCTAGAAGAGATAGGAAGAGGTTCACATACCTCGCGACGATTATCGACTAATAGCAAGCGCCCGAAGTACCTCAAACCGTCGGCGACTCCTTCGCCAGTAGCTCACGTTCCACGTAGTACTTCGACCTATAAGGCCACAAGGCGCTTATTAACAATTAGATCTGATCGTAGAACAGTCTACGAAAATTGGCAAAGACTTCGCAACCGCGTAAATCTCCTCCTCTATCGAGGCCGGCTACCAAGCCAACCAGGGGTGGTTATACGACTAACCCGAACGCGTACAAGTCTACTCCACAGTACTACTACAAGTCTCTCGTAATACACCCTATGTAATTACAGATTCGATTTTTTCAGCTTAAGTCAAAAGACATTGCCAACTAACTACGTTCAGTTCTATATATAGTATACTTCAACTATATATTCTAACAATATGTAATTTCCAATTACAATAGAGGGACAAGATAATTACCTCGATAAGCCCATAATTATCCGAGTTTAAATGTCGATCCTGAGCAAGGTTTAGCTCCTACTCCGCGCGCTCCAAACAACCCTTAGAAGTTCTAACCAACTTCTACTTAAATACTTCAACCAACTATGAAGATTTCCTTAGGGTTTCGGTTTGAGACAAAAAGACAAAAGGTAGTATTTCCGGGCTCTACGTATTGAGGTAACTTTTGGAATACAACAAGGTAAAGGCTAAGGTATTTTGGGCATTATAACAATACTTGGAGAGTATTCCTACCAAGAGGGGGGGTGTATTATACGAACAACTAGGCTAGGGGGGGGGGTACCCCACGGCTAGCACCACAAAGGGGAGAGGGGGAGGCTCTCGGCCACAAGGCCACTCAAGGGGGAGGGGGAAGGCTCTTGGACGAGAACCACAAGAAGGGAGAGGGAGGGATTTTAACACTTAGAAGATTTTAGGATGAAGAAAGTCTTCAACATAGGGTGGTATTTATAGGCCAACCAATGGACAACCAATGGCCAAGATCAAGCCAAGTGCTACACAAGTGTAAGGCCAAGATTCACCCAAGTACACCTTATCCATCTACCACACCAACCAACACAAAATATCCTACCTACTCCCTTAAGCCCAAATCGTCCATAATGCCGTCCAAAGCTTCCAATGTGAGGGTGACACATGTCACCCTCCCGTTGGTCCAAAATGTTACGTCTCTCGGAAAAATCCGCAAAAATAATAAATGACATAGCCGGAAATTCCCCTACGAAAGCTGTGGAAACGTTTCGTCGAAAAACGACTCTAATCGGGTGTTGTGCACAAAGTGAAATTCGGCCAAGCTTAATCTCAAGTTCGAATTTTCTACGTACGTCCATACGTACATACTCTGAAAATACGGGGTATAACATACGGTCTGTAGACACTTTCCGAGGATAAACTGCTTTATACCACTTTTTCACGACCCGAACCGGGGCCCGTGACGGGTGCCTTACCCGGGCACCCAAGTAGACATACATCAGAGTAACCAGCGGAATATAAAACAAGACATGAAATAATATGAAGTGAGAGACAGTTTATCTGAGAAAAGCTGCCTGTCGGTATATATATATATACTTGAGCGATTCTGACCCTTTTACAAACTCGCCTACGATTACTACACTTCTAAGAATGTTATAACAACAATGGCGGACAGGGCCCGCCATACCCCTGAATGTAAGTACCTACAACTACGGGGACTATACGAAAGATAAGCCTCGGAGACACGGAGCTTCCCAAAACGCAATCTGTGACCACATGGCGAGGATCAACAATGGTGTACCTCTACTGCGGATGAACGTAGCCCCGGGAGAGGTCGCACAACAGTACCAAGTATGTGAAATCGAAAATATCGTAAATGAAATCATAATAGTCTATATAAAATGAAGACATATATGATAACCAATTTACGATACACAATATGTAAGATTATGTCAAGTCGAGGACTCGCGCCTTAAAGTCATCACTCAAATATAACCATGGGTCTCATGCCCACAATATCAATCATGCGGTGGAATTCCTTCCTCACCGCCGTGATCCATGATATAAAAACACCAAGGAATACACATGAACACCGAGTCCCACTGTGTCATAATAAAGCTGACGGTAAGTACGAAGGCATAGCCGACTACTAAAACCCACGGTACCAACAATGCTATAAAGCGTATCACGAGGTCTTTCTGACCGCGCCACATGATCGGCCGCCACTCGCCTCGGTATCAATGCGGCGTCAAATCTGGAACTCACCGACTCGCGATAGGCCACCTAGGCGCGCATGAGGTATTCCTGCATCAAGGGTAGCTACTCCGGCATCGTCACGACTCGTAGTCCGCGTGGCCACATAGACCGCGTGAGGTATTCCCGCACACTAACACGAACTCTCGTAGCTCGCATAGGTCCTCGGACCCGCATGAGGTATTCTCGAATCATAGTCACCTGACGCATGAGATATACCGCGTCGGGGCGGCTTAACCCCGGTATAACATGTCAAGAGGTGAGTGGTACAATACTAACATAACGGCTTATCGTTAAACAACATAAGCAACAAAGGAAACCCCTTTACACAAGCGTTACAAGATACTAACACACGGCATCATAACATGTTTACTTATCAAACCAACAAGAAAGCATTACAAGGCTATCACAAACCAACATAGTCAAGTTATTCACACAAGGTACTTTCTACTTTATGTCAACAAGTTCGGGTTTTTATCCCCAAAGTACTTCATACATTAACTCTTTAAAAACCAAGTACTCATTGCTCACGAATGAGGTTTCACACTTTTTAACAAATTCATATCAAGTCAATTAAGTCAAGTCTCTTATTTTCAAAAGATTTATAGATCATAGTTTTAAACACTTAACAACGTAATCTCCTTTTTAAAACAATTTGAGTAACATATGCCTTATGTGTGAGTAGGTTATTCTTGTTTATAACAATCTTATTAAAGCAGCCATGATCTAGGAAATTTAATACAATTTTGTCTTATCTTAGCTTCTATGCAGATGGAGGTTTCTACTGGTTTTAATAATACTTAATTAGTCAATACATTTTCCTTTATTAGCGCTGCAGTGGTTTGTTCGATACTTATTCTCATTTCCAAAATCAATATAAGGCTTTCATAAACAATTAAGTAAACCGTTCCTTTTATCTCTCTTAAGTCGTTATAGCTAACTCCCCATAAAGCTAGTATACCACTTAAGCTTTTAAAACCAAGTATTACTTTTCTTTCAAAAACGATTCTTAATTCTTTTGAAATACTTCAAGATTCTTATTATTTAAAACTCAAGTCAAAAGACATCGAAGTAAAACCACGTTCAGTCAACACACGTACGTCTACCGTACTATATATATATTCTTTTAAAATATCATGCTCAAGAGGATAGGAAGAATCACATACCTCCTAATGAAATCCACCGCCAAGTCGAATATGTCGCGCGAGTATTAACCTATAATAGTCAAATACGTCTATCAACGTCTAGACTACTCAGAGAATATTCTGCGAAGGTGCTTATTGTTACGGAAAATCGTAGCACTTCCCTACCACAACTACACAAGTCTACTGTAATACAGTCCTATGTAATTACAGTTCAATTCTCTTCTTTTATACCATCCTTCTATATCTTATACTCATTTCTAAACTACTATATGTAATCTCCAATTACAATAGAAGGACAAAGATATTTACCTCGATAAGCCCAAAATTATCCAAGATTAAAGTCGATCCTGAGCAAGGTTTAGCTCCTATTCTTTACGCTCCAATTCGCTCCAAGAAACCCTTAGAAGTTCTATACAACTTGTTATACCCCGTATTTCCAGAGTATGTACGTAAGGACGTACGTAGAAATTTGAACTTGTGATTTAGGCTTGGCCGAATTCTTTTTGTTCACAACACCCGATTTGAGTCGTTTTTCGACGAAACGTTTCCACAGCTTTCGTAGGGGAATTTCCGGCTATGTCATTTTTAATTTTTTGCGGATTTTTCCGAGAGACGAAACATTTTGGACCAACGGGAGGGTGACATGTGTCACCCTCACATTGGAAGCAAGGGGCGGCAACCCTTGGCCGAATTGGGCTACTTTATGGCCTTGATTTGTGCCTTGTTTTGTGCCTTGTTTTGTGGAGTGTTTTGTGGAGTAGGGTTAGGGTGCACATGGCTTGATCTTGGCCCTACACTTGCTATGCACTTGGCAAGATCTTGGCCATTGGTTGGCCTTGGCTTGTGCTATAAATACCCCTCTCCCTTTGATGAATTCTTCATCCTTTCCACAAATCTTCTAAGTGTTAAAATCCCTCCCTCTCCCCTCTTGTTGACTCTCGTCCAAGAGCCCCTCTCCCCCTTTGAAAGGCCCCCTTGGCCGAGAGCCCTCTTCCCCCCCCCCCTAGCCTAGTTGCTTTCGTATAATACCCCCCTTTGTGGTGTAGAAATACTCTCAAAAGTATTGTTATAATGCCCAAATTACCTTAGCCGAATACCTTGTAGTATTCTAAGGTTATACCTATATGAAAAGCCCAGAAATACTATTATACTTCCCGTCAGTCACAAAACCGAAACCCTAGGAAAATCTCCATAGTCCGTTGGAGTATTGTGTAGAAGTTGGTTAGAACTTCTAAGGGTGGTTTAGAGCGGGTTGGAGCGCTACGGAGTTGAGCTAAGCGATTGCCCAGGATCGACTTTATACTTGGATAATTATGGGCTTATCGAGGTAAATATCTTGTCCCTCTATTGTAATTGGAAATTACATGATTGTTAGACTATAGTTGAAGTATACTATATGTAGAACTGAACGCTGTTGTCGGCAATGTCTTTTGACTTAAGCCTGAATAATAAGAAACCTTTTCGAAAGAAGAGTGCAATCGCTTTTTACATGGGGTGTATTAGACATGAGACTTGTGTAGCTTTTCGTGAGGTAGAATTGCACGTCAGGTTAGATGTATGAACCCCTCGTTGGCTTGATAGCCTACCCGATAGAGAGGAGATTTACGCTGTGTGCGTGCCGAATTTTCTCAGAGAATGTTCTACGAAGGGATCTAAATGTTAATAAGCGCCTTGTGGCCTTATAGGTTGAAGTACTACGTATGGCGCGATCTACTGGCTAAGGAGTAGCCGACGGTTTGAAGTACTTGGAGCGTTTTGCTATTAGTCGATACTCGTCGCGAGGTATGTGAACCTCTTCCTATCTCTTCTAGCATGATATGTGTGAACTATGTAGTACGGTAGACGTACATGTGCTAAATGTATTTGATTGGTGTAAAACATAAAGTGTTTTAACAGCTTTATGTTGGTAAGAAAATACATGTGGTTTTTTTAAGGTAACTGGTTTGAACTATAACTGGCTTGTTATGTGTTAATAAAGAACTTGAAGTATTTCAAAAGATTTTTGAATCATTTTGAAAGAAGAAGAAATACTTGGTTTTTGAAAACTTAAGAGTTATACTAGCTTTATGGGAAGTTAGGTATAACGGCTTAAGAATGTTTTGCTGATTCGGAAATCAGAATGTGTATCGACAAACCACTGCAGCGTTAATAGAAGGAAATGTTTTGACTAATTAAGTATTAATAAAACCAGAGAAACCTCCATCCGCATAAGCTAAGATGAGACAAAATGATATTTCCTAGATCATGGTCATTGTAATAAGATTTTTATAAACAAGAATATCCTACTCACATATAAGGCTTATGTTTCTCGGATGGTTTAAAAGAGAATGATAGTCTTAAGTGATTAATACTATGAACTACTAAACCTTTCTAAAATGAGAAACTTGAACATTGAAATTAGGCAAACTTGAACATTGGAAATTAGGCAAACTTGATCATTGGAAAAGAATGATTGCTACTTGATTTTACAAAGAGAAGTAATTGATTTACTTTAAAAGGATAGTCACTCTATTTTTATACTACGTATTGTGTGACATTGTGAAAGTAACGATCTTTTAAAGAGTTAATGTATGAAGTACTTTGGGGATAAAACCCGAACTTGTTGGCATATAGTAGAAAGTACCTTGTGTATAACTTGATTGTGTTGGTTTGTGATAGCACAGTAATACTTTCTTGTTGATTGATAAGTAAACATGCTAGGATGCTACGTGTGTTAGTATCTTGTGATGTTGTGTAAAGGGGTTTCCTTTGTTGTGCTTATGTTGCTTAACGATAAGTCATTGTGTTAGTATTTTACATCACTCATCTCTTGAGATGATTCCGGTTAAGCCGCTCCGACGCGGTAGACTCAGCGGGTCGATGGACCTATGATTCGAGAATACCTCATGCAGTCCTGCGGGCCTATGCGAGCTACGAGTTCCGGTTAGTGTCGTCCTTTATGGGCATGCGGTCCATGTGGCCATGCGGATGCGAAGTCCGTGATGATGCCGGGAGTAGCTACCGACGCGGGAATACCTCATGCGGGCGATGAGATTGGCCTACGCGAGTGCGGAAAGTTCGTGGCTAGACGCGCACATTAGATCTGCGGGCAAGTGGCGGCTTTGATCATGTGACGATGCAGACAGATCTTATGATCTGATTCATGACCTTGTTGGTACTGTGGTGTTAGTAGTCGGCTATGCCTTCGCACTACCTCAGACGGTGTTATTATGGCACGTGGGACTCGTGTTCATGTGTGTTCCTTGGTGCTTTTATATCATAAAGCCGGCGAGGAAGGTATTCCACGCATGATTGATGTTGTGGGCGTGAGACCCATAGTTATTATTGAGTGATGACTTTGGCGGCGAGTCCACGCTCGACACGATCGCTTATTTATTTTAAAGCGTAGTTTGGTTATCATACATGTCTCCTACTTTGTATAGACTACTATGATTTCATTTACTGATTTATTTTGATTTCACATACTCGGCACTGTTATCGACTCTTCGGGCTGCGTTCATGCCGCAGTAAAGGTACACCCGCCATTGATCCTCGCTCTTAGGGTCACAGTCAGCGTTGGGAAAGCTCCGTTTCTCCGAGGCTTATCGATGTATAGTCCCTGTTGTAGGTGTTTACATTCGTATGGCGGGCCCCGTCCCGCCATTGTTGTTGTATAATTTCTTAGAAGTGCGTAGTAATCTGTTGCAGCGGGGTTTGTAAAAGGGATTAAACTGCTCATTTGTAAGAGTTGTTATTTATATATATGCCAAAGGCAAGTTTTCCTCAGACATTGTTTTGTACTTCATTTGTTTCATGTATGTGTTTTATGTTCCGCTGATTACTCTGATGTTGTATCACTAGGGTGCCCGGGGTAAGGCACCAGTCACGGGCCCAGGTTCGGGTCGTGACACAACTTCTACTTAATACTTCAACCAATAATGAAGATTTTCCTAGGGTTTCGTTTTGTGACTAAGGGATATAAAGTAGCATTTCCGGGTTTTTTTAGTATAGAGGTAACTTTGAATACTACAAGGTATTTGGGCCAAGGTATTTTGGAATTGTAACAAATACTTGGAGAATATGTTTCTACCAAGGGGAGGGGGGGTATTTCGATGAGAGACTTCTAGGTAGGGGTTTCTGAGGGCTCAAGAGGGAGGGGGAAGGATTTTAAGACTTAGAATTATTTAAGGGATGAAGAAATCCTTCAACTAAGGGGGGGGGGGGGGGGTATTTATAGGGCCTTCAATGGTCAAGATTCAAGCAAGTGTGTGGATGAGATTTGGACAAGTGTTGTGTGGGTCCCACTTTATCTATCTACCCACAAAATATCTAGCCAACATTGACCAAATGTTTAAGGCATTTAACACAAAAAAAACGTGCCAAGGAACTCCCTCCAAACCGTCCACTTTGAGGGTGACACATGTCACCCTCCCATTGGGCCCAAATATTTTATCTCTCGGAAAAATCCGCAAAAATTAATTATTGAACACGCAAAATTCCTTTACAAGGTTCGAAAATTTTTCCGTCGGAAAAACAATCTTTTTCGTTAGTTGTGCACAATTTCGTCCCTTTTGCCTAATTAAGGCTTACACAATTGTATGTATGTCCCCACATACATACTCTGGAAAAATACGGGGTATAACATGCCCGACCCTTTCTAGGACACGGTCCAAATATAAAGGACTGTACACATATAGCTATCATAAGAAATTATGTGTAATTTAAATCATCTTTTACTCTCATTAGCACAATTAGAATGGACTATCATTTTTAGAAAAACTCAAGACATTATCAAACCCCAATAGCACAATGTACGTCTGTCGTACATGTTTTCATTTATAAAACCCCCAAGACACTAGCACTTGTAGCATCAAGGTACTTTCACTTTTAAAATCATTAAAATGAACTCTTTACTATAAAATCAAAGGCACGTCTCATATCTTCCCTTTTAGAAAAACCAAGGTACTACCACCTCTTCCCTTTTAGAAAAACCAAGGTACTACCACCTCTTTCTTTTTAGAAAAAACCAAGGTACTACCACCTCTTTCCTTTTAGAAAACCCCAAAGTACTATTAATAAAATAGATAGAACAACTTATCTTTAAAAACTCAAAGTACTATTAATGAAATAAGTAAACAACTTTCATTTTAGAAACCCAAAGTACTATCAATAGAATATGTACACAACTTCCATTTTAGAAACCCAAAGTACAATCAATAGAATGTATCACTAAGGATTATGTTCCAATAGAACTCTATAAAGATCAAGTCAAGTATCGTTTAAGGATTAGGATCCACTCACTTTCTAAAATCAAATCAAGTATCAATAAGGATTAAAATCCACTCACTTTATTAAATCAAATCATGCCAAAAGAAGAAGGGATAGTTCACATACCCTGTTGACGAACTAACCAACTCTACAATCTAGAATATGTCTCAATGTACTTCAACCTATAAATACAACAACACTTCTATCAACTTCAAGCTTACTAGTGTAGGTTAATACCAAGTAAAGGTTCTCTTATTCTACAAAAATTTGGGCAGCACTTCCCTTGTTTATACGTACTTTTCCATCTTTCAAAGGCCCAATTTCATCAATAACCAAGGCACCAATTAAGGGCACAACCAAACAGCAACCAAAGAGGATTACACGCCTACCTTACGTGTAAAATTATGCCCCATAATCACATAAAAACAGTCCACAAAATCAGTCCAATATCCAACAACAATAAGTTTAAAATGTGAAGCCTTTTAACACCTTTTTATACCCTTAATCTCTTAGGACTTTCATTAGCAATAACCACACTTAAACATGCATGAAGAAGGCTGAATTTTCAGAATTCCAACACCCTAAAACAGTCCCTAAAAACTGTATAATAACGTCCAACAGTTTCATAGAATATGCGGCCAACAACCCCAATACGATTACCCTTTCCATAATCCTTTTTAATCCAATTCAAGTTCCAATAATTTTATACAATTCATAACAAATTGTCAACAACAATATTACTTCATTATAACATGCAATAGGTGACGTTAATAACAACAATTATAGCCAACGACACCAACATCCGAAAATTGCCATTCTCGGCCAACCCTACCAAAATTGTCCAAACACTTTTTATCCTTCATTCATTTTAGCACAAGCTCATCTATACATTATAAAAATATGTAATATACAATTACTTCAAGAGAAGGAAGAATTGTTACCTTAAAATTGCCCAAAAACCGTCCAATGCAGTGCGCTCAACTTTGGCCCACAATTTTCGTTTTGGTCCACTTCTTCAAGTTCCAATCACACACATGTATCCTATACAAGCTTATAACCAACTTCTCTTCATGTTTTACCTCCAAAAAGTCGATGAACAAGATAGGGTTTTCAACCCCAATTTCGGCCAACATAGATTTTTGGAGAACTTGGAGAGTTAACTTGTCTTAGAACTTGATTAGTGTTCTTAATCTTGTATAATAATCAACCTTTGTTCTTGGAAAATTTGTTCTTGGATATTGGAAATTTAAGGTTAAGAGGAGAGATAAGAGAGCTTGAAAGATGAAAAATATAACAAATGATCTAAGTCTTCATCTCTCTCTATATAGATATTTCCTTTAGCATGACAAGTGGAGGAGTGACACGTGTCACTCTCCCATTGGCCGAAAATCCCACTTCATAAAATATCTAGATATTTGTCCAAAATATCTTTAAAATCGAAGGGCCCCGTAAAATTGTGATATTCTCGGCGGGCCCCATATTATCAATTCCAAGACTTCACAAATATTTGTTCAAAATATCTTTAAAATTGAAGGGCCCCGTAAAATTGTGAAATTCTCGGCGGGCCCCATATTATCAATTCCAAGACTTCACAATAATATACTATGTCCATAAATTCAAATTTTGGAATCTAACTCCGAGTTAATAATTTTCTCTTCACATTTTTCCTAGAATTTTTCCTTAAGAAAAATTTCTTTCCAAAATCCAAATCTTATATCCTTAAGTACGTTCTCATATCATTTCCTTGGAAATACGGGGTGTAACATTCTCCCCCTCTTGAAATTCGAGATCTATTTTGCGATGATCCGTATAAGACTTATGACGGCTATGAGCTGTTTTGATCCGCTCCCAAATCATCTGCACCTTATCATTTATTTCTTGAATGATTTCAGGTCCGAACAGTTGCATCTCTCCCACCTTGAACCATCCAAGTGGGGATCTATATTTTCATCCATACAATGCTTCAAACGGGGCCATTTGTATACTAGAGTGAAAATTGTTGTTGTAGGAAAACTCAATTAGACATAGATGGTCCAACCAGCAGCCCTGAAAATCTAACACATTTCGTATCCTCAAACTAACTTTCTTTTATTTTCGCAGCTAAGGCAGACTGAGAGGTATCATGCACTGCCACCCTGCCTTCACCGACCTCAATTAAACTTACCCCGAGGTTTCCCAATTTTGTGTACCTCACGAACGATACCTCTATTTTGTATCGCCAAATGGGCCAAGCTGCCCATTTATCTCCTACTGAGTGTGTCAGCTACCACGTTAGCTTTTCCGGGATGGTAAAGAATACTAAGGTCATAATCCTTAAGCAACTCTAACCATCTTCTTTGTCAGAGATTCAAATCCTTTTGAGTGGTTATGTACTGTAAACTCTTATGATCTGTAAATATATCCACGTGCACACCAGACAAATAGTGTCTCCATATTCGTAAGGAAAACACTACCGCGGCCAATTCCAAGTCATGAGTTGGATAGTTTTTCTCATGTACATTCAATTGTCGAGATGCATATGCAATCACTTTTCCAAACTGCATCAAGACATGTCCCGACCAAACTCTGGAGGCATCACAATAGACGTTGAATCCTTCTTGTCCCGATGGTAAGGTTAGGACTGGTGCAGTAGTCAACAATTTCTTTAGCTTCTGAAAACTTGTTTCACATTCTTCGGACCATTGGCCTGCTTTCTGAGTCAAACGGGTCAAGGGAGCAGCAAGACTAGAAACATCTTTTACGAATCTTCTATAATACCCAGCCAAGCCCAAAAAACTCCTAACTTCTGTCGGAGTGGTCGGGTTTTGCCAGTTCTTCACTGCTTCTATCTTTTAGGGGTCTACCATAATTCTCTCCCTTGACACATTGACCAAGAAGGCTACCTTTTCCAACCAAAATTCACACTTTGAAAATTTAGCATATAATTTCTCTTGTATTAAGACTTGAAGCACTATCCTCAGATGCTCTTCATTTTCTTCAACACTCTTGTTGTATATTAGGATATCATCTATGAACACAATCACGAACAAATCTAAGAATGGTTTGAAGATTCTGTTCATTAGATCCATAAAAGTTGTTGGGGCGTTGGTTAACCCGAAAGACATGACCAAGAATTCATAATGGCCATATCAGGTTCTAAAAGTTATTTTGGATATATCATCAGGATTTATTTTCAGCTGGTGATATCTCGAACGAAGGTCCATCTTGGAGAAATACCTAGCTCCTTGAAGTTAGTCAAAAAGATCATCGATTCTTGGTAACGGGTATCGGTTCTGGGTCGTGACCTTATTGAGTTGTCAATAATCGATGCACATTCAGAGCGATCCGTCTTTCTTCTTCACAAAAAAAATCGGTGCGCCCCAAGGGGAAACACTAGGCCTTATAAAGCCTTTATCCAGAAGATCCTTCAACTGTTCTTTTAACTCCATCAATTCAGCCGGGACCATTCGATAACTATTATTTTGCCGGCAGTTTAACATGGCATAAGATGTTGACAACCAATCCATATCCAAAATGATGTCAAAGTCTACCATATCAAGTAGTACCAGGTTTACTATTGTTGCTCTGCCATTCATTTCTAACGATTTTTTTTAACTACTCGAGAGGCCCAAACTCAGGCCGTTACTAGTGTCATAACCTCAAAAGATTCACTTAAACATGAAGGTTCTACATGTAGACTCTCAGAAAAATCCATTGACACATACGAAAATGTAGAGTCAGGATCATATAATACAAGTGCAGGAATACTTGAGACCCAATAAAATACCTGTGACCATCGCATTAGATGCCTCCGCCTTATTCCTCTGGGGAAAAGCATAAATGCGGTTAGGATTGTTGGACCGTTGACCTCCCTGACTCTGTTCGGACTGGTTTCCCTGATTTCCCTTGTAAGCAGCTGTGGTTACTTCTGACATCTCCTAAACAGACTGAGTTTGGTTCTCTTTTTGTAATCCCTGGCATAGTGGCCTGATTCTTCACAGTTATAACATGTTTTCATTTAGAACCAACATTCTCCAACGTGTTTCTTCAGACAAACCTTAAAATTCGGTTTGTCACCTCCTGTGTTAGGGTTGGTGGACTTGACCTTGCCACATTGATGATTGACCCATCTATGCCCCTAGGGCCTAAAATGAGACTGTTATACCCCGTATTTCCAGAGTATGTACGTAAGGACGTACGTACGAAAGTTTTAGCCTTAAGATAGGCAAGGATCGAAAATTTTGTTCACAACTACCGAAAGGAATCGTTTTTCGACGAAACGTTTTACAAAACTTGCGAAGGGAAAATTTCGCCTATGTCATTAATAATTTTTGCGGATTTTTCCGAGAGATGAAATATTTTGGACCAACGAGAGGGCGACACTTGTCACCCTCTAGTGGGCGGTTGTGGTGGCCGAGAATGTGCACATTTTGTGCAATGTTTTGTGCCTAAATCATGGGTCAATACTTGTGAGGGATTTATGGAGTAGGGTTAGGGTGCACTTGGGCAAATCTTGGCCCTCCACTTGCCTCCCACTTGGCTTGATCTTGGCCATTGGTTTCCCTATAAATACCCCCCCCCCCTTGTTGAAGACTTCTTCATCCACAAATATTTCTAAGTCTTGAAATCCCTCTCCCTCCATCTCTATGGTTTCGTCCAAGCCTTCCCCCCCTCCCCTTTTGAGAAGGCCCTTGGCCGAGGGGTACACCCCCCCTAGTGGTGTTGGCCGAGACACACCCCCCCCCCCCCCTTTTGCCTAGTTGTTCTCGTAAAATACCCCCCCCCCCTCTTGGTAGAAAATACTCTCCAAGTATTGTTACTACCAAAATACCTTAGCCCAAATACCTTGTAGTATCCCAAGGTTACACCTATACTAAAGCCGGAAATACTATTATACTTCCCTTGATACAAAACGAAACCCTAAGGAAATCTTCATACTTGGTTGAAGTAGTAAGAAGAAGTTGCGTAGAACTTCTAAGGGTTGTTTGGAGCGGGTTGGAGTGCACGGAGTAGGAGCTAAACCTTGCTCAGGATCGACATTTAAACTTGGATAATTTTGGGCTTATCGAGGTAAATATCTTGTCCCCCTATTGTAATTAGAGTTTACATACTGTTGAAGTATAAGAGTTAAGTATAAGTTATATACAAGGAAGGTATATAAGAAAGGAATTGAATCAGACTTACATGGGATTGTATTCTGATGACTTGTGAAGTTTGTCGGGTAGGGAAGTGCTGCCCAATTTTCCGTAGAATCTTGTATCTAGATTTATTCTACCGAGTAGTCTAGACTTTGATAGACTTGTATAACCGTTATAGGTTGAAGTACTGCGAGTAGCGCATTCTACTCGAAGGATGGAAAAGGCTAGCAGGATTACAGTACTTTGGAGCTATTTCCTAATAGTCGATAAATCGTCGCGAGGTATGTGATTCTTCCTATCCTCTTGAGCATGATATTTTAAAAGGAATATATTTAGTACGGTAGACGTACGTGTGTTACTGAACGTAGTTTTACGGCAATGTCTTTTGACTTAAGCCTGAATAATAAGAATCTTGAAGTATTTCAAGAGAATTAAGAACCGTTTTTGAAAGAAGAGTAATACTTGGTTTTAAAAGCTTAAGAGTTATACTAGCTTTGTGGGAAGTTAGGTATAACGACTTAAGAAAAATAAAAAGAATGGTTTATTGATTTTAGAAGTTAAGAGACTTGACTTAATTGAATGTGAACCTTCAGTTCCACGACCAGTAGCAGAAAGTATAAGACTGCAAAGAGACGACCATGTTACTAGCTAAGGATGTAGCTACCTGAGAGTATATTATGTATCGATTATCAAGGGTCATGATGACTATCTAAGAGAGGGTTGTGCAAGAATAGCTCTTCAGTCAGGCATGAGCATGGCCTGCGTACAGGCTTATGCGCAGCAGGCGGAGGAAACGTAGAGATCGACGGATTAACCAAGATCAGCAGAAGAGGGCCAGATCGGCAGGGTCCTTTGGTAACTTTCAAGGCGAACTGCCTCAACAGCAGATTAGATATGCACCTCCGCCAGTGCGGAGTGGTCCTCCACAGGGTTCAGGACGTTCGAGGTATGCCGGAGATGGTCAGAGCTCCAGGGCTTCCGGTTCACACTGTGGCAGGCGTCATCCCGGGGAATGTCATCTTTTAGTTGGTACTTGTTTTACCTGCGGCCGTCAGGGCCATGTGTCGAAAGGATGTCCTAGTAGGAGGGATGTTAGTAGGAGGACTCAGCCTTCAGGATCAGTGGCTAGTTCGTCACCTTCCCTAGATATGCGCCCAACCGGGCAGGATTGATTAGAACGACAAAGGGTTGTGGAGCGGTAGATACATGTATATCTTTAACCCTCTAGAGATTAGTATGCGTGATAAGATGAGTATATCTTAAGTGTTTTGTTCAGATAACATTGTGTTAATTGTGATTAGAAATCATGGTTAGTTAAAAGGGTAAGATTGGGGATAAGGAAAGTGTGAGCCTTAGAGTTTTATACGTGAAGACCTTAGAGGCAAGGCTATCTTGAGTAAAAGATTACATTTATGTTTGACCCTTATCGGAGTGCATAGTATACGTGAGATATGTTTGTGTGATAAGTCCCTGAGTGGTATGATATGAAAGAGGGTAGTTGAGCTAAGAAGACCACTAGGTTTTCGTAACTTGATTGATGAGATTGTTCCGGGACGGGGAATAATAGCTTGGCGTGAAGTGGGTCGGGTTGAGGCCATGTCGCGGGTCAACCCGCAGCCCGGTTTGGGGTGGGGTCAGTTCGTGGTGGTCCCGCTATGTGTCAGGATCATGAGGGTGTTAGGCCCAAGTTTAGTTAACCATCGTACGAGTACGTGGATGTGTTCGACCAGTAGTCGGGCCGATGAGGACAGCCCATCTTATCTTTCAGTCAAGACCGTTTACTCGGCAGAGGGTTATGCGAGATGTTATATCAGGAAGGTTGTAGGCTGCACGAGGTGCCTACTTTCACCTTATGACAGGCAGTGGAGCCCAGGTTACGGCTATTTCTTTTTTCTGGAAGTTTTACCAGGCAGGATTAGGAACTCAGGTGAGTCTCAGTATCGCATTCGCCCACGGGCCAGTGTTTGGATTTCAGGGGTAGCTGTGAGGATGGTTGCCTCCTGTTGAGGGAGTGTTTTATAGCTACCATTTCGGTATTCGGATGTCGCTTTATGACGCCTCGTATGGGCGGAAGTGTAGGATGCCGGTCGATTGGTTCGATGATGGTTCATACTTGTTCAGCAGGATGTGGATAGGGTGAAGCTTATCCAGAAGAGGTTGTTGGCAGCTCGGAGTCAACAGAAGTCGTACGGATAATCGGCGACGACGCTTGGAGTTCAGGTTGACGGTGGGTCTTCTTGAAGGTACCACCCCGGAGAGGGTGTCACGAGTTTTGGAAAGCAGGGAAAACATAACCCAAAGTACTTTTGGGCATTTTCAGATTGTTTGTAGAATAGGCCAGGTTGGCTATAAGTTAGCATTGCCGCCGGCGTGAAGCGTCGTCCGGTCTTTCGTGTTGTTAGGTTCGGAAAAGTATCGGAGATCCATCCAGAAGTGTTCCCAGTTAATGATGACCAAGTTGGAGATAGTAACCCAGAGATTTTGGAAACAGAAGCAGTAACAGAAATGTGGTAAGTTACGAGAAAGAGTTCAAAGGTACGGGAAGGGTACGACGAGTAAAGGAAGAAGCGTGCATGTGTTAAGAACATGGGGGTGATCATTTCGTTTGTAAAGTGAAGGTGCGAAGGGAGTATTTTTTAGCCCTTGGGTGGGAGTTTTTGTGATGTTAGAGGTAATTCCTCGTGGACTTGAATTAAGTATTTGCGCGTGTGTTATTTTATGGCCAGGTGTGACATGATTGTTTTTCGGAAGCATAGTAGTGAAGACTATACGGGCGCATGTATGTTTTGAGACTTAGAAGGAATATTCGGGACGAATGTTTCTAAGGAGGGGAGAATGTTATACCCCGTATTTCCAGAGTATATGCGTGGGGCGTGCGTCAAAAGTTTTAGCCTTAAGATAGGCAAGGATCGAAAATTTTGTTCACAACTACCGAAAAGAATCGTTTTTCGACGAAACGTTTTACAAAACTTGCGAAGGGAAAATTTCGCCTATGTCATTAATAATTTTTGCGGATTTTTCCGAGAGATGAAATATTTTGGACCAACGAGAGGGCGACACTTGTCATCCTCTAGTGGGCGGTTGTGGTGGCCGAGAATGTGCACATTTTGTGCAATGTTTTGTGCCTAAATCATGGGTCAATGCTTTTGAGGGATTTGTGGAGTAGGGTTAGGGTGCACTTGGGCAAATCTTGGCCCTCCACTTGCCCCCCACTTGGCTTGATCTTGGCCATTGGTTTCCCTATAAATACCCCCCCCCCCCTTGTTGAAGACTTCTTCATCCACAAATGTTTCTAAGTCTTGAAATCCCTCTCCCTCCCTCTCTATGGTTTCGTCCAAGCCTTCCCCCCCTCCCCCTTTGAGAAGGCCCTTGGCCGAGGGGTACACCCCCCCTAGTGGTGTTGGCCGAGACACACCCCCCCCCCTTTTGCCTAGTTGTTCTCGTAAAATACCCCCCCCCCCTCTTGGTAGAAAATACTCTCCAAGTATTGTTACTATACCAAAATACCTTGGCCCAAATACCTTGTAGTATCCCAAGGTTACACCTATACTAAAAGCCCAGAAATACTATTATACTTCCTTGACCACAAACGAAACCCTAAGGAAATCTTCATACTTGGTTGAAGTAGTAAGAAGTTGCGTAGAACTTCTAAGGGTTGTTTGGAGCGGGTTGGAGTGCACGGAGTAGGAGCTAAACCTTGCTCAGGATCGACATTTAAACTTGGATAATTTTGGGCTAATCGAGGTAAATATCTTGTCCCCCTATTGTAATTAGAGTTTACATACTGTTGAAGTATAAGAGTTAAGTATAAGTTATATACAAGGAAGGTATATAAGAAAGGAATTGAACTGTACTTACATGGGGTGTATTCTGATGACTTGTGAAGTTTGTCGGGTAGGGAAGTGCTGCCCAATTTTCCGTAGAATCTTGTATCTAGATTTATTCTACCGAGTAGTCTAGACTTTGATAGACTTGTATAACCGTTATAGGTTGAAGTACTGCGAGTAGCGTATTCTACTCGAAGGATGGAAAAGGCTAGCAGGATTATAGTACTTTGGAGCTATTTCCTAATAGTCGATAAATCGTCGCGAGGTATGTGATTCTTCCTATCCTCTTGAGCATGATATTTTAAAAGGAATATATTTAGTACGGTAGACGTACGTGTGTTACTGAACGTAGTTTTACGGCAATGTCTTTTGACTTAAGCCTGAATAATAAGAATCTTGAAGTATTTCAAGAGAATTAAGAACCGTTTTTGAAAGAAGAGTAATACTTGGTTTTAAAAGCTTAAGAGTTATACTAGCTTTATGGGAAGTTAGGTATAACGACTTAAGAAAAATAAAAAGAATGGTTTATTGATTTTAGAAGTTAAGAGACTTGATCTTAAAAGATAAGAGACTTGACTTAATTGAATTAATATGAATTTTGTTAAAAAGGTGTGAAACCTCATTCGTGAGTAATGAGTACTTGGTTTTTAAAAGGGATAATGTTTCTTGATTTGAAATCAGAATAAGTACCGAACAAACCACAGCAGCGCTAATAAAGGGAAATGTAATGACTAATAAAGTATTATGAAAACCAGTAGAAACCTCCATCTGCATAGAAGCTAAGATGAGACAAAATGATATTACATTTCCTAGATCATGGCTGCTTTAATAAGATTGTTATGAACAAGAATAACCTACTCACACATAAGGCACATGTTTCTCAATGGTTTTAAAAGAGAATTATATTATTAAGTGATTAAGACTATGAACTACGAAACCTTTCGAAAATGAGAAACTTGAGCAGTTGAAATTAGGCAAACTTGAGCGTTTGGAAAATAATGTTGTTACTTGATTTTACAAAGGAAGTGTTTTGGTTTACTTAAAAAGATAGTCACTCTATTTTTATACTACGGTATTGTGTGTGACTTACGTGAAAGAAGCGGATCTTTAAAGAGTTAATGTATGAAGTACTTTGGGGATAAAAACCCGAACTTGTTAACATAAAGTACCTTGTGTGAATAACTTGATTGTGTTGGTTTGTGATAGCCTTGTAATACTTTCTTGTTGATTTGATAAGTAAACAAGTTAGGATGCTACGTGTGTTAGTATCTTGTGATGTTTGTGTAAAGGGGTTTCCCTTGATTGTGCTTATGTTGTTTAACGATAAGTGTTATGTTAGTATTATATCACTCACCTTGACTTGATCCCGGGGTTGCGCCTCCGTCGCGGGTATACTCAAAGTGGTCTGTGTGACCTATGATTCGAGAATACCTATGCGGTGCGTGTGACCTATGCGGAGCTATGAGAGTTCGGGTTAGTGCGGGGTTATACCTCGTGGTCTATGTGGCCACGCGGATCGCGAGTCGGGGCGTTGCGGGAGTAGCTACCCTCGACGCGGGAATACCTCATGCGGGCCATTGGAGTGGCCTGCGCGAGATGCGGAAGTTCGGGACTAGACGCGCACATTAGACATCGCGGCGAGTGGCGGCCGATCATGTGGCGGTCTAGATAGATCTCATGATCTGATTTATGACCTTGTTGATGCGTGGGTTTTAGTAGTCGGCTATGCGCCGTACTTACCCCAGACGGTTTTATTATGACACGTGGGACACGTGTTCATGTGTATTCCTTGGTGCTTTTATATCATAGATCTGGCGGTGAGGAAGGTATTCCACGCATGATTGATGTTGTGGGCGTGAGACCCATAGTTGTATTTGAGTGATGACTTTGAGGCGTGAGTCACGACTTGACATGACCGCTTATTTATTGTGAATTGTAGTTTGGTTATCATACATGTCTTACGCTTTATATAGACTACTATGATTTCATTCTGATTTTTGATTTCACATACTTGGTACTGTTAGATCGACCTCGCGGGGCTGCGTTCACGCCGCAGGTAGAGGTACACCGTGTTGATCCTCGCTCTAGGATCACAGTTAGCGTTTTGGGAAGCTCCGTTTCTCGAGGCTTATCAGTGGTATAGTCCCCTGTCGTTGTAGGTACTTACATTCAGGGGTATGGCGGGGCCCTGTCCCGCCATTGTTGTTATATCATTCTTAGAGGTATGTAGTACTGTTGTGGCCAGAGTTGTAAAAGGGATGTAACTGTTCAGATTTAAGTTTTTATATATATACGCCGAAAGGCAACTTTTCGCAGAAAAACTGTTTTACACTTCATATTATTTCATGTCTTGTTTTATGTTCCGCTGATTACTCTGATGTATGTCTACTTGGGTGCCCGGGGTAAGGCACGACCACGCCCGGTAAGGCACCAGCCTACTTGATGACCGCTCTTGATGGCTTAATTTTGAAGAACCCCTACTACATTTTTTCCTCTGGTTTTGATTATGATTAAAGGATTCCGAAGATGAAAACCTCTTCTGTGAATACTCTTTTTTTTCTTTAGCCAAACCTTCTACCCTCATAGCCATATCAATAATCTGAAGGTAAGTTCGATTGTTGACTAACGCCACCACCTTCTCTTCTAAGTTCGGGTTTAAACCCTCAACAAACCTCTTGACTCTCCCTTTCTGTAGGAATGACATGTGTGTTATATGCTGACAATCTCACGAACTGCGTATCTTATTCTTGCACACTGCAGTCCCCTTGCTTCAACTGTTCAAACTCCCGTCTGAGCGCATTTTTACGCGTATTAGGCATGAATTTTTCTATGAATGTAACTCTGAATACCCCCACGTTATGAGTGGTGACATCGGGGAACAATTTCTACCAAAATTTCTCCACTACACCCTTGCGTCGTCCGCTAAACACACACTTACCAAATTGACTCAATGCGTCTCCACACATCCCAGGGTAAACATTAGGTTTTCTACCTTATCGAGAAACACTATTGGGTCAGATTTGTAGTCTTTCCCTATGTAGATAGGTTCCATTCTTCTCACAAAATTTTCCCCATAGTCTATCTGATACCGACTGGGCTCTTACCTTTTCGGTCGGTGGTGCAGTCACATATAGTTAATTTATCGTTGTACATCTCCTTCCACAATCCTTTGAAAGAGGTAGTACGAGAATCAAGTCTTTTAAAAGAATCAAGATAGGCACGAGAAGAGTGTGAAAGAAGTGAATCTGCTAAGGATGTTCTACCGTTCACTTATTACTAAGGTGGCGCGCACACCGTCGCAATAAATAACCGTTCAAACACCCAACTCAAAGAAAGTTCCTAGAATCTCTTAACCTAGTTTAGCTCTGATACCAACTTGTCACGCCCCGACTTTTCTTAAGTCTTTACTTAGTGCGTGATGACACCTGGATAATTATTACTTTCCAGGAGTACCACTAATGCTCTTTATTTTGAAATTCAGACGTGTATATTAAATGCGGAAATAGTATCAATAATAACAGTAAAGAAATCTGTTTATGAATTTAATTAAAACATAATGCGAGCCCATGCTCATGCAAATACTGTTTCTACATAGACGTAAAGACAGGATTATTCTAAGTTTAAAAGGAGACAATCCCACACGGGCATTTTCCGAGATACTAAAACTGGACCTTTCAACTGCATACTAAACGTGACAAGTACCAAGACCGAAGCAATGAATTAGGTACGGCAAAGAGGCACGATCTCTAGCCCTGATATGGAGCCTTTCCTCTGTCACGTTTTCCTGAAACATGTTAAATAAAGAGTCAGCCCTACCATCCGGGGCTGAGTTAGAACGTTACCCTGCAATTCAAAGTAACCTCACAATATTCCAAGTACAATCACATTATAACATAATAAGCATGTTGCAAAAACATATTAGGTTACCACACCTTTATCATACAAGTATGCAACATCTCCACTCTACTCCTTAAAGGAAATTCTTAACTTATATAACATTTCATTTTATCTCGTATCATACGTTAAGAAATTCCTTGCATTTATATACTTGTTGCATTTACATATTTGTGAACATGTATTCACTTTACATATTTATTGCGGCGTGCAACCCGATCCAATGTATTTACATATTAGTGAACTCGTATTCACTTTACATTTTTTGTTGCGGCGTGCAATCCGATCCAATGTATTTATATATTTGTGAACACGTATTCACTTTCCATATTTGTTGCGGCGTGCAACCCGATCCAATATATTTACGTATTTGTGAACACGTATTCACTTTACGTTTTGTTGTGGCGTGCAACCCGATCCATTATATTTACATATTTGTGAACACGTATTTACTTTACCTATTTGTTGCGGCGTGCAACCCGATCCAATATATTTACGTATTTGTGAATACGTATTCACTTTACGTTTTGGTGCGACGTGCAACCCGATCCATTATATTTACATATTTGTGAACACGTATTCACTTTACATATTTGTTGCGGCGTGCAACCCGATCCAATATATTTACGTATTTGTGAATACGTATTCACTTTACGTTTTGTTGCGGCGTGCAACACGATCCATTATATTTACGTATTATTCAGAAGGTCAAATAAATAATGTTCTTCCTTTTTTTACATTCTGCCTTTCATATTTGTAATGGTTATAACTTTTCAACCGTAACTCCAACTAAGGTGTTTCTTACGCTGAAACTAAGGTAATACGGGGATTTTTCACTGTACCAAATTTCATTTGAAAATACTTTGGGTAACTAGTATAAATTCTTCCGCAAAGCAGCCACATGTAACTAGTCTCGCCAGAATTTTTGTAAAAAAAGTACTATCTTAAAATAGTCATAACGTCTTATCCATAAGTCGTATCAATCCCCGTAAGGTATCACACTGACGAGAAAATGGAAACCTAGGATTTTCGTTTGAAACAACCTTCCCTATTCTGTACTAATTGCTACCGTTTTATCATTTTACATTCTGCTTTTCGAATTTCAATCGAACCGGGGCAGAAACTTTAAAGTGCGATAACTCTTAAAACTTAAGTCCGTTTTAACCCCTCTTTGGCTAGATCTGTCCGTAACAGAGATTTTTACAACCATGTAAATTTTTTCTAATTCTAATAAGTACAACTCAAGAAATCAGTTCGTCATTCTGCCATCCTGAATTTCTGTCAAATCTAAGGCAGAAACTTTAAACTATGATAACTCCTAAACCGTAGGTCCATTTTATCCCCTTTTTGGCTCAATCTGATCATCATAGAAAGGCGTACAACACTTCAAAATTTCATTCAATTCTAACAAGTATAACTCAGTTAAAACAGTTCTTTTCAACTCCCGATTCTTATTCCAACATGTATTGAACTTAAAATAAGGGATTCTACCAAGAATTTCTGAGTGAGAAAACTCACCTTGTAAGCGTGAAAATGTCACGACCCGAACCCCGAGCCCGCGACTGGTGCCCTACCTGGGCACCCCCCTCTTATACCCTCATCCCATATAACACATAGGCCAGATAACATATGAAAAACTGTATATGTAGCAACAAGGGAAGCCGACGAGACTGCCGCTATATATTTAAACGGGAACATCCCGATAATAGAGTAGTACAACTGGCCAACAATAATACAACTCCCACAAGTCCAGCCCACATATGAATTGTCACGCCCCGAACAACGGGCCCGCGACTGGTGCCCTACCTGGGCACCCTTCTACCCATACATCCCAATAACCAACGGAAGCTAAAGAAAACTCATCATCATTTTTTTTATAGGCAAAGCCGGCAAGGCTGCCGTTATATACAATAACCAAAGGATCTACAACTATACACAAGTCCAACCCACATATGAATACAGACCTCTAAGAGTTCGACAAAAACTATGACAGGACAAGGCCCCGCCATACCCCTGAATATACATAAGCCTGTAACAGCAAAACCGTACCAAAATGATAAGCTCCAGAATAATGGAGCTATTCCAAAAGCTGAGCAATGATCCTATGCACGCGGATCACCAAATTGAGTACCTACACCTGCGGGCATGAACGCAGCCCCCCGGAGAGGGGGTCAGTACAACAAGGTACCAAGTATGTAAACATAAAGTACAGTAAATAAGATCATAACTGGCCAAAGAATGACAGGGACAAGTATAATAATCAAAATACCAGATTCGACCATGCCATATAAAGTAGAGTCAACTATATCTTGTATCACTGCACCACTGTACTACTGTACCACTGTACTACCGTACCACTGTACCTTATAAAAAATGAGGGTCAACTGTATCTTTTCAAAATATGAAAGTCATGTCAAAATTAGGGACGCCTGCCCTCAGGATCATTATGCATATCCTATTCATGAGAATTGAACCCGCATGGATCTTTTAGACCCGCAATGAGTGATATACACGTATCATGGAGAGTTAGTCCATGGAATAATATAATATTATGGGAATTGAACCCGCATGAGTCCTTAGCCCCGCATGAGTATACCTACTCGCATCATGGAGAGCTAGTCCATGGAATAATATGATGCCCCGGGAATTGAACCCGCCTCACGGAAGCATGCCCATGAAATTCCATCATCATGGAAGCATGTCCATGAAATAATATAATAATGTTGTCGGCCCTCTAGTGAGGGACGCGGTGATGTGGAAATACAACACTTGCACGAATAGCTATCATGAGCAACCATATGCAAGATAAATAATCTTTGACTCTCATTAGAACAAATAGAATGAACTATAATTTTAGAAAAAAACCAAGGCACTATCACATCTTTCATTTTAGAAAACCCAAGGCAATACCATGTCTTTCTTTTTAGAACAACCAAGGCAATACCACACCTTCCTTTTTAGAAAAACCAAGGCAATACTATGCCTTCCTTTTTAGAATAACCAAGACAATACCATGTCTTCCTCTTTAGAAAAACCAAGACAATACCATACCTTTCTTTTTAGAATAACCAAGACAATATCAAGCCTTCCTTTTTAGAATTTAGATCCAATAAAACCATGTACGTTCGCCGTACACTTACTTTATATAAGTATCATGTAATATTAGGGACTTGAACCCAATAACACAATGTACATCCACCGTACATTCCTTTATTTATAAGACCCCAAGATACTAGCACTTGTAGCATCAAGGCACTTTCACCTTTAAAATTAAGTCACTTACACTTTTAAACTCAAGTAACTTATACTCTCAAAATCAAGTCACTTATTCTTTTCAAATCAAGTAACTTATACTTTTCAAATCAAGTCACTTATTCTTTTCAAATCAAGTAACTTATACTTTTCAAATCAAGTCACTTATTCTTTTCAAATTAAGTAACTTATACTTTTCAAATCAAGTCACTTATTCTTTTCAAATCAAGTAACTTATACTTTTCAAATGAAGGCATTACCACCTTATGTACCACATGAAATCTAGATTCATTTAAAATACGTACGTCCACCGTACACTCATTTTATAAAAGTCATGCCAAGGTAGATTCAATGGAATAGATAGCATAACTTCTATTTTAGCAAACCCAAAGTACTATCAATGGAATCTATCATTAAGGATTAAGATCCAATAAAACAATGTACGTCTGCCGTACAATCTTTCCTTTATAAAATCAAGTCATGTATCATCAAGGATTAGAATCCACTCACTTTATAAAGACCATGCCAAAGAAAGAAGGGATAGTTCACATACCTTATCGGCTTATACCAACTTAATAACTAGAATCCGCCTCAAGTAGTACTTCAACCTATAATGAGAATAACACTTCTATCAACTTCAAGATTTTAAGTGTAGGTTAATACCAAGTAATGGATCTCTTTTCCTACAACAATTTGGGCAGCACTTCCCCTGTTTATACGTACTTTTCCACCTTTCAAGAAGGCCAATTTCAACAATAACCAAGGTACCAATTAAGGACACAACAAAACATCAACCAAGGTGATTCACACACCTATTTCTCATGTCAAAAAAACCTCTTAATCACGTAAAACAATCCACAAAAATCAGCCCACAATCCAACAACAACAAGGGAAAATGTGAGGCCTTTCATCGCCTTTCTACACCCTTAATCCCTTAGGACTTTCATTAGCAATTACTACATCTAAACATGCATATATATGGCAGATTTTCCAGCATTTCAAAACCATAAAAAGTCCCTAAAACTGCACAATAATATCCAACAGTTTTATAGTATACACGGCCAACAACCCCAATACAATAACTCTTTCCATAATCCTTTATAATCCAATTCAAGTTCCAATACTTTTATATAAGTCATATCAACAACAATATTCCTTCATTATAACATGTAATAAGTGAATATAACAAACACAATTATAACCACGAATCCAATGTTCCAAAACTGTCTACATTCGGCCAAACACCAAAAAATTGTCCATACACTTTTTATTCTCCATTCTTCTTAACACATGTTCATCTATTAACTATAACAATATGTAATATCCAATTACTTCAAGAGGAAGAAGATTTATTACCTTAAATATTGCCCAAATCCGTCCAAACAGTCCATACGATTTTTGGCCCACAGTTTTGTCTTAGCTCCACTTCTTCAAGTTCCAATCACTCTCATGTATCCTCTACAAGCTTGTACCCATCTTCACTTCTTGTTTTACCTCCAAAAAGTTTATCAAAAGCTTAGAGTTTTCAAGATCATTCTCGGCCAAGAACAATTTTGGAGGATCTTGGAGAGTTAACTTGGCTTAGGACTTGATTAGGGTGCTTAATCTTGGAAAATAACTTGTCTTTGATCTTCACTTAATCCATGAAATTCGAAATCTAAGGCTAAGAGAAGAGAGAAGAGCTTTGGAAGAGAAAATATCTTGTGAACAATGGCTAAGTCTTTCCATGTATATCTCTATATAGATATTTGTCATGCAAGACAAGTGGATGAGGGACACATGTCACCCTCCTATTGGTCACGTAATCTTTCTTCACAAAAATATATATACATAGCCCAAAATACCTTATTTTTCGAAGGGCCCCACAAAATTGTGAAATTTTCAGTGGACCCCATATTATCAATTTCAAGACTTCATAATCCAATACTAATTCCATATATCTAATTAGAAGAATTAAACCCCGAGTTAATAATTTTTCGTCGTCACATTTTTCCATAATTTTTCCGTAGGAAAAATGTAAATATTCTTTCCTTTCAACCTTCAAATCTTAATTCCTTAAAAACGTTCTAATATCAATGTCATGGAATTATGGGGTGTAACATGAATACAAATCTCTAAGAGTTTGACAGTAACTATGACGGGACAAGGCCCCGTCGTACCCCTGAATATACATAAGCCATAATGGAAAACCTGTACCAAAATGACTAGACTCCGGAATAATGGAGCTATCTCAATCAAAGCTGAATGGAAATCCTAAGCTCGCGGATTACCCAACTGAGTACCTAATACCTGCAGGCATAAACGCAGCCCCCCAGAGAAGGGGGTCAGTACAACAATGTACTAAGTATGTAAACATAAAACACAGTAAATAAGGTCATAAATGGCCAAAAGATGACAGGGACAAGTATGAAAATCAAATAACTGTTTATCAGTGTGTTGTGCGCCACATCCATAAACAAGAGGCTATAGTACATTTAGGATTGGTTTCCCTTCTTCTCACTCTGAGATCGTGCGATAGAGCTGTGTTGTTAGGGTAGTCTCTCCCTAACGTATTATTGTGGTTGCATCTATGAGAAAGGCAACAGTGGCCCAGAAATGATTATATGGACTTCGTATCCAGGTTGGTAAAACTATTGTATAGTTGGTATAATGATGATGTGTATCTGTACGAGCGTATTTATTTAGGGTCCTGTGTGTTGCCTGAAATGATTATGAATTACCATGAGTTGATTAAGCCATAATAATTACTTGGAAGGTGTGAAACAGTTTATTGAATCCACACCTAGGCTTTATATATGTACTGATTTGGAATAGTCAGGAGGTAATGAACTGACTAAGATTTTGATAGACTCTTGAAAGATCAGGTTCAATTGACTTAAGGACATACCATGTTGTTGGATTAACCCGTGTTGTACGCTTAAGTGATATGTGTGAATAATATTGGTATGGAGTAAATAGGGTTGTTATGGTTAAGACGACGTGATTTTGAGATTATGAGAAGATACCTTACCCGTATGTGGGGACTGATAATGTAAGCTTGGGACATGAAATAATTTTGAACCTTAGAATATTGATAACCGCTGAGACCTTAGATGTACAAGGCCTTCTCGGATAGTAAGATTATTTCAGACAAAAAATGAGAGTTAAGTGTGATGATGGGTCGGGTTGTGGGCCAATTCCGGGTCGACCCATAACATGGAATGGAGTGAGGTCAGTTGGAGATGGTCCCGCTGCGTAATAGGGTCACGATGATGCAAGATCCAAGTCTAGTTAATTGTTGTACGAGTTCGTGGACGCATTCCACCAGAACTGGGTCGTGAGAGCCGAGAAGGGTCTTAAAGGAAATTGAATCTAAGTATAATGACCAAGTTTGGATATAGTAACTCCAAGGATTTGAAAACAGAAGCAATGATTGAAATTTTGTATGTACACTAGAATAAGTTTGGAAGTACGAGAAGAGTACGACAAGTGAGAAAAGGAGCGAACAAATGTTTATAGTTATGAATAATGAAGGTACGAAAAGAGAATCTTTTTAGGCCATGAATGGGAGTTAATAGTGGTGATATACACTCTAGATTTGATTCCTCATTTGGCTTTTGATTGATATATATGCATGTGTGATATATTGTGATCATATGTGGCATAATTGGTTTCGTTGAGTATAGTTTAAGCAGACTATACCGATATCCGTGTAGATTGAACCTAGTATGAACATTCGGGACAAATGTTTTTAAGGGGGGGAGGATGTTACACCCCGTATTTCCAAGGAAATGAGATGAGAACGTGCGTAAGAATTTGAGATTTGAATTTTGGAAAGAAAGAAGAATTACTTTTTTCTTAAGAAAAAATCTCGGAACCTCGTGAAGGAAAAGGGTTTATTATTTGGAAATTGATTCTCATATTTGGTATATGGGATTAGTATAGTATATTAAGGTTTGGAATTTTCAAGTCTCGAATTTGGTCATGTGGGGCCCACCGGGGAATTTTACGGTTTTGTGGGACCCATAATATTTTGAGATATTTTGGCCAAATATAGATATTTTGGAGGAAGAAACAATTTGGACCAATCGGAGGGCTAAACGTGTCACCCCCGCTAGTCTTGGAAGACTTGGACTTAGATATTTTGAGACAAGTGGACAAGTGGGTCATGTGGGTCCCACTCCACTTGTCTTGCTACTTGGATATACATCTATATATTAGAGAGGGCTTGGAAGACTTGTTCTACACTTAGCCAATTTCACAACAAATATATCTCCCTCTCTTAGGGTGCTCTCGTCCAAGGGCAAATATTGGAGACCAAAATTCTTTAATCCTCCATGATAAATCCTCTAATCCAAGACTATGCTCCCTAATGGAGTACTAAGCCAAGATAACCCCTGAAATCCCCAGAATCTTGGTGTTAGCCGATATTAAGGGTGTGAAACCCTAAGGTTCCGTCGACTTTTTGGAAGTGAAATACAAAGTGAAGTTGTGTATAAGCTCATAGGGATCACATATATGTGATTGGAACTTGAAGAAGTGGAGAGAAACGAAAACTGCGGACCATTGTAGCTCGGACTATTTTGGACGTTTTTGGGCTAAAAAATGAGGTAATAATCCTTCTTCTTTTAAAGTAATTGGATATTACTTATTGTTGTTATGTATGGATGAGCATTTACTAAAAATAATGAAGATTAAAAAGTGTTTGGGATATTTTAGGGAGTTGAGGCCGAGAGCTTGCATATTGCCGTCGTTTGATTCGTTAGTTATTATTAATGTTAATAACACTTGTCTCATGTTATATAATGAAGGAAATATTGTTGTTTATAGTTTATATGATATATATAACGTGTTGAAATGAGAATTGGATTAAAAGGAATTAAGGAAAAGAACTTTGGATTGTTGTAGTTGTGTTGGCCGAAAACTGCCCAAAACTGTTAGACGTTGTGGTGTCGTTTTATGGACTAATTTGGGGTGTTGTTATGTTGGAAAATAAGCCCTTATATTTCATGTTTAAATGTGGTAAAATAGCTAATGAAAGTCCTAAGGAATAAGGGTATAAAAAGGGTGTTAAAGGCTTCACATTGTACTCTTAATGTTGGTTTATTATGGACTGCTTTTATGAGTTGTTTTGTATAGATTGTGGGGCAGAATTTTATACATCAAGTAGGCGTGTAATCCCCTTTGGTTAACTGTTGGTTGTGCCTTAAATGTGGCTTGTTGGTAGATGAATTCGGGCCTTGGAAAAGGTGAAAAAGTACGTAGAAACAAAGGAAGTGCTACCCAAATTTCCGTAGAATAAGAGGACAATTATTTGGTATAAGTCTTACACTTGATAGCTTGAAGTTGATAGAAGTGTTATTGTCATTTTAGGTTGAAGTACTACGTGTAGCATATTATACTTGGCATGTGGAATAGTCAATAAGGTTGAAGTACATTGGGGCGTATGCTACTTGTCGTGTTGGTTAGTCGTCAACGAGGTATGTGAACTCTTCCTATCTTCTTTGAGCATGAACCTTATAAAATGATACTTGATAAAGTATCTTGGATTTCCAAATGAGGATTTTAAACGAATTCGGATTTCATTGTGGTGTTTACAATGATTTAAAAGAATAAGTGCCTTAATGTTGAAAGTAGAAGTTACTTGATTTTAAAGCCTTGAGTTGAATTTAAAAGGTGTAGTAACTTGATCTTAAAAGAGAAAGTGTCTTGGTTTTAAAAGAGTAAGTTACTGAGTTTAAAAGTATACTTGACTTGATCTTAAAGGTGGAAAGTGTCTTGATACTACGGGTGTTAGTGTCTTGGGGTTTATAATGAAAAAGTTGTGTGGCGGACATACATGGTTCTAGTAGGTTTGTCTAGAAAGGAAGTGGTTCTATCTATTTCATTAATAGTACTTCAGATTTTATAAAAAGGGAAGTTATTCTACTCTTAGAATTTAAGGGTAGTCATGTTGTTGATTTTATGTTTAAGGCATGTCTAAATGATTCCTAAGTCCTTACCAAGTCTTATGAGAGATGTTGGGAAGAGTGTTTAGTAAGCATTGGAGTCGAGTTGATCTTGCTAAGTTACAACACTAATGAGACTTGATTTATTTGAAAGTCATGAGACTAGATTTATTTGAAAGTTATGAGACTTGATTTATTCGAAAGTCATGAGACTAGATTTATTTAAAAGTTATGAGACTTAGTTGAAAGAATATGAGATTTTACTTGAAGGTATATGAGACATTACTTGAAAGTATATGAGATTTGATTAGATGAAGTATAAGAGACATGATTTATATGAAGTATAAATGACTTGATTTTGGGAAAGAAGAAGTAACTTGATTTACAGGTATAGGTTACTTAAGTTTACAAGTGTAAGTAACTTGATTTTGATAGTAAAAGTATTTTGGGGTTCAACTCCCTAATATTTCATGAAGTGATTCTTTTTATAAAGAATATATGTAAATAATACTTTTGGGTTTATTTCCCTAATATCACATGATTTGAGTCTTCTTGTAAATAATGGATGTACATAGTACTTTGGGTTAATTTCCCTAATGTTACATGACATGATAATTCCTTGGTTGTATAAAAAGGAAAGATGTGGTAGTGCTTTAGTTTTCTAAAATGAAAGTTGTTATAATGGCTTTATGGGAAGTTTGTTATAACAGTTTCATGGAAAGTCAAGAGATGGTTTAAAATGTTATATGGAAATCATGTGAGAATGTCCATGATTAAGTCCTTAATATAGTACATGAAATGAAAGTGCCTTGAGTTTATAAAGTGAATGTACGGCGGACGTACATTGTTGTAATGGATCTTAATCCTTAATAAACTATGTGATAGTGCCTTGGTGTTATAAAATGAAAGACTTGTTAGTATCTTGGTTTTTCTAAAAATGATAGTTCATTCTATTTGTGTTAATAAGAGTCGGAGATGATTTAAATTGTACATAGTTTCTTGTGATAGCTATATGTGTACAGTCTTGATTTTGGGACCGTGTCCCTCACTGGAGGGCCGACAATGTTATTGTGCTATTTACATGTACGTGCCTACATGATAGAAGAATTCCATGGGCATGCTTCCACTATACTGTTCCATGGACCTGCTTTCACGATGAAGGAATTCTGTGGTGTGCGGCCATGATGCGGGTTCAATTCCCGGGTGATATTATTATTCCATGGACTAACTCTCCATGATGACATGTTCCCGAGATGCAGGAATTCCACGGGCTTGTTATATATTATACTTTGTGCATGCCGACAGTGATGCAGGAATTGCACAGGCATGTTATATATTACACTTGTTACATGCTGACAGTGATGGAGGAATTCCACGGGCATGCTTCTATATTGCGGGTTTAAGACCCGTGGTTAGAATTGCATAATGATTCTGACGGCAGGTGTCCCTGATTTTGACATGACTTGCATATCTTGAAAAGGTACAGTTGAATCTCGGTGATATAGTAGTACAATGGTATAGTGATATAGTAGTACAGTGGTACAGGGGTATAGTGATACAAGGTACAGTTGGCTCTTATTTTATATGACATGGTTGGATCTGGTATTTGATTATTTTACTTGTCCCTGTCATTCTTTTGTACAGTTATGATCTTGTTTATCAGATTTATTTACGTTGTTATCGACTTTTCGGGCCGTTCATGCCACGTATATTAGGTACTCAGTTGGGTGATCCGCGAGCTTAGGATCTTCAGTCAACTTCTATTGAGACAACTCCACTATGTCGGAATCTTGTCATGTTGGTACGAAGTTTGTATTAGAGTCTTGTACATTTATGGGTACGGCAGGGTTTTGTCCCGTCATAGTAATTGTCCAAACTCTTAGAGGTCTGTATTCATATGTAGGCTGGACTGGCGTGAGTGGTATTTACATTGTTGTATGGTTGTAGACCCATTAGGGTGTTATATATATTATGGCAGCCTTGCCGGCTTTGCCTTTGTTTGTTAAAAGAAAAAATGAGTGTTATTTATCTTCCGCGGGTTACTTGTGTTGTATGGGTAGAAGGGTGCCCAGGTAGGGCACCAGTCTCCGGCCCGGAGTTCGGGGCGTGACAAAAATCTTCAAAAAGGACCGAGGGTAGACCCTCTGTAAAGATGTCTGCAATTTGATATCTTGAAGGAACATGGCAGACGCGTACTTGTCTTTTGGCTACCTTCTCTCGAACAAAGTGAATATCCATCTCTATGTGTTTAGTACACTGGTGCTGAACTGGATTACCAGAAAGGTAGATGACACTTATATTATCACAATACACCAAGGTAGCCTTCTCAATAGGACAATGAAGCTCTAAAAGTAGATTTCGTAACCAACATGACTCAGAAACCACATTGGCTACCACTTTATACTCGGCTTCTACACTTGAACGTGGAAGCGTGGATTGACGCTTGACATACCATGAGACCAAGTTATTACCTAAAAACATGAAATAGTCAGACGTAGACCGTCTGGTGTCAGGAAAACCACCCCAATCAACATCTGTGTAGGAGACAAGTGTAGACGTCGACGAAGGATACAAATGCAAACCATACTCAAGTGTACCCTGAATGTACCTAAGAATGCGTTTGAGTGCATTCATATGTTCCACTCTAAGATCATGCATAAACAAACACACCTATTGTGCGACATATGTAATATCAGGTCGCGTGAACGTCAGATACTGAAGGGCGCCTGCAAGACTGCGATAGCCGGTCGGATCCTCATATGGAGAGCCAGCTGCAGCACCCAACTTGGGTTTAGTATCAACTGGAGTAGAAGTGGACTTACAGGATGACATCTCAGCTCTCTCAATGATCTCTTCTGCATACTTTCTCTGTGACAAGAACAATCCACCTGCATGACGAGTTACAACAATTCCCAAAAAGTAACTCAATGGGCCCAAGTCCTTCATGGCAAACTCAGCACTGAGCATCGTCATAATGGACTTGCGCAAGGAATCAAAAGAGGCAGTCAAGATAATATTATCAACATATAGTAGTATATAAGCCATGGATGAACCCTGACGATATATGAATAATGAATTATCAGACATACTGTGAGAAAAACCCATAGTCGAAACAAAATCAGCAAACCTTTTATACCAAGCTTATGGAGACTGCTTAAGTTCATACAAGAACTTCTTCAATAGACAGCATGATGAGGGTATCTAGTATCCCTAAATCCCAAAGGCTGATGCATATACATTGTCTCCTGAAGATCACCATGTAGGAAAGCATTCTTCATATCTAGCTGATGAATGGGCCATGATTTTGAAAGAGCCAAGCTGGGCACAGTGCGAATAGTAGCCGGCTTGACCACTAGGCTAAATGTCTCACCACAATCCACACCAACCTGCTGAGTCTTACCATCACCTACAAATTTAGCCTTATGCCTTGCAAATGAACCATCAGAATTTTCCTTATGAACAAAAATCCACATAGACCGAATAATATTAATATCAGATGGACGGGGTACCAACTCCCACGTCTTATTATCAATAAGAACAATATATTCCTCGGTCATGGCAATTTTCCAATTAGGGTCATTTAAAGCAGACACGGGATTACGGGGTAATGGGGATTTAAGAACATTTGAATTCAAATTAAAATGTCTTTTTGGTTTAAAATACCCTGTTGACTACGAGTGACTGGACCATGACTCTGGGCTGGATTGGGTGAATTTTGGGAATTTTCGGAAACTCCAGGAATTATCGTCGAGGGCGCCGCGACGCTAGAAGAACTAGGAAGGTCGCAGGAGTTTTGGCGCCGCCCCACCCCTGTGCACGGCCGCGGCGCTGTCTCGCAGATATTTTGGCGTCGCGGCGCTGAGGACGGGTTTTGGGGGACCTGTGTATTTTCTGGCAAACATGAAAAATATCGGAGAACATAGGGGGAGATAGCATCATCCAAAAAATCATAAGAGCTAGACACGGGTTTTTCTACTTTAGAGAAGGGAAATTGGGATTCATCAAAGAGAACATGACGACTAGTGATGATTCGTTTAGAGGACAAATCAAAACATTTATCACCATGGTGATTTGACGGAAAACCCAAAAATACACAAGGAGTAGAACGTGTCTGAAGTTTGTAGATTGTAGTGGATGAAAACAGTGGATAACATAAGCATCCGAAGACCCTAAGATGAGTGTATGACGGAGTCTTATTGTATAACACTTTTAGAGGGGATGAATATGTCAAACCTTTAGAGGGAAGAATATTGAGGAGATCGGTAGCCATTTGTAGTGCATGATGCCAAAATAATGGAGGAACAGAAGAATGAACCAATAAAGTGCGGGCAATATTATTAATGGTACGAATTTTTCGCTCAGCTTTTCCATTTTGTTAAGACGTGTGAGGACAAGAAAATTGAAAATTTATCCCATTTTGAGCATAAAACTCCCTAAATTCCCATTATCATACTCTCTGTCATTATCACATTGGATGTTTTTTTATTTCCCGTTCGAATTGTGTTCTTATGAAAGATCTAAATTTTATGAAAATGGAAAAACTTGAGATTTTTTTGCAATTGGAAAAGTCCATAAATATTTAGAATAGTCATCTAAGAATAGAACATAATAACGATGACCCATAGAACTGAGAACCGGAGATGTCCATAAATCACTATGAATAATTTCAAATGGCATTGAAGTATTAGAATTCGAAGCTATAAATGGTAATTTAATAATCTTTCCCAAAGCACAGGATTGACAAAGTGGAGTATTACGCGTACCCTTACAAGAAATAAACTTTTGTCTATCTAAAGAAGATAAAATAGACGGATCCCGGAGCATAGAACGGGCTTGATAAAATCCTGACAGGAGGTTACTCTGACGAATAACTGAAGCAACAACGCTATAGGCCTCTGACAGGCCTGCAATCATCTGAAGAACTAGACGACTATTAGAAATAGGAGTGTTACACCCCAGAATTCCCAGGATATGTTTATAAGAACGTACGTAAGAACTCAAAGATGTTAAGGTTTGAGACGAGTAAAAATTTATCGGAATTATGGAATTGTCGGAAAACGAAATATTGCGACGAACGGGAGGGCGACACGTGTCACCCCCCTTAATGGTCTTGGACGAAAATGACATGGATGAAATGGTCTTTTGACCACAAATTAAAAGATCAAGTCTTGCAAAGACATTTTAGCATGACATTGTTGACTAGGTCAATGCCACTTGGCTTGATCCATGTGAAAAACATCCAAACCA
This sequence comes from Przewalskia tangutica, assembly GCA_029844215.1. Classification (NCBI taxonomy): domain Eukaryota; kingdom Viridiplantae; phylum Streptophyta; class Magnoliopsida; order Solanales; family Solanaceae; genus Przewalskia; species Przewalskia tangutica. The sequence goes on from CM056734.1 coordinate 68,217,254, forward strand.
CCCATTTGTTCTAATCTTGACCCTCCATCTATTTATATAAGCTCCCTAGTGCAAGACAAGGCTTAACACTTAGCAATTTTTCAAGAGAAATTGATGAAAAACGTTGGGAAGCTCTCGGCCATAGGCTAGGGTTTGAAGAAATTTTTTTTCAATTGTTGTCCAATAATTCCCCCACTTTAAACCAAGGTACCTAAGGGTATTGTAAGTGTTTCTCAATAGAAAGATCCCGGAAATGTGGTGTTTTCGTATTAGTCGCAAGGCGAAAACCTAAAGGGTTATTCAACTTTGAAGTTGAAACTTGAAGATGAGTTTTCATAAGCTTCTAAGGGTGGCTTAGGTGGATTGGAATGTCGAAAGGAGGAGCTAAAGGTGCTAGGGATCGACTTGTACTCTTGGATCATATTTTGGGCTAATTGAGGTATAATCTTCGTTTTACTTTTGTAATTGAAGATTTCATGTTGTTATAAGTTAGAAATGATCATGTGATATATGTTATGAAGTTTGATAAGTGTTATGGAATTTAGGAGCCCAAAACCGAAATGGCATGATTAGCCTTTTGAAATTGAAATGCAATTTTGGTCGTTAATTAGAATCGTCGCATGTTTACCTACTTGAGGATTGTAGTAGTTGTAATCGATTGCTTGATATCATATTATGCTACCAATTTGTATCGAAATGGAATTGAATAAGAATTGGTATTGTTATAAACATTGTGGCCGAATTTGGAGTAGTAGTTGTATTAGTTGTTATTCATTTGTATTGGACTACCTTATAAATTGTGGTGAGCCAATTGAGGCTGTTTGGTTATTGTATTCGGCCTTGAAAAGGTGGCAAAGTTAGTAGAAACAAAGGAGGTCTTGTCCGATTTTCCGTAAAATTAGCGACTTAGCACTTAGAATACTCTACGTTTGAAGTAAGAGGATTAATGGACGATTGTGACCATTATAGGTTGAAGTACTTAGTATAGCGTATTCTACTTGAAGGATGGAATAGCTATCAAGGTTGAAGCACGTTGGAGCATTTTGCTACTTGTCGATAAGCGTCGCGAGGTATGTGAACCTCTTCCTTCTTTAGACATGGTTCTATGTATGGAATATACATGTGGTATTATTTCATGATTCCTTCTACTCTTAGAAGTTAAGAAGTATGTATGTTGATTTACTCTACGTAAGGGTTATGTCTAAGTTATCCTAAGTTAAAAGTATGTTAAATTGTCCTAAGTCCTTACCAAGTCTTATGGGAGATGTTGGTAAGAATGGTTCGAAATTATGAGATTTGATTTAAAGGCTATGTGTCTTGATTTATTTAAAGTAAGTAAGTGGATTTTACGTTCAAGAATGACTTGAATTTATATGAAAAGGGATTGATTTTAAAAGTGAAAGTTATATGGTTTTAAGAGAATAAGTTACTTGGTTTTGGAAGTGTATGGAACTTTATATTTTTTTTTGTATAATATAAGTAAGTGGACTTTAAAGAATGTATGATATAAGGTTTTAAGACTATGAACTTTGGTTGTCTTCTAAGGATTATGAAACTTTATTTTTCAAGTTGTGGACTTGATTTCTAAAGAGTATGTTACTTGAGTTTTAAAAGAAGAAGTTTATGATTATTTTAATGCGTATGTACGTAGTATTTGGGTCTAGTTTCCTAATGTTGTAAGAATAAAAGTGTCTTAAGTTCTCTAAAATGAAAGGTTGTTATAATAGCTTTATGGGAAGTTGTTATAACGACTTAAGAAGTGGTAACAATACGTTTTAAAATGTTATGTAAGGAAAATACACCGAGCCTACAAATAGGCCGGATTACGTTATGAAATACACCGAGCCTACAAATAGGCCGGATTACGTTATGAAATACACCGAGCCTACAAATAGGCGGATTACGTTATGAGATACACCGAGCCTACTCATAGGCGGATTCGCCATATTACCCGAGCCTACACATAGGCGGGTTACGCCACAAGACACCGAGCTCCGGGAGGCCGGATTATGCTACATGATTCCACAAGACACCGAGCTCCACGGAGGCGGATTATGCTACATGATTCCACAGTACACCGAGCTCCACAGGAGGGCCGGATTATGCTACATGATTCCACAAGATAATCGAGCCCCACAGCGGGCGGATTATGTCACATGATTCGTCAAGACACCGTGTCCCGCAAATGGGCGGATTATGTTATGTAAGATAAGTAAGTTATGTGGAAAAACTTGATTAACCTCTTAAGTATGTATGTAAGAATATGATGTTAAATCTTATGGAAAGAAGGAATGGAACGGTTAATATACGAGTGATTTCAGGAGTTAAAAATGGCATTCTTTTGTACAGTTATGATTTGATTCTTGCACGTTATTTCATTCCATATTCGCACTGTTAGATCGACTTCTTCGGGGCTGCGTTAAATGTCCGCAGTTTAGGTATTATGTGGATCCGCGAGCTTAGGATCCCGGTTCAGCATTTTTAGATGGCTCGATGTTAGGAGTTGTCATGGCTATGTATGTTCGTGGTATGGCGGGGCCTGTCCCGCCACGATTGTAATTCTTGAGGTGCAGTAGTCACATATTGTGGTCTGCTTTGTAAAGAAAGGAGGCAAGCCGTTTATGTATGTACGTCTGGAAGGTAGCCCTATCGGTGACTTGTTTGACTTCCGTTGCTTTATTTATAAGTTTCATGTATGTTCCGCTGATTATCTCTGATGTTTACCTGTAAGGGTGCCCAGGTAGGGCACCAGTCGCGGTCCCGGGGTCGGGTCGTGACAAAAGTGGTATCAGAGCAGTTAGTCCTCGGAAAGTGTCTACGCATCCGTGTCTAGTAGAGTCTTGATTATCGGTGTGTTGTGCACCACATCTATAATCAGGAGGCTGCGGGACATTTAGGATTGGTTTCCATTCTTCTCACTCCGAGATCGTGCGATAGAGCTGTGTTGTTAGGGTCGTTCCTCCCAACGAGTTATGTTGATTTCATTTACACGAGAAAGCGATGACCAGAAGGACTATGGATTGCGTATCCGGGTTGGTAATGATTGTAGTATAGTTGGTATTGTGATATACATCTATACGGAGTTATGTACGAGTCGACGCGCGTGTTGCCTAGAATGATTTTAGATTACGAGAATTGGTAAAGACTAACTAGATACCGGGAAGGTATGGAATAGTTAATGAATTTTCGCCAAGGTCTTATGTTTTATTTAAGATAATTGGGAAAGGATGAGCTGTCTGATAGGGTAGTGAACCCTTAAGAAGCCATGTTAAGGAACCTAACGGAATGTCATGTTAATAGATTAAGCTGTGTAGTAAGCTTAAGAGAATTATACGGATGAGGTCTGGATAGAGTAAGAAATGGTTGTTGTGATCGAGACAACATGGTTTTGGTATTATGAGAAGTTTTTGTACCCGGTTACTGGGGGACTGGTAAGGTAGGCTTGGAGCATGGAAATTGCGAGCCTAAGAATATTGATTACAGAGACCTTAGGTATATAAGGCTTTCTCCGACAATAAGATTTTAAGTCGGACAAGGATAAGAGTTAAGTGCGACACCGAGTGGTTGAGGATCTCATACGGGTCTCCCATGGCCTCGGAATGGAGTGGGATCAGTTGGTAGTAGTTCCGCCACGTGACAGTGGTCACGAGGTGCAAGGCCCAAGTCTAGTTAATTGTTTTACGGGTTCGTGGGCGCGTTCCAGAACCAGTCGTGGCCGAAAATGGTCGTATATTGTCTTATAGAGTGACTCCAAAGATTTGAGGCCAGAATTGGTATGGAAGTTATGTATGTATGTTAGAAGGAGTTGGAAGTACGAAAAGATAATCTCTTTTGGGCTTATGATGGACGGACAAGCATGCAGGTATTAGGGCTATGTGTGGCATTATTAGTGTGTCGGGGTTGTGAAAGGAAACTATATCGCTAATTATAAGTTTGACTCCGAAAGAACATTCGAGGACGAATGTTTCTAAGGGGGGAAGAATGTTACACCCCAGAATTCCCAGGATATGTTTATAAGAACGTACGTAAGAACTCAAAGATGTTAAGGTTTGAGACGAGTAAAAATTTATCGGAATTATGGAATTGTCGGAAAACGAAATATTGCGATTTAGCGGGAGGCGACACGTGTCACCCCCCTTAATGGTCTTGGACGAAAATGACATGGAGGAAATGGTCTTTTGACCACAAATTAAAAGATCAAGTCTTGCAAAGACATTTTAGCATGACATTGTTGACTAGGTCAATGCCACTTGGCTTGATCCATGTGAAAAACATCCAAACCACCCATTTGTTCTAATCTTGACCCTCCATCTATTTATATAAGCTCCCTAGTGCAAGACAAGGCTTAACACTTAGCAATTTTTCAAGAGAAATTGATGAAAAACGTTGGGAAGCTCTCGGCCATAGGCTAGGGTTTGAAGAAATTTTTTTTCAATTGTTGTCCAATAATTCCCCCACTTTAAACCAAGGTACCTAAGGGTATTGTAAGTGTTTCTCAATAGAAAGATCCCGGAAATGTGGTGTTTTCGTATTAGTCGCAAGGCGAAAACCTAAAGGGTTATTCAACTTTGAAGTTGAAACTTGAAGATGAGTTTTTCATAAGCTTCTAAGGGTGGCTTGGAGTGGATTGGAATGTCGAAAGGAGGAGCTAAAGGTGCTAGGGATCGACTTGTACTCTTGGATCATATTTTGGGCTAATTGAGGTATAATCTTCGTTTTACTTTTGTAATTGAAGATTTCATGTTGTTATAAGTTAGAAATGATCATGTGATATGTGTTATGAAGTTTGATAAGTGTTATGGAATTTAGGAGCCCAAAACCGAAATGGCATGATTAGCCTTTTGAAATTGAAATGCAATTTTGGTCGTTAATTAGAATCGTCGCATGTTTACCTACTTGAGGATTGTAGTTGTAATCGATTGCGTCTTGATATCATATTATGCTACCAATTTGTATCGAAATGGAATTGAATAAGAATTGGTATTGTTATAAACATTGTGGCCGAATTTGGAGTAGTAGTTGTATTAGTTGTTATTCATTTGTATTGGACTACCTTATAAATTGTGGTGAGCCAATTGAGGCTGTTTGGTTATTGTATTCGGCCTTGAAAAAGGTGGCAAAGTTAGTAGAAACAAAGGAGGTGCTGTCCGATTTTCCGTAAAAATTAGCGACTTAGCACTTAGAATACTCTACGTTTGAAGTAAGAGGATTAATGGACGTATTGTGACCATTATAGGTTGAAGTACTTAGTATAGCGTATTCTACTTGAAGGATGGAATAGCTATCAAGGTTGAAGTACGTTGGAGCATTTTGCTACTTGTCGATAAGCGTCGCGAGGTATGTGAATGTCACGACCCGTTCCGGGGCCCGTGACTGGTGCCTTACCCGGGCACCCAAGTAGTCATACATCAGAGAACAATCAGCGGAATATAAAACAAGACATGAAACATGATATAACTAGAACATTTTATCTGATGAAAAAGGTTGCCTTTCGGCATATATACATAAACCAAGTTTTTGCAGTTACATCCCAACTGTACAACAGGACTACAGACCTCTAAGGAAATAACAACTATGGCGGGACAGGGCCCCGCCATACCCTGTCTGTACAAAACTATCTACAACAGGGAGATCATACCCAAAAGTAGAGCCTCCGGAGAGAGTGGAGCTCCTAACACCAACGTAGAGATCCTAAGGATGTGGATCTAGCACCTGCTTTCCTCTAGAACCTGCGGCATGAACGCAGCCCCCCGAAGGAGGTCAGTACAACAGGTACCAAGTATGTGAAACTATAAAGTACTTTAAATGAAATCAAAGTATTTAAAACCTTTTCACAAATACATTGATTCAATTGCACATAGTGCCACATCACAATAATAACGAATAGGAAAATCAGAATAGTCTAGTCTAGGCCGCGAATGATCGGGCAAGGCCAACCGCCCATAGTATCATTCTGCGTGCCTAGTCACGACTTCCGCGATCCGCATAGGTCACACACTGCACGCGTGAGGTATTCCGCATCGGGGTAGCTAGCCGGTACTCGCGGACTTCCGCAGTCCGCATAGCCTCAAAAGACCGCATAGTCCCATGGACCGCATAGGGCATCCCCCGCATCGGGCTAATCACCCGGAATGATCAATCCTGGAGCACGCCGCAGCTCCGCATAGTCTCATAGACCGCATAGGCGTATAGACCGCGTCAAGGGTGGCAAGCCCTCGGTATAACAAGTCAAGGGGTAGGTGATACAATAACGATTACAGCGGACTTACAGGTTAGCAACGTAAGCAACAAGAATGACCCCATTTCACAACATTACAAGCCAATTAACACATGCAGTATCATAGTATGTCTACCTATCAACCAATCTTACTACACTTAACAGAAATCAATACAAGGCTTTTATAAACAAACAAGTAAACAGCCTTTTATCATTCTTAAGTTGTTATACCTAACTTCCCATAAAGCTAGTATAACTCTTAAGCTTTTGTTTAGAACCAAATATTACTCTTACGTTAAAAATGATTCATTATTCTTTTGACATACTTCAAGGTTCTTATTATTCAGCTTAAGTCAAAAGACATTGCCGATTATCATATGTGCGTCATAGTACTATATATACTTAAATTATCATGCTCAAGAGTATAGGAAGAATCACATACCTTCTGGCGAAATCCACCGCCAAGTCGAGTATGTCGCGGCAGAGAATCAGCCTATAATAGTCACAGACATCTATCAAAGTCTAGACTATTCTCAGAGGTCGTTCTAAGCAGAGGGTCCTCAATTCTGCGGAAAGTCGGGCAGCACAACCCTACCGGTGAGCTATATAAGTCATTGTGAAAACAGTCTATGTAAATACATCAGTATAATCTTCTTTTATACCCTTCTAAGGTGTTCTGTTCAATTCTATTCTTAATAACCTCCTAAGTATTTATACTTATTACAATACTTCTACGATGCATTCTCTAATTACAAAAGAGGGTTAGGATTATATACCTCGATAAGCCCAATAATATCCAAGTAAAAGTCGATCCCGAGAGGTTTAGCTCCTAATCCAAAGCTCCAAGGCGCTCAAGAATCCTTAGAAGTTTCCCACAACTTCTCCTAAGTCCTAAGGAATTTGGGCTCGGTTACATTGGGCATTATAACAATACTAGACGGCACCTGTCCTACCAAGGGCGGGGGGTTAGGTGTCGGGTAGGCTAGGGGAAGGGCCTCGCCAAAACTTCACTCAAAGGGGAGAGGGTGTTTGGACGAATTGCTCACAAGGGAGAGGGGAGGATTTTTCAAGACTTGAAAGCTTTAGTGGATGAAGAACTCTTCATCTCAAGAGGGGTATTTATAGGTCAAGACATGGCCAACCAATGGCCAAGATTTAGCCAAGTGCTAGGCAAGTGTAAGGTCAAGATTAGGGCAAGTGTACCTAGCCAACTTGCACACAAAATATCTATCCAACTTTATGACAAGGATTGTCATCCAATCGCCCTATTGCGTGACAAGTCCACCAATGAGAGGGTGGAAAGTGTCGCCCTCTCATTGGTCCAAAGTGTTACGTCTCTCGGAAAAATCCGCAAAAATAAGACATGACATAGCCGGAATTTATCCTATGAAAGCTGTGGAAACGTTTCGTCGGAAAACCAATCGTTTTGTGAGTTGTGCCCAATAATTTTCGTCCAAGCCTAACTTTTAAGGCTAACCTTTGACGTATTCCCCACGTACATACTGAAATACGGGTATAACATTCTCCCCTCCTTAGAAACATTCGTCGAATGTTCCTTCCCAAGACGATTAAAGATAAGGTTCTTAACAACCTAGCGGTTTGCAAAAAAACACTTAGCACATAAGTCAATTGAATCAATAAGTAGGAAAGTAGGTTACACGGAGGTGTGGGAATAGGTGAGGTATCTCGCCTCATGTCCTCCTCTGCTTCCCACGTCATCTCCTCCCTGCTCGTTCCGCCACAAAACTTTGTGAGCTACGCCTCGTCCGCAGACGCCTAACGACGATCGACTATCGCCATGGGAATCTCCTCATACGATAACCCCTCACACCGACATCGTCAATCGGTGTACTAGATGGGTCCCCACACATCTCCTCAAAGATAGATACGTGAAATACCGGATGCACCGCCTCCGGATCGGACGGCAGATCCAACTCATAGGCAACCTTGCCTACCACGTGGACAATCAAACGGCCCGATGTACTGGCCGAGTTTTCCTTCTTCCGAATCTCATCACACCCTTCATGGGTGACACCTTCAGAAAACCCAATCATCAATCGCGAACTCCGGATGTCGGCGTCGATGATCTGCATACGACTTCGCCGACTCGAGCCGCCAATAGCCGCTCGGATAAGCTTCACCTTATCCATCGCCGCTGCACCAAGTGCGGTCCCACTAATCGTACCTCGCCCACATCGAACCATGCTATCGGCGATCGCACTTCCTCTCATACAAAGCCTCATACGGCGCCATCCGAATGCTAGAGTGGTAGCCGTTATTATACGCGAACTCTACCACGCAAGTGATCCTCCCAGCTACTGGTCAATAACACATGCTCGCAAAGATATCCTCAAAGTGCGGATAGCGCTCGCACTGTCAGATGCTGCGTGGATGAAATGCGATACTCAGCTCACCGCTGCCCCTAAACCCTCTGGAAGGACCTCCAAGTTAGCCGTAAACCGGGCTCCTGCATGCGATATGATCGAAATAGGGACTCCATGCGATCGGCGACCTCTGATGTAAAGTCCGCATAATCCTCACCGAGAAAGTCGCCCCGACGGAAGAAAGTGGGCTGCTTTCGCCACCGCCGACGATAACCCATATAGAATCATGTCTCTCCGAGTGCGAGGCAATCCCGTGATGAAGTCCATGTTGATCACCTCCCACTTCCGTCGGGATCTCTATCGTCAGAACAAACCACCGTGCCTCTGGTGCTCTACCTTCACCGGCCGACAACACGGGCATCGAGCTACGAACTCGCAACGTCCTCTTCAAACCATCCCACCAATACGGATCTAAGGTCGTGGTACATCTTGGTCGACCACGGATGGATAGAGTAACGCGCGCTGTGTGCTTCCCCAAGAACTGCGCCAAGTCCTCAAACATCCGGAACACACAACACGCCTCAAACCTTAGCGCCCATCGTGCTACCTCAAGGACCCTTGCCTCACGGAGAGTCAGTATCACGATAACGTGCCAAAACCGATCCTCGAATCGTTGCCTCTTCACCTCTCGACGATGGAAGACTCGGCAACCTCACGAACTCTAACCCCATCGCTATCGGAATCAATCAAGCGGACACCAAGGCTCGCTAATCGATGCAAATCACGAACCATGCCCTCCTCTGCCGCACTCGATAGACTCCCATCGACCTACGACTAAGAGCACCGCCACAACATTGGCCTTCCCGGGTGGTACGGGATATCGACGTCATAATCCTTAAGCAACTCTAACCACCGTCTCGCCGTAAGTTCAGCTCCTCGGTGAAGATATACCGAGGCTCTTGTGGTCGTATAAATATCCACGTGAACCCCATACAAATAGTGCCTGCATCTTTAAAGCGTGAATCACCGCCGCCACTCCAAATCATGGGTGGGGTAGTTCCTCCGTGTATCTTAAGCCGGGATGCGTATGCTATAACTCGCCTGCTGCATCAACACACATCCCAACCCGATGCCCGACGATCACAATACACCACGTAACCATCTGACCTCCGGAAGAGTAAGAACGGGGCGGTCGTCGGTTTCTCTTTCAAAGAATCGGAAACCCCGCCACAAGCATCACCATCAAACTTGGTCGCTTTACGAGTCACCCTAGTCAATGGTGCAGATAGAAGCAAACTTCTCCACGAACCGCCGATAATATCCTGCAAGGCCCGAAAATGCGAACCTCTGCCGAGTAGTAGTTCAGGCCAAGTCTGATCGTCTCGATCTTGGCGTATTCACTCGAATGCCATCAGCCCCGACAATGTGCCCAAGAAAAGCCACCGAGGTCAACCAAAACTCACATTTGGAAAACTTCGCATACAATCGCTGATCCCGAGAATCACAAGACAGCCTCAAATGCTCGCGTGCTCCTCGCTCAGCGAGAATAAACCAAGATATCATCAATGAACACTATCACAAGCGTGTCCAAAAATGGTTTGAACACTGGTTCATCAACTCCATGAATACCGGAGCATTGGTCAACCCAAAAGACATGACCCTGAACTCATAATGCCCGTACCGGGTCCGGAATGCAGTCCTAGGGACATCCACCTCTCTAACTCGAACCTGATGATAGCCCGATCGTAGATCAATCTTGGAAAAGCATCTCGCGCTCGCAATCGATCGAACAAATCATCAATCCCGGGAAGGGGTATTCGTTTAATGGTCACCTTGTTCACCTGCTGTAGTCAACACACATGCGCGGCGTCCCGTCTTTTCTTCTTCACGAACAATACCGGCGCTTCAGGGGAGAAACACTAGGTCCGATGAAACCTTTCTCCAACAAATCACTCACCGCTTCCTTCAACTCTCTCAACTCGGCGGTGCCATCTGTATGGCGGAATGGAAATAGCCGAGTGTCCGCAAAGACATCTATACAAAACTCGATCTCCTCTCGGGAGGGATACCCGAGGTCGTTCGAAACACGTCCGAGAACTCTCGGACCATCGAATCGCTCAAAATCTGGTACCGCAGCCTCAGTATCAAACACCCGAACGAGATGGTAGATATACCCCTTCTGCACCATCTTCCTAGCCTTGAGGTAGGAAATAAACCTACCTTTCGGCGATACCGTGCTCCCTTCCCACTCAACAACCGGCTCCTCAGGAAACTGGAACCGTACTACTCTCTCTCTGCAGTCTACATTGGCGTAGCAAGAAGCTAGCCAATCTGTCACGACCCGAACCCGGGCCCGTGACTGGTGCCTTACCCCGGGCACCCTAGTGACACAACATCAGAGTAATCAGCGGAACATAAAACCACAACAAGAAGTAACAAGAAACGTACAACAGTTATCTTTAGAAAACTTTGCCTTTCGGCATATATAAATAACAACTTTACAAATGAACAGTTTAATCCTTTTTACAACCCTGCCCACAACAGCATTTCTGCACTTAAGAATGATACGACAACAATGGCGGGTGGCCCGCCAAACCCCTGAATGTAAACACTTACTACGACAGGGGACTATACCACTGATAAGCCTCCGGAGAAACGGAGCTTCCCAACGCTGAACTGTGACCCTGAGAGCTAGGATCAATGACTGGTGTACCTCAACCTGCGGCATGAACGCAGCCCCCCGAAGGAGGTCAGTACAACAGGTACCGAGTATGTGAAACTAAAAATACTGTAAATGAAATCATAATAGTCTATTAAGCAGGAGACATGTATGATAACCAAACTACAGTTCACAATAAATAAGCAGTCATGTCAAGTCAGGGACTCACGCCCTCAAAGTCATCACTCAAATATAACTATGGGTCTCAGGCCCATAACATCAATCATGCCCGTGGAATACCTTCCTCACTGCCGGCAGTCTATGATAGAAAAAGCACCAAGGAATACACATGAACACCAGGTCCCACCTGTGTCCAAATAAAACCGTACAGGGTAAGTACGAAGGCATAGCCGACTACTAACACCCACAATACCAACAAGGTCATGAACTGTATCATAAGATCTGTCTAGACCGTCACATGATCAAGGCTGGCCACTTGCCCGCGATGCTCGATGCGCGTCTAGTCCTGAACTTCCCGCACTCGCGATAGGCCAATCTCATCGCCCGCGTGAGGCATTCCCGCATCGGTAGCTACTCCCAAGATCGCCCCGACTTTCGAGTCCGCATGGCCACAAGGACCGCATGCCCATAAAGCGACTAACACTAACTCGAACTCTCGTAGCTCCGCATAGGCCCCGTGACCCGCACAGGTATCTCGAATCATAGGTCCATCGACCGCTCGAAGTCTACCCCGCATCGAGGCGCTTAACCCCTAATCATCTCAAGAGATGAATGCCACAATACTATCATAACGATCGATAGTTAATAAGCACAATCAAGGGAAACCCCTTTACACAAACATCACAAGATACTAACACACGTAGCATCCTAACACGTTTACTTATCAAAGCAACAAGAAAGTATTACAAGGCTATCACAAACCAATACAATCAAGTTGTTCACACAAGGTACTTTCTACTATACGATTAACAAGATCGGTTTTTATCCCCAAAGTACTTCATACATTAACTCTTTAAAAGATACGTTACTTTCACGAAAGTCACACAATACCCGTAGTATATGAAAATAAAGTGATTATCTTTTTAAAGTAAATCAATTACTTCTCTTTGTAAAATCAAGTAGCAACACTCTTTTCCAATGTTCAAGTTTGCCTAATTTCCAATGTTCAAGTTTGCCTTATTCATTTAAGAATATAATTCTCCTTTAAACAATCTGAGAAACATAAGTCTTATGTGAGTAGGATATTCTTGTTTATAACAATCTTATTACAGCAGCCATGATCTAGGAAATATCATTTTGTCTCATCTTAGCTTCTATGCAGATGGAAGTTTCTACTGGTTTTAATAATACTTAATTATTCAAAACATTTCCTTTTATTAACGCTGCAGTGGTTTGTCGATACACATTCTGATTTCCGAAATCAGTAAAGCATTCTTAAGCCGTTATACCTAACTTCCCATAAAGCTAGTATAACTCTTAAGTTTTCAAACACCAAGTATTACTTCTCCTTTCCAAAATGATTCAAAAATCTTTTGAAATACTTCAAGTTCTTTCTTATCATATAACAAGCCAGTTATAGTTCAAATCAGTTACCTTTTAAAAACCACATGTATTTTCTTACTAACATAAAGCTGTTATAACCAACTTCCCATAAAGCCGTTATAACACTTTATGTTTTAAACCACTCAAACACATTTAGCACATGTACGTCTACCGTACTACATAGTTCACACATATCATGCTAGAAGAGATAGGAAGAGGTTCACATACCTCGCGACGAGTATCGACTAATAGCAAAACGCTCCAAGTACTTTCCAACGTCGGCTACTCCTTAAGCCAAGTAGATTGCGCCACACGTAGTACTTCCACCTATAAGGCCACAAGGCGCTTATTAACATAAGGTCTCATCGTAGAACTTTCTACAGAAAAAGACTCTCCGCAACAACAGCGTAAATCTCCTCCTCTATCGAGGCCGGCTACCAAGCCAACCAGGGGGGGTTATACATCTAACCCTAACGGGTACAATTCTACTCCACGGTACTACTACACAAGTCTACTGTAATACAGTCCTATGTAATTACAGTTCAGTTCTTCAGGCTTAAGTCCAAGGACATTGCCACAAGCTATGTTCAGTTATATATATATAGTATACTTTAACTATATATTCCTACAACATGTAATATCCAATTACAAAAGGGGGACAAGATAGTTACCTCGATAAGCCCATAATTATCCAAGTATAAAGTCGATCCTGGGCAATCGTTTAGCTCCAACTCCGAGCGCTCCAACCCGCTCTAAACCACCCTTAGAAGTTCTAACCAACTTCTACACAATACTCCAACGGACTATGGAGATTTTCCTAGGGTTACGGTTTTGTGACTGACGGGAAGTATAATAGTATTTCTGGGCTTTTCGTAAAGGTATAACCTTAGAATACGACAAGGTATAAGGCTGAGGTAATTTGGGCATTATAACAATACTTGGAGAGTATTTCAATACCACAAAGGGGGGTATTATACGAAAGCAACTAGGCAGTGGGTACCCCACGGCTAGCACCTCGAGGAGGGGGTGTCTACCTCGCCTACCCCACTAGGGGACTCTCGGCCAAGGGGGGAGAGAGGGGCTCTCGGCCAAGACACCACACTAAGGGGGAAGGAAGAAGCTTTCAAGACTTAGGCAATTTGTGAATGAATTAGTCTTCAAAGGGAGGGGTATTTATAGGTCAAGTGAAAGCCAACCAATGGCCAAGATTACACCAAGTGTTAGGCAAGTGTAGGGCCAAGATTCACCCATGTGTACCTAGCCAACTTGCACACAAAATATCTACCAAAAATATCTCCCACTTGCCTTCCCAATCGTCCATGTGCCGCCCACTATGCCCTCCAATGAGAGGGTGCCAAGTGCCGCCCTCTCGTTGGTCCAAAATGTTCCGTCTCTCGGAAAAATCCGCAAAAAATACTAAATGACATAGCCGGAAATTCCCCTACGAAAGCTGTGAAAACGTTTCGTCGAAAAACGACTCTAACCGGGTGTTGTGCACAAACATATTTCGCCCAAAGGTGCCACATGGGGTGACACGTGTCGCCCCGATTCGTCCAAAATATTTCGTCTTAGAAAATATCCAAAACGCCAAAATCTCAAAATCAAAGCGGGCCCCACAAAACCAGTAAATTTCTCCGTGGGCCCCACGTGACCATTTTCAAAATAAAATTCCATAATTCTCTAATATTCCAGAAGTCCGAATACCAAACTGGGAATCCAATTCATAAACGAACCTTTTTCCTTCACAAAACCGGAAACTTTTCCGTGGAAAAATCGCTTTTCTTCCTTTCCAATCTTTCCGTCAGATCCTCGCACGCACGCCCTCGCATACATACCACGAACTACGGGTATAACATTCTTCCTTAGAAACATTCGTCCGAATGTTCCTTCTAAGTCTCAAACGAACACGTGCAAGATAGTCTTCACTACTATACTTACGAAACAATCACGCCACTATCACGAAATCCAAACACCGGCGAGGCGAACGCGGTCGAGACTTACGAGTTCTTAACACATGCCCGCAAAACTTCCGAAACAAAAACAGCCGCACTGGCTCCATCGTCATCATAAGGTGAAGGTAGGCACGTCGCAACCTTACAACCTTTACGATAACTCAACACACCGAGTAAAGCGGTCTGATCAAGAACACGATGGGCTGCCCCATCGCCCGACCATCGGTCGAACGCATCCACGAACTCATACTGGTTAACTAAACTGGGCCTAACACCTCGTGACCCTACCACAAGGCGGACCACCACAACCGACCCTACCACCAAAAGGCGCGGGTTGACCGCATCACGGCCTCAATCCGACCCGTCAACGAGCACAACACTAGTTCCGATCCGAAGCCTCACTAATCACGTTACGAAAACCTAGCGGTCTTCTTAGCTCAACTACCCCCTTTCATTCCACACTTACTAGGGACCTATCCCAAACATAACTCACGTGCACTATGCACTTCCGATAAGGATCAAACATAACACTACACCTTTTCTCGAGATGGCCTCACCTCTAAGGTCTTTACGTATAAAACTCTAAGGCTCACACCTTCTCTATCCCCCAAAATCTTACTCGGTTAACCCACCATGATTCCTAATCACAACTAACACACTGCTATCAGAACATAGCACTTAAGGTATACTCACCTTGAAAGTTACCGAAGGACCTTGCCGCTCGCCCTCTTCGCCCCCCGGTTAACCCGTCGATCTCTACGCGTCTCGGCCTGCTGCGCATAAGCCCGTACACAGGCCATGCTCAAGCCTAACTGAAGAATTACTCTTGCACAACCCTCTTTTAGATAGTTCTCAAGACTCGCGGTACATCGGTACTCTCTGGTAGCCAAATCCATAGCTAGTAACAAGGTTGTCTCTTGCAATCTATATTCTCTGTTCATTGGCCGCGAAGGTTCAAATATTATGGTCATCAGAGTACCTTGCCGCGTGCTAAACTCTTTGGGGCTAGTGACGCCGCAAAACTCCCGAATGAAGCACTACCCTAGGTAAAGATTGGGCTGTGCCCTCGCCACCCTCTCGAACTCTACTCGCAGCCTCCTCGCCGCTTGCCCTCACGGGCCCGGGTTGCCTACGCGAGGCATAGCGGTAAGGAAAGAAATACGTTAGAGGTCCAACTTACAACACATCTCTAAGGCACGATCTCGAGTGAGAAGAATAGAAACCAATCCTAAAATATCCTATAGCCTCACGATTATTGGTGGTGCACAACACACCGATAATCAAGACTTCATCGGATACGATGCGTAGACACTTTCCGAGGATTAACTGCTCTGATACCACTTTTGTCACTTTGTCGCGAGCCTTGCTCCGACGACCCAACAAATGGTGCCGGGCTGCTTGCGATCCCTGAGGCATGCCCTTCGGCCCTTCTCAGGATGTGCCATACGGAGAGCCACGGTTCGGGTCTGTTCCCGTGGTAGAGGCTCTGGCCTCTTTATACGCCACTTCGGCGAGGTCGACAACAGTGCAGTATGTGAAACTAAAAATATCAGAATGAAATCATAATAGTCTATTAAGCAGGAGACATGTATGATAACCAAACTACAGTTCACAATAAATAAGCAGTCATGTCAAGTCAGGGACTCACGCCCTCAAAGGCATCACTCAAATATAACTATGGGTCTCCGGCCCCTAACATCAATCATGCCCGTGGAATACCTTCCTCACTGCCGGCAGTCTATGATAGAAAAAGCACCAAGGAATACACATGAACACCAGGTCCCACCTGTGTCCAAATAAAACCGTACAGGGTAAGTACGAAGGCATAGCCGACTACTAACACCCACAATACCAACAAGGTCATGAATCAGATTATAAGATCTGTCTGCAGGCCGTTACATGATCAAGGCCGGCCACTTGCCCGCAGATATCGATGCGCGTCTAGTCCCGAACTTCCCAGCCCGCATAGGCCAATCTCATCGGCCCGCATGAGGCATTCCCCGCATCGAGGGTAGCTACTCCCCGGCATCGTCCTGGACTTTCGAGTCCGCATGGCCACAAGGACCGCATGCCCATAAAGGACGAACACTAACCTGGAACTCTCGTAGCTCGCGACAGCCCCCGTGACCCGCGTGAGGTATCTCGAATCATAGGTCCATCGACCCGCCTGAGTCTACCCCGCATCGGAGGGCAGCTTAACCCCCGGAATCATCTCAAGAGATGAATGCCACAATACTATCATAACGACTGATAGTTAATAAGCACAATCAAGGGAAACCCCTTTACACAAACATCACAAGATACTAACACACGTAGCATCCTAACACGTTTACTTATCAAAGCAACAAGAAAGTATTACAAGGCTATCACAAACCAATACAATCAAGTTGTTCACACAAGGTACTTTCTACTATACGATTAACAAGATCGGGTTTTTATCCCCAAAGTACTTCATACATTAACTCTTTAAAAGATACGTTACTTTCACGAAAGTCACACAATACCCGTAGTATATGAAAATAAAGTGATTATCTTTTTAAAGTAAATCAATTACTTCTCTTTGTAAAATCAAGTAGCAACACTCTTTTCCAATGTTCAAGTTTGCCTAATTTCCAATGTTCAAGTTTGCCTTATTCATTTAAGAATATAATTCTCCTTTAAACAATCTGAGAAACATAAGTCTTATGTGAGTAGGATATTCTTGTTTATAACAATCTTATTACAGCAGCCATGATCTAGGAAATATCATTTTGTCTCATCTTAGCTTCATGCGGATGGAAGTTTCTCGGTTTTAATAATACTTAATTATTCAAAACATTTCCTTTTATTAACGCTGCAGTGGTTTGTCGATACACATTCTGATTTCCGAAATCAGTAAAGCATTCTTAAGCCGTTATACCTAACTTCCCATAAAGCTAGTATAACTTTTAAGTTTTCAAACACCAAGTATTACTCCTTTCCAAAATGATTCAAAATCTTTTGAAATACTTCAAGTTCTTTCTTATCATATAACAAGCCGCTTATAGTTCAAATCGTTACCTTTTAAAACCACATGTATTTTCTTACTAACATAAAGTCATTATAACCAACTTCCCATAAAGCCGTTATAACACTTTATGTTTTAAACCACTCAAACACATTTAGCACATGACGTCACCGTACTACATAGTTCACACATATCATGCTAGAAGAGATAGGAAGAGGTTCACATACCTCGCGACGAGTATCGACTAATAGCAAAACGCTCCAAGTACTTTCCAACGTCGGCTACTCCTTAAGCCAAGTAGATTGCGCCACACGTAGTACTTCCACCTATAAGGCCACAAGGCGCTTATTAACATAAGGTCTCATCGTAGAACTTTCTACAGAAAATTGGCAAAGACTCTCCCCAACAGCGTAAATCTCCTCCTCTATCGAGGCCGGCTACCAAGCCAACCAGGGGGGGGTTATACATCTAACCCTAACGGGTACAATTCTACTCCACGGTACTACTACACAAGTCTACTGTAATACAGTCCTATGTAATTACAGTTCAGTTCTTCAGGCTTAAGTCCAAGGACATTGCCACAAGCTATGTTCAGTTATATATATATAGTATACTTTAACTATATATTCCTACAACATGTAATATCCAATTACAAAAGGGGGACAAGATAGTTACCTCGATAAGCCCATAATTATCCAAGTATAAAGTCGATCCTGGGCAATCGTTTAGCTCCAACTCCGAGCGCTCCAACCCGCTCTAAACCACCCTTAGAAGTTCTAACCAACTTCTACACAATACTCCAACGGACTATGGAGATTTTCCTAGGGTTACGGTTTTGTGGATCGACGGAAGTATAATAGTCTTTCTGGGCTTTAAGTAAAGGTATAACCTTAGAATACAACAAGGTCTAAGGCTAAGGTAATTTTGGCATTATAACAATACTTGGATAGTATTTATATACCACAAAGTGGTATTATCAAAGCAACTAGCAGTGGGGTACCCACGGCTAGCACCTCAAAGGAGGGGGGGGTGTCTACCCCTCGGCCTACCCCACTAGGGGGGGGGGGGGACTCTCGGCCAAGGGGGGAGAGAGGGGCTCTCGGCCAAGACACCACACTAAGGGGGAAGGAAGAAGCTTTTCAAGACTTAGGCAATTTGTGAATGAATTAGTCTTCAAAGGGAGGGGTATTTATAGGTCAAGTGAAAGCCAACCAATGGCCAAGATTACACCAAGTGTTAGGCAAGTGTAGGGCCAAGATTCACCCATGTGTACCTAGCCAACTTGCACACAAAATATCTACCAAAATATCTCCCACTTGCCTTCCCAAAATCGTCCATGTGCCGCCCACTATGCCTCCAATGAGAGGTGCAAGCGCCGCCTCTCTTTGGTCCAAAATTTGCCGTCTCTCTTAAAAATCCGCAAAAATACTAAATCCAATCGCCGTAATTTCCCCTACTAAAGGTTTGAAAACGTTTCGTCTAAAAACGACTCTAACCGGTGTCACAGACAAACATATTTCGCCCAAAGGTGCCACATGGGGTGACACGTGTCGCCCCGATTCGCCCAAAATATTTCGTCTTAGAAAATATCCAAAACGCCAAAATCTCAAAATCAAAGCGGGCCCCACAAAACCGTAAATTTCTCCCGTGGGCCCCACGTGACCATTTTCGAAAATAAAATTCCATAATTCTCTAATATTCCAGGAAGTCCGAATACCAAATCTGGGAATCCAATTCCCATAAACGAACCTTTTTCCTTCACAAAAACCGGAAACTTTTCCGTGGAAAAATCGCCTCTTTCTTCCTTTCCAATCTTTCTGTCGTATCCTCGTACGTACGTCCTCGCATACATACCCTGGAACTACGGGGTATAACACAATCCATCCCCATGATCACGTCGAAGTCAATCATCTCCAACTCTATCAAGTCGCAAGTGGTCCGACGATCGAAATGGTCACAGACAAGCTTTATATACCCGCCGAGCTACCACCGAATCACCCACCGCCAGAGCTACCTCGAAAGTGGTCTATGGACTCGTGCTCTATCCCTATCCTACTAGCAACAAGGGAGATATATAGGACCAGTAGAACCGGATCTATCAAAGCATATACATCAAACCCAGAACCGATAAGGTACCGCGGACGACATCGGTGAGGCCTCACGATCTGTCACCGGACAGCATAAACGCGTTACGAGGACCGCTAGAATCGGGACTGCGCCACGACCTGCCGCGACTGCTGATCTCGAGTACCACGCCTCCGGCGAGTAATCGCTTGGGGATGAAGAAGCGCACAGCACTGTAGGCCGGGCCCTACCCCGCCACGCTTGGCCGGCAAACTCGCGAAGTGACCGCCGCCACAAGTATGGCAAGTTCCCGTAGTAGCATAACAGCTCCCAGAATGGAATCTACCACAACGGGCACACTGAACAGACCTCGAACGGTTAGCCGCATTACTCGAAATCGAAGTCCTGGCCCCGACCGCCCCGATCGCTCTGTCAGACCGAAAATGATGTAGGAGTGCTCTGAGCCGGCTGTGGTGCAAATCTGACTTACGATGCTGCCACCACGAGAACCACCAAAAGAACCGCCGCCCCGGCCTTCTTCTCGCTGCCGATATCGGTCTACCGGCGGTCTCTACGCCTCGCATCCCAATGCATGAGCTCGCATACGGGTAATGTCCATGCTCGTGGCGGACACACCGCACAAGACTCGCCATATAGTCGTTTAGCCCTGACGTAGCGATGCACCCGGTCCTCCATATTCGCTACCGGCAGAACATATCGAGCCAATGAATCAAACTCGACATTGTACTCTCTGGCGCCTCCCGCCTCAGAATAAAAATTGCCGATCGTGCCTCTCATTCGCGGAGGCAAGAAGTGTGTGAGAAAAGCCTCAAAACTCATCCCATACCGCTGGAGGTGCATGCTCTCCCGGAAAGCTCCTATGATCGAACCAATCGATCGCGGTATCACGCGGCCGACGCGAACCGAATGTCATGCTCGGTCTCAAGCCTTGACCACCCGCATAATCCTCTGCAGAATCGACGGATGAACTCCTGCGGATCATTCTCCCGCCTTGACCAGTAAAACTCGGCGGGCTACAACTGAAGTCCGTAGCCTCAAACTATTCGCCTCGGTGAACGCATGTGCTACCGAGCCGAACCGGAAGCGGCTGCCTCAAACCTTCCTCATATCCGCCACGACCTTGGCTAGTAATCGCCATCTCCTTGTACCCTAACTCTCTCGCCCGGCCGAGGGACGAGGTGTGGTGCTGCGGTCCTCGCTGGGCCGGCGGTGTCATAGAACTCGCTGCCTCGTATAGCTCGGGCTCGAGCCTCGTGACTGGGTGTCACACTAGCAGCCTCGCCGCCTTGCCTTCGGGCCCGGGTTGCCGCTTTACGTGAGGCATATCTCACATAGGAAAGGAATGCGTTAGAGGGTCCAACCTATAACACGACTCTAAAGCACGATCTCAGAGTGAGAAGAATGGAAACCAATCCTAAATATCCTATAGCCTCACGATTATTGGTGTGGTGCACAACACACCGATAATCAAGACTTACTAGATACGGTTCAGACACTTTCCGAGGATTAATCGCTTCGATACCACTTTTGTCACGACCTGCCTGGTTCGTGGATCGTGCCTTACCCGCACCCAAGTAGTCATACATCGAGAACAATCGGAATATAAAACAAGACATGAAACATGATATAACTAGAACATTTTATCTCGATGAAAAGGTTGCCTTTCGGCATATATACATAAACCAAGTTTTTGCGCTACATCCCAACTGCATAACAGACTACTGCACTTAAGGAAATAACAACTATGGCGGACAGGGGCCCGCCATACCTGCTCTGCACAAAACTATCTACAACAGGAGATCATACCCAAAAGTAGAGCCTCGGGAGAGAGTGGAGCTCCTAACACCAACGTAGAGATCCTAAGGATGTGGATCTAGCACCGCTTCCTCTAGAACTGCGGCATAACGCACTTCCAAGGAGGTCAAGATAACAGTACCAAGTATGTGAAACTATAAAGTACTTTAAATGAAATCAAAGTATTTAAAACCTTTTCACAAATACATTCGGTTCAATTGCACATACACATCACAATAATAATAAGAATAGGAAAATCAGAATGTGTCTAGTCTAGGCGCGAATGATCGGGCAAGGCCAACCGCCATAGTATCATTCTGCGTGCCTAGTCTCGACTTCCGCACCGCATAGTCACACATGCACCGCATGAGGTATTCCCGTGACGGTAGCTAGCCCTGCATTCTCCTCGACTTCCGCACCGCATAGCCTCAAAAGACCGCATAGTCCCACGGACCGCATAGGGCATCTCGCGTGACGGCTAATCACCCGAATGATCAATCTCGAGCACGCCGCGACTCCGCATAGTCTCATAGACCGCATAGCCGTATAGACCAAGATCGGGTGGCAAGCCCTAGGTATAACAAGTCGGGTAGGTGATACAATAACGAGACAACGGACTTACCGGTTAGCAACGTAAGCACATCAAGAATGACCCCCTTTCACAACATTACAAGCCAATTAACACATGCAGTATCATAGTATGTCTACCTATCAACCAATCTTACTACACTTAACAGAAATCAATACAAGGCTTTTATAAACAAACAAGTAAAAGTTCCTTTTATCATTCTTAAGTTGTTATACCTAACTTCCCATAAAGCTAGTATAACTCTTAAGCTTTTGTTTTAGAACCAAATATTACTCTTCTGTTAAAAATGATTCATTATTCTTTTGACATACTTCAAGGTTCTTATTATTCAGGCTTAAGTCAAAAGACATTGCCGATTATCATATGTACGCTCACCGTACTATATATACTTAAATTATCATGCTCAAGAGTATAGGAAGAATCACATACCTTCTCGGCGAAATCCACCTGCCAAGTCGAGTATGTCGCGCGCAGAGAATCAGCCTATAATAGTCACAGACATCTATCAAAGTCTAGACTATTCTCAGAGTCGTCTAAACAGAGGTCCTCAATTCTCGGAAAGTCGGGCAGCACAACCCTACCGGTGAGCTATATAAGTCTCATCGTGAAAACAAATTCTATGTAAGTACAGATTCAGATAATCTTCTTTTATACCCTTCTAAGGTGTTACATTCAATTCTATTCTTAATAACCTCCTAAGTATTTATACTTATTACAATACTTCTACAGTATGCTTTCTCTAATTACAAAAGAGGGTTAGGATTATATACCTCGATAAGCCCAATAATATCCAAATAAAAAGTCGATCCTGAGAGGTTTAGCTCCTAATCCAAAGCTCCAAGGCGCTCCAAGAATCCTTAGAAGTTTCCCACAACTTCTACTAAGTACTAAGGAATTTGGGCTAGGTTAAATTGGGCATTATAACAATACTAGAAGGCAACTTTCCTACCAAGGGGGTAGGTTTCGGCCAGGCTAGGGGACGGGCCTCGCCCAAAACTTCACTCAAAGGGGGAGGGGTGTTTGGACGAATTGCTCACAAGGGGAGAGGGGAGATTTTTTCAAGACTTGAAGCTTTAGTGGATGAAGAACTCTTCATCTCAAGAGGGGTATTTATAGGTCAAGACATGGCCAACCAATGGCCAAGATTTAGCCAAGTGCTAGGCAAGTGTAAGGTCAAGATTAGGGCAAGTGTACCTAGCCAACTTGCACACAAAATATCTATCCAACTTTATGACAAGGATTGTCATCCAATCGGCCCTATTGTCGTGACAAGTCCACCAATGAGAGGGTGGAAAGTGTCGCCCTCTCATTGGTCCAAAGTGTTACGTCTCTCGGAAAAATCCGCAAAAATAAGAAATGACATAGCCGGAATTTATCCTATGAAAGCTGTGGAAACGTTTCGTCGGAAAACCAATCGTTTTGTGAGTTGTGCCCAATAATTTTCGTCCAAGCCTAACTTTTAAGGCTAACCTTTTGTACGTATTCCCTTACGTACATACTCTGGAAATACGGGGTATAACAGTGAACCTCTTCCTTCTTTAGACATGGTTCTATGTATGGAATATACATGTGGTATTATTTCATGATTCTTTCTACTCTTAGAAGTTAAGAAGTATGTATGTTGATTTACTCTACGTAAGGGTTATGTCTAAGTTATCCTAAGTTAAAAGTATGTTAAATTGTCCTAAGTCCTTACCAAGTCTTATGGGAGATGTTGGTAAGAATGGTTAGGAAATTATGAGATTTGATTTAAAGGCTATGTGTCTTGATTTATTTAAAGTAAGTAAGTGGATTTTACGTTCAAGAATGACTTGAATTTATATGCGAAAAGGGGATTGATTTTAAAAGTGAAAGTTATATGGTTTTAAGAGAATAAGTTACTTGGTTTTGGAAGTGTATGGAACTTTATATTTTTTTTTGTATAATATAAGTAAGTGGACTTTAAAGAATGTATGATATAAGGTTTTAAGACTATGAACTTTGGTTGTCTTCTAAGGATTATGAAACTTTATTTTTCAAGTTGTGGACTTGATTTCTAAAGAGTATGTGACTTGAGTTTTAAAAAGAAGAAGTTTATGATTATTTTAAGCACGTTATGCACGTAGTATTTTAGTCTAGTTTCCCTAATGTTGTAAGAATAAAAGTGCCTTAAGTTCTCTAAAATGAAAGGTTGTTATAATAGCTTTATGGGAAGTTGTTATAACGACTTAAGAAGTGGTAACAATACGTTTTAAAATGTTATGTAAGGAAAAATACACCGAGCCTACAAATAGGCCGGATTACGTTATGAAATACACCGAGCCTACAAATAGGCCGGATTACGTTATGAAATACAGAGCCTACAAATAGGCGGATTACGTTATGAGATACACCGAGCCTACACATAGGCCGGATTACGCCATATTACCCCGAGCCTACACACATAGGCGGGTTACGCCACAAGACACCGAGCTCCACGGGAGGCGGATTATGCTACATGATTCCACAGTACACCGAGCTCCACAGGAGGGCCGGATTATGCTACATGATTCCACAGTACACCGAGCTCCACAGGAGGGCCGGATTATGCTACATGATTCCACAGTACACCGAGCCCCACAGGCGGGCCGGATTATGTCACATGATTCGTCAAGACACCGCGTGTCCCGCAAATGGGCGGATTATGTTATGTAAGATAAGTAAGTTATGTGGAAAACTTGATTAACCTCTTAAGTATGTATGTAAGAATATGATGTTAAATCTTATGGAAAGAAGGAATGGAGCGTTAATATACGAGTGATTTCGGGAGTTAAAAATGGCATTCTTTTGTACGATTATGATTTGATTCTTGCACGTTATTTCTGCTCCATATTCGACTGTTGTAATCGACTTCTTCGGGCCGCTGCTCATGTCCGCAGTTTAGGTACACGTGTGGATCCGCGAGCTTAGGATCCCGGTTCAAAGATTTTTAGATGGCCCGATGTTCGGAGTTGTCATGGCTATGTATGTTCAGGGTATGGCGGCCCCGTCCCCGCCACGATTGTAATTCTAGAGGTGCGTAGTCACATATTGTGGGTCTGTTTGTAAAGAAAGGAGGCAACTGCTTCGTTTATGTATGTACGTCCAGGAAGGTAGCCCTATCGGCTGACCTGTTGTTTTACTTCCGTTGTTTTATTTATAAGTTTCATGTATGTTCCACCGATTATCTCTCGATGTTTATTCGTAAGGGTGCCTGTAGGGCACTACCGCGTCCGGGTCGGTCGTGACAAGGAGAACCCACGTTGCTGAGTTGGTCTGCCAAGTCCTTGAGACATTTGCAATAAGAAGAAACGTTTTGAAAATTCACCATAGCCACCTGTGAAAATTCCTGCTCAAGGATAACAATCTGAGAATGACTGTTATCTTGGAATATATCTCGCAATCGATCCCACGCCGACATAGCTGTAGAGTTGGGTTCCATAAGAGTCTGCAAAAGGTCCAAGGAAATAGTGGCATAAATCCACTGAAGAACCTTGGAATCAAGCATGTCCCATAATTCTGGGTCTGCTTCTTTAGTGAGCACATTAGATGTAGTCGCCTTATCACCTCTTTTGAAGGATCAGGAAGGATGATGTGGTGAAGAACTTTATGTGCTTTAACATGAATCTTGAATAACTCCGCCCACGTCTCATATTAGACGTTTTCAAGATCAAGAACAATAGGGATGTCGCTCTTGATGTTAGAAACTGAGAGGGGGTGATGAAAATTGTTCTTATCAGCCATAGGGATAGAACAAACAAGATTCGGAGAAGGAAATTTGTAGAAAAGAAGAAGGGGGTCTCGAATTTTTGCTGGAAAAAAAAACGAGAATTTGCGAGGGATTTGCACGGTATTTTTGAGAAGAAATTGAGAAGTGGAAGCAAGGAAAAGAATCTAGACTCTTGATACCATTAAAGAAATAATCCCCTGATTATTCTTAATAATGAAAGGCATATATATACAAGTTACAAGAAAGATCCTCTTCCTATTCTACCTAGGAATCTCTATTTTATAAGAATACCAACTTTACAATTATAGTAACATTACACTACTAATTTAGGTACAAACCTAAGTCTAATATTTATCAAATATACAATGGAAAAGGGGAAGGACCCCACGGTAGATGGGCTCACACGGCTAAGCCCATATATACTTTAACAGTAACCACCATCCAAATTAAACAAGGAGTTAATCAGTAAACACAAATGATCCAAGAAGTTCTAATCTGATTGTCTTTCTGAAGAATACTTGACACTCCGTCGATTTCATTTACTTGAAGCAGCCATGGCAATGCAAGTGTGCAAAAACTCTTACATAATATATATATATATATATATATACATATATATATATATATTGTTGGGTATCGGGGTTATACTATGGAATAAATAAAAAAAAACAGTAAGTAAAATACTTGTACGCTTGGAACAGTTTGCAAATGTCGTTAACAATGTCGTCTGATAGAACTGCCGACACTTAAGATAAAAATAGAAAAAACCTTTGAAGAGTTAAATTGCAGCGGATTAATAAAGACACAAAGGTTTAATTTTACATAGGTTATATATTAATATAACCTATGATGGTCAATGACCAAGTATTGTATATATATATATATATATAATTGATATGTTCCTTCTTTACAATATTACAAGATGATACAAAAGGAATAAAAAAGGTTAAGTCGCAGATGACTTATGCCTGGAAAATCTATCTAAAATAGAGGTTCATGACATCTCATTACAATTGCTTCAATGAAAGAACAAATCTAGAATCTAAGCAATAATTATAATGTTGGACAGAATGTCGTCACAAACTCAGGCAACACTTGTTGATCCAGTTTCTGATCTAAAATCTGGAGAGCTCTCTCGATCTTTTTCTTGTAAGTTTCTGGATGTCGAATCACTCTTCTGCCTTCTCTATTTATAGTAGAAAGTTGTCCTAGAAAAGCTCATCGATTGGTTGTGGAGGTTGAGCTAAAAGTGGACACGTGAAGAAGTAGCTTGGGGCGTGATTCTCTCAACTGATTTGACTGGTTCTTCACTCGTCTTGCTTTCCAAGCTTTGACTTGTTCTCCCACATTTTTATTCTGCTCAAAGTTCCTTGCCAAGTAACTTTACTATCGTGGTAAAAATCCCACGAGATAAGTTTCAGTCCGTGAAGAAAGGGCAAAACTGTTACCAGAATGTTGGTCCGAATGTCAAAGACATTTGTTCCAACATTTTGTTTTTTCACTTAGTACTGAAAATGTTGTGTTAGGAAAATGTCAGAACATAAAACCCAACATTAACATTCTCCCCCTTTTTGTCTTTCTTCACAAAATCAATCATTTTAGTGTGAGTGACTTATGACAATGGTATAGTTATATGAATCTCCCCCTCAACCTGTGATAGGATACAAACAACATATACAAGACAAAACATATGCTATACATATATAGGATTAGTTACAGATCATCATTTCACATACCATCATCCATAGAACCGAAAGTTAGAATATTTACAAACCAAAATTACTAATCGCCATTTAACCATTGTCTTCATATAGCCAAAAAAAAACTAAGTCATTCATCAAATAGACTTAGCAGCAGCAACAACAAGCACATCAACAACTCCAACTTTTAATCAGCAATAGCAAGTATCAGCATACAGTCATTCATTCAGCAGCTTCAGCATCACTTTATTTAGTCCCTCTATATCACTGCTTTGCTCCCCCTGCAGTAGTACCAGGGCCACAAGCGGCAACAGTATTGCTAGATTTTCTTTTTTCCCTCTGCACTTCATCTCCCCCTTTTTGGGAAGAAAGCAACATAAGAAATCTCTCTCTTGTTTGAATCAGAGCTTCCTAAATATCAATCATTTCTGAAATTTGATGATTGATTTTTGCAATTTGTTTGACAAGCCAATCTGTGGTCAGTGGAGAGTCTTCTGTGGTGCCAGGATTATTGATGACATTTCCTCCAGCACTGGCTCCAATACTACTTTGCTCAATTTTTCAAGGTAAATCAATGACCTTATCCTTGCTTCTCAGAGTTTCTCTATTTACACTATACAACTCCGGACCCTTTCCAAATTTGTCCTTTTTCTTTGGTTTATAACCTTGACTTGTAAGGACTTTGAAAAGTAAAGAGGGAAAGGGTAGACCTAAATTGGATTCTTTCTGGGCTAAGTTAACTGCTTGATTAAATATTGTTTTCCCCAAGTCAACTTTTAATCATTTTCCAATTTTGTACATGAATGAGGCTTGTTCTGAGGTGTCAATTGACTCGTTCATGGAAGGAAGCCAATTGTGAATAGTCAGTTTGTGTAAGATCGAGAACAAAGCTGTCAACTTGGAGGCAGGACATCTAAATACACATTTTACCATTTTTCCACATGTGAGGAGCTTAATTACCTCATCTCTATTTTCCACTGCAGGGTCAGCATTCTCAACATCCTCTATAGCATGTAGGTCAAACATTTATTGATTATATCAGGTGTAAATTGATATATTCTTTTACCAAAGTATACCTTCCCAAAGTGTTTTGAGTTGGTAACTTTAATAACTGACTCCAAATTAGCATAAAATAACCTGATTATATCGTCAATGTAGGAACCTTTATTTACTAATGACCCAAGGACGTTTCTGGACTTAAGGAATTCTATCAGACCATACTCAGCACATGAGGCAACATCTAGTATCTTCTCTGACTTGATGACTCTATTTTTGTACCAAGTCCAATTCTTTGAACTTGTTTTGGAATGAAATTTATCAGAAAAGAAACTTACCTCTTCATCAAATTCTGTGTTTGATAACTTTGTGCTCGAGAAAGCTGGAGATTGTGACTTCTCAGAAGTTGGTTGAGGTGTTGTTGAGGTATCTGAAACAACATTTGGTATAGCCCTTGATTTTGTCGATTTGGAAGCTTTCTTGGAACAGAACTTCTTTAATGTGGTGTCATCAGGCACTTCGTCTTCTTCGGACAACTCCACCGCATCAGAAACAAGAGGCTCATGCTGGGATGGTGATGCTGGGGTTTCAGTTTATTTACCATCAGAGGTTGTCTTCTCTGCATCATCTTCATTGGACCAATCATAGTCTGAATTGTACCATCTATAGCTAGGTGTAGCAGGAACAGGAGCCTCATCTTAAACTCTTGACTTCTTTGCAACATGTTGGGTTTCAACAATTCTTTCAAAAACTCTTGTTGATCTCCTTGTAGGAAACTTGGAGGTGTTTTCCCTTTTTTCTAGAGTAGACATACCTGGGGTTGCATCTATATCAATCGGGTTATCGTTATCTCCAGGGTAGCTTATGGCTAAGGGTTCTTGGAAGACACTTACTACAATATCTGTGCAAAATGGCAGACTTGTGCTTATTGGTGACATTTGGTTTGATATTTTTGTTCTAACCAGGGAAGATTAGAGAGAGAAGGAAGATGAAGACTTAGGATTTTCAAGGGTTTTGGGAAGATGGAAGATGGATGGGTGGTTCATTGTTCCATCGGTCCTGTTTTAACCGAGACGATGTGATGATTGTTTTTTGTTTTTGTTTTTTTTTAAATTCGAAAACAATCAACAGAGAACAGAAAAGAATTTAAAGAGGAAGATTATATACATTGGCAAACAAAATCTTGGTTTTAGGTGTTTGAGTTTTAGTCAAATACTTACACCTAGATTTTATAAAAAGATAGACATCAATAAGAAAAAAATAACGACACAAAAATAGGGAAAATAACAGAATTTTCAAAAATTAGTTATGAACAGTATCCCAACAAATATCATCATATGAGAATGTCAACCGTAATGTCGGCAACATTTTGGATGACACAAGTATTATGATCCCACAAGAACTTTTTCACTTTTGACAACAAATCAAGACACGTTTCATATGTGCTTTTATAAGTTTAATCTCCAGAACAATGTAATATTTTTTCATTGTCCTTGATCAAATCATTGAAACACATACAAAATTTATTTTTTTGTCAAAAAAATAAGAATACTTATTTAGCATCCTCACAATTTCTCATTTAAGTATTTGATAGTCTTATAGAATAGGAACGATATCATCTTCAAAGAGTTTTGCTCATTTGCACAGTTGCCAAACTTTTAGTAAAAGGCTTTATCTTATTTTGATACTCCCTTTTTATGATATCTAATATCATCGCAGAGAACGATATCACTTTCAAAACATGTTCTTACCTTTTTAGGATCATACTTGAGTGAACACAAAATTAAAAACCATCAAAAACAGTAAACACGATCAGATTCTGATATTTACAGAGGAAAATGTCACCCGAAATGTTAGAGAAATTTCAGCTGACATTCCCCCATCAATGCCGATTCAGAGATTACAGAGACCAAGAGAGTTCTTCAAACTTGAAAATCTCTCATGATCCAAAGCTTTTATAAAAAAATCAGCTAGTTGATGAGTAGTGTTAACATGTTCAATTTAAACTAGCTATTTTTCAACCAAATCTCTTTAAAATGATGTCTAATATCTATGTGTTTTGTACGAAAGTGTTGAACTGAATTTTTGGAAATATTTAATGCACTCAAGTTATCACAATACAAAACCAAGATATTATTTGAAAAATCATAGTCGTCTAACATGTGTCTTAACCATATCAATTGAGAACAACAACTTCCAGCTGCTACATATTCAGATTCAGCAGTTGAAAGTGAGACACAATTTTGTTTGCGACTATACTAAGATACTAGATTATTGCCAAGGTAAAAACATCCTCCACTAGTACTCTTTCTGTCATCCACATCACCAGCCCAATCCGAGTCACTATACCCTATTAGATTAGGATTAGTGTCTTTGGAATACCAAATTCCCAACTCACATGTGTCGGCAACATATCAGATGACACATTTTAAGGTATTTAAGTGGGAGATTTTGGGATGGGCTTGGAATCGAGCACACACACAAACACTAAACATTAGATCGGGACGACTGGCAGTGAGATAAAGAAGACTACCTATGATAGAACGGTACAATGTTGGATGGACATTTTCACCAACATCGTCTTTGCATATCTTATGTGTTGATCCCATTGGAGTCCTCATCTATTTAGCGTTCTCCAATCCAAACTTCTTAACCAAATTCTTGGCATACTTGCTCTTGATGATGAAGATTCCATCTTCATTTTTCTTAATCTGCAAGCCTAAGAAAAAGATTAATTCCCCTATCATGCTCATCTCAAATGTGGAGAACATAGCATCGACAAATGTCTTAAGGTGGGACTGTGAAGTCGAACCAAATACTATATTATCTACATAGATTTGAGCAATGACTATATCTACTCCGTGATATTTTATAAACAATGTACAATCAGCTTCACCGCGTTTAAAACCAAATTCAAGAAGGAACTGAGTTAAACGACCATACCATGCTCGAGGTGTTTGTTTTAAACCATACAAGGCCTTTTTCAGCTTGTATACAAAATATGGATGGTGAGGATCTTCAAATCCTTTAGGTTGTTCAACATAGACTTCTTTGTCAAGATAGACATTCAGGAATGTGAATTTGACATCCATCTGATGAAGAGTAATCTTCAAACAACAAGCTACTGCAAGTAACAGCCTAATCGACTCAATTATGGCAACAGGAGCAAAGGTCTCATTGTAGTCAATTCCTTCGACATGTGTGTATCATTGAGCAACTAGTCTAACCTTATTTTTAACTACAGTTCCAAATTCATCAGTCTTGTTCTTGAAGATCCATTTAGTTCCAATAACATTTGTACCTTCTGGACGAGAAACTAAATCCCAGACTTCATTTCTGGTGAACTGCTCTAGTTCTTCTTGCATAGCTTGTATCCAACAATTGTCCTTTAGTGCTTCTCCAAAATTGTTTGGTTCTAGAGTAGATACATAACAAGAAAGACTTACATTATGATACATGATAGACATACAAACATATCTGACCATATCTCTATAATTCCGAGGCTCTTTTCTTCTTGTTCTTAGCCCTTCGAACACTTCATATCACTTGTCATGTAGGATGATTCTTTCTAATCCTGGATGAGGGATCCCTGCGTACTAGGTCTTGCAATTCAGCATTTGATCCCTCAGTTTCACCTTCTGTGTTCTCGGGTTCAGACTTAAGTGTTGCTCCAGATGTCGTGACATTTGGAGCAACATCTGAATCTTTTGCATTCTGCTCATTCTCCACTGTTATCACAACGTTATTTTCAGGCCTATTTCCTACAAGATCAACACAATCATCAAAAACAATGTTAACAGACTCTTGTATAGTTTTGGTTCTAAGAGTATACACACGGTAAGCATGGCTATTTTGAGAATAACCAACAAAAATTCTTTTGTCACTTTTAGAATCAAACTTGGCAGTTGTTCCCTATCATTCAAGATGAAACACACACACCCAAAAACATGGAAATAACGCAGATTTGGCTTCATCCCATTTAACAACTCATAGGGTGTCATTCTAGTGTCAGGCCTAAGATAGACTCTATTTGTTATGTGACTTGTAGTATTCAAGGGTTCAGCCCAAAAACGTTTTGACAATTTCTTTGAACTCAACATGACTCTAGCCATCTCTTGTAAAGTCCTATTCTTCCTTTATGCCACACCATTTTGCTGGGGAGTTTTGGGGGCTGAAATTTCATGGAAAATACCCTTTTCCTCACAAAATGTTGAGAATATATTATTCTCAAATTCCTTTCCATGAGTTGACCTTATTCGAAATATGGAAGAATGATATAAATTCTTTATCCTAGAGTTCAAACCTTTGAACATGTCAAAAATTTGAGACTTTTCTTTCAAAAATAATATCCATGAGTACCTGGAAAAGTCATCTACAATCACATAAGAATATCTCATGCCTCCTAGGCTATCTACCTCAGTTGGATCCATAAGATCCAGGTTCAAAAGCTAAAAACAGTGAGACGTACCTGAATTTTGTCCGTCACTTTGGGCAACATTACGGGAGACACGGGTTTGCTTACCTTTTAGACAATCTTCATAAACCACTATTTTATCTTTAGGACTCAATTTTGGGATGCCTCTTACAGTCTCATAAGAAATTAATCTTTCAAGGTTACGATAGTTGACATGTCCCAATTTTTGATGCAACAAGGTGGTGTGATCAGTCCTAACATTATTGCATATCTCTTGTTTTCCAACTAGATAGCAATTGTCGTCTGTTCTTGTAACTGTCATTACATATTGGTTAGCTTCATTTGCAACTATACAAGCCTGTTTATTAAACTTTACCTCTAAATTATCATCAAACAATTGACTTATACTGACTAGGTTAACCAATAATCCATCAACATGTAAGACATTTTTCAAGGCTGGAACTCCTGGAACATTTAAGGTTCTCTTTCCTATGATTTTACTTTTACTTCCACCTTCATAAGTAACGTTTCCCCTCACTGAGTGCCTCGTAGTTCCTTAGGCAATCCTTTGTCCCTGTCATGTGACGAGAGCACCCACTGTCAAAGTACCATGACCCTGAATTATTAGTTCTTAAAGCAGTTATAGCAACATTACATCGCACATTCATTTTAAGAATCCAAACTCTCTTTAAACCTTTTCTGTTACTGGGCTTAGGAGTGTTGCTTTAAGTGATGTCTGGAATGTTAGACAGTTGTCTTTGCTGCATTCTGCTTCTGGATTTTTCCAGTTTAGAACAATAAGTTTTTAAGTGTACAGTTTTGTTACAGTGATGGCACAAAAACTTCATTTCTTTTACAAAGTCCATTTTCTCATTTTTGTCAAACAAATTGGAGCATATGACTGTTATACCCCGTAGTTCCAGGGTATGTATGTGAGGACATACGTACGAGAATACGATATAAAGATTGGAAAGGAAGAAAGATTTGATTTTCCGACGAAAAATTTTCCGGATTTTGTGAAGGAAAAAGGTTCGTTAATGGGAATTGGATTCCCAGATTTGGTATTCGGACTTCTGGGAATATAATAGAATTATGGAATTTTATTTCCGGATTTGGTCACGTAGGGCCCACGGGGAAAATTTACGGTTTTGTGGGGCCCACTTTATTTTCGAGATTTTGGGTATTATGGATTTTTTCGGGAGATGAAATATTTTGGACGAGTAGGAGGGCGACACGTGTCACCCCCTTAGGTGGCACATGGCCGAAATTGTCATGCCATGTGGCCTCTTGGCCGATTTGCTTAGACATGTGGCTAGCCACTTGTCTCAAGCTTGTCTTGCTTGGACAAGTGACTTGTGGCACACACACTTGTTCCCCCATCTCACCACACACTTGCTCTCATCCTAGCCCTTGATTGTTCTATAAATACCCCCCCTTGAGCTTGCAAGACTTCATCCCACACTTGAGATTTTCAAGGCAATTCTCCCTCCCCTCTCCTTGTTGTTCTCGGAAATGAGCCTCCCCTTGACCAAATGTTGTCCAAAAATCCTTAAACTTTTAAGTGTTCTTCCTTAAGGTTTTAGGAAGATTGTGAACCAAGAGTTGGAAAAGATTTCACACCCAGCCTTGAAACCCCACCTTGGCCGAAAGTTGCCATAGTTTGAGCCTAAGTGTTCTTCACTTTTTGGAGTTGGATCTTGGAGAGGAGTTGGTTAGGAGCTTCTAAGGGTCGCTTGTACCAGATTGGAATGTAAGGATTTGGAGCTAAACGTTGCTCAAGATTGACTTATAAATCTTGGATAATTTTGGGCTTATCGAGGTAATGATCTTTGTCCTTCTATTGTAATTGGATATTACATGTTGTAGTAGTTTATAATTGAGTATAAAGATATATGGAAGGATGATTAAAAAGAATTGAACTGTATTTACATTGGACTGTATTTACAGTAGACTGATGTAGTATTACCGTGGGACAGATTTGTACACGTCCAGTAGATGTGTAATCCCCTTGGAGTTGTTGGCTTGGTAGCGGGCCTTGATTTAGGAGGATATTTATGTGGTTACGGGGGGGGTGCTGCCCAATTTTCCGTAGAATAAGGAATTGTATACTTAGAATATTCTACGAAGAAGTCTAGAAGTTTATAGATGTATTGTGATTGTTATAGGTGGATATTCTACGTGCGGAATACTCGACTTGGCTTGTGGATTAAGCCAAAGAGGTATGTGATTCTTCCTATTTCTCTTGAGCATGATATTTGTGAAATATATATAGTGCGGTAGACGCACGTGTGTTAAAGGAGTTTGATTTTCCTTTTTGTGTCCTTGACTTGATTCTAAAGTTAAGTGACTTGTTATGAAATGTTAAGGACTTGAATTGTGTTAAAAAGTTGTGAAACCTCATTCGTGAGTAATGGGTGCTTAGTCTTTTAAAGAATAAAGTTATCTTGATTTCGGAAATGAGAGTAGTTGTCCTTGGTTGGTTTAAAACATAAAGTGTTATAATAGCTTTATGGGAAGTTAGTTATAACAACTTTATGAAAACGAAAGAATGGTTTTATTATTGGATTTAAAATGATAACTTGACATTTTAAAAGTTAGGAGGTTGGTTTCCTTAAAGGATATGAGATTTGATTCAAAGATTATGAGACTTAATTTTGAAAGTAAAGAGACTTGACTTATAAACAACTTGATTTTGGGAAAGGAGAAGTAACTTGATTTAAAGGTATAGGTTACTTGTTTTGAAAGGAGTAAGTTACTCGGGTTTTTAAGAAGTATACTTGACGTTGTTTTAAAAAGTGTAAGTCACTTGGTTTAAAAAGTATATTGCTACTTGACTTTAAAAAGGAGAAGTGTCTTGTTTAAAAAGAAGGCATGGTATTGTCTTGATTTGGTTTTAAAGGAAGGCATGGTATTGTCTTGATTTGGTTTTAAAGGAAGGCATGGTATTGTCTTGTTTTGGTTTAAAAATAAGGCATGATATTGTTTTGATTTACTTAAAATGATAGTTACTCTATGATTGATACTACGGGTATTAGTATCGCGTAATTTTGTACTTAAAAAGAGTTCTTTTTAAGAGAGTTGAAGTATGTATTACTTTGGGGTTAAAACCCGGATTTTTGGCATAAAATGAGAGTCTAAGAGTATGTTAAACTTTCCTATGCTAGTTGTGATAGCCTTTGTTGTGCAAGTGTTTTACTTCTATGCTACCGTGTCTCTCGATGGAGGACCGGTTATTACGGTTCTTTAATGGCCCAGGTGGGACCTGGTGTTCATGTGTACTTTTTGGTGTGATATCATATCATAGACTGCCGACAGAGAGGAAGGAGTTCCACGGGCATGATGATTTTGAGGGCGTGAGTCCCTGACTTGACATGACTACTTATATATAAATTGTTATGATACTACGGGCGTTAGTATCTGAGACTTGTTGTATTACGGGGGTTTTCTTGTTGTGCTTATGTTGGTTACGATAAGCCGGTTGTGCTTACGTTATATCACTTACCCCCCTGACTTGTTACGACTCGTGGGTTAGCTACCCCCGATGCGAGGAATACCTCATGCGGGTCCACATGACCTATGCGGGCTACGGTAGTCTAGGAATCACTCCGGGTGTGTTACGCCGATGCGAGGAATACCTCATGCGGTCCAAGTGGCCATGCGGATTGCGGGAGTCCGGGGAAATGTCGCGGGTTAGCTACCCACGCGGTGAGTACCTCACGCGGGCCCAGTGGCCTATGCGATCGCGGAGTTCTGTGATTAGGCTCGCACAATGATACGAGGCGAATGGCCTCGCTCGATCATTAGCGACCTAGAAAAGACCTATGCGTTACATCTATTTGCTCTTGTTTATGTTGTGGCACTATGCGGTTAATTGTTTGTTTCATACATGTTTGTGAAGTGGTTTTAAAATGTTATGATTTCAATTCAAGATTTCACATACTTGGTACTGTTATCTTCGACCTCCTTCGGGCTACGCTCATGCCGCAGTAGAGGTACATCGGTTGTTGATCCTCGCCATAGGATCACCGCTCGCTGGGAAGCTCCGTTTCTCCGGAGGCTTATCTTTTGGTATGATTCCCCGTCATTGTAGGTTTATGTACATTCAGGGGTATGGCGAGGCCCTGTCCCGTCATAGTTATATTTAAAACTCTTAGAGGTCTGTAATCACAAGTGTGGCGGGGTTTGTAGAGGATGAATCGCTCGTATATATATATGCAGAAAGGTGACCGTTTTGGTTAGCCTGTCCCTTATTTTATATCTTGTTTCATGTTTAGGTTTTTTCCGCTGATTTTCTCTGATGTTGTATCACTAGGGTGCCCGGGATAAGGCACCAGTCGCGGACCCGAGGTCGGGTCGTGACAATGACATTAAGAGAATTCTTGTAACCCAAACCTGCATGTGATGATTGACCAACATTCAGTATTTCATCCAATTTGGAGGTACCTATATTTAGCTTATGGAAAGTTGCTTCAGCTAAGTCCAATTTTGCACTAATCTTACCAAAATCAAGATCCTTTTTGGTAAGTGCAACCTCTAAGTGGGTTATTGTGCCTTTTAAACCTGCATTCTCAAGAGTTAAAGATTTTAACTTTGAGTCAAGTTGTTTCGATTCTAGAATCAAGTCCTTACAAAGTTTTTGCAAGTCCTTAATCATGTCATCTTTAGGATCAACTTGACCGTCAAAGCTAGTCTCGCAACAAGAAATAACACTAGTAAAGTAATTAACATCAGGATAATTAAAGTATTCATACCTTTCAGATGTTTCTGGACCTGCAGATGTCGTAGCAGGTGTTGACGCAAATGTGGTGACATCTGAGACAACATTGTCGATGACATTTTCATCTTCTGAGAGTGACTGTTCGTAAACAGTGGCCAGCATTACTTGTGACTCTATTTCTTGGTCTCCTTCATCTTCTCCTTCGTTATCACTAAGAGAGATCCACAGATTCTTACCAGCTTTTCTCAAGGTATTCGCACATTCATTTGCATAATGACCCCATCAGGAACACGCATGGCATTGCACTGATTCGAATTGCCTGGGATCAAACTTGGTTCGATATGAGTTTGTTTTCCTTAGTTGGTTTTCTCTTTGTACTATAGGAAAGGGATTAATGGACTTTTGATTGAAGATTTGGTTTTGGTGCATTTTGGATTTAGAATTACTATTCTTGTTGTTGAATTATCTAGTAATGAGGGCAACATTTGTACCATCACCAATTTCCTCTAGATTTTCATCTTCATCATCGACGTGAATCTCTAAGGATTTCGTTTGAAGTGCATAGATCTTTGCTTTTATACAATTTCCTTTGATTCTCCATATTCATCTCATAAGTTTTGAGAATACTCATTAAAGTATGAAGATCCATTGTAACAAGATTGTGGGCTTCTTCAATCGCATATATCTTTATATTGAACTTTTCAGGAAGAGAACGAAGTGCTTTTTCCACATGTTGATTAACGGTGAACCAAGAACTTGACATTCGTTAGATATGTCGATCAACTTTTCAAAATATGTTTTGATCTTCCGTCTCTTCCATCCTCA
Organism: Przewalskia tangutica; assembly: GCA_029844215.1. Lineage (NCBI taxonomy): Eukaryota > Viridiplantae > Streptophyta > Magnoliopsida > Solanales > Solanaceae > Przewalskia > Przewalskia tangutica. Next base: position 68,255,781 of record CM056734.1, read on the forward strand.
AACGTTCATATTTACTCATAAGCATACGGAGCTTCGTTCGTCGAACACTTGAGCTACCTACACAATGAGTTTGCAAAGTATCTCAAGCATCCTTTTCTGTAGAGCAATTTTGTACGAGCTTGAACATGTAGAGATCATGTCACGCCCCGAACCCCGGGCCCGTGACTGGTGCCCTACCTGGGCACCCTTCTACCTAACAGACACAAGTAAACTGCGGAATTTAAATAACACCTCTTTTTTTTTAACCAACGTACGTGCAAGGGCAAAGCCGAAAGCGTCGCCATATAATATACATAACAAAAGACATTACACCGCATACGAGTCCAATCCCACATATGAATACGCACTTAAGAGTTAAATCAAATATGACGACAAGGCCCCGCTGCATCCATAACCGCATAAAAGCCTGCATCAAGGAACTATACCAAAAAGATAAACTCCCGAGCAGAGGAGCTATCCAAAACTCGAGCAGGTCCTACACTGCAGATCACCAAAGCTGCATACCTAAACTGCAGATTGAACGCGGCCGAAGGAGGTCGACGAAGAATGTACCAAGTATGTGAACAGTAAGTACTGTAATAAAATCATAAAAGTCTAAATAAAACAGGAGACATGTATGATAGCCAATCTATAATACATAATACATAAGCAGTCATATCAAGTCAGGGACGCAGGCCCTCAAAGTCACTACTCAAATATAACTATGGGTCTCACGCCCATAACATTAATCATGCCCGTGGAATCCTTCCTCACTGCCGGCAGTCCATGATATAATATAACACCAATAAGCATACATGAACACCAAGTCCCACCTGTGTCCTAAATACTGTACGGGCCAAGTAGGAAAACGAACAGGTGGTATAACGTCTTGGGGTTTACCCCTCATTTATACTCTTACCCTGGAGAAGGTGGTAAAGCATGTGGTATAACGTCTTGGGGGTTTACCCCTCATTTATACTCTTACCCTGGAGAAGGTGGTAAAGCAGGTGGTATAACGTCTTGGGGGTTTACCCCTCATTTATACTCTTACCCTGGAGAAGGTGGTAAAGCAGGTGGTATAACGTCTTGGGGGTTTACCCCTCATTTATACTCTTACCCTGGAGAAGGTGGTAAAGCAGGTGGTATAACGTCTTGGGGGTTTATCCCTCATTTATACTCTTACCCTGGAGAAGGTGGTATAACGTCTTGGGGGTTTACCCCTCATTTATACTCTTACCCTAGCTCAACTGGCCATCAAACAAAACATAAGCACTACCATGTCTTTTATAAAAATCCGGGAATTTAACCCAAGTACTACAAATAACGGAAGCATACCCGTGGAATCCCACATCACTGTCGGTACGTCCAAGTAACTTACAACAAGACAGCCTGCCCTCCAACCGAGAGTCGCGGCAACGTAATAAAACATAATACTTGCACTCAAAGGCTATCACCAGCACACATAGGCAATTCTCAATTAATCAAGCCAAAGTACTTATCAAGGCACACATAGAATAATTATCAATTAAACAAGCCAAAGTACTTATCAAGGCACACATAGAATAATTCTCAATTAAACAAGTCAAAGTACTTATCAAGGCACACATAGAATAATTCTCAATTAAACAAGCCAAAGTACTACGTACGTACACTCTTTTCAAAAGACTCCTTTTTATATATAAAACCCCAAGATACTAACACCCGTAGTATCAAGGTGTGTCTATTTTTCAAAGTAAGTTACTACACTTTTAGAAAACTCTTTCCAAAGCTTGAAATCAAGTAACTTCAAATTTTCACAATCTGGGCAACTTATGCCTAATAATCAAAATAGACAACTTTCTTAACCTTCCATAAAGTCGTTATAACCAACTTCCCATAAAGTCGTTATAACCCTTTATTGTTTTAGACATATTCATTCCTTTTTATAACCAAGAGACTTATACTTAAAACCAAGTATCACATACTTACAAATCAAGTTTCTTAACTTTCAAAATACTACAAGTCCCTTAATATTTAGAAAACAAGTTTCTTCTACTTTTAAACCTCAAGTAACTCACACCTTTAAAACAAGTTACTTCTCTTAAATCATGTCATTTCTCCTCTCTTAAAACAATTAAGTAAATCACTCCTTTAACTCCCCTAAAGTCATTACAACAACCCTTAGGTTTTGGAACTAAGGCACTAGCCAAAAGGTTTGGAAACCACTTCCTTTTCAAGACTCTATGTACTTTAAGTAAAATACTTTCACTTTTAAGAATCCAAACTTCTCTAAGGAAATGGATTATACAACTTACAATTTAAACATCAAAGTACAATCAAGGAAGTACATAGAACAAATTCTATTTTAGGCAATCCAAATACAACCAAGGAATGGATCATTTAAGGAGTAGGAAATACTTTCTTTATCTTAAGGAATCATGCTGTAAGAGGAGATAGTTCACATACCTTTCGGATAAATCCACAAGCTTTCGAATACGCTGCACGTAGAAGTGTCAACCTATAATGGTCACAACAAGACTATCAACTTCTAGTCTCTAACGAGAATAATACTAAGTGTACGCCTCTAATTCTACGGAAAATCGGGCAAAGACTTCCTTTGTTTCTACTCACTTTGCCACCTTTTCAAGGCCGAATACAATAACCAACACGCCACATTTAAGGCTCAAAACAACAACCAAACAAGGGGATTACACGCCTTACAATACGTGTAAAATTCCGCCACAATTAATAATGAAGTAGTTCCATATTCAAGCCATTCTACCAACAACATATCCAACAATTTAAAGTCTTTTCCAATCCTTTTCCAATTCCAAGTTCTAAGGTCTAACATGTTATATAGTCATAAACAACTTCAAAAACTACAATTTCCTTCTTTATACAACATGCGACGATTTAAACTAATAATCAACTCGAATTGTAATCTTAAGGCTAACATGCTAGTTTTCAGATTAGGGTTCCAATAGCCAATATACTTATCAAACATCATACTAAACATCTCATGCTTGCTAATATCCATAGCTACTACCATAAGTAAACCTTAATTACTAAAACGACAAGATTATACCTTTATAAGCCCTTAAAATTTCCAAGATTCAAAGTCGCTCCTTAGCAAATTCATAGCTCCTTTCCTTAGGTTCCAATCCGCTCCAAGCACTCCTGTAGTTCCATGAAGAACTCATCTTCAAGTTCCAACTTCAAAGTTGAAGAACTCCTTATGTTTCCGCCTTGCGACTAACGTGAAAACGCCGTTTTTTCGAAATCTTTCTATTGAGATATCCTTACAATACCCTTAGGGACATTGGGTTTAAGTCTTGTGAACAATGGATCAAAACTACAAATTTTTCTTGTGCAAAAGACCTCAAACCCGAGAGCTTATCTTGTGAAGAACAAAGTGTTGTGATTTTTCTAAGTGTTGAAGACTAGTCTTGCACTAGTAGTATGCTTATATAACACAAAGAAGGGCTTAGATTATTACACTTGTGGGCTAGGATGAAGAGCAATTAATGTAAAGCCAGTGGATGAGTTGACCTGTCAACAATCTCAAGCTTGAAGACTTATCTTCCAAGATGGTCAATGACCATTTTACCCTTACTAATTTTCATCCAAGACCATATGTGGGGGTGCCAGGTGTCGCCCTCACATTCGTCCATAAAATTCTGTAACCCTCGTGGGCCCCACAAAAATGTAAAATTCCTCGGGTGGGCCCCACGTGACCAAATCCGTAAAAATAATTTTCCATAATGTTAATAAGTTTCATACTCTTCAAATAATGCATTTTGAGAATCCAATTCTCAACAACGAACATTTCTCCTTTCCGACGTTCGGAAGATTTTCAGCCGGAAAAACAATTCTTCCTTTCGTACCAATTTCCAAGTCTTGATTCCTTACGTACATTCTCTTATACATGTCCTGGACTTACGGGGTGTAACATTCTTCCCCCCTTAGAAACATTCGTCCCTGAATTTTCTTAGTCGGTTGTCAAGCTATACAAACTCCGGCACAATATCTATACTATGCCTATCAATCAAAACTGCACAAGACCAACGATGCCACACATGGCCACCACAACATACGTAAACATAACAATGGACCTTCCGTCCGTGGTCCCTTCTCACAAAACTCGAAGGTTACAGTCTTCTCAAACACGGGATCCTTAGAGGTTCCTTTATTTTCTTACTTGTCATACTTCCTCGTACTTCTAAACTTATTTAGCATACGTACAAAATTTCAAATATTGTTCCTGTTCTCCAATCCTTGGAGTTACTATCCAAACTTGGCCATTATGCTACTTGTATTTCCGCTAAGGTTCTTCTCGGTCCTTACGATCTGATTCCGGTGGAACGCATCCACGAACTCGTACAACGATCAACTAGACTTGGGCCTTGCACCCTCGTGACCCTATCACATAGCAGGACTATTACCAACTAACATCACCCCATTCCATACTATCGGTTGACCCGAAAGGAGTCCATAACCCGACTCATCGTCACCCTTAACTTCTCATTCTTAGTCTGAACTAAAACTCTCTCTTATCTCAAGGTACTTCTCACCCTATCCCCCTATTCACTAGAGGTTTGTCACACAGGTCGAGGTATTTCTACCGTACAATCTTCCCTATTGGTCTTGCACTGTTATGGGGCAATTACAACTTGTGAACTCTACACAACTATAGTCTCATTTCACTTACCATTCTTGTCAACATTCTTAACTTTTCACTTTACTAATCAAAGTATTCCTACCTCTGGGGTACTATCACTTACAACTGCTAGCAACAAAGGGAAAACATATATGCTAGGGCGAAATCTGAATCTATCAATGCACGTATGATTCAAAAGAATCGAAATATACCTGTAACCCTATGCGATGTCGCCTCCTGATCATGTCCCGTAGTCACGTCAGCTATGCGGTTCGAAGGACCGCCCGAACTATAAACTCCACCCTGACCTCTACCACGGTGGCCGACATCCAACACCGCTCGGGACGACATACCGCGAGGAAAGGGAACTAACTACCGGCCTCATAGGCTGAGCCACCTTACCGGCGCTCTTTCTAAAAGGACATACCCTCAGAATATGGCCCGGACGGCCACAATAAAAACAAACACCTGTGCCATAACGACATTTCCCCGAATGACGCTTACCACATCTGAAACACTGAGGAAAAAGTGGCCTCGACTGAGAAAATCATCTGTTCCTCTGAGAACCTCGACCCCTGGAGCTTGGACCGACTCCCAAATACGTTGTGGGATCAAATCTCCCACCTGTAAGCTGCGGGGGTATGTACTGGGTAGGCTGGGACGAATATCTCACTCGCTGCTGAGGCTGCTCGTCCAAGAACTTACCGGGATAACCAACCTGGCCTAGCCTCTTACGCCGATTCTGCGTGGCTCTACCCTCTGTACACTGCTCAGCATCGCCGAATAACCTCCGCTGATGAAACTGTAGCACCGCTTATCTTGGTCAATAACATAATCGCTTCCTCACGACCCTATAGTCTTCTCCTAATCGAGAAACCGGAGGCTCGTGTCTTGGGGCCTCAAAGTCGGGCGCAGAAGAATTCGCCGATCGCGACAATATCCAGATACCACGGGCATAAGCCCTATCAACTCTCTGAGTCGACTAGTAGCTCTCGCTACTCCTAGCCCTTCTGGGCGGTTGTTTCTCCTCGAGGCATAATCAGAACACAAAATACGTCGAGAGGAATTATCTTACTAACACACTTCTATGGCACGATCTCGAGTGAGAAGAATAGAAACCAACTCCTAAATGTCCTGTAGCCTCGCTTTATGGGTGTGGCGCGCAACACACCGATAATCAAGACTTACTAGACACGGCTCGTAGACATTCCGAGGATCGATCGCTCGATACCACTCTGTCACGCCCGAACCGGCTCAGGATCGGTGCCCTACCGGGCACCCTTCTACCTAATGCATACAAGTAAATCGCGGAATTTAAATAACACCTCATTTTTTTTAACCAACGTACGTGCAAGGGCAAAGCCGACAAGGCTGTCATATAATATACATAACAAAAGACACTACACCGTACATGAGTCCAATCTCACATATGAATCTGCACTTAAGAGTTAAATCAAATATGACGGACAAGGCCCCGCCAGTACCCATAACCGCATAAAGCCTGCATCAAGGAACTATACCAAAAAGATAAACTCCAAACAGAGGAGCTATCCAAAACTCGAGCGGGTCCTACACTGCGGATCACCAAATCACTGTACCTAAACTCGGCAGATGAACGCACTCCGAAGGAGGTCAATACGAAGAATGTACCAAGTATGTGAACAATAAATCTTGTAATGAAATCATAAGATCTAAACAAAACAGAGACATGTATGATAGCCAACCTACGATACATAATACATAAGCCATATCAAGTCGACGCAGCCCTCAAAGTCACTACTCAAATATAACTATGGGTCTCACGCCATAACATCAATCATGCGTGGAATCCTTCCTCACCGGCGATCCATGATATAATATAACACCAATAAGCATACATGAACACCAAGTCCCACCGTGTCCTAAATCAGACGGGCAAGTAGGAAACGAGCGGTGGTATAACGCTCGGGTTTACCTCATTTATACTCTACCACGGAGAAGGTAAAGCGTGGTATAACGTCTTGGGGTTTACCTCATTTATACTCTTACCCCGAGAAGGTGGTAAACAGGTGGTAAAGCGGTGGTATAACGCCTTGGGGTTTACCCTCATTTATACTCTTACCGGAGAAGGTGGTAGCGGGTGGTATAACGTCTTGGGGTTTACCTCATTTATACTCTTACCCTGGAGAAGGTGGTAAAGCAGGTGGTATAACGTCTTGGGGGTTTACCCCTCATTTATACTCTTACCCTGGAGAAGGCGGTATAACGTCTTGGGGGTTTACCCCTCATTTATACTCTTACCCTAGCTCAACTGGCCATCAAACAAAACATAAGCACTACCATGTCTTTTATAAAAATCCGGGAATTTAACCCAAGTACTACAAATAACGGAAGCATACCCGTGGAATCCCACATCATTGTCGGTACGTCCAAGTAACTTACAACAAGACAGCCGACCGTCCAACCGAGAGTCGCGGCAACGTAATAAAACATAATACTTGCACTCAAAGGCTATCACCAGCACACATAGGCAATTCTCAATTAATCAAGCCAAAGTACTTATCAAGGCACACATAGAATAATTCTCAATTAAATAAGCCAAAGTACTTATCAAGGCACACATAGAATAATTCTCAATTAAACAAGCCAAAGTACTTATCAAGGCACACATAGAATAATTCTCAATTAAACAAGCCAAAGTACTACGTACGTACACTCTTTTCAAAAGACTCCTTTTTATATATAAAACCCCAAGATACTAACACCCGTAGTATCAAGGTGTGTCTATTTTTCAAAGTAAGTTACTACACTTTTAGAAAACTCTTTCCAAAGCTTGAAATCAAGTAACTTCAAATTTTCACAATCTAGGCAACTTATGCCTAATAATCAAAATAGACAACTTTCTTAACCTTCCATAAAGCCGTTATAACCAACTTCCCATAAAGCCGTTATAACCCTTTATGGTTTTAGACATATTCATTCCTTTTTATAACCAAGAGACTTATACTTAAAACCAAGTATCACATACTTACAAATCAAGTTTCTTAACTTTCAAAATACTACAAGTCCCTTAATATTTAGAAAACAAGTTTCTTCTACTTTTAAACCTCAAGTAACTCACACCTTTAAAACAAGTTACTTCTCTTAAATCATGTCATTTCTCCTCTCTTAAAATAATTAAGTAAATCACTCATTTAACTCCCCTAAAGTCATTACAACAACCCTTAGGTTTTGGAACTAAGGCACTAGCGAAAAGGTTTGGAAACCACTTCCTCTTCAAGACTCTATGTACTTTAAGTAAAATACTTTCACTTTTAAGAATTCAAACTTCTCTAAGGAAATGGATTATACAACTTACAATTTAAACATCAAAGTACAATCAAGGAAGTACATAGAACAAATTCTATTTTAGGCAATCCAAATACAACCAAGGAATGGATCATTTAAGGAGTAGGAAATACTTTCTTTATCTTAAGGAATCATGCTAGAAGAGGAGATAGTTCACATACCTTTTCGGCTAAATCCACAAGCTAAGCCGAATACGCCGTACGTAGAAGTGTCAACCTATAATGGTCACAACAAGACTATCAACTTCTAGTCTCTAACGTAGAATAATACTAAGTATACGGTCTCTAATTCTACGGAAAATCGGGCAACACTTCCTTTGTTTCTACTCACTTTGCCACCTTTTTCAAGGCCGAATACAATAACCAACACGCCACATTTAAGGCTCAAAACAACAACCAAACAAAGGAGATTACACGCCTTACAATACATGTAAAATTCTGCCCCACAATTAATACGAAGTAGTTCCATATTCAAGCCATTCTCGGCCAACAACATATCCAACAATTTAAAGTCTTTTCCAATCCTTTTCCAATTCCAAGTTCTAAGGTCTAACATGTTATATAGTCATAAACAACTTCAACAACTACAATTTCCTTCTTTATACAACATGCGACGACTTAAACTAATAATCAACTCGAATTGTAATCTTAAGGCTAACATGCTAGTTTTCGGATTAGGGTTCCAATAGCCAATATACTTATCAAACTTCATACTAAACATCTCATGCTTGCTAATATCCATAGCTACTACAATAAGTAAACCTTAATTACTAAAACGACAAGATTATACCTTTATAAGCCCTTAAAATTTCCAAGATTCAAAGTCGCTCCTTAGCAAATTCTTAGCTCCTTTCCTTAGGTTCCAATCCGCTCCAAGCACTCCTTAGAAGCCTATGAAGAACTCATCTTCAAGTTCCAACTTCAAAGTTGAAGAACTCCTTATGTTTCCGCCTTGCGACTAACGTGAAAACGCCGTTTTTTCGAAATCTTTCTATTGAGATATCCTTACAATACCCTTAGGGACATTGTGTTTAAGTCTTGTGAACAATGGATCAAAACTACAAATTTTTCTTGTGCAAAAGACCTCAAACCCGAGAGCTTATCTTGTGAAGAACAAAGTGTTGTGATTTTTCTAAGTGTTGAAGACTAGTCTTGCACTAGTAGTATGCTTATATAACACAAAGAAGGGCTTAGATTATTACACTTGTGGGCTAGGATGAAGAGCAATTAATGCAAAGCCGGGACAAGTTGACTCGTCAACAATCTCTGCTCAAGACTTATCTTCCAAGATGGTCAATGACCATTTTACCCTTACTAATTTTCGTCCAAGACCATATGTGGGGGGTGCCATGTGTCGCCCTCACATTCGTCCATAAAATTCCGTAACCCTCGTGGGCCCCACAAAAATGTAAAATTCCTCGGGTGGGCCCCACGTGACCAAATCCGTAAAAATAATTTTCCATAATGTTAATAAGTTTCATACTCTTCAAATAATGCATTTTGAGAATCCAATTCTCAACAACGAACATTTCTCCTTTCCGACGTTCGGAAGATTTTCTGCCGGAAAAACAATTATTCCTTTCGTACCAATTTCCAAGTCTTGATTCCTTACGTACATTCTCTTATACATGTCCTGGACTTACGGGGTGTAACAGATCAACCCACGCAAAATAACATTTAAGGTCTTTTCATTGAAGCCTGCATTATTAGTTTCTTCCACACTCCATTCGGTCTCAGGCTTAGGAAGTATATCACTTTCCTCGTCTGGTGGCAACATGGGGATAGTATATCCATTGGTAATAGATGTCCATGCTCTAATATCAATTGATTTGATATGAGAGCGTAGACGAATTTTCCAATAGGCATAATTTGATCCATCTAAAATAGGAAGTCTACCAATTGTTAGATTAGCCGGATCCATAGTTTATGTAAAAGGACCAAACACTTATTATATCAAGTGTAGGTTTTGATACCACTTGTTGGGTCCCGGGGGTTATACTATGGAATAAACAAAAACAAACAGTAAGTAAAATACTGGTACGCTTGGAACATTTTGCAAATGTCGATAACAATATCGTCTGATAGAACTGTCGACACTTAAGATTAAAACAGAAAAAACCTTTGAAGAATTAAATTGCAGCGGATTAATAAAGACACAAAGGTTTAATGTTACATAGGTTATATATTAATATAACCTATGATGGTCAATGACCAAGTATTGTATATATATATATATATATATATATATATATACAATTGATATATTTCTTCTTTACAATATTACAAGATGATACAAAAGGAATAAAAAGGGTTAAGTCGCAGATGACTTATGCCTGAAAAATCTATCTAAAATAGAACTGCATGACATCTCCTTACAATTGCTTCAATGAAAGAACAAATCTAGAATCTAAGCAGCAATTATAATATTGGACATAATGTCGTCACAAACTCAGGCAACACTTGTTGATCCAGTTTCTGATCTAAAATCTGGAGAGTTCTCTCGATCTTTTTCTTGTAAGTTTCTGGATGTCGAATCACTCTTCTGCCTTATCTATTTATAGTAGAAAGTCGTCCTAGAAAAGCTCATCGATTGGTTGTGGAGGTTGAGCTAAAAGTGGGCACGTGAAGCAGTAGCTTGAGGCGTGATTCTCTCAACTGATTTGACTTGTTCTTCACTCGTCTTGCTCTCCAAGCTTTGACTTGTTCTCCCATGTTTTTATTCTGCTCAAAGTTCCTTACCAGGTCACTTTACCATCGTGGTAAAAATCCCACGAGATAAGTTTCAGTTCGTGAAGAAAGGGCAAAACTGTTACCAGAATGTTGGTCTGAATGTCAAAGACATTTGTTCCAACATTTTTTATTTTTCACTTAGTACTGAAAATGTTGTGTTAAGAAAAATGTCAGAACATAAAATCCAATATTGAATTTAGTTAATGGAGGGAACAGTGGATACAAGCATTTCCATTGAAGAATTCACGCTTGGTAGTAGATTTTAAACATGTATATAAGTATATTGAGAATCATGAAAGCTTTATATAAACAATTATTAAAAGGGAAATTTTAAAAATAATGGGGAGATAGAATTAGTAGTATGATGTACAATGAATTTTGGGATGACTAGTAATTCTATGTGGATGATTGACTAGAGGTTAAATTATTGCAATGGACTAATCTTTCAATTGTCAAAATGAAACTAGTTGATTATAACTAGCTAGCCAAATTCATTTCATCTATTCAACTTTATTCACTTCATCAACTAGTTGTAGCTGATCAACTCGATCGGTCTGCTAGCCAAATACACTCATCTATCCAAGTGGAGTATCTAGCATTTTAAAGTAATAGGTGCTCGCTAAACTTAGATCACATGACATATTGTAACATATAATTAATGGGTTCAACTAAAGCCTATATTCTCGATACAGAGTATAGATATATAAGTAAAAAATCACTAAAAACTTTGAAAATATTTTTTGAATTAATTAAATTTAAATCTTATATCACAGTCACTACAAGTATTATAACCATTTTTCAAACTAATGCTAAAAGTAGCTCAATGTAAACTATAATAAATAATACTGTCATTTTTATTTAAAAAAATATCATTCTATAAAAAATGATTTTCGATACTTCCTATATTAAATTGAAAAAGATGAATAATAGTATCATTGCTTACACCAATTGTTTTTGCAAATAACTACTATATTCAATACAAAATTGATATTAAATTGAACATAACTTGTATATATGATTTATAAGCAAAAAATAATAAACAAACGCTTAACTGAAAACGGTCATAAACTATATTAAATTTCTTAGTCTCAGAATTCAGAAACTCACAGCAGATTATAGGATTAACTACACCAACAACATACTTAGTGAAATCCACAATCTGAGATATGAGAGGGTAGAGTGTACGCAAACCTTATATCTATCTTAGTAGGTAGAGCGGTTGTTTCCGAGAGACCCTCAGCTCGGGACATGCAAAGCAGGAAAAAAAACAGTCAGACCCGGTGAAATATTTAATTGTTTTTTAAAAAATTTAAAAATTTAAAACAGTATGCAAATGCTGATAACAAACGCAAATACGTCATAATAACGCATCCAGAAAAAGAAGGAACAAGCAGTAAATAACGCTGATAAATGAGATAAACCAAGTACATTAGCGAACGCATAACAGAAGAAATACAACTACACAAGACTATAAAGCAATACTACGCCTATTCGTATGATATGCTAAGCGGGCCTACAATAATAACACTAAAACTATCCGTTTGTAAGCGTAAGTAGGACTACGCTCGACTACCTACTACCCCTCTACCATAATTTGTGTCCTCCACAACCCCTTATCTAAGGTCATGTCCTCAGTAAGCTGCGCCTGCTCCATATCCCATCTAATCACCTCTCCCCATTATTTCTTCGGCTTACCTCTACCCCTCTTGAACTCGTCCATAGCCAACCCCTCACACCTCTGCACTAAGGCATTTGTGTCATCTCCGCACATGTCCAAACCATCTCAACCTCGCTTCCCGCATATTATCCTCCACCGAGGTCACTTCCACTCTGCCCCGGATATCATCATTTTTAATCATATCACTCCTTGTATGCCCACACATCCATCTCAGCATCTTCATATTCGTCACTGTCATCCTTTGGGTGTGCGACGTCTTGACTGACCAAGACTCCGTCCCACACAACATAGTCGGTCTAACCACCACCCTATAAAACTTGTCTTTTAGTTTTGGTGGCACCTTTTTATCGCACAAGAATCCAGATGCAAGCCTCTATTTCATCCACCCTACCCTAATATGATGTGTGACATCATCATCAAAAAATTTATTCCCCTGGATAATAGACCCGATGTACTTGAAACTTCTTTTTTTCGGAATGACCTGAATCTCAAGCCTCACCTCCAGGTTTGTCTCACGGTCGCTTCCATTGCTAAACTTGCACTCCAAGTATTCTGTCTTGGTCCTACTCAGCTTGAACCCTTTAGACTCAAGAGTTTGTCTCCAAACCTTTAGCTTAGTGTTCCCCGCTACGAATCTCATTAATTAATCAGGATTATGTTGTTTCCGAATAGATTCATGAATTCGGCATCGGAAGCAATGGGTGCTTGAGCACCCGGCGGAACCTATCTGGGTCCCCCCTGCATCTATCAGTTAAGAGTAATCAAGATTCGGAAGAATTAATAAGAAAAGACAAACACAGGATTCTGACATTTTCAACAAACAACAGCCATAATATTAACGAATGTTGGTGGAATCCGCACGGAAACTTTTAACTCAGCCTCGCTCATGTCATACTCCACTTGCAATTACTCTCTGATTTAGGTTAAAATTTCATACTTTTAATGGATAATATCTTTCATGATATATATATGCTTAATCTCTTAATACTCCCTTAGGATAAAAAAGTATTTAATTAATCTTTATTTTTTAATTTTAAAAAGTTATTCACTTATTAAATTAAGAAAAATAAACCTTATTTTTTCAAAGTTGTCCTTATTAAGTGTTTTATGACAAAATCTCAATACCTATTTAATTAGGAACATTTTAGTCAAATTATCTATTTTGCCTAGAAATTAATATTTTCTTAAGAAATGTGAAAATAACTAAATGAACACTCATTTATATCCGGAGGGAGTAATTAACATGTACCTTAGCTTAGAACAACAACAACATATCCCCAATACAGTCCCACTAGTGGAGTATGGGAAATATGTGTCTTAGGTTAATTAGTTATATATTCTAAATAAAGTAGTCATCAGCTCAAGCTTACACTTTAAAAGTAAGTTGTGCTTGTTTAATTGTTTTTGTCAAACCATCCATCATGGGACATCAAACTGACAGTGATTTATTCCCTAATTGTTCAGAGAACCTTTTAATCATGTTTGCACTGCTCTTAGCAGGATCATTTTGTATTGAGTCCTAAACATTCCTGTAATATGATTTAGTTTCAGATACACTCCCTATATTCTAGAAATCCTACGCTTAACTATGAGGTATATACGAAATAAAGAATATTAAAATATATTTATCAAAAGATACATTAGAATTATAATTTTTTTTGTAAATTCTAGAATAATTTTGAGGCAGAGGAACAAATAAACAAACTAAATTAAAAAATATTTAGTTTTGTAAATTCTCAAATATTTATTCTCTATTTTAATGGAAAGTGCGATAAGAATATTCAACAAAAATATTTATCTTCTTTATTAAATTTCATAAAAATAAATACTTATAAACTTCTTGTGAGTTACACAATGAATGTACGAGAATAGTTTACAACTACTACTAATGCTTAAAAAGAATAAACAGTTACAATACAACAGGCTTGAAGCCTAATATGTGTTGTGATAACAAAAAAAAGTCTTGTGATCTTGATCTTATGTCTTGAATCCTCCTTGGAGTCTTGAGATCTTCGTTGGAACTGCAGCAAGCCACTTGATATTTATAACCTGAAATCAAGAGAAACTAATCTGGTAGTGTTGCGTTGCTGAGTTCATTGATATTCACTTGGTCTTTAAGACAATATTGCCCCGTATGAATCCTTTAATGGCTATTGGCAACATGTCTCCCAAGATAAAACAGCAACTAAACAAATGAGCAAAGGAAACTCAAGTGTTTCTCAAGAAGAACCTTTGAGTGTGTGAAAAATGTGTTAGAGAGGAAGAGTTTTCAGAAAATCTGAAATCATACAAGTATGGAGTGTGTTCTACAATTGATCCAATGTCCTCTATTTATAGTGTGTGTAAGATGTCTTCTCATCTAGCCAACTAATGGCAATCAAGACCTGTAATGACACTAAATGATAGGTTATAATTCAGCAATTATTTGACTGAATTCAAGTGTCAAGTAATGGAGGATTAATGCTCCAAAATCAACCCAAAAGGCAGAAATTCTCATCTTCAATCATTCTATGTCTCAAACGTTTCACTTACGTACCAATATTCTCTTTCACTAATGGAATTTACGATACTTGACACTACGTGTGCACGTGTGTGAAAACGATGTTTCCGACATGCGATGGCTCAATTGTTCGAGTCATAAATAATGGTTAAACATAATTCCACATTAGTAAATTTTCAACACTTCTTATTTATAATTTTAATTTTACTTTTTAATAATTATATTTTGATATACTTGGATGCGGATATAACTCATAGGGCGTCTACGTTTAAGATTTCTATAGTAGGGGTATAAACATTTGATTTTAAAATACAGGAGATGTATCCGAAATTAAATCATATTATAGGAGTGTTTAATGTATCTAACCCTATTTTATTTGTATGAGCAGGTTAGGATACATTTTGGCTTTCATTAATAACAAAAAGGAGTTAGGTAATGTGGAATATGTTTATGCGTATGGTATGTAGTGGTGTCAAAAGAGAACTAATAAATATTATACGGTATAGAATAATGTTATAAGTTCATGTAAGGGTTACCTGCATATGGTCAATTGAGGTCACAGTCACATCCAACAGTTCGAAATAAATATTAGTATTTGATCAAATATATCTAGTTATAGCTGAGTCACTCTTTCTTTAGTTTAAACTTTCTTCGCCAGAATTATTTAAAAAAATATAATAATCGATTTTCGGTATGACTCAATTCGGTAGGTTTAGTCAGTTTTTAAAATCCTATTGACATCCTATGATTACAAGGTATAGAAATTGTTTAATTTAGCTTTTGTTGTATATGAGTTTTTAAAATCTTTAGGCACCATCTATATATTAAGTGGAAACTTTGGCAAGTCCATTTGGTCCCAAGGATCGGGATAAGTAGGATATGAATTATGATATGTGGACCGGCCAGGACCTCCAATGTGACGACACTAATTTAAGATGATTGATTGTATACACTGGACACATAAAACCAAACCCTAAGGTTTCTGTAGTTGTCTATGTAGTGTAAGATAAGATGATCGACATCCACTCAACTTAAACGACGAATGTAGATCCTTCTTACGTATAGTAATCCAACACTGTAGTAAGAGAACGACGACATTATTGAAGAATAACAAGTTTGACTAGCAAGATTAGGGTGCACCCCTTCAACAATTAGAATTTGATATCAACTCAAACTCATGTTCGATATCAATCAAGAGAATGCCTACTTGTTATTACACGTGTTGGAACTTGTATGGGATAAAAAGAAATAAGTGATCGAAATAAGCGTGGATTTTTTGATGAAGCGCCGCAGCGTCGGAACAGTGAAAAATTCCCGTGCTCAGCGCCGAAACTTCAGAGAGCTCTGCAAAATTATCAGCGCCACAGCGCTAAGAGGCAGAGCCGCGGCGCCGGGGTCAGCGCCGCGACGCCAAGGGCGTAGAGACGCGGCGCTGTCCAATGATAAAATTCTGGAAAACTTCAAAAGTTGTATCTATTCCTAATAGTCACAACCTTTGGAGTGAAAGACTGCTTATGGACGAAAATGATGTTATATAAAGCATGTTGATCACTTAATTGAGATACATAACACAATACAATCAATCATTTAACACAATTAATGATTTGAGATTGGTGCTTCTTCCTCTTCTTCTTCCAAAATACTATTTTGAAAAATACATAAAGTAAATTCGTCAGAGGTCAAGTTCTTGTGCGAGAACTCGAACCAGATAGTTGTATCCTCTAGATAGACGTCTGTGAAACTACAACACAAGTGAGCACGAATTTTTGTCTTAGAACACTACGACAACATGCCTCTATAGTATCAAATTAGTATTGAATTTCCAGTTTGTAGTAAACTTGTTGTTGATTTCAATTATTATTGAGTTATTATTATTCAACTGAGTTTGCTTATTTGAAGATCCTAGATTGACACTAACAACACATACAAGTAGTCGACTACTTTTAATAGGCGTTTGGTCATGCGATTTCAAATCGTGATTTCATAATTTAATTTCAAATTACCGTTTTTAATGCAATTTGGAAATAATTTCAACTTTAACTTCGATTTAAAATTCCAAATAATCCAAAAAGATATGATTTGGGATTCCAAATCATAATTTTAATTTTTTTTAAATATAAAACATGATCCATCAGTTTATATTTTGTAAAACAAAATTCATAAGGTAGTTGATATATATCAATTGATCGGATTTATATTGTATTCGATATAATTGTCCAAGATTAATTTTTTTTCCATTAGGACTCAATTCCTTTCATAAAATGACTTCGAATTCCAAAGTAAATAGTAAATCTTTTTCTATTACACTACTATTCATGTTCAATTTTCCTTTTTATTGAACTAAAGTCGATCAATTGATGTTGTATTTTTTAGAAAGACTTTCTAGTCGCGTATTAATTTTGTTATGAACTATGACTTGCTCATTTGGTAAGATTGCATAAGAATTAGGAAAGATTTAATAGTTTTCATAACTTGTGGGGTTTTTATGTCAATGAGAAAAAATACAACTAAAGAAATTCAAATTGCATGTCCAAACAAAACTTCAACTTCAAATCAGATTTTAAATCACCGTTATCAAATCATGATTTTAAATTATTGTTTGAAAGATGAAGTTCGATTAGGATATGCACTACACTTGAAAAAAAAAACTTTTTAATAAGTGGGAAATATCTTGACTTAAAAAACTCATCTTCATAAAATTAACAAAAAAAAAAATATATTGCCAAACAACAACAACAACATATCCAGTGTAATTCCGTAAGTGGGATCTGAGAAAGGTAGGATGTCCGCGGACCTTATCTCTATCTTTATGAGATAGAGAAGTTGTTTTCAATAGATCCTCGAATCAAAAGAAATGTATCTGATACAGAAATATAAGAATTGATGCAGAAATATAGAAAATAAAAAGAGATAATAGAATAATTGATCGAACTATTATTTTATTATGACTATGTCAAGGAAATAATATTCATCGTCTATCACCTTGATGAGGGCCTGGAATTGAAATATCTCACTATTAAAGATCATTTTATGTTGTGGAATAATCTAAAAGATAGATATAACCACCTGAAGATGGTCGTACTTCCACAAGCAAATTTTGATTGGATCCATTTGAGGCTACATGATTTTAAATCTATCAAGTATAATTCCTTCATGTTCAGAATTATTTCTTAGCTGAAATTATGTGGTAAAATATCACTGATCATGATATTCTGGAAAAAATATTCTCCACTATGCTCCTGCAGCAACAATACCGATAGATGAGATTCCAGAAATGTTTTGACATAATTTTACATCTTTTAGTGGTTGAACAACATAAGAACTATTAATAAGAAATCATGAAAATCGACCTTTTGGTACTATCCCATTCTATGATGTGAATGGGGAAAACTTTCACAAAACTAGGCGTAGAAGAGGTCGTGATCCCAGTCGTGATCATGACTGTGGTAGAGGAAGAAATTCTAATCATGGTTTTCTTTCTGCACCAAATAATACCCTTCACCACCAGTAATGTAAAAAGAATGATGAAACACATGAAGCGGTGCAAAAGAAAAATTCAGAAAATAAATGCTACCGATGTGAAGAAAAGGAGCACTAGTCACATACTTGTTGTACGCCAAAGCACCTGGTTGAGATTTATCAAGCCTCCCTCAAAAAGATAGAAAAGAATAATGAAACAAATTTTATTTCTGAAAATAATGATGACTTCATGCATTGTAGCTGATTACTTTGCACTCTCTGACATAGATCATGTAATATGAGATCAATCTATAAAAAAATGAAATATGTAAATCATGTCTGTATTAGCTAGTATAATTATTGTTCTCTTCTAAATCCCCAAGAAATTTATTGAGTTTCAAAGATATCTGCTGAAATGGATATCATGTTGAGATATTAAAAGAAATAAATGTTGAATATCTTGGTATTAACAGGCATATCTCCGTCCAGAAATATATCTTGGAGAAATTACCAACTTTATCTTCTGGCTTGTATTATGTAGAAATTTGTACAATTGAAGCACACTCTATCGTAAACCAGAAATTTAATGATTCAAGTACTTTTGTGCTTTGTCATGACCGAATAGGTCATCCTGGATCAATAATGATGAGGCGAATCATTGAAAATTCAAATGGACATCCACTTAAGAACTTGAATATTCTTTAAAGTGATGAATTTTGATGTGTTGCTTGTTGTCAAGGAAAACTGATAACAAGACCATCGCCAATGAAAGTTGAAATTGAATCTCTTGCCTTTCTAGAGCGTATACATGAAGATATATGTGGACCTATTCACCCACCTTGTGGGTCATTTAGATATTTTATGATCCTAATAGACACATCTTTAAGATAGTCTCATTTGTGCCTCCTATCATCTCGCAATTTGGCAGTTGTGAAATTTTTGGTATAAATAATACATTTAAGGGAACAGTTTCCAGATTATCCCATTAAGGCTATACGCCTCGATAATGCTTGAGAATTTACATCTCAAGATTTTGATTATTATTGTTTATCAGTCAGGATATATTTGAACATCATGTAGCTCATGTTCACACTCAAAATGGTCTTGCTGAATCATTTATTAAGCTCTTGAAATTGATAGCAAGACCACAACTTATGAAAACACGGTTGCCCACTACCGTCTGGGGTCATGCTATCTTGCATGCGACATCACTTATCCATCTCAGACCGACTCATTATAATAAATATTCCCCGTCACAATTAGTATTTGGTCATGAACAAAATATTACTCATCTCTGAATTTTTAATTGTGTTGTATATGTGTCGGTTGCACCACCACAATGCACTAAAATGCCCCCCAAAAAAGATTAGGAATATATATTGGGTTTGAATCACCCTTTATTATTCGCTACCTTAAATCATTAATGGGAGATTTATTAACTGCTCGATTTGTAGATTGCCGACTTGATGAAATAAATTCTCACAATTAGGGGGAGAGATGAAAGAAATTAAAAGAAAAATTGCGTGTCTTTCATCACTATCGCTGTCACGACCCGACCCCGGGCCCGCGACTGGTGCCCTACCTGGGCACCCTACAGGTATATGTCACGACCCGACCTCGGGCCCGTGACTGGTGCCTTACCCCGGGCACCCTAGTGATACAACATCAGAGAAAATCAGCGGAAATAAAAACTTAAACATGAAACAAGATAAAATAAGAAATAGGCTAACCAAAACGGTTACCTTTCTGCATATATATATACCTAAACAATTATATCCTTTTACAAACCCTGCCCACAACAGTACTACAGACCTCTAAGAATGTAACCCACAACTACGACGGGACAGGGCCCCGCCATACCTCTGAATGTAAGTACCTACAACAACAGGGGACTATACCAAAGATAAGCCTCCGGAGAAACGGAGCTTCCTAACGCCGAATCATATCCTATGAGCGAGGATCAACAATGGTGTACCTCACTGCGGCATGAACGCATCCCCGGGGAGGTCGACAACAGTACCAAGTATGTGAAATCAAAATATCAGAATGAAATCATAATAGTCTATATAAAGCGGAGACATGTATGATAACCAAACTACGATTACACAAATATACGAAAGCCATGTCAAGTCAGGGACTCACGCCCTCAAAGTCATCACTCAAAATATAACAATGGGTCTCACGCCCACAACCTCAATCATGCCCGTGGAATTTCCTTCCTCACTGCCGGCAGTCTATGATATAACAACACCAAGGAGTACACCAGGTCCCACCTGTGTCATAAAACCGTACGGGGCAAGTACGAAGGCTAACTACCAGATACCAAAGCCGCATCATCAACTGACCGGGGCAAGTACGAAAGCCAACTACCAGATACCAAAGCCGTACTAACAATACTATATAACCATACCACGAAGCTGACACGGGGCAAGTACGAAAGCCAATTACCAGACACCAAAGCCGCATCACGCCGCTGATGGGGGCAAGTACGAGGGCTAACTACCAGATACCAAGGCCGTGATCACGAGACTTCGCCACAAAACTGAACGGGACAAGTGCGAAGGCTAACTGTTATACCCCGTAGTTCCAGGGTATGTATGCGAGGACGTACGTACGAGAATACGACAGAAAGATTGGAAAGGAGGAAAGAGGTGATTTTTCCACGGAAAAGTTTCCGGTTTTTGTAAAGGAAAAAGGTTCGTTAATGGGAATTGGATTCCCAGATTTGGTATTCGGACTTCCTGGAATATTAGAGAATTATGGAATTTTATTTTCGGAAATGGTCACGTGGGGCCCACGGGTGAAATTTACGGTTTTGTGGGGCCCACTTTGTTTTCGAGATTTTGGCCATTGTGGATATTTTCGGAAGATGTTTTATTTTGGGCCATTAGGAGGGTGACACGTGTCACCCCCCCCTAGGTGGCTTGGCCGAATGACATTTGGGCACAAGTGCCGATTAGAGTCGTTTTTCGACGAAAAGTTTTACATAACTTGCGAGGGGAAAATTCCGGCGATGTCTTTTGTTATTTTTGCGGATTTTTGCGAGAGATGAAATGTTTTTGACCAACGAGAGGGCGACACTTGTCACCCTCAAGTTGGTGGAGTGTGGGGTGGCTTTTGGACGTTTGAAGGGTCAAGTTGGTGAGATATTTTGTGAGGGATTTGTGGAGTAGGGACTAGGGGGCACTTGGGCACATCTTGGCCCTACACTTGCATAGCACTTGGCTAGATCTTGGCCCTTGGTTGGCCTTTGCTTACCCTATAAATACCCCCCTCCCTTTGAAGACTTCTTCATCCCTCAAATCTCTAAGTCTTGAGAACCCCTCTCCTCCCTCTTGTTGACTCTCGTCCAAGAGCCTCCCCTCCCCCTTTCATGTGGCCTTGTGGCCGAGAGCACCCTCTCCCCTTCCTAGTAGGCCCTTCGGCCGAGAGCACCCCCCCCTACCTTGGGGTGTTCTCGTGGGGTACCCCCCCTTGGTTGAGAAATACTCTCAAAAGTATTGTTATAATGCCCAAATACCTTAGCCTTATACCTTGTAGTATTCTAAGGTTATATCTATACGAAAAGCCCAGAAATACTATCATACTTCCCGTCAGTCACACAACCGACACCCTCAGGAAACTCTCCAGGGTTAGTTGGAGTGCGTTGTAGAAGTTGTGTATAAATTCTAAGGGTTGTTTGAGCGGACTGAGCACCGTGTAGGAGCGAAACATTGCTAAGGATCGACTTTAAACTCGGATAATTATGGGCTTATCGAGGTAATTATCTTGTCCCCTATTGTAATTGGATATTACATGTTGTTAGAATATATAGTTGAAGTATACTATATATGTAATCAACGTAGTTGTTGGCAATGTCTTTTGACTTAAGCTGAAGAATAAGGAATCGAATCAATCAGTAATTACATAGGATCTGACATGAGACTTGTGTAGTATTACGGTATAGTAGAATTGTACCGTTCGGGTTAGATGTATAACCCCGGTTGGCTTGCAGCCTCCGATAGAGGAGGAGATTTACGTTGTGGCGGGGAGGTCTTGCGAATTTTACGTAGAATGTTCTACGATGTTAATAAGCGCTTGTGGCCTTATAGGTTGAAGTGCTACGTGTGGAATGATCCACGGCTTAAGGAGTAGCCATTGTTTGGAGCGTTTTGCTATTAGTCGATACTGCCGCGAGGTATGTGAACCTCTTCCTATCTCTCCTAGCATGATATGTGTGAACTATGTAGTGCGGTAGACGCATACGTGTTTGATTGTTGTAAAACATAAAGTGTTATAACGGCTTTATGGGAAGTTGGTTATAACTTTTATGTAGGTAAGAAAATGGGTTGTGGTTTTGAAAGGTAATCGATTTGATTATAAGCGACTTGTTATGTGTTAATGAAGAACTTGAAGTATTTCAAAAGGTTTATAAATCATTTTGAAAGAATATGTAGTAATGTATTTTTGAAAACTTAAGAGTTATACTAGCTTTATGGGAAGTTAGGTATAACGGCTTAAGAATGTTTCTTGATTTTGGAAATCGGGATGTGTATCGACAAACCAACGCGGCGTTAACAAAAGGAAATGTTTTGAATAATTAAGTATGATTAAAACCAAGAGAAACTTCCATCTGCATAAGCTAAGATAAGACAAAATGATATTTCCTAGATCATGGTCAGTAATAAGATTGTTATAAATAAGAATAACCTACTTACATGTAAGGCTTATGTTTCTCAATTGGTTAATAAAAAGGATTATATTCTTGAATGAATAAGACTATGAACTACGAAACCTTTTTAAAATAAGAACCTGGAACATTTGAAATTAGGCAAACTCGAGCGTTTGGAAAATAATGTTGTTACTTGATTTTACAAAGGTAAGTGTTTTGGTTTACTTAAAAACGATACCACTCTATTTTATACTACGGGTATTGTGTGACTTATGTGATAGGAACGGATCTTTTAAAGATTTAATGTATGAAATGCGTTGGGGTTAGATACTCGAACTTGTTAGTAGAAAGTACCTTGTGTGAACAACTTGATTGTATTGGTTTGTGATCGCCTTGTAATACTTTCTTGTTGATTTGATAAGTAAACATGTTAGGATGCTACTTGTGTTAGTATCTTGTGATTGTTATGTAAGGGGGTCATTCTTGCGTGCTTACATTATTAAAGGTAAGTCCATCAGATTGTTATTATATCACCTACCCTCGATCGTATACCGAGGGCTTGCCACCGACGCGGTCTATACGGCTATCGCGAGTCGGTATGCTCCAGTGATCGATGATCATTCCGGTGTTTAGCCCGACGCGGGATTCCTATGCGGTCTCCGAGGGACTATGCGGTCCTTGAGGGCTATGCGGCCGCGAAGTCGGGGACGGATACCGAGGGTTAGGCCGCTTCGATGCGGGTATACCTCGGGTGGTCTAGGACCGTGATTCGAGGAATACCTTATGCGGTCTATGTGTGACCTACGCGAGTCGCGAGAGTTCCAGGAATAGACGCGACATTGATATCTGCGCCAATGGCGGCCGATCTGTGGTGCGGTCAGAGAGACCTCGTGATACGATTTGTGGCATTTATGGTGCGGGGTCTTAGTAGTCGGCTATGCCTTCGCATTTACCCCGCACGGTCTTATTGTGATGACTTTGAGGCGTGAGTCACGACTTGACATGATCGCTTAGTTGTTGTGAATCGTAGTTGGTTATCATACATGTCTCCCGCTTTATATAGACTACTATGATTTCGATTCTGATATTTTCTGATTTCACATACTTGGTACATGTTATCGACTCTTCGGGCCGCGTTCACGCCGCAGAAAAGGTACACGATCGATGATCCTCGCTCTTAGGGTCACAAAGATTCGGGAAAGCTCCGTTTCTCGGAAGCTTGTCGGTGGTATAGTCCCTGTCGTTGTAGGTATTTACATTCGAGGGTATGGCGGCCCTGTCCGTCATAGTTATTGCAAATCTTAAGGTCAGAGTAATGTTGTGGCAAGTGTGGTTTGTAAAAGGATTAAACCGTTTCTCTTTAAAAGATTGTTTATATATGCCGAAAGGCAAGTTTTCACTGATTATTGTTTTATACTTTGTCTCATGTTATGTTTTTATGTTCTGATTACTGATGTTGTATCACTAAGGTGCCCGGTAAGGCACGACCACGCCCGGTTTCGGGCGTGACAGAGTGGTATCGAGCGATTAATCCTCGGAAAGTGTCTACAGCCGTATCGAGGAGTCTTGATTATCGGTGTGTTGTGCACCACGCCAATAATCGTGAGGCTATAGGATATTTAGGATGGTTTCTATTCTTCTCACTCGAGATCGTGCCTTAGAGCGGTGTTGAAAGTTGGACCTCCGACGAAATTCTTTCCTTATCGTTATGCCTCCGCGTAGGGCAACCCGCCCAGAGGTGAGGCAAATGGCGAGCCGCGAGTTGAGTTCGGAGGGTTGCGGGCACAGCCCAATTACCACCGGGCGGTGTTTTGTTCGGGAGTTATGCTACGTCACTAGCCCGTGAGTTTAGCACGGCGCAGCAGCCTCATCGCGCCATGATATTTGAACCTTCGCCCACGATTGGGAAGAGAATATAGATTGCAGAGAGACGACCCTGTTACTAGCTATGGATGTGGCTACCAGAGAATATACCGATGTACCGCGAGTCTTGATGACTATCTAAAGAGAGGGTTGTACAAGAGTAATTCTTCAGCTAGGCGTGAGCATGGCCTATGAACGGGCTTATACGCAGCAGGCCGAGAAACGTAGATCGACGGGTTAACGAGGACATCGAAGGGCCAGAGCGGCTAGGTCCTTTGGTAACTTCGAGGCAAGTCGCCTTCACCAGATTAGATTATGCACATCCGCCCGGTGCAAAGAGGTCCCCCACGGGATTCAGTGCGTTCGGGGTATGCAGGAGTTGGTCAGGACTCCAGGGTTTTCGATTCACTGTGTGACAGACGTCATCCCGGGGAATGTCGTCTTTTTAGATTGATACTTGTTGTACCTGTGGCCGTCAGGGCCATATGTCGAATAGGTGACCTAGTAGAAGGATTTTGTCTTCAGTACCGGTGGGTAGTTCGTCACCTTCCTTAACTATGCGCCCTACGGGGCAGGTTCGATTAGAACGACATGGGGGAGTGAAGCAGTAGATGCAGGCATATCCTAAACCCTCTAGAATTTTGTTTATGTGATAAGGTGAGTATACCTTAAGTGCTATGTTCTGGTAGCAGTATGTTAGTTGTGATTAGAAATCATGGTTGTTTAACCGAGTAAGATGTTGGGGGATAGAGAAAGTGTGAGCCTTAGAGTTTTACGCGTAGAGACCTTAGAGGTAAGGCCATCTCGAGTAAGAGACGTATGTTGATGTTTGACCCTTATAGGAGTGCATTGTGCACGTGAGCTATGTTTTTGGGATAAGTCCCTGAGTAGCGTAAAATGAGAGAGGGTAGTTGAGCTCAGAAGACCGCTAGGTTTTCGTAACGCGTGATTAGTGAGAGTTTTCTCCGGGAAGCTAGTGTTTGCGCGTTGCGGGTCGGGTTGAGGCCACGTTGCGGGTCAACCCGCGGCTGTATGGTGGTGAGGTCGGTTTGTGGTGGTCCCGCCTTGTGATAGGTCATGAGGGTGTTAGGCCCAAATTTAGTTAACCAGCGTACGAGTTCGTGGATGCGTTCGACCAGTGGTCGGGCCGATGGGGGGTAGCTGTGAGGATCGTTGTCTCCGGTTGGGGGAGTGTTTAAGCTACCATTTCAGTGATCGGATGTCGTCTTATGAAGCCTTGTAGGGGAAGAAATGCAAGTTGCCGGTCGATTGGTTCGATGTTGGCAAGGCTCAGGTAGTTGGTTCAGGTTTGTTCCAGCAGACGGTGGTTAGGGTGACGAGTTTTGAGAACAGAGGAACTTAGCCCGAGTTACATTGGGCCTTTTTGAGTTCATGTGAAGAATAGGCTAGGTTGCCTATAGGTTAGCATTTGCCGTCCGACTTAGGAGGCAGTACGTCCGGTCCTTCGTATTGTTATGTTCGGGAAGTATCGAAGATCCATCAGTGTTCCCGAATAACGACCACGTTAGATAGTAACCTCGAGTTTTGGATCTGAAGATGTCGAAATGTAGTAAGAGTTCGAGCGCGGCGGCTTCGGTGATCGCGCGATCGGCACCATTTGTTGGGTCGCCTGAGAAGGTTAATGCCTCAGGCAAAGTGACAAAAGTGGTATCATTTTGGTGATGTTAGAGGTGTTTCCCCGTGGACTTGGAGGTAAGCATTTTTTTTTGCGCAGTTGTTTCTGGGGCCAGGTATGGCAGGATTGTTCTCGTAAGTATAGTAGTGAAGACTACATCGGCGCACTTGTGTATTGAGACTTAGAAGGAACATTCGACGAATGTTTCTAAGGAGGGGAGAATGTTATACCCCGTAGTTCCAGGGTATGTATGCGAGGACGTACGTACGAGAATACGACAGAAAGATTGGAAAGGAGGAAAGAGGTGATTTTTCCACGGAAAAGTTTCCGGTTTTTGTAAAGGAAAAAGGTTCGTTAATGGGAATTGGATTCCCAGATTTGGTATTCGGACTTCCTGGAATATTAGAGAATTATGGAATTTTATTTTCGGAAATGGTCACGTGGGGCCCACGGGTGAAATTTACGGTTTTGTGGGGCCCACTTTGTTTTCGAGATTTTGGCCATTGTGGATTTTTTCGGAAGATGTTTTTTTTTGGGCCATTTGGTGGGTGCAACGTGTCACCCCCTGGTGGCTCGCCGAATGACATTTGGGCACAAGTGCCGATTAGAGTCGTTTTTCGACGAAACGTTTTACATAACTTGCGAGGGGAAAATTCCGGCTATGTCTTTTCTTATTTTTGCGGATTTTTCCGAGAGATGAAATGTTTTGGACCAACGAGAGGGCGACACTTGTCACCCTCAAGTTGGTGGAGTTGACTACCACCTCGACGCTTGGGCGTTTGAAGGTCAAGTTGGTGAGATATTTTGTGAGGATTTGTGAGTAGGGACTAGGGGCACTTGGGCACATCTTGGCCCTACACTTGCATAGCACTTGGCTAGATCTTGGCCCTTGGTTGGCCTTTGCTTACCCTATAAATACCCCCCTCCCTTTGAAGACTTCTTCATCCCTCAAATCTCTAAGTCTTGAGAACCCTCTCCTCCTCTTGTTGACTCTCGTCCAAGAGCCTCCTCCCCTTTCATGTGGCCTTGTGGCCGAGAGCACCTCTCCCTTCCTAGTAGGCCTTCACGAGAGCACCCCACTTGGGGTGTTCTCAAGTACCCCTGGTTGTGAAATACTCTCAAAAGTATTGTTATAATGCCCAAATACCTTAGCCTTATACCTTGTAGTATTCTAAGGTTATATCTATCTGAAAAGCCCGTAAATACTATCATACTTCCCGTACCACAAAACCGAAACCCTAAGGAAAATCTCCATGGTTAGTTGGAGTGCTTTGTAGAAGTTGGTTAGAACTTCTAAGGGTTGTTTGGAGCGACGGAGCACCGGTAGAGCGAAACATTGCTAAGGATCAACTTTAAACTCGGATAATTATGGGCTTATCGAGGTAATTATCTTGTCCCTATTGTAATTGGATATTACATGTTGTTAGAATATATAGTTGAAGTATACTATATATAATCGAACGTAGTTGTTGGCAATGTCTTTTGACTTAAGCACGAAGAATAAGGAATCGAATCGAATCGTAATTACATGGGGCGTATTACAGAGACTTGTGTAGTATTACGGTATAGTAGAATTGTACCCGTCGGGTTAGATGTATAACCCCTGGTTGGCTTGTAGCGGCCTCGATAGAGAGGAGATTTCTGTGGCGGGGAGGTCGCCGAATTTTACGTAGAATGTTCTACGATGTTAATAAGCGCGCGTGGCCTTATAGGTTGAAGTGCTACGTGTGGAATGATCCACTTGGCTTAAGGAGTAGCCGATTGTTTGGAGCGTTTTGCTATTAGTCGATACTCGTCGCGAGGTATGTGAACCTCTTCCTATCTCTCCTAGCGTGATATGTGTGAACTATGTAGTACGAGACGCATATGTTTGATTGTTGTAAAACATAAAGTGTTATAACGGCTTTATGGGAAGTTGGTTATAATGACTTTATGTAGGTAAGAAAATGGGTTGTGGTTTTGAAAGGTAATCGATTTGATTATAAGCGACTTGTTATGTGTTAATGAAGAACTTGAAGTATTTCAAAAGGTTTATAAATCATTTTGAAAGAATATGTGTAATGTATTTTTGAAAACTTAAGAGTTATACTAGCTTTATGGGAAGTTAGGTATAACGGCTTAAGAATGTTTCTCGATTTTGGAAATCGGGATGTGTATCGACAAACCACTGCAGTAATAAAAAGGAAATGTTTTGAATAATTAAGTATGATTAAAACCGAGAAACTTCCATCTGCATAAGCTAAGATAAGACAAAATGATATTTCCTAGATCATGTCATTGTAATAAGATTGTTATAAATAAGAATAACCTACTTACATGTAAGGCTTATGTTTCAATTGGTTAATAAAAAGGATTATATTCTTGAATGAATAAGACTATGAACTACGAAACCTTTTAAAATAAGAAACCGAACATTTGAAATTAGGCAAACTCGAACGTTTGGAAAATAATGTTGTTACTTGATTTTCCAAAGGTCAGTGTTTTGGTTTACTTAAAAGACAAATACTCTATTTTATACTACGGGTATTGTGTGACTTATGTGATAGGAACGGATCTTTTAAAGATTTAATGTATGAAATGCGTTGGGGTTAGATACTCGAACTTGTTAGTAGAAAGTACCTTGTGTGAACAACTTGATTGTATTGGTTTGTGATAGCCTTGTAATACTTTCTTGTTGATTTGATAAGTAAACATGTTAGGATGCTACTTGTGTTAGTATCTTGTGATTGTTATGTAAGGGGGTCATTCTTGCGTGCTTACATTATTAAAAGGTAAGTCCATCAGATTGTTATTATATCACCTACCCTCGATCGTATACCGGTGGCTTGCCACCCTTGACGCGTCTATACGGCTATGCGGTCCTTGAGACTACGCGAGCCGCGGTATGCTCCAGGATCGATCGATCATTCCGGTGTTTAGCCTGATGCGGGGATTCCTACGCGTCTCCGAGGGACTACGCGGTCCTCGAGGGCTACGCGGCCGCAGGTCCGGGACGGATACCGAGGGTTAGTGCGCCGACGCGGTATACCTCGGGTGGTCTAGGACCAGGATTCGAGGAATACCTTATGCGGTCCGTGTGACCTATGCGAGTCTGCGAGTTCGAGAATAGACGCGCGACATTGATACTGCGGGCCG
Organism: Przewalskia tangutica; assembly: GCA_029844215.1. Lineage (NCBI taxonomy): Eukaryota > Viridiplantae > Streptophyta > Magnoliopsida > Solanales > Solanaceae > Przewalskia > Przewalskia tangutica. The sequence continues at coordinate 68,285,374 of CM056734.1, forward strand.
CGCGCCGATCTGTGGTGCGGTCAGAGAGACCTCGTGATACGATTTGTGGCATTTGTGGTGCTGGGGGTCTTAGTAGTCGGCTATGCCTTCGCATTTACCGCACGGTCTTATTGTGATGACTTTGAGCGTGAGTCACGACTTGACACGCTTAGTTGTTGTGAATCAGACTTGGTTATCATAGATGTCTCGCTTTATATAGACTACTATGATTTGATTCTGATATTACTTTACGATTTCACATACTTGGTACATGTTATCGACCTCGGGGCCGCGTTCATGCCGCAGAAAAGGTACACGATCGATGATCTCGCTCTAGGGTCACGCAAAGATTGGGAAAGCTCGCTTTCTCGGAAGCTTGTCGGTGGTATAGTCCCTGCGTTGTAGGTATTTACATTCGTGGTATGGCGGGCCTGTCCCGTCATAGTTATTGCAAATCTTAAGTGAGTAATCTTAAGTGTGGCGGGGTTTGTAAAAAGGATTAAATCGTTTCTCTTTAAAAGATTGTTTATATATGCCGAAAGGCAAGTTTTCACAGATTATTGTTTTATACTTCTGTTGTCTCATGTTATGTTTTTATGTTCCGCTGATTACTCTGATGTTGTATCACTAAGGTGCCCGGGGTAAGGCACCAGTCACGGGCCCGGGTTTCGGGGCGTGACACTAACTACCAGATACCAAATCCGAATCAGCCACGACCGGGGCAAGTACGAGAGCCAACCACCAGATACCAAGGCCGAATCAGTAAAACCCCATGGAGGGCTGGTCCATGGAATGACACTATCAAGAACTGATCGGGGCAAGTACGAAAGCCAACTACCAGAACCAACCTGCATCAGCAACGACCGGGACAAGTATGAGGGCTAGCTACCAGATACCAAGGCCGAATCAGTAAACCTCATGGAGAGCTAGTCCATGGAACAACAATCCTAATGGAACCATACCCGTGGGCCACCCAACGTGTCAGTAGGTCCAAGGATATAACAAGACAACACTCCTAGTGGAAGCATACTCGTGGGCCACCCATCGTGTCAGTATGTCCATCAATCAAGAATAACATGACCGGCCCTCCATCGAGAGACGCGGTAACATAAGGATACAACACTTGCACAACAAGGCTATCACACGCAAACATAGACAAGTTACACACAACTCAAGGTACTTTCATTTTATGTCAAAGTCCGGGTTTTAACCCCAAAGTACTACATACTTTAATCCTTTCAAAAAGATCTCTTTTTACGTAAAATAACTCGATACTATTATCCGTAGTACCAAACACGTTCATGTTTAAATCACGTACTTTATACTTTTTAAACCAAGTGGCTTATACTTTTAAAACAACGTCAAGTATACTTTTAAAACCCAAGTAACTAACTCTTTTAATATCAAGGTACTCCTACCTTTTAAAACCAAGCCACTTATACTTTTCCATCAAGAAAAGTTCGATATTTGAAAACAAGTTACTTATACCATTAAACTCAAGTTACTTCTCTTTTCCCAAAATCAAGTTACCATTTTAAATCCAAAACTAAAACCATTCTTTTGTTTTCATAAAGTCGTTATAACTAACTTCCCATAAAGCTATTATAACACTTTATGTTTTAAACCAATTTAAGACAAAACCATGCCTTTCTTTAAACTAAAACACTTCAACTTCTCAAGTCTCTTTTCTTTTAGAAAATCAAGTTCCTTACTTTGGAATTTAAGAAAACAATACTTGTTTATAATGATTCTTATTAAAGTAGCCATGATCTATAAAATGTAATACAATTTTGTCTTATATTAGCTTCTATGCAGATGGAGGTTTCTACTGGTTTTAATATAATTAATTATTTGTCATTACATTTTCCTTTATTAACGCCGCAATGGCTTGTTCGATAGTTATTCCTATTTCCGAAATCAAGTAAAACTTTATTCTTTTAAAGACCAAGTACTCATTACTCACGAATGAGGTTTTACCACTTTTTAACACAATTAAAGTTCTTCACATTTCATATCATGTCCAATATAAGTCAAGTCTCTTATCTTTTAAAAATTCAACAAACCATTCTTTACCTACATAAAGTTGTTATAACAAACTTCCCATAAAGCCGTTATAACACTTTATGTTTTAAACTAACCAAATTTGTTTAGCACACGTACGTCTACCGTACTACATAGTTCACAACCATCATGCTAGAAAAGATAGGAAGAGGTTCACATACCTCGCGACGATTATCGACAATTAGCAAAATGCTCCAAGTACTATAACCTTGCTAGCCTTTTCCACCCTTCAAGTAGAATACGCTACTCGTAGTTTTTCAACCTATAATGGTCATAAAAGGTCTATTAACCTCTAGCTCTCTTCGTAGAATATTCTAAGTACAAGGTCACTAAATTCTACGGAAAATCGGGCAACACTTCCTTTGTTTCTACATACTTTACCACCTTTTTCAAGGCCGAATTCAATAACCAAACGCAACATTTAAGGCTCAAATCAATTCAGCAAAAACAAAGGGGATTACACGCCCAACAATACGTGTAAAATTCCGCCCCACAATTACTACCAACTAGTCCACAATACAATCCAATTATACAATGTTATTCTCGGCTAACAACAACACTACTTCTCTTTCAATTTCAATTTCAATACAAGTTGTTATTCCAACATGCTACATAGTCATAAACAACTTCAACAACTATAATTCCCTCTTTATACAACATGTGACAACTTATACTAATAATCAACTTGAATTCCAATCTTAAGGCTAAACATGCTAGTTTCGGATTAGGGTTCCAATATCCATAACACTAATCAATCTTCATAATATAAACACCTCATGCTTGCTAATATCCAAAGCTACAACAAGTAGTAATCTTAATTACTAAAACGACAAGAATTATACCTTTACAAGCCCTTAAAATTTCCAAGATTCAAAGTCGCTCCTTAGCAATTCTTAGCTCCTTTCATTAAGCTCCAAGCACTCCTTAGAAGCCTATGAAGAACCCATTTTCAAGTTCCAACTTCAAAGTTGAAAAACTCCTTAAGTTTCCGCCTTGCGACTAATACGAAAATGCCACTTTTCCGGGATCTTTCTATTGAGATAACCTTACAACACCCTTAGGAACCTAGGGTTTAAGTCTTGTGAACAATGGGAAACTACAATTGTTTTTGTGTGGGGAGAGACCCAACCCGTGAGCTATCTAGTGAAGAACAAGAAATGTGAAATAATTCTAAGTGTTGGAAGACAAGTCTTGCACTAGTGTGTATATATAAAATAATGGAGGGTCAAGATCTCAACATATGTGTGGCTAGGATGTATTTCCATAAAGTAAAGCCAAGTGGACAAGTTGACTTGGTCAAAATACTCAAGCTTGAAGACTTTCATCCACAATGGTCAAATGACCATCCTATCCTTGCAAAAATCGTCCAAGACCATATGAGGGGGTGCCACGTGTCGCCCTCTCATTCGTCCATAAAATTCCGTAACCCTCGTGGGCCCCACAAAACGTAAAAATTCCTCGGGTCGGCCCCACATGACCAAATCCGTAAAATATAAATTCCATAATTCTTATAAGTTCTTAAACTCTTAAATACCAAAGTTGAGAATCCAATTCTCAATAATAAACCTCTTTCCTTCACGAAGTTCGGAAACTTTTCCGTCGAAAAAAAATCACATCTTTCTCCCTTTCCAATATTACTGTCGTATTCTCGTACGTACGTCCTCACATACATACCCTGGAACTACGGGGTGTAACAGTATACATCAGAGAAAATCAGCGGAACATACATGAAACTCATAACGTACATTTACAGGAAATAAACAACAGGCTAGCCGATAAGGCTACCTCCCTAGACATATATATATATATATATATATATACAAAACCAAAAGCAGTTACATCCTTTTTCTTTACAAACCGACCCACAAGATATTACTACATACCTCTAAGAATTTTGACATAATCACTGTGACGGGACAGGGCCCCGCCATACCCCTGAATATACATAAATCTACATCAACAGGGATCCATACCAAAAGATAAGCCTCCGGAGTAAATGAAGACTTTTCCCAAAAACTGAACAGAGATCCTAAGAGCAAGGATCACCAACCTGTGTACCTAATACCTGCGGGCATGAACGCAGCCCAGCGGGGTCGATAACAAAAATTTAGCATGGAACGGAAATAAGGTACAGTAAACAAATCATAATTGTATAAAAGAATGACAGGGCAAGTATAAAAAGTAAATACCAGCTCCTACCGTGCCATTACAACTCATGAACTTAATCGCACATTATTATCTTTTCCCATTTTCAATAAGAGTTATAATCAAATTCATAAACAAATAACTTACGTATCTTGCATAACATAATCCGGCCCCTTTATGGATGGACGTCTCATTTTGAAGTTCACTCTGATTATCCATACGTGAAAACGTAACCCGACCCATTTACGGGACACAGTAAAATAATAAGAAGTCTTCCCACGAATGTATACTGCCCGGCCCATTCTGGGACGCGGTAAAGCCACATAAGTCTGCCCATAAAGGTATACTGCCCGGCCCATTCTGGGACGCGATAAAATCACATAAGTCTGCCCATAAAGGTATACTGCTCGGCCCAGCCCATAAAGGTATACTGCCCGACCCATTCTGGGACGCGGTAAAGTCACATAAGTCTGCCCATAAAGATATACTGCCCGACCCATTCTGGAACGCGGTAAAGTCACATAAGTCTGCCCATAAAGGTATCGCCCGCCCATTACGGGGACGCCAGAAAGTCACATAACGTAACCCGGCCTATGTGTAGGCTCGGTGTGTCTCATAACATAACCCGGCCTATTTGTAGGCTCGGTGTATCTCATAACATAACCTGGCCCGTTTTGCGGGACCCGGTGTAATTTTCCTTACATAACATTTTAAACCATCTTTTCACTTCTTCTTAAGTCGTTATAACAACTTCTCATAAAGCTATTATAAAAACTTTTCACTTTAGAGAACTTAAGGCACTTTCATTTCTTACAACATTAGGGAAAACTAAACCCAAAAGTACTACGTACATGCATACTTATAAAAGAATCACGCCACACCTTCTCTTTTAAATCAATAAACTTCTTCTTTTGAAAACTTAAGTTACATTCTCTTTTGAAATCAAGCCTCTTAACTTTTGAAATAAATCATGGAAACCATACTTTTTAAATCAAGTTATTCCTTCCTTTAAGAATCAAGTCTCATAACTTGAAAAATAAAGTCTCATAACCTTTTAAGAATTCAAGGTTCATAGTCTTAAAACTTCATAACATAAACTCTTTAAATTAAGTAACATATATTTTTATGAGCTGTGAATAGGTTATACTCGTTTATAACGATCTTATTAAAGCAGTCATGGTCTAGAAAATGTAATACAATTTTGTCTTATCTTAGTTTCTATGCAAATGGAGAATTCTACTAATTTTAATATAATTGATTGTCGATACATTTTTTTATTAACGCTGCAATGGCTTGTTCGATACTTATTCTCATTAGTGCAGTAAATTAGCAAAGTCAACTCGACTCCAAATACTTTCTAACGACTCTTACCAACATCCCCCATAAGACTTGGTAAGAACTTAGGATAACTTAGACATACCTTTTACATAGAGTAAATCAACATACGTACCTCTTAACTTCTAAGAGTAGAAAGAATCATGAAATAACACCACATGTATATTTCATACATAGAACATGCCAAAAGAAGGAAGAGGTTCACATACCTCGCGACGACTATCGACAAGTAGCAAAATGCTCCAAAGTACTTCAACCTTGATAGCTATTCCGTCCTTCAAGTAGAATACGCTATACGTAGTACTTCAACCTATAATAGCCATAACATGTCTATCAACTCGAAGTAACAACATTCTTTTCCAAAAGTTCAAGTTTGCCTAATTTCAAATATTCACATTTCTAACCCATAAAGGAGTTAGAGAGAAGTTTCTCTCACTAAGAAAACGCTCTCAATGTTTCCCTTAGTTGCTCCTTAGGTTTCTTCCTCTTCTTCCCCCCCCCCCCCCTTTGTTTTTTTCGTTTGACTCATTATGGTTTGATTGTTATTGTCCACAATATGAAAAAGTCTAAACGTTACACACGTTCTAGCAATGATTCAGGAGGTTCAGGCAGTTCGGCTAAAGCTAGAACAAAGAAGAAAAAAAAGAATGGCAGTAGTCCAACAATTGCCGAGGAAAATCTTATTCCGGCAATCTCGGACCCTTCTGTGTTGGTTCATGTTACTCCAGACTCGCGCTTTCCTTTAGAAAATGTAGTAGATGATTCTATGCTACAAAGGATACATGAATGGGGCAAAAATATCGAAATTGAAAGCTTGGATATTAGTGAGTTTGAAGGCAGAACTTCCGGCAGGACCATTGACGCCCCTAATGCTACTATGGTGGTCGATCATTCCACGGGCCAATTTGTTGGTAAAGGGTTCATTTCGGAAGAACTAGACAAATACTCCAAAGATTAGTACTCGACACTACCCGAAATTCTCTCAGTTTCTTTGGAAAAGGGTTGAAATCGGGCCGGACATTGCAAGTTGTGAAGCAAGACACGATGGCATTCTGCCCAAACCGGTCGAGCGTGGGTCAAAGGTTCTTGGCGGGTCGCGAGGGGTTCGCGGGTCCAAGAGTAATCATGTCTTGTTTGATTCAAGTCGGTTGAAAGCATTGATGGTACTTCATCCCCAAGAAGTTCAACGCGGATGTCAAGAGAGCAAACTTCAACGCCCGAAACGATGGACTACTCCATTACGGCCTGTCTTGGGTCGAGAAGGCTAAGGCGGTCACGAGGATAACAATGATACTAGGAATATGCACTCTATGCAAGGATCAAGATCGATGTGGAATACGAAGGGTTTCTAGCCCCAAGGTTTGAACGTCACAATTGAAGGAGCCGAGGCGCCAAACTTTAACGCCGCGGTATCAAGTTTACACTCCCAACTTCGCCTTAATGATGGTCTGATTTCCAAGGCGGGCGGGGATAACCTAGGGACATTAACTACCCCGCTTTACAAGGAGCTAAGTCAATGGTGGGTTCCAACGTTTTGATTGAGGTGCCGAGGCGTCGCACATTTATGAGGCGGGTACCAACGACTCTCTCATTACTCGGTTCTTTATGATGGTATTAGTTCCAAGACGGATCGGGGATAATCTAGGGCATTGGCTACTCACGTTACACGAAGAGCCAAGTCAATTGTGAGAAACAAAGTTATTTCTTTGTCCACGAGCCTAGAACTCCACAACCATCAATATTACGAGGCCGAGAATTCGGCGTTGAATGTGGCGGGTATCAATGACTCTCTAATAACTCCGGGACTTTATGATGGTCTTGGTTCCAAGGCGAATCAGGGGACAATCTAGGGCATTGACTACTCACGTTACACGAAGAGCCAAGTCAATTGTGAGAAACAAAGCTATTTCTATGTCCACGAGCCTAGAACTCCATAACCATCAATGATGCAAGAGCCGAGGGTCAACATTGAATGAGACGGCATTCAAAGTGCCTTCTCGTGATTCAAGTCAACAACCCTGATTTCTTTAAGTGTCACCAATGAAGCCTTCCCTACTTTAGCTAGTTTGCTAAGTGGAGCCAATCTCAAGAATCACAACACTCCTTTCGCCTTTAACACTTCCTGATTCGAGTAGAGTCCTAAATTCCCCTCTCTCATCTAATACCACTTCACTACTTCTGAATTTCACAACACCACACCCCTTCTATCTCCTCTTCCTTCTATTCCTTCAAAACCAACACAAATTCCCTACCCTCCCAAATGGCACGCAAATCATCTCTTCTATCATGCCCAAGCTCACTCCCTTCTACCCTTCCCTCCGCCTATACCTCCAGATATACCTCCCAATGATTTACACACTAATGCACCTTCTAAACCACATCATTTCCTACCACGCCACAACTCACAACAATCTTCCCCAAACCATGGCAAAGGTCCTTCCTCCTAAAAAGACTTATCTTTGGAGTCTTTGGGAACTAGGATTGAGGCAAAAGGTATGAAGTTACAATTTATTGAACAACAAGGAGGAAGTAAATATAGATCTTGAGGATGAAGTTCCTTTCATAGAAACTTGGGGCTATTGCCTAATAGGTTGCTTCACGGGTCCTTTCCGGGAAGAGAAGCATTGAATACGATTGTGAAAGGATGAGGAGTTAAATGCCGATTATACCATATGGCAAAGGTGGGATGTTCAAATTCATGACGGAGGAAGAGCGCACTAATGTACTTCACGGAGGCCCTTATATGGTCTACGGAAAACCATGATGCTCAAGGCTATCAATAAAGGAGTTCTTATAACGGATGATTTGTTTATGGACATTCCTATTTGGGTCACTTTCCGACATTCCCTTTCTATTTGGAGTAACGGGCCTTAGTAAGATTGCTTCACGTGTAGGAAAACCTCTTTACACCGACCAATATACTAAGGAAAGGTCTAAAATGAACTATGCAAGAGTTCTAGTGGAAGTGGATGTTAGCAAGGAGCCGATAATGGATTTTGTCGTCAATCTCCCGATAACGAAAGTATACTCAAAGGGTAAACTATGAGAATTACCGGACTTTTGCTATCATTGTGCGGCTTTTGGACACAACCACTTGAAGTGTAAGAAGGCGAGGATGATGTCAACATTGAAGAAGCTCCAATAACATGCAATCACGAGGTCCCCTAACAACAAGGATGATTCTATTCATTTGAAGGTCAACAAAGGTGCGGGTGGAACCAACCTCTCCTCATCCACCAACTTCTCAACATCCCGTAGATGCGATAACTTGATGGACATTGAAGAAACTGGCACACAACACCTCCCGTACGGGAAGCTTGGGAAAAGTATCACACGCCGCGGTCCTCCGGTTTGGGTCATTCTCGCCCACCATGTTTGCGGGATTCTCTAGCAAAGTCCTCACCGCCTAATTCTCACAATGGCGGTACACAACATGTTAGGATGAGGGTGAGTCAAAACATTCTGATTACGAGATGCCTATGAACCCGCCACCTTCATTGGATGAAGTTACATTCAACGGCTACGGAAAAGGCTCGGCTTGTGTCAAGTAACGTTAACTTTGAGCGTGGGAACATAGCTTGGCTGGTACACAAGTTATGGCTTCCAAAGAACAAAGATGATGGATGGCAAGAGGTTTTGTCCAAAAGAATGGGCCAAAAGCGGTGGGAAAACGGCGACTAAGCGCGAGGTGCTAATAAAACCTCCTTTGTTTCCTTATGAAAATACTTTGTTGGAATGTCCAGTGGTCTTTGCGGACAAAGGGATAGGGCTGCCACGCAAGCTCTAGTGTGTAGTATCACAAAACAGCATGATGCTGCTATGATTTGTCTATTGGAAACTAAGCTATCTCAACCAAGGATGAGTCTTTCTACTCAAAGATTCAAAGCATGGAAGTTTTGCTCAAATTTGGAATTCATTGAGGCGGCATAATGCTATTACTTTGGGATCCATCCAGGTTTGTTGCGAAGTGCTTGGTATGGACTCTCAAGATATCCATGTCCGTGCAAGTTGCAATATAACACAAGTGTCCTTCCGCCACATTTGTGTACCCAGTTTATAGCATCTCGGATAGAAGGATGCTTTGGCATCACCTTTCTCACTGGGCGTTGGCATCAATAAGCCTTGGATGATTATGGAGATTTCAACACTTCATCGCAACCCTAATGATAAGGTGGGGGTCCTCCTCTCACGCCTTATGCACTTAGGGATCTTGGAGATTTCAGAATTCTCATGGACTAGAAGACGCCCTTCATCCTGGTTCCTTCTACACTTGGACGAATGGTTCGATTTGGTCTAAGCTTGATAGAGTGTTGATGAATCAAAATTGGAGTGATTTGACCTTAGAATGCAAGGCCAATTTCATGCCTATGGAGCACATCTCGGACCACCGTCTGTGATAGCCACGATTATTGCATCCTATAATGTTGGGAAACGCCTTTCAAGTTCATGAATATGTGGCTTTCACCCACCTTTGAGAACATTATGACTTCATGTTGGAGACAAGACATATGGGTCTCGCTCAATTCGCCCTTGCCTCCAAATTGAAAGCCTCAAGCAACCTTTAAGGGCTTTGAACATAAGTGACTTTGGAGGTATCGAACAAAGAGCAAAAGGGCAAACATAGAGTTCAAGGAGGCTATCAATGCACACATGGAAAATCCCTTTGATGAGGATCTTAAAGCCAAGGTTAAGTCCTCAAGAGCTAGAGCAAACACTCCATGGAAGTGAAAGACACTTCATAAGGCGAAGTCAAGACAAGCACTTGATTGGAAGTGATAGATGTTCCAAATACTTTCATAGTTTGATCAAAAGGAGTAATGTCGAACTCCATTAACTTTCTTGTTAAAGCTAATGGTACTATCACTACATCACCGTAAGAAGTCGAAGTTGCTTGTTGAATTTTACAAAGATCTATTAGGTACTTCCGACCCACTACCAACTTTGATCTGATGTGTTCAACTATGGCCCAAAGTCGAGTGAAGAAGAGATTACAACTTTTGCATTTCATCACCCCAAAGGAGATTTGGGAAGCACTCTCTAATATAGGCAATGACAAGGCACTGACCGGATGGTTATCTACCGCTTTCTTCAAGAATAGATGGAAAGATGTGGGCCATGATGTTGTAAGATGTGTCCAAGAGTTCTTCTCATCGGAGTTCTTTTGAAGCAGTTAATCATACCATCATTACCACGCTACCAAAAACTGACCATGATCCCAAGGTAAATGATTTCGTGCCCATCGATTGACTAATGTGATCTATAAGATCATCACAAAGATTCTAGCTAACGAATGGCATTGATCCTTCCTTCTCTCATTGACAAATCCCAGGGGCTTTTGTGAAAGGAAGAAACATGATGGACAACGTATATGTGGCACAAGAGCTTGTGAGAGGATTTAATAGAGCGAGTCTCACCAAGATGTAAGCATATGGTGGACCTTTGGAAAGCATTCGATACAGTCTCATGGAGCTTCCTCGAATTGGTACGAAGAAGTCTAAAAATTCCAGACAGATATACAAGATGGAGCATGGAATCTGTTAGATCAACCTCCTTCTCCCTTTCTATCAATGGTGAGCTACATGGATACTTCAAAGGAAAGCGACCTTAGACAAGGTGATCCTATGTCCCTACTCTCTTTATCTTGTGCATGGAATACCTCTCAAGGCCGCTAAAAGGAAGGCCGAGGCAAGAGCTTTCATATTTTCCAAAGTGTAAGAAATTGGGCATTACTCATCTTGCATTCGCGGATGACCTCATGCTTTTGCCAAAGGAGATATATCTTGATTGGGATTCTTATGGATTGTCCGGAAGAGTTGGAGGCTGCCTCGGATTAACTCTTAACCCCGCTAAATCCTCTGTCTACTTAGCGGGAATGCATTCTACGCGGGACTTGATATTGACGAGTAGGTTTCGCCATTGGTAGCTTTCAGATGCGATACTGGGGATCCCTTTGTCCCCAATTTCAGTCTCGGGATCAATTTGCCCCATTCACTAGTGCTATTTCGAATTACATTCGAAATGGGGCACCACACCCTTTCTTACGCCCGTAAGTCGGAACTAATCAGTCGGTCGTCGAGGGTTGAGAGCTTTTGGTTCCGGGCACTTCCTATCCCGGCCACTATTATCAACAAGGTAAGATCTGCTTGTATTCAATTCTTATGGGGGGGGAAACCACCAAGAGTTGCTTGGGATATCATTTGCCTGCCTCAAACTGAAGGTGGCTTGGGTCTTATGAACATCAAGGAATGAAATCATGCCCTGCTATCCAGACGATTTGGCAAACTCACACTAAGCCGATTCTCTATGGGTCCAATGGATCAATAGCCACTATTTGAGAGATATTACAATTTGGGACTATGAGGTACGTCCTAGGGACTCCCCTTTATTCAAAAAGATTTGTGGGATTCGCGACAAATTTGTTTCTATCTTTGGTAGCCATGGTGATGCTATTGACGGCTTTACAAAATGTTGTGCCAACGGTATATTTGATTCAAGCTCAGATATGATATCTTGCGCACTCCGCAAGCTAAAAAGCCTTGGATGTCACAAATTTGGAAAGGATTCATTCCTCCCAAATTCTCTTTTACTATGTGGCTAAATTGCAGGAAGCGGTTAGCTACAAAGGATACTCTATCATTTCTCAACTTGGAGGATAAATCTTGGATTCTCGCAAGCAAGCTAATGAAACAAGGGAACACCTCTTCTTTGATCGCCTTTACACACATGATTTGGAAGAGCATAAAAGATTGGTTGGGTATTAGAAGAGAGATGACAAGCATTGAAAGCTTCCTTAAATGGATTAAGAAAGAACACCGCGGGACAAGCATCCGAGCCAAAGCTATTTTGCTTACTTTTTGCATAATGGTTTATGAGATTTGGAGGGCAAGAAACACAATGCTCTTTGAAGGCACAAGCTTGCCGGCAGAAGAGGTCATTGCAAGAATCAAAACAACATCTTATAGAGTTCTCTATGATTTTATCCCCTCTTGTAGTGGCACCTTTTGAGTGACCACCCCTCCCCTCTATCTCTTCTTGTTTGCATTACGTTGAGGCTTGAGATACCTCAACGACTGATTGTAGCCACTTCCTTTTCGTTATTAGTAATAATATTTGCATTTACCTAAAAAAAAAACATGTCTATCAACTCCTAGCTTATCAACGTGGAATAATACTAAGTGCTAGGTCTCTTATTCTACAGAAATTTGGGCAGCACTTCCTTTGTTTCTACGTACTTTTCCACCTTTTTCAAGGCCCGAAATCAACAACCAACATGCCACATTTAAGGCGCAACAAACCAGCAATTCAAAGGGTATTATACGTCTAACATGACGTATAAAATTCTGCCCCACAATTAAAGTAAAACTGTCCAATAACTTGAGCCATTTTCGGCAATCACAAGGATAACACCACATCTATTCTTTTCCATTTCCTTTTCAATCCAAGTTGTTATTCTAACATGTTATGTAGCCGCAATCAATTATAACAACTATAATCCCTTTCTTATACAACATGCGACGATTATAACTATCGACCAAATTGATTTCCAATTTTAATGGCTAACATGCCAATCTCAGATTTAAGCTTCCAAATTCCATAACATTTATCAATATTCATTCTAAATATCACATGCTCATCTATCAACTACTACAACATGAAATCTTGAATTACAATAGCAAGACGGAGATTAGTACCTCTTTTAAGCCCGAATACAATCCAAAACCTAAAGTCGATCCTTAACAACTTTAGCTCCTCTTCTTGACGTTTCAATCCACTCCAAGCAACTCTTAGAAGTTCATAAACAACTTCTCTTCAATTTCCAACTTCAAAGTTGAAGAACACCTTAGGTTTTCATGTTGCGACTAACGTAAAAACGTAGTTTTTCCGGGATTTTTGTGTTGGGATATCCTTAGAATACCTCTAGGGATCTTGGGTTTGAATATTGGGATTTATGAAGCAAGATTGCAAAAAATTTCTTTCATTCCAAGAGCTTGGCCGAGAGCCTCTCAAACTTTGCACAATATTCTTGATTTTTTTTCTAAGTATGAATTGCTAGTCTTTCACTAGTAGTAGTAGTAATGTATAATGAGACCAAGGGCTAGGATTAATCCAAATGGAAGGCTAGGATGAGGTCAATTATATCAAGCTCCCACTTGTCTAGTTGGCTTGGTCCATTTCTTTTCATCCAACAAGCCCATGTGGAGGGTGACACGTGTCACCATCCCATTTGTCTAAAATATTTCATTTCCCGAAATTTTCATAATTGGTCAAAATATCGAAAACCTTGTGGGCCCGACAAAAATGTAAAATTTCCCGAGTGGGCCCCACGTGACCAAATCCGTAAATAAATTTCCACAATGTTAAAAAATTCCATACGTCTCAAATAACGCATTTTGAGAATCTAATTCTCCTCAACAAACATTCTTCCTTTCGTACAACTTTTTAAAGTCCTGATTCCTTATGTACATTCTCTTAAACATATCCTGGAATTACGAGGTGTAACAATCGCATTTTGATCCACATGTCCCTCTATGGTAACATAAGGTCCAGAATATCATTCACTTGCAGAAAATAGCAAATCAAATGCTAGATACATTTACTAATTTGAAAAGAATAACTAAATCACATATCCCTGTAGAGATTATGCCTAGCCGAATTGATCTCCCAGAAAAACTATCTACTTATGTCATAAATACTAAATCTCATACATGCCTAAAGCGTGGTAGACAATTTTTATACTCATGAAGAGAATTATCATTAAGTTCTACTAGTGATGGGACAAATTTGAATTGATCAAAAAGTATGATGGATAATGCTTTTGCATATAATGTTGTAATGAATATTATGAAAGATATTGAGGATCAAGAATCTATATCTATCGACGAGTATGTGACTGGCCAAAATAGCAAGAGGCAGTTCAATCAGAATTGAATTCACTTGCTAAACGTGAGGGTTTTGGACTGATAGTCCAAACGTCTGATGATGTAAAATCAGTTGGCCATAAATAGATCTTTGTGAAAAAAATATGAAAAAAATTAAATTATGAGATATAAGGAACGCCTTGTTGCACAAGGATTCTCTTAAAGATACGGTGTAGACTATAAAGAAACATATTCACCCGTAATGGATGCAATAACATTTCGATGTCTCATTAGTTTAGTTGTACATGGAAATCTTGAAATATATCTAATGAATGTGGTTACAGCTTACCTTTATGGCTCACTTGATAATGAAATTTATATGAAAGTCCCAGAAGAATTAAAGATTCATGAAGCATATAATTCAATGTATCATAAAATGTACTCAATCTGAATACAACGATTATTATATGATCTAAAACAATCAGAACACATGTGGTATAATCACCTTAGTGAGTACTTGAGAAATAAAGGTTATACAAATGATGACATTTATTCATGTGTTTTTATTAAGAAAATGGAATCAGAGTTTGTTATTTTTTGTTGTTTATATTGATGACATAAATCTCATTGGGACTCCAGAAGAGCTCCAAAAAGAAATTAAATATCTCAAGAAAGAATTCGAAATGAAAGATCTTGGAAAGACAAAATTTTATCTTGGTCTGCAAATTGAACATTTAGAAAATGCGATCTTTATCTATCAATCTGCCTATACAAAAAAAAAATTAAAACAATTTTACATGGACAATGCATATCCTTTATGTACTTCAATGGTTGTTCGCTCACTTGAAGTGAGTAAAAACCCATTTCGACCTCAAAAATAAAAAAAAGAAGAGTTTCTTGGTCCTGAAGTACCACATATTAGTGCTACTGGTGCACTTATGTATCTTGCTAATGCTACAAGACCTGACATAGCATTTGTATTAATTTTCTAGCGATATAGCTCTTCTCATACACGGAGGCATTGGAACAAAATTAAGCATAAACTATGATATCTAAAGGGAACTGTTGATATGGATTTGTTTTATGCTAACAAATATAGTGCAGATCTTGTTGGTTATGCAGATTTAGGTTATTTATCTGACTCATATAAAGCTTGGTCTCAAACGGGATATTTGTTTACATGTACTGAAGGTGTTGCTATATCATGGCAATCTACAAAATAGTCTATTGTTGCTACTTCTTCAAATCATGCTGAAATAGTAGCTATTAATGAAGCAAGTAGAGAATGTGTGTGGGTGAGATCAGTGATACATCTCATCAGAGAAAGATGTAGGTTGATGTGTGAAACAAAAATATCCACAATATTATATGAAGATAATGTTGCATGAATAACCCACTTAAAAGAAGGATTTATAAAAGGAGATTGAACGAAACATTTCACCAAAATTATTCTTCACATATGATCTCCAGAAGAGTGGTGATATTAATGTGCAACAAATTCGTCCAAGTGACAATCCTGTAGATTTGTTCACTAAATCTTTGCCAACTTCAACTTTTGAGAAGATGGTATCCAAGAATGGAATGTGAAGAGTGAAGACTTCGACATCTAAATCGCGATCTTCATCAAGGGGAGTAAAATATGTGTTGTACTTTTTTTTTCATAACCAAGGTTGGGTTTTTTTTATAAGGTTTTTTTCGAGGCAGCTTGTAATGCGTATTACTAGATGCGTACTCTTTTTTCTTCACTTGAATTTTTCCCACTGAGTTTTTTCGAGTAAAGTTTTAACGAGGCACATTATCTATTGATGAACATCTAAGGGGGAGTGTTATAAATATACTATATTGTGGATGTCTATTCAAATACATAGTTTCTTGGATAAATTTATAATCAATCAGGTAGCTTGCAAGTAGCTTACACAACAACTTGCAAGTATCTGACACAACTTCTCATGGATAAGCTTACAACCAAGCAGACAACTTGCAACTAGCTTACACATCAACTTGCAAGTAGCTTACACAACAACTTACAAATAACTTACAACAACTTCTTTAAAGTAGCTTACAAAGCAGGTTCAGTTCTTCTATAAATAGGAAGTCAATTCAATTTATTTGTAGATCAGTTTGAAGTTGAATAATATATCAATCTCTCTCTATACATGTATCTGGTGTATTTACTTTATAGTTTTTATTTTATAACAATTAGTAATATTTTATGCACCTTTAATTTCTAGTGCGCCGTTAGATATTTAGAGAAACTACTAATTTCACGTCTCAATGTTGTTTGGCTAATTTTATCGAAACTTGAAAGTATAAGAGATTATGGTTATACGCCTTTGGGCTTCGACAACAACACATGCAACGACAGAATATAGTCCTAAGAAGGCCATCGTACCACTACCAAGTATTGTACTATAAAGAAACGACACCAAAATTAATCTGGAAACGTAAAGTATTTGTAAGTGTAAGATGATATTAATCTCCCTTGGAGAGTCTTCTCATTAATATCAAATATATATAGGTGTATAATGTTTATCCCAATTACAATAGGATTTCTAGTCCCATATACAAGAGGAATCTTAGTCTTACCATAATTATATTTACACAAATATTCTAATTATGGGTGGGGATCATATTTTACACCTATTACACGTTTACACACCCCCTCAGTCGGAGCGGAGGAGGCCGGACGCTGAGACTGGATCTGAAGTCAAGAAATAACTGTCTGGGAAGTCCGTTGGTAAATATATATGCATACTGATAGGATGATGGAACATGTAACACTCTGACATGGCCTAGCGCAACTTTCTCACGAACAAAGTGTAGGTCTATCTCAATGTGCTTGGTTCGCTGATGTTGAACCGGATTATGAGAAAGATAGATGACAGAGATGTTATCACAGTACACAATAGATGCCTGACGCAAAGGATACTGAAGTTCTAACAATAAATTCTGAGCCAACAAATCTCAGCTACCACATTTGCAACGCCTCAGATCAAATTTCTGCGACCGAACGAGATAGGGTAGCATGTCGCTTGGCAGACCAAGAAATCAGATTATCCACTAAAAATACACAAAAGCCGGAGGTAGATCGTCGTGTGTCTGGACACCCTGCCCAATTTGCATCCGTATAAGAGAGCAACATATTTGGTAAAGAGGGGTATAGGTGCAAACCATAATCTAGTGTGCCCTTAATGTATCTGATGATGCGCTTAAGAGCAGTGAAATGTGACTCCCTGGGGGCATGCATGAATAGGCATACCTGTTGAATGGCATAAGCAATGTCTAGCCTTGTAAATGTGAGATACTAAAGTGCACCTGCAAGGCTCCTATACAAAGTAGGATCAGATACTGGAGCACCATCCATAACACTGAGCTTAGATTTTGAATCAACTGGAGTATGTGAAACTTTACAATTCGCCATCTTAGCCCTGTACACGATCTCCTCTGCATACTTACGCTGACACAAGACCATGTGGTTTACAGACCTGGTCACTGATATCCCCAAAAAATAACTCAGTTTTCCCAAATCAATCTTTGGAAATTCGGACTTAAGCAAGGCAATAATCTTATTTTTCAACCCGTCGGATGAGGCAGTAAGAATAATATCATCCATGTAAAGTAATAAGTAAGCAGTGTTACTACCTCGATGAAAAATGAAGAGTGATGTATCACTCTTGCTGCATACAAACTCAATCTGCAAGATATACCTGGCAAAACGATCATACCACGCACGGGGGGCATGTTTCAGGCCATATAGTGACTTACGGAGACGACACCTATAGTGAGGAACTGCTGGATGGGTGAACCCAGGTGGCTGATGCATGTAGACTACCTCTCTCAGATCCTCATGTAAAAATGCATTCTTCACATCAAGTTGATGGATTGGCCAGTGTTTGCTCATGGCAATGCTCAAAACTGTGCGAATTGTAGCCGGTTTGACAACCGAGCTGAAGGTCTCACCACAATCAATGCCCTCCTGCTGATTTGTTCCATTAGCCACAAGTCGTGCCTTATACCTCTCAAGATCTCCACTGGCTCTGAATTTATGATGAAATAGCCACATGCAACGGATCACATACTCTAATACCATGTATGTTACACCCCGGAATTTTAGGATATGTTTCTAAGAACGTACGTAAGAACACAAAAATGTTAAGGTTTGAGACGAGTAAAAATTTATCGGAATTATGGAATTGTCGGAAAACGAATATTGCGACGAATGAGAGGGCGACACGTGTCACCCCCTTAGTGGTCTTGGTCGAAATTGTGCATGGGTAGAATGGTCATTTGACCATAATTTATGATGAAAGTCTTGCAAGGCTTAGAGCTTGACAACATTGACCAAGTCAATGACCCCACATAGCTTGATATTTAAATGAATCTCATCCAAACCACACAAGTGTTCTAATCTTAACCCTCCATTTGATTATATAATCATCCTTAGTAGCAAGACAAGGCCATTTACACTTCGAACAATTTGAAGAACTATTGTTCTTGCTAGCATGCTCTCGGGTTTGGGCATTTTGCCAAGACAAAAATTTTCAATTTTTGTCCAATAATCTCCCCACTTTAAACCAAGGTTCCTAAGTGTATTGTAAGGTTATCTCAATAGAAAGATCCCGGAAAAATGGTGTTTTCGTATTAGTCGCAAGGCGAAAACCTAAGGGGTTATTCAACTTTGAAGTTGGAATTTGAAGATGAGTGATTCATAAGCTTCTAAGGGTTGCTTGGAGTGGATTGGAACGTCGAAAGGAGGAGCTAAAGTTGCTAAGGATCGACTTGTGATCTTGGATCATATTTGGGCTAATTGAGGTATAACCTTCATTTTACTTTTGTAATTGAAGATTTCATGTTATGATAAGTTATAAGTGATCATGTGATATGTGTTATGAAGTTTGATAAGTGTTATGGAAATTTGGAAGCTCAAAATCCGAAAATGACATGTTGAGTCATTTGAAATTGAGTTACAATTTAGTCGTTTATTAGAATCGTCGCATGTTACTTACTTGAAGATTATAGTAGTTATAATCGATTGCGACTTGATATCATGTTATGCTAACAACTTGGATTGAAATGGAAATTGGATAAGAATTGGTATTGTTGCATCTCAATGTGGCCGAATTGGACTAGTAGTTTGTATTAGTTTGGTATCTTTTGTGGGGCAGAATTTTACATGTCTAGTAGGCGTGTAATCCCCTATTGTTAATTGCATTGTTTGGGCCTTAAATGTGGCGTGTTTGGTTATTGAATTCGGCCTTGAAAAAGGTGGCAAAGTGAGTAGAAACAAAGGAGGTGCTGTCCGATTTTCCGTAGAATTTAGAGACTTTACACTTATAATGTTCTACGTTTGAAGTAAGAAGTTAATAGACGTACTATGGTCATTATAGGTTGACATACTACGTACGACGAATTGGACTTAGCAAGTGGATTAAACCGAAGAGGTATGTGGAACTTTCTTATCTCTTGAGCATGAATTGGTTGTAAATGTATAGTACGGTAGAAGTACAAGATTTTGACAATCTAGGTCCATTTGATATCCTTGGCTTATTTTAAGAATGTCCAAGTTGATTGAGTTAGGGAATTAACTCACTTGTTTAAATATTAAGGGATATCTTGGTTTTCAAAAGTTAAGAGACTTTAAGTATGTTGAAAGTATTTTTGATACTTGTTTTGTTGTAAAGTTTAAGTCTCTTGGTTATAAAGAAGCATGTAAGTTGCTAATGTAAAAAGCTAGTATAACGGCTTTATGGAAAGTTGGTTATAATAGCTTTATGGAAAGTTTAAAGAGTGGTTTACTCTAAGTAATTTAAGTATGATAAATGACTTGATTTAATGAAAGGCAATTTGATTTTAAGGCATCAATTGCCTAAGGTTTTATAAGAAAAGGAGTCACTTGATTTAGAAACCTAACTTTATTTCTAAAGGTATTGTGACTTGTCTTGAAACGTAATTTCGACTTGATACTATGGATAATAGTACTTGGAAGTTTTATACTAAAAAGAGTCATTTGTTTTAAAGAGTAGAAGTATGTAGTACTTGGGTTAAATTCCCAGATTTTTATAAAAGATATGCAAGTGCCTTAAGTAAACTAAAATGAGAGTGTATATGTTATACCCCGTATTTCCAGAGTATGTACGTGAGGGCGTACGTATAAAAATTTAAGCCTTAAGGTTGGCAAGGTTCGAAATTTGTACACAAGTACCGAAAAGAGTCGTTTTCCGACGAAACGTTTTTCTAAACTTGCGAAGGGAAAATTCCGGCTATGTCATTTATTATTTTTGCGGATTTTTCCGAGAGATGAAATATTTTGGACCAACGGGAGGGTGACACTTGTCACCCTCCATGGACGGCAATGGAGGGCATTCTTTGGCACGTTTTTTGTGCCCTTTCTTGGTCAAGGGTTAGGTAGGATATTTTGTGTAGTAGATGGATAAGGACACATGGATGAATCCTAGCCCTACACTTGCATAGCACTTGGCTTCATCTTGGCCATTGGTTGGTCTTTGCTTGACCTATAAATACCCCCCTTAGTTGATGAACTTCTTCATCCAAAAATCATTCTCCAAGTCTAAAAACCCTCTCCCTCTTAAGTGTTGTGTTCGTCGAGGTTCCCCAGGGAAGCCTTGCCGAGAATCTACCCCCTGCCTAGTGGTTTCAGATAATACCCCCCTTTGTGGTATAGAAATACTCTCAAGTATTGTTATAATGCCAAAATACTTTAGCCCAAATACCTTGTAGTACTTTCCAAAGTTACCTCTATACGTAGAGCCCGAAAATACTACTATATTTCCTTCAGTCACTAAACGAAACCCTAAGGAAAACCTTCATAGTCGGTTGAAGTGTTAAGTAGAAGTTGCGTAGAACTTCTAAGGGTTGTTTGGAGCGGGTTGGAGCGCACAGAGTAGGAGTTTAACGTTGCTCAGGATCGACATTATAACTTGGATAATTTTGGGCTTATCGAGGTAAATACTACTGTCCTTCTATTGTAATTGGGAATTACATACTGTAGTTGTATAGAAATGAATATAAGATTCATAGAAGAGATTTGAACTGTAATAGAAGGATATTACATAAAATAATTGAACTGTAATAGGAGGATATTACAGAATAGACTTGAATAAATCACATCAGAAGAATAATAAAGTAGAAGATTCAACTGTACTTACATAGAATTTGTATTCTGATCGATAGCCTTTATTGGTTGAATGTTCTGCGAGTAGCATGTTGTCACGACCCGAACCCGGGCCCGTGACTGGTGCCTTACCCCGGGCACCCTAGTGATACAACATCAGAGAAAATCAGCGGAAGTAAAAACATGAACATGAATTAAGAGACATGATAAATAAACAGGCCAACCAAAACAGTTGCCTTCAGTATATATACATAAATACCCGAACAGTTATCCTTTACGGACTACGCCACAACATTACTGCACCTCTAAGAAGTGACAACTATGACGGACAGGGCCCCGCCATACCACGAATGTACAAGAACCTCTGACTGTGGTAACATACCAAAGATAAGCCTCCAAGGAACGGAGCTTCCCAACACGCCGAATGTGATCCTATAAGCGGGGATCGACCGATGTACCTTTACTGCAGATGAACGCAGCCGAAGGAGGTCGATAACAGTACCAAGTATGTGAAATCACAACATCAGAAATGAAATCATAATAGCCTAAAAAGCAGGAGACATGTATGATAACCAAAATACAGTACGCAACATAAAAGCAGTCAAGTCAGGGACTCACACCCTCAAAGTCACCACTCAAATATAACTATGGGTCTCACGCCCACAACATCCATCATGTTCGCATCATGGTCGCATGCCCCCGGAATACTGCATCGGTGTAGACATGTCCATGATGCAACAATAATAACAAGGCCGCATGGCCACATGCCCCCGGAATCTTGACGGCGGGTAGACGCCCATGTAACCTCAATAACAATATATTGGGTGGTCAACCTGCCGCACGCCACGTGCCGAATCTTGCATCGGTGTAGACACGTCCATGTTGCAGTAATAACCATATATCGGTAATCAACCCGCCGCGTGGCCGCGTGCCGAATCTCGACGGTGTAGACATGTCCATGATGCAACAATAATAACAAGGCCGCGTGGCCACATGCCGGAATCTTGACGGTGTAGACATGTCCATGTGACATCAACAACAAGACAATAATCAAAATGGAAACATACGTGGAATTCTCCATCACCGCCAAAGACGTCCAAGTAAGTTCTCAACAAGTCAACCGCCTCATCGAGCCGCGGTATACGTAAATACCACACTTGCACAACAAAGGCTATCATCACAAGATAGGCAAGTTTCACAACAACAAGCATAGGCAAGTTTCACAACAACAAGCAAAGGCAAGTTTCACAACAACAAGCAAAGGCAAGTTTCACAATAACAAGCAAAGGCAAGTTTCACAATAACAAGCAAAGGCAAGTT
Source organism: Przewalskia tangutica (assembly GCA_029844215.1). Lineage (NCBI taxonomy): Eukaryota > Viridiplantae > Streptophyta > Magnoliopsida > Solanales > Solanaceae > Przewalskia > Przewalskia tangutica. Next base: position 68,308,204 of record CM056734.1, read on the forward strand.
TCACAACAACTCAAAGTACTTTCATTTTATGCCAAAGTCCGGGTTTTTAACCCCAAAGTACCACATACGTTAAGTTCTTTTAAAAGAGATCCATTACTTTTATAAAAGTCACCCGATACCCGTAGTATTAGAATGACCAACCCACATTCCCTTTTCAAAATCAAGTAACAACATTCTTTTCCTAAGTTCCAGTTGCCTAGTTTGATTACTCAAGCTTCTCATTTTCAAATGGTTTCATAGTTTCCAAACTTAATCACTTGATTCCTTTTAGAACAATTGAGTAATATATGTCTCACGTGAGTAGGTTATTCTTGTTTACAACATTCTTATTACTGACCATGATCTAGAAAATGTATATCATTTTGTCTCATCTTAGTTTCTATGCGGATGGAGGTTTCTATGGTTTTAATACAATTCATCATTATTCAATACATTTTCCTTTATTAACGCTGCGGTGGTGCGTCGATACACATTACGATTTAGAAATCAGTAAAACATTATCCCTTTAAATAAAACCAAGTACTCATTACTCACGAATGAGGTTTCACACAAATATTCACATTAAAACAAATAAGTTAAGTCTCTTATCTTATAAGATCAAGTCTCTTAACTTCTAACATGATAAACCATTTTCTTTACCTCTCTTAAGACATTATACCTAACTCCCATAAAGCTAGTATAACTCTTTTTAAAACCTTTTAAAACCAAGTGTTACTCTCCCTTCCAAAACGATTTATAAATTTTTTGAAATACATCAAGTTCTTTATTATAGTTAGCCAGTTATAATTCACATCAGTTACCTTTTAAAACCACCAAGTATTTTCTTACCTACATAAAGCTGTTATAACCAACTTCCCATAAAGCCGTTATAACACTTTATGTTTTAAGAACAATCAAACACGATTAACACGTACGCGTCACGTACTACATAGTTCACATATCATGCTAGAAGAGATAGGAAGAGGTTCGCATACCTCGCGACGATTATCGACAATAGCAAACGCTCAGTACCTCAAACCGTCGGCTACTCCTTAAGCCAAGTAGATCACGCCATACGTAGTACTTCAACCTATAGAGTCCACAAGGTGCCTATTAACATCTAGATCTCAATGTAGAATATTCTGAGAAAATTGGCGACACTCCACACATGAGCGTAAATCTCCTCTATCGAGGCCGCTACCAAACCAACCGGGGGTTAACGTCTAACGGACGTGTACAATTCTACAACACAAGAATGCTACACAAGTCTCATGTCTGACGGTCCCATGTAATTACGATTCGATTCTCTTCTTTAAATTCAGGCTTAAGTCGCAAGACATTGCAGTAAGTATTATCGAGCTTAAGTCAAAAGACATTGCCGCACAACTATGTTCAATTCTATATATAGTATACTTAACTACATACTCTTACAACATGTAATTTCCAATTACAACAGAAGGTCAAGAGTGTTTACCTCGTTAAGCCCAAAATTATCCAAGTTATATGTCGATCTGAACAACGTTTAGCTCCCACTCCGGCGCTCCAATCCGTTCCAACCAACCCTTAGAAGTTCTAACCAACTTCTACTTATAACTTCAACTACGGGTGAAGATTTACTTAGGGTTTCGTTTTTGTGACTGAGGGAAGTATAATAGTATTTTCTGGGCTTTGTATAAGTGTAACCTTGGGAATACTACAAGGTATTTGGGCCAAGGTATTTGGGCATTATAACAATACTTGGAGAGTATTTCTATACCACAAAAAGGGGGTATTTATACGAGACAACTAGGCTAGGGGGGGGGGGTACCCCACGGCTAACCACTACAAAGGGGGAGGGGGAGGCTCTCGGCCAAGGGCCTTGCTCAAAGGGGGGAGGGGGACTTTGGACGATAGCAAGACAAGAGGGAGGGAGTATTTGAGACTTAGATAGATTGCTCAAGTTTTGGATGAAGAAAGTCTTCAACTTAGAGGGGTATTTATAGGTCAAGTGAAGGCCAACCAATGGCCAAGATGAAGACAAGTGCATAGCAAGTGTAAGGCCAAGATTTAGCCATGTGCTACCTTATCCATCTACACAAAATATCCTACCTAACCCTTGACCAAAAATTCAACACCAAAAACGTGCAAATGGGCTAGCTTTGCCGTCCACTCCTTCCAATTAGAGGGTGACAAGTGTTGCCCTCTCGTTGGTCCAAAATGTTTCGTCTCTCGGAAAAATCCGTAAAAATTAAAAATGCCATAGCCGGAATTTTCCCTACGAAAGCTGTGGAAACGTTTCGTCAAAACGACGACTCGGTGTTGTGTACAAATTTCGAAACTTGCCTATCTTAAGGCTCAAATTTTCTACGTACGTCCTCACGTACATACTCTGAAAATACGGGGTATAACACATGTGCTACTTGGAAGGTGGACAAGGCTAGCCGGATTATAGCCGTGGAGCGTTTTGCTAATAGTCGATAATCGTCGCGAGGTATGTGATTCTTCATATACTCTTGAGCATGATATTTTAAAGGAATATATATATGCGGTGAGCGTCGTGTGTTAAGCGAACGTAATTATGCGTCAATGTCTTTTGACTTAAGCCTGAATAATAAGACACTGGAAGTATTTTACAAGAATATATATATATATATATATATATATATAATCTGATGACGTCTGGTGTTAATCGAATATAGTTTTACGGCAATGTCTTTTGACTTAAGCCTGAATAATAAGAATCTTGAAGTATTTCAAAAGAATTAAGAAACCTTGTTGAAAGAAGAATAATGCTTGGTTTTAAAAGCTAAGAGTTATACTAGCTTTATGGGAAGTTAGGTATAACGACTTAAGAGAGATAAAATGAATGGTTTATTGATTTTAAAAGTTAAGAGACTTGATCTTAAAAGATAAGAGACTTGACTTAAATGAATTAATATGAATTTTGTGTGAAACCTCATTCGTGAGTAATGAGTACTTGGTTTTAAAAAGGAATAATGTTTCTTGATTTCGAAATCGAATGAGTATCGACAAACCATGCGGCGTTAATAAAGGAAATGTAATGACTAATGAAGTATTATTAAAACCAGTAGAAACCTCCATCTGCATAGAAGCTAAGATGAGACAAAATGATATTACATTTTCTAGATCATGGATGCTTTAATAAGATGGTTATAAACAAGAATAAACTGCTCACACATATGGCATATGTTACTCAATTGTTTTAAAAGAGATTAAGACATTGAACTATGAAACTTTTCTAAAATAAAGAGACTTGAGTAATTGAAATTAGGCAAACTGGAACTTTAGGAAAAGAATGTTGTTACTTGATTTTAGAAAAAAGGAAGTGTTCTGGTTTACTTAAAAATGTGAGTCACTCTAATTTTATACTACGGGTATCTGGTGACTTTTATAAAAGGAATGGATCTCTTTAAAAGGAAGTTAACGTAAGTAGTACTTTAGGGTTAAAACCCGGACTTTGACATAAAATGAAAGTACCTTGAGTTGTTGTGTAACTTGCCTATGCTTGTTGTTGTGTAACTTGCCTATTCTTGTTGTGATAGCCTTTGTTGTGCAAAAATTGTGTTTCTATACTACCGCGTCTCTCGATGGAGGGCCGGTTGACTTGTTGAGAACTTACTTGGGCGTCTGGCGATGTGGAAGATTCCACGGGTATGCTTCCATTATTATTGTTACATGGGAATGTCTACACCGATGATGGATTCTGTGGACATGTGACCATTATGGTTATTTATGGCGAAGTATCGTGACTTACGGTTGTGATCGGGTGCGTAGCCTGTTTACTTGCCCCCGTCAGCTACGTGACGCAGATGGATCTGGTATAGGTTATTGCACTTGCCACGTGTCAGCTTCGCGGTGAAGTATCGTGACTTACGGTTGTGATCTGGTGCTTAGCCGATTCACTTGCCCCCGTCAGCTACGTGGCGCAGGGAGGAGCTGGTGGAGGCTAGTGCACTTGCCACGTGTCGCCTTCGCGGTCAAGATTTGGATGGAGCTTCGTGACTTACGGTTGTGATGCAGTGCGTGGCGATTCACTTGCCCTCGTCAGCTACGTGGCGCAGGGAGGAGCTCGTGGAGGCTATTGCACTTGCCACGTGTCAGCTTCATGATATGGTTGTACAGTATTATTGGTACGGTCGGATCTGGTAGTTATACTTGCCGTCACGGTTTTATGACACAGTGGGACACGGTGTTCATGTATACTCCTTGGTGTTGTTATATCATAAATGCCGGTGAGGAAGAATTCCACGGGCACAGTGATGATTTGGGCGTGAGTCACGACTTGTTATAATCGGTTATATGTTGTGTATCGTAGTTTGGTTATCATACATGTCTCCCGCTTTTATAGACTATTATGATTTCATTTCTGATATTTTGATTTCACATACTTGGTACTGTTATCGACCTCCTTCGGGCTGCGTTCATCGCCGCGGTAGAGGTACATCTTTGTCGATCCCCGTTTTTAGGATAACGTTTCAGCGTTTTGGGAAGCTCAGTTCCTTGAGGCTTATCTTTTGGTATGTTACCACGCAGTCCAGGTTCTTGTACATTCAGGGGTATGGCGGGGCCCTGTCCCGTCATAGTTGTTGTAAAAATCTTAGAGGTTTGTAGCACTGTTGTGGGCAGGGTTGTAAGGATTGTAACTGTTCAAAGGTTGATACATATATATATGCTGAAAGGCAACCGTTTTGGTTGGCCTATTTTCTTTTATCTTGATCCATATCTATTTGTATGTTTAAGTTTTTATTTCCGCTGGTTTTTTTTCTCTGATGATGTATCACTAGGGTGCCCGGGGTAAGGCACCAGTCACGGGCCCGGGTTCGGGTCGTGACAGTATATGAATAAGAAGTTAGGGGGATTCTTAACTTGCTTATATATTGTATGATAGCCGGTTTTGTGCTAGTGGTATATTATTCATTACGGGGTAATTCCCCGGACTTGTGGCATTTGCATATTCCGTGGATTTGCTACCCACGATGCGAGGAATACCTCATGCGAGTCCGCAAGGGCTTATGCGGGTGAAATAGTCCCATGCGGGCGGATACAGCCTATGTGAGGAATACCTCATGCGAGTCCGTAATGGCTTATGCGGGTGAAATAGTCCCATGCGAGGAATACCTCATGCGGGTCCATGCGACCTATGCGGGTGAAATAGTCCCAGGAGTAGGATTGCTTAATGATACTGCGGACGGATGGTTCTGCTTTGATCGTGAGCTTCCTATCTTTATGTTGTACGTATACTCCTAGTTACTCTCATTGTTAGTAAGACACTGTGTACTGTTAATTGAGTTATCATACCTGTCTCCAGTTTTATTATAGACTTATGATTTCATTACAACTGATTTCACATATTTGGTACATGTTGTCTCGACCTCCTTGGGCCGCGTGCACGCCGCAGTAGAAATCTGAGTTCTTGATCCTCGCTCTTAGGATCACTTCACCGCTGTTGAAGCTCCTTTATTTCGGAGGCTTATCCTCGGTATTGTCGGTTGTTGTACATTCAGGGTATGGCGGGGCCTATCCCTTGAGTTGTTATTCTTAGAGGTCTGTAGTCACATTGTGGTTTGGGTTGTAAAGGAAAAAAAAATGTACTGTTTTATTTGTATAATTTACGGAAGGTGGCCTTATCGGCTAGCCTGTCGTTATATTATGTTTCAGCATTTTATCAGTTGTGTATGTTCCGCTGCTATTCTCTGATGTATACCGAAAGGGGTGCCCAGGTAGGGCTCTAGTCACGGGCCCGGGGTCGGGTCGTTACAAAAGTGGTATCAGAGCAATTAGTCCTCGGAAAGTGTCTACAGACCGTGTCTAGTAGAGTCTTGATTATCGGTGTGTTGTGCACCACATCTATAATCAGGAGGCTGCAGGACATTTAGGATTGGTTTCCATTCTTCTCACTCTAAGATCGTGCGATAGAGCTGTATGGTTAGGGTCGTCTCTCCCTAACAAGTTATGATTGTTTGCAGCTACAAAAAAGACAGCAGTGACCCAGGAAGGATTATGTGGATTGCGTGTCCAGGTTGGTAATGTTTGTAGTTGGTATTGTGACATACAACTATATGGATTTATGTATGAGGGTCAGACGCGTGTTGCCTAGAATGATTTTAGATTATCAGGATTTGGTAAGGACTAAATAAATACCGGGAAGGTATGAAACAGTTTAATGAATTCTCATCAAGGTTTTACGTACTAATTTGAGATAATTAGGAAATGATGAGCTGTCTGAGAAGGAAATGGACCCTTAAGAAGTTATTATTAAGAGAATTAATGGAAGACTATGTTAATAGATTGAGCTACGTAGTAGAATTTCGAGAATGGTACGGGTGAGATCCGTATGGAGTGAGTATGGTTGTTGTGGTCAAGACAACACGATTATGGTATTACGATAAGTTTTATACCCGTTTACGGGGGGACTGATAAGGTAGGCATGGAGCATGGAAATTGCGAGCCTAAGAATGTGATAACCACCGAGACCTTAGGTGTATAAGGCCTTCTCGGGTAGTAAGAAGTTAAGACAGACCAAGGAAAAAGAGTTAAATACGATGCCGAGTCGGGTTGGGGACCTATTAAGGGTCGCCCCATAGCTTGAAATGAAATGGGATCAGTTGGTAGTAGTCCCCACGTGGCGAGTCACGAGTGCAAGGCCCAAGTTTTGTTAATCATTTTACGGGTTCGTGGACGTGTTCCACGGAACAGTTGTGAAGCGGAATGGGCCTTGTATGGTTTAATTTAGTAACTCAAAAGTGGAGGCGAATTAGTATGGAATTTATGACGTATGCTAGTATAAGTTTGGAAGTACGGAAGAAATGCGACCGGTGAAAAGAGAGCAACCAAGTGTAAAGAAATAAAGCCCGAATCCACGAGGACCTTTCGAGGACTACACGTGAGTGTTGGGTGGTAGGCGGCGGGTGGCTAATTGCGTAACGATCTGATCGTTGGACCCTAGAAGACCTATGAGTGTTATGACAGGACTTTGAGGATATTATGAGTGCGCTAGTTGGCCTCTTGTTATGCCAACGTTGATCGCAGAGAGATTGGCTCGATTCCGTTTCCGTAAGTGATTATCGGTGTAAAGGAAGAGAAGTGGTAGTAACCAGTGAATTATCCTTCCTTCTTTGGCATCATTGTTTTTCTTTTTAAGTTTGTGTGACTTGTTCACTTGAGGTAAACTGACGCAGAAAGTAAGTAATAATTGAAGTTGAAGGAATTTATGTTAAGTGCCCTTGGGGGTACTTGGAGTTGGTTTGGTGTGGCGGTCAGGGCCACGACCTTCCGGATAATTTTAGGAAAATGTACAAGGCAAGAATAAAATAAGTGCAGTCTTTGCCGGAAAGTCGAGGCATCTTTGGTAGGTTTTGAAAATCTACATGACTTTAAGGAGGTGCGTGATGATTAGATATTTACTGGACCGCGAGAGGACCCTGTGATTAGGGATGTGACTCCAAGGAAAGTTTAAGAAGTAAGGGAGATAAGTTCTCTCCCCCACGTAAAAGGACAGTTTTACGTATTATGGGGTTGTGTATACCCATGTTGTTAGATGCAGGATATGAACTAGTAAGGTCTTCAGTATCGTCATGCCATAGGTTACAGTTTTAGATAACCGTGGGAAAAGTGTTGTGTTGGGGTAATTAAGAACGACGTACGAATTGGTCGAGGAAGTATCGTAAAGATATAAATGCAGATTGTACGCTTGTATGAAACTGTACGATTATGAATCAAGATAGAAATACTTTTGCTAATAATGAGCATAAGGTAAGGTTATGACCAGAATGATAAAAGAGAATGCAACTATGGTTATGTAAGTTGTACGAGATATGTTTACCCCAGACTAGTGTAAGACCATTATTAAATAATGGGCAGTAAGAACACCTCGAGGAAAGGTGGTAGCATCGGGTTACTACTTGGCGAGATCAAGGAAATCTCCCCCCCCCCCAAAATTATTATTGACAGGAAGTCTTAGCCAGGAGGCAAGCAAAAGAATCAAATCTAAGTTAATGACCAAGTTTGGTTGCAACAGAGAAAAGGAAACAGGAACCATAGGTGAGATTAAGAATACCCGAATATTTCGCAGGAATGAGAAAGGCTTTCAGTTATTGGAAGATAAGTTGACCACGACTACAGTTCTAACCCCTCCTGTGAGACTAGAGGGTTAGGTTATTATGATAGCACGTTGGGTGTTGGGCTAGGTTGTGTGCTGACGCAACCCGATCAGGATGGAGCCTATGTTTTCCCGGTAGTTAGGGAAACAGGAAAGGAAATTACGCCACTCACGATTTAGAGCTGGCGGCAATTAAATCATGCCTTATAGATTTGGGGGCATGACGTGTATATAGACTTCATGTGGATATTTGTGCAGACCACAAAAGCCTCCGGTATACCTTCAGACAGAGGTAGTAGCATTTGCGACAGCGACGGTGGTTAGAGTTATTCAAGGATTGTGATATCGATATCCTATACCACCCAGGGAAAGCCAAGACAGTTAAAGATACTCTTAGTCGCGGATCTAAGGGTAGTATGCCAGTTAGGCAGCCAGATAGACTGGACGTGGTCCGTGAGATTCTTCAGTTACCGAGCCTAGGGGTTCGATTATTTGTTTCCAAGGTTAATGAAGTTTAGATCCGAGAGGTTGCCGAGTCTTCCGTCGTTGAGGAGGTAAAGAGGCGACAGTATGAGGATCCAGTTATGATACGGTATCGAGATACGGCTCTCCGAGAGGAGAAGAGCCTGTTTGAGTAGCACCGGATGAGGTGCTGTGATATGAGGATAGATTGTGTGTACCCGGTGCTGCAGGGCTAGTCAGCAGGTTTTAGGGGAGGCATACAATGCTTATTGCTCAAATTGTTCGGGGTCGACTAAGTTGTGTCGTGACCTCAGATGTATGTATTGGTAAGATGACCGGAAAAGGGACGTAGCAGAGTTGATGCTTAATATCCGAATTAGTAGCAGGTCATGGTTGAACACCAGAAGCCCAGTGGGCTATTGCAGGAGATTTAGACCCCGACATAGACATGAGAGGTAATTAGAATGGATCTTGTTACGGGGTGGCATCGTACTCAGAGGAAGTGCGACTCCCTGGGGGTCATGGTAAATAGGCTGGCGAAACCAGCCGTGTTATTTCAGATTGGGACCACTTACTCGGCTGAGGATTATGCTAGCTTTTATAGCAGGGGGATTGTGAGACTGCACGGGGTTCCTACATTTATGATGTCAGACAGATGAGCTCGATTACAGATAACTTCTGAAGGTTTTTTTTCCAGAAGGGTTTTACGGACACAGGTGAGTCTCAGTGTTGCATTACACCCTCAGATCGACGGGCATGCAGAGCGTACTATCCAGGCACTTGAGGATAGGTTGCGGGCCTGTGTTTTTTATTTCAGAAATAGCCGGGAAGGTTAATTACCTCTTGTCGTGTTACGTACGATAACAGATACCCTTCAAGTTTTCAGATGGCCCTGTGTGAGGCCTTGTATGTAAGAAAGTGTAGATCGCTGGTTGGATGGTTCGACATAGGCGGGGTTCAGTTATTTGGTCCAGACTTGATTCAGCGGGCTATGGATAAGGCGAAGCTTATCTGGGAAAGATTATTAGTAAGCTTAGAGTCAGCAGAAGCTTTATGCAGATAACCGACGTTGACACATGGGGTTCAGCTTGACATCTTTGTATGAGCATTGTTATGTGGCCACGTGTGGCATTATTGGTATGTAGGAGTTGTAAAAGAAGACTATGTCGCTATCTTTAAGTTTGACTCCCAAACGAACATTCGGGGACGAATGTTTCTAAGGGGGGAAGAATGTTACACCCCGGAATTTCAGGATATGTTTCTAAGAACGTACGTAAGAACACAAAAATGTTAAGGTTTGAGACGAGTAAAAAATTATCGGAATTATGGAATTGTCGGAAAACGAATATTGCGACGAATGAGAGGGCGACACGTGTCACCCCCCCCCCCTTAGTGGTCTTGGTCGAAATTATGCATGGGTAGAATGGTCATTTGACCATAATTTATGATGAAAGTCTTGCAAGGCTTAGAGCTTGACAACATTGACCAAGTCAATGACCCCACATAGCTTGATATTTAAATGAATCTCATCTAAACCACAAAAGTGTTCTAATCTTAACCCTCCATTTGATTATATAATCATCCTTAGTAGCAAGACAAGGCCATTTACACTTCGAACAATTTGAAGAACTATTGTTCTTGCTAGCATGCTCTCGGGTTTGGGCATTTTGCCAAGACAAAAATTTTCAATTTTTGTCCAATAATCTCCCCACTTTAAACCAAGGTTCCTAAGTGTATTGTAAGGTTATCTCAATAGAAAGATCCCGGAAAAATGGTGTTTTCGTATTAGTCGCAAGGCGAAAACCTAAGGGGTTATTCAACTTTGAAGTTGGAATTTGAAGATGAGTGATTCATAAGCTTCTAAGGGTTGCTTGGAGTGGATTGGAACGTCGAAAGGAGGAGCTAAAGTTGCTAAGGATCGACTTGTGATCTTGGATCATATTTGGGCTAATTGAGGTATAACCTTCATTTTACTTTTGTAATTGAAGATTTCATGTTATGATAAGTTATAAGTGATCATGTGATATGTGTTATGAAGTTTGATAAGTGTTATGGAAATTTGGAAGCTCAAAATCCGAAAATGACATGTTGAGTCATTTGAAATTGAGTTACAATTTAGTCGTTTATTAGAATCGTCGCATGTTACTTACTTGAAGATTATAGTAGTTATAATCGATTGCGACTTGATATCATGTTATGCTAACAACTTGGATTGAAATGGAAATTGGATAAGAATTGGTATTGTTGCATCTCAATGTGGCCGAATTGGACTAGTAGTTTGTATTAGTTTGGTATCTTTTGTGGGGCGGAATTTTACACGTCTAGTAGACGTGTAATCCCCTATTGTTAATTGCATTGTTTGGGCCTTAAATGTGGCGTGTTTGGTTATTGAATTCGGCCTTGAAAAAGGTGGCAAAGTGAGTAGAAACAAAGGAGGTGCTGTCCGATTTTCCGTAGAATTTAGAGACTTTACACTTATAATGTTCTACGTTTGAAGTAAGAAGTTAATAGACGTACTATGGTCATTATAGGTTGACATACTACGTACGACGAATTGGACTTAGCAAGTGGATTAAACCGAAGAGGTATGTGGAACTTTCTTATCTCTTGAGCATGAATTGGTTGTAAATGTATAGTATGGTAGACGTACAAGATTTTGACAATCTAGGTCCATTTGATATCCTTGGCTTATTTTAAGAATGTCCAAGTTGATTGAGTTAGGGAATTAACTCACTTGTTTAAATATTAAGGGATATCTTGGTTTTCAAAAGTTAAGAGACTTTAAGTATGTTGAAAGTATTTTTGATACTTGTTTTGTTGTAAAGTTTAAGTCTCTTGGTTATAAAGAAGCATGTAAGTTGCTAATGTATAAAGCTAGTATAACGGCTTTATGGAAAGTTGGTTATAATAGCTTTATGGAAAGTTTAAAGAGTGGTTTACTCTAAGTAATTTAAGTATGATAAATGACTTGATTTAATGAAAGACAGTTTGATTTTAAGGCATCAATTGCCTAAGGTTTTATAAGAAAAGGAGTCACTTGATTTAAAAACCTAACTTTATTTCTAAAGGTATTGTGACTTGTCTTGAAACGTAATTTCGACTTGATACTATGGATAATAGTACTTGGAAGTTTTATACTAAAAAGTGTCATTTGTTTTAAAGAGTAGAAGTATGTAGTACTTGGGTTAAATTCCCGGATTTTTATAAAAGATATGCAAGTGCCTTAAGTAAACTAAAATGAGAGTGTATATGAATAAGAAGTTAGGGGGATTCTTAACTTGCTTATATATTGTATGATAGCCGGTTTTGTGCTAGTGGTATATTATTCATTACGGGGTCATTCCCCGCACTTGTGGCATTTGCATATTCCTGGATTTGCTACCCACGATGCGAGGAATACCTCATGCGAGTCCGCAAGGGCTTATGCGGGTGAAATAGTCCCATGCGGGCGGATACAACCTATGCGAGGAATACCTCATGCGAGTCCGTAAGGGCTTATGCGGGTGAAATAATCCCATGCGAGGAATACCTCATGAGGGTCTATGCGACCTATGCGGGTGAAATAGTCCCAGGAGTAGGATTGCTTAATGATACTGCGGACGGATGGTTCTGCTTTGATCGTGAGCTTCCTATCTTTATGTTGTACGTATACTCCTAGTTACTCTCATTGTTAGTAAGGCACTGCGTACTGTTAATTGAGTTATCATACCTATCTCCAGTTTTATTATAGACTTATGATTTCATTCTGATCTTTCGATTTCACATATTTGGTACATGTTGTCTCGACCTCCTTGGGCTGCGTTCATGCCGCAGTAGAGTACACGTTTCGATCCTCGCCTTAGGATCATTTGTCACTTGTTTAGAAGCTCCTTTATTTGGAGGCTTATCCTCGGTATTGTCGGTTGTTGTACATTCGGGGTATGGAGGGCCCGTCCCTTGAGTTGTTATTCTTAGAGGTCTGTAGTCACATTGTGGTTTGGGTTGTAAAGGAAAAAAAAATGTACTGTTTTATTTGTATAATTTACGGAAGATGGCCTTATCGGCTAGCCTGTCGTTATATTATGTTTCAGCATTTTATCAGTTGTGTATGTTCCGCTGCTATTCTCTGATGTATACCGAAAGGGGTGCCCAGGTAGGGCACTAGTCACGGGCCCGGGGTCGGGTCGTGACAATGTAAGATGATCTTAATCTCCTTTGGGGAGTCTTCTCATTAATATCAAATATATATTGGTGTACAATGTTCATCTCAATTACAATAGGGTTCCTAGTCTCATATACAAGAGGAATCCTAGTTTTACCATAATTATATTTACACAAATATTTTAATTATGGATGGAAATCTTATTTCTCTCCTCTTTTTTTAAGCTCGGATTAGAGTGCTTATCTTATGATTGAGTCATCGCTTCAATCAGAGGTGTATGTAGAACTATAGACAAATGAAAGAGATGTACGATCAAATAAGCAAATGATACTAGTATTTATTTCGCACTGATGGATGTGACCTCAATTGACCATATACAGGTAAGCCTTATATTAAATTATCACATTACTATATACAATATGATGCTTAGTGCTATTGACATCACCACATACTGTTATCTAAAAATGAAAGCAATAACAAACAGAAAATAGTAAATAGTAAAACGTTTATTACAAGAACTAGGAAAATGAAGAACAAAAGATTAAAATAAAAAGAAATGATCTTAACTTAAAATTGGAAACAAGAACCAACACTTTTTTTTTCTGGGTAAATGAAAATATTATTACTAAGAAAGAAACTGGGAACTACAATCAATCATTGAGGGTTCTCAATCCTCAACATAACAAAAATCAAGAAATGAAGGAGGGAAGGGGCGTTCACTCAGAGGTGACGTTACAAGAGGGGATTAAATCGTAAAGAACTCTATAGGTTGTTGTTTTGACTTTTGCCACGACCTCATCTGCTGTTGAGCTAGTGCCCGCAAATAGCAATTCATTTCTTGTTCTCCAAATCTCATATACCACTATGCAAAAGGCAAGTAGGATGGCTTTGGATCGAATGCCAGTCCCTCGATGCTCTTTCTTGATCCACTTAAGTGTGCTTTCAATTGTTGTCATTTCTCTTCTAATTCCCAACCATTCTTTTGTGTGTTTCCAAATCTTGTGAGTGAAGGGGCAAGAAAAGAAGAGATGAGTTCTTGTCTCATTGGCACGCTTGCAGAACCCGCAAGTCTTGTCTTCCAAGTTTAGGAAGGAGAGAGTGTTCTTGGTAGCAAGACGCTTCCTACAAGTGAGCCAAAATGTGAATGAGAATTTAGGAGGAATGTAACCTTTCCAAATTTGAGACATCCAAAGCTTATGTTCCCGCGGGGTGCGCATGACATCATACACAAGACCCAAATCAAATCTCCCATTGGTGCAACACTTCTCCAAGCCGGCAATTGTGTTTCCTGGATTCCCAAAGATGTTTTTGAAAGTGTCACGAATGCAACAAAGTTTCTTGAATAAAGGGGAATCCCTAGTACGAACCTCATATTCCCAAATGGATTGATCTCTCAAGTAATAGCTATTAATCCATTGAAACCATAGGGTATCCGCCTTAGTGTGAGCTTGCCAGATGATCCGGGAGAGTAAGGCGTGATTCCATACTTTGATGTCCATGAGGCCCAAGCCTCCTTCAGATTGAGGCACACAAATTTCATCCCAAGCGACTCTTGGTGGCTTGCCACCCCATAAGAACTGGATGCAAGCTGAGAAAACCTTGTTGAGAACTGAAGAGCTAATAGGAAGTGCCCGAAACCAAAAGTTCTCGACACCCTTAATAACCGATCTGATAAGTTCCAACTTTCCCGCATAGGAGAGTGAGTGATGTCCCCATTTCTGAATGTAATCCGAGATTGCACTAGTGAAAGGGGCAAACTGATCCACCGAGACAGAAATTGGGGACAAAGGGACCCCCAAGTACCGCACAGGAAAGACTCCTAAAGAGAAACCAACTCTTGCTAAGATCAAGTCCCGGTTTGTACCTTGCACTCCCGCAATGTAGATGGAAGATTTTGACGGGTTAAGTGTAAGGCCAGAAGCCGCCTCCAATTCATCAAGACAATCCATAAGAACACCAACCGAAGATATATCCCCTTTGGCAAAAAGCATAAGGTCATCCGCAAAGGCAAGATGAGAGATGCTTAGTCTCTTGCACTTTGGGTGATAAGAAAAAGCTTTGTCCGAAGTTTTTAGCTTAAGCAATCTTGAAAGGTATTCAATGCAAAGGATGAAGAGCATAGGAGACATAGGATCACCTTGCCTCAAGCCGCGTTTTCCCGCAAAATAGCCATGCAACTCTCCATTGATGGAAAGAGAGAAAGAGGTTGAACTTACACACTCCATAATCCATCTAACAAATCTGTCCGAAAACTTGAGACCTCTTAGCACTGATTCGAGGAAATTCCAGGAGACCGTGTCAAATGCTTTCCGAAGATCCACCATAAGCATACACCTTGGCGAGACTCTAGTTCTATTATAACCTCTCACAAGTTCTTGGGCAATGAAGACATTATCCACCATGTTCCTTTCTTTCACAAAAGCGCCTTGGAATTTATCAACAAGTGTGGGAAGAAACATTGTCATCCGGTTAGCTAGGATCTTTGTTATGATCTTGTAGACCACATTGGTCAATCCAATAGGTCTAAAGTCACTCACCTTGGGGTCCCGATCAGTTTTGGGTGAGAATTGTATGGTTCACTTGCTTCAATAGCACCCCGGAAGAGAAGAATTCTTGTATACTCCTTACTACATCATGCCCCACATCCCTCCATCTATTCTTGAAGAAGGCGGCTGAAAAACCATCCGGGCCAGGTGCTTTGTCATTGCCAATATCGGAGAGAGCATCCCAAACCTCCTTTGGTGAGACAGGATGTAAAAGTAATATGCCATCCTCCTCCCCTAGCTTCGGACCACAATCCAGTACCGCGTGATCAATGTTGGTTGCGGGCTGAGAAGAGCCAAAAAGTCCTTTATAAAGCTCAACAAGCATGCCTATTACTTCTCCGGGAGATGTTGTGGTATTACCGTTGTCCTTTACAAGATAGGTAATAGAGTTCTTAACATTGCTCCTCTTGATCAAGCTATGGAAGTATTTGGAGCACCTATCACTTCCAATCAAGTGTTTTTGTCTCGCCTTTTGTCTTATGAAGTGTCTCTCAGATTCAAGTAGGTGATTAGCTTTAGCTCTTAGGGACTTGACCTTGGCTTTTAATTCTTCATCAAAGGGATCCACCATATGCGCATTTATAGCCTCCTTAAATTCCATGTTTGCCGCATTTGCTCTTTGTGCAATACTCCCAAATTCACTAGCGTTCAAATCTCGCAATGACTTCTTTAAAGACTTCAATTTTGTGGCCAATGTAAATTGGGCAGATCCGAATACACGTTGTCTCCAGCATGAAGTTAGGATGTTCTCAAAGGCGGGATGTGAGAGCCACATGTTCATAAACTTGAATGGTCGTTTTCCATTGTTAGAAGATGCAATTACCGAAGCTATCACGAGACAATGGTCCGAGACTGGTTCCATAGGCAAATAGTTGGCTGAGAACTTTAGGTTCAATTCACTCCAATGCTGATTCATTAACACTCTATCTAGTTTGGACCATATTGAGCCATTCGTCCAAGTGTAGAAGGAACCCGTAGAAGGAGTGTCATCAAGACCGTGAGCTATTCTGAATTCCCCAAGGTCCCTAAGTGCATAAGGCGTGAGAGGAGGACCACCAACCTTATCATGAGGGTAGCAATAAGTATTAAAATCTCCAATGATCATCCAAGGCATGACAATGCTAGTGCCCAGGAGGGTAAGATGATGCCAAAGTTTCCTTCTTTCCAGAATGCTATAGACCGGATACACAAATGTAGAAAGAAAGGACACTTGAGATATATTACAACGTGCTTGGACATGGATATATTGAGAATCCATTCCGAGCACATCACAACTAACTCTGGAGGGGTCCCATAGTACTAGCATTTTTCCTCCATCAATGAAATCTATGTTGGAGCAAAATTTCCAATCAAGGAATCTTTGAGATGTAAAAGAGTCCAGCCGTGCACGAGTGAATTTAGTTTCTATTAGGCAAACCAATGCCACATCATGTTGTTTTTCAAGCCTGCACACAAGAGTTTGTGTGGCTTCCCTATCCCTTTGTCCGCAAAGACCTCGGACATTCCAACAAAGAATATTCATTAGGAAACAAAGGAGGTTTTAGTAGCACCTCCGCGCTTCGCATTCTTCACCATACTAATATTCTTTCTTGAAATAACTTCTTTCCATCCCTCATCCTTGTTGTTAGGAGTCAAGGCAGGGGTCCCAACTAGACTATGTTCTCCGCGCTCAATGTTTATGCAACGCATTGCGTGGTTAAACTCATCCGTAGTACCCTTACAAGTTCCCCCATCTAGAAGAGTTTGCGGGTCAGATGGTATGATCTTTTCATCATGCCTTGCCTCATTTCTTAGTCTCACGTGATGCGCAAGACCAGTATTAGGGTGAAGGTTTGAGTACCCCTCTAGTGATACCCGCAAGCACGATGAGTCAAGATGACCCGCAACCGGAGGGATTCCAAAGTTCAAAGCTTCTCCCACACTTCCGGGAATATGCGGCAGTGATTGCGCACAATTCTCAATATCCATCAAGTTATCACTTCCCCCAGGATGTTGAGGGGGTGGTGGATCAGTGCTAGAAGGACCGGTTTGACCCGTAACCCTATCAGTACCCGAGCTTGTAGAAACGCCCCCATTGCTAGGTGGTACCAATGAATTGTCGGTTTTCTGGGGTTCTTGAGTGCTGGAGTCTTGCATCAATTTCCTACACTTCAAATGGTTGTGGCCAAAAGAGGCGCAATGATAGCAAAAATCAGGGTAATTCTCATATTTCACCTTTTGGATGTATCGTCGATTGTCGGGAAGTTTAACTCCAAACTCTGTGACCGGCTCTTTACTAACATCTACTTCCACCAAGACTCTTGCATAGTTCATTTTAGACCTCTCCTTAGTAAATTGATCTGTGTATAGAGACTTCCCTACACGCGAAGCAATCTTACTAAGGCCAGTTGCACTCCAAACCGAGAGGGGGGTGTCGTGGAAAGTGACCCAGATCGGGATGTCCATGAATAAGTCATCCGTTAATAATACTCCTTTATCAATGGGTTTCAACATCATAGTTTTGCCAAAGACCATATATGGGCCTCCATGGAGCACATTCGTGCGATCTTCTTCCGTCATGAATTTGAAGATTGTCCATCCTTTGTCGTATGGGATGATACGACACTTCACTCCCCACCCCTTGACAATATAATTCAATGCCTCTCTTCCCGGGAAAGGACCCGTGAAGCAACCGATTAGACAATATCCCCAGGTTTCAATGAAGGGGACTTCATCCGTAGCTTCTAGTTCTACATCTTCTCCTTGTTGTTCAATGAATTGTAGTTTCATTCCTTTAGCTTCAAGTCTGGAACCCGCAAAGACTCCCACATAGGTCTTCTTTGGCGGATTGGAACCATTGCGTTGAAAAGGGGGTACCTCTCCAATTGTTGCATCACCGGGTGGATGCGCATGATGAATTCTAGATTTGTCAGTGGGCATAAAGTCAGCTGTCTTTCCTGGTAGTGTAGACTGAGGGATAGGGTTAGAGGGGGTAGATCTTGGACCCGCATCTGGAGATAGTATACGTGTGCCATTTGGAAGGGTTGGGAAAGTTTCGGGCATTTCGGGTGGGAGTGATGATTTGGAGGGAGGTGGGGGAGTGTCTTCTTGAATTCTGGGAAGTATTGAAGAAGTAGAGGAAGAGAGAGGTGGAAAGTTATTAGCGTTTCCAATGTCCAAGGAAGAAGTAAAGGAAAAAGGGCTATTGGGATTCTTTTGTTGAAGTCCGTTTAGTAAGCTGGTTAAAGTGGGGAAGGATTGATTAGTGACTCTTAATGAATTCAAAGAATGCTGACTCTTTGAGTGATGTGACCCTTTGGTTCCCGCGGATGAATGTTGCCCATTTAAGGTTAGAGGCTCTTTGTCTCCCGTGCTAATTATGTTAGGAGAGTTACAAGGCTCCTTGGGATTAGATGACCCTTCGGTTTCCTCAACTTGCATTGTACCACGAGTACCAGGAAAATCATAGACCCATGGACTCCCACTTGACCCGCCTTGTCTATTTGACCCGCCGCCTGACCCGGTTTTGACCCGAGAATGCCTTCATGCATTGTTATGTCGATTGTAGTTCTAGTCCCAGAATTTCTAACTTTTCCGGCTTGCCTGAGCAATTTACCTCGAAATGATGAGATTGTTTTGTTCCCGTGATTGCCATTATCTTCCGTTGTAGTCCCGGAGTTTACCAATTGACCCGCGTTAGTTTCACCATATCTAGGAGAGAATGGAGTGTCTATAGTTGTCCGAACTTCTAAAGCATTGCCGGAAGTTTCGGAGGGATCATTTTCATTAAGCTTGTGGACAGTGTTAGGAGCTCCCTTTGTAGTCTCTTCTCCTTCAAGCACACTTCTGTCCGAGCTATTATCATCTATACTTTTTCCCCAATCATGTATCTTTTGTAGCGTAATATCATCAACCACATGTTCAAGTGGAATACGCATATCAGGCGTAACATGTACTAACACCGTAGGATCTGAAATAGCAGGAATTAAGTTTTCTTTAACAATGGTTGGGCTTCCACGATTCTTTTTCTTTTTCTTGGATCTAGACTTCAAAGAGCCTCCGGAACCCCCGGAATCATTGCTAGAGCAAGTAAAACGCTTTGTATTTTTCATGTCATGAACTCTAAGCTTCGATTAATGAAGAATCAATTGTGAGTTTAGAAGGAGAGGGAAAAACCGAAAGGAGCAACCAAGGAAAAACGTTGAGAGCGTTTTCACTTAGTGAGAGAAACTTCTCTCTAACCCCTTGACAATCTAAAATTCACAAGAACCAACACTTGAACTGAAATTGCTTGCTGAGTCGAGTGATGGTACTCTGTCTTTAAGACAAGATTGCCCCGTATATATCCTTTTACGTTTCTAGGAAATAATCTCTCAAGATAAAACAACTACTAACACTTGAGCAAAGAAAACTCAAGTGTTTCTCTTGAATAACTTTGAGTATTGAAAGAATACTTTAGAGGAAGAAGTTTTCAAAAATTTTGCAAGTGTTTTTCAATTGAGTCAAAGGCCTCAATTTATAGTCTGTAAGATTTGTCCCTTCAAGTGCCAAGTAATGACATTGAATCATCCATTTAATGGAAATGAATTACACATGTAATGACACTCATTTATCAGCCAAATAATGGTTGAAACCTGATGGAATGAATGCCATTGAGGGCAGCTCAAACGTCATAAAATTATATTTTCGTTTCAGACTTTCTTCCTGGGTAGCGTCGCGGCTCCAGTGACTCGGGATCGAATTAGCGCCGCGACTCACCTCGGAGGCGTCGTGACCCTTAAGGATGTGGCGCCACGACGCTCTCCGACTCCAAGGTGGAGCCGCGACACTTCTCAGCTCCGCGACCCTTTTCGACCCGTTCCAATCTTTTACACTATGTACACTTCTTCCTTCATTCACCAATGTGGAACACCTGTCATTTGACCAACGACTCTCCATCATTGTATGTCTCACACACTTACTTACATACCAATATCTCTGCATATGTGTGGCAATGATATTTCCGATTTGCGGAGCCTCAATTGTTCGAGTCATAAATAATGGGATAACCTTATTCCACATTGATATATTTCCAACAATCTCCTTTTGAAAGAGATTTTGGCGCACTCACAAGGTACTATTTCCTAGCAATGTTTTAGCGGACCGATGTTGCATCAGGAAAGGTAGCTTCCGCTTTGAACCTTCCTTAGTTGAATACCATCAGATTTACTTACTGCGCGGTGAACGTAATGTCTTGAACCGTCAGTGTTTAGTGTAAGTCAATTCAACGGTACCAACACAACAACTTCTCTTACTATGTTCTTCTTAATGTTTTGTCCGTTGTGGCCATGGACACTCTTGGATTCTTAAGTGCGTTCATTTGAGGCGGCTTGTCCTCGCACTTAAATAGGTGGTCTCCTATAAGGTATCCTGCTATACTCTACTTCACAAGTGTTAGGAACCATTAAAATTTTCCCTAAACCTAACCTCAACCGTTGTGTATCATTAAAGGTTTTGAAGACTTAACTTCTACCCATACTGCAGATAACACTTAATATCTATCGCGGGAACGACCTTGGGTTTATGTTCCTTATAGAAATCATAACCCGAAGTGATCAACTGAACCTTTACAGGTTAGTTTTCCCATTGAACCAAATTCCTGGGATGTCCAGTCAGTAAGGTTGGGTTACCACCATATCAGTCCTTATTGTTTGGGTTTCAAGCCCATTACCCTAGAAAGGAAGAACATCTGATCTCTGGGTATGCCCTTAGTCAAAAGGTCTTCTATGTTATCCTTTGATTTTACATAATTAATGGAAATAATACCCGTGGTGATCCATTGCCTGATGGTCTTATGCCACGTCGAATATGATGAGATTTGGATGTCGCAGTGGATCATTACAGAAGGTACGGGTTTGTCCAATACGGGACGTCCTCTAAGAAGTCATGAAGCCACTCAACCTCTTCTATGCTTTCTCTAAAGCGATAAACTCCGACTCCATCATGGATCAGGCGATACAAATTTGCTTAGAGGATTTTCAAGACACAGCCCCACCACCAATTATAAATATATACCCACTGGTGGACTTGATGTTCTCTATATCAGTTATCCAGTTTACATCATTGTATCCCTCTAGTACAACTGGATATCTCGAATAATGCAACCCGTAAGTTAGCGTGTATTTTAGGTACCGTAGTACACGATTCAACGATTTCCAATGGCCACCACTTGGATTACGGGTAAACCTAGCCAACTTGTTGACTGCATAAGCGATATCAGGTCGAGTGCAGTTTGTTATGTACATCAAACTCCCAATCGCCTGTGCATATCACTCTTGGTATACGAGCGCACCATAATTTTTATCAATCTTCTGATTCATATCTAGTGGTGACTTAATCGGCGAACTGTCGAACATCTCAAACTTTCTCAACACATCCTTGATGTAGTGATATTGAGATAATACTAGTCCGTTAGATATCTTTGAGACCTTGATCCCTAAGATGACATCTGTGATACCCATATCTTTTATATAGAAACATTGTTTCAACATATTCTTAGTCTCTAGGATCAAACTAGGACTACTCCCAGTGATCAATATGTCATCTACGTAAAGGTATATCATGACGAACGAGTCAGAATTACCTTTAATTTAGATACATTTGTCACATTCATTGATGGAAAAACCTTTCGATAGTAGAGTACTATCAAATTTTTCATGTCATTGTCTCGGGGCGTGTTTCAGCCGATACAGAGATTTGATAAGTCGACTGACATTCTTCTCATTCTCTGGAACCACATACCCCTCCGGTTGTTCAATATAAATTTCTTCTTCTAAATCACTATTTAGGAAGGCTGTTTTGACATCCATTTGATGTATCTCAAGGTCCCGCAATGCTGCGATCGCAATTAAAACTCGTATGGACATCATCCTAGACACCAAGGAGAACATGTCAAAATAGTCAAGGCCTTCCTTATGTCGATAGCCCTTGACTAACAACATGGACTTGTACTTGTCTATAGATACATATGTCTCAACACATCCCGGAGGAAGATCAACCAACTCCCAAGTATGGTTGTGCAGTGTCACGACCCGACCCCGGGACCGCGACTGGTGCCCTACCTGGGCACCCTTACAGGTATACATCAGAGAAAATCAGCGGAACATACATGCAACTCTAAATAAATAAATAAAAAGTCAATAAGGAATAACCAACAGGTTAGCCGATAAGGCTACTTTCCTGGATATATAGATACATAACCGAAAGCAGTTACCTCTTTTCCTTTACAAACTGACCCACAACATATGACTACAGACCTCTAAGAGTTTTAACATAACAACTGTGACGGGATAGGGCCCCGTCATACCCCTGAATATACATGAATCTACAACCTCAGGGAAACCGTACCAAAAGATAAGCCTCCGGAGTAAATTGAGCTTTTTCCCAAAACTGAACCGAGATCCTAAGAGCAAGGATCACCAACCTGTGTACCTAAATACCTGCGGTCATGAACGCAGCCCCCCGAAGGGGGTCAGTACAACAGGTACCGAATATAGAACGGAAATAAGGTAAACAAATCATAACTGTACAAAAGAATGACAGGGGCAAGTATAAAAAAGGTAAATACCAGATCCTATCGTGTCATTACAACTCATGAACTTAATCGCACTTTATTATCTTTTCCCATTTTTTTCAATAAAAGTTATAGTCAAATTCTTACCTACATACTTAAGAAAAATCATCAAGTCCATAAACATATAGCTTACGTATCTTGCATAACATAATCTGGCCCTTTATGGAGGGACGCCTCATTTTGGAGTTCACTTTGATTATCCATACTTGATAATGTAACCCGACCCATTTGCGGGACACGGCGAGTCATACAAAAGTCTTCCCACGAAGGTATACTGCCCGGCCCATTCTGGGACGCGATAAAGTCATATAGTCTGCCCATAAAGGTATACTTCCCGGCCCATTCCTGGGACGCGATAATGTCATATAGTCTGCCCATAAAGGTATAATTCCCCGCCTATTCCTGGGACGCGATAATGTCATATAGTCTTCCCATAAAGGTATACTGCCCGGCCCATTCCTGGGACGCGATAATGTCATATAGTCTGCCCGTAAAGGTATACTGTCCGGCCCATTCCTGGGACGCGATAATGTCATATAGTCTGCCCATAAAGGTATCTCGCCGGCCCATTCTCGATGCGATAATGTCATATAGTCTGCCCATAAAGGTATATTGCCCGACCCATTCCTGGGACGCGATAATGTCTCTTTACATAACATTTTAAACCATCTTTTCACTTCTTCTTAAGTCGTTATAACAACTTCCCATAAAGCTATTATAACAACCTTTCACTTTAGGGAACTTAAGGCACTTTTATTTCTTATTACTTTAGGGAAAATTAAACCCAAAAGTACTACGTACATACATACTTAAAAAGAATCATAAAACTCCTTCTCTTTTTTTAAATCCATAAACTTCTTCTTTTGAAACTCAAGTTACATTCTCTTTTGAAATCAAGCCTCTTAACTTTTGAAATAAATCATAGAAACCATACTTTTTAAATCAAGTCATTTCTTCCTTTAAGAATCAAGTCCCATAACTTGAAAAATAAAGTCTCGTAACCTTTTAAGAAATCAAGGTTCATAGTCTTAAAACTTCATGACATAAACTCTTTAAATTAAGTAACATATACTTTTATAAGTTGTGAATAGGTTATACTTGTTTATAACGATCTTATTAAAGCAGCCATGATCTAGAAAATGTAATACAATTTTGTCTTATCTTAGCTTCTATACAGATGGAGAATTCTACTCATTTCAATTTAATTGATTGTCGATACATTTTCTTTTATTAACGCTGCAATGGCTTGTTCGATACTTATTCTCATTCGTGCAGTAACTTAGCAAAGTCAACTCGACTCCAAATACATCCTAACGACTCTTACCAACATCCCCCATAAGACTTGGTAAGAACTTAGGATAACTTAGACGTAACTTTTACATAGAGTAAATCAACATACATGCCTCTTAACTTCTAAGAGTAGAAAGAATCATGAAATAGCACCACATGTATATTCCATACATAGAATCATGCCAAAAGAAGGAAGAGGTTCACATACCTCGCGACGATTATCGACAAGTAGCAAAATTCTCCAAAGTACTATAACCTTGCTAGCTTTTCCACCCTTCAAGTAGAATACGCTACTCGTAGTACTTCAACCTATAAGGCCATAATACGTCTATTAACCTCTAGCTTCAAACGTAGAATATTCTAAGTGAAAAGTCACCAAATTCTACGGAAAATCGGACAACACTTCCTTTGTTTCTACATACTTTTCCACCTTTTTCAAGGCCCGAAAATCAATAACCAAACGCCACTTTTAAGGCCCAACAATTAAGCAAATACAAAGGGGATTACACGCCTAATAGGACGTGTAAAATTCTGCCCCACAATCAATATAAAATTGTCCATTCCTTAAGGCACATTCTTGGCAATAACACTTTCCAAAACAAGGTCAATTTCCGTACAATTCCTTTTTAATCCAAGTTGTTATTTCAACATGTGATATACATAATAACAATCACAACAACTATAAATCCTTTCTTCCTTAACATGCGACGGTTGTAACTAACGACCAAATTGATTACAACATTAATGACTAACTTGTCCATTTTCGGTTTTAACATGTCGACATGATCCAAACCTTTTCAAACTTCAATATATATACTACATGCTCATTTCTTAACTATTATAACATGTAATCTTCAATTACACTAAGAAGATGAAGATTTTACCTCAATAAGCCCTAATAATGTCCAAGCGTAAAAGTCGATCCTTAGCAACTTTTAGCTCCTCTTCTTATGTTCCAATCCGCTCCAAGCACTCCTTAGAAGCTCATGAAGAACTCCTCTTCAAGTTCCATCTTCAAAGTTGAAGAACACCTTAGGTTTTCGCCTTGCGACTAACGTGAAAACGTCGTTTTTCCGGGATCTTTCTATTGAGATATCCTTACAATACCCCTAGGAACCTTGGGTTAAAGTCTTGTGAATATTGGACAACAATTGATTTTTTTTTTGTGTGGGTGATGCCTAAATCCGAGAGCTCTTTCCTCTTCAAGACATGTTCTTGAAAAAATTTCTAAGTATGGAATTGTCTTGCACTAGTGTAGATATATACTACAATCAAGGGTTTGGATTAAACCAAATGGATGGCTAGGATTGGGTCAATTATCTCAAGCTACTTTTTTTAGTTGACTTGGTCCATTTTTATTCATCCAACAAGCCCATGTGGAGGGTGACACGTGTCGCCATCCCATTGGTTTAAAATATTTCATTTCCCAAAATTTCCATAATTGGTCAAAATACCGGAAACCTCGTGGGCCCCACAAAAACGTAAAATTCCTCGGGTGGACCCCACGTATCCAACTCTGAAAATAGAATTCCATAATTCCGATAAATTCCAACAGTCTCAAATAAAAGAATTCTGAGAACCCAATTCTCATTAACGAACAATTTTTCCTTCCCGAGGTTCGGAAGATTTTTCCTTGGAAAACAATTCTTCCTTTCGTACAAATTTTTAAAGCCCTGATTTCCTTACGTACCTTCTAAAAATACCCTGGAATTACGGGGTGTAACATGCAGGATAGAGTCTATTTCACTGTCAATAACTTATTTCTGGAGCGGTGCTTCTGGAGTTGACAATGCTTCAGCAATTGTCTGTGGTTCGTTCTGAACCATATAAGCCACAAAGTCATGACCGAAGGATTTATCCTTCATAGCCCTTTTACTTCGTCTTGGTTCCATTTCTAGAGTCTCCAAGTTTTGAGAATATAGAACACTAGATTCCGGATGTTCAGCCACTTCGAAGTCCATTAGATCTGAACTATCTAGATACGAGCAGCCAATGACTCCTGGATCCTGAAAGCTTTGTTCATAATTTTGTTTGCTAGAGGTTATGTCTCTTTCCTTTCTAGGAAACGTATCCTCAAAGAATTGGGCATTCCTTGATTCCATGATCGTACCCCCGTGGATATCTGGTACATCTGACTTATGCACTAAGAAACGATAAGCACTATTGTAATTTGCATATCCGATGAAAATGTAATCTACAATCTTAGGTCCATTCTTGACCTATTTTGGCTTAAACACTTCAACCTTTGCCAAACAACCCCACACCTTCAAGTATTTGTAGGTGGGTTTCTTTCCCTTTCATAACTCATATGGAGTTTTGTCCTTACCCTTATGTGAGACTCTGTTAAGAATTATATTAGCGGTAAGGATAACTTCTCCCCACATGTTTTGGGAAGATCGGAATTGATGAGCAAGGCATTCATCATTTCCTTCAATGTATGGTTCTTGTAAGTATGATAGACATATCGTTAACCTTGAAGAAGCCTTCACATACAAAACCCCTTCCCAAAATGTTTCATTCTTGGGGATTACAAATTTATTGGACTCAAATACTAGCCTAAAACCAGTATTCACCAATACAGGACCTGAAATTAAATTCTTTCTAATCTCAGGGACATGCATCACCTCCTTTAGAGTGAGATCTTTGTTAGAAATCATCTCCAGGACCACCTTTCCTACCCCTAACACGTTAAAGGAAGCATTGTTACCCATGAATAACTTCTTATTTGTAACTGGTGTATATGTGGAGAAGGCATCTCTATTAGAACAGATGTGACAGGTAGCACATGTGTCCATCCACCATTGCTTGGGATTCTCTACAAGGTTTGCTTCTAGTACTACCGCAGAGAGCTTCTCAATCATATCGTCAAGAAGCGTGTCCTCGACGACGTTAGCCTTTTCCTTACCTTTGGCCTTCTGACGACAGTCTTTGATCATGTGACCAACTTTGCTATAGTGGTAACATTTTCCCTTGAGCTTCACCTTTGTCTGGGTCTTGCCATCTTTCTGGAACTTTCTCTTCTTGCTTGGGTTCCCTTTGGCATCAACCAGATTTACCTTGGCCTCATAGGGTTGCTTTCCCTTAGTCAAAGACTTCTTATTATCTTCCTAAATTTGGAGTTTGATAATAAGATCTTCAAAGGTCATTTCATTTGTCTTGAGTTTTAAGTAACTCATAAACTCATTCCACGAGGGAGGTAACTTTTCAATAAGTGATGCAACCAAAAACTGCTCATTTGGTTTCATACCCTCTAAATCCAGGCGATGTAAAATTATTTGGAATTCTTGGACTTGAGACATCACTGTCTTACTATTCACCATTTGAAATTTCAAGAATTTCCCAACGATAAATTTCTCCGTACCTGCATCTTGTGCGTTTTACTTCTTCTGAAGCTTCTCCCGCAACTTTTTGGCAGTGCCTACGGTACAATATACCGTGTAGAGCGGGTCTGACAAGTAGTTCATGATGTAGTTCTTACACATGAAATCATTATGATTCCATGCATAAAGAGTTATTCCTAGGCGAGCCTGGAACCTTGGTCCCCTTCAGTTGTATCTGTCACGACCCGACCCCGGGGCCGCGACTGGTACCCTATCGGGGCACCCTATCAGGTACACATCAGAGAATAGCAGCGGAACATACATAATACGAAATCTGTACAAGGTAAACATTACTAGTAAGCCGACAAGGCCGCCTTCCATAAAATAACTTAATCGAAAGTGAAACAGTACAACTTATTCTTACAGCCCAAACCACAAATGTGACTACAGACCTCTAAGAATAACAACTGTGGCGGGACAGGGCCTCGCCATACCCCTGATTGTACAAAAGTCTACAACCTCAGGGAATCATACCAAAAGACAAGCCTCCGGAGAGATGGAGCTTTCCAAAAACTGAACAGTGATCCTAAGAGTGCGGATCAGCAAGCTACGTACCTCAACCTGCGGCATGAACGCAGCCCCCCGAAGGAGGTCAGTACAACAGGTACCAAGTATGTGAAACTGAAAATACTGTAATGAAATCATAATAGTATATATAAAGCAGGAGACATGTATGATAGCCAAACTACAGTACACAACATATACGCAGCCATGTCAAGTCAGGGACTCACGCCCTCTAAGTCATCACTCAAATATAACCATAGGTCTCATGCCCACAATATCAATCATGCCCGTGGAATTCCTTCCTCACTGCCGGCAGTCTATGATATAACAACACCAAGGAGTACACATGAACACTAGATCCCACCTGTGTCATAAGAACCGTACGAGGCAAGTACGAAGGCATAGCTACCAGATCCACCATGCATCCTCAACTGACCGGGGCAAGTACGAAAGCCAGCTACCAGATCCACCCGTACCAACCATACTAATTACCTGAATCACGAAGCTGACCGGGGCAAGTACGAAAGCCAACTACCAGATCCACCCTGCGTCACATCGCTGACCGGGGCAAGTACGAGGGCTAACTACCAGATCCACCCTGCATCACGCAACTTCGTCCTAACACTGACCGGGGCAAGTACGAAAGCCAACTACCAGATCCACCCTGCATCACGTCTCTGACCGGGGCAAGTATGAGGGCTAGCTACCAGATCCACCCTGCATCAGTAGACCTCATGGAGAGCTAGTCCATGGAATAACACTATCAACAGGGAACGAACCCTCATCAATGGAAGCATACCCGTGGAATCCTCCATCACTGACGGTACGTCCAAGTAGACTCACAACTACATGCTTTTAATTCGAATTGCAATACCATGTCTTTACATAAACCAAGACAATTACTGTCACACCCCGAACCCTGGGCCCGTGACTGGTGCCCTACCTGGGCACCCTTCTACCTAACAACACAAGTAAACTGAGGAATTTAAATAACACATTTTTTTTAAAAAAACCAACGTGCGTGCAAGGGCAAAGCCGACAAGGCTGCCATATAATATACATAAACAAAAGACACAACACTGTACATGAGTCCAATCCCACATATGAATACAGACCTCTAAGAGTTATACTGAACTATGACGGGACAAGGCCCCGCCGTACCCATAACTGTACAAAAGCCTGTACTGAAGGAACTATACCAAAATGATAAACTCCTGAACCGATGAAGCTATCCAATAACTCGGAGCAGGGTCCTACACCTGCGGATCACCAAACTGCGTACATAAACCTGCGGCATGAACGCAGCCCCCCGAAGGAGGTCAGTACGAAGAATGTACCAAGTATGTGAAACAGTAAATACTGTAATTGTTATACCCCGTATTTCCAGAGTATGTACGTGAGGGCGTACGTACAAAAGTTTAGCCTTAAAGTTAGGCATTGGACGAAAAACTTGTGCACAACCCACTAAAAGAATCGTTTTCCGACGAAACGTTTTACAAAACTTGCGTAGGGAAAATTACGGCTATGTCATTTATTATTTTTGCGGATTTTTCTGAGAGATGAAACATTTTGGACCAACGGGAGGGTGACACTTGTCACCCTCATATGGACGGCAACTTGGGCAAGTTGGACGATTTTTGTGGCCTTGCATTAGTCAAGGTTAGGTAGGATATTTTTGTGTAGTAGATGGATAAAGACACTTGGGTGAATCCCCACCCTCCACTTGCCCTCCACTTGCCATCATCTTGGCCATTGGTTGGCCTATAAATACCCCTAACTCAAGGTTTTCTTCATCCACAAATCATTTCTCCAAGTCTTGAAAATCCTTCCCTCTTGTAGTGTTTCGTCCAACACTCCCCTCCCTTGTGAAGGCCCTTGGTGAAACATCTTCCCTCTAGCCTAGTAGCTCTAGCGAAACCCCCTTGGTAGAAAGTTGTCTTCCAAGTATAGTTACTATTCCTAAATACCCAGCCCAAATCCCTTATAGTATTTAAGTAGAAGTTGTGTAGAACTTCTAAGGGCTTCTTGGAGCTATCGGAGCGTGCAAATTAGGAGCTAAACCTTGCTCAGGATCGACATTTAACTTGGATAATTTTGGGCTTATCGAGGTAAATACTCTTGTCCTTCTATTGTAATTGGATATTACATATAAGAATAGTTAAGACTTGAGTATAAGATATAGAAGGATATTAAAGAATAGAATTGAACTGTAATCACAATGAAGGGTATAACAAAGAAGAATTAAACTGCACTTACATGGGATTGTATTCTGATGAGATTTGGGTAGCTTGACGGGTAGGGAAGTGTTGCCCAATTTTCCGTAGAATAGAGAACCCTCTGCTTAGAACTTTATACAGTATAGTCTAGACGTTAATAGACGTATCTGAATGTTATAGGTCGATACTCTGCGCGCGACATATTCGACTTGGCAGGTGGTTTTCGCCGAGAAGGTATGTGATTCTTCCTATCCTCTTGAGCATGATATTTTAAAATATATATATAGTACGGTAGACGTACGTGTGTTAACTAAACATGGTTTTACTGACGCCTTTTGACTTGAGTCTAAATAATAAGAATCTTGAAGTATTTCAAAAGAATATTGAATCATTTTTAACAGAAGAGTAATACTTGGTTTTTAAACAAAAAGCTTAAGAGTTATACTGACTTTATGAGAAGTTAGGTATAACAACTTAAGAGAGATAAAAGGAATTGTTTACTTATTTGTTTATAAAAGCCTTGTATTGATTTCTGTAAAGTGTAGTAAGATTGTTTGATAAGTAGACATATTATGATGCTACGTGTGTTAGTGTCTTGTGATGTTGTGTAAGAGGGTCATTCTTGTTATTCTTACGTTGTTAAATGTTAAGACCGTTGTACTGTTATTACATCACATACCCCCTTGACTTGTTATACCGAGGGCTTTCCACCCTTGATGCGGGTCTATACGACCTATGCGGTCTGTGTGACTATGCGGTGCTGCGGGAGTTCCAGGATTGATCATTCCGGGTGTTTTATCCCGATGCGAGGGATGCCCTATGCGGTCTGTGTGACTATGCGGTCTATGAGACTATGCGGACTGCGGGAGTCCATGAGGGTACCGGGGTTAGCTACCGTCACGAGGAATACCTCACGCGGTGCATGCGTGACCTATGCGGGCTGCGGGAAGTCCAGGATTAGGCACGCATAATGATACTATGGGCGATTGGACTTGCTTCGATCATTCGCGGCCTAGAAAAGACCAGTTACATTATATCTATTTTGCTCTTGTTTATGTTGTGGCACTATATGCGATTGAGTTGTATTTGCAAATGGTTTTAAATACTTTGATTTTACCTCGATTTTCTGATTTCGCATACTTAGTACTGTTATCGACCTCCTTGGGCTGCGTTCATGCCGCAGGTAAGGGAAAACAGGTGCTAGATCCACATCCTTAGGATCTCTACTTTGGTGTCAGGAGCTCCATCTTCTCCGGAGGCTCGACTTTTGGTATGGTTCTCCCTGATGTTGTAGATATATGTACATTCAGGGTATGGCGGGGCCCTGTCCCGCTATAGTTGTTTACATTCCTAGAGGTCTGTAGTCATGTTGTAAAGTTGGGATGTAATTCTTCACTCTTTATATATATATGCCGAAAGGCGACATTTTCTCAGATATAAACTGTGTCTCAATTTACATTTGTTTCATGTCTTGTTTTTATATTCCGCTGATTACTCTGATGTATGACTACTTGGGTGCCCGGGTAAGGCACGATCCACGAACCGGGCAGTCGTGACAAAAGTGGTATCAGAGCAGTTAATCCTCGGAAAGTGTCTACAGACCGTATCTAGTAGAGTCTTGATTATCGGTGTGTTGTGCACCACACCAATAATCAGGAGGCTATAGGATATTTAGGATTGGTTTCATTCTTCTCACTCTGAGATCGTGCCTTAGAGCTGTGTTATAAGTTGGACCCCTCTAACGTATTCCTTTTCTGTAATAGTTATGCCTCCACGTAAGGCAACCCGGGCCCAGAAGGGCAAGACAGCCGAGGGAGCTGCTAGTAGGACACTGAGAGTCACGAGGGCTCAGGCCCAGTCTATACCTGAGACGGCGAGTTCTATGACGCCGCCGCCGACCCAGAGACCACGCACTCGCACCTCCCATCCCACGGCGCGCGAAGGAGTTAGGTACAAGGAGACGGCCCGATTATTGGCCGTGATTGTGGCCGAATATGAGGATAAATTTGACGCAGCGATTCAGTTCAGCCTGAAGCTCGTGGTTCACCCGAGATCAGACAGTTTGAGGCTACGGGATTTTCTGAGTTGTAGCCCGCCAGAGTTCTACGGGTCGAGGCCTGAGGATGATCCGCAGGAGTTCATCCGTCAGTTACAGAGGATCATGCGGGTGATCAAGGCTTCAGAGACCGAGTCCGTGATCTTCGGTTCGCATCGGCTGCGTGATACCGCAGTCGACTGGTTTGATTCGTGGGAGCTATCCCGGGGAGAGCACGCGCCTCCAGCAGTATGGGACGAGTTCTCGGAGGCTTTTCTCACTCACTTCTTGCCTCCGCAGATGAGGAGGGCACGGGCCGACAAGTTTTTGTTGCTGAGACAGAGAGGGCGCACAGTTAGGGAGTACAACGTTGAGTTCGATTCGTTGGCTCGATATGTCCCTGCGTTGGTAGCAGATATGGAGGACAGGGTGCACCGCTACGTCACCGGGCTAGATGATTATATGGCCGAGTCTTGTGTGGGTGTTACTCTTCAGCCGGGTATGGACATTACCCGCATGCAGGCTCATGCACTTGGATGCGAGGAGCGTAGAGACCGACGGGTCGACAGATATCAGCAGCAGAAGAAGGCCAAGACGGCCGGATCTTTTGGTAGCTCTCGGGGTGGACGGCCTCAGCAGACGTCTAGATTTGCACCACAGCCAGCTCAGAGCACTCCTACATCGTTTTCGGTACAGCCAGAGTATTCGGGGGCAGGTCAGGGCCCCAGGACTTCAAATTTCCAGGGTAGCAAGTGTTACACCCCGTATTTACAAGACATGTTTTAAGAACGTACGTGAGAACTCATAAGTGTTAAGATTTGAGGCTTGTAAAAATTTATCGGAATTATGAAATTTTCGGGAAACGTATTATTGTGACGAATGGGAGGGCGACACATGTCACCCCCTTATAATGCCTTGGTCGAATTTAGGCATGGCCAATATGGTCATTTACCATAAGTCTTGGATGACTAATGTCTTGCAAGTTGTGGCATGAGAATGTTGACTAAGTCAAAGGTCAATTAGTCTTGATATTTTATAAGAATTCATCTAAGCCACCCATTTGGTTACATCTTAACCCTCCATGTCCCTTTATTATACTACTAGTAGCAAGAGAGAGCCAACACTTAGCCATATTTCACAAGAATTTGAAGAAACTCATTGAAGAGCTCTCGGGTTCTCCATTTCAAAGAAGGAATTTTTTTTGTTTCTTGTCCATTAAGCCCAACACTTTAAACCAAGGTTCATGGGTGTATTGCAAGTGTATCTCAATAGAAAAATTCCGGAAAAAGATAGTTTTCGGGTTAGTCGCAAAGTGTAAACCTAGTTGCTTTCTAGGTTTTGGATTAGAGGTTTGAAGGATAATTGTTGGTGTTGTTCTAAGGGTCTCAACAAGCGGATTGAAGTGTCTTGGAGAGGTTCTAAACTACTAAGGAGCGACTTCGGATTGGAGTTGGATTAAGAGTCGTTGAGGTATAATCTTGTCTTTTAAAGTGTTACAAGATTATATATTTATATTGTTGTTGTTAGCCTTACATGTTGCTAGCATGAAGTTGATATGTAGAAGTTTATAATGATTATGGATCGATTTTAGCCTTGGAAATCCGAAATGTAATGTAAGCCATGTTAAGTTGGATTACAATTTAATCGTTGTTAGGATCGTCGCATGTTGTTGACTTGAAGATTATGGTAGTTATAATCAAATGCGACTTGATGTCATGTTATGCTACCAATTTGGATTGAAATGGAAATTTGATAAGAATTGGTATTGTTGTATTCATTATGGCCGAAAATTGGACTAGTAGTTGTATTAGCTTGTTATCGTTTGTGGGGCGGAATTTTACACCTCTAGTAGGCGTGTAATCCCCTATTGATTAATTGCTTTGATTGTGCCTTAAATATGGCGTGTTTGGTTATTGTATTCGGCCTTGAAAAAGGTGGCAAAGTAAGTAGAAACAAAGGAGGTGATGTCTGATTTTCCGTAGAATTTAGCGACTTAGCACCTAGAATATTCTACGTTGGAAGTAAGAGGTTAATGGACGTATTGTGACCATTATAGGTTGAAGTACTAAGTATAGTGTATCCTACTTGAAGAATGGAATAGCTCAAGGTTGAAGTACTTTGGAGCATTTTGCTACTTGTCTACAATCGTCGCGAGGTATGTGAACCTCTTCCTTCCTTTGGCATGATTCTATGTATGGAATATACTTGTGGTATCATTTCATATTTCCTTCTACTCTTAGAAGTTAAGAGGTAGTTGTGTGATTTACTCTATGTAGAACTTTTCCTATCTTTGAGCATGACTAGTTGCACGTGTGTAGTACAGTAGACGTACAACACCTTGATATCCTTTACTAGTTTATTGAATGGCCAAGTCGGGTGAGTTAGGAGATTAACTCGCTTCTTTGAAAGTATAAAGGATGTCTTAAGTTTAATTTAAAGTTAAGGGACTTGAAGAGTTTTAAAGTATGTGATACTTGTTCCGTTTTAAACGCATAAGTCCCTTGGATAGGAAATTGTATCTGGCTAAGGTATAAAGTGAATATAACGACTTTATGGGGGGTTGGTTATATTTGCTTTATGGAAAGATAAATGACTTGTTTTATTGAAAAGGCAACTTGATTTTGAGGCATCAATTGCCTAAGGTTTTGTAATAAAAAGAGTCACTTGTTTTCTAAAGGTGAAGAGACTAATTGTATTTTTGCAAGTTATGAGAATTGATTTGAAAGTATATAATACTTGGTTTCAAAAAGTAGAAGTCTCTTGGTTATAAAAGAACGTGTTGGTCTAAACCATAAAGGGTTATAACGGCTTTATGGGAAGTTGGTTATAACGGCTTTATGGAAGGTCAAGAGAATGGTTTTCTCTAATAAAGTAATCAAAGAAATAACTTGTCTTAAGGAAGGGAAAATTGTTTTAAAGGTACCAATTGCTTAAGGTTTTTAATAAAGAAGTCACTTGATTTAGAAGCCGGTAATTGTATTTCTAAAAAGGTATTGTGACTTGTCTTGAAAGGTGGATAGGACTTGATACTACGATTGTTAGTATCAGAGAAGTTTTATTTGGAAATGAGTCTTTTGAAAATAATGTACGTACGTAGTACCTTGGCCTGTTTAATTAAGAATAATTCTAAGTATGCCTTGATAAGTACTTTGTCTTGTTAAATGAGAATTATTATATTTGTGCCTTGATTAGTACTTTGGCTTGATTAATTGAGAATTAGTCTAAGTATGCCTTGATAAGTACTTTGGCTTGTTAAATGAGAATTATTCTATTTGTGCCTTGATTAGTACTTTGGCTTGATTAATTGAGAATTAGTCTAAGTATGCCTTGATAAGTACTTTGGCTTGTTAAATGAGAATTATTCTATTTGTGCCTTGATTAGTACTTTGGCTTGATTAATTGAGAATTAGTCTAAGTGTGCCTTGATAAGTACTTTGGCTTGTTAATTGGGAATTAGCCTATGTGTGCTGGTGATAACCTTTGAGTGCAAGTATTATGTTTCATTACGTTGCCGCGACTCTCGGTTGGAGGGCCGACTGTCTTGTTGTAAGTACTTGGACATACCGACAGTGATGTGGGATTCCACGGGTATGCTTCCGTTATTTGTAGTACTTGGGTTAAATTCCCGGATTTTTTATAGAAGACATGGTTGTGCTTCTGTTTTGTATAATGGTTGGTTGAGATAGGGTAAGAGTATAAATGAGGGGCAAGCCCCAAGACGTTATACCACCTTCTCCAGGGTAAGAGTATAAGTGAGGGGTAAACCCCCAAGACATTATACCCCCTGCTTGTTTTGTATAATGGTCGGTTGAGATAGGGTAAGAGTATAAATGAGGGGCAAGTCCCAAGACGTTATACCACCTTCTCCAGGGTAAGAGTATAAGTGAGGGGTAGACCCCAAGACGCTATACCACCGCTTACCAACTTCTCGGGTAAGAGTATAAGTGAGGGTAGACCCCAGACGCTATACCACTGCTTTACCAACTTCTCGTGGTAAGAGTATAAGTGAGGGTAGACCCCAGACGCTATACCACCGGTGGGACTTGGTGTTCATGTACGCCTATTGGTGTATTATTATATCTGGATCGGCGATGATGTGGGATTCCACGGGCAGGCGATATATATATGTGTTGTGTATGTGTACGCCGACAGTGAGGTGGGATGCCACGGGCGCGACACCTGATTATATTTTACACTTGTAGCTGTCGGCAGTGATGGGGGATTCCACGGACACGCTTGATATTAGTGTGACTTGATCTCGTCCCAGATTGGGTCGGGTAGAAAATGTGCCCTCCTTTAAGGGCCGGATTATACTTATGAATGATAAGTAGGTTTTATAGAAATGAACTTAATGATTTTTCCTAATCATGTGCGTAAGAATGTGGCTATAACCTTTATTGAAAATGGGAAAATATATAGATGTGAAATTAAGTTCATAAGTGGTAATGACACGGCAGGATCTGGTATGTATTTTTATACTTGTCCCTGTCATTCTTTTGTACAGTTATGATTTGTTTATCAGACGTTATTTCCGCTCCATATTAAATTTTTGTTATCGACCCCGGCTGCGTTAAATGCCCGCAGGTTTTAGGTACCCAGGTTGGCGATCCTTGCTCTTAGGATCTCGATTCAGTTTTGAGAAAAGCTCAATTCTCCGGAGGCTTGTATTTCTTTTGGT
The DNA here is from genome assembly GCA_029844215.1 of Przewalskia tangutica. Classification (NCBI taxonomy): domain Eukaryota; kingdom Viridiplantae; phylum Streptophyta; class Magnoliopsida; order Solanales; family Solanaceae; genus Przewalskia; species Przewalskia tangutica. The sequence continues at coordinate 68,345,124 of CM056734.1, forward strand.
ACAGTCTTTCCGTGATGTTGTAGATTTATGTACATTCAGGGGTATGGCAGGGCCCTGTCCCGCCACAGTTGTTATTCCTAGAGGTTTGTATTCACATATGTGGTTGGGCTGTAAGAACTGAGTTGTAAAGTTGTACTTTTGACTTTGTTTATATTATAGAAGGCGGCCTTATCGGCTAGCCTGTGTTGTTATATTGTTTACACCTGTGTTTATGTTGTGTATGTTCATTGCTATTCTCGATGTATAATCGAGCAGGTGCCTGTGTAGGGCACGATCGCGGCCCGGTCGGGTCGTGACAAAAGTGGTATCGAAGCGCTTAGTCCTCGGAAAGTGTCTACAGACCGTGTCTAGTAGAGTCTTGATTATCGGTGTGTTGTGCACCACATCTATAATCAGGAGGCTGCAGGACATTTAGGATTGGTTTCCATTCTTCTCACTCTGAGATCGTGCGATAGAGCTATGTTGTTTGGGTCGTCCCTCCCTAACAAGTTATGTTGATTGCAGCTACGAGTAAGGCAGCAGTGACCCAAGAAGGACTATGTGGATTGCGTATCCAGGTTGGTTAAGATTGTAGTATAGTTGGTATTGTGATATACTGTTATACCCCGTATTTCCCGAGTATGTACGTAAGGACGTACGTAGAAAATTCGAATTTGAGGATTAGGCTTGGCCGAATTTATTTGTTCACAACACCCGGTTAGAGTCGTTTTTCGACGAAACGTTTTCACAGCTTTCGTAGGGGAATTTCCGGCTATGTCATTTATAATTTTTGCGGAATTTTCCGAGAGGCGAAACATTTTGGACCAACGGGAGGGTGACATGTGTCACCCTGCATCGCCTCGAGTGAAGCGGTAATGGTGGACGAAAAAGAGAGCTTTAGTTGGTAGGATATTTTGTGCAAGTTGTGTGGTAGATGGATAAGGTACACATGGTGGAAATCTAGCCCTACACTTGCTATACACTTGGATGCATCTTGGCCATTGGTTGGCCTTTGCTTGACCTATAAATACCCGCCCTTTGGAAGACTTCTTCATCCAAAAATCTTCCTAAGTCTTGAAGTTCTCTTCTCCCTCCCCTTGTGTAGTTCGTCCACCACACCCCTCCCCCTTTGAGAGCCCTCGCCGAGAGCCACCCCTCCCTTTGTGGTGTTTTGCCGTGAGGTACCCCCCCCCCCCTAGCCTAGTTGCTTTCATATAATACCCCCCTTTGTGGTGTAAAAATACTCTCCTAGTATTGTTATTATGTCCAAATACCTTGGCCCAAATACCTTGTAGTATTCCCAAGGTTACACGTATACAAGCCCAGAAAATACCGTTATACTTTCCCTCAGTCACTAAAACGAAACCCTAAGGAAATCTTCACCCGTTGTTGAAGTTGTAAGTAGAAGTTGGTTAGAACTTCTAAGGGTAGTTTGGAGCGGGTTGGAGCGCACGGAGTTGGAGCTAAACCTTGCTCAGGAGCGACTTTAAACTAGGATAATTTTGGGCTTATCGAGGTAAATATCTTGTCCCTCTATTGTAATTGGAAATTACATATTGTTGAATATATAGTTGAAGTATACTATATAAAGAACTGAACGTAGTAGTCGGCAATGTCTTTTGACTTAAGCCTGAATAATACTTACGGCAATGTCTTGCGACTTAAGCCTGAATAATACTTACGGCAATGTCTTGCGACTTAAGCCTGAATTTAGATAAGAGAACTGAACTGTAATTACATAGGACTGTATTACAGTAGACTTGTGTAGTAGTACCGTGGAGTAGAATTGTACCCGTTAGGGTTAGATGTTTAACCCCCCCCCCCTGGTTGGCTTGATAGCCGGCCTCGATAGAGGAGGAGATTAACGCTGTTGCGGGGGGGGGAGGTGCTGCCGAATTTTCTGTAGAAATATGGAACTTGTGTCTAAAGATTTTAATAGGCGCTTTGTGGCCTCTATAGGTTGTAGTACTACGTGTGGAGTGATCTTGGCGAGAGTGTAGCCGACGGTTTGAGGTACTTGAGCGTTTTGCTTTTTGTCGATAATCGTCGCGAGGTATGTGAACCTCTTCCTATCTCTTCTAGCATGATATGTGTGAACTATGTAGTGCGGTGAGCGCATGTGCTAATTGTATTTGATTGGTTTAAAACATGAAGTGTTATAACGGCTTTATGGGAAGTCGGTTATAATAGCTTTATGTGGATAAGCAAATACCTTGTGGTTTTAAAGGTAATCGATTGGAATAATAACTGACTTGATATGTGTTAATAAAGAACTTGAAGTATTTCAAAAGATTTATGAATCGTTTTGAAAGAATGAGTATTACTTGGGTTTTGAAAGCTTAAGAGTTATACTAGCTTTTTGGGAAGTTAGGTATAACGGCTTAAGGATGTTTTACCGATGTTAGAAGTTAAGAGACTTGATCTTATAAGATAAGAGACTTAACTTATTTGTTTTAATGTGGATGTTTGTGTGAAACCTCATTCGTGAGTAATGAGTACTTGGTTTTATTTAAAGGGATAATGTTTCTTGATTTGGAAATCGAATGTGTATCGACAAACCGCTGCAGCGTTAATAAAGGAAAATGTATTGAATAATGATGTATCGTATTAAAACCAGTAGAAACCTCCATCTGCATAGAAACTAAGATGAGACAAAATGATATTACATTTCCTAGATCATGGCTGCTTAATAAGATTGATTATAAACAAGAATAACCTACTCATATAAGACATATGTTTCTCAAAACGTTTAAAGGAGAATCATGTTTTAAAGGATTAAAACTATGAACTACGAAACCTTTTCTAAAATGAGGAACTTGAGCATTTGTAATTAGGCAAACCGGAACTTTAGGAAAAGAAAGTTGGTACTTGAGTTTAAAAAGAAAGTGTTCTGGTTTACTTAATAATGTGAATCACTCTAGTTTTATACTACGGGTATCGGGTGACTTTTATAAAAGGAATGTATCTCTTTTAAAAGGACTTAACGTATGTAGTACTTTGGGGTTAAAAACCCGGACTTTGGCATAAAATGAAAGTACTTTGAGTTGTGTGAAACTTGCCTATGCTTGTTGTTGTGAAACTTGCCTATGCTTGTTGTTGTGAAACTTGCCTATGCTTGTTGTTGTGAAACTTGACCATGTTACGTGTGATAGCCTTGTTGTGCAAGTAATGTATCTCACTTGATTACCGGTTCACCCGGGAATGTATTTCACTTGACGACCGGTTCATCCGGGAATGTATCTCACTTGATTACCGGTTCACCCGGGAATGTATTTCACTTGACGACCGGTTCACCCGGGAATGTATTTCACTTGACGACGGTTCATCCGAATGTATCTCACTTGATTACCGGTTCACCCGGGAATGTATTTCACTTGACGACCGGTTCATCCGGGAATGTATTTCACTTGACTACCGGTTCATTCCGGGAATGTATTCCACTCGACTTGGCATGACTGCTTTTATGTTGTGAACTGTAGTTTGGTTATCATACATGTCTCCTGCTTTATATAGACTATTATGATTTGATTCTGATATTTACGCTTTCACATACTTGGTACTGTTGTCTCGACCTCCTTGAAGTGCGTTCATGCCGCAGTAAAGGTACATCGATCGCCGATCCCCGCATAGGATCACATTCGTGAGTTGGGAAGCTCCGTTTCTCGGAGGCTTATCTTTTGGTATGTGTTCCCGAGTTGTAGGTTCTTGTACATTCGTGGTATGGCGGGGCCTGTCCGTCATAGTTGTTGTAAATCTTAAGTGCAGAGAACTGTTGTGGGCGGGGTTTGTAAAAGGATAACTGTCGGGTATTTATGTATATATATGATGAAGGCAAGCTGTTTTGCTTTGTTTATTTATCTTGTCTCTTAATTCATGTTCATGTTTTTATTTCCGCTGATTTTCTCGATGTTGTATCACCAGGGTGCAGGGTAAGGCACGATCACGGGCAGGTTAGGGTCGTGACAAAAGTGGTATCGAGCGCTTAGTCCTCGGAAAGTGTCTACGCACCGTGTCTAGTAGAGTCTTGATTATCGGTGTGTTGTGCACCACATCTATAATCGAGGCTATAGGACATTTAGGATTAGTTTCCATTCTTCTCATTACGAGATCGTGCCTTAGAGCTATGTGATAAGTTGGACCCTCCGACGTATTTCATTTTTACGATTATGCCTCCGCGTAGTGCAACCTGCACTCCAGACGGGCAAAGCGTGAGAGGCGCTAGTGGGATCTGAGAGAAATGCGAGCGCGCAGCGTCGATACACGAGGCAGTGCTTGACGGCGGGTTTCGTGACGCCGCCAAGACCAAAGAGTTTAAGCGCGGCAGATGGCTGCCGAGACTCTGATACTGAGCCTCGGTCCACGGCTGGAAGCGGATGAGATAAGTACAAGGAGATGGCGATTCTTGGCGTGGTCGTGGCGAATATGAGGATCGGTGGAAGCAGGCGATTCCGGCCCGAGCACCGTAGTCCACCCGGCGAGCGGTTTGAGGCTACGTGACTTTCTCGAGTTGTAGCCGCCGATGTTCTATGGATCGAGGCGAGGCGACCTCGGGAGTTTATCAAGCGGCTCTGGATTATGAGTGATCGAGCCTCGTGCGTAGTCGGTGGTATTAGGTTCGCATCACCGCGTGATACTGCGATTGATAGTTTGATTCGTGGGAGTTGTCGGGAAAACATGCACCTCGGCCGTATGGGACGAGTTCTCAAGGCTTTTCTTGCACATTTCTTGCCCCCGAGATGAGAGGGCTCGGGCCGCGATTTTTGACGTTGAGGCGGGGCGGGCGGGCGGTTAGAGAGTACAATGTGGAGTTCGACTCATTAGCTCGGTATGTCCCAGAGTAGTAGCCGATATGGAGGGCGAGTACACCGCTACATCAGGGTGGATGAGTACTGCGAGCTTGTTCGGGTGTAGCCACCGGTAGGGCATGGACATTGCCCGCACGCAGCTCATGCACTAGGATGTGAGGCACGGAGAGATCGACGGAATGACCGAGGTCAGCAGAAGAGGGCCAGGACGGCAGGGTCCTTTGGTAACTTTCAAGGCGGACCGCCTCAGCAGCAGGCTAGTTATGTACCTCCACCAAGATGCAGTGGTCCCCGCGATCGTCGGGGCGTTCAGGTATTCGAGCCGGTCGAGCTCGGGGCTTCGGTTCAGATATACATGGGTTCTAGCCAGCGAGATTCACGCGTCCCCTCAGTGTGCACGATGTGGCAAATATCATCCCGGGGAATGTCGTCTTTTAACTGGTGCTTGCTTCACCTGCGGCCGTCAGGGCCATGTGACAAGAGACTGTGCTTCTAGGAGAGGTACGGCGGCAGCGCAGCCTACCGGATCAGTGGCAGGTTCATCGCCTTCTACAGTTATGCGCCCTGCAGGGCAGACTTACGATTAGAGTGGAGCGGTAGCTTCAGGTATATCCTTAACCCTCTAGAGGCTTGTATGTTTTGATGTTATGTTAATGTGTTAGGTGTTATGTTCGGATAGCTTTGTGCTAAAATGTGATTTAGGAACCTGGTTGGGGAAAAAGGGTAAGCCTGGGGGTGAGGGAATGATGAACCTTAGAATATTACAGTTGAGACCTTAGATGTAAGGCCGTCTTGGGTACAAGATTTTGCGAGTGATCCTTGTCAGAGTGCATTTTATGCCTAGAAAGTATTGTGTGATAAGTCCCTGGGTTGGATAAATGAAAGTGGTATCTTTCATGATGTGATTTAGCAAGATTGTTCCGTGTCGAGGAGCAAGAGTTGGCGCGACAGTGGGACGGGTTGGGGCCATGTTGCGGGCCAACCCGCAGCCTGTTTCGAGGTGGGGTCAGCTCTGGGTGGTCCCGCCAGGTGGTAGGGTCACGAGGGTGCTAGGCCTAAGTTTTGGTAACCATCGTATGAGTTCGTGGATATGTTCGACCAGAAGCAGATCGTGAAGGCCGGGAATGGCCTTAAGGAAGAGTACGTGTGTTATGTTTGTGGCCATGTGTGGCAGTGGAAACTTGTTAGAAGAACTTCGTCCTTATCCGCCTTGAGAAGGAACATTCGGGACGAATGTTTCTAAGGAGGGGAGAATGTTATACCGTATTTCCGAGTATATGCGTGGGGCGACGTGAAAAAATTTGAGGATTAGGCTTGGCGAATTTATTTGTTCACAACACGGTTAGAGTCGTTTTTCGACGAAACGTTTTCACGACTTTTCGTAGGGAATTTCGGCTATGTCATTTATAATTTTTGCGGAATTTTCCGAGAGGCGAAACATTTTGGACCAACGGGAGGGTGACATGTGTCACCTCACATCGGCCTTGAGTGAAGCGGTAATGGTGGACGAAAAAGAGCTTTAGTTGGTAGGATATTTTGTGCAAGTTGTGTGGTAGATGGATAAGGTACACATGGTGGAAATCTAGCCCTACACTTGCTATACACTTGGATGCATCTTGGCGTTGGTTGGCCTTTGCTTGACCTATAAATACCCCACTTTGGAAGACTTCTTCATCCAAAAATCTTCCTAAGTCTTGAAGTTCTCTTCCTCCCTCCCTTGTGTAGTTGGTCCACCACACCCCCTCCCCTTTGAGAGCCCTGGCGAGAGCCACCCCTCCCTGTGGTGTTTTGCGTGAGGTACCCCACTAGCCTAGTTGCTTTCATATAATACCCCCTTTGTGGTGTAAAAATACTCTCTAGTATTGTTATTATGTCCAAATACCTTGGCCCAAATACCTTGTAGTATTCCCAAGGTTACACGTATACAAGCCCAGAAAATACCGTTATACTTTCCCTCAGTCACTAAAACGAAACCCTAAGGAAATCTTCACCCGTTGTTGAAGTTGTAAGTAGAAGTTGGTTAGAACTTCTAAGGGTAGTTTGGAGCGGGTTGGGCGCGGAGTTGGAGCTAAACCTTGCTCAGGAGCGACTTTAAACTAGGATAATTTTGGGCTTATCGAGGTAAATATCTTGTCCCTCTATTGTAATTGGAAATTACATATTGTTGAATATATAGTTGAAGTATACTATATAAAGAACTGAACGTAGTAGTCGGCAATGTCTTTTGACTTAAGCCTGAATAATACTTACGGCAATGTCTTGCGACTTAAGCCTGAATAATACTTACGGCAATGTCTTGCGACTTAAGCCTGAATTTAGATAAGAGAACTGAACTGTAATTACATAGGGTGTATTCTGAGACTTGTGTAGTAGTGCAGTGGAGTAGAATTGTACGGGTTGGGTTAGATGTTTAACCCCACGGTTGGCTTGATAGCGGCCTCGATAGAGGAGGAGATTAGCATTTGTTGCGGGAGGTCTTCAATTTTACGTAGAAATATGGAACTTGTGTCTAAAGATTTTAATAGGCGCGTTGTGGCCTCTATCGGTTGTAGTACTACGTGTGGGTGATCCGCTTGGTGAGAGTGTAGCGGTTTGAGGTACTTGGAGCGTTTTGCTAATTGTCGATAATCGTCGCGAGGTATGTGAACCTCTTCCTATCTCTTCTAGCATGATATGTGTGAACTATGTAGTACGGTAGACGTACATGTGCTAATTGTATTTGATTGGTTTAAAATATGAAGTGTTATAACGGCTTTATGGGAAGTCGGTTATAATAGCTTTATGTGGATAAGCAAATACCTTGTGGTTTTTAAAAGGTAACTGATTTGAATAATAACTGACTTGATATGTGTTAATAAAGAACTTGAAGTATTTCAAAAGATTTATGAATCGTTTTGAAAGAATGAGTATTACTTGGGTTTTGAAAGCTTAAGAGTTATACTAGCTTTTGGGAAGTTAGGTATAACGGCTTAAGGATGTTTTACCGATGTTAGAAGTTAAGAGACTTGATCTTATAAGATAAGAGACTTAACTTATTTGTTTTAATGTGGATGTTTGTGTGAAACCTCATTCGTGAGTAATGAGTACTTGGTTTTATTTAAGGGGATAATGTTTTACTGATTCGGAAATCAGAATGTGTATCGATGCACCACCGCAGCGTTAATAAAGGAAAATGTATTGAATAATGATGTATCGTATTAAAACCGAGAAACCTCCATCCGCATAGAAACTAAGATGAGACAAAATGATATTACATTTCCTAGATCATGGTTGCTTAATAAGATTGATTATAAACAAGAATAACCTACTCACATATAAGACATATGTTTCTCAAAACGTTTAAAGGAGAATTATGTTTTAAAGGATTAAAACTATGAACTACGAAACCTTTTCTAAAATGAGAAACTTGAGCATTTGTAATTAGGCAAACCGGAACTTTAGGAAAAGAAAGTTGGTACTTGAGTTTAAAAAGAAAGTGTTCTGGTTTACTTAATAATGTGAATCACTCTAGTTTTATACTACGGGTATCGGGTGACTTTTATAAAAGGAATGTATCTCTTTTAAAAGGACTTAACGTATGTAGTACTTTGGGGTTAAAAACCCGGACTTTGGCATAAAATGAAAGTACTTTGAGTTGTGTGAAACTTGCCTATGCTTGTTGTTGTGAAACTTGCCTATGCTTGTTGTTGTGAAACTTGCCTATGCTTGTTGTTGTGAAACTTGACCATGTTACGTGTGATAGCCTTGTTGTGCAAGTAATGTATCTCACTTGATTACCGGTTCACCCGGGAATGTATTTCACTTGACGACCGGTTCATCCGGGAATGTATCTCACTTGATTACCGGTTCACCCGGGAATGTATTTCACTTGACGACCGGTTCACCCGGGAATGTATTTCACTTGACGACCGGTTCATCCGGGAATGTATCTCACTTGATTACCGGTTCACCCGGGAATGTATTTCACTTGACGACCGGTTCATCCGGGAATGTATTTCACTTGACTACCGGTTCATTCCGGGAATGTATTCCACTCGACTTGGCATGACTGCTTTTATGTTGTGAACTGTAGTTTGGTTATCATACATGTCTCCTGCTTTATATAGACTATTATGATTTCGATTCTGATTTTACGCCACATACTTGGTACTGTTATCGACCTCCTTCGGGGCCGCTCATGCCGCAGGTAAAGGTACATCGACTGTCGATCCCCGCTTATAGGATCACATTCAGCGAGTTGGGAAGCTCCGTTTCTCCGGAGGCTTATCTTTTGGTATGTGTTCCCTGAGTTGTAGGTTCTTGTACATTCAGGGGTATGGCGGGGCCCTGTCCCGTCATAGTTGTTGTAAATCTTAGAGGTCTGTAGAATCACAGGTGGTTTGTAAAAAGGATAAGCGTCGGTATTTATGTATATATATGATGAAGGCAACGCTTTTGGTTGGCCTGTTTATTTATCTTGTCTCTTAATTCATGTTCATGTTTTTATTTCCGCTGATTTTCTCTGATGTTGTATCACTAGGGTGCCCGGGGTAAGGCACCAGTCACGGGCCCGGGTTAGGGTCGTGACATATACATCTATACGGAGTTATGTATGAGGGTCAGACGCGTGTTGCCTAGAATGATTTTAGATTACCAAGAGTTGGTAAAGACTAACTAGATACCGGGAAGGTATGGAATAGTTAATGAATTTTCGCCAAGGTCTTGTGGTTTATTATGAGATTGTTGGGAAAGGATGAGCTGTCTGATAGGGTAGTGAACCCTTAAGAAGCCATGTTAAGGAACTTAACGGAATGTCATGTTGATAGATTAAGCTGCGTAGTAGGCTTAAGAAATTGTACGGATGAGGTCCGTATAGAGTAAGTAATGGTTCTTGTGATCAACGACACGATTATGGTAATATGAGAAGTTTTTGTACCCGTTTACGGGGAGACTGATAAGATAGGCTTGGAGCATGGAAATTGCGAGCCTAAGAATGTTGAAGACCGCTGAGACCTTAGATGTACAAGGTTTTCTCGGGTAGAAAGATTTATTATAGACCAAGAATAAGAGTTAAGTGCGACGGCGGGTCAGGGTGAGGACCTGTTACGGGTCTCCCCATGGCCTGGAATGGAGTGGGATCAGTTGGTAGTAGTTCCGCTACGTGATGGGGTCACGAGGGCGCAAGGCCCAAGTCTAGTTAATTGTTTTACGGGTTCGTGGACGTGTTCCACCGGAACCAGGTCGTGGGAGTCGGAAATGGCCTTATGTTGTAAAAAGAGAGTGACTTCAAAAGATTAGAGGCCAGAATCCGTATGGAAGTTATGTATGTATGCTAGTATGAGTTGGAAGTACGGAAAGAGTATGACCAGTAAGAAAGATAGCAACCGAGTGTAAAGGAGTAGAGCCTGAATCCATAAGAACCTTTCGAGGTGACTACACCCGTAAGTGTGTGGGGTGGTAGCCGAGCGGGAATATGAGGTTTTCCCGGTGATGATACAGTTGTCAGACCCTAGTAGACCTAGTAGAGAGGATTATGACAGACTTTGAGGTCATTATAAGTATGGGCTAGTTGGCTTCGTGAGTGCCAAGGTAGACAACTTAGAATAAATATTGTTATGTGGCCATGGGTGGCATATGTTGTAAAAAGGGTGTTGTATAAGGAGACTATGTCGCTAATTATAAAGATTGACTCCGAAAGAACATTCGGGGACGAATGTTTCTAAGGGGGGAAGAATGTTACACCCCGTATTTACAAGACATGTTTTAAGAACATACGTGAGAACTCATAAGTGTTAAGATTTGAGGCTTGTAAAAATTTATCGGAATTATGAAATTTTCGGGAAACGTATTGTTGTGACGAATGGGAGGGCGACACGTGTCACCCCCCTTATGATGCCTTGGTCAAATTTAGGCATGGCCAATATGGTCATTTACCATAAGTCTTGGATGACTAATGTCTTGCAAGTTGTGGCATGAGAATGTTGACTAAGTCAAAGGTCAATTAGTCTTGATATTTTGTAAGACTTCATCTAAGCCACCCATTTGGTTACATCTTAACCCTCCATGTCCCTTTATTATACTACTAGTAGCAAGAGAGAGCCAACACTTAGCCATATTTCACAAGAATTTGAAGAAACTCATTGAAGAGCTCTCGGGTTCCCCATTTCAAAGAAGGAAATTTTTTTTGTTTCTTGTCCATTAAGCCCAACACTTTAAACCAAGGTTCATGGGTGTATTGCAAGTGTATCTCAATAGAAAAATCCCGGAAAAAGATAGTTTTCGGGTTAGTCGCAAAGTGAAAACATAGTTGCTTTCTAGGTTTTGGATTGGAGGTTTGAAGGATAATTGTTGGTGTTGTTCTAAGGGTCTCAACAAGCGGATTGAAGTGTCTTGGAGAGGTTCTAAACTACTAAGGAGCGACTTCGGATTGGAGTTGGATTAAGAGTCGTTGAGGTATAATCTTGTCTTTTAAAGTGTTACAAGATTATATATTTATATTGTTGTTGTTAGCCTTACATGTTGCTAGCATGAAGTTGATATGTAGAAGTTTATAATGATTATGGATCGATTTTAGCCTTGGAAATCCGAAATGTAATGTAAGCCATGTTAAGTTGGATTACAATTTAATCGTTGTTAGGATCGTCTCATGTTGTTGACTTGAAGATTATGGTAGTTATAATAAAATGCGACTTGATGTCATGTTATGCTACCAATTTGGATTGAAATGGAAATTTGATAAGAATTGGTATTGTTGTATTCATTATGGCCGAAAATTGGACTAGTAGTTGTATTAGCTTGTTATCGTTTGTGGGGCGGAATTTTACACGTCTAGTAGGCATGTAATCCCCTATTGATTAATTGCTTTGATTGTGCCTTAAATGTGGCGTGTTTGGTTATTGTATTCGGCCTTGAAAAAGGTGGCAAAGTAAGTAGAAACAAAGGAGGTGTTGTCTGATTTTCCGTAGAATTTAGCGACTTAGCACATAGAATATTCTACGTTGGAAGTAAGAGGTTAATGGACGTATTGTGACCATTATAGGTTGAATTACTAAGTATAGTGTATCCTACTTGAAGAATGGAATAGCTCAAGGTTGAAGTACTTTGGATCATTTTGCTACTTGTCGACAATCGTCGCGAGGTATGTGAACCTCTTCCTTCCTTTGGCATGATTCTATGTATGGAATATACTTGTGGTATCATTTCATGTTTCCTTCTACTCTTAGAAGTTAAGAGGTAGTTGTGTGATTTACTCTATGTAGAACTTTTCCTATCTTTGAGCATGACTAGTTGCACGTGTGTAGTACGGTAGACGCACAACACCTTGATATCCTTTACTAGTTTATTGAATGGCCAAGTCGGGTGAGTTAGGAGATTAACTCGCTTCTTTGAAAGTATAAAGGATGTCCTAAGTTTAATTTAAAGTTAAGGGACTTGAAGAGTTTTAAAGTATGTGATACTTGTTCCGTTTTAAACGCATAAGTCCCTTGGATAGGAAATTGTATCTGGCTAAGGTATAAAGTGAATATAACGACTTTATGGGGGGTTGGTTATATTTGTTTTATGGAAAGATAAATGACTTGTTTTATTGAAAAGGCAACTTGATTTTGAGGCATCAATTGCCTAAGGTTTTGTAATAAAAAGAGTCACTTGTTTTCTAAAGGTGAAGAGACTAATTGTATTTTTGCAAGTTATGAGAATTGATTTGAAAGTATATAATACTTGGTTTCAAAAAGTAGAAGTCTCTTGGTTATAAAAGGAACGTGTTGGTCTAAACCATAAAGGGTTATAACGGCTTTATGGGAAGTTGGTTATAACGGCTTTATGGAAGGTTAAGAGAATGGTTTTCTCTAATAAAGTAATCAAAGAAATAACTTGTGTTAAGGAAGGGAAAATTGTTTTAAAGGTACCAATTGCTTAAGGTTTTTAATAAAGAAGTCACTTGATTTAGAAGCCGGTAATTGTATTTCTAAAAAGGTATTGTGACTTGTCTTGAAAGGTGGATAGGACTTGATACTACGGTTGTTAGTATCGGGGAAGTTTTATTTGGAAAGGAGTCTTTTGAAAAGAATGTACGTACGTAGTACCTTGGCCTGTTTAATTAAGAATAATTCTAAGTATGCCTTGATAAGTACTTTGGCTTGTTAAATGAGAATTATTCTATTTGTGCCTTGATTAGTACTTTGGCTTGATTAATTGAGAATTAGTCTAAGTATACCTTGATAAGTACTTTGGCTTGTTAAATGAGAATTATTCTATTTGTGCCTTGATTAGTACTTTGGCTTGATTAATTGAGAATTAGTCTAAGTATGCCTTGATAAGTACTTTGGCTTGTTAAATGAGAATTATTCTATTTGTGCCTTGATTAGTACTTTGGCTTGATTAATTGAGAATTAGTCTAAGTGTGCCTTGATAAGTACTTTGGCTTGTTAATTGGGAATTAGCCTATGTGTGCTGGTGATAACCTTTGAGTGCAAGTATTATGTTTCATTACGTTGCCGCGACTCTCGGTTGGAGGGCCGACTGTCTTGTTGTAAGTACTTGGACATACCGACAGTGATGTGGGATTCCACGGGTATGCTTCCGTTATTTGTAGTACTTGGGTTAAATTCCCGGATTTTTTATAGAAGACATGGTTGTGCTTCTGTTTTGTATAATGGTTGGTTGAGATAGGGTAAGAGTATAAATGAGGGGCAAGCCCCAAGACGTTATACCACCTTCTCCAGGGTAAGAGTATAAGTGAGGGGTAAACCCCCAAGACATTATACCCCCTGCTTGTTTTGTATAATGGTCGGTTGAGATAGGGTAAGAGTATAAATGAGGGGCAAGCCCCAAGACGTTATACCACCTTCTCCAGGGTAAGAGTATAAGTGAGGGGTAGACCCCCAAGATGCTATACCACCTGCTTTACCAACTTCTCCAGGGTAAGAGTATAAGTGAGGGGTAGACCCCCAAGATGCTATACCACCTGTTTTACCAACTTCTCTAGGGTAAGAGTATAAGTGAGGGGTAGACCCCCAAGACGCTATACCACCGGTGGGACTTGGTGTTCATGTATGCCTATTGGTGTATTATTATATCCTGGACTGTCGACAGTGATGTGGGATTCCACGGGCAGGCGATATATATATATGTTGTGTATGTGTACGCCGACAGTGAGGTGGGATGCCACGGGCGCGACACCTGATTATATTTTACACTTGTAGCTGTCGGCAGTGATGGGGGATTCTATGGACACGCTTGATATTAGTGTGACTTGATCGCGTCCCAGATTGGGCCGGGTAGAAAATGTGCCCTCCTTTAAGAGCCGGATTATACTTATGAATGATAAGTAGGTTTTATAGAAATGAACTTAATGATTTTTCCTAATCATGTGCGTAAGAATGTGGCTATAACCTTTATTGAAAATGGGAAAAGATATAGATGTGAAATTAAGTTCATAAGTGGTAATGACACGGCAGATCGGTATGTATTTTTATACTTGTCTGTCATTCTTTTGTCTGATTATGATTTGTTTATCAGACGTTATTTCCGTTCCATATTAAATTGTTATGCGACCCCGCCGAAGTTGCGTTCATGCCGCAGAGTTTAGGTACCAGTTGGCGATCCTTGCTCTTAGGATCTCGATTCAGTTTTGAGAAAAACTCCATTCTCCGGAGGCTTGTCTTTCTTTTGGTACAGTCTTTCCCTGATGTTGTAAATTTATGTACATTCAGGGGTATGGCGAGCCGTCCCGCCACGCTTGTTATTCCTGAGTCTGTATTCACATATGTGGTCACTGTAAGAACCGAGTTGTAAAGTTGTACTTTTGACTTTGTTTATATTATAGAAGCGGCCTTATCGGCTAGCGTGTTGTTATATTGTTTACACTGTGTTTATGTTGTGTATGTTCATTGCTATTCTCTGATGTATACGAACAGGTGCGGGTAGGGCACGATCGCGGCCCGGTCGGTCGTGGCAGTGAGTGCTAAGCGATCGAGTCCGCTCGGTGTGTCCGATGTGGTAGATTCCATTCGGGAGGTTGTGGTACTACCGGGAGCTTGCTACACTTGTGGCCAGGTCATTATGCGAGTTTGTCAGGCGAGCGTGATGGTAGGGGTCGGCTGCAGTCTGTGCCGGGACTTCATCCCTTGATTACTAGCCGGAGCGGTGGTACTCGTGGACCAGCGGTCGCGAGAGGTCGTGGCGCGGTCCCGATTTAGCGGTCCTCAAACGGCATTTATGCCTTGTCCCGGCGAGGACCGGAGGCGTCGCTGGCGTCGTCGCAGTACCTTATCGGTTATGATGTGTATGCCTTGATAGATCCGGGTTCTACTGTCTATATATCTCCCTTATTGCTAGTAAGATAGGGGTAGAGCACGTATCCATAGACCCTTTTGAGGTAGCTACGCGGTGGCGATCGGTGGTAGCTCGGCGGGTATATGGCTTGCCGGTGACTTTATGCGATCGTCGGACCCTAGCCGACTTGATAGAGTTGGACATGACTGATTTCGATGTGATCGGGCATGGATTGGTTAGCTTCTTGCTACGCCAATGGCTGCGAGGAGAGAGTGGTGCGGTTCCGCTTCGGGGTTATTGAGTGAGTGGGAGGAACATTTGATCGCAGGGTAGGTTTATTTCCTACCTCAAGGCTAGGAAGATGTGCGAAGGGTACATCTACCATCTCGTTCGGTGTTTGATCACGAGGCTGCGCAGTGCGATTTTGATCGGTTCGAGTCGAGAGTTCCCAGGCGTGTTTCAGACGACCTCCGGGTATCCTCCCGAGAGGAGATAGAGTTTTGTATCGATGTCTGCGGACACTTTCTATTTCTATTTCGCCATACGAATGGCACTGCCGAGTTGAGAGAGTTGAAGGACCAGTGAGAGATTTCTTTGGAGAAGGGCTTTATCGGGCCTAGTGTTTCTCCCCGTGGAGCCGGTATTGTTCGAAGAAGAAGAAGGATGGGGCAGCGTGTGTGTTGATTCTGAGCGGTGAACAAGGTGACTATTAAGAACAGATACCCCTTCCCGGGATTGATGATTTGTTCGACCAGTGCGAGTGCGAGATGTTTCTCCAAGATTGATCTGCGATCGGGCTATCATCAGTCACAGTCGAGAGGCGGATGTCCTAGGATGCATTCGGACGACGGGCATTATGAGTTGAGTCATGTCTTTCCGGGTTGACGATGCTCGCGGTATTCATGGATTTGATGAACCGAGTGTTCAAGCCATTTTTGGACACGCGTTTGTGATAGTGTTCATTGATGATATCTTGGTTTATTCGCTCGAGCGGATCATGCGGAGCATTTGGCGATCTTTGAGAGTTCTCGAGACCAGCTTATACGCCAAGTTTTGAAATGTGAGTTACGGTTGACTTGGTGGCTTTTCTTGGGCATATAGTGGGCGATGGTATTGGTGGATACGGCCAAGATCGAGCGATCGAGTTGGCCTAGACCTACTACTCGAGAGGTTCGCGATTTTATGGGCCTTGCGAGTTATTATGCTCGGTTCGTAGAAGTTTGCTTCTATCTACGCACCATTGACTAAGTGACTCGGAAAGCGGTTAAGTTTGATGGGTGATGCGTGTGGCGGGGTTTCGATTCTTGAAGGAGGCCGCAGCCTCGTTCTTACTCTTCCGAGAGGTCGACGGCTATGTCGTGTATTGTGACGCGTCGGGCATCGGGTTGGGATGTGTTGACGCAGGGGCAAGGTTATAGCGTCACGCATTCCGACTTAAGAAGCATGAGGAACTACCCCACCCATGATTTGGAGTTGGCGGTGATTCACGCCTTGAAGATCTGGAGGCACTATTTGTATGGGGTTCATGTGGATATTTATCAGACCACAAGAGCCTCGGTATATCTTCACCCAGAGGAGCCGAACTTACGGCGAGGCGGTGGTTAGAGTTGCTTAAGGATTATGATGTCGATATCTGTACCACCCGGGAAGGCCAATGTTGTGGCGAATGCCGCCTTAGTCGTAGGTCGATGGGTAGCCTATCGGATGTGCGCCGGAGGAGGGCATGGTTCGCGATTTGCATCGATTAGCAAGCCTTGGTGTCCGTTTGATTGATTACGATAACGGTGGGGTTCGAGTTCGAGAGGTTGCCGAAGTCTTCCATCGTCGTGGAGGTGAAGAGGCAACAGTTTGAGGATCCGGTTTTGACGCGTTACCGTGATACGGCTCTTCGTAAGGGGAAGGGTCCTTTTGAGGTAGCACCTGATGGGGTGCTAAGGTTCGAGGGCGAGTTGTGTTCGGATATTGCGGGACTTCTGGCGAGTTCTAGGAAGCACACGGCGCGCGTTACTCTATCCATCCGGGTCGACCAAGATGTACCACGACCTCGGATCGTGTATTGGTGGGATGGCTTGAAGAGGGCGTTGCGAGTTTGTGGCTCGGTGCCCGTGTTGTCGGCGGTGAAGGTAGAGCACTAGAGGCACGGTGGTTTGTTGCGACGATAGAGATCCCGACACGGAAGTGGGAGGTGATCAACATGGACTTTATCACGGGATTACCTCGCACTCGGAGGAAGCATGATTCTATCCGGGTTATCGTCCGGTGTGAAATCAGCCCACTTTCTTCTGTCGACGACTTTTTGGTGAGATTATGCGGACTTTACATCAGAGATCGTCGGTGCATGGAGTCCCTATTTCGATCATATCGCACGAAGAGCCCGGTTTACGGCTAACTTCGAGGTCTTCCGAAGGGTTTCTGACGCAGGTGAGCACGAGTCTGCATTCCATCCACGAGCAGACAGACGGTGGCGCACTATCCGGACTCGAGGATATCTTTGTGAGCTGTGTTATTGACCGAGGGTAGTGGGAGGATCATTTGCCTCTAGTTGAGTTTGCATATAATAATAGCTACCACTCAGATTCGGATGGCGCCTTATGAGGCCTTGTATGGGAGGAAGTGCAGATCGCGATAGGTTGGTTTGATGTGGCGAGTGCGATTAGTGGGACCAGATTTGGTGCAGGCGATGGATAAGGTGAAGCTTATCGGGAGCGATTCGGCGACTCGAGTCGGCAGAAGTCATAAGCAGATCATCGTCATCGGCATCTAGAGTTTGAGGTTGATGATTGGGTTTTCGAAGGTGTCACCCATGGCGGTGTGATGAGGTTCGGGAAGAGGAAACTTCCCAAGGTACATTGGGCCTATCAGTTGTCCACGGGTAGGCAAGGTTGCTACGAGTTGGATCTGCCGTCCGATCTGGAGGCGGTGCATCCGGTTTTTCACGTTTCTATCTTTGAGAGATGTATCGGGGATCCATCTAGGTACACCGATTGACGATGTCGGTGTAGGGGTTATCGTATGAGGAGATTCCATAGCGATAATCGATCGTCGAGTTAGGCGTCTGCGGACGGGGCGTGGCTTAGTCAAAGTCTTGTGGCGGAACGAGCTCGGGAGGAGATGACATGGGAAGCCGAGGAGGACATGAGGCGAAGTATCCTCACCTATTCCCACACCTCCGGGTAACTCACTTTCCTACTTATAAATTTTCATTGTCATATATGCCTAAGTGTTGTTTTGTGGCGTATGTGGCATTTGCAAGTATTTAAGTTATGAGGAACTTTATCATTATACATCTTGGAAGGAACATTCGGGACGAATGTTTCTAAGGAAGGAGAATGTTATACCGTATTTCCAGTATATGCGTGAGGCGTGCGTCTAAAAGTTTAGCCTTAAAGTTAGGCATTGGGCGAAAAACTTGTGCACAACCCACTAAAAGAATCGTTTTCCAACGAAACGTTTTACAAAACGTGCGTAGGGAAAATTACGGCTATGTCATTTATTATTTTTGCGGATTTTTCCGAGAGATGAAACATTTTGGACCAACGGGAGGGTGACACTTGTCACCCTCATATGGACGGCAACTTGGGCAAGTTGGACGATTTTTGTGGCCTTGCATTAGTCAAGGTTAGGTAGGATATTTTTGTGTAGTAGATGGATAAGGACACTTGGGTGAATCCCCACCCTCCACTTGCCATCATCTTGGCCATTGGTTGGCCTATAAATACCCCCCTAACTTGAAGGTTTTCTTCATCCACAAATCATTTCTCCAAGTCTTGAAAATCCTTCCCCTCTCTTGTAGTGTTTCGTCCAACACTCCGCCGCCCCCTTGTGAAGGCCCTTGGCCGAAAAATCTTCCCCTCAGCCTAGTAGCTCTGGCCGAAACCCCCTTGGTAGAAAGTTGTCTTCCAAGTATAGTTACTATTCCTAAATACCCTAGCCCAAATCCCTTATAGTATTTAAGTAGAAGTTATGTAGAACTTCTAAGGGCTTCTTAGAGCTATCGGAGCGTGCAAATTAGGAGCTAAACCTTGCTCAGGATCGACATTTAACTTGGATAATTTTGGGCTTATCGAGGTAAATACTCTTGTCCTTCTATTGTAATTGGATATTACATATAAGAATAGTTAAGACTTGAGTATAAGATATAGAAGGATATTAAAGAATAGAATTGAGCGTAATCACGATGAAGGGTATAACAAAGAAGAATTAAAATGTACTTACATAGAATTTGTATTCTGATGAGACTTGGGTAGCTTGACGGGTAGGGAAGTCTGCCCAATTTTCCAATAGAATAGAACCCTCCGCTTAGAACTTTATACAAGATAGTCTAGACGTTGATAGGCGTATCGATTGTTATAGTCGATACTCGCGCACGACATATTCGACTTGGCGGTGGTTTTCGTAGAAGGTATGTGATTCTTCCTATCCTCTTGAGCATGATATTTTAAAATATATATATAGTACGGTGAGCGACGTGTGTTAACTAAACATGGTTTTACTGACGCCTTTTGACTTGAGTCTAAATAATAAGAATCTTGAAGTATTTCAAAAGAATATTGAATCATTTTTAACAGAAGAGTAATATTTGGTTTTTAAACAAAAAGCTTAAGAGTTATACTGGCTTTATGGGAAGTTAGGTATAACAACTTAAGAGAGATAAAAGGAACTGTTTACTTATTTGTTTATAAAAGCCTTGTATTGATTTCTGTAAAGTGTAGTAAGATTGTTTGATAAGTAGACATATTATGATGCTACGTGTGTTAGTGTCTTATGATGTTGTGTAAGGGGGTCATTCTTGTTGTGCTTACGTTGTTAAACGTTAAGACCGTTGTACTATTATTATATCACATACCCCCTTGACTTGTTATACCGAGGGCTTGCCACCATTGATGCGGGTCTATACGGCCTATGCGGTCTGTGTGACTATGCGAGTGCGGAGTTCGGGATTGATCATTCCGAGTGTTTTATCCGTCACGGGGATGCCTATGCGATGCGTGACTATGCGGTCTATGAGACTATGCGGACTGCGGAGTCCGAGGAGGTACGGGGTTAGCTACCCCGATGCGAGGAATACCTCATGCTGGTGCGTGTGTGACCTATGCGGGAAGTCGAGATTAGGCACGCATAATGATACTGGGCGATTGGCCTTGCTTGATCATTCACGGCCTAGAAAAGACCGATTACATTATATCTATTTTGCTCTTGTTTATGTTGTGGCACTATATGCGATTGAAGTTGTATTTGCAAATGGTTTTAAATACTTTGATTTTACCTCGATTTTTCTGATTTCGCATACTTAGTACATTGTTATGCGACCTACTTGAGGCTGCGTTAAATGCCGCGGTAAGGGAAAAGCAGTGCTAGATCCACGTCCTTAGGATCTCTACTTGCGGGAAGTCGAGATTAGCACGCGCATAATGATACTATGGGCGATTGGCCTTGCTTCGATCATTCGCGGCCTAGAAAAGACCTGTTACAGTTTATCTACCTTGCTCGTGTTTATGTTGTGGCACTATGTGCAGTTGAACTGGTTGTATTTGCAAATGGTTTTAAATACTTTGATTTTACCTCGATACTTCTGATTCGCATACTTAGTACTGTTGTCTTGACCTACTTGAGAAAGCGTTCATGCGAGTAAGGGAAAGCAGTGCTAGATCCACATCCTTAGGATCTCTACTTTGGTGTCGTGAGCTCCATCTTCTCGGAGGCTCGACTTTTGGTATGGTTCTCACGATGTTGTAGATATATGTACATTCGGGTATGGCGGGGACCTGTCCGCCATAGTTGTTTACATTCCTAGAGTGCGTAGTCATGTTGTAAAGTTGGGATGTAGCTTCACTCTTTATATATATGCGAAAGCGACATTTTCTCGATATAAAGCGTGTCTCAATTTACATTTGTTTCATGTCTTGTTTTATATTCCGATTACTCGATGTATGACTACTTGGGTGCGGGTAAGGCACGATCCACGAACCCGGCAGGTCGCAGCGATAATGAAATCATAACAGTCTAACAAAACAGGAGACATGTATGATAGCCAACCTACAGTACACAATACATAAACAGTCAATCAAGTCAGGGACGCATGCCCTCAAAGTCATTACTAAAATATAACCATGGGTCTCACGCCCATAAATAACACATTTTTTTTTTAAAACCAACGTGCGTGCAAGGGCAAAGCCGACAAGGCTGCCATATAATATACATAAACAAAAGACACAACATTGTACATGAGTCCAATCCCACATATGAATACAGACCTCTAAGAGTTATACTGAACTATGACGGGACAAGGCCCCGTGCCATAATTGTACAAAAGCACATGCTTGAAGGAACTATACCAAAATGATAAACTCCTGAACCGATGGAGCTATCCAATAACTCGGAGCAGGGTCCTACACCTGCGGATCACCAAACTGCGTACCTAAACCTGCGGCATGAACGCAGCCCCCCGAAGGAGGTCAGTACGAAGAATGTACCAAGTATGTGAACGATAAATCACGTAATGAAATCATAACAGTCTAACAAAACATGAGACATGTATGATAGCCAACCTACAGTACACAATACATAAATAGTCATATCAAGTCAGGGACGCATGCCCTCAAAGTCATTACTAAAATATAACCATGGGTCTCACGCCCATAATATCAATCAAAGCAGGTGGTATAACGTCTTGGGGGTTTACCCCTCATTTATACTCTTACCGTAGAGAAGGTGGTAAAGCAGGTGGTATAACGTCTTGGGGGTTTACCCCTCATTTATACTCTTACCCTGGAGAAGGCGGTAAAGCAGGTGGTATAACGTCTTGGGGGTTTACCCCTCATTTATACTATTACCCCGGAGAAGGTGGTAAAGCAGGTGGTATAATGTCTTGGGGGTTTACCCCTCATTTATACTCTTACCCTGGAGAAGGTGGTAAAGCAGGTGGTATAACGTCTTGGGGGTTTACCCCTCATTTATACTCTTACCCTGGAGAAGGTGGTATAACGTCTTGGGGGTTTACCCCTCATTTATACTCTTACCCTGGAGAAGGTGGTATAACGTCTTGGGGGTTTACCCCTCATTTATACTATTACCGTAGAGAATGTGGTAAAGCAGGTGGTATAACGTCTTGGGGGTTTACCCCTCATTTATACTCTTACCCTGGAGAAGGCGGTAAAGCAGGTGGTATAACGTCTTGGGGGTTTACCCCTAATTTATACTCTTACCCTGGAGAAGGTGGTAAAGCAGGTGGTATAATGTCTTGGGGGTTTACCCCTCATTTATACTCTTACCCTTGAAAAGGTGGTAAAGCAGGTGGTATAACGTCTTGGGGGTTTACCCCTCATTTATACTCTTACCCTGGAGAAGGTGGTATAACGTCTTGGGGGTTTACCCCTCATTTATACTCTTACCGTGGAGAAGGTGGTATAACGTCTTGGGGGTTTACCCCTCATTTATACTCTTACCCTAGCTCAACTGACCATCAAACAAAACATAAGCACTACCATGTCTTTTATAAAAATCTGGGAATTTAACCCGCCTCCTGGTCACATGCCCCGGAATCCCACATCGAAGCATGTCCAAGGAGTAATACAAATAACGAAAGCATACCCGTGGAATCCCACATCACTGTCGGTACGTCCAAGTAACTTACAACAAGACAGCCGGCCCTCCAACCGAGAGTCGCGACAACGTAATAAAACATAATAGTTGCACTCAAAGGCTATCACCAGCACACATAGGCAATTCTCAATTAATCAAGCCAAAGTACTTATCAAGGCACACATAGAATAATTCTCAATTAATCAAGCCAAAGTACTTATCAAGGCACACATAGAATAATTCTCAATTAACCAAGCCAAAGTACTACGTACGTACATTCTTTTCAAAAGACTCCTTTTTATGTAAAACCCCAAGATACTAACACCCGTAGCATCAAGGTGTATCTATTTTTTTCAAAGTAAGTTACTACACTTTTAGAAAACTCTTTTCAAAGCTTGAAATCAAGTAACTTCAAATTTTCACCATCTAGGCAACTTATGCCTAATAATCAAAATAGACAACCTTCTTAACCTTCCATAAAGCCGTTATAACCAACTTCCCATAAAGTCGTTATAACCCTTTATGGTTTTAGACATATTCATTCCTTTTTTATAACCAAGAGTCTTATACTTAAAACCAAGTATCACATACTTACAAAACACGTTTCTTAACTTTCAAAATACTTCAAGTCTCTTAATATTTAGAAAACAAGTTTCTTCTACTTTTAAACCTCAAGTAACTCACACCTTTAAAACAAGTTACTTCTCTTAAATCATGTCATTTCTCCTCTCTTAAAACAATTAAGTAAATCACTCCTTTAACTCCCCTAAAGTCATTACAACAACCCTTAGGTTTTGGAACTAAGGCACTAGCCAAAAGGTTTGGAAACCACTTCCTTTTCAAGACTCTATGTACTTTAAGTAAAATACCTCTACTTTTAAAAATTCAAACTTCACTAAGGAAATGGATTATACAACTTACAATTTAAACATCAAAGTACAATCAAGGGAGTACATAGAACGAATTCTATTTTAGGTAATCCAAATACAACCAAGGAATAGATCACTTAAGGAGTAGGACATACTTTCTTTATCTTAAGGAATCATGCTAGAAGAGGAGATAGTTCACATACCTTTTCGGCTAAATCCACAAGCTAAGCCGAATACTCCATACGTAGAAGTGTCAACCTATAATGGTCACAACAAGACTATCAACTTCTAGTCTCTAACGTAGAATAATACTAAGTATACGGTCTCTAATTCTACGGAAAATCGGGCAGCAGTTCCTTTGTTTCTACTCACTTTGCCACCTTTTTCAAGGCCGAATACAATAACCAACACGCCACATTTAAGGCTCAAAACAACAACCAAACAAAGGAGATTACACGCCTTACAATACGTGTAAAATTCCGCCCCACAATTAATACGAAGTAGTTCCATATTCAAGCCATTCTCGGCCAACAACATAACCAACAATTCAAAGTCTTTTCCAATCCTTTTTCAATTCCAAGTTCTAAGGTCTAACATGTTATATAGTCATAAACAACTTCAACAACTACAATTTCCTTCTTTCTACAACATGCGACGACTTAAACTAATAATCAACTTGAATTCCAATCTTAAGGCTAAACATGCTAGTTTTCGGATTAGGGTTCCAATAGCCAATAAACCTATCAAACCTCATAATATATAACTCATGCTTGCTAATATCCATAATTACAACAATAAGTAAACCTTAATTGCTAAAACGACAAGATTATACCTTAACAAGCCCTTAAAAATTCCAAGATTCAAAGTCGCTCCTTAGAAAATTCTTAGCTCCTTTCCTTATGTTCCAATCCGCTCCAAGCACTCCTTAGAAGCCTATGAAGAACCCATCTTCAAGTTCCAACTTCAAAGTTGAAGAACTCCTTAAGTATCCGCCTTGCGACTAATACGAAAACGTCGTTTTTCCGAAATCTTTCTATTGAGATAACCTTACAATACCCTTAGGGACCTTGGGTTGAAGTCTTGTGAACAAAGGATCAAAACTACAAAATTTCTTGTGAGCAAAGTGTCAAACCCGAGAGCTCTTGTTCTTGCACAAGAGTTTCTCTAATTTTTCTAAGTGTAAAATGCCAAGTATTGCTACTAGTTGGGTATATAAAACACAATGGAGGGTTTAGATTGCAACACATGAGTGGCTAGGATGAGTTTCACAAGGATCAAGCACAAGTGGCAAGTTGACTTGGTCAACAATCTCAAGCTAGCAAGACTTATCTTTCTTGATGGTCAATGACCATTTTACCCTTACTATATTTCGACCAATACCATGTGGGGGGTGCCACATGTCGTCCTCTCATTCGTCCATAAAATTTCGTAACCCTCGTGGGCCCACAAAACGTAAAATTCCTCGGGTGGGCCCCACATGACCAAATCCGTAAAAATAAATTTCCATAATGTTAATAAGTTCCATATTCCTCAAATAATGCATTTTGAGAATCCAATTCTCAACAACGAACATTTCTCCTTTCCGACGTTCGGAAGATTTTCTGCCGGAAAAACAATTCTTCCTTTCGTACCAATTTCCAAGTCTTGATTCCTTACGTACATTCTCTTATACAAGTCCTGGACTTACGGGGTGTAACAATTACCATGCCTTCTTTTCACATAAACCAAGACAACTACCATGCCTTCTTTTCACATAAACCAAGAGAATCCTTATTTAAGCAAGCCAAAGTACTTATCAAGGCACACATAGAATAATTCTCAATTAAACAAGCCAAAGTACTATCAAGGCACAAATAGAATAATTATCTTTTAACAAGCCAAAGTACTATGTACGTACATTCTTTTCGAAAGCCTCCTTTTTATGTAAAATCCAAGATACTAACACCCGTAGTATCAAGACGTGTCTATTTTTCAAAGTAAGTTACTACACCTTTAGAAAACTCATTTCAAAGCTTGAAACCAAGTAACTTCAATTTTTCACAATCTAGACAACTTATGCTCATTAATCAAAATAGACAACTTTCATAACCTTCCATAAAGTTATTATAACCAATTTCCCATAAAGACGTTATACTAACTTTATGCTTTAGAAATTAAGACTGTCACTACCCGTTCCCGGGCCCGTGACTGGTGCCTTACCCGGGCACCCAAGTAGACATACATCAGAGTAATCAGCGGAATATAAAAACAAGACATGAAACAATTATAGAATGAGAACAGTTTATCGAGAGAAGATTGCCTTTCGGCATGTATATATACATAAAACATGAACAGTTACATCCCCTTTTCAAATTCTGCCCACAACAGTACTACATACCTCTAAGAATGTTATAACAACAATGGCGGGACAGGGCCCCTCCATACCCCTGAATGTAAGTACCTACAACGACAGGGGACTATACCAAAGATAAGCCTCCGGAGAAACGGAGCTTCCCAAAACGCTGAGTTGTGATCCTATGAGCGAGGATCGGCGATCGTGTACCTCTACTGCGCATGAACGCGGCCCGGGCGAGGTCGATAACAGTACCAAGTATGTGGCGGAAAATATCAGTAAATGAAATCATAACGATTTACATAAAGCAGAGACATGTATGATAACAAACTACAATTCACAACATAAGCGATCGTGTCAAGTCGGGGACTCACGCCTCAAGTCATCCTCATGCCCGTGGAACTCCTTCCTCACCGCCGATGCCGGATATAAACCGTATAACATGTCTCGGCCCGTCCATGGGAATCGATGTGGCGTGTGAAATACATGTCCCGCCATCCTACGTGGACTCGGTGGCGTGTAATACATGTCCCGGCCCATCTCATGGGACTCGGTAAAGAATCGTATGGAATACATGTCCCGGCCCATCCCATGGGACTCGGTGAAAAGAATCGTATGGAATACATGTCCCGGCCCATCCCATGGGACTCAGTGAAAAGAATCGTATGGATTACATGTCCCGGCCCATCCCATGGGACTCGGTGAAAAGAATCGTATGGAATACATGTCCCGGCCCATCCCATGGGACTCGGTAAAGAATCGTATATAACATTTAAACCCTCTTTTAAGACAGATTAAGAAAATATCATGCCTTCATTTTAAACCAACACATTTTCCCGTTTTAAAGTCAAGTAACAACATTCTTTTCCAAAAGTTCAAGTTGCATATTTTTAAATACCTAAGTCTCTTATTTTCGAAAGATTTCATAGTTCATAGTCCTAACAATGTAATTTCTTCTTTTAACAAAATTGAGTAACATATATCTTATGTGTGAGTAGTTCATTCTTGTTTATAACAATCTTATTAAAGCAGCCATGATCTAGAAAATGTAATACAATTTTGTCTTATCTTAGCTTCTATGCAGATGGAGGTTTCTACTGGTTTTAATATAATTAATTATTTGTCAATACATTTTCCTTTATTAACGCTGCAGTGGTTTGTTCGATACTTATTCTCATTTCCGAAATCAATACAAGGCTTTCATAAACAATTAAGTAAACCGTTCCTTTTCTCTCTCTTAAGTCGTTATACCTAACTTCCCATAAATCTAGTATAACTCTTAAGCTTTTAAAACTAAGTATTACTCTTCTTTCAAAAAAAATGATTCATAATTCTTTTGAAATACTTCAAGATTCTTATTATCTAAAACTCAAGTCAACAGACATCAGAGTAAAACCCTTTTTAGTTAACACACGTACGTCTACCGAACTATATATATATCAAAAATATTATGCTCAAGAGGATAGGAAGAATCACATACCTCGCGACGATTATCGACAAATAGCAAAACGCTCCACCGAACTATAACCCTGCTAGCCTTGTCCGCCCTTCAAGTAGAACACGCTACTCGCAGAACTTCAACCTATAATGGCCATATATGTCTATCAACGTCTAGACTACTCTGTAGAATATTCTAAGCAGAAGGTTCTCTATTCTATGGAAATTTGGGCAGCATTTCCCTACCCGTCAAACTACACAAGTCTATTATAAATACAGCCCTATGTAAGTACAGTTCAATTCTCTTCTCTTATACCATCCTTCTATAACTTATACTCATTTCTATACTACTACAGTATGTAATCTCTAATTACAATAGAAGGACAGAATTAATTACCTCGACAAGCCCAAAATTATCCAAGATTAAAGTCGATCCTGAGCAAGGTTTAGCTCCTATTCTGTACGCTCCAATAGCTCCAAGAAACCCTTAGAAGTTTCTAAACAACTTCTACCTAATACTTCAAC
This sequence comes from Przewalskia tangutica, assembly GCA_029844215.1. Lineage (NCBI taxonomy): Eukaryota > Viridiplantae > Streptophyta > Magnoliopsida > Solanales > Solanaceae > Przewalskia > Przewalskia tangutica. The sequence continues at coordinate 68,372,906 of CM056734.1, forward strand.
CAACTATGAAGATTTCCCCAGGGTTTCGTTTAGTGACTAATGGATATAAGGTAGTATTTCTAGGCTTTTAGTATAGAGGTGACTTTGGAATACTACAAGGTATTTGGCTAAGGTATTTTGGGATAGTAACAATACTTGGAGAATACTTTTCTACCAAGGGGGGGCGGGGGGTATTTCGATGAGAACAACTAGGAAGGGGGGGGGGTGTTTCGGCCGAGGACTTCACAAAGGGGGAGGGGGAGCTTGGACGAGAACTACTAAAAGGGAGGGAGGGATTTTTGCCTTGGAATTTCTCAAGTGTGGATGAAGAATAAGTCCTGAACTTGAGGGGTATTTATAGGCCAATCAATGGCCAAGATCAAAGCAAGTGGATGGTGGAGATTTGGACAAGTGCTACCTTATTTATCTACTTTGCAAGACTTTTGACCAAAGGTGTTTGGCCTTTTAAATGAAAAAAACGTGCCAATCAATTCCTCCACCAAAATCGTCCACTTGAGGGTGACACATGTCGCCCTCTCGTTGGTCCAAAATATTTCATCTCTCGGAAAAATCCAAAATAAATATTTTCTTGAAAACGTAAAATTCCTTTACAAGGTTCGGAAAATTTTCCGTCGGAAAAACAAATCTTTCTCGTGGATGTGCACAATTTCGTCCTTAACATAATTCGGGCTTACAATTATGCGTCGTCCTCACATACATACTCTGGAAATACGGGATATAACATTCTCCCCTCCTTAGAAACATTCGTCCCGAATGTTCCTTCTCAAGACAGATAACGATGAAGTTCCTCTTAACTTAAACAAGTTGCCAATGCCACACATGGCCACAAAATAACACACGCGCAAATACTTAAATACAAGTCCATGAGGAATCACCTCTATCATCACAAAAGCTCTCACTCAAGGGCTAAAAGATATTCCCTTCGCACCTTTACTTCACAAAAGTAATGATCACTTCTATTCTCTTACTCGTCGTACCCTCTTCGTACACTCGAACACTTCCTAACTAAACTTACCACCTTCCTGTTATTGCTTCAGTTTCCAAAATCTCGGGGTTACTATCTCCAACTTGGTCATCATTAACTGGGAACACTTTGGATGGATCTCCGATACTTTTCCGAACATAGCAACATGAAAGACCGGACGTACTGCCTCCTACGTCGGACGACAAAGCTAACTTATAGGCAACCTGGCCTATTCTCCAAATGATCTGAAAACGCTCAAAGTACCTCGGGCTAAGTTTCCCCTGCTTTCCAAACCTCGTCACGCCCTTCCGGGGTGGTACCTTCAAGAAAAAAACCCACCGTCAACCTGAACTCCAAGTGTCGACGCCGATTATCCGCACGACTTCTGTTGACTCTGAGCTGCCAATAACCTCTCCTGGATAAGCTTCACCCTATCCACATCCTGCCGAATCAAGTATGAACCAACTATCTGTACCTTTCCAACATCGAACCAATCGACTGGCCACCTACCCTTACGCCCATACAAGGCTTCATAAGGCGATATCCGAATACTGAAATGGTAGCTATAATGATACTCACTCAACAAGAGGCACATAATCCTCGCTACCCACGAAATCAAAAACAACGCCCGAGGGTGAATGCAATCGAGACTCACTGAGTTCCTAACCCCGCTGGTAAAACCTCCGTAAAAGAAATAGTCATAAACTGGCTCCACCGTCACATAAAGTAAAGAGTAGGAACCGTATAGCCTTACAACCTTCACGATATATAACATCTCGCATAACCTTCACGAGTAAATGTGATCGAAAGACAAGATGGGCTGATCTCATCGGCCCGGCTGTTGGTCGAACGCACCCACGAACTCGTACAACGGTCATCTAAACTTGGGCCTAGCGCCCTCATGACCCTACCACCTGGCGGGACCACCTCGAACTGACCCCACCACATTACAGGCCGCGGGTTGACCCGCGATCGGTCCTCAACCCGACCCGCTATCGCACCAAACTCTTGTTCCCCCGATCCGGAACAATCTTACTAATCAAGTCACGAAAACCTAGTGGTCTCCTTAGCTCAACTACTCTCTTTCATTTCATACCACTCAGGGACTTATCACACAAATATATTCCACGTATACTAGGTGCTCCGATAAAGGTCAACATAAAAATAAATCTTTTACTCAAGATGGCCTCGCATCTAAGGTCTCTACGTATAATATTTTAAGGCTCACAATTTCCCTGTCCCCAATCTTACCCTTCTAACTAACCATGTTTTCTAAACACAATTTTTTAACATAATGCTATCTGAACATAATACTTAGCACCTCATCATATCATCAACGCATACTAGTATCTAGAGGGGTAAGAATATACATTGTATCATCTGCTTCATTTTCCCTTCGTCGCTTTAATCATAATCCTGCCCTGCAGGGCGCATAGCTATAGAAGGCGATGATCCTGCCACTGACCCGGGAGGCTGAGTCATTCTGTCTGCATCCTTCCTATTAGGACAGTTCCTCGTCACATGGCCCTGACGGCCGCAGGCAAAACAAGCACCAGTAAAAAGATGACATTCCCCGGGATGACGCCTGCCACATCGTGCACACTGAGGGAAACATGAACCCGACTGGCTAGAACCCATGTATACTTGTGAACCAGAAGCCCTGGAGCCCCGACCAGCTCCCGAATACCCCAAACATCCTGAAGACTGTGGAGGACCACTCTGTACTGGCGGAGGTGCATAACTAACCTGCTGCTGAGGCGGTCCGCCTCGAAAGTTACCAAAGGACCCTGCTGTTCTGGCCCTCTTCTGCTGATCTCGGTCATTCCGTCGACCCATCCGCTCCTCACATCCAAGTGCATAAGCCTGCATGCGGGCAATGTCCATGCCGGTGAAGGGCTACACCGAACAAGTCTTCCAAGTAGTCATCGAGCGGTGGACGTAGCGGTGTACTGGCCCTCCATGTCGGCTACTAATGCGGGACGCATCGAGCTAATGAGTCAAACTCCACATTGTACTCCCGAACGCACGCCGGCTCGCTCAACGTCAAAAATCTGCGCCGAGCCCTTCTCATCTGTGGAGGCAAGAAATGCACAGAAATGCCTCGAGAACTTCGTCTCATACGGCCGGCGGTCATACTCTCCCGACAGCTCCACGAATCAAACGATCGCAGATCACGCGATTGATGCGAACCTAAGACCACCGACTCGGTCTCAAGCCTTGATCACTCATGATCCAGAATCGCCGTATGAACTCCTGCGGATCGCCCTCGCCTCGACCCATAAAACTCTGGCGGCTACAACTCGGAAAATCCCGTAGTCTCAAATCGTCCGATATCGGGTGAACCACGGGTGCTTCGAATCGGCCAGATCCAGCTTATCCTCGTGTTCGCCACAATCGGCAAGAATCGAGCCATCTTTGTAACCCATCTCCTCTCGCTTCCAGCCGTGGAACGGAGGTTCAGTATTGTGGTCTCGAACCACCGCTGCGACTCTAAACTCGCTGGAAATTGGCGGCGCGCAAAACTCGCCGTCAAGCACTATCTCGTAATGACCGGCTTGCGCGCGTACTCCTCTCAGATCCTACTAGCGCTCCTCGCCGCTTTGCCCTTCGGGCCCGGTTGCTTGCGGAGGCATAACTGGTAAAAACGAAATACGTCAGAGGGGTCCAACTTATAATACAGCTCTAAGGCACGATCTCAAAATGAGAAGAATGGAAACCAATCCTAAATATCTTATAGCCTCCTGATTATTGGTGTGGTGCACAACACACTGATAATCAAGACTCTACTAGATACGGTCTGTAGACATTTTCCGAGGATTAATCGCTCGATACCACTTTTGTCACGACCGATCCGAAGCGTGGATCGTGCCTTACCCGCACCCAAGTAGACATACATCGAGTAATCGGCGGAATATAAAAACAAGACATGAAACAATTATAGAATGAGAACATTTATCGAGAGAAGATTGCCTTTCGCATGTATATATACATAAAACTTGAACGATATCCCTTTTTCAAATCACGCCACAACAAGATTACGGACTCTAAGAATGTTATAACAACAATGGCGGACGGGGCCCCGCCATACCTCGAATGTAAGTACCTACAACGACAGGACTATACCAAAGATAAGCCTCCGAGAAACGGAGCTTCCCAAACGTTGATCCGTGATCCTATGAGCGAGATCGACGATCGTGTACTTCTCTACCGCGGATTGAACGCAGCCTCCCGGCGAGGTCAAGATAACAGTACCAAGTATGTGAAATCGAAATCATCAGAATGAAATCATAACAGTTTACATAAAATAGGATACATGTATGATAACAAACTACAGTTCACAACATAAAAGCAGTCATGTCAAGTCAGGGACTCACGCCCTCAAGTCATCCCTCATGCCCGTGGAACTCCTTCCTCACTGCCGATAGTCTGGATATAAACCGTATAACATGTCTCGGCCCATCCCATGGGAATCGATGTGAAAGCGTGTGGAATACATGTCCCGGCCCATCCCATGGGACTCGGTGAAAGCGTGTGGATTACATGTCCCGGCCCATCTCATGGGACTCGGTAAAGAATCGTATGGAATACATGTCCCGGCCCATCCCATGGGACTCGGTGAAAAGAATCGTATGGAATACATGTCCCGGCCCATCCCATGGGACTCGGTGAAAAGAATCGTATGGAATACATGTCCCGGCCCATCCCATTGGACTCGGTGAAAAGAATCGTATGGAATACATGTCCCGACCCATCCCATGGGACTCGGTAAAGAATCGTATATAACATTTAAACCCTCTTTTAAGATAGATTAAGAAAATACCATGCCTTCATTTTAAACCAACACATTTTCCCGTTTTAAAGTCAAGTAACAACATTCTTTTCCAAAAGTTCAAGTTGCATATTTTTAAATACCTAAGTCTCTTATTTTCGAAAGATTTCATAGTTCATAGTCCTAACAATGTAATTTCTTCTTTTAACAAAATTGAGTAACATATATCTTATGTGTGAGTAGTTCATTCTTGTTTATAACAATCTTATTAAAGCAGCCATGATCTAGAAAATGTAATACAATTTTGTCTTATCTTAGCTTATATGCAGATGGAGGTTTCTACTGGTTTTAATATAATTAATTATTTGTCAATACATTTTCTTTTATTAACGCTGCAGTGGTTTGTTCGATTCTTATTCTCATTTCCGAAATCATACAAGGCTTTCATAAATAATTAAGTAAACCGTTCCTTTTCTCTCTCTTAAGTCGTTATACCTAACTTCCCATAAAGCTAGTATAACTCTTAAGCTTTTAAAACTAAGTATTACTCTTCTTTCAAAAAAAATGATTCATAATTCTTTTGAAATACTTCAAGATTCTTATTATCTAAAACTCAAGTCAACAGACATCAGAGTAAAACCCTTTTTAGTTAACACACGTACGTCTACCGTACTATATATATATCAAAAATATCATGCTCAAGAGGATAGGAAGAATCACATACCTCGCGACGATTATCGACAAATAGCAAAACGCTCCACCGAACTATAACCCTGCTAGCCTTGTCCGCCCTTCAAGTAGAACACGCTACTCGTAGAACATCAACCTATAATGGCCATATATGTCTATAAACGTCTAGACTACTCTGTAGAATATTCTAAGCAGAAGGTTCTCTATTCTATGGAAATTTGGGCAGCATTTCCCTACCCGTCAAACTACACAAGTTCATCAGAATACAACCCTATGTAAGTACAGTTCAATTCTCTTCTCTTATACCATCCTTCTATAACTTATACTCATTTCTATACTACTACAGTATGCAATCTCCAATTACAATAGAAGGACAGGATTAATTACCTCGACAAGCCCAAAATTATCCAAGATTAAAGTCGATCCTGAGCAAGGTTTAGCTCCTATTCCGTACGCTCCAATAGCTCCAAGAAACCCTTAGAAGTTTCTAAACAACTTCTACCTAATACTTCAACCAACTATGAAGATTTCCCCAGGGTTTCGTTTAGTGACTAATGGATATAAGGTAGTATTTCTGGGCTTTTAGTATAGAGGTGACTTTGGAATACTACAAGGTATTTGGCTAAGGTATTTTGGGATAGTAACAATACTTGGAGAATACTTTTCTACCAAGGGGTGTTTCACGAGAACAACTAGGAAGGGGGTGTTTCGTGAGGACTTCACAGGGGAGGAGCTGACGAGAACTACTAAAAGGGAGGGATTTTTGCCTTGGAATTTCTCAAGTGTGGATGAAGAATAAGTCTTGAACTTGAGGGGTATTTATAGGCCAATCAATGGCCAAGATCAAAGCAAGTGGATGGTGGAGATTTGGACAAGTGCTACCTTATCTATCTACTTTGCAAGACTTTTGACCAAAGGTGTTTGGCCTTTTAAATGAAAAAACGTGCCAATCAATTCCTCCACCAAAATCGTCCCCTTGAGGGTGACACATGTCGCCCTCTCGTTGGTCCAAAATATTTCATCTCTCGGAAAAATCCAAAATAAATATTTTCTTGAAAACGTAAAATTCCTTTACAAGGTTCGGAAAATTTTCCGTCGGAAAAACAAATCTTTCTCGTGGATGTGCACAATTTCGTCCTTAACATAATTCGGGCTTACACAATTGTACGTACGTCCTCACATACATACTCTGGAAATACGGGGTATAACAAAGACATTTTTATCCTTTCATAAGGCCGTTATAACTAACTTCCCATAAAGCCGTTATAACTCCTTATAAACCATTTCGTTCTTTTACTAACCAAGAGACTTATACTTCAAACAAATTTATACAATTTTCAAATACTTCAAGCCTCTTATCCTTTAGAAAACAAGTTTCTTACCTCAAAAATTTAAGTCTCTTATCTTGTAGAATAATTCAATACTCAATACTTTCACACCAAGTACTCTATACTTCTTTATGTCAAGAAATCCTTGTCTACCTTATTTAGGATAAACCACTCCTCAAGAACAAGCGGGTTAACTTCTTAACCCAACCAACTTAGACATTTTCTTAAAACAAGTCAAGTATAACAAAAGGATTTACTTCATTCAAAACACGACGCTCACCGCACTATATAGTTATAACTACTCATGCTCAAGAGATAAGAAAGTTTCCACATACCTCTTCGGTCAATCCACTTGCTAAGCCCAAACTACCGCAAGTAATATGTCAACCTATAATAACCATGATACGTTTATTAACCTCTAATCTCATCATAGAATTTTCCAAGTTCAAGCCACTAAATTTTATGGAAAATTGGGCAGCATTTCCTTTGTTTCTACATATTTTGCCACCTTTTAAGGTCCGAATTTAACATCCAAACTCCACTTTTAAGGCCCAACAATCCAAAAATTTTAAGGGGATTACACACCTAAACTTGGATGTGTAAAATTCTGCCCCACAATGTACAACAATTAACTTAATCAAGTTTAAGGTAGTTCTTAGGCTACAACATGCTCATAATATCTTCTTAACCAATTCTTTCACATCCAAACCATATTTCTTACATGCAATGAATCTAAGAGCATTATTTACTACTACAAGTTCCTTCTTCTTCACATGCAACATCAATACTAGCTATAAGAGAAGAAGTGTTACCTTTAGAGCTTTAGCCAAAACTATTCCAACAACTTTGCTAGCCTCCTTCCAAGAACACCACCACAATAACTCCTACAAGCTAGCCACAAGCTTCCTTCTTGTCCTTAACTTTTCAGATTTTTCTTAGGCTTTGAATTCCTCTTGGAATTCTAGAGAGAAGTGGGAGCTCTAACTTAGAGAGAGGGAAAGTCTTGAAAGATGACCAAGTCTTCAAGACTTGGTCAATATAAGGGACATGCAAAAATCAGATGGGGGGACACTTGTCACCCTCCCATGGCCTTTTTAAAAGAAGAAATATGATTTTCTCGCTTTTTCCGCTGAATTCTCGCCTCGCGCACCAGCCGCGGCGCTAAACTTCATGACTTTGAACTTCCGCGCCAGAGCCTCGCTTCCCGGCGCGCTGAAACGTCTGACTTTCGAACTTCCGCGCCATGCCCTCGATCCGCGCCGCCCCTCGTGGCCCCGACGAAACACCTTCTCGCCCGATCACAAGACCGAACTTGTAACTTCCATAACTTTCTACTCCGATGTTCTATCGACGAACGGTTGGTTGCGTTGGAAACTAGACTCAACGAAATACGCACTAGGCCTTTGAAACACCTAAAAACTCTCAATGTATCGGGTCATAACCCGCCCCAAAGTTGACCAATACCCGTCCGAAATAATCCGTCAACCTATCTTTCGAAAATTTTAAGTCTTACTCCCTTTCGCACGCTATCATACGCATGACCTGAACTACGGGGTGTAACATTCTCCCCCCCTTAGAAATATTCGTCCCCGAATGTTCTTTTGGAGCCAATCTACTATTCCTCGGTACATCCTCGTACTTTACACTAATGGAACTTCATTATGCCACCTACGACCCTAAGATATCGCACACACATACCCATTCACCGTAAGTCAAACAGGAAACGAACCCAAAATATGAACCATTACTACTGTCACGACCCGAACCGGGGCCCGTGACTGGTGCCTTACCCGGGCACCCAAGTAGTCACTCATCAGAGAAAATCAGCGGAACATAAAACATAAATATGAAACAAGAGACATGATAAATAAAAGAAATAGGCCAACCAAAATGGTTGCCTTCCAACATATATATATAAACATTCGAATGCATAACTTACACCCGCCCACAACAAAGGCGATGCACTCTAAGATTTATACAACAACTATGACGGACAGTGGCCCCGCCATACCCCGAATGTACAAGAACCTACTGACTGTGGTAACATACCAATGATAAGCCTCCAAGGAACGAGCTTCCCAACACTGAAATGTGATCCTAAAATGGATCGACAATGATGTATTCTCTACCGCGCATGAACGCAGCCTCGTATGAGAGGTCGATAACAGTACCAAGTATGTGAAATCAGAATATCAGAAATGAAATCATAATAGTCTATATAAAGCGGAGACATGTATGATAACCAAACTACAAGACATAACATATAACCAAGCATCAAGCTCTGGGACTCACGCTCCAAATTATCACTCGTGCTCATGGAATTTCTTCCTCATCACGCAGCTTTATGATATAACAATACCAAGGAGTATACATGAACACCGTGTCCCACTGTGTCATAAAACCGTGACGGCAAGTATAACTAACGAATCCGACCGTACTAATAATACAATGCAACCAAAAACACGGTCGACACGGCAAGGAGAGCCGACTATCAGATACCAAGGCCGGTCACGAGTCGACGGCAAGTACGCAGGTCGACCACTGTGTACCAAGGCGTCAGATCACGAGACTTCGCCACTACACCGAACGGGAAAGTGCGAGGGCTAACTACTGTGTACCAAGGCCGAATCACCACGACGGCAGCACGAAAGCCACCACCGGTACCAAGGTCGAACGAAGAAACCTCTGGAGAGCTAGTCAATGGAATAACACTATCAGCGCGAGCATACCCGTGGAATTCTCCGCATCGCCAGACGCCCAAGTAAGTCCTCAACAAGTCGACCGACACTCCATTGAGAGACGCGGTTATATAGAACACAATTCTTGCACAACAAAGGTTATCACCACAAGCATAAGCAAGTTACACAACAACAAGCATAGGCAAGTTACACAACAACAAGCATAGGCAAGTTACACAACTCAAGGTACTTTCATTTCATGCCAAAGTCCGGTTTTAACTCCTAAAGTACTACGACGTTAAGTTCCTTTTTAAAGATCCATTCCTTTATAAAAGTCACCCGATACCGTAGTATAAAAATAGAGTGACTTATATCTTTAAGTAAACCAAAACAACTTCCATACTTTCCTTTTAAAACCAAATTAAGGCAACACCATGCCTTCTTTTCGACCAAGACACTTCTTTTTAAAGTCAAGTTACCACATTAAAACCAATGATAAAACCCTTCTTTTGTTTTCATAAAGTCGTTATAACCAACTTCCCATAAAGTCATATAACACTTTATGTTTTAAACCATTTTACGACAACACAATGCCTTTCTTTTCCTAAAGTTCCAGCTTGCCTAATTTCAATTACACAAGTCTCTTTTTAGAAAAGTTTCATAGTTCAATGTCTTAATCCCTTTTAAAACAATTGAGTAACATATGCCATAAAGTAGCAGTTATTCTTGTTCATAATCAATCTTATTAAGCAACCATGATCTAGAAAATGTAATATCATTTTGTCTCATCTTAGCTTCTATGCAGATGGAGGTTTCTACCGTTTTAATAATACTTAATTATTCAATACATTTTCCTTTATTAACGCCGCAGTTGGTTTGTCGATACACATTCGATTTCCAAATCAAGAAACATTATTCCTTTCAAAACCAAGTACTCATTACTCACGAATGAGGTTTCACACAAAATTCATATTAATTTATTTAAGTTAAGTCTCTTATCTTATAAGATCAAGTCTCTTAACTTCTAAAATCAAGAAACCATTTTCTTTACCTCTCTTAAGACGTTATACCTAACTCCCATAAAGCTTAGTATAACTCTTTTTAAAACCTTTAAAACCAAGTGTTACTCTTTTTCCAAAATGGTTTCTTAACTTTTGACATACTTCAAGTTCCTTATTATCACACATCAAGTCGCTTATAAGTCAAATCGCTTACCTTTTAAAACCACGGCATTTTCTTACCTACATAAAGTCGTTGTAACCAATCAAATACATTTAACACACGTACGCTCACCGCACTACATAGTTATACACATATCATGCCGAAAAGATAGGAAGAGGTTCACATACCTCGCGACGATTATCGACTAATAGCAAAACGCCCAAGTAACTCAAACCGTCGGCTCCACCTTGCCAAGTAGATCACGCCACACGTAGTACTTCAACCTATAGAGGCCACAAGGCGCCTATTAACATCTGGAGCTCAATGTAGAAGTATTCTACGTAAAATTCGAAGATTTCCCCGCAACAGCGTAAATCTCCTCCTATCGAGGCACGCTAACAAAGCCAACAACTCCCAGATGGGGGTTTGCACGCCTAACCGGACGTACAATTCTACTACACAAAGAATGCTACACAAGTTCATCAGAATACAATCTATGTAATTACATTCAGCTTCTTATTTAAATTCAGGCTTAAGTCAAAAGACATTGCCGCACAACTATGTTCAATTCTATATATAGTATACTTTAACTATATATTCCTACAACATGTAATTTCCAATTACAAATGTAAGGTCAAGAGTGTTTACCTCGATAAGCCCAAAATTATCCAAGTTAAATGTCGATCCCGAACAACGTTTAGCTCACCTCAGGCGCCCAATCCGCTCCAAACAACCCTTAGAAGTTCTGCAACTTACTTAAACACTTCAACCGACTATGAAGGTTTTCCTTAGGGTTTCGTTTTTGTGACTGAGGGAAGTATAATAGTATTTTCTGGGCTTTTGTATAAGTGTAACCTTGGGAATACTACAAGGTATTTGGGCCAAGATATTCGGGCATTATAACAATACTTGGAGAGTATTTCTATACCACAAAAGGGGTATTTATACGAGACAACTAGGCTAGTGGGGTACCCTACGGCTAGTGGCACTACAAAGGGAGGGAGGCTCTCGCCAAGGCTCACTCGAGGGAGACTCTTTGGACGAGAACACTCAAGAGGGAGGAGTAGTGTGAGACTTAGAAAGATTGCTCAAGTTTGGATGAAGAAAGTCTTCAACTAGAGGGTATTTATAGGTCAAGAAATGGCCAACCAATGGCCAAGATTCTTCCAAGTGTAAGGCAAGTGTAGGGCTAGATTTTAACCATGTGGACCTTATCCATCTACCACAACCACTTGCACAAAATATCCTACCAACCACCCTTGACCCAATCGTCCATGCCGCCCCATTCTTCCTTCTAATGTGAGGGTGACACATGTCACCCTCCCGTTGGTCCAAAATGTTTCGTCTCTCGGAAAAATCCGCAAAAATTAAAAATGACATAGACGGAATTTTCCCTTCGCAAGTTTAGTAAAACGTTTCGTCGAAAAATCGATTCTTTTGGCACTTGTGCCCAAATTTCGAAACTAGCCAACTTTAAGGCTCAAATTATAATACGTACGCGCTCACGTACATACTCTGGAAATACGGGGTATAACATTCTCCCCTCCTTAGAAACATTCGTCCCGAATGTTCCTACTCAAGACGGATAACGATGAAGTTCTTCTAACAGGTTGCCAACGCCACACCTGGCCACGAAATAACACACGTTCTCTTCCTTCCTTACTCGTCGTGCCCTTCTTGAACACTTGAACTCTTCTAGTATACGTACCACACTTCAGTCATCGCTTCAGTTTCCAAAACTTTAGAGTCATCACTCCCAAACTTGGTCATCTTACTAGCCTCAATCTTCCTTAAGGCCATTCCCGGCCTTCACGGTCTGCTTCTGGTCGAACACATCCACGAACTCACACGATGGTCATCTAGACTTGGGCCTAGCACCCTCGTGACCTACCACTGGCGGGACCACCTGCAGCTGACCCTACCTCGAACAGCCGCGGGTTGGCCCGCAACATGGCCCCAACCCGACCCACTTAACGCATCAAGCTCTTGTTCCCCGATCCGGAACAATCTTACCTATACAGGTCATGAAAGCTACCACTTCCATTTCACACTACCCAGGGACTTACCCTTTTTTTTTTTTCTAACCAGGTTTCTAAATCACATTTTAGTGCAAAGCTATCCGAACATAACACTAAACACATCATCAACATCAATACATATAAGTCTCTAGAGGGTTAAGGATATACCTGAAAATAGGCGGTTCAAAGGACCGCTAAAACTGGGAACTCCCACCGCGACCTCTCAGGGCTCGCGGTGTACGAACATCCTGCCTGGCTATGGAAGGTGAAGAACCCGCAACTGCTCTAGTAGTCTGTGCTATCCTACCAGCGCTACCCCTGGTCGGACAGTCTCTTGCCAGATGGCCCTGTTGACCGCAAGAATAACAATCTCCCAAGTCAGTACGACACTCTCCCTTATGAAGTTTTCCACAACGGCCACACTGAGACAAGGGCAACCTCATCCGGCGAGCACTCCTACTCCCCTGAAAATCTGAAACATGGGAGCCCTGACCTGCTCCTGAATATCCCAAAGGTCCCGAAGGCTGTGGAGGACCACTCTGTACTGGCGGAGGCGCATAATCGGCTTTCTTCGAGGCGGTCCGCCTCGAAAATCACCAAAGGACCTGCTGCTCGGCCTCTTCACGACCTTGGTCATTCCGTCGATTTATCCTCTCCTCACATCCAAGTGCATAAGCCTGCATGCGGGCAATGTCCATGCCCGGCTGAAGAGCTACACCCGAACAACTCTCTGCTACGTGATCATCGAGCCCTGTAACATATCGGTGCACTCGATCCTCCATACTAGCTACCAACGCGGGGACGTACCGGGCCAATGAGTCGAACTCCACATTGTACTCCCGAACCGTACGCGGCTTCGCGCAACACTAAAAATCTGCTCGCCCGATCCTCCTCATCCGCGAGGCAAGAAATGTGCGGAATGCCTCACGAGAACTCGTCCCATATAGTGGAAGTGCATTCTCTCCCGGGACAGCTCGCGAATCAAACGATCATCGCGGTATCACGCGGTGATGTGAACCTAGGACCACCGACTCGGTCTCCGTGCCTTGATTACTCTCACGATCCATTGAATCGCCGGATGAACTCCTGCGGATCATCCTCGTGCCTCGACCCATAAAACTCTGGCGGCCTACAACTCGAGAAAATCCGTAGCCTCGAACTATCTCGATCTAGGGTGAACCATCGGTGCTCTGGGCTGCTGCGTCGGCCTATCCTCAAGTCGCCACAACCACGCCATTAATCGGGCCACTCCTTGTAACTCATCTCCTCTGCTCCGGTGCGGATGGAGGCTCGTCTTGTGGTCTCGCCACGCTCTACTCGCAGACTCCTCTGTGCCTTGCCGCCCGGGCGGGTTGCCTTACGCGAAGGCATAATCGTAAAACGAAGTATGTCGAGAGGGTCCAATCTTATCACACGCTTCTAAGGCACGATCTCGTAATGAGAAGAATGGAAACCAATCCTAAATGTCCTGCGACCTCACGATTATAGATGTGGTGCACAACACATCGATAATCAAGACTCTACTAGACACGGTCTGTAGACACTTTCCGAGGACTAACTGCTCTGATACCACTTTTGTCACGACCCGAACCGGGGCCCGTGACTGGTGCCTTACCCGGGCACCCAAGTAGTCACTCATCAGAGAAAATCAGCGGAACATAAAACATAAATATGAAACAAGAGACATGATAAATAAAAGAAAATAGGCCAACCAAAACGGTTGCCTTCCAACATATATATATAAACATCTGAACAGTTACAATCCTTACACCCTGCCCACAACAGTGCTACAGACCTCTAAGATTTATACAACAACTATGACGGGACAGGGCCCCGCCATACCCCTGAATGTACAAGAACCTACAGACTCAGGGTAACATACCAACAGATAAGCCTCCGAAGGAACGGAGCTTCCCAACACGCTGAAATGTGATCCTAAAAGCGGGGATCGACAGCCGATGTACCTCTACCTGCGGCATGAACGCAGCCCCCCGAAGGAGGTCAGTACAACAGGTACCAAGTATGTGAAACTGTAAATACTGTAAATGAAATCATAATAGTCTATATAAAGCAGGAGACATGTATGATAACCAAACTACAGTACATAACATATAACCAGTTACATCAAGTCGGGGACTCACGCCCTCCAAATTATCACTCGTGCCCGTGGAATTTCTTCCTCACTGCCGGCAGTTTATGATATAACAATACCAAGGAGTATACATGAACACCAGGTCCCACCTGTGTCATAAAAACCGTACGGGGCAAGTATAACTACCGAATCCGACCGTACCAATAATACAATGCAACCAAAAACACGGTCGACACGGGGCAAGTGCGAGCCGACTACGGATACCAAGGCGGCCACGTGGTGGCCGGGCAAGTACGGTGACCACGGTACGGCGTATCACGAGACCGTCACTACCTGAACGGGGCAAGTGCGAGGGCTAACTACAGTACTAAGACCGAATCAGCCACGAGGCGGGCAATCTGGCGACCACGGTACCAAGGCGACAAGAAGAAACCTCATGGAGAGCTAGTCCATGGAATAACACTATCAACAGGAGCATACCCGTGGAATTCTCCGTTACTGCCGGTACGTCCAAGTAAGTCCTCAACAAGTCAACCGGCACTCCATTGAGAGACGCGGTTATATAGAACACAATTCTTGCACAACAAAGGCTATCACCACAAGCATAAGCAAGTTACACAACAACAAGCATAGGCAAGTTACACAACAACAAGCATAGGCAAGTTACACAACTCAAGGTACTTTCATTTCATGCCAAAGTCCGGGTTTTAACCCTAAAGTACTACGTACGTTAAGTTCCTTTTTAAAGATCCATTCCCTTTTATAAAAGTCACCCGATACCCGTAGTATAAAAATAGAGTGACTTATATCTTTTAAGTAAACCAAAACAACTTCCATATTTTCCTTTTTAAAACCAAATTAAGGCAACACCATGCCTTCTTTTTGGACCAAGACACTTCTCTTTTTAAAGTCAAGTTACCACATTAAAACCAATGATAAAACCCTTCTTTTGTTTTCATAAAGTCGTTATAACCAACTTCCCATAAAGCTGTTATAACACTTTATGTTTTAAACCATTTTACGACAACACAATGCATTTCTTTTCCCTAAAGTTCCAGTTTGCCTAATTTCAATTACACAAGTCTCTTTTTAGAAAAGTTTCATAGTTCAATGTCTTAATCCCTTTTTAAAACAATTGAGTAACATATGCCATAGGCGAGTAGGTTATTCTTGTTCATAATCAATCTTATTAAGCAGCCATGATCTAGAAAATGTAATATCATTTTGTCTCATCTTAGCTTCTATGCAGATGGAGGTTTCTACTGGTTTTAATAATACTTAATTATTCAATACATTTTCCTTTATTAACGCTGCAGTGGTTTGTCGATACACATTCTGATTTCCGAAATCAGTAAAACATTATTCCTTTCAAAAACCAAGTACTCATTACTCACGAATGAGGTTTCACACAAAATTCATATTAATTTATTTAAGTTAAGTCTCTTATCTTATAAGATCAAGTCTCTTAACTTCTAAAATCGAGAAACCATTTTCTTTACCTCTCTTAAGACGTTATACCTAACTCCCCATAAAGCTTAGTATAACTCTTTTTAAAACCTTTTAAAACCAAGTGTTACTCTTCTTCCAAAAATGGTTTCTTAACTTTTGACATACTTCAAGTTCCTTATTATCACACATCAAGTCGCTTATAAGTCAAATCGATTACCTTTTAAAACCACGGCATTTTCTTACCTACATAAAGCCGTTGTAACCAATCAAATACATTTAACACGTATGCGTCACCGTACTACATAGTTATACACATATCATGCTGGAAAAGATAGGAAGAGGTTCACATACCTCGCGACGATTATCGACTAATAGCAAAACGCTCAAGTAACTCAAACCGTCGGCTCACCTTAAGCCAAGTAGATCACGCCACACGTAGTACTTCAACCTATAGAGGCCACAAGGCGCCTTTTAACATCTGGAGCTCAATTTAGAATTATTCTACGAAAATTCGGCGACACCTCCCCACACATGGCAGAAATCTCTCTCTATCGAGGCACGCTATGAGCCAACAACTCCACAGAGGGGGTTTGCACGCCTAACCGGGCGTGTACAATTCTACTACATGAATGCTACACAAGTCTCATCTGAATACACCCTATGTAATTCTGATTCGATTCTCTTATTTAAATTCAGCTTAAGTCAAAGACATTGCCGACAACTATGTTCAATTCTATATAGTATACTTTAACTATATATTCCTACAACATGTAATTTCCAATTACAATGAAGGTCAAGAGTGTTTACCTCGATAAGCCCAAAATTATCCAAGTTAAATGTCGATCTTGAACAACGTTTAGCTCTACTCGTGGCGCCCAATCCGCTCCAAACAACCCTTAGAAGTTCTACGACTTCTACTTAAACACTTCAACCGACTATGAAGGTTTTCCTTAGGTTTCGTTTTTGTGGAGGAAGTATAATAGTATTTTCGGGCTTTTGTATAAGTGTAACCTTGGGAATACTACAAGGTATTTGGGCCAAGGTATTTGGGCATTATAACAATACTTGGAGAGTATTTCTATACCACAAAAGGGGGGTATTTATACGAGACAACTAGGCTAGGGGGGGGTACCCTACGGCTAGGGCACTACAAAGGGGGAGGGGGAGGCTCTCGGCCAAGGCTCACTCAAGGGAGACTCTTTGGACGAGAACACTCAAGAGGGAAGGAGTAGTGTGAGACTTAGAAAGATTGCTCAAGTTTGGATGAAGAAAGTCTTCAACTAGAGGGGTATTTATAGGTCAAGAAATGGCCAACCAATGGCCAAGATTCTTCCAAGTGTAAGGCAAGTGTAGGGCTAGATTTTAACCATGTGGACCTTATCCATCTACCACAACCACTTGCACAAAATATCCTACCAACCACCCTTGACCCAATCGTCCATGCCGCCCCATTCTTCCTTCCAATGTGAGGGTGACACATGTCACCCTCCCGTTGGTCCAAAATGTTTCGTCTCTCGGAAAAATCCGCAAAAATTAAAAATGACATAGCCGGAATTTTCCCTTCGCAAGTTTAGTAAAACGTTTCGTCGAAAAACGATTCTTTTTGGCACTTGTGCCCAAATTTCGAAACTAGCCAACTTTAAGGCTCAAATTATAATACGTACGCGCTCACGTACATACTCTGGAAATACGGGGTATAACAACTACTTACCTCCGTTCACGGCCTAACATAATTGCCCGTTCGTATTTACCAACTTATTCTAACGCATGTACATAGTCTCAATATCCTCTGTTCATAACACTAAATCATACAACAATCCTATCATGCATACTAATCTCTAAAGGGTCAAAGATATACCTGTAACTATTGCTTCACATTCCTCTTGTCGTTCTAATCATGATCCTGCTGATCGGTGTATTTTATATACACCTTTTTAGTCAGTTTTAGTTAGTCTTTTGTCCCGTTTTGTATATATAAGTGTTGTATTAGGATAGTTTTCCTTTCTATTGAGTCAAAGTGATTAAAATGGCCAAATGGCGGAAAAGGAGCTAAAAGAGGGCAAAGAGAGATGCGGAGCTGAAAACAGAAAGTGGCGAACGAGGTGAAATCGGACCCGGTAGCGACGCCTCACTGCGATCAGCGAGCGCGGCGCCCACTATTCAGAGAGGCTGCAGAAGACTCAGCGCGCGGCGCCCTCGAGCAGCAGATGCGAGGGCGGCGCCCTCGCAGCGAATATCGTGTCGCGGCGCCAAAACCCCCGACGGATTCAGAACTTCGGCGGCATGCTGCGAGCAGCGCGCGCGGCGGAAAAATAGGTTTTGGATGAATTTACGGGCGGGCTCAAGGAAAAGAGGGCGATTTTCACTATAAAAGGAGAACCCTAGGCGCTTTTAAGGGTTCCCCTTCTTGCACAACACAAGACTTTTGCTTGGAGATTGGATACCATAGTTTAGTAATTTCTTTTCCCTTTCTTGTTCTTTATTTCTATTTTGTATGATGAACATGGAATTAGTTCTTGTCATGTCAATGGCTAGGAACTAATTCTCTTATAAGGCTTTCCATGTTGAATTGCTAGAGACTTATGTTATAAATTAATGCATGCTTATGGTTATTTTTCTTATTGTGAGATCTATCCAATAATTGAGTTGAATTCTCGGTAATTAATTGACAACTAATTATCACTATATGATTTCTAATCAGTTCGAAAGGGGATTGTGAATATCTTTGTAAGTTGGGTAGACATTCTTGGATTGGGGATGAAAATACCTCAATTATTTATGTAAGCGTTGATGAGAGGCTTAACAACCCTAATTTTGCGCATTGTGCGTGGCGATTGACTAGGTTTTGTTCTTAATCCTCCTATAGAGTTATCCTTATCACGAAAGGTAGGTAAGGTGCGATCATTGAGGTTGAGTGTTTATATAACCCTAACGGGAGTATAAAACGATTTCAGTAAACTCGCTTTCTCCAAAGAAGAATACCATAAGTTAATGCATTAGTAAGTAGCATAAGCGGATAGTAAGGATACATGGAAGCCCTATTCTCATCACCACTGAAATAAATCTTTATATTTAAATAGCTTGCATAATTCTTAGTTATAAACAATAAATCAATTATCAATGCACCAAATAGATACTAGAAAATAGATAGTTGGTAATTGAACCCTAATCCTTGTGGACGATATTCGGTCTTATCAAGACTATACTACTTGTCATGATAACGTGCACTTGCGTTTAAAGTGTGTGCATCTTACCGCGCATCAAGTTTTTGGCGCCGTTGCCGGGGATTAGGCATAGTTCAATATCAAATTTATCTATTTTTAATTTCTAATTTGGTTTTTACTCTTTGTTAATTTTTATATGTTTTTATTTGTTCTATTTTATTTTATTCTTTTTCGTTTTATGTATTTATTGTGTGAAAACAAGGGTGTCGTGATCCGTTGTTGGTTTTGATGCATCTCAGGGATCCTCAAGACATGGATTTCTGCTGTCAATATGATCGAGCTCCAACCATAGAGGAAGAGAGAGAGGAATTGCGAGAAGTCATACTCAGTCTCACTAAGTATCAAGCGCAGTTCATGGACGAAATGAGATTGGCCATAAAGAAGCTGGAACTGCAAATAGGAGAACTCGCAGTCATTTTTAACAACGAACAGGAATTTGAGGAGCCTGAACCAAACCCAACTATTGAGGAATCTGGTGAGATAGTTGGTGTAGAAAAGGAAAAGATTGCAGAGTTCCAATTATTTACCTTCTTGGACTCTGTAGAAATCATTTTTCTTGCATCTATTACAGAATAACCACCACTAGCTATCACGGCTGATCCCCAATTAGGAAGCCCATACCAGCAAGGGTACCCCCTAGAGTTGAGAGATGTAGAGAATTTCACGGATTCCTACGTTATAAAAAGCATAAAAGACAAGCCTGTCTTGTGTACTTGGGGGATAATTGTATGTTTAAGGTTCTTGGTTGAGCAAATAGTTATAGGGAAATTGAGACCTATAGCAATAAATCTGCGAATTGCAAGTAGTTCGCAGAAGGGTCCAATGAGCACTCGTACCGGTTAATTGCGTCCGGCTAAAAGACGTTAAAGACAGCGCTTGTTGGGAGGCAACCCAACGTTTTCAATTATGTTATTTTAATTTCTGTCTTTAGTTTATTTTATAAGAACAGTCTCACGGTCTTGGGGTCTTGTGTTTGTGCTGTGATTGACAGGTACAGGGAAATAAACTGAAGGGCGAAAAACTGAAGAAAAGCCAGAATTTTCAGAAAAGCGGGTAAGCGCCGCTGAGAAGCGGCGCGCCAAAATCCTGTAAAATTTGCCAAGTTTAAGCGCCGCGACGCCTCAGAATGGCGCGCAGTAAAGTCGAAGCGCGAGAAGATTGGCGCCGCGGTGCGGCGAGGAATCCAGAACTTAAAACGCCCAGAAAATCAGATTTTCCCCAAATCCAATTTCAAAAACCTAACCCTTCCTTTCCAAAACCCACGAAAATCCGAAAAATCGCCCACAAATCCTCCATAAATCCAACCCAACCACAATCAAAACTCTTAAATTCCTAAAAATCCTTAGCTATCTCAAACAACAAAGCTCCATTCCATAGCCTCAAACCACCAATTGAAACAAGAACAAGCTTGAATCTTCTCATAAAAAGGTAATCTTTTTCTGTTCTTGAGTCCTTTATTGAAGTCACAGGAGGTAGTAGTTTGAAGGAGCATTGTAGTTGAAGTAGTTGGGTACTGAAAAGTTGATTGTGAAGTTTGAAAAAAAGAGTAGAAAAGGAGTGTGGGTAGTGGGTAGAAAAGTTGAAGTTTGGGGGTGTTGTGTTCGCTGCTAGTTGTAGATTGTGTAGGAATCCTTTGTGCCACTAAATTGAAAGCTCCAGAAACTATTTTAAAACCATGGCCACCAGGAAGAGAAGAGGCTCCACATCCACCCCAACCCCACATTACGATAATACTAGGCTTGTGAGCTACGAAGTCTTCCAAAGATACAAAAAGCTTGATACCAGACCCATAATACCAGAAAGGGGAATGGACTACCAGAGGGAGTCATATGGGGAGGAAGATGTTTATGAGCCCATCCGGGCTATGATTGAGTTAAGGGGGTGGAGGAGATTCGTAAATCCGGAGAAGATAGCACCAGTGAACACAACAATGGTGCGTGAATTTTATGCCAACCTTCCGGAGAAGGTGGAAAGGGGATGCTTTGTTAGGGGAGCTTATGTGGCTGTGACAGCAGAGAATGTAAATTCACAATTGAAGACGGTTGATGTTGAAGAAAAAAGTGATTGGAATCACTTTAGAACATGGTCTAGAAGCACTGACCACATCGACTGGAATGTCGTTGCAGACACCGTGAGCTACCATGGGGTTGTTTTTGATATTGGAAGAAATGGATCAAGAACCTTTGAACAAAGCAATTCAACAAAGTGGCCAAAGGTTGGCTATATTTCGTCAGCGCCCGCATGATTCCATCCACGCACTTCACCAGAGTGCCAGAGGATAGGATTAAACTGGTATATGGAATTATGAGGGGAATGACGATTGATGTGGGGAGAGAAATAGTGCAGAGCATTGAAGAAATCAGCAGGTTGGTGACAACAGGTGGATTGGGACACGGTTCACTTATTACCAGTCTCTGCCACATGAGTGCAGTCCCAAGACTACCCACTGACACTCATGAGAGAAACCAACTGCCGGTGTCCTGTGGGATAGTGCACTCTTTCCCAGACCCAAGCCCCCCAGCAGCCAGACGAAGAGTACCAGCAGCAGCAGAGGCCGCCATGGACGAAGATGAGCCTGAAATAGGGGCTCAATATGAGGCAGGACCTAGCCACCGGCCAACCACAGGAGCAGAACCTCCAACGCCCACGATGGAGCAATTGTTTCAAAATCAGATGAGGATGATGCAGACCTTGGATACAGTAGTACAAGGACAGCAAGAAACAAGGCAACAAATCAACGAGTTGAGTTCCTTGTTCAACCAATGGTCGATGCATTATCCACCGCCACCACCACCATTTTAGCCAAAGTCTGTAAGTCCTATTTCTTTTATTTTTCTTTGAGTCTTGCACACATTGGGGACAATGTGTGATTTAAGTTTGGGGGTGTTTATTTGTGTTTTATTTTCTTTGTGTCATGTTATGTTTTAGTTAAGTCTTTTTGATTGTTTTATGTTTATTTTTGAGTCACCAAAATTTTTTCTTTTTGAGTCATAATTGTCTGTCAAAGATCATGTATGCTGTAGTTGCTAGAAACACCTAGTGAAGTAAGGTGGAATAATGTAACGGAATTGAAGCAACTATCTAAACACCTAAGTTAGATATGCCAAAAACTCACAGAATCTGTCTATTTGGAGTTTCTTGCTTGAGTTATGCATGCTAAATGATAAATACTTATGTGTTATGATTGCTTGCTATTTGAGGCGAAATAGTTAGGATATGCATGCTAGGGAGATGACTCAGGCATTTCTTTGATAGCCAATTCTTACCATTCTTTTCTATCCCGTACTTTAAAAATATCCCTAGTCAGCCCCATTGAGCCTAAATTTGAAACTTCTTTGACACCCTATATTCCCACAAATTGTACCATAAGTGAAAATATGAAATAGGGGAATACATTGTGTTAAAAAAGAGACAAAAAGAGTGAATAAGTCTGTTGCACCCCAATACAAAAGTAATAAGAAATAGGCAAAAGCCTAAGTTTGGGGGTGCTTGTCATTATTATATACTTCACTCTCCCAAAACAAAAGAGGGGAAAGATAGAATCGAAATGAAGAAAAGAACAAAAAGAAAAAGGGAAATACTGAAAAGCTGAAGAGCTTATGGTACACGAAATGAGCCTAAATTGCCTATTTTTACCTACCTATACCTAAGCCTACATTACAACCCTTAAAGTCCTGAAGATCTCTTCTATGCATATCCAGGATTAGTGGAGAATAACAAGTAAGCATGCCATAGGAATTCTTGAATTTATATGCATAATTTAGTATATTGACTTCCATCAAAGCATGATAAGTATGAGTTTGCGAAATATCTAGCTTAATGTGCTGAAATTTCATGTTATATGTTCCTGCATATTATTCTGCTAACCTTCATGTTTTTCTAGTTAACACTAATGCAGCAAAAGTAATCAATGGCAGTGAGTCTTTTATTTTCGTTTCTTTGAGTCTTTTATTTTATTTCTTTCTATCTTTGCTCGAGGGCGAGAAAAGGTTAAGTTTGGGGGTATTTGATCGGTGTATTTTATATACACCTTTTGAGTCAGTTTTAGTTAGTCTTTTGTCCCGTTTTGTACATATAAGTGTTGTATTAGGATAGTTTTCCTTTCTATTAAGTCAAAGTGGTTAAAATGGCCAAATGGCGGAAAAGGAGCTAAAAGAGGGAAAAAGAGGAGATGTCGTGAAGCAGAGAAAGAGAAGTGGCGAAACGGGTGAAATCGAACCGGCCGCGTGGCCTCGCTCTGATCAGCGAGGCGCGGCGCCCACTATTCGAGAGGTCGCAGAAGACTCGGCGCCGGCGCCTCGAATAGCGATGCACGGGGCGCGCGCTAAACATCCGAAGCTACGAGAGTGCAGGCCGCGCGGCTGCCGAACAGCGAGATATCGGGCGCGCGCCAAAACACCCGGATGCGAGAACAGGCGCCGTGGCGCTGTGCAGGAGCATGGCGCCGACGCGGAAAAATTAGGTTTTTGGACGAATTTCTAGGCCAGGCCTGAAGGAAAAGAGGGAGGCGGTTTTCAGCCTTTAAAAGGAGAACCCTAGGCAGTTTTTAAGGGTTCCCCTTCTTGCACAACACAAGACTTTTGCTTGGAGATTGGATACCATAGTTTAGTAATTTCTTTTCCCTTTCTTGTTCTTTATTTCTATTTTGTATGATGAACATGGAATTAGTTCTTGTCATGTCAATGACTAGAAACTAATTCTCTTATAGGGCTTTCCATGTTGAATTGCTAGAGACTTATGTTATAAATTAATGCATGCTTATGGTTATTTTTCTTATTGTGAGATCTATCCAATAATTGAGTTGAATTCTTGGTAATTAATTGACAACTAATTATCACTATATGATTTCTAATCAGTTAGAAAGGGGATTGTGAATATGCTGTAAGTTGGGTAGACATTCTTGGATTGGGGATGAAAATACCTCAATTCTTTATGTAGCGTTGATGAGAGGCTTAACAACCCTAATTTTGCGCATTATGCGTGACGGTCAACTAGGTTTTTGTTCTTAATCCTCCTATAGAGTTATCCTTATCACCGAAAGGTAGGTAAGGTGCGATACTGGGGTTGAGTGTTTATATAACCCTAACGGGAGTATAAAACGATTTCGTAAACCTGCTTTCTCCAAAAGAAGAATACCATAAGTTAATGCATTAGTAAGTAGCATAAGCGGATAGTAAGGATACATGGAAGCCCTATTCTCATCACCACTGAAATAAATCTTTATATTTAAATAGCTTGCATAATTCTTAGTTATAAACAACAAATCAATTATCAATGCACCAAATAGATACTAGAAAATAGATAGTTGGTAATTGAACCCTAATCCTTGTGGACGATATTCGGTCTTATCAAGACTATACTACTTGTCACGATAACGTGCACTTGCGTTTAAAGTGTGTGCATCTTACCGCGCATCACCTGCCCTGCACGGCGCATAACAAAAGAAGGCGATGAGCCAGCCACTAATCCCGAAGGCTGAATCTCTACATCCGTGCTATCTTTGGTCGGACAGTTCCTCGCATAATGGCCCTGCTGGCCGCATGTATAGCAATTACCCAAACTAGCACGACACTCCCCATAGTGGGTCCTACCACATCGACTACACCGAGGTAGAGGTGACTTCCTCAGACTAACACCCTTATTCCCCCGAAAACCTGAACCCTTGGAGCCCTGTCCTGCTCCCGAATTTCCCGAACGTCCTGAAGACTGTGGTGGATTACTCCGTACTGGCTGAGGTGCATAACTAGCTCACACAGGCGGTCCGCCTCGAAGCCGCCCGAGATCTCGCTGTCCCGCCTCTTGGGCTGGCCTGAGTCAAGCTGACCCTCCCTTTCTCTGTCCTCTATCCCCTGCGCATATGTCTGCATCCTGGCGATATCCATACCTAGCTGAAGAGCCACCCCTAAGCATGCAATAATCATATGACGGTCTAGCCCCATCACATAGCGATGAACTCTGTCTGCCATGTCAGCTACAATGGTGTGCGCATACCTGACCAATGAGTCAAACTCCAGGCTGTACTCTCTGATAGTCCTCTCATTCTGCCTCAAGGTCAAGAATATATCCAAGCGGGCTCTCCTCGTCTCAGGAGGCAAAAAGTGACCGAGGAAGGCTTCCGTGAACTCATTCCAAACAGCGGGAGAAACACCCAACCCTCTAGACAACTCCCATGACTCAAACCAGTTCAACGCAATATCGCGTAACCGGTAAGAGGCTAATACAACGGACTCCGTCTCCGAGGCCCTAAGTACATGCATAGTCCGCCGCACCTGCCGAATGAACTCCTGAGGATCCTCCTCAGACCTCGATCCATAGAACTCGGGTGGATTACAACTCAGAAAGTCCCGAATCCTTAAACTGTCGGCCCTAGGGTTAGCCAGGCCAGGCGGTCTTTGCCACGCGATGCTAGTCAACAACTGACCGCTCTCGTAATCCCTATACTGCCTCAGCTAAGGGCGGGGGCTCGGTACCGGTCTAAGTATGGCATTGTTGTTGCCCGAACTTCTGGGGTGGCGACGTCGTGGAACTCGCCGTCAAACATCTCCTCGTAAAGGCGGGCTGTGCCCGTAACTCTCGTCCTACTAGCAGCTCCTCACCGCCTTGCCATCGGGCTCTGGTTTGCCTTGCGTGGAGGCATAATGGTACATAAGAAGAGGTCGGTGAGGATTCAACCTAGTAGGGCGACTCTCCGCGATCTCGAGAGAAGAATGGAAACCAATCCTAAATGTCATGCAGCCTCCTGATTATAGATGTGGTGCACAACACACCGATAATCAAGACTCTACTAGACACGGTCTGTAGACACTTTCTGAGGACTAACTACTTGATACCACTTTTGTCACGACCCGACCCCGGGGCCGCGACTGGTGCCCTATCGGGGCACCCTGTCAGGTACACATCAGAGAATAGCAGCGGAACATACATAATACGAAATCTGTATAAGGTAAACATTACTAGCAAGCCGACAAGGCCGCCTTCCATAAAATAACTTAATCGAAAGTGAAACAGTACAACTTATTCTTACAGCCCAAACCACAAATGTGACTACAGACCTCTAAGAATAACAACTGTGGCGGGACAGGTCCCCGCCATACCCCTGATTGTACAAAAGTCTACAACCTCAGGGAATCATACCAAAAGACAAGCCTCCGGAGAGATGGAGCTTTCCAAAAACTGAACAGTGATCCTAAGAGTGCGGATCAGCAAGCTACGTACCTCAACCTGCGGCATGAACGCAGCCCCCCCGAAGGAGGTCAGTACAACAGGTACCAAGTATGTGAAACTGAAAATACTGTAATGAAATCATAATAGTATATATAAAGTAGGAGACATGTATGATAGCCAAACTACAGTACACAACATATACGCAGCCATGTCAAGTTAGGGACTCACGCCCTCTAAGTCATCACTCAAATATAACCATAGGTCTCATGCCCACAATATCAATCATGCCCGTGGAATTCCTTCCTCACTGCCGGCAGTCTATGATATAACAACACCAAGGAGTACACATGAACACTAGATCCCACCTGTCAAAGAACCGTCGAGGCAATGCGAAGGCATAGCTACGGATCCACCTGCATCCCGAATCGGCGGGCAAATGAAGCCAGCTACGGATCCACCCGTACCAACCATACTAATTACCCGAATCACGGTCGACCGGCAAGTACGAAAGCCAACTACCAGATCCACCCTGCGTCACATCGCTGACCGGGGCAAGTACGAGGGCTAACTACCAGATCC
Organism: Przewalskia tangutica; assembly: GCA_029844215.1. Lineage (NCBI taxonomy): Eukaryota > Viridiplantae > Streptophyta > Magnoliopsida > Solanales > Solanaceae > Przewalskia > Przewalskia tangutica. The sequence goes on from CM056734.1 coordinate 68,400,022, forward strand.
ACCCTGCATCACGCAACTTCGTCCTAACACCGACCGGGGCAAGTACGAAAGCCAACTACCAGATCCACCCTGCATCACGTCTCTGACCGGGGCAAGTACGAGGGCTAGCTACCAGATCCACCCTGCATCAGTAGACCTCATAGAGAGCTAGTCCATGGAATAACACTATCAACAGGGAACGAACCCTCATCAATGGAAGCATACCCGTGGAATCCTCCATCACTGACGGTACGTCCAAGTAGACTCACAACTACATGCTTTTAATTCGAATTGCAATACCATGTATTTACATAAACCAAGATAATTACCATGCCTTCTTTTGACATAAACCAAGACGACTACCATGCCTTCTTTTCACATAAACCAAGAGAATCCTTATTTAAGCAATCCAAAGTACTTATCAAGGCACACATAGAATAATTCTCAATTAAACAAGCCAAAGAACAATCAAGGCACAAATAGAATAATTCTCTTTTAACAAGCCAAAGTACTATCTACGTACATTCTTTTCGAAAGCCTCCTTTTTATGTAAAATCCAAGATACTAACACCCGTAGTATCAAGGCGTGTCTATTTTTCAAAGTAAGTTACTACACCTTTAGAAAACTCATTTCAAAGCTTGAAACCAAGTAACTTCAATTTTTCACAATCTAGACAACTTATGCTCATTAATTAAAATAGACAACTTTCATAACCTTCCATAAAGTTATTATAACCAACTTCCCATAAAGCCGTTATACTAACTTTATGCTTTAGAAATTAAGATTTTCTTATCCTTTCATAAGGCCGTTATAACTAACTTCCCATAAAGCCGTTATAACTCCTTATAAACCATTTCGTTCTTTTACTAACCAAGAGACTTATACTTCAAACAAATTTATACAATTTTCAAAATACTTCAAGCCTCTTATCCTTTAGAAAACAAGTTTCTTACCTAAAAAATTTAAGTCTCTTATCTTGTAGAATAATTCAATACTCAATACTTTCACACCAAGTACTCTATACTTCTTTATGTCAAGAAATCCTTGTCTACCTTATTTAGGATAAACCATTCCTCAAGAACAAGCGGGTTAACTTCTTAACCCAACCAACTTAGACATTTTCTTAAAACAAGTCAAGTATAACAAAAGGATTTACTTCATTCAAAACACGTACGTTGTGATACCCCGTATTTCCAGAGTATGTACGTAAGGACGTACGTAGAAAATTTGAACTTGAGAATTAGGCTTGGCCGAATTAACTTTGTTCACAACACCCGGTTAGAGTCGTTTTTCGACGAAACGTTTTCACAGCTTTCGTATGGGAATTTCCGGCTATGTCATTTTTAATTTTTGCGGATTTTTCCGAGAGACGAAACATTTTGGACCAACAAGAGGGCGCCACTTGGCACCCTCTCATTGGTGGGCTTTGGGGCGGCAAGTTGGACGAATTGCTTGACATTTTTGTCAAGTAGTAGGTAGGATATTTTTGTGGTAGATGGATAAGGTGCACTTGGCATGATCTTGGCCCTACACTTGCACCACACTTGGCTTGATCTTGGCCATTGGTTGGCCTTTGCTAGACCTATAAATACCCCTCCCCTTTGATGAACTTCTTCATCCAAATCTCTAAGTCTTGAAAGCTTCTTCCTCCCCAGTGTAGTGTCTTGGCGAGAGCCCTCTCCCCTTGGCCGATAGTTCCCTCCCTAGTGGGGTAGGCCGAGGGGTATACACCCCCCTCTCTCTTGTGGTGCTAGCCGTGGGGTACCCCCTAGCCTAGTTGTTTTCGTATAAATACCCCCTCTTGGTAGAAATACTCTCAAAGTATTGTTATAATGCCCAAATTACCTTAGCCTTCTACCTTGTAGTATTCTAAGGTTATACCTATACAAAAAGCCGAAATACTATTATACTTTCCGTACCACAAACCGAAACCCTAAGGAAAATCTCCATAGTTAGTTGGAGTAATAAGTAGAAGTTGGTTAGAACTTCTAAGGGTTGTTTGGAGGCGGGTCGGAGCGCAGAGTAGGAGCTAAACCTTGCTCAGATCGACATTTAAACTCGGATAATTATGGGCTTATCGAGGTAATTATCTTGCCCTATTGTAATTGGAAATTACATGTTGTTAGATTATATAGTTGAAGTATACTATATATAGTCGAACGTAGTTATCGGCAATGTCTTTTGACTTAAGCCCGAATAATAAGAAACCTTTTGAAAGAAAATCTTATTGTATTTACATAGACCGTATTCAGATGAGACTTGTGTAGCTTTTACGTGAGTAAAATTGTACCCGTTCGGGTTAGATGTATAACCCCCTGGTTGGCTTGGTAGCGGCCTCGATAAAGGAGAGAGTTCTGTTGCGGGAGAGTCTGCCAATTTTGGTAGAATGTTCTACGATGAGGTCTAAATGTTAATAAGCGCCTTGTGGCCTTATAGGTTGAAGTACTACGTGTGGCGCGATCTACTTGGCTTAGGAGTAGCCGACGGTTGGAAGTACTTGAGCGTTTTGCTATTAGTCGATACTCGCCGCGAGGTATGTGAACCTCTTCCTATCTCTTCTAGCATGATATATGTGAACTATGTAGTACGGTGAGCGTCGTGTGCTAAATGTATTTGATTGGTTTAACACGTAAAGTGTTATAACGGCTTTATGGGAAGTTGGTTATAACGACTTTATGTTGGTAAGAAAATACTTGTGGTTTTAAAAGGTAAGCGATTTGAACTATAAGCGGCTTGTTATGTGTTAATAAAGAACTTGAAGTATTTCAAAAGATTTTTGAATCATTTGAAAGAAGAAGTAATACTTGGTTTTGAAAACTTAAGAGTTATCTGGCTTTATGGGAAGTTAGGTAATAACGGCTTAAGAATGTTTCTTGATTTGGAAATCGAATGTGTATCGACAAACCACCTGCGGCGTTAATAAAGGAAATGTTTTGATTAAGTATTATTAAAACCGGTAGAAACTTCCATCTGCATAGAAGCTAAGATGAGACAAAATGATATTTCCTAGATCATGGTTTGTAATAAGATTGTTATAAACAAGAATATCCTACTCACATATAAGGCTTATGTTTCTCGGATAGTTTAAAAGAGAATTATATTCTTAAATGAATAAGACTATGAACTCTGAAGCCTTTCTAAAGTAAGAAACGTGAACATTTGAAATTAGGCAAACTTGGGCGTTTGAGAAATAATGTTGTTACTTGATTTTACAAAGAGAAGTGTTTTGCTTTACTTCAAAAGATAATCACTCTAGTTTTCATATACTACGGGTATTGTGTGACATTGTGAAAGTAACGTATCTTTTAAAGAGTTAATGTATGAAGTACTTTGGGAATAGATACACGATCATGTTAATCATATAATAGAATGTACCTGGTGTGTATAATCGGATTGTGTTGGTTTGTGATAGCCTTGTAATACCTTCGTGTTGATTTGATAAGTAATCATATTAGGATGCTACGTGTGTTAGTATTCGTGATGTTTGTGTAAAGGGTTTTCCTCGATTGTGCTTATGTTGTTTAAACGATAAACCGTTATGTTGGTATTATACCACTCACCGTGTTTAGGGGTTAAGCGCCCTCCGACGCGGGGTAGACTTCGAGCGATGCAGGACCATGATTCGAGAATACCTCGTGTGGGTCCTTGGGCTATGCGAGCTACGAGAGTTCCGGTTAGTGTGCGGCCTTTATGGTCATGCGGTGCATGTGGCGTGCGGTGCGAGTCCGGGGCGATCTTGGGGAGTAGCTACCGATGCGGGGTTATACCTCATGCGGGCCTATGAGATTGGCCTATGCGGAGCTGCGGGGAGTTCCAGGGCTAGACGCGCACATTTGATATTGCGGGCGAGCGACCAGCTTTGATCATGTGATGGTCTAGACAGATATCATGATACAGTTTATGACCTTGTTAGTACTGTGGGTGTTAGTAGTCGGCTATGCCTTCGCATTTACCCGTCGCATCGCTTTATTTGGACACGGTGGGACACGTTGTTCATGTATTCCTTGGTGCTTTTCTATCATTGGCCGGCGATGAGGAAGGTATTCCAGGCATGATTGATGTTGTGGGCGTGAGACCCATTGTTATATCGAGTGATGACTTGGCGTGAGTCACGACTTGATATGATTGCTTGTTTATTGTGAGCGTAGTTTGGTTACCATACATGTCTCCCGCTTTATATAGACTACTATGATTTCATTTCTGATATTTTGATTTCACATACTTTACTGTTATCGACCTCCTTGGCTGCGTTCATGCCGCAGTAAAGTACACGATCGTTGATCCTCGCTCTTAGGGTCACGATTCAGCGTTGAAGCTCCGTTCCTCGGAGGCTTATCTTGGTATAGTCCTGTTGTTGTAGGTGCCATTCGTGGTATGGCGGGCCATCCGTCATTGTTATCATATCATTCGTAAGTGCATGAAATCTTGTTGTGGCGGGGTTTGTAAAAGGATTAAAGCTATTGAGTTGAAAGAGTTGTTGTTTCTATATATATGCGAAAGGCAAGTTTTCCACAGTTATTGTTTATACTTCCGTTATTTTATGTTATTGATTTATGTTCGCTGATTTTCTCTCGATGTATGACTCTTTGGGGTGCGGGTAAGGCACGATCCACGGGCAGGTTGGTCGTGACAAAAGTGGTATCGAGCGATTAATCCTCGGAAAGTGTCTACAGACCGTATCGATAGAGTCTTGATTATCGGTGTGTTGTGCACCACGATAATCGAGAGGCTATAGGATATTTAGGATTGGTTTCTATTCTTCTCACTCTAAGATCGTGCCTTAGAGCGTGTTGTAAGTTGGACCTCTAACGTATTTCTTTCCCTTACGATTATGCCTCGCGTAGGCAACCCGGCCAGAGGCAAAGCGGCCGAGGCTGCGAGTAAATCTGAGAGAGGGTTACGTGGGCACAGGCCCAATCGTCACTGAGGTGGTGCTTCATTCGGGAGTTTTGCGGCGTCACTAGCCCAGTGAGTTTAGCACGGCGGCAGTTCCTACTGCGGCCACGATGTTTGGACCTTCAGTTCCACGACCGGAAACAGAGAATATAGATTGCGAAAAGACAACCCTGTTACTAGCTATGGATTTGGCTACCAGAGAGTGTACCGATGTACCACGAGTCTTGATGAATATCAACGAGAAGGTTGCGCGAGTAAGTTCTTGATTGAAGCTTGAGCATGGCACGTATGCGGGCTTATACGCAGCCGAGAAACGTAGAGATCGACGGGTTAACGAAGGACAGCAGAAGAGGGCCAGAGTAGCAAGGTCCTTTGGTAACTTGCGAGGCGAGTCGCCTCACCAGCGGATTAGATTATTCACATCCACGGGCGGCGAGTCCTCGCGAATTTCGGGGCGTTCGAGTGCGCAGGAGTTGGTCGAGCTCCAGATCTTCCGGTTCTGCGATGTGACGCCATCCCGGGATGACGTCTTTTAGTTGGTACTTGTTGTACCTATGACCGTCAGGGTCTGATGTCGAAAGAGTGTCCTTGTAGGAGGACTTAGCCTTCAGGATCGATGGGTAGTCGTCACCTTCCTTAGCTATGCGCCCTACGGGGCAGGTTTGACTAGAACGACTAAGGGGAGTGAAGCAGTAGATATAGATATATCCTTAACCCTCTAGATATCTGTATGTGTGATAAGGTGAGTATACCTTAAGTGCTATGTTCTGATAGCAGTGTGTTAGTTGTGATTAGAAATCATGGTGGGTTAACCGAGTAAGATTTTGGGGGATAGAGAATGTGTGAGCCTTAGAGTTTTATACGTAGAGACCTTAGAGGTAAGGCCATCTCGAGTAAAAGATGTATTGTTTATGTTTGACCCTTATAGGAGTGCATAGTGCACGTGAGTTATGTTTGTGGGATTAGTCCCTGAGTAGTGTGGAATGAAAGAGGGTAGTTGAGCTAAGAAGACCGCTAGGTTTTCGTAACGTGATTAGTGAGATTGTTCGGTTGGGAGCTAGTATGGTGCGCGTTGCGGGTCGGGTTGAGGCCACGTTGCGGGTCAACCCGCGGCTGTTTGGTGGTGGGTCGGTTGTGGTGGTCCCGCTTGTGATAGGTCACGAGGTGTTAGGCGAGTTTAGTTAACCAACGTCTGGTCGTGGATGCGATTCGACCGATGGTCGGGCCGAGGAGGTCAGCCGCCTTGTCTCTAGCAAAGACCGTTTACTCGGCGAGAGGATATGCGAGATGATATATCGTAAAGGTTGTAAGGCTGCGAGGTGCCTACCTTCACCTTATGGCGACGGTGGAGCCAGTGCGGCTGTTTTGGTTTCTGGAAGTTTTACCAAGCAGGGTTAAGAACTCAGGTGAGTCTCAGAATCGCATTCGCCCTCGGGCCAGTGTGTGTATTTCAGAGGTAGTGGTGGGGATTGTTGTCTCCTATGGAGGGAGTGTTTAAGCTACCATTTCAGTTTTCGAATGTCGCCTTATGAGGCCTTGTAGGGGCGGAAGTGTAAGTTGCCGGTCGATTGGTTCGATGTTGGCAAGATTCAGATAGTTGGTTCAGGCTTGTTCCGGTCGTGGTTAGGGTAAAGCTTGTCTAGGAGAGGTTCTGGCAGCTCAGAGAAATCGTGCGGATAATCGGCGACGACGCTTAGAGTCAGGTTGACGGTCGGTCTTCTTGAAAGTACCACCCGGGTTGGGTGTGATGAGTTTTGGAAAACAGAGGGAACTTAGCCCGAGTTACTTTGGGCCCTTTTTAAGTTCATGTGAAAAATAGGCCAGATTGCCTATATGTTAACATTTGACGTCCGACTTAGGAGGCAGTACGTCCGGTCTTTCGTATTGTTATGATCAGGAAAGTATCGAGAATCCATCAGTGTTCCCGATTAATGATGACCACGTTAGAGATAGTAACCCCGAGTTTTGGATCAAGCGATTTGAGAAATGTGGTAAGAGTTCGAGTGTCACGACCTCGGGGATCGCGTGTAGTCGGCACCATTTGTGGGGTCGCCGGAGTGACACTAGAACCTCGCGGCAAAGTGACAAAAGTGGTATCGGGAAGAAGCGAGCATGTATGGCGAGCATAGATGTGACCATTTCTTTTGTTTGGAAAAAGTGTGGAGGAAGTATATTTTAGACCCCGGAGAGAGGTGTTTGTGGTGATGTTAGAGGTGATTCCTCGTGGACTTGGATGTAAGTATTTTTTGTGATTGTTTCGTGGCCATTGTGGCGAGATTGTTTCGTAAGTATGGTAGTGAAGACTATCTTGGCGACGCGTTTGTTTTGAGACTTAGAAGGAACATTCGGACGAATGTTTCTAAGGAGGAGAATGTGATACCGTATTTCCGAGTATGTACATGGGGCGTGCGTAGAAAATTTGAACTTGAGAATTAGGCGGCGAATTAACTTTGTTCACAACACGGTTAGAGTCGTTTTTCGACGAAACGTTTTCACGACTTTCGTATGGGAATTTCCGGCTATGTCATTTTTAATTTTGCGGATTTTTCAGAGACGAAACATTTTGGACCAACAAGAGGCGCCACTTGGCACCCTCTCATCGGTGGGATTTGGGGCGGCAAGTTGGACTAATTGCTTGACATTTTGTCAAGTAGTAGGTAGGATATTTTTGTGGTAGATGGATAAGGTGCACTTGGCATGATCTTGGCCTACACTTGCACCACTTGGCTTGATCTTGGCCATTGGTTGGCCTTTGCTGACCTATAAATACCCTCCCTTTGATGAACTTCTTCATCCAAAAATCTCTAAGTCTTGAAAGCTTCTTCCTCCCAGTGTAGTGTCTTGGCAGAGCCCTCTCCCTCTGGCGAGAGTTCCCCACTAGTGGGGTAGTAGAGGGTATACACCCCCTTTTGTGGTGCTAGCCGTGGGGTACCCCCACTGCTAGTTGTTTTCGTATAAATACCCCCCTCTTGGTAGAAATACTCTCAAAAGTATTGTTATAATGCCCAAATTACCTTAGCCGTATACCTTGTAGTATTCTAAGGTTATACCTATACAAAAAGCCCAGAAATACTATTATACTTTCCGTCAGTCACAAAACCGAAACCCTAAGGAAAATCTCCATAGTTAGTTGGAGTAATAAGTAGAAGTTGGTTAGAACTTCTAAGGGTTGTTTGGAGCGGGTCGGAGCGCACGGAGTAGGAGCTAAACCTTGCTCAGGATCGACATTTAAACTCGGATAATTATGGGCTTATCGAGGTAATTATCTTGCCCCCTATTGTAATTGGAAATTACATGTTGTTAGATTATATAGTTGAAGTATACTATATATAGTACTGAACGTAGTTATCGGCAATGTCTTTTGACTTAAGCCTGAATAATAAGAAACCTTTTAGAAAGAAGAATCTTGGCTGTATTTACATAGGGTGTATTCAGATGAGACTTGTGTAGCTTTTCTGTGGAGTAGAATTGTACCCGTTCGGGTTAGATGTATAACCCCCCCCCCTGGTTGGCTTGGTAGCCGGCCTCGATAAAGGAGGAGATTTACGCTGTTGCGGGGGGGGGAGGTGCTGCCGAATTTTCGGTAGAATGTTCTACGATGAGGTCTAAATGTTAATAAGCGCCTTGTGGCCTTATAGGTTGAAGTACTACGTGTGGCGCGATCTACTTGGCTTAAGGAGTAGCCGACGGTTGGAAGTACTTGGAGCGTTTTGCTATTAGTCGATACTCGTCGCGAGGTATGTGAACCTCTTCCTATCTCTTCTAGCATGATATATGTGAACTATGTAGTACGGTAGACGTACATGTGCTAAATGTATTTGATTGGTTTAACACATAAAGTGTTATAACGGCTTTATGGGAAGTTGGTTATAACAGCTTTATGTTGGTAAGAAAATACTTGTGGTTTTTAAAAGGTAACTGATTTGAACTATAACTGGCTTGTTATGTGTTAATAAAGAACTTGAAGTATTTCAAAAGATTTTTGAATCATTTCGAAAGAAGAAGTAATACTTGGTTTTTGAAAACTTAAGAGTTATACTAGCTTTATGGGAAGTTAGGTAATAACGGCTTAAGAATGTTTACTGATTTGAAATCGAATGTGTATCGACAAACCAACTGCGGCGTTAATAAAAGGAAATGTTTTGTGATTAAGTATTATTAAAACCAGAGAAACTTCCATCCGCATAGAAGCTAAGATGAGACAAAATGATATTTCCTAGATCATGGTCATTGTAATAAGATTGTTATAAACAAGAATATCCTACTCACATATAAGGCTTATGTTTCTCGGATAGTTTAAAGAGAATTATATTCTTAAATGAATAAGACTATGAACTACGAAGCCTTTCTAAAGTAAGAAACGTGAACATTTGAAATTAGGCAAACTTGGACGTTTGAGAAATAATGTTGTTACTTGATTTTACAAATAGAAGTGTTTTGCTTTACTTCAAAGATAATCACTCTAGTTTTCATATACTACGGTATTGTGTGACTTTTGTAAACGTAACGTATCTTTTAAAAGATAATGTATGAAGTACTTTGGGAATAGATACTCGATCTTGTTAATCATATAATAGAATGTACCTTGTGTGTATAAGCTGGATTGTGTTGGTTTGTGATAGCCTTGTAATACCTTCGTGTTGATTTGATAAGTAATCATATTAGGATCTTACGTGTGTTAGTGATTCGTGATGTTTGTGTAAAGGGTTTTCCTTGATTGTGCTTATGTTGTTTAAACGATAAACCGTATGTTGGTATTATACCACTCAGCGTGTTTCCGGGTTAAGTCGCCTCCGACGCGGGGTAGACTTCGAGCGGTTTGGGACCATGATTCGAGAATACCTCATGCGGGTCCTCGGGGGCCTATGCGAGCTACGAGTTCAGTTAGTGCGGCCTTTATGGTCATGCGGTCTATGTGGCCATGCGATGCGAGTCGGGGCGATGCGGGAGTAGCTACCCTCGATGCGGGGTTATACCTCATGCGGGCCTATGAGGCGGCCTATGCGAGTGCGGGGAGTTCCAGGGCTAGGCGCACATTTGATATTGCGGCGGCGACCAGCTTTGATCATGTGATGCAGACAGATATCATGATACATTTTATGACCTTGTTAGTCGTAGGTGTTAGTAGTCGGCTATGCCTTCGCATTTACCCGTCTTTTTATTTGGACACAGTGGGACTGTTGTTCATATGTATTCCTTGGTGTTTTTCTATCATTGGCTGGCGGTGAGGAAGGTATTCCACGGGCATGATTGATGTTGTGGGCGTGAGACCCATTGTTATATTGGAGTGATGACTTGGCGTGAGTCACGACTTGATATGATCGCTTATTTATTGTGAGCGTAGTTTGGTTATCATACATGTCTCGCTTTATATAGACTACTATGATTTCATTTACGATTTTTAGTTTCACATACTCGGTACTGTTATCGACCTCCTTCGGGCTGCGTTCATGCCGCAGTAAAGGTACACGATCGTTGATCCTCGCTCTTAGGGTCACGATTCAGCGTTAGGAAGCTCCGTTCCTCGGAGGCTTATCTTCGTATAGTCCTGTTGTTGTAGGTGCTTACATTCGGGGTATGGCGGCCCCTGTCCGTCATTGTTGTCATATCATTCGTAGAAGTGCGTAATCTTGTTGTGGCGGGGTTTGTAAAAGGATTAAAGCTATTGAGTTGAAAGAGTTGTTGTTTCTATATATATGCGAAAGGCAAGTTTTCCTGAGTTATTGTTTATACTTCCGTTATTTTATGTTATTGATTTATGTTCCGCTGATTTTCTCTGATGTATGACTACTGGGGTGCCCGGGGTAAGGCACCAGTCACGGGCCCGGGTTCGGGTCGTGACATACGTCTACCGTACTATATAGTTATAACTACTCATGCTCAAGAGATAAGAAAGTTTCCACATACCTCTTCGGTCAATCCACTTGCTAAGCCCAAACTACCGCAAGTAATATGTCAACCTATAATAACCATGATACGTTTATTAACCTCTAATCTCATCATAGAATTTTCCAAGTTCAAGCCACTAAATTTTATGGAAAATTGGGCAGCATTTCCTTTGTTTCTACATACTTTGCCACCTTTTAAGGTCCGAATTTAACATCCAAACGCCACTTTTAAGGCCCAACAATCCAAACATTTCAAGGGGATTACACACCTAAACTTGGATGTGTAAAATTCTGCCCCACAATGTACAACAATTAACTTAATCAAGTTTAAGGTAGTTCTTAGGCTACAACCTGCTCATAATATCTTCTTAACCAATTCTTTCACATCCAAACCATATTTCTTACATGCAATGAATCTAAGAGCATTATTTACTACTACAAGTTCCTTCTTCTTCACATGCAACATCAATACTAGTTATAAGAGAAGAAGTGTTACCTTTAGAGCTTTAGCCAAAACTATTCCAACAACTTTGCTAGCCTCCTTCCAAGAACACCACCACAATAACTCCTACAAGCTAGCCACAAGCTTCCTTCTTGTCCTTAACTTTTCAGATTTTTCTTAGGCTTTGAATTCCTCTTGGAATTCTAGAGAGAAGTGGGAGCTTTAACTTAGAGAGAGGGAAAGTCTTGAAAGATGACCAAGTCTTCAAGACTTGGTCAATATAAGGGACATGCAAAAATCAGATGGGGGGGACACTTGTCACCCTCCCATGGCCTTTTTAAAAGAAGAAATATGATTTTCCTCAGTTTTTCCGCCAGAATTCCCGCCTCGGCGCCGCGGCGCTGAAACTTCTGCGGACTTTCGGAACTTCCGGCGCCGCGGCCCTGCTTCCCGGCGCCGCGGCGCTGCAACTTCAGCGCTCCCTCAGAATAACCGGCGCCGCGGCCCTGTGGCCCTGACCGAAACTCCCTTCTGCCCAACTGCGCACTAAACTTGTAACTTCCATAACTTTCTACTCCGATGTCCTATCGATGAACGGTTGGTTGCGTTGGAAACTAGACTCAACGAACTACGCACTTGGCCTTTGAAACACCTAAAAACTCTCAATGTATCGGGTCATAACCCGCCACAAAGTTGACCAATACCCGTCCGAAACAATCCGTCAACCTATCTTTCGAAAATTTTAAGTCTTACTCCCTTTCGCACGCTCTCATACGCATGACTTGAACTACGGGGTGTAACAGTATCAATAAAATGAGGGTCTGAACCATCTTCAATTTTAGGAGTGTATTCAGTGACACATCGTGCCACTTCCATTATGGTTAGGAAAAACAACATCTTATTTCTCTTGAAAAATTTTGATTATTGAAAGAATGCTTTTGAGAAAGAAGTTTTCAGAAATTATGCAAGTGTTTTTCAATTGAGCCAACGGCCTCAATTTATGGTGTGTACGATTTGTCCCTTCAAGTGTCAAGTAATGACATTAAATCACCCATGTAATGGCAATGAATTTCCCATGTAATGACACCAATTTATCAGCCAAATAATGGCTGAAAACTGATGGAATGAATGCTATTGAGGGCATCTCAAACGTCACAAAAATTAGATTTTCGTTTCAGACTTTCTACCTGGGTAGAGCCGTGGATCTAGTGATTCGGGACTGAATTAGCATCGCGGCTCGCCTTGGAGGCTCCGCATCCCTTAAGAAGGTGGCGTCGCGGTGCTCTCCGGCTCCGAGGTGGAGTCGCCGCCCTTCTCGGCTCCGCGGCCCTTTCCGACCCGTCCAATCTTTTACACTATGCACACTTCTTCCTTCATTCACCAACGTGGAACACCTGTCATTTGACCAACGACCGTCCATAATTCTATGTCTCAAACACTTTACTTACATACCAATATCTCTTTCACTAATGAAATTTATGATCATTGGTACAATGTATGCACGTGTGTGGAAACAACGTTTCCGATGTGCGGGGCCCCAATTGTTTGAGTCATAAATAATGGGATAACCTTATTCCACATTGATAAATTTGCAACACATACCATACGCGTAAACATATTTCACATTACCTAACCTTCTTTTTATTTCTATTGTTAGCAAAAATGTAACTTAACGTTGTCTCACCTGCTCACTACAAGAAAAATGACTTACGATGACAGTCCGAGTGTGACGGTTTTTACAACTTTCACATAGTGTGACAGTTTTTACGTTGACTTCTCGGTTAACAGACACTTATGACATAAGTGTGACAGTTATATAAACTGTCATAAATTTATGACATGCATATAATAGTTATTTGGACCGTCACACGCTGTGTGATGATTTTTTGGTGTTGGCCCATTTTTTTTGGAGTCGACCTGACCCAACCCTTAAAAATCAGCCCATCTAAATATACCATTAGGTCGACTTCCATACCAAAGAAACCAGCTCTGCCTCTTTCTTTCAAACCAAAATCTTAGCCCTAAACTTTCATACACATTGCAGTAAACTTCCATACACATTTCAAACTGAAATATGAGTTTCATCTTTCGTTCTTAGCCCTAAATCTTACTTTCTTCCTTGGTTCTTTCGTTCTTAGCCTTAAATATGAGCCCTAAAATTCTTACTGTGTGCAAACCGAAATTTGAGCACATGCAAACGGAAATCTGAGCCATAAAATCGTTCTAAGCTAAGAAAAATCATTGTGTGCCCTAAAATTGCTAGTTTCGTTGCTGTCAACTTGTAAGTGGTAGAAATGTTGGACTTGGACAAGATATTCTTCACTTGGACAGGAGATGCAGCGCACTTAGCGTCGGAAAGATCCCTCTACATGGGTGTGCTATAAAACTAGGAGAAGAACAGAACTAAACGGATCAATTCCTTTGACCGGTCGTTTCGAGCTTCCAGTTATTCTGGATTGCTAACGTGGTTAGATTATAGTAAAGCAGGGCGCTACTTTGCTACTTGTAGATGTTCCTCAACACACCCTTATCGGTATTGATACCCAGGTAGGTCTGTATTATTTTTTAGAATTTGCTGTTTGATTATTTTATTATAAATTTGAGGCGTTTTGTTATTTACAGATGTTTTTGACTGGGCCTAATTTCTAAGGTGTGAAGATGATTCTTGTTGTATTTTATTTCTAATTGTTGCAGATTTTATGAAACCTGGGCACGATCAATATGTTCATCGGTATGTCAATGGGTAATGAATCTTAGTTTTTTAGCTATCTTTGTTGTGATTTGTGTGCTGCTTTGAGTTTTTAAATGTGAGTTTACTGATTTTGAAATTGGGTTATATTGAAAGGAGGTAACGAATCACATTGCGTTTAAGGATGAAGGAGGAGTTACTTTGGTTGATTTCAATGTGGGAAAATCTTACCGGAGTGGACACAAGGTCACTGGAAAGCATTTTTGTGAACTTGACTTACACTATCAAAGCTATGAAGTAATTCTTCTATGTTTTCCTATCTGTTATGTTCTTAGGCGATGTGTGCTTTAGAGTTTAGATGAATATCATTTACATTTCTATATCAAGATCTTGCATTCATTTGTGCCATCAAGGCGAAGAAACTATTTTTCAGCCTTTTTTTTCTCTATATTTTCATCTTAATTCAGATTATATTTATGCTTTCAGTACTTTAAAAAGAAAGTATAATTTATCTGTTTGTCTATTGTCTTATTATAGTTAATGACATTGGATATGTCTTGTTTATGCAGTTCCCTATCATATGGGTTTTGTCTTCTCTTGTACCAATTGTTGGTGGAATGGGACTGGCATCTATGACTGAGGCATCTTTTAATTGGTGAGGGATTCAACTATTCTATGCTATTTAATGCCATATGATTTTGTTGCTTTTTAGTATATAAATAGGAGATACTTTAGATCATGTTATATTCCAAAATTTAGTATTCAGATCCGTTTTGTTGATTTTCAGGGTTGGATTTTGGAGTGCAATGACCTCTCATTTAACCAATCATAGCTAGAAGTTTATGGTTCAGAAAGAGGTAATTTTGTTACATTTCACGCTATTAGGCGAGGTATGAAGAATATATGTACTCAAAGTTGAAGGTTTCTTTGGTTGATGTTTCAAGCTTATTTGAAATGGTAGTTGTAAGATCAAACTATTTGGGTGCTATTACATAGTTCTTTTCAATTTTTCATCAAGTAACCAGCTTGTTTACTGATTAACCTTATTGCATTTACAAGACAAAATCAAAGTTGTGTTTCTTGATTCATTTTGGCTGGTTTCAAATCTTGAAAGTTAAAGTTTTAATTTATTTCTGAGAATCATTGGATAATATCGAAGTCGATTCGCGATACCAAGCAGTCGTATCTTTTTTATTTTTCTGAATGCACAATGAGCGTTTGATTATTTGCATTCTATTTTTTTTATTCCATGTCATGTTTAATATAGTCTAGGTTATGCATCTCTGCTTTGCGTTTTAATTTATCTAAATTTCATATTAATGTAGCGACGGGGGCTAAGTTTATGTGTACATATTTGCATTGATCTTTAGAAGTAGCATGCAGTACGTTAGTTTTTTAAAATATTCACTAGCATGCCAGAATATGCATAAATGAGACTAGGATAGTCAATGGCTACTTATTGCCTTTGAGAGCATATTACTGTTTGTATTGTTGCTTACTATGGCTGCTTATTACATCATGTTGTTGTTGTGCTCGTTTATTATGGCATTTGAAATGCCATCCTATGCTACTGTTGGGATGCTATATGTTGTTTCTCTCTGAGGGCCAATTCATTGCTACATTTTGACCAACAATTCGTTCTCTTGGGAGTTTTCCAAACCTGCTATTATACTGGTCGTTGTTGATGCACTTTAAACACATCTTGTTGCTGAACTTTGGTTCACTTTGATGATCTTACTGGTGTATTTTTTATGTGCATTTTGGGCTGAAAACCCTGCTGCATTCTGGCTAAATTATTGCTTAATCTTTTAGGCTGAAATGAGTGTTGAGTTTGGGCCTCATTGTTATGGTTTGCTGATTCAAACATTGCTGCTCTTCTATAAGGCAACCCATTGCCATATTTTGTGATGTTTGGAATACCGTAGCTGCTTTTAAGCTGTTGCTTTTGTTGATATTCAGATGTTACACTCAATATAAAAATCTCACTAAAAACATGATACTACACTATGGCCGATGAATGATTTATCCGTCGATTTGGAGGCCTCCATGGTAAGTAAGACGAAATATTTGGGCAAGGATGAAAGTGAAAAGGAAAATATAAAGACGAGAATGCATAGTGTCGTTTACCGGCAAGGCGAGTCGATCGCAGTTGAGGCGATATTGGCTTCTCATGTCTTAGTACCCATGGCATAACACTAGTTGAGCCCACACTATATATATATATATATATATATACATACATTGTGTTTATTTGATAATTCATTTATTATATACTAACTCTTTTATTAAGTGTTTTTGCAGGTACCCGGAGATGCATCCCAAAGTTAAAGCATGCGCAAAAAAGGAAAATAAAAGCGAAATACCGCTAAGTTCTCATTCACTCCCTCTTTATATGATTTTTGCTTTCGTTACAATCTTGTTAAATATATATCTGATTTAAATATTTGCAGGCCTAGTTTAAATATCTCTTAGTTAGTTTAATAATTGTAGAACACCTTTAGAATTGTAGAATACATATTATCACAATAATACCAATCTAAGTTTGATCGGATAACCGCAAGTTAGTGGATCTTAAAGGATGTCTAACCCCTTCCCTTTAGGATTATAAAGAACCCTTACTAGGAGTCTCATAAATTTTGCAGACCTTTAAATGGAGTTAATGTTGACTTTATTTAGTTAATATTTAGGTGTTCTAATTCACCCAAATAATTAGGTGGTGACTCCTTAAAGACAGTGATTTAATTCACGAATCACCGCCAGCATCGTTGTGGTTCCGTTTAGGCTCCGGTCAAAAACGTGTGCGACAATAATCACGGAGCTCAACTACAGGGATAAGTGTTCCAAGTTGCCAGCCCAAAGAGGATGTCATCATAAAATGGTTGTAAGTGTGCATTTATGTGGGTGTTTAACCAAAGAATAGTACTCTCTGAAACATTTATGTGGGTAAATGCATTCTTACCTTGTGAATAAAGTTACATCCATTCTCTCCAGGTATACCGGTATTGGTTTCATATTGGTGCTTGCAATGTGTCCTCAGGAAGATGATGTATCCTTATAGATTCTATTTTTATAGAAGTTTATCGCAAAATTTTATATCTTTTTATTTTTGTTCAGTTTTTTTATCTTAGCTGATTTTCATTGTTAGGAAGTGGATGGGGTCAATATTGAAGAAATTTGAACACCACAGCTAAATAATACCATATCAGGAACAAAGAGTTATTATTCAAGAAAACATTATATTTTCGGCCTTATTGTTGATCTTGGCCGAGACCATGCATTTCTTTTATTTTGGAATTTTATTTTGTAAAATAATTCATAAATGTTTCAATATTGTGTATTAAAATGATTTGATTAAATATTTACCGCCAAAATTTGTAAATTCCCGGATTTTTTTAAAAGCGGGAATGTGTGATTTATGCGTCACACTACGTGTGATTTATTTAAATTGTCATCGTATGGAGGATCTACGGTGACACCGACTGCAATGACACTTAGAATAATTGTCATGCACCCTCTATGGTGACAGTTTCTAACCGTCACCGTAGGTCATTTTTCTTGTAGTGCTTACAAATAAACAATGCTCCTGCTAATTATAAACATTTCAAACAAGATAAGTGTAAGATGATATTAATCTCCCTTGGGGAGTCTTTCATTAATATCAAAGTATATATAGTGTATAATGTTCATCCCTTATACAATAAAAATCCTAAGCCTATACAAAAGAGAAATCCTAGTCTTACCATAATTATATTTACACAATATATGAAAATATTTGTTACACCCCGTATTTCGGGTCCTGCTTATGGGGACGTACGAAAGGAGTTAAGATTTAAATTTTTGAAAGATAGGAAAACAGAATGTTTCGGACGGGTTTTTAGTCAACTTTGAGGCGGTTTATGTCCAGTTGCATTAAAAGTTCCTAGGTGTTTCAAAGGCCTAGTATGTAATTCGTTGAGTCTAGTTCCCAACGCAACAAACCGTTCGTCGATAGGATATCGGAGTAGAAAGTTATGGAAATTACAAGTTCAGTGCGCCGTCGAGCAGAAAACATTTTCGGTCAGGGGCCACAGCGTCGCGGCGCCGGATGCAGGGCCGCGGCACCGGTTATGCTGAGAATTCTCTGAGGTTGCAGCGCCGTGGCGCCGGAAAGCAGGGCCGCGGCGCCGGAAGTTCTGAAAATTCGCGGAGGTTTCAGCGCCGCGGCGCCGAGGCGGAGTTTTTGCGAAAACAGAGGGAAAAATCAGATATTTTCTTTTAAAAAGGCCATGGGAGGGTGACAAGTGTCCCCCCCATCTGATTTTTGCATGTCCTATTTATTGACCAAGTCTTGAAGACTTGGTCATTCTTGAAAGTTCTCCCTTCTCTCTAAAATTAAATCCCTCTCCCTTCTCTCTAGAAATTCAAGAAGAAACCAAGGCCTAGAGGAAAATTTCAGAAAAGTGGCAAGAAGGAAACTTGTTGGCAAGCTTGTAGGAGTTTTGTGGAGGTGATTGTGGAAAGAAGACAAGTGAAATTTGTTGGATTAATTTTGGTAAGCTCTAAGGTAACAATTATTTCTCTTTTGCTAGTAAATTGTGTTGCATGTGTGGAAGAAAGGATTTGTAGTTGTCAATATTGCTCTTAGATATATTGCATGTAGGAATTGGATAAGAATTTGGATTAAAAAGGAATTGGATAAGAATTTATGTTGTTATACCTCAAAGTTGCCGAATTGGACCTTGTAGTTTGTACTAGTTTGATATCAATTGTGGGGCGAAATTTTACACGTCTAGTAGGCGTGTAATCCCCTATTTGTTACCTGCATTGTTGAGCCTTAAAGATGGCATGTTTGGTTATTGAATTCGGCCTTGAAAAAGGTGGCAAAGTATGTAGAAACAAAGGAAGTGTTGTCCGATTTTCCGTAGAATTTAGTGACTTTGCACTTGGAATATTCTACGTTGAAGCTAGAGGTTAATAAACGTATTATGGTCATTATAGGTTAACATACTACGTGCGGTATATTGGACTTGCGAGTGGATTGACCCGAAGAGTTATGTGGAACTTTTCTATCTCTTAAGCATGAATAGTTGTACTTATATAGTACGGTAGACGTACAATACTTTGATATCCTCTACTTATTTAAGAATGGCCAAGTTGGGCGAGTTAGGAAATTAACCCACTTCTTTAAAACTATTAAGGATGTCTCAAGTTTTCAAAGTTAAGGGACTTTAAGTGTTTTAAGTATATGATACTTGTTTTGTTTTAAAAGTTTAAGTACCTTGGATATAGGAAAATGTAATTGACTAAGGTATAAGGTTAATATAACGACTTTATGGGAAGTTGGTTATATTCGCTTTATCGAAAGTTAAAAGGAGAGATTTACTTTAAGTAAGATAAGTAAGGACAAGTGACTTGATGCTATGGTTATTAGTATCTTGGAAGTGTTATATAAAAAAGGATTCATTCGTTTTAAAAGAGTAGAAGTATGTAGTACTTGGGATTAAATTCCCGGATTCTTTTTTTTAGACATGTTAGTGCCTTAAGTAACCTAAAATGAGAGGATGTATGAACAAGACTAATAAGAAGTTAGGGGATTTCTTAACTTACTTATGTTATGTATGATAGCCGGTTGAGCTAGGGTAAGAGTATAAATGAGGGGTAAACCCCCAAGACGTTATACCACCTCCTCCAGGGTAAGAGTATAAATGAGGGGTAAACCCCCAAGACGTTATACCACCTTCTCCAGGGTAAGAGTATAAATGAGGGGTAAACCCCCAAGACGTTATACCACCTTCTCCAGGGTAAGAGTATAAATGATAGGTAAACCCCCAAGACGTTATACCACCTTCTGAGTATGATTGTGGGGTAAACCCCCAAGACATTATACCACTCCATGAATTTGCTACCCATGATTTGACCGTGAGTCTCTTATTTTTATGTTGTAGGTATACTCTTGTTTACTCTCATTGTTAGTAAGGCACAGTGAACTGTAATTTGATTTTCATATATGTTTCCGGTTCTGTTTTAGACTCATGATGTAATTACAGTATTTTCCAGTTTAACATACTTAGTACATATTGTATACTGACCCCCTTCCTCGGGGGATGCGTTCATGCCTCAGGTAGGGGTAACCAGGTGGTGGATCCTCATTCTTAGGATCACTGATCAGGTGTCAGAAGCTCCATTCCTCCGTAGGCTTATTACTTTTGGTACGGTTTTCCCTGATGTTGTAGATATTATGTACATTCAGGGGTATGGCGGGGCCCTGTCCCTTGTTTGTTCATCACAAGTGCAGTAGTAACATTTGTGGTTTGGGCTATAAGAACAAAGTTGTACTGTCTTACTTTTGGCTATGTATATTTTATGGAAGGCGGCCTTATCGGCTAGCCTGTGATGTTATCGTCTAAGCATGCTTATATGTTGTGTATTTTCCGCTGCTATTCTCTGATGTTTACCTGAGAGGGGTGCCCAGGTAGGGCACCAGTCGCGGGCCGGGGTCGTGTCGTGACAAAAGTGGTATCAGAGCAGTTAGTCCTCGGAAAGTGTCTCTGCACCGTGTCTAGTAGAGTCTTGATTATCGGTGTGTTGTGCACCACATCTATAATCGAGAGGCTCTGAGATATTTAGGATGGTTTCCATTCTTTCACTCTAAGATCGTGCAATAGAGCTGTGTTATAGGTTGAACCCCCTCTGACATATTTTTATGTATCAGTTATGCCTCCACGCAAGGCAACCGCGGCGAAAGGCAAGGAAAGGCGAGGAGCCGCAAGTAGAGCCTTGAGAGGTTACGAGGCACAGCCCGATCCTTACCGAGGTGATGTTTGGACGGCGAGTTCCAGCGTCGCCGGCCAGCGAGCTTCGGGCGGCGGCGGCGCTCACGAGGCTGCGGTACACGAGCCTTATCGAGGCGAGTATAGAGATTACGAGGAAGCAGTCCGGTTGTTGACCGGCATAGTAGCGAGGCGGCGCAGCGAGGTAGCCAACCCTAGAGCCGACGATTTACGGATTCAGGATTTTCTGGGTTATCATCCACCCGAGTTCTATGGTTCGAGATCCGATGAGGATTCTCAGAATTTTGTTCGGCAGTTGCAGCGGACTATTCAGGTGCTTAGCGCCTCGGAGGCTGAGTCAGTCATGCTAGCCTCTTACCGGTTACGCGATATTGCGTTGAAATGGTTTGAGTCATGGGATTTGTCTAGAGGTGAGGGTGCCCTTCCAGCTGTTTGGGAGGAGTTCACAGAGGTCTTCCTGGGTCACTTTTTGCCTCCTGAGTTGAGGAGAGCCCGCGTGGATAGATTCTTGACCTTGAGGCAGAATGGGAGGACTATCAGAGAGTACAGCCTGGAGTTTGACTCATTGACCAGGTATGCGCACACCATTGTAGCTGACATTGCAGACAGAGTTCATAGCTGACAGGAGGGTTGATCAGTCGGGACTTCAGAGAGGCAGAGACCGTCACCAATCGAGACCACCCACATCTCGGTGCGTTCGATGCGGTGGGTCTCACCCGGGCGAGTGCCGTATGGCTTCGGGAGCATGTTACTCTTGTGGCCAGCAGGGCCATTTGAAGAGGGATTGTCCGTCCAGAGGCGGCGGGAGTGTTATAATTCAGCCGACAGGGTCAGTTGCTGGATCTTCGTCTTCGGTGGTTAGGTGCCCCGGAGGGCAGAGTGTTCACGGACCAGCAGGCCGCGGCAGAGGTCGTGGTGGGGGTCCCAGTTCCAGCGGTCCTCAGAACCGCATTTATGCTATGTCCACCCGTCAGGACCAGGAGGCGTCACCAGATGTCGTCACAGGTACATTATTGGTTTCATGTCGTGATGTATATGCTTTGATATATCCAGGTTCTATCTTGTCCTATATATCTCCTCATTTTGCTGGTAGAATAGGGATAGAGCCCGAGTCCATAAAACCTTTTGAGGTGGCTACGCCAGTAGGTGATTCGGTGGTAGCTGAGCGGGTGTATAAGGCTTGCCCAGTGACTATATCTGATCGTCGGACCTAGCCGACTTGATAGAGTTGGATATGATGGACTTTGGCGTGATTATGGGTATGGATTGGCTGGCGTCTTGCTATGCCAATGTGGGTATGAGAGAGATTGAGTGCGGTTCGGTTTCACGGAGGCCGGTTGCTCAGTGGAAGGGGAATACTGCGTCGCCGAGAGGTAGGTTTATTTCTTACCTCAAGGCTAGGAAGATGGTGCGGAATGGGTATATCTACCATATGGTTTGGGTCTTCGATACTGAGGTCGAGATACGGACCTTGATCGATTCGATTGTTAGAGAGTTTCCAGACGTATTCCCAGACGATCTCCCGGGTATCCCTCTTAAGAGGGAGATTGAGTTTTGCATTGATACATCGCCAGACACTCGACCTATATCTATTCCACCCTACAGGATGGCACCTTCTGAGTTGAGGGAGTTGAAAGACCAGCTGAAGGATTTGCTGGAAAAAAGGCTTTATCAGTCCTAGTGTTTCTCCCTGGGGAGCGCCGGTTTTATTTGTAAAGAAGAAGGATGGGACGCTGCGTATGTGTGTTGATTACAGGCAGCTGAATAAGGTAACTATCAAAGCAGATACCCTCCCGTGATTGATGATTTGTTTGACCGATTGCGAGTGCGAGGTGTTTTTCAAGATAGACATGCGATCCGGTTATCATCAGTGAGTTAGAGAGCGAGATATCCCAAAGATCGCATTCAGGACCGGTATGGGCACTATGAGTTGAGGTGATGTCTTTCGGGTTGACCAACGCCCCAGCAGTATTCATGGATTTGATGAACCGGGTGTTCAAGCCATTCTTGGATATGTTCGTTATAGTATTCATTGATGATATCTTGGTTTATTCGCGCACAGAGCAGGAGCATGCTGATCATTTGAGGGCGGTATTGTGAGTCCTCCGGGACCGGCAGTTGTATGCCAAGTTTTCGAAATGCGAGTTTTTGTTGGCTTCAGTGGCTTTCTTAGGGCATGTTATCGGGGTCGATGGTATTCGGGTTGATACAGCAAAGATTGAGGTAGTCAAGACTTGGCCTAGACCCACTACACCGACGGAGGTGCGCAGCTTTTTGGGCCTTGCGGGTTATTATCGGAGATTTGTGGAGAAGTTTGCTTCCATTTCGGCACCTTTGACTAGGCTGACTCAGAAAACAGCTATGTTCCGGTGGACGGATTCTTGTGAGGAGAGTTTCCAGTTGCTGAAGGAGAAATTGACAACTGCCCCAGTTCTTACTCTTCTAGAGGGTTTAGATGGATATGTGGTTTATTGTGATGTGTCGGGTGTCGGGCTTGGGTGCGTGCTGATGCAGCACGGCAAAGTTATAGCTTACGCATCTCAACAACTCAGGAAGCATGAGAAGAACTATCCCACACATGACTTAGAGTTGGCAGCAGTGATTCATGCCTTGAAGATCTGGAGACATTATTTGTATGGGGTTCATGTGGATATTTACATAGACCACAAGAGCCTCCAGTATATCTTCACGGAGGAGTGAACTTGCGGCAGAGACGGTGGTTAGAGCTACTTAAGGATTATGATGTCGATATCCTATACCACCCAGGGAAGGCCAATGTAGTTGCAGATGCTCTTAGTGGCAGATCGATGGGTAGTCTGTCAGATGTGCAGCCAGAGAAAAGGGGCATGGTCCGTGAGTTACATTAGCTAGCAAACCTTGGGGTTCGTTTGGTTGATTCTGATAGTAATGGAATTCGGGTTCGAGAGGTTGCCGAGTCTTCCATCGTCGATGAAGTGAAGAGGCGACAGTATGAGGATCCGATTATGGTACGGTATCGAGATACGGCTCTTCGGGAGGAGAAAAGTCTATTTGAGGTAGCACCTGATAGGGTGCTAAGATTTTAGGGCAGGTTATGTGTACCCGATGTGGCAGGACTTCGTCAGAAGATTCTGGGGGAGGCACACAGTGCTCGTTACTCTATTCACCCAGGGTCGACTAAGATGTACCATGACCTCAGGTGTATATATTGGTGGGATGGCCTGAAGAGGGACGTTGCAGAGTTTGTGGCGCAGTGTCCGACTTGTCAGCAAGTCAAGGTGGAGCACCAGAAGCCTGGTGGGTTGTTGCAGATGATAGAGATTCCGACATGGAAGTGGGAGGTGATCAATATGGACTTTATTACAGGGTTACCTCACACTCAGAGGAAGCATGATTCCATCTGGGTTATTGTCGACAGTGTGAAATCAGCCCATTTTCTTCCGATCGGGACGACTTTTTGGTAGATTATGCTAGATTGTATATCAGAGAGATTGTGAGACTGCACGGAGTGCCTATATCGATCATTTCAGACAGGGGAGCCCAGTTCTCGGCTAACTTCTGGAGGCCTTTCCAGAAGGGATTAGGGACACAGGTGAGTCTCAGTACTGCGTTTCATCCTCAGACCGACGGGCAGGCCGAGCGTACTATCCAGACGCTTGAGGATATGCTACGGGCCTGTGTTATTGATTTCAGGGGTAGCTGGGAGGATCATATACCTTTTGTGGAGTTTGTATATAATAACAGCTACCATTATAGTATCCAGATGGCGCCTTATGAGGCCTTATATGGGAGGAAGTGTAGGTCACCGATGGGCTGGTTTGATGTGGGAGAAGTTCAGTTAGTCAGGCCAGATCTGATTCAGCAGGCGGTGGATAAGGTGAAGCTTATCCAGGAGCGATTATTGTCAGCTCAAAGTCGACAAAAGTGGTATGCAGATCATCGGCGTCGACCCTTGGAGTTTGAGGTGGATGATTGGGTCTTTCTGAAGGTATCACCCATGAAGGGCGTGATGAGATTTGGGAAGAATGGGAAACTTAGTCCAAGGTACATTGGGCCTTACCAGATTGTCTGTAGGGTAGGCAAGGTTGCCTATGAGTTGGATTTGCCGTCCGATCTGGAGGCAGTACATCCAGTTATTCATATGTCTATATTGCGGAAGTGTATCGGAGATCCATCTAGAGTGCACCCGATTCGTTATGTCCAGGTGACAGAGGGGTTATCATATGAGGAGAGGCCCATAGCGATACTCGATCGCCAGGTTAGGCGACTGCGGATAAAGGATATGGCTTCCGTCAAGGTCTTATGGCGGAACGAGAACAGGGAAGAAATGACATGGGAAGCAGAAGAGGACATGATGAAGAAGTATTCTCACTTGTTCCCTACACCTCCAGGTAACCTACTTTCCTGCTTATTAATTTTAATTTGGCGTATATGCTTAAGTATTGTTGTGGCCATGTGGAGCATCCTTATTTGCAAGAAGAATAGTTAAGAGGGTCTATGTCGATATTGTGATTTGAGTAAGCCTAGAAGGGAAATTCGGGACGAATGTTTCTAAGGGGGTGGGGGGAGAATGTTACACCCCGTAGTTCGGGTCCTGCTTTTGGGGACGTACGAAAGGAGTTAAGATTTAAATTTTTGAAAGATAGGACAACAGAATGTTTCGGACGGGTTTTTAGTCAACTTTGAGGCGGTTTATGTCCAGTTGCATTAAGAGTTCCTAGGTGTTTCAAAAGCCTAGTATGTAATTCTTTGAGTCTAGTTCCCAACGCAACAAACCGTTCGTCGATAGGATATCGGAGTAGAAAGTTATGAAAATTACAAGTTCGGTCTTGTGATCGGCGAAACATTTTGGTCGGGGCCAGCGCTTGGCCGGATCTGGGCATGGCGCGGTTATGCTGAGAATTCTCTGAGGTTGCAGCGCCGCGGCGCCGGAAAGTAGGGTCGCGGCGCCGGAAGTTCTGAAAATTCGCGGAGGTTTCAGAGCCGCGGCGCCGAGGCGGAGTTTTTACGAAAACAGAGGGAAAAATCAGATATTTTCTTTTAAAAAGGCCATGGGAGGGTGACAAGTGTCCCCCCCATCTGATTTTTGCATGTCCTATTTATTGACCAAGTCTTGAAGACTTGGTCATTCTTGAAAGCTCTCCCTTCTCTCTAAAATTAAATCCCTCTCCCTTCTCTCTAGAAATTCAAGAAGAAACCAAGGCCTAGAGGAAAATTTCAGAAAAGTGGCAAGAAGGAAACTTGTTGGCAAGCTTGTAGGAGTTTTGTGGAGGTGATTGTGGAAAGAAGACAAGTGAAATTTGTTGGATTAATTTGGGTAAGCTCTAAGGTAACAATCTTTTCTCTTTTGCTAGTAAATTGTGTTGCATGTGTGGAAGAAAGGATTTGTAGTTGTCAATATTGCTCTTAGATATATTGCATGTAGGAATTGGATAAGAATTTGGATTAAAAAGGAATTGGATAAGAATTTATGTTGTTATACCTCAAAGTTTCCGAATTGGACCTTGTAGTTTGTACTAGTTTGATATCAATTGTGGGGCGAAATTTTACACGTCTAGTAGGCGTGTAATCCCCTATTTGTTACCTGCATTGTTGAGCCTTGAAGATGGCATGTTTGGTTATTGAATTCGGCCTTGAAAAAGGTGGCAAAGTATGTTGAAACAAAGGAAGTGTTGTCCGATTTTCCGTAGAATTTAGTGACTTTGCACTTGGAATATTCTACGTTGAAGCTAGAGGTTAATAAACGTATTATGGTCATTATAGGTTAATATAGTACGTGAGGTATGTGGAAATTTCCTATCTCTTGAGCATGAATAGTTGTACTTATATAGTACGGTAGACGTACAATACTTTGATATCCTCTACTTATTTAAGAATTGCCAAGTTGGGCGAGTTAGGAAATTAACCCACTTCTTTAAAACTATTAAGGATGTCTCAAGTTTTCAAAGTTAAGGGACTTGAAGTGTTTTAAGTATATGATACTTGTTTTGTTTTAAAAGTTTAAGTCCCTTGGATATAGGAAAATGTAATTGACTAAGGTATAAGGTTAATATAACGACTTTATGGGAAGTTGGTTATATTCGCTTTATGGAAAGTTAAAAGGAGATATTTACTTTAAGTAAGATAAGTAAGGACAAGTGACTTGATGCAATGGTTATTAGTATCTTGGAAGTGTTATATAAAAAAAGGAGTCATTCGTTTTAAAAGAGTAGAAGTATGTAGTACTTGAGATTAAATTCCCGGATTCTTTTTTTTAGACATGTTAGTGCCTTAAGTGAACTAAAATGAGAGGATGTATGAACAAGACTAATAAGAAGTTAGGGGATTTCTTAACTTACTTATGTTATGTATGATAGCCGGTTGAGCTAGGGTAAGAGTATAAATGAGGGGTAAACCCCCAAGACGTTATATCACCTCCTCCAGGGTAAGAGTATAAATGAGGGGTAAACCCCCAAGACGTTATACCACCTTCTCCAGGGTAAGAGTATAAATGAGGGGTAAACCCCCAAGACGTTATACCACCTTCTGAGTATTATTGCGGGGTAAACCCCCAAGACATTATACCACTCCATGGATTTGCTACCCATGATTTGATCGTGAGTCTCTTATTTTTATGTTGTAGGTACACTCTTGTTTACTTTCATTGTTAGTAAGGCACAGTGAACTGTAATTTGATTTTCATACATGTCTCCGGCTCTGTTTTAGACTCATGATGTAATTACAGTATTTTCCAGTTTTACATACTTAGTACATATTGTGTACTGACCCCCTTCCTCGGGGGCTGCGTTCATATCGCAGGTAGGGGTAAGCAGGTGGTGGATCCTCATTCTTAGGATCACTAATCAGGTGTCAGAAGCTCCATTCCTCCGGAGGCTTATTACTTTTGGTACGGTTTTCCCTGATGTTGTAGATATTATGTACATTCAGGGGTATGGTGGGGCCCTGTCCCACCACTGTTGTTCATCCTAGAGGTCTGTAGTAACATTTGTGGTTTGGGCTGTAAGAACAAAGTTGTACTGTCTTACTTTTGGCCATGTATATTTTATGGAAGACGACCTTATCGGCTAGCTTGTGATGTTATCGTCTGAGCATGCTTATGTGTTGTGTATGTTCCGCTGCTATTCTCTGATGTTTACCTGATAGGGGTGCCCAGGTAGGGCACCAGTCGCGGGTCGGGGTCGGGTCGTGACAATATTCTAATTATGGGTAGGGAATAATATTGTCTCTATTTACACGTTTACATACCCTCGATCGGAGGAGGAGGCGGATCTTGAGACCGGATCGAAGTCAAGAAATAAGCTATGCAGGAAGTCCTTTGGTAAATATGTCTGCATACTGATAGGATGATGGAACATGTAACAATCTGACATGGCCTAGCGTAACTTTCTCATGAACGAAGTGTAGGTCTATCTCAATATGCTTGGTTCGCTGATGTTGAACCGGATTATGAGAAAGATAGATGACAGAGAGG
This sequence comes from Przewalskia tangutica, assembly GCA_029844215.1. Lineage (NCBI taxonomy): Eukaryota > Viridiplantae > Streptophyta > Magnoliopsida > Solanales > Solanaceae > Przewalskia > Przewalskia tangutica. The sequence goes on from CM056734.1 coordinate 68,428,137, forward strand.
TTATCACAATACACAATAGATGCCTGACGCAAAGGACACTGAAGTTCTAACAGTAAATTTCTGAGCCAACAAATCTCAGCTACTACATTTGCAACGCCTCTGTACTCAGCCTCGGCACTGGAGCGAGATAGGGTAGCATGTCGCTTGGCAGACCAAGAAATCAGATTATCCCCCTAGAAAACACAAAAGCCGGAGCTGGAGCGTCACGTGTCCGGACACTCTGCCCTGTCACGCCTGTTTTTGACCTCGGGGTCGGAACGGTATCCGCAACGTTGCTCTTTGGCGCAGTTCCCTAGATGGAGAAAAAGTGCTTGTTTTGAGGAGTCGCCACCTAATTAGTTAAGTGAATTAGGACACTTGAACTATTGCAATAAAAATACTGCAATTGATCTCCATTTAATGATCTGCGAAATAAATGAGATTCTGGATCAGAGTTCTTTATTATCCTAAAGGGAAGAGATTATACATCCTTTAAGATCCGTTAACTTGCGGCTATCCGATCAAACCTAGGTTAATAATATATTGACTTTTTATTCTACCTATTCTAAGCATTTTTTTCATAATTTACAATTAAAATAAAATGTAATACCGAATAATAAAACTAAAATTAAATACGACATAAAATAAAACTCCGGGACATCTTTTTGAAATGCATCTCCGGATATCTGTATAAACACTTAGTAAAAGTGTCAGTAAGAGAGTAAATAAATTTTCAAATAATGACAAGAATTAAAAGTAAAACCCGTCTTTTGTATAGGAGAGGCCTTGAAAATCAGATGAGGATTCCTTCATCGACCAAATTGTTAGAAATAATAAAATAAATAAAATTTTCAGATCCGCGCAAAACAATAAATGTTTTAAATACGGAGGGCTCAGATATATAAAATAAAGTGGGACATCCTAAACAAGTCCTGTCAAAAAATTCGCCACGCACGCGTGGTTATCCAGTGTAAGTGGAAGAAATAATCATTGTCCAGAAAGCTTCATTTTATTTTATTTTCCGTCTTTGCAACTATGGAGGCCTAAAAAATCGACGAATAACTTTTTCATTGGCCAGTAAGTGTAGTATCTTGTTCATTATCAGTTAATAAAATAAATCAAAAGGGTAAAATTTCCCAAAATCAGTCCCGAAAATTACAAAGACAGTAGAGACAGTGGCAAAGCCAAGCCGACCAAAATGGGCAAATCAGAAGAAGCAATAGCCAAAAAATCAGTGGTAACGCGACAAAGAATTAGCGGCAACGCGACAAAGAATCAACCAAAAAATAATAAAAATAGCAAAGCAAAGAGCGGAGAACGGATCATCACGGAGTTTTTTAGAACTCCGACCAGTTACTCCAAAATAGTGAGAAATCCGTCCAACAAACAAAATGACAAAACGGATCGAAAATAAATAGCCAACAGAGGTCGTCGGAGTTTTTAAACTCCGGTTGGTTACCCCAAATTAGTCCGAAAATCAGCAAAATAGTAGAATCAGCAGCAACATAGTATCACCGGAAAAATACAGAGATCCTCGGGAAACGCATACTGTCGCCGGAGTTTTTTTTTAAAACTCCGGCCAGATACCGAAATAGTGCCAAATCAGCCCAACAAACAAAATAAGCCAACAAACCCCAAGAATATCGCCGAACAAAGTCGCCAGAGTTTTAACTCCGGACAAATTTCAAAAATAAATAAAAAATCAGTCCGACAACCACAAATTCCAAGAAATAAAACACAAATGAACGTCGCCGGAATCTTGAGAAACTCCGGCCAGATATAAAGATCGAAAATTCGTGTTAAATCCAGTCCAACAAACCACAAAAATACATAATATCAACAAAAGAAAGGGGCGGCGTCACTTCAACGGTGGATCAAAGTGGTGTGGCAGCGACGATGTGGGTTCGCGATGAGGAGCAGTGGTAAGGTTCGCCGGAGAACTGAGCTCTGGCGGTGGCGACGGGAGTTCGACGGGAGAGGGCTAGGGAGAGAAATGAAAAAATGAAGATGGGAAGGGTGAAGTTCTCGTTCCAATCTAAAAAAATGAGAGGGGATGATATATTATAGAGGTGTGTTATGACTGATGGTCTTGAGGAGCAGTGGGGGTTCCCCTAAAAATGAAAGGGGATGAAGAGAGTTATAGAGAGGCGTAGGGAGTAGGGGTATAGGGGGATGAGAGAGTTAGGGCTAGGGGAATAGGGGAATAGGGGATGGGCGGATAAAGGGCTAGGGGAATAGGGGGATGGCAGATAAAGGGTGTCAATAAAGGAGAGGGGAGGCTTTTATTATATAGGGGCATTTAGGTTTAGGGTTTGGTTATAGGGGGGAAATAAAGTGGGTATTATTTTTTGGGGGAAATAAAAGGTGTATGATTAAGATAAAATAAAAAGGGTGTTGGGATGAAATAAAAAAAAAAGTGTTGGATTGGACTGATCCGGATTGTGTCTCGTATTGGACTAGTTTGACTAAAATACAAAATGGGTTATTTATTTAAAAAGAAAAATTATTTTAAAAGATACAAAATTATCAAAATGAAAATGTCGATGCAATAATAATAAAATACAATATTTAAGAAATGTTTAATTCCCAATTAAAAGTAAAAACGGGATGTCAATTAATTATTTAAAGAGATGCAAACATTATTAAAATAAAACGACGGTGTAATAATAATAGAAACATAATATTAACAAAGACATAATGCTTAATTTAAAATAAAAAATGCAATGCCATTTTGTGTAAAAATAAACATAGAATATTAGGTAAAAAATGCAAAAATGATGATTGAAATGTGGTGTCCTAAAATGCTTAAAATTGCAAGAAATGACTAAAAGATAGGTCAAAATTGGGTGTCAACAGCATACCACTCTTTGTACGGAGATGATGGAAGAGTCTTCGGACAAAGATATTGACTGGTAGCCAATTTTGTCCGGTTTTATAACTAAAATCAAAATCGGAGCTGATGCAGACTTAAAATTATGCCCCAGTGTCGAATTTTGAGGACAATGATAGTTGGTAGACTGAAAAAGACTCAAACGGGTCAAAGAAAGCATACGATCATTTCCCATACCGAGTGTTGCTCAGGATTTCACCTTAGCAAATATTCAGGCCAAGTTCTAGATCACAATACAATGCAATTGAACTTATTACGGTTATGAATAAGAGGTACCACAAGAATCTATGGTTTACCACGAAGTCAACCCATACTGATTATTACTTTTTTTTCTATGCACACTTCTAACTGTTGGTATCAACCAAGTCAAACAATGATACTTAAAAAATGTTTTTTGTATTTTTGAATAACATTTTTTTTGGTATTATTGAATAAAATTGTTTTTTTGTATTTTTTGTATAAATGGTACCGAACCCGAATAAGTCTGCCTACGTATCCCGCCGAGGGAATCAGGTGCGCGTAGTTCATTCAGATTATGTTATAAAATATATGCTTGAAAAAAAATTCATCCATAGAAGGAATCTGAGGGTAAAGCTATGCAAAACAAATGATTGTCCATTGTGGACGAATGCAAAGTAAAATGAATAAAAAGAAAAAAAGAATGCACGAAATATGAACAAACAGATGCCTGAGTGAGCCAAATAAGCTTTTTTTGTGGTGCGAACCCAGATGGGTTTCAACGTATCACAGTGTGATGAGAATCAGACACGCGTAGTTCGGGAGATATGTTGTGCAATGTATGATATAAAGGTATTATGTATTTAAGATTAAACAATCAATTGAATTTGCAAATACGTATAAAAAATGCAACAGTATGAAAAAAATCAGAGTGATGTCTCGTTGAATTCGGTATTGACTGACTTCTTTTAATCCACAAAACTCCCGATCATTTTCTTTTTCTTTTCCTTTTTTTTTGTTTTTCAACGACCGCCTCGCCTGTTTGCAAGGACGGTCATCCTGCAAAAAATATGAGAAATGGGTGAGAGTAGGAAAGTCACAAAATAATAAAATGTAAAGGGTGACAATATAGTCAGAGACTCCCCTGATTGATTTGAGCACATGCAAACGGAAATCTGAGCCATAAAATCGTTCTAAGCTAAGAAAAATCATTGTGTGCCCTAAAATTGCTAGTTTCGTTGCTGAGCTACAGGTGAAAAATATGCATTGGTATAGTAAAGCAGGGCGCTACTTTGCTACTTGTAGATGTTCCTCAACACACCCTTATCGGTATTGATACCCAGGTAGGTCTGTATTATTTTTTAGAATTTGATGTTTGATTATTTTATTATAAATTTGAGGCGTTTTGTTATTTACAGATGTTTTTGACTGGGCCTAATTTCTAAGGTGTGAAGATGATTCTTATTGTATTTTATTTCTAATTGTTGCAGATTTTATGAAACCTGGGCACGATCAATATGTTCATCGGTATGTCAATGGGTAATGAATCTTAGTTTTTTAGCTATCTTTGTTGTGATTTGTGTGCTGCTTTGAGTTTTTAAATGTGAGTTTACTGATTTTGAAATTGGGTTATATTGAAAGGAGGTAACGAATCACATTGCGTTTAAGGATGAAGGAGGAGTTACTTTGGTTGATTTCAATGTGGGAAAATCTGACCGGAGTGGACACAAGGTCACTGGAAAGCATATTTGTGAACTTGACTTACACTATCAAAGCTATGAAGTCATTCTTCTATGTTTTCCTATCTGTTATGTTCTTAGGCGATGTGTGCTTTAGAGTTTAGATGAATATCATTTACATTTCTATATCAAGATCTTGCATTCATTTGTGCCATCAAGGCGAAGAAACTATTTTTCAGCCTTTTTTTTCTCTATATTTTCATCTTAATTCAGATTATATTTATGCTTTCAGTACTTTAAAAAGAAAATATATTTTATCTGTTTGTCTATTGTCTTATTATAGTTAATGACATTGGATCTGTCTTGTTTATGTAGTTCCCTATCATATGGGTTTTGTCTTCTCTTGTACCAATTGTTGGTGGAATGGGACTGGCATCTATGACTGAGGCATCTTTTAATTGGTGAGGGATTCAACTATTCTATGCTATATAATGCCATATGATTTTGTTGCTTTTTAGTATATAAATAGGAGATACTTTAGATCATGTTATATTCCAAAATTTAGTATTCAGATCCGTTTTGTTGATTTTCAGGGTTGGATTTTGGAGTGCAATGACCTCTCATTTAACCAATCATAGCTAGAAGTTTATGGTTCAGAAAGAGGTAATTTTGTTCTGTTTCATGCTATTAGACGAGGGTATGAAGAATATATGTACTCAAAGTTGAAGGTTTCTTTGGTTGATGTTTCAAGCTTATTTGAAATGGTAGTTGTAAGATCAAACTATTTGGGTGCTATTACATAGTTCTTTTCAATTTTTCATCAAGTAACCAGCTTGTTTACTGATTAACCTTATTGCATTTACAAGACAAAATCAAAGTTGTGTTTCTTGCTTCATTTTGGCTGGTTTCTGAAATGCTGAAAGTTAAAGTTTTAATTTATTTTACAGGAATCATTGGATAATATCGAGTCGCTTCAGTTGCGATACCAAAACAGGTCGTATCTTTTTTATTTTTCTGAATGCACAATGAGCGTTTGATTATTTGCATTCTATTTTTTTTATTCCATGTCATGTTTAATATAGTCTAGGATATGCATCTCTGCTTTGCGTTTTAATTTATCTAAATTTCATATTAATGTAGCGACAGGGGCTAAGTTTATGTGTACATATTTGCATTGATCTTTAGAAGTAGCATGCAGTACGTTAGTTTTTTAAAATATTCACTAGCATGCCAGAATATGCATAAATGAGACTAGGATAGTCAATGGCTACTTATTGCCTTTGAGAGCATATTACTGTTTGTATTGTTGCTTACTATGGCTGCTTATTACATCATGTTGTTGTTGTGCTCGTTTATTATGGCATTTGAAATGCCATCCTATGCTACTGTTGGGATGCTATATGTTGTTTCTCTCTGAGGGCCAATTCATTGCTACATTTTGACCAACAATTCGTTCTCTTGGGAGTTTTCCAAACCTGCTATTATACTGGTCGTTGTTGATGCACTTTAAACACATCTTGTTGCTGAACTTTGGTTCACTTTGATGATCTTACTGGTGTATTTTTTATGTGCATTTTGGGCTGAAAACCTGCGCATTACAGCTAAATTATTGCTTAATTTTTTAGGCTGAAATGAGTGTTGAGTTTGGGCCTCATTGTTATGGTTTGCTGATTCAAACATTGCTGCTCTTCTATAAGGCAACCCATTGCCATATTTTGTGATGTTTGGAATATCGTAGCTGTTTTTAAGCTGTTGCTTTTGTTGATATTCAGATGCTACACTCAATATAAAAATCTCACTAAAAACATGATACTACACTATGGCCGATGAATGATTTATCCGTCGATTTGGAGGCCTCCATGGTAAGTAAGACGAAATATTTGGGCAAGGATGAAAGTGAAAAGGAAAATATAAAGACGAGAATGCATAGTGTCGTTTACCGGCAAGGCGAGTCGATCGCAGTTGAGGCGATATTGGCTTCTCATGTCTTAGTACCCATGGCATAACACTAGTTGAGCCCACACTATATATATATATATATATATATCCATAGATTGTGTTTATTTGATAATTCATTTATTATATACTAACTCTTTTATTAAGTGTTTTTGCAGGTACCCGGAGATGCATCCCAAAGTTAAAGCATGCGCAAAAAAGGAAAATAAAAGCGAAATACCGCTAAGTTCTCATTCACTCCCTCTTTATATGATTTTTGCTTTCGTTACAATCTTGTTAAATATATATCTGATTTAAATATTTGCAGGCCTAGTTTAAATATCTCTTAGTTAGTTTAATAATTGTAGAACACCTTTAGAATTGTAGAATACATATTATCACAATAATACCAACCTAAGTTTGATCGGATAACCGCAAGTTAGTGGATCTTAAAGGATGTCTAACCCCTTCCCTTTAGGATTATAAAGAACCCTTACTAGGAGTCTCATAAATTTTGCAGACCTTTAAATGGAGTTAATGTTGACTTTATTTAGTTAATATTTAGGTGTTCTAATTCACCCAAATAATTAGGTGGTGACTCCTTAAAGACAGTGATTTAATTCACGAATCACCGCCAGCATCGTTGTGGTTCCGTTTAGGCTCCGGTCAAAAACGTGTGCGACAATAATCACGGAGCTCAACTACAGGGATAAGTGTTCCAAGTTGCCAGCCCAAAGAGGATGTCATCATAAAATGGTTGTAAGTGTGCATTTATGTGGGTGTTTAACCAAAGAATAGTACTCTCTGAAACATTTATGTGGGTAAATGCATTCTTACCTTGTGAATAAAGTTACATCCATTCTCTCCAGGTATACCGGTATTGGTTTCATATTGGTGCTTGCAATGTGTCCTCAGGAAGATGATGTATCCTTATAGATTCTATTTTTATAGAAGTTTATCGCAAAATTTTATATCTTTTTATTTTTGTTCAGTTTTTTTATCTTAGCTGATTTTCATTGTTAGGAAGTGGATGGGGTCAATATTGAAGAAATTTGAACACCACAGCTAAATAATACCATATCAGGAACAAAGAGTTATTATTCAAGAAAACATTATATTTTCGGCCTTATTGTTGATCTTGGCCGAGACCATGCATTTCTTTTATTTTGGAATTTTATTTTGTAAAATAATTCATAAATGTTTCAATATTGTGTATTAAAATGATTTGATTAAATATTTACCGCCAAAATTTGTAAATTCCCGGATTTTTTTAAAAAAACGGGAAATGTGTGACGGTTTATGCCCGTCACACTACGTGACGGTTATTTAAACTGTCATCGTATGGAGGATCTACGGTGACACCGACTGCAATGACACTTAGAATAATTGTCATGCACCCTCTATGGTGACAGTTTCTAACCGTCACCGTAGGTCATTTTTCTTGTAGTGCTTACAAATAAACAATGCTCCTGCTAATTATAAACATTTCAAACAAGATAAGTGTAAGATGATATTAATCTCCCTTGGGGAGTCTTTCATTAATATCAAAGTATATATAGTGTATAATGTTCATCCCTTATACAATAAAAATCCTAAGCCTATACAAAAGAGAAATCCTAGTCTTACCATAATTATATTTACACAATATATGAAAATATTTGTTACACCCCGTATTTCGGGTCCTGCTTATGGGGACGTACGAAAGGAGTTAAGATTTAAATTTTTGAAAGATAGGAAAACAGAATGTTTCGGACGGGTTTTTAGTCAACTTTGAGGCGGTTTATGTCCAGTTGCATTAAAGGTTCCTAGGTGTTTCAAAGGCCTAGTATGTAGTTCGTTGAGTCTAGTTCCCAACGCAACAAACCGTTCGTCGATTGGACATCAGAGTAGGAAATTATGGAAGTTACAAGTTCAGTGCGCAGTCGAGTAGAAAAGCATTTTCGGTCAGGGGCCACAGCGTCGCGGCGCCGGATGCAGGGCCGCGGCACCGGTTATGCTGAGAATTCTATGAAGTTGCAGCGTCGCGGCGCCGGAATGCAGGGCCGCGGCGCCGGAAGTACTGAAAATTCTCGGAGGTTTCAGTGCATGGCTGAGGCGAGTTTTGCGAAACAGAGGAAAAATCGGATATTTTCTTTTAAAAGGCCATGGGAGGGTGACAAGTGTCCCCAATCTGATTTTTGCATGTCCTATTTATTGACCAAGTCTTGAAGACTTGGTCATTCTTGAAAGTTCTCCCTTCTCTCTAAAATTAAATCCCTCTCCCTTCTCTCTAGAAATTCAAGAAGAAACCAAGGCCTAGAGGAAAATTTCAGAAAAGTGGCAAGAAGGAAACTTGTTGGCAAGCTTGTAGGAGTTTTGTGGAGGTGATTGTGGAAAGAAGACAAGTGAAATTTGTTGGATTAATTTTGGTAAGCTCTAAGGTAACAATTATTTCTCTTTTGCTAGTAAATTGTGTTGCATGTGTGGAAGAAAGGATTTGTAGTTGTCAATATTGCTCTTAGATATATTGCATGTAGGAATTGGATAAGAATTTGGATTAAAAAGGAATTGGATAAGAATTTATGTTGTTATACCTCAAAGTTGCCGAATTGGACCTTGTAGTTTGTACTAGTTTGATATCAATTGTGGGGCGAAATTTTACACGTCTAGTAGGCGTGTAATCCCCTATTTGTTACCTGCATTGTTGAGACTTAAAGATGGCATGTTTGGTTATTGAATTCGGCCTTGAAAAAGGTGGCAAAGTATGTAGAAACAAAGGAAGTGCTGTCCGATTTTCCGTAGAATTTAGTGACTTTGCACTTGGAATATTCTACGTTGAAGCTAGAGGTTAATAAACGTATTATGGTTATTATAGGTTAACATACTACGTGCGGTATATTGGACTTGCGAGTGGATTGACCTGAAGAGTTATGTGGAACTTTTCTATCTCTTAAGCATGAATAGTTGTACTTATATAGTACGGTAGACGTACAATACTTTGATATCCTCTACTTATTTAAGAATGGCCAAGTTGGGCGAGTTAGGAAATTAACCCACTTCTTTAAAACTATTAAGGATGTCTCAAGTTTTCAAAGTTAAGGGACTTTAAGTGTTTTAAGTATATGATACTTGTTTTGTTTTAAAAGTTTAAGTCCCTTGGATATAGGAAAATGTAATTGACTAAGGTATAAGGTTAATATAACGACTTTATGGGAAGTTGGTTATATTCGCTTTATGGAAAGTTAAAAGGAGAGATTTACTTTAAGTAAGATAAGTAAGGACAAGTGACTTGATGCTATGGTTATTAGTATCTTGGAAGTGTTATATAAAAAAGGATTCATTCGTTTTAAAAGAGTAGAAGTATGTAGTACTTGGGATTAAATTCCCGGATTCTTTTTTTTAGACATGTTAGTGCCTTAAGTAACCTAAAATGAGAGGATGTATGAACAAGACTAATAAGAAGTTAGGGGATTTCTTAACTTACTTATGTTATGTATGATAGCCGGTTGAGCTAGGGTAAGAGTATAAATGAGGGGTAAACCCCCAAGACGTTATACCACCTCCAGGGTAAGAGTATAAATGAGGGGTAAACCCCCAAGACGTTATACCACCTTCTCCAGGGTAAGAGTATAAATGAGGGGTAAACCCCCAAGACGTTATACCACCTTCTCCAGGGTAAGAGTATAAATGATGGGTAAACCCCCAAGACGTTATACCACCTTCTGAGTATGATTGTGGGGTAAACCCCCAAGACATTATACCACTCCATGAATTTGCTACCCATGATTTGATCGTGAGTCTCTTATTTTTATGTTGTAGGTATACTCTTGTTTACTCTCATTGTTAGTAAGGCACAGTGAACTGTAATTTGATTTTCATACATGTTTCCGGTTCTGTTTTAGACTCATGATGTAATTACAGTATTTTCCAGTTTTACATACTTAGTACATATTGTATACTGACCCCCTTCCTCGGGGGCTGCATTCATGCCTCAGGTAGGGGTAAGCAGGTGGTGGATCCTCATTCTTAGGATCACTGATCAGGTGTCAGAAGCTCCATTCCTCCGTAGGCTTATTACTTTTGGTACGGTTTTCCCTGATGTTGTAGATATTATGTACATTCAGGGGTATGGCGGGGCCCTGTCCCGCCACTGTTGTTCATCCTAGAGGTCTGTAGTAACATTTGTGGTTTGGGCTATAAGAACAAAGTTGTACTGTCTTACTTTTGGCTATGTATATTTTATGGAAGGCGGCCTTATCGGCTAGCCTGTGATGTTATCGTCTAAGCATGCTTATATGTTGTGTATTTTCCGCTGCTATTCTCTGATGTTTACCTGAGAGGGGTGCCCAGGTAGGGCACCAGTCGCGGGCCGGGGTCGTGTCGTGACAAAAGTGGTATCAGAGCAGTTAGTCCTCGGAAAGTGTCTACAGACCGTGTCTAGTAGAGTCTTGATTATCGGTGTGTTGTGCACCACATCTATAATCAGGAGGCTACAGGATATTTAGGATGGTTTCCATTCTTTCACTCTAAGATCGTGCAATAGAGCTGTGTTATAGGTTGAACCCCCTCTGACATATTTTTATGTATCAGTTATGCCTCCACGCAAGGCAACCGCGGCCCAGAAGGGCAAGGCAGCTGAGGGAGCTGCAAGTAGGACGCAGAGGGTTACGAGAGCCGAGCGATCCTTACACGAGTGATGTTTCGGACGGCGAGTTCCACGACGTCGCCCCCAGCGAGCTTCGGGCGGCGGCGGCCATCGAGGCTGCGGTACGAAGCCTTATCCAGGCGAGTATAGAGATTACGGGGAGCAGATCCGGTTGTTGACCAGCATAGTAGCGAGCGCCGGCGGGAAGCGGTAGCCAACCTGGCCGACGATTTACGGATTCAGGATTTTCTGGGTTATCATCCACCCGAGTTCTATGGTTCGAGATCCGATGAGGATTCTCAGAATTTTGTTCGGCAGTTGCAGCGGACTATTCAGGTGCTTAGCGCCTCGGAGGCTGAGTCAGTCATGCTAGCCTCTTACGGTTCTGTGATATTGCGTTGAAATGGTTTGAGTCATGGGATTTGTCTAGAGGTGAGGTGCCCTTCCGGTGTTTGGGAGGAGTTCACGAGAGGTCTTCTGGGTCACTTTTGCCTCACGAGTTGAGAGAGCCGCGTGGATAGATTCTTGACCTTGAGGCGAGAATGGGAGGACTATCGAGAGTACACCGAGTTTGACTCATTGACGGTATCGCGACACCATTGTATGGCGACATGGCGAGCGAGTTCATACCGCGGGAGGTTGATCGGTCGGGACTTGAGAGAAGCGGCCGTCACCAATCGAGACCACCCACATCTCGGTGCGTTCGATGCGGTGGGTCTCACTCGGGCGAGTGCCGTATGGCTTCGGGAGCATGTTACTCGTGTGGCCAGCAGGGCCATTTGAAGAGGGATTGTCCGTCCAGAGGCGGCGGGAGTGTTATAATTCAGTAAGCGAAGTCGATTCTTTGGATCTTCGTCTTCGGTGGTTAGGTGCCGAGGCGAGTGTTCCGCGGACCAGCGAGCGCGGCGAAGGTCGTGGTGGGGTCCCGATTCAGCGGTCCTCAGAACCGCATTTATGCTATGTTCAGCCGTCAGGACCAGGAGGCGTCACCAGATGTCGTCACAGGTACATTATTGGTTTCATGTCGTGATGTATATGCTTTGATATATCCGAGTTCTATCTTGTCCTATATATCTCCTCATTTCTTTGGTAGAATAGGGATAGAGCAGAGTCCATAAAACTTTTGAGGTGGCTACGCGATAGGTGATTCGGTGGTAGGCGGCGGGTGTATAAGGCTTGCCCGATGACTATATCTGATCGTCGGACCTGGCGAAACTTGATAGAGTTGGATATGATGGACTTTGGCGTGATTATGGGTATGGATTGGCTAGCGTCTTGCTATGCCAATGTGGGTATGAGAGAGATTGGTACGGTTCGGTTTCTGAGGCCAGGTTATCAGTGGAAGGGAATCTGCGTCGTAGAGAGGTAGGTTTATTTCTTACCTCAAGGCTAGGAAGATGGTGCGGAATGGGTATATCTACCATATGGTTTGGGTCTTCGATCGAGGTCGAGATACGGACCTTGATCGATTCGATTGTTAGAGAGTTTCGGGCGTATTCCCAGACGATCTCGGGTATCCTCCCAAGAGGAGATTGAGTTTTGCATTGATACATCGCGGACACTCGACCTATATCTATTCCACCTACGAGGATGGCACCTACGAGTTGAGGAGTTGAAAGACCGGTGATGGATTTCTTTGGAAAAAGGCTTTATCGATCTAGTGTTTCTCCACGGGAGCGCGGTTTTATTTGTAAAGAAGAAGGATGGGGCGCTGCGTATGTGTGTTGATTACGAGCGGTGAATAAGGTAACTATCAAAAGCAGATACCCTCCCGAGATTGATGATTTGTTTGACCATTGCGAGTGCGAGGTGTTTTTCCAAGATAGACATGCGATGCAGTTATCATCAGTGCGAGTTAGAGGCGAGATATCCCAAAGATCGCATTCGGGACGGTATGGGCACTATGAGTTCTGGTGATGTCTTTCGGGTTGACAACGCCCAGCGGTATTCATGGATTTGATGAACCGGTGTTCAAGCCATTCTTGGATATGTTCGTTATAGTATTCATTGATGATATCTTGGTTTATTCGCGCATGAGCGAGGCATCGCGATCATTTGAGGCGGTATTGTGAGTCCTCGGGGCCGTGGTTGTATGCCAAGTTTTGAAATCACGAGTTTTGTTGGCCAGTGGCTTTCTTAGGGCATGTTATCGGGTCGATGGTATTCGGGTTGTCTGACAAAGGTGAGTAGTCAAGACTTGGCCTAGACCAGCTACACCGCGGAGTGCGCTTTTGGGCACTACGGGTTATTATCGGAGATTTGTGGAGAAGTTTGCTTCCATTTGGCACCTTTGACTAGGGTGACTCGAAAGCGGTATGTTCGGTGGGCGGATTCTTGTGAGAGAGTTTCGATTCTTTGAAGGAGAAATTGACAAGCGCCCGATTCTTACTCTTACAGAGGTTTAGATGGATATGTGGTTTATTGTGATGTGTCGGTGTCGGGCTTGGAGTGCGTCTTTGATGCGGACGGCAAAGTTATAGCTTACGCATCTCAACAGCTCAGGAAGCATGAGAAGAACTATCCCACACATGACTTAGAGTTGGCAGCAGTGATTCATGCCTTGAAGATCTGGAGACATTATTTGTATGGGGTTCATGTGGATATTTACATAGACCACAAGAGCCTCCAGTATATCTTCAGCCAGAGGGAGCTGAACTTGCGGCAGAGACGGTGGTTAGAGCTACTTAAGGATTATGATGTCGATATCCTATACCACCCAGGGAAGGCCAATGTAGTTGCAGATGCTCTTAGTCGCAGATCGATGGGTAGTCTGTCAGATGTGCAGTCAGAGAAAAGGGGCATGGTCCGTGAGTTACATTAGCTAGCAAACCTTGGGGTTCGTTTGGTTGATTCTGATAGTAATGGAATTCGGGTTCGAGAGGTTGCCGAGTCTTCCATCGTCGATGAGGTGAAGAGGCGACAGTATGAGGATCCGATTAGTGCAGTATCGAGATCGGCTCTTCGGGAGGAGAAAAGTCTATTTGAGGTAGCACCTGATAGGGTGCTAAGATTTTAGGGCAGGTTATGTGTACCCGATGTGGCGGGACCGTCGAGAAGATGCAGGGAGGCCTGCGGTGCTCGTTACTCTATTCACCGAGTGCGACTAAGATGGACCATGACCTCAGGTGTATATATTGGTGGGATGGCCTGAAGAGGGACGTTGCAGAGTTTGTGGCGCAGTGTCCGACTTGTCGCCAAGTCAGTGGAGCACGAGCACGGTGGGTTGTTGCGGATGATAGATTCCGACATGGAAGTGGGAGGTGATCAATATGGACTTTATTACGGGGTTACCTCACACTCGGAGAGCGTGATTCCATCCGGGTTATTGTCGACGGTGGCGAAATCAGCCCATTTTCTTCCAATCGGGGCGACTTTTTGGTAGGATTATGCTAGATTGTATATCGAGAGATTGTGAGGCCGCGGAGTATATCGATCATTTCGCATGTGGAGCCCGGTTCTCGGCTAACTCGAGGCCTTTCGGAAGGGATTAGGGACACGGTGAGTCTCGATCGCGTTTCATCCTCAGACCGACGGGCAGGCCGAGCGTACTATCCAGACGCTTGAGGATATGCTACGGGCCTGTGTTATTGATTTCAAGGGTAGCTGGGAGGATCATATACCTTTTGTGGAGTTTGTATATAATAACAGCTACCATTATAGTATCCAGATGGCGCCTTATGAGGCCTTATATGGGAGGAAGTGTAGGTCACCGATGGGCTGGTTTGATGTGGGAGAAGTTCAGTTAGTCGGGCCAGATCTGATTCAGCAGGCGGTGGATAAGGTGAAGCTTATCCAGGAGCGATTATTGTCAGCTCAAAGTCGACAGAAGTGGTATGCAGATCATCGGCGTCGACCCTTGGAGTTTGAGGTGGATGATTGGGTCTTTCTGAAGGTATCACCCATGAAGGGCGTGATGAGATTTGGGAAGAATGGGAAACTTAGTCCAAGGTACATTGGTCCTTACCAGATTGTCTGTAGGGTAGGCAAGGTTGCCTATGAGTTGGATTTGCCGTCCGATCTGGAGGCAGTACATCCAGTTATTCATATGTCTATATTGCGGAAGTGTATCGGAGATCCATCTAGAGTGCACCCGATTCGTTATGTCCAGGTGACAGAGGGGTTATCATATGAGGAGAAGCCCATAGCGATACTCGATCGCCAGGTTAGGCGACTGCGGATAAAGGATATGGCTTCCGTCAAGGTCTTTTGGCGGAACGAGAACAGGGAAGAAATGACATGGGAAGCAGAAGAGGACATGATGAAGAAGTATTCTCACTTGTTCCCTACACCTCCAGGTAACCTACTTTCCTGCTTATTAATTTTAATTTGGCGTATATGCTTAAGTATTGTTGTGGCCATGTGGAGCATCCTTATTTGCAAGAAGAATAGTTAAGAGGGTCTATGTCGATATTGTGATTTGAGTAAGCCTAGAAGGGAAATTCGGGACGAATGTTTCTAAGGGGGTGGGGGGAGAATGTTACACCCCGTAGTTCGGGTCCTGCTTTTGGGGACGTACGAAAGGAGTTAAGATTTAAATTTTTGAAAGATAGGACAACAGAATGTTTCGGACGGGTTTTTAGTCAACTTTGAGGCGGTTTATGTCCAGTTGCATTAAGAGTTCCTAGGTGTTTCAAAAGCCTAGTATGTAATTCTTTGAGTCTAGTTCCCAACGCAATAAACCGTTCGTCGATAGGATATCGGAGTAGAAAGTTATGAAAATTACAAGTTCGGTCTGTGATCGGCGAAAAACATTTTCGGTCGGGGCCACGTGTGGCCGGATCTGAGGGGCATGGCGCGGTTATCTTGAGAATTCTCACGAGGTTGCAGCGTGGCCCGGAGAAAAGTAAGTCGCGGCCGGAAGTTCTGAAAAGTCGCGGAGGTTTGAGCCATGGCGCGTGAGTTTTTACAACAGAGGAAAAATCGGATATTTTCTTTTAAAAGGCCATGGGAGGGTGACAAGTGTCCCATCTGATTTTGCATGTCTATTTATTGACCAAGTCTTGAAGACTTGGTCATTCTTAACTCTCCTTCTCTCTAAAATTAAACCATCTCCCTTCTCTCTAGAAATTCAAGAAGAAACCAAGGCCAGAGGAAAATTTGAGAAAAGTGACAAGAAGAAAACTTGTTGGCAAGCTTGTAGGAGTTTTGTGGAGGTGATTGTGGAAAGAAGACAAGTGAAATTTGTTGGATTAATTTGGGTAAGCTCTAAGGTAACAATCCTTTCTCTTTTGCTAGTAAATTGTGTTGCATGTGTGGAAGAAAGGATTTGTAGTTGTCAATATTGCTCTTAGATATATTGCATGTAGGAATTGGATAAGAATTTGGATTAAAAAGGAATTGGATAAGAATTTATGTTGTTATACCTCAAAGTTTCCGAATTGGACCTTGTAGTTTGTACTAGTTTGATATCAATTGTGGGGCGAAATTTTACACGTCTAGTAGGCGTGTAATCCCCTATTTGTTACCTGCATTGTTGAGCCTTGAAGATGGCATGTTTGGTTATTGAATTCGGCCTTGAAAAAGGTGGCAAAGTATGTAGAAACAAAGGAAGTGCTGTCCGATTTTCCGTAGAATTTAGTGACTTTGCACTTGGAATATTCTACGTTGAAGCTAGAGGTTAATAAACGTATTATGGTCATTATAGGTTAATATAGTACGTGCGGTATATTGGACTTGCGAGTGGATTGACCCGAAGAGGTATGTGGAAATTTCCTATCTCTTGAGCATGAATAGTTGTACTTATATAGTACGGTAGACGTACAATACTTTGATATCCTCTACTTATTTAAGAATTGCCAAGTTGGGCGAGTTAGGAAATTAACCCACTTCTTTAAAACTATTAAGGATGTCTCAAGTTTTCAAAGTTAAGGGACTTGAAGTGTTTTAAGTATATGATACTTGTTTTGTTTTAAAAGTTTAAGTCCCTTGGATATAGGAAAATGTAATTGACTAAGGTATAAGGTTAATATAACGACTTTATGGGAAGTTGGTTATATTCGCTTTATGGAAAGTTAAAAGGAGAGATTTACTTTAAGTAAGATAAGTAAGGACAAGTGACTTGATGCTATGGTTATTAGTATCTTGGAAGTGTTATATAAAAAAAGGAGTCATTCGTTTTAAAAGAGTAGAAGTATGTAGTACTTGAGATTAAATTCCCGGATTCTTTTTTTTAGACATGTTAGTGCCTTAAGTGAACTAAAATGAGAGGATGTATGAACAAGACTAATAAGAAGTTAGGGGATTTCTTAACTTACTTATGTTATGTATGATAGCCGGTTGAGCTAGGGTAAGAGTATAAATGAGGGGTAAACCCCCAAGACGTTATACCACCTCCTACAGGGTAAGAGTATAAATGAGGGGTAAACCCCCAAGACGTTATACCACCTTCTCCAGGGTAAGAGTATAAATGAGGGGTAAACCCCCAAGACGTTATACCACCTTCTGAGTATTATTGCGGGGTAAACCCCCAAGACATTATACCACTCCATGGATTTGCTACCCATGATTTGATCGTGAGTCTCTTATTTTTATGTTGTAGGTACACTCTTGTTTACTCTCATTGTTAGTAAGGCCTGATGAAGCGTAATTTGATTTTCATACATGTCTCCGGCTCTGTTTTAGACTCATGATGTAATTACAGTATTTTCCAGTTTTACATACTTAGTACATATTGTGTACTGACCCCCTTCCTCAGGGGTTGCGTTCATATCGCAGGTAGGGGTAAGCAGGTGGTGGATCCTCATTCTTAGGATCACTAATCAGGTGTCAGAAGCTCCATTCCTCCGGAGGCTTATTACTTTTGGTACGGTTTTCCCTGATGTTGTAGATATTATGTACATTCAGGGGTATGGCGGGGCCCTGTCCCACCACTGTTGTTCATCTAAGTGCAGTAGTAACATTTGTGGTTTGGGCTGTAAGAACAAAGTTGTACTGTCTTACTTTTGGCTATGTATATTTTATGGAAGACGACCTTATCGGCTAGCCTGTGATGTTATCGTCTGAGCATGCTTATGTGTTGTGTATGTTCCGCTGCTATTCTCTGATGTTTACCTGATAGGGGTGCCCAGGTAGGGCACCAGTCGCGGGTCGGGGTCGGGTCGTGACAATATTCTAATTATGGGTAGGGAATAATATTGTCTCTATTTACACGTTTACATACCCCCTCAGTCGGAGAGGGAGGAGGCCGGATGCTGAGACTGGATCTGAAGTCAAGAAATAACTGTCTGGGAAGTCCTTTGGTAAATATGTCTGCATACTGATAGGATGATGGAACATGTAACAATCTGACATGGCCTAGCGTAACTTTCTCACGAACGAAGTGTAGGTCTATCTCAATATGCTTGGTTCGCTGATGTTGAACCGGATTATGAGAAAGATAGATGACAGAGAGGTTATCACAATACACAATAGATGCCTGACGCAAAGGACACTGAAGTTCTAACAGTAAATTTCTGAGCCAACAAATCTCAGCTACTACATTTGCAACGCCTCTGTACTCAGCCTCGGCACTGGAGCGAGATAGGGTAGCATGTCGCTTGGCAGACCAAGAAATCAGATTATCCCCTAAAAAACACAAAAGCCGGAGGTGGAGCGTCGCGTGTCGAACACCGCCTTACATCACGCTTTGTTTTGACCTCGAAATTCGGAGCGGTATCATGGCGTTGATCTTTGGCGCAGTTCCCTGGATGGAGAAAAAGTGCTTGTTTTGAGGAGTCGCCACCTAATTAGTTAAGTGAATTAGGACACTTGAACTATTGCAATAAAAATACTGCAATTGATCTCCATTTAATGATCTGCGAAATAAATGAGATTCTGGATCAGAGTTCTTTATTATCCTAAAGGGAAGAGATTATACATCCTTTAAGATCCGTTAACTTGCGGCTATCCGATCAAACCTAGGTTAATAATATATTGACTTTTTATTCTACCTATTCTAAGAATTTTTTTCATAATTTACAATTAAAATAAAATGTAATACCGAATAATAAAACTAAAATTAAATACGACATAAAATAAAACTCCGGGACATCTTTTTGAAATGCATCTCCGGATATCTGTATAAACACTTAGTAAAAGTGTCAGTAAGAGAGTAAATAAATTTTCAAATAATGACAAGAATTAAAAGTAAAACCCGTCTTTTGTATAGGAGAGGCCTTGAAAATCAGATGAGGATTCCTTCATCGACCAAATTGTTAGAAATAATAAAATAAATAAAATTTTCAGATCCGCGCAAAAAATAATAAATGTTTTAAATACGGAGGGCTCAGATATATAAAATAAAGTGGGACATCCTAAACAAGTCTGGCTGCGAAAATTCGCCCTGCCAGCGCATGTTGGTTATCCAGTGTAAGTGGAAGAAATAATCATTGTCCAGAAAGCTTCATTTTATTTTATTTTCCGTCTTTGCAACTATGGAGGCCTAAAAAATCGACGAATAACTTTTTCATTGGCCAGTAAGTGTAGTATCTTGTTCATTATCAGTTAATAAAATAAATCAAAAGGGTAAAATTTCCCAAAATCAGTCCCGAAAATTACAAAGACAGTAGAGACAGTGGCAAAGCCAAGCCGACCAAAATGGGCAAATCAGAAGAAGCAATAGCCAAAAAATCAGTGGTAACGCGACAAAGAATTAGCGGCAACGCGACAAAGAATCAACCAAAAAATAATAAAAATAGCAAAACAGTAGCCACCGGAGAACCAGATCATCGCCGGAGTTTTTTAGAACTCCGGCCAGTTACTCCAAAATAGTGAGAAATCCGTCCAACAAACAAAATGACAAAACGGATCGAAAATAAATAGCCAACAGAGGTCGTCGGAGTTTTTAAACTCCGGTTGGTTACCCCAAATTAGTCCGAAAATCAGCAAAATAGTAGAATCGTGCAACATAGTATCACCGAAAAATACAGATCCTGGAAAGCGCATCGTCGCGGAGTTTTTAAAACTCAGGCGGATCTGAAATAGTGCCAAATCAGCCCAACAAACAAAATAAGCCAACAAACCCCAAGAATATCGCCGAACAAAGTCGCCAGAGTTTTAACTCCGGACAAATTTCAAAAATAAATAAAAAATCAGTCCGACAACCACAAATTCCAAGAAATAAAACACAAATGAACGTCGCCGGAATCTTGAGAAACTCCGGCCAGATATAAAGATCGAAAATTCGTGTTAAATCCAGTCCAACAAACCACAAAAATACATAATATCAACAAAAGAAAGGGGCGGCGTCACTTCAACGGTGGATCAAAGTGGTGTGGCAGCGACGATGTGGGTTCGCGATGAGGAGCAGTGGTAAGGTTCGCCGGAGAACTGAGCTCTGGCGGTGGCGACGGGAGTTCGACGGGAGAGGGCTAGGGAGAGAAATGAAAAAATGAAGATGGGAAGGGTGAAGTTCTCGTTCCAATCTAAAAAAATGAGAGGGGATGATATATTATAGAGGTGTGTTATGACTGATGGTCATGAGGAGCAGTGGGGGTTCCCCTAAAAATGAAAGGGGATGAAGAGAGTTATAGAGAGGCGTAGGGAGTAGGGGTATAGGGGGATGAGAGAGTTAGGGCTAGGGGAATAGGGGAATAGGGGATGGGCGGATAAAGGGCTAGGGGAATAGGGGGATGGCAGATAAAGGGTGTCAATAAAGGAGAGGGGAGGCTTTTATTATATATGGGCATTTAGGTTTAGGGTTTGGTTATAGGGGGGAAATAAAGTGGGTATTATTTTTTGGGGGAAATAAAAGGTGTATGATTAAGATAAAATAAAAAGGGTGTTGGGATGAAATAAAAAAAAAAGTGTTGGATTGGACTGATCCGGGTTGTGTCTCGTATTGGACTAGTTTGACTAAAATACAAAATGGGTTATTTATTTAAAAAGAAAAATTATTTTAAAAGATACAAAATTATCAAAATGAAAATGTCGATGCAATAATAATAAAATACAATATTTAAGAAATGTTTAATTCCCAATTAAAAGTAAAAACGGGATGTCAATTAATTATTTAAAGAGATGCAAACATTATTAAAATAAAACGACGGTGTAATAATAATAGAAACATAATATTAACAAAGACATAATGCTTAATTTAAAATAAAAAATGCAATGCCATTTTGTGTAAAAATAAACATAGAATATTAGGTAAAAAATGCAAAAATGATGATTGAAATGTGGTGTCCTAAAATGCTTAAAATTGCAAGAAATGACTAAAAGATGGGTCAAAATTGGGTGTCAACAGCATGCCACTCTTTGTACGGAGATGATGGAAGAGTCTTCGGACAAATATATTGACTGGTAGCCAATTTTGTCCGGTTTTATAACTAAAATCAAAATCGGAGCTGATGCAGACTTAAAATTATGCCCCAGTGTCGAATTTTGAGGACAATGATAGTTGGTAGACTGAAAAAGACTCAAACGGGTCAAAGAAAGCATACGATCATTTTCCATACCGAGTGTTGCTCAGGATTTCACCTTAGCAAATATTCATGCCAAGTTCTAGATCACAATACAATGCAATTGAACTTATTACGGTTATGAATAAGAGGTACCACAAGAATCTATGGTTTACCACGAAGTCAACCCATACTGATTATTACTTTTTTTTCTATGCACACTTCTAACTGTTGGTATCAACCAAGTCAAACAATGATACTTAAAAAATGTTTTTTGTATTTTTGAATAACATTTTTTTTGGTATTATTGAATAAAATTGTTTTTTTGTATTTTTTGTATAAATGGTACCGAACCCGAATAAGTCTGCCTACGTATCCCGCCGAGGGAATCAGGTGCGCGTAGTTCATTCAGATTATGTTATAAAATATATGCTTGAAAAAAAATTCATCCATAGAAGGAATGCAAGGGTAAAAGCTATGCAAAACAAATGATTGTCCATTGTGGGACGAATGCAAAGTAAAATGAATATAATGAAAAAATGAATGCCCGAAATATGATGAATGAGATGCATGAGTGAGCAAAATATGCTTTTTTTTTTGTGGTGCCGAACCCAAGATGGGTTTCCAACGTATCACACCGTGTGATGAGAATCAGACACGCGTAGTTCGGGAGATATGTTGTGCAATGTATGATATAAAGGTATTATGTATTTAAGATTAAACAATCAATTGAATTTGCAAATACGTATAAAAAATGCAACAGTATGAAAAAAATCAGAGTGATGTCTCGTTGAATCCGGTATTGACTGACTTCTTTTAATCCACAAAACTCCCGATCATTTTCTTTTTCTTTTCCTTTTTTTTTTGTTTTTCAACGACCGCCTCGCCTGTTTGCAAGGACGGTCATCCTGCAAAAAATATGAGAAATGGGTGAGAGTAGGAAAGTCACAAAATAATAAAATGTAAAGGGTGACAATATAGTCAGAGACTCCCCTGATTGATTTGACCGGACTGGAGGTTGATGTTTCACGAGGTCCAAGTCATGATGTTCAAGGACGATTTATCCAGTAGAAGTCCTGATTGCAGTATGATAACAAAAAGTGCAAACAATGCAAATGCTTGTGCCCGGAGTTGCGAACACATACCATGGTATGTACAGATTTAAAAGGGTAATTATTGCTTTAAAAAATATGTACAGAGTTGCTAGCGACAAACACTGATAAACAAAAAAGTATGCAAATCAAGTGCGCGCCCTAATATGCATGGGACCTCTCTTATGAAAGAGGTGGGCCTAAACGCCAAATATGTGAGATTGTGATAGATTGATCCAAGTTGCTAAACATTAATGCTTTTGTTGGAAATGAAAACAATATGAATGTACATTTTCCAATTTTGGCATGTCATGATTAGGCTTGAATATGTCTATCATTATCACGCTACACATATATGCTTATTGATCGTTGGGTTCTGAAACCCGTCGACAATTTGGTGGATTTCCTAATTGTGGAGTCAATACCAAGGATCGACCCACCTAAGATATATGCATGTATGACTTAAAATAAATGGTGGTATAGATCTATCCTATATTTGCTAAGATTTGGCTTACTAGACGTAATGTTACCGAATAATAAAATTAAAATTAAATACGACATAAAATAAAACTCCGGGACATCTTTTTGAAATGCATCTCCGGATACCTGTATAAACACTTAGTAAAAGTGTCAGTAAGAGAGTAAATAAATTTTCAAATAATGACAAGAATTAAAAGTAAAACCCGTCTTTTGTACAGGGGAGGCTTTGAAAATCAGACGGAGATTCCTTTATTGGCCAAATTGTTAGAAACAATAAAATAAATAAAATCTTCAGATCCGCGCAAAACAATAAATGTTTTGAATACGGAGGGCTCAGATATATAAAATAAAGTGGGACATCCTAAACAAGTCTGGCTACAAAAATTCACCTGCCAGCGCATGTTGGTTATCCGGTGTAAGTGGAAGAAATAATCATTGTCCAGAAAGCTTCATTTTATTTTATTTTTCGTCTTTGCAACTGCGGAGGCCTCAAAAATCGACGGATAACTTTTTCATTGGCCAGTAAGTGTAGTATCTTGTTCATTATCAGTTAATAAAATAAATCAATGGCAAAATTGCCCAAAATCAGTCCCGAAAATTACAAAGACAGTGGCAAAGCCAAGCAGACCAAAATGGGCAAATCAGTAGAAGCAACAGCCAAAAAATCAGCGGCAACGCGGCAAAGAATCAACCCAAACAAACAATAAAAATAGCAAAACAGTAGCCAACATAGTTCACCGGAGAACCAGATCATCACCGGAGTTATTTAGAACTCCGGCCAGTTACTCCAAAATAGTGAGAAATCCGTCCAACAAACAAAATGACAAACGGAACAAAAATAAATAGCCAATAGAGGTCATCGGATTTTTTAAACTCCGGTTGGTTACCCCAAATTAGTCCAAAAATCAGCAAAATAGTATAATCAGCAGCAACATAGTATCACCGGAAAAATACAGAGATCCTCGGGAAATGCATACTATCGCCGGAGTTTTTTTTTAAAACTCCGGCCAGATACCGAAATAGTGCCAAATCAGCCCAACAAACAAAATAAGCCGACAAACCCCAAGAATATCGCCGAACAAAGTCGCCGGAGTTTTAACTCCGGACAGATACCAAAAATAAATCAAAAATCAGTCCGACAACAACAAATTCCAAGAAATAAAACACAAACGAACGTCGCCGGAATCTTGAGAAACTTCGGCCAGATATAAAGATCAGAAATTCGTGTTAAATCCAGTCCAACAAACCACAAAAATACATAATATCAACAAAAGAAAGGGGCGGCGTCACTTCAACAGTATAAAACCGGAGCGACGTCGCCATGGTGTTGTCGATGGTGGGTCAAAGTGGTGTGGCAGTGACGACGTGGGTTCGCGGCGAGCGATGGTAGGTTCGCGGGAACCGAGCTCGTGGTGGCGGCGGAGTTCGGCGAAGAGAGGCGACGGGAGAGAGATGAAAAAATGAAGATGGGAAGGGTGAGGTTCTTGTTCCAATCTAAAAAATTGAGAGGGGTGAGATATTAAAGAGGTGTGTTATGAATGATGGTCTTGAGGAGCAGTGGGGATTCCCCTAAAATATGAAAGGGGATGAAGAGAGTTATAGAGAGGCGTAGGGAGTAGGGGTATAGGGGGATGAGAGAGTTAGGGCTAGGGGAATAGGGGATGGGCGGATAAAGGGATAGGGGAATAGGGGGATGGCGGATAAATGGTGTCAATAAAGGAGAGGGGAGGCTTTTATTATATAGGGGAATTTAGGTTTAGGATTTGGTTTTGGGGGGAAAATAAAGTGGGTATTATTTTTTGGGGGAAATAAAAGGTGTATGATTAAGATAAAATAAAAAGGGTGTTGGGATGAAATAAAAAAAAAGTGTTGGATTGGACTGATCCGGATTGTGTCTCGTATTGGACTGGTTTGACTAAAATACAAAACGGGTTATTTATTTAAAAAAGAAAAATTATTTAAAAAGATACAAAATTATCAAAATGAAAATGCCGATGCAATAATAATAAAATACAATATTTAAGAAATGTTTAATTCCCAATTAAAAGTAAAAACGGGATGCCAATTAATTATTTAAAGAGATGCAAATATTATTAAAATAAAATGACGGTGTAATAATAATAGACACATATTATTAACAAAGACATAATGCTTAATTTAAAATAAAAAAATGCAATGTCATTTTGTGAAAACATAAACATAGAATATTAGGTAAAAAATGCAAAAATGATGATTGAAATGTGGTGTCCTAAAATGCTTAAAATTGCAAGAAATGACTAAAAGATGAGTCAAAATTGGGTGTCAACATGCCCAATCTGCATCCGTATATGAAAGCAACCTGTTTGGTGGAGAGGGGTATATGTGCAAACCATAATCAAGAGTGCCCTTAATGTATCGAATGATACGCTTAAGAGCAGTGAAGTGAGACTCCCAGGGGGCATGCATGAATAAGCACACCTGCTGAACAACATAAGCTATGTCTGGCCTGGTGAAGGTGAGATACTGAAGTGCACCTGCAAGGCTCCTATACAGAGTAGGATCAGAGACTGGAGCACCATCCATGGCACTGAGCTTAGATTTGGAATCAACTGGAGTAGGCACCTCTTTGCAGTTCGCCATCTTAGCCCTGTACACAATCTCTTCTGCATACTTACGCTGACACAAGAACATATGATTGGCAGACCTGGTCACTGATATCCCTAAAAAGTAACTCAGCTTCCCCAAATCAGTCATTGCAAATTCGAACTTAAGCAACGCAATAATCTTATTTTTCAATCCGTCGGAGGAGGCAGTAAGAACAATGGCATCCACGTAAAGTAATAAGTAAGCAGTGCTACTACCTCGATGACAAATGAAGAGTGATGTATCACTCTTGTTGCATACAAACTCAATCTGCAATATATACCTGGTAAAACGATCATACCACGCACAGAGGGCCTGTTTCAGGCCATATAGTGACTTACGGAGACGGCACACATAGTGAGGAACTGCTGGATGGGTGAACCCTGGAGGTTGATGCATGTAGACTGTCTCTCTCAGATCCCCATGTAAGAATCCATTCTTCACATCAAGCTGATGGATAGGCCAGTGTTTGTCTATGGCAATGCTCAAAACGTGCGGATATTAGCCGATTTGACAATCGGGCTTAAGGTCTCACCATAATCAATGCCCTCATGCTGATTTGTGCCATTAGCCACAAGTCTTGCCTTATACCTCTCAAGATCTACACTGTCTCTGAATTTGTGATGAAATAGCCACAGACAACGAATCACATTCACCCCCTCAGGTCTAGGTACTAGATCCCATGTGTGTTATTTAGTTAAAGCATTGAATTCCTCAGTCATAGCCGCATTCCAATTAGGGTCTTGTTTGGCCAATATAGGGTTCTTGGGAATTGGTGAAATGGTTTGGGCAGACAAGTTAAATTGGATTTTGGGTTTAAAGATTTCATGTTTTGCACGAGTTTCCATTTGGTGAGTGAGGATAGTGGGAGGTTCTAAGGCGGAGGGATTTGTTGGATACGGAGAAGGAGGGACAGACGCCGGAGTAGGCACCGCGGCACTGGAGGGAACCGTCGGCGGCGCCGTGATCAAGTGTCGCGGTGCTGGAGGATTGATAGACCCCTCTGATGTTTTGGCGTTGTGGCGCCTCAACACTGGGCCGCGGCACTGTCGACGGTGAATTAGGGACCTGTTCGCAGAAGTTATGGCGCCGCGACACTGACCCTTGGGGCCGCGGCGCTGACGCTGAAGAAGAACTGCTATGCTCTAGTTGACTTAGGATGACGGGAGAGATGACAGGCTCGTCAAGAAAAAAGTAATCCGGTTTTTGGAACTTTTTAAGATTCGAAAACGGGAATGTGGTCTCGTCGAATGTGACGTGACGAGAGATGTGGATCTGACGAGTGGACAAGTCATAACATAGATAGCCCATATGGTACGGCGGGAAGCCTAGGTAGACACGAGGAGTGGATCAGGGGGCTAGTTTGTGAGGGGTAGTAGAGGCAAGGTTAGGATAGCATAGACAACCGAATATTCGAAGATGATCATAAGTGGGGACTCTATGATAGAGAATTTCGGTATGGGTCATATTGTGAAGGGTACTAGTTGGGAGAATATTTAGAACGCATTCTGACATTTTAGCAGCATAGACCCAGAAAGATGGAGGTAGAGAGACATGAATCAAAAGAGTGTGAATTATATTGTTAATGGTGCGGATGATTCTTTCAGCTTTACCATTTTGTGAGGAGGTGTCGGGGCAGGAGATGCGAAAGACCATGCCATTATTGGTACAAAACCGGTGAAACATAGAGTTATTGAATTCACGACCATTATCGCACTTAAAAGATTTTATATCTTTTTCAAACTGTGTTTGAATGAATTTACGAAACTCAAGAAATTTGGCAAACATTTCTGATTTATATTTGAGAGGATACAACCAAACAAAGTGAGAAAAATCATCTAGTAAGATAAGATAGTATTTATGACCGAGAGATCTAGCAACATGTGATGTCTATAAATTGGCATGTATAATATCAAAAGGTGCAAAAGTAACACTAGTAGATGATTTAAATGGAAGACGAATATGTTTTCCTAAAGAACAAGAAACACAGTTTTGAGCAAGCTTCCCATTACAAGTAATGAAATTATTGCCTCTAAGAAAACTAAAAATTGGAGCTCCTGGATGACCAAGCCTATTATGCTATGTTGAAGAAGAAATGGCCGCTAGAGAGACGGGAGAGCTAGATCTGGCAGCGGAGGTAGGAGTGAATGGATATAGATCCCCCGTGCTATTGCATCTCGTAATAGGTGTCCCCGTATGAAGATCCTTCACAGTGAAACCAAAAGAGTCAAAATTAACTGAGACATAATTATTACGAGTGAATTTGCGGATAGAGATTAGATTCTTAATTACATGTGGGGTATATAGGGTATTTTGAAGTGGGGATGGATTAGGAGGTGGTGTATATGCTGTACCAAAACCCTTTACTGGAATGCGGTGACCACTACCAACTGTCACAAATTGAGGATGCTTTAAACCAAACAGTTTGAGAATATTACCTGCAGTCCGGGTGAGGTGAGAAGTGGCTCTGGAGTCCATGTACCAGTTGTTGTCGCCGTTGTGATATGGAGATGCCAAGACTGACCTAACTCAGTGGGTGTCATCTTTGGATGAGGGTCAAACCGCCGTGCATGAAGTGGGTCCGCTGCGGTCTCGGACTTCCGAGGTCAGTGAGGCCCAACACACCGTGATAGGAGAACTAGTGGAAGGGTTGCTGGTACTGAAATAGCGGCGGCCCCGCGGCGCTGTATTGAGTCTGCGGATACTGTTGTTGCTGCTGTTGATTCTGCTGTCCGTGACCCCTGCCACGACCGCGACCTCTTCTGGCCCTTGCCACCGCGTCCCTGCTGCGGTTGAGAGTTTTCTGGCGGCGTTGGATCTTGAAGGCGCGTTTCGACAGCTAACGCCTTCTGATTGTTCTCATCCTACTTAGCACGTCGAGTTTCTTCGATCAACAACTGTGAGAGAGTTGTTAAAACTGGGAAGCGAATCAGCCTGTTAAA
The DNA here is from genome assembly GCA_029844215.1 of Przewalskia tangutica. Taxonomy (NCBI): domain Eukaryota; kingdom Viridiplantae; phylum Streptophyta; class Magnoliopsida; order Solanales; family Solanaceae; genus Przewalskia; species Przewalskia tangutica. Next base: position 68,456,713 of record CM056734.1, read on the forward strand.
TTATGGCGGCTAACGTATCATAGACACCTTTGGGGAGACCTGCAATCAATTGCAACACCAATTTAGTGTCCGAGACAGGCGTGTCAACGTTGGAGAGTTGATCCGCCAGGAGTTTCAACTGTCTGCAGTACTCAGTCATGTTACAGAAATTTTTAAGGCGTGTATTGTTAAACTGTTCCTCCAAATACACTATACGAGTGTGCTTGTTATCTTGAAAGATTTCCTCCAAGCGGTTCCATAGCTCAAGGGCTGTGGCGCTAGATTTTATGATAGTAAGAAGAAGATCCTGAGAAATACTACCATAAATTCACTGTTTGACGCCGACGTCTAGACGCCGCCAAGTAGACTCATCATCCTCCGGATGGCGCGGAATGATGTCATCGATGTGATCAAGCACGTTATAGAGACATGCATGATTACAAAACAGTTCAACCCAGGGAGAATACTGACTATTTTCTTGATCAAGAAGAATGAGAATAAAGTTCTTAATGTTTGTAACAGTTAGGGCTGGATGAAAAGAGGATGACAACGTGGTGGTGAGATTTGTGGAGGTAGAAGATTCAGGGATAGTCATTTAGAGAAGAGAGGAATGGAGAAGATAACCTAGAATTTGGAGGAGGACCGCGACGAGTTCCGGGGGGGGGGGGGGGGTTTCGGCGGCGGTAAGAAGAAAAAGTTCTAGGGTTTTGAGTGTTTGGCTCTTGATACCATGTAAGATGATATTAGTCTCTCTTGGGGAGTCTTTCATTAATATCAAAATATATATAGAGTACAATGTTCATCCCTTATACAATAGAAATCCTAAGCATATGCAAAAGAGGAATCTTAATCTTACCATAATTATATTTACACATTATATAGAAATATTCTAATTATGGGTAGGGAATAATATTGTCTCTATTTACACGTTTACCATAAGAAACGTTGTGAAAATTCAAGAAATAAATCACTATCAATCACAGATGAATGTTTGCACAAAAACAATGAAAGCAATTAATTAGTTTATGGAAAATTGGTGTGATTTCATGGGCATATATGTTGGGCGGTCGGCTAACATTAACTACTTTATGGAAAATATACCTAATTATTGAATTGATTAATTATTAAGCGATTAATTAGTGGAAGCATACATGAAGACAAGTATCCATTAAAGGTAAATCCTGATTGATAGTTTTGACTACAAAACCTAGAGTTAGTGCAAGTAGAGTAATTAAGGCAAGAAGCAGGCTGAATGAAAAGTTTTCGTACAGATACCATGAACGTCCAACGACATTTGTTGTTGAAATGTCAGAATGCCGGCGCAGTGTGCTTTTCTCTTGTTTGAATCTTTTCTTACGAATGATAGATTAGTGTATTGCTTGCTCAAGTAATCCACAAGATACATAGCATACAGATGAGTTTAGCTACAATATAATTACTAGTTTAATGAAGTGAACAAAGTTGAATAGATGAAATGTATGTGGCTAGGCTAGCTAGCTAGTAAAAATCAAGTTCGTTTCATTTTGAAAATTGAAGGTATTGCTCTACCTAGGGATGGCAACGGGTAGGATCTGGACCGGATCCTACTAGATCCAGATCCAGATCCGTTTTACATACATATATTCATATCCAGATCCAGATCCATAGGGTCCATAAAATTATATCCAAATCCAGATCCATCGGATCCACGGATTGGATCTGGATCCAAATCAAAGTGACTGATTATTAAGTTATACCTTCTAATCAGTCCAAATTTTCTAGAAAAAAAGTCAATTTAATTTAACGGAATCATGGGGAATGCATCCGTAAATTAGGACTAAATGACATTGTTGACAATTGTTATGCCTATTGACTATTGCTGTAGTGAGAATCAATCCTCTCAATACCTAAGCTACTACATAAGTACCACATAAATGATTAATATAATGATTAAAAAATAACACGCAAAACGTGTCTCAATTAAAAAAGTAATGGTTTTCGACCCTTTGAATATAAAATAAAATTAAGATTACAAAGGATTCAGTGCCATGATGTATAAATAATAAATGTATAATTAATTTAATAAAAATGAATTCACGGGTCGGATCTGGACCGGATACGGATCTCAAAGACAAGATCCAGATCTGATCCATCATAAACGGATCCGGGTTCGATCCGGATCCGTCGGGTCCAAACTTTGAATATCCATTATCCTATAAAACAGATCTGGATCCACCGGATCCGGATCGGATCCAGGATCCATTGCCATCTCTAGCTATACCATTGCAATAATTCAACCTCTAGTCATTCATCCACATACAATATTTTCTCAGTTCCATGTTTAAAATCTACTACCTATTACAGAGCTTGAATCCTCCAAATTATAGTCCGAAATTAACCGTCACGAAAGGGGTTTTGTGACGGTTTTTCTAAGTGTCACGGTAGGCACTATCACAAATTCGTGACGGTTATAAACCGTCACAAATTCCTTTTTTTTTAAAATTTTTCCGCAAAATTTATTAATTAAATAATATTTTTTGGCGGAAAATTTGAAATAAAATTAATTTAAATTGACAGAAATTTTTAAATAAAGTTGATTTAAATTGGCGGGAAAATTAAATTTGACATTTTTTTATATTTTAATTTATTAAATAAAAATAAATTAGAATTGTACATATATTATAACTAAAATGTTACCCACATAATGAAATTGTTCTAATACATTAAATCGAAACATTACAAATTATTTTTCAAAACATCTAATGTTATCATCAAATACAACAAATAAACATAATATTGTTTTAACTTCAAAAAGTACAAATATTATCTAAATCATCATAAAAATAACACAACTATGCAGCACGGAGAATCTTTGAAATATGTTGCGCCCACTCGATCCGAACTTCATCAAGGTCATGTTGCGAAAAACATTATTTGCCATTATACTGTAACACACAATAGATATCAGTTAAATTTTCTAATCATAAATAAGTCATTATAGACAAATACATAAACAAAAATAATGTTAAATACTTACATTGTTATGAAGAAAGACAAATCATTCATTAGATCTTTAATGAAACACAGCATATAGTAAGCACACTCGTATCCATAAGGTTGTTGTGGTACCTTAAAATAAAATTAACCAAAGCATTAACTTGACAGCCAAATTTAAATTTTCATTACATACCAATTAAAGACTTGAATAAATGGATTACTTTCAATTTTTACCATTATTGAAACTAGTAGTTTCCGATTTTAATAGGTATGAGTGACGAACCTAAAATAAACAAACTAGTGGTTTTCGATTTTAAATCACATCATCGCCCTTTTTTCGAAAGAAAGCAAACCGAGGGACAACCTTTCCGGAAGGGTCATGACCTCAAATTAATTTCATTGGCCTAAGTGTAGTATCATATACAAATCAGTATTGTACCAAAACCAAACCAAAACCGAAGGGACACGGCCTCAAATTCAATTTTCATTGGCCTAAGTTATAGTGTCTTGTTCAAACTAGTACAATGTGTAGCATCAGAAATGTGGTTTCTGAATATTCAAAGGTGCAACAAATGTTAATTTCAGATGTACCAACTCAAAGAGTGTAGCAAAATTTTGACTCGAAAGTGCAGCAAATTAAATGCAACAATATGTTCTTCAAAATATAGCATCTGTTTGCCTCAAGAACATGACATCAATTGGTGATCAAGTATGGCAGCTCCTCAAATGCAAATAGTTCATAATGAGGCAGCGCAAAAAATCAAGCATAAAGGTGCGACAAACTGTTCTTTTCAAAGGAGCGAGAGTAGTACAATAGCAGCAAAGTGCTACAAGAACTGAGCTCAAACGTATAAGTGGTTTGCCAAATATAGCAGCTCAAGTGTAGTATTAGTGTCCTTAAATAACAGTGAATTCAACTGAGTGTACAGCAACTATTTTGGTGTGCATCCAGGGAAGGCAAAGTATCAACTCAACATAGCATAATTTAAAAGGAACATTAAAACATCAAACTGAAAGTTAAGGCAACAAAGGGGCTACCACCATCCATATTCTAATGCCGCGACAAGATCAAAAGGGTTTCTAGAACCTTAGGTATGGCAGGCTATGAGGGCTAAACCAACCTAAAGCATGCCTTGACTTTCAGTCAGCAAAGCAATATAATAGAAACGTTCAGACAAGACAACTACCAAAGGAAAGTCTTTAATCATGCTGAAACTATGCTTCATATAGAACACTCTTGATCAATTACACAGGAAAATAGTTCTGGAACCAGAGTTTAGAAACCAATTTTTAGAGATAGCAAATAGACTCCCAGATGCACAGAATATGTTCTTAGTTTAATTAAAGAAAGGGAGGGGTGGGGAATGAGTATCTGGTGAATAATATTTTCAATAAAGCAATAACAAATAGAAGAAAAGACATTTTAATGGATCTGGATTAATTCAACCAAGTTGAATCAATTAGCTAAGGGTTCAGGAAGCTAGCACTTAGTCATTTGGCAGCATTTACCAAGAAAACAATGAGTCGAAAAACATCTGAACCAACCAGTGGCAAATACTTAGAAATGGACTGAAATCTGAAAACTAGTTATCAATCTTTTGTTAACAGATATTTTCTTCAAGATAGTTTTCAAAGGCAAACTTGGTGAAACACATATATCTAATTTATAATTAAGATGCTTTCAGTTGGAAATAAGTTCAAATATAGGTTAGTACTTATTTACTATTGACTTAATGCAAAACAAGTGCATCCATATATAATAATTTAAATTTGAATGAAATGATCAATTCTTTTTCTCTTAAACGAACATTACTTCAAAAAATTATGTAAGAGAAACCAATTCATACTTCAATTCCAATATTACCAGAGAGCAAGGACAAAATATACACACAAAAATAATTGAAAAGGAGGGACAAAATTGGGTGTCAACAATTACATTACAATATAAAATAAAGGCGGAATCAAAGAAATTACAATGATAATAGCTAAAGAAATGATAATACCTGAGCCTTATACGCGATTCCATCAAATCTTCATCAGCCATAACAGCACAACCAACAAAGTAAAAACAACTCAGGATATAGTAGTAAAGAGTTTCGAATATGGAGCAAACTCATGACCCAAAATACAGTAGTAAAGGGTTGATAATGCAGCAGTTCATGGCCCCAACATAAAGCATCAAAGTGAATGCAACCAACCACATTAGAATGGGGAGACTATTTATCTCAAATAAAGCTACTATTTTACCTTAAAGTACGACAACAACTCACCAAAGTGCAACGGCTATTCTTTAAACCAAGCAGCCCCAAAAATGTAATAGCAAACGTTAACTTCCAAGTACAGCACTCGCCTCAACACATACCAAGTATTACATTCTTTAAGCAAACTAACAACTTAAAAGAACACTTAGTAATCAATCATTTGTAGTAGTTATCAGGGACCAAAGACAATCAAACAACTCGGTGCATATTACACCCCGTAGTTTCAGGGTAGGTATATGAGGACTTACGTAAGAGAATGAGACTTTAAGTTTGAAAAGGAAGTAAGATTTTTTTTCCTACGGAAAATGTTCCGAACCTCGTGAAGGAAAAAGGTTTATAATTGGGATTGGATTCTCAATTTTGGTATTTAAGACTTATAGGATTTATAAGTATTATGTAATTTTATTTTCAGATTTGATCATGTGGGGCCCACCCGAGAAAATTTACATTTTTGTGGGGCCCACAAGGTTTTCGATTTTTGGACCAATTATTGAGATTGTGGGGAGATGAAATCTTTCGGACCAATAGGAGGGCGACACGTGTCACCCCCATGTGGCCCATGTTGGGCGAGATTGAGTGAACAAGTGGCAAGACAAGTGTCTTGAGATTTTTGTTGGACAAGTGGCTTGTGGGACCCACACACACTTGTCCTCAATCTCAACCACACACTTGCTTTGATCCTAGCCCTTGGTTGTCTTATATATACACACCTTAGGGTTGAAGACTTCATCACTTAGAAATTTCAAGACAAATATTACTCCCTCCTATTGAGAGCTCTCGGCACCCCCTATTTCTTGAAGAACAATTCTTCAATTGTTGTTGTTTAATCCCAAATACCTTAACCAAATGTCCCTAATAGTGTTCTAAGGATATCCCAACACAAAATCCCGAAAATACTACGTTAATCCGATAGTCGCTAAGTGAAACCCTAGGGTGATCTTCATATTTTTGGATGAAGTGTTAAGAGGAGTTGGTTAGGAACTTCTAAGGGTTGCTTGGAGTGGATTGAAACGTAAGAAATATGAGCTAACTGTCACGACCCGACCCCGGGCCCGCGACTGGTGCCCTACACAGGCACTTACAGTATACATCGAGAAAATCGTGAACATACATACAACTCTTAATAAAAAATCAATAAGGAATAAACAACAGGCTAACCGATAAGGCTACCTCCCTGGATATATAAATACATAATCAAAAGCAGTTACCTCCTTTTTGTTTACAACCCAACCCACAAGATATGACTACAGACCTCTAAGGGTTTTGACATAACAACTGTGACGGGACAGGGCCCCGCCATACCCCTGAATGTACATAAATCTACAACATCAGGGAAACCGTACCAAAAGACAAGCCTCCGGAGAAATGGAGTTTTCTGACAACTGATCAGTGATTCTTGTAGTGAGGATCCGCAACTCGCTACTCCTTACCGCTGGCATGAACGCGACCTCGAGAAAGGGTCAGTACAAAATATGTACCAAGTATAAGAACTGAAAATACTGAAATGAAATCATATAGTCTAAAATAAAGCTGGAGACATGTATGATAACCAAATAACAGTACACCGCACCTTATTAACACTGAGACTAATGAGAGTATCTTTTGTCGTTTAAAAGTAGGAAGGTTATGGTTATTTTCGAGCTACCCGCCCGTAATACCATTATACCATCCTATTCATGGGAATTTAACCCGCATAGGAATCGAACCCGCATAGGTCACGTGAACCCGCAATGAGTATATGTGGATACCCGCATCGTGGAGAGCTAGCCCACGGAATAGTCATGGGAATTTAACTCGCATAGGAATTGAACCCGCATAGGTCACGTGGACCCGCAATAAGTATATGTGGATACCCGCATCGTGGACAATATCAAGGGAATTTAACCCGTAACATAACACATGATTGTCGACCCTCAAGTGAGGGACGCGGTGATATGAAAATATAATGCTTGCCCGAATATCAGTCGTGAGCAACATATGCAACCTAAAATCATTTAGGACTCTCATTAGATTAAGGTGAATCACTTATCATTTTATAAGACTCAAGGCACTAGTATGTCATGTCAAATACGGGAATTTAATGTCACGACCCGTTCCGGGGCCCGTGACTGGTGCCTTACCGGGGCACCCAAGTAGTCATACATCAGAGTAATCAGCGGAAATATAAAGCAAGACATGAAACAGTTTATAAAATAAGACACAGTTTATGTGAGAAAACATCGCCTTTCGGCATATATATATAAACATGGTTTAGCAGTTACATCCGACAATCGCATAAACATGACTACTGCACTCTAAGGAAATATACAACTATGGCGGGACAGGCCCCGCCATACCCTCGATCATACAAAACTATCTACAACAGGAGATCATACCCAAAAGTAGAGCCTCGGAAAAAGATGGAGCTCAGACACCAACGTAGAGATCCTAAGAATGTGGATCTAGCACTGCCGCCTACTGCGCATGAGAACGCAGCCCAGGAGGTCGATAACAGTACTAAGTATATGAAATCAGAAAATACTTAAATGAAACATATCATTTTAAAAGCAGTTTTGCAAGTATGTATGAAACAACGAGAAACCGCATAGTGCCACATCACAAACAAGAGCAAAGAATAGGTAAATCAGAATGGTCTTTTCTAGGTGCGAATGATCAGCAGGCCATTGCGTAGTATCACCATGCAAGCCTAATCACAGACTCCGTAGTCCGCATAGGCCAATCACATAGGCCCGCATAGTATATAACCCCGCATCGAGGGTAGCTACTCCTCGGCATCGCCCCGACTCGTCGTCCGCATGGGCCACATAGGCCGCGTGAGGTATAACCCCGCACACTAACACGAACTCCGTAGCTCGCATAGGTCCCTTGGACCCGCATGAGGTATTCTCGAATCATGGTCCTGCATCGCGCGAGTCTACCCCGCATCGGAGGCGGCAACCCCTAATATGTCAAGAGGTGAGTGATGCTACACTAACCTAACGAACTTATCGTTAAACAACATAAGCACAACAAGAATACTCTTTTACAAGCGTTACAAGACACTAACACACATAGCATCATATCATGTCTACTTATCAAGCCATCTTATTATTCTTTCACAATTCAATATAAGTGCATTATAAACACATAGGCAAACTGTTTCTTTTATCAATCTTAAGTGGTTATACTTAACTTCCCATAAGGCTAGTATAACTCTTAAGCTTCGCTTAAAAACCAATTAGTTCTCTTCATAAAAATGATTGATGATTCTTTTGAAATGCTTTCGATCTTTATTATTCGGGCTTAAGCGTGAGGCATTCAGTAAGTGTTATTCGAGCTTAAGCGTGAGGCATTGCTTAGTAAGTATTATTCAGCTTAAGTCAAAGACATTGCCGTAGTTATATTTTAGTTAACACATGTACGTCTACCGTACTATATATATTGTAAAATATCATGCTTTAGGAAGAATCACATACCTTCTCAGCGAAAACCACCTGCCACGTTGAATATGTCGCGCGCAGAGAGTCAGCCTCTAATAGTCACAGATATCTATCAAAGACTACTCTGAAGGTCATTCTAAACAGAGGGTTCACAATTCTATGGAACGTTGGGCAGCACTTCCCTGCGGTGAGCTATATAAGTCTCATCAGAAAACAAATTCTATGTAAATCTGATTTGATTATTCTTCTTTAAACCCTTCTATGGTGGTAACAGTTCAATTCTATTCTGTGATATTCTTCTAAGTATTTAATACTTATTCTAATACTACTACAGTAAGTATTCTCTAATTCAAAAGAGGGTTAGGATTAGTTACCTCGGTAAGCCCAATAATATCCTAGAAAAAGTCGCGCCTGAGCAAGGTTTTGCTCCTAAGTTGTATGCTCCAAGGAAACCTTAGAAGTTCTTCACAACTTCTACTAAGTACTAAGGTATTTGGGCTAGGGTATTTTGGGCATTATAACAATACAAGAAGGCAACTTTTCTACCAAGGGAGGGGGGGTAGGTTTTGGCTAGGCTAGGGGGGGGCCTCGGCCAAACTTCTTAGGCTAGAGGGGGGGTATTCGGCCAAGGGCCTTCACAAGGGGAGGGGGAGGTGTTGGACGAAAAGGCTACAAAGGGAGAGGAGAGGATTTTCAAGACTTGGAAAGCTTTGTGGATGAAGAACTCTTCATCTTAAGGGGGGTATTTATAGGTCAAGAAGTGGCCAACCAATGGCCAAGATTAAGACAAGTGCAAGGCAAGTGTACTGTGATGATTAACTATACACAAATATCCTACCAACTCCTTGACTTGTGCACAAGGCACAAAAAACGTGCCATTGCTAGTCCATTTCGTCCAAATGGACGATTTGAAGTCCACCAATTGGAGGGTGCCAAGTGTCGCCCTCCCGTTGGTCCAAAATGTTTCGTCTCTCGGAAAAATCCGCAAAAATTAGAAATGGCATAGCCGGAATTTACCCTACGAAAGCTGTGGAAACGTTTCGTCGGAAAACTATTCGTTTTGTGAGTTGTGCCCAAAAAAATCGTCCAAGCCTAAACTTTAAGGCTAAACTTTTTGTACGTATTCCCTTACGTACATACTCTGGAAATACGGGGTATAACATTCTCCCCTCCTTAGAAACATTCGTCCCGAATGTTCCTTCCCAAGACAGTTAACGATAAGATTCTTCATAACTTAAACAGTTGTAAATGCCACACACGGCCACAGAGCAACACTTAGGCAGAAACGATAACGAAAATTTACAAGTAGGAAAGTGAATTTACCTGGAGGTGTGGGGAATAGGTGAGGATACTTCCGCCTCATGTCCTCCTCGGCTTCCCACGTCATCTCCTCCCTGAGCTCGTTCCGCCACAAGACTTTGACGGAAGCCACGTCCTTGGTCCGCAGACGCCTAACCTGACGATCGACTATCGCTATGGGAATCTCCTCATACGATAACCCCTCGGTCACCTGGACATCGTCAATCGGGTGTACCCTAGATGGATCCCCGATACATCTCCTCAGCATAGATACGTGAAAAACCGGATGCACTGCCTCCAGATCGGACGGCAGATCCAACTCGTAGGCAACCTTGCCTACCCTGCGGACAACGAAGCGGCCCGATGTACCTAGGGCGAGTTTCCCTTCTTCCGAATCTCATCACACCCTTCATGGTGACACCTTTAGGAAAACCCAATCATGAACCTCGAACTCAAGATGCCGACGACGATGATCTGCATCGACACAGCCGACTACGGTAGTCAATAGCCGATCTCGGATAAGCTTCACCTTATCCATCGCTCATTGCACCAAATCGTCCCACCACCGCACTCTCGCCCACATCGAACCAACCTATAGGCGATCTGCACTTCCTCCCATACAAGGCCTCATAAGGCGCCATCCGAATCCGGAGTGGTAGCTATTATTATACGCGAACTCAACTAGAGGCAAATGATCCTCCCAACTACCATCGAAGTCAATAACACGGCTCGCAACATATCCTCAAGAGTGCGGATAGTGCGCTCGCTGTCCGTCTGCATGTGGATGAAATGCGACTCGGCTCACTGGCCCCTAAACCCCTCGGAAGGACCTCAGAAGTTAGCCAGAACCGGGCTCCTCTGCGATATGATCGTAGGGACTCCATGCACCGACGATCTCTGGATGTAAAGTGCGCATAATCCTCACCAAAAAGTCGCCCCGACGGAAGAAAGTGGGCTGATTTCGCCACTGTCGACGATAACCCATATAGAATCATGTCTCCTCCGAGTGCGAGGTAACCCGTGATGAAGTCCATGTTGATTACCTCCCACTTCCGGTCGGGATCTCAATCGTCAGAATAAAACCACCGTGCCTCCGTGCTCTACCTTCACCTGCTGACAACACGGGCACTGAGCTACGAACTCTGCAACGTCCCTCTTCAAGCCATCCCACCAATACACAGATCTAAGGTCGTGGTACATCTTGGTCGACCCCGGATGGATAGAGTAACGCTTGCGTGTGCTTCCCAAGAACTCTTTGCCAAGTCTGAAACATCCGAACACATGCGCCAAACCTTAGCACCCCATCGTGCTACCTCAAAAGGACCTTGCCCTCACGAAGAGTCAGATCACGATATCGAATCAAAGCTGGATCCTCGAACTGTTGCCTCTTCACCTCCTCAACGATGGAAGACTCGGCAACCTCACGAACTCTAACCCCACTGCTATCAGAATCAATCAAACGGACACCAAGGCTCGCTAACTGGTGCAAATCACGAACCATGTCCCTCCTCTCTAGCTGCACATCTGATAGGCTCCCCATCGACCTACGACTAAGAGCATCTGCCACAACATTGGCCTTCCCCGGGTGGTACAGGATATCAACATCGTAATCCTTAAGCAACTCTAACCACCGTCTCGCCGTAAGTTCGGCTCCTCCGGTGAAGATATCTTTGGAGGCTCTTGTGGTCTGTAAAATATCCACGTGAACCCCATACAAATAGTGCCTCCAGATCTTCAAGGCGTGAATCACAGCCGCCAACTCCAAATCATGGGTGGGGTAGTTCCTCTCGTGTTTCTTCAGCTGTCGGGATGCATATGCTATAACCCTGCCATGCTGCATCAACACACATCCCAACCCGATGCCTGACGCATCACAATACACGACATAACCATCCGGACCCTCTGGAAGAGTAAGAACGGGGGCGGTCGTCAGTCTCTCTTTCAAAGAATCGAAACCCCGCCACAAGCATCACCATCGAAAATTGGTGCGCTTACGAGTCACCTAGTCAATGGTGCGTAGATAGAAGCAAACTTCTCCACGAACCGCCGATAATATCTGCAAGGCCCGTAAAATGCGAACCTCTGTCGAGTAGTAGGTCTAGGCCAAGTCTCGATCGCCTCGATCTTGGCGTATCCACTCGAATGCCATCGGCCCATAATATGCCCAAGAAACGCCATCAAGTCAACCAAAACTCACATTTGGAAAACTTGGCGCATAACCATCAGTCTGGAGAATCGCCACAAGCCTCAAATGCCCGCATGCTCCCGCTCTGGCGAGAATAAACCAAGATATCATCAATGAACACTATCACAAGCGTGTCCAAAAATGGTTTGAACACTCGGTTCATCAAATCCATGAATACATTGGAGCATTGGTCAACCCAAAAGACATGACCACGAACTCATAATGCCCGCATCGGGTCTGAATGCGATCCTAGGGACATCCACCTCTCGACTCGCACTTTGATGATAGCCCGATCGCAGATCAATCTTGAGAAACATCTCGCACCGCAACCGGTCGAACAAATCATCAATCACAGGAAGGGGTATCTGTTCTTAAGGGACACCTAGTTCAGCGGCCTGTACTCAACCCACATGCGCAGCGTCCCGTCCATCTTCTTCCCGAACACTACCGGCGCTCCCCCGGGAGAAACACTACGCCTGATGAAGCCCTTCTCCAAAGAAATCTCTAAGTCGATCCTTTCAACTCTCTCAACTCGGCGGTGCCATTACGTATGGCGGAATGGAAATAGGCCGAGTGTCCGCAATATGTCAATACAAAACTCAATCTCCTCTCGGGAGGATACCCGGAGGTCATCCGAAACACGTGCGGGAACTCGTGACCATCGAATCGATCGAAAATCTGGTACCGCAGCCTTTATCAAACACGAACGAGATGGTAGATATACCCTTCGCACTATCTTCCTAGCCTTGAGGTAGGAAATAAACCTACCTCGGCGATACCGTGCTCTCCCACTCAACAACCGCTCCTCGGAAATCGAACCGTACTACTCTCTCTCTGCATCTACATTGGCGTAGCAAGAAGCTAGCCAATCCATCCCCATGATCACGTGAAGTCAATCATCTCTAACTCTATCAAGTCGGCTAGGTCCGACGTGTAAATGGTCACAGGACAAGCTCTATATACCGCCGAGCTACCTGAATCACCCATGGCGTAGCTACCTCGAAAGGATCTATGGACTCGGGCTCTATCCCTATCCTACTAGCAACAAGGGAGATATATAGGACAAAGTAGAACCGGATCTATCAAGGCATAAACATCAAACCCGAAGCGATAAGGTACTGGCGACATCGGTGAGGCCTCACGATCTGTCGGTGGACAAAGCATAAATGCGGTTACGAGGACCGCTAGAATCGGACCAGCGCCACGACCTCTGCGCGACCTGCCGGTCCATGAGTACCTTGCCCTCAGGGCGAGTAAGCTGTCGAGGATGAAGAAGACCGTGAAAGAACTCAGGTGAACCCTACCATCAGCCGCCGCCGCCGGTGGACGGTTCCTCGCATAGTGACCTGCGCCTGGCTACGAAACAAACTCCGTACCACAACTCGAAGTGGGATCTACGCATCGGCCACGGCGAGGTGGTCCGTCGGCGATACCTCTGCCGCTCTGGGCGTCTGAAGTCACAGGCCACAGTGCGCCTCGAATATCTGGTGTCTTGAGGCGGCGCGAGAGTGCTCTGGGCTGTGGTGCAAATCTAGGCTGCTGAGGCCGCCACCACGATAGCCACCAAAAGACCACTGTCGCTGGTCTTCCTGCTGCTGCGCTGTCAACGGCGGTCTCTACGCTCACATCCAAGAGCATGAGCTGCGTGCGGGTAATGTCCATACCGGTGGAGAAACACCCGCACGTGACTCGGCCATATAGTCGTCTAGCCGGTGACATAGCGGTGCACCTATCCTCCATATCTGCTACTAATCTTTGGGACATATCGAGCCAATGAATCAAACTCGACATTGTACTCACGGCGGTGCATCCTCTGCCTCGATGGTAAAATCTATCGGCCCGCGCCCTCATCTGTGGAGGTAAGAAGTGAGTGAGAAAGCCTCGAGAACTCATCCCAGTAGGCGGGGACGCGTGCCTCCGGGATAACTCGTGAATCAAACCAATCATTTGCGGTATCACGCGGCCGATGCGAACCGAAAGTCACGGACTCTGTCTCGAGGCCTTGATCACCTCATGATCTATGAAGGCGGCGGATGAACTCCTGCGGATCATCCTCGGCCTCGACCAGTAAAACTCTGGCGGGCTACAACTCAAGAAATCTCGTAGCCTCAAACTATACGCCTCGGGTGTACCACGCAGGTGCGGCCGTGGCTGGGGCTGGGCTGCCGCGTCGGCCTCTCGCCGTGTCGGGCCTGACTTTAGCCAATAGTGGGCCATCTCTTGTACCCTAACTCCTCCGCCCTGGTGTGGGACAAGAGGTGTAGATGCGTGGTCTCTTTGGGCTGGCGGCATCATAGAACTCGCCGTCTACGGTATAGGCGGGCACGAGCCCTCGTGACTCTGGGTATCACGCTAGCGACTCCTCAGTGCCTTGCCATACGGGCGGGTTGCCTTACGTGGAGGCATAATCATACGAGGAAGGAATACGTTAGAGGGGTCCAACCTATAACACAACTCTAAAGCACGATCTCAGAATGAGAAGAATGGAAACCAATCCTAAATATCCTATAGCCTCCTGATTATTGGTGTGGTGCACAACACACCGATAATCAAGACTCTACTAGATACGGTCTGTAGACACTTTCCGAGGATTAACTGCTCTGATACCACTTTTGTCACGACCCGTTCCGGGGCCCGTGACTGGTGCCTTACCGGGGCACCCAAGTAGTCATACATCAGAGTAATCAGCGGAAATATAAAGCAAGACATGAAACAGTTTATAAAATAAGACACAGTTTATGTGAGAAAACATCGCCTTTCGGCATATATATATATAAACATGGTTTAGCAGTTACATCCGACACTGTACAACATGACTACAGACCTGTTACACCCCGTAAGTCCAGGAAATGTATAAGAGAGTGTACGTAAGGAACCAAGACTTGGAAATTAGTACGAAAGGAAGAATTGTTTTTCCAACGGAAAATGTTCCGAACGTCGGAAAGGAAAAATGTTCGTTGTTGAGAATTGGATTCTCAAAATACATTATTTGAAGAGTATGGGACTTAGTAATATTATGGAAACTTATTTTTGCGGATTTGGTCACGTGGGGCCCACAGAAATTTTACGGTCTGTGGGGCCCACGAGGGTTACGGAATTTTATGGACGAATGAGAGGGCGACACGTGGCACCCCCACATGGCTTGGTCGAAATTTGTACAAGGGTAAAATGGTCATTGACCACTTTGGAAGATTAGTCTTGCTAGCTTGATTTTGTTGACTAGTCAACTTGTCCACTTGGCTTTTCATTAATTGTCTTTCATCCTAGACCACAAGTGTATTAATCCAAGCCCTCCAATGTGTTTTATATACATAGCTAGTGCATGACAAGCTCATTTTACACTTAGAAAATATCCCAACAATTGTTGTTCTTCAACATGCTCTCGGCTAAGTGCAATTTCCCACATGAGAAATTTGTAGTTTTGATCCATTAGCCACAAGACTTTAACCCAATGTCTCTTAGGGTATTGTAAGGATATCTCAATAGAAAGATTTCGGAAAGCGGAGTTTTCACGTTAGTCGCAAGCGGAAACTATTGGAGTTCTTCACTTTGAAGTTGGAACTTGAAGATGGGTTCTTGTAGGCCTCTAAGGAGTGCTTGGAGGCGGATTGGAACTTAAGGAAAGGAGCTAAGAATTGCTAAGGCGCGACTTTGGATCTTGGAAATTTTAAGGGCTTATAAAGGTATTATTTTTGTCGTTTTAGCAATTAAGGTTTACTTATCATTGTAGCTATGGTTATTAGCAAGCATGAGTTTTATAGTATGAAGTTTGATAAGTATTTGGACTATTGGAACCCTAATCCAAATCTAGCATGTTTAGCTTTAAGATTTCAATTCAAGTCGATTATTAGTTAAGTCGTCACATGTTGTATAAAGAAGGAATTTTAGTTGTTGAAGTTGTTTATGACTAAGTAACATGTTGACCTAAGAACTTGAATTGGAAAAGGATTGGAAAAGACTTTGAATTGTTAGTATGTAGTTGGTAGAGAATGGCTTGGAGTTTTAAGCTATTTCGTTATGAATTGTGGGTGAATTTTACACGTATTGTAAGGCGTGTAATCCCCTTTTGTTTGGTTGTTGTTTGGAGCCTTAAATGTGGCTTGTTGGTTATTGTATTCGGCCTTGAAAAGGTGGCAAGTGAGTCGAAACAAAGGAAGTGTTGCCCGATTTTCCGTAGAATTAGAGACTAAATACTTAGTATTATTCTACGTAGGGACTAGAAGTTGATAGTCTTGTTGTGACCATTATAGGTTGACACTTCACGTCACGGCATATTCGGCTTAGCTTGTGGATATTAGCGAGAAAGGTATGTGAACTATCTCCTCTTCTAGCATGATTCCTTAGAATAAAGAAAGTAAGTTCTACTCCTTGAATGATCCATTCCTTGCTTGTATTTGGATTGCCTAAAATAGAATTTGTTCTATGTACTTCCTGAGTGTACTTTGATGTTTAAATTGTAAGTAGTATAATCCATTTCCTTAGGGAAGTTTGGATTCTTAAAAGTGAAGGTATTTTTCTTAAAGTACATAGAAACTTAAAGGAAGTGATTTCCAAATCTTTTGGCTAGTGCCTTAGTTCTAAAACCTAAAGGTCATTATAATGACTTTAGAAGTCAAATAGTGATTTACTTATTTGATTTAAAAGAGGAGAAATGACATGATTTAAGAGAAGTAACTTGCGTTAAGGGTGAAGTTACTTGAGGTTTAAAAGTAGAAGAAAACTTGTTTTCTAACTATTAAGAGACTTGAAGTATTTTTGAAAGTTAAGAACATGATTTGTAAGTATGTGATACTTGGTTTTAATAGTATAAGTCTCTTGGTTATTGAAGGAATGGATCGTCTAAAACCATAAAGGGTTATAACGGCTTTATGGGAAGTTGGTTATAACGGCTTTATGGAAGGTTTAGAAAGTTGTCTATTTTGATTAAATCGGCATAAGTTGCCTAGATTGTAAAAATTTGGAGTTACTTGATTTCAAGCTTTGAAATGAGTTTTACGAAGTAGTAACTTACCTTGAAAAATAGACACGCCTTGATACTACGGTGTTAGTATCTTGGGGCTTTACATAGAAAGGAGTCTTTTATAAAAGAATGTATGTATGCCTTGCTAAGTACTTTGGCTTGATAAATTGAGGATTTGTCTAAGTGTGCCTTGATAAGTACTTTGACTTGTTAAAGAGAATTATTCTATGTATGCCTTGATAAGTACTTTGGCTTGTTAAATGAGAATTTATTCTATTTGTGCCGGATAAGTACTTTGGCTTGTTAAATGAGAATTTATTCTATTTGTGCGGATAAGTACTTTGGCTTGTTAAATGAGAATTTATTCTACTTGTGCGGATAAGTACTTTGGCTTGATAAATGAGAATTTATTCTATTTGTGCCCGGATAAGTACTTTTGCTTGTTAAATGAGAATTTATTCTATTTGTGACCTGATAAGTAATTTAGCTTGTTTAATTGATAACTAGACTATATGTGCTGGTAATAGCCTTTGAGTGCAAGTATTATGTTTTATTAAGTTGCCGCGACTCTCGGTTGAAGGGTCGGTTGTCTTGTTGTGAGATTCTTGGGACGTCTGAAGCGGTGATGTGGGATTCCACGGGTATGCTTCCGTTACTTGTAGTACTTGGGTTAAATTCCCGGATTTTTATAGAAGACATGGTAGTGCTTATGTCTTGTTTGATGGTCGGTCGAGATAGGGTAAGAGTATAAGTGAGGGGTAAACCCCCAAGATGCTATACCACCTGCTTTACCACCTTCTCCAGGGTAGAGTATATGTGAGGGGTAAACCCCCAAGATGCTATACCACCTGTTTTACCACCTTCTCCAGGGTAGAGTATATGTGATGGTAAACCCCGAGATCTTATACCACTGCTTTACCTTCTCCGAGTAGAGTATATGTGAGGAGTACACCCCAAGATGCTATACCACCTGCTGTACCACCTTCTCCAGGGTAGAGTATATGTGAGGGGTAAACCCCCAAGATGCTATACCACCTGCTTTACCACCTTCTCCAGGGTAAGAGTATAAGTGAGGGGTAAACCCCCAAGATGCTATACCACCGGTGGGACTTGGTGTTCATGTATGCCTATTGGTGTTATGTTATATCCTGGACTGCCGGCAGTGAGGAAGGATTCCACGGGCACGATTGATATTATGGGCGTGAGACCCATAGTTATATTTGAGTAGTGACTTTGAGGGCCTGCGTCCCTGACTTGATATGACTGCTTATGTGCTATGTACTGTAGGTTGGCTATCATACATGTCTCCTGTTTTGCTTAGTATTATGATTTCATTCTGATACTCTTTGTTCACATACTTGGTACATTCTTGTCTTGACCTCCTTGAAGCTGCGTTCAATCTGCGAGTTTAGTGCCTTGATTCGGTGATCGGCAGTGTAGGATCCTCGGGGTTTTGGATAAGCTCCTTCTATTCGGAGTTTATCTTTGGTATATGTCCTTGATGCAGGCTTTGTATAGTTTTGGGTGCGGCGGGGCCTTGTCGTCATAGTTGATTTAACTCCTAAGTGCTGTATTCATATGTGGGATTGGACTCGTATGCGGTGTAGTGTCTTTTGTTTATGTATATATGGCAGCCTTGTCGGCTTTGCCCTTACGTCACGTTTGTTTTAAAAGAAAAAAAAATGAGGTGTTATTTGATTCATGACTTACTTGTATTGTTAAGGTAGAAGGGTGCGGGTAGGGCACGATCCATGAGCTTGGGTTCGGTGTGACAAGACCTCTGAAATATACAACTATGGCGGGACAGGGCCCGCCATACCTGACATACAAAACTATCTACAACGGGAGATCATACCCAAAAGTAGAGCCTCGGAAAAGATGGAGCTCTCGACACCAACGTAGAGATCCTAAGAATGTGGATCTAGCACACTGCCGCCTTACTGCGGCATGAACGGCCCGAAGGAGGTCGAGACAACAGTACTAAGTATATGAAATCGTAAAATACTTAAATGAAATATATCATTTTAAAAGCAGTTTTGCAAGTATGTATGAAACAACGAGAAACCGCACATAGTGCCACATCACAAACAAGAGCGAATAGGTAAACTATACAGTCTTTTCTAGGCTGCGAATGATCGAAGCAGGCCAATTGCGTAGTATCACCATGCAAGCCTAATCTCGGACTCCGTAGTCGCATAGGCCAATCACATAGGCCCGCATAGGGTATATAACCCGCATCGAGGTAGCTACTCTCGGCATCGCCTGGACTCGTCGTCCGCATGGCCACATAGACCGCGTGAGGTATAACCCCGCACTAACACGGAACTCCGTAGCTCGCATAGGTCCCTTGGACCCGCATGAGGTATTCTCGAATCATGGTCCTGCATCGCCGAGTCTACCCGCGTCGGAGGCGACAACCCCGTAATATGTCAAGAAGTGAGTGATGCTACACTAACCTAACACTTATCGTTAAACAACATAAGCACAACAAGAATACTCTTTTTCACAAACGTTACAAGACACTAACACACATAGCATCATATCATGTCTACTTATCAAACCATCTTATTATTCTTTTCACAATTCAATATAAGTCTGTTATAAACACATAGGCAAAGCTTTCTTTTATCAATCTTAAGTGGTTATACTTAACTTCCCATAAGGCTAGTATAACTCTTAAGCTTCATTTAAAACCAATTAGTTCTCTTCTTAAAAATGATTCAGTATTCTTTTGAAATGCTTTCAGATCTTTATTATTCAGGCTTAAGCCGTGAGGCATTGCCGTAAGTGTTATTCAGGCTTAAGCCGTGAGGCATTGCCGTAAGTATTATTCAGGCTTAAGTCAAAGACATTGCCGTAGTTATATTTTAGTTAACACGTACGCGTCTACCGTACTATATATATTGTAAAATATCATGCTTTAGGAAGAATCACATACCTTCTCGTGAAAACCACACCAAGTTGAATATGTGTAGCAGAGTCAGCCTATAATAGTCACAGATATCTATCAAAGACTACTCTGAAGGTCATTCTAAACAGAGGGTTCACAATTCTATGGAAAGTTGGGCAGCACTTCCCTACCCGGTGAGCTATATAAGTCTACTGTGAAAACGATTCTATGTAAATCTGATTTGATTATTCTTCTTTAAACCCTTCTACTGTGGTATGATTCAATTCTATTCTGTGATATTCTTCTAAGTATTTAATACTTATTCTAATACTACTACAGTAAGTATTCTCTAATTCAAAAGAGGGTTAGGATTAGTTACCTCGGTAAGCCCAATAATATCCTAGAAAAAGTCGCGCCTGAGCAAGGTTTTGCTCCTAAGTTGTATGCTCCAAGGAAACCTTAGAAGTTCTTCACAACTTCTACTAAGTACTAAGGTATTTGGGCTAGGGTATTTTGGGCATTATAACAATACAAGAAGGCAACTTTTCTACCAAGGGAGGTAGGTTTGGCTAGGCTAGGGGGCCTCGGCCAAACTTCTTAGGCTAGGGGGGCCTCGGCCAAACTTCTTAGGCTAGAGGGGGGGGGGGGGGTATTCGGCCAAGGGCCTTCACAAGGGGAGGGGGAGGTGTTGGACGAAAAGGCTACAAAGGGAGAGGAGAGGATTTTCAAGACTTGGAAAGCTTTGTGGATGAAGAACTCTTCATCTTAAGGGGGGTATTTATAGGTCAAGAAGTGGCCAACCAATGGCCAATATTAAGACAAGTGCAAGGCAAGTGTAGGGTGAGGATTAACTATACACAAATATCCTACCAACTCCTTGACTTGTGCACAAGGCACAAAAAACGTGCCATTGCTAGTCCATTTCGTCCAAATGGACGATTTGAAGTCCACCAATTGGAGGGTGCCAAGTGTCGCCCTCCCGTTTGTCCAAAATGTTTCGTCTCTCGGAAAAATCCGCAAAAATTAGAAATGGCATAGCCGGAATTTACCCTACGAAAGCTGTGGAAACGTTTCGTCGAAAAACTATTCGTTTTGTGAGTTGTGCCCAAAAAAAATCGTCCAAGCCTAAACTTTAAGGCTAAACTTTTTTGTACGTATTCCCTTACGTACGTACTCTGGAAATACGGGGTATAACATTTAACCCCAAGTACTATACCTTTAGAAATTCGAACCCAAGTTTTTAAGAAAATCAAGTACTTCTACTTTCACAACCTAGGCAACACATGCCTATAAATCAAGTAGACCAATATCTTAACTTTCCATAAAGCTGTTATAACTAACTTCCCATAAAGTCGTTATAACTCTTTATGTTTTAGACAATTAAGGCAGTTTCATCTTTTAAAGACAAGTGAGTTAATTCTCTAACTCAACCAAACTTAGACATTCTTAGATTAAGGCAATGATATCAAAATGAAACTGAATTCCTTTAAAACTCGTACGTCCACCGTACTATATATTTGTAAAACTCATGCTCAAAAGATAGGGAAAGTTCTACATGCCTCTTTGGTTCAATCCACTTGCTAAGTCCAATATGCCGTACATAGTATGTCAACCTATAATGACCATTATACGTCTATTAACTTCTAGCTTCAAACGTAGAATAACTCTAACTATGAAGTCTCTTATTCTACGGAAAATTGGGCAGCACTTCCTTTGTTTCTACGTACTTTTCCACCTTTTTCAAGGCCCGAATTCAATAACCAATATGCCGCACTTAAGGCTCAACACATCAACCAACAAAGGGGATTACACGCTGTTATACCCCGTATTTCCAAAGTATGTACGTGAGCGCGTACGTATTATAATTTGAGCCTTAAAGTTGGCTAGTTTCGAAATTTGTACACAACACCCGATTAGAGTCGTTTTTCGACGAAACGTTTCCACAGCTTTCGTAGGGAAAATTCCGGCTATGTCATTTATAATTTTTGCGGATTTTTCCGAGAGACGAAACATTTTGGACCAACGAGAGGGCGACACTTGTCACCCTCTAATTGGAAGGAGTGGACGGACGAAAGTGGGAAGGTTGGCACGTTTTTTGTGCATTATTTTTGGTCAAGGAGTTGGTAGGATATTTTGGGTAGATGGATAAGGTTGCACATGGCTTAATCTTGACCTTACACTTGCCTAACACTTGGATGGATCTTGGCCATTGGTTGGCCTTCACTTGACCTATAAATACCCCTCTAGTTGAAGACTTTCTTCATCCAAAAACTTGAGCAATCTAACTAAGTCTCAAAATACTCCCTCTCCCTTGAGCTTTCGTCCACCACACCCCCTCCCCCTTTGAGAGCCCTTGGCCGAGAGCCACCTCCCTTTGAGGTGTTTTGCGTGGGTACCCACTAGCCTAGTTGTCTCGTATAAATACCCCTTTGTGGTATAGAAATACTCTCCAAGTATTGTTATAATGCCCAAATACCTTAGCCCAAATACCTTGTAGTATTCCCAAGGTTACACTTTTACAAAAGCCAGAAAATACTATTATACTTCCTCGATCCACAAAAACGAAACCCTAAGTAAATCTTCACCCGTAGTTGAAGTCATAAGTAGAAGTTGGTTAGAACTTCTAAGGGTTGGTTGGAGCAGTTGGGCGCCGGAGTAGGAGCTAAGCGTTGTTCGGGATCGACATATAAACTCGGATAATTTTGGGCTTATCGAGGTAAACATTCTTGACCTTACATTTGTAATTGAAAATTACATGTTGTAGGAGTATATAGTTAAGTATACTATATATATAACTGAACATAGTTGTGCGGCAATGTCTTTTGACTTAAGCCTGAATAATACTTACGGCAATGTCTTGCGACTTAAGCTGAATTTAAAGAAAGAATCAATCGTAATTACATAGGGTGTATTACAGAGACTTGTGTAACATTCTGTGTAGTAGAATTGTACACGTCCGGTTAGGCGTGTTAACCCCGGTTGGCTTGGTAGCGGCCTCGATAGAGGAGGAGATTTACTGTCATGTGCGGGGAGTTGCTTAGAATTTTTACGTAGAATATTCTACGTCGGGATCTAAAGATATTAATAGGCGCTTTGTGGCCTCTATAGGTTATAGTACTACGTGTGGAGTGATCTGCTTGGTGAGAGTGTAGCCGAGCGGTTTGAGTACTTGGGCGTTTTGCTATTAGTCGATAATCGTCGCGGTATGTGAACCTCTTCCTATTTGTTCTAGCATGATATGTGTATAACTATGTAGTACGGTGAGCGTACATATGTTTAATGTATTTGATTGGTTTGAAACATAAAGTGTTATAACGGCTTTATGGGAAGTTGGTTATATGACTTTATGTAGGTAAGAAAGTACTTGTGGTTTTAAGAGGTAACTTATTTCAACTATAAGCTGGTGGCTATGTGATAATAAAGAACTTGAAGTATTTCAAAAGAATTAAGAAACCTTTTTGAAAGAAGAAGTAATACTTGGTTTTTGGAAACTTAAGAGTTATACTAGCTTTATGGGAAGTTAGGTATAACGGCTTAAAAATGTTTTACTGATTTCGGAAATCAGAATGTGTATCGACAAACCACTGCAGCGTTAATAAAAGGAAATGTTTTGGACAGATTTAGTATTATTAAAACCAGTAGAAACTTCCATCTGCATAGAAGCTAAGATGAGACAAAATGACATTTCCTAGATCATGGCTGCTTAATAAGATTGATTATAAACAAGAATAACCTACTCACTTATAAGACATAGGTTTCTCAAAACGTTTAAAGGAGAATTATGTTTTAAAGGATTTAAAACTATGAACTACGAAACCTTTTTCTAAAATGAGAAACTTGAGCATTCGAAATTAGGCAAACTTGAACGTTTGGAAAATAAGGTTGTTACTTGATTTTACAAAGGAAAGCATTTTGGTTTACTTAACAATGTTAGTCACTCAAATTTTATACTACGGGTATCGGGTGACCTTTGTAAAAGAAATGGATCTTAAAGGGAATTTAACGGACGTAGTACTTTAAGGTTAAAATCCGGACTTTGACATAAAATGAAAGTACCTTGAGTCGTGTGTAACTTGCTTATGCTTGTTGTTATGAAACTTGACCATGTTACGTGTGATAGCCTTGTTGTGCAAGTACTGTGTTCTACTCGACTACCGGGTCATCCGGGAATGTATTTCACTTGATTACCGGGTCATCCGGGAATGTATTTCACTTGATTACCGGGTCTCATCCGGGAATGTATTTCACTTGATTACCGGGTCATCCGGGAATGTATTTCACTTGATTACCGGGTCATCCGGGAATGTATTTCACTTGATTACCGGTTCATTCGGGAATGTATATCACTTGACTACCGGTTCATCCGGGAATGTATTTCACTGACTACCGGTTCATCCGGGAATGTATTCCACACGTTTCTATATTGGGTCCATAAGATGGGCCGAGACCTGTTATACGTATCACATGATTTGTACCTAGGCCGGCGGTGAGGAAGAAGTTCCACGGCGTGAGGATGACTTTGAGGCGTGAGTCACGACTTGACATGGCGCTTACATGTTGTGAATCGTAGTTTGGTTATCATACATGTCTCTGCTTTATATAGACTATTATGATTTCATTTCTGATTTTTCTGATTTCACATACTTGGTACTGTTATCGACCTCCTTGGGCTGCGTTCATCTGCAGTAAAAGGTACATCGGTATCGATCCCCGCTTTTAGGATCACCTTTCAAGATTGGAAGCTCCGTTCCTTCGGAGGCATATCTTTTGGTATGGTACCCGGAGTCTCTAGCTTCTTATACATTCATGGTTATGGCGGGGCCACTGTCCGTCATACCATTGTAAAAAATCTTAGAGTGCATGCTTGTTGTGGCGGGGTTTGTAAAAAGGATAACTGTTGGTATTTATGTATATATGATGAAGGCAAGCTGTTTTGGTTGCTGTTTATTTATCTTTTCTCTTAATTCATGTTCATGTTTTTATTTCATGATTTTCTCGATGTTGTATCACTAGGGTGCCCGGTAAGGCACGATCCACGGGCAGGTTCGGTCGTGACAAAAGTGGTATCGAGCGATTAATCCTCGGAAAGTGTCTGCACCGTGTCTAGTAGAGTCTTGATTATCGGTGTGTTGTGCACCACATCTATAATCGAGAGGCGGAGACATTTAGGATTGGTTTCATTCTTCTCATTACGAGATCGTGCCTTAGAGCCGTGTGATAAATTGGACCCTCCAGCGTATTCCTTTCCTTTACGATTATGCCTCGCGTAAGGCAACCGAGCCCAGATGGGCAAGGCGATCGAGGAGCTGTTAGTGAGATACTGAGGAGTGCGAGGCGCGAGCCGGTCAAGACTGAGCGATGCCGACGGCGGGTTTCGCGCCGCCACAGACCAAAGAGTTTAGAGCGCGGCGGTGGGCTGCCGAGACTCTGATACTGAGCCTCCGGTCCACGGCTGAGCCGATGAGACGGGTACAAGGAGATGGCGATCGCGGCGGTCGTGGCAGATATGAGGATAGGATCCGACGATTCAGGCCCAGCAGCACCGTAGTTCACCCCGGCGAGCGATTTGAGGCTACGGGACTTCACGAGTTGTAGCCCTCCGGTGTTCTATGGATCGAGCCGAGGACGACCTCGGGAGTTTATCCGACAGCTACTGGATCATGACAAAGGATCGAGCCTCGAGGCGAGTCGGTGGTATTGGGTTCGCATCACCGCGTGATCTGCGATTGGTAGTTTGATTCGTGGGCTGTCGGGAAGAGCATGCACTTCCAGATTTGGGACGAGTTCTCGAGGCATTTCTTGCACATTTCTTGCCTCGCAGATGAGAGGGCTCGGGCGACAGTTTTTGACATTGAGGCGGGGCGGGCGGGCGGTTAGAGAGTACAATGTGGAGTTCGACTCATTAGCTCGGTATGTTCCCGTAGTAGCGGATATGGAGGACAGTACACCGCCACGCCACGGCTGGGCGATTACTTGGCGAGGCTTGTACGGGTGTAGCTCTTCACCGGCATGGACATTGCCGCATACAAGCTCATGCACTAGGATGTGAGGCACGGAGAGGTCGACGGAATGACCGAGATCGTGAGAAGAGGGCGAGCAGCAGGGTCCTTTGGTAACTTTAGGCGGACCGCCTCGGCGATCTAGTTATGTACCTCGCCCGATGCAGTGGTCCTCCGCGATCTTGGTCGTTCGGGGTATTCGAGCTGGTCGAGCTCGTGGCTTAGTTCCGAGTTTACGTGAGTGCTAGCGGCAGGATTCATGTCCCGCCGGTGTGCGATGTGGCAAACATCATCCCGAAATGTCGTCTTTTATCGGTGCTTGCTTCACTGCGGCCGTCGAGCCATGTGACGAAGGCGTGCTTATAGGAGAATGCCGGCGGCAGCGCGACCTCGGATCGATGGCGAGTTCATCCGCGCCCTGATTATGCGCCTGCAGGCGGACTTATGATTAGAGTGGAGCGGTAGCCGGGTATATCCTTAACCATCTAGAGGCTTGTATGTTTTGATGTTATGTTAATGTGTTAAGTGTTATGTTCGGATAACTTTGTGCTAAAATGTGATTTAGGAACTCGTTGGGGAAAGGGGTAAGCACAGGGTGAGAAAATGATGAACCTTAGAATATTACAGTTGAGACCTTAGATGTAAGGCCGTCTTGAGTACAAGATTTTGCAGTGATCCTTGTCGAGTGCATTTTATGCCTAGAATATATTGTGTGATAAGTCTCTGGTTGGGTAAATGAAAGTGGTATCTTTCATGATGTGATTAGCAAGGTTGTTCGGATCGAGCGAGAGTCGGCGTGTGAAGGCTCGGGTTGAGGGCGTGTTGCGTGTCAACCCGTGGCCGAAATGAGGTGGGGTCAGCTCAGGTGGTCCCGCCAGCGGTAGGTCACGAGGGTGCTAGGCCCAGTTTAGATGACCATCGTATGAGTTCGTGGATATGTTCGACAGGCGGATCGTGAAGGCGGAAGTGGCCTTAAGGAAGATTGAGGCTAGTAAGATAACCAAGTTGGAGGTGGTGACTCGAGGTTTGGAGAATCGAAGTGATGGTGAAGTGTGAGCATTATCTTGGAAGAGTTCAAGAGTTCGAGAAGAGTACGACGAGTAAGGGTAGGCGAGCATGTATTGCGAGCATAGATATGATCATTTCTTGTAAAGAGAGAAGGTGCGAAGGATGTATATTTTAGACCTCGTGAATCGCATGCGATCGGTACCATTTGTTGGGTCGCCGGAGTGACACTAGAACCTCGCGGCAAAGTGACAAAAGATTGTGATGTTAGAGGTGTTTCCTCGTGGACTTGGATATAAGTATTTGCGTGCGTGTGTTGTTTCGTGGCGGTTGTGGCGTTGGCAACTTATTAGAAGATCTTTATCGTTATCCGTATTGAGAAGGAACATTCGGGACGAATGTTTCTAAGGAGGAGAATGTTATACCGTATTTCCAGTATATGCGTGGAGCGTGACGTATTATAATTTGAGCCTTAAAGTTGGCTAGTTTGAAATTTGTACACAACACCCGATTAGAGTCGTTTGACGAAACGTTTCCACGACTTTCGTAGGGAAAATTCCGGCTATGTCATTTATAATTTTGCGGATTTTTAGAGAGGCGAAACATTTTGGACCAACGAGAGGCGACACTTGTCACCCTCTAATTGGAAGGAGTGGACGGACGAAGTGGGAAGGTTGGCACGTTTTTGTGCATTATTTTTGGTCAAGGAGTTGGTAGGATATTTTGGGTAGATGGATAAGGTTGCACATGGCTTAATCTTGACCTTACACACTTGCCTAACACTTGGATGGATCTTGGCCATTGGTTGGCCTTCACTTGACCTATAAATACCCTCTAGTTGAAGACTTTCTTCATCCAAAAACTTGAGCAATCTAACTAAGTCTCAAAATACTCCTCTCCCGAGCTTTCGTCACCACACCCCTCCCCCTTTGAGAGCCCTTGGCCGAGAGCCACCTCCCTCCCCTTTGAGGTGTTTTGCCGTGGGGTACCCCCCCTAGCCTAGTTGTCTCGTATAAATACCCCCTTTTGTGGTATAGAAATACTCTCCAAGTATTGTTATAATGCCCAAATACCTTGGCCCAAATACCTTGTAGTATTCCCAAGGTTACACTTTTACAAAAGCCCAGAAAATACTATTATACTTCCTCGATCCACAAAACGAAACCCTAAGTAAATCTTCACCCGTAGTTGAAGTCATAAGTAGAAGTTGGTTAGAACTTCTAAGGGTTGGTTGGAGCAGTTGGGCGCCCGGAGTAGGAGCTAAACGTTGTTCAGGATCGACATATAAACTCGGATAATTTTGGGCTTATCGAGGTAAACATTCTTGACCTTCTGTTGTAATTGGAAATTACATGTTGTAGGAGTATATAGTTAAGTATACTATATATAGAACTGAACATAGTTGTGCGGCAATGTCTTTTGACTTAAGCTCGAATAATACTTACAATGTCTTGCGACTTAAGCACGAATTTAAAGAAGAGAATCAGCTGTAATTACATAGGACTGTATTACATGTAGACTTGTGTAACATTACTGTGTAGTAGAATTGTACACGTCCGGTTAGACGTGTTAACCCCCCCCTGGTTGGCTTGGTAGCCGGCCTCGATAGAGGAGGAGATTTACGCTGTTGCGGGGGGGGGGGGGGGGGAGGGGCGGCCGAATTTTCTGTAGAATATTCTACGTCGGGATCTAAAGATATTAATAGGCGCTTTGTGGCCTCTATAGGTTGTAGTACTACGTGTGGAGTGATCTGCTTGACTGAGAGTGTGGAAGCGGTTTGAGGTACTTGAGCGTTTTGCTATTAGTCGATAATCGTCGCGAGGTATGTGAACCTCTTCCTATTTGTTCTAGCATGATATGTGTATAACTATGTAGTACGGTAGACGTACATATGTTTAATGTATTTGATTGGTTTGAAACATAAAGTGTTATAACGGCTTTATGGGAAGTTGGTTATAATGACTTTATGTAGGTAAGAAAGTACTTGTGGTTTTTAAGAGGTAATCGATTTGAACTATAACCGTGGCTATGTGATAATAAAGAACTTGAAGTATTTCAAAAGATTTTGAATCATTTTGAGAGAAGAAGTAATACTTGGTTTTGGAAATTTAAGAGTTATACTAGCTTTATGGGAAGTTAGGTATAACGGCTTAAAAATGTTTCTTGATTTGAATCGAATGTGTATCGACAAACCACTGCGGCGTTAATAAAAGGAAATGTTTTGGACAGATTTAGTATTATTAAAACCAAGAGAAACTTCCATCTGCATAGAAGCTAAGATGAGACAAAATGACATTTCCTAGATCATGGTTGCTTAATAAGATTGATTATAAACAAGAATAACCTACTCACTTATAAGACATAGGTTTCTCAAAACGTTTAAAGGAGAATTATGTTTTAAAGGATTTAAAACTATGAACTACGAAACCTTTTTCTAAAATGAGAAACTTGAGCATTCGAAATTAGGCAAACTTGAACGTTTGGAAAATAAGGTTGTTACTTGATTTTACAAAGGAAAGCATTTTGGTTTACTTAACAATGTTAGTCACTCAAATTTTATACTACGGGTATCGGGTGACCTTTGTAAAAGAAATGGATCTTAAAGGGAATTTAACGGACGTAGTACTTTAAGGTTAAAATCCGGACTTTGACATAAAATGAAAGTACCTTGAGTCGTGTGTAACTTGCTTATGTTTGTTGTTATGAAACTTGACCATGTTACGTGTGATAGCCTTGTTGTGCAAATCGTGTTCTACTCGACTCGGGTCATCCGGAATGTATTTCACTTGATTAGGGTCATCCGGAATGTATTTCACTTGATTACCGTCTCATCCGGAATGTATTTCACTTGATTACAGGGTCATCCGGGAATGTATTTCACTTGATTACCGGGTCATCCGGGAATGTATTTCACTTGATTACCGGTTCATCCGGGAATGTATATCACTTGACTACCGGTTCATCCGGGAATGTATTTCACTGACTACCGGTTCATCCGGGAATGTATTCCACACGTTTCTATATTGGGTCCATAAGATGGGCGAGACACTATACGTATCACATGATTTGTACCTAGGCTGGCGGTGAGGAAGAAGTTCCACGGGCGTGAGGATGACTTTGAGGCGTGAGTCACGACTTGACATGATCGCTTCATGTTGTGAATCGTAGTTTGGTTATCATACATGTCTCTGCTTTATATAGACTATTATGATTTCATTTCTGATATTTCTGATTTCACATACTTGGTACTGTTATCGACCTCATTCGGGGTGCGTTCATGCCGCAGTAAAAGGTACATCGGTCGATCCCCGCTTAGGATCACCTTTCGTATTGGGAAGCTCGTTCCTTGAGGCTTATCTTTTGGTATGTTACCACAGTGCAGATTCTTATACATTCGAGGTATGGCGGGGCCCTGTCCGTCATAAACTGTTGTAAAAAATCTTAGAGTGCATGCTGCTTTGTTGTGGCGGGGTTTGTAAAAAGGATAAGCTGTTCGGGTATTTATGTATATATGATGAAGGCAAGCTGTTTTGGTTGCTTTGTTTATTTATCTTTTCTCTTAATTCATGTTCATGTTTTTTATTTCCGCTGATTTTCTCTGATGTTGTATCACTAGGGTGCCCGGGGTAAGGCACCAGTCACGGGCCCGGGTTCGGGTCGTGACACACGCCTTATAGGACGTGTAAAATTCTGCCCCACAATTAATACCAAGTAATTCCATAGACAATGCCATTCTCGGCTAACAATGTACAAAAACACAAAGTCTTTTTCAATTCTTTTCAATCCAAGTTGTTAAGTCTAACATGTTATATAGTCGTAAACAACTTTAACAACTATAATCCATTCTTTATATAACATGCGACGACTAAATTAATAACCAAATTGAATTTCAATCTCAAAGGCTAAACATGCTAGTTTCGGATTAGTGGTTCCAATATCCATAACACTTATCAATATTCATAATATAATTCACATGATCAATATCAACCTACTACAAGTATCCTAATTTACTTCCAGAAGGAGAGGAAATTTACCTTGGAATTTTCTCCAAAACAGCCCAAAAATCTCGCCTAACTTTAGCCCTATCTCCGCAACTTTTTTTCACGTTAAAATCACCCCCCACGGGCTCCCTACAAGATTGCCAACATATTGTCTTCTTGTCGTACTTACAATAATTTCACTACACTTAGGGTTGTAACCATTTGAGAGAGAAGAGAAGAGAAATCCCCTTTTCTTTTTGAAGAAGTCTTGCAAATGACCAAGTCTTATAAGACTTGGTCATAATATAGGGCCTTGCTTGGTCTACAATTTGGGAGGGACACTTGTCGCCCTCCCATAGGTCCCCTACACAAATATCTTCTAACTTTTACCCATTTTTCGCAAAAATCCTGCCTCGGCGCCACGGCCCTGCAGCCGGCCCCGCGGCGCTGGAACTTCAAAAGATTTTCAGGACTTACGGAGCCACGGCCCTGAGATACGGCGCTGTGGCGCCTGACTGTAATAGTTTCCATCTCTTCTGTCAGCTGAACTTGTAACGTCCATAATCCTCTACTCTGATGTTCTATCGACGAGCGGTTAGTTGCGTTGGAAACTAGACTCAACGAACTTCGTATTAGGCTTTTGAAACACCTAAAAACTCCTAATATACCTGTATATATACCGCTTCAAAGTTGACAAAAAAATCTGTCCAAAAACATTCTGCCAACTTATCTTTCCAAATTCAAATCTTATTTCCTTTCGTACGTTCTCATATGCATGTCCTGAATTACGGGGTGTAACATTTTTCCCCCCTTAGAAACATTCATCCCCGAATATTCTTCCGGAGTCAAACTAATTAGATAGCGACATAGTCTCATTTAACTACACCCAACATACCAAAATATGTCACACGTGGCCACATAATAACACTTAAGCAAATACGCCAATTAAAACTGACAAGTAAGGGAAAAGGATTACCTGGAGGTGTAGGGAATAAGTAAGGATACTTCCTCATCATGTCCTTCTCCACTTCCCAAGTCATCTCCTCCCTATTATCATTCCTTCACAAGACTTTGACGGAAGCCACATCCTTAGTCCGCAATCGCCTGACCTGGCGATCGAGTATCGCTATGGGACTCTCCTCATACGATAATTCCTCTGTCACCTGGACATCGCTAGCTGGGAAAACTCTCGATGGATCTCCGATACACATCCGCAACATAGAAACATGAAAGACCGGATGTACTGCCTCCAAATCGGACGTCAGTTCCAACTCATAGGCAACCTTGACTACTCTACGGAGGATCTGATAAGGCCCAATGTACCTTGGGCTAAGTTTCCCCTTCTTTCCGAACCTCATCACACCCTTCATGGGTGATACCTTCAAGAAGACCCAATCGTCAACCTGAATTTCGCTAATTGAGATCCTATGAATTTCGCTAATTGAGATCCTATGAACTTTCGAGTTGTTAGCTGTTCTTCAGTAATTGAAATCATGTGAATTTCACAATCATTTCCTTTTGAGTTGATAGTTGTTCTTCAATTAGTTGCTCTTCAATTTGATTCAACTATTATATCTGGTTTAAGTTTGAAATTGTGTTTTGAATTGCATTATTCGAGATTGATCAACAAATTCATACCATAATATACTCACGATAAGTTTCAAATCATGTCTGAACTGCAATCAACCACATAATCGAGTAATTCAAATGCATATACTATCAATAGTCTATACATGCATTCTTCAAAAAGTGCAGGATCTACACTCATACCAACAACATTTGAAGGAACTAGATATATACCATGGAGGCAAGTAAGGTATAGCTAGGGCATTGTCAGTAAAAAGCAAGTCTGATTTCATAAATGGAAAGGTTAAGAAACCAAATCCAAAATCAGCGACATTTGCAGAATGGGAGGAGAATCAAATAGAAGTTGGACCTCACAATCACACTGCCTTGGAGTGTACTTTATTAAGTGCATCCAGCTCTCACAACACTGGTTTTAGAATAAATTACAACACATACAAGGGTCCTTCTGCTGGAAAGAGCACATACAGAGGTCCTTCCACTTTTGGGAACAACAGGAACAGTTATGCTCAAATAGTTAGTATTACTCAGTGGCAGTTTTGTAATAAAAATTAGTAGAGTTAGTTAGCAAAGTTAGTTAGGAGGTTGTTAGATGCTTAGTTGTCATTTTAGATATTATAGTTCGATCATTAGGAGTGTATATAAGCACATTGAAGTGCTCTTAAAATTCAGTTTTTCTTTCTACTCGATAATGAAATGGTTTCCATCTTCCAATCCCCTTTCTTTATAGTTTGAAATTTACACCTCACTGGTACATCTCCATAGCTAATCGAAGGTTCATCAATAGAGGTTTAAATTTCTGCTACCTAGAAAATCTAACTTTATCATGGTATAAGAGCTTTTCTCTTTCTCTTTCCGCATTTGATATAAATTATTTTTTGCATTTTTTAAAATTAGGTCAAATCGCTAATTGAGATCCTATGAATTTCGCGATTAATTCTTTTTCGAGTTGTTAGTTGTTCATCAGTAATTGAAATCATGTGAATTTCGCAATCATTTCCTTTTGAGTTGATAGTTGTTCTTCAATTAGTTGCTCTTCAATTTGATTCAACTATTATATCTGGTTTAAGTTTGAAATTGTGTTTTGAATTGCATTATTCGAGATTGATCAACAAATTCATACCATAATATACTCACGATAAGTTTCAAATCATGTATGAACTGCAATCAACCACATAATCGAGTAATTCAAATGCATATACTATCAATAGTCTATACATGCATTCTTCAAAAAGTGCAGGATCTACACTCATACCAACAACTTTTGAAGGAACTAGATATTGACCATGGAGGCAAGTAAGGTATAGTTAGGGCATTGTCAGTAAAAAGCAATTCTGATTTCATAAATGGAAAGGTTAAGAAACCAAATCCAAAATCAGCGACATTTGCACAATGGGAGGAGAATCAAATAGAAGTTGGACCTCACAGTCACACTGCCTTGGAGTCTACTTCATTAAGTGCATCCAGCTCCCACAACATTGGTTTTAGAATAAATTACAACACATACAAGGGTCCTTCTGCTGGAAAGAGCACATACAGAGGTCCTTCCACTTTTGGGAACAACAGGAACAATTATGCTCAAATAGTTAGTATTATTCAGTGGCAGTTTTGTAATAAAAATTAGTAGAGTTAGTTAGCAAAGTTAGTTAGGAGGTTGTTAGATGCTTAGTTGCCATTTTAGATATTATAGTTCGATCATTAGGAGTGTATATAAGCACATTGAAGTGCTCTTAAAATTCAGTTTTTCTTTCTACTTGATAATGAAATGGTTTCCATCTTCCAATCTCCTTTCTTCATAGTTTGAACTTTACACCTCACTGGTGTATCTCCGTAGCTAATCGAAGGTTCATCAATAGAGGTTTAAATTTCTACTACCTAGAAAATCTTTTATCATGGTATAAGAGCTTTGCTCTTTCTCTTTCCGCATTTGATATCAATTATTTTTTGCATTTTTTAAATTAGGTCAAATCGCTAATTGAGATTCAGTGAATTTTACAATTAATTCCTTTTTGAGTTGTTAGATGTTCTTTACTAATTGAAATCCTGTGAATTTCGCAATCATTTCATTTTGAGTTGATAGTTGTTCTTCTATTAGTTACTTTTCAATTTGATTCAACTATTATATATGGTTTAAGTTTGAATGTGTTTTGAATCTAATTATTCGAGATTGATCAACAAATTCATACAATTATCTACTCGCGATAAGTTTCAAATCATGACTGAACCGCAATCAACCACATAATCGAGTAATTCAAACGCATATAATATCAATAGTATATACATGCATTCTTCAGAAAGTGCAGGATCTAAACTCATACCAATAACTTTTGAAGGAACTAGCTATAGATCATGGAGGCAAGCAAGGTATAATTAGGGCATTATCAGTAAAAAGCAAGCCTGGTTTCATAAATGGAAAGGTTAAGAAGCCAAATAAAAATATCAGCGACATTTACATAATGGGATTGGTGTGATGATATGGTCACCTCATGGATTTTGAATTCATTATTACCAGAATTGAGAGACAACCTACATTATGTTAACAATGTTAATGGACCGTGGGAGGAATTAGAAGACACATATAATCAAACAAATAGAGCTAAATTTTATCAGCTTCAAAGGGATATAAATGAACTGGTTCAAGGAAATTTTGACATCACAGGTTATTACACAAAGGTAAAAAAGTTTTGGGAGAAAATGAACATACTGGACACAAATTCTCAATGCACATGTGGTGGAGGAACCAAAATGCATAAAGCTGAACATGAGAGACGACTGATTCAGTTTTAATGGGACATACGAGGAAGTATCCTAATGATGAATCCTATATCTAGGATGGAACAAGCTTTTTCAATACTCTCTTAAGAAGAGAAACAAAGAGAAATTGGACCTCACAATCACACTGCCTTGGAGTCTACTTCCTTAAGTGCATCCAGCTCCCAAAATACTGGTTTTAAATAAATTACAACACATACAAGGGTCCTTCTGGTGGGAATAGCACATACAGAGGTCCTTCCACTTTTGGGAACAATAGGAACACTTATGCTCAAATAGTTAGTATTACTCAGTGGCAGTTTTATAATTAGAGTTAGTTAGCAAAGTTAGTTAAGAGGTTGTTAGATGCTTAACTATCATTTTATATATTTTAGTTCAATCATTAGGAGTGTATATAAGCACATTGAAGCACTCTTAAAATTCAGTTTTCCTTTCTACTCGATAATGAAATGGTTTTCATATTCCAATCTCCTTTCTTCATAGTTTAAACATTACACCTCACTAGTGCATCTCCATAGCTAATTGAAGGTTCATCAATGGATGTTTTGGTTTCTACTACCTAGAAAATCTAACTTTATCATGGTATCAGAGCCTTGCTCTTTATCTTTCCGCGTTTGATATCAATTGTTTTTCGCATTTTTTCCAAAATTAGATCAAATCGCTAATTGAGATCTTGTGAATTTCGCGATAAATTCTTGTTTGAGTTGTTAGTTTTATTACCAATTGAAATCCTGTGAATTTCGCCATCATTTCCTTTTGAGTTGATAGTTGTCCTTCAATTAGCTGCTCTTCAATTTGATTCAACTATTATATCTGGTTTAAGTTTGAAATTGTGTTTTGAATTGCATTATTCGAGATTGATCAACAAATTCATACCATAATATACTCACGATAAGTTTCAAATCATGTCTGAACTGCAATCAACCACATAATCGAGTAATTCAAATGCATATACTATCAATAGTCTATACATGCATTCTTCAAAAAGTGCAGGATCTACACTCATACCAACAACATTTGAAGGAACTAGATATAGACCATGGAGGCAAGTAAGGTATAGTTAGGGCATTGTCAGTAAAAATCAAGTCTGATTTCATAAATGGAAAGGTTAAGAAACCAAATCCAAAATCAGCGACATTTGCAGAATGGGAGGAGAATCAAATAGAAGTTAGACCTCACAATCACACTGCCTTGGAGTGTACTTTATTAAGTGCATCCAACTCCCACAACACTGGTTTTAGAATAAATTACAAAAACACATACAAGAGTCCTTCTGCTGGAAATAACACATACAGAGGTCCTTCCACTTTGGGAACAACAGGAACAGTTATGCTCAAATAGTTAGTATTATTCAGTGGCAGTTTTGTAATAAAAATTAGTAGAGTTAGTTAGCAAAGTTAGTTAGGAGGTTGTTAGATGCTTAGTTGTCATTTTAGATATTATAGTTTGATCATTAGGAGTGTATATAAGCACATTGAAGTGCTCTTAAAATTCAG
Organism: Przewalskia tangutica; assembly: GCA_029844215.1. Lineage (NCBI taxonomy): Eukaryota > Viridiplantae > Streptophyta > Magnoliopsida > Solanales > Solanaceae > Przewalskia > Przewalskia tangutica. The sequence goes on from CM056734.1 coordinate 68,493,518, forward strand.
TTTTTCTTTCTACTCGATAATGAAATGATTTCCATATTCCAATCTCCTTTCTTCATAGTTTAAACTTTACACCTCACTAGTGCATCTCCATAGCTAATTGAAGGTTCATCAATGGATGTTTTGGTTTCTACTACCTAGAAAATTTAACTTTATCATGGTATCAGAGCCTTGCTCTTTCTCTTTCCGCGTTTGATATCAATTATTTTTCATATTTTCCAAAATTAGGTCAAATCGCTAATTGAGATCCTGTGAATTTCGCGATAAATTCCTGTTTGAGTTGTTAGCTTTATTACCTAATTGAAATCCTGTGAATTTCGCCATCATTTCCTTTTGAGTTGATAGTTGTCCTTCAATTAGCTCCTCTTCAATTTGATTCACCTATTATATCTGGTTTAATTTTGAAATTATGTTTTGAATTGCATTATTCGAGATTGATCAACAAATTCATACCATAATATACTTACGATAAGTTTCAAATCATGACTGAACTGCAATCAACCACATAATCGAGTAATTCAAATGCATATACTATCAATAGTCTATACATGCATTCTTCAAAAAGTGCAGGATCTACACTCATACCAACAACTTTTGATGGAACTAGATATAGACCATGGAGGCAAGTAAGGTATAGTTAGGGCATTGTCAGTAAAAAGCAAATTTGGTTTCATAAATGGAAAGGTTAAGAAACCAAATCCCAAATTAGAGACATTTGCACAATGGGAGTGGTGTGATGATATGGTCACCTCCTGGATTTTGAATTCAATATTACTAGAATTGAGAAACAACCTATAATATGTTAACAATGCTAAACCGTGGGAGGAATTAGAAGACACGTATAATCAAACAAATAGAGCTAAATTGTATCAGCTTCAAAGGGATATAAATGAACTGGTTCAAAGAATTTTGTCATTACATGTTATTACACAAAGCTAAAAAAGCTTTGGGAGAAAATGAGCATACTGGACACAAATTCTCAATGCATTTGTGGTGGAGGAACCAAAATGCATAAAGTTGAACAGGATATACGACATATTCAGTTTTAATGGGCTTAAATGAAGTCTAGACTAACATACGAGGAAGTATCCTAATGATGAATCCTTTATGTAGCATGTCACAAGCTTTTCCAATACTCTCTCAAGAGGAGAAACAAAGAGAAGTTGGACCTCACAATCACACTGCCTTGGAGTCTACTTCCTTAAGTGCATCCATCTCCACAACCGGTTTTAGAATAAACTACAACACATACAAGGGTCCTTCTGCTGGAAATAGCACATACAGAGGTCCTTCCACTTTTGGGAACAACAAGAACACTTATGCTCAAAACAACTCTTATCCATAGAACAGATCACACTTATTTTGTGAATAGTATGAGAGACATCGGCACACCAGGGACAAATGCTTCAAGATACATGGATATCCTCCAAAATCCAAATTCACAAAAAGAAAAACCATAGGATATGCAGGAAATGTGCATGCAAATGATGTTGATAGGGATGTTACTAAGAGAATCATGCAGCTCAAAAGGAAGGACCACTCAATTTGTCCAAGGAGCAGTATGAGCAACTGTTGAACCTGCTAGGAAGCATGTACGCTAGAAATGGTAGCAAAGAGAATTCAAGCAACATTCTCAGTATAGTTGTGAATCTTACAGTTATAGCGACTTGCTAGTCTTCCATCACTGAAATTGATAATCTATTATGTAAATGTACTAAGCTAACTGCTGACACACATCACATGACCTATAATAAAACAACACATAAAAATGTCAGGACATTATCATATCATTTTCTAGTAACCCTACCAAATGGTTATAGAGTCAAAGTGACCGAAATTGGTGATGCTATTCTAAATTCAGCATTGACTTTATGCAAAGTCTTATTTATGCCTAGTTTCAAGTTTAATGTGATTTCAGTACATTTTGGACTTACTACTTAAATGCGTTGTTAGTTTCAATAAATACTCTTGTTTGATGCAGGGCCCTAATCTGAAGAGCCCTCTGGAGAATGGTAGAGCAAGATATGACTTATACTTTCTCTGTTCAAAGTGTCACAAATATTGTTCACCTTCTGTTGGTAATAGTCATAGTTTAATTTCATATCCTTCATCTATTGGTTGTGATAAACAGACTCCACAATCACCTACTCGACTTGTAAAATTTTCTCATACAAGCAATAAAGAAGCTTGTTCTGATGTTCACTCATTTAATTCTTTTCTATATTCTACATCTCATAGAAATAGTGTTGAACATTTATGACATAATATACTAGTACATGTACGCTTTGTGAAGATGAAAGATATTTCATCCATACCTGTTGGATTCTTCCCCGAACAACCCTTGACATGTACCATCTTTCTTATGGTAAGACAAATAAGATTTCCCTTCCTAGAAAGAATCAGTCTAACTACAAAAATATTTGAAATCCTACATGTTGATCTATGGGACCCTTATCACATACCCACTCATGAAAATTACAACTAATTTTTTACCATGACTGATTACCACAGTAGATCAACATGTACTCCACTACTCAGGTGCAAAAGTAATGCACTTCAGACCATAAAAGAATTTGTGTCGCTGATACGAAATCAAGTTCAAACCTCTTGTTAATGTTGGGTTTTATGTTATGACATTTTCCCTAACATAACATTTTAAGTACTAAGGTAAAGTCAGAAAATGTTAGAACAAATGTCATGACATTCAGACCAATATTCTGATAACAATTTTGCCCTTTCTTCATGGACTGGCTAATCTCGTGGGATTTTTACCACGATGGTAAAGTGACTTGGCAAGGAACTTGTTGAGCTGATTATACACGTGGGAAGACCAAGTCCAAGGCTTTTCTAAACTTGGGGAACAAGTCCAAGAGGTTGGAGGATTTTGCTCCACATTCTTCTTCAACAAACCTTATCAAGCTGCCTACCTTTTACTCAACTTCCACAATGATTCATTGAATATTTCAAGGAAGACTCTCTACTATAAATAGAGAGGCTACATCAAGTAATCGGTATCCACAAAACTCGAAAAGAAAACATCAAGAGAGATCTCTCAAAAGATCACTATTTGAACACTGGATCACTGTGTTGCCTGAGCTTTTCGATGACATTCTGTCCAACATTATAATTGCTGTCTAGATTCTAGATTAGTTCTTTATTAAAGCAATTATAATGAGATGTTGTCTATATCTACTTAGTTAGATTTTTCAGGCATAAGTCATTTGCGACTTAAACCTTTTTATTCTTTTTGCATTATTTTGTAAGATTGTAAAATAAAGAATATATTCAATTGTATATATATATATATAATACTTTTGGTCATTGACCATCATAAGTTATATTAATATATAACCTATGTAAATTTAAACATTTGTGTTCTTTATTATTTCCGCTGCACTTTACTCTTCAAAGGTTTTTATGTTTTATCTAAGTGTCGTCAGTTCTGTCGGACGACATTGTTAACGACATTTGCAAACTGTTTCAGCGTACAAGCGATTTTACTTACTGTTTGTTTTTATTATTTCATAGTATAACCCCCGAGACCAACAAGTGGTATCAGAGCCAACACTTGACATAATAAGTGTTTGGTCCTGTTAAATAAACTATGGATCCGGCTAATCCAACAATTGATAGACTTCCTATTTTAGATGGATCAAACTATGCCTATTGGAAAATTCGCCTACATTCTCATATCAAATCCATTGATATTAGAGCATGGAACCAATGAATATACTGTTCCAATGCTACCACCGGATGAGGAAGACGACATTCTTGTTAAGCCTGAATCCGAATGGAGTGTGGAAGAAACCAATAATGCAAGCTTCAATGAAAAATACTTAAATGTTATTTTTGCATAGGTTGATCTCTACATGTTCAAGCTCATTCAAATTTGCTCCACGGGCAAGGATGTTTGGGATACTTTGCAAACACATTGTGAAGGTAGCTCTAGTGTTCGTTGAACGAAGTTTCGTATGCTCATGAGTAAATATGAATGTTTAAGGATAGAAGAGACGGAGGACATTAAAACATATTTTGAAAAGTTGATTAACATTTATAATGAATGTCAAGTTCTTGGTTCTCCGTTAACCAACAATCAACTTGTGGAAAAAGCATTCCGTTCTCTTCCTAAAAAGTTTAATATAAAGATATGTGCGATTGAAAAAGCTCACAATCTTGCTACAATGGACCTTCATACTTTAATGAGTATTCTCAGAACTTATGAGATGAATATGGAGAATCAAAGGACATTGTATAAAAGAAAAGATATAGCACTTCAAACAAAATCCTTAGAGAGTCACGTCGATGATGAGGATGAAAATCTTGAAGAAATTGGTGATGGTGCAAATGTTGCCCTCCTTACTCGAAAATTCAATTCGATGGTAAGGAAGTTCAACAATGATAAAAATAAAATTAAATCCAAAGAGCACCAAAACCAAGACTTCAATCAAAAGTTCACTAACTCCCTTCCTATAGTACAAAGAGGAAATCAACTAAGGAGAACAAACTCAGACCGAACCAAATTTGAACCCAAACAACGAGATTATGTGCAATGTCATGCTTGTTCAGGATGGGGTCATTATGCAAATGAATGTGCAAATACATTAAGAAAATTTGGTAAAAATTGTGGGTTTCTCTTAGTGACGATGAAGAAAAGGAGGAAGGAGATCAAGAAATAGAGTCACAAGCAATGCTGGCCACTATTTACGAACAGTCTCTCTCAGACAATACAAATGTCATCGACAGTGTTGTCCCAAATGTCACCACATTTGCGTCAACATCAGTGACGAATCTGCAGGTCCAGAAGCATCCGAAAGGTATGAATATTTTAATTATCCTGATGTTAATTGCTTTACTAGTGTTATTTATTGTAGTGAGACTAGCTTTGACGATCAAGTTGATCCCAAGGACGACATGATTAAGGAATTGCAAAAACTTTGTAAAGACTTAATCGTTGAATCCAAGCAACTTGACTCAAAGTTAAAATCTTTAACTCTTGTGAATACAGATTTAAAAGGCACAATAACCGCTTAGAGGTTACACTTACCAAAAAGAATCTTGAATTTGGTAAGATTAATGCAAATTTGGATCTAGCTGAAGCAATCTTCCAGAAGCTCAATACAAGTAGCTCCAAACTGGATGAGATTCTAGGTGTTAGTCAACCATCACACGCAGGTATTGGGTACAAGCTCAATTAATGCAATATGCTCTAACTTATTTGACAAAACTGGGAGAATAGGTTTTGTAAAAGAGAAAGGATCTAAAGATAAGTTCCAGTCGCGTCAAATGACATGAAGTTTGTGTGTCATTATTGTAACTCCCCTGGGAACATAAGACCATATTATCGCAAACTTCAAAATTCCAGGAGCAGAGTGTTGTCAAAATGACTGTCCAACATTTCGGACAACACTCATAGCAACATTCCTGACAGTAGAAAAGGGAAATGTTGTAAGAAAGTTTGGATGCCCAAAATGAATGTGAGATATAATGTTGCCATAACTGCATTGAGGACTAACATTTTCAGGATCTTGGTACTTTGACTGTGGGTGCTCTCGTCACATGACAAGGACAAAGAAATGTCTAAAGAACTATGAGTCACTCAGTGGAGAAAATGTAACTTATGGAGGTGGCAGTAAAAGTAAGATCATAGGAAGAGGAACCTTAAGTGTTCCTGGTGTTCCAGCCTTGGAAAATTTCTTATATGTTGACGGATTAATGGCTAATCTAGTCAGTATAAGTCAATTGTGTCATGACAATCTAGAGGTAAAGTTTAATAAGTATGTTTGTATAGTTACAAATGAAGCTAACCAATATGTGATGTCATGTACAAGGACAGGCGACAATTGCTATCTTGTTGGAGAACAAGAGATTTGGAATAATGTTAGGACAGATGACACTACTTTGTGGCATAAAAAATTAGGACATGTCAACTACCGTAACCTTGAAAGATTAATTTCTTATGAGGTAGTAAGAGGCATCCCTAAATTAAGTCCTAAATATAAAATAGTGGTTTGTGAAGATTGTCTAAAAGGTAAGCAAACTCGTGTCTCTCATAATATTGTCCAGAATGACAGACAACATTCAGGTACGTCTCACTACTTTCAGTTATTGCATATGGATCTTATGAGTCCAATCGAGGTAGACAGCCTGGGAGGCATAAGGCATTTTTATGTGATTGTAGATGACTTTTCCAGGTACTCATGATATTATTTTTGAAAGAAAAGTCTCAAACTTTTGGCATGTTCAAAGTGTTGCACTCTAGGATAAGGAATATGTATCATTCTTCCATTTTTTGAATTAGGTCAGATCATGGAAAAGAATTTGAGAATAATCTGTTCTCAACATTTTGTGAGAAAAAAGGAATTTCCATGAATTTTCTGCTCCCAAGACTCCTCAGCAAAATGGTGTAGCAGAAAGGAAGAATAAGACTTTACAAGAGATGGTTAGGGTCATGCTTAGTTCTAAAAAATTGTCAAAAAGTTTTTGGGCTGAATCCTTAAATACTGTAAGTCACATAACAAATAGAGTCTATCTTAGGCCTGAAACTAAAATGACACTCTACGAGCTATTAAATGGAAAGAAACCCAATCCGCGTTACTTTCATGTATTTGGGTGTGTGTGTTACATCTTAAATGATAGAGAACATCTAGCCAAGTATGACTCTAAAAGTGACAAAGGAGTCTTTGTCGGCTATTCCCAAAATAGTTATGCTTATCGTGTGTATAATCGTAGAACCAAAACTGTACAAGAATCTGTTAACGTTTTTTTCGATGATTGTTCTAATCTTACAAGAAAAATGCCTGAAAATAACGTTGTGAATTACAGTGGAGAATGAGAAGAATGCTGAAGATTCAGATGTTTCCCCAAATGTCACAACATTCGAAGCAACATTTGAGTCAGAACCCGAGAACACAGAAGGTGCAGAAGAGGAATCGAATGTTGAATTACAAGACTCAGTGCGCAGGGATTCCTCATCTAGGATTAGAAAGAACCATCCTACAGGTCAAGTGATAGGAGAAGTGTTCGGAGGTTTAAGAGCAAGAAGGAAAGAGTCTCGGAATTACAGATATATGGTCAGATATGTGTGTATGTCTACCATGTATCAAAAGGTAAGTCTTTCTTGTTATGTATCTACTCTAGAACCAAAGAATGTTGGAGAAGCACTCAAAGATAATTGTTGGATACAAGCTATGCAAGAAGAACTTGAACAATTCACAAGAAATAAAGTCTGGGATTTAGTTCCACGTCCAAATGATACTAATGTTATTGGAACTAAATGGATTTTTAAAAACAAGACAGATGAATCTGGAACTGTTGTAAGAAACAAAGTAAGACTAGTTGATCAAGGATACACTTAGGTTGAAGGAATTGACTATGATGAAACCTTCTCTCCTGTTTCCAGAATTGAGTCAATTAGGTTGTTACTTCATGTAACTTGCTATCTGAAGATCACTCTCCATCAGATGGATGTTAAAGGTGCCTTCTTGAATGACTATCTTGACAAAGAAGTTTATGTTGAACAACCTAAAGGATTTGAAGATCCTCACCATCCCCAGTTTGTATACAAGGTTAAAAAGGCATTGTATGGATTGAAACAAGCACCTCGCGCATGGTATGGTCATTTAACTCAATGAATTTAGTTTTAAACGTGGTGAAACTGATTGTAATTTGTTCATAAAACATCACGGAGTAGGTATGGTCATTGCTCAAATCTATGTCGATGACATAGTTTTTGGTTCGACTTCACATTCCCACCTTGAGATATTTGTCGAAGCTAAATCCTCCACAATTGAGATGAGCATGATAGGGGAATTAACCTTTTTCTTAGGCTTGCAGATAAAGCAAAATGAAGATGGAATCTTCATCTCCCAGAGTAAGTATGCCAAGAATTTGGTTAAAATTTTTGGATTGGAGAATGGTAAATAGATGAGGACTCCAATGGGATCAACACAGAAGATACGCAAAGACGATGTTGGCGAAAATGTCGACCCAACATTGTATTGATCTATGATAGGTAGTCTCTTGTATCTCACTGCTAGTCGCCCTGATCTAATGTTTAGTGTTTGTGTTTGTGTTCGATTCCAAGCCTATCCCAAAATCTCCTACTTAAATGTCTTAAAACGTGTCATCCGATATGTTGTCGGCACATGTGCGTTGGGAATTTGGTATTCCAAAGACACTAATGCTAATTTAATAGGATATAGTGACTCGGATTGGACTGGTGATGTGGATGACAGAAAGAGTACGAGTGGAGGATGTTGTTACCTTGGCAATAATCTAGTATCTTGGTATAGTCGCAAACAAAACTGTGTCTCACTTTCTACTGCTGAATCTGAATATGTAACAGCTGGAAGTCGTTGTTCTCAATTGATATGGTTAAGACACATGTTAGATGACTATGGTTTTTCAAATAATATCTTAGTTTTGTATTGTGATAATTTGAGTGCAATAAATATTTCTAAAAATCCAGTTCAGCACTCTCGTACAAAATATATACATATTAGACATCATTTTTTTAAGAAATTTGGTTGAAAAACAGCTAGTTCAAATTGAACATGTTGACACTCTTCATCAACTAGCTGATATTTTTATAAAAGCTTTGGATCATGAGAGATTTTCAAGTTTGAAAAACTCTCTTGGTCTCTGTAATCTCTGAATCGGCACTGGTTAGTGAATGTCGACTGAAATGTCTCTAACATTTTGGGTGACATTTGCCTCTGTATTATCAGAATCTGATTGTGTTTACTGTTTTTGATGGTTTAATTTTGTATTAACTCATGTATGATCCTGAAATAAGAACATGTTTCAAAAAAAGTGATATCGTTCTCTGTGATGATATTAGATATCATAAAAATGGAGTATCAAAATAAGGCAAAGCCTTTTCTAAAGTATTTGGCAACTGCGCAAATGAGCGAAGCTCTTTAAATATGATATCGTTCCTATGTTATAGGAGTATCAAGTGCTTAAACAAGGAATTATGAGGATGCTAAATAAGTATTATTATTTTTTATACGAGAAAAAAAATTGTATGTGGTTTATGATTAGATCAAAGACAATGGGAAAATGTTACATTGATCTGGAGATTAAACTCATAAAATCACATATAAAACGTGTCTTGAATGTATTGCCAAAAACAAAAGAGTTCTTGTAGGATCATAATACATGTGCCATCCAAAATGTTGCCAACATTACGGTTGACATTCTCAGATAATGAAATTTGTTGGGATACTGTTTGCAACTGATTTTTGAAAATTCAGTTATTTTTCCCTATTTTTTTGTGCCGTTGTTTTCTATTTTGTTGTTAAAATCAAATGTTGATGTCTATCTTTTTCATAAATTTAGGTGTAAGTATTTAATTACAACTCAAATACCTAAAACTAAGATTTTGTTTGCCAAAAGTATAAAATCTTCTTCTTTAATTCTTCTTTTTGTCTTCTATTTTTGTTTCCGAAAAAAATAAAAAAAGGAAGCAAACCATCACATCCATCTCGGTTTACATCAAACCGATGGACTCTTCCACTTTATCTTCGTCTTCCAAAACCCCAAAAACTATAAAACCCCTTGAATCATCCCCTCAATTTCACCCAAGGATACTAGCCCAATGCCACCATCCATGACTTCCAACATCCACAACAACACACTAATGAGTACAACCATCCCATGTGCACATACATTGTGCTAAGTGAATTTCAAGAACCTCTCGAAATCGCATATTCAGGGGATAACAACAATCACATTGATGTAAATGAAAATCCTTATGTTTTTGCCTTAGGAAAGAGGGAAAGCACATATCAGTTCCCTACAAGGAGGTCGAATAGAGTGTTTGAGAGAACTTTTGTTTCTCAACCTGCAATGAAGAAATCAAGGGTTGAAACTGAAGTCCCTGCGTGTTCAAGTAGTGACACAGGTGATACTGACTACAATATATTCTTTGAAACTACTGATGAAGAGACCCCATCTGTTGCAATCGAAACTGAAACCCCAGCTTCTCCATTTGAGCCCTCTGTTTCTGAAGTTCAAAAATCATCTGAAGAGGAAGAAATTCCAGATGAAACACCCCTGAATAAGTACTGTTCCAGAAGAGTTCAACGACCTGCTAGATCTTAGGTCGTTCAAAATATTGGCAACAATGCTACAACATCTCAAACCACTGAAGAAATATCCTCTCCATCCTCCTCTATAAACATCGAGTCTGAGCCAGATAATGAGGTACTTGCTTTCTCTGCTAGATTTATTCACAATTAAAGCATGATAGATGGAGTTGGTGCAAGAATAGAATGATTAGAGAAGAGAAAGTGGTAGATTTATCTTCTTGCTCTGAATATGGTTTGATTGATTTTCTGGATGATCACAAGCTTCAAACATCTGTGACAAACAAAGACCCTTATTTTTATTGATGAGGTGATTAGACTGTTTTATGCTAACTTAAATTCTGGATTGGATAGAACTTCATCCAAAAAAATTGGTAAGGTCTATCTATACAACATAATTTACAATTTTACACCCCTCATCAACAATGAGTGTCTTGGTACTAAATGTGAAACTAGTAGCAGCACTACTGAACATGTCACGACATGAACCCCGGGCCCGCGACTGGTACTCTACCTGGGCACCCCCTCTTATACCCTCATATCCCATACAAGACATAGGCCAAATAATAAATGAAAAACTATATATGTAGTAACAAGACAAACCGATGAGACTATCGCTATATATAAAGGGGAATAACCCGACAATACAGTAGTACAAATGGCCAACCGTATATACAATTTCTGCAAGTCCAGCCCACATATGAATACAGACCTCTAAGAGTTAGGACAATAAACTATGACGGGACAGGGCCCCGCCATACCCCTGAATATACATAAGCCTACAATAACAGAGATCCGTACCAAAAAGACAAGCCTCCGAAATAATGGAGCTTCCTCAAAAACTGAGTAGAAATTCTAAGAGCGAGGATCAACAAACTGTGTACCTACACCTGCAGCATGAAACACAGCCCCCCGAGGAAAGGGGTCCAGTACGAAAGATGTACCAAGTATGTGAACAATAAGTACTATAAATGAGATCATAAAGTCCAAAATATAACAGAAGACAAGTATGATAATCAAAATACCAGTACAACTATGCCTTGCAAAGATGAGAGTAATGAGAGTCAACTATATCTTTTCAAAATATCATTTCAAAATATGAAATCAAGTGTACCTTTTCAAAATATGAAAGTCATGTCAAAATCAGGGACGTCTGCCCTCAGGATAATTATGCATAACCTATTCATGGGACTATTTCACCCGCATGGATCATGTAGACCCGCAATGAGTATATATATACCCGCATTATGGAGATCTAGTCCATGGAATATTCATGAGACTGTTTCACCCGCATGAGACTATTTCACCCGCATGGGTCTTGTGGACCCGCAGTGAGTATCTATACGCGATACCCTCATCATGGAGAGCTAGTCCACAGAATAATATCATGGGAGTTGAACCCGCATGAGCCCTTTAGACCCGCAATGAGTATACCTACTCACGTCATGGGAGCTAATCCATGAAATATATATAATGTTCTTGAGCCCTACAGTGAGGACGGTGATGTGGAAATATAACACTTGCACGAATAGCTATCATGAGCAATCATATGCAAGTTAAATCATCTTTGACTCTCATTAGAACAAATAGAATGAACTATCATTTTAGAAAAATCAAGGCACTATCACATCTTTTATTTTAGAAAACCCAAGGCAATACTATGCCTTTATTTTTAGAACAACCAAGGCAATACCATGCCTTCCTTTTTAAAAACACCAAAGCAATACCATGCCTTCCTTTTTAGAATAACCAAGACAATACCATGCCTTCCTTTTTAGAAAAACCAAGGCAATACCATGCCTTCCTTTTTAGAATAACCAAGGCAATACCATGCCTTCCTTTTTAGAAAAACCAAGGCAATACCATGCCTTCCTTTTTAGAAAAACCAAGATAATACCATGCCTTCCTTTTTAGAATAACCAAGACAATACCATGCCTTTTTTTTTTTAGAAAAACCAAGGCAATACCATGCCTTCCTTTTTAGATTAAGATCAACCAAGGCAATACCATGCCTTCCTTTTTAGAAAAACCAAGGCAATACCATGCCTTCATTTTTAGAAAAAATAAGATAATACCATGCCTTCCTTTTTAGAATAACCAAGACAATACCATGCCTTCTTTTTTTAGAAAAACCAAGGCAATACCATGCCTTCCTTTTTAGATTAAGATCCAATAAAACCATGTACATCCGCAGTACACTTACTTTATATAAATATCATGTAATATTAGGGACTTGAACCCTATAGCATCATGTACGTTCGCCGTACATCTTTTCTTTTATAAAACCCCAAGATACTAGCACTTGTAGCATCAAGACACTTCCACTTTTAAAATCAAGTTACTTACACTTTTAAAATCAAGACACTTACCCCTTTAAAATCAAGTTACTTATTCTTTTCAAATCAAACAAACTTACAATGAAATCTGAATTCATTTAAAACACGTATGTCCACCGTACACTCATTTTATAAGGTTCATGCTCAAAGAAAGATAGGAAGAGTTTTACACCCCGTAGTTCCAGGACATGTATATGAGAGCTTACGTGAGCAAACAAGACTTTTTAGTTTGAACGAAAGAAAGATTTGTTTTTCCTAAGGAAAAATATTCCGAACCTCATGAAGGAAAAAGGTTTAGTAATGAGAATTGGGTTCTGAGATTTGGTATTTGGGACTTATAGAATTTATTAGAATTATGGAATTTTATTTCAGATTTGGTCATGTGGGGCCCACCCCGGGAAATTTTACGATTTTGTGGGGCCCATAAGGTTTTCGATATTTTGACCAATTATCGATATTTCGGGAGATAAAATATTTTGGACCAATAGAAGGGTGACACGTGTCACCCCCACATGGCCCATGTTGGGCGAGAAGAGTAGGCCAAGTGGCCAAGTGTGTGTCCAAGATATTTGTTGGACAAGTGGGTACCACACACACTTGTCCACAATCTTGTCCATACACTTGTTATAATCTCCTTCCTTGTCTACATTATATATACACATAAGGTGCAAGACTTCATCAACACTTAGAAAAATTTCACTAAGCAAAATATGCTCCACTCCTAAGGTTGCTCTCGGCCAAGGCACCCTCAAGAACAAAAAAAATCTTCAATCCTTGTTGATAAATCCTCATATTCAAACCAAAGATCCCTAGTGGTATACTAAGCATAACCAACCCTTTAAACCCCAGAAATACTATGATAATCCGTTAGCCGCACCTTGAAACCCTAAGGTGTTCTTCATAATTTGGGTTGGAACTTGAAGAGGAGTTCTTCATAAGCTTATAGTGGTTGCATATTGTGGATTGGAACGTAAAGAGAAGGAGCTAAGGATTGCTAAGGATCGACTTTTAACTTGGATAATATTTGGGCATATTGAGGTAAGGATCAATTGTTTTCTTAATGTAATGGAAGATTACATATTATAGTTGTATAATTATTATGACATATATGACATGTTGGAATAACCACTTGGAACAAGGGAATTGAAAAAGGGCTATATGTTGTATTGTTGTTGATTGTGGCCGAGAACAACCTTAATGTGTTGGTTAAAAATGAACTAAACAATGGACTAGTTATATATGAATTGTGGGACAGAATTTTACACGTCCAGTTAGGCGTGTAATCCCCTTTGGTTAGATGTTGGTTATGCCTTAAATGTGGCGTATTGTTTATTGATTTCGGGCCTTGAAAAAGATAGTAAAGTACATAGAAACATAGGAAGTGTTGTCCAATTTTTTGTAGAATAAGAGACCTTATACTTAATATTATTCTACCATAGAAAGCTAGAAGTTGATAGACGTATTATGGTCATTATAGGTTGACATTCTACGTGCGGCGTATTCAACTTAGCAGGTAGATTAAGCCGAAGAGGTATGTGGAACTTTCCCTATCTTCTTGAGCATGAATCTTATAAATGTATAGTACGGTGGACGTACATGTTTTAAATGAATTCGGTTTCATTTTGGTACCATTGACTTGATTTAAAATGTACAAGTTTAGTCGAGTTGGAGAGTTAAGCTCACTTGATTTTAAAGGATATAAATGTCTTAGTTTTCTAAACATAAAGTTAGTTATAATGGATTTATGGGAAGTTAGTTATAACGACTTTATGGGAAGTTAAAAAGTGGTTTGATTGATTGATTTAAAAGAAGGTAAATGACTTGATTTAAGGAAGGGTAACTTGATTTAAAGGTATAAGTTACTTGAGTCGTGAAAGTAGACATGCCTTGATACTACGGGTATTAGTGTCTTGTGGTTATTACATGAAAATGGTTCTTTTTAAAAAGTAGAAGTACGTAGTACTTTGGGGTTAAATTTCCGGATTTTACATGACATGATAATGTCTTGAGTTTAATAAAATGAGAGTACATCATACTTGTTCTAATAAGAGTTAAGGGTTACTTAACTTGCTTATGTTGTTCATGATAGCCATTAGTGCTAGTGTTATATTATTTATTGCGGGGTCAGTCCCCGGGACATTATACATATTCGTGGACTTGCTCTCCACGATGTGAGTATTGCATATATGCTCATTGCGGGTCCGTAGGGCCTATGCGGGTGAAATAGTCCTATGCGGGGCAAATTGCTCCATTGCAGGTCCACATGACCTATGCGGGTGAAATAATCCCTTGAATAGGATTGCGTAATGATACTACGGGCGGGTGGCCCTGAATTAATCATAAGCTTCCTATTTTAAATGGTAAAGTTTACTCTTATTACTCTCATTGTTAATAAGGCACATTATACTGTTAATTTGGTTATCATACATGTCTCCTACTCTATTTTAGACTATTATGATTTCATTACAGTACTTTCAGTTTCATATACTTGGTACATCTTTTGTACTGACCCCCTTTCCTCGGGGGGCTGCGTTCATGCCGCAGGTAGAGGTACACAGTTTGCTGATCCGTACTCTTAGGATCACTGTTCAGCTTTTGGGAAGCTCCATTACTCCAGAGGCTTATCTTTTGGTACGAATCCCTGGTGTTGTCAATTTTTGTACATTCAGGGGTATGACGGGGCCCTGTCCCATCGTAGATAGGGTCTAAACTATTAGAGGTCTGTAGTCATGTATGTGGGTTGGACTTGTAAAAGATGTAGCTCTTTAGATTACGTATATATGCAGAAGGGTGGCCTTATCGACTATCCTGTTTCTTACTTCACATTGATATATGTCTATGAGTTTTATTTAACTGTTGTTGGGTATCTCTGATGTATACCTGTAAGGGTGCCTAGGTAGGGCACCAGTCGCGGGCCCGGGGTCGGGTCGTGACATTCCACATACCTCTTCGGCTAATCCACACGCTAAGTAGAATACGCCACAAGTAGTACTTCAACCTATAAATACAATAACATGTATATCAACTCCATGCTTACTAGTGTAGGTCAATACCAAGTAATGACTCCCTTTTCTTATAAAAATTTGGACAACACTTCCCCTACTTATACGTATTTTTCCACCTTTCAAGAAGGCCAGTTTCATCAATAACCAAGCACCAATTAAGGGCACAACCAAACATCAACCAAAGGGATTAAACGCCTACTTTACGTGTAAAATTCAGCCCCTTAATCCATATAAAAACAACTCACAAAAATAGTCCATGTTCCACAACAACAAGGTTAAAATGTGAAGTCTTTCAACACCTTTCTACACCCTTATTCCTTTGAGATTTACATTATCTTTTACTACATTAAACATGCATATTGACAACTGAATTTCCAGCATATACACGCCACAAAACTGTCCCTAAAACTGCACAACAATATCCAACAGTTTTATACACGTCTCGGCCAAACAACCCCAATACTATTACCCTTTCCATAATCCTTTATAATCCAATTCAAGTTCCAATACTTTTATATAAGTTATAATAACTTAATAACAATAATATTCCTTAATTATAACAAGCAATAGGTGAAGATAAAAACAACAATAACCAACGAAATCCAAAGTCCCGAAAACTGCCTAGTTTCGGCCAACTTAGCCAAAAATGCCCACACACCTTTTATTCTCAATTCTTCTTAACCCAAGTTCATCTAATAACTATAACAACAAGTAATATCCAATTACTTCAAGAGGAAGAAGAATTTTACCTTAAATTTTAGCCCAAAACCGTCCAAACAGTCCCGCGATTTTTGGCCCACAGTTTTGTCTTAGCTCCACTTCTTCAAGCTCCAATCACACACATGTATCCCCTACAAGCTTATAACCAACTTCCCTTCTTGTTTTTCTTCCAAAAAGTTGATCAACAAGCCTAGGGTTTCAACCCACAACTCTCGGCCAAGGAGTATTTTGGAGGATCTTGGAGAGTTAACTTGGCTTAAGACTTGATTAGGGTTCTTAATCTTGGATAATAATCAACTATTTCTCTTGGAATTTTCCTAGGGATTCTCGATTTTTTCAAGAAAGAGGGGAGAGATAGCTAAAGGAAATGATTAATGAAAATGCTAAGTCTTGCTATCTACTCCTCTATATAGAATATTTCTCTTGCAAGACAAGTGGATGAGGGACACATGTCACCCTCCCATTGGTCACATTTCCCCTCTTAACAAAATATCTAAATATTTGTCCAAAATATCCTAAAATCGAAGGCCCCCACAAACTTGTGAAATTTCGGCGGGCCCCATATTATTAATTCCAATACTTCATAATCTAATACTAATCCCAAAAATCCAATTAGAAGTATTAAACTCCAAGTTAATAATTTTCGTCTTCACATTTTTCCAAAAAATTTTCATAAGAAAATGTAATTATACTTTCCTTCCAACCTTCCAATTTTATTTCCCTACTTACGTTCTCACTTATATGCCCTGGAACTACGGGGTGTAACATTCTTCCCCCCTTAGAAACATTCGTCCTTGAATGTTCATAATAGGTCTCAACTATACAAATTTCCGGCATAGTCTCCCTCAACTATACCTATCAACCAATACTCAGTAAACACAAAAATGCCTCACATGGCCACAATATAACACATAGTCTCATTCTACCTCTGATAGTCCTTAGCACATTATACTTCCTTTGTAATCAAAGTCACATTTATAAGGTCGTAATGTAGTTCCCTTAAAATCGGTAATACAATTTCCAATCGGCTCAACAACATCAACAACAATCACAAGTGGTTTATACTCAAACCAATGAATCATCACAACTAATATACAACAATCTTACCAACCGTATACAAGTCCATATATTCCCTTTCTGGGCCGCTATCGCTTTCTCATAGCTGCAACCACAATAATACGTTAGGGACTACCCTAACAACATAGCTCTATCGCACGATCTTAGAGTAAGAAGAATAGAAACCAATCCTAAATGTACTATAGCCTCCTGTTTATGGGTGTGGTGCACAACACACCGATAACCAAGACTCTAATGCACACAGTCTGTAGACATTACGAAGACTAACTGCTCTGATATAACTTTTATCACGACCCGAACCCCGGGCCCGCGACTGGTGCCCTACCTGGGCACCCCTCTTATACCGTCACATCCCATACAAGACATAGGCTAAATAATAAATGAAAAACTGTATATGTAGCAACAAGGCAAGCCGATGAGACTGCCGCTATATAGAAAGGGGAATAACCCGATAATACAGTAGTACAAATGGCCAACCGTATATACAACTCCCGCAAGTCCAGCCCACATATGAATACAAACCTCTAAGAGTTTGGACAATAAACTATGATAGGACAGGGCCCCACCATACCCCTGAATGTACATAAGCCTACAATAACAAGGATTCGTAACCAAAAGACAAGCCTCCGAAAGAATGGAGCTTCATCAAAAACTGAGTAGATATCCTAAGAGCGAGGATCAACAAACTGTGTACCTACACTTGCGGCATGAAACGCAGCCTCCCGAGGAAAGGGGGTCAGTACGAAAGATGTACCAAGTATGTGAACAATAAGTACTGTAAATGAGATCATAACAGTCCAAAATATAACAGGAGACAAGTATGATAATCAAAATACCAGTACAACTATGCCTTGCAAAGATGAGAGTCAACTGTATCTTTTCAAAATACTATTTCAAAATATGAAATCAAGTGTACCATTTCAAAATATGAAAGTCATGTCAAAATCAGGGACGTCTGCCCTCAGGATCATTATGCATATCCTATTCATGATACTATTTCACCCGCATGGGACTCGAACCCGCATGGATCTTGTAGACCCGCAATGAGTATATATATACCCGCATTATGGAGAGCTAGTCCATGGAATATTCATGGGATTGTTTCACCCGCATGGGACTATTTCACCTGAATGGGACTATTTCACCCGCATGGGTCTTGTGGACCCGCAGTGAGTATCTATACGCGATACCCGCATCATGGAGAGCTAGTCCACGGAATAATATCATGGGAGTTGAACCCGCACGAGCCCTTTAGACCCGCAATAAGTATACCTACTCACGTCATGGAAGCTAATCCATGAAATATATATATAATGTTATTGGCCCTCTAGTGAGGACGCGGTGATGTGAAAATATAACACTTGCACGAATAGCTATCATGAGCAACCATATGCAAGTTAAATCATCTTTGACTCTCATTAGAACAAATAGAATGAACTATTATTTTAATAAAACCAAGGCACTATCACATCTTTCATTTTAGAAAATCCAAGGCAATACCATGCCTTTCTTTTTAGAACAACCAAGGCAATACCATGCCTTCCCTTTTAGAAAAACCAAGGCAATACCATGCATTTCTTTTTAGAATAACCTAGACAATACCATGCCTTCCTTTTTAGAATAACCAAGACAATACCATGTCTTCCTTTTTAGAATAACCAAGACAATACCATCCCTTCCTTTTTAGAAAAACCAAGGCAATACCATGTCTTCCTTTTTAGAATAACCAAGACAATACCATGCCATCATTTTTAGAACAACCAAGACAATACCATGCCTTCCTTTTTAGAAAAACCAAGGCAATACCATGTATTCCTTTTTAGAATAACCAAGACAATATCATGCCTTCCTTTTTAGAATAACCAAGACAATACCATGCCTTCCTTTTTAGAAAAACTAAGGCAATACCATGCCTTCCTTTTTAGAATAACCAAGACAATACCATGCCTTCCTTTTTAGAAAAACCAAGACAATACCATGCCTTCCTTTTTAGAAAAACCAAGGCAATACCATGTCTTCCTTTTTAGAAAAACCAAGGCAATACCATGTCTTTCTTTTTAGAATAACCAAGACAATACCATGCCTTCCTTTTTACATTAAGATCCGATAACCATGTACATCCGTCGTACACTTACTTTATATAAATATCATGTAATATTAGGGACTTGAACCCACTAGCATCATGTACGTCTGTCGTACATCCTTTCTTTTATAAAACCCCAAGATACTAGCACTTGTAGCATCAAGACACTTCCACTTTTAAAATCAAGTTACTTACACTTTTAAAATCAAGGCACTTACACCTTTAAAATCAAGTAACTTATTCTTTTCAAATCAAGCAAACTTAAAATGAAATCCGAATTCATTTAAAACCCGTACGTCCACCGTACACTCATTTTATAAGGTTCATGCTCAAAGAAAGATAGGAAGAGTTCCACATACCTCTTCGGCTAATCCACACGCTAAGTAGAATACGCCACAAGTAGTACTTCAACCTATAAATACAATAACATGTATATCAACTCCATGCTTACTAGTGTAGGTCAATACCAAGTAATGGTTCTCTTTTCTTATAAAAATTTAGACAACACTTCCCCTACTTATACGTACTTTTCCACCTTTCAAGAAGACCAGTTTCATCAACAACCAAACACCAATTAAGGGCACAAACAAACAGCAACCAAAAGGGATTACACGCCTACTTTACGTGTAAAATTCAGCCCCTTAATCCATATAAAAACAGCCCACAAAAATAGTCCGTGTTCCACAACAACAAGGTTAAAATGTGAAGTCTTTCAACACCTTTCTACACCGTTATTCCTTTGGGATTTACATTAGCTTTTACCACATTAAACATGCATATTGACAACTGAATTTCCAGCATATACACGCCACAAAACATGCCCTAAAACTGCACAACAATATCCAACAGTTTTATACACGTCTCGGCCAAACAACCCCAATACTATTACCCTTTCCATAATCCCATTTAAATTCCAATACTTTTATATAAGTCATAACAACTTAATAACAATAATATTCCTTCATTATAACATGCAATAGGTGAATATAACAACAACAATAACAAATGAAATTCAAAGTTCCGAAAACTGCCTAGTTTCGGCCAACTTAACCAAAAATGCCCACACACCTTTTATTCTCCATTTTTCTTAACCCAAGTTCATCTAATAACTATAACAACAAGTAATATCCAATTACTTCAAGATGAAGAAGAATGTTACCTTAAATTTTAGCCCAAAACTGTCCAAACAGTCCTGCGATTTTTGGCCCACAGTTTTATCTTAGCTCCACTTCTTTAAGCTCAAATCACACACATGTATCCCCTACAAGCTTATAACCAACTTCCCTTCTTGTTTTCCTTCTAAAAAGTTGATCAACAAGCCTAGGGTTTCAACCCACAACTCTCGGTCAAGGAGTATTTTGGAGGATCTTGGAGAGTTAACTTGACTTAAGACTTGATTAGAGTTCTTAATCTTGGATAATAATCAACTCTTGCTCTTGGAATTTTCCTAGGGATTTTCGAGATTTGCAAGAAAGACAGGAGAGAAAGCTAAAGGAAATGATATAATGAAAATGCTAAGTCTTGCTCTCTACTCCTCTATATAGAATATTTGTCTTGCAAGACATGTGGATGAGGGACACATGTCACCCTCACATTGGTCACATTTCCCATCTTAACAAAATATCTAAATATTTGTCCAAAATATCCTAAAATCGAAGGGCCCCACAAACTTGTGAAATTTTTGGCGGGCCTCATATTATTAATTCCAATACTATATAATCCAATACTAATCCCAAAAATCCAATTCGAAGTATTAAAATCTAAGTTAGTAATTTTCGTCTTCAAATTTTTTCAACATTTTTCCATAAGAAAATGTAATTATACTTTCCTTCCAACCTTCCAATCTTATTTCCTTACTTACGTTCTTACTTATATGCCCTGAAACTACTGGGTGTAACAGACAGATGCCAACAAACAAGGATAAGATCAGAGAATACGTCACTGGAGGTATAATGAAGAAGTGGACCTCTCGGTGCCCCGCATCAAAACTGACTTCCTTATTCTCCACCTTGCACAAAATTGCTATTCACAATTGGCTTCCTTCCTTGAATGAGTAGATTGTCACTTCAGATCAAGTTTCACTACTCTACAAGATTAGCAACAGGTTGAGAGTTGATTTAGGAAAAATAATATTCTATCAAGTCAGCAATATTACTGAAAAAGAATCAATTTTGTTACTGCCTTATCCCTCATTAATTTATAAAATTCTGATTAGTCCTGGGTTTACACCTCTAAGAAATGAGTTGTTAGGGAAATAACCTGAGTTATATGCAGTGAACAAAGCGATCTTAAAGAGCAATGAGAGAGTGATTGACCTCCCCTGGTCAAAAGAGAGAGGGAAAATGTTGCCAAAAATGTTCCTAACATTCAGAGCAACACAGGTCTGAGACAGTATGAACTGTCTACACATTGGCTAGTATAGCAAATTACAAAACTCAACTTACAAATTGGTGAAGTTGATACTGTTAGAGATGCACTAGTACAAGCAAGGGACCATTTCCTACTTCTTCTTTCTTCACAAAAAGGGGAGAAGAAGAAGCTGAAGCTGAGAGGGAGCAGTTACACAGGGAGAAAAGAATGGTTGGTGAAGGCACGAGTGGAGAAGATGTTGCTGCAAAAGAAGCTGTTAATGCTGCCATGCAGAGAGAAGAAGCAGTTGGAAGAAAAGTCTTACTGACAAGGCTAAGGCTTCGTGCAGAAACTGAAGTTGCAAGGCTAAGAGCTGAAGCTGAAACTGCTAGACTGGGGGTGGAGCAAGCATAAATCATGGATAAGTAGAAATCGGAGGAAAGCTACTACGGATTCATGATATGCAAAGATATGAATGCTGATATGAATGGATGATTCTGACTGACTATTTTTTTGGCATGTACTTAAACAATGGTGCTTACTGATTGGTTACTATTTGGATGTTGTGATCTAACAATTATTTTGTTTTGGGATGTAATTAATTGACTACATTTGGGTATGTCTAATCCTATATATGAATAGCATATATATTGTCTTGTATATGTTGTTTGTATGCCAACACAGATTGAGGGGGAGCTTTAATATTTTCCATAGGTCACTCGCACTAAAAAGGTTTGTTTTGTGAAGAAAGACAAAAAGGGGGAAAATGTTAATGTTGGGTTTTATGTTATGATATTTTACCTAACATAACATTTTCAGTACTAAGTTAAAGTCAGAAAATATTGGAACAAATGTCATGACATTCGAACCAACATTCTGATAACAGTTTTACCCTTTCTTCATGGACTGGCTAATCTCGTGGGATTTTTACCACGATGGTAAAGTGACCTGGAAAGGAACTTGTTGAGCTGATTATGTATGTGGGAAGACCAAATCCAAGGTGTTGCTAAACTTTGGGGACAAGTCCAAGAGGTTGGAGGATTTTGCTCCACATTCTTCTCCAACAAACCTTATCAAGCTGCCCACCTTTTGCTCAACTTTCACAACGATTCATTGTGCATTTCAAGGAAGACTCTCTACTATAAATAGAGAGGCTACATCAAGGAATCGATATCCAGAAAACTAGAAATGAAACATCAAGAGAGATCTCTCAAAGGATCACGATTTAAACACTGGATCACTGTGTTGCCTGAGCTTTTCGACGACATTCTGTCCAACATTATAGTTGCTTTCCAGATTCTAGATTAGTTCTTTATTGAAGTAATTATAATGACATGTTGTCTATATTTACTTAGTTAGATTTTTCAGGCATAAGTCATCTGCGACTTAAACCTTTTTATTCCTTTTGTATTATTTTGTAAGATCGTAAAAGAAGGAATATATTCAATTGTATATATATACAATACTTTTGGTCATTGACCATCATAGGTTATATATTAATATAACCTATGTAAATTTAAACATTTGTATTCTTTATTATTTCCGTTGCAATTTACTCTTAAAAGGTTTCTTCTATTTTTATCTAAGTGTCGTCAGTTCTGTCGGACGACATTGTTAACGACATTGACAAACTGTTTCAGCGTACAAGCGATTTTACTTACTGTTTGTTTTTTATTATTCCATAGTATAACCCCCGGGACCCAACACCTCTATCAAAGTCATTAGATTTTACAACAGACTAGCATTTACCAAGAATGAAACTTCTTCTTATTTCCAAGAAAAGGGCATTACACACCAAATATCTTGTTCATATACACCTCAATCAGTCAACATTACCTATGAGGTACTGGGGTGAGTGTGTCCGAACAACTACATGCATCATAAACAGACTACCTACTAAAACTTTACAGAACATACACCTTATGAAGTCTTGTACCAAAGGAAACCCAATTACCCTCACCTTAAAGTCTTTGGTTGCCTTTGTTTAACAACCACTCTAAAATTTCATAAAGATAAGTTTGAACCAAGAGCAATACCACACAGTTTTGTTGGATATACCTTCATTACGACCTTGTTAACATACATTTATGTCATAAAAACCCCTTGGAGTAGAGCTCGAGTCGTCGGAGCTCAAATCGATTAACCATGCTCCCAAACGTACACGAAACGACAGGTGTAACTAAGAATCTTTAGATATACTTCGAGAATTGGCCCAAGGCCCTACTTATCCTTATACGGGAATCATAACTCTTTTCACCTTGCATCCGTTTGACACAATGTACTCAACGTAAGGATCGCAAGAACGGAGGACCTAGCGGCTCTTAAACTCTTACCACTTTTTCAGGTTTACCTTGCTCATTTCTTTATCCTTCCAAGGGATACCTCTTCCTTGACTTAGGCTCTTTAACTTATGGTATATTCGATATATAAAAGTTCGGGATGCAACAGTGATGCACAAGACACCAAAGAAAAATATTCACATTTTTTTTGTTTCAAGCGTGCCGAAACACCCCATAACTCTAAGTTCCAACCTCGACCATTCCGAAAAATCCCAAAAGGTAATGCATATTTATCCATATATTCAATTTTATAACTTCAATCACAATAAGCAAAATTAGGGGTCGGGTTATTATAGTTCAAGTTGCAGCTTCAAATACACTTTTCAGAAGGTGTTAGATCATGATTGTTACACCCCGTAATTCCAAGGGAATGATATGAGAACGTGATTAAGGAATTAAGAATTTTGGAAGGAAAGAGTTATTACATTTTCTTAAGGAAAATTTCGGAAAAATGTGACGACGGAAAAATTATTAACTTGGAGTTTAATACTTCTAATTGGATTTATGGACTTACTATTGGATTATGAAGTATCGGAATTGATAATATGGGGTCCACCGAGAATTTCACAATTTCGCGGGGACATTTGAAAATTATAATATTTTGGGCAAATAGGAGGGTGACACGTGTCACTCATCCACTTGTCTTGCTAAGATGATGACTTATAGATATTTTGAGACTAAGGGGACAAGTGGGTCCCACTCCACTTGTATATAGAGATAAGACTTTGAGACTTAGTGTTACGACCCGAACCGGGCCGTGGTAGTGCCTTACCGGGCACTGGTGATACAACATCAGTGTCGGAACATAAAACAAGACATGAAAATATTATGAAGTAAGAAACGATGTCGGAGAAAACTTGCCTTACGGCATATATATAAATCAATTTTAAACCGAGCGATTACATCCCATTACAACTCGCCACAGCGATACTACGGACCTCAAGAATGATACGACAACAATGGCGGACGGGGCCGCCATACCACGAATGTAAATACCTACAACGGTGGACTATACCATCGATAAGCCTCGGAGAAACGGAGCTTCCATCTGTTGGCGTGACCCAGAACTAGGATCAACGATCGCGGTGTACCTCAACTGCGGCATGAACGCAGCCGGCGAGGTCGATGCAGTACCAAGTATATGAAAGCGTAAAGTACTTAAATGAAAACATCTCATTTTAAAATCGGTTTTGCAAGTATGTATGAAACAACCAAGGTAACGCGCATAGTGCCACATCATAAACAAGAGCAACAATAGGTAAGCGTAATGAGTCTTTTCTAGGCTGCGAATGATCAAGCGGGGCCAATTGCGTAGTATCACCATGCAAGCCTAATCACGGACTCCGTAGTCCGCATAGGCCACTCATATAGGCCCGCAGGGTATGTAACCCGCGTCGAGGGTAGCTACTCCTCGGCGTCGCCACGGACTCGTAGTCCGCATGGCCACATAGACGCGTGAGGTATAACCGCATCACTAACACGGAACTCCGTAGCTCGCATAGGTCCCTTGGACCCGCATGAGGTATCCTCGAATCATGGTCCTGGACACGCTGAGTTTACCCGCGTCGGAGGCGACAACCCGTAATATGTCAAGAGGTGAGTGATATTATACTAACATAACAGCTTATCGTTAAACAACATAAGCACAACAAGAATACTCTCTTACACAAACGTTACAAGACACTAACACACATAGCATCATATCACGTCTACTTATCAAATCAATCAAGAAAGTATTACAAGGCTATCACAAACCAACACAATCAAGTTATACACACAAGGTACATTCTAATATATGATTAACAAGATCGGGTATCTATTCCCAAAGTACTTCATACATTATCTTTTAAAAGATACTTTACGTTTACAAAAGTCACACAATACCCGTAGTATATGAAAATAGAGTGATTATCCTTTGAAGTAAATCAAAACACTTCTCTTCGTAAAATTAAGTAACAACATTCTTTTCCAAATGTTTCAAGTTTGCCTAATTTCAATTACTCAAGTTTCTCATTTTCGAAAGGTTTCGTAGTTCATAATTTTAATCACTTAATGATATAATTCTCCTTTAAAAGCAATTTGAGAAACATATATACGTCGTGAGTAGGTTATTCTTGTTTATAACAATCTTATTTAAGCGGCCATGATCTAGGAAATGTAACATCATTTTGTCCCATCTTAGTTTCTATGTAGATGGAAGTTTCTACTGGTTTTACTAATACATTATTAGTCAAAACATTTCCCTTTTATTAGCGCTGCTGTGGTTTGTTCGATATTTATTCTGATTTCCGAAATCAGTAAAACATTGTTGCTTTTAAAATCAAGTACTCATTACTCGCGAATGAGGTTTTACAACATTTTTAACAAAATGTTAATTACCAGGTAAAACAAGTTAAGTCTCTTATCTTTTAAGATCAAGTCTCTTAACTTTTAAAATCAATAAACCATTCATTTTACCATTCTTAAGACGTTATACCTAACTTCCCATAAAGCTAGTATAACTCTTATGTTTTCAAAACCAAGTATTATTCTTCATTAAAAATGATTGACATTCTTTTGAAATACTTCAAGATTCTTTATTATTACACATTAAGTCAGTTATAAGTCAAATCAGTTACCTTTTAAAACCATAAAGCATTTTCTTACTTACATAAAGTTGTTATAACCAACTTCCCATAAAGCCGTTATAACACTTTATGTTTCAAACCAATCAAATACGTTTAACACGTATGCGTCACCGTACTACATAGTTATACACATATCATGCTAGAAAAGGTAGGAAGAGGTTCACATACCTAGCGGCGATTATCGACTAATAGCAAAACGCCCAAGCACCTCAAACCGTCAGATACTCCTTAAGCCATTTAGTTCGCGCCACCCGTAGTACTTAAACCTATAAGGCCACAAGGCGTTTTTTAACAGCTCCATCTTATCGTAGAACATTCTACCGAAAATTCTCCCCCCCCCCCCCGCAACAGCGTAAATCTCCTCCTCTATCGGGGCCGGCTACCAAGCCAACCAGGGGGGGGTTATACGTCTAACCCGGACGTGCACAATTCTACCCCACAGAAAAGCTACACAAGCCTACTGTAATACAGTCCTATGTAATTACAGTTCAGTACTCTTCTTTACATTCAGGCTTAAGTCGCAAGACATTGCCGTAAGTATTATTCAGGCTTAAGTCAAAAGACATTGCCGCACAACTATGTTCCATTCTATATATAGTATACTATAACTATATATTCAACAACATGTAATTTCCAATTACAACAGAAGGTCAAAAGTGTTTACCTCGATAAGCCCAAAATTATCCAAGTATAAAGTCGATCCTGGGCAACGTTTAGCTCGACTCAGTGCGCTCGACCCGCTACGAACCACCCTTAGAAGTTCTAACCAACTTCTACTTAATACTCCAACTAACTATGGAGATTTTCCTTAGGGTTTCGGTTTTGTGGTGAAGGAAGTATAATAGTATTTACGGGCTTTTAGTATAAGTATAACCTTAGAATACTACAAGGTATACGGCTAAGGTAATTTGGGTATAGTAACAATACTTTTGAGAGTATTTCTACCAAGAGGAGGGTATTTATACAAAAACAACTAGGCTAGGGGGGGTACCCCACGGCTAGCACCACAAGGAGGGGGGTGTATACCCCTCGGCCTACCACTGGGGTACTCTCGACGAGGGGAGAGGGGCTCTCGGCCGAACTCAACACAAAGGGGAGGGAGGAGGATTTTAACACTTAGGAAATATTTGGAATGGATGAAGAAGTCTTCCAAATGGAAGGTATTTATAGGTCTAGCAAAGGCCAACCAATGGCCAAGATCATGCCAAGTGCATAGCAAGTGTAGGGCCAAGATCATGCCAAGTGCACCTTATCCATCTACCACCAAAATATCCTACCTACTACTTGACAAAAACTCACCCAATTCGTCCACCCTTGACCGCCCAAGCCTATCCAATGAGAGGGTGACAAGTGTCGCCCTCTTGTTGGTCCAAAATATTTCGTCTCTCGGAAAAATCCGCAAAAATTAGAAATGACATAGCCGGAATTTTCCCTACGAAAGCTGTGAAAACGTTTCGTCGAAAAACGACTCTAACCGGGTGTTGTGAACAAAAATAATTCGGCCAAGCCTATTCTCAAGTTCAAATTTTTCTACGTACGTCCTTACGTACATACTCTGAAAATACGGGGTATAACACTTAGGCTCACAATTCATATTTTCATCCTTGAGACTTCATCTTCTTCATTTCTCTCCCATAAATTTTGAGATTCCCTTAACCAAAAAGTGAAGTTCAAGAATCACTAATCCTATTAGATTAAGCACCTTGATTAGGTGCTAAGCCAAGATTAACTCTCCAAGTGTTCTAGCCAAGGTGTTGGCCGAAACTTGCCAAGAAAAACCCTAAGTTTGTGTGAACTTTTTGGAAGTAAAAAATGAAATAAAGATGGTTGCAAGCTTGTAGGGTGTGTGTGTGTGTGTGTGTGATTGGAACTTGAAGAAGTGGTGCAAAAAGTGAGGCTAAGGCCGTGTGAGCTTGGGGTTGTTTTGGGCAATTTTTGAGGTAAGAGTTATTCTTCTCTTAAAGTAATTAGATATTACTTGTTGTTATGATTAGTAGATGAACTTGTGTTAAGGAAGATATGAAAAATAAGAAATGCATGTGCCATTTTGGCAAGATGGCCGAGAACTAGGCAATTTGGTATGTCGTTGGATTCGTCGATTATTGTTGTTATTATCGTTACTCGTTGCATGATATTATGAAGGAATATTGTTATTACAAGTTGATATGATTTATATAACATGTTGAAATGAGAATTGGATTAAAAAGGAATTAAGGAAAAGGACTTTGGATTGTTGTAGTTGTTGTTGGCCGAAAACTGTTAGATGTTGTGATGTCGTTTTTATGGACTTTTTTGGGGTGTTGTTATGCTGGAAAATCAGCCACCAACTTGCATGTTTAATGTGGTAAAATGGCTAATGAAAGTCCTAAGGAATAAGCGTGTTAAAAGCTTCACATTGTACCCTTAATGTTGATTTATTATGGACTGTTTTGTGGACTATTTTAATGCGATTGTGGGGCAGAATTTTACACGTCAAGTTGGCGTGTAATCCCTTTTGGTTAACTGTTGGTTATGCCCTTATGTGTGGCTTGTTGTTTGTTGAATTTGGGCCTTGGAAAAGGTGGAAAAGTACGTAGAAACAAAGGAAGTGCTGCCCAATTTTCCGTAGAATAAGAGACCCTTAGTTGATAATCGTGTTATTGTTGTTATATGTTGAAGTACTTTGAGACGTATTCTAGATTGTAGAGTTGGGTAGTCGCCAAAAAGGTATGTGAACTATCCTTTCTTCTTCTAGTATGATTCCTTGTTTTAAAGTGAGTGTATCCTACTCCTTGGTGATGTAATTCTTGATAGTACTTTGGATTTCCTAAAATAGAAGTTGTTCTATATACTTCATTGATAGTACTTGGGGTTTCTAAAATGACAGATTATTATATCTATTCTCTTGATAGTACTTTGGGTTGTCTAAATGAAATTATTTCATTTTAGTTCATTGTAGTATATAAAGAAGTTACATGATTGAAAGGTATAAATTACTTGGTGTTAAAAGTATACTTGACTTGATTTGAAAAGTATAACTTACTTGAGTTTAAAAGTGTAGTAACTTGATTTTAAAAGTGGAAGTGCCTTGATGTTATGAGTGTTAGTGTTTTGAGGTTTATAAATGAGAAGATGTACGGTGGACGTACATAGTACTTCGGGTTCAATTTCCCTATTATTACTAGATGTGATATTGCCTTGAGTTCTCTTAAAATGATAGTTCATTCTATTTGTGCTAATGAGAGTCGGAGATGATTTTAAATGGTATAGTTGGATCATGTGAGAATGTCCATGATTACGACATAAATATTATTGTGAAAATTGTATAGTTGGATCATGTGAGTACGTCCATGATTACGACATAAATTTTATTGAGAAGATTGTATAGTTGGATCATGTGAGTACGTCCATGATTACGACATAAATCTTATTGTGAAGACGGTATAGTTGAAACCATGTGAGTGTGTCCATGATTAGGATATAAATCTCGTTTTGGAAAAGGTATAGTTGAAACCATGTGAATGTGTCCATGATTGTGTTATAAATCTCATTTTGAAAAGAATACAGTTGATTTTATATATTTTTTTAAAAAAGGGGCCTAGTTGACTCTCAGTGATACAATGTTACTGATGATACAAGAGTACAATGATACTGATAGTATAGTGATGCAGTGTCTGATGATACAGTGGTACAACGATACAAGGTAAAGTTGGCTCTTATTTTACATGACACAGTAGGATCTAGTATTTGATTTTCATACTTATCCCTGTCATTCTTTTGTACAGTTATGATCTTGTTAACTGTATTTTATGTTTACATACTTGGTACCTTGTTGTACTGACCCCCTTCGGGGGGCTGCGTTCATGCCCGCAGGTATAGGTACTCAGTTGGGTGATCCGTGAGCTTAGGATCCTTGTTCAGTATTTTAGGAGAGCTCCAGTGTTCCGGAGCTTGTCATTATGGCTAGGTATATTCAAGGGTACGGCGGGGTCTTGTCCCGTCATAGTTTTTGTCCAAATTCTTAGAGGTTTGTATTCATATGTGGGCTGGACTGACGTGAGTTGTATTTATATTATTGTACAGTTGTAGTCCCATTCGGGTGTTATATATTATGGCAGCCTGACCGTCTTTGCCTTTATTTAAAGAAAAAAATGATGATGAGTGTTATTTAGCTTCCGCGGGTTACTTGTGTTGTATGGGTAGAAGGGTGCCCAGGTAGGGCACCAGACGCGGGCCCGGGGTTCGGGTCATGACAATGATGAAAGAAAGTATTAAAAGAGGATGGAATGACTTTAAAATCACGTGAAAAGTGTTAGCGAATATTCTTCAAATATTCACAGTATATATTGTATTTATTAGTATCATGTATCTAAGGTAACTTAGGATTCTTACTGTATTAATAATCACCTTTGTACAACTATATATATTGTGATTAATGAAAGAAATCCCTAAGAGAAATTATTCCAACATCTTACATGGTATCAATAGCCTAACATCCCAAAAACCCTACTCATTTCTTGATGAACCAGTCATATCCCCAACCATTCTAAGTCAGCTTACCCAAATTTCGACTTCAGAACCGCAGTCCACAGTGGATGCACCGCGGTGCCATCCTTCCAGTGAGCCCCCTCTTCCTGCAGAACTTTTAGCATCGCTGTCCCTCGAGGATGCACCGCGGTTCCTGCCTTCCAGTGAGCCCCCTCTTCCTGCAGAACTTTTAGCACCGCGGTCCCTCGAGGATGCACCACGGTTCGCCTCTTCCAGTGAGTTCATTGCTCCTCCCTCGCCTTCAGCATCGCAGTCCCCTGAGGATGCACCGCGGTGCCACCCTTCTAGTGAACTAACCTCTGAACCTGTCACTTCAACAATGCCACCACCCAATGTTCCCCCAGTCACCAAATGGAAACTCGTGCCAAACACATGATTTTCAAACCTAAAGTCCAGTTTAACCTGTCTGTCCATACCATTTCTCCACTCCCGAAGAACCCCAAATTGGCCAAACTTGACCCTAATTGGAATCCAGCCATGTCTGAGAAATATAATGCTTTAACTAAGCAGCATACTTGGGATCTTGTCCCTAGACCAGAGGGGGTGAATGTGATCAGATGTTTGTGGCATTTTCGTCACAAATTCATAAATAGTTGTGTTTTGGAACGCTACAAGGCTAGACTTGTGGCAAATGACACTAATCAACAGGAGGACATTGATTGTGGTGATACATTTAGCCCAGTTGTTAAACCGGCTACGATTCATACTGTTCTTAGCATTGCTATGGGTAAGAAGTGGCCAATTCATCAGTTGGATGTCAAGAATGCATTTCTTCATGGGGATTTGAAAGAAATTGTATACATGCATCAGCCACATGGTTTTTTTCATCCGGCTGTTCCTCATTATGTCTGTCGTCTCATGAAGTCACTCTATGGTCTAAAGCACCTCGTGCTTGGTATGACCGGTTTGCCAGATATATTATGCATATTGGGTTTATTTGCAGCAGGTGTGACACCCCTCTGTTCATTTTTCATCATGGTAGTGACATCGCTTACTTATTATATGTTGATGATATTATTCTCACTGCCTCATCTGATAAGTTGAAAAATGACATTATTTCTCTTCTCAAAACTGAATTTGCTATGACTGATTTGGACAAGCTGAGTTACTTCTTGGGTATATCAGTCACTAGATCTGCAGATACTATGTTCTTGAGTCAGCGTAAGTATGCAGAAGAAATTGTGTTCAGTGCTAAGATGTCGAATTGCAAGGCTATGCCTACTCCTGTTGATTCGAAATCCAAGCTCAGTGCTTCTGCGGGTGATCCAGTGTCTGATCCTACTCTCTATCGAAGTTTTGCAGATGCTCTTCAGTACCTCACTTTCACCAGGCCCGATATTGCATATGTCATCCAACAGGTGTGTCTGTTCATGCATGCTCCGAGGGAACCCCATTTTGCTACTCTTAAGCGTATTATCAGATACATTAAGGACACTCCTGACTATGGGTTGCATCTCTACCCGTCCGTTCCGAACATGTTACTTTCCTACACAGATGCTGATTGGGCAAGGTGCCCGGACACGAGACGCTCTACTTCAGGCTATTGTGTGTTCCTAAGGGATAATTTGATCTCTTGGTCTGCCAAGCGACAAGCCACATTATCCCGATCCAGTGCCGAAGCAGAGTATAGGGGTGTTGCTAATGTAGTTGCTGAGATCTGTTGGATCCGGAATCTCCTCTTGGAGCTGAGTTGTCCATTGCGTAAGGCATCTAGTGCCACATTCTCACGAACAAAATGAATATTCATCTCAATATGTTTGGTCCGCTGATGCTAGACCGGATTATGAGACATATAAATAGCAGATATGTTATCACAATAGACTACGTGGTCTTGTCAAAATTCTACATGTACCTTCCTCTTATCAGTATGCAGACATCTTCACAAAAAGGGACTACCCAGACAACTGTTCACAGACTTCAGATCCAGCCTGAACATTTGGCCTCCTCCCGCTCCGTCTGAGGGGTGTGTTAGCGAATATTCTTCAAATATTCACAGTATATATTGTATTTATTAGTATCATGTATTTAAGGTAACTTAGAATTCTTACTGTATTAAGAATCACCTTTGTACAACTATATATATTGTGATTAATAAAAGAAATCCCTAAGGGAAATTATTCAAGAAATTATCTGGAAGGTTTTACAATTTTTTTTGAATTCATACAAATTTAGTGAAAGATAATATACATGGAGAAAAAATCTATATTGGTAAAGTCAATTAGTTGAAATATTCTTTAATCAGGTTAGTTAGTTTACTTTAGGTTCTATGCTCTTTCGAAGTCATTATCAACAAAAATAATTAATAAAAAATATAGAGAACTTCTAGTACGTATTATATTATGATTTTATGTAATGTTGATTTAAACAAAGAATATAATCAGTAAGGATTTATAATTTACTTCAGTTTGCGGAGGATTGATTAAAACATAATCATAACTGATATGCTGGAACCTCAATTACTGATATCTTCTGGAAAAGACGAAAAGTGGAACATTCATGATGAATGGGACGCACAGGATGAACTATTCAAACTCAAGCTGATTTAGTGAACATAAAGGGAGTACATTTCGACATCCTAATACGTATATAATACATTAACTCCATGTGTATTTCCTTAAACGTTAGTAATTAATAGTAGCGGGATTGATCAATAAATCACAAGTCACAACAACACAAAAGTGTAATTGTAAATTAAATTCATCAAGGTTGGCCTTAAACTGGCATACACGTGGATACTGAAAGACATTTAAGGTCTAAGTACTTATCCCCCATAATTAATCATCAAGTGGACCTATACAGTTAAAGCATAAATTAATAATTAAACTAACAAATCGAGAATTTGTTAATACAGCTATTGATTGGATTAAAATAATCGCAGAAGCCGACAAATCAGAAAAGACGGCTTAGACGGCAGAATTAACCGACCTTAAGTGGGTAATAAAAAACACAAGCTTTTAGATAGAGTATTGAGAATCATGTCAAAATATACTAAGACCTGGGCCCAATGAGAAGAGATCCGCCCTCTCACTCTTTCTCATTTATTCAGCGTAAAAAACTACATAACGGGGGCCCTTCCGTTACAAAAATAAAACTTGCAGTTAGAATCAAATTCGAAAATCATTTCTATTTTGATGATTTCTGTTGAATTGTATCGAATCCATTTTTTATTTTAAAGCGAACACAATTAAAACTCGAAATACCTCGACTTTTTTAGAACAGGTTTGAGTCAAATAGCAATGATTCAAATCACTTCTTTATGAATAGCATGATTAGTAATCTCTTGCAGCATTTTTCTTGTATTAGTATGAAATAAGATTAGAAAAAAAGGGTATAAATTAGTAATGGGAAATTATTAAATCAAACAAGTGGGTATTAGACAGTTTGGATATGCAATATCGTATCTTAATGCAAGTAAGGAAATTAGGAGAATGACAGCCATCATATAGAACGTGTAAAGTGGACGCTTGAGGAGAGATCAAGGATTTGTCTCGTTCTCTTAATATATCTCTTATTTACAAATACTCTTTTAACTTTTGCAACACTCTAAATTATACGTTTTATTTTTTATGCTATGATAAATTATCTTTTTATTATAAATATATTATATTGTGGATGTCTATTAAGTACTTCGGCAGTTTCTGGATTAGTTTGCAATTGATTAAGCTTGCAATCAAGCAGATATCTTGCAAGCAGCTCCCTCAAAAGTCTTGCATCTGTTTTCTCAGGTTTGCAGTCAAGTAGGCATCTTACGAATAGCTCAAGCAGGTCTCTTGCATGTAGCTCAAACAGATAGCTTGTCAGCAACTTTTGAAAAGTCTCACAACATACAACTTCCTGAAAAGCCTCGCGTCAACTTCTTTTCTCTCTAATAAATAAGAAATTAATTCAGTTCATTTGTACATCAGTTTGAAGAGCAATAAAATATATCTCTCCTTCGGCTTCTTTGACTATATCTCTTGTTATCTTATACTTTTATTATTATTTCATAACACGTTATCAGAAAGTGATTCTACTATTTTGAGTTTAATTTTTCTATTTCAGGTACGGTTTTTAAAGTTACATGAGTGTA
Organism: Przewalskia tangutica; assembly: GCA_029844215.1. Taxonomy (NCBI): domain Eukaryota; kingdom Viridiplantae; phylum Streptophyta; class Magnoliopsida; order Solanales; family Solanaceae; genus Przewalskia; species Przewalskia tangutica. The sequence goes on from CM056734.1 coordinate 68,528,735, forward strand.
AGACGTTATTCGATAATTTTCCAAGTTAGGTATGATTTTTGAAGTTACACGAGTGCAAGACGTAATTCGATGATAAGAAATTAAACTCATGCTAGGTTTGTCATGAACTTGAGTCTTCTATCATTAACATATTCTTGTAGAGGTATGGTGACAGTTCTTTATAAGGTTTTTAGCATTAATGAGTTATATATATTATGTGGCAAAGTTTATGCTGATGTTGGATTGTTTAATTAACACCTCATATATATTATGATAAATCATACCTTGGAGGCTGACCCCATCTAGACAACGCCACTAGAGTATCTCACGTAGAATAGAAGTGCGAGGGAAAATATTAACAGATCTCTTGTATACATGTTATTAAGAAAAGTATCTAGTATACTTGACAAATGTTCATTACATATGTTATATTATTTAGCCAGGCTCTAGACAAATGCTTTTCATTCGTTTGACCATACATGTATGACTTTCTTTTTCTTAAATAATGACGAATTTTCTAAATTTAAATTTGTTGTCGTGGATATATCGGGCAAAATCTCATCTTCGGTGCTTGTTGGTGAAATTTATCTTGATGCATTCGGTCAGACATTATCAAAGATAAAAATCAGGCATCAAATCAAGATTGTGATAATGCAGTGATTTCCTCCACTCCTTCATGATTTGAAATTGAAATATCTCATTGTTAATCCTCTTATACTGTGGAATAATTTAAAAGATGACAACCTGAAGATGATCCTTCTTCTGGATCTAATGGAAACTAATTGGTTCAAGATTATTTATGCCTCAAATTTGTTCTCAAAGAATAATATTGTTAAGATGGATTATGATATTAATTGGCATCCCTTAAATGGCATAGAATGAGAGTTACAAAAAATATATGATCACCAGAAGTGAGAATATAACTTAAATCTCGTTGTGATTAAATTTAATTATTCCTATAACCACTAGAAGTAGTTAAATCTCATGGTGCTTCATATTAGCTTCTAAAACATCAATTGCTTTGAAACATGGTATACTCTGAAATATAAGTCAGAGAAATGATTTTCTACATTATATGTACGCCTAGATTTTCTCTCGGAGTAGCGATATCTTAAAAAAAATTCTAAGCTATCATAGATTGATATTCCTGAGACATTCAAATGATTATGTTCCATTCCTGAAGAATGATATTTTTTATAAATGTTACAAATATATATACACTCCCTAAATTGAATGAAACAATATTTAGTAAATCATATACTTACTCTCGAAGTAGTAAGATTCTTAAATCTACTTCGTTAGAACTTTGAACTCTACTCCCGAAGTAGTAGAACTTTGAAATTTACTCCTGAAGTAGTAAATACTCTGCAGTTTATTTCCAAAGTATTAAAACTTTGGAACTTACTCTTGAAGCAGTAAGACTCTGAATTCTACTCTCGAAGTAGTAGAACTCTTAAAAATATACTCCTGAAGTAGTAGATATCTGAAATTTAAGTCTCTCGAAGAGGTTACATATGATAACACCATTCATCCTAGATTATAATTGTTATGATCGAAACACAAATTATACACTACTACATTTCTGACCTAATGCGACGCCCCAGGTAGGTCTAATGCGACAGGCATTGTAGTGTCGTCGCATTAGATGTGGCTAATGCGACGGGTACACGTTATAATTCGTGGTCGTTGCATTAGATAGGCTAATGCAACGGCTCTTATGGTCTAATGCAACGTCCCATCATGGTTGTTACACCCCGTAATATCAGGGCTACTAATTGAGAACGTGATTAAGGGTTTAAGATTTGAATTTTGGAAGGAAAGAATTATTACATCTTCTTAAGAGAAATTTCGAAAAAATGTGACGACGAAAAATTATTAACATGGAGTTTAATATTTCTAATTGGATTTGTGGGATTAGTATTGGATTACGGAGAATTGGAATTGATAATATGGGGTCCGCCAAAAATTTCACAATTTTGGGGGGGGGGGGGAGGTTCGAAAATTATAATATTTTGGACCAATAGGAGGGTGACACGTGTCACCCCTCCACATGTCTTGCAAGACTTGACTTAGTTAGATATGTTGAAGAGGAGAAACATGGACCTATATGAAGGTGACAAGTGCCCCATCCACTTGTCTTGCTTGAGAGACATCTATATAGATATACACTTAGAAGACTTGGATTCATTATTCACTTTCATCCAAAAGCTCTCATCTCTTCTCCCTTAAGCAAGGTTTTCGAAAATCTCCATAGCCAAGAACAATAATATTAGTGTTACACCCCCGTAGTTTAGGTCATGATTTTAAGAACGTACGAAAGGAATTGAGGCTAAAATTTTAGAGTGATGGGTTGACAGAATGTTTCAGACAGGTCTTAGTCAACTTTGAGGCGGTTTATGTCCAGTACATTGAGGGTTCCTAGGTGTTTCAAAGGCCTAGTACGTAGTTCGTTGAGTCTAGTTTCCAACACAACCAACCGTTCGTCGATAAGACATCGGAGTAGGAAGTTATGGAAGTTACAAGTTCGGTCTTGTGATCGGCGAAAGGAATTTACGGTCGGGGCCAGCGCGCGCGGATGCAGGGCCGCGGCGCCGGATATTCTAAGGGTTCGCTGAAGTTGCAGCGCCGCGGCACCGGAAAGCAGGGCCGCGACGCCGGAAGTTCTGATAGTTCGCGGAGGTTTCAGCGCCGCGGCGCCGAGGCAGAGTTTTTGCGGAATCTGGGCGAAAAATCAGATATTTTCTTTTAAAAAGGCCATGGGAGGGTGACAAGTGTCCCCCCCCCCCATCTGATTTTTTGAATGTCCTATTTATTGACCAAGTCTTGAAGACTTGGTCATTCTTCAAAGCTCTCCCTTCTCTCTAAAATTAAAAGTCATCCCTTCTCTCTAGAAATTCAAGGAGAAAACAAAGCTTAGGGAAAAAATTGAAAAGGTGGCAAGAAGTAAACTTGTTGGCAAGCTTGTAGGAGTTTTTGTGGAGGTGATTGTGGAAAGAAAACAAGTGAAATTGTTGGACTAATTTGAATAAGCTCTAAGGTAATAATCCTTTCCCTTTTGCTAAGTAAATTATGTTGCATGTGTGGAAGAAAGGCTTTGTAGTTGTCAATATTGCTCTTAGATATATTTCATGTAGGAATTGGATAGGAATTTGGATTAAAAAGGAATTGGATAAGAATTTATGTTGTTATACCTCAAAAATTGTCAAATTGGACTTTGTAGTTTGTATTGGTTGTTATATATTGTGGGGCAGAATTTTACACGTCCAAGTTAGGCGTGTAATCTCCTTTGTGTTGATTGAATTGTTGAGCCTTAAAGGTGGCGTGTTTGGTTATTGAATTCGGCCTTGAAAAATGTGGCAAAGTATGTAGAAACAAAGGAAGTGCTGCCCAATTTTCCGTAGGAATAAGGGAATTTTTAATTAGAATGTTCTACGTTGAAGATAGAGGCTAATGGACGTATTATGGTCATTATAGGTTGACATACTACGCGTGGTATATTGGACTTGTGAGTGGATTGACCCGAAGAGGTATGTGGAACTTTCCTACCTTTTGAGCATGAGTAGTTGTACCTATATAGTACGGTAGACGTACAAAATTTGATATCCTTTACTTGTCCTAAAGTATATGATACTTGTTTCGTTTTAAAAGCATAAGTCCCTTGGATATAGGAAAATGTATTTGACTATGGTATAAGGTTAATATAACAACTTTATGGGAAATTGGTTATATTAGCTTATGGATAATTAAAAGGAGAGATTTAGTCAAAGTAAGATAAGTAAGGACAATGACTTGATTTATGAAAGGCAAATTGATTTTAAGGCATCAATTGCCTAAAGTTTTGTTTGAAAAGGAGTCATTCTTAAAAAGAGTAGAAGTATGTAGTACTTTGGTTTAAATTCCCGGATTTCTTTTAGTAAGACATGTTAGTGCCGTAAGTAAACTAAAATGAGAGGGTATGTGCACAAGATTAATAAGAAGTTAAGGGCTTCCTTAACTTATCTATGTTATGTATGATGGCCGGTTGAGCTAGGGTAAGAGTATAAATGAGGGGTAAACCCCCAAGACGTTATACCACCTTCTCCAGGGTAAGAGTATAAATGAGGGGTAAATCCCCAAGACATTATACCACCTTCTTTAGGGTAAGAGTATAAATGAGGGGTAAACCCCCAAGACGTTATACCACCTTCTCCAGGGTAAGAGTATAAATGAGGGGTACACCCCCAAGACGTTATACCACCTTCTCCAGGGTAAGAGTATAAATGAGGGGTAAACCCCCAAGACGTTATACCACCTTCTGAGTATGATTGCGGGGTAAAACCCCAAGACATTATACCACTCCATGGATTTGCTACCCATGATTTGATTGTGAGTCTCCTATTTTTATGTTGTAGGTATATTCTTATTTACTCTCATTGTTAGTAAGGCACATTAAACTGTGATTTGATTTTCATACATGTCTCCGGCCCTGTTTTAGACTCATGATGTAATTATAATATTTTTCCAGTTTTACATACTTAGTACATATTGTGTACTGACCCCCTTCCTCGGGGGTTGCATTCATGTCGCAGGTAGGGGTAAGCAGGTGGTGGATCCTCATTCTTAGGATCACTGATGTCAGAGACTCCCTTTCTCCGGAGGCTTATTACTTTTGGTATGGTTTTCCCTGATGTTGTAGATATTATGTACATTCAGGGGTATGGAGGGGCCCTGTCCCGCCACTGTTGTTTATCCTAAAGGTCTGTAGTAACACTTGTGGTTTGGTCTGTAAGAACAAAGTTGTACTGTCTTACTTTTGGCTATGTATATTTTATGGAAGGCGGCCTTATCCGCTAGCCTGTGATGTTATCGTCTAAGCATGCTTATGTGTTGTGTATGTTCCGCTGCGATTCTCTAATGTTTACCTGAGAGGGGTGCCCAGGTAGGGCACCAGTCGCGGCCCGGGGTCGGGTCGTGACAATTAGTTAGTTTATTTCTCCAAGATTAAGAACATTAACCAAGTGATTAGCCAAGTTAACTCTCCAAACCCTCCAAATCTTGTGTTGGCTAAAAATGAGGGTGAAACCCTAGCTTGATTCGTCGACTTTTTGGAGGTAAAACGTGAAGGGAAGTTGGTTCTAAGGTGTAGTGGATACATGGAAGTGATTGGATCTTGAAGAAGTGGAGCAAAATGAAAACTACTGGCCAAAGTGGAGCAGACTGCCTAGGGACGTTTTTGGGCATTTTAAAGGTAAAAATTCCTCATTCTCTTGAAGTAATTAGATATTACTTATTGTTATAATGTATAGATGAACTTGTCATAAAAATAATGAAGATTAAAAAGTGTTTGGACCAATTTTGGTGTCTTGGCCGAGAATGGGACAATTTTGATGTCATTGAGTTTCGTTGGTTATTATCGTTGTTATCTTCACCTATTGCATGTTATAATAGAGTAATGTCGTTGTTAATAAGTTGATATAACTTATATAGAAGATTTGGAACTCGAATTGGAATAAAAAGGATTAAGGAAAGAGTTGTCGGATTGTAGTTGTTGGACGTTATTATGCAGTTTTTATGGATTGTTTTGTGGTGTTAGGCTGCTGAAAAATCAGTCACCTTAATGCATGTTTAAATGTAGTAGTTTCTAATGAAAGTCCTAAGGATTAAGGGTGTAAAAAAGTGTTGAAAGACTTCACATTTTACCCTTGTTGTTGTGGGATATTTGGCTGATTTGTATGGACTGTATTATGTGATTGTGGGGCAGAATTTTACACGTCTAGTAGGTGTGTAATCCCCTTTGGTTAACTGTTGGTTATGCCCTTAAGTGTGGTTTGTTGGTTGTTGAATTTGGGCCTTAGAAAAGGTGGAAAAGTACTTAGAAACAAAGGAAGTACTGCCCAATTTTCCGTAGAATAAGAGACCCTTAGTTGGTATTAATCTACCTTGGAAAACTTGGAATTGATAATTGTGTTATTGTTGTTATAGGTTGAAGTACTTTGAGACGTATTCTAGATTGTAGAGTTGGTTAGTCGCCAAAATGGTATGTGAACTATCCTTTTGTTATACCCCGTATTTTGAAGAGAATGAAATGAGAACGTACGTGAGAAGATAAGATTTGAATTTTGGAACGAAAGAAAAATTACTTTTTCCTAAGGAGAAATTTCGAAACTTTGTGAAGAAAAAATGTTTATAATTTGGAATTTGATTCTCAAAATTGGTATATGGAATTATTATAGTACATTGAAGTTTTGGATTTTTAAGTCTCGGATTTGGTCATGTGGGGCCCACACGAAATTGTACGATTTTGTGGGGCCACAAGATTTTTAGATATTTTGGCCAAGTATAGAATATTTTTTGTGAAGAAATAATTTTGGACCAATAGAAGGGTGACACATGTCACCCCTCCACTTGTCTTGCTACACTATATATATGGATAGCATTGGAAGACTTCATCTCTTAGATATTTTGGAGACAAGTGGACAAGTGGTCCCACTCCACTTGTCCATACACTTGGCTAGATATTTGTATATATCTATAGAGGCATTGCAAGACTTTACAATTAACCATTTTTCAAGAAAACTCCTATCCCTCTTCTCAAAGCTCTCGGCCAAAGGGAAATATTGAAGACCAAAATTCTTAAATCTTCCAAGTTAATTTGTTGATCCAAGATTAAGGTCCCTAACCTAGTCCTAAGCCAAGATAACACTCCAAGATCCTTCAAATGCTATGGGCCGAAAGTTGTAGGGTTGAAACCCTAACTTGTGATCCACCTTTTGGAAGCGAAACGTGAAGTGAAGTTGGTTATAAGCTTGTGGTGGACGCTTGTGTATGATTGGAACTTGAAGAAGTGGAGCGAAACGAAAACTGCGAGCCAAATACTCCACGGACTGTTTTGGCGTTTTTGGGCTAAGAAATAAGGTAATAATTCTTCTTCTTTTAAATTAATTGGATATTACTTATGGTTGATATATATGGATGAGCTTGTACTAAAAAGAATGAAGATTAAAAAGTGTTTGGACCATTTTAGGGTGTCTTGGCCGAGACTAGCTATTTTGTGCGACATTGGATTCGTTGGTTATTGTTGTTGTTATCGACACTTGTTGCATGCTAAAATGAAGTAATCTTGTTATTGATATGTGATATGGAATATATATAAGTGTTGAAATGAAAATTGGATTATATAGAATTAAAGAAAAGGACTTTGGATTGTTGTAGTTGTTGTCGGCCAAAAACTGCCCAAAACTGTTAGACGTTGTGATGTCATTTTTATGGACTATTTTGGGGTGTTGTTATGCTGGAAAATCAGCCCCCAACATGCATGATTAATGTGGTAAAATGGCTAATGAAAGTCCTAAGAAATAAAGGTGTTAAAGGCTTCATATTGTACCCTTAACGTTGATTTATTATGGACTGTTTTGTGGACTGTTTTAATATGGTTGTGGGGCAGAATTTTACACGTCTAGTAGACGTGTAATCCCCTTTGGTTAACTGTTGGTTGTGCCCTTAAGTGTGGCTTGATTGGTGTTGAATTAGGGCCTTGGAAAAGGTGGAAAAGTACGTATAAACGGGGGAAGTGCTGCCCAAATTTCATACAATAAGAGGACCATTACTTGGTATAAGTCTTACACTTGAAAGCTTGAAGTTGATAGAAGTGTTGTTGCTATTATAGGTTGAAGTACTACTTGTGGCATATTCTACTTGGCGTGTGGAATAGCCGATAAGGTTGAAGCACCTTGAGACGTATTCTAGATTGTAGAGTTGATTAGTCGCCAAAAAGGTATGTGAACCTCTTCCTTCTCTCTTTTGGAATGTTCTACGTGTGAACCATAATTGTGGTATTGTTTCAAAAGTTATTCTACTCTTAGAAGTTAAAGAGTATTCATGTTGTTGATTTTATGCTAAAGACATGTCTAAATTATTCTTAAGTCCTTACCAAGTCTTATGAGAGATGTTGGTAAGAGTTTTTAGTGAGCTTTGGTGTCGAGTTGGTACAGACGACAAGTGTTAGTATGTGAACTATCCCTTCTTCTTTTGGCTTGATTTGGTTTTATAAAGTGATTGTATTTTAATCCTTATTAATACTTGATTTGGTTTTATAAAGTGAGTGGATCCTAATCCTTAGCGATACTTGACTTGATCTTTATAGAGTTCTATTGAAACCTAATCCTTAGTGATATATCCTATGATAGTACTTTGAGTTTTCTAAAATGGAAATTGTTCTACCTATTCCCTAGATAGTACTTTGGGGTTTTTAAAATGGAAGTTGTCTATCTATTCCTTGATAGTACTTAGTGATATATTCTATGGATAGTACTTTGGATTTCTAAAAGGGAAGTTCCTTTTAATGGATTTGAAGAGTATAGGTTACTTGATTTGAAGAGTATAGGTAATTCGATTTGAAAAGTGTAGGTTACTTGATTTGGAAAGAATAAGTAACTCGATTTTAAAAGTGAAAGTACCTTGATGCTACAAGTTCTAGTGTCTTGAGTTTTTATAAAGGAAAGATTGTACGGAGGACGTACATTGAGTTATTGGATCTTAATCCTTATTGATGCACGCCGTGATAGTACCTTGGGATTTCTAAATGAAAGTTATTGTATGCGGAACTCTTCCTATCTTTCCTTGTGCATGTGTTACGCCTCGTAAGTTTAAGACGGTAATTAAGAACGTCATTAATAATTAAGATTCAAATTTTAGAATAAAAGAATAATTTCATATGTTAATACAGAAATTTGCATACTTAAGGATAATATTCTGGAAAATTTTGGTTACAACGAGCGGAACAATGAGAATTTAAAAATGGTGGTTATATATATGGTGGTTATATATATATATATTTCCGTTGTGGATTAGTAACATATTATGAGAATTACGACATGGGGAATACGAGACTTTATGAAATTCTCGGGAAATTAGAGGAAGAGGGATTTGAGCTTTAATTAAAATTTGAGGGACTAAGTAAATTATACAAGCATGGACCTAAGTGTAATGTTAAGGGACCAAAGTGTTTATTTATATTTTCAGATTTTGGGGTTAATTAAATAAACTTCTCATCCTCTTTATTTCATACCATTTTCAAGAACAAACTCTCCATCTCCCTCTCTTCTCTTCCTCACCCACCCCAGCCGAGAACCCCTCCCCCCTATGAAAATTGGAGCTTATTTTCTCTCCCTAGATTACATTGTTCATACACCAAATTTGAAGCCAACATAGCCCAAAAACAGTGGGCATTTCGCCATTGTTTTGATCGAAAAAACTGCCCAACCCTTTTCGATTTTTAGGCCCAAAAAGTCCAGGATTTTGAGACAAATTGTGGAAGGGAAACATGTATAAATGTTGGGTAACATTGTAGAAGGATTGCATGTTAATTTGGAGTTGAAAGAAGTGAGAAATTGGGGCAAAAATCAACGAAACCGTGGGCAATGCGGCAGTGGGCAGTGGGCGCGTGTTAGGGAATGTTTTGGCTTCGTTGAGGTATGAAATTCTTCTTCTTTTGGTATAGTTTAAGTTGCATGTTGTTGTAAATATTAGGATGGAACTTGTGTTGAGAACTAAACTAAGATTAGGGGAGAATGGGAGTAAAATTTGAATGTGTTGTGGTGACATTGATTGTAGCCGATTGTGGGACTGATTCGGTGTAAAATTGAAGTCAAGTATTGTTGTTATTTGCTAATTGCATGTTACAAATTTAGAGGAAACATGGGTATTTAATTTGTAGTTGTTTATATAAGAATGTTGAAAGATGAAGTTGAATTTTAAGGATTAAAGAAATGAGTTATGGAAGTATGTTGTTGGATATACTTGAAGACTATTTTATGTACATTGGAATGGAGTGTTGAGATGTTATTTTTATCACTAAGTGCATGTTTAGAATTGAAAAGAAATCTTGAAGTTAAGTTGTAATTAGTAATGTGGAAGTATTTTGAAGAATTTAGAAAAGGTGTTGGAATTGAATAATGTGTTGGCCGAAAGGTTGATGGAATTATTGAACGTGGTTGTATCGTATTAGGGGCTACTTTGTTAAGACTATGCTGTTGGAAATTAAGCTATAAATATGCATATGTATTGTGGTAATTTCCTATACACATTTTGGAGGAATTAAAGAGTAGGAAAGTGCTAATTTCACATTCTTGAATTGACGACGTTGCTAGATGATTGGATTGCTCCCATGAATAATTCTAACGTAACTAAATGATTGATTAACATGAGAAATAAGTATAATAGTTACCTTGGTTATTGAAGTTGTTAAATGGAATAATTATAAAGAGAAGGTATGCGTACAAACGACGTTAATAGAATATTGAGATTATTGTGGTTATATTTTGAGTTATGACTTGTTGTTGGTATTGCTGGCTTGGTTTGAAATTATGGATATGCATATAAACAGGGGAAGTGCTGCCCGAATTTTTATAGAATAAGAGAGTCGTCTTTCAATTTAACTTACGTTAGGGATCATAGAGTTGACAGACCTATTGCTATTATTATAGGTTGAAGTATTAGACGGGACATATTCTAATAGTGAGTTGGTTAGCTCGACTATAAGGTATGTGAGACTATCATTTCCTTCTTTGGCATGATGTTGTGAAAATCTTCCTTCTTTCTTCTGGCATGATTTTAATGAAAGTACGGCGGACGTATGTGATTCCTTCAAAGTCTAGTTTTAATAAAATGATATATGATATGATAAGTGCTTTGACTTTCCAAAAGATGTTTTAAAATGATTCATGCGATCGTGCCTTGATTTTCTAAAGAATAGTTTATTTTACTTATTCCATTGAGTCTTATATGATTATTTAAAAAGGCATATGATTATTCCATTGAGTCTTATATGATGATTTGAAATGCACATGATTATCACATGGAGTCTCAGATGATGATTTGTATTGCATATGGTTTCTCATGATATTCTACTTGTGTAAGTTGTGATTGTATGTTATATAGATGGTGTTATGAGGACCGAGTCCCAGAATGGGCCGGGTAGCTATATGTACAGAATATGAGGACCGAGTCCCAGAATGGGCCGGGTAGTTATATGTACGCAGTTTGAGGACCGAGTCCCAGAATGGGCTGGGTAGTTATATGTATAAAGCATGAGGACCGAGTCCCAGGATGGGCCGGGTAGTTATATGTACGGAGATGATCTTGATTATTAGACATGCATGCCTTTCTTTTCATATGGTATAGTTGCATTGGTACCTCTGATTTTTCATGTATGTTTCATGTATCTTCTGGCCAGTTATGACCTCATTTACATTTTTTCATATTTTATATACTCAGTACATTATTTCGTACTGACTCCTTTTTCCTCGGGGGGCTGCGTTCATGCCCGCAGGTTCAGGTTCTCAGATTGGTGATCCTCAGGCTTAGGACTCCTACTCAGCTGATTGGAAATCTCCTTGATTCAGAGCTTATCATTTTGGTATAGAACCTCTTTCAGACTTATGAATATTTTGGGCACGACGGTGCCCTGTCCCGTCATATGTCAGTATTACACTCTTAGAGGTCTGTAGACAGTTGTGGGTTGGACATTTGTACCTTGTTTTGGGTTTTGATGTTGTTATCTAGTGGCAGCCTTGCCGGCTTACTTATTTTGATTATTCTTTTGTGCACGTGATGTTGGTTGGTGACAGCCTAGTCGGCTAGCCTATTATGACTGTTGTTTTGTTGTTGTTTTGGCAGCCTTGTCGGCTCGCCCATTTTAGGGAGATGTTGTAAAAGCAGCGTTGTGCTGCCGAAATTTCTATAGATCTCTGTATTAGATGGATTAAGAGTGACAGTCGATGAATGGCGTCGATTAGGGCGTTAGTCGCGCCCGTCGGGTCGGTCGTGACAAAAGTGGTATCGTGAGCGATTAGTCCTCGGAATGTCTACAGACCGTGTCTAGTAGAGTCTTGTGTATGGGTATGTTGTGCACCATACTTATACACAGGAGGCTGCCGGACATTTAGGATTGTTTCTATTCTTCCATCTCTTAGATCGTTTTATAGAGCTGTGTTATTAGGATGATCCGTGTTCTGATAGTTTACTATGTTCTGACTATGCCTCAGGAAGCGCGTGGCGGAAGGGCAAATCTGATGAGGACAGTCGGAGTGCGGAGAGCTACGAGATCCTGCGCGGTCTACTCACGATAGTGTGCCTCGGCAGCGGGTTACGCCGTCACGATTCTAGAGCTCCTCTCGAGGCGGCATCACCGTATCCGAGACTCGTGCACGAGCCTTGATTCCCGGCCAGGGGCACAGGATGGAGATTTAAGAAACGATCCGATTATTGGCAAGGATAGTGGCGGGAGCGAGTTCATAGGCGAGGCCGTGATTAACCCAGGCGAGCAGTTTGAGGTTAGAGATTTCTGAGTTGCGATCACGGAGTTTTACGGGTCAAGGCCCAAGGATGATCCTCATGAGTTCATCCGCCAGACGCAGAGGACATTGAGGGTGATTCGGGCTTCAGAGACTGAGTCAGTTATATTGGCCTCATATCGGTTGTGCGATGTAGCAGTCAACTGGTTTGAGTCCTGGGAGTTGTCTAGGGGCGAGGGTGCTCCTCCTGCAGTGTGGGGTGAGTTTTCAGAAGCATTCCTTGGCCACTTTCTGTCTCCAGAGATGAGACGGGCAAGAGTCGACAGGTTTCTACAGTTGCGGCAGAATGGGAGGACGGTTAGAGAGTATAGCTTGGAGTTCGACTCCTTGGCCCGGTACGCACCTACTATGGTAGCAGACATGGCAGATAGGGTGCACCATTATGTGATGGGGTTGGACCACTATCTTATTGATGGGTGCATGACATCAGCGCTTCATCCAAGTATGGATATTGTCAGTATTCAGGCATTTGCGCAGAGGATCGAGGAGCGACATAGAGGGAGACGACTGGATAGAGACCATGACGGGGGCCAGCATAAGAGGGATATATTCACTGGATATTCGGGTGAGACCCGAGGCAGACAGCCTCAGCAGCATGTAGGGTATTCCTCCCAGCCAGCACAGAGTGCACCTACACAGTCTACATTTAGGAGGTTGGATCGCACGGGGTATCCAAAAGCTGGTCAGAGCTCCAGGGCTTCAGATTTACAAATGAACAGGGGTTCTACTCAGTCAGGGCCACTTTTGCCTCAGTGTTCCCAATGTGGTAGGCATCACTTTGGGAGATGTCGGGCTAATTCAACTGAGTGTTTTTCTTGCGGACGTTCAGGCCATATGATGCGGGAGTGTCCCTATAGAGATGGTCCAGGTGGTATGACACAGCCTACGGGATCGATTACCGGTTCTTCACCATCTATAGCTATGCACCCCACAGGGCAAGGTATTCAGGCTCCGACAGGCCGTGGTAGAGGTCGTGGCGGAGTTTCTAATTCCGGCGATCCTTCGAACTGCATTTATGCCTTGGCGATGAAACGCGATCGAGGCGCCACGGATGTGGCAGGTACATTATCGGTATTTTTTATGATATGTATGCTTTGATTGATCCAAGTTCCACCTTGTCCTATATATCCCCTCTTGTTGCTAGTAGAATAAGGATAGAACCTGAGCTGGTAGAACCATTCGAGGTAGCTACACCGGTAGGAGATTCGGTTATAGCTATGCGTGTGTAAAAGAATTTCTTGGTGGTGATATATAGCTGTCATACCATAGCAAAATTGGATAGAGCTAGACATGCCTGACCTTGATGTCATTCTGAATAAAGAGGAAAAGATTGGAGGACTGCCTATTTCCCGGCAGGGATATGAAGATTTTGCCTTGTACATCAATTATTGTAGATTATCTGAGATCAGTTACAAGGGTAGCCTTTCACATAATGGGATGGTAGAGCTGATAATGTGTGTACCTTCGAAATAGTGGATAACGTAGATGATATTGCAACGAAAGTATGATTCGATATGTGTTATAAAGGAGATCCTGCTGGAATTTCTATAGCATCAGGCCTATTATAAACATTCGAGGGCGAATGTTTCTAAGGGGGGAAGAATGTTACGCCTCATAAGATTAAGACGGTAATTAAGAACGTCATTAAGAATTAAGATTCAAATTTTAGAATAAAAGAATTATTTCATATGTTAATACGGAAATTTGCATACTTAAGGATAAGATTCCGGAAAATTTTGGTTACAACGAGCGGAACAATGAGAATTTAAAAATGGTGGTTATATATATATATATTTCCGTTGTAGATTAGTAACATATTATGAGAATTACGACATGGGGAATACGAGACTTTATGAAATTCTCGGGAAATTAGAGGAAGAGGGATTTGAGCTTTAATTAAAATTTGAGGGACTAAGTAAATTATACAAGCATGGACCTAAGTGTAATGTTAAGGGACCAAAGTGTTTATTTCTATTTTCAGATTTTGGGGTTAATTAAATAAACTTCTCATCCTCTTTATTTCATACCATTTTCAAGAACAAACTCTCCATCTCCCTCTCTTCTCTTCCTCACCCACCCCAACCGAGAACCCCTCCCCCCCTACGAAAATTGGAGCTTATTTTCTCTCCCTAGATTACATTGTTCATCCACCAAATTTGAAGCCAACATAGCCCAAAAACAGTGGGCATTTCGCCACTGTTTTGATCGAAAAAACTGCCCAACCCTTTTCGATTTTTAGGCCCAAAAAGTCCAGGATTTTGAGACAAATTGTGGAAGGGAAACATGTATAAATGCTGGGTAACATTGTATAAGGATTGCATGTTAATGTGGAGTTGAAAGAAGTGAGAAATTGGGGCAAAAATCAACGAAACAGTGGGCAATGCGACAGTGGGCAGTGGGCGCGTGTTAGGGACTGTTTTGGCTTCGTTGAGGTATGAAATTCTTCTTCTTTTGGTATAGTTTAAGTTGCATGTTTTGTAAATATTATGATGGAACTTGTGTTGAGAACTAAACTAAGATTAGGGGAGAATGGGAGTAAAATTTGCATGTGTTGTGGTGACATTGATTGTAGACGATTGTGGGACTGATTCGGTGTAAAATTGAAGTCAAGTATTGTTGTTATTTGCTAATTGCATGTTACAAATTTGGAGGAAACATGGAGATTTAAGTTGTAGTTGTTTATATAAGAATGTTGAAAGATGAAGTTGAATTTTAAGGATTAAAGAAATGAGTTATGGAAGTATGTTGTTGGATATACTTGAAGACTATTTTATGTACATTGGAATGGAGCGTTGAGATGTTATTTTTATCACTAAGTGCATGTTGAGAATTGAAAAGAAATCTTGAAGTTAAGTTGTAATTAGTAATGTGGAAGTATTTTGAAGAATTTAGAAAAGGTGTTGGAATTGAATAATGTGTTGGCCGAAAGGTTGATGGAATTATTGAACGTGGTTGTATCGTATTAGGGGATACTTTGTTAAGACTATGATGTTGGAAATTAAGCTATAAACATGCATATGTATTGTGGTAATTTCCTATACACATTTTGGAGTAAATAAAGAGTAGGAAAGTGTTAATTTCACATTCTTGAATTGGCGACGTTGCTAGATGATTGGATTGCTCCCATGAATAATTCTAACATAACTAAATGATTGATTAACATGAGAAATAAGTATAATAGTTACCTTGGTTATTGAAGTTGTTAAATGGAATAATTATAAAGAGAAGGTATGCGTACAAACGACGTAAATAGAATATTGAGATTATTGTGGTTATATTTTGAGTTATGACTTGTTGTTGGTATTGCTGACTTGGTTTGAAATTATGGATATGCATATAAACAGGGGAAGTGCTGCCCGAATTTTTATAGAATAAGAGAGTCGTCTTTCAATTTAACTTACGTTAGGGATCATAGAGTTGATAGACCTATTGCTATTATTATAGGTTGAAGTATTAGACGGGACATATTCTAATAGTGAGTTGGTTAGCTCGACTATAAGGTATGTGAGACTATCCTTTCCTTCTTTGGCATGATGTTGTGAAAATCCTCCTTCTTTCTTCTGGCATGATTTTAATGAAAGTACGGCGGACGTCCGTGATTCCTTCAAAGTCTAGTTTTAATAAAATGATATATGATATGATAAGTGCTTTGACTTACCAAAAGATGTTTTAAAATGATTCATGCGATCGTGCCTTGATTTTCTAAAGGATAATTTATTTTACTTATTTCATTGAGTCTTATATGATGATTTAAAAAGGCATATGATTATTCCATTGAGTCTTATATGATGATTTGAAATGCACATGATTATCACATGGAGTCTCAGATGATGATTTGTATTGCATATGGTTTCTCATGATATTCTACTTGTGTAAGTTGTGATTGTATGTTATATAGATGGTATTATGAGGACCGAGTCCTAGAATGGGCCGGGTAGCTATATGTATAAAGCATGAGCACCGAGTCCCAGGATGGGCCGGGTAGTTATATGTACGGAGATGATCTTGATTATTAGACATGCATGCCTTTCTTTTCATATGGTATAGTTGCATTGGTACCTCTGATTTCATGTTTCATGTATCTTCTGGCCAGTTATGACCTCATTTACAGTCTTTCATGTTTTATATACTCGACATTATTTAAATCGACCCCTTTCCTCGGTTTGCGTTAAATGCCGCAGGTTCAGGTTCTCATATTGGTGATCCTCAGGATTAAGACTCCTACTCAGCTGATTGGAAAGCTCCTTGATTCAGAGCTTATCATTTTGGTATAGAACCTCTTTCAGACTTATGCATATTTTGGGCACGACGGGGCCTTGTCCCGTCATATGTCAGTATTACACTCTTAGAGGTCTGTACACAGTTGTGGGTTGGACGTTTGTACCTTGTTTTGGGTTTTGATGTTGTTATCTAGTGGCAGCCTTGCCGACTTGCTTATTTTGATTATGCCTTTGTGCACGTGATGTTGGTTGGTGGCAGCCTAGTCGGCTAGCCTATTATGACTGTTGTTTTGTTGTTGTTTTGGCAGCCTTTTCGGCTCGCCCATTTTAGGGAGATGTTGTAAAAGCAGCGTTGTGCTGCCGAAATTTCTATAGATCTCTGTATTAGATGGATTAAGAGTGACATGTCAGTAATGACGTCCAATTAGGACGTTAGTCGCGACCCGTCGGGTCGGGTCGTGACAGCATGAACCTTATAGAATGTGTGTACGGTGGACGTACTTGTTTTAAATGAAATCGGATTCGTTGTAGTATATAAAAGGAGTTACCTAATTGAAAGGTATAATTTACTTGGTGTTAAAAGCATAACTTACTTGAGTTTAAAAGTGTAGTAACTTGATTCTAGAAGTGGAAGTGCCTTGATACTACGGGTGTTAGTGTCTTGAGGTTTATAAATTAGAGGATGTGCAGCGGACGTACATAGTACTTTGGGTTCATTTCCCTGATTTTGACATGACTTTCATATCTTGAAATGGTATTGATTTCATAATTTAAAAGAACACGGTTGGTCTCACTTTGTTTATTTTAATATTTCTTATATGATATGCTGGTACCTTGGTTTTATTCCACGACAGTATTGGTGTATATTTGCTCCATGGATGTGCTTCCATGATGCGAGTAGAGATACTCATGCGGGTATAAATACCTATGCAGGTTCGATTACCATGAATAATATCCACGGACAAGATACGTGATGCGAGTAGAGATACTCATGCGGGTATAATTACATATGCGGGCTCGATTCCCATGCGGGTTTGATTCCCATGAAAAAGATATACATATTAATTCTTGGACATGTGTCTCTGTCTTTGATGTGACTCTCATTTTGAAAAGATACAGTTGATTTTATACTTTTAAAAAAAGGCCTGATTGACTCTCGATGATACAGTGTACTGATGTCTGATGTCTGATGTCTGATGTCTTGTGGTAGTGCAGTACAATGATACAAGGTACATTTGGCTTTTATTTATTATGGCACGGTTGGATCTGGTATTTGATTTTCATACTTTATACAGTTGTGATCTTGTTTACTGTACTTCATGTTTACATACTTGGTACCTGTTGTACTGAACCCCTTCGGGGGGCTGCGTTCATGCCCGCAGGTATTAGGTACTCAGTTGGGTGATCCGCGAGCTTAGAATCTTTGTTCAACGTTTTGGGATAGCTTTAATGTTCCGGAGCTTGTCATTTTGGCACAGGTCTTCCATTACGGCTAGGTATATTCAGGGGTACGGCGGGGTCTTATCCCGTCATAGTTTACTGTCCAAACTCTTAGAGGTCTGTATTCATATGTGGGCTGGACTTGCGTGAGTTATATTTATATTGTTGTACAATTGTAGTCCCATTCGGGTGTTATATATTATGGCAGCCTTGCCGGCGTTGCCTTTGCAAAAAAAAAATGATGAGTGTTATTTAGCTTCCGCGGGTTACTTGTGTTGTATGGGTATAAAGGTGCCCAAGTAGGGCACCAGTCGCGGGCCCGGGGTTCGGGTCGTGACACATTTTTCTTCTAGCATGATTCCTTGTTTTAAAGTGAGTGTATCCTACTCCTTAGTGATGTAATTCTTGATAGTACTTTGAATTTCCTAAAATAGAAGTTGCTCTATATACTGTCTTGATAGTACTTTGATTTTATAAAATGGAAGTGGTTCTATCCATTCTTTTGATAGTACTTGGGGTTTCTAAAATGAAAGATTGTTATATTTATTCTCTTGATAGTACTTTGGGTTGTCTAAATGAAAGTATTTCATTTTAGTTCATTGTAGTATATGAAAGAAGTTACCTGATTGAAAGGTATAAATTACTTGGTGTTAAAAGTATACTTGACTTGGTTTGAAAAGTATAACTTACTTGAGTTTAAAAATGTAGTAACTTGATTTTAAAAGTGGAAGTTTCTTGATACTATGAGTGTTAGTTTTGAGGTTTATAAATGAGAAGATGTACGGCGGACGTACATAGTACTTCAGGTGCAATTTCCCTATTATTACTAGATGTGATATTGCCTTGAGTTCTCTTAAAATGATAGTTCATTCTATTTGTGCTAATGAGAGTCGGAGATGAAAATTGTATAGTTGGATCATGTGAGTACGTCCATGATTACGACATAAATCTTATTGTGAAAATTGTATAGTTGGATCATGTGAGTACGTCCATGATTACAACATAAATCTTATTGTGAAAATTGTATAGTTGGATCATGTGAGCACGTCCATGATTACGACATAAATCTTATTGTAAAAATTGTATAGTTGGATCATGTGAGTACGTCTATGATTACGATATAAATCTTGTTGTGAAAATTGTATAGTTGGATCATGTGAGAACGTCCATGATTACGACATAAATCTTATTGTGAAAACGGTATGGTTGAAATCATGTGAGTACGTCCATGATTAGGACTTGAACATTATATAAACCCATGGACAAGATCCATGATGCGAGTACAAATACTCTTTGCGGTTGATCTAACTCTTAAAAGGTAAAGTTGACTCTCATTACTCTCATATTTGCAAGGCACAGTGTACTGTTATTTTGAATTATCATACTTGCCTCTTGTTATATTTGGACTGTATGATCTTCTTTACAGTACTTATTGTTTCACATACTTGGTACATTTTCCGTCTCGACCCCCTTTCTGAGGCGGCGTTAAATCATGCGCAGTTTAGGTCTGTGATTTGGTGATCTGCAAGTGTAGGATCCTTGCTCAGAGTTTTTGGGATAGCTCCATTGTTCCTGGGCTTATCATTTTGGTATAGATCTTTCAATACATGCTTTTGTACAGTTATGGGTAGGCGGGACCTTGTCCCGTCATAGTTCTGTAAAAACTCTTAGAGGTCTATATTCATATGTGGGATTGTACTCGTGTACAGTGTAGTTTCTTTTGGATTATATATATATATATATATATATATATGGCAGCCTTATCGACTTTCCCTTTGCATGTTTGTAAAAAAAATTAGTGTTATTTAACTTCCGCGGGTAACATGGGTCGTAGAGGGTAGAAAGGTGCCCACGTAGGGCACCAGTCGCGGGCCCAGGGTTCGGGTTGTGACAATGGTCATCGCATTAGCCTATGTAATGCAATGGCTCTGGAAGGCTAATGCGACGACAAATTCGTTTTAATATCCCCAAATTAATTAGACGACGGGCATTTCATTTCACCCGCGTATTCAACCTTCTCTCTTCTTCAATTCGTAATCCCTAGCCGTCGTACCCCCTTCCCCCAGCTCGTCGTGGTATTACCCTACCTCGTCGTCGCTATCGCCTTACCCTACCTCGCTGTCGCCTTACCATTCCACTGCTCGTCGTCACGTTCAGTAGCAGACCATCGTCGAACTGGTCTTCCCTCTTCTCCAAGGTTAGTTTATGTTTTAGCGTCGTTTTACCTTCCTCTTTCATGTGTTACCATTATTAATTAAAGGTTAGATTAATGTATGTGTATAGATTTTCTCAGATTTTACCGTCGTTGCGTCGTCGAACTGTTTAAAGTTGAATTTTTTAGATTTTATTCATTCTTCTTCCAACATTTTGTTTATTTGTAAATTGTATTTCCAAATTAAATTACAGAGAATGTTTGTAATTTACCGTCGTTGCGTCGTCGTTTTAAATTTTGTTTACTGTATGTTTTTCCAGATTTTGTTTATTAGTCTCCTAAATATTACATTGAGGAAATAGATTGTTGAACTAAGGAGTTGTGGATGGCTGCCAAATGGAGTGATGAATATGAACGAGGAGTAGACGAGTATATTAAAAAGGCTTTTGCTACAAAGTCTCAAGGAAACCAAATTTGTTGTCCATGTGATAGTTGTCACTATCGTTATTGGAAGCATGAGAATGTTTTGAGAGATCACGTAATATGTAATAGTTTTGTGCCAAGAACAGATAAGTTATCTGAATTAGGGATCGAAATTGAAAGAGAAAGAACTAATCTGGATCATGATGAACAATCAAATATGAATGATTGTAATAATTACATAGGAGGGTTATTGAATGATGCTCGTGATGTTTTTACAGAGGGGCCGAATAACGAGGCAAAAAAGTTTTTCAAGTTAATTGAAGAAGGTAAGGAGGAACTATATCCCGGATGCAAGAAACATTCAAAGCTTTCCTTTATGATTCGACTATTTATTTTGAAGTGTGATCACATGCTTATCAATATTGCATTTACTGATATATTAGAGCGTGTAAGGGAGGTGTTACCCGATGCAAAATTGCCTAAGTCTTTTAATGAAGCGAAGAGTGTTTTAAAAGTACTAGGGTTGGATTATACTAAGATAGATGCATGCCCCAACGATTGCATGTTATATTGGGAAGAACATACAAATTCTATAAGCTGCCATGTTTGTAAGACGCCAAGATGGAAGTCGAATGATAAAGAGAATGACACACAACATGAAAATGGAAAGATCCATAGGATTCCTAATAAGATCCTTAGGTACTTTTCAATAAAGAAAAGATTGCAAAGGTTAGAAAATGTGTGAAGAGATGGTGAAGTACATGACATGGCATGCTTATGGGCGTGAAAAAGATCGTATTTTACAACATCGAGTGGATGACCAAGCTTGGAAAGAGTTTGATTTTGTATACTCAAAGTTTGCAGAAGATCCGCGCAATGTGAGGTTGGGGTTAGCTACATATGGATTTAGCCCATTCAACTCTATGAGCATTGTTCATAGTACATGACCTGTTATATTGATCAATTATAACTTGCCTCCATAGATGATTATGAAGCCAGAGTTTTTGATATTGACTTTACTTATCTCTGGTCCTTCTTCCCTGGGTAATGATATTGACATCTATTTGTAGCCACTAATCAAAGATTTGGAGGATTTGTGGGTGTCTGGGTTGGAAACTTATGATTCTTCAAGTAATCAAAGGTTTGACATGCGTGTAGCTTTGATGACTACTGTTAGTGATTTTTCAGCTTATGCAATGTTGTCCGGGTGGAGCACAAAAGGATATTTGGCATGCCCTTCATGTCATTATGAAACAGATTCTGAGAGGTTGCCTTATAGTAATAAGAATTGCTACAGGGCCACTCGTAGATTACTTGATCCAACTCACCCTTGACGTCAAAATAAAAGGAATTTCGATGGAAAAATCGAGGAAAGAAGTGAACCAATTCCTTGAACGGAATTGATATTGAGAATATGTTGCGTGATTTTTCAAATGAATTTGGAAAGAAGCGAAAAAAAAAGAGTAATGATAATGATGATCCAGATCCATGGAGAAAGATATCCATACTTTTTCAGTTGCCATATTGGAAGCATTGTTCTAATCGCCATAATCTCGACCCAATGCATATCGAGAAAAATATATTTGATAATGTCATTGTTGACAGTCAATTTTGACCCGTTTTTTGTATATTTTCGTGCAATTTTAAGTATTTTAGCACATTGCAGTTTAATCGTTATTTTACATTTTTTACATAATATTCTGTGTTTATTTCTTCACAAAAATGGCATTGCATCTCTTTATTTTAAATTAAGCATTATGTCTTTGTTAATATTATGTTTTTTTATTTTAATAACATTTGCATCTCTTTAAATAATTAATTGACATCCCGTTTTTACTTTTAATCAGGCATTAAACATGTTTTAAATATTGCATTTTAGTATTATTGCATCGACATTTGAATTTTAATAATTTTGCATCTTTTTAAATAATTTTTTTAAATAATTAACCAGGCTTGCATTTTGTCAAACCAGACCAGTCCAAGACACAATTTGAATCAGTACAACCCAACACCATTTTAATTTCATCCAAACACTCTTTTATTTTCCCCCCTAAATTTTAAACCCCACTTTTCATTTCCCCCCAAATACCAAACCCTAATCCTACCCTATAAAACAAAACATTTCCACCCCCCCAAAATATTTGACCCCACCGCACTTCATCTCTCAAAGATCATCCCCACCCTCACTTTCTCCCTTAACCCATCCGTCGCCGCCGCCTCCCTTCGCCGGAGCTCCAAGCTCCGGCGAACACCCTCACATACAACAGCCGCACGTCTCACCCTCCTCACCTCACTCCCGTCACCCTCTTTCCCCAGTCCCATCGCCGCCAGTCTCACTGGCGAACCACCACACCATCACCGCCAGTCTCACCGGCGAACACCCTCCACAGCAGCCGCCAACACTCTCCCTTACCTCACGGCCATGGGCCTAAAAAGAACTCCTCATCCTCACTCTCGCCGCCCCAGCTCCCTCTCCCGTCGACTTCCACACCTCACCGGCGAATCACCGCCATCTTGCACCTCCCGCCGCCGCCACTATTTCCGTCGACCTCTGTCACCCCCACATCACCGTCGAACTCACCACTGTCCATTAACTACTGGCGGCGTCGCTCCGATGTTGCACCGTTGAAGTGACGCCGCCGCTGCCCGCCGCTTTTGTGTTCTTGAAATCACCGTTGTGTCCCTTTGTGGCTATTATATTATTGACTGTTGGACTGTTTTTACTTCTCTGATTTTTGACTGTCTTGCCGGAGTTTTAAGATTCCGGCGACCTTTGGAACATAAGGATTTTCTGATTTTCTATATTTGTTGGTTGTTCTTGTTGGTGGGGTGACTTGACTCATTTGTGTTGTTGTTCTTTGGACTGATTTTCGCCATTTTAATGGGTGATCTTCCGTCGTTGCTACTAATTTTGGTTATTTGTTCGGCTGGTTTTAGCCATGGTGCTGGACTGATTTTTAGGCTATTTTCTACTAATTTTCGGCATTGTTACTACTGTTTTTGGCCATATTATTGGTCTGGTTTTGGCGTATTGCTATTGATTTTGGGCACTTTTTTTGGTTTCTTGATTTAGAACAAATACTACATTGTTGGTATTTCTTGATTTGAACAAGATGCTACACTTGTTTGGCCGATGAAAAAGTTATCCGTCGATTTTTGAGGCCTCCACAGTTGCAAAGACGGAAAAATAAAATAATGAACCTTTCTGGGAAATGATGATTTCTTCCACTTACACCGGATAACCAACATGCGCTGGCAAGGCGAATTCTCGCAGCCGCACTTGTTTAGGCCATCCCTTACTATATTTTTACATATCTGAGCCCTCCGTGTTTAAAACTATTACTGTTTTGGCGCGGATCCGAAGGTTTTATTTATTTTATTATTTTTAGCAATATTGGCCGATGAAGGAATCTCCGTCTGATTTTCAAGGTCTTCCCTGTAAAAAGACGGATTTATTTTTGGCTTTATTTATTAATTATTGCTATTACTTTAAAAATTATTTATTTTATTACTAACACTTTTACTAAGTGTCTATACAGGTACCCGAAGATCATCTTGTGCAGAAAGCCTAAAAAGGGTTAAAGATGTCCCAGATTCTTATCTCATGTCTCATTTAATTTTAGTTTTACTTTTGTATTGCATTTTATTTTAATTGTAAATTATGTAAAAATGCTTAGAATAGATAGAATAAAAGCCAATATATAATTAACCTAGGTTTGAACGGATAACCGCAAGTTAGCGGATCTTATAGGATGTCTGACCCTTCCCTTTAGGATAATAAAGAACCCTTACCTAGAATCTCACATAGCTTTTCGCAGACCTTTAAATGGAGATCATTTATAGCATTTTTATGCTATTTAATAAGTTTCCTAATTCACTATAATAATTAGGTGGCGACTCCTTAAATACATCTAGGAATCAACCATACGTAGTACTCTCGTTTTCGACTCCGGTTAAAATGGGGTGTTACAGATGGCGACTCCGCTGGGGATATCAGGTTCTTGATCATAGCAAGCCCAGGTTAATTAAATATTGCGCCTTATTTTGCTTTTATATTTGTTGTAAATATTTTATATTGCTTGCTTTTATTTGTAATTAACTATTTTAATTGCTACATTATTTTATTGCTTTCCTTAAATTGTCATTCCGCTCATATTTCCTCCATTCTGGAAAATTGACACTATCACACACTACACGCGAGGTGTGCTTCGCGCACCCGCGAATTTCTTTCGAAAATACCCAAAATTTAGGAGAGTTGGCGCTTGCGCGGAGTTAGATCGGTTCGTCTGATCAGCCGCGTAGCCTTCTCACTCGAGTTGTCCGCTCGGGAACCTTGTGTCTAGTAAGCCAAATCTTAGAAAATTTAAGATAGAGCTATATACCACATTTTTAAGTCATGCATGCATACATCCTAGGTAGGTCGATCCTTGGTATCGTCTCCACGATTAGGAAATCCACCAAATTGTCGTTGGGTTTCACAACTCGTCGACCAATAAGCATATATGTGTAGCGTGATAATGATAGACGGATCCAAGCCTGGTCATGACACGTCGAAATTGGAAAAAGTGCACCGTCATTTGGTCGCCATTTCCAACGAAACATTGCAGTTTAACGGCTTGGACTTTGTCACGACGTTCGGGGCGTGGTCGTGCCTTACCCGCACCCAGTATTCATACATCGAGTAATCGTGGAATATAAAAGCGTTATACCGTATTTCAGGTATATGCGTGGGGCGTGCGTAGAAAATTCGAATTTGAGGATTAGGCTTGGCGAATTTATTTGTTCACAACACGGTTAGAGTCGTTTTTAAAGCGTTTTCCACGACTTTCGTAGGGAATTTCGGCTATGTCATTTATAATTTTTGCGGAATTTTCGAGAGACGAAACATTTTGGACCAACGGGAGGGTGACATGTGTCACCCTCACATTGGCCTTGAGTGAAGCGGTAATGGTGGACGAAAAGAGAGCTTTAGTTGGTAGGATATTTTGTGCAAGTTGTGTGGTAGATGGATAAGGTACACATGGTGGAAATCTAGCCTACACTTGCTATACACTTGGATGCATCTTGGCCGTTGGTTGGCCTTTGCTTGACCTATAAATACCCGCCTTTGGAAGACTTCTTCATCCAAAAATCTTCCTAAGTCTTGAAGTTCTCTTCCTCCCTCCCTTGTGTAGTTCGTCCACCACACTCCCCTTTGAGAGCCCTTGGCGAGAGCCACCTCCCCTTTGTGGTGTTTCTTGGTGAGGTACCCCCTGCCTAGTTGCTTTCGTATAATACCCCCCTTTGTGGTGTAGAAATACTCTCCTAGTATTGTTATTATGTCCAAATACCTTGGCCCAAATACCTTGTAGTATTCCCAAGGTTACACGTATACAAGCCCAGAAAATACCGTTATACTTTCCCTCAGTCACTAAAACGAAACCCTAAGGAAATCTTCACCCGTTGTTGAAGTTGTAAGTAGAAGTTGGTTAGAACTTCTAAGGGTAGTTTGGAGCGGGTTGGGCGCGCTGAGTTGGAGCTAAACCTTGCTCAGGAGCGACTTTAAACTAGGATAATTTTGGGCTTATCGAGGTAAATATCTTGTCCCTCTATTGTAATTGGAAATTACATATTGTCGAATATATAGTTGAAGTATACTATATAAAGAACTGAACGTAGTAGTCGGCAATGTCTTTTGACTTAAGCCTGAATAATACTTACGGCAATGTCTTGCGACTTAAGCCTGAATTTAAATAAGAGAACTGAACTGTAATTACATAGGACTGTATTACAGTAGACTTGTGTAGTAGTACCGTGGAGTAGAAATGTACCCGTTAGGGTTAGATGTTTAACCCCCCCCTGGTTGGCTTGATAGCCGGCCTCGATAGAGGAGGAGATTAACGTTGCGGGGAGAGTCTTGCCAATTTTACGTAGAAATATGGAACTTGTGTCTAAAGATATTAATAGGCGCTTTGTGGCCTCTATAGGTTGTAGTACTACGTGTGGAGTGATCCGCTTGGTAGAGTGTAGTGGCCGGTTTGAGGTACTTGGAGCGTTTTGCTTTTTGTCGATAATCGTCGCGAGGTATGTGAACCTCTTCCTATCTCTTCTAGCATGATATGTGTGAACTATGTAGTACGGTAGACGTACATGTGCTAATTGTATTTGATTGGTTTAAAACATGAAGTGTTATAACGGCTTTATGGGAAGTCGGTTATAATAGCTTTATGTGGATAAGCAAATACCTTGTGGTTTTTAAAAGGTAACTGATTTGAATAATAACTGACTTGATATGTGTTAATAAAGAACTTGAAGTATTTCAAAAGATTTATGAATCGTTTTGAAAGAATGAGTATTACTTGGGTTTTGAAAGCTTAAGAGTTATACTAGCTTTTTGGGAAGTTAGGTATAACGGCTTAAGGATGTTTTACCGATGTTAGAAGTTAAGAGACTTGATCTTATAAGATAAGAGACTTAACTTATTTGTTTTAATGTGGATGTTTGTGTGAAACCTCATTCGTGAGTAATGAGTACTTGGTTTTATTTAAGGGGATAATGTTTTACTGATTCGGAAATCAGAATGTGTATCGACAGACCACTGCAGCGTTAATAAAGGAAAATGTATTGAATAATGATGTATCGTATTAAAACCAGTAGAAACCTCCATCTGCATAGAAACTAAGATGAGACAAAATGATATTACATTTCCTAGATCATGGCTGCTTAATAAGATTGATTATAAACAAGAATAACCTACTCACATATAAGACATATGTTTCTCACAACGTTTAAAGGAGAATTATGTTTTAAAGGATTAAAACTATGAACTACGAAACCTTTTCTAAAATGAGAAACTTGAGCATTTGTAATTAGGCAAACCGGAACTTTAGGAAAAGAAAGTTGGTACTTGAGTTTAAAAAAAGTGTTGCAGTTTTACTTAATAATGTGAATCACTCTAGTTTTATACTACGGGTATCGGGTGACTTTTATAAAAGGAATGTATCTCTTTTAAAAGGACTTAACGTATGTAGTACTTTGGGGTTAAAAACCCGGACTTTGGCATAAAATGAAAGTACTTTGAGTTGTGTGAAACTTGCCTATGCTTGTTGTTGTGAAACTTGCCTATGCTTGTTGTTGTGAAACTTGCCTATGCTTGTTGT
Source organism: Przewalskia tangutica (assembly GCA_029844215.1). NCBI lineage: Eukaryota > Viridiplantae > Streptophyta > Magnoliopsida > Solanales > Solanaceae > Przewalskia > Przewalskia tangutica. The sequence continues at coordinate 68,556,420 of CM056734.1, forward strand.
TGTGAAACTTGACCATGTTACGTGTGATAGCCTTGTTGTGCAAGTAATGTATCTCACTTGATTCAGTTCACGGGAATGTATCTCACTTGATTAGGTTCACGGGAATGTATTTCACAACGGCCGGTTCACGGGAATGTATTTCACTTGACGGCCAGGTTCATCCGAATGTATCTCACTTGATTAGGTTCACGGGAATGTATTTCACTTGACGGCCGGTTCACGGGAATGTATTTCACTTGACGGCCGGTTCATCAGAATGTATTTCACTTGACTACGGTTCATTCCGAATGTATTCCACTCGACTTGGCATGATCGCTTTTATGTTGTGGCGTAGTTTGGTTATCATACATGTCTCTGCTTTATATAGACTATTATGATTTGATTCTGATATTTCTGATTTCACATACTTGGTACTGTTATCGACCTCGCCGAAATTGCGTTCATCTGCAGTAAAGGTACATCGATCGTCGATCCGCTTATAGGATCACATTCGTGAGTTGGGAAGCTCCGTTTCTCGGAGGCTTATCTTTTGGTATGTGTTCCACGAGTTGTAGGTTCTTGTACATTCGGGGTATGGCGGGGCCACTGTCCGTCATAGTTGTTGTAAATCTTAAGTGCAGTAGAATTGTGGGCGGGGTTTGTAAAAGGATAAGCGTTCGGTATTTATGTATATATATGATGAAGGCAAATGTTTTGGTTGGCTTTGTTTATTTATCTTGTCTCTTAATTCATGTTCATGTTTTTATTTCGTGATTTTCTCGATGTTGTATCACTAGGGTGCCCGGGTAGGCACGATCACGGGCAGGTTGGTCGTGACAAAAGTGGTATCGAAGCGATTAGTCCTCGGAAAGTGTCTACATCGTGTCTAGTAGAGTCTTGATTATCGGTGTGTTGTGCACCACATCTATAATCGTGAGGCTATAGGACATTTAGGATTGGTTTCCATTCTTCTCATTACGAGATCGTGCCTTAGAGCTATGTGATAAGTTGGACCCTCGGCGTATTTCATTTTTACGATTATGCCTCGCGTAAGGCAACCTGCACCAGACGGGCAAGGCAGCCGAGGAGGCTAGTGGGATCTGAGGAGTACGAGCGCGAGCGGTCGATACACGAGCAGTGCTTAGACGGCGGGTTTCGTGGCGCCGCCCGGCACCAGCGAGTTTAGAGCGCGGCGATGGCTGCCGAGACTCTGATACGAGCCTCGGTCCACGGCTGGAAGCGAGATGAGATAAGTACAAGAGATGGCGATTCTTGGCGTGGTCGTGGCGAATATGAGGATCGGTGAATCAGGCGATTCCGGCCCGTAGCACCGTAGTCCACCCCGGCGAGCGGTTTGAGGCTACGTGACTTTACGAGTTGTAGCCCGCCGATGTTCTATGGATCGAGGCGAGGACGACCCTCGGGAGTTTATCAAGCGACTCTGACGGATCATGAGTGATCGAGCCTCGAAGCGGTCGGTGGTATTAGGTTCGCATCAGTGCGTGATCTGCGATTGACCGTTTGATCGTGGGAGTTGTCGGGAAGAGCATGCACCTCGGCCGTATGGGACGAGTTCTCAAGGCTTTTCTTGCACATTTCTTGCCCGCGGATGAGAGGCTCGGTAGCAATTTTTGACGTTGAGGCGGGGCGGGCGGGCGGTTAGAGAGTACAATGTGGAGTTCGACTCATTAGCTCGGTATGTCCCATTGTAATGGCGATATGGAGGGCCAGTACACCGCTACATCACCGGCTGGATGAGTACTTGGCGAGGCTTGTTGGGTGTAGCCGCCGGTAGGGCATGGACATTGCCCGCATGCGAGCTCATGCACTAGGATGTGAGGCACGGAGAGATCGACGGAATGACCGAGTCGTGAGAAGAGGCGGGGCGGCGGGGTCCTGGTAACTTTCAAGGCGGACCGCCTCGTGAGCTAGTTATGTACCTCCACGATGCAGTGGTCCCCGCGATCGTCGGGGCGTTCGGGTATTCGAGGCTGGTCGAGCTCGGGCTTCGTTCGCGAATATACATGGGTTCTAGCCAACGATTCACGTCCCGCCGGTGTGCGCGATGTGGCAAACATCATCGGGAATGTCGTCTTTTTCGGGTGCTTGCTTCACTGCGGCCGTCGAGGCCATGTGACAAGGCGTGCTTATAGGAGGTACGGCGGCAGCGCAGCCTGCGGATCGATGGCGAGTTCATCCGCGCCTACGATTATGCGCCTGCAGTGACTTACGATTAGAGTGGAGCGGTAGCCGGGTATATCCTTAACCCTACAGAGGCTTGTATGTTTTGATGTTATGTTAATGTGTTAGGTGTTATGTTCGGATAGCTTTGTGCTAAAATGTGATTTAGGAACACAGGTTGGGGAAAAAGGGTAAGCACAGGGTGAGGGAATGATGAACCTTAGAATATTACAGTTGAGACCTTAGATGTAAGGCCGTCTTGGGTACAAGATTTTGCGAGTGATCCTTGTCAGAGTGCATTTTATGCCTAGAAAGTATTGTGTGATAAGTCCCTGGGTTGGATAAATGAAAGTGGTATCTTTCATGATGTGATTTAGCAAGATTGTTCCGTGTCGGGGAGCAAGAGTTGGCGCGGCAGTGGGGCGGGTTGGGGCCATGTTGCGGGCCAACCCGGCTGTTCGAGGTGGGGTCGGCTCAGGTGGTCGCCCGGTGGTAAGTCACGAGGGTGCTAGGCCCAAGTTTTGGTAACCATCGTATGAGTTCGTGGATATGTTCGACCAGAAGCAGATCGTGAAGGCCGGGAATGGCCTTAAGGAAGAGTACGTGTGTTATGTTTGTGGCCATGTGTGGCAGTGGAAACTTGTTAGAAGAACTTCGTCCTTATCCGCCTTGAGAAGGAACATTCGGGACGAATGTTTCTAAGGAGGGGAGAATGTTATACCCCGTATTTCCAGTATATGCGTGGGGCGTGCGTGAAAATTCAATTTGAGGATTAGGCTTGGCGAATTTATTTGTTCACAACACGGTTAGAGTCGTTTTTAAACGGCGTTTTCCACGACTTTCGTAGGGAATTTCCGGCTATGTCATTTATAATTTTTGCGGAATTTTCCGAGAGGCGAAACATTTTGGACCAACGGGAGGGTGACATGTGTCACCTCACATCGCCTTGAGTGAAGCGGTAATGGTGGGCGAAAAGAGAGCTTTAGTTGGTAGGATATTTTGTGCAAGTTGTGTGGTAGATGGATAAGGGACCCATGGGGGAAATCTAGCCCTACACTTGCTATACACTTGGATGCATCGTGGCCAGTGGTTGGCCTTTGCTTGACCTATAAATACCCCACTTTGGAAGACTTCTTCATCCAAAAATCTTCCTAAGTCTTGAAGTTCTCTTCCTCCTCCCTTGTGTAGTTAGTCCACCACACCCCCTCCCCTTTGAGAGCCCTTGGCGAGAGCCACCCCTCCCTTTGTGGTGTTTCTTAGTGAGTACCCCACTAGCCTAGTTGCTTTCGTATAATACCCCTTTGTGGTGTAGAAATACTCTCCTAGTATTGTTATTATGTCCAAATACCTTGGCCCAAATACCTTGTAGTATTCCCAAGGTTACACGTATACAAGCCCAGAAAATACCGTTATACTTTCCCTCAGTCACTAAAACGAAACCCTAAGGAAATCTTCACCGTTGTTGAAGTTGTAAGTAGAAGTTGGTTAGAACTTCTAAGGGTAGTTTGGAGGCGGGTTGGAGCGCCGGAGTTGGAGCTAAACCTTGCTCAGGAGCGACTTTAAACTAGGATAATTTTGGGCTTATCGAGGTAAATATCTTGTCCCTCTATTGTAATTGGAAATTACATATTGTCGAATATATAGTTGAAGTATACTATATAAAGAAGCGACGTAGTAGTCGGCAATGTCTTTTGACTTAAGCTGAATAATACTTACGGCAATGTGTTGCGACTTAAGCGAATTTAAATAAGAGAAGCTGACTGTAATTACATAGGGTGTATTCTGGTAGACTTGTGTAGTAGTACAGTGGAGTAGAATTGTACGTTAGGGTTAGATGTTTAACCCCTGGTTGGCTTGATGGCGGCCTCGATAGAGGAGGAGATTAACGTCATGCGGGAGAGTCTTCCGAATTTTACGTAGAAATATGGAACTTGTGTCTAAAGATATTAATAGGCGCTTTGTGGCCTCTATAGGTTGTAGTACTACGTGTGGAGTGATCTGCTTGGTGAGAGTGTGGCCAGCGGTTTGAGGTACTTGAGCGTTTTGCTTTTGTCGATAATCGTCGCGAGGTATGTGAACCTCTTCCTATCTCTTCTAGCATGATATGTGTGAACTATGTAGTGCGGTGAGCGTCGTGTGCTAATTGTATTTGATTGGTTTAAAACATGAAGTGTTATAACGGCTTTATGGGAAGTCGGTTATAATAGCTTTATGTGGATAAGCAAATACCTTGTGGTTTTAAAAGGTAACGATTTGAATAATAACCGACTTGATATGTGTTAATAAAGAACTTGAAGTATTTAAAAAGATTTATGAAACGTTTTGAAATAATGAGTATTACTTGGGTTTTGAAATCTAAAGAGTTATACTAGCATTTTGGGAAGTTAGGTATAACTGCTTATGGATGTTTTACCGATGTTAGAAGTTAAGAGACTTGATCTTATAAGATAAGAGACTTAACTTATTTGTTTTAATGTGGATGTTTGTGTGAAACCTCATTCGTGAGTAATGAGTACTTGGTTTTATTTAAGGGGATAATGTTTTACTGATTTCGGAAATCAGAATGTGTATCGACAGACCACTGCAGCGTTAATAAAGGAAAATGTATTGAATAATGATGTATCGTATTAAAACCAGTAGAAACCTCCATCTGCATAGAAACTAAGATGAGACAAAATGATATTACATTTCCTAGATCATGGCTGCTTAATAAGATTGATTATAAACAAGAATAACCTACTCACATATAAGACATATGTTTCTCAAAACGTTTAAAGGAGAATTATGTTTTAAAGGATTAAAACTATGAACTACGAAACCTTTTCTAAAATGAGAAACTTGAGCATTTGTAATTAGGCAAACCGGAACTTTAGGAAAAGAAAGTTGGTACTTGAGTTTAAAAAAAAAAGTGTTCTGGTTTACTTAATAATGTGAATCACTCTAGTTTTATACTACGGGTATCGGGTGACTTTTATAAAAGGAATGTATCTCTTTTAAAAGGACTTAACGTATGTAGTACTTTGGGGTTAAAAACCCGGACTTTGGCATAAAATGAAAGTACTTTGAGTTGTGTGAAACTTGCCTATGCTTGTTGTTGTGAAACTTGCCTATGCTTGTTGTTGTGAAACTTGCCTATGCTTGTTGTTGTGAAACTTGACCATGTTACGTGTGATAGCCTTGTTGTGCAAGTAATGTATCTCACTTGATTACCGGTTCACCCGGGAATGTATCTCACTTGATTACCGGTTCACCCGGGAATGTATTTCACTTGACGACCGGTTCACCCGGGAATGTATTTCACTTGACGACCGGTTCATCCGGGAATGTATCTCACTTGATTACCGGTTCACCCGGGAATGTATTTCACTTGATTACCGGTTCACCCGGGAATGTATTTCACTTGACGACCGGTTCATCCGGGAATGTATTTCACTTGACTACCGGTTCATTCCGGGAATGTATTCCACTCGACTTGGCATGACTGCTTTTATGTTGTGAACTGTAGTTTGGTTATCATACATGTCTCCTGCTTTATATAGACTATTATGATTTGATTCTGATATTTCTGATTTCACATACTTGGTACTGTTATCGACCTCCTTGGGGCTGCGTTCATGCATGAGTAAAGGTACATCGATCGCCGATCCCCGACATAGGATCACATTCGTGAGTTGGGAAGCTCGTTTCTCGGAGGCTTATCTTTTGGTATGTGTTCCCTGAGTTGTATGTTATTTTACATTCAGGGGTATGGCGGGGCCACTGTCCGTCATAGTTGTTGTAAATCTTAAGTGCAGAAGCTGTTGTGGCGGGGTTTGTAAAAGGATAAGCGTCGGGTATTTATGTATATATATGATGAAGGCAAGCTGTTTTGGTTGCTTTGTTTATTTATCTTGTCTCTTAATTCATGTTCATGTTTTTATTTCGCTGATTTTCTCGATGTTGTATCACTAGGGTGCGAGGTAAGGCACGATCACGCCCGGTTGGTCGTGACAAAACAAGACATGAAACAGCTTGTAAAATGAGACACGCTTTATCGATGAAAAGTTTGTCTTTCGGCATATATATATAAATAACCCAAGTTTTGCGATTACATCCCAACCGTACACTAGGACTACAGACCTCAAGGAAGTAAACAACTATGGCGGGGCGAGCCCGCCATACCTGAATGTACAAAACTATCTACAATCTGGAGATCATACCCAAAGTAGAGCCTCGGAGAAGATGGAGCTCACGACACCAATGCAAAGAGATCCAAGGATGTGGATCTAGCACTGCCCTTACCTGCGGCATGAACGGCCCCGAAGGAGAGTCGAGACAACAGTACTAAGTATGTGAAACTGTAAAGTACTTAAAATGAAATCAAAGTATTTAAAACCATTTGCAAATACAATCAGTTCAATTGCACATAGTGTCATATCACAAACAAGAACACTAATAGATATAATGTAACTGGTCTTTCCTAGGCCGCGAATGATCGAAGCAAGGCCAATCGCCCATAGTATCATTATGCGTGCCTAGTCCTGGACTTCCCGCAGTCCGCATAGGTCACACACAGACCCGCATGAGGTATTCCTCGCATCGGGGGTAGCTAACCCCCGGTACCCTCCTGGACTCCCGCAGTCCGCATAGTCTCAATAGACCGCATAGTCACACAGACCGCATAGGGCATCCCCTGCATCGGGCTAAAACACCCGGAATGATCAATCCTGGAGCTCGCGACTCGCATAGTCTCATGCACCGCATAGGCGTATAGACCCTCATCAAGGTTGGCAAGCCCTCGGTATAACCAGTCAAGGGGGTAGGTGATATAATAACAGTATAACTGACTTACCGTCTAGCAACGTAAGCACAACAAGAATGTCCCCTTTCACAACATCACAAGACACTAACACACATAGCATCATAGTATGTCTATTTATCAAACAATCTTACTACACCTTACAGAATACAAGGTTTTTATAAGCAATTAAGTAAACAGTTCTTTTTATCATTCTTAAGGGGTTATACCTAACTTCCCATAAAGCTAGTATAACTCTTAAGCTTTTGTTTAAAAACCATTTGTTTCTTTTCTGTTAAAACTGATTCAGTATTCTTTTGAAATGCTTCAAGATCTGTTATTATTCAGGCTTAAGTCAAGAGACATTGCCGTAGTTATTAATCAGTTAACACTCGTACGTCTACCGTACTATATATATTTAAAATATCATGCTCAAGAGTATAGGAAGAATCACATACCTTCTCGGCGAAATCCACCTGCCAAGTCGAATATGTCGCGCGCAGAGAATCAGCCTATAATAGTCAAATACGTCTATCAACGTCTAGACTATTCTGTAAACAGTTCTAAGTAGAGGGTCCTCTATTCTACGGAAAATCGGGCAGCACTTCCCTACCCGGTGAGCTACTCAAGTCTACTGTGAAAACAGTCCTATGTAAGTTCAGTTCTATTATTCTTCTTTTAAACCCTTCTACTGTGATAACAGTTCAATTCTATTCTTTAATATCCTTCTAAGTATTTATACTTATTCCTATACTTCTACAGTATGTATTCTCTAATTACAAAAGAAGGATAAGTTATTTACCTCGATAAGCCCAATAATATCCTAGATATAAGTCGATCCGGAGCAAGGCTTAGCTCCTAAGTTATGCTCCGATAGCTCCAAGGAAACCGTAGAAGTTCTTCACAACTTATACAAGTACTAAGGGATTTGGGCTAGGGTATTTTGGGCATTATAACAATACTAGAAGGCAACTTTTCTACCAAGGGAGGGGGTAGGTTTCGGCTAGGCTGGGGGGGGGGTATTCGGCCAAGGGCCTTCACAAGGGGGGGGGGGAGTGGAGGCTTGGACGAAATACAACAAGTGAGGAGGAAGGATTTTCAAGACTTGGAAATTGATTTGTGGATGAAGAACTCTTCATCTTAAGGGGGGTATTTATAGGTCAAGACATGGCCAACCAATTGCCAAGATTAAGCCAAGTGCTAGGCAAGTGTAAGGCCAAGATTTGGGCAAGTGTACCTAGCCAACTTGCACACAAAATATCCTACCAACTACTTGACAAAACAAGCCCCTCCAATTCGGCTCACTTCCGCCTCACGTCCACCAATGAGAGGGTGACAAGTGTCGCCCTCTCGTTGGTCCAAAGTGTTTCGTCTCTCGGAAAAATCCGCAAAAATTTGAAATGACATAGCCGGAATTTACCCTACGCGAGTTGTGTAAAACGTTTCGTCGGAAAACGATTCTTTTAGTGAGTTGTGCCAAAAAAAAACGTCTTGTGCCTAAACTTTAAGGCTAGACTTTCGTACGTACGCCCTCACGTACATACCCTGGAAATACGGGGTATAACATTCTCCCCTCCTTAGAAACATTCGTCCCGAATGTTCCTTCCCAAGACAGTTAACGATAAGGTTCTTCATAACTCAACAGTTTGCAAATGCCACAAACGGCCACAAAACAACACTTAGGCAAATGATAATGAAAATTTATAAGTAGGAAAGCGAATTACCTGGAGGTGTAGGGAATAGGTGAGGATACTTCTGCCTCATGTCCTCCTCAGCTTCCCACGTCATCTCCTCCCTGAGCTCGTTCCGCCACAAGACTTTGACGGAAGCCACGTCCTTCGTCCGCAGACGCCTAACCTGACTATTGACTATCGCTATGGGAATCTCCTCATACGATAACCCCTCGGTCACCTGGACATCGTCAATCGGGTGTACCCTAGATGGATCCCCGATACATCTCCTCAGCATAGAAACGTGAAACACCGGATGCACTGCCTCTAGATCGGACGGCAGATCCAACTCGTAGGCAACCTTGCCTACCCTGCGGACAATCGATAGGGCCCAATGTACCTTGGTGAGTTTCCCTTTCTTCCGAATCTCATCACACCGCCATGGGTGACACCTTCAGAAAACCCAATCATCAACCTCGAACTCCGGATCGACGGCGATGATCTGCGTATGACTTCATGCGACTCGGTGTCGGCAACCTCTCTGGATAAGCTTCATCCTTATCCGCTGCTGCACCGTCTGGTCCCACTAATCGCACCTCGCCACATCGAACCAGCCTATCGGTGATCTGCACTTCCTCCATACAAGGCCTCATAAGGCGCCATCGAATCTTGGAGTGGTAGCTATTATTATACGAAACTCAACTAGAGGCAAATGATCCTCGGCTACCCACGAAGTCAATAACACGGGCTCGCGACATATCCTCGAGTGCGGATAGTGCGCTCTGCTGTCCGTCTGCATGCGTGGATGGAATGCGATGCTCGAGCTCACTGCGTCCTAAACCTTACGGAAAGACCTCAGGAAGTTAGCGTAACCGGGCTCTCTGCATGCGATATGATCAAAATAGGGACTCCATGCAGTCTGACGATCTCTCGGATGTAAAGTCTGGCATAATCCTCAGCCGAAAAAGTCATCCTGACGGGAAGAAAGTGGGTTGATTTCGTCAGCCTGTCAACGATAACCCATATAGAATCATGTCTCCTCTGAGTGCGAGGTAATCCTGTGATGAAGTCCATGTTGATCACCTCCCACTTCCAGGTCGGGATCTCAATAAATGCGCAACAAACCACGGGCCTGCGGTGCTCTACCTTCACTGGCGACAACACGGGCCTTGAGCTACGAACTCGCAACGTCCTCTTCAAGCCATCCCACCAATACGGATCGAAGGTCGTGGTACATCTTAGTCGACCCGGATGGATAGTAACGTAGCGTGTGTGCTTCCCCAGAACTCTTGCGAAGTCTCAAACATCCGGAACACAACCTGCCCTCAAACCTCGGCACCCATGGTGCTACCTCAGGACCGCTTCCTCACGAAGAGCGTATCACGATAACGTGCCAAAGCTGGATCCTCGAGCTGTTGCCTCTTCACCTCGCCGGCGATGGAAGACTCGGCAACCTCACGAACTCGAACCCACTGCTATCGTAATCAATCAGCTGGACACCAAGGCTCGCTAATCGATGCAAATCACGAACCATGTCCTCTCTGCGCTGCACATCGATAGGCTCCCATCGACCTACGACTAGGCATACGCCACACATTGGCCTTCCCGGGTGGTACGGGATGTCAACATCATAATCCTTGAGCGGCTCTAACCACCGTCTGCAGCGTAAGTTCACTCTCTCTGGGTGAAGATATCTTGGAGGCTCTTGTGGTCTGTATAAATATCCACATGAACCCCATACAAATAGTGCCTCCAGATCTTCAAAGCGTGAATCACCGCCGCCAACTCCAAATCATGGGTGGGGTAGTTCCTCTCGTGTTTCTTCAACTGTCGGGATGCATATGCTATAACCTTGCCCTGCTGCATCAACACACATCCCAACCCGATGCACGCGATCACGATACACGACATAACCGTCGGACCTGCGGAAGAGTAAGAACGAGGCGATCGTCGATCTCTCAAGAATCGGAAATCTCGCTCCACAAGCATCACCATCAAACTTAGCCTTACGAGTCGGCCTAGTCAATGGTGCGAGATAGAAGCAAAATTCTCTGAACGCGATAATAACTCGCAGGCCCGAGCTGCGAACCTCTGCCGGAGTAGTAGGTCTAGGCCAAGTCTGGCTTCGATCTTGGCCGTATCCACTCGAATGCCATCGGCCCAAACAATATGCCCGAAAAGCCACGAAGTTAACCAAAACTCACATTTGGAAAACTTGGCGTATAAGCTGTAGTCGGAGAATCGGCAAGATCGCTCAAATGCTCCGCATGCTCGCTCTGGCGAGAATAAACCAAGATATCATCGATGAACACTATCACGCGTGTCCAAAAATGGTTTGAACACTCGGTTCATCAAATCCATGAATACGCGGAGCATTGGTCTATCAAAAGACATGACCACGAACTCATAATGCGTCACGGTCCGCCTCTCGACTCGTGCACTGATGATAGCCCGATCTCAGATCAATCTTGGAGAAACATCTCGCGACCTGCAACTGGTAGAACAAATCATCTATACTTGGAATGGGGTATCTGTTCTTAATAGTCAGCTTGTTCACCGCGTAATCAACACACATGCGCGCGGCGTCCGCCCTTCTTCTTCACGAACAATACCGGCGCCCCGGGAGAAACACTAGGTCGATGAAGCCGCTTCTCCAAAGAAATATCTCGGTGGTCCTTCAACTCTCTCAACTCGGCAGGTGCCATTCTGTATGGCGGAATGGAAATAGGCCGAGTGTCTGGCATCACATCTATACAAAACTCGATCTCCCTCTCAGGAGGGATACCCGGGAGGTCGTCTGGAAACACGTCTGGGAACTCTCTGACTACTGGAACTGACTGAAAATCTGGTATCGCAGCCTCAGTATCAAACACCCGAACGAGATGGTAGATGTACCCCTTCTGCACCATCTTCCTAGCCTTGAGGTAGGAAATAAACCTACCCCTCGGCGATACAGTGTTCCCCTCCCACTCGACAACCGGCTCCTCAGGAAACTGGAACCGTACTACTCTCTCCCTGCAGTCTACGTGGGCGTAGCAAGAAGCTAGCCAATCCATACCCATGATCACGTCGAAATCAGTCATATCCAACTCGATCAAGTCGGCTAGGGTCTGACGACTGTAAATGGTCACTGGACAAGCCCTATATACCCGCCGAGCTACCACCGAATCACCCACTGGCGTAGCTACCTCGAAAGGGTCTATGGACTCAGGCTCTATCCCTATCCTACTAGCAACAAGGGGAGATATATAGGGCCAGTAGAACCGGATCTATCAAGGCATACATCAATATCGGAGGCGATAAGGTACGTGGCGACATCGGTGAGGCCTCCCGTCTGTCGGTGGACAAGGCATAAATGCGATTACGAGGGCCGCTAGAAGCTGGACCGCGCCACGACCTCTGCCGCGACCTGCTGGCCCATGAGTACCTTGCCCTCCGGGGCGAGTAACTGTCGGGGATGAAGAACCGGCAACTGACCCTGCAGGCTGACTCCTACCATCAGCGCTGCCTCTGCTCGGACAGACTCTCGCAAAATGACCCTGCTGGCCACAGGTGTAGCAAGCTCCCGGAGTAATCGCAACCCCGAATGGAACTCGCCATACGGACACCGAGCGGACCTCGATCGGTTAGTACCGCGCTACCCGAAATCAAGTCCGGGACCACGACGCCCCGAATACTCTGGCTGAACTGATAATGATGTGGGTGTGCTCACGGTGGTGGGGTGCAAATCTGAAGCTCGAGGCCGCCCACCGAGAACTACCAAAAGAACCGGCCGTCACGGCGCCTTACGTCGCTGATATCTATCGACTCGTCGGTCTCTACGCTCCTCGCATCCAAGTGCATGAGCCTGCATGCGGGTAATGTCCATACCCGGCTGAAGAGAAACACCCGCACAAGACTCGGCCATATAATCATCTAGCCCGGTGACGTAGCGGTGCACCCTATCCTCCATATCTGCTACCAACGCTGGGACATATCGAGCCAAAGAATCGAACTCGACATTGTACTCCCTAACTGTGCGTCCCCTCTGTCTCAGTAATAAAAATCTGTCGGCCCGCGCCCTCCTCATCTGTGGAGGCAAGAAGTGAGTGAGGAAAGCCTCCGAGAACTCATCCCAAGTAGCTGGGGACGCGTGCTCTCCCCGGGATAACTCCCATGAATCAAACCAATCGACTGCGGTATCACGCAGCCGATGCGAACCGAAGATCACAGACTCGGTCTCCGACGCCCTGATCACTCTCATAATCCTCTGTAGCTGACGGATGAACTCCTGCGGATCATCCTCCGGTCTCGACCCGTAGAACTCTGGCGGGCTACAACTCAGGAAGTCCCGTAGCCTCAAACTATCTGCCCTCGGGTGAACCACAGGTGCTGCTGGGGCTGGAACTGGAACTGCTGCATCCAGCCTATCCTCATGTCTGGCCACAATCCTAGCCAATAGCTGGGCCATCTCCTTGTACCCTAACTCCTCCGCCCCAGGCTGTGGGACAGGAGGTGCGGGTACTGTGGTCTCTGCTGGGGCCGGCGGCGTCATGGAACTCGCCGTCTGAGGTATCGCCTCGGGTAGGCCCGGGCTGTGCCTCGTAACTCGGTGTCCTACTAGCGACTCCTCGGCTGCCTTGCCATACGGGCGGGTTGCCTTACGTGGAGGCATAATCATTCTGAGAAAGGAATACGTTAGAGGGTCCAACTTAAAACAAAACACTAAGGCACGATCTCGAGTGAGAAGAATGGAAACCAATCCTAAATATCCTATAGCCTCACGATTATTGGTGTGGTGCACACCGATAATCAAGACTCTACTAGATACGGTCTGTAGACACTTTCCGAGGATTAACTGCTCTGATACCACTTTTGTCACGACCCGTTCCGGGGCCCGTGACTGGTGCCTTACCCGGGCACCCAAGTAGTCATACATCAGAGTAATCGTGAATATAAAAACAAGACATGAAACATTTGTAAATGAGACACAGTTTATCGATGAAAAGCTTGCCTTCGGCATATATATATAAATAACCCAAGTTTTGCGATTACATCCCAACTGTACACTAGGACTCTGACCTCTAAGGAAGTAAACAACTATGGCGGGACAGGGGCCCCGCCATACCTGAATGTACAAAACTATCTACAATACAGGAGATCATACCAAAAGTAGAGCCTCGGAGAAGATGGAGCTCACGACACCAATGCAAAGAGATCCTAAGGATGTGGATCTAGCACTGCCGCCTTACTGCGGCATGAACGCACTCAAGGAGCCCCAGAAGACAACAGTACTAAGTATGTGAAAGTAAAGTACTTAAATGAAATCAAAGTATTTAAAACCATTTGCAAATACAATCGGTTCAATTGCGCATAGTGTCATATCACAAACAAGAACACTAATAGATATAATGTAACCGGTCTTTCCTAGGCGCGAATGATCGAAGCAAGGCCAATCGCCCATAGTATCATTATGCGTGCCTAGTCTGGACTTCTGCGATCCGCATAGGTCACACATGACCGCATGAGGTATTCCTCGCGTCGGGGTAGCTAACCCGGTATCTCCTCGACTCGCGATCCGCATAGTCTCAATAGACCGTAGTCACGCGGACCGCATAGGGCATCCCCGCATCGTGCTAAAACACCGGAATGATCAATCCTCGAGCTCCGCGACTCGCATAGTCTCACAGACCGCATAGGCCGTAGAGACCCGCATCAGGGTGGCAAGCCCTCGGTATAACCAGTCAAGAGGGTAGGTGATATAATAACAGTATAACTGACTTACCGTCTAGCAACGTTAGCACAACAAGAATGTCCCCTTTCACAACATCACAAGACACTAACACACATAGCATCATAGTATGTCTATTTATCAAACAATCTTACTACACCTTACAGAATACAAGGTTTTTATAAGCAATTAAGTAAACAGTTCTTTTTATCATTCTTAAGGGGTTATACCTAACTTCCCATAAAGCTAGTATAACTCTTAAGCTTTTGTTTAAAAACCATTTGTTTCTTTTCATTAAAACCGATTGATATTCTTTGAAATGCTTCAAGATCTGTTATTATTCAGGCTTAAGTCAAGAGACATTGCCGTAGTTATTAATCAGTTAACACTCGTACGTCTACCGTACTATATATATTTAAAATATCATGCTCAAGAGTATAGGAAGAATCACATACCTTCTCGGCGAAATCCACCTGCCAAGTCGAATATGTCGCGCGCAGAGAATCAGCCTATAATAGTCAAATACGTCTATCAACGTCTAGACTATTCTGTAAACAGTTCTAAGTAGAGGGTCCTCTATTCTACGGAAAATCGGGCAGCACTTCCCTACCCGGTGAGCTACTCAAGTCTACTGTGAAAACAGTCCTATGTAAGTTCAGTTCTATTATTCTTCTTTTAAACCCTTCTACTGTGATAACAGTTCAATTCTATTCTTTAATATCCTTCTAAGTATTTATACTTATTCCTATACTTCTACAGTATGTATTCTCTAATTACAAAAGAAGGATAAGTTTATTTACCTCGATAAGCCCAATAATATCCTAGATATAAGTCGATCCGGAGCAAGGCTTAGCTCCTAAGTTGTACGCTCCGATAGCTCCAAGGAAACCTTAGAAGTTCTTCACAACTTCTACTAGTACTAAGGGATTTGGGCTAGGGTATTTTGGGCATTATAACAATACTAGAAGGCAACTTTTCTACCAAGGGAGGGGGTAGGTTTCGGCTAAATTTGGGGTATTCGGCCAAGGGCCTTCATGAGAGTGGAGGCTTGGACGAAATACAACAAGAGAGGAGGAAGGATTTTCAACACTTGGAAATTGATTTGTGGATGAAGAACTCTTCATCTTAAGGGGGGTATTTATAGGTCAAGACATGGCCAACCAATGGCCAAGATTAAGCCAAGTGCTAGGCAAGTGTAAGGCCAAGATTTGGGCAAGTGTACCTAGCCAACTTGCACACAAAATATCCTACCAACTACTTGACAAAACAAGCCCCTCCAATTCGGCTCACTTCCGCCTCACGTCCACCAATGAGAGGGTGACAAGTGTCGCCCTCTCGTTGGTCCAAAGTGTTTCGTCTCTCGGAAAAATCCGCAAAAATTTGAAATGACATAGCCGGAATTTACCCTACGCGAGTTGTGTAAAACGTTTCGTCGGAAAACGATTCTTTTAGTTAGTTGTGCCCAAAAAAAACGTCTTGTGCCTAAACTTTAAGGCTAGACTTTCGTACGTACGCCCTCACGTACATACCCTGGAAATACGGGGTATAACAGACTTATTTATCATAATCCCGCATACTTGACGTTTAGGCTCACCTCTGGCATAAGGGAGGTCCCAAGCATATTAGGGCACGCGCTTGATTTGCATGCTTTTTATTGTTGGTCGCTAGCAACTCTGTACATATTATTTAATGCAATAATTACCCTTTTGTGATTCCGGGTTTGAGCATTTGCATTTTTGCACTTTTGCTGTCACATTGCAATCAGGACTTCTATTGCGTAAATCACTCTTGAATAGCGCAACTTGGACCTTGTGAAGCATCAACCACCAGTCCGGTCGAACCAATCAGGGGCGTCTTTGACTATATTGTCACACCTTTGCATTTTTATTATTTTTGTTATTTTTCTACTCACCTATTTCTCATATATTTTGTAGGAAGGTCGTCCTCGCAAACAACCGAGGGCGGTCGGAAAAAGAAAAAAAATCATCACAAGAATGAGCGGGAGTTATGTTGACTAATAGAAGTCAGTTTATACCAGATTCAACGAGACATCACTCTCAGTTCTTTTATACTTTGTATTTTTATTCGTATTCGCAAACTCAATTGATATGTTTAGCATTAATTACATAGTTCATTCATATCATGCATTTTTACAGTATAATTATTTCGAACTACGCGTGTCTGATTCTCACCACACGGTGTGATACGTAGGCAACTCATTTTGGGTTCGACACCACAAAAAAAAGCATATTTTTCTCACTCACGCATCTCATTCATCATGTTTTCAGGCATTCATTTTACTTTTCATTCGTCCATAGTGGACAATAATTTCTTTTGTACAGCTTTATATCGCTATCCTTTCTGTCACGACCCGAACCCGGGCCCGTGACTGGTGCCTTACCCCGGGCACCCTAGTGATACAACATCAGAGAAAAATCAGCGGAAATAAAAAACTTAAACATTTAAATAGACTTGGATCAAGATAAAGAAAATAGGCCAACCAAAATGGTTGCCTTTCAACATATATATATAGACATTTGAACAGTTACAATCCTTACAACCCTGCCCACAACAATGCTACAGACCTCTAAGATTTATACAACAACTATGACGGGACAGGGCCCCGCCATACCACAATGCACAAGAACCTACTGCACTCGGGTAACATACCAAAGATAAGCCTCCAAGGAACGGAGCTTCCCAATACGTGAAATGAGATCCTAAACGCGGGGATCGACGGTAGATGTACTTCTACTGCGGCGTGAACGCAGCCCCCGAAGGAGGTCGATAACAGTACCAAGTATGTGAATCAGAAATCGTAAATGAAATCATAGTAGTCTATATAAAGCAGGAGACATGTATGATAACCAAACTACAGTACACAACATATAAACAGTCATATCAAGTCAGGGACTCACGTCCTCCAAATCATCACTCGTGCCCGTGGAATTCCTTCCTCACCATGGCGATCTATGATATGATAGCAACAAGACAATCCAAATGGGAGCATACCCGTGCGCTACGCATCGTGTCAGTATGTCCAAAGGGAAACACTAAGACAACATTCCAAATGGAAGCATACCCGTGCGCTACGCATCGTGTCAGTATGTCCAAAGGGAAACAATAAGACAACATTCCAAATGGAAGCATACCCGTGCGCTACGCATCGTGTCAGTATGTCCAAAAAGGAAACAACAAGGCGGCAATCAAAATGGAAGCATACCCGTGCGCTACACATCGTGTCAGTATGTCCAAAGCGTTTAGCAAAAGTAGCACTATCAACAGGAACGTACCCGTGGAATTTCTCCGTCACTGCCGGCACGTCCAAGTAAGTTCTCAACAAGTCAACCGACCCTCCATCGAGAGACGCGGTAGTATAGAAACACAATTCTTGCAAAACAAGGGCTATCACAACAAGCATAGGCAAGTTTCACACAACTCAAAGTACTTTCATTTTATGCCAAAGTCCGGGTTTTAACCCTAAAATACTACGTACGTTAAATTCCTTTTAAAGAGATCCATTTCTTTTATAAAAGTCACCCGATACCCGTAGTATAAAAATAGAGTAACTTACATCTTTTAAGTAAACCAAAACAACTTCCATACTTTCCTTTTTAAAACCAATTAAGGCAATACCATGCCTTCTTTTTAGACCAAAACACTTCTCTTTTTAAAGTCCAGTTACCACATTAAAACCAATGATAAAACCCTTCTTTTGTTTTCATAAAGTCGTTATAACCAACTTCCCATAAAGCTTGTTATAACACTTTATGTTTTAAACCATTTTAAGACAACACAATGCCCTTCTTTTCCCTAAAGTTCGGTTGCCTAATTTCAATTACGCAAGTCTCTTTTTAGAAAAGTTTCCTAGTTCAATGTCTTAATCTCTTTAAAACAATTGAGTAACATATGCCATAGGCGAGTAGGTTATTCTTGTTCATAATCAATCTTATTAAGCAGCCATGATCTAGAAAATGTAATATCATTTTGTCTCATCTTAGCTTCTATGCAGATGGAGGTTTCTACTGGTTTTAATAATACTTCATTATTCAATACATTTTCCTTTATTAACGCTGCAGTGGTTTGTCGATACACATTCTGATTTTCGAAATCAGTAAAACATTATTCCTTTTAAAAAAACCACGTACTCATTACTCACGAATGAGGTTTCACATTGTTAACAAACTTCATATCAAAACAATTAAGTCAAGTCTCTTATCTTTTCAGATTAAGTCTCTTAACTTCTAAAAATCAGTAAACCATTCTTTTTATCTCTCTTAAGACGTTATACCTAACCTCCCATAAAGCTAGTATAACTCTTTATGTTTCAAAACCAAGTATTACTCTTCTTTCAAAAAGGTTCCTTAATTCTTTTGAAATACTTTAAGACTCTTTATTATTCAGGCTTAAGTCAAAAGACATTGCCGTAACGCTACATTCAGTTAATACACGTACGTCTACCGTACTATATCTATATTCCTTTTAAAATATTTCAAGGTTCTTATTATTCAGGCTTAAGTCAAAAGACATTGCCACACGTACGTCTACCGTACTATATGTATTCTTTTAAAATACTTCATGCTCAAGAGTATAGGAAGAATCACATACCTCGCGACGATTATCGACTATAAGCAAAACGCTCCACGGCTATAACGGCTAGCCTTGTCCACCTTCTAAGTAGCACATGCTACTTGCAAAACATTCAACCAATAAAGGTTATCAGTCTACTGTAAATACAGTTTAACTTCTACTAATATTCTTCAAGTGATTTGATTCAATCCTTTTACGTAATATCCTTCATTACAGTTCAAATCTCTTCTTATGAATCTTATATTCATTTATATACTACTACGATGTAATTTCCAATTACAATAGAAGGATGATAGTATTTACCTCGATGAGCCCAAAATTATCCAAGTATAAAGTCGCTCACGAGCAACGTTAAGCTCCTACTCGAGTGCTCCAATCCGCTCCAATCAACCCTTAGAAGTTCTACGCAACTTCTACTTAACACTTCAACCGACTATGAAGGTTTTCCTTGGGTTTCGTTTAGTGGCTAAAGAAAGTATATAGTATTTTACGGGCTTTTGTATAAGTGTAACCTTGGGAATACTACAAGGTATTTGGGCATTACAACAATACTAGGAGAGTATTTCTATACCACAAAAAGGGGTATTATACGAAAACAATTTAGGCTAGGGGGGGGATGTTTCGGCTAGGCTACCACAAAGGGGAGGTTCGGTAGGGCTCTGAAGAGGGGAGAGGGTGGTGTTTGGACGAGACAAGCAAGAGGAGAGGGAGTATTTGAGACTTGGAAAGATTTTAGGATGAAGAAGTTCATCACTTAGGGGTATTTATAGGTCAAGAAATGGCCAACCAATGGCCAAGATTCATCCAAGTGTAAGGCAAGTGTAGGGCTAGATTTAAGCCAAGTGCACCTTATCCATCTACCACAACAACTTGCACAAATATCCTACCAACTCCCTTGACCCCTTTTTCGTCCACCATTGCCGCCACACTAGCTTCCAATGTGAGGGTGACACATGTCACCCTCCCGTTGGTCCAAAATGTTTCGTCTCTCGGAAAAATCCGCAAAAATTAAAAATGACATAGCCGTATTTTTCCCTTCGTAAGTTTAGTAAAACATTTCGTCGAAAAACGACTCCTTTCGGCACTTGTGCCCAAATTTCGAACCTAGCCAAACTTTAAGGCTCAAATTATATACGTACGCCCTCACGTACATACTCCGGAAATACGGGGTATAACATTCTCCCCTCCTTAGAAACATTCGTCCCGAATGTTCCTTCTCAAGACGGATAACGATGAAGATCTTCTAACAAGTTGCCAACGCCACGCCTGGCCACGAAATAACACACGTTCTCTTCCTTCCTTACTCGTTGTGCCCTTCTCGAACACTTGAACTCTTCTAGTATACGTACCACACTTCAGTCATCGCTTTAGTCCCCAAAACTTTGGAGTCACCACCTCCGAACTTGGTCATCTACAAGCCTCAACCTCCCTTAAGACCATTCCCGGCCTTCACGATCCGCACGGTCTAACATATCCACGAACTCATACGATGGTCGTCTAAACTTGGGCCTAGCACCCTCGTGACCCTACCACTGGCGGGACCACCGGTGACCCACCTCGAACAGCCGCGGGTTGGCCCTCAACATGGCCCCAACCCGACCCACTTAACGCATCACGCTCTTGTTCCCCGATCCGGAACAATCTTACCTCTACAGGTCATGAAAGCTACCACTTCCATTTCACACTACCCAGGGACTTATCACACAATACATTCTAGGCATAAAATGCACCCCGACAAGGATCACTTGCAAAAACTTGTACTCAAGACGGCCTTACATCTAAGGTCTCAACTGTAATATTCTAAGGTTCATCATTTTCTCACCCTGTGCTTACCCTTTTCACTAACTGTGTTCTAAATCACATTTTAGCACAAAGCTATCCGAACATAACACTTAACACATCATCATAACATCAATACATACAAGTCTCTAGAGGGTTAAGGATATACCTGAAAATAGGCGTTTCAAAGGACCGCTAAAACTGGGAACTTCCACCGCGACCTCTATCGTGGCCCGCCGGTGTATGAACATCCTGCCTGGCTATGGAAGGTGAAGAACCCACAACTGATCCGTAGTCGTGCTATCCTACCAGCATACCGGCCTGGACAGTTTCTCCCAAAATGGCCTGCGCCGCATGTAAAACAAACTCCGGACTAGCACGACACTCCACCGCGAGTCTACCACCGGTCACAACGAGGTAGGGTGGCTTCACCGCTAACACCCCGCTCTCCGAAAATCTGAACCTGGAGCCCTAACTCGCTTCCCGAATACTCAATGCCTTGAAGATTGTGGAGGACCACTCAGATCGGGCGGAGGCGCATAACTAGTCTGGCCGAGGCGGTCCGCCTCGAAAGTCACTAAAGGACCATTGCTTACGCCCTCTTCACGACCTTGGTCATTCCGTCGATTTCTCCGCCTCACCTCCAGTGCATAAGCTGCACGCGGCAATGTCCATGCCCGATCAAGAGCTACACCCGAACAACTCTCTCGCTAGGTAATCATCGAGCCTGTAACATATCGGTGCACTCGATCTTCCATACTAGCTACTAACGCGGACGCGTCGCCAATGAGTCGAACTCACATTGTACTCCCGAACCGCACGCCTGCTCGCCGCAACACCAAAAACTGTTTACCGAGCCCTCCTCATCCGGGAGGTAAGAAATGTGCAAGAAATGCCTCGAGAACTCGTCCCATATACCGGAAGTGCGCTTCTCCCGACAGCTCCACGAATCAAACCGATCATGCGGTATCACGCGGCCGATGCGAACCTAAGACCACCGACTCGGTCTCCGATGCCTTGATCATTCTCATGATCCGTCAGAATCGCTTCGGATGAACTCCTGCGGATCATCCTCGTGCCTCGACCAGTAAAACTCTGGCGCTTACAACTCGTAAAATCCCGTAGCCTCGAACTATCTCGACCGGGTGAACCATCGGTGCTCTCGAATCTGCTGCGTCTAGCCTATCTCAAGTTCGCCACAACCACGCCATTAATCGTGCCACTTTGTAACTCATCTCCTCGCTCCAAATCATGGAATCGAGGCTCGAATCGTGGTCTCGCCACGCTTCTACTCGCAACTCTCCTCCGCCGCTTTGCCCTTCCGCCCGGGTTTTACGCGAGGCATAATCGTAAAAATGAAGTGCGTGAGAGGTCCAACTTATCACACCGCTCTAAGGCACGATCTCAGAATGAGAAGAATAGAAACCAATCCTAAACGTCCTGCAGCCTCCTGATTATAGATGTGGTGCACAACACATCGATAATCAAGACTCTACTAGACACGGTCTGTAGACACTTTCCGAGGACTAACTGCTCTGATACCACTTTTGTCACGACCAACCTGCCCGGATCGTGCCTTACCGGGCACCCTAGTGATACAACATCGAGAGAAAATCAGTGAAATAAAAACTTAAACATTTAAATAGACATGGATCAAGATAAAGAAAATAGGCCAACCAAAATGGTTGCCTTTCAACATATATATATAGACATTTGAGCGATTTACAATCCTTACAACCCTGCCCACAACAATGCTACAGACCTCTAAGATTTATACAACAACTATGACGGGACAGGGCCCCGCCATACCCCTGAATGCACAAGAACCTACAGACTCAGGGTAACATACCAAAGATAAGCCTCCGAAGGAACAGAGCTTCCCAATACGCTAAAATGAGATCCTAAATGCGGGGATCGACAACTGATGTACTTCTACCTGCGGCATGAACGCAACCCCCCGAAGGAGGTCAGTACAACAGGTACCAAGTATGTGAAACTGTAAAATACTGTAAATGAAATCATAGTAGTCTATATAAAGCAGGAGACATGTATGATAACCAAACTACAGTACACAACATATAAACAGTCATATCAAGTCAGGGACTCACGCCCTCCAAATCATCACTCGTGCCCGTGGAATTCCTTCCTCACCGCCGGCAGTCTATGATATGATAGCAACAAGACAGCAATCCAAATGGGAGCATACCCGTGCGCTACGCATCGTGTCAGTATGTCCAAAGGGAAACACTAAGACAACATTCCAAATGGAAGCATACCCGTGCGCTACGCATCGTGTCAGTATGTCCAAAGGGAAACAATAAGACAACATTCCAAATGGAAGCATACCCGTGCGCTACGCATCGTGTCAGTATGTCCAAAAGGAAACAACAAGGCGGCAATCAAAATGGAAGCATACCCGTGCGCTACGCATCGTGTCAGTATGTCCAAAGCGTTTAGCAAAAGTAACACTATCAGCGAGAAGCGTGCAGTGGAATTTCTCGTCGCTGTTGACGCGTCCAAGTAAGTTCTCAACAAGTCAACCGACCCTCCATCGAGAGACGCGGTAGTATAGAAACACAATTCTTGCACAACAAGGGCTATCACAACAAGCATAGACAAGTTTCACACAACTCAAAGTACTTTCATTTTATGCCAAAGTCCGGGTTTTAACCCTAAAATACTACGTACGTTAAATTCCTTTTAAAGAGATCCATTTCTTTTATAAAAGTCACCCGATACCCGTAGTATAAAAATAGAGTAACTTACATCTTTTAAGTAAACCAAAACAACTTCCATACTTTCCTTTTTAAAACCAATTAAGGCAATACCATGCCTTCTTTTTAGACCAAAACACTTCTCTTTTTAAAGTCCAGTTACCACATTAAAACCAATGATAAAACCCTTCTTTTGTTTTCATAAAGTCGTTATAACCAACTTCCCATAAAGCTTGTTATAACACTTTATGTTTTAAACCATTTTAAGACAACACAATGCCCTTCTTTTCCCTAAAGTTTCAGTTTGCCTAATTTCAATTACGCAAGTCTCTTTTTAGAAAAGTTTCCTAGTTCAATGTCTTAATCTCTTTAAAACAATTGAGTAACATATGCCATAGGCGAGTAGGTTATTCTTGTTCATAATCAATCTTATTAAGCAGCCATGATCTAGAAAATGTAATATCATTTTGTCTCATCTTAGCTTCTATGCAGATGGAGGTTTCTACTGGTTTTAATAATACTTCATTATTCAATACATTTTCCTTTATTAACGCTGCAGTGGTTTGTCGATACACATTCTGATTTTCGAAATCAGTAAAACATTATTTCTTTTAAAAACCACGTACTCATTACTCACGAATGAGGTTTCACATTGTTAACAAACTTCATATCAAAACAATTAAGTCAAGTCTCTTATCTTTTCAGATTAAGTCTCTTAACTTCTAAAAATCAGTAAACCATTCTTTTTATCTCTCTTAAGACGTTATACCTAACCTCCCATAAAGCTAG
This sequence comes from Przewalskia tangutica, assembly GCA_029844215.1. Lineage (NCBI taxonomy): Eukaryota > Viridiplantae > Streptophyta > Magnoliopsida > Solanales > Solanaceae > Przewalskia > Przewalskia tangutica. The sequence goes on from CM056734.1 coordinate 68,580,609, forward strand.
TATAACTCTTTATGTTTTCAAAACCAAGTATTACTCTTCTTTCAAAAAGGTTCCTTAATTCTTTTGAAATACTTTAAGACTCTTTATTATTCAGGCTTAAGTCAAAAGACATTGCCGTAACGCTACATTCAGTTAATACACGTACGTCTACCGTACTATATCTATATTCCTTTTAAAATATTTCAATGTTCTTATTATTCAGGCTTAAGTCAAAAGACATTGTCGTACAACTATATTCAGTTAGCACACATACATCTACCATATAATATATACATATTATTCAGGCTTAAGTCAAAAGACATTGCCACACGTACGTCTACCATATTATATGTATTCTTTTAAAATACTTCATGCTCAAGAGTATAGGAAGAATCACATACCTCACGACGATTATCGACTATAAGCAAAACGCTCCACGGCTATAACCCGACTAGCCTTGTCCACCTTCTAAGTAGCATATGCTACTTGCAAAACATTCAACCAATAAAGGTTATCAGTCTACTGTAAATACAGTCTTATGTAAGTACAGTTTAATCTTCTACTTATATTCTTACAAGTGATTTGATTCGATCAACTTTTACGTAATATCCTTCTATTACAGTTCAATTCTCTTCTATGAATCTTATATTCATTTCTATACTACTACAGTATGTAATTTCCAATTACACTAGAATGACAGTAGTATTTACCTCGATGAGCCCAAAATTATCCAAGTATAAAGTCGCTCCTGAGCAACGTTAAGCTCCTACTCCGAGTGCTCCAACCCGCTCCAATCAACCCTTAGAAGTTCTACGCAACTTCTACTTAACACTTCAACCGACTATGAAGGTTTTCCTTAGGGTTTCGTTTAGTGGCTAAAGAAAGTATATAGTATTTTCTGGGCTTTTGTATAAGTGTAACCTTGGGAATACTACAAGGTATTTGGGCATTATAACAATACTAGGAGAGTATTTCTATACCACAACAAGGGGTATTATACGAAAACAACTAGGCTAGGGGGGGTACCCCTCGGCTAGGGCACCACAAAGGGGGGAGGGGGAGGCTCTCGGCCAAGGCTCACTCAAGGGGGGGAGAAGACTCTTTGGACGAGAACACTCAAGAGGGAGGGAGCATTTAGAAACTTAGAAAGATTGCTCAAGTTTTGGATGAAGAAAGTCTTCAACTTAGAGGGGTATTTATAGGCTAACCAAAGGCCAACCAATGGCCAAGATGAAGACAAGTGTGGTGCAAGTGTAGGGCTAGATTTTAACCATGTGGACCTTATCCATCTACCACACAACTTGCACAAAATATCCTACCTACTCCCTTGACCCCAAATCGTCCAAACCGCCCACACTAGCTTCCAATGTGAGGGTGACACATGTCATTTAAGCCTATGCAACGACTTCATTTCATTTTAAGCCTATGCACGGCTTCATCTATGTTTCGTCTATGCAACGAAGAGCATCTGCATTGCGTCCGAAAACGACACCATTTCATTTTAAGCCTATGCAACGGCTTCATTCATGTTTCGTCTATGCAACGACGAGCATCTGCATTGCGTCCGAAAACGACGCCATTTCATTTTAAGCCTATGCAACGACTTCATCTATGTTTCGTCTATGCAACGACGAGCATCTGCATCGCGTCTATGCAACGACGTCATTTCATTTAAGCCTATGCAACGACTTCATCTATGTTTCGTCTATGCAACGACGAGCATCTGCATCGCGTCTATGCAACGACGCCATTTCATTTAAGCCTATGCAACGGCTTCATTCATGTTTCGTCTATGCAACGACGAGCATCTGCATCGCGTCTATGCAACGACGCCATTTCATTTAAGCCTATGCAACGACTTCATCTATGTTTCGTCTATGCAACGACGAGCATCTGCATCGCGTCTATGCAACGACGAGCATCTGCATCGCGTCTATGCAACGACGTCATTTCATTTAAGCCTATGCAACGGCTTCATTCATATTTCGTCTATGCAACGACGAGCATCTGCATCGCGTCTATGCAACGACGCCATTTCATTTTAAGCCTATGCACGGCTTCATCTATGTTTCTTCTATGCAACGACGAGCATCTGCATCGCGTCTATGCAACGACGCCATTTCATTTTAAGCCTATGCACGGCTTCATCTATGTTTCGTCTATGCAACGACGAGCATCTGCATCGCATCTATGCAACGACGCCATTTCATTTAAGCCTATGCAACGACTTCATTCATGTTTCGTCTATGCAACGACGAGCATCTGCATCGCGTCTATGCAACGACGCCATTTCATTTTAAGCCTATGCAACGGCTTCATTCATGTTTCGTCTATGCAACGACGAGCATCTGCATCACGTCTATACAACGACGTCATTTCATTAAAAGCCTATGCAACGGCTTCATTCATATTTCGTCTATGCAACGACGAACATTTGCATCGCGTCTATGCAATGACGCCATAAACATCTACAAACACCATGTCCTTTTCAACACCACGTCACCTGCAACCAGTGTCAATCATACTTCGACACTGGGACATTTTTAAATCAGCGTCAGCTTTGCTTTTTATTTTTTTGCATCACAACGACCCAATGTCATCATGATTTGACACTGAGACATTTTTGGGTCTGCATCATCCCTATTTTTGAGTTCTAGTTTATAAAACAGGACACAATTGGCTACAAGTCAACATATTTGTCCGAAGACTCTTCCATCATCTCCGTACAAAGAGGGACATGCTGTTGACAGTCAATTTTGACCCGTTTTTTGTATATTTTCGTGCAATTTTAAGTATTTTAGCACATTGCAGTTTAATCGTTATTTTGCATTTTTTACATAATATTCTGTGTTTATTTCTTCACAAAAATGGCATTGCATCTCTTTATTTTAAATTAAGCATTACGTCTTTGTTAATATTATGTTTTTTATTTTAATAACATTTGCATCTCTTTAAATAATTAATTGATATCCCGTTTTTACTTTTAATCAGGCATTAAACATGTTTTAAATATTGCATTTTAGTATTATTGCATCGACATTTGAATTTTAATAATTTTGCATCTTTTTAAATAATTTTTCTTTAAATAATTAACCAGCCTTGCATTTTGTCAAACCAGACCAGTCCAAGACACAATTTGAATGTCACGACCCGAACCCGGGCCCGTGACTGGTGCCTTACCCCGGGCACCCTAGTGATACAACATCAGAGTAATCAGCGGAACATAAAACACATACATGAAATCAATGTAAGAAGACAGTGAAATAAGAAGACAGGCTAACCAAAAACGATTACCGTCAGTATATATATAAATAACAACTCTTTCCAAATGAACAGTTTAATCCTTTTACAAACCCTGCCCACAACAGTACTACAGACCTCTACGAATGATATGACAACAACGGGGACGGGGCTCGCCATACCCCTGAATGTAAGCACCTACAACAACAGGGGACTATACCAAGATAAGCCTCCGGAGAAGTGGAGCTTTCCCAAACGCTGAACTGTTACCCTAAGAGCGAGGATCAACAACTGGTGTACCTCAACCTGCGGCATGACGCGCCCCGGGAGGTCAAGACAACAGTACCAAGTATGTGGCGAAAATCAAATAAATGAAATCATAATAGTCTATCTGAGGGAGACATGTATGATAACCAAACTACAGTTCACAATAAATAAGCAGTCATGTCTAGTCAGGGACTCACGCCCTCAAAGTCATCACTCCAATATAACAATGGGTATCACGCCCACAACACCAATCATGCCCGTGGAATACCTTCCTCACTGCCGGCAGTCAATGATAGAAAAGTACCAAGAAATACACATGAACAGCAGGTCCCACCTGTGTCCAAATAAAACAGTACAGGGTAAGTACGAAGGCATAGCCGACTACTAACACCGCGATACTAACAAGGTCATAAATCGTATCATGATATCTGTCTGACCGTCACATGATCAAAGCCGTCGCCGCGCCAATATCAAATGTGCGCGTCTAGCCACGGAACTCCGCGACTCGCATAGGCCAATCTCATAGGCCCGCATGAGGTATAACCCGCATCGAGGGTAGCTACTCCCGGCATCGCCCCGGACTCGCGATCCGCATGGCCACATGACCGCATGACCATAAAGGCCGCACTAACACCGGAACTCTCGTAGCTCGCGCATAGGCCCGGGACCCACGAGGTATTCTCGAATCATGGTCCTGCATCGCTGAAGTCTACCCGCGTCGGAGGCGGCTTAACCCGGAAACACGGTGAGTGGTATAATACCAACATAACGGTTTATCGTTTAAACAACATAAGCACAATCAAGGAAAGCCCTTTATACAAACATCACGAGAATACTAACACACGTAGCATCCTAATATGATTACTTATCAAATCAACACGAAGGTATTACAAGGCTATCACAAACCAATACAATCAAGTTATTCACACATAAGGTACTTTCTACTATATGATTAATGAGATCGGGTTTTATCCCCAAAGTACTTTATACAATAACTCTTTAAAGATATGTTACTTTCACAAAAGTCACACAATACGTAGTATATATATAACAATAGAGTGATTATCTTTTTAAAGTAAATCAATTACTTCTCTTTGTAAAATCAAGTAGCAACCTTCTTTTCCAATGTTCAAGTTTGCCTAATTTCCAATGTTCAAGTTTCTTATTTTAGAAAGGTTTAAGTAGTTCATAGTCTTATTCATTTAAGAATATAATTCTCTTTTAAGCTATCCGAGAAACATAAGCCTTATATGTGAGTAGGATATTCTTGTTTATAACAATCTTATTACAAAGATCCATGATCTAGGAAATATCATTTTGTCTCGTCTTAGCTTCTATGCAGATGGAAGTTTCTCGGTTTTAATAATACTTAATCTGTTAAAACATTTCCTTTTATTAAACGTGCAGATGGTTTGTCGATACACATTCGATTTCGAATCAAGAAAACATTCTTAAGCGTTATTACCTAACTTCCCATAAAGCTAGTATAACTCTTAAGTTTTCAAAACCAAGTATTACTTCTTCTTTGAAATGATTCAAAAATCTTTTGAAATACTTCAAGTTCTTTATTAACACATAACAAGCGGTCATAGTTCAAATCGATTACCTTTTAAAAACCACAAGTATTTTCTTACCAACATAAAGTCGTTATAACCAACTTCCCATAAAGCCGTTATAACACTTTATGTTTTAAACCAATCAAATACATTTAGCACGTACGTCTACGTGCTACATAGTTCACACATATCATGCTAGAAGAGATAGGAAGAGGTTCACATACCTCGCGACGAGTATCGACTAATAGCAAAACGCTCAAGTACCTCGCCGCCGGCTACTCCTTAAGCCAAGTAGATCGCGCCACACGCAAGATCTTAACCTATAAGGCCACAGCGCTTATTAACATCTAGATATTATCGTAGAACATTCTACAGAAAATTGGCGGACCTCCCCATGACAGCGTAAATCTCCTCTCTATCGAGGCTACCAAGCCAACCAGTGGGGTTTGCACGTCTAACCGGGCGTGTATGATTCTACCTCACGTAAAAGCTACACAAGTCTCATGTCAGATACCCCATGTAAATCTGATTCGATACTCTTCTTTCGAAAGGTTTCTTATTATTCAGCTTAAGTCAAAAGACATTGCCGATAACTACGTTCGATTCTATATATAGTATACTTCAACTATATAATCAATACAACATGTAATTTCCAATTACAATAGAGGGACAAGATATTTACCTCGATAAGCCCATAATTATCCGAGTTTAAATGTCGATCCTGAGCAAGGTTTAGCTCCTACTCCGTGTGCTCCGACCCGCTCCAAACAACCCTTAGAAGTTCTAACCAACTTCTACTTATTACTCCAACTAACCATGGAGATTTTCCTTAGGGTTTCGGTTTTTGTGACGGAAGGGAAGTATAATAGTATTTCTGGGCTTTTCGTATAAGTATAACCTTAGAATACTACAAGGTATACGGCTAAGGTAATTTGGGCATTATAACAATACTTTTGAGAGTATTTCTAACAAGAGGGGGGTATTTATACGAAAACTACTAGGCTAGGGGTACCCACGGCTAGCACCCAGGAGGGGGTGTATACCCTCGGCCTACCCACTGGGGACTCTCGGCGAGGGGGCGGGGCTCTCGGCTAAGGCCTCACAAGGGGGGAGAAAGAGAGCTTTCAAGACTTAGGCAAATTTAAGGATGAAGAAGTCTTCAAAGGGAGAGGGTATTTATAGGACAAGCCAAGGCCAACCAATGGCCAAGATCTTGCCAAGTGCAAGGCAAGTGTAGGGCCAAGATCTTGCCAAGTGCACACTAGCCAACTAACACAAAATATCCTACCAACCCTTGACCACAAAGGCCACACTTTCGGCCACCACAATTTCCGCCCAAGGTGTTCCAATGAGAGGGTGACAAGTGTCGCCCTCTTGTTGGTCCAAAATGTTTTGTCTCTCGGAAAAATCCGCAAAAATTAAAAATGACATAGCCGGAAATTCCCATACGAAAGTCAGAAAACGTTTCGTCGAAAAACGACTCTAACCGGGTGTTGTGAACAAAGTTAATTCGGCCAAGCCTAATTCTCAAGTTCAAATTTTCTACGTACGTCCTTACGTACATACTCTGGAAATACGGGGTATAACATTCTCCCCTCCTTAGAAACATTCGTCCCGAATGTTCCTTCTAAGTCTCAAAACAAACGTGCGCCAGTATAGTCTTCACTACCATACTTACGAAACAATCCTGCCACAATGGCCACAGAAACAACTGCGCAAAATACTTACATCCAAGTCCACGAGGAATCACCTCTAACATCACCACAAACACCTCTCTCCGGGGTCTAAAATATACTTCCTCCACACTTTTTCCAAACAAAAGAAATGGTCACATCTATGCTCGCCATACATGCTCGCTTCTCCCTTTACTCGTCGTGATACTACTTTTGTCACTTTGCCGCGAGGTTCTAGTGTCACTCCGGCGACTCAACAGATGGTATCGGGCTGTAAGCGATCCCTGAGGCTATCGTACACTCGAACTCTTACCACATTTCTGATACTGCTTCAGTTTCCAAAACTCTGGGTTACTATCTCTAACGTGGTCATCATTAGCGGGAACACTGGATGGATCTCCGATACTCTCCGATCATAACAATACGAAGATCGGACGTCTCGCCTCCTAAGTCGGACGGCAAATGTTAACATATAGGCAATCTGGCCTATTTTCCTCATGAACTTAAAAAGGGCCCAAAGTAACTCGGGCTAAGTTCCCTCTGTTTTCCAAAACTCGTCACACCCAAACCGGGGTGGTACCTTCAAGAAGACCGACCGTCAACTCGAACTCTGCGTCGCCGCCGATTATCCGCGATTTCTCCGAGCTGCGGAACCTCTTCTAGACAAGCTTTACTCTATCCACAGTCTGCTGGAACAAGCCTGAACCAACTATTTGAATCTTGCCAACATCGAACCAATCGACCGGCGACTTACACATCCGCCCCTACAAGGCTTTATAAGGCGACATCCGAACACTGAAATGGTAGCTTAAATACTCCCTCCACAGGAGACAACAATCCCCACAACTACCTCGAAATCCACGACCGGCAGGCGAATGCGGTCGAGACTCACTGAGTTCTTAACCGCTTGGTAAAAACTTCCGAAACCAAAAGCCGTACCACTGGCTCCATGCGCCATAAGGTGAAGGTAGGCACCTCGTGCGACGCTTACAACCTTTCGATATATCATCTCGCATAACCCTCTGCGAGTAAACGGTCTTTGCTAGAAGACAAGGCGTCGACCTCGCCGGCCGACTCGGTCGAATCGTCCACGAATTCATACGTTGGTTAACTAAACTCGGGTCTAAAACCCTCGTGACCCTACCACAAGGAGGGACCACCACAAACTGACCCCACCACCAAACCTGCCGCGGGTTGACCTGCAACGTGGCCTCAACCCGACCCGGCAACGCGCTAAACGCTAGCTCTCGAAGGAAAACTCTCACTAATCACGTTACGAAAACCTAGCGGTATTCTTAGCTCAACTACCCTCTTTCATTCCACACTACTCAGGGACTAATCCCACAAACATAACTCACGTGCACTATGCACTCCTATAAGGGTCAAACATAAACAATACATCTTTTACTCGAGATGGCCTTACCTCTAAGGTCTCTACGTATAACACTCTAAGGCTCACACCTTCATCCCCCAAAATCTTACTCGGTTAACCACCATGATTTCTAATCACAACTAACACACCGCTATCGTAACATAGCACTTAAGGTATACTCACCTTATCACACATACAGATCTCAGAGGGTTAAGGATATATCTATATCTCTTCTTGCTCCTTAGTCGTTCTAATCAAACTCGCCCGTAGGCGCAGCTAGGGAGATGACGAACTACCCACCGATCACGAAGGCTAAGTCCTCTGCAAGGACACTCTTTCGACATCGGACCACGGCGGTCATAGGTACAACAAGTACCATCTAAAAGACGACATTCCTGGATGACGCTGCCACACCGTGAACACCGGGAAAAAGAAAAGCGAATCCGGTGGTGGAACTGCGTGCCGTGAACGGAAGCTCGAGCTCGACCAACTCCTGCATACCGAACGCCCCGAACCTGTGGAGGACCTTCTGCTTGGTGGATGCGCATAATCTAATCTTTGGTGAGGCGACTCGCCGCAAGTTACCAAAGGACCTTGCTACTCCGGCCTCTCTGCGTCGCCGTTAACCCGTCGATCTCTACGTTTCTTGGCCTGCTGCGCATAAGCCCGTACACAGGCCATGCTCAAGCCTAACTGAAGAACTTACTCTTGCACAACCTTCTCGTTGATATTCATCAAGACTCGCGGTACATCGGTACACTCTCTGGTAGCCAAATCCATAGCTAGTAACAGGGTTGTCTTTTCGTAATCTATATTCTCTGTTTCCGGTCGTGGAACTGAAGGTCCAAACATCGTGGCCGCAGTAGGAACAGCCGCCGCCGTGCTAAACTCTGCTGGGGCTAGTGACGTCGCAAAACTCCCCGAATGAAGCACCACCCCAGGTGATGATTGGGCCTGTGCCCACGTAACCCTCTGTACTCTACTCGCAGCTCCCTCGGCTGCCTTGCCCTCCTGGGACCGGGTTGCCCTATGCGGAGGCATAATGGTAAGGGAAAGAAATACGTTAGAGGGTCCAACTTACAACACATTTCTAAGGCACGATCTCAGAGTGAGAAGAAATAGAAACCAATCCTAAATATCCTATAGCCTCCTGATTATTGGTGTGGTGCACAACACACCGATAATCAAGACTCTACTGGATACGGTCTGTAGACACTTTCCGAGGATTAATCGCTCGATACCACTTTTGTCACGACCGAACCGGGCGTGGATCGTGCCTACCGGGCACCCTAGTGATACAACATCGAGTAATGTCGGAACATACAACACATACATGAAATCAATGTAAGAAGACAGTGAAATAAGAAGACAGGCTAACCAAAAACGATTACCGTCAGTATATATATAAATAACAACTCTTTCCAAATGAACAGTTTAATCCTTTTACAAACCCTGCCCACAACAGTACTACAGACCTCTACGAATGATATGACAACAACGACGGGACAGGGCCGCCATACCACGAATGTAAGCACCTACAACAAGGGGACTATACCAAGATAAGCCTCCGAGAAGCGGAGCTTTCCCAACGCCGACGTGACCCTAGGCGAGGATCAACAATCGGTGTACCTCAACTGCGGCATGAACGGCCGAAGGAGGTCAAGACAACAGTACCAAGTATGTGGCGAAAATCGTAAATGAAATCATAATAGTCTATACAAGCAGAGACATGTATGATAACCAAACTACGATTCACAATAAATAGCGATCATGTCTAGTCGTGGACTCACGCCTCAAAGTCATCACTCCAATATAACAATGGGTCTCACGCCCACAACACCAATCATGCCCGTGGAATACCTTCGCCACCGCTGCGATCAATGATAGAAAAGTACCAAGAAATACACATGAACAGCGGTCCCACTGTGTCCAAATAAAGCGATGCAGGGTAAATGCGAAGGCATAGCCGACTACTAACACCCGCAGATACTAACAAGGTCATAAATCGTATCATGATATCTGTCTGCGTCACATGATCAAAGCTGGTCGCCGCTCGATATCAAATGTGCGCGTCTAGCCCCGAACTCCGCAGACTCGCATAGGCCAATCTCATAGGCCCGCATGAGGTATAACCCGCATCGAGGGTAGCTACTCCGGCATCGCCCCGACTCGCGATCGCATGGCCACATAGACCGCATGACCATAAAGGCCGCACACTAACCTGGAACTCTCGTAGCTCCGCATAGGCCCCTGGGACCCGCATGAGGTATTCTCGAATCATGGTCCCAGACCGCCTGAGTCTACCCCGCATCGGAGGGCAGCTTAACCCCCGGAAACACGGTGAGTGGTATAATACCAACATAACAGTTTATCGTTTAAACAACATAAGCACAATCAAGGGAAAGCCCCTTTATACAAACATCACAGAATACTAACACACGTAACATCCTAATATGATTACTTATCAAATCAACACGAAGGTATTACAAGGCTATCACAAACCAATACAATCAAGTTATTCACACATAAGGTACTTTCTACTATATGATTAATGAGATCGGGTTTTTATCCCCAAAGTACTTTATACAATAACTCTTTAAAGATATGTTACTTTCACAAAAGTCACACAATACCCGTAGTATATATAACAATAGAGTGATTATCTTTTTAAAGTAAATCAATTACTTCTCTTTGTAAAATCAAGTAGCAACCTTCTTTTCCAATGTTCAAGTTTGCCTAATTTCCAATGTTCAAGTTTCTTATTTTAGAAAGGTTTCGTAGTTCATAGTCTTATTCATTTAAGAATATAATTCTCTTTTAAGCTATCTGAGAAACATAAGCCTTATATGTGAGTAGGATATTCTTGTTTATAACAATCTTATTACAGCATCCATGATCTAGGAAATATCATTTTGTCTCGTCTTAGCTTCTATGCAGATGGAAGTTTCTACTGGTTTTAATAATACTTAATCTGTTAAAACATTTCCTTTTATTAAACGCTGCAGTGGTTTGTCGATACACATTCTGATTTCCGAATCAGTAAAACATTCTTAAGCCGTTATTACCTAACTTCCCATAAAGCTAGTATAACTCTTAAGTTTTCAAAAACCAAGTATTACTTCTTCTTTCGAAATGATTCAAAAATCTTTTGAAATACTTCAAGTTCTTTATTAACACATAACAAGCCAGTCATAGTTCAAATCAGTTACCTTTTAAAAACCACAAGTATTTTCTTACCAACATAAAGCTGTTATAACCAACTTCCCATAAAGCCGTTATAACACTTTATGTTTTAAACCAATCAAATACATTTAGCACATGTACGTCTACCGTACTACATAGTTCACACATATCATGCTAGAAGAGATAGGAAGAGGTTCACATACCTCGCGACGAGTATCGACTAATAGCAAACGCCCAAGTACCTCAAGTCGCCGGCTACTCCTTAAGCCAAGTAGATCGCGCCACCGCAAGATTTCAACCTATAAGGCCACAAGGCGCTTATTAACATCTAGATCTTATCGTAGAACATTCTCTGTAAAATTCGCAGCACCTCCCCACACATGGCGTAAATCTCTCTCTATCGAGGCTACCAAGCCAACCGAGGGTTTGCACGACTAACCGGACGTGTATGATTCTACCTCACCGAAAAGCTACACAAGTCTCGTATACAATTCTATGTAAATCTGATTCAATACTCTTCTTTCGAAAAGGTTTCTTATTATTCAGGCTTAAGTCAAAAGACATTGCCGATAACTACGTTCAGTTCTATATATAGTATACTTCAACTATATAATCATACAACATGTAATTTCCAATTACAATAGAGGGACAAGATATTTACCTCGATAAGCCCATAATTATCCGAGTTTAAATGTCGATCCTGAGCAAGGTTTAGCTCCTACTCCGTGTGCTCCGACCCGCTCCAAACAACCCTTAGAAGTTCTAACCAACTTCTACTTATTACTCCAACTAACCATGGAGATTTTCCTTAGGGTTTCGGTTTTTGTGACGGAAGGGAAGTATAATAGTATTTCTGGGCTTTTCGTAAGTATAACCTTAGAATACTACAAGGTATACGGCTAAGGTAATTTGGGCATTATAACAATACTTTTGAGAGTATTTCTAACAAGAGGGGGGTATTTATACGAAAACTACTAGGCTAGGGGGGGTACCCCACGGCTAGCACCCCAAGGAGGGGGGGTGTCTACCCCTCGGCCTACCCCACTAGGGGGGGGACTCTCGGCCAAGGGGGGGGGAGAGGGGCTCTCGGCTAAGGCCTCACAAGGGGGGAGAAAGAGAGCTTTCAAGACTTAGGCAAATTTAAGGATGAAGAAGTCTTCAAAGGGAGAGGGTATTTATAGGACAAGCCAAGGCCAACCAATGGCCAAGATCTTGCCAAGTGCAAGGCAAGTGTAGGGCCAAGATCTTGCCAAGTGCACACTAGCCAACTAACACAAAAATATCCTACCAACCCTTGACCACAAAGGCCACTTTCGCCACCACAATTTCCGCCAAGGTGTTCCAATAAGAGGTGACATGTTTCGCCCTATTGTTGGTCCAAAATTTTTCGTATCTCTGAAAAATCCGCAAAAATTAAAATTGACCTACCCGGAATTTCCCATCCGAAAGCTGTGAAAACGTTTCGTCGAAAAACGACTCTAACCGGGTGTTGTGAACAAAGTTAATTCGGCCAAGCCTAATTCTCAAGTTCAAATTTTCTACGTACGTCCTTACGTACATACTCTGGAAATACGGGGTATAACATTGAATCAGTACAACCAAACACCATTTTAATTTCATCCAAACACTCTTTTATTTTCCCCCCTAAATTTTAAACCCCACTTTTCATTTCCCCCCAAATACCAAACCCTAATCCTACCCTATAAAACAAAACATTTCCCCCCCAAAACATTTGACCCCCTGCCGCACACTTCATCTCTCAGCATCATCCCCCTCAGCCCTCACTTTCTCCCTTAACCCATTCGTCGCCGCCGCCGACCTTCGCCGGAGCTCCAAGCTCCGGCGAACACCCTCACATACAGCAGCCGCACGTCTCACCCTCCTCACCTCACTCCCGTCACCCTCTTTCCCCAGTCCCGTCGCCGCCAGTCTCACCGGCGAACCACCACACCACCACCGCCAGTCTCACCAGCGAACACCCTCCACAGCAGCCGCCAACACTCTCCCCTTACCCTCACAGCCCAACAGCCCTAAAAAAGAACTCCCTCATCCCTCACTCTCTCGCTGCCCACTCCTCTCCGTCGACTTCACACCTCACCGGCGAATCACCGCCATCTTGCACCTCCCGCCGCCACTATTTCCGTCGACCTCTGTCACCCCCACATCACCGTCGAACTCACCACTGTCCATTAACCACTGGCGGCGTCGCTCCGGTGTTGCACCGTTGAAGTGACGCCGCCGCTGCCCGCTGCCTTTTGTGTTGCTGAAATCACTGTTTGTGTCCCTTCGTGGCTATTATATTATCGGTATTGGATCGTTTTTACTTCTCGATTTTTGATCGCCTTGGAGTTTTAAGACTCCGGCGACCTTTGGAACATAAGGATTTTCTGATTTTCTATATTTGTTGGTTGTTCTTGTTGGTGGGACTGACTTCAACTCGCTGTGTTGTTGTTGCTGGACTGATTTTCGCCATTTTAATGGACTGATCTTCCGTCGTTGCTACTAATTTTGGTTATTTGTTCGGCTGGTTTTAGCCATGGTGCTGGACTGATTTTTAGGCTATTTGCTACTAATTTTCGGCATTGTTACTACTGTTTTTGGCCATATTATTGGACTGGTTTTGGCGTATTGCTATTGATTTTGGGCATTTTTTGCTGGTTTACTGATTTAGAACAAATACTACACTGTTGGTATTTTACTGATTTGAACAAGATGCTACACTTGTTTGGCCGATGAAAAAGTTATCCGTCGATTTTTGAGGCCTCCACAGTTGCAAAGACGGAAAAATAAAATAATGAACCTTTCTGGGAAATGATGATTTCTTCCACTTACACCGGATAACCAACATGCGCTGGCAAGGCGAATTCTCGCAGCCGCACTTGTTTAGGCTGTCCTACTTTATATTTTTTACATATCTGAGCCCTCCGTGTTTAAAACTATTACTGTTTTGGCGCGGATCCGAAGGTTTTATTTATTTTATTATTTTTAGCAATATTGGCCGATGAAGGAATCTCCGTCTGATTTCCAAGGTCTTCCCTGTACAAAGACGGATTTATTTTTGGCTTTATTTATTAATTATTGCTATTACTTTAAAAATTATTTATTTTATTACTAACACTTTTACTAAGTGTCTATACAGGTACCCGAAGATCATCTTGTGCAGAAAGCCTAAAAAGGGTTAAAGATGTCCCGGATTCTTATCTCATGTCTCATTTAATTTTAGTTTTACTTTTGTATTGCATTTTATTTTAATTGTAAATTATGTAAAAATGCTTAGAATAGGTAGAATAAAAGCCAATATATAATTAACCTAGGTTTGAACGGATAACCGCAAGTTAGCGGATCATATAGGATGCCTGACCCCTTCCCTTTAGGATAATAAAGAACCCTTACCTAGAATCTCACATAGCTTTTCGCAGACCTTTAAATGGAGATCATTTATAGCATTTTTATGCTATTTAATAAGTGTCCTAATTCACTATAATAATTAGGTGGCGACTCCTTAAATACATCTAGGAATCAACCATACGTAGTACTCCCGTTTTCGACTCCGGTTAAAATGGGGTGTTACAGTCATTTGAACATTGTTAGACATACCGGGGAAGACTAGAGATCATGTAAGTGCTCGTCGAGATTTGATAGAACTTAAAATAATGCCAGAGCTTCAACCAATAGAATTAGAAGATGGTAGCGAAGAAATTCCATGCTCTCGCTTCTGGATGTCACTTAAAGAAAAGCGCAAGTTCTACCAAGTCATAAAAAATGCTAAGTTACAACAAGGTTATGCTTATAATATTATTATGCATGTTGAAGAAAGTAAAATCATAGGCTACAAAAGTCATGATGCTCATTTTATGATGAATTACTTGGTCCTTATTGCTGTGAAAACAACATTACCCAAAGATGTTGTTACTCCATTGATAAGACTTTGCGTTTTTTTCAGAGGCATATGGAATAAAGCTATTGATCCTCGACATCTTGACAAACTCAAGTCAGATGTAGTTGAAACACTTTGTCTGTTTGAACGTAATGGTGCATTTACCTATACATCTAGTGGACCAAATTAAGTTGGGTGGACCAGTTAGTTCAAGGTGTATGTATGAGATTGAAAGGTATCTTCAAGAGTTAAAGTTGGATGTTCGAAACCAGAGCCGTCCAGAAGGCTCAATGGCAGAAGGATACCAAGCTAAATGATGTATTACCTTCATTGCTAGACATCTGAAACGATCAAACTCGTCCACAGATAATGTTAATAAGGATAGTGTCGCAAAATCATTTTTATCTAATATTGGGCGTCCTATCAAGGGAAAGGGAAGGACCTCAAAGAAAAAACATTGTGGACACATGATTGATCAAACTACATGGACACAAACACATCGATATGTCTTATTCAATTGCAATTGTGAGAAAGTTGAGAGATACATAAAGTAAGATGACAAACCATTTTGATAATTTTTTACCTTATTTTTATATGTATTATTCAATTGTATTGTGTTATTAAGATATTTGTTTTCCTATTTTTTATCACAGTGAACACAAAACGTGTGTAAGAACCAAACGAAAAAGAAAATGGGATAGTGCACAAGATCACAATAAGGATTTCATTGATTGGTTTAAGGAGAAAATTGAAGTGAAACTTCAAGAAGGTCAAGACATTATTCCGAATCATATCTTATGGTTATCGAAAGGACCTTCTTATGTTGTTAAAAAGTACACAGGGTACTCTGCTAACGGATATAAGTTTCATACCATGAAGCGTGACGCGAAGTGTGTAACTCAAAACAATTGAGTCACTCTCACAGCCGTAACACATAGCTTTGCGAGTTTCAAAGATCAAAATCTTATACTGGGAGATGTCAATTATTATGGTTCAATACAAGACATCATTGAGATATCTTATCATGGGCATTTTAGTGTTGTCTTGTTCAAATGTTTGTGGTTTCACTCGGAAAAAGATGATGATGAGTTTATCATGGTTAACATGAATAAGACAATTTATGTAGAAGAACCATTTATCTTGGCATATCAGGCACATTAAGTTTATTTTGTTGAAAATTTAAACAAAAAAGGTTGACAGTATGCTGTTGAAATCCCTCCTAGGAAAATTTCTGATGGTATTAAAATATCTAATTATTTACTCGTGTTTTAACTTATTTTTACTTTCTAGTTAATTTTGTATCACATTTTGACTTATGTAGTTGTTTTTATATTTGTTGATATGTGCAGATGAAAGCTAATAAGTCCAAATTTTCTACTCCGCAAAGTCAGATTCCAGAGTATGAGCGACAACGGATCGAGAATTTGAAAATGAATGCAGAATTTATGAATGTTCAAGGTGAGGGATATTTGGCTAATCAAATACTACGTAAAAAGATTCTTGGTTTGGATCGTCCAAGTAGCGATGGACATCGCAATGACAAGTTGGAAGAAAGAGATGATGAGGCACATCTGCATATGACGGAGGCGGTAACGAGGAGGAAACCGCTAGCAATATGGGTGCAAAAAGGAAGGTAAACGTTTGAACTTTTGATGCATATTTTTATAAAGCAGTTGTTATATTATATCTTAAGATAAGTTGTAGCCACACTTTAAGGCAAGTAAAATGTTATATTCTGAACCGAATTGCTATAGCTTTTTCATGGCGAGCATATGCTACTTCTTGAGCCAAAGTGTTGATGCACTTTTAAGGCAAACAAACTGTTATATTTATGTCTGATGTACTGGGGTTGACTGCTGCTATTTTTATTATACTTGTTGTCACTGTGTTGCTGCATTATGATGTTATTCCGGGCTGAATCGCAGTCGCGTCTTGGCTTAAACTGCTGCTGCACTGTGGACATACTTAAGGACAGTTATTGCTCTGATTTTTTAGTCTTTTACTGCTGCATTTTCATTAGACATATGTTGTTTTCTTGGCTACATTTTAGCCAGTTTATTACTGGATTTTCAAAACTACCACTGTTGCATTCTTGGGCCAAAACGTTACTGCATTTAAGGCTGAAAATTCTGCTGGCAGCAATTTCTTTGGTGCGATTCTTTGGCGACAATTCTTTGATCTTGGTGTTACTTGTCGTGATTCTTGATGATAGTCTTGGTCTTTGTTCTTTGGCGGCAATTATTCTTCTTTGCCTCGACCATTCTTTGCCTCGACCATTTCGTCGACGTACTCTAATTTCGTCCATTACAGGTTTTAGCTCGGCCACAAACTATGGAGGATTTTGTGAAAAAGAATAATCCAAAACAGAAGCATCATCAAGTTGAGAAGAATCAATAATCTTTTGACTATCTTAATTCTGAGATAGATTATCATAGTCATGTACCGCAAAAGCAACAGAAAAATAGGTCATTTTGTTCTCTAAGTTCTATGTCAGCATATCTTGAATTGCGGAAAAAACAAGTAGAAAACATAGAAATAGTTGCAACAAGGAATGAAATTGTCACTCATACTAATGAATCAGTAGAAAGACAAGATAATGAAAGAGATGATAATGATTATGTCCAACTAAATGATAATGTCAATGATGTGGGACATGACTATGAAGATTTGTAATCAGCGGCTGAAGACGAAAAAATGAAGGTACACATTACTATTTATTAATCATTTAGCTTATTAGCATACTAAATTAATACATGAATTAACAGTTGAATCTAAAACAACTGAATCTAAAACAACTGCCAATAAGAAGAAGCATCAAGGGCCAACAAAGCTTACAAAGGTTCATGCGCGTATAAAAGAGTAGCGCCAAATTATTATTTTGAACTCATTAGGCCAGCCAGTTGGACCTACGAAGGAAATACTTGATGAATTCAAATATTTTTGGAAACTTTGGGGAAGGATTCCGAACTTGCGCCATTGAATTATACTTGTTTTCCAAGTCTTCCCACACATGACAAAATATAGGATTATGTTTTTGTATGTTGCAATATTGTTCTTTGAAATATTACAAGTATATTCTTGGTTCTAGACCTTTATATATTACTAATGTGTCGCTTTAATGATTGATATAGGAAAAGTATATGGTTGTTGAAGAAGAAAGAAAATATGTAATGGAGGCAGTTAATGCAAGTTGGCGAAGTTATAAATGCAGAATTAAGAAGAATCTCTTATATATATATGATAGTGATGATTTAAGATGGTTTCACAAACCTGAGACTATTTCAGTACCTCAGTTTCAGGACCTCTTAAATTATTGACATTGTGAAAAGATTGAAGTATTCAATTAAATTTGCTTAAGTTTCGTGTAATAATGAGGTAATATTATTCTAACTTATTATTTTTATCTCACAGGCAGAATGTAAGAAAAATAGAGACAATCGTCTATTAATGGATGATATGCACACGATGGGTCGTAAGTCATTTGCAATGTTACGTCCGGAATTGGTATACACTTTTCTTTTTCAATAATTGAATTATCTCTTTGCTTCCATTAGTTCTCACTAATTTTAATTTGTAAAAATTTAAGGCTTAGGTATTTGTGTGCTAAATTTCATTTTGTTTTTTACAGCAACAAAAAGATCCGAATAAGGAAGAACTTTCTCAAGCAAAGGTCTACAAAGAATCAAGAAAAAGAGTTCCAGGGAGAACATACCATCAAAACTGAATATAATATTGTGAGTTAACAAATTGTATTATCATATATTTGCGTACTATTGATAATTTAGTAAGACAGTGACTTAACATTCTATAAATAGGAAAAGACAGATGCTATGAAGTCCACCCAACACGGAGAAGGTAGCAACTCTAAGGATCTAGTTCTTTACTCTGAAGTGCTTCAAGGTCCCAAAAGCAAAGATCGCTTACGACTTGTCGGAAAAGGTGTGACAAAGACTGATTTGAAGAAAAAGAGAAAAAATCAGGTTTCATAATTCTGGAGGAATTCTTGCAGAGTATGAAAGCTGAGTTAGTGCAACAGCTTGCACCGACCTTTGCATCAGTGATTATATCACAACTTCAAGAAGCTAATCCTGGAATAAATCTTGTGATTCCTTCCTTTGTGAGTCCATCAATTCCAAATGATTCGTCTAGTGCACCGCATGTCAGTGAACCAAATGGACAGTCTCTTGGGACAGCTAATCAGGTAATTTTTGTGTTTCCCTTCTTTCCAACACAGTAATATTCTGGAGCTTGAAATTTTATATATTATTATACTGTGAAATTATATGTTTTTATATGAGTAAACTACATTAAAGTTATTATTTATGATATTTTGGCTAGTCTACCATTTGTTTTACTTATGACTATTCTTTATGTTACCTTGTAGGAGTCTGGTGACCTAAATGGAGAAGAAATCTAGCAATCTAATAAATGGGCGTGTAGGTGGAGGCTTATGTGTAGATACTTTAATTTTGTGAACAATTATTTTGTAATATGTCCTAAGGGGTCTAATATTGTAATATTGTACATTTGTGAACAATTAGTAATACAATCCTTTTTTAGTATTATTTTTCTCTTTTAATTATTTATTTTACAATATTGTGTACCTGGCCGTCACATTAGGTGGTTAAAAAAGCCTCAAAACAATCGAATATGTAATGCGACGGCTCTGTCTGGCTATCGCATTAGAGGGGTGGCCTGGCCGTCTCATTAGGTGGTTAAAAAAGCCTCAAAACAGTCGAATATGTAATGTGACGGATAGACAAAGCCGTCACATTAGAGGGGTGGCAGTCGTCGCATTAGGGGTGAGGGAGTCGTCGCATTAGGGTGGTGGGAGCCGTTGCATTAGATATACAGCTAATGCAACGGCTAAATACAACTGTCGCATTAGCCTCATATCTAATGCAACGGCTGGACATCCGTCGCATTAGGCCCTTCTGGTCGTTGCATTAGACCTAATGCAATTCCAGAAGATGTCACGTCTCCTAGACGTTGCATTAAGTCTAATGCAACGGCCAGAAGGGCCTAATGCGACGAGAATGGGGCGTCACATTAGCTGAGAAATGTAGTAGTGATAGTAAACTTGAAGTTTACTAGCAATAAAATGGTTATCATATTAATACTACAAGTGATTAGAAGATTCAATATCTTTAATTTACTATGGGTAAGAAATACGTATGTGAAAAATTGCCTCAACAAACCACAAGTTTATTGATATAAAAATTCATGTTATAGTAAATCATAAGTTTACTAAAACAAATAGCACTCATCATGATAAACTTAAAGTTTACTAGTATACATAATTTTGTCAGTGAACATGATCGCTTTGATCATCATGTGCTAATTGAGTATTCGAAATATCTTGAAGAACTAGTAGATTCATCAAGATTTTTTGTGTTGTTCTTCTTATGATATGTTAATTACACCAGTTATTGTTGAGTCTAAATTTCTTAGATTTTGAAAAATATACAAGGTGAATGTGAGCCCGTTCACATGGAATGTAATATTTCAAATAGTTGCATCTATGAGACGATCATATATGCGTTATTGTCAACCCGCAGTTCGACATTCACAAAGTTGTTTGCTCAAAATAATTGAGTTAAGAGCACAATTTATAGATTATGTAATCAAGATAGTTCATCTTGATAATGTTAATTTATATATGGTTTGGTGTTCAATGCCTCTGATTTATAGCTATATTATTGCTTATGAGAACAAAGCTTCATGTGTTGGTCTGAGATATATTGTATTGCATACAACAAACTTGTATGTTTCAGACCAATGAATTGTGAAATATTCTCCCCTCATAATTGGTTCAGGGTCAGGAACCAAATATTTCTATCATATAGCTTTTGATGTATGATATATGATTAATGGATCTACCACGATGCGCACAGATAGATTTTCCTCCTCACCCAAAAAGGTGGGTATATTTGTTAGTTTTTATAATATTAGAGGGAGACAATAGAAGCTAAGATATATGTTATGAATTATCACCAGCTGCAAGATGCTCCTAAATGTCCCTGAAGGACATAGATTGCATGCATGGAGCATCTGTAACGATTCGTTTGGTCATTTTGAATTTTTGGACTTATTTTCTCAAGAATACACTTCCCGTAGCTTCATATCGGTATTTATGACTTGCGGAGATGTGTGACATAATATCTGAGGTAATCGTTTAAGTTTCGGATCAATTTTATTAAAAGATGGAAGCTCTTAAGTTAAAAAAGAAAGAAGTTTGACCAAAAATTAACTTTTGGATAAATGCATCATTTTCAAAGTTTTATCGATTCCCTTAAGATGATTTATGACTTAGTCGAGTCATTGGTTCGGATCTCGAGGGGTTAGGGTGAGATTTTTGTACTCGGTAGAGGTTTATGTCATTTTGAGGAAGTTATGATGTTTTTGTTGATAACCAAGCCTTAACAAACTCGTATTAGTGTTTCGTCGATTCGAGCAGCTTCATAGCGTGGTTTATAGTCATGTTGCACTCTTGGTTGGTGTTCATAGGTTCCCGAATGAGTTTTGAGTCGTTGGTTAAGAAACTAGATAAAGTAAGAATTGGAGTTGACCACGATAAATATCGAGTCAAGATGACCCTTTTCGGGTGTTTCGAGTACACGAACAGATCTGTAACATGTTTTATGACTGAAATGCATATTTAATTTGTGTTCGAGAGGTTCCGAATGAGTTTCGGGGGTTGAATCGAAGTTTGGAAGCAAAACTTGGAATTTTCTGGTGTCTGGTGTGTTTTGGTCTTCGCGATCGCGACATGTGGCATCACGATCGCAAAGAAGAAAATCTACCTAGATAGTGTATTAAAAACCAGATCGCGTTTTCATTATATTTTGGCCATAACTTGAGTTATGGAGCTTCGTTTGAGGTGATTTTGGTGGCTAAATTATCGTCTTTGAAAGGGGGTAAGTACACAACCTTTGTTTATGTGTATTCCCATAATAATTTCCATTGGTTATCAATTTTATCTGAATTTGGGTTGTAGAAATTGGGGGTTTTCAGCCTTAGAATTGAAAAATGATAAACCCTTGAATTGAAGGCCGATTTACTGATGCATTTCAAAGATTTTCGATATTCTTATATGGGTAAATCGATTTTGCAACAAAATTCCAGTTTTACCCTTGTGGGCCTGGGATTGATTTTTTGGCTCTATATTTGGGTTTCAATATACAGTATAGCAATATGGGTATAGTTGGACTCGTCTAACTCTGTAGATTATTATTTTGACTAGATTGAATTTGTTTAGTGAATTTAGATGTGGTGGAGCTTCTGGGAGGCATAATCTTCGCGCGGATTGAGCTTGGAGTTGTTCGGGAGCTATGAGACTTCATAATAAGACAAGTTGAGATTTTCTAGACTCTAGTGTAACATTTATGTGTTGGTATGCTATATAATTGTTATACCCCGTATTTCCGGAGTATGTACGTGAGGACGTACGTACGTTTGTACAAACCCTAATTAGGTTAAGAATGAGATTGTAAGCTTTCGACGGAAAAGATTCCGAACCTTGTGAAGGAAATTCTACGTTTTTAATATTTTAACCGATTGCGGATTTTTCCGAGAGACGAAATATTTTGGACCAATGGGAGGGCGACATGTGTCACCCTTAGTTGGCTTATGTTGGACGAAAATAATGGCCTAGTGGACAAGTCAATTGGTCAAGTCTTGCAAGACATTTTTGTGAGTGGGAGTAGGTAGAGAGTGGGACGTTTTTCTTGTGATAGTGGAGTCCACATGGCTCTTTGTTGTGGTGGGCAAGTGTTCCAATATTGTGGTGGACATATGTCCAAATGTTGTGTACGACACTTGGTTGGAAGACCTCATCTTTCACTTGGATCATAATCTCCACCTTCCATTTGTTTTGATCTTGTCCCTTGAGTGTTCTATAAATACCCCCCTTGAGTGAAGACTTCTTCATCCACTTCTCATTCTCTAAGTCTCAAAAACTCCCTCCCCCTTAGTTGCTCTCTCGTCCAAAGTCCTCTCCCCCCCTTGCCTAGTGGCTTCGGCCGAGCCCCCTCCCCCACTTTTGTAGAAAGTTGCTTTCTAGTGTAGTTACTATTCCAAAATACCCTAGCCCCAAATCCCTTATAGTATTTGAGTAGAAGTTGTGTAGAACTTCTAAGGGTTCTTGGAGCTATCGGAGCGTGCAAATTAGGAGCTAAACCTTGCTCAGGATCGACATTTAACTTGGATAATTTTGGGCTTGTCGAGGTAAATACTCTTGTCCTTCTATTGTAATTGGATATTACATTTAAGAATAGTTAAGACTTGAGTATAAGATATAGAAGAATATTAAAGAATAGAATTGAACTGTACTTGCATAGGACTGTATTTACAGTAGACTTGAGTAGCTTGACGGGTAGGGAAGTGCTGCCCAATTTTCTGTAGAATAGAGAACCCTCTGCTTAGAACTATATACAGAATAGTCTAGACGTTGATAGACGTATTTGACTATTATAGGTCGATACTCTGCGCGCGACATATTCGACTTGGCAGGTGGATTTCGCCGAGGAGGTATGTGATTCTTCCTATACTCTTGAGCATGATATTTTAAGTATATATATAGTACGGTAGACGTACACGTGTTAACGGAATGTAGTTTTACGGCAATGTCTTTTGACTTAAGCCTGAATAATAAGAACCTTGAAGTATTTCAAAAGAATTATGAATCATTTTTAAAAAGAAGAGTAATACTTGATTTTTAAACAGAAAGCTTAAGAGTTATACTAGCTTTATGGGAAGTTAGGTATAACGACTTAAGAAAGATAAAAGGAACGGTTTTACTTGTTTGTTTATGAAAATCTTGTATTGACTTCTGCAAGTATAGTAAGATGGTTTGAATAGTAAACATGTTATGATACTACGTGTGTTAGTGTCTTGTGGTGTTATTATTGTTGTGCTTACGTTGTTAAACGTTAAGACCGTTGTACTGTTATTATATCACATACCCCCTTGACTTGATTATACCGAGGGCTTGCCACCCTTGATGCGGGTCTATACGTCCTATGCGGTCTGTGTGACTATGCGGAGCTGCGGGAGTTCCAGGATTGATCATTCCGGGTGTTTTTGTTACACCCTGAAAGTCCAGAACATATATAAGAGAATGTACGAAAGGAAACAAGACTTGGAAATTAGTACGAAAGGAAGAATTGTTTTTCCGACGGAAAATCTTCCGAACGTCGGAAAGGAAAAATGTTCGTTGTTGAGAATTGGATTCTCAAAAGGCATTATTTGAAGATTATGGAACTTATTAAAATTATGGAAATTTATTTTTACGGATTTGGTCACGTGGGGCCCACCCGAGGAATTTTACATTTTTGTGGGGCCCACGAGGGTTACGGAATTTTATGGACGAATGAGAGGGAGACACGTGACACTCCCACATGGCTTGGTCGAAATTTATGCAAGGGTGTTATGGTCATTTGACCTATGTAGATGATAAGTCTTCTAAGCTTGATATTGTTGACAAGTCAACTTGTCCACCTAGGCTTGATCCAAGTGAAACTCATCCTACCCTCACATTTGTTTAAGTCTTAGCCATCCATTGGGTTATAAGTATACTACTAGTAGCAAGACAAGGTCTTGGAGACTTAGAAAAATTTCACAACACTTTGTGCACACACATAAGCTCTCGGGTTTGGCTAAGCTCTCACATGAAAAATTTGTAGTTTTGATCCATTAGCCACAAGACTTTAACCCAATGTCCCCAAGGGTATTGTAAGGTTATCTCAATAGAAAGATTTCGGAAAAAACGCATTTTCACGTTAGTCGCAAGGCGGAAACTAAGGGAGTTCTTCAACTTTGAAGTTAGAACTTGAAGATGGGTTCTTCATAGGCCTCTAAGGAGTGCTTGGAGCGGATTGGAACCTAAGGAAAGGAGCTAAGAATTGCTAAGGCGCGACTTTGGAATCTTGGAAATTTTAAGGGCTTATAAAGGTATAATCTTGTCGTTTTAGTAGTTAAGATTGCTTATTGATTGTAGCTATGGATATTAGCAAGCATGAGTAATATATTATGTTGTTGGATTAGTGTATTGGCTATTGGAACCCTAATCCGAAATCTAGCATGTTAGCCCTAAGACTTCAATTCAAGTCGATTATTAGTTAAGTCGTCACATGTTGTGTAAAGAAGGAAATTGTAGTTGTTGAAGTAGTTTATAACTATATAACATGTTAGACCTTGGAACTTGGAATTTGAAAAGGGTTGGAAAAGACTTAGTGTTGCTATGTATGTTGGCCGAGAATGGCTAGTGAAGTATTAAACTATTTGGTATGAATTGTGGGGCAGAATTTTACACGTATTGTAAGGCGTGTAATCCCCTTTGTTTGGTTATTGTTTGGAGCCTTAAATGTGGCTTGTTGGTTATTGTATTCGGCCTTGAAAAAGGTGGCAAAGTGAGTAGAAACAAAGGAAGTGCTGCCCGATTTTCCGTAGAATTAGAGACTAAATACTTAGTATTATTCTACATAGAGGCTAGAAGTTGATAGCCTTGTTGTGACCTTTATAGGTTGACACTTCTACGTACGGCGTATTCGGCTTAGCTTGTGAATTTAGCCGAAAAGGTATGTGAACTATCTCTTCTTCTAGCATGATTCCTTAAGATTAAGAAAGTATGTTCTACTCCTTAAATGATCCATTCCTTGGTTGTATTTGGATTTCCTAGAATAGAATTTGTTCTATGTACTTCCTTGATTGTACTTTGATGTTTAGATTGTAAGTTGTATAATCCATTTTCTTGATGAAGTTTGGATTCTTAAAAGTGAAGGTATTTTACTTAAAGTACATGGAGTCTTAAAAAGGAAGTGCTTTCCAAATCTTTTGGCTAGTGCCTTAATTCTAAAACCTAAAGGTCATTATAATGACTTTAGGGGAGTCAAGGAGTGATTTACTTATTTGATTTAAAAGAGGAGAAATGACATGTTTTAAGAGAAGTAACTTGTTTCAAAGGAGTGAGTTACTTGAGGTTTAAAAGTAGAAGAAACTTGTTTTCTATATATTAAGAGACTTGAAGTGTTTTGAAAGTTAAGAACTTGATTTGTAAGTATGTGATCCTTGGTTTTTAATAGCATAAGTCTCTTGGTTATTAAAGGAATGGATACGTCTAAAACCATAAAGGGTTATAACGGCTTTATGGGAAGTTGGTTATAACGGTTTTATGGAAGATTTAGAAAGTTGTCTATTTTGATAAAAGGGCATAAGTTGCCAAGATTGTGAAAATTTGAAGTTACTTGATATCAAGCCTTGAAATGAGTTTTCTAAACGTGTAGTAACTTACTTTGAAAAATAGACACGCATTGATACTACGGGTGTTAGTATCTTGGGGCTTTACATAGAAAGGAGTCTTTTATAAAAGAATGTACGTACGTAGTACTTTGGCTTGATAAATTGAGAATTTGTCTATGTGTGCCTTGATAAGTACTTTGACTTGTTAAAAGAGAATTATTCTATGTATGCCTTGATTAGTACTTTGGCTTGATAAATTGAGAATTTGTCTAAGTGTGCCTTGATAAGTACTTTGACTTGTGAAAAGAGAATTATTCTATGTATGCCTTGATTAGTACTTTGGCTTGATAAATGGAGAATTTGTCTAAGTGTGCCTTGATAAGTACTTTGGCTTGTTAAAAGAGAATTATTCTATGTATGCCTTGATAAGTACTTTGGCTTGATTAATTGAGAATTAGTCTAAGTGTGCCTGGATAAGTACTTTGGCTTGATTGATTGTGAATCATTCTAAGTGTGCCTTGGTAAGGACTTTGGCTTGTTAATTGAGGATT
This sequence comes from Przewalskia tangutica, assembly GCA_029844215.1. Taxonomy (NCBI): domain Eukaryota; kingdom Viridiplantae; phylum Streptophyta; class Magnoliopsida; order Solanales; family Solanaceae; genus Przewalskia; species Przewalskia tangutica. The sequence goes on from CM056734.1 coordinate 68,607,545, forward strand.
TGCCTATGTGTGCTGGAAATAGCCGGTTGTGTGCTATTGGTATATCAGTTGTTTCGGGGTCAGTCCCCGGGTTTGTGGCATTTGCATAATTCCGTGGATTTGCTACCCACGATGCGGAGAATACCTCATGCGAGTCCGTAGGGCTTATGCGGGTGAAATAGTCCCATGCGGGCGGGTCCAGCCTATGCGAGGAATACCTCATGCGAGTCCGTAAGGGCTTATGCGGGTGAAATAGTCCTATCACGAGAATACCTCACGCGAGTCCGAAAGGGCTTATGCGGGTGAAATAGTCCCACGCGGACGGGTCCACCTATCGCGAGAATACCTCACGCGGGTCCACGCGACTTATGCGGGTGAAATAGTCCCGTGAATAGGATTCTGAATAACACGTGGCGGATGGTCCCGCTTTGATCATGAGCTTCCTATTTTATATTGTAAGGATACTACCGCTTACTCTCATTGTAGTAAGGCACAAGGTGTTGTATTTTGAGTATCATATATGTCCCCGATTTGTTTGTGTTACCCTGGTCATGCTTTTACGATGTGGGATTCCGGGCATGAGACCACGTGGTATTTAGGACAAGTGGGACTTGGTGTTCATGTATCCTTATTGGTGTTATTACATCATGGATCGCGGTGAGGAAGGATTCCACGGGCATGATTGATATTATGGGCGTGAGACCCATGGTTATATTTGAGTAATGACTTTGAGGGCCTGCGTCCCTGACTTGATATGACTGCTTATGTATTGTGTACTGTAGGTAGGCTATCATACATGTCTCCTGCTTTGTTTAGACTGTTATGATTTCATTACGCATTTCATCGCTCACATACTTGGTACATTCTTCGCTTGACCTCCTTGGGTGCGTTCACGCCGCAGTTTAGGTGCATGATTTGGTGATCGGCAGTGTAGGACCGCCGTTCGAGTTTTGGATAGCTCCCTTTGTTCAGGAGTTTATCATTTTGGTATAGTTCCTTCAGTACAGGCTTTTGTACATTTATGGGTACGGCGGGGCCTTGTCCCGTCATAGTTCAGTTTAACTCCTAGAGGTCTGTATTCATATGTGGGATTGGACTCGTGTGCAGTGTAGTGTCTTTTGTTTATGTATATTATATGGCAGCCTAGTCGGCTTTGCCTTGTACGTACGGTTTCTTTAAAAAAGAAAAAAATGAGATGTTATTAATTTCCGCAATGTACTTAGTTGTTAAGGTAGAAGGGGGCCCAGGTAGGGCACGATCCGCCCGGTTCGGGGTGTGACAGAGTGGTATCAGAGCAGTCAGTCCTCGGAATGTTTACAGACCGTGTCTAGTAGTGTCTTGATTATCGGTGTGTTGCGCGCCATACCCATAAACAGGAGGCTACAGGACATTTAGGAGTTGGTTTCTATTCTTCTCACTCTAAGATCGTGCCATAGAGCTGTGTTAGTAAGAAAAATTCCTCTCTGACGTATTGTTGTGTTACAGATATGCCTCCAAGGAGGGCAACATACCGCCAGAGGGCAAAGGAGTAGCAGGAGCTACTAGTCAGACTCAGAGAGTTGATAGGGCTTATGCCCAGGGTATATCGGATGTTGTTCCGCAGTCGGCGAGTTCTTCTGCGCCAAGTTTTGAGGCCCCATCACCAGAGCCTCCAGTTTCTCGGTTAGGAGAAGACTATAGGGTCATGAGGGAAGCAGTTATGTTATTGACCAAGATAGCGGTGCTAGCAGTTGTAAGTGATAGTACCCCAGAGGTAGGGATACTTTGATTAGTAAAGTGAAAAGTTAAGAATGTTGACAAGAATGATAAGTGAACTGAGACTATAGTTGTGTAGAGTTCACACGTAGTAATTACCAGAATGCGATTGTAAGACCGATAGGGTAGGATGTACAGTAGAAATACCTTGACTTATGTGACGGACCTCTAGTGAATAGGGGGATAAGGTAAGAAGTACCTTGAGATAAGAGAGATTTATTTCAGACTAGGAACGAGAAGTTAAGTGTGACGATGAGTCGGGTTGTAGACTCATTTCGGGTCAACCGATTGTATGGAATCGGGTGATGTCAGTTAGAAATGGTCCCGTTATGTGGTAGGGTCCCGAGGATGCCAGCCCAAGTTTAGTTAAATCGTTATGCGAGTTGGTGGATGCGTTCCAGAACTAGGTCGTAAGGACCTAGATGAGCCTTAGCGAGAAAAATTCAAGTAGCATAATGGCCAAGTTTGGTTAGTAACTCCAAGTTGGAGAACGTAAGCAATTTGAGATTTCAGACGTGTACTAGATGAGTTTGAAAGTACGAGAAAGTATGACAAGTAAGGAAAGAAAGGAACCTCTAAGGATCCGTGTTTTAGAAATGTAGCCTTCGAGTTTTGTGAGAAGGGTCGCGGACGGAAGGTCCATTGATATGTTTTCAGATGTTAGGCGATGGCAGTGTGGCATCGCTGGTCTTGTGCATTTGATCGATAGGCATAGTATAGAGATTGTGTCGGAGTTTGTATAGCGTGACAACCGACTAAGAACATTCGGGGACGAATGTTTCTAAGGGGGGAAGAATGTTACACCCCGAAAGTCCAGAACATATATAAGAGAATGTACGAAAGGAAACAAGACTTGGAAATTAGTACGAAAGGAAGAATTGTTTTTCCGACGGAAAATCTTCCGAACGTCGGAAAGGAAAATGTTCGTTGTTGAGAATTGGATTCTCAAAAGGCATTATTTGAAGATTATGGAACTTATTAAAATTATGGAAATTTATTTTTACGGATTTGGTCACGTGGGGCCCACCCGAGGAATTTTACATTTTTGTGGGGCCCACGAGGGTTACGGAATTTTATGGACGAATGAGAGGGCGACACGTGGCACTCCCACATGGCTTGGTCGAAATTTATGCAAGGGTGTTATGGTCATTTGACCTATGTAGATGATAAGTCTTCTAAGCGATATTGTTGACAAGTCAACTTGTCCACCTAGGCTTGATCCAAGTGAAACTCATCCTAACCTCACATTTGTTTAAGTCTTAGCCATCCATTGTGTTATAAGTATACTACTAGTAGCAAGACAAGGTCTTGGAGACTTAGAAAAATTTCACAACACTTTGTGCACACACATAAGCTCTCGGGTTTGGCTAAGCTCTCACATGAAAAATTTGTAGTTTTGATCCATTAGCCACAAGACTTTAACCCAATGTCCCCAAGGGTATTGTAAGGTTATCTCAATAGAAAGATTTCGGAAAAAACGCATTTTCACGTTAGTCGCAAGGCGGAAACTAAGGGAGTTCTTCAACTTTGAAGTTAGAACTTGAAGATGGGTTCTTCATAGGCCTCTAAGGAGTGCTTGGAGCGGATTGGAACCTAAGGAAAGGAGCTAAGAATTGCTAAGGCGCGACTTTGGAATCTTGGAATTTTTAAGGGCTTATAAAGGTATAATCTTGTCGTTTTAGTAGTTAAGATTGCTTATTGATTGTAGCTATGGATATTAGCAAGCATGAGTAATATATTATGTTGTTGGATTAGTGTATTGGCTATTGGAACCCTAATCCGAAATCTAGCATGTTAGCCCTAAGACTTCAATTCAAGTCGATTATTAGTTAAGTCGTCACATGTTGTGTAAAGAAGGAAATTGTAGTTGTTGAAGTAGTCTATAACTATATAACATGTTAGACCTTGGAACTTGGAATTTGAAAAGGGTTGGAAAAGACTTAGTGTTGCTATGTATGTTGGCCGAGAATGGCTAGTGAAGTATTAAACTATTTGGTATGAATTGTGGGGCGGAATTTTACACGTATTGTAAGGCGTGTAATCCCCTTTGTTTGGTTATTGTTTGGAGCCTTAAATGTGGCTTGTTGGTTATTGTATTCGGCCTTGAAAAAGGTGGCAAAGTGAGTAGAAACAAAGGAAGTGCTGCCCGATTTTCCGTAGAATTAGAGACTAAATACTTAGTATTATTCTACATAGAGACTAGAAGTTGATAGCCTTGTTGTGACCTTTGTAGGTTGACACTTCTACGTACGACGTATTCGGCTTAGCTTGTGAATTTAGCCGAAAAGGTATGTGAACTATCTCCTCTTCTAGCATGATTCCTTAAGATTAAGAAAGTATGTTCTACTCCTTAAATGATCCATTCCTTGGTTGTATTTGGATTGCCTAGAATAGAATTTGTTCTATGTACTTCCTTGATTGTACTTTGATGTTTAGATTGTAAGTTGTATAATCCATTTTCTTGATGAAGTTTGGATTCTTAAAAGTGAAGGTATTTTACTTAAAGTACATGGAGTCTTAAAAAGGAAGTGGTTTCCAAATCTTTTGGCTAGTGCCTTAATTCTAAAACCTAAAGGTCATTATAATGACTTTAGGGGAGTCAAGGAGTGATTTACTTATTTGATTTAAAAGAGGAGAAATGACATGTTTTAAGAGAAGTAACTTGTTTCAAAGGAGTGAGTTACTTGAGGTTTAAAAGTAGAAGAAACTTGTTTTCTATATATTAAGAGACTTGAAGTGTTTTGAAAGTTAAGAACTTGATTTGTAAGTATGTGATACTTGGTTTTTAATAGCATAAGTCTCTTGGTTATTAAAGGAATGGATACGTCTAAAACCATAAAGGGTTATAACGGCTTTATGGGAAGTTGGTTATAACGGTTTTATGGAAGATTTAGAAAGTTGTCTATTTTGATAAAAGGGCATAAGTTGCCAAGATTGTGAAAATTTGAAGTTACTTGATTTCAAGCCTTGAAATGAGTTTTCTAAACGTGTAGTAACTTACTTTGAAAAATAGACACGCATTGATACTACGGGTGTTAGTATCTTGGGGCTTTACATAGAAAGGAGTCTTTTATAAAAGAATGTACGTACGTAGTACTTTGGCTTGATAAATTGAGAATTTGTCTAAGTGTGCCTTGATAAGTACTTTGACTTGTTAAAAGAGAATTATTCTATGTATGCCTTGATTAGTACTTTGGCTTGATAAATTGAGAATTTGTCTAAGTGTGCCTTGATAAGTACTTTGATTTGTTAAAAGAGAATTATTCTATGTATGCCTTGATTAGTACTTTGGCTTGATAAATTGAGAATTTGTCTAAGTGTGCCTTGATAAGTACTTTGACTTGTTAAAAGAGAATTATTCTATGTATGCCTTGATTAGTACTTTGGCTTGATAAATGGAGAATTTGTCTAAGTGTGCCTTGATAAGTACTTTGGCTTGTTAAAAGAGAATTATTCTATGTATGCCTTGTTAAGTACTTTGGCTTGATTAATTGAGAATTAGTCTAAGTGTGCCTGGATAAGTACTTTGGCTTGATTGATTGTGAATCATTCTAAGTGTGCCTTGGTAAGGACTTTGGCTTGTTAATTGAGGATTTGCCTATGTGGCCGGAAATAGCCCAGTGTGCTATCGTATATCGCTTGTTTCGGTCACCCCCGTTTGTGGCATTTTATAATTCCGTGGATTTGCTACCCACGATGCGAGAATACCTCACGCGAGTCCGTAGGGCTTACGCGGTGAAATAGTCCCACGCGGGCGTCCAAATTTACGCGAGGAATACCTCACGCGAGTCCGTGCGGCTTATGCGGGTGAAATAGTCCTATGCGAGGAATACCTCACGCGAGTCCGAAAGGGCTTATGCGGTGAAATAGTCCCACGCTGGCGGTCCACCTTACGCGAGGAATACCTCACGCGTCCACGCGACTTACGCGGGTGAAATAGTCCCGTGAATAGGATTGCCGAATAATACCGCGCGGATGGTCCCGCTTTGATCATGAGCTTCCTATTTTATATTGTAAGGATACTACTGTTTACTCTCATTGTAGTAAGGCACAAGGTGTTGTATTTTGAGTATCATATATGTCCCCGGATTTGTTTGTGTTACCCTATGGTCATGCTTTTACGATGTGGGATTCCGGGGCATGAGACCACGTGGTATTTAGGACACAGGTGGGACTTGGTGTTCATGTATCCTTATTGGTGTTATTACATCACGGATCGCCGGTGAGGAAGGATTCCACGCACGATTGATATTATGGGCGTGAGACCCATGGTTATATTTGAGTAATGACTTTGAGGGCTGCCCCCGACTTGATATGACCGCTATGTATCAGGTAATCGTAGGTAGGCTATCATACATGTCTCCCGCTTTGTTTAGACTGTTATGATTTCATTACGCATTTCATCGCTCACATACTTGGTACATTCTTCGCATCGACCTCCTGGGCCGCGTTCACGCCGCAGTTTAGGTACGCAGCTTTGGTGATCGGCAGTGTAGGACCGCCGTAGTTTTTGGATAGCTCCTTTGTTCAGAGTTTATCATTTTGGTATAGTTCCTTCAAGATGTGCTTTTGTACATTTACGGGTACGGCGGCCTTGTCCGTCATAGTTCGATTTAACTCCTAAGTCCGTATTCATATGTGGATTGGACTCGTGCGCAGGTAAAGGTCTTTTGTTTATGTATATTATATGGCAGCCTAGTCGCTTTGCCTCAGACGCACGCTGCTTTAAAAAAAGAAAAAATGAGCATTATTAATTTCCGCAATGTACTTAGTTGTTAAGGTAGAAGGGTGCCTGTGTAGGGCACCGCCACGCCCGGGTTCGGTGTGAGCTTTAGCCCGACGCGGGATGCCCTATGCGGTCTGTTTACCACTACGCGTCTATCGAGACTACGCGACCGCGGAGTCCGGGAGGTACCGGGTTAGCTACCCCGGCGCGAGGAATACCTCACGCGGTCTCGTGTGTGACCTATGCGATCGCGGAGTCCGTGATTAGGCACGCATAATGATACTATGGGCGATTGGCCTTGCTTCGATCATTCGCGCTATAAAAGACACATACGCTTACCTATTATTGCTCTTGTTTGTGATATGGCACTATGTGCAATTGAACGATTGCAATTGCAAATGGCTTTAAAATACTTTGATTTCATTTAAGTACTTTACGCTTTCACATACTTGGTACCGTTGTAATCGACCTCTTCGGGCCGCGTTCACGCAGCAGGTAAGGGCAAGCAGGTGCTAGATCCACATCCTTAGGATCTTCTTGCTTTGGTGTCATGAGCTCCATCTTCTCCGGAGGCTCGACTTTTGGGTATGATCTCCCTGTTGTTGTATATAGTTTTGTACATTCAGGTATGGCGGGCCCCGTCCCGCCATAGTTGTTTATCTTCAGAGGTCCAGTAGTCCTATTGCATACTTGGGATGTAAATCGCTAAACTATGTTTATATATATATGCTGAAAGGCGACATTTTCTCACATAAAATTGTGTCTCATTTTTACAACTGTTTCATGTCTTGTTTTTATATTCCGCTGATTACTCTGATGTATGACTACTTGGGTGCCCGGTAGGCACTACCACGCCCTAACGGGTCGTGACAAAAGTGGTATCGTGAGCGCTTAATCCTGAAAGTGTCTGCACCGTATCTAGTAGAAGTTCGATTATCGGTGTGCACCACACCAATAATCGTGAGGCTATAGGATATTTAGGATTGGTTTCATTCTTTTCACTCGAGATCGTGCCTTGAGCCGTGTTATAAGTTGACCCTCTAACGTATTCCTTTCTCAGAATGCTTATGCCTCCACGTAAGGCAACCCGCCCGGCGGCAAGGCGGCGAGGAGTCGCGCTAGTAGGACACCGAGAGTCACGAGGCACAGCCCGGGCCTACCCGAGGCGATACATCGACGGCGAGTTCCATGACGCCGCCTCAAATAGAGACCACAGCACCGCACCTCCCGCCCCATAGCCCGCTGGCGAGGAGTTAGGGTACAAGGAGATGGCCCAACTATTGGCCAGGATTGTGGCCGCATACGAGGATAGACCGGATGCAGTAGCCTGGCCCAGCAGATGTCCGTGGTTCACCCGAGATCGCATACTGAGGCTACGGATTTTCTCGAGTCAGAGCCCGCCAGAGTTCTACGGGTCGAGGCCTGAGGATGATCCGCAGGAGTTCATCCGTCAGTTACAGAGGATCATGCGGGTGATCAAGGCTTCAGAGACCGAGTCCGTGATCTTCGGTTCGCATCGGCTGCGTGATACCGCAGTCGACTAGTTTGACTCGTGGGAGCTTTCCCGGGGAGAGCATGCGCCTCCAACAGTATGGGACGAGTTTTCAGAGGCTTTTCTCACGCACTTCTTGCCTCCGCAGATGAGGAGGTCACGGGCCGACAGATTCTTGTTGCTGAGACAGATAGGGCGCACAGTTAGGGAGTACACCGTCGAGTTCGATTCACTGGCTCGATATGTCCCTGCGCTAGTAGCAGATATGGAGGACCGAGTGCACCGATACGTCACCGGGCTAGATGATTATATGGCCGAAGTTCAGGCGTGTGGCTCTTCACCAGCATGGACATTATCACACACCCAACCCCAAGCTCGCGGATCGTGCCCTACCCGGGCACCGCTACCTTAACAACTAAGTATATTGGAAATTAATAACACTCATATTTTTTTCTTTTAAAACCAACGACGTACAAGGCAAAGCCGACTAGGCTGCCATATCATATACATAAACAAAAGACACTACATCGCATAACGCAGTCCAATCCCACATATGAATACTGCACTTAGGAGTTAAATCAAATATGACGACAAGGCCCCGCCAGACCCAAAACTGCATAAAGCCTCAGATCAAGGATATATACCAAAAGATAAACTCCCGGACAGAGGAGCTATCCAAAACCCCGAGCAGATCCTACACTGCCGATCACCAAACAACAGACCTAAACTCATGCAGATTTAACGCACTCGGGCGAGGTCAAGACAAGAATGTACCAAGTATGTGAACGATGTAATCAGAATAAAATCATAACATCTAAACAAAACAGAGACATGTATGATAGCCAACCTACGATACAATACATAAGCAAATATATCAAGTCGTGACGCAGCCCTCAAAGTCACTACTCAAATATAACTATGGGTCTCACGCCCATAATATCAATCATGCCCGTGGAATCCTTCCTCACTGCCGGCAGTCCATGATATAACATAGCACCAATAGGCATACATGAACACCAAGTCCCACCCGTGTTCTAAAAACTGTACGGGCCAAGTAGGCAAACGAACGGGTGGTATAAAGTCTTGGGGTTTACCCCTCATTTATACTCGACCGGGCGAGGTGGTAAAGCGGGGTATAACGTCTGGGCTTGCCCTCATTTATACTCTTACCCCGAGAAGGTGGTATAACGTCTGGGCTTGCCCTCATTTATACTCTTACCCTATCTCAACCGGCCACAAACAACACATAAAGCGGTGGTACATCGTCTTGGGGTTTACCCTCACTTATACTCTTACCCCGGAGTATGGTACATGGCGTCGGGGTTTACCCTCACTTATACTCTTACCCTATCTCGACCGACCATCAAACAAGACATAAGCACTACCATGTCTTCTATAAAAATCCGAATTTAACCCAAGTACTACAAGTAACTAAGCATACCCGTGGAATCCCACATCACCGCTCAGACGTCCCAAGAACTTACAACAAGACAGCCAATTCTTCAACCGAGAGTCGCAAGAACTTAATAAAACATAATACTTGCACTCAAAGGCTATTACCAGACATATAGGCAAGTTCTCAATTAACCAAGCCAAAGTACTTATCAAGGCACACAAAGGATAAATTCTCATTAAACAAGCCAAAGAACATATCAGGTCACAATTAGAAAAAATTCTCATTTAACAATCAAAAGTACTTATAATGGCACAAATAGAATAAATTCTCATATAACTAGCCAAAGTACTTATCCGCACAAATAGAAAAATTCTCAATTTATCAAGCCAAAGTACTAATCAAGGCATACATAGAATAATTCTCTTTAACAAGTCAAAGTACTTATCAAGGCACACTTAGACAAATTCTCAATTTATCAAGCCAAAGTACTACGTACGTACATTCTTTTATAAAAGACTCCTTTCTATGTAAAGCCCCAAGATACTAACACCCGTAGTATCAAGGCGTGTCTATTTTTCAAAGTAAGTTACTACACTTTTAGAAAACTCATTTCAAGTCTTGAAATCAAGTAACTCCAAATTTTCACAATCTTGGCAACTTATGCCCTTTTATCAAAATAGACAACTTTCTAAATCTTTCATAAAGCCGTTATAACCAACTTCCCATAAAGCCGTTATAACCCTTTATGATTTTAGACATATCCATTCCTTCAATGACCAAGAGACTTATACTATTAAAACCAAGTATCACATACTTACAAATCAAGTTCTTAACTTTCAAAAATACTCCAAGTCTCTTAATAGTTAGAAAACAAGTTTTCTTCTACTTTTTAAACCTCAAGTAACTTCACCCTTAACACAAGTTACTTCTCTTAAATCATGTCATTTCTCCTCTTTAAATCAAATAAGTAAATCACTCCTTTGACTCCCTAAAGTCACTATAATGACCTTTAGGTTTTAGAACTAAGGCACTAGCCAAAAGATTTGGAAACCACTTCCTTTTAAGACTAAATGTACTTTAAGTAAAAATACCTTCACTTTTAAGAATCCAAACTTCATCAAGAAAATGGATTCTACAACTTACAATCCAAACATCAAAGTACACTCAAGGAAATACATAGAACAAATTCTATTTTAGGCAATCCAAATACAACCAAGGAATGGATCATTTTAGGAGTAGAACCTACTTTCTTTATCTTACGGAATCATGCTAGAAGAGTAGATAGTTCACATACCTTTTCGCTAAAATCCACAAGCTAAGCCGAATACGCGTGCGTAGAAGTGTCAACCTATAATGGTCACAACAAGACTATCAACTTCTAGTCTCAACGTAGAATAATACTAAGTGTTTGGTCTCTAATTCTACGGAAAATCGGGCAGCACTTCCTTTGTTTCTACTCACTTTGCCACCTTTTTCAAGGCCGAATACAATAACCAACAAGCCACTTTTAAGGCTCCAAACAACAACCAAACAAAGGGGATTACACGCCTTACAATACATGTAAAATTCCGCCCCAATTCATAATGAAGTAGTCTAACGACACTAGCCAATTCTCGGCCAACTTACATAGCAAGAACACTAATTCTTTTCCAACCCTTTTCAAATTCCAAGTAAAAAGGTCTAACATGAAATATAGTTATAAGCTACTTCACAACTACAAATTCCTTCGTTATACAACATCCGAAGCTTAGACCAAAAGACTACTTGAATAGAAATCTTAAGGCTAAACATTCTAGTTTTGGATTAGGGTTCCAATTGCCAATAAACATATCAAACTTCATACTATATAACACATGCTTGCTAAAATCCATAGCTACAACAATAAGTAAGTCTTAACTACTAAAACGACAAAATTTATACCTTTATAAGCCCTTAAAATTTCCAAGATTCCAAAGTCGCGCCTTAGCAATTCTTAGCTCCTTTCCTTAGGTTCCTATCCGCTCCAAGCACTCCTTAGAGGCCTATGAAGAACCCATCTTCAAGTTCCATCTTCAAAGTTGAAGAACTCACTTAGTTTCCGCCTTGCGACTAACGTAAAAATGCGTTTTTTCCGAAATCTTTCTATTGAGATAACCTTACAATACCCTTGGGGACATTGGGTTAAAGTCTTGTGGCTAATGGATCAAAACTACAAAATTTTGTGTGGGAAAGTTGGACAAAGCCGAGAGCTTCTTAAGGCTAAGCTCAAGTTCTCTAAATTTTCTAAGTGTAAAATGAGCTTGTCTTGCACTAACTTAGTATATAACAAAAATAGGATGACTTAGACTTAAACAAATTGGTGTCTAAGATTAATTTAACTTGGATTAAGCCTATGTGGACAAGTTGACAAGTCAACAATGTCATGCTAGCAAGACTAATCTTCCAAGGTGGTCAATGACCATTTTGACCCTTACCAATTTCGTCCAAGACCACTTGTGGGGTTCCACGTGTCGCCTCTCATTCGTCCATAAAATTCAGAACCTCGTGGGTCCCACAAAATGTAAAATTCCTCTGGGCCCCACGTGACCAAATCCGTAATAAATAAATTTCCATAATGCCAATAGGTTCCATACTCTTCAAATAATACATTTTGAGAATCCAATTCTCAACAACGAACATTTTTCCTTTCCGACGTCCTAAGATTTTCCATCGGAAAAACAATTCTTCCTTTCGTACTAATTTCCCAGTCTTGTTTCCTTCAGACATTCTCTTTTACATGTCCTCGACTTACGGTGTAACAATTACCCGTATGCGTGCTCATGCACTGGATGCGAGTGAGCGTAGAGACCGACGGTCGATGATATCGCCAGCAGGAAGGCCAAGACAGCCGGATCTTTTGGTAGCTCTCGGGGTAGACGGCCTCAGCAGACGTCTAGATTTGCACCACAGCCAGCTCAGAGCACTCCTACATCGTTTTCGGTACAGCCAGAGCATTCGGGGCGTGTCGGCCCGGGACTTGGACTTCCGTAGCAAGGTGCTAGCCGATCGAGGTCTGCTCAGTGTGTCCGTTGTGGTAGATTCCATTCAGGGAGCTGTAGTACTGCTTCGGGAGCTTGCTACACTTGTGGCCAGCAGGGTCATTATGCGAGAGTCTGTCCACTGCAGGCGCCGCAGAGGTGGGGTCGCCTTCGTGGTCTGCTGTCGCCTTCATCCCCATGCTACACGCCCGAGGCGTGTGGTACTCATGGACCAGCAGTCGCGGCAGAGGTCGCGGGCGCGGTCCCGATTCTAGCGATCCTCGAATCGCATTTATGCCTTGTCCACCGGCAGACCGTGAGGCGTCTCGGACGCCGCCACAGTACTTTATCGGGCCGTTATGATGTACGCCTTGATAGATCCGGTTCTACTGCCCCATATATCTCCCTTATTGCTAGTAGGATATCGATAGAGCACGAGTCCATAGACCCTTTCGAGGTAGCTACGCCAGATGGGTGATTCGGTGGTAGCTCGGCGGATATATGGCTTGTCCAATGACTATACGCGATGCCGACCAGCCGACTTGATAGAATGGATATGACCGATTTCGATATAATCACGGGTATGGATTGGCTAGCTTCGCTACGCCAATGTAGACCGCAGGAGAGTAGTACGGTTCCAGCTTCGGCGAGGTTGTCGAGTGGGAGGAACATCAGACGCCGGCGGTAGGTTTATTTCCTACCTCGGCTAGAAAGACGGTGCGGCGGGTACATCTACCATCTCATTCGGTGTTTGATAATCGAGGTCGCAGCGCGCATTTTCACCGCCCAGAGTCGAGAGTTCCCGACGTGTTTCCAGACGACCTCCGTATCCTCCGCAGAGGAGATCGAGTTTTGTATCGATGTCTTTGCGGACACTCGCCTATTTCCATTCCTCCATACAGAATGTCACCGGCCGAGTTGAGAGAGTCAAGGACCACCGAGAGATTTCTCGGAGAAGCGGCTTCATCGGACCTAGTGTTTCTCCCCGGGAGCGCCGGTATTGTTCGTGAAGAAGAAGGACGGACGCCGCGCGCTTGTGTGTTGATTACAGCTGAACAAGGTGACTATTAAGAACAGATACCCCCTTCCCAGGATTGATGATTTGTTCGACCAGCTGCAGGGTGCGAGATGTTTCTCCAAGATTGATCTGCGATCGGGCTATCATCAGGTGCGAGTCAGAGAGGCGGATGTCCCTAGGACTGCATTCCGGACCCGGTACGGGCATTATGAGTTCAGGGTCATGTCTTTCGGATTGACCAATGCTCCGACGGTATTCATGGATTTGATGAACCGAGTGTTCAAGCCATTTTTGGACACGTTTGTGATAGTGTTCATTGATGATATCTTGGTTTATTCTCGCTCAGAGCAGGAGCATGCAGAGCATTTGAGGACTGTGCTGAGAGTTCTCCAGGACCAGCAGTTATACGCCAAGTTTTCGAAGTGTGAGTTCTGGTTGACTTCGGTGGCTTTTCTTGGGCATATTGTCGGGGCTGATGGTATTCGGGTGGATACGGCCAAGATCGAGGCAGTCAGGAGTTGGCCTCGACCTACTACTCCGACAGAGGTTCGCAGTTTTCTGGGCCTTACAGGTTATTATCGGCGGTTCGTAGAGAAGTTTGCTTCTATCTCTGCACCATTGACTAGCCGACTCGAGCGGCTAAGTTTCGCGGATGACGCGTGTGGCGGTGGTTTCCGATCGAAGGAGAGACTAACGACCGCCTCGTTCTTACTCTTCCGTAGGGTCCGCACGACTATGTCGTATTGTGATGCGCCGTGCATCGGGTTGGGATGTGTGTTGACGCAGGCAAGGTTATAGCGCACGCATCCCGACGGCAAGAAGCATGAGAGGAACTACCCCACCCATGATTTGGAGTCGCGGTGATTCACGCCAAGATCCGGAGGCACTATTTGTGTGGGGTTCATGTGGATATTTATACGCACCACAAGAGCCTCCAAAGATATCTTCACCAGCAGGAGCCGAACTTACGGCGAGACGGTGGTTAGAGTTACTTAAGGATTATGATGTCGATATCCTGTACAACCCGGGGAAGGCCAATGTTGTGGCAGATGCTCTTAGTCGTAGGTCGATGTGGAGTCTATCAGATGTGCAGTCAGAGAGGAGGGGCATGGTTCGCGATTTACATCAGTTAGCGAGCCTTGGTGTCCGTTTGATTGATTCTGATAGCAGTGGGGTTCGAGTTCGAGAGGTTGCCGAGTCTTCCATCGTCGAGGAGGTGAAGAGGCAACAGTTTGAGGATCCGGTTTTGATTCGGTATCGTGATACGGCTCTTCGTGAGGGGAAGGGTCCTTTTGAGGTAGCACCTGATGGGGTGCTAAGGTTCGAGGGCAGGTTGTGTGTTCCGGATATTGCAGGACTTCTGAGTTCTAGGGGAAGCACACAGCGCGCGTTACTCTATCCATCCGGGGTCGACCAAGATGTACCACGACCTCAGATCTGTGTATTGGTGGGATGGCTTGAAGAGGGACGTTGCAGAGTTTGTGGCTCAGTGCCCGTGTTGTCAGCAGGTGAAGGTAGAGCACCAGAGGCCTGGTGGTTTGTTGCAGACGATAGAGATCCCGACCTGGAAGTGGGAGGTGATCAACATGGACTTTATCACAGGATTACCTCGCACTCCGAGGAAGCATGATTCTATTTGGGTTATCGTCGGCCGATGGCGAAATCAGCCCACTTTCTTCCCGTCAGACGACTTTTCTCACGAGGATTATGCCGCACTTTACATCCGAGAGATCGTCGAACGCATGGGTCCCTATTTCTATCATATCGCATGCAGGAGCCCGCCACGGCTAACTTCGAGGTCTTTCCGTAAGGGTTTAGGGACGCAGTGAGCTCGAGCATCGCATTCCATCCACGCATGCACGACAGCAGATCGCACTATCCGCACTTCGAGGATATGTTGCGAGCCCGTGTTATTGACTTCGTGGTAGCCGAGGATCATTTGCCTCTAGTTGAGTTTGCATATAATAATAGCTACCACCCAAGATTCGGATGGCGCCTTATGAGGCCTTGTATGAGGAAGTGCAGATCGCCGATAGGCTGGTTTGATGGGTGAGGTGCGATTAGTGGGACCAGATTTGCGCAGCAGTGATGGATAAGGTGAAGCTTATCCAGAGCGGTTGCTCATTTCGAAGTCGCATGGTCGGTCGATGCAGATCATCGTCGTCGGCATCCGGAGTTCGAGGTTGATGATTGGGTTTTCTCGGTGTCACCCATGGCGGTGTGATGAGATTCGGAAGAAGGGAAACTCACGGCAAGGTATATTGGGCCGTATCAGATTGTCCGCAGGGTAGGCAAGGTTGCCTATGAGTTGGATCTGTCATCCGATCTGGAGGCAGTGCATCCGGTGTTTCATGTTTCTATGCTGAGGAGATGTATCGGGGATTCATCTAGAGTGCATCCGATTGACGATGTCCAGGTGACCGAGGGGTTATCGTATGAGGAGATTCCCATAGCGATAATCGATCGTCGTGTAGAGGTCATGGACGAAGGATGTGGCTTCCGTCAAGGTCCTATGGCGGAACGAGAACAGAGAGGAGATGACGTGGGAAGCAGAGGAGGACATGAGGCAGAGGTACTCTCACTTATTCCCCACACCTCCAGGTAACTCACTTTTCTACTTGTAAATTTTCATTGACTTATTTGCTTAAGTGTTGTTTTGTGGCCGTATGCGGCATTTGCAAACTGTTTTAGTTGTGAAGAGCCTTTATCGTTATCTGTCTTGAGAAAGAACATTCGGGACGAATGTTTCTAAGGAGGGGAGAATGTTATACCCCGTATTTCCAGAGTATGTATGTGAGGACGTACGTACGTTTGTACAAACCCTAATTAGGTTAAGAATGAGATTGTAAGCTTTAAAAAAGATTCGAACCTTGTGAAGGAAATTCTACGTTTTTAATATTTTAACCGACATGGATTTTTCGGAGACGAAATATTTTGGACTAATGGGAGGCGACATGTGTCACCCTTAGTTGGCTTATGTTGACGAAAATAATGGCCTAGTGGACAAGTCAATTGGTCAAGTCTGCAAGACATTTTTGTGAGTGGGAGTAGGTAGAGAGGACGCTTTTTCTTGTGATGGAGTCCACATGGCTCTTTGTTGTGGTGGGCAAGTGTTCCAATATTGTGGTGGACATATGTCCAAATGTTGTGGAAGACACTTGGTTGGAAGACCTCATCTTTCACTTGGATCATAATCTCCACCTTCCATTTGTTTTGATCTTGTCCCTTGAGTGTTCTATAAATACCCCCCTTGAGTGAAGACTTCTTCATCCACTTCTCATTCTCTAAGTCTCAAAAACTCCCTCCCCCGTAGTTGCTCTCTCGTGCAAAGTCCTCTCCCCGCTTGCCTAGTGGGCCGAGCCCCCTCCCCCACTTTTGTAGAAAGTTGCTTTCTAGTGTAGTTACTATTCCAAAATACCCTAGCCCCAAATCCCTTATAGTATTTGAGTAGAAGTTGTGTAGAACTTCTAAGGGTTCTTGGAGCTATCGGAGCGTGCAAATTAGGAGCTAAACCTTGCTCAGGATCGACATTTAACTTGGATAATTTTGGGCTTGTCGAGGTAAATACTCTTGTCCTTCTATTGTAATTGGATATTACAGTTAAGAATAGTTAAGACTTGAGTATAAGATATAGAAGAATATTAAAGAATAGAATTGAAATGTACTTGCATAGGACTGTATTTACAGTAGACTTGAGTAGCTTGACGGGTAGGGAAGTGCTGCCCAATTTTCCGTAGAATAGAGAACCCTCTGCTTAGAACTATATACAGAATAGTCTAGACGTTGATAGACGTATTTGACTATTATAGGTCGATACTCTGCGCGCGACATATTCGACTTGGCAGGTGGATTTCGCCGAGGAGGTATGTGATTCTTCCTATACTCTTGAGCATGATATTTTAAGTATATATATAGTACGGTAGACGTACACGTGTTAACGGAACGTAGTTTTACGGCAATGTCTTTTGACTTAAGCCTGAATAATAAGAACCTTGAAGTATTTCAAAAGAATTATGAATCATTTTTTAAAAAAAGAAGAGTAATACTTGATTTTTAAACAGAAAACTTAAGAGTTATACTAGCTTTATGGGAAGTTAGGTATAACGACTTAAGAAAGATAAAAGGAACGGTTTTACTTGTTTGTTTATGAAAATCTTGTATTGACTTCTGCAAGTACAGTAAGATGGTTTGAATAGTAAACATGTTATGATACTACGTGTGTTAGTGTCTTGTGGTGTTATTATTGTTGTGCTTACGTTGTTAAACGTTAAGACCGTTGTACTGTTATTATATCACATACCCCCTTGACTTGATTATACCGAGGGCTTGCCACCCTTGATGCGGGTCTATACGGCCTATGCGGTCTGTGTGACTATGCGCGAGTCGCGGAGTTCGTGATTGATCATTCCGGTGTTTTAGCCCGACGCGGATGCCACATGCGTCCGTGTGACTATGCGGTCTATTGAGACTATGCGATCGCGAGTCCGGAGAGGTACCGGGTTAGCTACCCCGACGCGAGGAATACCACGCGTGCATGTGTGACTATGCGATCGCGGAGTCCAGGATTAGGCACGCATAATGATACTATAGGAGATTGGCCTTGATTCAATCATTCGCGGCCTAGAAAAGACCTGTTACAGTTTACCTATTATTGCTCTTGTTTGTGATATGGCACTATGTGCAATTGAACTGATTGTAATTGCAAATGGCTTTAAAATACTTTGATTTCATTTAAGTACTTTACAGTTTCACATACTTGGTACCTGTTGTACTGACCTCCTTCGGGGGGCTGCATTCATGCCGCAGGTAAGGGCAAGCAGGTGCTAGATCCACATCCTTAGGATCTTTTTGCTTTGGTGTCAGGAGCTCCATCTTCTCCGGAGGCTCGACTTTTGGGTATGATCTCCCTGTTGTTGTATATAGTTTTGTACATTCAGGGTATGGCGGGGCCCTGTCCCGCCATAGTTGTTTATCTTCTTAGAGTTCTGTAGTCCTATTGTTCAGTTTGGATTTAACTGCTAAAATTTGTTTATATATATATGCCGAAAGGCGACATTTTCTCACATAAAACTGTGTCTCATTTTACAACTGTTTCATGTCTTGTTTTTATATTCCGCTGATTACTCTGATGTATGACTACTTGGGTGCCCGAGTAAGGCACCAGTCACGGGCCCCGGAACGGGTCATGACAATAATAAACTAAAGAGAGTAATGAAAACTTGGGAGTCACGTATTAGTGACGTGACGAGCACTAATATAGGTACCGGTGAATTTAATTGGGTAATTAATGAGCTAGTATAATGCATATGAACAAGTTTATGTGTTTAGCCTTCGGGCCACAGACGCATTGTATAAATTTGCTTAGGTTGGTATAATTGTTGTTTACTTGGGCTTATAGACATGTTGATATGATATTCCGATTTAACTTGTCATGCATTCATCACTCCATATCTCGTCTAAACACTAGAATAGAAACTGATAAATATTGATTACAATGATAATGTTGATTGCATGGTGCATGTACACATATCCATATCATTCATACATTCTATATTTGGCATTGAACTGTTGATATATTGTTGAGAGCAGCTTGAGAAGTCTGATTACGGGATATGGTACATGATTATGAGAGTGATGATTAAGTATGACATTCAGGCCTCGAGCTGGTATCTGATACGATCGGATGGGTATATGGACCTCATGAGTCGTCACGTGACAGCTATTATAACAGCGTGTGTATACCAGATACATATGGTCATTGCATACATACATACATACATATCATCTGGATTGCATTCATTCATATTCCTGATATGTATTAGATGTTGTGTGTACTCGGTGTTGATTTCTGGTAGACTTTATAATCATGTGACTTTTAAGGAGAGAAATACTAAGACCTTATAACTTATTTTTTAGTATGATGGAAATATGAGACGATATGGTAATGATATAAATGTTACACCCCGTAATTTGCAGGACATGTTTTTAAGAACGTACGTAAGAATCCCAAATGTTAAGATTTGAGACTAGTAAAAAATTTATCGGAATTATGAAATTGTAGGAAAACAAAATATTGTGACGAATGAGAGGACGACACGTGTCACCCCACCCCCTTAAGTGGTCTTGGACGAAAATAACATGGGTAAAAGGGTCATTTGACCATTATTAAGCTGACCAAGTCTTGCAAAGTAGTAGAGCTTGATATAATTGACTTATTCAATGAGGCCACTTAGCTTGATATTTAAGAGAATTTCATCCAAGCCACACATTTGTGCAAATCTTAACCCTCCATGTTACTATATAGTAGTACTAGTAGTGAGACAAGCTTCCACACTTAGAAAAATTTCAAGAAAATTGGATGAACAAAGGGAGAGGCTATCGGGTTCAAGAACTAGAAAATAGAAAAAAATTTGTTTGTTGTTCAATAAGCTCCACACTTTAAACCAAGGTTCATGAGGGTATTGTAAGGGTATCTCAATAGAAAGATCCCGGAAAAATAGCATTTTCGTATTAGGCGCAAGGTGAAAACCTAGTTGCTTTCCTAGGTTTTGATTGGAAGATTAAAGGAAAGTGGTTTGTGATATTCTGAGGGTCTCAAGTGGCGGATTGAAGTGTCAAGAAGAGGCTCTAAGTTGCTAGGGAGCGACTTCAGATTTGAAGTTGGATTAAGGCTCGTTGAGGTAACAATCTTGTTCTCTTAAAGTGTTACAAGATTATGTATTGTTGTTAGCCTTACATTTTACTAGCATGAAGTATATGTATTGAATATTGATAAGTGATATGGATTGTTGTAGCCTAAATCCGAAATGACATATGAGCCATTTGAAATTGAAATACAATTTGGTCGTTAATTAGAATCGTCGCATGTTTACCTACTTGAGGATTGTAGTAGTGGTAATCGATTGCGGCTTGATATCATGTTATACTAAACAACTTAGATTGAAAAGGAAATTGGATAAGAATTGGTGTTGTTGTATCTCAAGTTGCCGAATTTACCTTGTAGTTTGTACTAGTTTGATATCAATTGTGGGGCGGAATTTTACACGTCTGATAGGCGTGTAATCCCCTATTGTTAACTACATTGTTGGGCCTTAAACGTGGCGTGTTTGGTTATTGAATTCGGGCCTTTAAAAAGGTGGTAAAGTATGTAGAAACAAAGGAAGTGATGTCCGATTTTCCGTAGAATTTAGTGGCTTTGCACTTATACTATTCTACGTTTGAAGTAAGAGGTTAATAGGCGTATTATGGTCATTATAGGTTGACATACTACGTGCGGTATATTGGACTTGACAAGTGGTTTGACCCGAAGAGGTATGTGGAACTTTCCTTTCTCTTCAGCATGAATAGTTGTACCTATATAGTACGGTAGACGTACAAGACTTTGATATCCTTTACTTGTTTTAAGAATGTCCAAGTCGGTTGAGTTAGGAGATTAACTCACTTGTTTAAAAGTAGTAAGGATGTCTTAGTTTTCAAAGTTAAGGGACTTGAAGTGTTTTAAAGTATATGATACTTGTTTCGTTTTAAACGTATAAGTCCCTTGGATATAGGAAAATGTAATTTACTAATGTATAAAGTTAATATAACGACTTTATGGGAAGTTGGTTATAATAGCTTTATGAAAAGTTAAAAAGAGAGATTTACTCTAAGTAATATAAGT
Organism: Przewalskia tangutica; assembly: GCA_029844215.1. NCBI lineage: Eukaryota > Viridiplantae > Streptophyta > Magnoliopsida > Solanales > Solanaceae > Przewalskia > Przewalskia tangutica. The sequence goes on from CM056734.1 coordinate 68,628,567, forward strand.
AAGGATAAATGACTTGAATTAATGAAAGGCAAATTGATTTTAAGGCATCAATTGCCTAAGGTTTTAAAAGAAAAGAAGTCACTTGATTTAGAAGTCTATTATATTTCTAAAAGGTAATGTGACTTGTCTTGAAAAGTAGTTGTGACTTGATACTACGGTTATTAGTATCTTGGAAGTTTTATATGAAAATGAGTCATTTTTAAAAGGGTAGAAGTACGTAGTACTTTGGGTTGAATCCCCGGATTTTCTTTTAAATGACATGTTAGTGCCTTAAGTAAACTAAAATGAGAGGATATATTAATAATGTTAATAAGAAGTTAGGGGATTTCTTAACTTGCTTATGTTATGATAAGCCGGTAGCACTTATGTTGTGTATGATAGCCGGTTGTGCTAGTTCATGTTATTCTTACGGGGGAAAGCCCCGGGTTACTACTAATTCCATGGATTTGCTACCCATGATGCGAGTGCGGCGTTTGTACTCATTGCGGGCCCACCGGGCCCAAGCGGGTGAAATAGTCCTGTGCGGGTGAAATAGTCTCATGCGGAGCGCATCGCTCCATTGCGGGTCCGTAGGACCTATGCGGGTTAAATAGTCCCAGGAGTAGGATTGCTTAATGATACTACGAGCGGATGACCATACTTTGATCATGAGCCTCCTATTTTTATGCAGTAAAGTTTATACTTGTTACTCTCATTGTTAGTAAGGCACAGTGTACTGTAAATTGATTATCGTACATGTCTCCAGCTTTATTTTTAGACTTATGATGTATTTACAGTATTTTTCCAGTTTTATATACTTGGTACATATTATGTACTGACCCCCTTTCCTCGGGGTTGCGTTCATGCCGCAGGTAGGGGTAAGCAGGTGGTGGATCCTCATTCTTAGGATCATTGATCAGGTGTCGGAAGCTCCATTTCTCCGGAGGCTTGCCTTTTGGTCCGTTTTTCCCTGATGTTGTGGATATTATGTACATTCAGGGGTATGGAGGGGCCCTGTCCCACCACAGTTGTTATTCCTAGAGGTCTGTACTCACATTTGTGGTTTGGGCTGTAAGAACAGAGTTGTACTGTTTTACTTTTAGTTATGTATATTTTATGGAAGGCGGCCTTATCGGCTAGCCTGTGATGTTTATTGTCTAAACATGTTTATGTGTTGTGTATGTTCCGCTGCTATTCTCTGATGTATACCTGAACGGGGTGCCCAGGTAGGGCACCAGTCGCGGTCCGGGGTCGGGTCGTGACAAAAGTGGTATCAGAGCAGTTAGTCCTCGGAAAGTGTCTACAGACCGTGTCTAGTAGAGTCTTGATTATCGGTGTGTTGTGCACCACATCTATAGTCGTGAGGTTGCAGGACATTTAGGATTGGTTTCATTCTTCTCTGCGAGATCGTGCAAGAGAGTCGCCTTATTAGGTTGAATCCTCTCCGACCTATTCTTATGTATCGATTATGCCTCCACCGGAAGACCACTGGGGCCCGGAAGGGCAAAGAGCGCTAGCTGCACGCAGAGGGTTACTAGGACTCGAGCAATGCACTATGACCGAGGTTGCGCAGCGGGTCGGCGAGTTCACCACGCCAGAAAGGAGCCGAGCGGCAGAGCTCGGAGGTTCCGTGCACTGAGCCTCTAGTTCCGCAGCCAGGGGCTGAGTATAGAGATTACGGAGTGCAGATCCGGTTATTGACCAGCATAGTAGCAGGGCAGCGACAGAGCAGTGTAGCCAACCCAGAGCCGGCGGTTATGGATTCGGGATTTTCTGGGTTGTCATCCACCCGAGTTCTATGGTTCGATATATGAGGAGGATCCTCAGGAGTTTATTCGGCAGTTACAGCGGACTATGCATGTGCTTAGGGCCTCAGAGACAGAGTCAGTTATGCTAGCCTCTTACCGGTTACGCGATATTGCGTTGAACTGGTTTGAGTCATGGGAGCTGTCTAGAGGTGAGGGTGCTCTTCCAGCTGTGTGGGAGGAGTTCACAGAGGCTTTCCTGGATCACTTTTTGCCTCCTGAGATGAGAAGAGCCCGCTTGGATAGATTCTTGACCTTGAGGCAGAACGGGAGGACTATCAGAGAGTACAGCCTGGAGTTTGACTTATTGGCCAGGTATGCGCTCACCGTCGTGGCTGACATGACAGACAGAGTTCATCGCTATGTGATGGGGCTAGACCGCCATATGATTACTGCATGCTTGGGGGTGGCCCTTCAGCCAGGTATGGATATTGCCAGGATGCAGGCGTATGCACAGGGGATAGAGGACAGAGAGAGGGAGGATCAACTAGACTCAGGCCAGCCCAAGAGGGTCTCAGGGTGATTTTCGAGGCGGACAACCTCAGCAGCATGCCAGGTCCATATTTCAGCCAGCACAGAGTGCTCCTTCTCGGTGTTTTGGCAGGAGGTTTGATCAGTCGGGTCATTCAGGAGCAGGACAGGGCTCCAGGGCTTCGGGTTCCCAGAGGAATCGGAGTTCCAGTCAGATGAGGCCACCTATACCTAGGTGTGGTCGATGTGGTGATTGTCATCGTGGGGGTGTCGTGTTCCTCCAGGAGCTTGTTACTCTTATGGCCAGCAGGGCCATTTGAAGAGAGATTGTCCGACCAGAGGCAACATGAGTGGTATGGTTCAGCCGACAGGATCAGTTGCTGGGTCTTCCTCTTCTTCTGTAGTTATGCGCCCCGGAGGGCAGGGTTTTCACGGACCGGCAGGCCGCGACAGAGGTCGTGGTGGGGGTCCCAGTTCTAGCGGTCCACAGAACCGCATATATTCCTTATCCAGCCGCCAGGATCAGGAGGCTTCCCCTGACGTCGTCACAAGTACATTATTGATTTCATGCTGTGACGTATATGCTTTGATAGATCCAGGTTCTACCTTGTCCTATGTGTCCCCTATTATTGCTGGTAGAATCGGGATATAACTGGTGTCGATAGAGCCTTTTGAGGTAGCTACGCTAGTGGGTGATTCGGTGTTAGCTGAGCGGGTGTACAAAGGTTGTCCGGTGTTTATTTATAGTCGTCAGACCCTAGCAGACTTGATAGAGTTGGAGATGACAAATTTTGATGTCATTATGGGTATGGACTGGTTGGCTTCTTGTTATGCCAACGTTGACTGTAGAGACAGGTTGGTCCGGTTCCAGTTTCCAGGCGAGCCAGTTATCGAGTGGAAGGGCAACACAGCGTTGCCGAGGGGTAGGTTTATTTCTTACCTCAAGGCCAGGAAGATGGTGCAGAAAGGGTACATCTATCATTTGGTTCGAGTATTCGATACAGAGGCTGATGTGCGATTCTTGACCGTGCAGTTCTTGATCGATGTCGATGGTTAGGAGTTTCCAGATGTGTTCCCAGACGATCTCCCGAGTATCCCTCCTGAGAGGGAGATTTAGTTCTATATTGATATGTTGCCAGACACTCGACCTATATCTATTCCGCCATACAGGATGGCGCCTGCTAAGTTGAGGGAGCTGAAGGACCAGTTGAAAGATTTGCTGGAAAAAGGCTTTATCAGGCCTAGTGTTTCTCCCTGGGGAGCGCCGACTTTGTTTGTGAAGAAGAAGGATGGGACGCTGTGTATGTGTATTGATTACAGGCAGCTGAATAAGGTAACCATCAAGAATAGATACCCCCTCCCCAGGATTGATGATTTATTTGACCAGTTGCAGGGTGCGAGGTGTTTCTCCAAGATAGACCTGTGGTCTGGTTATCATCAGGTGCGAGTTCGAGAGGCAGATATCCCAAAGACTGCATTCAGGACCCGGTATTGGCACTATGAGTTTAGGGTGATTTCTTTCGGTTTGACCAACGCTCCAGCGGTGTTTATGGATTTGATGAACCGGGTGTTCAAGCCATTTTTGGATACATTTGTTATTCTATTCATTGACGACATCCTGGTTTATTCGCGCACAGAGCAGGAGCATGCATATCACTTAAGGACGGTACTTGGGGTCCTCCGGAGCCGGCAGTTGTTTGCCAAGTTCTCCAAGTGTGAGTTTTGGTTGGCTTCAGTGGCATTCCTCGGGCACATTATTGGGGCTGATGGTGTTCAGGTTGATACGGCAAAGATTGAGGCAGTCAAGGCTTGGCCGAGACCTACTACTCCGACCGAGGTGCGCAGTTTCTTAGGGCTGGCAGTTTATTATCGTAGGTTTGTGGAGCAATTTGCTTCGATATCAGCACCGTTGACTAGGCTGACTCAGAAAGCAGCTAAGTTCCAGTGGATAGAAGCTTGTGAGAAGGGCTTCCAGTTACTGAAGGAAAAGTTGACGACGGCTCCAGTCCTTACTCTTCCTGGGGGATTAGAGGGATACGTGATTTATTGTGATGCCTCGGGTATCGGGCTAGGGTGCATATTGATGCAGCACGACAAAGTTATAGCCTATGCTTCCCGGCAGTTACGGAAGCATGAGAGGAATTACCCTACTCACGACTTAGACTTGGCCGCAGTTATTCATGCCTTGAAGATTTGGAGACATTATTTATATGGGGTTCATGTGGATATTTATACAGACCACAAGAGCCTCCAGTACATCTTTAGGCAGAGGGAGATGAACTTGCGGCAGAGACGGTGGTTAGAGTTATTGAAAGATTATGATGTTGATATTCTATACCATCCTCGGAAAGCCAATGTGGTTGCAGATGCTTTGAGTCGTAGATCGATGGGGAGTCTGTCAGAGGTACAACCAGAGAGACAGGACATGGTCCGTCAGATCCATCTGCTAGCGAACATTGGGATTTGATTGATCGATACCGATGATAGTGGGGTACGGGTTCGTGAGGTTGTCGAGTCTTCCATCGTTGATGAGGTGAAGAGGCGACAGTATGAGGACCCAGTGTTGGTACGGTATCGATATGCAGCTCTTCGGGAGGAGAAAAGTCTATTCGAGGTAGCGCCTGATGGGGTGCTAAGATTTGAGGGCCGGTTGTGTGTTCCCGATGTGGCAGGACTTCGTCAGCAGATTCTGGGGGAGGCACACAGTTCTCGTTATTCTATTCATCCGGGTTTGACTAAGATGTACCATGACCTCAGGTGTGTGTATTGGTGGGATGGCCTGAAGAGGGACGTGGCAGGTTTTGTTGCACAGTGTCCTAATTTCCAGCAGGTCAATGTTGAGCACTAGAGGCCTAGTGGGCTATTGCAGGCTATTGATATTTCGACATGGAAGTGGGAGGTGATCAAGATGGACATTGTTACAGGGTTACCTCGTACTCAGAGGAAGTATGACTCCATCTGGGTTATTGTTGACAGGCTAACGAAATCAGCTCACTTTCTTCCAGTCAGGACTACGTATTCGGCTGAGGATTATGCCAGATTGTATATCAGGGAGATCGTGAGACTGCACGGAGTCCCTATATAGATTATATCAGACAGAGGGGCCCAGTTTACGGCTAACTTCTGGAGGTCTTTCCAGAAGGGGCTAGGGACGCAGGTGAGTCTCGATCGCTGCTTCATCCTCGACCGAGCGGACAGCGTAACGTACTATCCAGACACTTGAGGATATGTTGCGAGCCTGTGTGATTGATTTCAGGGGTAGCTGGGAGGATCATTTGCCTCTTGTGGAGTTTGCTTATAACAACAACTACCATTCTAGTATACAGATGTCGCTATATGAGGCTTTGTATTGGCGTAAATGTAGGTCGCCGATTGGTTGGTTCGACGTGGGTGAGGTGCAGTTAGTTGGCCCAGACTTGATTCAGCAGGCTGTGGATAAGGTGAAGCTTATCCAGGAGAGACTGTTAGCAGCTCAGAGTTGGCAGAAGTCTTATGCAGATAATCGACATCGATATTTGGAGTTTCAGGTAGAAGATTGGGTCTTCTTGAAGGTATCGCCCATGAAGGGTGTGATGAGATTCAGAAAGAAGGGGAAACTTAGCCCAAGGTACATTGGGCCCTACCAGATCATCCGTAGAGTAGACAAGGTTGCCTATGAGTTGGATCTGCCATCATAGTTAGAGGCGGTACATCCGATCTTCCATGTTTCTATGTTGCGGAAGTGTATCGGAGATCCAGCGAGAGTTTTCCCAGCTAGTGAGGTCCAGGTGAAAGAGGGGTTATCGTATGAGGAGAGCCCCATAGCGATACTCGATCGCCAGGTCAGGCGACTACGGACCAAGAATGTGGCTTTCGTCAAAGTCTTGTGGAGGAATGATAACAGGGAGGAGATGAAGTGGGAAGCGGAGGAGGACATGTTGAGAAAGTATCCTCACTTATTCCCTACACCTTCAGGTAATTCATTTTCCCTTACTTGTCAAGTTTTAATTGAAGCATTTTTTGCTTAAGTGCTATTATGTGGCCATGTGTGGCATTATTGGTATGTCGGGGTTGTAAAAGGAAACTATGTCGCTAATTATAAGTTTAACTCCGAAAGAACATTCGGGGACGAATGTTTCTAAGGGCGGAAGAATGTTACACCCCGTAATTTGCAGGACATGTTTTTAAGAACGTACGTAAGAATCCCAAATGTTAAGATTTGAGACTAGTAAAAAATTTATCGGAATTATGAAATTGTCGGAAAACGAAATATTGTGACGAATGGGAGGGCGACACGTGTAACCCCCTTAAGTGGTCTTGGACGAAAATAACATGGGTAAAAGGGTCATTTGACCATTATTAAGATGACCAAGTCTTGCAAAGTAGTAGAGCTTGATATAATTGACTTAGTCAATGGGGCCACTTAGCTTGATATTTAAGAGAATTTCATCCAAGCCACACATTTGTGCAAATCTTAACCCTCCATGTTACTATTTAGTAGTACTAGTAGTGAGACAAGCTTCCAAACTTAGAAAAATTTCAAGAAAATTGGATGAACAAAGGGAGAGGCTCTCGGGTTCAAGAACTAGAAAAGAGAAAAAATTTTGTTTGTAGTCCAATAAGCTCCACACTTTAAACCAAGGTTCATGAGGGTATTGTAAGGGTATCTCAATAGAAAGATCCTGGAAAAATAGCATTTTCGTATTAGTCGCAAGGTGAAAACTTAGTTGCTTTCCTAGGTTTTGATTGGAAGATTAAAGGAAAGTTGTTTGTGATATTCTAAGGGTCTAAAGTGGCGGATTGAAGTGTCAAGAAGAGGCTCTAAGTTGCTAGGGAGCGACTTCGGATTTGAAGTTGGATTAAGGCTCGTTGAGGTAACAATCTTGTTCTCTTAAAGTGTTACAAGATTATATATTGTTGTTAGCCTTACATTTTACTAGCATGAAGTATATGTATTGAAGATTGATAAGTGATATGGATTGTTGTAGCCTAAATCCGAAATGACATATGAGCCATTTGAAATTGAAATACAATTTGGTCGTTAATTAGAATTGTCGCATGTTTACCTACTTGAGGATTGTAGTAGTTGTAATCGATTGCGGCTTGATATCATGTTATACTAAACAACTTAGATTGAAAAGGGAATTGGATAAGAATTGGTGTTGTTGTATCTCAAGTTGCCGAATTTACCTTGTAGTTTGTACTAGTTTGATATCAATTGTGGGGCGGAATTTTACACGTCTTATCGGCGTGTAATCCCCTATTGTTAACTACATTGTTGGGCCTTAAATGTGGCGTGTTTGGTTATTGAATTCGGGCCTTGCAAAAAGGTGGTAAAGTATGTAGAAACAAAGGAAGTGCTGTCCGATTTTCCGTAGAATTTAGTGACTTTGCACTTATAATATTCTACGTTTGAAGTAAGAGATTAATAGGCGTATTATGGTCATTATAGGTTGACATACTACGTGCGGTATATTGGACTTGGCAAGTGGTTTGACCCGAAGAGGTATGTGGAACTTTCCTATCTCTTGAGCATGAATAGTTGTACCTATATAGTACTGTAGACGTACAAGACTTTGATATCCTTTACTTGTTTTAAGAATGTCCAAGTCGGTTGAGTTAGGAAATTAACTCACTTGTTTAAAAGTAGTAAGGATGTCTTAGTTTTCAAAGTTAAGGGACTTGAAGTGTTTTAAAGTATATGATACTTGTTTCGTTTTAAACGTATAAGTCCCTTGGATATAGGAAAATGTAATTTACTAATGTATAAAGTTAATATAACGACTTTATGGGAAGTTGGTTATAATAGCTTTATGAAAGGTTAAAAAGAGAGATTTACTCTAAGTAATATAAGTAAGGATAAATGACTTGAATTAATGAAAGCCAAATTGATTTTAAGGCATCAATTTCCTAAGGTTTTAAAAGAAAAGAAGTCAGTTGATTTAGAAGTCTATTATATTTCTAAAAGGTAATGTGACTTGTCTTGAAAAGTAGTTGTGACTTGATACTATGGTTATTAGTATCTTGGAAGTTTTATATGAAAATGAGTCATTTTTAAAAGGGTAGAAGTACGTAGTACTTTGGGTTGAATCCCCGGATTTTCTTTTAAATGACATGTTAGTGCCTTAAGTAAACTAAAATGAGAGGATATATTAATAATGTTAATAAGAAGTTAGGGGATTTCTTAACTTACTTATGTTATGATAAGCCGGTAGCGCTTATGTTATGTATGATATCCGGTTGTGCTAGTTCATGTTATTCTTACGGGGGAAAGCCCCGGGTTACTACTAATTCCATGGATTTTCTACCCATGATGCGAGTGCGGCGTTTGTACTCATTGCGGGCCCACCGGGCCCAAGCGGGTGAAATAGTCCTGTGCGGATGAAATAGTCCCATGTGGAGCGCATCGCTCCATTGCGGGTCCGTAGGACCTATGCGGGTGAAATAGTCCCAGGAGTAGGATTGCTTAATGATACTACGGGCGGATGACCCTACTTTGATCATGAGCCTCCTATTTTTATGCAGTAAAGTTTATACTTGTTACTCTCATTGTTAGTAAGGCACAGTGTACTGTAAATTGATTATCATACATGTCTCCAGCTTTATTTTTAGACTTATGATGTATTTACAGTATTTTTCCAGTTTTACATACTTGGTACATATTGTGTACTGACCCCCTTTCCTCGGGGGTTGCGTTCATGCCGCAGGTAGGGTTAAGAAGGTGGTGGATCCTCATTCTTAGGATCACTAATCAGGTGTTATACCCAGTAGTTCCAGGGTATGTATGCGAGGACGTACGTACGAGAATACGACAGAAAGATTGGAAAGGAAGAAAGAGGTGATTTTTCCACGGAAAAGTTTCCGGTTTTTGTGAAGGAAAAAGGTTCGTTAATGGGAATTGGATTCCCAGATTTGGTATTCGGACTTCCTGGAATATTAGAGAATTATGGAATTTTATTTTCGGAAATGGTCACGTGGGGCCCACGGGAGAAATTTACGGTTTTGTGGGGCCCACTTTGTTTTCGAGATTTTGGCCATTGTGGATATTTTCGGAAGATGTTTTATTTTGGGCCAATAGGAGGGTGACACGTGTCACCCCCGCCTAGGTGGCTTGGCCGAATGACATTTGTGCACAACACCCTGCTAGAGTCGTTTGACGAAACGCTTTACATAACTTGCGAGGAAAATTCGGCTATGTCTTTTCTTTTTTTGCAGATTTTTCCGAGAGGCGGAACATCTTGGACCAACGGGAGGGTGACATGTGTCACCTCACATTGGAAGCAAGTGGGCGCACTTGGACGAATCAAGTGTCAGTGGGTAGATATTTTTGGTAGATATTTGTGAGGGTTTTAAGGAGTAGGGACTAGGGGCACTTGGGCATATCTTGGCCCTACACTTGCTATGCACTTGGCAAGATCTTGGCCATTGTTTGGCCTTGGCTTGTGCTATAAATACCCTCTCCTTTGATGAATTCTTCATCCTTTCCACAAATCTTCTAAGTGTTAAAATCCCTCCTCTCTCCTCTTGTTGACTCTCGTCCCAAGAGCCCTCTCCCTTTGAAAGGCCCTGGCCGAGAGCCCTCTCCCCTCCTAGTAGTGTGGCCGTGGGTACCCACTAGCCTAGTTGCTTTCGTATAATACCCCTGTGGTGTAGAAATACTCTCAAAAGTATTGTTATAATGCCCAAATTACCTTAGCCAGTATACCTTGTAGTATTCTAAGGTTATACCTATCTAAAAGCCCGAAATACTATTATACTTCCCGTCCACCACAAACCGAAACCCTAGGAAAATCTCCATAGTCAGTTGGAGTATTGTGTAGAAGTTGGTTAGAACTTCTAAGGGTGGTTTAGAGCGGGTTGGAGCGCTCGAGTTGAGCTAAACGATTGCCCAGGATCGACTTTATACTTGGATAATTATGGGCTTATCGAGGTAAATATCTTGTCCCTCTATTGTAATTGGAAATTACATGATTGTTAGACTATAGTTGAAGTATACTATATGTAGAACTGAACGTTGTTGTCGGCAATGTCTTTTGACTTAAGCCTGAATAATAAGAAACCTTTTCGAAAGAAGAGTACTGAATATTTACATAGGATCAGACATGAGACTTGTGTAGCTTTTCTGTGGAGTAGAATTGTACCGTTCGGGTTAGATGTGTAACCCCCCCCCTGGTTGGCTTGGTAGCCGGCCTCGATAAAGGAGGAGATTTACGCTGTTGCGGGGGGGGGAGGTGCTGCCGAATTTTCGGTAGAATGTTCTGCGATGAGGTCTAAATGTTAATAAGCGCCTTGTGGCCTTATAGGTTGAAGTACTACGTGTGGCGCGATCTACTTGGCTTAAGGAGTAGCCGACGGTTGGAAGTACTTGGAGCGTTTTGCTATTAGTCGATACTCGTCGCGAGGTATGTGAACCTCTTCCTATCTCTTCTAGCATGATATGTGTGAACTATGTAGTACGGTAGACGTACATGTGTTAAATGTATTTGATTGGTTTGAAACATAAAGTGTTATAACGGCTTTATGGAAAGTTGGTTATAACAGCTTTATGTAGGTCCGAAAATACTTTGTGGTTTTTAAAAGGTAAATGATTTGTTTATAACTGGCTTGATGTGTGATAATAAAGAACTTGAAGTATTTCAAAAGATTTCTAAATTGTTTGAAAGAAGAGTGATACTTGGTTTCTTTTGAAAACTTAAGAGTTATACTAGCTTTATGGGAAGTTAGGTATAACGGCTTAAGAATGTTTTACTGATTTTAGAAATCAGGATGTGTATCGACAAACCACTGCAGCGTTAATAAAAGGAAATGTTTTGAATAATTAAGTATTATTAAAACCAGTAGAAACTTCCATCTGCATAGAAGCTAAGATGAGACAAAATGATATTTCCTAGATCATGGCTGCTGTAATAAGATTGTTATAAACAAGAATATCCTACTCACATAAGACTTATGTTTCTCAGATTGTTTAAAAAGAGAATTATATTCTTAAATGAATAAGACTACGAACTACGAAACCTTTCTAAAATAAGAAACGTGAACATTTGAAATTAGGCAAACTTGGACGTTTGGAAAATAATGTTGTTACTTGATTTTACAAAGGTAAGTATTTTAGTTTACTTAAAAAGATAGTCACTCTATTTTTATATACTACGGTTATTGTGTGACTTTTTACGTACCTTTTAAAATTGTTATTTTATAAAGTACTTTGGGTATTAATTCCCTAACTTGTTAACTTAAATTAGAAAGTACCTTTTGTTAATAACTTGATTGTATTTAATTGTGATAGCCTGGTAATACTTTCGTTGCTTTGATAAGTAATCATGTTAGGACGCTACGTGTGATAGTATCTTGTGATGTTTGTGTAAAGGGTTTTCCTTGATTGTGCTTCTTAACTATCGGTCGTTATGATAGTATTGTGCCACTCATCGTGACATATTCGGAGGTTGTCGCCTCCACGCGGGTAGACTCAGCGGTCGATGGACCTATGATTCGAGAATACCTTATGCGCGGTGCAGTAGGGCCTATGCGTGAATCGCGGGAGTTCGAGTTAGTGTGCGGCCGCTTGTGGTCATGCGGTCCTTGTGGCTACGCGGACGGCGAGTCCAGACGCCGCCGGAGTAGCTACCCGACGCGGGTTATACCTCATGCGGGAATATGAGATTGGCCTATGCGTAGATGCGGGAGTTCCATGGTTAGACTCGTAAATTGATACTTCGGGCAAGTGGCCAGCTTTGATCATGTGACGGTCTAGACAGATCTTATGATACAGTTCATGACCTGGTTGGTACTGTGGGTTTTTAGTAGTCGGCTATGCCTTCGTACTTACCGTCTGATTTATTATGACACAGTGGGACCCGTGTTCATGTGTGTTCCTTGGTGCTTTTATATCATGATCGCGGTGAGGTAGGTATTCCACGGGAATGATTGATGTTGTGGGACTGAGACACATTTTTATACTTGAGTGATGACTTGAGGTCGTGAGTCCCTGACTTGACAAGACTGCTTTGTAGTAAACTGTAGTTTCTTTATCATACATGTCTCTCGCTTTATATGATCGCTATGATTTCATTTCTGATTTATTTTCGCCACATACTTTGCACTGTCTGCGACCTCGCCCGGCCGCGTTCATGCCGCAGTAAAGGTACACCGCCATTGATCCTCGCTCTTAGGTCACGATTCGTTGGGAAAGCTCCGTTTCTCGGAGGCTTATCGATGGTATAGTCCTGTTGTTGTAGGTATTTACATTCGTGGTATGGCGGGGCCCCGTCCCGCCATTGTTGTCGTATCATTTCTTAAGTGCGTAGTAATCTTGTGGCGGGGTTTGTAAAAAGGATTAAACTGTTCATGTTGAAAAGAGTTGTTATTTATATATATGCCGAAAGGCAAGTTTTCCTCGACATCGTTGTACTTCATTTGTTTCATGTATGTGTTTTATGTTCCGATTACTCGATGTTGTATCACTAGGGTGCGGGTAAGGCACGATCCACGGGCCGAACGGGTCGTGACAAAAGTGGTATCGAGCGATTAATCCTCGGAAAGTGTCTACCATCGTATCGATGAAGTCTTGATTATCGGTGTGTTGCGCACCACACCAATAATCGTGAGGCTATAGGATATTTAGGATTGGTTTCTATTCTTCTCACTCGAGATCGTGCCTTAGAGTGTGTTGTAAGTTGGACCCTCGACGAAATTCTTTCCCTATCGTTATGCCTCCGCGTAGGCAACCCGCCCAGAGGGCAAAGCGGCGGAGCTGCGAGTAGAGTTCAGAGGGTTACGTGGGCACAGGCCCAATCATTACCTAGGGTAATGCTTCATTCGGGGATTTCTGCGACGTCACTAGCCCCAGTAAAGTTTAGCACGGCGGCGGCAGTTCCTACTGCGGCCATGATATTTGAACCTTCAGTTCCACGACCAGGAACAGAGAATATGGATTACAAAGAGGCGACCCTGTTACTAGCTATGGATTTGGCTACCAGAGAGTATACCGATGTACCGCGAGTCTTGATGGCTATCTAAGAGAGGATCGTGCAAGAGTAATTCTTCAGTTAGGCTTGAGCATGGCACGTATGCGGGCTTTGCGCGTGAGCCGAGACGTGTAGAGATCGACGGGTTAACGAAGGACAGTAGAAGAGGGCCAGAGCAGCAAGGTCCTTTGGTAACTTTCGAGGCGAGTCGCCTCACCAGCAGATTAGATTTGCACATCCACCAGTGCAGAGTGGTCTTCCACGGATTTCAGGACGTTCGGGGTATGCAGGAGTTGGTTAGAACTCGGGGCTTAGTTCTCATTTGTGAGCGTCCATCGGGAATGTCGTCTTTAGTTGGGTACTTGTTGTACTATGACCGTCAGTGCGATGTCGAAAGAGTGTCTGGTAGAAGGACTTAGCCTTGAGATCGGTGGGTAGTTCGTCACCTTCCTTAGCTGCGCCTACGAGGCGAGTTTGATTAGAACGACTAAGGGAGTGAAGCGAAGAGATATAGATATATCCTTAACCCTCTAGAGATCTGTATATGTGATAAGGTGAGTATACCTTAAGTGCTATGTTCTGATAGCAGTGTGTTAGTTGTGATTAGAAATCATGATGGGTTAACCGAGTAAGATTTTGGAGGATAGAGAAGGTGTGAGCCTTAGAGTTTTATACGTAGAGACCTTAGAGGTGAGGCCATCTCGAGAAAAGGTGTAGTGTTATGTTTGATCCGTATCGGAAGTGCATAGTGCACGTGAGCTACGTTTGGGATAGGTCCCTAAGTAGTGTGGAATGAAAGGGGGGTAGTTGAGCTAAGAATACCGCTAGGTTTTCGTAGCGTGATTAGTGAGAGTTTTTCTTCGTGAAGCTAGCATTGTGCGCGTTGCCGGGTCGGGTTGAGGCCACGTTGCGGGTCAACCCGCGGCAGGTTTGGTGGTGAGGTCGGTTGTGGTGGTCCCGTCTTGTGTTAGGGTCACGAGGGTGTTAGGCCCAAGTGTAGTTGACCAACAGACGAGTTCGTGGATCGTTCGACCAGTGGTTGGGCCGATGGGGGCAGCCCATCGTGTTCTTCGGTCGGGACCGTTCACTCGGCAGTGTTGTTTTAACAGAAAGGTTGTAAGACTGCACGGGGTGCCTACCTTCACCTTATGGCGACAGTGGAGCCAGTGCGGCATTTTTGTTTCGAAAGTTTTACCAAACATGTGTTAAGAACTTCGGTGAGTCTCGACCGCATTCGCCTGCCGGTGCTTGGATTTCGAGGATAGTTGTGGGGATTGTTGTCTCTGTGGAGGAGTGTTTAGGCTACCATTTGGTGTTCGGATGTCACCTTTTGAAGCCTTGTAGGGCGGAAGTGTAAAGTTGCGATCGATTGGTTCAATGTTGGCAAGTTCGCATTGGTTCAGCTTGTTCCGGCAGTGGATAGTGAAGCTTGTCTAGAAAGTTCGCACTCGGAGGAATCGTGCGGATAATCGGCGACGACGCTTAGAGTTCAGGTTGACGGTCGGTCTTCTTGAAAGTACCACCCCGGACAGGGTGTGACGAGCTTTGGAAAACAGAGGAAACTTAGCCCGAGTTACTTTGGGCCTTTGAGAGTTCATGTGAAGAATAGGCCAGGTTGCCTATATGTTAGCATTTGCCGTCCGACTTAGGAGGCAGGACGTCCGGTCTTTCGTATTGTTATGTTCGGGAAAGTATCGAAGATCCATCCAGAATGTTCCCAGTTAATGATGCCCACGTAAAGAGATAGTAACCCCGAGTTTTGGAAACTAAAGCGATCGTAAATGTGGTAAGCGGTTCGAGTGTCACGGCGCCTTGGTGATCGACGCGCGGTACCATTTGTTGGGTCGTCGGAGCAAGGCTCGCGACAAAGTGACAAAAGTGGTATCATTTTGGTGATGTTAGAGGTGTTTCCTCGTGGACTTGGATGTAAGTTTTTATGTGCGCGGGTGTTTCTGTGGCCAGATGTGGCAGGTTGGTTCTCGTAAGTATAGTAGTGAAGACTATACTGGCGCACGTTGTTTTGAGACTTAGAAGGAACATTCGGGACGAATGTTTCTAAGGAGGGGAGAATGTTATACCCCGTAGTTCCAGGGTATGTATGCGAGGACGTACGTACGAGAATACGACAGAAAGATTGGAAAGGAAGAAAGAGGTGATTTTTCCACGGAAAAGTTTCCGGTTTTTGTGAAGGAAAAAGGTTCGTTAATGGGAATTGGATTCCCAGATTTGGTATTCGGACTTCCTGGAATATTAAAGAATTATGGAATTTTATTTTCGGAAATGGTCACGGGCCCACGGAGAAATTCTGATTTGTAGGGCCCACTTTGTTTTGAGATTTTGGCCATTGTGGATATTTTGGAAGATGTTTTATTTTGGGCCAATAGGAGGGTGACACGTGTCACCCCGCCAGTGGCTCGGGCCGAATGACATTTGTGCACAACACCCTGGTTAGAGTCGTTTTTGACTAAACGCTTTACATAACTTGCGAGGAAAATTCCGGCTATGTCTTTTCTTTTTGCGGATTTTTCCGAGAGGCGGAACATCTTGGACCAACGGAGGGTGACGTGTCACCCTCACATTGAAGCCAAGTGGGCGCACTGGACGAATGGGGTGTCAAGTGGGTAGATATTTTTGGTAGATATTTGTGAGGTTTTAAGGAGTAGGGACTAGGGGGCACTTGGGCATATCTTGGCCCTACACTTGCTATGCACTTGGCAAGATCTTGGCATTGGTTGGCCTTGGCTTGTGCTATAAATACCCCTCTCCCTTTGATGAATTCTTCATCCTTTCCACAAATCTTCTAAGTGTGACAATCCCTCCTCTCCCTCTCTTGTTGACTCTCGCCCAAGAGCCCCTCTCCCCTTTGAAAGGCCCTGGCCGAGAGCCCTCTCCCCTCCTAGTAGTGTGGTAGTGGGTACCCCTAGCCTAGTTGCTTTCGTATAATACCCTTTGTGGTGTAGAAATACTCTCAAAAGTATTGTTATAATGCCCAAATTACCTTAGCCAGATACCTTGTAGTATTCTAAGGTTATACCTATCTGAAAAGCTTGGAAATACTATTATACTTCCCGTCCTACAAAACCGAAACCCTAGGAAAATCTCCATGTCAGATTTGGAGTATTGTGTAGAAGTTGGTTAGAACTTCTAAGGGTGGTTTAGAGCGGGTTGGGCGCTGAGTTGAGCTAAACGATTGCCAGGATCGACTTTATACTTGGATAATTATGGGCTTATCGAGGTAAATATCTTGTCCTCTATTGTAATTGGAAATTACATGATTGTTAGACTATAGTTGAAGTATACTATATGTAGAATCGAGCGTTGTTGTCGGCAATGTCTTTTGACTTAAGCTTTGAATAATAAGAAACCTTTTCGAAAGAAGAGTCGAATCAGTATTTACATGGGATCTGACATGAGACTTGTGTAGCTTTTACGTGGAGTAGAATTGTACCGTCGGGTTAGATGTGTAACCCCGGTTGGCTTGGTAGCGGCCTCGATAAAGGAGGAGATTTACGCTGTCATGGGGAGGTCTCGCCAATTTTCGGTAGAATGTTCTACGATGAGGTCTAAATGTTAATAAGCGTCTTGTGGCCTTATAGGTTGAAGTACTACGTGTGGCGCGATCTACTTGGCTTAAGGAGTAGCCGACGGTTGGAAGTACTTGGAGCGTTTTGCTATTAGTCGATACTCGTCGCGAGGTATGTGAACCTCTTCCTATCTCTTCTAGCATGATATGTGTGAACTATGTAGTACGGTAGACGTACATGTGTTAAATGTATTTGATTGGTTTGAAACATAAAGTGTTATAACGGCTTTATGGAAAGTTGGTTATAACAGCTTTATGTAGGTCCGAAAATACTTTGTGGTTTTTAAAAGGTAAATGATTTGTTTATAACTGGCTTGATGTGTGATAATAAAGAACTTGAAGTATTTCAAAAGATTTCTAAATCGTTTGAAAGAAGAGTGATACTTGGTTTCTTTTGAAAACTTAAGAGTTATACTAGCTTTATGGGAAGTTAGGTATAACGGCTTAAGAATGTTTCTTGATTTTGGAAATCGGGATGTGTATCGACAAACCAACTTGGCGTTAATAAAAGGAAATGTTTTGAATAATTAAGTATTATTAAAACCAAGAGAAACTTCCATCTGCATAGAAGCTAAGATGAGACAAAATGATATTTCCTAGATCACGGTCTTGTAATAAGATTGTTATAAACAAGAATATCCTACTCACATAAGACTTATGTTTCTCGATTGTTTAAAAGAGAATTATATTCTTAAATGAATAAGACTACGAACTACTTAAACCTTTCTAAAATAAGAAACGTGAACATTTGAAATTAGGCAAACTTGGGCGTTTGGAAAATAATGTTGTTACTTGATTTTACAAAGGTAAGTATTTTAGTTTACTTAAAAGATAGTCACTCTATTTTTATATACTACGTATTGTGTGACTTTTGACGTACCTTTTAAAAGAGTTATTGTATAAAGTACTTTGGGGATTAATTCGAACTTGTTAACTTAAAGTAGAAAGTACCTTGTGTGAATAACTTGATTGTATTGAATTGTGATAGCACAGTAATACTTTCGTTGCTTTGATAAGTAATCATGTTAGGACGCTACGTGTGATAGTATCTTGTGATGTTTGTGTAAAGGGTTTTCCTTGATTGTGCTTCTTAACTATCGTTATGATAGTATTGTGCCACTCATCGTGACATATTAGGAGGTTGTCGCCTCCGACGCGGGTAGACTTCAGTAGTCGATGGACTATGATTCGAGAATACCTTATGCGGTGCAGGCCGGCGCGAATCGCGGAGTTCGAGTTAGTGCGCGCCTTGTGGTCATGCGGTCGCGTGGCTACGCGGACGGCGAGTCGGGACGCTGCCGGGAGTAGCTACCTCGATGCGGGTTATACCTCATGCGGGCCTATGAGTTTGGCCTATGCGAGTCGCGGAGTTCGAGGTTAGACGCGTACATTGATCTGCGGGCAAGTGGCGGCTTTGATCATGTGACGGTCAGACAGATCTTATGATCTGATTCATGACTGGTTGGTACCGTGGGTTTTAGTAGTCGGCTATGCCTTCGCACTTACCCCGCAGTTTTATTATGACACAGTGGGACACGTGTTCAGGTGTGTTCATTTGTGCTTTTATATCATATACTGCAGGCGGTGAGGAAGGTATCCCACGGGCCTGATTGATGTTGTGGGCCTGAGACCCATTGTTATACTTGAGTGATGACTTGAGGGCGTGAGTCACTGACTTGACATGATCGCTTTGTTGTAAATCGTAGTTTGGTTATCATACATGTCTCCCGCTTTATATGATCGCTATGATTTCATTTCTGATTTATTTTGATTTCACATACTGCACTGTTAGATCGACCTCGCTGGGCTGCGTCATGCCGCAGTAAAGGTACACGATCATTGATCCTCGCTCTTAGGGTCACAGCGTTTGGGAAAGCTCCGTTTCTCGGAGGCTTATGATGGTATAGTCCTGTTGTTGTAGGTATTTACATTCGTGGTATGGCGGAACCCTGTCCCGCCATTGTTATCGATCATTTCTTAGGTGCAGTAGTAATCTTTGTAGGCGGGGTTTGTAAAAGGATTAAACTTTCATGTTGAAAAGAGTTGTTATTTATATATATGCAGAAAGGCAAGTTTTCCTCGACATTGTTGTACTTCATTTGTTTCATGTATGTGTTTTATGTTCCACGATTACTCGATGTTGTATCACTAGGGTGCGGGGTAAGGCACGATCCACGCCCCGAGCAGTCGTGACATCAGTGTCTAAGCTCCATTTCTCGGAAGCTTGCCTTTTAGTGCGGTTTTCCACGATGTTGTGGATATTATGTACATTCGGGGTATGGCGAGGCCTGTCCCCGCCACGCTTGTTATTCCTAGAGTGCGTAGTCATATTTGTGGTTTGGTGTAAGAAACGAGTTATCGCTTTACTTTTGGTTATGTATATTTTATGGAAGCGGCCTTATCGGCTAACTGTGATGTTTATTGTCTAAACATGTTTATGTGTTGTGTATGTTCATTGCTATTCTACGATGTATACAGGCAGGTGCCCGGGTAGGGCACGGCCATGTCCGGGGTCGGGTCGTGACAATAAAGATGGGATCTTTATAACCTTTAATGCTAGAAATGTTAATAAAGATCGGATCTTTGTGACTTGGATTGTTAGGAACAATATAGAGATGGGATCTTTACGTGTTCTTTAGTATAAGAACTAAATGATTGAACCTTTAATGGTAAACTTCTTTATTTTGATAAAAGATGAAATCTTGAGGATTTAGATGCCTGATTGGGTGTAGGTTGGAACATTATTTGCTAAACTTATCCTAAATGTTACACCCCGTAGTTCCAGGGCATGCTTTTAAGAATGTACGTAAGAACTCAAAAATGTTAAGATTTGAGACTAGTAAAAATTTCGAAATTATGAAAATGTCGGAAAACGTAATATTGCGACAAATGGGAGGGAGACACGTGTCACCCCCTTAGTTGGTCTTGGATGAAATGGACCATGGGTGAAATGGTCATTTGACCAATATAGAGATAAGCAAGTCTTGCTAGACTAGAGCTTGATAACATTGACTAAGTCAAGGCCACTTGGCTTGATCTTTTATTAAATTTCATCCAAGCCACCCAATTGTTCTCATCTTGACCCTCCATGTTGTTATTTAAACATACTAGTAGCAAGACCAGATCCCACACTTAGATAATTTTCAAGAAAACTTGAAGAACACTAGAGGTTGCTCTCGGGTTTGAGGGTTTTAGCAAGACAAGAATTTTCGTTTGTTGTCCAATAAGCTCCACACTTTAAACCAAGGTTCCTAAGAGTATTGTAAGGGTATCTCAATAGAAATATCCCGGAAAAGTATCGTTTTTGTATTAGTCGCAAGGTGAAAACCTAAGTCACTTTCCTAGGTTTGGATTGGAAGTTAAAGGAAAGTTGTTTGTGATCTTCTAAGAGCTTCAAGTGCCGTATTGGAGTGTCAAGGAGAGGCTCTAAGTTTCTAGGGGGCGACTTCGGATATTGAAGTTGGATTAAGTCTCGTTAAGGTAACAATCTTGTTCTCTTAAGTGTTATAAGATTACTTATTGTTGTAGCCTTACATTTTTACTAGCATGAGGTATGTGTATTAAAGATTGATAAGTGATATGGATAGTGGAAGCCTATAGCCGAAATGACATTGTGAGCCATTTGAAATTGAAATACAATTTGGTATATAACTAGAATCGTCGCATGTTATCTACTTGAAGATTTTAGTTGTTATAATCGATTGCGGATTTATAACATGTTATACTTAACAACTTGATTTGAAAAGGAATTGGAAAGGATGATATGTTGTTAAACCTTTTGGCCGAGAATGGCATTGCCTTTTTGGACTAGTTTGATATCAATTGTGGGGCGGAATTTTACACGTCTTGTAGGCATGTAATCCCCTATTGTTAACTACATTGTTGAGCCTTAAATGTGGCGTGTTTGGTTATTGAATTCGGGCCTTGAAAAAGGTGGAAAAGTATGTAGAAACAAAGGAAGTGTTGTCCGATTTTCCGTAAAATTTAGTGACTTTGCACTTAGAATATTCTACGTTTGAAGCTAGAAGTTAATAAACGTATTATGGTCATTATAGGTTGACATACTACGTACGGCATATTGGACTTAGCAAGTGGATTGAACCGAAGAGGTATGTGGAACTTTCCTATCTCTTGAGCATGAGTAGTTGTAAATGTATAGTACGGTAGACGTACGAAATTTAAATGAATTTAGTTTCTTTTGATATCCTGGACTTGTTTTTAAAGGATATAAATGCCTTGGTTTCAAAAGCATAAAGTTGGTTAATAACTTTATGGAAAGTAAAAAGAATGGTTTATCCTAATAAGGTAAACAAGGATTTCTTGACTTGAAAATGTATAGAATACTTGATTGGAAAGTATTGATTCCTTGAGCTATTCTAAAGTTAAGAGACTTGAAGTATTTTAAAAGTATATGATTCTTGGTTTTGAAAGTATAAGTCTCTTGGTTTATAAAAGAATGGAAGTGTCTAACGCATAAAGTTAGTATAACGGCTTTATGAGAAGTTGGTTATAATAACTTTATGGAAAGTTAAAAGAGTGGTTTACCCTAAGTAATGTAAGTAATGATAAATGACTTGAAATAATGAAAGGCAAATTGATTTGAAGGCATCAATTGCTTAAGGTTTTAAAAGAAAGAAGTCACTTGATTTAGAAGCCTATAAATGTATTTCTAAAAAGTATTGTGACTTGTCTTGAAAAGTAGATATGACTTGATACTACGGTTATTAGTATCTTGGAAGTTCTATATGAAAAGAGTCATTTTAAAAGAGTAGAAGTACGTAGTACTTTGGGTTAAATTCCCGGATTGTTATAATGACATGTTAGTGCCTTAAGTAAACTAAAATGAGAGTGTATATGAATAAGGCTAATAAGAAGTTAGGGGGATTTTGTCACGACCCGTTAGGGATCCGTGGTAGTGCCTTACCCGGCACCCAGTAGTCATACATCGAGAAAAAACCGGGAATATAAAACAACCAAGATATGAAACAGTATAAATAAGACACAGTTTCTGAAAAAAAGTTGCCTTTCGGCATAATGTATATAAATAACCCAAAATGAACAGTTACATCCCAACCTTACAACAGGTCTACAGACCTCTAAGTGTGTAAAACAACAATGGCGGAACAAGGCCCCGCCATACCCCTGAATACAAATATCTACAACGACAGGGGACCATACCAAAATGCTAAGCTTCCGGAGAAACGGAGCTTTCCCAACGCTGAAGCGGTGACCCTAAGAGCGAGGATCAACAGTAGGAGTACCTTTACCGGCATGAACGCGGCCCGAAGGAGGTCGACAACAGTACCAAGTATGTGAAATCGAAAATATCAGAAATGAAATCATAGTAGTCTATATAAGGCGAGAGACATGTATGATAAGCCAAAACTACGATTCACAATAAATAGCGATGTCAAGTCGAGGACTCATGCCCTCAAAGTCATCACAATAGAACAATGCGGGGTAAATGCGAAGGCATAGCGACTACTAAAACCCACGCACCAACAAGGTCATAAAGCGTATCATGAGATCTGCAGGCCGTCACATGATCAAAGCCGCCACTCGCCCGCAAAGATCTAATGCGCGCATCTAGTCACGGAACTTCCGCGACTCCGCATAGGCCAAACAGATAGGCCCGCATGAGGTATAACCCGCATCGAGGGTAGCTACTCCCGGCAGCGTCTAGACTCGTCGTCCGCATGGCTACAAGAACCGCGTGACCACAAGGGCCGCGTACTAACACGGAACTCCCGCAGCCCGCATAGGCCATCTGAGACCGCATAAGGTATTCTCGAATCATAGTCCATCGACCGCTGAGTCTACCCCGCGGAGGGCTTAACCGGAGTTATGAATGATATAATATCAACATAACCGATTATTGCTAAACAACATAAGCACAACAAGGAAAACCCCCTTTACACAAATATCACAAGATACTAACTCACGTAGCATCCTAACATGCTTACTTATCCAGTCAACAAGAAAATATTACAAGACTATCACAAATCAATACAATCAAGTTATTCACACAAGGTACTTTTTACATTATGTTAACAAGTTCGGGTTGTTAGCCCCAAAGTACTTCATGTATTACTCTTTTAAAAGATCCGTTTCTTTTACAAAAGTCACACAATACAGTAGTATAAAAATAGAGTAATTATCTTTTGAAGTACATTAAAACACTTCTCCTTGTAAAATCAAGTAACAACATTCTTTTCCTAACGTTCAAGTTTGCCTAATTTCAATTACTCAAGTTTCTCATTTTCGAAAGGGTTTGTAGTTCATAGTTTTAATCCTTTAAAACAATTTGAAACATATACCTTATGTGTGAGTAGTTTATTATTGTTCATAACAATCTTATTACAATGACCATGATCTAGGAAATGTAATATCATTTTGTCTCATCTTAGATCATATGCGGATGGAAGTTTCTCTTGGTTTAAATACATTATTAGTCAAAACATTTTCCCTTTATTAGCGCCTTGTGGTTTGTTCGACATTCATTACGATTTCAAATCAAGAAACATTATTCCTTTTTATCACTCTTAAGCCGTTATACCTAACTTCCCATAAAGCTAGTATGACTCTTAAGCTTTTTAAAACCAAGTGTTACTCTTCTTTCCAAAAAGGGTTTCTTAATTCTTTTGAACCACTTGATTCTTATTATTAGGGCTTAAGTCCAAGACATTGCCGTAATTATTATTCGGGCTTAAGTGCAAGACATTGCCGTAATTATTATTCGGGCTTAAGTCCAAGACATTGCCGTAACTATTATTCGATTAACACACGACGCTCACCGTACTATATACATATTCTTTAAAATATCATGCTCAAGAGGATAGGAAGAATCACATACCTTCTCGGCGGAAACCACTTGCCAAGTTGAATATGTCGCGCGCAGAGTATCGACCTATATCAGTCAAATATGTCTATCAACGTCTAGATCAGATCGTATAAAGCTCTAAACAGAGGGTTCGCTATTCTATGGACATTTGGGCAGACTTCCTACAGGTGAGCTACTCAAGTCTCATTGTGAAAACAAATCCTATGTAAGCAGTTCTATTATTCTTCTTTTAAGCCCTTCTCGTGATATGATTCAATTCTATTCTGCAATACCCTTCTAAGTATTTAATACTTATTCCTATACTTCTACAGATATACACTCTATTTACAAAAGGAAGATAAGGTTATTTACCTCGGTAAGCCCAATAATATCCTAGATAAAAGTCGCTGAGCAAGGTTTAGCTCCTAAGTTGTGCGCTCAGTAGCTCAAGAAAACCTTAGAAGTTCTTCACAACTTCTACTAATGACTAAGGGATTTGGGCTAGGTATTTTGGGCATAATAACAATACTAGATGGCAACTTTTCTACCAGGGGGTAGTGTTTGGCCAGGCTAGCTTTAGAGGGGGTTGCTCTCGGCAGGGCTTCTCAAAAGGGAGGGTGTGTTTGGACGAAACAACAAGAGAGGAGAGGGAGGATTTGAGACTTAGATAGATTGCTCAATTTAGGATGAAATAACTCTTCAACAAGAGGGTATTTATAGGTCAAGACATGGCCAACCAATGGCCAAGATTATGCCAAGTGCAAGGCAAGTGTAGGGTGAGGATTTAGGCAAGTGTCCTTGGCCAACTTGCACACAAAATATCCTACCAACTCCAAGACAAAACAAGCCAACCCAATCGGCCTATCGGTGTGACATCCACCAATGAGAGGTGACAAGTGTCGCCTCTCGTTGGTCCAACGTGCGTCTCTCGTAAAAATCCGCAAAAATTAGAAACGACATAGCCAAATTTATCCTACGCGAGTTGTGTAAAACGTTTCGTCGAAAAACGACTCTAAGCGTGTTGTGTACAAAGTGGAATTCGTCCAAGCCAACTAGGGGGTGACACGTGTCGCCTCCTACTCGTCCAAAATATTTCATCTTCGAAAATATCCACAATGGCCAAAATCTCAAAACAAAGTGGCCCCACAAAATCAGAATTTTCTCCGTGGGCCCACGTGACCATTTCCGAAAATAAAATTCCATAATTCTCTAAAATTCCAAGAAGTCCGAATACCAAATCTGGGAATCCAATTCCCATTAACGAATCTTTTTCCTTCACAAAAACCGGAAACTTTTCCGTGGAAAAATCACCTCTTTCTTCCATTCCAATTCCAATGTCGTATTCTCGTACGTACGTCCTCGCATACATACCCTGAAACTACGGGGTATAACAGATTTCTTAACTTGCTTATGTTATGTATGATAAGCCGGTAGTGCTTATGTTATGTATGATAAGCCGGTAGTGCTTATGTTATGTATGATAGCCGGTTGTGCTAGTGATATATTGTTCATTACGGGGTCATTCCCGGGTTTGTGGCATTTGCATATTCTGTGGATTTGTTACCCATGATGCGAGGAATACCTTATGTGTGTTCGTAGGGCTTATGCGGGTGAAATAGTCCTATACGGGGCAGACCAGTCCTATGCGAGGAAGTTACCTCATGCGGGTCCATACGACCTATGCGGGCGGATACAATATATGCGAGGAAGTTACCTCATGCGGGTCCATACGGCATGTGCGGGTGAAATAGTCCCAGGAGTAGGATTGCTTAATGATACTACGGGCGGGTGGCCCTAATTTGATCACGAGCCTCCTATTTTTTTACAGTAAAGTATACTCTTGTTTATTCTCATTGTTAGTAAGGCACATTACTGTTAATTGAGTTATCATACATGTCTCCAGCTTTATTTTAGACTTATGATTCATTACAGTACTTTCAGTTTCACATATTTGGTACATGTTGTACTGACCTCCTTCGGGGGGCTGCGTTCATGCCGCAGGTAGAGTATACAGGTTGCTGATCCTCACTCTTAGGATCACTGTTCAGCTGTTGGGAAACTCCATTACTCCGGAGGCTTATCTGTTACACCCCGTAATTCCAGGACATGTTTATAAGAACGCACGTAAGAACTCAAAAATGTTAAGATTTGAGACTAGTAAAAATTTATCGAAATTACTTGTCACCCTCAAGTGGACGACAACATGGGCAAGGTTTGCACGATTTGTGGCCTTGCTTTAGTCAAGTTTAGGTAGGATATTTTTGTGTGGTAGATGGATAAGGACACATGGGTGAATCCACACCCTCCACTTTCCCTCCACTTGCCTTCATCTTGACCATTGGTGGTCCTATAAATACCCCCCCTTAGTTGAAGAATTCTTCATCCACAAATTATCTTCCAAGTCTCAAAATCTCCCTTCTCCCTTAAGAGCTCTCGTCCAACACCATCCCCCCCCCCTCTTGGAAGCCCTAGCCGAAACACTACCCCCCCTTTGGTAGAAATACTCTCCTAGTATTGTTACTATCCCCAAAATACCCTAGCCGTATATCTAGTAGTATTTTAAAGTCACCTCTATACTTAGAGCCCGGAAAATACTACTATACTTCCATTAGTCACTAAAAGAAACCCTAGGAGAAACTTCATAGTTAGTTGAAGTAGTAGAAGTTGTGTAGAAACTTCTAAGGGTTTCTTGGAGCGGATTGGAGCGTTCAGATTAGGAGCTAAACCTTGCTCAGGATCGACTTATATCTTGGATAATTTTGGGCTTATCGAGGTAAATAATAATCATATCCTTCTATTGTAATTGGAGAATACATACTGTAGATGTATAGAAATAGGTATAAAATACATAGAAGGATATTAAAGAAGAGAATTGAACTGTAATTACATAGAAGGGTATTCTGAGAAAGAATTGAACTGTAATTACATAGAAGGGTATTACGTAAAAGAATTGAGCAGAATCACATCGGAAGAATTAAAGAAGATTGAACGTACTTACATAGGATGTATTTACTGAGACTTGTATAGTTTAGGGTAGAGAAGTTACGCCGATTTTCCGTAGAATAGAGAACCCTCTTCTTAGAATGTCCTACAGAGTAGTCTAGACATTGATAGACGTATTTGACTATTATAGATTGATACTCTGCGCGCGACATATTCGACTTGGCAGGTGGATTTCGCCGAGAAGGTATGTGATTCTTCCTATACTCTTAAGCATGATATTTTAAAGTATATATATAGTACGGTAGACGTACGTGTGTTAACTGAACATGGTTTTACTTGACGTCTTTTGACTTGAGTCTAAATAATAAGAATCTTGAAGTATTTCAAAAGAATTATGAATCATTTTTGAAAGAAGAGTAATACTTGGTTTTTAAACAAAAGCTTAAGAGTTATACTAGCTTTATGGGAAGTTAGGTATAACGACTTAAGAAAGATAAAAGGAACGGTTTACTTATGTATTTATAAAAGACTTGTATTGATTTCTGGAAAGTACAGTAAGATGGTTTGTTGAGTAGACATATTGTGATGCTATGTGTGTTAGTATCCTGTAACGTTTGTGTAAAAAGGTTATTCTTGTTTGTGCTTATGTTGTTTAACGATAAGCCGTTATGTTAGTATTACATCACTCACCTCTTGACATGATATACCGGGGGTTAAGGCGCCTCCGACGGGTATACCTCGAGCGATGCGTGTGACTATGATTCGAGAATACCTCATGCGGGTCCAGGGGACCTATGCGGAGCTACGAGAGTTCCAGGTTAGTGTGCGGGGGATTACCTCATGCGGTCTATGTGGCCATGCGGACTACGAGAGTCCAGGACGATGCCGAGGAGTAGCTACCCTCGATGCGGGGAATACCTCATGCGGGCCTAGGTGGCCTATGCGGACTGCGGGAGTCCAGGATTAGGCATGCATAATGATACTATGGGCGATTGGCCTTGCTTCGATCATTCGCAGCCTAGAAAAGACCTATTCTGATGAGACTGTTGTTACTCTGCATTTGTGATGTGGCACTATGTGCGTTACATTGGTTATTTCATACATATTTGTAAAATTGGCTTTAAAATGATATGATTTCATTTAAGTACTTTCTGATTTCACATACTTGGTACTGTTGTCGACCTCCTTCGGGCTGCTCATACCGCAGGTAAGGGAAAGCAAGTGCTAGATCCGCATCCTTAGGATCTTTTGCTTTGGTGTCAGGAGCTCCATCTTCTCCGGAGGCTCGACTTTTGGTATGGTTCTCCCTGATGTTGTAGATATATGTACATTCAGGGTATGTAGGGGCACTGTCCCGCCATAGTTGTTTACATCCTTAGAGGTCAGTAGTCTATTATGCAGTTGGGATGTAATTGCGATTTTAGTTTATATATATATGTGAAAGGCGACTTTTCTCGGATAAAGCGTGTCTCAATTTACATTGTTTCATGTCTTGTTTTTATATTCCGCTGATTTTCTCTGATGTACGACTACTTAGGTGCGGGTAGGCACGATCATCGCCCCGAGCAGTCGTGACAAAAGTGGTATCAGAGCAGTTAATCCTCGGAAAGTGTCTACAAACCGTATCTAGTAGAGTCTTGATTATCGGTGTGTTGTGCACCACACCAATAATTAGGAGGCTATAGGATATTTAGGATTGGTTTTCATTCTTCTCACTCTGAGATCGTGCCTTAGAGCTGTGTTATAAGTTGGACCCCTCTAACGTATTTCCTTTCTTTAACAGTTATGCCTCCACGTAAGGCAACCCGGGCCCAGAAGGGCAAGGCAGTCGAGGGAGCTGCTAGTAGGACACCGAGAGTCACGAGGGCTCAGGCCCAGTCTATACCCGAGACGGCGAGTTCCACGATGCCGCCGGCCCCAAATAGGTTTAGGGCGGCGATGGTGATGAGACCACGATACTGCACCTCCACCCCACACCGGAAGCGGATGAGATGGGTTCTGAGAGATGTCGATTCATCGCCGAGATCGTGGCGAACACGAGGATAGCCGGATCACGGCGGTTCGATGCACCGTGGTACATCCTAGATCAGACAGTTTGCGACTACGGGATTTTCTGAGTTGTAGCCCGCCAGAGTTCTACGGGTCGAGGCCTGAGGATGATCCGCAGGAGTTCATCCGTCGATTCTGAAGATCACGCAGTGATCAAGGCTTCGAGACCGAGTCTCGTGATCTTGTTCGCATCGGCCGCGTGATACCGCATGATCGGCCGGGTTTGACTCGTGGGAGTTGTCGGGAGAGCACGCGTCCCCGTACTTGGGACGAGTTCTCGAGGCTTTTCTCACTCACTTCTTGCCTCCACGGATGAGAGGCACGGGTGACATCTTTTGTTCTTTGAGACAGAGAGGACGCCTGATTAGGGAGTACAACGTTGAGTTCGATTCGTTGGCTTGATATGTCCTGCGTTGGTAGCGATATGGAGGACGTGGTGCACCGCCACGTCACCGCTAGATTATTATATGGCCGAGTCTTGCGGGTGTAGCTCTTGACCGAGCATGGACATTACCCGCATGCAGCTCATGCACTTGGATGCGAGGCGTAGAGGCCGACGGGTTGTGACAGCGGTGAGAAGAAGGCGGGGCGGCAGGTCTTTTGGTAGCTATCGGTGGGCGACCTCGGCAGTCTAGATTTGCACCACAGCCAGCTCAGAGCACTCCTACACCGTCCTCAGGACAGCCAGGATATTCGAGGGCAGACCAGGGCCCCGGGACTTCAGACGTCCAGGGTAGAAGAGGTGCTAGCCGATCGGGACCACCCCCTCAATATGGCCGATGCGGTAGATCCCATTACGGGAATTGTGGTACTGCTCCGAGAGTTTGTTATAGTTGCGGCTAGTCGGGTCACTTTGCGAGAGCCTGTCCGACCAAGGGCAGCGCAGAGGGTAGGGGTCAGCCTGCTGTGGTCTTTCGCCTTCTTCATCTCCTACGATTACTCGCCCGGGCGAGGCACCTTCGTGGGCCAGGTCGAGGAAGAGGTCGTGGCCCGGGTCCCAGTTCTAGCGGTCCTCAGAACCGCATATATGCCCTGTCCAGCCGGAAGGACCAGGAGGCCTCGCCTGATGTCGTCACAGGTACTTTATCAGTTTCTGGTTGTGATGTGTATGCCTTGATAGATCCGGGTTCTACTTTGTCCTATATATCTCCCCTTATTGCTAGTAGGATAGGGATAGAGCCTGAGTCCATAGACCCTTTCGAGGTAGCTACGCCAGTGGGTGATTCAGTGGTAGTTCGGCGGGTATATAGGGCTTGTCCAGTGACCATATGCAGTCGTCAGACCCTTGCCGACTTGGTAGAGTTGGGTATGACTGATTTCGATGTGATCATGGGTATGGATTGGCTAGCTTGCTACGCCGGTGATCGCAGGGAGAGAGTGGTACAGTTCCAGTTTCCTGAGGAGCCGGTTGTTGAGTGGGAGGGGAACACTGTGTCGCCGAGGGGTAAGTTTATTTCTTACCTCAAGGCTAGGAAGATGGTGCAGAAGGGGTATATCTACCATCTCATTCGGGTGTTAAATCATCGAGGTGCGCGGTGCGATTTTGATCAGTTCGTGGTCGAGAGTTCCCGATGTGTTTCAGATGACCTCCGTATCCTCACGAGGGAGATAGAGTTTTGTATCGATGTGCTGCCAGACACTCAGCCTATTTCCATTCCGCCATACAGAATGGCACCTGCCGAGTTGAGAGATTTGCTGGAGAAGGGCTTCATCAGGCCTAGTGTTTCTCCCTGGGGAGCGCCGGTATTGTTCGTGAAGAAGAAGGACGGGACGCTGCGCATGTGTGTTGATTCAGCGGTGAACAAGGTGACCATTAAGAACAGATACCCTTCCCGTGATTGATGATTTGTTCGACCCGTTGCGAAGTGCGAGATGTTTCTCAAGATTGATCCGCGATCGGGCTATCATCAGTGCGAGTTAGAGAGGCGGATATCCCTAGGATCGCATTCGGACCGTGACGCACCATGAGTTCGTGGTTATGTCTTTCGGGTTGACCAATGCTCCGGCGGTATTTATGGATTTGATGAACCGAGTGTTCAAGCCATTTTTGGACACGTTTGTGATAGTGTTCATTGATGACATCTTGGTTTATTCCCGCTCAGAGCAGGAGCATGCGGAGCATTTGAGGACTGTGTTGAGAGTTCTCCAGGACCAGCAGTTATACGCCAAGTTTTCCAAATGTGAGTTTTGGTTGGCTTCGGTGGAATTTCTTGGGCATATTGTAGGGGCGGATGGTATTCAGGTGGATACGGCCAAGATCGAAGCAGTCAGGACCTGGCCTAGACCTACTACACCGACAGAGGTGCGCGATTTACAGGCCTCGCAGTTATTATCGGTGGTTCGTAGAAGTTTGCTTATCTCTCGCACCATTGACTAGGTGACTCGTAAGCGGCTAAGTTTCAGTGGACTGATGCTTGTGAGCATGGTTTCCAGTTACTGAAGGAGAGACTGACGACCGCCCCCGTTGTTACTCTTACAGAGGGTCCAGACGGTTATGTAGTGTATTGTGATGCGTCAGGCGTCGGGCTCGGATGTGTGTTGATGCGGTGGTAAGGTTATAGCGTCGCATCCAGGCGACAATAAGCATGAGGAACTACCCACCCATGATTTGGAGTTAGCGGTGATTCACGCCTTGAAGATGGAGGCACTATTTGTATGGGGTTCATGTGGATATTTATCTGGACCACAAGAGCCTCGGTATATCTTCGGCGGAGGAGCCGAACTACGGCGAGACGGTGGTTAGAGTTACTCAAGGATTACGATGTCGACATCCTGTACCACCCAGGGAAGGCCAATGTTGTGGCAGATGCCCTTAGTCGTAGGTCGATGGGGAGTCTATCAGATGTGTAGCCAGAGAGGAGGTGCATGGTTCGCGATTTTCATCAGTTAGCGAGCCTTGGAGTCCGATTGATTGATTCTGATAGCAGTGGGGTTCGAGTTCGAGAGGTTGCCGAGTCTTCCATCGTCGAGGAGGTGAAGAGGCAACAGTTTGAGGATCCTATTTTGGCACGGTATCGTCATCGGCTCTTCGTGAGGAAGCGGTCCTTTTGAGTAGCACGATGGGGTGCTAAGGTTTGAGGCGAGTTGTGTGTTCCAGATATTGCGAGGACTTGACGGCAGTTCTAGGGAAGCACGGTAGCGCGTTACTCTATCCATCGGTCGACCAAGATGTACCACGACCTCGGATCGTGTATTGGTGGGATGGCTTGAAGAGGGCGTTGCGAGTTTGTAGCTCGGTGCGTGTTGTCGCGGTGAAGGTAGAGCACGAGGCACGGTGGTTTGTTGCAGACGATAGAGATCCCGACCTGGAAGTGGGAGGTGATCAACATGGACTTTATCACAGGATTACCTCGCACTCAGAGGAAACATGATTCTATTTGGGTTATCGTCGACAGTATGACGAAATCAGCCTACTTTCTTCCCGTCAGGACAACTTTTTCGGCTGAGGATTATGCCAGACTTTACATCCGAGAGATCGTCAGACTGCATGGAGTCCCTATTTCTATCATATCAGACAGAGGAGCCCAGTTTACGGCTAACTTCTGGAGGTCTTTCCAGAAGGGTCTAGGGACGCATGTGAGCACAGTCGCATTCCATCCTCGAGCAGACGGAGCGAGCGCACTATCCAGACTCTTGAGGATATGCTGCGAGCCTGTGTTATTGACTTCAGGGGTAGCTGGGAGGATCATTTGCCTCTAGTTGAGTTTGCGTATAATAATAGCTACCACTCCAGTATTCAGATGGCGCCTTATGAGGCCTTGTATGGGAGGAAGTGCAGATCGCCGATAGGCTGGTTTAA
The DNA here is from genome assembly GCA_029844215.1 of Przewalskia tangutica. Classification (NCBI taxonomy): domain Eukaryota; kingdom Viridiplantae; phylum Streptophyta; class Magnoliopsida; order Solanales; family Solanaceae; genus Przewalskia; species Przewalskia tangutica. The sequence continues at coordinate 68,660,959 of CM056734.1, forward strand.
TATGGGCGAGGTACAGTTAGTGGGACCAGATTTGGTGCAGCAGGCAGTGGATAAGGTGAAGCTTATCCAGGAGCGGTTACTGGCAGCTCAGAGTCGACAGAAGTCATATGCAGATCATCGTCGTCGGCATCTAGAGTTTGAGGTTGATGATTGGGTTTTCCTGAAGGTGTCACCCATGAAGGGTGTGATGAGGTTCGGGAAGAAAGGGAAACTCAGCCCAAGGTACATTGGGCCGTATCAGATTGTCCGAAGGGTAGGCAAGGTTGCCTATGAGTTGGATCTGCCGTCCGATCTTGAGGCAGTACATCCGGTTTTTCATGTTTCTATCTTTGAGAGATGTATCGGGGATCCATCCGAGTGCACCGATTGACGATGTCGGTGACCAGGGGTTATCATATGAGAGATTCCATAGCGATAATTGATCGTCGAGTTAGGCGTCTGCGGACCAGGGCGTGGCCGTCAAAGTCTTGTGGCGGAACGAGCTCGGGAGGAGATGGCGTGGGAAGGCGAGGAGGACATGAGGCGAAGTATCCTCACCTATTCCCCACCTCGGGTAACTCACTTTCCTACTTGTAAAATTTTTCATTGATGTATTTGCTTAAGTGTTGTATTGTGGCCATGTGAGGCATTTGCAAACTGTTTAAGTTATGAGGAACCTTATCGTTGTGTGTCTTGGGAAGGAACATTCGGGATGAATGTTTCTAAGGAGTGGAGAATGTTATACCCCGTATTTCCAGTATGTATGCGTGAGGCGTGCGTCAAAAGTTCAAAACTTAAAGTTAGGCATAGGGCGAAATTTGTGCACAACTCACGAAACGAATTGTTTTCCGACGAAACGTTTTCCAAAACTTGCGAAGGGAAAATTACGGCTATGTCATTTATATTTTTTGCGGATTTTTCCGAGAGATGAAATATTTTGGACCAATGAAAGCGTGACACTTGTCACCCTCAAGTAGACGAAAACATGGGCAAGGTTGGCACGATTTGTGGCCTTGCTTTAGTCAAGGTTAGGTAGGATATTTTTGTGTGGTAGATGGATAAGGACACATGGGTGAATCCACACCCTCCACTTTCCCTCCACTTGCCTTCATCTTGACCATTGGTGGTCCTATAAATACCCCCCCTTAGTTGAAGAATTCTTCATCCACAAATTATCTTCCAAGTCTCAAAATCTCCCTTCTCCCTTAAGAGCTCTCGTCCAAACACCATCCCCCCCCCCTCTTGGAAGCCCTAGCCGAAACACTACCCCCCTTTGGTAGAAATACTCTCATAGTATTGTTACTATCCCCAAAATACCCTAGCCGTATATCTAGTAGTATTCCAAAGTCACCTCTATACTTAGAGCCCGTAAAATACTACTATACTTCCATTAGTCACTAAAAGAAACCCTAGGAGAAACTTCATAGTTAGTTGAAGTAGTAGAAGTTGTGTAGAAACTTCTAAGGGTTTCTTGGAGCGGATTGGAGCGTTCAGATTAGGAGCTAAACGTTGCTCAGGATCGACTTATATCTTGGATAATTTTGGGCTTATCGAGGTAAATAATAATCCTATCTTTCTATTGTAATTGGAGAATACATACTGTAGATGTATAGAAATAGGTATAAAATACATAGAAGGATATTAAAGAAGAGAATTGAACTGTAATTACATAGAAGGGTATTACAGAAAAGAATTGAACTGTAATTACATAGAAGGGTATTACAGAAAAGAATTGAACTGTAATCACATCAGAAGAATTAAAGAAGATTGAACTGTACTTACATAGGACTGTTCTGATGAACTTGTATAGTTTTGTTATACCGTAGTTCGGTATGTATGCGAGGACATACGTGCGAGAATCTGACGAAATATTGGAAAGAAAGGAAGATGTGATTTTTTCACGGAATAGTTTAGGTTTTGTGAAGAAAAGGTTCGTTAATGGGAATTGGATTCCCAGATTTGGTATTTGAACTTCTCGGATTATATTAGAATTTTGAGATTTTATTTTCGGAAATGGCCACGTGGGGCCCACGGGAGAAATTTACGGTTTTGTGGGGCCCGCTTTGTTTTTGAGGTTTCCGGCTTTTTGGATATTTTCGGAAGACGTAATATTTTGGACGAATCAGGGGGCGACACGTGTCACCCCCGTGTGTGGCCATGTGGCGAAATGGTGTGACAAGTGGCTAGCCACATGCTTTCACTGGCGAAATGGCCTTACACTTGGCACCCAATTTCGTTGGCCATGTGGTGTGGTGGGACCAGCACACACATGGCCCAATCTTGGCCATACACTTAGATGGATCTTGACCTCCATTGTTCTATAAATAGACCCTCTTGGTTGATGAATAAGTTCATCTCACTAGAAAGCTTCGAGAGCAAAATACTTCCCTCCCTTTGTATTGGTTTCGTCCCACCCCTCCCCCCTTGTGTAGAATACTTGGTGTATTGTGGTATAATTCCAAATACACTAGCCTAGTATCCCTAGTAGTATTCCAAAGTTGTTTAAATACTAGGAGCCCAGAAATCCTACTTTATTCCGAAAGTCGCAAAATGAAACCCTAGAAAAACCTTCATAGCCTGGTTGAAGTGTTTAGAGAAGTTGTTTAGAAACTTCTAAGGGTCGCTTGGAGCGGGTTGGGGCGTAAGGACTTGGAGCTAAACGTTGCTCAGGATCGACATTTAATCTTGGATAATTTTGGGCTTATCGAGGTAATGATTTATGCCCCCCCCTATTGTAATTGGATATTACATGTTGTAGTAATGTATAGTTGAGTATACTATATTTAGAATGAGTATTATTTGTATTTACATAGGGTGTATTCTGATGAGATCGTTGTATTATTGTGAAGCGATTTGAACACGTCAGGTTAGGCGTGTAATCCTGAGGAGTTATTGGCACAGTAGCGGGCCTTGTTAGGAGGAGATTTATGTGATTTCGGGGAGGTCTTTGCGAATTTTTACGTAGAAAATGGAACCGTGTGTTTAGAAGTTAATAGGCGTTTGTGGCCTATATAGGTGGAAGTACTACGAGTAGCGTATTACTTGATGAGTGGAAAAGGCTAGCGAGTTCTGATCTTGTGGGCGTTTTGCTTATCGTCGATAATCGTCGCGAGGTATGTGAACCTCTTCCTATCCTTTCTAGCATGATGTTTTGTAAACTATGTAGTACGGTGAGCGTACATGTGCTAAGTGTTTTGGTTGTTTTAAACATAGGGTGTTATAATAGCTTTATGGGAAGTTAGTTATAACGACTTTATGTAGGTAAAAGAATGGTTTATTGATTACGAAAGTTAAGAGACTTGATCTTCAAAGATAAGAGACTTGACTTATAGACAACTTGATTTTGAAAGTTAAGAGACTTGATCTTCAAAGATAAGAGACTTGACTTATAACGACTTGTTTTGGAAAGAGAAGTAACTTGATTTTAAGTATAGGTTACTTATTTTGAAAAGAGTACATTATTTGGGTTTTAAAAGAATACTTATGGTTGTTTTAAAAGGAAAGAGACTTGTAGAATTGAAGAGTTTTTGGTTTAGAACATAAAGTGTTATAACAGCTTTATGGGAAGTTAGTTATAACGACTTTATGAAAACAAAGGAATGGTTTTATCATTGGTTTTAAAATGGTAATTTGACTTTAAAGGGAGAAGTGTTTTGGTCTAAAAAGGAAGGCATGTTATTGTCTTAATTTGGTTTAAAAAGGAAAGTCTGGACGTTGTTTTGGTTTAATTAAAATATTAGTCACTTTATTTTCTTATACTACGGGTATTGTGTGACTTTTGTGAAAGTAACGTATCTTTTAAAGAGTTAATGTATAAAGTACTTTGGGGATAAAAACCCGATCTTGTTAATCATATAGTAGAAAGTACCTTGTGTGTATAACTTGATTGTGATAGCCTTGTAATACTTTCTTGTTGATTTGTTAAGTAAACATGCTAGGATGCTACGTGTGTTAGTATCTTGTGATGTTTGTGTAAAGGGGTTCCTCATCGCGCTTAAGTTGTTTAACTATCACCGTTATGTTGGTATTGTACCGCTCACCTTGACATGTTTCGGAGGTTAAGTCGCCTCCGACGCGGGGTAGACTCGGTGATGCAGGACCATGATTCGAGAATACCTCAATGCGGGTCGGGGACTATGCGAGCTACGAGAGTTCAGGTTAGTGTGCGGCCTTTATGGTCACGCGGTCTATGTGGCCACGCGATCGCGAGTCGGCGGATGCGGAGTAGCTACCCTCGATGCGGGGTTATACCTCATGCGGGCCTATGAGGTTGGCCTATGCGAGTGCGAGGGATTCGGGGCTAGACGCGCACATTGGATACTGCGGGCGTGTGACCAGTTTTGATCATGTGACGGTCTAGACATATCTCATGATACAGTTTATGACCTTGTTAGTACTATGGGTGTTAGTAGTCGGCTATGCCTTCGTACTTACCATGCGGTTTTATTATGACACGTGGGACCCGTGTTCATGTGTACTCCTTGAATGTTTTATATCATGGATCGGCGGTGAGAAGGTATTCCACGGGCATGAGTGATGTTGTGGGCGTGAGACCCATTGTTATATTTGAGTAATGACTTGGAGGGCATGAGTCCCTGACTTAACATGACTATTTATGTATTGTGGACTGTAGTTTGGTTATCATACATGTCTCCTGCTTTATATAGACTATTATGATTTCATTTACAGTATTTTTACAAGTTTCACATACTTGGTACTGTTGTCGACCTCCGGGTGGCGTATAAAGAGGCGAGCCTCTACCACGGGAAGAACGAACCGTGGCTCTCGTATGGCACGTCCCGAGAAGGTCCAAACCTCGAGGATCGCAGCGGCCGGTACCATTTGTTGGGTCGTCGGGCAAGGCTCGCGACAAAGTGACAAAGTGGTATCGAGCGATTAGTCCTCGGAAAGTGTCTACGGGCCGTGTCTAGTAGAGTCTTGATTATCGGTGTGTTGTGCACCACATCTATAATCGTGAGGTGCGGACATTTAGGATTGGTTTCCATTCTTCTCATTACGAGATCGTGCCTTAGAGTGTGTTGTAAGTTGGACTCCTGCGCGTATTCTTATGTACGTTATGCCTCGCGCAAGGCAACCGAGGCCCGGATGAGCAAGGCGGCGAGAGGAGCTACGAGTTGAACACGAGAGGGTTACGAGGCACGAGCCCGGTTCTTACGAGATAGTACTTGACAGCGAGTTTTTATGATGCCGCTAGCCCAGTGAGTTAGGCGGCGGCGATTTCTGTGAGCCACGATACGAGCCTCGGTTCCACGGCGAGGCGAGGATATGAATTCAAGGTGATAGCCCGATTACTAGCTAGGCTAGTGGTCGAGAATGAGCAGACGGGGGCCGGTGGTTCGGCGATATCGATGATTCCCCAGATCCGATGATGCGAGACTTAGGGATTTCTTGAGTTGCGATTCGCGAATTCTATGGATAGAGATCGAGGATGATCCTCGAGTGTCGTACTTGTTGGGAGATTGTTATACGTGGCCGTCGGGGGCCGTATGATGGGAGGATGTCGGTAGGAGGTTACGGAGGATGACTCGACTGTCGGGTCGATCGCGGGGTTGATTGTTCGGGAGAAGGGGTGTTAGTCGGATGAGGTCACCACCTGCGTTTCGGCCATAGTAGTAGACTCCATTATGAGAGTGTCGTCTTCGCCGGCGGCTTTTGTGTTTGCGGCCAATAGGGCAATTTGGTGAGAGTTTGTCGACCAGAGGTACGGATGTAGAGCCTCGACGCCGGGATCGATGGCTGGTTCAACACCTTATATAGCTAGGCGCCTGCGGTGATTATGATTAGAGCGGCAAAGGGAAAGTGAGGCGGTAGTTGCGAGAGATATCTTTAGCCCTTAGGAGATTTTGTTTATGATATTATGGTGGGTACATGTTAGGTGCTATGTACGGATAGCATTGTGTTAAGTGTGAATTAGAAAACATGGTTAGTTGAAAGGATAAGTATGGGGTCATGGAAGGTGTGAACCTTAGAATAGTACACGTTGAGACCTTAGATGTAAGGCCGTCTTGAGAAAAGGATTTTACGGTTAATCTTTGTCGAAACACTTGGTATGCATGAAATGTTTTGAGGGATATTTTCCTTGGGATGTGTAAGGTGAAAGTGGTAGCTTTCATGACTTGATAGGTAAGATTGTTCGGATCGGGAACAAGAGTTTGGTGCGATTATGGGTCGGGTTGAGGACGTTCGCGAGTCAACCCGCGGCGAAAGGAGATGTGGTCAATTTGTGGTGGTCGCTTTGTGATAGGATTACGAGGTGTTAGGTCGAGTTAGTTAACCATCGTGCGAGTTCGAGATGCGTTCGACGATCGTCGGTGATGAGTCAGCCCGTCTAAATCTTTGAGCGGGACTATTTACTCGGCGGAGGTGGCGATATGTTATATATCGGGAAGGTTGTAAGTGCGGGATTCCTACTTTTTATGACGGTGGAGCCCAATTTTTGGCTATGTCTTTTGTGTGCGAAGGTGTTACGAGCGGGGTTGGAACTCAGGTGAGTCTCGATTGCATTCACCTCGGGCCGGAAGAAACAGCGTTTTACCAGATAGTTAAGAATAGGTTGCGGGCGATGTTTTGATTTCGGGGGTAGCCGTGAGGATTGTGTGCCTCTTGGGTAAGTGAGTTTTATGATAGCTACCTTACTGATTCGGATGTCGCCTTATGAAGCCTTGTATAGGCGGAAGTGTAGGTTCCGATCGATTGGTTCAAGGTTGGCAAGGTTGGATAGTTGGTCCCTACTTGTTTCACCAGGATGTGGATAGGGTGAAGCTTATCCAGAGGAAATTGTTAGCAGCTCAGAGTCAACAGAAACGTGGTACGTTTATTAGGAGGAGTTCGAGTTACGAGGAGGGTACGACGAGTAAGGGAAGAAGTGAACATATGTTATGAGAACGGAAGTGGTCATTCTGTTGTGAAGATGCGAAAGGAGTATCGTTTGATCATGGGTGAGAGCTTTTTGAGATGATTGAGGTGATTCCTCGTTAGCATGAAATGGAGTTTTGCGCACATGTTATATTCTGGCCATTGGTGGCATGATCGGTTTTGTAAGTGTAGTAGTGGAGACTACACCGACATATGTATGTTTAGAGACTTAGAAGGAACATTCGATGAATGTTTCTAAGGAAGAATGTTATACCCGTAGTTCCGGGGTATGTATGCGAGGACATACGTGCGAGAATCTGACGAAATATTGGAAAGAAAGAAAGATGTGATTTTTCGACGGAAAAGTTTCTGGTTTTTGTGAAGAAAAAGGTTCGTTAATGGGAATTGGATTCCCAGATTTGGTATTTGAACTTCTCGGATTATATTAGAATTTTGAGATTTTATTTTCGGAAATGGCCACGTGGGGCCCACGGGAGAAATTTACGGTTTTGTGGGGCCCGCTTTGTTTTTGAGGTTTCCGGCTTTTTGGATATTTTCGGAAGACGTAATATTTTGGACGAATCAGGGGGCGACACGTGTCACCCCCTTGTGTGGCCATGTGGGCCGAAATGGTGTGACAAGTGGCTAGCCACTTGTCACTACTCACTTGGCGAAATGGCCTTACACAGCACCCAATTTCGTTGGCCATGTGGTGTGGTGGGACCACACACACATGGCCCAATCTTGGCCATACACTTAGATGGATCTTGACCTCCATTGTTCTATAAATAGACCCCTTGGTTGATGAATAAGTTCATCTCACAGAAAGCTTCCAAGAGCAAAATACTTCCCTCCCTTTGTATTGGTTTCGTCCCACCCCTCCCCCCTTGTGTAGAATACTTGGTGTATTGTGGTATAATTCCAAATACACTAGCCTAGTATCCCTAGTAGTATTCCAAAGTTGTTTAAATACTAGGAGCCCGGAAATCCTACTGTATTAGAAAGTCGCAAAATGAAACCACTAGAAAAACCTTCATGCTTTGGTTGAAGTGTTTAGAGAAGTTGTTTAGAAACTTCTAAGGGTCGCTTGGAGCGGGTTGGGGCGTAAGGACTTGGAGCTAAACGTTGCTCAGGATCGACATTTAATCTTGGATAATTTTGGGCTTATCGAGGTAATGATTTATGCCCCCCCCCCTATTGTAATTGGATATTACATGTTGTAGTAATGTATAGTTGAGTATACTATATTTAGAATGAGTATTGAACTGTATTTACATAGAAATTTGTATTCTGATGGTATTGTATTATTGTGAAGCAGATTTGAACACGTCAGGTTAGGCGTGTAATCCTCAGGAGTTATTGGCACAGTAGCGGGCCTTGTTGGAGAGAGATTTATGTGATTTCGGGGGGGGGAGGTGCTGCCGAATTTTCTGTAGAAAATGGAACCGTGTGTTTAGAAGTTAATAGACGTTTGTGGCCTATATAGGTGGAAGTACTACGAGTAGCGTATTCTACTTGATGAGTGGAAAAGGCTAGCAGGGTTACAGTACTGTGGAGCGTTTTGCTTATTGTCGATAATCGTCGCGAGGTATGTGAACCTCTTCCTATCCTTTCTAGCATGATGTTTTGTAAACTATGTAGTACGGTAGACGTACATGTGCTAAGTGTTTTGGTTGGTTTAAACATAGGGTGTTATAATAGCTTTATGGGAAGTTAGTTATAACGACTTTATGTAGGTAAAAGAATGGTTTATTGATTCTGAAAGTTAAGAGACTTGATCTTCAAAGATAAGAGACTTGACTTATAGACAACTTGATTTTGAAAGTTAAGAGACTTGATCTTCAAAGATAAGAGACTTGACTTATAACGACTTGTTTTCGGAAAAGAGAAGTAACTTGATTTTAAGTATAGGTTACTTATTTTGAAAAGAGTACATTATTTGGGTTTTAAAAGAATACTTATGGTTGTTTTAAAAGGAAAGAGACTTGTAGAATTGAAGAGTTTTTGGTTTAGAACATAAAGTGTTATATGACTTTATGGGAAGTTAGTTATAACGACTTTATGAAAACAAAGGAATGGTTTTATCATTGGTTTTAAAATGGTAATTTGACTTTAAAGGGAGAAGTGTTTTGGTCTAAAAGGAAGGCATGTTATTGTCTTAATTTGGTTTAAAAGGAAAGTGCGGGCGTTGTTTTGGTTTAATTAAAATATTAGTCACTTTATTTTCTTATACTACGGGTATTGTGTGACTTTTGTGAAAGTATATCTTTTAAAGAGTTAATGTATAAAGTACTTTGGGGATAAAAACCCGATCTTGTTAATCATATAGTAGAAAGTACCTTGTGTGTATAACTTGATTGTGATAGCCTTGTAATACTTTCTTGTTGATTTGTTAAGTAAACATGCTAGGATGCTACGTGTGTTAGTATCTTGTGATGTTTGTGTAAAGGGGTTTCGCCATTGCGCTTAAGTTGTTTAACTATCAGTAGTTATGTTGGTATTGTACCGCTCGCCTGACATGTTTAGGAGGTTGCGCCTCCGTGCGGGGTAGACTTCGGTGATGCAGGACCATGATTCGAGAATACCTCATGCGGGTCCAGGGGACCTATGCTGAGCTACGAGAGTTCCAGGTTATTGTGCGGCCTTTATGGTCATGCGGTCTATGTGGCCGTGCGGTGCGAGTCGAGCGGATGCGGGAGTAGCTACCTCGATGCGGGGTTATACCTCATGCGGGCCTATGAGGTTGGCCTATGCGGAGCTGCGAGGAGTTCCAGGGCTAGACGCGCACATTGGATACTGCGGGCGTGTGACGGCTTTGATCATGTGACGGTCTAGACATATCTCGTGATACGATTTATGACCTTGTTAGTACTATGGGTGTTAGTAGTCGGCTATGCCTTCGTACTTACCATGCGGTTTTATTATGACACAGTGGGACACGGTGTTCATGTGTACTCTGAATGTTTTATATCATGGATCATGGCGGTGAGGAAAGGTATTCCACGGGCATGAGTGATGTTGTGGGCGTGAGACCCATTGTTATATTTGAGTAATGACTTTGAGGCATGAGTCACGACTTAACATGACTATTTATGTATTGTGGATGTAGTTTGGTTATCATACATGTCTCCCTTTATATAGACTATTATGATTTCATTTATATTTTACAAGTTTCACATACTTGGTACTGTTGTCTTGATCTCGCCCGGGGCTGCGTTCATGCCGCAGGTAGAGGTACATCGGTTGTGGATCCGCGCTCTTAGGATCACAGTTCAGCTTTTTGGGAAGCTCCGTTTCTCCGGAGGCTTGTCTTTGGTATAGTCCCCTGTCAGTGTAGTTACTTGTACATTCAGGGGTATGGCGGGAGCCACTGTCCGTCATAGTTATAATTACATTCTTAGAGTGCATGAAATCTTGTTGTGGGCGGGGTTGTAAAAGGATTTAAGCATTGAGTTGATATATATATGTATATATTTCAGGAAGGTGACCGTTTTGGTTAGCCTGGTTCATGCTTTATGACTTGTCTCATGTTTTAGTTTTTATTTCCGCTGATTTTCTCTGATGTTGTATCACTAGGGTGCCCGGGGTAAGGCACCAGTCACGGGCCCGGGATCGGGTCGTGACAAGTTTACCTGGTAGGGAAGTGCTGCCCGATTTTCCGTAGAATAGAGAACCCTCTGCTTAGAATGTCCTACAGAGTAGTCTAGACATTGATAGACGTATTTGACTATTATAGGTTGATACTCTGCGCGCGACATATTCGACTTGGCAGGTGGATTTCGCCAAGAAGGTAGACGTACGTGTGTTAACTGAACATGGTTTTACTTGACGTCTTTTGACTTGAGTCTAAATAATAAGAATCTTGAAGTATTTCAAAAGAATTATGAATCATTTTTTAAAGAAGAGTAATACTTGGTTTTTAAACAAAAACTTAAGAGTTATACTAGCTTTATGGGAAGCTAGGTATAACGACTTAAGAAAGATAAAAGGAACGGTTTACTTATGTATTTATAAAAGACTTGTATTGATTTCTGGAAAGTACAGTAAGATGGTTTGTTGAGTAGACATATTGTGATGCTATGTGTGTTAGTATCCTGTAACGTTTGTGTAAAAAGGTTATTCTTGTTTGTGCTTATTTTGTTTAACGATAAGCCGTTATGTTAGTATTACATCACTCACCTCTTGACATGATATACCGGGGGTTAAGCGCCTCCGTCACGGGGTATACCTCGAGCGATGCGTGTGACTATGATTCGAGAATACCTCATGCGGGTCCAGGGACTATGCGAGCTCTGAGTTCGAGTTAGTGTGCGGGGATTACCTCATGCGGTCTAGGTGGCGTGCGGACTCGAGAGTCGGGGCGATGCGAGAGTAGCTACCCTCGATGCGGGAATACCTCATGCGGGCCTAGGTGGCCTATGCGGTGCGGAGTCCGTGATTAGGCATGCATAATGATACTATGGGCGATTGGCCTTGCTTGATCATTCGCGGCCTAGAAAAGACACATTAGATATACATTGTTACTCTTGTTTGTGATGTGTTTATGTGCGATTACATTGGTTATTTCATACATATTTGTAAAATTGGCTTTAAAATGATATGATTTCATTTAAGTACTTTCTGATTTCACATACTTGGTACTGTTGTCTTGACCTCGCCCGAAGTGCGTTCATGCCGCAGTAAGGAAGCAGTGCTAGATCCGCATCCTTAGGATCTTTTGCTTTGGTGTCGAGAGCTCATCTTCTCTGAAGCTCGACTTTGGTATGGTTCTCCCGATGTTGTAGATATATGTACATTCGGTATGGCGGGGCCACGTCCCTCATAGTTGTTTACTTTGAGGTCTGTAGTCACATTATGCAGTTGGGATGTAGCGCGATTTTGGTTTATATATATATGCGAAAGACAACTTTTCTCACGATAAAATGTGTCTCAATTTACATTGTTTCATGTCTTGTTTTATATTCCTGATTTTCTCGATGTCGACTACTTGGGTGCGGGTAAGGCACGATCAACGCCCCGAACGGTCGTGGCAGTGCAGTGTCGAGGCTCTATTTCTCCGGAGGCTTGTTTTGTTGGTTCGGTTTTCCCTGATGTTGTGGATATTATGTACATTCGGGGGTATGGCGGGCCACTGTCCGTCACGCTTGTTATTCTAGAAGTGCAGAGTCACATTTGTGGATTGGGTTTTAAAAATAGAGATGTACTGATTTATTTTTAGTCTATGTATATTTTACGGAAGGTGACCTTATCGGCTAGCCTGTGATGTTTATTGTCTAAACATGTTTATGTGTTGTGTATGTTCCGCTGCTATTCTCTGATGTATACCTGAACAGGGGTGCCCAGGTAGGGCACCAGTCGCGGCCCGGGGTCGGGTTGTGACAAAAGTGGTATCAGAGCAGTCAGTCCTCGAAAAATGTCTACAGACCGTATCTAGTAGAGTCTTGATTATCGGTGTGTTGTGCACCACATCTATAATCAGGAGGCTGCATGACATTTAGGATTGGTTTCCATTCTTCTCTATCCGAGATCGTGCAGTAGAGCTGTCTTATTAGGTTGAATCCTCTCTGACCTATTCTTATGTATCAATTATGCCTCTACGGAAGGCGACCAGGGCCCAGAAGGGCAAGGCAGCAGCAGGAGTTGCTAGCGGTAAGCAGAGGGTTACTAGGACTCAGGCACATACTATGCCTGAGGTTGCAGGCGGATCGGCGAGTTCAGCCATGCCGGCAGTATTATAGGAGCCGAGAGCGGTAGCTCAGCAGGTTCCTGCACGAGCCTCGATTCGCGGCCGTTGAGTATAGAGATTACGGAGAGAAGATCCGTTATTGACCAAAGATAGTGGCGGCGGCGCGACAGAGCGGTAGCTAACCCAGAGCCGATGGGGTTTCGGATTCGGGATTTTCTGGGTTGTCATCCACCCGAGTTCTATGGTTCGAGGTCTGAGGAGGATCCGCAGGAGTTTATTCAGCAGTTACAGCGGACTATGTAGGTGCTTAGGGCCTCGGAGACAGAGTCAGTTATGCTAGCCTCTTACCGGTTACGCGATATTGCATTGAACTGGTTTGAGTCATGGGAATTGTCGAGAGGTGAGGGTGCTCTTCCAGCTGTTTGGGAGGAGTTCACAGAGGCCTTCCTGGATCACTTTTTGCCTCCTGAGATGAGGAGAGCCCACGTGGATAGATTCTTGACATTGAGGCAGAATGGGAGGACTATCAGAGAGTACAGCCTGGAGTTTGACTCTTTGGCCAGGTATGCGCACACCATTGTGGCTGACATGGCAGACAGAGTTCATCGCTATGTGATGGGGCTAGACCGTCATATGATTACTGCATGCTTGGGGGTGGCCCTTCAGCCCGGTATGGATATTTCCAGGATGCAGACTTATGCGCAGGGGATAGAGGACAGAGAGAGAGAGGATCAACTAGACTCAGGCCAGCCCAAAGCGGCGGTGACAGCAGGTCTCGTGGTGATTTTCGAGGCGACAACCTCGAAGAGCCATGTCCACATTTGGCCAAGATCGAGTGCTCCTTCCGATTTTTCGCGGGAGGTTTGATCGGTCGGGTCATTCGAGGCGGGAGACAGGCTCGTGGCTTCGGTTCCCAGGAACCGGGGTTCCAATCAGACGAGGCCACCTATACCTCGGTTTGGTCGATGTGGTGATTCCCATCGTGGGGGGTGTCGTGTTCCTCCAGGAGCTTGTTACTCTTGTGGCAGGCCATTTGAAGAGAGATTGTCCACCGCAGGCGGCATGGTGGTATGGTTCAGCCGTGATCGATCGGGTCTTCTCTTCTTGGTTACGCGCCGAGGCGTGGTGTTCACGGACGCAGCCGCGCAGAGGTCGTGGTGGAGGTCCCAGTACTAGCGGTTCGCAGAACCGCATATATTCATTATCCAGCCGCCAGGATCAGGAGGCTTCCCCTGACGTCGTCACAAGTACATTATTGATTTCATGTTATGACGTTTATGCTTTGATAGATCCAGGTTCTACCTTGTCCTATGTGTCCCCTCTTATTACTTGTATAATCGGGATAAAGCCGGTGTCGATAGAGCCTTTTGAGGTAGCTACGCCAGTGGGTGATTCGGTGTTAGTTGAGCGGGTGTACAAAGGTTGCCCGGTGTTTATTTACAGTCGTCAGACCCTAGCGGACTTGATAGAGTTAGAGATGACAGATTTTGACGTCATTATGGGTATGGACTGGTTGGCGTTTTGTTATGCCAACGTGGACTGTAGAGACAGGTTGGTCCGGTTCCAGTTTCCTGGTGAGCCAGTTATCGAGTGGAAGGGAACACAATGGCCGCCGGCGGGTAGGTTTATTTCTTACCTCAAGGCCGGGAAGATGGTGCGAAAGGGTACATCTATCATCCGTTCGGTATTCGTGCAGGCCGAGGTGCGATTCTTGATCGATGCGATGGTTAGGAGTTCCCGGATGTGTTCCTGCACGATCTCGGTATCCTCCCCGAGAGGAGGTTGAGTTTTGTATTGATGTGTTGCCAGACACTCGACCTATATCTATTCCGCCATACGATGGCACTCATCGAGTTGAGGAGTCAAGGACCAGTGAAAGATTTCTCGGAAAAAGGCTTTATCAGCCTAGTGTTTCTCCCCAGGAGCGCCGCTTTATTTGTAAAGAAGAAGGATGGGACGCTACGTATGTGTTGATTATTTGAATAAGGTAACCATCAAGAATAGATACCCCCTCCCCAGGATTGATGATTTATTTGACCAGTTGCAGGGTGCGAGGTGTTTCTCCAAGATAGACCTGTGGTCTGGTTATCATCAGGTGCGAGTTCGAGAGGCAAATATCCCAAAGAATGCATTCAGGACCCGGTATGGGCACTATGAGTTTAGGGTGATGTCTTTCGGTTTGACCAACGCTCCAGCGGTGTTTATGGATTTGATGAACCGGGTGTTCAAGCCATTTTTGGATACATTTGTTATTGTATTCATTGACGACATCCTGGTCTATTCGCGCACAGAGCAGGAGCATGCAGATCACTTGAGGACGGTACTTGGGGTCCTCCGGAGCCGGCAGTTGTTTGCCAAGTTCTCCAAGTGTGAGTTTTGGTTGGCCTCAGTGGCATTCCTGAGGCACATTATCAATGATGGTGTTCAGTTGATACCGGCAAAGATTGAGGCGCCAAGTCTTGGCGAGACCTACTACTCCGACCGAGGTGCGCAGTTTCTTAGGGCTGGCAGGTTATTATCGTAGGTTTGTGGAGCAGTTTGCTTCGATATCGACCGCTGACTAGGCCGACTCGAAGCGGCTAAGTTCCAGCCGAAGCTTGTCAGGAGAAGGGCTTCCGCCATCAAGAAAAAGTTGACGACGGCTCCAGTCCTTACTCTTCCTGGGGGTTAGAGGGATACGTGATTTATTGTGATGCCTCGGGTATCGGGCTAGGGTGCATATTGATGCAGCACGGCAAAGTTATAGCCTATGCTTCGGCGATTCTAAGCATGAGAGGAATTACCCTACTCACGACTTAGAGTTGGCCGCAGTTATTCATGCCTTGAATATTTGGAGACATTATTTATATGGGGTTCATGTGGATATTTATACAGACCACAAGAGCCTCCAGTACATCTTTAGGCAGAGGGAGCTGAACTTGCGGCAGAGGCGGTGGTTAGAGTTGTTAAAGGATTATGATGTTGATATTCTATACCATCCGGGGAAAGCCAACGTGGTTGCAGATGCTTTGAGTCGTAGGGCGATGGGGAGTCTGTCGGAGGTACAGCTAGAGAGACAGGACATGGTCCGTCAGATCCATCAGTTAGCGAGCCTTGGGGTTCGATTGATCGATACCGATGATAGTGGGGTACGGGTTCGTGAGATTTCCGAGTCTTCCATCGTTGATGAGGTGAAAAGGCGACAGTATGAGGACCCAATGTTGGTACGGTATCGAGATGCAGCTCTTCGGGAAGAGAAGAGTCTATTTGAGGTAGCACCGGATGAGGTGCTAAGATTCGAGGACAGATTGTGTGCTCCCGATGTTGCAGGACTTCGTTAGCAGATTCTGGGGGAGGCACACAGCGCCCGTTATTCCATTCATTCGGGGTCAACTAAGATGTACCATGACCTCATATGTATGTATTGGTGGGATGGCCTGAAGAGGGACGTGGAAGGTTTTGTTGCACAGTGTCCTAATTGCCAGCAGGTCAAGGTTGAGCACCAGAGGCCTAGTGGACTATTGCAGGCTATTGATATTCCGACATGGAAGTGGGAGGTGATCAACATGGACTTTGTTACAGGGTTACCTCGTACTCAGAGGAAGTATGACTCCATCTGGGTTATTATTGACAGTCGATTGAAATCGCCCACTTTCTTCCGTCGACGACGTTTGGTCAAGATTATGCCAGATTGTATATCCGGGAGATTGTGAGACTGCACGGAGTCCCTATATCGATTATATCAGACAGAGGAGCCCAGTTTAAGGCTAACTTCTGGAGGTCTTTCCAGAAGGGACTAGGGACACATGTGAGTCTCAGTACATCGTTTCATCCTCAGACTGACGGGAAGGAAGAGCGTACTATCCGCATACAACGAGGATATCCGCGAGCCTGTGTGATTGATTTCAGGGGTAGCTGGGAGGATCATTTTCCTCTTGTGGAGTTTGCGTATAACAACAGCTACCATTCTAGTATATAGATGGCGCCCTATGAGGCTTTGTATGGGCAGAAATGTAGGTCGTCGATTGGTTGGTTCGACGTGGGCGAGGTGCAGTTAGTTGGCCCAGACTTGATTCAGCAGGCCGTGGATAAGGTGAAGCTTATCCAGGAGAGACTGTTAGCAGCTCAGAGTCGGCAGAAGTCTTATGCGGATAATCGACGTCGACATTTGGAGTTTCAGGTAGACGATTGGGTCTTCTTGAAGATATCGCCCATGAAGGGTGTGATGAGATTCGGAAAGAAGGGGAAACTCAGCCCAAGGTACATTGGGCCCTACCAGAACATCCGTAGAGTAGGCAAGGTTGCCTATGAGTTGGATCTGCCATCAGAGTTAGAGTCGGTACATCCGGTCTTCCATGTTTCTATGTTGCGGAAGTGTATCGGTGATCCATCGAGAGTTTTCACAGCTAGCGAGGTCCAGGTGACAGAGGGGTTATCGTATGAGGAGAGGCCCATAGCGATACTCGATCGCCAGGTCAGGCGACTGCGGACCAAGGATGTGGCTTCCGTCAAAGTCTTGTGGAGGAATGATAACAGAGAGGAGATGACTTGGGAAGCGGAGGAGGACATGTTGAAGAAGTATCCTCACTTATTCCCTACACCTTCAGGTAATTCATTTTCCCTTACTTGTCAAGTTTTAATTGAAGTATTTTGCTTAAAGTATTTTATGTGGCCACGTGTGGCATTATTGTTATGTAGAGGGTGAAAAAGGGAGACTATGTCGCTATCTATAAGTTTGACTCCAAAAGAACATTCGGGGACGAATGTTTCTAAGGGGGGAAGAATGTTACACCCCGTAAATTCGAGAAGAATAAGATAAGAACGTACGAATGGAATTAAGATTTGAAAGTGAAAGATAAGTTGACAAACATGTTTTGGGCAGATTTTGAGTCAACTTTGAAGCACTATATACCCCAAGTATTAAGAGTTTTTAAGGTGTTTAAAAAGCCTAGCATAAAGTTTGTTGAGTCTAGTTTCCAACGCAACAAACCGTTCGCCGGTAGGACATCGGGGCAGAAAGGTATGGGCGTTAGAAGTTCAGTGGGCAGACGCAGAGAAAAGGTATTCCAGTCAGGCGTCGCAGCGCCGCGGCGTCGTCTGCAGGGCCGCGGCGCCAAGGCGGGATTTTTCCAGAGAAAGAGGAGAAAAACAGGGGATATTTTCGAAAAAAAGCCTATGGGAGGGTGACAAGTGTCCCTCCCATCTTTTTGACCAAGAAAGGGGTCCTATTTTAAGACCAAGTCTTGAAGACTTGGTCATTTTACTAAGAACCATCCTAAGCAAACCCTCTCCCTTCTCTCTAGAAAGTTTAAAGAAAACCTTAGCCTAGTATAGAATCATTGGAGTGGCGGGAAGAAGGTGAAGTGTTGATAAACTATTAAGGAAGCTCGTGTGGATGAGTTTGATGCGTAAAGGAGTTGCGGAAAAAGGGCTAGTGGGCAAGTCCTAAAGGTAAAAATTCCCTCTCCTCTTGGAATTAAGCTATTATGCATGTAATAGTTGATGTTGACCACGTGAATCGGGTATTAAAGATTGATAAGTATTATGGACATGGAAAGCTTAAAATCCGAAATGGCATGTTAGCTATTGGAAGTCGGAATACAATTTTGGTCGTTAATTAGAATCGTCGCATGTTACTTACTTGAAGATTATAGTAGTTATAATCGATTGCGGCTTGATATCATATTACTAAACAACTTGGATTGCAAAAGAATTGAATAGAAAATTGTGTTGTTGTGCTTCAAGTGCCGAATTGACCTTGTAAGTTGTATTAGTTTGGTATAAATTGTGGGGCGGAATTTTACACGTCTAGTAGGCGTGTAATCCCCTATTGTTAACTACATTGATTGAGCCTTAAATGTGGCGTGTTTGGTTATTGAATTCGGGCCTTGAAAAAGGTGGAAAAGTATGTAGAAACAAAGGAAGTGTTGTCCGATTTTCCGTAGAATTTAGTGACTTTGCACTTATAATATTCTACGTTTGAAGTAAGAAGTTAATAGACGTATTATGGTCATTATAGGTTGACATACTACGTGCGGTATATTGGACTTAGCAAGTTGATTGACCCGAAGAGGTATGTGGAACTTTCCTATCTCTTGAGCATGAATGGTTGTACTTATATAGTACGGTAGACGTACAAAACTTTGATATCCTTTACTTGTTTTAAGCATGTCCAAGTCGGTTGAGTTAGGGGATTAACTCACTTGTTAAAGGTAGTAAGGATGTCTTAGTTTTCAAAGTTAAGGGACTTGGAGTGTTTTAAAGTACATGATACTTGTTTCGTTTTAAAAGTATAAGTCTCTTGAATATAAGGAAGAATGTAATGGTCTAAAGTATAAAGTTAATATAACGACTTTATGGGAAGTTGGTTATAATAGCTTTATGAAAAGTTAAAAATAGTGGTTTACTCTAAGTAATGTAAGTATGATAAATGACTTGAGATAATATAAGGCAAATTGATTTGAAGGCATTAATTGCCTAAGGTTTTAAAAGAAAAGAAGTCACTTGATTTAGAAGCCTATTATATTTCTAAAAGGTAATGTGACTTGTCTTGAAAAGTAGTTGTGACTTGATACTACGGTTATTAGTATCTTGGAAGTTTTATATGAAAATGAGTCATTTTTAAAAAGGGTAGAAGTACGTAGTACTTTGGGTTGAATTCCCGGATTTTCTTTTAATGACATGTTAGTGCCTTAAGTAAACTAAAATGAGAGGATATATTAATAATGTTAATAAGAAGTTAGGGGATTTCTTAACTTTCTTATGTTATGATAAGCCGGTAGTGCTTATGTTATGTATGATAGCCGGTTGTACTAGTTCATGTTATTCTTACGGGGGAAAGCCCCGGGTTACTACTAATTCCATGGATTTGCTACCCATGATGCGAGTGCGGCGTTTGTACTCATTGCGGGCCCACTGGGCCCAAGCGGGTGAAATAGTCCTGTGCGGGTGAAATAGTCCCATGCGGAGCGCATCGCTCCATTGCGGGTCCGTAGGACCTATGCGGGTGAAATAGTCACAGGAGTAGGATTGCTTAATGATACTACGGGCGGGTGACCCTACTTTGATCATGAGCCTCCTATTTTTATGCAATAAAGTTTATACTTGTTACTCTCATTGTTAGAAAGGCACATTGTACTGTAAATTGATTATCATATATGTCTCCAGCTTTATTTTTAGACTTATGATGTATTTACAGTATTTTCCAGTTTTACATACTTGGTACATATTGTGTACTGACCCCCTTTCCTCGGGGGGTGCATTCATGCCGCAGGTAAGGGTAAGCAGGTGGTGGATCCTCATTCTTAGGATCACTGGTCTGGTGTCAAAGGCTCCATTTCTCCGGAGGCTTGTTTTGTTGGTACGATTTTCCCTGATGTTGTGGATATTATGTACATTCAGGGGTATTGCGGGGCCCTGTCCCGTCATAGTTGTTATTCCTAGAGGTCTGTAGTCACATTTGTGGTTTGGGATGTAAGATCAGAGTTGTACTGTCTTACTTTTGGTTATGTACAATTTATGGAAGGCGGCCTTATCGGCTAGCCTGTGATGTTTATTGTCTAAACATGTTTATGTGTTGTGTATGTTCCGCTGCTATTCTCTGATGTATACCTGAACAGGGGTGCCCAGGTAGGGCACCAGTCGCGGCCCGGGGTCGGGTCGTGACAATTATTGTCAAGTTTTTTTGGATATACAGAGCAAGCATCTCATCGACATAAAGGTCGATTCAAACATATTATCTATTCACATGAGAGATTACAGTTATACCATATTATGTTATATTATATCATTTTACATGACAGTCAAATCATAAAAAGGAATCGAGAGCAAATGATCAACCAGCTCGGCAAATGATAAATTGACTGATAGCAAAGGCACTGTCAACCCCAACATATGATAAGTTGGTATATATGATTGGAATATATCATCTTCAAGAATTAAGTGATGCTTTAATCAGAGGGAGTAAAATACATGTACTATTTTTTTCGTAACCAAGATTTTGTCCTATTTGAATTTTTCTTATAATATTTTTAATGAGGCAACTAGTAATGTGTATTACTACATATGTGTACTCTTTTTCTTCTATGATTTTTCCCACTTTGTTTTTTCTAGTATGATTTTAACGAGGTACATTATATATTAATGAACATCCAATAAGATGTGTTATACATATATTATATTGTGGATGCTCATTTAAGTACTAAGGCAGTTTCCTGGATAAACTTGTAATTGGATTAGCTTGTAATCAAGCAGACAAATTGTAAGTAGCTCAGATTGTGACACATGTAATCGAGTTGAGATTTTTGTGGCTCATTAGTCAGTTCCTAAGCTTATTAGCATCCATTTGATTCATCACACGAGTGTGTATCGTAAATAGTAGGTGAACTAGCTTGTAAGAGGTCCTATCAATTGTGTCTCAAAATCCAAGATATATGTAATAGTTGTCGGCGTGTAATAAGAGTCAAAAGTTGTAAGAGAGGAGTCGTAATAAGAAGTTCCATCTATATACTTGTTGGTCTTTGAGCTTGTAGTTGAAGGTTGTTGTGGCAAACTTCTTGGATGGTTGAGGTAAAGTTACATTCCCTTTTATATGTCCTTTAGCTCTCTTAGATTGTCTTGATAGATTGATGGATTGATGGATTGATGGAGGTAACTTGGAGATTATAGGAGTTGGTGATATGAACTTAGAAGAAACATCTCTTATTGTATAAAACTACGGTAACTTGTTGTTTAGTATTGTTGTTTGAAATTAAGAATAAATATTGGTGCTGACTCATATTGGTGAGGTTGTAAAGTTGAGGAAATGAGCTAGGGTAATGAGGATGCTAATTTGAATGAGAATCCATGCTAGTGTAACTTTAGAACTTCACGCACATAAGTCGTTCGACCGAATTTCCTAAATGAAATCCCTTCTAAGATATAAACTCGATATTAATACAAACCCTCGTTTAATGTAGATAGTCGTCTACACCACGTGCAATGCCTCATGGAATGTAACTGGCTTCATCGCCAAGGTATGTAGGGCAACTTTCCTTCTTGGCATGACTTGACGTAATCGTTTCTCTAAATAGAGTTCCATCATTTTGAAATCGTATAATGATAAGTATTCCCCAATAAAATTGATCCCAGTCCTTGGGTACTTCTAGTACCTAGCATATCTTGGGTTCTATATGTTCCAAATTAGTTGTATTGAGATTCATGAATGTAGCGCTTATCATAATAGTTGGAGGATAACGATGATAGGTCATTCTGGCTCTGCTTGTGATGTCCTTGGAATTCTATCTTGTATTGCACTTACATATATGTAACTATTTTCTTACTGAGCCACGTTATAGTTGGTCGGGTATGCGTGCACACCAATGTAGTTGGTTTGATATTATCGAGTCATATTAAGGTCGGGTTCGACCAAGTCCTTATCAAGGTCGGGTATGATATACTATGATATGATTAGCCTCATTGAGCGGCGTGATTTTTACAGACACACACATACATATATATGATTATGATGGGTTATTCCCTCAGTGGTTTGATATGAGTTCCAGGTTGATTTTAGTTCCCATATATATCCTTTTGTTCACTTATATCTCCTACCTTAAAATATTCAGTACATCTTTTATATTGATGCCCTGTTCTGAGGTACTATGTTCATGCCCGCAGGTACAGATAGACAGAGCGACGCTCCTCCTTAATGGGTTGCGTATTTCAGCTATTGGTTATCGCATTCCGCTTCTCTAGAGTTGCATTACAGAAAATGATAGGTACTATTGTATATATGCATGGTATGTTGGGTATGGTGGGGCCCTTTCCTGACCTGTTGATGTATTATAACACTCTAAGAGGCTTGCTGACTAGCGTATGATGTGTATATTTTTTGTTGTGGCCTTGTCGACACTTTTGTCAGTTGTAGTACTCTTCTTTTGGTTTTGTCGGCCTTTGTTATCTGTATATATTATGTTGGGACTCTTCTATTTGCATGTTGTCCTTCACTCTTGTCTTGTTATGGACATATGGAGGTCTTGTCAGCCTAAGTTTTATATCACAGGTTCCAAATGCTACGATTGGTTTGCTCAGGCCTCCGGGTGTTGGGTGCCAGCACCTCCTTTCTAAGGTTGGGGTGTGACAAACGTGATATCAGAGCATGTATGTCCTAGGGAGTCTGCAAGCCATATCTAGTAGAGTCTTGTTTATGGATGTGTTATTCACCACACTTATAAGCAGGAGGCTATAGGATATTTGGGATGGTTACTTTTCTTTCTTATGCATATCGTGCGATAGGGCCAAGTCATATGTATGCACTCCTAAACTTCATCTTCTTTATGCTCTCAACGATGCCTTCTACTACTAGACAACATGAGGCTCTGCAGAGGTTAGTCGAGGAGGCGGGAGAGAGTGCCAGTCAGGTACCACCCACTGACCCGGGGAGATAGGAGCACCAGGATGAGGCTGTATCTCGGGCCTCCAAGACTCCACCCCAACTAGCACCTCCAGAAAGGCATAGGGGAGATGATGTACCTCCAGTTCCTCCTCCGATTGCCCTGATCAAGATCTAGATATGTAGAGTTCGGTGTAATTGTTGACTCGATAAAAGCCTTTCAAGCCTAGCGTCAAGCCCTCAGTACTGCTAATAGGGCAATGAGCGCGAGAGTTCGGGACTTTATCAACCTGAACCCCTCAGTATTCACAAGGACTAATCCTAATGCGGACCCATAAGATTTTTTGGATCAAATGCAGTGGACCCTACGAGTTATGAATGCCACAGAGGCTGAGTCAGTAGAGTTGACTTCCTATAGGTTGCATGATAGATTGTGACCTCCTTTGAGACCTGGGAGCCGACTCGGGGATCCAATACCCCACTAGCGACATATAAGGAGTTCTTATATGCATCTTTTACAGCAATATCTACCGGCTGAGCTTCGACGAGCCAGACAAAATAGGTTCTTACACTTGAAGCAGGGCAATATAAACGTCCAAGAGTATAGTTTGTAGTTTAACTCCTTGGATAGGTATGCTCCCATGATTATTGTTGACATGAATGACCGGGTACATCAGTTTGTTAGTGGTTTGGGGCTGCAATTGGTCAATGAGTGTACTATAGCTTCTTTGCATCCGTATATGGATATCACCCACATTTAGGCCTATTCATAGAATATAGAGGACCGTAAGAGGCAGCAGCGAGCCAGTCGAGAGCATAATAGGGGCTAGCATAAGAGGGCTCAGTCCACATGTGATACAAGAGAGTTTTGAGGTGGCTCTAGGCCTTAGTTCCGTAGATGTCCATCTTATCTAATGACTAGTGCACCACCGTAGTTTTAGGGCCAGTATCGTGACCAGATGACTTATTCTGGTTAGGGTCAGAGTTTACGAGCATCAGGCTCCCAACAGAAAGGAGAGTCCAGTGAGGCGAGGACACCGATATTATATTGTGGTTGATGTGGTAGGACTCATTTTAGGCCGTGGTGCAATGGTTTGGATGTGTGTTATTCATGTCTTCAACCTGGTCATATCATGTGGTTTTGTCCAATGAGATGTGGGGGCAGTATGGATCAATCGACATGGTTTGTAGCAGTTTCATCTTTGTTAAGTATGCCTATTTGGGTTGGGTACACAGATCCACTGGTAGAGGCAGAGAAGCAACATATAGTCAACTACTCAGGGGAGAACATCACATCTAACAGGGAAATTGATTACATCTTGAGTATTTGTTGTCGTCATCAAAAAAGGGAAATTGTTAGTGTTAGGATTTTAATGATGACTTGTATTGGTATGGATGAAATACTCAAATATGAACTATACATAAATGGATTCAAGCCCATGTCCCAGAATAAGCACATCATTTATATTCAATCCCGCATATCTCTCTTTTAGGGGTGTATTGTCAACATTGGGTCGAGAATAAGAAGCAAATATCATAGTAAACTCCATATGAAAAAAGATAGAAATAGGGTTAAAATAAATCAAAACCAGGGTTTGTAGACAACAAGAGTTCTAGGTTATATTTTCGGTTACTGATCACACCCATAACTAGTCCAAAAAATGATAAGTACTCACTACAAATATAATTCAGTTTTAAAGTTCGGAGTCGAATCCTACAAAGAACTAATGTTAGCTATAACTGTTCAATATTACTAAGAAGACAGGTTCAAGCAATATTATGTGATGTAAAGATTAAGATTTTTATTTCTAACTAATTAACTACCAAATATGAAACATTGGAAATTATCAACTAAGGAGAATGGGTTGAATTCAAGATTAAGGAGGCCTATGGTTATGATTTTCCCTAACTATAAGAATCATTCTCGCTACCTTATCTATAATATCACCAATTTATTCTCTACAGATTCTGAGCACTTAACTTACTACAATTCTCTCTCGAGAAATAATTTACTAAGGCGTATTCTCGCGAACTACTCTAGCTAGTAATATTTCTTCGCTCACTATGACCACGTCAAATCTTCATTATCTCTAATCCCATTTTTAAACCTGCAGTATTGATGTTTCATATACCTTGGGGTGACGTTGTTCAACAACTAACTAAATATGTATTCTCTCTCAAGCAACACATAATAAATAGGCACAGTCAATCAATGATCATTCAATTAACTGAAATAAGCACATAGTTGAACAAATAAAAAAAATCAATAGCTCTATTATACAAAAACATAACAAGAATTAATCCTACAAAAGGTTGCATAAAAATCCTAAATATAGAATTAGGTACTCATAAAATTATATGAAAGCACAATACTAAAATTCATAACCAACAATAGAAAATAGGAAGAAGAAAGAAAAACTTATTTCTGAATCTTTCCCTTAGCTACACGATGTCTCATTGCTCCCCTTAGGTTGAATCCTCCAAAATAACGTGTCTTAGGAGGTATTCACATGACCTAGAATGTGTAGGGAATTAAATAAACTAATCCAAATTTGTTGGGAAGACTTTTCTTGGCTCATCTAAACTCTCGCTTAGCGAGGATAACACGCGAGCTCAGCCGACTATAAATTTTCTATTATTTCGTGACTCGTCTACGGGCTCGCCTAGCGAGGATGTCGACGAGCCCTCTCAAACACGTTTTTTGCATGGGTCATCAACTTCCTTGTCATTCCTTATCTTCCTTGTTTTGTGTGAGTGCTAAACTTTTTGGCTCGTTATGCTACTCGCAAGGCGAAAATGATAGGCGAGCTTTGCCATTCTCCGATCTTTATTTTCTTATATTAACTTGCATCAAATTAGATCTTTTCAAATCGCTTTTGTCCAACGATCTTCCTACATATATAAAATATGTAATAAGCTGAAATAAAGATAATGTGTCTTAGGATATATACACATGACCTAGAACTCAAAGAAATATACATTTCCTGATCATCATGACAGATCTACAAGTCACACTATCAAACAACAAACTTCTAACCTCCTAATCTCATGATGTATATAAGGAGGGGTGTAATTCTGTAAGTAGGTTGGGTCTTGGTTATATTCAGGTCAACCCAAAAAAATGGACAAGAAAGTGGGGTTCTCGATTTATCGGCTATTGTCGGGTTGTGGGTATTAGGAGGGTATTTCGGGTAGAATCAGAGGGATTTAGGGTTAGATATTTTATGGGGGTGTTATTGGTGTGTTGAAGGTGGGTATGGTTCTCAGGATTTGGTGGTTGAGTTGTGGAGAGGTGATGGAATAAGGCTGAAACAATGAGGTCTCTAGTTTATCGGGTTTTGCATGTAATGCGGAGTTTGGTGACTATTTTGGGTATTTTTAGTAAGAAGTGGGTTTTGGCTGTCACGCCCCGAACCCCGGGCCCATGACTGGTGCCCTGCCTGGGCACCCTTCTACCTTAATAACACAAGTAAACTGCGGAATTTAAATAACACCTCGTTTTTTTTTAAAACCAACGTACATGCAAGGGCAAAGCCGACAAGGCTGCCATATAATATACATAATCAAAAGACACTACACTGTACATGAGTCTAATCCCACATATGAATACAGACCTCTAAGAGTTATACTGAACTATGACGGGACAAGGCCCCGCCGTACCCATAACTGTACAAAAGCCTGTACTGAAGGATCTATACCAAAATGATAAACTCCTGAACAGATGGAGCTATCCAAAAACTCTGAGCAGGGTCCTACACCTGCAGATCACCAAACTGCGTACCTAAACCTGCGGCATGAACGCAGCCCCCCGAAGGAGGTCAGTACGAAGAATGTACCAAGTATGTGAAACAGTAAGTACTGTAAAGGAGATCACACAGTTCACATATAAAACAGGAGACATGTATGATAGCCAAACTACAGTATACAATACATAAACAGTCATGTCAAATCAGGGACGCATGCCCTCAAAGTCATTACTCAAATATAACCATGGGTCTCACGCCCATAACATCAATCATGCCCGTGGAATCCTTCCTCACTGCCGGCAGTCCATGATATAATATAACATCAATAAGCACACTGAACCGTGCAATCATGAGAGTAATGTAACCTTTTTTACCTTTTTAAGTTATACTTTTAACAATGAGACCAACTGTTCCACTTTAAGTCATACACATACTGCACCCTTTCATTAATGAAATCACTACCGTTTCAAAACATGAAGGTCGTGCCAGTGCCAGGGTCAACCACCCTCTGTGTTATAATGCAATCTATCATGAGATTATTTCACCCGCAAGGGACTATTTCACCCGCTTAGGTCATGTGGACCCGCAATGAGTCATCGGTACACGATACTCGCATCACGGATAGCTAATCCATGGCTTATATATATCCCGGGAATTTAACCCGCCCGAGTCAAATACTGACCCGTCGTAAATGTGTACCACTCACCCCCATGGGGAGCTACCCCATGGTATCCTTGAAACAAGTTGCCGGCCCTTTATGGAGGGACGCGGATATGTGGAAATATGACACTTGCACGAATGTCTATATGAGCAACCCATATGCAAGCAAACCAAAACAATACCATGCCTTTACACAAATCAAGACAATTACCAAGCCTTTCCTTTTTACATAAGCCAAGACAATACCATGCCTTTCCTTTTTACGTAAACCAAGACAATTACCATGCCTTCTTTTTACATATACCAAGACAATTACCATGCCTTTTTTTTACATATACCAAGACAATTACCATGCCTTCTTTTTACATATACCAAGAGAAATCATTATTTAAGCAAGCCAAAGTACTATCAAGGCACAAATAGAATAATTCTCATTTAAACAAGCCAAAGTACTATCAAGGCACAATTAGAAAAATTCTCATTTAAACAAGACAAGGTACTATCAAGGCACAAATGGAAAAATTCTCATTTAAACAAGCCAAGTACTACGTACGTCCATTCTTTTCAAAAGACTCCTCTTTATATAAAACCCCAAGATACTAACACCCGTAGTATCAAGGCATGTCTATTTTTCAAAATAAGTTACTACACCTTTAGAAATTCATTTCAAGGCTTTGAAACCAAGTAACTTCTAATTTTCACAATCTAGGCAACTTATGCCCATCAATCAAAAATAGACAACTCTCTTAACCTTCCATAAAGCTGTCATAACCAACTTCCCATAAAGCCGTTATAACCCTTTATGGTTTTTAGACAAATTCATTCTTTTATAACCAAGAGACTTATACTTTTAAAACCAAGTATCATATACTTTCAAATCAAGTTTCTTAACTTTCAAAATACTTCAAGTCTTCTTAACTTTAGAAATCAAGTTTCTTATACTTTTAAATATCAAGTAACTCACACCTTTAAAATAAGTTACTTCTCTTAAATCATGTCATTTCTCCTCTTTTAAATCAATTAAGTAAATCACTCCTTTGACTCCCCTAAAGTCATTATAACAACCTTTAGGTTTTGGAGCTAAGGCACTAGCCAAAAGATTTGGAAACCACTTCCTTTTCAAGACTCAATGTACTTCAAGTAAAACACTTTCACTTTTGAGAATTCAAACTTCATTAAGGGGATGGATTATAACAACTTACAATTTAATCATCCAAACTACAATCAAGGAAGTATATAGAACAACTTCTATATTAGGAAATCCAAGTACAATCAATGAATTGATCATTTAAGGAGTAGGATTTACTTTCTTTATCATAAGGAATCATGCTAGAAGAAGAGGAGATGGTTCACATACCTTTTCGGCTTAATCCACAAGCTAAGTCGAATACGCCGCACGTAGAATTTTCAACCTATAATGGCCACAACATGACTATAAACTTATATTTCTAACCTAGAATAATACTAAGTATACGGTCTCTTATTCTACGGAAAATTGGGCAGCACCTCCTTTGTTTCTACATACTTTTCCACCTTTTTCAAGGCCCGATAATCAATATCCAACATGCCACATTTAAGGCTCAATACATCAACCAACAAAGGGGATTACACACCTTACCATACGTGTAAAATTCTGCCCCACAATTCATACTAAGTAGTTTAATATCCAAAGCCATTCTCGGCTAACATAAACAACAACTCAAAGTCTTTTCCAATTCTTTTCCAATCCAAGTTCTTAGGTCTAACATGTTATATAGTCATAACCAACTTCAACAACTACAATTTCTTCTTTATATAACATGTGACGACTTAAACTAATAATCAAATTGAATTGTAATCTTAAGGGCTAAACATGCTAGTTTAGGATTAGGGTTCCAATATCCAATACACTTATCAAACTTCATACTATATATCTCATGCTTGCTAATATCCATATCTACAACAATAAGTAATCTTAATTACTAAAACGACAAGAATTGTTACCTTTATAAGCCCTTATAAATTCCAAGATTCAAAGTTGCTCCTTAGCAATTCTTAGCTCATTTCCTTTACGCCCGTCCATTATTTGAAGCCTTTAGAAGTTCACAGCCAACTTCTCTTCCATTTCCAATCCAAAACTATGAAAACGACTTAGGTTTTCGCCTTGCGACTAACGTGAAAACGTCGTTTTTCCGAGATATTTCTATTGAGATATCCTTAAATACCCTTAGGGACCTTGGGCTAAAGTCTTGTGAATAATGAACCAAAATTACAAAAATTTTGTGTGGGAAAAGTCACAATGTCGAGAGCACATATTGAAGAACAAAATGTTGTGAAATTTTTCTAAGTGTTGAAGAGCTTGTCTTGCATCTAGTGTGTATATATAAAACAATGGAGGGCTTAGATCACAACACTTGTGTGGTTTGGATGGAGGAGATTAACTAATTAGCCAAGTGGACAAGTTGACTTAGTCAATTATCTCAAGCTAGCAAGACTTGATCTTCTACGTTGGTCAATGACCATCTTACCCTTGCCCAATTTCGTCCAAGACCATGTGGGGGTGCCACGTGTCTCCCTCCCATTCGTCCATAAAATTTCGTAACCCTCGTGGGCCCCACAAAACGTAAAATTCCTCGGGTGGGCCCCACGTGACCAAATCCATAAGAATAAATTTCCATAATGTTAATACATTCTATATCCCTCAAATAATGCATTTTGAGAATCCAATTCTCCTCAACGAACATTTTTCCTTTCCGGCGTTCGGAAGATTTTCCGTCCGAAAAACAATTCTTCCTTTCGTACCAATTTCTCAAGTCTTGTGTTCTCGCGTCTATTCTCTTATACATGTCTTGGAATTACGGGGTGTAACATTCTTCCCCTCTTAGAAACATTCGTCCCCGAATGTTCTTAGTCGGTTGTCATGCTATACAAACTTCGGCATAATCTTTTTACTATGCCTATCAATCAATACTGCACAAGACCAACGATGCCACACATGGCCACCACATAACATACGTAAACATATCAATGGACCTTCCATCCCCGGTCCCTTCTCACAAAACTCGAAGGTTACAGTCTTATCAAAAATGGAATCTTTAGAGGTTACTTTCTTTTTCCCGTACTAGGGATGGCCCTGTCGTATTCTAAGTCATGGGACTAACACTACCTGAATCCTTCAGTCGGACTCCCACTCAGCTAACTGATGTGTTTCCCCTGTGTTACTTCCCTTCTCTGTCTCACTTAGTCACCAAACTAGTTGGGACATGAATCTATAATCTGCCTAGCTTAGTTTACCAACCGATGTAAACTCTAATACTAGTAGCATCTCAATCACGAGCACCTATGGACAGTGTTACTGAACCTAAGGCGTGTGTATCATCACAATTAAACTCCACTCATGGCCTAAAAGGAATTTTCTCTACGCACCTTCATTACTCATAACTATAATCACTATAGTTCTATTAACCCTTGTTCCTTCCTTTTCTTACTTGTCATACTTTCTCGTACTTCTAACTTATTTGGGCATATTTACAAAATTTCAATTATTGTTTCTGTTCTCCAATCCTTGGAGTTACTATTCAAACTTGGCCATGCTACTTGAATTTCCACTAAGGCTCTTCTCGGCCCTCGCGACCTGGTTCCGGTGGAACGCGTCCACAAACTCGTACAACGATTAACTAGACTTGGGCCTTGTATCCTCGTGACCCTATCACATAGTGGGACCATATCCAACTGACATAACCCCATTCCATACTACCGGTTGACCCGAAATGAGTCCATAACCCGACCCATCGTCACACTTAACTTCTCATTCTTAGTCTGAAATAAATTTCTCTCTTATCTCAAGGTACTTCTCACCCTATCCCCCTATTCACTAGAGGTTCGTCACATAGGCCAAGTATTTCTACTGTACATTCTTCCCTATCGGTCTTACACTTATTATGGGGTAATTACAACTTGTGAACCCTACACAACTATAGTCTCAGTTCACTTTATCATTCTTGTCAACATTCCTCACTTTTCACTTTAATAATCAAAGTATCCCTACATCTGGGGGTGCTATCACTTACAACTGCTAGACAAAGGGAAAACATATACACTAGGGCGAAATCTGAATCTATCAATGCACGTATGATTCAAAAGAATCGAAATATACCTGTAACCCCATGCGATGTTGCCTCTTGATCCTGCCCAGTAGTCACGTTATCTATGCGGTTCGAAGGACCGCTAGAACTATAAACTCCACCCTGACCTCTACCACGGTTGGCTGACATCTGAACACCCTGCCCTGGGGAACGCACAGCTGTGGAGGAAAGGGAACCAACCACCGGCCTCATAGGCTGAGCCACTTTACCAGTGCTCTTTCTAAAAGGACATACCCTCAGTATATGGCCCGGACGGCTACAATAAAAACAAACACCTGTGCCATAACGACATTTCCCCATATGACGCTTACTACATCAGGCTCTTGAGGAATAAGTGGCCTCGATCGAGAAAATCCTCTGCTCCTCCGAGAATTTGAACCCCGGAGCTCATCTGGCTCTAAATACCTTGTGGGGTCCAATCTCCCACCTGTGAGCTGCGGGGGTATGTACTGGGTAGGCTGGGATGAATATCTCACTCGCTGCTGAGACTGCTCGTCCAAAAACTCACCGGGATAACCAACCGGTCTAGCCCTCTTACGCTGATTTCCGCGTTGGCCCTCTATCCTATGTACACCTATCTGTACTGGCCGAATAACCTCCTGCTGATGAAACTGTAGCACCACTATCTTGGTCAATAACATAATTGCTTCCCTTATGACCCTATAGTCTTCCCCTGGCGAAAGCGGAGGCTCGTCTTTGGGGCCTCAAAACCTGGCGCAGAAGAACTCGCCGACTGTGGCACAATATCTGGTATACCCTGGGCATGAGCCCTATCAACTCTCTGAGTCTGACTGGTAGCTCCTGCTACTGTTTTGCCCTTCTGGGCGACTGTTGCCCTCCTTGGAGGCATAGCTGTAACACAAAAATACGTCAGAGAGGAATTATCTTAATAAAATAGCTCTATGGCACGATCTCAGAGTGAGAAAAATAGAAACCAACTCCTAAATGTCATGTAGCCTCCTGTTTATGGGTGTGGCGCGCAACACACCGATAATCAAGACTCTACTAGACACGGTCTGTAGACATTCCGAGGACTGACTGCTCTGATACCACTCTGTCACGCCCCGAACCCCGGGCCTGTGACTAGTGCCCTACCTGGGCACCCTTTTACTTAACGACACAAGTAAACCGCGGAATTTAAATAACACCTCGTTTTTAAAAAAAAAAACCAACGTACATGCAAGGGAAAAGCCGACAAGGCTGCCATATAATATACATAATCAAAAGACATTACACTGTACATGAGTCTAATCCCACATGTGAATACAGACCTCTAAGAGTTATACTGAACTATGACGGGACAAGGCCCCGCCGTACCCATAACTGTACAAAAGCCTGTACTGAAGGATCTATACCAAAATGATAAACTCTTGAACAGATGGAGCTATCCAAAAACTCTGAGCAGGTTCCTACACCTGCAGATCACCAAACTGCGTACCTAAACCTGCGGCATGAACGCAGCCCCCCGAAGGAGGTCAGTACGAAGAATGTACCAAGTATGTGAAACGGTAAGTACTGTAAAGGAGATCACACAGTTCACATATAAAACATGAGACATGTATGATAGCCAAACTACAGTATACAATACATAAGCAGTCGTGTCAAATTAGGGACGTATGCCCTCAAAGTCATTACTCAAATATAATCACGGGTCTCACGCCCATAACATCAATCTTGCCCGTGGAATCCTTCCTCACTGTTGGCAGTCCATGATATAATATAACATCAATAAGCACACTGAACCGTGCAATCATGAGAGTAATGCAACCCTTTTTACCTTTTTAAGTTATACTTTTAACAATGAGACCAACTGTTCAACTTTAAGTCATACACACACTGCACTCTTTCATTAATGAAATCACTACCGTTTCAAAACATGAAGGCTGTGCCAGTGCCAGGGTCAACCACCATCTGTGTTATAATTGTCACGACCCGAACCCGGGCCCGTGACTGGTGCCTTACCCCGGGCACCCTAGTGATACAACATCAGAGAAAATCAGCGGAACATAAAACAATGACATGAAGCCAATGTAATAAGACAGTGAAATAAGAAGACAGGCTAACCAAAAAACGGTTACCTTTAGTATATATAAATAACAATTTGAACAGTTACATCCCATTACAACCCTGCCCACAACAGTACTACAGACCTCTACGAATGATATGACAACAACGACGGACGGGGCCGCCATACCACGAATGTAAGCACCTACAACAACGGGGACTATACCAAGATAAGCCTCGAGGAACGAGCTTCCCAAACGCTGAGCTGACCAAGAGCGAGGATCAACGATCGGTGTACCTTTACTGCGGCATGACGCAGCCCGAAGGAGGTCGATAACAGTACCAAGTATGTGGCGAAAATCGTAAATGAAATCATAGTAGTCTATATAAAGCGGGAGACATGTATGATAACCAAACTACGATTCTGATAAATAGCGATCATGTCAAGTCGTGACTCACGCCTCAAAGTCATCACTCAAATATAGCAATGGGTCTCACGCCCACAACATCAATCATGCCCGTGGAATACCTTCTCACCACGGCGATCTATGATATAAAAGCAAGGAATACACGAACACGGGTCCCACTGTGTCATCATAAAACCGTGCGGGGTAAATGCGAAGGCATAGCCGACTACTAAAACCCACAGTACAACAAGGTCATAAACTGTATCATGATCTGTCTAGACCGTCACATGATCAAAGCTGGCCACTCGCCCGCAGTATCTAATGTGCGCTTCTAGCCCTGGAACTTGATTTAGCTCCGCATGGGCCACTCCAATGGCCCGCATGAGGTATTCCCCGCATCGAGGGTAGCTACTCCCGGCGTCTGGACTCGCCGTCGCGTAGGCCACATAGACCGCATGACCACAAAGGCGCACACTAACACGGAACTCCCGCAGATTCCGCCACACTGCACTGCATAAGGTATTCTCGAATCATAGGTCACAGACCACTCGAGTCTACCGCGTCGGAGGCGACTTAACCCGGAATCATAGGTGATACAATACTATCATAACGACTTATCGTTTAAACAACATAAGCACAATCAAGGAAACCCTTTACACAAACATCACAAGATACTAACCACGTAGCATCCTAGCATGTTTACTTAACAAATCAACAAGAAAGTATTACAAGGCTATCACAAACCAACACAATCAAGTTATACACACAAGGTACTTTCTACTATATGATTAACAAGATCGGGTTTTTATCCCCAAAGTACTTTATACATTAACTCTTTAAAAGATACGTTACTTTCACAAAAGTCACACAATACCCGTAGTATATAAAAATAGAGTGATTATCTTTTGAAGTAAATCAAAACACTTCTCTTTGTAAAAATCAAGTAACAACATTCTTTTCCAAACGTTCCAAGTTTGCCTAATTTCAATTACTCAAGTTTCTCATTTTCGAAAGGTTTGTAGTTCATAGTTTTAATCCTTTAAAACAATTTGAGAAACATATACTTTATGTGTGAGTAGGTTATTCTTGTTCATAACAATCTTGATACAAATGACCATGATCTAGGAAATATAATATCATTTTGTCTCATCTTAGCTTCTATGCAGATGGTAGTTTCTACTGGTTTTAATAATACTTTATTAGTCAAAACATTTCCCTTTATTAGCGCTGCTGTGGTTTGTTCGATACTTATTCTGATTTCAAATCAAGAAACATAATTCCTTTTGAAAACCAAGTACTCATTACTCACGAATGAGGTTTCACACTTTTTAACAAAATTCAATTAAGTCAAGTCTCTTATCTTTTAAGATCAAGTCTCTTAACTTCTTAAATCAATAAATCATTCTTTTTATCTCTCTTAAGCCGTTATACCTAACTTCCCATAAAGCTAGTATAACTCTTAAGCTTTTAAAACCAAGTATTACTCTTCTGTTAAAATGATTCAGTATTCCTTTGAAATACTTCAAGATTATTCAGGCTTAAGTCAAAAGACATTGCCGTAATTATTATTCAGGCTTAAGTCCGGAGACATTGCCGTAATTATTATTCAGTTAACACACGTACGTCTACCGTACTATATATATATTCTTTAAAATATCATGCTCAAGAGGATAGAAAGAATCACATACCTCGCGACGATTATCGACTATTAGCAAAACGCTCCACGGCTATAACCCGACTAGCCTGGTCCACCTTTCCAGTAGCACATGCTACTCACAGAACATCCAACCTATAAAGGTTACGAGTCTATCAATGTCTAGACTACTCGGTAGAATAAATCTAGATACAAGATTCTACGGAAAATTGGGCGTACTTCCCCCACAAACTACACAAGTCTCATCAGAATACACCCATGTAAGTCTGATCTAATTCTCTTCTTTAAATTCAGGCTTAAGTCCAAAGACATTGCCGCAAAACTATGTTCAGTTCTATAAATAGTATACTTCAACCATATATTCCTACAACATGTAATTTCCAATTACAATAGGGGGACAAGATATTTACCTCGATAAGCCCATAATTATCCATGTTAAAATGTCGATCCTTAGCAACGTTTAGCTCCTACTCCGGGTGCTCCAACCCGCTCCAAACAACCCTTAGAAGTTCTACGCAACTTCTTCTTAAATCCTTCAACCAACTGTGAAGATTTCCCTAGGGTTTCGGTTTGAGACAAAAAGGACAAACGGTAGTATTTCCGGGCTCTACGTATAGAGGTATCTTTGGAATACTATAAGGTATACGGCTAAGGTAATTTGGGTATAAGAACAATACTATAGAGTATTTCTACCAAGAGGGGTATTTATACGAGACAACACTACAAGGGGGTGTATACCTCTACTACCCACTAGGGGGTACTCTCGGCCAAGGGGAAGGGGTTCTCGGCCAGGGCCTCACCAGAGGGAGGACGAGAACACTACAAGAGAGGGGGGAGGTTTTTAGACTTAGGAAAATTATTTGGATGAAAAAGTCTTCAAAGGGGGAGGGTATTTATAGGCCAAGCAAAGGCCAACCAATGGCCAAGATCTAGCCAAGTGCTATGCAAGTGTAGGGCCAAGATATGCCCAAGTTCCCCCCTAGTCCCTACTCCTTAAAACCCTCACAAATATCTTACCAACTACTTGACAAAAAAGCCAAGACCAATCGGCCACTTCACCACCCCAACGCCCCCAATGAGACGGTGACAAGTGTCGCCCTCTCGTTGGTCCAAAATGTTTCGTCTCTCGGAAAAATCCGCAAAAATTAAAAATGACATAGCCGGAATTTTCCCTTCGCAAGTTGTGTAAAATGTTTCGTCGAAAAACGACTCTAACCGGGTGTTGTGCACAAAATATTTCGTCCAAGCCAACTTTAAAGTCCAAACTTTTCTACGTACGTCCTTACGTACATACTCTGGAAATACGGGGTATAACATTCTCCCCTCCTTAGAAACATTCGTCCCGAATGTTCCTTCTAAGTCTTAAAACATACGTGCGCCAGTATAGTCTTCACTACTATACTTACGAGAACAAACACGCCACACCGCCACGTAATCACTGCGCAAAATCGACATCCAAGTCCACGAGGAAACACCTCTGACATCACAAAACCCCCTTACCCGAGGTCTAAAATATACTTCTTTCGCACCTTCACTTTACAAAAGAAATGATCAC
Source organism: Przewalskia tangutica (assembly GCA_029844215.1). NCBI lineage: Eukaryota > Viridiplantae > Streptophyta > Magnoliopsida > Solanales > Solanaceae > Przewalskia > Przewalskia tangutica. The sequence goes on from CM056734.1 coordinate 68,698,001, forward strand.
ATCTATGCTCGCAATACATGCTCGCTTCTTCCCTTACGCGTCGTACCCTTCTCGTACACTCGAACTCTTTCTTACCATATCTCTGTTACTGATTCAGTTTCCAAATCTCTGGGTTACTATCTCTAACTTGGTCATCATTAACTGGGAACACCCTGGATGGATGTCCGATACTCTTCCGAATATAGCCACATGAAGGATCGGACGTACTGCCTCCTACGTCGGACGGCAAGCTAACTTATAGGCAACCTGGCCTATTATTCACATGATCTGAAAGGGCCCAAAGTAACTCGGGCTAAGTTTCTTCTGTTTTCCAAAACTCGTCACACCCTAACCGGGGTGGTACCTTTAAGAATTCCGACCGTCAACCTGAACTTTAATTGTCGACGTCGATTATCCGCACGACTTCTATTGATTCTGAGCTGTCGATAACCTCTCCTGGATAGGCTTCACCCTATCCCCATCCTGTCGAAACAAGTATGACCCCACTATCTGAACTTTGCCAACATCGAACCGATCGACCGGCAATCTACACTTCCGCCCCTACGAGGCTTCGTAAGGCGATATCTGATTACTGAAATGGTAGTATAAAAGCATTCCCTCAACAGGAGGCAACAATATTCACAGCTACCCCTGAAATCCAAACACTGGCCCGAGGGCGAATGCGCTACAGAGACTCACCTGAGTTCCTAACCTCGCTGGTAAAACTTCGAAAACGAAATAGCCACCACCTGGGCTTCACTGTCTGACATAAGGTGAAGGTAGGCACCCCGTGCAGCCTTACAACCTTCCTGAAATAATCATCTCGCAACTTACTACCGAGAACACGGTTCGATAAAAAGATAAGAAGGGCTGACCTCATCGGCCCGACTACAGTCGAGCAACGTCACGAACTCGTCGATGATTAACTAAACTGGGCCTAACACCGCGTGGCCCTAACACAAAGCGGACCACCACAACCGACCCCACCACCATACGGGCGCGGGTCGGCCAAACATGGCCTCAACCCGACCCGCGCGCGAAAATCACTAGCTCCCGATCCGGAACAATCTCACTAATCACGTTACGAAAACCTAGCGGTCTTCTTAGCTCAACTACCCTCTTTTATTTCCTACTACTCAGGGACTTTTTATACAAACATAGCTCACGTCTATGCATGCACTCCGATAAGGATCAAACATAACAATACATCTTTACCCGAGATGGCCGTACCTCTAAGGTCTCTACGTATAAAGCTCTAAGGCTCACACTTCTTCTTATCCCCCAATCTTACCCCTATTTACTAACCATGGTTTCTAATCCCAACTAACACACTGCTATCAGAACATAGCACTTATGATATACTCGTCTTACCACACATACTGATCTCTAGAGGGTTAAGAATATACTTTTTTTCTACTGCTTCACTCCCCTTAGTCGTTCTAATAAAACCTACCCCGTAGGGCGCATAGCTAGGGAAGATGACGAACTACCCACCGACCCTGAAGGCTGAGTCCTCCTACTAGGACATCCTTTTGACACATGGCCCTGACGGCCGCCGGTAACATGAGTACCAACAAAAAGATGACATTCCCTGGGATGACGTCCGTCACACTGTGAATACTGAGGGAAAACTGAATCCGGCTGGCTGGAACCTACGTGTAGCTGTGAACCGGAAGCTCTGGAGCTCTGACCAACTCCTGCATACCCCGAACGTCCTGAACCCTGTGGAGGACCTCTCTGCACTGGTGGATGTGCATAATCTAATCTGCTGCTGAGGTGATTCGCCTCGAAAGTTACCAAAGGACCTTGTTGCGGCCTCTTCTCATCGCCCTTAGTTAACCCGTCGATCTCTACGTTTCTTGGCCTGCTGCGCATAAGCCCGTACACAGGCCATGCTTAAGCCTAACTGAAGAATTTCCTCTGCACGACCCTCTCTTAGATATTCATCAAGACTCGCGGTATATCGGTATACTCTATGGTAGCCAAATCCATAGCTAGTAACAGGGTCGCCTCTTTGCAATCTCTATTCTCTGTTCCCGGTCGTGGAACTGAAGGTTCAACTTATCATGGCCGCAGTAGGAACTGCTGCCGCCGTGCTAAACTCTGCTGGGGTTGGTGATGTCGCAGAACTCCCCGGATGAAGCACCATGTCAGGTGATGATTGGGCCTGTGCCCACGTAACCCTCTGTACTCTACTCGCAGCTCCCTCGGCTGCCTTGCCCTCCTGGGCTCGGGTTTGCCATACGCGGAGGCATAACGGTAAGGGAAAGAAATACGTTAGAGGGTCCAACTTTCAACACAGCTCTAAGGCACGATCTCAGAGTGAGAAGAATAGAAACCAATCCTAAATATCCTATAGCCTCCTGATTATTGGTGTGGTGCACACCGATAATCAAGACTTCATCGATACGATGCAGACACTTTCAGGATTAATCGCTCGATACCACTTTTGTCACGACCGAACCGGGCGTGATCGTGCCTTACCGGACACTAGTGATACAACATCGAGAAAATCAGCGGAACATAAAACAATGACATGAAGCCAATGTAATAAGACGGTGAAATAAGACAAAGCTAACCAAAAACGGTTACGCCCGGTATATATAAATAACAATTTGAACGATTACATCCCATTACAACCCCGCCACAGCGGTACTACAGACCTGCACGAATGATATGACAACAACGACGGACGGGGCCGCCATACTCACGAATGTAGCACCTACAACAGGGGACTATACCAAGATAAGCCTCGGAGAACGAGCTTCGAGCGAATCGTGACCTAAGAGCGAGGATCAACGGCGGTGTACCTTTACCGCGGCATGAACGGCCCGAAGAGTCGATCTGGCAGTACCAAGTATGTGGCCCGAAAATACGTAAATGAAATCATAGTAGTCTATATAAGCAGAGACATGTATGATAACCAAACTACGATTCACATAAATAAGCGATCATGTCAAGTCGTGGACTCACGCCTCAAAGTCATCACTCAAATATAGCAATGGGTCTCACGCCCACAACATCAATCATGCGTGGAATACCTTCCCGCCAGCTGCGATCTATGATATAAAAGCACCAAGAATACACATGAACACGGGTCCCACTGTGTCATCATAAAACCGTCTGGGGTAAGTACGAAGGCATAGCCGACTACTAAAACCCACGATAACAAGGTCATAAACTGTATCATGATCTGTCTAGACCGTCACATGATCAAAGCTGGCCACTCGCCCGCAGTATCTAATGTGCGCGTCTAGCCCTGGAACTTGACTTAGCTCCGTATGGGCCACTCCAATGGCCCGCATGAGGTATTCCCCGCATCGAGGGTAGCTACTCCCCGGCGTCCCGGACTCGCCGTCGCGTAGCCACATAGACGCATGACCACAAAGGCCGCACACTAACACGGAACTCTCGCGATTCGCGCCACCTTGCACTGCATAAGGTATTCTCGAATCATAGGTCACACAGACCGCTTTGAGTCTACCCGCGTGGAGGCGGCTTAACCGGAATCGAGTGATACAATACTATCATAACGACTTATCGCTTAAACAACATAAGCACAATCAAGGAAACCCTTTACACAAACATCACAAGATACTAACCCACGTAGCATCCTAGCATGTTTACTTAACAAATCAACAAGAAAGTATTACAAGGCTATCACAAACCAACACAATCAAGTTATACACACAAGGTACTTTCTACTATATGATTAACAAGATCGGGTTTTTATCCCCAAAGTACTTCATACATTAACTCTTTAAAAGATACGTTACTTTCACAAAAGTCACACAATACCCGTAGTATATAAAAATAGAGTGATTATCTTTTGAAGTAAATCAAAACACTTCTCTTTGTAAAAATCAAGTAACAACATTCTTTTCCAAACGTTCCAAGTTTTCCTAATTTCAATTACTCAAGTTTCTCATTTTCGAAAGGTTTGTAGTTCATAGTTTTAATCCTTTAAAACAATTTGAGAAACATATACTTTATGTGTGAGTAGGTTATTCTTGTTCATAACAATCTTGATACAACAACCATGATCTAGGAAATGTAATATCATTTTGTCTCATCTTAGCTTCTATGCAGATGGTAGTTTCTACTGGTTTTAATAATACTTTATTAGTCAAAACATTTCCCTTTATTAGCGCCACGTGGTTTGTTCGATACTTATTCTGATTTCCGAAATCAGTAAAACATAATTCCTTTTGAAAACCAAGTACTCATTACTCACGAATGAGGTTTCACACTTTTTAACAAAATTCAATTAAGTCAAGTCTCTTATCTTTTAAGATCAAGTCTCTTAACTTCTTAAATCAATAAATCATTCTTTTTATCTCTCTTAAGCCGTTATACCTAACTTCCCATAAAGCTAGTATAACTCTTAAGCTTTTAAAACCAAGTATTACTCTTCTGTTAAAATGATTCAGTATTCTTTTGAAATACTTCAAGATTATTCAGGCTTAAGTCAAAAGACATTGCCGTAATTATTATTCAGGCTTAAGTCCCAGACATTCTGTAATTATTATTCGTTAACACACGACGCCTACCATACTATATATATATTCTTTAAAATATCATGCTCAAGAGGATAGAAAGAATCACATACCGCGACGATTATCGACTATTAGCAAAACGCCCACTCGCTTATAACCCGACTAGCCTGGTCCACCTTTCCAGTAGCACATGCTACTCACAGAACATCCAACCTATAAAGGTTACGAGTCTATCAATGTCTAGACTACTCGGTAGAATAAATCTAGATACAAGATTCTACGGAAAATTGGGCACTCTTCCTACCCACAAACTACACAAGTTCATCGTAATACACCCCATGTAAGTACAAATCCAATTCTCTTCTTTAAATTCAGGCTTAAGTCCAAAGACATTGCCGCAAAACTATGTTCAGTTCTATATATAGTATATTTCAACCATATATTCCTACAACATGTAATTTCCAATTACAATAGGGGGACAAGATATTTACCTCGATAAGCCCATAATTATCCATGTTAAAATGTCGATCCTTAGCAACGTTTAGCTCCTACTCCGGGTGCTCCAACCCGCCCAAACAACCCTTAGAAGTTCTACGCAACTTCTTCTTAAATACTTCAACCAAGCGTGAAGATTTCCTGTGGTTTCGGTTTGAGACAAAAGGACAAACGTAGTATTTCCTGCTCTACGATAGAGGTATCTTTGGAATACTATAAGGTATACTACTAAGGTAATTTGGGTATAGTAACAATACTATAGAGAGTATTTCTACCAAGAGTGGGTATTTATACGAGACAACACCACAAGGGGTGTATACCTCTACTAACCCCACTGGGGTACTCTCGCCAAGGGGGGGAAGGGGTTCTCGGCCAAGGGACCTCACCAAGGGGGGAGGGACGAGAACACTACAAGAGAGGGGGGGAGGTTTTTAGACTTAGGAAAATTATTTGGATGAAGAAGTCTTCAAAGGGGGAGGGTATTTATAGGCCACGCAAAGGCCAACCAATGGCCAAGATCTAGCCAAGTGCTATGCAAGTGTAGGGCCAAGATATGCCCAAGTGCCCCCCTAGTCCCTACACCTTAAAACCCTCACAAATATCTTACCAACTACTTGACAAAAAAGACAAGACCAATCGGCCACTTCACCGCCCCAACGTCCCCAATGAGAGGGTGACAAGTGTCGCCCTCTCGTTGGTCCAAAATGTTTCGTCTCTCGGAAAAATCCGCAAAAATTAAAAATGACATAGCCGGAATTTTCCCTTCGCAAGTTGTGTAAAACGTTTCGTCGAAAAACGACTCTAACCGGGTGTTGTGCACAAAATATTTCGTCCAAGCCAACTTTAAAGTCCAAACTTTTCTACGTACGTCCTTACGTACATACTCTGGAAATACGGGGTATAACAATAATGCAACCTATCATGGGACTATTTCACCCGCAAGGGACTATTTCACCCGCTTAGGTCATGTGGACCCACAATGAGTCATCGGTACACGATACTCGCATCACGGATAGCTAATCCATGGCTTATATATATCTCAGGAATTTAACCCGCCCGAGTCAAATACCGACCCGTCGTGAGTGTGTACTCACCCTACGGGAGCTACCCCATGGTATCCTTGAAACAAGTTGTCGGCCCTTTATGGAGGGACGCGGAGATGTGGAAATATGACACTTGTATGAATGTCTATATGAGCAACCCATATGCAAGCAAACCAAGACAATACCATGCCTTTACACAAATCAAGACAATTACCATGCCTTTCCTTTTTACATAAGCCAAGACAATACCATGCCTTTCCTTTTTACGTAAACCAAGACAATTACCATGCCTTATTTTTACATATACCAAGACAATTACCATGCCTTCTTTTTACATATACCAATACAATTACCATGCTTTCTTTTTACATATACCAAGACAATTACCATGCCTTCTTTTTACATATACCAAGAGAAGTCCTTATTTAAGCAAGCCAAAGTACTATCAAGGCACAAATAGAATAATTCTCATTTAAACAGGCCAAAGTACTATCAAGGCACAATTAGAAAAATTCTCATTTAAACAAGACAAAGTACTATCAAGGCACAAATGGAAAAATTCTCATTTAAACAAGCCAAATACTACGTAAGTCCATTCTTTTCAAAAGACTCCTCTTTATATAAAACCCCAAGATACTAACACCCGTAGTATCAAGGCATGTCTATTTTTCAAAATAAGTTACTACACCTTTATAAATTCATTTCAAGGCTTTGAAACCAAATAACTTCTAATTTTCACAATCTAGGCAACTTATGCCCATCAATAAAAAATAGACAACTCTCTTAACCTTCCATGAAGCCGTCATAACCAACTTCTCATAAAGTCGTTATAACCCTTTATGGTTTTTAGACAAATTCATTCTTTTTATAACCAAGAGACTTATACTTTTAAAACCAAGTATCATATACTTTCAAATCAAGTTTCTTAACTTTCAAAATACTTCAAGTCTTCTTAACTTTAGAAATCAAGTTTCTTATACTTTTAAATCTCAAGTAACTCACACCTTTAAAACAAGTTACTTCTCTTAAATCATGTCATTTCTCCTCTTTTAAATCAATTAAGTAAATCACTCATTTGACTCCCCTAAAGTCATTATAACAACCTTTAGGTTTTGGAACTAAGGCACTGGCCAAAAGATTTGGAAATCACTTCCTTTTCAAGACTCTATGTACTTCAAGTAAAACACTTTCACTTTTGAGAATCCAAACTTCATTAAGGGGGTGGATTATAACAACTTACAATTTAATCATCCAAACTACAATCAAGGAAGTATATAGAACAACTTCTATATTAGGCAATCCAAGTACAATCAATGAATGGATCATTTAGGAGTAGGATTTACTTTCTTTATCATAAGGAATCATGCTAGAAGAAGAGGAGATGGTTCACATACCTTTTCGGCTTAATCCACAAGCTAAGTCGAATACGCCGCACGTAGAATTTTCAACCTATAATGGCCACAACACGACTATCAACTTATAGTTCTAACGTAGAATAATACTAAGTATACGGTCTCTTATTCTACGGAAAATTGGGCAGCACCTCCTTTGTTTCTATATACTTTTCCACCTTTTTCAAGGCCCGATAATAAATATCCAACATGCCACATTTAAGGCTCAATACATCAACCAACAAAGGGGATTACACGCCTTACAATACGTGTAAAATTCTGCCCCACAATTAATACTAAGTAGTTTAATATCCAAAGCCATTCTCGGCTAACATAAACAACAACTCAAAGTCTTTTCCAATTCTTTTCCAATCCAAGTTCTTAGGTCTAACATGTTATATAGTCATAACCAACTTCAACAACTACAATTTCTTCTTTATATAACATGTGACGACTTAAACTAATAATCAAATTGAATTGTAATCTTAAGGGCTAAACATGCTAGTTTCGGATTAGGGTTCCAATATCCAATACACTTATCAAACTTCATACTATATAACTCATGCTTGCTAATATCCATAGCTACAACAATAAGTAATCTTAATTACTAAAACGACAAGAATTGTTACCTTTATAAGCCCTTATAAATTCCAAGATTCAAAGTCGCTCCTTAGCAATTCTTAGCTTCTTTCCTTTACGCTCCAATCCACTATTTGAAGCCTTTAGAAGTTCACAACCAACTTCTCTTCCATTTCCAATCCAAAACTATGAAAACGACTTAGGTTTTCGCCTTGCGACTAACGTGAAAATGTCGTTTTTCCGAGATCTTTCTATTGAGATATCCTTACAATACCCTTAGGGACCTTGGGTTAAAGTCTTGTGAATAATGAACCAAAATTACAAAAAATTGTGTGGGAAAAGTCATAATGCCGAGAGCACATATTGAAGAACAAAATGTTGTGAAATTTTTCCAAGTGTTGAAGAACTTGTCTTGCATCTAGTGTGTATATATAAAACAATGGAGGCCTTAGATCACAACACTTGTGTGGTTTGGATGGTGGAGATTAACTAATTAGCCAAGTGGACAAGTTGACTTAGTCAATTATCTCAAACTAGCAAGACTTGATCTTCTACATTGGTCAATGACCATCTTACCCTTGCCCAATTTCGTCCAAGGCCATGTGGGGGTGCCACGTGTCGCCCTCCCATTCGTCCATAAAATTTTGTAACCCTCGTGGGCCCCACAAAACGTAAAATTCCTCGGGTGGGCCCCACGTGACCAAGTTCTTGTTCTTTCCTTTTATTTATTTAAGTTTATGTTGGTTTGTATTAGTTCTTGACATGACAATGTTTAGGAGCTAATTACTTAATTATGGCTTTCCTTTTGAATCGCTTGAAACTCGTTTTCATGAATTAGTGCAGTAGTTTGATTTGTTCTTCACTTGATTAAGATTTATTCAATATTGGTGTGAATGCTTGATAGTTAACTGGCCATTAATTATCATAATCTATATGATTTCGAATCAAGAACCGAGAGGAGAGATTTGGATATGTTGTAATTGAATAGACATAGGTTAAAATCGCGGACTAAAGTACCCCGATACTTGTGTAGCATTATAGGTTATTGTTCTTAATCCTCCTATGTAGTAAATCCTATCATAAAAATATAGAAGGGTTCTGCACTGGGGTTGAGCGATTATATGTCCTAACCGGAATATAAGACAGTCTAGTTAACCGCTATCTTAACGTAGAAGAGGAAACCATTGTTGTTGCATTAAGGATTGAAAAAGAGTGGATAGTTGAGGATATTGGAATGTCCTATTTCCATCATAACTGATTTAAACCAAAGTATTATCATCTTTAGTTTATTTTCTGCACTTAGTTTTAATTCTTAGTCATAAATCGCAAACTAAAAAAATGTTAGCCAAATAGAAATAATAGAATAGATAATCGGTACTTGATAACCAGTCTCTGTGAACGATATTCGGTCTTACAGACTATATTACTTGTAACGATACATACACTTGCGTTAAGCATAAGTAAAATCGCTAACAAGTTTTTGGCGTCGTTGTCGGGGACTGGTGTACTTTCAATATCGAATTATCTATTCTAATTTCTAATTTGGTTTGTATATATTTGGTTATGTTATTTTATTTCTAATTTGGTTGCTCCAGGAACAAGTTTCTAACTAATTCTGTGAGCATCTTTTTATCACTTTTTGTGTTTTTCTTATTTTATAGGTAAAGCCGGAAAAAAAAACACAAAATAAAGACACATGGACTACTACTACTATCAGGGGCAGTGGAATCATCAACAATGGCCTAACCCACAGGTTCCATAGGAAGATGAAAATGGGTTGCAGGCAGCCATACTCACGTTCACCAAGTGCCAGAATCAGTTTATGGCTGAGACAATGGTGTCCATAAAAAAATTGGAGACACAAATAGGGCAGCTAATGGATATGGTGAGCAATGTACCGCAAGAAAATCTGCCTAGCGACATAATTGTGGGGATTAATAAGCAGAGTGAGGAACCTGAACCACAACAAGCTGTTGAGAATGATAATGAATTAATAGAGATAGTTAGTGTAGAGAAAGAAGAGGTTACTAAGATCCAACTTTTCACCTTTTTGGATTCCTTGGAATTTTTTTCCTATACCCGTTGCAGAAGAGACATCACCAACTATCATTGCTGAGCCCCAACCAGAAAGTCCATACCCTCAAGGGAACCCCCAAAAGTTGAGAGATGTAGGGAGTTTCACTGATCCCTACATTATAGAGAGCCTTGAAGACAATCTTGCCTTGTGTAATTGGGGTATAATATTATATATGAGGCCCTTGTTTGAAAAAAGTATTGTAGGAAAAGTGAGACCTGCAACAATAACTGTGCGGATTGCAAGAAGTTCGTAGAAGGATCCACTAGGCACTAGTAAAGGTTAACTGCGTCCGGCTAAAAGACGTTAAAGACAATGCTTGTTTGGAGGCAACCCAATGTTTTTAATTATGTTAGTTTGATTTTCTATTTTAGTTTGTTTTATTTTATCTTGAACAGTCTCACGGTCTTGGGTTTTGTCTTATGTTTTGATGTCAGGTGGAATGGGAACTAAAGTGTCAAGATGCTGAAATTCTGAACTTCAGGGAGCCCAGAAGCTTGTGCAAACTCAAGAATCTCATCCCAGACCTCCTTTATGACCGATGTATTGTGTCAGTAAGTTGTCCCAACCATTAGTCTTCACACATTGGGGACGATGTGTCGATTAAGTTTGGGGAGTGTCTTATGTTGTTTTATTGTTTTGTGTTTGAGTCTTTTGATTTGTCTTTGGGTGTTTTTGAGTCATAATTTTTTTTTATGGATCATGTATGTTGTAGTTGCTAAAGATATTTAGTGGATAAAGTGGGATAATGTAATGGAATTGAAAGCAAAAAATTTGTGTGCTTAAGTTAGATATGTTAAAAATTCATGACATCTAATTCTTTGGGATATTTGTGCTTAGCCTATGTGTGTCAGTTATGGAAAGAAAGGTTAAAAAAATGTCTAGAAAATCTGTTTGCTTGTTATTTGAGGCGAAATAGTTAAGATATACATGTCTAGGGAGATGATTCAGGCATTTCTTTGATAGCCCTTCTGACCATTCATTACCTACCCTGACAAAAAATGTATCACTAGTCAGCCCTTTTGAGCCTAAATTATATCTTTCTTTGACACCGTATGATTCCCTGTTTGTGCCATAAGTGATAATTGAAAGTGAGTGGGATGAAAAGTGTTGAAGAAGGAACAAAAAGAGAATTGAAAAATTTGATACACCCCAATGAAGTATATGCAAAAGCCTAAGTTTGGGGATGTCTGTCATTTATAATGTATCTCATTCTCTCAAAATAAAAGAGAGGAAAATGGGTATGAGGTTAAAAAGGAAATCAAAAAGAAGGAAAATGAGTTGAAAAAGAAAAAAAACTTATGGTACGTAATTGAGCCTAAATGTCTATTTTTACATACCCCTGCCTAAGCCTACATTACAACCCTTGAAAGTCATGATGATCTTTAATGTGTATGTCTATGATTAGTGGAGAATAGCAAGTAAACAGGTCTATAGCATTTTGGGGAAGATGGAACGAAATTGACATGCATAGGTTAGGTGTTTGTATTTCCATTGACCACGATCTAAGTGATCTTGCGAAATATCTAACTTGAAATTCTAGATTGCTGATTATTCATGCTATATATGTTCTAACATATTATCCCATCTTTCATCCATTATTTTGAAGAAGCATTGCTATAGCTACTTGATCCATTTCATAGAGTCTTCGTTTGTTTTGTTTTTGTTTTGTTTCTTCTTTACTCGAGGGCGAGTAAAGGTTATGTTTGGGGTATTTGTTAGGCATATTTTATATACATTTTTTGAGTCATTTTTAGTTAGTATTTTTCTCATTTTCTTTGTGATTAGTATAGTATTAGGGTCGTTTTTCTTTTTTTTGAGTCACAGCGGTCCTAAATGGATAAATGACAAAAAGAAGATGAAATGAGCTTAATTGAGGGGTAATTGCACAAGAAAAGTCCAAGAAATGAAGTCTAAGAAGTCCAGGGAAGTATAGAAGAAATCAGACCAAGTCCGGACGAGAAAATGACACAGAAACAGAAAACTGGCCAAAGAACGTCACAGGTGCCGCGGCGCTGCTAGCTTGTCCTGCGGAGTCTGATTTTGTCGCAGTATTTTCAGCGCCGCAGCGCCATCTATCAGGGTCACGGTGCCAAGGCGCGTTTTTGCAGATCCGAGGTGAAATTGGAGAAGGGCAGAAAGGTCAAAACCTGGGGGTTTTCAGGGAATAAAAATCATGTAGCAGCCGTCATTGAAAGGGGATCTTGTACATATTCTCTATTCTACTTTGGGGAGGCTAAGGAGGAGGCTTCAACACAAGATTGGAGACAAACTTGGTTGAAGTTCTTGTTCTTTCCTTTTATTTATTTAAGTTTATGTTGGTTTGTATTATTTCTTGACATGACAATGTTTAGGAGCTAATTACTTAATTAGGGCTTTCCTTTTGAATCGCTTGAAACTCGTTTTCATGAATTAATGCAGTAGTTTGATTTGTTCTTCACTTGATTAAGATTTATTCAATATTGGTGTGAATGCTTGATAGTTAACTGGCCATTAATTATCATAATCTATATGATTTCGAATCAAGAACCGAGAGAAGAGATTTGGATATGCTGTAATTGAATAAACATAGGTTAAAATCACGGACGTAAGTACCCCGATACTTGTGTAGCATTATAGGTTATTGTTCTTAATCTTCCTATGTAGTAAATCCTATCATAGAAATATAGAAGGGTTCTGAACTGGGGTTGAGCGATTATATGTCCTAATCGGAATATAAGACAGTCTAGTTAACTGTTATCTTAACGTAGAAGAGGAAACCATTGTTGTTGCATTAAGGATTGAAAACGAGTGGATAGTTAAGGATATTGGAATGCCCTATTTCCATCATAACTGATTTAAACCAAAGTATTATCATCTTTAGTTTATTTTCTGCACTTATTTTAATTCTTAGTCATAAATCGCAAACTAAAAAAATGTTAGCCAAATAAAAACCATATAATAGATAATCGGTACTTGATAACCAGTCTCTGTGGACGATATTTGGTCTGACAAACTATATTACTTGTAACGATACGTACACTTGCGTTAAGCATAAGTAAAATCGCTAACAATGGAGGTTGGAGGCATGATGTGGTGTATAGTGGAGCAAGGAAACAAGTAACTTGGACGAGGAATGGACACAAGATGCTAGGTGCAAACTCGAGTACACACCAAGTATTATACGATCGATATGGCAAGGATATTGACACGAAGGATTTATTGCTCGAGTCGACACCAAGATGCGTTTGGTAAATTGGACAAGGATTAGATTGAGGGTTCTGACTACAATGATCAATACTAACCACTTGAGGGTGACCGGAACCTAAAAAGATAACATAAGTTACACGGCCCTCCCGGAGGACCAACTAATGTATACAACCCCGGGTTGAATACATTAGGTTTTGTGTAAAACTCATTTTTTATATATCATCAACAACTACCCCATTATAATGTCCTAGGGGTCCTATTTATAGTAGCAAAAGGACCATTCTAGAATAGAAATACAAGGGACACAAACATAAGTCATTCGGCCAAGGTGGGAACGGGGAAGGGATCTTTGGCCGAGGGGGATGAATATTGATATCCCATGTATTCTAGAACCTTTCATGGTGGCTTCCACATATGAACTAGTTACTCTTAAATTAACTTCTTGGAAAGTGTTGAGAATCATCTCCCCTTGGCATGAATCTTGGACAATCGGTTGGGGGAGTGGTTCGACCAACTCATGCACGAATTATCTTCTTGAAGACCACACCTTCTAGATGATGCATTTGCCTTTTCTACCTGGTTCAATCCTCGGCCAAGTCACCATTTGGATGAAACCCTTTCGACCTAGTCACCCTTCTTACATATTGCACTGAATATGTCCTAAGGGAAGCTATAATATTACATGGCTTTAGTGGTGTCCTAAGTGAACTAGTAAATAATCTAAGAAATTAAAGACAAGAAATTAAAAGCATGGTCTCGGCTAAGACCAACACTAAGGCCGAATAATTGACAATCATTTGAGACAATCAAGTATTGTTTCCTAATCTGCTTCATATCCCATACAATTCTAGGCCCTTATCCATATATTGAAGGCTAACCATTGGCACTCTCGGGATGTCACTTCTTAACTTGAGTTGAGGAACCAAGTCTGGGACCTTTTTTACATCAATCTCTCCTTCTTCGAAATATTTTGTCCTCAAATTCTCGCGGTTCAAGTAAGTGGACACTTCATTATCATAACACGTTGTACCTATGCCTTCGTCCGGACCTTGCTTTTTGCACGAGCTTTCTCGAAATTTGGCCAACAACTTGAAGGGGCCATCCCTCAAGTACTCCTCCCACTTGCTTAAGGAGTCATACATCAAAGTACTAAGATGTGCACCCTTCAATTTCTCATCATAGTGACTCACAGGTTATTGCTTTTGTTTTAGTGTGGCATCAACCTCATTCTCTACCCGAAAGAGTTCTTTCACGACCGTTATATGGGAATAAACATACTCACGATCTTGGATTACACAAGGGTAGCGGGGAATCAAACCACGGCCCCGGATAGCACTTGAAATCTTGAGTCGACCTTGGTTCACCTAGGATTTTAAGGCAAAGGTCCTTACACCCTCGGATCATCCATCCCCTTTGTATGATTCTTATGGAGTATCTTAGGCCATCACAAGCTTTGAATGACCCTTCAAGCCATCCGCGCACTCCATGTTGCACATTAATGACTCTTTCTCGTTCAATCCCTTCTCAGGTCTTCCTTGGTTGGGAGCCATCTTTCAAAACTATTGGGAAAAAACTTAGCTCTTTTCAAGTCACCCAAATAGCCAACTACTATCGACATTAGTGGTTTGTACCTCAAATCAAAGTTGAGAACCGTATGGCCTTTGGCACATATGCACCAAGTTTTATTTTTCCTAGGCACCAACACAATTAGTACCGTGCATGAACAAAGGTCTCCTTGGACAATCAACTCAAAAGTCCCCTTTTGATTATCATCATAGATAGGTAGTGATCTTTCGTGAACCATCTTAACGGCACGAACAACATCATTTGTTGGAGGTGGTCCGATTGTTGGAACACTCGGTAGTGTAAGTTTCGAAACCTCTAAGGTTTCCTTCGAGCCGACATTTTCTTCCATATTTGTTTGATCATACAATGGATTCCTTCCGAAATAGAAATATTTCAGGATCGAATTGACATCTCGATTACATATGCTATTTCGAAGTCACAGAGTCCGCGCCAATTCAGTTGTCCAAAGTATGACAAATGGCTTGTCCACTTCTCACGTAAGAAAGAACCTCCCCCGGACAGACAAAAAGGGGTTGCTCGGGGTACTAGTCCTATAACGGAGCTCTTAGTATAAATCCCAACCACACTCTCTTAGTATAAAGTGTAGCAGGACCGTTGGCCTGATCTGACCTCTCTCCAGTTATGTTTGTAGGATGTTATTGACTCTATTAAGGACCGGGAGAATTTCCTACAGGCTTTAACAACTACTTACGTGACCCTTCAAGGAAGGACTGCAAGGTTGGCAGCCGATTTGGCATAAGCCTAAGGGCAGTTTCACATCTCTGAGCATACCATCAACGAGCTCCAAGCTAAATGCCAAAGAACAAAGCTTTAGAGAGATTTGGTTGTTCTGCTAAGTCGCGTGGATACCCTTGAAGAGGATAGCAAGCCTGGGATTGATATTCCTTCTAAACTCCTAGATGCTGAAATTGACCTCCATGATGTTGAGTTGTCATTGGAAGCTCTACGATTAGATAGAGAGGATTCAGATGCGGAAGCTGGTGGAGAAGCTAGTGATGATGATGAACCTCTCTTAACTGATCTTATTGATCTTTTATTTTTGTTGGCAACATTCGAAACACCCCCAGCGGACCATGAAGAGAGCACGTAATAACATTTCACGCGGATTTATTTTTAGTATAGTTTTTGTTCCCATGTCACTTTGGGACCCGATTAGTATATTTTGTATCCGGGTTGGTTTCAGTCCAGAAAAAATGAATAAAAGTGCTTTTCCTTTTTCTGCAATCATGCGCAAGGTTTTCATCCTTGATTTATTCTTAGAAGCAAGTATTAATTACAAATTTATTTGCAAGTTTATAATTACTTTTTCTTCTTTAATCGGAACCTCATTTTAAGGTTAACTTTACCGACACAAGTTAAGCTTTGGAAGTTCAATAACCTTCTGACAATCTTAATTAGTTCCAAAGATATATTTTTCTTTTCATCTTAGATCGGGGCTTCACTTGGCCTTCATAGTTAGTTCCGTACCTAACTTGGTTCCGGTCAACTTAAAACTCTCGTACTTCTTGTATCCGGAGCCTTAACTTTTTTGTTAAGATTTTAATTAGAAAGGGCCCTTATTTTTAATGGTGTTGTATATGAGGACGTCTCATGTTTATTATGACATGGAATTTTCGATATGTTTAAGATAACATACGTTTTTATGCTTATGATGGCAAAGATATATTAATCATAAAAAGGATTTTTTTACTAATTCCTTTGACTTACAAATTTGAACACAAGTGCAAGAATAATCTGGCTTCCATCTAATATAGTCGGTCCGGTTACATGTAGTCTTAATATCTGGGCAGTCTCCACTATTGGATGCTTTCCTTCGAAACGCTTAAAATTTCATAAAATCTCCGCTCCATTTTGGGTGTATATGGCCCCCCAGTATCTGGGAGTTCATGTTATGAAGACTCGGCTACTTGATAACTTTTCTCGATAGTAAGATAAGTAACATGCTTATTTTTTTATGCTACCTCATTAAAAACCATGCCGGAAAAACTCAATCGGGACAAAAATCGGATGAAGGGAAAATGAGTGCATCACATGTTCTATCATACTACACATAATACTTCTTCATGACTTACATTCCAATTACTAAGAAGTTTGTTTCCTTGTTGGTCTGTTAGCTGATAATCTCTTTTACCAGCAATGTCGGTGACTGTATATGACCCTTCCTAATTTGTGCCTAGCTTCCCTGTATTATGCTCCCAGGTACTCTAAGTTACCCTTCGGAGCACCAAGTCCCCGAATTTGAAATCGAAGATTTGGGCTTCAGTTGTAGTAACACTTCATTATTTATTTTTTGGATACCATCTGGATGTACCCTAGATACTGATGCTCTTCAGGAAAATCCAGGTGCACGGACATTGATTTTGCATTTAATTTGTCTTCAGTCCGAAAATATCTCAAACTGGGAGTTCTCACTTCCACCAGGATCAATGTCTCTACACCATAGACTAGGGAAAAGGAGTTTCTATGGTACTTATTATATGCCCATGATATCTTTGGTAGCGTCGATAGCCAGTTTCCTTTTGTTGCCTCCAGTTTCTTCTTCAAGTTCTAGATTATAGTCTTATTTGTTGAATCCGCTAGGCCATTCGCACTAGGATGATGGGGAGTAGAGGCGATCCACTTGATTTTCAAGCGGTCTAGGAACTCCGTCACTTTGGCTCTGATAAAATTCCGGCCATTGTCACAAGCTATCTCCTTCGGGATGGCAAAATGACAAATGATGTGTTACCATATGATGTCTTTCACCTTTTTCTCCTGAATTTTTGTATAAGCTGCAGCTTCAACCTACTTAGAGAAATAGTCAGTCATAATTCGACATATATGTCCTAGTGTCGTTAGTAAGGGTCTGACAATATCTATCCCCCACTTCATAAATGGCCACGGGGACATCACCGAATGCATTTCCTCTCCCTGTCAATGTAACAGTTGTGCATGGCGCAGACACTTGTCGCATTTCTTTACAAATATTTTTGTATCTTCTTCGATCTAAGCCCAATAATAACTGAATCTCATGATCTTTCTCATTAAGGATTCCACTCCCGAATTATTTCCACGAATGCCTTCATGGACTTCCCTTATTATGTAATCAGCTTCATCAAGACATATGCACCGAGCAAATGGGCCATAAAAACACCTATGATAAAAGTCTCCATCTACAACACAGTACCAGGAAGCTTTGGTCCTTAGAGCTCTAGATGTTTTTGGGTCCTCCGGGAGTTTTCCATGCACAAGATAGTCCAATAATTCATTTCTCCAGTCCTAAGTTAGGCTGGTTGAATTTACCTCACATCAGATGGGATCCAGTCCTGAATGCAATAGCTGAACAATCAACTCGGTTTATAACCTTCGGCCTCCGTGCTGCAACCTAAGTTTGTGAGTGTATCTGCCTCTATGTTTTCTTCCTGGGGTATATGCACCACCATCCATTCTTGGAACCGAGACAAAAGATTCAGATCTTCTCGAGGTATCTTGACATGCATTCTTATTTGGCCTCGAATACTCCATGGATTTAGTTCACTACTAGTATTGAGTAACATTTGACCTCAATGATTTGTGAGCCTAAACCTCGATCCAACTCCAAACATGCAATCAAAGCCTCATACTTTGCTTCATTGTTAGTAAACGGAGTTATATGTATTACTTGTCTTAAGGTTTCACCGGCGGATGTTCATAACACCACTCCCAAACTAGTCCCCTTAACATTGGAGACACCATCTGTATGAAAAGTCCAGATCCTGGGGGCACTCCCCGAGACCAAGATATTCTCTTCTTAGCCTGGGGGTTACTCCTGCACTAAAATCAGCCACAAAGTCTGCAAGGACTTGCGACTTTATCGCAGGTCGGGATCTATATTCAATATCAAACTCATTTAATTCTATCACCCATTTAGCCAAGGGTCCGAAATGTTCAGGTTTATGCAACACATTCTTAAGAGGGAATATGGTTGCTAAAGGCAATTGGGTGGAATTGAAAATATGGCCGAAGCTTTCAAGACGATATTACTAAGGCGAAATCCAGTCTTTCGAGTAATCGATACTGGGTCTCGGCGCCTGACATTACTCCACTTACGTAATAGATAGAAAATTTTGTACCATATTGTTACACCCCGTAATTTCAAATATAAGATAAGTTGGCAAGCATGTGTCGAACGGAGTTTTAGCCTTTTTGGAGTGTTGTACCCAAAAGTTTTTTTAGAAGTATGGGGTGTTTAGCAAGCCTAGTATATTAGTTGGATGAGTCTAGTTTCCAACGCAACAAACCGCTCGTAGATAGGACATCGGAGCGGAGAGGCATGGGCATTAGAAATTCGAAGGTGCGCAGAGGAAGGATTTTCGATCGTGTCTCAGCGCACGGCCAGCCAGGGCCGCGCGCCACTAATCCCGAAAATCCTGAGGTTCAGCCAAGCGCGCCGATCGCAGGCTGCGCGCAAGGCGCGGATTTTTTCTGCGGAAAGTGCTAAAAACAGGGGATATTTTCGAAAAGGGCCTATGGGAGGGTGACAAGTGTCCCTCCCATCTTGTTGACCATGAAAAGGACCCTATTTTAGGACCACGTCTTGAAAGACTTGGTCATTTCATCTTAGAACTCCTAAAAAAAACCCTCTCCCTTTCTCTCTAGAGGTTTAAGAAAAAAAAATGAAAAGCCTAGCTTAGTGGGTTTTGTGGGAGCGGCGGTAAGGAGGCAAAGTGTTGGTAAGCTTGTGGGAAGCACGAAGACGAGGTTGACGGGGTTAGGAGTTGAAGAAAAAGAACTTTGGTGGGCTAACCCAAAAGGTAAGAGATTTCCTCTTCTCTTGGAATTGATAATAATCCTTGTTATAGTTGATATTGACCACGTGAATCATGTGTTAGATTGATATGTATAGTAGGTTTTGATAGCCATTTGAAATGGGAAATACAAAGGAAATAGATAGTTATACTTGTCGCATGTTATGTAAGTATACGCTTAAAATTGGGAAAATTGGTTGTGACTATAACATGCATGAAAACATTACGGATGAATTTATGGTGGTTATACCATATAATCGGAAAGGACCATTCGTATTGTACTACCTTATTTAAATTGTGGTGAGCCAATTGGGGCTGTTTGGTTATTGAATTCGGCCTCGAAAGAGGTGGCAAAGTATGTAGAAACAAAGGAGGTGCTGTCCGATTTTCCGTAGAAAATAGCGACTTAACACTTATAATATTCTACGTTGAAGTGAGGCATTAATAGACGTATTGTGAATATTATAGGTTGACACACTTCGGGCGGGACTTTGTACTTGGCAAGTGGTTTGACCCGGCAAGGTATGTAGAACTATTCCTATCTTTGAGCATGACTAGTTTCACGTATATAGTACGGTAGACATACAAGACTTTGACATTCTTTACTAGCTTTATGAAATGCCAAGTCGGGTGAGTTAGGAGATTAACTCACTTCTTTGAAAATAATAAGGATGTCTTAAAGTTTTATTAAGGTTAAGGGACTTGAAGAGTTTTAAAGTATGTGATACTTGTTTCGTTTTAAACGTATAAGTCCCTTGGATAGGAAATGGTACTTGACTAAGGTATAAAGTGAATATAACGACTTTATGGGGAGTTGGTTATATTGGCTTTATGGAAAGGTAAATGGCTTGATTTAATGGAAGGAAATTCGATTTTAAGGTATCAATTTCCTAAGGTTTTATAAGAAAATGAGTCACTTGATTTAGAAACCTAACTTTATTTCTAAGGGTGTTGTGACTTACCTTGAAATGTAATTTGGACTTGATACTAGGATTAATAGTATCTTGGAAGTTTTCTACTAAAAAGAGTCATTTGTTTTAAAGAGTAGAAGACGTAGTACTGGGTTAAATTCTGATTTTTATAAAAGACATGTTAGTGCCTTAGGTAAACTAAAATGAGAGTGTTTATAAACAAGAATAGTAAGAAGTTAGGGGATTTCTTAACTTGCTTACATATTGTATGATAAGACGGTAGTGCTTATGTTACGTATGATAGCCGGATTTGGGCTAGTGATATATTATTCGTCATGGTCATTCCCGATTGTGGCATTGCATATTTCCGTGGATTTGCTACCCACGATGCGAGAAATACCTCACGCGAGTCCGCGGGCTTACGCGGTGAAATAGTCCCACGCGGGCGGTCCAAATTTATGCGAGGAATACCTCATGCGAGTCCGTAAGGGCTTATGCGGGTGAAATAGTCCCATGCGAGGAATACCTCACGCGGGTCCACTGGACCTATGCGGGTGAAATAGTCCCAAGAGTAGGATTTCAATCCTATTTTTTGTTGTAAGTATACACCTATTTTTACTCTCATTGTTAGTAAGGCACAGTGTACTGTAATTTGATTATCATACATGTCTCCGGCTTTGATTTAGACTTGGGATGTAATTACAGTATTCTTTTCCAGTTTTACATACTTGGTACATATTGTGTAATCGACCCTTCCCCGGGGCCGCGTTCATACCGCAGTAGCGGTAAGGTGTGGCGGATCCACATTCTTAGATCACTTATCCGACGCACGTAAGCTCCATTTATCCGGAGGCTTGTCTCTTTTGGGTACAGTCTTTTCCCTGGTGTTGTAGATTTATGTACATTCAGGGGTATGGCGGGGCCCTGTCCCGCCATAGTTGTTATTCCTAGAGGTCTGTATTCACATATGTGGTTGGGCTGTAAGAACTGATGTTGTACAGTTGTACTTTTGATTTTGTTATCTATATTGGAAGCGCCTTATCGCCAGCCTGAGATGTTTTATAGTTACACATGTGTTTATGTTGTGTATGTTCCGCTGCTATTCTCTGATGTATACCTGAACGGGGTGCCCAGGTAGGACACCAGTCGTGACCCGGGGTCGGGTCGTGACAAAAGTGGTATCGCAGCGCTTAGTCCTCGGAAAGTGTCTACGCATCGTGTATAGTAGTAGTCTTGATTATCGGGTGTTGTGCACCACATCTATAATCGTAAGGTCGCAGGACATTTAGGATTGGTTTCATTCTTCTCTCTCGAGATCGCAAGAGAGTCGTCTTATTAGGTTGAATCCTCTCCGACCTAGTCTTATGAATGCATATGCCTCCACTGAAGGCACTGAGCCCGTGAGCAAGGCAAAGCGGCAGAGTCGCTAGCGCACTCAGAGGGTTACACGCTCAGCACGCACTATGCCTGAGGTAGTAGACGGGTCGGCGAGTTCAGCCACGCCGGCAGTGTTAGAGGAGCCGTGAGCGGCAGTAGCTCCAGAGGTTCCGGTACCAGAGCCTCCAGTTCCCCAGCCAGCTGCTGAGTATAGAGACTACGGGGAGAAGATTCGGTTGTTGACCAGTATAGTAGTCCGGGCAAACGATGAGCAGCACCCACCCAGAGCCGATGGGCCATGAATTAGGGATTTTCTGGGATGTCATCCACCTGAGTTTTATGGTTCGAGGTCTGATAAGGATCCGCAGGAGTTCATTCGGCAGCTACAGCGAACCATGCAGGTTCTTAGGGCTTCAGAGACAGAGTCTGTTACGCTAGCCTCTTACCGGTTGCGCGATATTGCGTTGAACTGGTTTGAGTCGTGGTTGCTTTCGAGAGGTGACGATGCTCTTCCAGCTTTTTGGGAGGAGTTTACAGAGGCCTTCATGGATCACTTTTTGCCTCCCGAGATGAGGAGAGCCCGGGTAGACAGATTCTTGACCTTGAGGCGTAACGAGAACCGCTGTGAGTATAGCTGAGTTTGACTCGGCCGCATACGCGCATACTATTGTAGCTGACATGGCGGATAGGGTTCATCGTTACGTGATGGGGCTTGACCGTCATATGATTACCGCATGCTTGGGTGTGGCTCTTCATCCCGGTATGGACATCGCCCGGATGCAGGCCTATGCACAAGGGATAGAGGATAGAGAGAGGGAGGACCAGATTGACGCAGGCCAGCCCAAGAGGCTGTGACATCGTGGTCTCGTGGCGCTTCGAGGCGATTTCGCAGCAGATCGGGTCCACATTCCACCAAAGACAGAGTGCTCCGTCCACGGTTTCTCGCGAGGTCCGATCGAAGGTCATTCAGAACAGTCGTGGCTCCAGACTTCGTGGTTTCGCGAGGCAGAGATCCTCGCCGATCGAGACCACCCACACCTCGGTGTGCTCGATGCGGTAGATCGCACCCAGGCAAGTGTCATGTTCCTGCAGGAGGTTGTTACTCTTGTGGCCAGCTGGGCCATTTGAAGAGAGATATGTTCAGAGGCGATGGGTGGTACAAAGACACCGACGGGATCGATTGACGGGTCTTCTTCTCCTTCGGTTATGCGCCTGAGGCGTGGTACTCACGGGCAGGTGCCGCGTAGAGGTCGTGGTGGTGGTTCCAGCTTCTAGCGGTCCACGTAACCGCATATATTCTCTAGCCACCGCCAGATCGTGAGGCTTCTAACGCCGCCACAGTACATTATTGATTTCGCATCGTGATGTTTATGCTTTGATAGATCCAGTTCTACCTTGTCCTATGTGTCCCCTCTTATCATGGGTAGAATCGGATAGAGCCGAGTCGATAGAGCCTTTGAGGTAGCTACGCCTATGGGAGATTCGGTGTTAGCCGAGCGTGTACAGAGGTTGTCCGGTTTATATTTACATCGTCGACCTTGCAGACTTGATAGAGCCGAGATGACGATTTTGATGTCATTATGGGTATGGATGGTTGGCTTCTTGTTATGCCAACGCTGATCGTAGGGACAGTTGGTTCGGTTCCGCGAACCGCTTATCGAACGAAGGGCAACACGGCATCGCCGGTGGTAGGTTTATTTCTTACCTCAAGGCTGGAAGACGCAGGCGGTACATCTATCATCCGTTCGTATTCGATACGCAGGCCGAGGTGCCGCTTCTTGATCGACGATGGTTAGGAGTTTCGGATGTGTTCCGGATGATCTTTCCGAATCCTCTTGAGAGGAGATTGAGTTTCAGACGACACGTTGCCGACACTCGACCTATTTCCATTCCTCCATACGATGGCACCGCCGAGTTGAGGAGTCAAGGACCACCGAAAGACTTGCCGGAGAAGCGGCTTTATCGTGCCTAGTGTATCTCCCCGGGAGCGCCGTTTTGTTCAGAAAAGAAGGATGGGACGCTGCGTGTGTGTTGATTACAGCAAATGAATAAGGTAACCATTAAGAATAGGTACCCTCCCCGTGATTGATGATTTGTTCGACCACAGGTGGTGCGAGGTGTTTTCAAAGATAGACTCGCGTCCGTTATCATCAGGTTCGAGTTCGAGAGGCAGACATCCCAAAGACTGCATTCAGGACCCGGTATGGGCACTATGAGTTTAGGGTTATGTCTTTCGGTTTGACCAACGCTCTAGCGGTATTTATGGATTTGATGAACCGGGTGTTCAAGCCATTTTTGGACACATTTGTGATAGTATTCATCGATGACATCCTGGTTTATTCGCGGACAGAGCAGGAGCATGCACTCACTCGGCGACGGTGATTGGGTTCTCCGAACCGGCATTTATTCGCCAAGTTCTCCAAGTGTGAGTTTTGGTTGGCCTCAGTGGCATTCCTGGGGCATATTATTGGGGCTGATGGTGTTCGCGTGGATACGACAAAGATTGAGGCAGTCAAGTCTTGGCCGAGACCTACTACTCCGACCGAGGTACGCAGTTTCTTAGGACTGGCGGGTTATTATCGTAGGTTTGTGGAGCAGTTTGCTTCGATTTCAAAGACCGCTGACTAGCCGACTCGTAAGGCAGCCAAGTTCCATGGACGAGGCTTACGGCGTGGTTTTCGTGTCAAGGAGAGGTTGACTACACCCCGCCTTACTCTTCCGGAGGGTTAGACGGCACGTGATCTATTATGATGCCTGCATCGAGCTAAGGTGTGTTTTGATGCAGCACGGCAAGGTTATAGCCTATGCTTCCCGGCAGTTACGGAAGCATGAGAGGAATTACCCTACCCATGACTTAGAGTTGGCCGCAGTTATTCATGCCTTGAAGATTTGGAGACATTATTTATACGGGGTTCATGTGGATATTTATACAGACCACAAGAGCCTCCAGTATATCTTCAGGAAGATGAGCCGAACCCGAGACAGAGGCGTGGTTAGAGTTCTTTGAAAGATTACGATGTTGATATTCTCTACCATCCGGGGAAAGCCAACGTAGTTGCTGATGCCTTGAGTCGTAGATCTATGGGGAGCCTATCAGAGGGCCTGCAGAGGCGTGATACGGTCCGTCCGATCCACCGATCGCGAGCCTAGGGGTTCGATTGATCGATACCGACGATAGTGGGGTACGGGTTCGTGAGGTTGCCGAGTCTTCCATCGTTGATGAGGTGAAGAGGCGACAGTTTGAGGACCCAGTGTTGGTGCGGTATCGAGATACAGCTCTTCGTGAGGAGAAGAGTCTATTCGAGGTAGCGCCTGATGGGGTGCTGAGATTTGAGGGCCGGTTGTGTGTTCCCGATGTGTCAGGACTTCGTCAGCAGATTCTGGGGGAGGCACACAGTGCTCGATATTCTATTCATCCGGGGTCGACCAAGATGTACCATGACCTCAGATGTTTGTATTGGTGGGATGGCCTGAAGAGAGACGTGGCAGGTTTTGTTGCACAGTGTCCTAATTGCCAGCAGGTCAAGGTCGAGCACCAGAGGCCCAGTGGATTATTGCAGTCTATTGAGATTCCGACTTGGAAGTGGGAGGTGATCAACATGGACTTCGTTACAGGGTTACCTCGTACTCAGAGGAAGTACGACTCCATTTGGGTTATTGTTGACAGGCTGACGAAATCAGCCCATTTCCTTCCAGTCAGGACGACGTTTTCGGCTGAGGACTATGCCAGATTGTACATCAGAGAGATTGTGAGGCTGCACGGTGTCCCGGTGTCGATTATATCTGATAGGGGAGCCCAGTTTACAGCTAACTTCTGGAGATCTTTCCAGAAGGGTCTAGGGACACAGGTGAGTCTTAGTACAACATTTCATCCTCAGACTGATGGGCAGGCAGAGCGTACTATCCAGACACTTGAGGATATGCTGCGAGCCTGCGTGATTGATTTCAGTGGTAGCTGGGAGGATCATTTGCCCCTTGTGGAGTTTGCTTATAACAACAGCTACCATTCCAGTATACAGATGGCGCCATACGAGGCTTTATATGGGCGGAAATGCAGGTCGCCGATCGGTTGGTTCGACGTGGGCGAGGTACAGTTAGTTGGCCCAGACTTGGTACAGCAGGCTGTGGATAAGGTGAAGCTTATCCAGGAGAGACTGTTAGCAGCTCAGAGTCGGCAGAAGTCATATGCGGATAATCGGCGTCGGCATTTGGAGTTTCAGGTAGACGATTGGGTCTTCTAGGCGCCACCCACGGCGGTGTGATGAGATTCGGTAAGAAGGGGAAACTCAGCCCAAGGTACATTGGGCCCTACCAGATCGTCCGTAGAGTGGGCAAGGTTTCCTATGAGTTGGATCTACCATCAGAGTTAGAGGCGGTACATCCGATCTTCCATGTTTCTATGTTGAGAAAGTGTATCGGAGATCCAGCGAGAGTGTTCCCTACCAGTGAGTTCCAGGTAACAGAGGGGTTATCGTATGAGGAGAGTCCCATAGCGATACTCGATCGCGTCAAAGCGATCATGACCAAGGATGTAGCTTCCGTCAAAGTCCTGTGGAGAAATGATAACCGGGAGGAGATGACTTGGGAAGCGGAGGAGGACATGTTGAGGAAGTATCCTCACTTATTTCCTATACCTTCAGGTAATTCACCTTCTCTTACTTGTCAAGATTTAATTGAAGTATTTTTTTTGCTTAAATGCTATTGTGTGACATTTTTGGTATGTCGGGGTTGTGAAAGGAAACTATGTCGCTGTTGTAAATTTGACTCCGAAAGAACATTCGGGGACGAATGTTTCTAAGGGGGGGAGAATGTTACACCCCGTAATTTCAAATATAAGATAAGTTGGCAAGCATGTGTCGAACGGAGTTTTAGCCTTTTTTGGAGTGTTGTACCCAAAAGTTTTTTTAGAAGTATGGGGTGTTTAGCAATCCTAGTATATTAGTTGGATGAGTCTAGCTTCCAACGCAACAAACCGCTCATAGATGGGACATCGGAGAGGAGAGGCATGGGCGTTAGAAATTCAGTAAGCAGGCGCAGAGGAAGGATTTTCGTATCGTGTCTAGCGCCGCGCCGCCAAGCAGGTCGCGCGCCACTAATCCCGAAAATCCTCTGAGGTTTCAGCCGCGCGCCGATCGCAGGCCGCGCGCCAAGCGCGGATTTTTTCGCGAAAGTGCTAAAAACAGGGATATTTTTTAAAAGGGCCTATGGGAGGGTGACAAGTGTCCCTCCCATCTTGTTGACCACGAAAAGGACCCTATTTTAGGACCAAGTCTTGAAAGACTTGGTCATTTCATCTTAGAACTCCTAAAAAAAACCCTCTCCCTTTCTCTCTAGAGGTTTAAGAAAAAAAAAATGAAAAGCCTAGCTTAGTGGGTTTTGTGGGAGCGGCGGTAAGGAGGCAAAGTGTTGGTAAGCTTGTGGGAAGCACGAAGACGAGGTTGACGGGGTTAGGAGTTGAAGAAAAAGAACTTTGGTGGGCTAACCCAAAAGGTAAGAGATTTCCTCTTCTCTTGGAATTGATAATAATCCTTATTATAGTTGATATTGACCACGTGAATCATGTGTTAGATTGATATGTATAGTAGGTTTTGATAGCCATTTGAAATGGGAAATACAAAGGAAATCGATAGTTATACTTGTCGCATGTTATGTAAGTATACGCTTAAAATTGGGAAAATTGGTTGTGACTATAACATGCATGAAAACTGTTATACCCCGTATTTCCAGAGTATGTACGTGAGGGCGTACGTATATAAATTTAAGCCTTAAGGTTGGCAAGGTTCGAAATTTGTACACAAGTACCGAAAAGAATCGTTTTTCGACGAAACGTTTTACTAAACTTGCGAAGGGAAAATAGTCGTATTCTCTTTTATCAATCTAGTCAGAACCTTACCTTAGGCTTACTATTAGCAAAAGTATTTCTATCTTGATTCATAATCGTACAGTTTCATACATGCGTACAACCTGCATTTATATCTTTATGATACTTCCTCGACCAATTCGTACGTCGTTCTTAATTACCCCAACACAACACTTTTCCCACGGTTATCCACAACTGTAACCTATGGCATGACGATACTGAAGACTTTACCCGTCTCATATCCTTCGTCTAACAACATGGGTACACGCAACCCCATAATACGTAAATCGCCCTTTACGTGGGAAGAGAACTTATCTCCTTACTTAAACTTTCTCGAGTCACAACCCTAATCACAGGTCCTCTCGCGTCCAAGAAATATCTAATCATCACGCACCGCTTTAAGTTCGTGTAGATTTTCCAACCTACCAAAGATGCCCTCGCCTTTCCATGGCAAAGACTCGTATTTCCTTGCACATTTTCCTGAAATTATCCGGAAGGTCGTGGCCCTGACCGCCACACCAAACCAACTCCAAGTACCTCCAAGGGCACTCAACATAAATTCCTTCAAATTCAATTATTACATACTTTCTGCGTCAATTTACCTCAAGTGAACAAGTCACACAGACACAAAAAGAAAAACAATGATGCCAAAGAATGAAGGATAATTCACTGGTTACTACCACTTCACTTCCTTTACACCTGGTTGCTCTCTTTATTTCACTGGTCGTACTATTTCCGTACTTCCAAACTTATACTAGCATATGCACATAAATTCCATACTAATTCTGGCCTCCACTCTTTGGAGTTACTAAATTAAACAATACAAGGCCCATTCCGGCTCTCACAACTTGGTTCCAGTGGAACACGTCCACGAACCCGTAAAATGATTAACTAGGTTTGGGCCTTGCACCCTCGTGACCCTGTCACGTAGCGGGACTACTACCAACTGATCCCATTTCATTTCAAGCTATGAGGCGACCCTTAATAGGTTCCCAACCCGACTCGGCGTCGTATTTAACTCTTTTCCTTGGTCTGTCTTAACTTTTTACTACCCGAGAAGGCCTTATATACCTAAGGTCTCGGTGGTTATCCCATTCTTAGGCTCGCAATTTCCATGCTCCATGCCTACCTTATCAGTCCCCCCGTAAACGGGTACAAAACTTATCGTAATACCATAATCGTGTTGTCTTGACCACAACAACCATACTTACTCCATACGGATCTCACCCGCACTGCTTCAAATTCTACTACGTAGCTCAATCTATTAACATAGTCTTCCATTAATTCCCTTAATAATAACTTCTTAAGGGTCTGTTTCCTTCTCAGACAACTCATCATTTCCTAATTATCTCAAATTAGTACGTAAAACCTTGATGAGAATTCATTAAACTGTTTCATACCTCCCCGGTATTTATTTAGTCCTTACCAAATCCTGGTAATCTAAAATCATTCTAGGTAACACGCGTCTGACCCTCATACATAAATCCGCATAGTTGTATGTCACAATACCAACTACAAACATTACCAACCTGGATACGCAATCCACATAATCTTTCCTGTGTCACTGTTGTCTTTCTCGTAGCTGCAAACAATCAGTACTTGTTAGGGAGAGACAACCCTAACCATACAGCTCTATCGCACGATCTTAGAGTGAGAAGAATGGAAACCAATCTTAAATGTCCTGCAGCCTCCTGATTATAGATGTGGTGCACAACACACCGATAATCAAGACTCTACTAGACACTGGCCCAGACACTTTCCGAGGACTAATCGCTTTGATACCACTTTTGTCACGACCGACTGGCTCGCGATCGGTGCCCTACCCGCACCCCTCTTGGTATACATCAGAGAATAGCAGCGGAACATACACAACTGATAAAAAAATGCTTAACATAAAATAACAACAGGCTAGCCGATAAGGCCACCTTCCATAAGCTATACAAATAAGACAGTACATTTTTTCTTCTTTACAACCCAAACCACAATGTGACTACAGACCTCTAGGAATAACAACTCTGGCGGGACAGGGCCCCGCCTGTTATACCCCGTATTTTCAGAGTATGTACGTGAGGGCGTACGTATAAAAATGTAAGCCTTAAAGTTGGCAAGGTTCGAAATTTGTACACAAGTACCGAAAAGAGTCGTTTTTCGACGAAACGTTTTACAAGACTTGCGAAGGGAAAAATACGGCTATGTCATTTATAATTTTTGCGGATTTTTCCGAGAGACGAAACATTTTGGACCAACGGGAGGGTGACATGTGTCACCCTCACATTGGGCGTGATTGTGGGCGGCTTGGACGAAATGGAAGGTCTTGGTTAGGTAGGATATTTTGTGATAGTTGGTGTGGTAGATGGATAAGGTACACATGGCTTAATCTACACCTTACACTTGCCTAACACTTGGATTGATCTTGGCCATTGGTTGGCCCTTGCTTGACCTATAAATACCCCCCTTAGTTGATGAACTTCTTCATCCAAAAATCATTGTCTAAGTGATAAACTCCTCCCCTCTTTGTGTGAGCTCGCCCAAAGCCATTCCCATCCCTTTGAGAAAGGCCCGGCCGAGCCTACCCCCTTGCCTAGTGGTTCTAGCCGAGCCTACCCCCTTGGTAGAGAAATACTCTCAAGTATTGTTATTATACCAAAATACTTTAGCCCAAATACCTTGTAGTACTTTCCAAAGTTACCTCTATACGTAGAGCCGGGAAATACTATTATACTTCCTTTAGCCACTAAACGAAACCCTAAGGAAAACCTTCATAGTCGGTTGAAGTGTTAAGTAGAAGTTGCGTAGAACTTCTAAGGGTTGTTTGGAGCGGATCGAGCACTCGGAGTAGGAGCTAAACGTTGCTCAGGATCGACTTTAAACTTGGATAATTTTGGGCTTACCGAGGTAAATAATCCTGTCCTTCTATTGTAATTGGAAATTACATGTTGTAGGAATATATAGTTGAAGTATACTATATATAGAACTGAACATAGTTTTGCGGCAATGTCTTTTGACTTAAGCCTGAATTTAAAGAAGAGAATCGAATCAGTAATTACATAGGCGTATCAGACATGAGACTTGTGTAGCATTACTTTGAAGTAGAATTGTACACGTCCGGATTAGATGTACAACCCCCCCCTCTCGGGAGTTGTTGGCCTGTTAGCAGGCCTCGATAGAGGAGGAGAGTTACGCGGTTGCGGGGGGGGAGGTGCTGCCGAATTTTCTGTAGAATATTCTACGTTGAGATCTAGATGATAATAGGCGCCTTGTGGCCTTTATAGGTTGAAGTACTACGTGTGGCGTGATCTACTTGGCTTAAGGAGTAGCCGACGGTTTGAGGTACTTGGAGCGTTTTGCTATTAGTCAATAATCGTCGCGAGGTATGTGAACCTCTTCCTATCTTTTCTAGCATGATATATGTATAACTATGTAGTACGGTAGACGTACATGTGTTAAATGTATTTGATTGGTTTAAAACATAAAGTGTTATAACGGCTTTATGGGAATTGGTTATAACAGCTTTATGTAGGCAAGAAAATGCTTTGTGGTTTTTAAAAGATAACTGATTTGACTTATAACTGACTTGATGGGTGATAATAAAGAACTTGAAGTATTTCAAAAGAATTATTTTGAAAGAAGAGTAATATTTGGTTTTTGAAAGCTTAAGAGTTATACTAGCTTTATGAGAAGTTAGGTATAACGTCTTAAGGAAGGTAAAAGGGGTAATGTTTTACTGATTTCGGAAATCAGAATGAGTATCGACAAACCACTGCAGCGTTAATAAAGGAAAATGTAATGACTAATGAAGTATTATTAAAACCAGTAGAAACCTCCATCTGCATAGAAGCTAAGATGAGACAAAATGATATTACATTTTCTAGATCATGGCTGCTTTAATAAGATGGTTATAAACAAGAATAAACTGCTCACACATATGACATATGTTACCCAATTGTTTTAAAAGAGATTAAGACATTGAACTATGAAACTTTTTCTAAAATAAAGAGACTTGAGCAATTGAAATTAGGCAAACTGGAACTTTAGGAAAAGAATGTTGTTACTTGATTTTAGAAAAAAAGGAATTGTTCTGGTTTACTTAAAAATGTGAGTCACTCTATTTTAATACTACGGGTATCGGGTGACCTTTTAAAAGAAATGGATCTTTAAAAGGAATTTAACGTACGTAGTATTTTAGGGTTAAAACCCGGACTTTGACATAAAATGAAAGTACCTTGAGTTGTGTATAACTTGCCTATGCTTGTTGTTGTGTAACTTGCCTATGCTTATTGTGATAGTCTTTGTTGTGCAAGAATTGTGTTTCTATACTACCGCGTTTCTCGATGGAGTAGGTTGACTTGTTGAGAACTTACTTGACGCGTCGGCGGTGACGGAAGATTCCAGGTATGCTTCCATTATCATTGTTACATGGGCATGTCTACACGATGATGGATTCTGTGGACATGTGACCATTATGGTTATTTATGGCGAAGTATCGTGACTTACGGTTGTGATCGCGCGTAGCTGTTACTCGCCCCGCTACGTGACGCAGTGGATCCGGTATAGGTTATTGACTTGCCACGTGTCGCCTTCGCAGTGGTATCGTGACTTACGGGTGTGATCCGGTGCTTAGCCGATTCACTGACCCCGCCACCACGTGGCGCAGGAGGAGCGGTGGAGGCTAGTGCACTTGCCACGTGTCGCCTTCGCGAGTCGGTGTTTGACGAGCCGCGTGACTTACGGTTGTGATCTGGCGCGTAGCCGATTCACTTGCCCCCGTCAGCT
This sequence comes from Przewalskia tangutica, assembly GCA_029844215.1. Taxonomy (NCBI): domain Eukaryota; kingdom Viridiplantae; phylum Streptophyta; class Magnoliopsida; order Solanales; family Solanaceae; genus Przewalskia; species Przewalskia tangutica. The sequence goes on from CM056734.1 coordinate 68,730,521, forward strand.
ACGTGGCGCATGGAGGAGCTGGTGGAGGCTATTGCACTTGCCACGTGTCAGCTTCATGATATGGTTGTACAGTATTATTGGTACGGTCGGATCTGGTAGTTATACTTGCCCCGTACGGTTTTTATGACACAGGTGGGACACGTGTTCATGTATACTCCTTGGTGTTGTTATATCATGATCGCGGTGAGGAAGGAATTCCACGCACGAGTGATGATTTGGAGGCGTGAGTCCACGACTTGATATATTTGTTTATATGTTGTGTATTGTAGTTTGGTTATCATACGTCTCCTGCTTTATATAGACTATTATGATTTCATTTACAGTATTTTCAGTTTCACATACTTGGTACCTGTTGTACTGACCTCCTTCGGGGGGCTGCGTTCATGCCGCAGGTAGAGGTACATCGACTGTCGATCCCCGCTTATAGGATCACATTTCAGCGTATTGGGAAGCTCCGTTCTTCTGAGGCTTATCTTTGCATGTTACCCCGAGTCCGCAGGTTCTTGTACATTCGTGGTATGGCGGGCCCCGTCCCGTCATAGTTGTTGTAAAAATCTTAGAGGTGCAGAACCTCGTTGTGGCGTGGATGTAAGGATTGTAATCGCTCAAATGTCGATATATATATATATGCAGTAAAGGCAACCGCTTTGGGCGCCTATTTTTCTTTATCTTGATCCATATCTATTTGTATGTTTAAGTTTTTATTTCACGGTTTTTCTCTCGATGTTGTATCACTAGGGTGCCCGGTAGGCACGATCCACGCCCGGTTCGGTCGTGACAAAAGTGGTATCGAAGCGATTAGTCCTCGGAAGGTGTCTACGACCGTGTCAGTAGAGTCTTGATTATCGATGTGTTGTGCACCACATCTATAATCGAGGTCAGAGGACATTTAGGATTGGTTTCCATTCTTCTCATTACGAGATCGTGCCTTAGAGCCGTGTGTGATAAGTTGGACCCTCCGACGTATTTCGTTTTACCGATTATGCCTCCGCGCAAGGCAACCCGGCCCGTGGCGGCAAGCGAGAGGAGTCGCGAGTAGAGCAATGCAGCCTCTACAGAGACCACAAGACTGAGCCTCCATCCCACACCGGAGCAGGAGATGAGTTCTGAGTTGGCGATTATTGGCCGTGGTTGTGGCAGACACGAGGATAGGCCGACGCAGCAGCCCAGAGCACGATGGTTCACCCTAGATCGAGATAGTTTGAGGCTACGGGATTTTCCGAGTTGTAGCCGCGAGTTTTATGGGTCGAGGCACGAGGATGATCCGTAGGAGTTCATCAAGCGATTCTGGATCGCGAGAGTGATCAAGGCATCGGAGACCGAGTCGGTGGTCCTAGGTTCGCATCGCGTGATACCGCATGATCGGGGTTTGATTCGCGAGCCGCCCCGGGAGAGAATGCACTTCCAGCTATATGGGACGAGTTCTCAGAGGCATTTCTTGCACATTTCTTGCCTCCACAGATGATGAGGGCTCGGGCCGACAGATTTTTGGTGTTGCGGCAGAACGGGCGTACGATTCTGGAGTACAATGTGAAGTTCGACTCATTGGCTCGATACGTCCCCGCGTTAGTAGCTAGTATGGAGGATCGAGTGCATCGATATGTTACAGGGCTCGATGATTACCTAGCAGAGAGTTGTTCGGGTGTAGCCCTTCAGCCGGGCATAGACATTGCCCGCATGCAGGCTTATGCACTTGGATGTGAGGAGCGAAGAGATCGACGGAATGACCGAGATCAGCAGAAGATGGCCAGAACAGCAGGGTCCTTTGGTGACTTTCGAGGCGGACCGCCTCAGCAGAATACTAGTTATGTACCTCCGCCAGTATAGAGTGGTCATCCACAGCCTTCGGGACCTTCGTGATATTCAAGAGCAGGTCAGGGCTCCCAGGTTTCAGATTTTCAGGAGGATAGAAGTGCTCGCCGGATGAGGCCACCCGTATGTCAGTGTAGCCGTTGTGGTAAAGCCCATAGGGGGGAATGTCGTACTGGTTTGGGAGATTGCTATACTTGTGGCCGGCAGGGCCATTTGACGAGAGACTGTCCGACCAGGGGTAGCACTGGTGGGATAGCACAGACTACTAGATCGGGCCATGGTTCTTCACCTTCCATAGCTAGGCGGTGTTCATACACCTACGAGCCACCAGAGGTCACGGAAGTTCCAGTTTTAGCGGTCCTTTGAACCGCCTATTTTCAGGTATATCCTTAACCCTCTAGAGATTTGTATGTATTGATGTTATGATGATGTGTTTAGTGTTATGTTCGGATAGCTTTGTGCTAAAATGTGATTTAGAAGCCTGGTTAGTGAAAAGGGTAAGCCTGGGGGGTGAGAAAATTTTGAACCTTAGAATATTACAGTTGAGACCTTAGATGTAAGGCCTTCTTGAGTACAAGATTTTGCGGGTGATCTTTGTCAGAATGTAAGTATACGTGGAGTAATTGTGGGAAAATTCCTTGGGTAGTGTAAAATGGAAGTGGTAGCTTTCATGACTTGTATAGGTAAGATTGTTCCGGATCGGGAAACAAGAGCTTGATGCGTTAAGTGGGTCGGGTTGGGGCCATGTTGCGGGCCAACCCGCGGCCTGTTTCGAGGTGGGGTCAGCTCTGGGTGGTCCCGCCAGGTGGTAGGGTCACAAGGGTGCTAGGCCCAAGTTTAGATGACCATCGTATGAATTCGTGGGTGCGTTCGACCAGAATCGGTTCGTGAAGGCCGGGAATGGCCTTAGAGGAAAGTGAAGCTAGTAAGATGACCAAGTTTGGAGGTAGTGACTCCAAAGTTTTGGCAATGTTGCGGATGAAGTGTGGAACGTGTACTAGGAAGGGTTCGAGTGTTCGAGAAGGGTACGACGAGAAAGGAAAGAAGTGAGCTTGTGCTGAAAGATGGGAGTAATCGTTTTTGTGAAATGAATGTGCGAAGGGAGTATCCTTTGGACCAGAAGCGAGAGTTGGTGCTGTTTTGCATCGTCGAGGTGATTCCTCGTTGGCCTGGATTTAAGTATTTGCGCGTGTGTTATTTTGTGGCCATGGGTGGCATTGGCAACTTGCTTAAGTTAGAGAAGAACTTTATCATTATCCGTCTTGAGAAGGAACATTCGGGATGAATGTTTCTAAGGAGGGGAGAATGTTATACCCCGTATTTCCAGAGTATGTACGTGAGGGCGTACGTATAAAAATTTAAGCCTTAAAGTTGGCAAGGTTCGAAATTTGTACACAAGTACCGAAAAGAGTCGTTTCGACTAAACGCTTTACAAGACTTCATGGGCGGAAAAATACGGCTATGTCATTTATAATTTTTGCGGATATTTCCGAGAGACGAAACATTTTGGACCAACGGGAGGGTGACATGTGTCACCCTCACATTGGGCGTGATTGTGGGCGGCTTGGACGAAATGGGAGGTCTTGGTTAGGTAGGATATTTTGTGATAGTTGGTGTGGTAGATGGATAAGGTACACATGGCTTAATCTACACCTTACACTTGCCTAACACTTGGATTGATCTTGGCCATTGGTTGGCCCTTGCTTGACCTATAAATACCCCCCTTAGTTGATGAACTTCTTCATCCAAAAATCATTTTCTAAGTGTTAAAATCCTCCCCCCCCCCCCCCCCTCTTTGTGTGAGCTCGTCCAAAGCCATTCCCCCCTCCCCTTTGAGAAAGGCCCTCGGCCGAGCACCCCTCCCCCCCCTTGCCTAGTGGTTCTAGCCGAGCCTACCCCCCCTTGGTAGAGAACTACTCTCCAAGTATTGTTATTATACCAAAATACTTTAGCCCAAATACCTTGTAGTACTTTCCAAAGTTACCTCTATACGTAGAGCCCAGAAATACTATTATACTTCCTTTAGCCACTAAACGAAACCCTAAGGAAAACCTTCATAGTCGGTTGAAGTGTTAAGTAGAAGTTGCGTAGAACTTCTAAGGGTTGTTTGGAGCGGATTGGAGCACTCAGAGTAGGAGCTAAACGTTGCTCAGGATCGACTTTAAACTTGGATAATTTTGGGCTTACCGAGGTAAATAATCCTGTCCTTCTATTGTAATTGGAAATTACATGTTGTAGGAATATATAGTTGAAGTATACTATATATAGAACTGAACATAGTTTTGCGGCAATGTCTTTTGACTTAAGCACAATTTAAAGAAGAGAACTGAATCAGAATTACATAGATCAGACAGTAGACTTGTGTAGCATTACTGTGAAGTAGAATTGGACACGTCCGGAGTAGATGTACAACCCCCCCCTCTCGGGAGTTGTTGGCCTGTTAGCATGCCTCGATAGAGGAGGAGATTTCTGTGATTTGCGGTGGGGAGGTGCCGAATTTTCTCAGAGAATATTCTACGTTGAGATCTAGATGATAATAGGCGCCTTGTGGCCTTTATAGGTTGAAGTACTACGTGTGGCGTGATCTACTTGGCTTAAGGAGTAGCCGACGGTTTGAGGTACTTGGAGCGTTTTGCTATTAGTCAATAATCGTCGCGAGGTATGTGAACCTCTTCCTATCTTTTCTAGCATGATATATGTATAACTATGTAGTACGGTAGACGTACATGTGTTAAATGTATTTGATTGGTTTAAAACATAAAGTGTTATAACGGCTTTATGGGAAGTTGGTTATAACAGCTTTATGTAGGCAAGAAAATGCTTTGTGGTTTTTAAAAGATAACTGATTTGACTTATAACTGACTTGATGGGTGATAATAAAGAACTTGAAGTATTTCAAAAGAATTATTTTGAAAGAAGAGTAATATTTGGTTTTTGAAAGCTTAAGAGTTATACTAGCTTTATGGGAAGTTAGGTATAACGTCTTAAGGAAGGTAAAAGGGGTAATGTTTTACTGATTTCGGAAATCAGAATGAGTATCGACAAACCACTACAGCGTTAATAAAGGGAAATGTAATGACTAATGAAGTATTATTAAAACCAGTAGAAACCTCCATCTGCATAGAAGCTAAGATGAGACAAAATGATATTACATTTTCTAGATCATGGCTGCTTTAATAATATGGTTATAAACAAGAATAAACTGCTCACACAGTGACGGAAGATTCCACGGGTATGCTTCCATTATCATTGTTACATGGGCATGTCTACACCGATGATGGATTCTGTGGACATGTGACCATTATGGTTATTTATGGCGAAGTATCGTGACTTACAATTGTGATCGGCGCGTAGCTGCTTACTTGCCCCGTCACCACGTGGCGCAGTGGATCTGGTATAGGTTTTGGCTCTTGCCACGTGTCAGCTTCTCGGCGCAGTATCGTGACTTACGGTTGTGATCCGGTGCTTAGCCGATTCACTTGCCCCCGTCGCCACGTGCGCAGGAGGAGCCGCGAGGCTAGTGCACTTGCCACGTGTCGCCTTCGCGAGTCGGTGTTTGGGCGAGCTTCGTGACTTACGGTTGTGATGCAGTGCGTGGCGATTCACTTGCCCCCGCCACCACGTGGCGCGAGGAGGAGCCGTGAGGCTATTGCACTTGCCACGTGTCGCCTTCATGATATGGTTGTCTGATTATTGGTGCGGTCGGATCCGGTAGTTATACTTGCCTCAGACGGTTTTTATGACACAGTGTGGACACGTGTTCATGTATACTCCTTGGTGTTGTTATATCATAGACTGCCGGCAGTGAGGAAGGAATTCCACGGGCACGAGTGATGATTTGGAGAGCGTGAGTGCCTGACTTGATATGACTGTTTATATGTTGTGTATTGTAGTTTGGTTATCATGCAGGTCTCCTGCTTTATATAGACTATTATGATTTCATTTACAGTATTTTCAGTTTCACATACTTGGTACCTGTTGTACTGACCTCCTTCGGGGGGCTACGTTCATGCCGCAGGTAGAGGTACATCGGTTGTCGATCCCCGCTTATAGGATCACATTTCAGCGTATTGGGAAGCTCCGTTCCTTCGGAGGCTTATCTTTGGAATGTTACCCTGAGTCTGTAGGTTCTTGTACATTCAGGGGTATGGCGGGGCCCTGTCCCGTCATAGTTGTTGTAAAAATCTTAGAGGTTTGTAGCTCTGTTAAGGGCAGGGATGTAAGGATTGTAACTGTTCAAATGTCGATATATATATATATGCAGAAAGGCAGCCGTTTTGGTTGGCCTATTTTTCTTTTATCTTGATCCATATTTATTTGTATGTTTAAGTTTTTATTTCCGCTGGTTTTTCTCTGATGTTGTATCACTAGGGTGCCCGGGGTAAGGCACCAGTCACGGGCCCGGGTTCGGGTCGTGACACCGCCATACCCCTGAATGTACAACAACCGACAATACCAGGGATAAGCCTCCGAAATAAAGGAGTTTATCAACAGCTGAACAGTGATCCTAAGAGCGAGGATCGGAATACGTACTCTACTGCGGCATTTAACGCAGCCCCGGGCGAGGTCGATAACATGTACCAAATATGTGAAATCAGAATCAGTAATGAAATCATAAGTCTAAAATAAAGCGAGACATGTATGATAACTCATTAACGACACGATGCCTTACTAACAATGAGAGTAAATAGTAGTATACTTACAATATAAAATAGGAAGCTCACGATCAAAGCAGGACCACCCGCCCGCAGTATCATTAAGCAATCCTACACCTGGGACTATTTCACACGCATAGGTCGCGTGGACCCGCATGAGGTATTCCTCGCATGGGACTATTTCACCCGCATAAGCCCTTACGGACTCGCATGAGGTATTCCTCGCATAGGCTGTATCCGCCCGCATGGGACTATTTCACCCGCATAAGCCCTTGCGGACTCGCATGAGGTATTCCTCGCATCGTGGGTAGCGAATCCACGGAATATGCAAATGCCACAAACCCGGGGAATGACCCCGAAATGAATAATATACCACTAGCACAAAACCGGCTATCATACATAACATAAGAACTACCGGCTTATCACACAATATATAAGCAAGTTAAGAATCCCCTAACTTCTTATTATTCTTGTTCACATACACTCTCATTTTAGTTTACTTAAGGCACTAACATGTCTTTTATAAAGATCCGGGAATTTAACCCAAGTACTACATACTTCTACTCTTTAAAACAAATGACTCTTTTTAGTATAACACTACCAAGATACTATTAACCATAGTATCAAGTCGCAATTACATTTCAAGACAAGTCACAATACCTTTAGAAATAAAGTTAGGTTTCTAAATCAAGTGACTCATTTTCTTATAAAACCTTAGGCAATTGATGCCTTAAAATCAAATTGCCTTTCATTAAAACAAGTCATTTATCATACTTAAATTACTTAGAGTAAACCACTCTTTTTAACTTTCCATAAAGCTATTATAACCAACTTCCCATAAAGCCGTTATACTAGCTTTATACATTAGCAACTTACATACTTCTTTATAACCAAGAGACTTAAACATTCCAACAAAACAAGTATCAATAATACTTTCAACATACTTAAAGTCTCTTAACTTTTGAAAGCCAAGATATCCTTAATATTTAACAAGTGAGTTAATTCCCTAACTCAATCAACTTGGACATTCTTAAAATAAGCCCAGGATATCAAATGGACCTAGATTGTCAAAATTTTGTACGTCTACCGTACTATATATTTACAACCTATTCATGCTCAAGAGATAAGAAAGTTCCACATACCTCTTCGGTTTAATCCACCTGCTAAGTCCAATTCGCCGTACGTAGTATGTCAACCTATAATGACCATAGTACGTCTATTAACATCTTACTTCAAACGTAGAATATTATAAGTGTAAAGTCTCTAAATTCTACGGAAAATCGGACAGCACCTCCTTTGTTTCTACTCACTTGCCACCTTTTTCAAGGCCGAATACAATAACCAAACACGCCACATTTAAGGCCCAATCAATGAAATCAACAATAGGGGATTACACACCTACTAGACGTGTAAAATTCCGCCCCACAAACGATATCAAACTAATACAACTACTAGGCCAATTCGGCAAACTTGAAGTACTATAACATCAATTCTAATCCAATTTCCATTTCAATCCAAGTTGTTAGCATAACATGATATCAAGTCGCAATCGATTATACTACTATAATCTTCAAGTAAGTAACATGCGACGATTCTAGCAAACGACCAAATTGTAATCCAACTTTACATGGCGTACATTACATTTCGGATTTTAAGGCTACAAGCAATCCATAATACTTATAAACTTCAACACATATACTTTATGCTAGCAACATGTAAAGCTAACAACAATATAAATAATCTTGTAACACTTTTAAGAGACAAAATTATACCTCAACAAATCTTAATCCAACTCCAAATCCGAAGTCGCTCCTTAGCAACTTAGAGCCTCTTCAAGACACTTCATTCCGCTAGTTGAGACCCTTAGAACAATACCAACAATTTCCTTCAAACTTCCAAACCAGAACCTAGAAAGCAACTAGGTTTTCACCTTGCGACTAATACGAAAACTCTCTTTTTCCGAGATTTTTCTATTGAGATACACTTACAATACACTCATGAACCTTGGTTTAAAGTGTGGAGCTTAAAGAACAAGAAACAAAAAAAATTCCTTTTCAAAAAGCTTGAACCCGAGAGCAATTTTTGTGAGCTCTTCAATTTCTTGAAAATTTGACTAAGTGTTGAGCTTGTCTTGCTACTACTAGTATTATATAGCACAATGGAGGGTCAATATGCAACCAAATGGGTGGCCTAGATGAGTTTCACATGGATCCTAGCCAAGTGGCCTTGACTAAGTCAACAATATCAAGCTATTTGTCTTTGCAAGACTTGTTCATCCTAACATTGGTCAAATGACCATAATACCCATGCACATTTCGTCCATGACCATAAAAGGGGGGTGACACATGTCGCCCTCCCGTTCGTCGCAATATTGCGTTTTCCGACAATTCCACAATTCCGATAAATTTTTACTCGTCTCAAACCTTAACATTTTTTAGTTCTTACGTACGTTCTTAGAAACATATCCTGAAATTCCGGGGTGTAACAGATAAAGGCTGAGGAAGGTTGGGCCGGGTCAACTGGTTTTGGGCTTTGGGTGGTGGGCTGGTCGAATTTAGGTTGGGCTGATGGTATTAGGTATTAGTTTTAGGTACTTTATTAATTAGTAGGGTTTTAAGTGTGTTATTAAAGTTAGTGGGGTTTAAATTATTTATGACATTATTAAAATGCTAAATGCGGATATGATATTTAAGGATTGCTTAATGTTTTTATAAATGTCACGCTATTACTTAAAATCTCATTTATTTAAATTATCTTAATATGACTTTAGGTGCATTATTAATTTTAGCTTGGGTTTAAATTATTACAATAATTATTGAATTGCTTTGCGTATTAATAAATGCGACTATGTTATTTGACGCGACGTCATTGCTAAATTATTTATTTATTTACGTATTTATTATTATTAAAATTATTAAGAATTAATGGAAATAGAATAGGGCTTAAAATTGATAAATGCGGCGCGCGAGACTCAAAGTGCTTAATACTCTTCGCAAAATGCGGTGTCATTATTAAATCGCTTATTTATGCGTGTATTAATGTTTTATTGTTGCATTTTATTATTATAAAAATTGTTTAAAAACTATTTTGAAAAAAATAGTGTAATTTTATAATTAATGACTGGACGGGAGGGTCAAAATTGGGTGTCAACAACTCATGAGACTATTTCACCCGCATGAGACTATTTCACCCGCATGGATCTTGTAGACCCGCAATGAGTATATATGTGGATATACCCGCATCATGGAGTAGCAGTCCATGGAATAATCATGGGAATTGAACCCGCATGGGACTATTTCTCCCGCATGAGACTATTTCACCCGCATGGGACTATTTCACCCGCATGGATTTTGTGGATCCGCAATGAGTATATACGCAATACTCGCATCGTGGAGAGCAAATCCACGGAATGTATAATTTCCCGGGGATTGACTCCGCAATAAATAATATATCACAAGCACAACCGGCTAACATAATCACGTAACATAAGTACAATCGGCTATCATAATCTCATAACATAACCAGGCCTATGTGTAGGCTCGGTGTGTCTCATAACATAACCCGGCCTATTTGTAGGCTCGGTGTGTCTCATAACATAACATTTTAAACCGCTTTTTCACCTCTTCTGAAGTCGTTATAACAACTTTCCATAAAGCTATTATAACAACCTTTCATTTTAGAGAACTTAAGGCACTTTTATTTCTTATCACATTGGGAAACTAAACCCAAAAGTACTACGTACATAAATACTTAAAAAGAATCATGCAACTCCTTTTCCTTAAATCAACAAACGTATACGTTTAAAACTCAAGTTACATACTCTTTTGAAATCATTCTTCTTAACTCTTGAAATAAATTAAAAAGTCATACTTTTTAACTCAAGTCATTCCTTCCTTTAAAAATCAAGTCCCATAACTTGGAAAATAAAGTCTCATAACCTTTTAAGAAATCAAGGTTCATAGTCTTAAAACTTCATAACATAAACTCTTTAAAATCAATTCATTTACTTCAAATAAATCAAGTCACTTCTACCTTTTAGAATCAAGTCCCATAACTTGAAAAATAAAGTCTCAACCCTTTAAGAAATCAAGGTTCATAGTCTTAAAACTTCATAACATAAACTCTTTAAAATCAATTCACTTACTTCAAATAAATCAAGTCACTTCTACCTTTAAATCAAGTTACTTCCCCTTTCAAAATCAAGTAACATATACATTTAAATCAAGTTACTTGTACTCTTTAAATCAAGTAACATATACTTTTCAAATCAAGTTACTTAGTCTCTTTAAATTAAGTAACATATACCTTTCAAATCAAGTTACTTATTATGTTTAAATCAAGTAACATATACTTTTCAAATCAAGTTACTTATTCTCTTTGAATCAAGTAACATATACTTTTCAAATCAAGTTACTTATTCTCTTTAAATCAAGTAACATATACTTTTCAAATCAAGTTACTTATTCTCTTTGAATCAAGTAACATATACTTTTCAAATCAAGTTACTTATTCTCTTTAAATCAAGTAGCATATACTTTTCAAATCAAGTTACTTATTCTCTTTAAATCATGTAACATATACTTTTCAAATCAAGTTACTTATTCTCTTTGAATCAAGTAACATATACTTTTCAAATCAAGTTACTTATTCTCTTTGAATCAAGTAACATATACTTTTCAAATCAAGTTACTTATTCTCTTTGAATCAAGTAACATATACTTTTCAAATCAAGTTACTTATTCTCTTTAAATCAAGTAACATATACTTTTCAAATCAAGTTACTTTTTCTCTTTAAATCATGTAACATATACTTTTCAAATCAAGTTACTTATTCTCTTTAAATCAAGTAACATATACTTTTCAAATCAAGTTACTTATTCTCTTTAAATCAAGTAACATATACTTTTATGAGTTGTGAATAGGTTATACTCGTTTATAACGATCTTATTAAAGCAGCCATGATCTAGAAAAATGTAATACAATTTTGTCTTATCTTAGTTTCTATGCAGATGGAGAATTCTACTTATTTTAATATAATTGATTGTCGATATAGTTTTATTAACGCTACAATGGCTTGTTCGATACATATTCTCATTAGTGCAGTAAATTAGCAAGGTCACCTCGACTCCACATACTTCCTAACAACTCTTACCAACATCCCCCATAAGACTTGGTAAGAACTTAGGATAACTTAGACATACCTTTTACATAGGGTAAATCAACATACGTACCTCTTAACTTCTAAGAGTAGAAGGAATCATGAAATAACACCACATGTATATTTCATACGTAGAATCTTGCCAAAAGAATGAAGAGGTTCACATACCTCGCGACGACTATCGACAAGTAGCGAAATGCTCCAAAGTACTTCAACCTTGATAGTTATTCCACCCTTCAAGTAGAATACGCTATACATAGTACTTCAACCTATAATGACCATAACATGTCTATCAACTCCTAGCTTATCAACGTGGAATAATACTAAGTGTTAGGTCTCTTATTCTACATAAATTTGGGCAGCACTTCCTTTGTTTCTACGTACTTTTCCACCTTTTTCAAGGCCCGAAATCAACAACCAACATGCCACATTTAAGTCACAACAAACCAGCAATTCAAAGGGGATTATACGTCTAACATGACGTATAAAATTCTGCCCCACAATTAAAGTAAGATTGTCCAATAACTTGAGCCATTTTCGGCAATCACAAGGATAACACCACATCTATTCTTTTCCATTCCTTTTCAATCCAAGTTGTTATTCTAACATGTTATATAGTCGCAATCAATTATAACAACTATAATCCCTTTCTTATACAACATGCGACGATTATAACTATCGACCAATTGATTTCCAATTTTAATGGCTAACATGCCAATCTCGGATTTAAGCTTCCAAATTCCATAACATTTATCAATCTTCATTCTAAATATCACATGCTCATCTACCAACTACTACAACATGAAATCTTGTATTACAATAGCAAGACGTAGATTATTATCTCTTTTAAGCCCGAATACAATCCAAAACCTAAAGTCGATCCTTAGCAACTTTAGCTCCTGTCACGCCCCGACTTTTCCTAAGCCTTTACTTAGGGCGTGATGGCACCTGAACAATTATTTCCCACCAGGAGCAACATTTAATTCTCTTTATTTAGAAATTTAAACTTATATTCAAATACAGAGCTATTAATAAAAATAACAATAAAGAAATCTGTTTATGACTTTATTGAAAACATAACGTGAGCTCATGCTCGTGCAAATATTGTTTCTACATAGACATACTGACAAATATTATTCTAAGTCGGAAGGGAGACCATTCCACACGGACATTTTCCGAGACATTGGAACTGACATTCTGAACCTGACGAGTACCAAGCCCGAAGCAATGGACTTGGTATGACAAGAGGCTGTGGGACGATCGCTAGCCTTGGCGTGGAGCCTTTCCTCTATCACGCTTTCCTGAAATATGTTAAATAAAGAGTCAGCCCTACCATCTGGGGCTGAGTGAGAACCTTACCCTACAATTCAAAGCAACACCAAAATATTCCAAGTGCAATCACATTATAACGTAATAAGCGTATTGCAAAAACATATCAGGTTACAACATTTTTAAATACGCAGCAACTCCTCATAGGAAATTCTCAGTTTAACTAACACTTCATTTTATCTTGTATTATACATTAAGACATTCCCCTGCATTTTCATGTGTTTGTTACATTTATATATTTGTGAACTCGTAATAACTTTTCATATTTATATATAGGTGAACCTGTATTCATTTTTCATATTTGTTGCGGCGTGCAACCCGATCCATTGTATTTACGTATTTGTGAACACGTATTCACTTTACGTTATGTTGCGGCGTGCAACCCGATCCATTATGTTTACGTATTTGTGAACGCATATTCACTTTACGTTTTGTTGCGGCGTGCAACCCGATCCATTATATTTACGTATTTGTGAACGCATATTCACTTTACGTTTTATTGCGGCGTGAAACCCGATCCATTATGTTTACGTATTTGTGAACGCATATTCACTTTATGTTTTGTTGCGGCGTGCAACCCGATCCATTATGTTTACGTATTTGTGAACGCGTATTCACTTTACGTTTTGTTGCGGCGTGTAACCCGATCCATTATATATTTATATATTTATGTGAACACGTCTTCACTTTTCATATTTTTCAGAAGATCGAATAAATACTATTCTCTTTCCTAGCATTCTGTCATTCATACTTGTAACAATTATAACTTTTTAACCATAACTCCAACTAAGGTGTTTCTCAAGCGGAAACTAAGGCAAGACGGGGATCTTTCACTGTACCAAATTTCATTTAAAACTACTTTGGGTAACTAACACAAATGTATCCTCAAAACAACCACATGAAATTTGTTTCGACAGAATTTTTATTAAACAGAACCCAATCTTAGAATAGTCATAACTCCTAATCTGTAAACCCGTTCAAGCCCCATAAAATCTCAAAATGACGAGAACAGAGAGCTACACGTATCCATGTGAACCATCCTTTCATATTCTGTACCATTTGGTACAGTTTTATACTTTTATTCGCTGCCCTTTCTGGATCTCGATAGATCCGAGGCATACACTTTAAACAGCGATAACTCTCAATCCGTAAGTTTGATAAACCTCTGTAAGGTCTCAAAATTTCCACAACAGAGAGATCTAGAACTTTCATTTAGCACCAATTTTCATATTTCCCACGGATTAGTACAGTTTTACGTTTCAACGTCCTGCCCTTCTGGATTCCGATGAATCTGAGGCAGCAACTTCAAACTACAATAACTCTCAACTCGTAAGTCCGTTTTAACAACTCTTTATCTATATCTGTCCGTAACAGAGAGATTTACAACCATGTAAATTTTCATATAATTCTAATAAGTAAAACTCAATAAAAACAGTCTGTAATTATGCCTTTCCGAATTTCGGCCAAATCTAAGGCAGGAACTTTGAACTATGATAACTTTCAAACCGTATGTCCATTTTACCTCATTTTTTGTTCTATATGATCATAATATAGAGGTGTACTATTTTTCCGAATTTCATCAAATTCTAACAATTATTACTCAGTGAGAACAGTTCGTAAAGTTCATGACGCAACTAGTTGTCTAAACAATCTAAAGTTCAATATTTCTTTTCAACACTCAATTCTTATTCTAACATGTATTGAACTTAAAATAAAGGATGTTACCAAGAATTTTTGAGTGAGAAAACTCACCTTGTAAGTGTGAAGATTATTGTTGTGTGGTTGCTAAAATGATCCTTACTCTCTAGTATTTTGATTCTTGTTCTTCTTGCCCTCTTGGTATTTTTTCCAGATTTTTTCCTCTTCTTTTCACTTGTTTTTTTCTGATTTCCTATTCTTTGTGCTAGGTATTTTATTTGTGTCATGTACAATGTATAAGTAGAAGAGTTTTCTATAACCTATGGGAGGTGGAATGACAAGAGTTGGAGGGGAAATGAAAAGGGGGGGAGAAGGGAAGGGACGTACGTGCACTGCTGCATGTTTTTTTTGTTTTTTTTTGTTTTCTTATTTTCATTTTATCTATCTATTTATCCAACTTTAACACTAACTCTATCCCATGCAATTTATTCTTTGTTTTCTTATATATATATATATATATATATTTATTAACCCAACCATAACTATATATTATTATTATTTTTTCGGATTTTATATTCTCTCCTCCTTAAGCAACATTCGTCCTCGAATGTGAATAAGGTCGTAACATAATCACATAGACACAATAATGTTTATTGTTATTGTAACAAATTTGGGGCTTCACATTCTCCCTTCCTTAAGAAGCATTCGTCCTCGAATGAGAATAAAGTTGTAACACATGTATATAGACACGCAAATGACACACATATGAAGTATTATGTAACGCATTTTTATTTTATTACCTTAGTCAAATAGGAATGGATATTTGACTTTCATCGCCTTTTCAGCTTCCCAGGTGGCTTCCTATGTGGAGTGATTCCTTCATAGGACTTTCACGGAAGCAATATCTTTATTTCTAAGGCGTTGGACCTTTCTATCAAGTATTTCTACCGGAGCCTCTTCATATTGAAGCTCTTTATTAAGAACTATCTCCTGGGGAAGGATGACGTGACTTGGATCGTGCAAGTATTTTCGTAACATTGACACATGAAATCTGGATGCTTCTTCCGCTCTTGTGGAGTGCTAATTCGTAAGCCACATTCCCACTCTTGTGAGATCTCATATGGCCCAACAAACCTTGGGCTCAATTTCCCTTTCTTACCAAAGCGCATCACTCCCTTCATTGGGGACACTTTTAAAAATACTTTTTCCCCCTCTTGGAATTCAAGATCTCTTTTCCGATGATCCGCATAGGACTTATGACGGCTATGAGCTGTTTTGATCCGCTCCCGAATCATCTGTACCTTATCATTTGTTTCTTGAATGACTTCAGGTCCGAACAGTTGTGTCTCACCCACCTCGAACCATCCAAGTGGAGACTTACATTTTCATCCATATAATGCTTCAAACGGGGTCATTTGTATGATAGAGTGAAAACTATTGTTGTAGGCGAACTCAATTAGACATAGATGGTCCAACCAGCTTCCCTGAAAATCTAACACACAAGATCGCAACATGTCCTCAAGTGTTTGAATTGTTCGCTCAGCTTGCCCATCTGTTTGTGGGTGGAAAGTCGTGCTTAACTTAACTTTTGTCCCAAGACCCTGCTGGAAACTTTGCCAAAAGTGTGCGGTGAACTGGGAACCCCTATCTGAAATAATTTGTAAGGGAATCCCGTGTAACCGCACAATCTCCTTCAAATAAATCTGTGTGTACTGTGGTGCGCGATACGTAGTCTTGACCGGTAAGAAATGGGCTGACTTTGTAAGCCGATCAACAATCACCCAAATAGAATCATACCCTTCTCGAGTTTTCGGTAGACCAGTTACGAAATCCATATGAATCGCCTCCCATTTCCACATGGGGACTCCAATGTCCTGAAGTAATCCGCCAGTTTTGATGTTCACTTTCACTGGCGACATATAAGACACCTCCCGACAAACTCCGCAATGTCTTTCTTCATCCAGTCCCATCAGTAATTTGCCTTGAGGTCCTGATACATTTTTGTTGACCCTGGATGAATGGAATATCTTATGTTGTCACCCTCATCTAAGATCTTCCTCCTTAGATCCTTTACCTTAGGAACACATAACCTACCCTTATACCGAAGGGTTCCGTCATTATCTCCCAATGTAAACTGTGAAGGTTTTCCCTGTTGGATCCTCTCCCGAAATCCAACAAACTTCGTATCCTCAAACTGACTTTCTTTTATTTCTGAAGCTAAGGCAAACTGCGAGGTATCATGTATCACCACCCTACCTTCACCGATCTCAGTTAAGCTAACCCCGAGGTTTCCCAATCTTTGTACCTCACGAACAATACCCCTCTTTTGTATTGTCAAATGGGCCAAGCTGCCCATTGATCTCCTACTGAGTGCGTCAGCCACCACGTTGGCTTTCCCATGATTGTAAAGAATACTACGGTCATAATCCTTAAGCAACTCTAACCATATTCTTTGTCGGAGATTCAAATCCTTCTGCGTGGTTATGTACTGCAAACTCTTATGATCTGTAAATATGTCCACATGCACACCATACTAATAATGTCTCCATATTCGTAAGGCAAACACCACCGCAGCTAATTCCAAGTCATGAGTTGGGTAATTCTTCTCATGTATCTTCAACTGTCTAGATGCATACACAATAACCTTTCCAAACTGCATCAAGACACATCCTAACCCAACTCTAGAGGAATCGCAATAGACTGTGAACCCTTCTTGTCCCGATGGTAAGGTTAGGACTGGTGCAGTAGTCAACAATTCCTTTAGTTTCTGAAAACTTGCTTCACATGCTTCTGACCACTGGTACTTAACCGATTTTTGAGTCAACCGGGTCAAGGGAGAAGCAAGACTAGAAAAACATTTTACGAATCTTCTATAATACCCAGCCAAACCCGAGAAACTTCTAACCTCTGTCGGAGTGGTCGGTTTTGGCCAGTTCTTCACTGCTTCTATCTTCTGGGGGTCTACCATAATTTCATCCCTTGACACAACATGACCCAAAAAGGCTACATTTTCCAACCAAAATTCACACTTTGAAAATTTAGCATATAGTTTCTCCTGTTTCAAGACTTGAAGCACTACCCTCAGATGCTCTTCATGTTCTTCAACACTCTTACTGTAGATTAGGATATCATCTATGAACACAATCACGAACAAATTTAGGAATGGTTTGAATATTCTGTTCATTAAATCCATAAAAGTCGCTGGGGCATTGGTTAACCCAAAAGACATGACCAAGAACTCATAATGGCCGTATCGGGTTCTAAAGGCTGTTTTGGATATATCATCTGGATTTATTTTCAGCTGATGATATCCCGAACGGAGATCAATCTTGGAAAAATAGCTAGCTCCCTGAAGTTGGTCAAAAAAATCATCGATTCTTGGTAATGGGTATCGGTTCTTGATCGTGACCTTATTGAGCTGCCGATAATCGATGCACATTCGGAGCGATCCGTCTTTCTTTTTCACAAACATGATCGTGCACTGAGGAAACACTAGGCCTTATAAATCCTTTATCTAGAAGATCCTTCAATTGTTCTTTTAACTCCCTCAATTCAGCTGGGGCCATTCGATATGGAGGAATAGAAATGGGTCTTGTACCCGGAATTGACTCTATAGAAAACTCCACTTCTCTATCCGGAGGAAGTCCTGGAAGATCTTCAGGAAAAACCTCCGGAAAATTTCGAACAATAGGAACATCATTCACTGCTGGGATTCTTTTTGGGTATCTACTATATTAGCCAGATATGCATACTCCACTCTATGACTTCTCAATCACTTTTGAGCCCCAAGGTAGGAAATAAACTGACCTGAGGATATTCCAACCCTACCCCTTATAACAACTTCTGGTTCTCCGGGAAAAGTTAATCTCACTATCTTTCGCCGAAAATCTAACATGGCATAACATGCCGACAACCAATCCATACCCAAAATGACGTCGAAGTCTACCATATCAAGTAGCACTAGGTTCACCATTGTTCCCCTGTCATTCACTTCTAATGAGAAATTATTTACCACCCGAGAGACCCAAATTGAGGCCCCTACTGGTGTCATAACCTCAAAAGGTTCACTTAAATAAGAAGGTTCTACGTGTAAATTCTTAGCAAAGCCCATTGACACATATGAAAATGTAGAGTCGGGATCGTATAATACAAATGCAGGAATACTCGAGACTAGCAAAATACATGTGACCACCGCATTAGATGCTTCTGCCTCATTCCTCTGGGGCAAAGCGTAGAGCCGATTAGAATTGTTGGTTTGTTGACCTCCCTGACTCTGGCGGGGTTGGTTTCCCTGATTTCCCCTGTAGGCAGTTGTGGTTGCTTCTGACCTCCCCTGAATAGATTGAGTTTGGGTCCTCTTCTTGCAATCCCTGGCATAGTGGCCTGACTCTCCACAGTTATAACATGTCTTCGTTAAGAGCCGACATTCTCCATTGTGTTTCCTTTGACAAATCTTACAAATCGGTTTGTCACCTTCTGTGTTAGGGTTGGTGGCCTTGTCCTTGCTACCTTGGTAATTAGACCAACTGTGCCCCTTAGGCTTGAAATAAGACTGGTCCATAGATTGGTTCGGTCCTGAAGATCCTTTACTAAACTCACCTTACGATTTTGATTTGGTTAAATGATCCCGACGTCCGAAATCTCTTCTGCGAATATTCTCTTTTTGCTTTAGCGAAACCTTCTACCCTCAAAGCCATATCGACAATCTGAAGATAAGTTCGATCGTTGGCTAACGCCACCACCTTCTCTGTTATGTTCGGGTTTAAACCCTCTACAAATCGCTTGACTCTATCCATTTCTGTAGGGACGACATGTGTGTTGTATGCCGATAACCTCACGAACTGTGTATCATATTTTTGTACACTGCGGTCACCTTGCTTCAATTGTTCAAACTCCCGTATGAGCGCATCCTTGCGCGTATT
The DNA here is from genome assembly GCA_029844215.1 of Przewalskia tangutica. Taxonomy (NCBI): domain Eukaryota; kingdom Viridiplantae; phylum Streptophyta; class Magnoliopsida; order Solanales; family Solanaceae; genus Przewalskia; species Przewalskia tangutica. Next base: position 68,750,035 of record CM056734.1, read on the forward strand.
AGGCATAAATTTCTCAATGAATGCCGCTCTGAACCCTCCCCAAGTCATTGGTGGTGACACCGGGGGACGATTTTTCCTAAAACTCCTCCACCACACCCCTGCATTATCCACTAGTCGTGCGCCTACCAAGTTGACGCCCTGCGTCTCCACGCATCCCAATGTGAACATTAAGTCTTCAACTTCATCGAGGAATACTATCGGGTCGGCCTTGGGGTCCTTCCCTGAGTAAAGTGGTTCTCTTCTCCTCATAAAATTTGCCCACAGCCTATCAGGTACTACTTGAGCTTCTACACTCTCGGTCCGTGGGCGATCATGATCGGTCCTGGGTCTGCAGTTACGGTTGGCTATAGCGAGACACTAGGTGCGGGCGGAACCATGTGTGGAACTGCAGCTGTCATTAACTCTATGAGTCTATCTAGTTTTTGTCCCACCGTTTCTTGGGCCATTTGACTCTCGTTCTCTCCAACATTTTCTCCGACATTTTCTCCGACATTTTCTCCGCTCCTTTCAGACACCACTACGTCAACTGGAGGTACATGAGCTTCGTGATGAACCTCCTCTTGAGCCCTCGGGATTTGTGAATTCACCATTTTCTGTGAAGACAAACACACTCATATTTTAGAAGACGGAATGTCTACTCTAGCTCTTAAAATTTTCTTATAGTTCATAAGCATGCAACACCACAAGAAAACGCAGATTAACTAAACAATAATGACAACTCATAACTTGCATTAATAATGTTTCATTCCTCATATTTGAAAATATTTCATGACATTATAATACATCAGAGCATGTCATTCTATGTCATTCCCTATAGCTCTCTTACTCGAACATGCACCTACTACAACACGTTCTAAAGGGATTAACCGCATAATTCGCCTATTCTGCTGATTGACATTCAACTCCCTGTGAACCTTCTTCCTTGCTTCCCTTTCCATTTCGCTCATTCTTTCTCTTACTACTATTACCTGAAATAGAAATTTGGTCCAGGAACCTTCTGTAACATCTCCTCTTAGCATCTTTGCCCCTCTGAATGAGGATCAGAATTTTTCCGGGATAGAGTTGAATATTATCTGTAATATGACTCCAATCGGAAAGTTGAAGAAGGTCGGGTCGTAAGAACGTCTCTTCTGTCTACTCCTAAGCAAATACGCACAAAGTACGATTGTGTCGCACATATACTCGTTAAAATCATCTCCCGAGTTCATCTTACGATGCATGAATTCCTTCTGAGCTTGCATTTCCTTTGCCTGTTCCTCGAGTACTTCCCTCTTTGTTGGAACTCGTCTTATAATCACCATTTACACAACAATTATTGGTCAGTATAACGTTGTACAATCTTCTTCCTAACCCGCGTGAAAGATGTAGTACAAGAATCAAGTCTTGAAAAAGACTCAAGATAGGCACGAGAGGAGTATGAAATAAGGGAAACTTTAGGATGTTATTCCGTTCACTTATTACTATTGTGGCGCGCACACCGTCGCAATAAGTAACCGTTCAAACACCCAACTCGAAGAAACTTCCTAGAATCTCCTAACCTGGTTTAGCTTTGATACCAACTTGCCACGCCCCGACTTTTCCTAAGCCTTTACTTAGGGCGTGATGGCACCTGGACAATTATTTCCCACCAGGAGCACCATTTAATTCTCTTTATATAGAAATTTAAACTTATATTCAAATACGGAGCTATTAATAAAAATAACAATAAAGAAATCTGTTTATGACTTTATTGAAAACATAATGTGAGCTCATGCTCGTGCAAATATTGTTTCTACATAGCCATACTAACAAATATTATTCTAAGTCGGAAGGGAGACCATTCCACACGGGCATTTTCTGAGACATTGGAACTGACATTCTGAACCTGACGAGTACCAAGCCCGAAGCAATGGACTTGGTATGACAAGAGGCTGCGGGACGATCGCTAGCCTTGGCATGGAGCCTTTCCTCTATCACGCTTTCCTGAAACATGTTAAATAAAGAGTCAGCCCTACCATCTGGGGCTGAATGAGAACCTTACCCTACAATTCAAAGCAACACCACAATATTCCAAGTGCAATCACATTATAACGTAATAAGCGTATTGCAAAAACATATCAGGTTACAACATTTTTAAATACACAGCAACTCCTCATAGGAAATTCTCAGTTTAACTAACACTTCATTTTATCTTGTATTATACGTTAAGACATTCCCCTGCATTTTCATGTGTTTGTTATATTTATATATTTGTGAACTCGTAATCACTTTTCATATTTATATATAGGTGAACCTGTATTCATTTTTCATATTTGTTGCGGCGTGCAACCCGATCCATTGTATTTACGTATTTGTGAAGACGTATTCACTTTACGTTTTGTTGCGGCGTGCAACCCGATCCATTATGTTTACGTATTTGTGAACGCATATTCACTTTACGTTTTGTTGCGGCGTGCAACCCGATCCATTATGTTTACGTATTTGTGAACGCATATTCACTTTACGTTTTGTTGCGGCGTGCAACCCGATCCATTATGTTTACGTATTTGTGAACGTGTATTCACTTTACGTTTTGTTGCGGCGTGCAAACCGATCCATTATATATTTATATATTTATGTGAACACGTATTCACTTTTCATATTTTTCAGAAGATCGAATAAATACTATTCTCTTTCCTAACATTCTGTCTTTCATACTTGTAACGATTATAACTTTTTAACCATAACTCCAACTAAGGTGTTTTTCAAGCGGAAACTAAGGCAAGACGGGGATCTTTCACTGTACCAAATTTCATTTAAAACTACTTTGGGTAACTAACACAAATTTATCCTCAAAACAACCACATGAAATTTGTTTCGACAGAATTTTTATTAAACAGAACCCAATCTTAGAATAGTCATAACTCCTAATCTGTAAACCCGTTCAAGCCCCATAAAATCTCAAAATGACGAGAACAGAGAGCTACACGTATCCATGTGAACCATCCTTTCATATTCTGTACCATTTGGTACAGTTTTATACTTTTATTCGCTGCCCTTAATGGATCTCGATAGATCCGAGGCATAAACTTTAAACAACGATAACTCTCAATCCGTAAGTTTGATAAACCTCTGTAAGGTCTCAAAATTTCCACAACAGAGAGATATAGAACTTTCATTTAGCACCAATTTTCATATTTTCACGGATTAGTACAGTTTTACGTTTCAACGTCCTGCCCTTCTGGATTCCGATGAATCCGAGGAAGCAACTTCAAACTACAATAACTCTCCACTCGTAAGTCCGTTTTAACAACTCTTTATCTATATCTGTCCGTAACAGAGAGATTTACAACCATGTAAATTTTCATATAATTCTAATAAGTAAAACTCAATAAAAAACAGTCTGTAATTATGCCTTTCCGAATTTTGGCCAAATCTAAGGCAGGAACTTTGAACTATGATAACTTTCAAACTGTATGTCCATTTTAACTCATTTTTGGTTCTATATGATCATAATAGAGAGGTGTACTATGCTTCCGAATTTCATCAAATTCTAACAATTATTACTCAGTGAGAACAGTTCGTAAAGTTCATGACGCAACTAGTTGTCTAAACAATCAAAAGTTCAATATTTCTTTTCAACACTCAATTCTTATTCTAACATGTATTGAACTTAAAATAAAGGATGTTACCAAGAATTTCTGAGTGAGAAAACTCACCTTGTAAGTGTGAAGATTATTGTTGTGTGGTTGCTAAAATGATCCTTACTCTCTAGTATTTTGATTTTTGTTCTTCTTGCCCTCTTGGTATTTTTTCCAGATTTTTTCCTCTTCTTTTCACTTGTTTTTTCTGATTTCCTATTCTTTGTGCTAGGTATTTTATTTGTGTCATGTACAATGTATAAGTAGAAGAGTTTTCTATAACCTATGGGAGGTGGAATGACAAGAGTTGGATGGGAAATGAAAAGAGGCGGGGAAGGGAAGGGACGTCGTGCGTGCTTCTTTGCATGTTTTTTCTTTTGTTTTTGTTTTCTTATTTTCCTTTTATCTATCTATTTATCTAACTCTAACACTAACTCTATCCCATGCAATTTATTCTTTGTTTTCTTATATATATATATTTTTATTAACCCAACCACAACTATATATTATTATTATTTTTTCGGATTTTACATCTTCTTGACGTTTCAATCCACTCCAAGCAACCCTTAGAAGTTAATAAACAACTTCTCTTCAATTTCCAACTTCAAAGTTGAAGAACACCTTAGGTTTTCATCTTGCGACTAACGTAAAAACGTAGTTTTTTTGGGATTTTTGTATTGGGATATTCTTAGAATACCTATAGGGATCTTGGGTTTGAATATTGAGATTTATGAAACAAGATTGAAGAATTTTTGTTGCTCAAAAGAGCTTATGGTTGAGAGCTCTCAAACCTTGCACCATGTTTCTTGATTTTTTTCTAAGTATGAAGTGCTAGTCTTTCACTATTAGTAGTAGTAATATATAATGAGACCAAGGGCTAGGATTAATCCAAATGGAAGGATAGGATGTGGTCAATTATCTCAAGCTCCTACTTGTCTTCCTTGACTTGGTCCATTTCTTTTCATCCAACAAGCCCATGTGGAGGGTGACATGTGTCGCCCTCCCATTGGTCTAAAATATTTCATTTCCCAAAATTTCCATAATTCGTCAAAATATCGAAAACCTCGTGGGCCCCACAAAACGTAAAATTTCCCGGGTGGGCCCCACATGACCAAATCTGTAAATAAATTTCCACAATGTTAATAAATTCCATACGTCTTAATTAACGCATTTTGAGAATCTAATTCTCATCAACGAACATTTTTTTCCTTTCCGAAGTTCGAAAGATTTTCATTCGGAAAAACAATTCTTCCTTTCGTACCAATTTTAAAGTCCTGGTTCCTTACGTACATTCTCTTAAACATATCCTAGAATTACGGGATGTAACAACAACATGAAAGGGTAATTAGATATGCTTCAAGGCAATTAAGAAAGCACAAGTACCTAACTCATAATCTTGAGTTAGCAACAGTAGTGTTTGCCTTGAAAATATGGTGTCATTATCTATATGGAGTTCATGTAGATATTTATACTGACCATAAGAGCATACAATATATCTTCTGTCAAAAGGAGTTGAATTTACGACAAAGGAGGTGGCTTGAGCTATTAAAAGATTATGATATAGATATTCTCTATCATCTTGGCAAGGCAAACATGATTGTCAGTACTTTTGTTACACCCCGTAAATTCAAGAAGATAAGATAAGAACATACCAAGGAAAATAAGATTTGAAAGTTTGAAAGATAAGTTGACAAACATGTGTTGGACGGATTTTGAGTCTACCTTGGAGTGTTGTACCCAGTTGTTAAGAATTGTTAGGTATTTAAAAAGCCTAGTGTGTAGTCCGTTAAGTCTAGTTCCCAACGCAACAAACCGCTCGTCGATAGGACATCGGGGTCGAAAGTTATGGAGGTTACAAGTTCGGTCTTGTGACGAGCAAAGCGATGGTTTGATTCGGGTCCTGTGTGGCCGGAGCGAAGGCGGCGCCGGTTATCTTGAGGTTCATCGAGGTTCCAGCGCGCGGCCGAATCTGAGGCGCGGCTCGAAATGCGAGGATTTCTCGAAGTGGGCGCGGCTGGCGGGATTTTGGTCGTGAAGAAAGTGAAATCGGGGATATTTTCGAAAGGGCCCATGGGAGGGTGACAAGTGTCCCTCCCATCCTTTTGACTAAGAAAAGGGTCCTATTTTAGGTCAAGTCTTGGAAGACTTGGTCATTTCATCTTAGAACCCTCCCATGAACTCCTCTCCCTTTCTCTCTAGATTTTTGAAGAAAACCTAGCCTAGGAAAAATTGTTGGAACGGCGGCAAGAAGGCAAAGTGTGGGTAAACTTGTGGGAAGCGCGGGTGGAAGAGTTTGATGGGAAAGAAGTTGAAGAAAAAAGGCTTTTGTGGGCTATTCCAAAAGGTAAAAGTTTCCCCCTTCTCTTGAAAATAAGTTTTAATACTTGTTATAGTTGATATAGACCACGTGAATCATGTATTAGAGATTGATAAGTACTATGGATTTTGGAAGGCTAGAAATCCGAAAATGACATGATTGAGTCATTTGAATTTGAATTACAATTTGGTCGTTATCTAAAGTCGTCGCATGTTATCTACTAAAGGATTGTAGTAGCTTTAATCGATTTCGGCTTGATTACATGTCTTACTAAACAACTTGTATTGAAATAGAGATTGAAAGAGAAGTAGTGTTGATTGTAGCCGAGAATTGGATGAGAATTGGTGTTGTTGTTCCTCTAATTGCCGAATGTACACTTGTATTTTGTGGACTAGTTTTGATGTCAATTGTGGGGCGGAATTTTACACGTCTTGTAGGCCTGTAATCCCCTATTGTTAACTACCTTGTTGAGCCTTAAATGTGGCGTGTTTGGTTACTGATTTCGGCCTTGAAAAAGGTGGCAAAATAGGTAGAAACAAAGGAAGTGCTGTCCAAATTTCCTTAGAATAAGGGGCTTTGCAATTAGAGTATTATACGTTAAAGCTAGGAGCTAATAGACGTATTATGACCATTATAGGGTGAAGTACTACGAGTAGCATATTCTACTTGAAGGGTGGAAAAGGCTAGCAGAAGTATAGTACTTTGGAACAGTTTGCTACTTGTCGGTAATCGTCGCGAGGTATGTGATTCTTCCTATCCTCTTGAGCATGATTATTTGTGAAATTATAGTGCGGTAGACGCACGTGTGTTGAAGGAGTTTGATTTCCCTTTTTGTGCCTTGACTTGATATGAAGTGTAAAGGTCTTGATTGTGTGAAAAAGTAGTAAAATGCTTATAGTTGTAATTGGTTGGTTTAAAACATAAAGTGTTTTAATGACTTTATGGGAAGTTAGTTATAACGACTTTATGTAGGTAAAAAGAATGGTTTGTTGATTTCAAAAGATAAGAGACTTGACTTATAATTGACCTAATTGGTGTTGAAAGGTGTGAAACCTCATTCGTGAGTGATGAGTACGTGGTCGTTAAAAGAATGAAGTTTTATTTGATTTCTTGACATTCTAAAGTAAGGAGACTTAAAGGCTTTTTGAAAGGTCATGTAACTTGATTTTGGGAAAAGAGAAGTAACTTGAGTTTAAAAGTATAAGTAACTTGTTTTCAAATATTGAACTCTCCTTGATGGAAAAATATAAGTGGCTTGGTTTTAAAAGGTAGGAGTAGCTTGATCTTAAAGGGGTTAGTTACTTGGGTTTTAAATGGTATACTTGACGTTGTGTTAAAAAGTGTTTAAAGAACCTTGAGTTGTGTGTAACTTGCCTATGCTTGTTGAGATAGCCTTTGTTGTGCAAGTGTTTGATTTTGTGCTACCGAGTCTCTCGATGGAGGGTCGGCTATCTGTTTGATTGATGGACATACCGACACGTTGGGTGGCCCACGGGTATGCGTCCACAGTGAGTATTATCTTGTTATTTGTTTGGACATACCGACACGTTGGGTGGCCCACGGGTATGCGTCCACAGTGAGTATTATCTTGTTATTTGTTTGGACATACCGACACGTTGGGTGGCCCATGGGTATGCGTCCACAGTGAGTATTATCTTGTTATTTGTTTGGACATACCGACACGTTGGGTGGCCCACGGGTATGCGTCCACAGTGAGTATTATCTTGTGATTTGTTTGGACATACTGACACGTTGGGTGGCCCACGGGTATGCTTCCACTATGGGTGTCATCTTGTTATCTCCTTTGGGCATACCGACACGTTGGATGGTCCACGGGTATGGGCCCACTAGGACGGTTCCAGGGCCATGCTTATACCGAGGTGAGATGCCGGGGCATGCGGCCATTGTGCGGGTTAAATTCCCGGGTTGTATTTGAGTGATGATTTTACGGGCATGAGTCTCTGACTTGACATGACTGCTATATATATTGTGAACTGTAGTTTAGTTATCAGACATGTCTCCTTCTTTTTATAGACTGTTATGATTTCATTCTGATATTTCGATTTCACATACTTGGTACTGTTGTACTAACCTCCCGGGGCTGCGTTCATCCGCGAGTTGAGGTACGTAGCTTGCGATCCGCACTCTTTGGATCATTGTTCGATTCTCGGAAAGCTCCATTTCTCCGGAGGCTTTGTCTTTTGGTACGGTACCCTGGAGTCGTAGACTGTTGTACATTCAGGGGCATGGCGGGGCCCTGTCCCGTCATTGTTGTTATAAAATTCTTAGAGGTCTGTAGCACTGTAGTGGGCAGGGTTTGTAAAGGATGTAACTGTTCAAGTTTTCTTTTATTTACGGAAAGGTAACCGTTTTGGTTAGACTATTTTCTTATTTCACTGTTTATCTCTTATGAGTTTTTATTTCTGCTGATTTTCTCTGATGTTGTATCACTAGGGTGCCCGGGGTAAGGCACCAGTCGCGGGCCCGAGGTCGGGTCCCCAGACTTACCCTTTTCTAACCAGGCTTCTAAATCATATTTTACCACAATCCAACCAACATAATACTAAACACATCATCATAACATCAAAGCAAACTAGTCTCTAGAGGGTTAAGGATATACCTGACAATCAAAATAGGCGGTTCAAGGGACCGCTAAAACTGGGAACTTCCACCGCGACCTCTATCGTGGCTGCAGTATATGAACATCTGCCTAGCTATTGAAGGTGAAGAAACCGCAATCGATCCGTAGTCATGCTATCCCACGATGCACCTCCGGTCGGACAGTTTCTCGCAAAATGGCCCTGCTGGCCGCATGTAAAACAAACTCCCAAACTAGCACGACACTCACCACAATGGAGCCTACCACAACGGCCACAACGAGGCAGGGGTGGCTTCATCTGGATAACACCCCTGCTCCCCCGAAAATCTGAACCCTCGAGCCACCGACTGCTCACGAACACTCCGACGCCTGAAGGCGTGGAGGACCACTCTGGCTGGATGAGGTATATATTGATCTGCTGCGGAGGCTGCCTGCCTCGAAAGTTACCAAAGGACCCTGCTGTCTTGGCCCTCTTATGCTGATCATGGTCCCTACGTCGGTCTCTACGTTCCTCCATCCCCTATGCATAAGCCTGTATACGGGCAATGTTCATGCCCGGCTGAAGAGCTACACCCGAGCAAGCCTCTGCCAAGTAGTCATCGAGCCTCGTGACGTAGCGTGCACTCTGTCCTCCATATTTGCCACTAACGCAGGGACATATCGAGCCAACGAGTCGAACTCCACGTTGTACTCATGCCGTCGCCTCTGTCTCAAAGCGTAATCGTCGGCCCGTGCTCTCATCCGCGAGGCAAGAAATGGCGAAATGCCTCGAGAACTTCGTCCCAAGCAGTGGAGGAGCATGCTCCCGGGGCGACTCCCACGAATCAAACGATCATTGCGGTATCACGCGGCCGATGCGAACCTAAGACCACCGACTCGGTCTCGAAGCCTTGATCACTCTCATGATCCAGAATCGTCGGATGAACTCCTGCGGATCATCCTCAGGTCTCGACCCATAGAACTCAGGTGGACTACAACTCAAGAAGTCCCGAAGTCTCCAACTATCGGCTCTGGGGTGCACTACCGGTACCACCGGCTCCCGTCTGTCCTCATGTCTCGCCATAAGCCTAGCTAGTAACTGGGCCATCTCCTTGTAACCCATATCCTGCATTTCTGGCCGTGGGGTGGAGGCTCAGTCTTGTGGTCTCTGTAGAGGCTGTTGCTCTACTCGCGACTCCTCTTGCCGCCTTCAGGCCTGGTTTCCTGCGGAGGCATAAGCGGTACATGAGAATACGTCGGAGGAGTCCAACTCATAACACTGACTAAGGCACGATCTCGGAATGAGAAGAATGAAACCAATCCTAAATATCCAGTAGCCTCACGATTATAGATGTGGTGCACAACACACGATAATCAAGACTCTACTGAACCATGCTGTAGACATTTTCCGAGGATTAAGCGCTCGATACCACTTTTGTCACGACCGACCTCGCCCACGATCGTGTCTTACCGGGCACCTAGTGATACAACATCGAGAAAATCGGTGGAATTAAAAACTTAAACATATGAACAAAATGAAAGAAACAGGCTAACCAAAACGGTCACCCTACGTATATAAACATAAAACCCGACAGCTTATATCCTTTTACAAACCATGCCCAATAGTACTACTGGACCTCAAGAGTTTTTATAACAAGCTGTGGGACGGGGCCCCGCCATACCCACACGAATGTACAAGTACCTACAATGACAGGGACTTGTTATACCGTAGTTCAGGGGTATATAGGTGAGGATATGCGTGCGAGATTACGATGAAATTTTGGAAAGAAAGAAAGATGTGATTTTTCGACGGAAAAGTTTCCGGTTTTTTGTGAAGAAAAGGTTCGTTAATGGGAATTGGATTCCCAGATTTGGTATTCGGACTTCTTAGAATATTTGAGAATTATGGAATTTTATTTCCGGAAATGGTCACGTGGGGCCCACGGGTGAAATTCTGGTTTTGTGGGGCCTTAGTTTTTGAGATTTTGGCCATTATGGATATTTTCAGGAGATGAAATATTTTGGGCCAGTAGGAGGCGACACGTGTCACCCCTAGGTGGCCCTGGCGAAATTAGCTAGACAAGTGGCAAGACAGTGGCAAGTCTTGCTAGATATTTTGTGTGGACAAGTGGCTTGTGGGTCCCACCCACACTTGTCCCCAATCTCAACCACACACTTGCCTTCATCCTATCCCTTGGTTGTCCTATATATGCACCCTTAGTTGATGAAATCTTCCACACTTAGACATTTGAAGACTTGAAAAACCCTCCCTTCTCCCTTGACCTAGAGCTCTCGGTTTTGCCCCCATTTCTTGAGCAAAATTTGTCCAACAATTCTTAAACTCTCAAGTGTTCTTCCCTAAGGTGTTAGGAAGATTGTGTACCAAGAGTTGGAAAAGATTTCACACCCCTAGCCTTGAAGGGATGCCTTGGCGAAAGTTGTCATCTTGAAACCCTAAGTGTTCTTCACTTTTGGAGTTGAATCTTGAAGAGAAGTTGGTTAGGAGCTTCTATGGGTTGCTTGTAGCGGATTGGAACGTAAATATTTGGAGCTAAGACTTGCTTGGAGCGACTTTAAGAACTTGGATATTTTGGGCTATTTGAGGTAGTGGAACTTAAACCTCTTTGTGAATTGGTTGTTATACATATATTATAAGTATATTATGGATTATATAATATATGGAGTAAGTTTGGAAGAGTTGGATCTTGTTAACTTGTTAAAAGAAAAGTTGGACGTTTGCCATTAAAATGGTAAAACGTATCTTACTTGCTAAGCTAATAACAAAGTAACTATAACTTATATTAAGAATGGAAATATAAGTTGGATGACTAATGAGTAAATTGGATAAGTAAAATGGACAAAGTTGGCCAGGACCCCAACTTAAGGATCGTATTTACTTTGAATGTATTTACTTTGGACCGTATTTACTTTGGTATTTACATTGATTGTATTTACATTTACATTAAGGAAGATTTTTCAATCGCGTTCCGTTTGGCGTGTGATCCCTTTTAATTATTGTATTGTTATGAAGGCGTGATAGTAAACGGCGTTACCGGTTGGCGTAATCCCCTTCTTTTACTTATTGTTGTTATGAGGCGTGATAGTAAACGCGTTACCGTTTGGGCGTGTAATCCCTTCTTTATGTTGTTTAATTATTACGCCTTATATATATATATGGTATACATATTACGGTTATTCGCCTTGGTAAAAGATGGAAAAGTGAGTATAAGCGGGAAGTCTTTGCAAATTTCCGTAGATTTTGAGGGCTTTTTATTGGTATAAGTCTTCATGATAAGAAAGGTTTGATAGAGTACCATGACCATTTTAGGAGTGGAGTACTACGTGTGGCGTGATCTACTTGGCAGGAGTAGCCGACGGGTTGAAAGTACTTGGAGCGTTTTGCTTATTGTCGATAAATCGTCGCGAGGTATGTGAACCTCTTCCTATCTTTTCTAGCATGATTGTTGTGAACTATGTAGTGCGGTAGACGCATGTGCTAAGTGATTTGGTTGGTTTAAAACATAGGGTGTTATAATAGCTTTATGGGAAGTTAGTTATAACGACCTTATGTAGTGAAAATGGTTTCTTGATGTTAGAAGTTAAGAGACTTGATCTTATAAGATAAGAGACTTAACTTATTTGTTTTAATGTGGATGTTTGTGTGAAACCTCATTCGTGAGTAATGAGTACTTGGTTTTAAAGGGATAATGTTTCTTGATTTGGGAATCAGAATGTGTATCGACGCACCATTGCAGCGTTAATAAGGGAAAATCAATTCAATAATGATGTGTTTTATTAAAACCATTACAAAACTCAATCTGAATAGAAGCAAAGATAAGACAAAATGATATTACATTTTCTAGATCATGGTCTTTGTAATAAGATCGTTATAAACAAAGAATAAACTACTCATATATGACATATGTTACTCAATTGTTTTAAAAGAGATTAAGACTATGAGTTATGAAACCTTTCTAAAATAAGTGACTTGAGCATTTGAAAATGAGAAGCTTGAGTAATTGAAACTAGGCAAACTGGAACTTAGGAAAAGAATGTTGTTACTTGATTTTGAAAAGGAATGTGGGTTGGTCATTCTAATACTATGGGTATAGGGTGACTTTTATAAAAGTAATGGATCTCTTTTTAAAGAACTTAACGTATGTAGTACTTTGGGGTTAAAAACCTGGACTTTGGCATAAAATGAAAGTACTTTGAGTTGTGTGAAACTTGCCTATGCTTGTTGTTGTGAAACTTGCCTATGCTTGTTGTTGTGAAACTTGCCTATGCTTGTGATGATAGCCTTTGTTGTGCAAGTGTGGTATTTACGTTACCGGCGTCTCGATAGAGGGCCGGTCGACTTGTTGAGAACTTACTTGGACGTGCTGGCAATGATGGAGAATTCCACGGGTATGTTTCCATTTTGATTACTGTCTTGTTGTTGATGTCACATGGACATGTCTACCGTCGCGAGATTCGGAGCACGCGGCCACGCGTGCGGGTTGATTACCGATATATTGTTATTGTGGTTACATGGACATGTCTACACCGAGGTAGAATTCGGGGGCATGTGGCGTGCGGCGGGGTTGATCACCAGATATTATTGTTGATGTCACGTGGGCGTGTCACACCGAGGTAGAATTCCGGGCATGTGGCCATGGGGCATTGGTATTATTGTTGCATCATGGACATGTCTACACCGATCAGAATTCGGGGCATGCGGCCATGATGCGAACATGATTGATGTTGTGGGCGTAAGACCCATAGTTATATTTGAGTGATGACTTGAGGCGTGAGTCCCCGATCGACATGATCGCTTTATGTTGTGATCGTAGTTTGGTTATCATACATGTCTCCGCTTTATATAGACTAGTATGATTTCATTCTGATATTTCTGATTTCACATACTTGGTACTGTTGTCTTGACCTCGCCCGGGCTGCGTTCATGCCGCAGTAGAGGTACATCGGCCGTGGATCCTCGCTCTTAGGATCTCGGTTCGTTTTGGGAAGCTCCGTTTCTCGGAGGCTTATCTTTTGGTATGTGTTCCACGAGTTGTAGGTTCTTGTACATTCGGGGTATGGCGCCCCTGTCCCGTCATAGTTGTTGTAAATCTTAGAGTGCAGAAATCTTGTTGTGGGCGTGGTTTGTAAAAGGGATTAAGCTCGCGTTTTGAAAGAGTTGTATTTATTATGTTATTGGAAGGTAACCGTTGGGTTGCTTTGTTTATGTTCATATATCTGTTTCTTGTTTAAGTTTTATTTTCCGCTGGTTTTCTCTGATGATTGTATCACTAGGGTGCCCGGGATAAGGCACGATGCGGGCCCGGGCGGTCGTTACAGACTATACCAAAAGATAAGCCTCCGAGAAACGGAGCTTCCCAAGCGTAACCGTGATCCTAAGGCGAGATCAACAATCGTGTACCTCTACTGCGACGCAACCCCCGGCGAGGTCGCATAACATGTACCAAGTATGTGAAACTGAAAAATACTGTAAGTGAAACCATAACAGTCTATATAAAACAGGAGACATGTATGATAACCAAACTACAGTTCACAATATAATTTAGCAGACATGTCAAGTCAGGGACTCACGCCCGTAAAGTCATCACTCAAATATAACTCGGGAATTTAACCCGCACAACGGCCGCATGCCCCGGCATCTTACCTCGGTACAAGAATGGTCATGGAACCATCCTAATGGAAGCATACCCGTGGGCCACCCATCGTGTCAGTATGTCCAAAGGAAATAACAAGATAACAATCATAATGGAAGCATACTCGTGGGCCACCCATCGTGTCAGTATGTCCAAAGCAAATAACAAGATAACACTCCTAATGGAAGCATACCCGTGGGCCACCCATCGTGTCAGTATGTCCAAAGGAAATAACAAGATAACAATCATAATGGAAGCATACTCGTGGGCCACCCATCGTGTCAGTATGTCCAAAACAAATAACAAGATCACACTCCTAATGGAAGCATACCCGTGGGCCACCCATCGTGTCAGTATGTCCAAAAGGATCGATATAGTGGAAGCATACCCGTGGGCCACCCATCGTGTCAGTATGTCCATCAATCAACCAGATAGTCGGCCCTCCAACGAGAGACGCGGTAGCACAGAAATACAACACTTGCACAACAAAGGCTATCACCACAAGCATAGGCAAGTTCAACATACTTTTAGACATTCTTTTTATTACAACAAAACCGGATTTTAACCCCAAGGTACTACGTACTTAAATTCTTTCAAAAGATCCATTTCTTTCACAAAAAGTCACACGATACCCGTAGTATCAAAATAGAGTAACTATCTTTTTATGTAAACCAAAACAATTTCCATACCTTCTTTTTAAACCATCTTAAGACAAAACCATGCCTTTCTTTTAAACCAAAATACTTCAAATTCCTCAAGTCTCTTTTCTTTTAGAAAACAAGTTCCTTACTTTGGAATTTAAGAAAAATCAATACTTGTTATTAATGATCTTATTAAAGCAGCCATGATCTAGGAAATGTAATACAATTTTGTCTTATCTTAGCTTCTATGCAGATGGAGGTTTCTACTGGTTTTAATATAATTAATTACTTGCCAATACATTTTCCTTCATTAACGCTGCAGTGGTTTGTTCGATACTTATTCCCATTTCCGAAATCAATAAAACATTATCTTTTTAAAGACCAAGTACCCATTACTCATGAATGAGGTTTCACAAATTTTTAACAAAATTCATATCAAGCCAATTAAGTCAAGTCTCTTATCTTTCAAGATCAAGTCTCTTAACTTCTAAAATCAATAAACCATTCTTTTACCTGCATAAAGTTGTTATAACTAACTTCCCATAAAGCTATTATAACACTTTATGTTTTAAACCACCCAAAACTCGTTTAGCACACATACGTCTACCGTACTACATAGTTCACAACAATCATGCTAGAAAATATAGGAAGAGGTTCACATACCTCGCGACGATTATCGACAAATAGCAAAACGCTCCAAGCACTTCAACCCGTCGGCTACTCCTTAAGCCAAGTAGATCACGCCACACATAGTACTTCACTCCTAAAATGGTCATAGTACTTCTATCAAACCTTACTTACCATTGAAGACTTATACCAATAAAAAGCCCTCTAATTCTACGGAAAATTGGGCAGCACTTCCCCCGTTTTTACATACTTTTCCACCTTTTTCAAGGCGATATGATAACCAACATGCCACATTTAAGGCGCAATATTTCCGAAATTTAAAGAAGGGGATCACACGCCCAAACGGACGCAATTAACAATCTTCCCCTTAACAACAATGTAAATACAGTCCAATGTAAATACAGTCCAAAGTAAATACAGTCCAAAGTAAATACAGTCCTTAAGTTGGGGTCCTTGGCCAACTTTTTCCATTTTACTTATCCACTTACTTCATTAGTCATCCAACTTATATTCCATCTTAATATAAGTTATAGTTACTTTGTTATTACTTCTTAACAAGTAAGATACGTTTGATACATTGGATACGATTGATAATTTTTAATGGCCAAATGCCAATCCTTTCTTTTAACAAATTAACAAGATCCAACTCCTCCAAACTTTACTCCATACATTATATATTCCATAATATACTTATAATTAATGTATAATAACCAATTCACAAAGAGGTTTAAGTTTCACTACCTCAAATAGCCCAAGAATATCCAAGTTCTTAAAGTCGCTCCAAGCAAGTCTTAGCTCCAAATCTTTACGTTCCAATCCGCTACAAGCAACCCATAGAAGCTCCTAACCAACTTCTCTTCAAGATTCAACTCCAAAAAGTGAAGAACACTTAGGGTTCCAACAAGACAACTTTCGGCCAAGGCAAACTAAATAGGCTAGGGGTGTGAAATCTTTTCCAACTCTTGGTACACAATCTTCCTAACACCTTAGGGAAGAACACTTAAAAGTTTAAGAATTGTTGGACAAATTTTGCTCAAGAAATGGCACCATGGCCGAGAGCTCTAGGTCAAGGGAGGGAGGGATTTTTCTCAAGTCTTGAAATGGTTAAGTGTGGAAGATTTCATCAACTAGTAGTGTATATATAGGACAACCAAGGGCTAGGATGAAGGCAAGTGTGTGGTTGAGATTGGGGACAAGTGTGTGTGGGTCCCACAAGCCACTTGTCCACACTAAAATATCTTGCAAGACAAGGCCACTTGTCTTGCCACTTGTTAAGCAAACTTCGGCCAAGAGCCACCTAGGGGGTGACACGTGTCGCCCTCCTATTCGCCCAAAATATTTCATCTCCCGAAAATATCCATAATGGCCAAAATCTCGAAAACAAAGTGGGCCCCACAAAACCGTAAATTTCTCCCGTGAGCCCCACGTGACCAATTCCGGAAATAAAATTCCATAATTCTCTAATATTCCAAGAAGTCCAAATACCAAATCTGGGAATCCAATTCCCATTAACGAACATTTTTCCTTCACAAAATCCGGAAACTTTTCCGTCGAAAAATCACATCTTTCTTCCTTTCCAATTTTAATGTCGTAATCTCGTACGTACGTCCTTGCATACATACCCTGGAACTACGGGGTGTAACATTCTTCCCCCCTTAGAAACATTCTTCCCGAATGTTCCTTCTAAGTCTCCAAACATACATGCGCCGGTATAGTCTTCACTACTATACTTACGAAACCAATCATGCCACACAGGGCCATAATATCACATACGCGCGAAACCCATATCCAAACCAACGAGGAATCACCTCTAAGATGTAAAGCAACACTAACTCTCACTCCTGGTCCAAAGGATACTCTCTTCGTACCTTCACTTCACAAAAAAGATCACTTCCATCCTCTTAACACATGTTCGCTTCCTTTCTTACTCGTCATACCTGTCTCGTACACCCGAACTCTTTCTAGTACACGTACCATATTTCCGTCATCTCTGCAGTTTCCAAAACCTTGGAGTCACTACCTCCAAACTTGGTCATCGTACTAGCCTCAAATTCCTTTAAGGCCATTCCCGGCCTTCACGATCTGATTCTGGTCGAACGCATCCACGAACTCGTACAACGGTCACCTAAACTTGGGCCTATCACCCTCGTGACCCTACCACCTGGCGGGACCACCTCGAACTGACCCCACCTTATTCCGGGCTACGGGTTGACCCGCAATATGGCCTCAACCCGACCCACAGTCGCGCCAAACTCTCTCGTTCCCCGATCCGGAACAATCTTACTAATTCACGTCATGATAGCTACCACTTCCATCTCACACTACCCATGTAATTAACCCACAATATTTTTTTTTTACGCATACCAAGTACTTCGACAAAGACCAACCGTAAAATCACCCACTCAAGACGGCCTTGCATCCAAGGTCCTAACTGTTATAAATTCTAAGGCTCACAATTGTCTCGTCCCCAGACTTACCCTTTTCTAACCAGGCTTCTAAATCATATTTTACCACAATCCAACCAACATAATACTAAACACATCATCATAACATCAAAGCAAACTAGTCTCTAGAGGGTTAAGGATATACCTGACAATCAAAATAGGCGGTTCAAGGGACCGCTAAAACTGGGAACTTCCACCGCGACCTCTGTCGTGGCCTGCCGGTATATGAACATCCTGCCTAGCTATTGAAGGTGAAGAAACAATCGATCCCGTAGTCTGTGCTATCCCACGATGCCACCTCCGGTCGGACGGTTTCGCAAAATGGCCCTGCTGGCCGCATGTAAAACAAACTCCCAAACTAGCATGACACTCCCCACAATGGAGCCTACCACAACGGCCACAACGAGGTAGGGGTGGCTTCATATGGATAACACCCCTGCTCGAAATCTGAACCTCGAGCCACGACCGCTCTCGAACACTCCCGACGCCCCGAAGGCGCGGAGGACCACTCAATCGGATGAGGTATATATTCGATATCGTGGAGGCTGCCTCGAAAGTTACCAAAGGACCCTGCTGTCTTGACCCTCTTATGCTGATCATGGTCCCTACGTCGGTCTCTACGTTCCTCCATCCTCGCATAAGCTTTGTATACGGCAATGTCCATGCCCGGTCAAGAGCTACACAGAAAGCCTCTGCCAAGTAGTCATCGAGCCTCGTGACGTAGCGTGCACTCTGTCCTCCATATTTGCCACTAACGCAGGGACATATCGAGCCAACGAGTCGAACTCCACGTTGTACTCCTTAACCGTACGCCCTCTCTGTCTCAGCATCAGAAATTTGTCGGCCCGTGCTCTCCTCATCTGCGGAGGCAAGAATGGCAGAGAAATACCTCCGAGAACTCGTCCCCAAATACCGTGGGCGCATGCTCCCGGGGCAGCTTCACGAATCAAACCCGATCGCGGTATCACGCGCGGCCGATGCGAACCTAAGACCACCGACTCGGTCTCGAAGCCTTGATCACTCTCGCGATCCAGAATCGCTCGGATGAACTCCTGCGGATCATCCTCAGGTCTCGACCCATAGAACTCAGGTGGACTACAACTCAAGAAGTCCCGAAGTCTCCAACTATCGGCTCTGGGGTGCACTACCGGTACCACCGGCTCCCGTCTGTCCTCATGTCTCGCCATAAGCCTAACTAGTAACTGGGCCATCTCCTTGTAACCCATATCCTCTGTTCCTGGCCGTGGGACTGGAGGCTCAGGTACTGTGGTCTCTGTAGAGACTGCTGCTGCTCTACTCGCAGCTCCCTCTGCTGCCTTGCCCTTCTGGGCCCTGGTTGCCTTACGCGGAGGCATAACTGGTACATGAGAATACGTCAGAGGGAGTCCAACTCATAACACAGCTCTAAGGCACGATCTCAGAATGAGAAGAATGGAAACCAATCCTAAATATCCTGTAGCCTCCTGATTATAGATGTGGTGCACAACACACCGATAATCAAGACTCTAGACAGATGCAGAGACATTTTCCGAGGATTAACTGCTCTGATACCACTTTTGTCACGACCCGACGTCGGGCCCGCGACTGGTGCCTTACCCCGGACACCCTAGTGATACAACATCAGAGAAAATCAGCGGAATTAAAAACTTAAACATATGAACAAAATGAAAAGAAACAGGCTAACCAAAACGGTCACCCTTCTGTATATAAACATAAAACCCGAACAGTTATATCCTTTTACAAACCATGCCCACAATAGTACTACAGACCTCTAAGAGTTTTTATAACAACTGTGACGGGACAGGGCCCCGCCATACCCCTGAATGTACAAGTACCTACAATGACAGGGGACTATACCAAAAGATAAGCCTCCGGAGAAATGGAGCTTCCCAAAACGCAGAACCGTGATCCTAAGAGCGAGGATCAACAACTGGTGTACCTCTACCTGCGGCATGAACGCAGCCCCCCGAAGGAGTCGATCTGGCAGTACCAGTATGTGGCGAAAAATACTGTAAGTGAAACCATAACAGTCTATATAAAACAGGAGACATGTATGATAACCAAACTACAGTTCACAATATAATTTAGCAGACATGTCAAGTCAGGGACTCACGCCCGTAAAGTCATCACTCAAATATAACTCGGGAATTTAACCCGCACAACGGCCCATGCCCCGGCATCTTACCTCGGTACAAGCATGGTCATGGAACCATCCTAATTGAAGCATACCCGTGGGCCACCCATCGTGTCAGTATGTCCAAAGGAAATAACAAGATAACAATCATAATGGAAGCATACTCGTGGGCCACCCATCGTGTCAGTATGTCCAAAGCAAATAACAAGATAACACTCCTAATGGAAGCATACCCGTGGGCCACCCATCGTGTCAGTATGTCCAAAGGAAATAACAAGATAACAATCATAATGGAAGCATACTCGTGGGCCACCCATCGTGTCAGTATGTCCAAAACAAATAACAAGATCACACTCCTAATGGAAGCATACCCGTTGGCCACCCATCGTGTCAGTATGTCCAAAAGGATCGATATAGTGGAAGCATACCCGTGGGCCACCCATCGTGTCAGTATGTCCATCAATCAACGGATAGCCGCCCTCGGCGAGACGCGGTAGCACATAAATACAACACTTGCATAACAAAGGCTATCACCACAAGCATAGGCAAGTTCAACATACTTTTAGACATTCTTTTTATTACAACAAAACCGGATTTTAACCCCAAGGTACTACGTAATTAAATTCTTTCAAAAGATCCATTTCTTTCACAAAAAGTCACACGATACCCGTAGTATCAAAATAGAGTAACTATCTTTTTAAGTAAACCAAAACAATTTCCATACCTTCTTTTTAAACCATCTTAAGACAAAACCATGCCTTTCTTTTAAACCAAAATACTTCAAATTCCTCAAGTCTCTTTTCTTTTAGAAAACAAGTTCCTTACTTTAGAATTTAAGAAAAATCAATACTTGTTATTAATGATCTTATTAAAGCAGCCATGATCTAGGAAATGTAATACAATTTTGTCTTATCTTAGCTTCTATGTAGATGGAGGTTTCTACTGGTTTTAATATAATTAATTACTTGCCAATACATTTTCCTTCATTAACGCTGCAGTGGTTTGTTCGATACTTATTCCCATTTCCGAAATCAATAAAACATTATCTTTTTAAAGACCAAGTACCCATTACTCATGAATGAGGTTTCACAAATTTTTAACAAAATTCATATCAAGCCAATTAAGTCAAGTCTCTTATCTTTCAAGATCAAGTCTCTTAACTTCTAAAATCAATAAACCATTCTTTTACCTACATAAAGTCGTTATAACTAACTTCCCATAAAGCTATTATAACACTTTATGTTTTAAACCACCCAAAACTCGTTTAGCACACGTACGTCTACCGTACTACATAGTTCACAACAATCATGCTAGAAAAGATAGGAAGAGGTTCACATACCTCGCGACGATTATCGACAAATAGCAAAACGCTCCAAGCACTTCAACCCATCGGCTACTCCTTAAGCCAAGTAGATCACGCCACACGTAGTACTTCACTCCTAAAATGGTCATAGTACTTCTATCAAACCTTACTTACCATTGAAGACTTATACCAATAAAAAGCCCTCTAATTCTACGGAAAATCAAAGACTTCCGCTTTTACATACTTTTCCACCTTTTTCAAGGCCCGATAACAGTAACCAACATGCCACATTTAAGGCGCAATATTTCCGAAATTTAAAGAAGGGGATCACACGCCCAAACGGACGCAATTAACAATCTTCCCCTTAACAACAATGTAAATACAGTCCAATGTAAATACAGTCCAAAGTAAATACAGTCCAAAGTAAATACAGTCCTTAAGTTGGGGTCCTTGGCCAACTTTTTCCATTATACTTATCCACTTACTTCATTAGTCATCCAACTTATATTCCATCTTAATATAAGTTATAGTTACTTTGTTATTACTTCTTAACAAGTAAGATACGTTTGATACATTGGATACGTTTGATACGTTTTAATGGCCAAATGTCAATCCTTTCTTTTAACAAGTTAACAAGATCCAACTCCTCCAAACTTTACTCCATACATTATATATTCCATAATATACTTATAATATATGTATAATAACCAATTCACAAAGAGGTTTAAGTTTCACTATCTCAAATTGCCCAAGAATATCCAAGTTCTTAAAGTCGCTCCAAGCAAGTCTTAGCTCCAAATCTTTACGTTCCAATCCGCTACAAGCAACCCATAGAAGCTCCTAACCAACTTCTCTTCAAGATTCAACTCCAAAAAGTGAAGAACACTTAGGGTTCCAACAAGACAACTTTCGGCCAAGGCAAACTAAATAGGCTAGGGGTGTGAAATCTTTTCCAACTCTTGGTACACAATCTTCCTAACACCTTAGGGAAGAACACTTAAAAGTTTAAAAATTGTTGGACAAATTTTGCTCAAGAAATGGCACCATGGCCGAGAGCTCTAGGTCAAGGGAGAGAGGGATTTTTCTCAAGTCTTGAAATGGTTAAGTGTGGAAGATTTCATCAACTAGTAGTGTATATATAGGACAACCAAGGGCTAGGATGAAGGCAAGTGTGTGGTTGAGATTGGGGACAAGTGTGTGTGGGTCCCACAAGCCACTTGTCCACACTAAAATATCTTGCAAGACAAGGCCACTTGTCTTGCCACTTGTTAAGCAAATTTCGGCCAAGAGCCACCTAGGGGGGGTGACACGTGTCGCCCTCCTATTCGTCCAAAATATTTCATCTCCCGAAAATATCCATAATGGCCAAAATCTCGAAAACAAAGTGGGCCCCACAAAACCGTAAATTTCTCCCGTGGGCCCCACGTGATCAATTCCGGAAATAAAATTCCATAATTCTCTAATATTCCAAGAAGTCCAAATACCAAATCTGGGAATCCAATTCCCATTAACGAACCTTTTTCCTTCACAAAATTCGGAAACTTTTCCGTCGAAAAATCACATCTTTCTTCCTTTCCAATTTTAATGTCGTAATCTCGTACGTACGTCCTCGCATACATACCCTGGAACTACGGGGTGTAACAAGTAGTGAAGACTATACCGGCGCCTGCGTTTTGGAGACTTAGAAGGAACATTCGGGACGAATGTTTCTAAGGGGGGAGAATGTTACACCCCGTAAATTCAAGAAGATAAGATAAGAACATACCAAGGAAAATAAGATTTGAAAGTTTGAAAGATAAGTTGACAAACATGTGTTGGACGGATTTTGAGTCTACCTTGAAGTGTTGTACCCCAGTTGTTAAGAATTGTTAGGTGTTTAAAAAGCCTAGTGTGTAGTCTCTTAAGTCTAGTTCCCAACGCAACAAACCGCTCGTCGATAGGACATCGGGGTTGAAAGTTATGGAGGTTACAAGTACGGTGTGCAGCAAAGCAAAGATGGTTTCGGTTCGGTCACAGCTGCCGCGGCTGGAGGCAGTGGCCGCGCCCGGCCAGACCGGGTTTGCTGAGGTTGCAGCCGCGCGCCGAATGCGGGCGCGTGGAATGCGGATTTCGAAGTGGAAGAGCCGCGCGCCAAGGGATTTTGGTCAAAGTGGTCAAATCAGGGGATATTTTCTAAAAGGGCCCATGGGAGGGTGACAGGTGTCCCTCCTATCCTTTTGACTAAGAAAAGGGTCCTATTTTAGGACCAAGTCTTGGAAGACTTGGTCATTTCATCTTAGAACCCTCCCATGAACTCCTCTCCCTTTCTCTCAAGATTTTTGAAGAAAACCTAGCCTAGGAAAAATTGTTGGAACGGCGGCAAGAAGGCAAAGTGTGGGTAAACTTGTGGGAAGCGCGGGTGGACGAGTTTGATGGGAAAGAAGTTGAAGAAAAAGGGCTTTTGTGGGTTATTCCAAAAGGTAAAAGTTTCCCCCTTCTCTTGGAAATAAGTTTTAATACTTGTTATAGTTGATATAGACCACGTGAATCATGTATTAGAGATTGATAAGTACTATGGATTTTGGAAGGCTAGAAGTCCGAAAATGACATGATTGAGTCATTTGAATTTGAATTACAATTTGGTCGTTATCTAAAGTCGTCGCATGTTATCTACTAAAGGATTGTAGTAGCTTTAATCGATTTCGGCTTGATTACATGTCTTACTAAACAACTTGTATTGAAATAGAGATTGAAAGAGAAGTAGTGTTGATTGTAGCCGAGAATTAGATGAGAATTGGTGTTGTTGTACCTCTAATTGTCGAATGTACACTTGTATTTTGTGGACTAGTTTTGATGTCAATTGTGGGGCGGAATTTTACACGTCTTGTAGGCGTGTAATCCCATATTGTTAACTACCTTGTTGAGCCTTAAATGTGGCTTGTTTGGTTACTGATTTCGGCCTTGAAAAATGTGGCAAAGTAGGTAGAAACAAAGGAAGTGCTGTCCAAATTTCCTTAGAATAAGGGGCTTTGCAATTAGAGTATTATACGTTAAAGCTAGGAGCTAATAGACGTATTATGGCCATTATAGGGTGAAGTACTACGAGTAGCATATTCTACTTGAAGGGTGGAAAAGGCTAGCAGAAGTATAGTACTTTGGAACAGTTTGCTACTTGTCGGTAATCGTCGCGAGGTATGTGATTCTTCCTATCCTCTTGAGCATGATTATTTGTGAAATTATAGTACGGTAGACGCACGTGTGTTGAAGGAGTTTGATTTCCCTTTTTGTGCCTTGACTTGATATGAAGTGTAAAGGTCTTGATTGTGTGAAAAAGTAGTAAAATGCTTATAGTTGTAATTGGTTGGTTTAAAACATAAAGTGTTATAATGACTTTATGGGCAGTTAGTTATAACGACTTTATGTAGGTAAAAAGAATGGTTTGTTGATTTCAAAAGATAAGAGACTTGACTTATAATTGACCTAATTGGTGTTGAAGGGTGTGAAACCTCATTCGTGAGTGATGAGTACGTGGTCGTTAAAAGAATGAAGTTTTATTTGATTTCTTGACATTCTAAAGTAAGGAGACTTAAAGGCTTTTTGAAAGGTCATGTAACTTGATTTTGGGAAAAGAGAAGTAACTTGAGTTTAAAAGTATAAGTAACTTGTTTTCAAATATTGAACTCTCCTTGATGGAAAAATATAAGTGGTTTGGTTTTAAAAGGTAGGAGTATCTTGATGTTAAAGGGATTAGTTACTTGGGTTTTAAATGGTATATTTGACGTTGTGTTAAAAAGTGTTTAAAGAACCTTAAGTTGTGTGTAACTTGCCTATGCTTGTTGAGATAGCCTTTGTTGTGCAAGTGTTTGATTTTGTGCTACCGAGTCTCTCGATGGAGGGTCGGCTATCTGTTTGATTGATGGACATACCGACACGTTGGGTGGCCCACGTACGCATGCCCACAGCGAGTATTATCTTGTTATTTGTTTGACATACCGACACGCCAGCGCCCACGTATCGTCCACGTGAGTATTATCTTGTTATTTGTTTGACATACCGACACGTTGGCGCCCGTGGGTATGCGTCCACAGTGAGTATTATCTTGTTATTTGTTTGGACATACCGACACGTTGGGTGGCCCACGGGTATGCGTCCACAGTGAGTATTATCTTGTGATTTGTTTGGACATACTGACACGTTGGGTGGCCCACGGGTATGCTTCCACTATGGGTGTCATCTTGTTATCTCCTTTGGGCATACCGACACGTTGGATGGTCCACGGGTATGGGCCCACTAGGACGGTTCCAGGGCCATGCTTATACCGAGGTGAGATGCCGGGGCATGCGGCCATTGTGCGGGTTAAATTACCGAGTTGTATTTGAGTGATGATTTTACGGGCATGAGTCCTTGACTTGACATGACTGCTATATATATTGTGAACTGTAGTTTGGTTATCAGACATGTCTCCTGCTTTTTATAGACTATTATGATTTCATTTACAGTATTTTCAGTTTCACATACTTGGTACCTGTTGTACTAACCTCCTTCGGGGGGCTGCGTTCATGCCGCAGGTTGAGGTACATAGCTTGCTGATCCGCACTCTTTGGATCGTTCGATTCTGAAAGCTCCATTTCTCCGGAGGCTTTGTCTTTTGGTACGGTACCCTGGAGTCGTAGACTGTTGTACATTCAGGGGCATGGCAGGGCCCTGTCCCGTCATTGTTGTTATAAAATTTGTTATACCCCGTATTTCCAGAGTATGTACGTGAGGGCGTACGTACAAAAGTTTTTAGCCTTAAGTAGGCATTAGAGACGAAAGTTGTACACAGCTACCAAAAAGAATTGTTTTCCGAAGAAACGTTTTCCAAACTTTGCGAAGGGAAAAATACGGCTATGTCATTTATTATTTTTGCGGATTTTTCCGAGAGATAAAATATTTTGGACCAACGAGAGGGTGACCTCAAGTGGACGGCAAATTGAGGCTCTTGGCACGTTTTTTGTGCCTTTCTTTTGGTCAAGGGTTAGGTAGGATATTTTGTGTAGTAGATGGATAAGGACACATGGATAAATCCTCACCCTACACTTGCACACCACTTGTCTTGATCTTGGCCATTGGTTGGCCTATAAATACCCCTCTAATGCAAGACATTTCTTCATCCACACTTGTAAAAATCCAAGGCAAAAATCCTCTCCTCCTCTTAATGTTTTCGTCCAAAGCCACCCTCCTCGAGAAGGCCATGGCCGAGAGTATACCCCTTGCCTAGTTGTTTTCGTAAAATACACCCCCTTTGGAGAAACAGACTCTCCAACTATTGTTATTATTCCAAAATACCTTGCCCATATACCTTATAGTATTCCAAGATTACACCTATACTAAAAGCCCGAAATACTATTATACTTTCCTTGATACAAAAACGAAACCCTAAGGAAAATCTTCACAGTTGGTTGAAGTATTAAGAAGAAGTTGCGTAGAACTTCTAAGGGTTGTTTGGAGCGGGTTGGAGCGTTCAGAATAGGAGCTAAACGTTGCTCAGGATCGACATTAAAACTTGGATAATTTTGGGCTTATCGAGGTAAATACTCTTGTCCTTCTATTGTAATTGGGAATTACATACTGTAGTAGTATAGAAATGAATATTAGATTCATAGAAGGGTATTACAGAAAAGAATTGAACTGAAATCACATCAGAAGAATATTAAAGAAGAAGACTGAACTGTACTTACATAGGACTGTATTTACAGTAGAATTGGATAGTTTGACGGGTAGGGAAGTGCTGCCCAATTTTCCGTAGAATAAGGAATCTGTATCTAGAATTATTCTACAGAGTAGTCTAGACGTTGATAGACTTGTATGACCGTTATAGGTTGAAGTACTGCAAGTAGCGTATTCTACTCGGCGGTGGAAAGGGCTAGCCGGACTGATGATTGGAGCTATTTGCTAATAGTCGATAATCGTCGCGAGGTATGTGATTCTTCCTATCTTCTTGAGCATGATATTTTAAAAGAGTATATATAGTACGGTAGACGTACGTGTGTTAACTGAGCATGGTTTTACTTGACGTCTTCTGACTTGAGTTTTAAATAATAAGAATCTTGAAGTATTTCAAAAAAGAATTAAGAATCGTTTTGAAAGAAGAGTAATACTTGGTTTTAAAAGTTTAAGAGTTATACTAGCTTTATGGGAAGTTAGGTATAACGACTTAAGAGTAATAAAAAGAATGGGTTATTGATTTTAGAAGTTAAGAGACTTGATCTCAAAAGATAAGAGGCTTGACTTAATTGAATTGATATGAATTTTGTTAAAAAGTGTGAAACCTCATTCGTGAGTAATGAGTACTTGGTTTTTAAAATAATAATGTTTCTTGATTCGAAATGAGAATAAGTATCGAGCGAACCATCAGAGCGTTAATAAAGGAAAATGTATTGACAAATAAGTAATTATATTAAAACCAGTAGAAACCTCCATCTGCATAGAAGCTAAGATGAGACAAAATGATATTACATTTCCTAGATCATGGATGCTTTAATAAGATTGTTATAAACAAGAATAACCTACTCACACATAAGGCATATATTACTCAATTGTTTTAAAAGGAGAATTATGTTATTAAAAGATTAAGACTATGAACTATGAAACCTTTCGAAAATAAGAAATGTGAATATTTGAAATTAGGCAAACTTGAACTTTTGGAAAAGAATGTTGTTACTTGACTTCAAGAAGG
Organism: Przewalskia tangutica; assembly: GCA_029844215.1. Lineage (NCBI taxonomy): Eukaryota > Viridiplantae > Streptophyta > Magnoliopsida > Solanales > Solanaceae > Przewalskia > Przewalskia tangutica. Next base: position 68,778,026 of record CM056734.1, read on the forward strand.
AAAGTGTTTTGGTTTAAAAAGAAGGGCATAATGTTACCTTAGTTGTTTTAAAAGGAACATATGGTATTATCTTAATCTATCTTAAAAAGAGCGTTTAGATGTTAGGGCCACACGACACCGCGTTCATGGGATGAACCGGGAATGTATTTCACCTGATTCGATACCGAGTCCATGAGATGGACCGGGAATGTATTTCATGCGACACCGCGTTCATGGGATGAACCGGGAATGTATTCCATACGATTTCTATCGAGTCCCATGAGATGGGCCGAGACATGTGCGATTTCTATCGAGTCCCATGAGATGGGCTGAGACATGTGTGATTTCTATCGAGTCCCATGAGATGGGCCGAGACATGTGCGATTTCTATCGAGTCCCATGAGATGGGCCGAGACATGTGCGATTTCTATCGAGTCCCATGAGATGGGCCGAGACATGTGCGATTTCTATCGAGTCCCATGAGATGGGCCGAGACATGTATTCCATACGATTCCACCTCGAGTCCATGATATGGGCCGAGACATGTTACACGTATCACCTAACTTATACCTAGACTGCCGGCAGTGAGGAAGGAGTTCCACGGGCATGAGGGATGACTTTAAGGCGTGAGTCACGACTTGACATATTTGTTTTTATGTTGTGAATCGTAGTTTTGTTATCATACATGTCTCTGCTTTATTTTAGACTTATGATTTCATTTCTGATTTTTCGATTCACATACTTGATACTGTTATCGACCTCTCGGGCTGCGTTCACGCTGCAGTAGTAGGTACACGGTTGTTGATCCTCGCTCATAGGATCACGATTCAACAGATTAGGAAGCCGTTTCTCGAGGCTTATCTTTTGTATGTTTCCACGAGTTGTAGGTTTTTGTACATACAGGGTATGGCGGGGCCTGTCCGTCATCATAGTTGTTGCTGCATTCTTAGAGGTCATGTAATCTTGTAGGCGGGGTTGTAAAGGATGTAACTGTTCAAAATTTTTTGTATATATGCAAGAAGGCAACCGTTTTGGTTGGCCTGTTTTATTATCTTATAATTGTTTCATGTCTTATTTTATATTCCGATTACTCGATGTATGACTACTGGGTGCGGGTAAGACACGATCCACGCCCGGTTCGGTCGTGACAAAAGTGGTATCGAGCGATTAATCCTCGGAAAGTGTCTGCACCGTGTCTAGTAGGTCTTGATTATCGATGTTGTGCACCACATCTATAATCGAGAGGTTGCAGGACATTTAGGATTGGTTTCCATTACGAGATCGCGCTTAGAGTTGTGTTATAAGTTGGACCCTCCGACGTAGTTCGTTTTACGATTATGCCTCCGCGCAAGGCAACCCGGCCCAGTGGGCAAGGCGATCGAGGGTCGCTACTATGATCTGAGGAGTACGAAGCGCGAGCCCATCATTACTCGAGATAGTGCTTGACGGCGAGTTTGGCGACGCCACCCAGCGAGTTTAGGCCGCGGCGGTGGCCTTGAGACCACAAGCACGAGCCTCCGGTCCCACACTGGAGCAGAGAGATGGGTTACAAAGAGATGGCGCCATCGCCGGGATCGTGGCGATACGAGAATAGGCCGGATGCGGCCAGATTCGATGGTACCCATGGTTCACCCTAGATCGGATAGTTTGAGGCTACGGGACTTTACGAGTTGTAGCCGCGAGTTCTACGTCGAGGCACGAGGATGATCCGCAGAGTTCATTCGGCGATTCTGGATCGTGAGAGTGATCAAGGCTCGGAGACCGAGTCGGTGGTCTTAGGTTCGCATCGGCCGCGTGATCTGCAATGATCGGGTTTGATTCGTGGAACCGTCCCGGAGAGTATGCACTTCCATCCGTATGGAGCGAAGTTCTCGTGGGCATTTCTTGCACATTTCTTGCCTCCACGGATGAAGGGCTCGCCGGCAGATTTTTGACGTTGAGGCGCACCGCGCTGATTCCGGGAGTACAATGTGGAGTTTGACTCATTAGCTCGAGACGTCCCGCATTGGTAGCCGACATGGAGGGCGAGTGCACCGCCACGTCACCGGCTTGATGACTACTTGGCAGGCTTGTTCAGTGTAGCTCTTCAGGGCATGGACATTGCCCGCATCTGAGCTTATGCACTTGGATGTGAGGCGGAGAGGTCGGCAGAATGGCCGAGATCAGCGAAGAGGGCGAGCAATGGGTCCTTTGGTAACTTTCGAGGCGAACCGCCTCAGAAGCAGGTTAGTTATGTACCTCCGCCAAGATGCAGTGGTCCTCCGCGCCTTCGGGCGTTCGTGGTATTCGGGAGCTGGTCGAGCTCCGGGCTTAGTTCCGGTATACATGGGTTCTAGCGATCGGGTTCATGCTTTCCTCGGTGCACGATGCGCAAACGTCATCCCGGGAGTGTCGTCTTTCATCGGTGCTTGTTTCACTGCGCGCCGTCGGGCCATGCGTGACGGCGGCCCTAAAAGAAGGGATACAGTAGAATGACACACCACCAAGTCATGGCGGATCATCGCCTTACAACTATGCGCGCAGGCGTGCCTATGATTAGAGTGGAGCAGATGGTACAGGTATATTCTTACCCCTCTAGAGACTAGTATGCGTAGATGATATGATGAAGTGCTAAGTATTATGTTCAGATAGCATTATGTTAGAATTGTGTTTAGAAAACATGGTTAAGGGTAAGTTTGGGGACAGGGAAAGTGTGAGCCTTAGAGTTTTATACGTAGAGACCTTAGATGCGAGGCCATCTTGAGTAAAAGATTTATGGTTATGTTGACCTTTATCAGCGTGCATAGTATACGTGGGATATAGTTGTGTGATAAGTCTCTGAGTGGTATGAAATGAAAGAGGGTAGTTGAGCTAAGAAGACCACTAGGTTTTCCTGACTTGAGTTGTGAGATTGTTCCGGATCGAGAAGCAAGAGAGTTCGGCACGACGGAGGGTCGGGTTGAGGACGTATTGCGGGTCAACCCGTAGCCCGTATTAAGGTGGGTCAGTTCTGGGTGGTCCCGCCAGGTGGTAGGATCACGAGGGTGCTAGGCTCAGGTTTAGGTAACCATCGTATGAGTTCGTGGATATGTTCGACCAAGAATCGGATCGTAAAGGTCGGGAATGGCCTTAAAGGAGATTGAGGCTGGTAGGATGACCAAGTTTGGAGGTAGTGACTCCGGAGATTTTGGAAACAGAAGCGATGACTGAGGTATGGTACGTATACTAGAAAGAGTTCAAGTGTTCGAGAAGAGTACGACGAGTGAGGAAAGAAGAAAACGTGTGTTAGCAGAATAAAGGAGATCATTTTGTTGTGGAGTGAAGATGCGAAGGGAGTATCCTTTAGACCAGGGTGGAAGCTTTTGTGATGTAGGAATGATTTCTCGTGGACTTGGGTTTAGTATTTTCGCGTATGTTATTTTTTATGGCCAGGTGTGGCGTCGGCAACTTGTTAGAGGAACTTTATCGTTATCCGTCTTGAGAAGGAACATTCGGGATGAATGTTTCTAAGGAGGGGAGAATGTTATACCCCGTATTTTCAGAGTATGTACGTGAGGGCGTACGTACAAAAGTTTTTAGCCTTAAGTAGGCATTAGAGACGAAATTTGTACACAACTACCAAAAAGAATTGTTTTCCGACGAAACATTTTCCAAACTTTGCGAAGGGAAAAATACGGCTATGTCATTTATTATTTTTGCGGATTTTTCCGAGAGATAAAATATTTTGGACCAACGAGAGGGTGACACTTGTCACCCTCAAGTGGACGGCAAATTGAGGCTCTTGGCACGTTTTTTGTGCCTTTCTTTTGGTCAAGGGTTAGGTAGGATATTTTGTGTAGTAGATGGATAAAGACACATGGATAAATCCTCACCCTACACTTGCACACCACTTGTCTTGATCTTGGCCATTGGTTGACCTATAAATACCCCTCTAATGCAAGACATTTCTTCATCCACACTTGTAAAAATCCAAGGCAAAAATCCTCTCCCTCCTCTTAAAGTTTTCGTCCAAAGCCACCCTCCTCGAGAAGGCCCTGGCCGAGAGTATACCCCCTTGCCTAGTTGTTTCGTAAAATACACCCCCTTGTAGAAAAATACTCTCCAAGTATTGTTATTATTCCAAAATACCTTGCCCATATACCTTATAGTATTCCAAGGTTACACCTATACTAAAAGCCCGAAATACTATTATACTTCCCTTGATCACAAAACGAAACCCTAAGGAAAATCTTCACGGTTGGTTGAAGTATTAAGAAGAAGTTGCGTAGAACTTCTAAGGGTTGTTTGGAGCGGGTTGGAGCGTTCGAATAGGAGCTAAACGTTGCTCGGGATCGACATTAAAACTTGGATAATTTTGGGCTTATCGAGGTAAATACTTTTGTCCTTCTATTGTAATTGGGAATTACATACTGTAGTAGTATAGAAATGAATATTAGATTCATAGAAGGGTATTACAGAAAAGAATTGAACTGAAATCACATCAGAAGAATATTAAAGAAGAAGATCGAATCAGATTTACATAAGATCGTATTTACTGAGAATTGGATAGTTTGTGGTAGGGAAGTGCTGCCCAATTTTCCGTAGAATAAGGAATCTGTATCTAGAATTATTCTACAGAGTAGTCTAGACGTTGATAGACTTGTATGACCGTTATAGGTTGAAGTACTGCAAGTAGCGTATTCTACTCGAAGGGAGGAAAGGGCTAGCCGGATTACAGTACTTTGGAGCTATTTACTAATAGTCGATAATCGTCGCGAGGTATGTGATTCTTCCTATCTTCTTGAGCATGATATTTTAAAAGAGTATATATAGTACGGTAGACGTACGTGTGTTAACTGAGCATGGTTTTACTTGACGTCTTCTGACTTGAGTTTTAAATAATAAGAATCTTGAAGTATTTCAAAAAAGAATTAAGAATCGTTTTGAAAGAAGAGTAATACTTGGTTTTAAAAGTTTAAGAGTTATACTAGCTTTATGGGAAGTTAGGTATAACGACTTAAGAGTAATAAAAAGAATGGGTTATTGATTTTAGAAGTTAAGAGACTTGATCTCAAAAGATAAGAGGCTTGACTTAATTGAATTGATATGAATTTTGTTAAAAAGTGTGAAACCTCATTCGTGAGTAATGAGTACTTGGTTTTTAAAAGAATAATGTTTTACTGATTCGGAAATGAGAATAAGTATCGAACGAACCACTGCAGCGTTAATAAAGGAAAATGTATTGACAAATAAGTAATTATATTAAAATCAGTAGAAACCTCCATCTGCATAGAAGCTAAGATGAGACAAAATGATATTACATTTCCTAGATCATGGCTGCTTTAATAAGATTGTTATAAACAAGAATAACCTACTCACACATAAGGCATATATTACTCAATTGTTTTAAAAGTAGAATTATGTTATTAAAAGATTAAGACTATGAACTATGAAACCTTTCGAAAATAAGAAATGTGAATATTTGAAATTAGGCAAACTTGAACTTTTGGAAAAGAATGTTGTTACTTGACTTCAAGAAGGAAAGTGTTTTGGTTTAAAAAGAAGGGCATAATGTTACCTTAGTTGTTTTAAAAGGAACATATAGTATTATCTTAATCTATCTTAAAAGAGCGTTTAGATGTTAGGGCACGACACCGCGTTCGGGATGAGCAGGAATGTATTTCACTGATTCGATACCGAGTCCATGAGATGGACCGGAATGTATTTCATGCGACACCGCGTTCATGGGATGAGCAGGAATGTATTCCATCCGATTTCTATCGAGTCCCGTGATATGGGCCGAGACACGTGCGATTTCTCTCGAGTCCCATGATATGGGCCGAGACAGGTGCGATTTCTATCGAGTCCCATGAGATGGGCCGAGACATGTGCGATTTCTATCGAGTCCCATGAGATGGGCCGAGACATGTGCGATTTCTATCGAGTCCCATGAGATGGGCCGAGACATGTATTCCATACGATTCCACCTCGAGTCCATGACGGGCCGAGACATGTTACACGTATCACCTAACTTATACCTAGATCGCGGTGAGGAAGGAGTTCCAGGCGTGAGGATGACTTTAAGGCGTGAGTCCCGACTTGACATGACTGCTTTTATGTTGGAATCGTAGTTTTGTTATCATACATGTCTCCTGCTTTATTTTAATCGTTATGATTTCATTTACTGATTTTTGAGCCACATACTTGGTACTGTTATCTTGACCTCCTTCGGGGCTGCGTTCATGCCGCAGTAGAGGTACACCGATTGTTGATCCTCGCCATAGATCACGATTCAACAGATTGGGAAGCCCCGTTTCTCCGGAGGCTTATCTTTTGGTATGTTTCCATGAGTTGTAGGTTCTTGTACATACAGGGGTATGGCGGGGCCCTGTCCCGTCATAGTTGTTGTTGCATTCTTAGAGGTCTGTAGTACTGTTGTGGGCAGGGTTGTAAAGGATATAACTGTTCAAAAAATTCTGTATATATGCAAGAAGGCAACCGTTTTGGTTGGCCTGTTTTATTACCTTATAATTGTTTCATGTCTTATTTTATATTCCGCTGATTACTCTGATGTATGACTACTTGGGTTCCCGAGTAAGGCACCAGTCACGGGCCCGGGTTCGGGTCGTGACAAAATTCTTAGAGGTCTGTAGCACTGTAGTGGGCAGGGTTTGTAAAGGATGTAACTGTTCAAGTTTTCTTTTCTTTACGGAAAGGTAACCGTTTTGGTTAGCCTATTTTCTTATTTCACTGTTTATCTCTTATGAGTTTTTATTTCCGCTGATTTTCTCTGATGTTGTATCACTAGGGTTCCCGGGGTAAGGCACCAGTCGCGGGCCCGAGGTCTGGTCGTGACAACTTTATGCCGGAAGTCCATGGGTATCTTGAGTAACATTGCGGCAGAAGAGATACCAATGACTAAAGACTTATACCAATTAGCTGACTTGAGAGTTAGATTTCTTGGTTCAGGTGATGGGAGCATTGTTCTTCACAATACAGTAGAATCTTCATTGATAATCGAATTGAAAGAGCTACAGTTCAAATATCCTAAATTGGTAAGAATGAAAGAAGGGATAACGCAATAGAAGAAGTCGATAATGGAGCTTGGAAAGGATGGACCTCAGATATAAATGTCAGTTGTGTGTACCTAATGTCATGATACTTAAGGGGAGAAGTGATTTATTAGGCCCCGATTTGGTTCAGCAAGCGGTGAGAAAGTAAAGTGGAATCAGGAACTCCTATTGACTGCTCAAAGTCGATAGAAATCCTACTCGGATACACGGCATCAAAATTTAGAATTTGTGGTTGGAGATTGGGTCTTCTTGAAAGTATCACCAATGAAAGGTGTAATGTGATTCGGCAAAAAATGCAAGCATAGCCCTCGATATGTTTGATCTTATAAGACTATTCGGAGAATGGGTCAGTAGCTACAAACTGGAGTTTCCTTCAGAGTTAGAAGTTATCCACCCAGTGCTCTATGTGTCAATGACTCATAAATGTGTAGGGATCCCTCCCAAATTACTCCTGTGGAGGATGTTCAGAGTAAAAAAGACATGTCATACGAAAAAGTTCCTATTGTTATTCTTGATCGTCAGGTTCGGAAGCTACGGACTAAAAAAGTGGCCTCTGTCAAAGTCTTAAGGAGAAATAATAATGTGGGAGAAATGACATGGAAGGCTGAGAAGGACATGAAGTCCAGATATCTTTATTTATTTCATACTTCTGGTTTACATCGATACTCATACGATACGACTTCTTTATCCCCCTTTATATCTATTGGGATCATTTTATACATCCTGTTTATGTGACATTATTGAGGCAGAGGTGATAGATGTAACCTAAGTCTTAGCAGTTGACAGTTTAGGTGTTTTATGGCTAATCCTTTTTATTTCTAGATCGATAGGGGGTCGTGTGGGACTGATATCATTATATTATGTTGCTTGTAGCCCTGTGTGGCATTAGATATGTATTCTTACTGCTTGACAGGTTTTGAATAGTCCTTTTTATAGAAGAAACTCTGCTGAAATACTTTTTGAAGGAGCCTAAGTTACATTTTAATGGTATATTATCCTAACATTCGAGGATAAATGCTCTTAATGATGGGAGGATGTTATACCCCATAGTTTTGTGTGTAAGTGGGATCATGGTTAGTCAACTAGTGACCCAATGACTTAATGATGTATATACGGAGGGTTGAGTGAGAGTAAGTGGGGCTGTGTTCGGCAGGGAATAAGTTGACGTGAAAACAAGACACAAGTGGGGGTTCTCGGTTCTCAGCTATTGACGGGCAATGGGTAGTTGGAGGATTTGTCGGGTGGATTCAAAGGGAGTTGGGTCAGGGTATTTTGTGGGTTTTCTTGAAGGTACCACCCCGGAAGGGCGTGACGAGATTTGGAAAGCAGGGGAAACTTAGCCCGAGGTACTTTGAGCGTTTTTCAGATCATTTGGAGAATAGGCCAGGTTGCTTATAAGTTAGTTTTGTCGTCCGACGTAGGAGGCAATACGTCCGGTCTTTCATGTTGCTATGTTCGGAAAAGTATCGGAGATCCATCCAGAGTGTTCCCAGTTAATGATGACCAAGTTGGAGATAGTAACCCCGAGATTTTGGAAACTGAAGCAATAACAGGAAGGTGGTAAGTTTATTTAGGAAGTGTTCGAGTGTCACGGCGAGGTACGACGAGTAAGAGAATAGAAGTGATCATTACTTTTGTGAAGTAAAGGTGCGAAGGGAATATCTTTTAAACCTTGGGTGAGAGCTTTTGTGATGCTAGAGGTGATTCCTTGTGGACTTGGATTTAAGTATTTGCGCGTGTTGTATTGTGGCCATGTGTGGCATTTGCAAACTGTTTAAGTTATGAGGAACTTTATCGTTATCTGTCTTGAGAAGGAACATTCGGGACGAATGTTTCTAAGGAGGGGAGAATGTTATACCCCGTATTTCCAGAGTATGTATGTGAGGACGTACGTACATTTGTACAAACCCTAATTAGGTTAAGGATGAAATTGTGAACTTTCAACGGAAAAGATTCCGAACCTTGTGAAGGAAATTCTACGTTTTTAATATTTTAACCGATTACGGATTTTTCCGAGAGACGAAATATTTTGGACCAATAGGAGGGCGACATGTGTCACCCTTAGTTGGCATGGGTGGGACGAAAATGTTGGCCAAGTGGACATGGTCAAGTGGTCAAAGTCTTGGAAGATATTTTCTTTTGGTGAGTGGGAGTAGGTATTTTGGACGGTTTTGTGTGCCATGTGGAAGGCCACATGGCTCATTGTTGAGGGGGACATATGTCCCAAGGTTGTGGTGGACATATGTCCCAACATTGTGGTGGACACTTGGTTGGAAGACCTCATTCTTCACATGGATCCAAATCTTCACCCTCCATTTGTTTTAATCTTGGTCCTTGGTGGTTCTATAAATACCCCCCTCTTGTGCAAGACTTCTTCATCACTTGAACAATTTCCAAGTCTCAAAATCCCTCTCCCCCTTTTGAGAAGCTCTCGTCCAAATACCCCCCCCCCCCCTTCCTAGTAGCTCTGCGAAACTCCCCTCTCTTGATAGTTCTCGTCCCACACCCCTCTCCCTTAACCAAACTTTGTCCAAAAATTCCTAAACTCTTAAGTGTTTCTTCCTTAGTGTATTAGGAAGATTATTAACCAAAAGGTTAGAAAAGATTTCACACCCTAGCCCCTAAAGCCTCACCTTGGCCGTGAGTTGTGAGGACAAGAATGTTATACCCCGTAGTTCCAGGGTATGTATACGAGGACGTACGTACGAGAATACGATAGTAAAATTGGAAAGGAAGAAAGATGTGATTTTTCGACGGAAAAGTTTCCGGATTTTGTGAAGGAAAAATGTTCGTTAAAGGGAATTGGATTCCCAGATTTGGTATTTGGACTTTTTGGAATATTTGAGAATTATGATTTTATTTCCGAAATTGGTCACGTGGGGCCCACGGGAAAATTTACGGTTTTGTGGGGACCACTTTATTTTCGGATTTTTGGCATTACGGATATTTTCGGAAGATGAAATATTTTGGACGAGTAGGGGGGCGACACGTGTCACCCCCGTGTGGCCATGTTGGCCGAATTGGAGAAGGACAAGTGGCACGTTTTTTTGGTGGACAAGTGGCCCATTTTTGTGGTGGCCACTTGTCCTATTTTTGTGGTAGCCAAATGGTTGGCCAACTATCCACACACATGTACCCCATCCTCACCATCCACTTTCCTAGATCTTGGCCATTGATTTCCCTATAAATACCCCTTGTGTGCAAGACTTTATTTCATCCACATTAGAAAGTTTCCAAGGCAAAAAAATCCCCTCCCTCCCTTAGTGAGTTCTCGTCCAAACACCCCCACCTTGAGTAGAATTCTTCAAGTATTGTTGTTATTCCAAATACTTTAGCCTAAATCCCTGGTGGTATTCCAAAAAAATCCCAACATAAGAGCCCGGAAATACTACTTTATTCCATAGTCGCAAAATGAAGCCCTAGAAAAATCTTCATAGCTTAAATGAAGTGTTAAGAGAAGTTGTTTAGAAACTTCTAAGGGTTTCTTGGAGCGGGTTGGAGCGTAAGGAATTGGAGCTAAACGTTGCTCAGATCGACTTATATCTTGGATAATTTTGGGCTTATCGAGGTAATTACCTATGTCCCCTATCAGAATTGGAGATTACATGTTGTAGTAGTTTAGAATTGAGTATAAGATATATTGGAAGGATGATTATAAAGAATTGAATCAGTATTTACATAGAATCAGATTTATGAGACTTGTAGTATTATTGTGGAGTAGAATTGTACACGCCAGTTAGACGTAACCCGCCCCGGATTGTTCGTTTGGTAGCAGGCCTCGTTAGAGGAGGAGATTTTTTGTGGTTGCGGGGAGGGAGATGCTGCCGAATTTTTCGTAGAATAAGGAATCTTGTATCTAGAATTATTCTACGAAAAGATCTAGAGGCTGATAGACGTTGTGTGGCCTTTATAGGTTGAAGTACTACGAGTAGCGTATTCTACTTGAAGGGTGGAAAAGGCGAGCAAGGGTTAAAGAATGCGTGGAGCGTTTTGCTAATTGTCGATAATCGTCGCGAGGTATGTGAACCTCTTCCTATCTTTTCTAGCATGATTGTTGTGAACTATGTAATGCGGTGAGACGCATACGTGCTAAATGAATTTGTTGGTTTAAAACATAAAGTGTTATAACGGCTTTATGGGAAGTTTGCTATAACAACTTTATGTAGGTAAAGAAATGGTTTGTGGTTTTAAAAGATAAGAGACTTGACTTATAAATGACTTGATGTGAAATATTAAGGAAATTGATTTCTAAAAGAAAAGAGACTTGAGGAATCAAGAGTTTTGGTTTAAAAGAAAGACATGGTTTTGTCTTAAATTGGTTTAAACGTAAAGTGTTATAAACTTTTATGGGAAGTTAGTTATAACGACTTTATGAAAACAAAAGAATGGTTTTATCATTAGTTTTAAAATGGTAACTTGACTTTAAAAAGGAGAAGTGTTTTGGTCTAAAAAGAAGGCATAGTATTGTCTTAATTTGGTTTAAAAAGGAAAGTATGGAAGTTGTTTTGGTTTACTTAAAATGTTAGTCACTCTATTTTGATAATACGGGCATCGGGTGACCTTTGTAAAAGAAATGGATCTTTTAAAAATTTAACGTACGTAGTACTTTGGGGTTAAAACCTGGACTTTGGCATAAAATGAAAGTACCTTGAGTTGTGTGTAACTTGCCTATGTTTGCGTGTGATAGCCTTGTCGTGCTAGTATTGTATTTCTATACCACCGCGTCTCTCGATGGAGGCCGGCTGATTTGTTATGATCTTACTTGACGCGTCTGCGGTGTGAGCATTCCACGGGTACGCTTCTGTGATTATTATTCCATGGACTAGCTCTCCATGAGGTTTTACTGATTCGGCTTGGTATCTGGTAGTTGGCTCTCGTACTTGCCCCGAGGTCGTGGCTGATTCGGCTTGGTATCTGGTAGTTAGCCTTCGATTTGCCCGTTCGGTTTTGTGACGAAGTCTCGTGATTCCGGCAGTATCCGGTAGTTAGTTCAGATTTGCCCGCCACTACGTGGGCGCAGTGGTATCCGTAGTTGGCTTTCGACTTGCCCTGGTCGCCGTGGTATGGTTATATAGATTTGTTAGTACGGGTTTGGTATCTGGTAGTTGGCTTTCGTACTTGCCCCGGCCGATGATGATGCGGCTTTGTATCCGTAGTTAGCTCAGACTTGCCGCACGGTTTTATGACAGGTGGGACACGTGTTCATGTACTCTTGGTGTGGTTATCGTAGATCGCCAGATGAGGAAGGTGTTCCACGCATGATTGATGTTGCGGGCATGAGACTCATAGTTATATTTGAGTGATGACTTTGAGGCGTGAGTCACGACTTGACGCGGATCACATATTATGTAATCGTAGTTTGGTTATCATATATGTCTCTGCTTTATATAGACTACTATGATTTCATTTACGATATTTTGGGCCATATACTGTACTGTTATCGACCTCCTTCGGGGGGCTGCGTTCATGCCGCAGGTAGAGGTACACCAGTTGTTGATCCTCGCTCATAGGATCACAGTTCAGCGTTTTGGAAAGCTCTGTTTCTCCGGAGGCTTATCTTTGGTATAGTCCTCTGTCGTTGTAGGTACTTACATTCAGGGGTATGGCGGGGCCCTGTCCCGTCGTTGTTGTTATAACATTCTTAGAGGTCTGTAGTACTGTTGTGGGCAGAGTTTGTAAAAGGGATGTAACTGTTCGGGTTCAAGTTTTATTTATATATTCAGAAAGGTAACCGTTTTGGTTAGCCTGTTTTCTTATTTCATTATTGTATATCTTGTTTCATGTGTAAGTTTTCATTTCCGCTGATTTTATCTGATGTTGTATCACTAGGGTGCCCGGGGTAAGGCACCAGTCGCGGGCCCGTGGTCGGGTCGTGACAAAAGTGGTATCAGAGCAGTTAATCCTCGAAAAGTGTCTACAGACCGTATCTAGTAGAGTCTTGATTATCGGTGTGTTGTGCACCACACCTATAATCAGGAGGCTGCAGGATATTTAGGATTGGTTTCCATTCTTATCACTCTGAGATCGTGCCTTAGAGCTGTGTTATAAGTTGGACTCCCTCTAACGTATTCTTTGCACCCGTTATGCCTCTACGCAAGGCAACCAGAGCCCAGAAGGGCAAGGCAGCAGAGGGAGCTACGAGTAGAACACAGAGGGTTACGAGGGCACAGGCCCGGTCATTACCTGAGATAGTACTTCAGACGACGAGTTTTATGACGCCGCTAGCCCCAGCAGAGTTTAGAGCGGCAACGCTTTCATCGAGGCCACGATACCGAGCCTCCGCCACGACCGTGAGCCGAGGATATGCGTTACAAGGAAATGGCCCGATTAGCTAGGCTTCAGGCTAGGAATGAGATGCGAGAGTCGGAGGTTCCTAGCACGATGAGTTCACCCTAGATCCGATAGTTGAGATTTGGGACTTCGAGTCATCCACCCGAAGTTCTATGGATCTAGAACCGAGGAAGATCATCGAGTTTATTCGACGATTGCGTGATCATGAAAGTGATCAAGACCTCAGAGGCATTTCTTACACACTTCTTGCCCTCGCAGATGAGGAGAGCTCGGGCAGATAGATTTATGAGGTTGAGGCAGAACGGGCGGACGGTTCGGGAATACAGTATAGAGTTTGACTTATTGGCTCGTTATGTCCCCGCGTTAGTGGCAGACATGTGAGGAGAGAATGTCCTAGTAGGAGGGATACAGGTGGGATGACTTAGCCTACCAGGTCAGTTGCGGATTCAGTGGATCGGAGAGGAAGGGGTGTTAGCCAGAGGAGGCCACCCCCACCTCGGTATGGTCGTTGTGGTAGGGGTTCTTATGGGGAGTGTCGTACTACTTAGATAGCTTGTTAGGCTTGCGGCCAGCAGGGCCATTTTGCGAGAAATTGTCCGAACAGAGGTGGCGCGGATGTTACGACTCAGCCTTCGGGATCAGTGGCTGGTTCATCACCTTCTGTAGTTATGCGCCCAGCAGAGCAAGATTTGATTAGAGCGGCAAAGGGAAAGTGAGGCAGTAGTTACAGGGAGATCTTCAGCCTTAAGAGACTTGTTTAGGTTGTTATGGTAGATACATGTGGAGTGCTATGTTCGTTTAGCATGGTGTAAGTTGTGATAAATCCATGGGTAGTGTGAGATGGAAGTAGTAGCTTTCATGACGTGAACTGGTAAGATTGTTCCGGATCGGGGAACGAGAGTTTAGTACGAAGTGGGTCGGGTTGAGGCCATTTCGCGAGTCAACCCGCAGCCCGGAATGTGGTGGGGTCAGTTTGAGGTGGTCCCGCTAGATGATAGGGTCACGAGGGTGTTAGGCCCAAGTTTAGATAACCATCATACGAGTTTGTGGATGCGTTCGACCAGTAGTAGGGTTGATGGGGTTAGCCCATCTTGTCTTTTAGTCAGGATTGTTTACTCGGCGGAGGGTTATGCGAGATGTTGTATATCAGGAAGGTTGTAAGGCTGCACGGGGTTCCTACTTTTATTTTTATGGCAGGCAGTGGAGCCCAATTTATGGCTATTTTTCGGGAGGTTTTACAGTGGTTAGGAACTCGGTGAGTCTCGATTGCATTCACCTCGCCGACGGACGAACATCGATTTTATCCGCACATTTGAGGATAGGTTACGGGCGGTGTTTTGATTTCGTGGTAGCGTGAGGATTATTTGCCTCTTGTTGAGTGAGTATTATACTAGCTACCATTTCAAGATTCGGATGGTGCCTTATGAAGCCTTGTATGGGCGGAAGTGTAGGTTCTTGGCCGATTGGTTCGATGTCGGCAAGGTTCAGATAGTTTGGTCCCTACTTGTTTCAGCAGGATGTGGATAAGGTGAAGCTTATCGAAGAAGTTATTAGCACTCGAGTCAGCGAAGTCGCGAACGATCGGCGTCGACACTTGGAGTTCAGCCGACGGTGGGTCTTCTTGAAGGTACCACCCCGGAAGGGTGTGACGAAATTTGGAAAGAAGGGGAAACTTAGCTCGAGGTACTTTGGGCATTTTCAGATAATAGTAGAATAGGCCAGGTTGCCTATAAGTTAGCACTGCCGTCCGACTTAGGAGGCAGTACGTCCGGTATTCCATGTTGTTATGTTTCGGAAGAGTAATCGGAGATCCCTCCAGAGTGTTCCAAGTTAATGATGACCAAGTTAGAGATAGTAACCCCGAGATTTTGGAAACTGAAGCAATGACAAAAATGTGGTAAGTATATGAGGAAGAGTTCGAGTGTACGAGGAGGGTACGACAAGTAAGAAAAGAGGCGAAGATGTGAAGAAAGTATCCTTTGGACCATGGGTGGAAGTTTTTGTGTTGTTATACACGTTAGGGGTGATTCCTCGTTGTCTTGTATTGAGTTTTGCGCGTATGTTATATTATGGCAATGTGTGGCATAATTGGTTTGGTAAGTATAGTAGTGAAGACTATACCGGCGCTTATATGATTAGAGGCTTAGAAGGAACATTCGGGACGAATGTTTCTAAGGGGGGAAGAATGTTACACCCCGTAGTTCCAGGGTATGTATACGAGGACGTACGTACGAGAATACGATAGTAAAATTGGAAAGGAAGAAAGATGTGATTTTTCGACGGAAAAGTTTCCGTATTTTGTGAAGGAAAAATGTTCGTTAAAGGGAATTGGATTCCCAGATTTGGTATTTGGACTTTTTGGAATATTTGAGAATTATGATTTTATTTCCGAAATTGATCAGGTGGGGCCCACGGGAAAATTTACGGTTTTATGGGGCCCACTTTATTTTCGGATTTTTGGCATTACGGATATTTTCGGAAGATGAAATATTTTGGACGAGTAGGGGGGCGACACGTGTCACCCCCGTGTGGCCATGTTGGCCGAATTAGAGAAGGACAAGTGGCACGTTTTTTTGGTGGACAAGTGGCCCATTTTTGTGGTGGCCACTTGTCCCATTTTTGTGGTAGCCAAATGGTTGGCCAACTACACACACACATGTACCCCATCCTCACCATCCACTTGCCTAGATCTTGGCCATTGATTTCCCTATAAATACCCCTTTTGTGCAAGACTTTATTTCATCCACATTAGAAAGTTTCCAAGGCAAAAAAAATCCCCTCCCTCCCTTAGTGAGTTCTCGTCAAAACACCCCCCCCCCCCACCTTGAGTAGAATTCTTCAAGTATTGTTGTTATTCCAAATACTTTAGCCTAAATCCCTGGTGGTATTCCAAAAAAATCCCAACATAAGAGCCCGGAAATACTACTTTATTCCATAGTCGCAAAATGAAGCCCTAGAAAAATCTTCATAGCTTAAATGAAGTGTTAAGAGAAGTTGTTTAGAAACTTCTAAGGGTTTCTTAGAGCGGGTTGGAGCGTAAGGAATTGGAGCTAAACGTTGCTCAGGATCGACTTATATCTTGGATAATTTTGGGCTTATCGAGGTAATTACCTATGTCCCCCTATTGTAATTGGAGATTACATGTTGTAGTAGTTTAGAATTGAGTATAAGATATATTGGAAGGATGATTATAAAGAATTGAACTTTATTTACATAGGACTGTATTTACAGTAGACTTGTAGTATTATTGTGGAGTAGAATTGTACACGTCCGGTTAGACGTGTAACCCCCCCCCCCCTGGGATTGTTGGTTTGGTAGCAGGCCTCGTTAGAGGAGGAGATTTATGTGGTCATGGGGAGGTGCTGCCGAATTTTCCGTAGAATAAGGAATCTTGTATTTAGAATTATTCTACGAAGAGATCTAGAGGTTGATAGACGTTTTGTGGCCTTTATAGGTTGAAGTACTACGAGTAGCGTATTCTACTTGAAGGGTGGAAAAGGCGAGCAAGGTTAGAGTACGTGGAGCGTTTTGCTAATTGTCGATAATCGTCGCGAGGTATGTGAACCTCTTCCTATCTTTTCTAGCATGATTGTTGTGAACTATGTAGTACGGTAGACGTACATGTGCTAAATGAATTTGGTTGGTTTAAAACATAAAGTGTTATAACGGCTTTATGGGAAGTTTGCTATAACAACTTTATGTAGGTAAAGAAATGGTTTGTGGTTTTTAAAAGATAAGAGACTTGACTTATAAATGACTTGATGTGAAATATTAAGGAACTTGATTTCTAAAAGAAAAGAGACTTGAGGGATTGAAGAGTTTTTGGTTTAAAAGAAAGACATGGTTTTGTCTTAAATTGGTTTAAAACGTAAAGTGTTATAACAACTTTATGGGAAGTTAGTTATAACGACTTTATGAAAACAAAAGAATGGTTTTATCATTAGTTTTAAAATGGTAACTTGACTTTAAAAGGAGAAGTGTTTTGGTCTAAAAAGAAGGCATAGTATTGTCTTAATTTGGTTTTAAAAGGAAAGTATGGAAGTTGTTTTGGTTTACTTAAAATGTTAGTCACTCTATTTTGATAATACGGGCATCGGGTGACCTTTGTAAAAGAAATAGATCTTTTAAAAAGAATTTAACGTACGTAGTACTTTGGGGTTAAAACCTGGACTTTGGCATAAAATGAAAGTACCTTGAGTTGTGTGTAACTTGCCTATGTTTGCGTGTGATAGCCTTGTCGTGCTAGTATTGTATTTCTATACCACCGCGTCTCGATGGATGGCGGCTGATTTGTTATGATCTTACTTGGACGCACGGCAAAGGACGAGCATTCCACTGCACGCTTCGTGATTATTATTCCATGGACTAGCTCTCCACGAGGTTTTACCGATTCGGCGTATCCGTAGTTGCTCTGCATTTGCCGAGGTCGTGGTGATTCGGCAGTATCCGTAGTTAGCCTTCGTACTTGCCCCGTTCAGTTTTGTGACGAAGTCTCGTGATTCCGGTGTTATACCCCGTATTTCCAGAGTATGTATGCGAGGACGTACGTACGAGAATACGGCAGAAAGATTGGAAAGGAAGAAGGAGGTAAATTTTTCCACGGAAAAGTTTCCGGTTTTTGTGAAGGAAAAGGTTCGTTAACGGGAATTGGATTCCCATTTGGTATTCGGACTTCCGGAATATTAGAGAATTATGGAATTTTATTTTCGAAATGGTCACGTGGGCCCACGGAGAAATTTACTTTTGTGGGGCCCACTTTGTTTTCGAGATTTTGGCCATTGTGGATATTTTTCGAAAGACGTTTTTTGAGGGCCATTAGGAGGGTGACACGTGTCACCCCGCCAGTGGCTCGGGCCGGTTACCTCAGGCACAACACCTTGCTAGAGTCGTTTTTAAACGCTTTGCGTAACTTGCGGGCGGAAAATTCCGCTATGTCGCTTTGTATTTTGCGATTTTTCCGAGAGACGAAACATTCGGACCAACGGAGGGTGACATGTGTCACCCTCACAACGGAGACAAGTGGCACGGCCGACCGAGTGGTCAGGGGTGCTAGATATTTGTGTAGATATTTGTGAGGGTTTTAAGAGTAGGGGCTAGGGTGCACTTGGCTTGATCTTGGCCTTACACTTGCCTTGCACTTGGCTAGATCTTGGCCATTGGTTGGCCTTTGGGTTTGCTATAAATACCCTTAGTTGATGAACTTTCTTCATCCAAAATCATTTTCCAAGTCTTGAAATCTCTCCTTTGTGAGTTGAAATCGTCCAAAGCCCTCCCCCCCTTTGTGGAGCTTTGGCCGAGAGGCCCCCCCTTTTTGAGTGAGGCTTGGCCGTGGGTACCCCTAGCCTAGTTGTTTTCAGATAATACCCTTGTTGTGGTATAGAAATACTCTCCTAGTATTGTTATAATGCCCAAAATACCTTAGCCTTGTACCTTATAGTATTCCAAAGATACCTCTTTACGTAGAGTCCGGAAATACTACCTTTTGTCCTTTTTAGTCTCAAACCGAAACCCTAAGGAAATCTTCATCGTTGGTCAAGTATGTGAGTAAGTTGGTTAGAACTTCTGGGTTGTTTGGAGTGGTTTGAGCGCACTGAGGAGCTAAACCTTGCTCAGAGCGACATTAAACTCGGATAATTTTGGGCTTATCGAGGTAATTATCTTCCTCTATTGTAATTGGAAATTACATGTTTGTTAGAGTATATAGTCAAGTATACTATATATGGAACTACTTAGTATTCGCAATGTCTTTTGACTTAAGCTCAAGAATAAAGAATCGAATCGAATCGTATTTACATGGATCATTGCAGAGACTTGTGTAGAATTGTACACGCCAGGTTAGACGTAAACCCCCTGGTTGTCTTGGTAGCCTCGATAGAGGAGAGATTTACGCTGTCATGTGGGAGTGCCGAATTTTCTATAGAAAGATAGAAACTTATGTTTTGGGGTTAATAGACGTTTTGACCTTTATAGGTGAAAGTACTAAGAGTAGCGTATTCTACTCAAGGAGTGGAAAGGGCTAGTGCGTTGTAGTACTTGGAGCATTTTGCTTATTGTCGATAAATCGTCGCGAGGTATGTGAACCTCTTCCTATCTTTTCTAGCATGATTGTTGTGAACTATGTAGTACGGTAGACGCATACGTGCTAAGTGATTTGGTTGGTTTAAAACATAGGGTGTTATAATAGCTTTATGGGAAGTTAGTTATAACGACCTTATGTAAGTGAAAATGGTTTACTGATGTTAGAAGTTAAGAGACTTGATCTTATAAGATAAGAGACTTAACTTATTTGTTTTAATGTGGATGTTTGTGTGAAACCTCATTCGTGAGTAATGAGTACTTGGTTTTAAAGGGATAATGTTTTACCGATTTCGAATCGTAATGTGTATCGACAGCACCACCGCAGCGTTAATAAAGGAAAATGTCTCAATAATGATGTTGTATTAAAACCGTAGAAACCTCCATCCGCATAGAAGCTAAGATGAGACAAAATGATATTACATTTTCTAGATCATGGTCATTGTAATAAGATCGTTATAAACAAGAATAAACTACTCACGATATGACATATGTTACTCAATTGTTCTAAAAGGAATCAAGTGATTAAGTTTGGGAACTATGAAACCATTTGAAAATGAGAAGCTTGAGTAATCAAACTAGGCAAACCGGAACTTAGGAAAAGAATGTTGTTACTTGATTTTGAAAAGGAAGGTGGGTTGGTCATTCCAATACTACGTATCGGGTGACTTTTATAAAAGTAATGGATCTCTTTTAAAAGAACTTAACGTATGTAGTACCTGGGGTTAAAAACCCGACTTTGGCATAAAATGAAAGTACTTTGAGTTGTGTGAAACTTGCCTATGCTTGTGATGATAGCCTTTATTGTACAATCGTTGTGTTTCGTGTTACCGCTCTCTCGATAGAGGTCATTGATCGTTGAGAACTTACTCGACGCGCAAGTGACGGAGAAATTCCACGCACGCTCGCTGATAGTATTATTGTTGTTAATCGCTTTGGACATACCGACACGACGCGTAGCGCACGTATGCTTCCATTTTGTTAAGGTCTTGGTTAATCGCTTTGGATATATCCGACACGACGCGTAGCGCACGTATGTTTCCATTTTGATTATCGCCTTGTGATTTCTTTCGACATACCGACACGACGCGTAGCGCACGCATGCGCCCATTTGGAATGTTGTCTTATTTTTCCTTCGACATACCGACACGACGCGTAGCGCACGCATGCTTCCATTTGATTGTCGTTTGTTGTTGAGGTCACATGGACATGTCTACACCGGCGCAGAATTCCGGGGCATGTGGCGCGGGACATTGGTATTATTGTTGCATCATGGACATGTCTACACCGGCGCAAGATTCCGGCACGCGCCATAATGCGAACTCGATTGATGTTGTGGCGTGAGACCCATAGTTATATCGGAGTGATGATCGCTTTATGTTGTGAATCAGAGTTTGGTTATCATACATGTCTCCCGCTTTATATAGACTAGTATGATTTCATTTACAAGATTGCATGCCACATACTTGGTACTGTTGCATCGACTCCTTCGGGGCCGCTCACGCCGCAGTAGGTACATCGGCCGTGGTTCCTCGCCATAGGATCACAGCCAACAGATTTGAAGCTCCGCTTTCTCCGAGGCTTATCTTTTGCAGTGTTCCTCGAGTTGTAGGTTCTTGTACATTCGTGGGTATGGGCCCCGTCCCGTCATAGTCATCAGTATATCTTAGAGGTCATGTAGTGCATGGCGTGGTTGTAAAAGGATTAAACTGCTCGTGTTTTATGTATATACCAAGGCAACTGCTTGGTTGGCCTGCTTATTCATTTATCTCTTGTTAAATGACTCTTGTTTTGTGTTCCGCTGATTTTCTCGATGTATGTATCACTAGGGTGCCTGTGGTAAGGCACCAAGAACGCCCCGAACGTCGTTACAAAAGTGGTATCGAGCGCTTAATCTCTGAAAGTGTCTATGCACGCGGTCTAGTAGAGTCTTGATTATCGGTGTGTTGTGCACCACATCTATAATCGTGAGGCTATAGGACATTTAGGATTGGTTTCCATTCTTCTCATTCCGAGATCGCCTTAGAGTCGTGTTGTAAGTTGGACCCTCCGACGTATCTCGCTTTTACCATTTATGCCTCCGCGCAATGCAACCAGAGACCAGGAGGGCAAGGCAGCCGATGGTGCTGCTAGTGAGATACAGAGGAGTACTAGGGCGCAGGCCCAGACAGTACCTGAGGTTGTGCTTCAGACTGCGGGTTTCGCGACGCCGCCAGCACCAGCAGAGTTTAGAGCCGCAGCAGATGGTCGATGAGACTACAAGACTGAGCCTCCACCCCACACCGGAGCAGGAGACGGGTCAGCGCGAGATGGCTCAGCTTATTGGCCACGGCCAGGCGATATGAGGACAGCCGACGCAGCAGCTCCGCCCAGAGCACCAGCCGTTCACCCCGAGCGTATAGTTTGAGGCTACGGACTTTCCGAGTTGTAACCCGCCAGAGTTTTACGGGTCGAGGCTCGAGGATGATCCGCAGGAGTTCATCCGGCAGCTACGCGGATCACGCGGTGATCAAGGCTTCGTAAACCGAAGTGCGTGACCTTTGGTTCGCATCGGCCGCGTGATACCGCATGCCGATTGGTTTGATTCATGGAGCTTTCCCGGAGAGCATGCACTCCAGCAGTATGGGATGAGTTTTCGGGGCTTTCTCACGCACTTCTTGCCTCCGCATTGGCGAGGCACGCCGGCGATTTTTGTTATCGAGACAGAGAGGCGACCGTCGTGGAGTACAATGTCGAGTTCGATTCTTTGGCTCGATATGTCCTCGCGAAGTTGCAGAGATATGGAGGATAGTGGTGCATCGCCACGTCACCGCTTGATGATTATATGGCCGAATCTTGTGCGGGTGTTTCTCTTCACCGCATGGACATTGCCCGCACGCAGCTCACGCACCAGACGCGAGGCACGGAGGGTCGACGGAATGACTGGATCGCCAGAAGAGGGCCAGACGGCAGGTCCTTTGGTGGCTTTCGAGGCGGACCGCCTCAAAGAAGAGTTAGTTATATACCCCCACCGCATGCAGTGGTCCTCCACCGCCTTCGTGAGCAGGTCGTGGCTCCGGGTTCAGATTTTCGGCAGAGCGGGTGTTAACCACCAAGCCACCCCTACCTCGTTGTGACTATTGTGGTAGACTCCATTTTGGAGAGTGTCGCTAGATTGGGAGTTTGTTTTGCATGCGACAGCAGGCCATTTTGCAGGAACTGTCCGACCAAGGGAAGCGGATGTTACGACTCACCTTCAGGATCTGTGGCTGGTTCATCACCTTCATACCATGGTACGCAGGCGTGTGCCTATGATTAGAGTGAGTCAGAGCTTCGTGTATATCCTTACCCTCTAGAGTTTTGGTATGCCGTTATGATGATCTCATTATTATGTGCTATGTACGAATAGCGTTGTGTTAATTTTGAGTTAGAAAACATGGTTAGTTAGGAGGATAAGTATGGGGCATGGTAAGTGTGAACCTTAGACTATGTCACGATCGAGACCTTAGGGGTAAGGTCGTCTTGAGTTAAAGATTTATTTTTGACCCTTATCGAGTAGTAGTATACGTGGGATTTATTTGTGTGATAAGTCCGGGTAGTGTGAGATGGAAGTGGTAGCTTTCATGATGTGAATTAGTAAGATTGTTCCGCATCGGGAACCGAGTTTGGCGCGGTTGTGGGTCGGGTTGAGGACGTGATACGGTCAACCCGTAGTCCGGATTAAGGTGGGGTGCCTGGTGGTCCCTCCAGTGGTAGGGTCACGAGGATGCTAGGCCCAAGTTTGTGTGACCAACGATGAGTTCGTGGACGCGTTCGACCGAAGCGGTTCGTAAAGGCCGGAATGGCCTTAAGGAAGTTTGAGGTTAGTAAGATGACCAAGGTTGGAGGTAGTGACTCCGCAGATTTTCGAACGGAAGTAATGACCGAAGTATGGTACGTCCGGGAGAGTTCAAGTGTTCGGAAAGGGCACGACGAGTAAGGAAGGAAGATAACGTGTGTTATTTCGCTGCCGCGTGGCGTTGACAACTTGTTAGAGGAACTTCATCGATATCCGTCTTGAGAAGGAACATTCGGACGAATGTTTCTAAGGAGGAGAATGTTATACCCGATTTCCAGAGTATGTATGCGAGGACGCACGTGCGAGAATACGGCAGAAAAGATTGGAAAGGAAGAAGGAGGTAAATTTTTCCACTAAAAGTTTCCGCTTTTTGTGAAGGAAAAGGTTCGTTAATGGGAATTGATTCCCGATTTGGTATTCGACTTCTGGAATATTAGAGAATTATGGAATTTTATTTTCGAATGGTCACGTGGGGCCCACGGTAGAAATTTACGGTTTTGTGGGGCCCACTTTGTTTTCGAGATTTTGGCCATTGTGGATATTTTTCAAAAGACGTTTTTTGAGGGCCATTAGGAGGGTGACACGTGTCACCCCGCCAGGTGGCTTGGCCGGTTACCTTTGTGCACAACACCCTGTTAGAGTCGTTTTCGACTAAACGCTTACAGAACTTGCGGGCGGAAAATTCCGCTATGTCGCTTTTGTATTTTTGCGGATTTTTCCGAGAGACGAAACATTCTCGACCAACGGAGGGTGACATGTGTCACCCTCACAACGGAGACAAGTGGGCGCACTGGCCGAATTGAGGGCTTGTGGTGCTAGATATTTGTGTAGATATTTGCAGGGTTTTAAGGAGTAGGGGCTAGGTGCACTTGGCTTGATCTTGCCTTACACTTGCCTTGCACTTGGCTAGATCTTGCCATTGGTTGGCCTTTGGGTTTGCTATAAATACCCCTTAGTTGATGAACTTTCTTCATCCAAAATCATTTTCCAAGTCTTGAAATCTCTCCTCATGAGTTGAAATCGCCCAAAGCCCTCCCCTCATTGGAGCTTTGGCCGAGGCCCCCTTTTTGAGTGAGGCTTGGCGTGGTACCCCAGCCTAGTTGTTTTCAGATAATACCCTTTGTGGTATAGAAATACTCCCTAGTATTGTTATAATGCCCAAAATACCTTAGCCTTGTACCTTATAGTATTCCAAAGATACCTCTTTACGTAGAGTCCGAATACTACCTTTTGTCCTTTTAGTCTCAAACCGAAACCCTAAGGAAATCTTCATCGTTGGTTGAAGTATGTGAGTAGAAGTTGGTTAGAACTTCTAAGGGTTGTTTGGAGTGGTTCGAGCGCACTGAGGAGCTAAACCTTGCTCAGAGCGACATTAAACTCGGATAATTTTGGGCTTATCGAGGTAATTATCTTGTCTCTATTGTAATTGGAAATTACATGTTTGTTAGAGTATATAGTCAAGTATACTATATATGGAACTACTTAGTATTCGCAATGTCTTTTGACTTAAGCCCAAGAATAAAGAATCGAATCGAATCAGATTTACATAGGATGTATCAGAGACTTGTGTAGAATTGTACACGTCAGGTTAGGCGAAACCCCCGTCAAGTTGGCAGTGGCTACCGATAGAGAGGAGATTTACGCTGCCATGTGTGGAGTGCCGCGAATTTTCTATAGAAAGATAGAAACTTATTTTTTGGGGGTAATAGACGTTTTGACCTTTATAGGTGAAAGTACAAGAGTAGCGTATTCTACCAAGGAGTGGAAAGGGGCTAGTGTCAGTAGATTGGAGCATTTTGCTTATTGTCGATAAATCGTCGCGAGGTATGTGAACCTCTTCCTATCTTTTCTAGCATGATTGTTGTGAACTATGTAGTACGGTAGACGCATACGTGCTAAGTGATTTGGTTGGTTTAAAACATAGGGTGTTATAATAGCTTTATGGGAAGTTAGTTATAACGACCTTATGTAAGTGAAAATGGTTTATGATGTTAGAAGTTAAGAGACTTGATCTTATAAGATAAGAGACTTAACTTATTTGTTTTAATGTGGATGTTTGTGAAACCTCATTCGTGAGTAATGAGTACTTGGTTTTAAAGGGATAATGTTTTACCGATTTCGGGAATCGAATGTATCGGCTGCACCACCGCAGCGTTAATAAAGGAAAATGATCGAATAATGATGTGTTGTATTAAAACCAAGAGAAACCTCCATCCGCATAGAAGCTAAGATGAGACAAAATGATATTACATTTTCTAGATCATGGTCATTGTAATAAGATCGTTATAAACAAGAATAAACTACTCACGATATGACATATGTTACTCAATTGTTCTAAAAAGGAATCAAGTGATTAAGTTTGGGGAACTATGAAACCATTTGAAAATGAGAAGCTTGAGTAATTGAAACTATGCAACCGGAACTTAGGAAAAGAATGTTGTTACTTGATTTTGAAAAGGAAGGTGGGTTGGTCATTCCAATACTACGTATCGGGTGACTTTTATAAAAGTAATGGATCTCTTTTAAAAGAACTTAACGTATGTAGTACTGGGGTTAAAACCCGACTTTGGCATAAAATGAAAGTACTTTGAGTTGTGTGAAACTTGCCTATGCTTGTGATGATAGCCTTTATTGTACAATCGTTGTGTTTCGTGTTACCGCTCTCGATAGAGGTCGGTTGATCGTTGAGAACTTACTTGGACGCGTTGGCAGCGACGGAGAAATTCCACGCACGCTCTCGCTGATAGTATTATTGTTGTTAATCGCTTTGGACATACCGACACGACGCGTAGCGCACGTATGCTTCCATTTTGGTTAAGGTCTTGTGGTTAATCGCTTTGATATATCGACACGACGCGTAGCGCACGTATGTTTCCATTTTGATTATCGCCTTGTGATTTCTTCGACATACCGACACGATGCGTAGCGCACGTATGCGTCCATTTGGAATGTTGTCTTATTTTTCCTTTGGACATACCGACACGACGCGTAGCGCGGGTATGCTTCCATTTGGATTCTTTGTCATTGTTGAGGTCACATGGACATGTCTACACCGATGCAATTCCGGCATGTGCCATGGACATTGGTATTATTGTTGCATCATGGACATGTCTACACCGATGCAAGATTCCGGCACGCGCCATAATGCGAACTCGATTGATGTTGTGGGCGTGAGACCCATAGTTATATCGAGTGATGATCGCTTTATGTTGTGAATCGTAGTTTGGTTATCATACATGTCTCCGCTTTATATAGACTAGTATGATTTCATTTACAAGATTGCAGTTTCACATACTTGGTACTGTTATCGACTCTTCGGGCCGCGTTCACGCCGCAGTAGGTACATCGGTCGTGGTTCCTCGCCATAGGATCACAGCCAACAGATTTGAAGCTCCGCTTTCCGAGGCTTATCTTTTAGTAGTGTTCTCGAGTTGTAGGTTCTTGTACATTCTGGTACGGGGGCCCCGTCCGTCATAGTCATCAGTATATCTTAAGTGCAGAGTACCGTTGTGTGTGGTTGTAAAAGGATTAAACTGCTCGTGTTTTATGTATATACCAAGGCAATCGCTTTGGTTGGCTCGTTTATTCATTTATCTCTTGTTAAATGACTCTTGTTTTGTGTTCCGCTGATTTTCTCGATGTATGTATCACTAGGGTGCCTGTGGTAAGGCACCGCGAACGCCCGAACGGTCGTTACATCCGGCTTGGTATCCGTAGTTAGTTCGATTGCCCGCCAGCCACGTGGCGCAGTGGTATCCGTAGTTGGCTTTCGTACTTGCCCGGGTCGCCGTGGTATGGTTATATAGATTTGTTGGTACGGCTTTGGTATCCGTAGTTGGCTTTCGTTTGCCCTGGCCATTGATGACGCGGCTTTGGTATCCGTAGTTAGCCTTCGTACTTGCCCCGCACGGTTTTATGACGAGTGGGACTCGTGTTCATGTGTACTCTTGGTGTGGTTATCGTGATCACGGCAGCCGGCGGGAAGGTGTTCCACGCATGATTGATGTTGCGGGCACGAGACCCATA
This sequence comes from Przewalskia tangutica, assembly GCA_029844215.1. Classification (NCBI taxonomy): domain Eukaryota; kingdom Viridiplantae; phylum Streptophyta; class Magnoliopsida; order Solanales; family Solanaceae; genus Przewalskia; species Przewalskia tangutica. Next base: position 68,805,245 of record CM056734.1, read on the forward strand.
GTTATATTTGAGTAATGACTTTGAGGGCGCGAGTCCCCGACTGACGCGATCGCTACATATTATGTAATCGTAGTTTGGTTATCATATATGTCTCTGCTTTATATAGACTACTATGATTTCATTTACGATTTTCGCCACATACTTGGTATCGTTGTATTGACCTCCTTCGAGGTCGCGTTCATGCCGCAGTAGAGGTACACCGATTGTTGATCCTCGCCATAGGATCACGCTCAAAGATTTTGGGAAGCCCGTTTCTCGGAAGCTTATCTTCGTATAGTCCTCGCCGCCAGGTACTTACATTCGTGGTATGGCGGGCCCGTCTGTCGTTGTTGTTATAACATTCTTGAGGTCCGTAGTACCGCCAGGCGTAGTTTGTAAAAGGGATGTAATCGTTCGTTCAAGTTTTATTTATATATTCAGAAAGGTAACCGTTTTGGTTAGCCTGTTTTCTTATTTCATTATTGTATATCTTGTTTCATGTGTAAGTTTTCATTTCCGCTGATTTTCTCTGATGTTGTATCACTAGGGTGCCCGGGGTAAGGCACCAGTCGCGGGCCCGTGGTCGGGTCGTGACAAAGAACCTTAGTGTTCTTCACTTGTTTAGGTTGGTTCTTAAAGAGGAGTTGGTTAGGAGCGTATAAGGGTTGCTTGGAGCGGTCGAGCGCCGCAGGTGAGCTAAACGTTGCTCAGATCGACATTAAATCTTGGATAATTTTGGGCTTATCGAGGTAATTAATCGCCCTTCTATTGTAATTGGAGATTACATACGTAGTAGTATAGAAATGAGTATAAGATATAGAAGGATATTAAAGAAGAGAATTGAATCAGAATTACATGCGACCGTATTCTGAGACTTGAGTAGTTTGACGGGTAGGGAAGTGCTGCCCAATTTTCCGTAGAAGTAAGAACCTTCTGCTTAGAATATTCTACAGAGTAGTCTAGACGTTGATAGACGTATATGACCATTATAGGTTGAAGTTCTGCGAGTAGCGTGTTCTACTTGAAGGGTGGACAAGGTTAGCATGGTTATAGTACGGGAGCGTTTTGCTATTTGTCGATAATCGTCGCGAGGTATGTGAACCTCTTCCTATCCTTTCTAGCATGATGTTTGTAAATTATGTAGTACGGTAGACGTACGTGTGCTAAATGAATTGGGTTGGTTTAAAACATAAAGTCTTATAACGGCTTTATGGGAAGTTTATTATAACAACTTTATGTAGGTAAGAAATGGGTTGTTGATTTTAAGAAAATAAGAGACTTGACTTAATTGTCTTGATATGAATTTTATTAAAAAGTTGTGAAACCTCATTCGTGAGTAATGAGTACTTGGTTTTTAACTAATAAGTTATATTGATTTCGGAAATGAGAATAAGTATCGAACAAACCACTGCAGCGTTAATAAAGGAAAATGTATTGACAAATAATTAATTATATTAAAACCAGTAGAAACCTCCATCTGCATAGAAGCTAAGATAAGACAAAATTGTATTACATTTCCTAGATCATGGCTGCTTTAATAAGATTGTTATAAACAAGAATAAACTACTCACACATAAGATATATGTTACTCAATTTTGTTAAAAGAAGAAATTACGTTGTTAAGTGATTAGGACTATGAACTATGAAATCTTTCGAAAATAAGAGACTTAAGTATTTAAAAATATGCAACTTGAACTTTTGGAAAAGAATGTTGTTACTTGACCTTAAAAAGGGAAAATGTGTTGGTTTAAAATGAAGGCATGGTATTGTCTTAATCTGTCTTAAAAGAGGGTTTAAATGTTATGGACGATTCTTCACCGAGTCCCATGGGATGGGCCGGGACATGTATTCCATACGATTCTTCTTCACCGAGTCCCATGGACGGGTCGACATGTATTCCATACGATTCTTCACCGAGTCCCATGGATGGGTCGACATGTATTCCATACGATTCTTCACCGAGTCTCATGGACGGGCCGACACGTATTCTATACGATTCTTCACCGAGTCCCATGGACGGGCCGACATGTATTCAATACGATTCTTCACCTTGTCCAATGGGATTGGACGGGACATGTTTTAAACACGATTTTACCTCGAGTCCCATGGGATGGGCCGAGACATGTATTCCACACGATTTCACCTCGAGTCCCATGAGATGGGCCGAGACATGTTATACGTATCATACGATTTATACCTAGATCGCCGCGGTGAGGAACGAGTTCCACGCACGAGGGATGACTTTGAGGAGTGAGTCCCCGCCTTGACATGACTACTTTTATGTTCTAAATTGTAGTTTGATTATCATACATGTCTCTGCTTTATATAAACTTATGATTTCATTTACGATTTTCCGCCACATACTTGGTACTGTTAGATCGACCTCCTTCGGGGCTGCGTTCATGCCGCAGTAGAGGTACACGCTTGTTGATCCTCGCTCATGTGGTCACAGCGTTTTGGGAAGCTCCGTGTCTCCGGAGGCTTATCTTGGGTATAGTCCCCTGTCGTTGTAGGTACTTACATTCAGGGGTATGGCGGGGCCCTGTCCCGCCATTGTTGTTATAACATTCTTAGAGGTCTGTAGTACTGTTGTGGGCAGAGTTTGTAAAAGGGATGTAACTGTTCGGGTTCAAATTTTATGTATATATACATGCCGAAAGGCAATCTTCTCTTGATAAACTGTTCTCATTCTATAATTGTTTCATGTCTTGTTTTTATATTCCGCTGGTTACTCTGATGTATGTCTACTTGGGTGCCCGGGTAAGGCACCAGTCACGGGCCCGGGTTCGGGTCGTGACACTTGTACAAGGACCCTAAGATACAATGTTAGGAAATAATAAACAACATCGTGTTGGATGAATAAGGGCGGTCTGACTAGATGAAGACCAAGGCTACCAAGAATGAGTGGTTTTCCTTACCTTCTTGTGCTCCTATCTGCAACCTGAATCGATTGAATACCTAGATCCACTTATAAGATGTAGCAAAAATAACAAGAGTACATAACGTACCCCCGTAGGCATCATAGATCGACAACGATGAAAGTTACGTAATAGGGATAAACATCAAGTTTACTATCAAGTAGGTCCTATTCTAGGCAGTTCAAATAGTCACATAAGTCACCTTATTCAAATAAGAGTCAATCACAGCCAAGTACAAATCAATTCATATTGAACACAGGGATCTTACACTTAATACCCACTGATCAGTCAACTCTGTCCAAATCATGTTCATATTGTCTCCACTTACCCAATCTAACAATTCCAATAAGATAAGTTGACACCTATTCCAAAACATCATTTAAGAATTCTCTCCAATAGTCTTAGAATTAATACCATAACGATGTTAGTGTTTTTATTATCTCTAACCCTTAGACTTAATTACGGTTCCATACATTTAAGGGCATGACACATAATTTTTCATTTAGCATCTTCATTATACTTTAAGTACAATTCTACGTCGCACACCCTTTGATTAAAGAGAGGGTCTACACATACATAGCATACAAGTCAACAAGTATAACAAAAACACCTCAACAAGTTCCTTACTAGACACTTTACCGAATAACGGTATCAATCACCAAGAAATACATAGACACACATAGTTCTCTTTGATCTACATGATAGTTCTGGCAAGTAGACATCACCGACCAGAATAGTAGTTTGTCATCGAATACTTAGACTCATAAAGTTGTAAACCACTGCATCATATTCACAGAGAACAAGTCAAATCATGGAAATCAATCCATTCCAATAGAATCAATCAAATCATCCAAATCTATATCACATTACCAATAAACAAATAATCAATGTATATGTGAATGTATGATATGGATGCAAATTTAATACCATGTATCTTTCACAATCGATATACATATGTTCACTTATAAAATTCAACCCATGGGGGACTCGCCCAATCATACACCGCTCCTAGCTAGCCAGAATTCAACACACGTAACTGAATAGAGTCAAGACACCTTTAGAGTCATATCAATCATTTCCATCACCTCAATGGTTCCAACCATCTCATAATATACCATTACATTTAATAAGTAATCAATGCATAAATGTATGCATATATGATATGAATGCAAATGCAAATGTCAGGTACCTTTCACAACTGGTATACATGTGTTCAAATTCTATGAACTGCAACCCATGGGGGACCCGAGCCGTCCATACACCGCACCTGGCCAGTCAGAATTCAACGCACGTATCTGACTAGAGTCAGGCCCCTTTGGAGCTATATTAATCATTTTCATCATCTCAGTGTTTCCAACCATCTCATAAAATAACCTTACTTTTTTTTGTCTCATTGGACTCACGGCATTTCCATACCACTCGACTTTAAATATCATCATAATCATGGATGTATAAATGCAATAATAATAACAAGGAAAGTAATCTGGATGCATGAGATGCAATCAAGTATAAGAGATGAAGATCACATTCTTTTAGAAAGTCATTAACACGTAATCCACATAATTCAGGATATCATATCGAAACTAATGTGATGAATAAACACAACAATATCAACAATGGAGACAAGCTCACATAATGGCGACAAGCCCAAACAACAGCAGTCGGAATTAACTTAAGGTTGATTCCCCAAATCACTCATCATCACAGTTCAACATTGGTATCCACCCAAGCGTTCATCACAACCGCTAAGGTGGGACTCCTAAACACACTCAATACCCCTCAATATTTATAAGTAATACGTACTTTTATCAGAGTCTACAAAAGAAAAATTGTAGCCTACAGAGCTAAGTAGGAGCCACGAACCATCAAACCTCAATAAAAGTCTTGCCCTTTCGGAGTGTCTCGTAGTACTCATAGTCTTACATACAGATGCTACGTTAATAAGTAATCTAATACAAACTCAAGGACTTAGTCCTTTCAAACTATACCAGCTAACTGGCCGATTCGACCGGTAGCTCTCATCGGTTTAACGCCCGATCGGACGATCTTGGTCGGTTCATCGACTACGCCAACCGGTCCGTTCTTATCGGATTCCGAGTTGGCCCGTGTTCCGGTCGAACCGTCCAACCGGTCGGTTTCTTATTATTATTTTTTTAATTTTTTAAAATTCTAGTATTTATTTTCTATAATATAAACTAAATTCAATTTAAATATGTAATATAATAATATAATATATAATTTAGTTGTATATATTAAAATTGAAACTTTAAAGTTAACTTTTTATTTTATAGTTTATAACTTTATACTTTATTATAGATTATAACTTTATACTTTATAGTTTATAACTTTATAGTTTATATTGTAAATTTGTAATTATAATTTTATTAATTTATTAGATTAGTAGATATAAGTCATATAACTTATAAGTAATAACAGATTAACAACTAAATAGATAGTAAAATTAAAATTAATGATAAGATGTAAACTTTTGAACTTTCATAACGTTAATAAGAGTACATAATGAAGTAATAATAATTTTATTTACATATTATGCATCCTTTTTGCAAGTTCTTCGTAATCTATAGGTTGATTGAATTGGTTATGCTCCATAGCCTCTAACCGAGTATTAATTCCATCCCGCCTTCGCTCCCGCTTCCAAAATATTGCCTATTTCTTCATCTTACGGAGAATTAACGTCTCCACATCCTTGATTTCTTCTCCGATCCGATCCAATCCCTTAAGCAGACTAACACTTCTAATGTGCTTCCACCCAATGAGTGACGTGTGTCTCCTATTTGATCTCGTGTTTGGCTAAATGCACTTTCAGAAGCCACTGTTGAGATCGACACATTAAGAACATCCCGGGCCATCGCTGCAAGTACCGGGAATTGCCTTTTGTTATCCTGCCACCATTGTAAAGGGTCAAAAATTTTCTTCGGCTCCGCTGGCTTTTGCAAATAAAATTGCATCTCATCGCAAGATCGGCTTGTGGTTGGTTGTGTTGTAAAAGTGCTCCATATGTCTAAAGATTCTTCTTCATCGTCATCATCATTGAATCCTGCAGGTGTAGACACAAAACCAGAACTAGAAGGAATATTAGTAGCAGAGTTGGTGTTATCATGTAATGTAGCATAATATTCATATAATGTTGTTAAATTAGTATCAAGTTTATTTATGCAATCAAATGAAGATGGAGTTTCTGTTCCACCTATTTCCATATAAGTATATAAACTAAATATTAGATTATGACAATCTACCTTTTTAATAGAAGGATTTAAGACTGCACCAATACAATAAACATCAGGAATAGGAAAAAAATATTTTTTAAACTTTTCAAACATAACTGTAACTGCATCTGTATATTTCACATTTGATTTTAAACCATAAAGTAAATAGGAAATTTCAGCTATATGAGCTAAAGCATTACAAACTGTTGGGTAATAAGATCCTGAAAATTCAACAGTTGCAGTGTAAAATTTACGTAAAAATTTTAAAAGTTCACCAATTGATTTCCAATGTTCGCTTGTTAACATATACATTACGTTCTTACAATGCGCATTTGCAACATGTGTTATGGGTCTTTATACTTATAACATTCTTTTAAAAATAAATAAGTATAATTCCACCGTGTAATAATCTCTTCTGACATGAATTTAGGTCTCAAATTAAATTGTTTACATTTTTCTTTAAATTCTATAATTCTATTTTTCCTATTATTACCCTGAATAACTCCAACAAATTTCTTTTGACAAGTTTTATTTGGTGAAAATAAATCAAGAACACTTTTAACAATTAAATTATAAATATGACAAGCACAACGAACATGAAATATATCAGGAAGTGGTGGTTGTACTTCCGCTTTTAAAAGATCTACAGCAACAGTATTATTAGATGCATTATCAAATGATACACAAAGTATTTTATTATAAAGATTATATTTTTGGGCATAAAAACAAATAGTTTCGCTTTATATATTTTCCAAGATGACTTTGATCCTCGCCATACGCAAAAGCAATAATACGCTTTTTCCATTTTAAAATTTTCATCAATCCAATGACAAGTAATTGTTAAATAATCATAACCGCTCAATGCATGTCCAATGTCCAAGTAAAACTAACATGGTATGGAAGGTTAGCAAACAAATATTGCAAGAAAATAACATAATCATTATGAAGTCTAAAAATATCGCTCTAGTAGTACTACGAGGAACACCTTTAAAAAAGGATTATATACTCTTTGAATATATGTAATTAAATATGAAGAAGAAGCAAAGAAAAGGCAAACAACCTCCGACAATCATTTTGCTAATTCAATGCGATCTTTTTGGATCGCATTTAGCCAACCCCCCAGTTAATGGATTAAGTTGTTGTTGACCGGGTTCTAAATCAGCGACAGCATTCCATTGTGTCGTATGATCGAATTTTATATGTCTAGCTATAGTGCCCGTCCCCCCGTCACCACCCCCTGTCTTATGTTTATAAGTTCTCCCACAAATATTACATTTAACTCTATCAGTACCCACAACTTTATCATAAAAGAGCCACACTTTACTCCTTTTTTCTTGCTACCGGTTACGTAAAGGAGGTCTACGACTACGACTACCACTAGCAGTACCAACATTGACAGAAGGAACACTAGTAGGTGTAGGAGGTTCTTGTTCTTGTTCTTCAAGTTCAACAATATTATCTAATTGAACGTTATCACATTCATTATCTTCTATTCCAAAATCTTCTTGCATTTGATCATAATCTATATTTTGATTAGATGATGAAGAACTCATGATTTTTTACCCTTGAACTAGATTTACTACAAATTCCGACGCAATTCCCCTTAGTAAAGACATTATAAAATATTTAAATAATCAACAAATAAATATGACAATTTAATAAAATAATTAGAGAATGAAACGAGTGTACCAAACTTCGGGATTCAGAATTCAATAGAAACTCGAAGCTCGAAGTCTCAAGGCCTTGCTACTTTGAATTTGAAAACTAATAATATTAATAACTTGAAAATTGATAATAAAGATGATTAAGAGAGTATGAGAATAAGAGAATTGAGAGAAATGTTGTGTGATAAAAATGAAGAAAATGTAGAGAATTTATAGATTTTTTAAAGGGTAAAAATGGAATTAAAATAAATAATAAAACAAAACAAAAAAACAAAAAAAAATTAATAATATATCGACCAACGGTCGAAATGACCGTTGGCCAGCCCCTGCCCCAAATTTCTTCAAGCCCAACGGTCATTTTGACCGTTGGGCAATTTTTTTTATTTTTTTTGTAACCGGTCCGGTCCGGTCCGGTCCGGTTAACCGGTAATGGAACCGGTTTTCCAATACCGGGCCTAACCGGTGCGGGTTGTACCGGGTTTTGAAATGACCCGTGCGGGTTGGGGTTGGGGGACAATCCGACTTCAACCCCAGATGTCTTACGGCCGGCCGGCCTAAGTTAAACCACCGGTCAACTGTCCGGTCGGTCAACCTTGACCGGCTGATGTATATTTCAAACAATACAAGATTCATCCCAAAATTGACCCCGAGCGCACTGTAGCAAACTTTAAACTTTATTACCCAAAATGTATAATCACATACTAAATAATCATATCATTAAGCTAATTTGAAAACTAAATCAGATTGAACCCTCAATTTCAAGATTAAGCAAAGGACCAAAATTTCAAACCCTATGTTTTTCTCCCAATTTCAAAAGGGTTTTCAGTAACAAATTAACTATCATAACATCATCATCCATCATTAATCAACACTAAATTACAATATCATACCCATCTAATCAATAAATAATCCCCAATTCATGATTCAAGACATCTTATTCTTAATATGGAACTTAGGCTATCTTGTTCCCCAAATAGAATCTACACTAGGATTAGAAGACTCTAATGAAAAATATTAATTTAAAGGGGATGAAATTATACCTCCAATGATGAAATACTAAAAAAAAACTCCTTGTCCAGCTTTAATTCCAATAGAATATTTTTGGAAAATGAATTTATTTTAGGGCATTTAGGATTCTGATCTGAACCAGCGATTTCTCTTCGGCGGAATCGGCTTTGCCTATGTGGACACGCATCAGCAGAAAGCAGGTCGTCAAGGCAGAGCCACTTAATATCCAAGATGGGCACTAGAGCGGAAACTGCTCCACAGAGGTGCCATCGCCTCTACGAAGAAACATCCGCAGAAGCAAAAAACTCAACATCTCACAAGGCCTGCATCTGCGAGCCAACCTATGCAGAGGCGGACACACAAAAGCGGCCAGAAGGCCGCGTGCGGACACTATAAATCAGCAACTCTAGAACTTAGCCAATTCTCCACCAAACACCCAAAATGCTCCCGAGACTCCCCGGATACAAACCAAACATTCTAGCCCAAAGTAAATGGTGCTACAAAATTGTTATACCCGTATTTCCAGAGTATGTATGTGAGGACGTACGTACATTTTTACAAATCCTAATTAGGTTAAGGATGGAATTGTGAACTTTCGACGGAAAAGATTCCGAACCTTGTGAAGGAAATTCTATGTTTTTAATATTTTAACCGATTACGGATTTTTCCGAGAGACGAAATATTTTGGACAAATAGGAGGGCGACATGTGTCACCCTTAGTTGGCATGGGTTGGACGAAAATGTTGGCCAAGTGGACAAGGTCAAATGGTCAAGTCTTGGAAGATATTTCTTTGGGTGAGTGGGGGTAGGTAGGGAAGGCCTTGTGGACGTTTTTTTGTGCCTAGTGGAAGGCCACATGGCTCTTTGTTGTGGGGGACATATGTCCCAAGGTTGTGGTGGACATATGTCCCAACATTGTGGTGGACACTTGGTTGGAAGACCTCATCTTTCACATGGATCCAAATCTACACCATCCATTTGTTTTAATCTTGGCCCTTGGTGGTTCTATAAATACCCCCCCTAAGTTGCAAGAATTCTTCATCCACTAAACATTTTCAAAGTCTCAAAAACTCCTCCCCCCTCTTGATAGCTTTCGTCCAAACACCTCCCTCCTCCTGTGTTCTCGCCAAATACACACTCTCCCCTTCATAGTTGTTTCGTCCAAAGCCCCCTTGGTAGAAAAATATTCTCCAAGTATAGTTACTATTCCAAAATACCTTTGCCAAATACCTTGTAGTATTCCAAAGTTACCTCTATACTAAAAGCCCGGAAATACTACTTTATATCCATTAGTCACAAAACGAAACCCTAGGGAAATCTTCATAGTGGGTTGAAGTATTAAGTAGAAGTTGTTTAGAAACTTCTAAGGGTTTCTTGAAGCTATCGAAGCGTGCAGAATAGGAGCTAAACCTTGCTCAGGATCGACATATATCTTGGATAATTTTGGGCTTATCGAGGTAAATATCTTTGTCTTTCTATTGTAATTGGAAATTACATACTGTAGTAGTATAGAAATGAGTATAAGATATATAGAAGGATGGTATAAGAGAAGAGTATTGAACTGTACTTACATAGGACTGTATTTACAGTAGACTTGTGTAGTTGACGCAGGGAAATCTCGCCAAATTTCCATAGAATAGAGAACCTTCTGCTTAGAATATTCTACAGAGTAGTCTAGACGTTGATAGATGTATATGGCCATTATAGGTTGAAGTTCTGCGAGTAGCGTGTTCTACTTGAAGGGTGGACAAGGCTAGCAGGGTTATAGTACGGTGGAGCATTTTGCTATTTGTCGATAATCGTCGCGAGGTATGTGAACCTCTTCCTATCCTTTCTAGCATGATGTTTTGTAAACTATGTAGTACGGTAGACGTACATGTGCTAAATGAGTTTTGGTTGGTTTAAAACATAAGGTGTTATAATAGTTTTATGGGAAGTTAGTTATAACGACTTTATGTAGGTAAAAGAATGGTTTATTGATTTTAGAAGTTAAGAGACTTGATCTTAAAAGATAAGAGACTTAACTTATAAATGACGTTTTATGAAATGTTAAGGACTATGAATTTTGTTAAAAAGTTGTGAAACCTCATTCGTGAGTAATGAGTACGTGGCTGTTATACCCCGTATTTCCAGAGTATGTACGTAAGGACGTACGTACGAAAGTTTAAGCCTTAAGATTTGGCAAGGGACGAAAATTTTGTTCACAACTACCGAAAAGAATCGTTTTTCGACGAAACGTTTTCCAAACTTTGCGAAGGGAAAATTACGGCTATGTCAGTTATAATTTTTGCGGATTTTTCCGAGAGATGAAATATTTTGGACCAACGGGAGGGTGACATGTGTCACCCTCATAGTGGACGTTATTGTGGGCGTCAAGTGGATGATTTGTGGGTCAAGGGTTGGTAGGATATTTTGTGATATTTTGGTGGTAGATGGATAAGGTACGCTTGCCCAAATCCTCACCCTACACTTGCCCACCACTTGGCTTCATCTTGGCCATTGATTTCCCTATAAATACCCCCCCCCCCCCCTTTGTTGAAGACTTCTTCATCCACAACTTTCTAAGTCTTGAAAAATCCTTCCTCCTCAGAGTGAAGCTCTCGTCCCAAAGAGCACCCTCCCCTCGAAGGCCTTTTGCCGAGAGTACCCCCTTACCTCGAGAGTTGTTCTCGTAAATACACCCCTTGGTAGAAAATACTCTCCAAGTATAGTTACTATTCCAAAATACCTTGGCCCAAATACCTTGTAGTATTCCAAGGTTACACCTATACTAAAAGCCCAGAAATACTACTATACTTCCCTTCAGTCACAAAACGAAACCCTAAGTCTAATCTTCATAGCCGGTTGAAGTATTAAGAAGAAGTTGCGTAGAACTTCTAAGGGTTGTTTGGAGCGGGTTGGAGCACCCAGAGTAGGAGCTAAACGTTGCTCAGGATCGACATTTAACTTGGATAATTTTGGGCTTATCGAGGTAAATACTTTTGTCCTTATATTGTAATTGGAAATTACATACGGTAGTAGTATAGAAATGAATATAAGATTCATAGAAGAGAATTGAACTGTAATAGAAGGATATTACAGATAAAACTTGAATCAAATCACTGTAAGGATATTAAAGGAGAAGATTAAACTGCATTTACATAGGATGTATTTACTGAGACTTGTGTAGTTTGTGGTGGAAGTGCGCCCAATTTTCCGTAGAATCTTGTATCTAGATTTATTCTACCGAGTAGTCTAGACATTGATAGACTTGTATAACCGTTATAGGTTGAAGCATCGCGGTAGCATATTCTACTCGAAGGGTGGAAAAGGCTAGAAGGATTACAAGATTGGAGCTATTTGCTAATAGTAGATAAATCGTCGAGGTATGTGATTCTTCCTATCCTCTTGAGCATGATATTTTAAAAGGAATATATTTAGTACGGTAGACGTACGTGTGTTAACTGAACGTAGTTTTACGGCAATGTCTTTTGACTTAAGCCTGAATAATAAGAGTCTTGAAGTATTTCAAAAGAATTAAGAAACCTTTTTGAAAGAAGAGAAATGCTTGGTTTTAAAAGCTTAAGAGTTATACTAGCTTTATGGGAAGTTAGGTATAACGACTTAAGAGAGATAAAAAGAATGGTTTATTGATTTTAGAAGTTAAGAGACTTAATCTTAAATGATAAGAGACTTGACTTAATTGAATTAATATGAATTTTGTTAAAAAGTGTGAAACCTCATTCGTGAGTAATGAGTACTTGGTTTTTAAAAGGAATAACGTTTTACTGATTTCGGAAATCAGAATAAGTATCGAACAAACCACAGCAGCGCTAATAAAGGGAAATGTATTGACTAATAAAGTATTTTGAAAACCAGTAGAAACCTCCATCTGCATAGAAGCTAAGATGAGACAAAATGATATTACATTTCCTAGATCATGGCTGCTTTAATAAGATTGATTATGAACAAGAATAACCTACTCACATAAGGCATATGTTTCTCAAATGGTTTTTAAAGAGAATTATATTATTAAGTGATTAAGACTATGAACTACGAAACCTTTCGAAAATGAGAAACTTGAGCATTTGAAATTAGGAAAACTTGAACGTTTGGAAAATAATGTTGTTACTTGATTTTACAAAGGGAAGTGTTTTGGTTTACTTAAAAAGATAGTCACTCTAGTTTTATACTACGGGCATTGTGTGACTTTTGTGAAAGAAACGGATCTTTTAAAGAGTTATTGTATGAAGTACTTTGGGGATAAAAAAACCCGAACTTGCTAACATAAAGTAGAGAGTACCTTGTGTGAATAACTTGATTGTGTTGGTTTGTGATAGCCTTGTAATACTTTCTTGTTGATTTGATAAGTAAACATGTTAGGATGCTACGTGTGTTAGTATCTTGTGATGTTTGTGTAAAGGGGTTTCCTTTGTTGTGCTTATGTTGTTTAACGATAAGATGTTATGTTAGTATTATATCACTCACCTCTTGACATGATTCCGGTTAAGCCGCTCCGACGCGGGTAGACTCAAAGCGGTCTGTGTGACCTATGATTTGAGAATACCTCATGCGGTGCGGTGACCTATGCGAGCTACGAGTTCTAGGTTAGTGTGCGGGTTATACCTCACGCGTCTATGTGGCTACGCGGATCGCGAGTCGGGGACGTTGCCGGGAGTAGCTACCTCGACGCGGAATACCTCACGCGCCATCGAGTGGCCTATGCGGAATCGCGGAAGTTCTGTGACTAGACGCGACATTAGATATCGCGCGCAGTGGCCGCCGATCATGTGGCGGTCAGACAGATCTCATGATACGCTTTATGACCTTGTTGGTATTGTGGTTTTAGTAGTCGGCTATGCCTTCGCACTTACCCCGTATGGTTTTATTATGACACGTGGGACCCGTGTTCATGTGTATTCCTTGGTGCTTTTATATCATAGATCGCCAGCGATGGAAGGTATTCCACGCATGATTGATGTTGTGGGCGTGAGACCCATAGTTGTATTTGAGTGATGACTTTGAGGGCGTGAGTCCCCGACTTGACATGATCGCTTATTTATCAGGAATCGTAGTTTGGTTATCATACATGTCTCCCGCTTTATATAGACTACTATGATTTCATTTACTGATTTTCGGGCCACATACTTGGTATTGTCAGATCGACCTCGGGGCCGCGCGCACGCCGCAGAAGAAGTACACGATCGTCGATCCTCGCTCTTAGGATCACGATTGCGTTGGGAAGCTCCGCTTCTCGGAGGCTTATCACGGTGGTATAGTCTCCGTCATCAGAGGTACTTACATTCAGGGTATGGCGGGCCCCGTCCCGCCATTGTTGTCATATCATTCTTAGAGGTGCGTAGTACCGCAAGGCAGAGTTTGTAAAAAAAGGATGTAATCGTCGGATTTAAGTTTTTTCATATATATATATGCCGAAAGGCAACTTTTCTTCGTATAAACCGTGTCTTTTTACATTGTTTCATGTTGTGTTTTATATTCCGTGATTACTCGATGTTGTATCACTAGGGTGCCCGGTAAGGCACGACCACGCCCGGTTCGGTCGTGACAAAAGTGGTATCGAGCGATTAATCTCGGAAAGTGTCTACGCACCGTATCTAGTAGAGTCTTGATTATCGGTGTGTTGTGCACCACACCAATAATCGTGAGGCTATAGGATATTTAGGATTGGTTTCCATTCTTCTCACTGAGATCGTGCTTAGAGTCGTGTTATAAGTTGGACCTCTAACGTATTCCCGCCCTTACCGCTATGGCTCGCGTAAGGCAACCCGCCCGAAGGCAAGGCAGCCGTGAGCCGCGAGCAGAGCACGCAGGGTTACGAGGGCACAGCCCAATCATCACCGGGATGGTGCTTCATTCGGGAGTTCGCGACGCCACCCAAAGAGAGTTTAGCACGGGCAGCAGCTCATCTGCGCCATGATATATAAGCCTTCAGTTCCACGACCGGGAACAGAGAATATATATTGCAAAGAGGCGACCCTGTTACTAGCTAGGAAGTTAGCAACCAAAGAGTATATTATGGATCGATTTATCACGGGTCTTGATGACTATCTTAGAGAGGGTTGTGTAAGAGTAGCTCTTCAGTCAGGCATGAGCATGGCCTGCGTTCGGGCTTATGCGCAGCAGGCCGAGAGATGTAGAGATCGACAGATTAATCAAGGACAGCAGAAGAGGGCCCGATCGGCAGGATCCTTTGGTAACTTTCAGGGCGAACCGTCTCAGCAGCAGATTAGATATGCATCTCCACCAGTGCAGAGTGGTCCAACACAGGGTTCAGGACGTTCAGAGTATGCCGGAGTTGGTCAGATCTCCAGGGCTTCTGGTTCACAGATACACGTAGGTTCTAGCCAGCCGAGTTTAGTTTTTCCTCAGTGTTCACAATGTGGCAGGCGTCATCCCGGGGAATGTCGTCTTATTGATGGTTCTTGTTTTACCTGCGGTCGTCAGGGCCATGTATCGAAAAGATGTCCTAGTAGGAGGGATACAAGTAGGAGGACTCAGCTTACCAGATCAGTTGCGGATTCAGTGGCTCGGAGAGGAAGGGTTGTTAGCCAGAGGAGGCCACCCCCACCTCGGTGTGGCCGTTGTGGTAGATGTCATTGTGGGGAGTGTCGTACTTCTTCGACAGCTTGTTTTGCTATACGCCCAGCCGGGCAGGATTGATTGAAACGACAGAGGGGGGTGAAACAGTAGATTCAGGTATATCCTTAACCCTCTAGAGATTGTATGTGTGATAATATAAGTGTATCTTAAGTGCTATGTTCAGATAACATTGTGTTAATTGTGATTAGAAATCATGGTTAGTTAAAAGGGTAATATTGGGGATAGGAAAAGTGTGAGCCTTAAAATGTTATACGTAGAGACCTTAAAGGCAAGGCCATCTCGAGTAAAAGATTTATTTTATGTTTGACCCTTATCGGAGTGCATAGTACACGTGAGATATGTTTGTGTGATAAGTCCCTGAGTGGTATGAAATGAAAGAGGGTAGTTGAGATAAGAAGACCACTAGGTTTTTCGTGACTTGATTAGTGAGATTGTTCCGGATCGGGGAACAAGAGTTTTTTGGCGATAATGGCGGGTCATGGACCAATTGCGGGTCAAACCGCGGCCGCATTGTGGCGGGCAGTTCGAGGTGGTCCCGCCAGTGGGTCACGGGGTGTTAGGCCCAAGTTTAGTTAACCATCGACGAGTTCGTGGATGCGTCGACCCGAGGTCGCCGATGAGGTCAGCCCATCTTGTCTTTTAGTCAAGACCATTTACTTGGCAGAGGGTTATGCGAGATGTTATATCAGGAAGGTTGCACGAGGTGCCTACTTTCACCTTATGTCAAGACAGTGAAGCCCGCCATTTACTGCTTTTTTTCGGAGGTTTTACCAGCAGGTTAGGAACTCGTGAGTCTCGATGTCGCATTCGCCCTCGGGACAGTGTTTGGATTTCAGGGGTAGCTGTGAGGATTGTTGTCTCCTATTGAGGAAGTGTTTTATAGCTACCATATCAGTGTTCGGATATCGCCTTATGACGCCTTGTAGGGGCGGAAGTGTAAGTTGTCGGTCGATTGGTTCGATGTTGGCAAGGTTCAGATAGTTGGTTCATACTTGTTTCAGCAGGATGTGGATAGGGTGAAGCTTATCCAGAAGAGGTTATTGGCAGCTCAGAGTCAACAGAAGTCGCGGCGATAATCGGCGACGACGCTTGAGTTCGTGCCGACGTGGTCTTCTTGAAGGTACCACCCCGGAAAGGGTGTGACGAGTTTTGGAAAACAGAGGAAACTTAGCCCGGGTTACTTTGGGCCTTTTCAGGTCATGTGAAGAATAGGCCAGGTTGCCTATAAGTTAGCTTTGTCGTCCGACATAGGAGGCGGTACGTCCGGTCTTTCATGTTGCTATTGTTATACCCCGTATTTCCAGAGTATGTACGTGAGGGCGTACGTATACAATTTGAGCCTTAAAGTTGGCTAGTTTCGAAATTTGTACACAACACCCGAAAGGAGTCGTTTTTCGACGAATCGTTTCCACAGCTTTCGAAGGGAAAATTCCGGCTATGTCATTAATATTTTTGCGGATTTTTCCGAGAGACGAAACATTTTGGACCAACGGGAGGGTGACATGTGTCACCCTCACATTGGAAGAGGTTGGACGGCAATTGGCTAAGTCTTGCACGTTTTTGGTGTGAAATTTTGGTCAAGGGTTAGGTAGGATATTTTTTGTGTAGATGGATAAGGTAGCACATGGCTAAATCTTGGCCTTACACTTGCTATGCACTTGTCTTCATCTTGGCCATTGGTTGGCCTTCACTTGACCTATAAATACCCCTCTAAGTGATGAACTTTCTTCATCCAAAAATTGAGCAATCTTTCTAAGTCTCAAACCTTCCCTCTCCCTCTTGTGATCTCGTCCACCACACACCCTCCCCTCTCAAGGCCCTCGCCGAAACCCACCCTCCCCTCAGAGGCTGGTCGTGGGTACATACCCCCTAGCCTAGTTGTCTCGTATAAATACCCCTTTGTTGTGGTATAGAAATACTCTACTAGTATTGTTGTTATGTCCAAATACCTCGCCCAAATACCTTGTAGTATTCCCAAAGTTACACTTGTACAAAAGCCCGTAAAAATACTATTATACTTCCTCACCACAAAAACGAAACCCTAAGTAAATCTTCACCCGTAGTTGAAGTTATAAGTAGAAGTTGGTTAGAACTTCTAAGGGTTGGTTGGAGTGGCCTGAGCGCACTGAGTAGAGCTAAACCTTGCTCAGATCGACATTTAAACTCGGATAATTTTGGGCTTATCGAGGTAAACACTCTTGACCTTCTATTGTAATTGGAAATTACATGTTGTAGGAATATATAGTTGAAGTATACTATATATAGAACTGAACATTATAATTGTGCGCAATGTCTTTTGACTTAAGCTCGAATAATACTTACAGAATGTCTTGCGACTTAAGCTGAATTTAAAGAAGAGAATCGAATCGTAATTACATAGGATCAGACACAAGAGACTTGTGTAGCATTCTTGTGTAATAGAATTTGTACACGCCGGTTAGGCGTGTTAACCCCTGGTTGGCTTGGTAGCCGGCGCCGATAGAGAGGAGATTTACGCTGTCATGCGGGAGGTGCCGCGAATTTTCTCAGAGAATATTCTACGTCGGGATCTAAAAGATATTAATAGGCGTTTTGTGGCTCTATAGGTTGTAGTACTACGTGTGGAGTGATCCGCTTGACCGAGAGTGTAGCGGTTGGGGGTACTGAGCGCTTTGCTATTAGTCGATACTGTCGCGAGGTATGTGAACCTCTTCCTATCTGTTCTAGCATGATATGTGTATAACTATGTAGTACGGAGACGCATAATGTGTTAAATGTATTTGATTGCCTTTAAACATAAAGTGTTATAACAACTTTATGTAAATGAGAAATGCTTTGTGATTTTTAAAAGATAAATGATTTGACTTATAACCGACTTGATGTAAAAGAACCTCAAGTATTCTAAGAGATTAAGAAACCTTTTTGGAAGAAGTGTATACTTGGTTTGAAAACATAAAAGTTATATCACTTTATGAAAAGTTAGGTGTAACGCCCAAGAGAGATAAAAGAATGGTTTAATGGTTTAGAAGTTAAGAGACTTGACTTAATATGGATGTTTGTGAAACCTCATTCGTGAGTAATGAGTATTTGGTTTTGGAAGGAATAATGTTTTATGATTTGAAATCGAATGTATCGACAAACCACCTGCAGCGTTAATAAAGGGAAATGTATTGAATAATTAAGTATTATTAAAACCAAGAGAAACCTCCATCCGCATAGAAGCTAAGATGAGACAAAATGATATTACATTTTCTAGATCATGGCTTAATAAGATTGATTATGAACAAGAATAACCTACTACTTATGGCATATGTTACTCAATTGTTTTAAAAGAGATTAAGACATTGAACTATGAAACTTTTAAAAGAGACTTGCGTAATTAAAATTAGGCAAACCGAACCTTAGGGAAAAGAAAGGCATTGTGTTGTCTTAAAATGGTTTAAAGCATAAGGTGTTATAACGACTTTATGGGAAGTTGGTTATAATGACCTTATGAAAACAAAAGAAAGGTTTTATCATTGGTTTTAACGTGGTAACTTGACTTTAAAAAAAAAAAGTATGGAAGTTGTTTTGGTTTACTTAAAGGATGTAAGTCACTCTATTTTATACTACGGTATCGGGTGACTTTTATACAAAGAATGAATCTCTTAAAAGGAATTTAACGCTGCAGAGTACTTTTAGGTTAAAACCCGGACGTTGGCATAAAAATGAAAGTACTTTGAGTTGTGGTGAAACCCGCCTATGCTTGTTGTGAAACTTGCCTACGCTTGTTGTGATAGCCTTTGTTGTGCAAGAATTGTGTTTCTATACTACCGCGTCTCTCGATGGAGGATCGGTTGACTTGTTGAGAACTTACTTGACGTGACCGGCAGTGGACGGATAAATTCCACGCACGCCTCGCTGATAGTGTTACTTTTGTTAAATCACTTTGGACATCTCGACACGATGCGTAGCATCGCGGTATGCTTCCACTTTGATTACCGCTTGTTGCTTATTGTTTCCTTGGACATACCGACACGACGCGTAGCGCACGTATGCTTCCATTTGGAATGTTGTCTTATTGTTTCCTTGGACATACCGACACGATGTGTAGCGCACGTATGCTTCCATTTGGAATGTTGTCTTATTGTTTCCTTGGACTCATCGACACGACGCGAGCGCACGTATGCTTCCATTTGGAATGTTGTCTTATTTGTTCCTTGGACATACCGACACGACGCGTAGCGCACGTATGCTCCCATTTGGATTGCTATCTTGTTGTTATCATATCATGCATCGCCAGCATGGCGGAAGGTACTCCACGCGGGATTGATGTTGGGCGAGACCGAATTGATATAATCATATGTGTATGCATCGTAGTTTGGTTATCATACCGCTCTCGCTTTATAGACTATTATGATTTCGCCATGATTTTACGCTTCACATACTTAGTACTGTTATCGACCTCCTTCGGGGCCGCGTCATGCCGCAGGTGAGTACATCTACCGCCGATCCCCGTTAGGATCTCATTTCAGCGTTTTGAAGCTCCGTTCTTCGAGGCTTATCTGTTGTATGTTACCACGAGTCAGAGGTTCTTGTACATTCAGGGGTATGGCGGGGCCTGTCCCGTCATAGTTGTTGTATAAATTCTTAGAGGTGCATGAGTAATCGCAAGGTGGTTTGTAAAAAGGATAAGCTGTCGTATTTATGTATATATATGATGAAGGCAAATCGTTTTGGTTGGCCTGTTTATTTATTTTGTCTCTAAATTCATGTTCATGTTTTTATTTCCGCTGATTTTCTCTGATGTTGTATCACTAGGGTGCGGGGTAGGCACTACCACGCCCGGTTCGGTCGTGGCCTATGTTCTAAGAGTATCGGAGATCCATCCAGAGTGTTCCCAGTTAATGATGACCAAGTTGGAGGTAGTAACCCAGAGATTTTGGAAACTGAAGTAATACCAGAAATATGGTAAGTTATGAGAAATAGTTCGAGTGTACGAGGAGGGTACGACGAGTAAGGGAAGAAGTGAGCATGTGTTAAGAGAATAGAAAGGATCATTTCTTTTGTAAGTGAAGGTGCGAAGGGAGTATCTTTTAGCCCTTGGGTGGGAGCTTTTGTAGTGATGGAGGTGATTCCTCATGGACTTGGATTAAGTATTTGGCGCGTGTGTTGTTTTGTGGCCAGATGTGGCATTGGCAACTTGATTAAGTTAAGAGGAACTTTATCGTTATCTGTATCGAGAAGGAACATTCGGGACGAATGTTTCTAAGGAGGGGAGAATGTTATACCCCGTATTTCCAGAGTATGTACGTGAGGACGTACGTACGAAAGTTTAAGCCTTAAGATTAGGCAAGGGACGAAAATTTTGTTCACAACTACCGAAAAGAATCGTTTTTCGACGAAACGTTTTCCAAACTATGCGAAGGGAAAATTACGACTATGTCATTTATAATTTTTGCGGATTTTTCCGAGAGATGAAATATTTTGGACCAACGGGAGGGTGACATGTGTCACCCTCATAGTGGACGTTATTGTGGGCGTCAAGTGGACGATTTGTGGGTCAAGGGTTGGTAGGATATTTTGTGATATTTTGGTGGTAGATGGATAAGGTACACTTGCCCAAATCCTCACCCTACACTTGCCCACCACTTGGCTTCATCTTGGCCATTAATTTCCCTATAAATACCCCCCCCCCCCCCCTTTGTTGAAGACTTCTTCATCCACAGCTTTCTAAGTCTTGAAAATCCTTCCTCCTCAGAGTGAAGCTCTGCCCAAAGAGCACCCTCCCCTCGGAAGGCCTCGCCGAGAGTACCCCCTTACCTCGAGAGTTGTTCTCGAATACACCCCTTGGTAGAAAATACTCTCCAAGTATAGTTACTATTCCAAAATACCTTGGCCCAAATACCTTGTAGTATTCCAAGGTTACACCTATACTAAAAGCCCAGAAATACTACTATACTTCCCTTCAGTCACAAAACGAAACCCTAAGTCTAATCTTCATAGCCGGTTGAAGTATTAAGAAGAAGTTGCGTAGAACTTCTAAGGGTTGTTTGGAGCGGGTTGGAGCACCCAGAGTAGGAGCTAAACGTTGCTCAGGATCGACATTTAACTTGGATAATTTTGGGCTTATCGAGGTAAATACTTTTGTCCTTATATTGTAATTGGAAATTACATACGGTAGTAGTATAGAAATGAATATAAGATTCATAGAAGAGAATTGAACTGTAATAGAAGGATATTACAGATAAAACTTGAACTGAAATCACTTCAGAAGGATATTAAAGGAGAAGATTAAATCAGATTTACATAGACTGTATTTACTGTAGACTTGTGTAGTTTGACTGCAGGAAGTCTTGCCAATTTTCCGTAGAATCTTGTATCTAGATTTATTCTACCGAGTAGTCTAGACATTGATAGACTTGTATAACCGTTATAGGTTGAAGTACTGCGGGTAGCATATTCTACTCGAAGGGTGGAAAAGGCTAGAAGGATTACAGTACTTTGGAGCTATTTGCTAATAGTCGATAAATCGTCGCGAGGTATGTGATTCTTCCTATCCTCTTGAGCATGATATTTTAAAAGGAATATATTTAGTACGGTAGACGTACGTGTGTTAACTGAACGTAGTTTTACGGCAATGTCTTTTGACTTAAGCCTGAATAATAAGAGTCTTGAAGTATTTCAAAAGAATTAAGAAACCTTTTTGAAAGAAGAGAAATGCTTGGTTTTAAAAGCTTAAGAGTTATACTAGCTTTATGGGAAGTTAGGTATAACGACTTAAGAGAGATAAAAAGAATGGTTTATTGATTTTAGAAGTTAAGAGACTTAATCTTAAATGATAAGAGACTTGACTTAATTGAATTAATATGAATTTTGTTAAAAAGTGTGAAACCTCATTCGTGAGTAATGAGTACTTGGTTTTTAAAAGGAATAACGTTTCTTGATTTGAAATCGTAATAAGTATCGAACAAACCACAATGGCGCTAATAAAGGGAAATGTATTGACTAATAAAGTATTATGAAAACCAGTAGAAACCTCCATCTGCATAGAAGCTAAGATGAGACAAAATGATATTACATTTCCTAGATCATGGCTGCTTTAATAAGATTGATTATGAACAAGAATAACCTACTCACATAAGGCATATGTTTCTCAAATGGTTTTTAAAGAGAATTATATTATTAAGTGATTAAGACTATGAACTACGAAACCTTTCGAAAATGAGAAACTTGAGCATTTGAAATTAGGAAAACTTGAACGTTTGGAAAATAATGTTGTTACTTGATTTTACAAAGGGAAGTGTTTTGGTTTACTTAAAAAGATAGTCACTCTAGTTTTATACTACGGGCATTGTGTGACTTTTGTGAAAGAAACGGATCTTTTAAAGAGTTATTGTATGAAGTACTTTGGGGATAAAAAAACCCGAACTTGCTAACATAAAGTAGAGAGTACCTTGTGTGAATAACTTGATTGTGTTGGTTTGTGATAGCCTTGTAATACTTTCTTGTTGATTTGATAAGTAAACATGTTAGGATGCTACGTGTGTTAGTATCTTGTGATGTTTGTGTAAAGGGGTTTCCCTTGTTGTGCTTATGTTGTTTAACGATAAGCTATTTGTTATACCCCGCATTTCCAGAGTATGTACGTAAGGACGTACGTAGAGAATTTGAGCCTTAAGTTAGGCAAAGGACCGAATTTTGGGCACAAGTGTCGATTGGAGTCGTTTTTCGACGAAACGTTTCCACAGCTTACGTTGGGAAAATTCCGGCTATGTCATTTAGTATTTTTGCGGATTTTTCCGAGCAACGAAATTTTTTTGAACAACGGGAGGGTGACATTTGTCACCTCATTCGGGCGATGGGTTGGCCGGTTGGTCACGGTTGGAGGCCTATTGGCTCCTCTTTGTGCCTTGCTTTGTGGCTTGTTTCAGGAGTGTTTTGGAGTAGGTTAGTGTGCCCTTGGCTTGATCTTGGCCTTACACTTGCCTTGCACTTGGCTAGATCTTGGCCATTGGTTGGCCTTTGGTTTTGCTATAAATACCCCCCCCCCCCTTTGTGAAGACTTCATTCATCCACAAATGTTTCCAAGTCTTGAAATCCCTCCCCTCCCTCTTGTGGCTCGCCCCTAAGCCTCCTCCTCCTCCTAGTGGCCTTTGGCCGAGAGGTCTCCCTCCTCTGTGGTGTCTAGCCGTGGGTACCCCAGCCTAGTTGTTTCGTATAATACCCTCCTCGTGGTATTGAAATACTTCTCCTATTGTTATAATGCCCAAAATACCTTAGCCTTGTACCTTGTAGTATTCCAAAGATACCTCTTTACGTAGAGTCCGGAAATACTACCTTTTGTCCTTTTTAGTCTCAAACCGAAACCCTAA
This sequence comes from Przewalskia tangutica, assembly GCA_029844215.1. Taxonomy (NCBI): domain Eukaryota; kingdom Viridiplantae; phylum Streptophyta; class Magnoliopsida; order Solanales; family Solanaceae; genus Przewalskia; species Przewalskia tangutica. The sequence continues at coordinate 68,828,974 of CM056734.1, forward strand.
GGAAATCTTCATGGTTGGTTGAAGTATTTGAGTAGAAGTTGGTTAGAACTTCAAGGGTTGTTTGGAGCGGATTGAGCGCACGAGTAGGAGCTAAACCTTGCTCAGGATCGACATTATAACTTGGATAATTTTGGGCTTATCGAGGTAATTATCTTGTCCCTCTATTGTAATTGGAAATTACAAGTTTGTTAGAATATATAGTTGAAGTATACTATATATGGAACTATACTTAGTATTCGCAATGTCTTTTGACTTAAGCTCAAGAATAAAGTCTTGAATCGAATCAGTATTTACATAGGGTGTATTGCAGTAGACTTGTGTGTAAGTATCGTAGAATTGTACACGCCCGGTTAGGCGTAAACCCTCGGTTGGCTTGCAGCTACCGATAGAGAGAGAGTTTTACGCCGCTGTGTGGCGTGAGGTCGCCGAATTTTCTCAGAGAAAATGGGAACTTGTGTTTTGGGGTTAATAGACGTTTGTGACCTTTATAGGTGAAAGTACTAAGAGTAGCGATTCTATTCGAGGAGTGGAAAGGGCTAGTGGTTGTAGTCTTGAGCATTTTGCTTATTGTCGATAAATCGTCGCGAGGTATGTGAACCTCTTCCTATCTTTTCTAGCATGATTGTTGAACTATGTAGTACGCAGACGCATACGTGCTAAGTGATTTGGTTGGTTTAAAACATAGGGTGTTATAATAGCTTTATGGGAAGTTAGTTATAACGACCTTATGTAAGTGAAAATGGTTTATCGATGTTAGAAGTTAAGAGACTTGATCTTATAAGATAAGAGACTTAACTTATTTGTTTTAATGTGGATGTTTGTGTGAAACCTCATTCGTGAGTAATGAGTACTTGGTTTTAAAGGGATAATGTTTTACCGATTTCGAATCGAATGTGTATCGACAGCACCATTGCAACGTTAATAAAGGAAAATGTATTGAATAATGATGTATTAAAACCAAGAGAAACCTCCATCCGCATAGAAGCTAAGATGAGACAAAATGATATTACATTTTCTAGATCATGGTCATTTGTAATAAGATCGTTATAAACAAGAATAAACTACTCATATATATGACATATGTTACTCAATTGTTTTAAAAGAGATTAAGACTATGAGTTATGAAACCTTTCTAAAATAAGTGACTTGAGCATTTGAAAATGAGAAGCTTGAGTAATTGAAACTAGGCAAACCGAACTTAGGAAAAGAATGTTGTTACTTGATTTTGAAAAGGAATGTGGGTTGGTCATTCTAATACTACGTATCGTGACTTTTATAAAAGTAATGGATCTCTTTAAAAGAACTTAATGTATGTAGTACTTTGGGGTTAAAAACCCGACTTTGGTATAAATGGAAGTACTTTGAGTTGTTGTGAAACTTGCCTATGCTTGTTGTTGTGAAACTTGCCTATGCTTGTGATGATAGCCTTTGTTGTACAAGTGTGGTATTTCGCGGTTACCGCTGCCTCGATAGAGGCCGTTGACTTGTCGAGAACTTATCGACGTCTTTGGCGATGGAGAATTCCACGTATGTTTCCATTTTGATTATCGCTTGTTGTTGATATCACATGGACATGTCTACACCGACGCAGATTCCGGCACGCGCCACGCGTCGTTGATTACCCGATATATGGTTATTATCGCAACATGGACGTGTCTACACCGACGCGATTCCGGGACATGTGGCTACGCGCGGTTGACCACCCAAAGATATTGTTATTGAGGTTACATGGGCATGTCTACACCGTCGCGATTCCGGTACGCGCCACGCGGCCTTGTTATTATTGTTGCATCATGGACATGTCTACACCGATGCAAGATTCCGGCACGCGCCACGATGCGAACATGATGGATGTTGGGCGTGAGACCCATAGTTATATTTGAGTGGTGACTTTGAGGCGTGAGTCCCCGACTGACACGATCGCTTTTTATGTTGTGAATCAGAAGTTTGGTTATCATACATGTCTCCGCTTTTATAGACTAGTATGATTTCATTTACGATTTTTACAGCCACATACTGTACTGTTGCATCGACCTCCTCGGGGCCGCGTTCATGCCGCAGTAGAGGTACATCGGCCGTGGATCCCCGCCTAGGATCACAATTCAGATTGAAGCTCCGCTTCTTCTGAGGCTTATCTTTGGTATGTGTTCCCCGAGTCAGAGGTTCTTGTACATCTGGGTATGGCGGGCCCCGTCCCGGCCATAGTCGTTGTAAATCTTAGAAGTCTGTAGTATCGACAAGCGTGGTTGTAAAGGATTAAACTGTTCGTGTTTTATGTATATCAAGGCAACCATTTTGGTGGCCTGTTTATAATTATATCTCTTGTTTCATGACTCATGTTTTATTTTCCGCTGGTTTTCTCTGATGTTGTATCACTAGGGTGCCCGGGGTAAGGCACCAGTAACGGGGCCCGGAACGGGTCGTTACAAAAGTGGTATCAGAGCAGTTAATCCTCGGAAAGTGTCTACAGACCGTGTCTAGTAGAGTCTTGATTATCGGTGTGTTGTGCACCACATCTATAATCAGGAGGCTATAGGACATTTAGGATTGGTTTCCATTCTTCTCATTCTGAGATCGTGCCTTAGAGCTGTGTTGTAAGTTGGACCCCTCTGACGTATCTCGTTTTTACCAGTTATGCCTCCGCGCAAGGCAACCAGAGCCCAGAAGGGCAAGGCAGCCGAGGGTGCTGCTAGTGAGATACAGAGGAGTACGAGGGCGCAGGTCCGCATAAGACTGAGGTCAGGCTTGAGACGGCGGTTTCAGGACGCCGCCACCAAAGAGAGGTTAGAGCCGCAAGAATGGCTGCCGAGACCGCAGCACCGAGCCTCCATCCCATGCACCGCGCAGGAGATGGGTTACGCGAGATGGCGATTCTGGCCGCCGTGGTCATGGCCGATATGAGGATAGGCCGACGCAGCAGCCTGGGCCCAGTAGCACCAGTGGTTCATCCCCGAGCAGATAGTTTGAGGCTACGGGACTTCCTGAGTTGTAGCCCGCCAGAGTTTTATGGGTCGAGGCCTGAGGATGATCCGCAGGAGTTCATCCGGCAGTTACAGCGGATCATGAGAGTGATCAAGGCTTCGGAGACCGAGTCCTGACCTTTCGTTCGATCGGCCGCGTGATACCGCAATCGATTGGTTTGATTCGTGGAGCTTTCCGGGAGAGCATGCACTCCAGCGGTATGGGATGAGTTTTCGGGGCTTTTCTCACGCACTTGCCTCCGCAGATGAGGAGGGCACGCCGACAAATTTTTGTTCTCGAGACAGAGCAGGCGACCGTCGGGAGTACAATGTCGAGTTCGATTCTTTGGCTCGATATGTCCCCGCACTAGTTGCAGATGGAAGATAGTGCATCGCTACGCCACCGCTCGATGATTACCTAGTAGAGAGTTGTTCGTGTTTCTCTTCACCGCATGGACATTGCCCGCATTCGTGCTCATGCACCGGGTGCGAGCGCAGAGATCGACGCAGCGACCGCCAGCGAAGAAGGCCAAGCCGGCCGATATTTTGGCGACTTTCGAGGCGGACCGCCTCAGCAGCAGACTAGTTATGTACCTCCGCCATTGCAGAGTGGTCCTCCGCAGCCTTCGGGACCTGGGATATTCAGAGCAGTCGTGGCTCCTGTGTTCAGATGTTCAAGGAGTAGGGTGTTGGCCAGATGCAGTCACCCCTACCTCGGTGTGGTCGATGTGGTAGACCGCATTTCGGGGAGTGTCGTAGTACCAAGGGAGCTTGTTACTCTTGGCCAACAGGCCATATGATGAGACTGTCCGACTGGTAGCGCTGGTAGACAAACCACAGACTACTAGAGCGAGCCATGCCACGCAGTCGCGGTGGAAGTTCGATTTAGCGTCCTGAACCGCCTAGTTTCAGGTATATCCTTAACCCTCTAGAGTTTTGGTATGCTTGTTATGATGGTCTCATTATTATGTGCTATGTACGAATAGCGTTGTGTTAATTGTGAGTTAGAAAACATGCTTAGTTGTGAGGATACGATGGGGCATGGTAAGTGTGAACCTTAGACTATGTCACGACCGAGACCTTGTGGTAAGGTCGTCTTGAGTTGAAGATTTATTTTTGACCCTTATCGAGTAGTAGTATACGGGATTTATTTGTGTGATAAGTCCGTGGGTAGTGTGAGATGGAAGTGGTAGCTTTCATGATGTGAATTAGTAAGATTGTTAGGATCGGGAACAAGAGTTTGGGGGTCGGGTTGAGGACCATTTATGGGTCAACCCAAACCGGTTTGGGGTGGGGCTCGGTGGTCCCGCCAGTGGTAGGTCACGAGGATGCTAGGCCCAAGTTTGTATAACCATCGTATGAGTTGGTGGATATGTTCGACCAGAAGCGGATCGTGGAGGCCGGGAACGGCCTTAGAGAAGATCGAGGTTAGTAAGATGACCAAGTTTGGAGGTAGTGACTCCAAGAGTTGGAAACAGAAGCGTTGACGGAAGTATGGTACAAATACTAGAAAGAGTTTGAGTGTTCGAGAAGCGGTACAACAAGATAGGAAAAGTGAACGTGTGTGATCGCTTTCTTGGGGAAATGAAGGTGTGACGGGAGTATATTTTAGACCTCAGGTAAGGGGTTTTTGTGATGATTAGAGGTGTTTCCTCATTGACTTGGGTTTAAGTATTGGTGCGTTTGTTATTTTTATGGCCAGGTGTGGCATGATTGTTTTCGCACAGATAATGTGAAGGCTATACTAGCGCGTTTGTGTTGAGACTTGAGAAGGAACATTCGGACGAATGTTTCTAAGCGAGGGAGAATGTTATACCCCGCATTTCCAGAGTATGTACGTAAGGACGTACGTAGAGAATTTGAGCCTTAAGTTAGGCAAAGGACCGAATTTTGGGCACAAGTGTCGATTGGAGTCGTTTTTCGACGAAACGTTTCCACAGCTTACGTTGGGAAAATTCCGGCTATGTCATTTAGTATTTTTGCGGATTTTTCCGAGCAACGAAATGTTTTGGACCAACGGGAGGGTGACATTTGTCACCCTCATTTGGGCGATGTGGGTTGGCCGGTTGGTCACGGGTTGGAGGCCTATTGGCTCCCTCTTTTGTGCCTTGCTTTGTGGCTTGTTTTGTGGAGTGTTTTGTGGAGTAGGGTTAGGGTGCACTTGGCTTGATCTTGGCCTTACACTTGCCTTGCACTTGGCTAGATCTTGGCCATTGGTTGGCCTTTGGTTTTGCCTATAATTACCCCCTTGTGAAGACTTCATTCATCCACAAATGTTTCCAAGTCTTGAAATCCCTCCTCCTCTTGTGGCTCGCCCTAAGCCTCTCCCTCCTCCTAGTGGCCTTTGGCCGAGAGGTCTCCTCCCCTTGTGGTGTCCAGCCGTGGGTACCCCCCAGCCTAGTTGTTTTCGTATAATACCCTCCTCGTGGTATTGAAATACTTCTCCTAGTATTGTTATAATGCCCAAAATACCTTAGCCTTGTACCTTGTAGTATTCCAAAGATACCTCTTACGTAGAGTCCTAAATACTACCTTTGTCCTTTTAGTCTCAAACCGAAACCCTAAGGAAATCTTCATGGTTGGTTGAAGTATTTGAGTAGAAGTTGGTTAGAACTTCTAAGGGTTGTTTGGAGCGGATTGAGCGCACGAGTAGAGCTAAACCTTGCTCAGATCGACATTATAACTTGGATAATTTTGGGCTTATCGAGGTAATTATCTTGTCCCTCTATTGTAATTGGAAATTACATGTTTGTTAGAATATCTAGTTGAAGTATACTATATATGGAACTATACTTAGTATTCGGCAATGTCTTGTGACTTAAGCCTGAAGAATAAAAATCTTGAATCAGTATTTACATAGACCGTATTGCAGAGACTTGTGTAGTATTATCGTAGAATTGTACACGCCCGTTAGGCGTGTAAACCCACACTGGTTGGCTTGGTAGCCTCGATAGAGAGGAGTTTTACGCTGGCGTGGAGGTCTCACGAATTTTCTGTAGAAAAATGGGAACTTGTGTTTTGGGGTTAATAGACGTTTGTGACCTTTATAGGTGAAAGTACTAAGAGTAGCGTATTCTATTCGAGGAGTGGAAAGGGCTAGCAAGGTTGTAGTACTTGGAGCATTTTGCTTATTGTCGATAAATCGTCGCGAGGTATGTGAACCTCTTCCTATCTTTTCTAGCATGATTGTTGTGAACTATGTAATGCGGTAGACGCATACGTGCTAAGTGATTTGGTTGGTTTAAAACATAGTGTGTTATAATAGCTTTATGGGAAGTTAGTTATAACGACCTTATGTAAGTGAAAATGGTTTACTGATGTTAGAAGTTAAGAGACTTGATCTTATAAGATAAGAGACTTAACTTATTTGTTTTAATGTGGATGTTTGTGTGAAACCTCATTCGTGAGTAATGAGTACTTGGTTTTTAAAGGGATAATGTTTTACGATTTCGAATCGAATGTATCATGCACTACCATCAAGCGTTAATAAAGGAAAATGTATTGAATAATGATGTATTAAAACCGAGAAACCTCCATCCGCATAAGCTAAGATGAGACAAAATGATATTACATTTTCTAGATCATGGTCTTTGTAATAAGATCGTTATAAACAAGAATAAACTACTCATATATGACATATGTTACTCAATTGTTTTAAAAGAGATTAAGACTATGAGTTATGAAACCTTTCTAAAATAAGTGACTTGAGCATTTGAAAATGAGAAGCTTGAGTAATTGAAACTAGGCAAACCGAACTTAGGAAAAGAATGTTGTTACTTGATTTTGAAAAGGAATGTGGGTTGGTCATTCTAATACTACGGTATCGGGTGACTTTTATAAAAGTAATGGATCTCTTTTAAAAGAACTTAATGTATGTAGTACTTGGGGTTAAAACCCGACTTTGGTATAAATGGAAGTACTTTGAGTTGTTGTGAAACTTGCTTATGCTTGTTGTTGTGAAACTTGCCTGCTTGTGATGATAGCCTTTGTTGTACAAGTGTGGTATTTACGTTACCGCGTCTCTCGATAGAGGCGGTTGACTTGTTGAGAACTTCATCGACGTACTTTGGCGGTGATGGAGAATTCCGCGTATGTTTCCATTTTGATTCTTGTCTTGTTGTTGATATCACATGGACATGTCTACACCGTCGCAAGATTCCGGCACGCGCCACGCGCCGTTGATTACCCGATATATGGTTATTACCGCAACATGGGCGGTCTACACCGTCGCGATTCGGGACATGTGGCTACGCGCGTGGTTGACCACCCGATATTGTTATTGAGGTTACATGGGCATGTCTACACCGATGCGATTCCGGCATGTGGCCACGCGGCCTTGTTATTATTGTTGCATCATGGACATGTCTACACCGTCGCGATTCAGGGGCACGCGCCATGATGCGAACATGATGGATGTTGTGGGCGTGAGACCCATAGTTATATTTAGTGGTGACTTTGAGGCGTGAGTCCCCGACTTGACATGATCGCTTTTATGTTGTGAATCGTAAGTTTGGTTATCATACATGTCTCCGCTTTTATAGACTAGTATGATTTCATTTACTGATTTTTACGATTTCACATACTTGGTACTGTCAGATCGACCTCCTTCGGGGCCGCGTTCATGCCGCAGTAGAGGTACATCGGCCGTGGATCCCCGCTCTTAGGATCACGCCAACAGATTGGGAAGCTCCGCTTTCTTGAGGCTTATCTTTTGTATGTGTTCCCCGAGTTGTAGGTTCTTGTACATTCTGGTATGGCGGGGCCCCGTCCCGTCATAGTCGTTGTAAATCTTAGAGTCCGTAGTAATCTTGCCAAGCGTGGTTGTAAAGGATTAAAGCTCGTGTTTTATGTATATACTGAAGGCAACCATTTTGGTTGGCCTGTTTATAATTATATCTCTTGTTTCATGACTCATGTTTTATTTTCCGCTGGTTTTCTCTGATGTTGTATCACTAGGGTGCCCGGGGTAAGGCACCAGTAACGGGGCCCGGAACGGGTCGTTACACTATTATGTTAGTATTATATCACTCACCTCTTGACATGATTCCGGGGGTTAAGCTGCCCTCCGATGTGGGGTAGACTCAGGCGGGTCTGTGTGACCTATGATTTGAGAATACCTCATGCGGGTCTGTGTGACCTATGCGGAGCTACGAGAGTTCTAGGTTAGTGTGCGGGGTTATACCTCATGCGGTCTATGTGGCCATGCGGACTGCGAGTCGGGGCGCCGGGAGTAGCTACCCTCGATGCGGGAATACCTCACGGGCCATTGAGTGGCCTATGCGGAATCGCGGGAAGTTCTGGACTAGACGCGACATTAGATCGCGCGCGAGTGGCGGCCGATCATGTGGCGGTGCAGACAGATCTCATGATACGATTTATGACCTTGTTGGTATTGTGGTTTTAGTAGTCGGCTATGCCTTCGCACTTACCGTATGGTTTTATTATGACACGTGGGACACGGTGTTCATGTGTATTCCTTGGTGCTTTTATATCATGATCGCGGTGAGGAAGGTATTCCACGCATGATTGATGTTGTGGCGTGAGACCCATAGTTGTATTTGAGTGATGACTTTGAGGCGTGAGTCACGACTTGACATGATCGCTATTTATTGTGAATCGTAGTTTGGTTATCATACATGTCTCTGCTTTATATAGACTACTATGATTTCATTTACGTGATTTTCGCCACATACTTGGTACTGTTATGCGACCTCGGCCGCGTTAATGCCGCAGGAAGAAGTACACCAGTCGTCGATCCTCGCTCTTAGGATCACAGTTCAGCGTTTGGGAAGCTCCGTTTCTCCGGAGGCTTATCAGTGGTATAGTCTCCTGTCATTGTAGGTACTTACATTCAGGGGTATGGCGGGGCCCTGTCCCGCCATTGTTGTCATATCATTCTTAGAGGTCTGTAGTACTGCTGTGGGCAGAGTTTGTAAAAAAAAGGATGTAACTGTTCGGATTTAAGTTTTTTTCATATATATATATATATGCCGAAAGGCAACTTTTCTTCAGATAAACTGTGTCTCTTTTACATTGTTTCATGTTGTGTTTTATATTCCGCTGATTACTCTGATGTTGTATCACTAGGGTGCCCGGGGTAAGGCACCAGTCACGGGCCCGGGTTCGGGTCGTGACAGTGGCTTTTAAAGAATAATGTTTTACTGATTTCGTAAATGAGAATAAGTATCGAACAAACCACTGCAGCGTTAATAAAGGAAAATGTATTGACTAATTAACTATATTAAAACCAGTAGAAACCTCCATCTGCATAGAAGCTAAGATAAGAAAAAATTGTATTACATTTTCTAGATCATGGCTGCTTTAATAAGATTGTTATAAACAAGAATAACTACTCACACATAAGGTATATGCTACTCAATTGTTTTAAAAAGAGATTACGTTATTTGATTAAGACTATGAACTATGAAATCTTTCGAAAGTAAAAGACTTGAGTATATTTTTGTTATACCCCGTATTTCAAGAGTATGTACGTAAGGGCGTACGTACAAAAGTTAAGCCTTAAAGATTAGGCATAGGACGAATTTGGGGCACAACTCACAAAACGAATGGTTTTCCGACGAAACGTTTTACAAAACTTGCGAAGGGAAAATTCCGGCTATGTCAATTATATTTTTTGCGGATTTTTCTGAGAGATGAAATATTTTGGACCAACGGGAGGGTGACACTTGTCACCCTCAAGTGACGCTGCCAGTGGGCGGACTCGACGATTGCCATGGTTTTGTGGCTTAAATCTTGGGTCAATGTTTTGTGAGGGATTTGTGGAGTAGGTTAGGGTGCACTTGTGCAAATCCCCACCATCCACTTGCCCTCCACTTGCCCTCATCTTAGCCCTTGAAAGCCCTATAAATACCCCCCTTGAGTTGATGAACTCTTCATCCACAAATCATTCTTCCAAGTCTCAAAACTCCCTCCCCCTTAGTTGCTCTCTCGTCCAAAGCCTTCTCCCCCCCTCTGGGAAGCCCTAGTGAAACACCCTCTCCCCTCTAGCCTAGTGGCTTCGCCGAGTACCCCACAGTTGGTAGAAAGTTGTCTTCCAAGTATAATTACTATTCCAAAATACCCTAGCCCCAAATCCCTTTTAGTATTTAAGTAGAAGTTGTTAGAAACTTCTAAGGGTTTCTTGGAGCTATCGGAGCGTGCAAATTAGGAGCTAAACCTTGTTCAGGATCGACATTTAATCGATAATTTTGGGCTTATCGAGGTAAATACTCTTGTCCTTCTATTGTAATTGGATATTACATATAAGAATAGTTAAGACTTGAGTATAAGATATGTAAGGATATTAAAGAATAGAATTGAACTGTAATCACGAGTAGGCGGTATAATGTAAGAAGAATGAAATCAGATTTACATAGACCGTATTTACAGAGACTTGGGTAACTTGACAGTAGGAAGTGCGCCCAATTTTCCGTAGAATAAAGAACCCTCTCGCTTAGAATAGTCTACGAGTAGTCTAGACATTGATAGACGTGTCGACTATTATAGGTTGATTCTCTGCGACATATTCGACTCAAGTGTAGATTTCGTAGAAGGTATGTGATTCTTCCTATACCCTTGAGCATGATATTTTAAAATATATATATAGTACGGTAGACGACGTGTGTTAATCGAACGTAGTTTTACTGCAATGTCTTTTGACTTAAGCCTGAATAATAAGAATTTTGAAGTCTTTCAAGGGAATTATAAATCATTTTTGAAAGAAGAAGGATATTATTTTTAAAACAAAAAGCTTAAGAGTTATACTAGCTTTATGGGAAGTTAGGTATAACTACTTAAGACAGATAAAAGGAACATTTTACTTATGCGTTTATAAAAGACTTGTATTTGATTTCTGGAAAGTATAATAAGATGGTTTGATGAGTAGACATATTATGATACTATGTGTGTTAGTGTCTTGTAACGTGTGTATAAGAGGGTATTCTTGTTGTGCTTATGTTGTTTAACGATAAGTTGTTACGTTAGTATTATATCACTCACCTCTTGACATGATACCGGGGGTTAAGCTGCCCTCCGATGCGGGGTAGACTCAGCGATGCAGGACCATGATTCGAGAATACCTAATGCGGGTCCAGGGACCTATGCGCGAGCTACGAGTTCCGTGTTAGTGTTCGGGTTATACCTCACGCGCATGTGGCCACGCGACTCACGAGTCGGGGCGATTCCGAGGAGTAGCTACCCTCGACGCGGGAATACCTCATGCGGCCTGTGAGTGGCCTATGCGATCGCGGAGTCCGTGATTAGGCATGCATGATGATACTATGGGCGATTGGCCTTGCCGATCATTCGCGGCCTAGAAAGAGACCACATTACAGCTTACCTCTTATTGCTCTTATTTGTGATATGGCACTATGTGCGGTTACATTGGTTGTTTCGTGCATATTTGTAAAATTGGTTTCTAACATGATATGATTTCATTTAAGTACTTTACAGTTTCACATACTTGATACCTGTTGTACTGACCTCCTTCGGGGGGCTGCGTTCATGCCGCAGGTAAAGGGAAGCAGGTAGCGGATCCTCAGTCTTAGGATCTTTTCTTTGGTGTCAGGAGCTCCATCTTCTCCGGAGGCTCGACTTTTGGGTATGATCTCCCTGTTGTTGTAGATAGTTTTGTACATTCAGGGTATGGCGGGGCCCTGTCCCGCCATAGTTGTTTACTTCCTTAGAGAACTGTAGTCCTATTGTACAGTTGGGATGTAACTGCCAGATTTTGGTTTATTTATATATGCCGAAAGGCGACTTTTCTCAGATAAACGGTGTCTTAATTTACATTTGTTTCTTGTCTTGTTTTTATATTCCGCTGATTACTCTGATGTATGACTACTTGGGTGTCCGGGTAAGGCACCAGTCACGGGACCTGGAACGGGTCGTGACAATTTTAATTAGGCAACTTGAACTTTTGGAAAAGAATGTTGTTACTTGATTTTAAAAAAGGAAAGTGTTTGTGATTTAAAAGAAAAGTATGGTATTATCGTAATCTGTCTTAAAAGAGAGTTTAAATGTTATGGCCAATTTGATACCGAGTCCATGGGATGGACCGGGAATGTATTCCACCCGATTTGATACCGAGTCCATGGGATGGACCGGGAATGTATTCCACCCAATTTGATACCGAGTCCATGAGATGGACCGGGAATGTATTCCACACGTTTTGATATCGAGTCCATGGGATGGACCGGGAATGTATTCCACCCGATTTGATACCGAGTCCATGGGATGGACCGGGAATGTATTCCACCCGATTTGATACCGAGTCCATGAGATGGACCGGGAATGTATTCCACACGATTTGATATTGAGTCCATGAGATGGACCGGGAATGTATTCCATACGATCCGGCACCGAGTCCATGAGATGGATCGGGAATGTGACCATGCGATTCCACCTCGAGTCCCATGGGATGGGCCGAGACATGTTATACGTATCACACGATTTATACCTAGATCACGGCAGCCGGCGAAGGAGTTCCACGGCATGAGGATGACTTGAGGCGTGAGTCCCGACTTGACATATCGCTTTTATGTTGTGGAATCGTAGTTTGTTATCATACATGTCTCTGCTTTATTTTAGATCGTTATGATTTCGTTTACGATTTCCGCCACATACTTGGTACTGTTATCGACCTCCTTCGGCCGCTGCGTCATGCCGCAGTAGAGGTACATCGGTTGATCCTCACTCTAGGATCGCCAACAGATTGGGAAGCTCCGCTTTTCTCGAGGCTTATCTTTTGCATGTTTTCCCGAGTTTGTAAGTTCTTGTACATTCGTGGGGTATGGCGGGCCCCATCCCGTCATAGTTGTTGTAAGAATCTTAGAGGTCCGTAGTACCGTCAGGCGAGTTGTAAAGGGATGTAATCGCTCAAGCTTTTATATATACATGCGAAAGGCAATCTTCTCTCGATAAACCGTTTCTCATTCTATAATTGTTTCATGTCTTGTTTTTATATTCCGCCGATTACTGATGTATGTCTACTGGGTTCAGGGTAAGGCACCGCCACGCCCGATCGGTAACTCCAAGTGTCTACGCCGACTATTTAGACGATTCGTTGACTGAAGTCGATAACTTCTGGATAAGCTCCACCTTATCCACACCCTGCTGGATCAAGTTTGGACCAACTATCTGAAGCCTTGTATGGGCGGAAGTGTAGGTTGTCAGTCGATTGGTTCGATGTTGGCAAGGTTCAGATAGTTGGTCCAAACTTGATCCAGCAGGGTGTGGATAAGGTGGATCTTATCCGTAAGAAGTTATTGCACTTCGAGTCAACGTAAGTCGCATGGATAGCGGCGACACTGGAGTTCAGCCGACGGGAGCTTTGGTGATGATAGAGGTGATTCCTTGTGGACTTGGATTTAAGTATTTGTGCGTGTTGTATTGTGGCCATGTGTGGCATTTGCAAACTGTTTAAGTTATGAGGAACTTTATCGTTATCTGTTTGAAGGAACATTCGGGACGAATGTTTATGAGGAGAATGTTATACCGTATTTCCAGTATGTATGTGAGGACGACGACATTTGTACAAACCCTAATTAGGTTAAGGATGGAATTGTGAACTTTCGACGAAAAGATTAGAACCTTGTGAAGGAAATTCTACGTTTTAATATTTTAACCGACACGGATTTTTCCGAGAGACGAAATATTTTGGACTAGGAGGCGACATGTGTCACCCTTAGTTGGCATGGGTTGGGCGAAAATGTTGGCCAAGTGGACAAGGTCAAATGGTCAAGTCTTGGTAGATATTTCTTTGGGTGAGTGGGGGTAGGTAGGGAAGGCCTTGTGGACGTTTTTTTGTGCCTAGTGGAAGGCCACATGGCTCTTTGTTGTGGCGGACATATGTCCCCAAGGTCAGGTGGACATATGTCCCTACATCAGTAGTGACACTTGGTTGGAAGACCTCATCTTTCACATGGATCCAAATCTACACCATCCATTTGTTTTAATTCGCCCTTGGTGGTTCTATAAATACCCCCTAAGTTGCAATAATTCTTCATCCACTAAACATTTTCCAAGTCTCAAAAACTCCCCTCTTGATAGCTTTCGTCCAAACACCTCCCCTCCTCGTGTTCTCGCCAAACACACACCCTCCCCTTCCTAGTTGTTTCGCCCAGCACTCCCTTGGTAGAAAAATATTCTCCAAGTATAGTTACTATTCCAAAATACCTTAGCCAAATACCTTGTAGTATTCCAAAGTTACCTCTATACTAAAAGCCCGGAAATACTACTTTATATCCATTAGTCACAAAACGAAACCCTAGGGAAATCTTCATAGTGGGTTGAAGTTGTCACGACCCGAACCCGGGCCCGTGACTGGTGCCTTACCCCGGGCACCCTAGTGATACAACATCAGAGAAAATCAGCGGAAATAAAAACATGAACATGAATTAAGAGACATGATAAGTAAACAGGCCAACCAAAGCATTGCCTTCAAGATATATACATAAATACCAACAGTTATCCTTTTACGCACTCGCCACAACAAGATTACTGCACTTCTAAGAAGTGACAACAACTATGACGGACAGTGGCCCGCCATACCTCGAATGTACAAGAACCTCTGCACTGTGGTAACATACCAAAGATAAGCCTCCAAGGAACGGAGCTTCAACACGAAATGTGATCCTATAAGCGGATCGACATCGATGTACCTTTACTCATGCAGATGAACGCAGCCTCAAGGAGGTCAGTACAACAGGTACCAAGTATGTGAAACTGTAAAATACTGTAAATGAAATCATAATAGTCTATATAAAACAGGAGACATGTATGATATCCAAACTACAGTTCACAACATAAAAGTAGTCATGTCAAGTTAGGGACTCACGCCCTCAAAGTCATCCCTCATGCCCGTGGAACTCCTTCCTCACTGCCGGCAGTCTAGGTACAAATCATGTGATATGTATAACAGGTCTCGGCCCATCTTATGGACCCAATATAGAAACGTGTGGAATACATTCTGATGAACCTAGTCAAGTGAAATACATTCCGATGAACCGTAATCAAGTGAAATACATTCGGATGAACCTAATCAAGTGAAATACATTCGGATGAACCGTGTCGAGTGAAATACATTCGGATGAACCGAATCGAGTGAAATACATTCGGATGAACCGGTAATCAAGTGAAATACATTCGGATGAACCGTAATCAAGTGAAATACATTCGGATGAACCGTAATCAAGTGAAATACATTCGGATGAACCTAGAGTTGAGTAGAACACAATACTTGCACAACAAGGCTATCACACGTAACATGGTCAAGTTTCATAACAAAAGCATAGGCAAGTTATACACAAATCAAGGTACTTTCATTTTATGTCAAAGTCCGGATTTTAACCCTAAAGTATTACGTACGTTAAATTCCTTTTAAAGATCCATTTCTTTTACGAAGGTCACCCGATACCCGTAGTATAAAAATAGAGTGACTAACTTTGTTAAGTAAACCAAAATGCTTTCCTTTGTAAAATCAAGTAACAACCTTATTTTCCAAACGTTCAAATTTGCCTAATTTCAAAAGCTCAAGTTTCTCATTTTAGAAAAGGTTTCGTAGTTCATAGTTTTAAATCCTTTAAAACATAATTCTCCTTTAAACGTTTTGAGAAACATATGTCTTATATGTGAGTAGGTTATTCTTGTTTATAATCAATCTTATTAAGCAGCCATGATCTAGGAAATGTAATATCATTTTGTCTTATCTTAGCTTCTATGCAGATGGAGGTTTCTACTGGTTTTAATACCATACTTCATTATTCAATACATTTTCCTCTATTAACGCTGCAGTGGTTTGTCGATACTCATTCTGATTTCCGAAATCAGTAAACCATTCTTTTTATCACTCTTAATACGTTATACCTAACTTCCCATAAAGCTAGTACAACTCTTATGTTTTCAAAGCCAAGTATTACTCTTCTTTTAAAAAGGTCTTTTTGAAACACTTCAAGTTCTTTATTACTACACATCAAACGTTATAAGTCAAATCGGTTACCACTTTGAAACCACAACGCATTTTCTTACCTACATAAAGTCGTTATAACCAACTACCCATAAAGCCGTTATAACACTTTATGTTTCAAACTACCAAATATATTAAACACACGTACGCGTCACCGTACTACATAGTTATACACATATCATGCTAGAACAGATAGGAAGAGGTTCACATACCGCGACGATTATCGACTAATAGCAAAACGCCCAAGTACCTCAAACCGCTACGCACCTTGCCGAGTAGATCGCGCCACACGTAGTATTTCAACCTATAGAGGCCACAAGGCGCCTATTAATATCTTTAGATCCCGACGTAGAATATTCTACGTAAAATTCGCGACTCTCCTCCGCAACAGCAGAAATCTCCTCCTCTATCGAGGCCGCTACCAAGCCAACCGTGGGGTTAACACGCCTAACCCGACGTGTACAATTATACTACACAAAGAATACTACACAAGTCATCAGAATACACCCTATGTAATTACAGATCACTTCTTAAAATTCAGGCTTAAGTCGCAAGACATTGCCGTAAGTATTATTCAGGCTTAAGTCGAAAGACATTGCCGCACAACTATGTTCAGTTCTATATATATAGTATACTTAACTATATACTCCTATAACATGTAATTTCCAATTACAACAGAAGGTCAAGAATGTTTACCTCGATAAGCCCAAAATTATCCGAGTTTATATGTCGATCCTGAGCAAGGTTTAGCTCCTACTCCGCGCGCTCCAACCCGCTCCAAACAACCCTTAGAAGTTCTAACCAACTTCCACTTATAACTTCAACTACGGGTGAAGATTTACTTAGGGTTTCGTTTTAGTGACTGAGGGAAAGTATAATGGTATTTTCTGGGCTAGTATAAGTGTAACCTTGGGAAATACTACAAGGTATTTGGGCCAAGGTATTTGGACATTATAACAATACTAGGAGAGTATTTCTATACCACAACAAGGGGTATTTATACGAGACAACTAGGCTAGGGGGGGGTGTACTGGCCAGTGGCACCACAAAGGGAGGGGAGGCTCTTGCCATGGCCTTGCCTGGGGGAGGGGCTTTGGACGATAGCAAGACAAGAGGAGGAGTATTTGAGACTGAGATAGATTGCTCAAGTTTTGGATGAAGAAAGTCTTCAAGTAAGGGGAGTATTTATAGGCTAACCAAAGGCCAACCAATGGCCAAGATCAAGCCAAGTGCCATGCAAGTGTACGGCCAAGATTAAGCCATGTGCAACCTTATCCATCTACCCAAAATATCCTACCAACTCCTTGACCAAAAACAATGCACAAAAAACGTGCCAACTTGCCCATTTCGTCCGTCCACTCCTTCCAATTAGAGGGTGACAAGTGTCGCCCTCTCGTTGGTCCAAAATGTTTCGTCTCTCGGAAAAATCCGCAAAAATATTAATGACATAGCGAATTTTCCCTACGAAAGCCGTGGAAACGCTTTCGTCGAAAACGACTCTTTTCGACCGTGTACAAATTTCAAACTAGCCAACTTTAAGGCTCAAATTATAATACGACGCTACCACGCACATACTGGAAATACGGGTATAACATTCTCCTCCTTAGAAACATTCGTCCGAATGTTCCTTCTCAAGACGGATAACGATAAAGTTCTTCTAATAAGTTGCCAACGCCACAACCGCCACTTAAACAACACATGCACGCAAATACTTATATCCAAGTCCACGAGGAAACACCTTTAACATCACAAACTTTTTGTCACTATGCCGCGAGGTTCTAGTGTCACTCCGGCGACCCAACAAATGGTACCGGACTGCATTCGATCCCTGAGGTCTAAAATATACATCCTTCGCACCTTCTCCCTTCACAAGAAATGAGCATATCTATGCTCGCAATACATGCTCGCCTCTACCCTTACTCGTCGTACTCTTCTCAAACACTTGAACTCTTCTAGTATACGTACCACACTTCAGTTTCCAAAACTTTGGAGTCACTACCTCCAAACTTGGTCATCTTACTAGCCTCAATCTTCCTTAAGGCCACTTCCGGCCTTCACGATCCGCTTCAGGTCGAACATAACCACGAACTCATACGATGGTCATCTAAACTTGGGCCTAGCACCCTCGTGATCCTACCACCTGGCGGGACCACCCAGAGCTGACCCCACTTCATTCCGGCCACGGTTGACACGCAACACGCCCTCAACCCGAGCCTGCTGCGCCGACTTTCTCGTTTCGATCCGAACAACCTTGCTAAATCACATCAGAAAGATACCATTTTCATTTACCCAACCCAGGGACTTATCACACAATACATTTATACGCAAACCAAGTATTTCAACAAGGACTAACCGTAAAATCTTTTATTCAAGATGACCTTACATCTAAGGTCTCAACATGAAATATTTTAAAGTTCACACTTTCCATGTCCCCATACAAATCCTTTCAACTAGCCAAGCTTTCTAACTCATAACCAACATAACGCTATCCGAACGTAGCACACAATAATAAGGTCATATACAAATCTCTAGAGGGTTAAGGATATACCTGAAGCTACCGCTCCACTCTAATCATAAGTCCGCCGCAGGCGCATAATCGTAGGCGCGATGAACTCGCCATCGATCCGGCAGGTCGCGCTGTCGCCGGCATTCTCCTATAAGCACGCCTTCGTCACATGGCTCGACGGCCGCAGTGAAACAAGCACCGCAAAAAGACGACATTCCCGGATGATGTTTGCCACATCGCACACCGGTGGGGACATGAATCCCGGCCAAGCTAGCACTCACGTATACCGTGAACGAAGCCACGAGCTCGACCAGCCCCGAATACCTAACGTCCCAAGATCGAGGGGGACCACTCTGCATCGTGGAGGTACATAACTAGATCACTGAGGCGGTCCGCCTCGAAAGTTACCAAAGGACCTCGCTGCTCGCCCTTCTCGCCGATCTCGGCCATTCCGTCGACCTCTCCGTGCCTCACATCCTAGTGCATGAGCTTGCGCGGCAATGTCCATGCGGTGAAGAGCTACTCCCGCATGCCTGCGCTAAGTAATCATCCAGCCGGTGGCGTAGCGGTGTACTCGCCCTCCATATCGCCATTACAATGGCGGAACATACCGAGCCAATGAGTAGACCTCCAGATTGTACTCTCTAACCGTGCGCCCGCCCCGCTCAACGTCAAAAATTTTCGGCGAGCCCTCTCATCTGTGGGGCAAGAAATGTGCAAGAATAGCCCTTGAGTACTCGCCCATACGGCCGAAGTGCATGCTCTTCCCGACAACTCCCACGAATCAAACCACCAATCGCAGATCACGCGGTGATGCGAACCCAATACCACCGACTCGCCGAGACTCGATCACTCATGATCCATTGTGCCGCTTCGGATAAACTCCCGAGAATCGTCCTCACCTCTCGATCCATAGAACATCGGCGGGCTACAACTCGTAAAGTCACGTAGCCTCAAATCGCTCGCCGGTGAACTACGGTGCATCGGGCCGGAATCGCAGATCCAGCCTATCCTCATATTCGGCTATGACTCGCCAGAATCGCCATCTCTTGTACTTATCTCATCCGCTCCAGCCGTGGATCGAGGCTCGTATCAGTAGTCTCGCAGCCACCGCTGCGGCTCTAAACTCGCTGGTGCCGGGCGGCGCGAAACTTCGCCGTCGGAAGCACTGCTCGTGCACCGACGCTCGCGCTCGATTTCTCAGTATCTCACGAACAGCTCGATCGCTTTGCCCATCGGGCTCAGGTTGCCTTACGCGGAGGCATGATCGTAAAGGAAAGGAATACGTCGAGGGTCCAATTTATCACACACTCTAAGGCACGATCTCGGAATGAGAAGAATGGAAACCAATCCTAAATGTCTGCGGCCTCACGATTATAGATGTGGTGCACAACACACCGATAATCAAGACTCTACTAGACACGGTTCAGACACTTTCTCCGAGGACTAATCGCTCGATACCACTTTTGTCACGACCAACCGGCCCGTGGATCGTGCCTTACCCCGCACCCTAGTGATACAACATCGAGAAAATCAGCGGAAATAAAAACATGAACATGAATTAAGAGACATGATAAGTAAACAAAGCCAACCAAAACAGTTGCCTTCAAGATATATACATAAATACCCGAACGCTTATCCTTTTACACTCGCCACAACAAGATTACATGCACTCTAAGAAGTGATAACAACTATGACGGATAGGGCCCGCCATACCCCGAATGTACAAGAACCTCTGCACTGTGGTAACATACCAAAGATAAGCCTCCAAGGAACGGAGTTTCCCAACACGCCGAAATGTGATCCTATAAGCGGATCGGCGGTCGATGTACCTTTACTGCGCAGATGAACGCAGCCCAAGGAGGTCAAGACATAACAGTACCAAGTATGTGAAATCAGAAAATCAGAAATGAAATCATAATAGTCTATAAAACAGAGACATGTATGATATCCAAACTACGATCACAACATAAAAGCGAGCCATGTCAAGTCAGGGACTCACGCCTCAAAGTCATCCCTCATGCCCGTGGAACTCCTTCCTCACTGCCGGCAGTCTAGGTACAAATCATGTGATACGTATAACAGGTCTCGGCCCATCTTATGGACCCAATATAGAAGGGTGGAATACATTCCCGGATGAACCGGTAGTCAAGTGAAATACATTCGGATGAACCGTAATCAAGTGAAATACATTCGGATGAACCGTAATCAAGTGAAATACATTCCGGATGAACCGTAATCAAGTGAAATACATTCGGATGAACCGTGTCGAGTGAAATACATTCGGATGAACCGTGTCGAGTGAAATACATTCGGATGAACCGTAATCAAGTGAAATACATTCGGATGAACCTAATCAAGTGAAATACATTCCCGAATGAACCGGTAGTTGAGTAGAACACAATACTTGCACAACAAGGCTATCACACGTAACATGGTCAAGTTTCATAACAAAAGCATAGGCAAGTTATACACAAATCAAGGTACTTTCATTTTATGTCAAAGTCAGATTTTAACCCTAAAGTATTACGACGTTAAATTCCTTTTAAAGATCCATTTCTTTTACGAAGGTCACCCGATACGTAGTATAAAAATAGAGTGACTAACTTTGTTAAGTAAACCAAAATGCTTTCCTTTGTAAAATCAAGTAACAACCTTATTTTCCAAACGTTCAAATTTGCCTAATTTCAAAAGCTCAAGTTTCTCATTTTAGAAAAGGTTTCGTAGTTCATAGTTTTAAATCCTTTAAAACATAATTCTACTTTAAACGTTATGAGAAACATATGTCTTATATGTGAGTAGGTTATTCTTGTTTATAATCAATCTTATTAAGCAGCCATGATCTAGGAAATGTAATATCATTTTGTCTTATCTTAGCTTCTATGCAGATGGAGGTTTCTACTGGTTTTAATACCATACTTCATTATTCAATACATTTTCCTCTATTAACGCTGCAGTGGTTTGTCGATACTCATTCTGATTTCCGAAATCAGTAAACCATTCTTTTTATCACTCTTAATACGTTATACCTAACTTCCCATAAAGCTAGTACAACTCTTATGTTTTCAAAGCCAAGTATTACTCTTCTTTTAAAAAGGTCTTTTTGAAACACTTCAAGTTCTTTATTACTACACATCAAATCTGTTATAAGTCAAATCGATTACATCTTTGAAACCACAACGCATTTTC
Source organism: Przewalskia tangutica (assembly GCA_029844215.1). Classification (NCBI taxonomy): domain Eukaryota; kingdom Viridiplantae; phylum Streptophyta; class Magnoliopsida; order Solanales; family Solanaceae; genus Przewalskia; species Przewalskia tangutica. The sequence goes on from CM056734.1 coordinate 68,850,593, forward strand.
TTACCTACATAAAGTCATTATAACCAACTACCCATAAAGCCGTTATAACACTTTATGTTTCAAACGATCAAATATATTAAACACATGTACGCTCACCGCTACATAGTTATACACATATCATGCTAGAACAGATAGGAAGAGGTTCACATACCGCGACGATTATCGACTAATAGCAAAACGCCCAAGTACCTCAAACCGTCCGCACCTTGCCGAGTAGACGCGCCACACGTAGTATTTCAACCTATAGAGGCCACAAGGCGCCTATTAATATCTTTAGATCCCGACGTAGAATATTCTACGAAAATTGGCAAAGACTCTCCCGCACAACAGCGTAAATCTCCTCTCTATCGAGGCCGGCTACCAAGCCAACCAGGGGGGGGTTAACACGTCTAACCGGACGTGTACAATTCTACTACACAGCAATACTACACAAGTCTACTGTAATACTCATGTAATTACGATTCACTTCTTAAAATTCAGCTTAAGTCGCAAGACATTGTAGAAGTATTATTCAGGCTTAAGTCGAAAGACATTGCCGCACAACTATGTTCAGTTCTATATATATAGTATACTTAACTATATACTCCTATAACATGTAATTTCCAATTACAACAGAAGGTCAAGAATGTTTACCTCGATAAGCCCAAAATTATCCGAGTTTATATGTCGATCCTGAGCAAGGTTTAGCTCCTACTCCGCGCCCAACCCGCTCCAAACAACCCTTAGAAGTTCTAACCAACTTCCACTTATAACTTCAACTACGGGTGAAGATTTACTTAGGGTTTCGTTTTAGTGACTGAGGGAAAGTATAATGGTATTTTCTGGGCTAGTATAAGTGTAACCTTGGGAAATACTACAAGGTATTTGGGCCAAGGTATTTGGACATTATAACAATACTAGGAGAGTATTTCTATACCACAACAAGGGGTATTTATACGAGACACCTAGGCTAGGGGGTGTACCCTGGCCAGTGGCACCACAGGGAGGGGAGGCTCTCGGCCAAGGGCCTTGCTCAAAGGGGGGGGAGGGGGCTTTGGACGATAGCAAGACAAGAGGGAGGGAGTATTTGAGACTTAGATAGATTGCTCAAGTTTTGGATGAAGAAAGTCTTCAAGTAAGGGGAGTATTTATAGGCTAACCAAAGGCCAACCAATGGCCAAGATCAAGCCAAGTGCCATGCAAGTGTAGGGCCAAGATTAAGCCATGTGCAACCTTATCCATCTACCCAAAATATCCTACCAACTCCTTGACCAAAAACAATGCACAAAAAACGTGCCAACTTGCCCATTTCGTCCGTCCACTCCTTCCAATTAGAGGGTGACAAGTGTCGCCCTCTCGTTGGTCCAAAATGTTTCGTCTCTCGGAAAAATCCGCAAAAAATATTAATGACATAGCCGGAATTTTCCCTACGAAAGTCGTGGAAACGCTTTCGGAAAAACGACTCTTTCGCAATCGTGTACAAATTTCGAAACTAACCAACTTTAAGGCTCAAATTATAATACGACGCTACCACGCACATACTGAAATACGGGGTATAACATTCTCCCCTCCTTAGAAACATTCATCCCGAATGTTCCTTCTCAAGACGGATAACGATAAAGTTCTTCTAATAAGTTGCCAACACCACAACTGGCCACGAAACAACACATGCACGCAAATACTTATATCCAAGTCCACGAGGAAACACCTTTAACATCACAAACTTTTTGTCACTATGCCGCGAGGTTCTAGTGTCACTCCGGCGACCCAACAAATGCTACCGGACTGCATTCGATCCCTGAGGTCTAAAATATACATCCTTCGCACCTTCTCCCTTCACAAGAAATGAGCATATCTATGCTCGCAATACATGCTCGCCTCTACCCTTACTCGTCGTACTCTTCTCGAACACTTGAACTCTTCTAGTATACGTACCACACTTCAGTTTCCAAAACTTTGGAGTCACTACCTCCAAACTTGGTCATCTTACTAGCCTCAATCTTCCTTAAGGCCACTTCCGGCCTTCACGATCCGCTTCAGGTCGAACATAACCACGAACTCATACGATGGTCATCTAAACTTGGGCCTAGCACCCTCATGATCCTACCACCTGGCGGAACCACCCAGAGCTGACCCCACTTCATTCCGGGCTACGGGTTGACACACAACACGTCCTCAACCCGAGCCTCTGTCGTGCCGACTTTCTCGTTTCTCGATCCGGAACAACCTTGCTAAATCACATCAGGAAAGATACCACTTTCATTTACCCAACCCAGGGACTTATCACACAATACATTTATACGCAAACCAAGTATTTCAACAAGGACTAACCGTAAAATCTTTTATTCAAGATGACCTTACATCTAAGGTCTCAACATGAAATATTTTAAAGTTCACACTTTCCATGTCCCCATACAAATCCTTTCAACTAGCCAAGCTTTCTAACTCATAACCAACATAACGCTATCCGAACGTAGCACACAATAATAAGGTCATATACAAATCTCTAGAGGGTTAAGGATATACCTGAAGCTACCGCTCCACTCTAATCATAAGTGCGCCTGCAGGCGCATATGCAGCGCGGCGATGAACTCGCCATCGATCCGTGAGTGCGCGCTGCCGCGGCATTCTCCTATAAGCACGCCTCGTCACATGGCCTCGACGGCCGCAGTGAAACAAGCACCGAAAAGACGACATTCCCGGGATGATGTTTGCCACATCGTGCACACCGAGGGACATGAATCCCGCTAGCACTCACGTATACCGTGAACCGAAGCCCCGAGCTCGACCAGCTCGAATACCTGAACGCCCCGGCGAGGGGACCACTGCATCTTGGTGGAGGTACATAACTAGATCGGCTTTGAGGCGGTCCGCCTCGAAAGTTACCAAAGGACCGCTGCTCGCCCTCTTCACGATCTCGGCCATTCCGTCGACCTCTCCGTGCCTCATCCTAGTGCATGCTTGATGCGGCAATGTCCATGCGGTGAAGAGCTACTCCCGCAAGCCTCGCCAAGTAATCATCCACCGGTGGCGTAGCGGTGTACTCGTCCTCCATATCGGCTACTACTGGAACATACCGAGCTAATGAGTCGAACTCCACATTGTACTCTCTAACCGTCCGCCTGCCCCGCCAACGCGTCAAAAATGCTACCGAGCCTCTCATCCGTGGGGCAAGAAATGTGCAAGAAAAGCCCTTGAGAACTCGTCCCCATACGGGAAGTGCATGCTCTTCCCGACAACTCCCACGAATCAAACCAATCAATCGCAGATCACGCGGTGATGCGAACCAATACCACCGACCGCCTCGAGACTACGATCACTACGATCCGTCATTTGTCGCTTCGGATAAACTCCCGAGGATCGCCTCACCTCGATCCATAGAACATCGGGTGGCTACAACTCGTAAAGTCACGTAGCCTCAAACTGCGCTCGGGGTGAACTACGGGGTGCTCGGGCCGGAATCGCGATTCACCTATCTCATATCCGATACGACCGCCATGAATCGGCCATCTCCTTGTACCCATCTCATCCGCTCCGGTGTGGATCGAGGCTCGTATCAGTAGTCTCGCAGCCACCGCTGCGCTCTAAACTCTGTGGCGGCGTCGCGAAACTTCGCGTCGGCACTGCTCGTAATCGACCAGGGCTCGCGCTCGTACTCCTCAGATCTCACTAACAGCCTTCGATCGCCTTGCCCATCACGGGCTCAGGTTTTACGCGGAGGCATGGTAAAGGAAAGGAATACGTAGGGGTCCAATTTATCACACACTCTAAGGCACGATCTCGTAATGAGAAGAATGGAAACTAATCCTAAATGTCCTGCGACCTCACGATTATAGATGTAGTGCACAACACACCGATAATCAAGACTTACTAGACACGGTGCAGACACTTTCCGAGGACTAATCGCTGCGATACCACTTTTGTCACGACCAACCTGCCCGCGGATCGTGCCTTACCCCGGGCACCCTAGTGATACAACATCAGAGAAAATCAGCGGAAATAAAACATGAACATGAATTAAGAGACATGATAAGTAAACAGACCAACCAAAACAGTTGCCTTCAGTATTTTTACATAAATACCCGAACAGTTATCCTTTACGGACTCGCCCACAACAAAGTACTGCACTTAAGAAGTGACAACAACTATGACGGACAGGGCCCCGCCATACCACGAATGTACAAGAACTACGGACTGTGGTAACATACCAAAGATAAGCCTCGAAGGAACGGAGCTTCCCAACACGCTGAAATGTGATCCTATAAGCGGGGATCGGCGGTCGATGTACCTTTACTGCGGCATGAACGCGGCCGAAGGAGGTCAAGACAACAGTACGAAGTATGTGAAATCAGAAATATCAGAAATAAAATCATAATAGTCTATATAAAACAGGAGACATGTATGATATCCAAACTACAGTTCACAACATAAAAGCAGTCATGTCAAGTGTTATACCCCGTAGTTGCAGGGTATGTATGTGAGGACGTACGTACGAGAGTACGGCAGAAATTTTGAAAAGAAAGAAAGATGTGAGTTTTCGACGGAAAAGTTTCCGGTAATTTGTGAAGAAAAAGGTTCGTTAATGGGAATTGGATTCCCAGATTTGGTATTTGGACTTCATAGATTATATTAGAATTATGGAATTTTATTTTCGGAAATGGTCACGTGGGGCCCGGGAGAAATTCTGGTTTTGTGGGGCCACTTTGTTTTGAGATTTTGGCCATTGTGGATATTTTTGAAGAGCGTTTTTGAGGGCGTTAGGAGGTGACACGTGTCACCCCGCTAGAGTGGCTTCGAAGTTACCTTTGTGCACAACACCCGGTTAGAGTCGTTTTCGACGAAGCGTTTCGCGTAACTGCGAAGGAAAATTCCGGCTATGTCGTTTTGTATTTTTGCGGATTTTTAGAGAGGCGAAACATTCGGACCAACGGGAGGGTGACATGTCACCTCACAATGGAGACAAGTGGGCGGCAGGCGGTGAGGCAAGTGGTGCTAGATATTTGTGTAGATATTTGTGAGGGATTTGTGGAGTAGGGTTAGGGTGCACTTGGCTTGATCTTGGCCTTACACTTGTGTAGCACTTGGCTAGATCTTGGCCATTGGTTGGCCTTTGGCTTTGCTATAAATACCCCTCCCTTGTGAAGACTTATTCATTCACTCCTCACTTTGTCTAAGTCTTGAAATCCCTCCCTCCTCTAGTGTTGAGTTCGTCCAACTCATCCCCCCCCCCTCTTTTGAGAGTCTTGGCCGAGGGCCTCCTCCCTCCCCCTTTGTGGTGTCTTGGTAGGGTACCCCTAGCCTAGTTGTTTTCGTATAATACCCTTGTTGTGGTATAGAAATACTCCCCTAGTATTGTTATAATGCCCAAAATACCTTAGCCTTGTACCTTGTAGTATTCCAAAGATACCTCTTTACGTAGAGTCCGGAAATACTACCTTTTGTCCTTTTTAGTCTCAAACCGAAACCCTAAGGAAATCTTCATAGTTGGTTGAAGTATTTGAGTAGAAGTTGGTTAGAACTTCTTAGGGTTGTTTGGAGTGGTTTGGGCGCACGGTGGAGCTAAACCTTGCTCGGGATCGACATTATAACTTGGATAATTTTGGGCTTATCGAGGTAATTATCTTGTCCCTCTAGTGTAATTGGAAATTACATGTTTGTTAGAGTATATAGTTGAAGTATACTATATATGGAACTACTTAGTATTCGGCAATGTCTTTTGACTTAAGCCTGAAGAATAAAGAATCCCACTGTATTTACATAGGGTGTATTGTGCGATGAACTTGTGTAGTATTCGAGTAGAATTGTACACGTCCGGTAGGCGTGTAAACCCCCGGTTGGCTTGGTAGCGGCCTCGATAGAGGAGGAGATTTCTGTTGTTGCGGGGAGAGTCTTTGAATTTTCTATAGAAAGATAGAAACTTATGTTTTGGGGTTAATAGGCGTTTGTGACCTTTATAGGTGAAAGTACTAAGAGTAGCGTATTCTACTCGAGGAGTGGAAAGGGCTAGCAAGGTTGTAGTACTTGGAGCATTTTGCTTATTGTCGATAAATCGTCGCGAGGTATGTGAACCTCTTCCTATCTTTTCTAGCATGATTGTTGTGAACTATGTAATACGGTAGGCGTACGTGTGCTAAGTGATTTGGTTGGTTTAAAACATAGGGTGTTATAATAGCTTTATGGGAAGTTAGTTATAACGACCTTATGTAAGTGAAAATGGTTTCTTGATGTTAGAAGTTAAGAGACTTGATCTTATAAGATAAGAGACTTAACTTATTTGTTTTAATGTGGATGTTTGTGTGAAACCTCATTCGTGAGTAATGAGTACTTGGTTTTAAAGGGATAATGTTTCACGATTTGGGAATCGGGATGTGTATCGACAGACCAGCTGCGGCGTTAATAAAAGGAAAATGTATTGAATAATGATGTGTTGTATTAAAACCGGTAGAAACCTCCATCTGCGTAGAATCTAAGATAAGACAAAATGATATTACATTTTCTAGATCATGGCTTTCTTTGTAATAAGATCGTTATAAACAGAATAAACTACTCACGTATATGACATATGTTACTCAATTGTTCTAAAAGGAATCAAGTGATTAAGTTTGGGAACTATGACACCATTTGAAAATGAGAAGCTTGAGTAATTGAAACTAGGCAAGCTGGAACTTAGGAAAAGAATGTTGTTACTTGATTTTGAAAAGGAAGGTGGGTTGGTCATTCTAATACTACTGTCGGGTGACTTTTATAAAAGTAATGGATCTCTTTTAAAGAACTTAACGTATGTAGTACTTTGGGGTTAAAACCGGACTTTGGCATAAAATGAAAGTACTTTGAGTTGTGTGAAACTTACTATGCTTGTTGTTGTGAAACTTGCCTATGCTTGTGATGATAGCCTTTATTGTACAATCGTTGTGTTTACGTGTTACGCGTCTCTCGATAGAGGTCGGTTGGTAGTTGAGAACTTACTTGGGCGTCTTGGCGGTGGCGGAGAAATTCCGCAGTGCGTTCTGTTGATAGTATTATTGTTGTTAATCGCTTTGGACATCGACACGATCGTAAGCGCGGGTATGCTTCCATTTTGGTTAAGGTCTTGTGGTTAATCGCTTTGGATATCTTGACACGATCGTAGCGCGCGCGGGTATGTTTCCATTTTGATTATCGCCTTGTGATTTCCGCTTTGGACATCGACACGATCGTAGCGCTGCGGGTATCGTCCATTTGGAATGTTGTCTTATTTTCCCTTTGGACATCACGACACGATCGTGGCGCGCGGGTATCTTGCCATTTGGATTCTTTGTCTTGTTGTTGAGTCACATGGACATGTCTACCGATCTGAAGTCAGGGGCATGTGGCCATGGGACATTGGTATTATAGTTGCATCATGGACATGTCTACCGTCGCGATTAGGGCATCGCGGCCATAATGCGAACGATTGATGTTGTGGGCGTGAGACCCATAGTTATATTGGAGTGATGATTGTTTTATCTTTGTGAGCGTAGTTTGGTTATCATACATGTCTCTGCTTTATATAGACTAGTATGATTTCATTCTGATATTATGCAGTTTCACATACTTGGTACTGTTATCGACCTCCTTGGCTGCGTTCATCGCCATGAGTAGAAGTACATCGATCGTGGTTCCTCGCTCATAGGATCACTGATTGTAGCATTTGAAGCTCCGTTTCTCGGAGGCTTATCTTTTAGTAGGTGTTCCACGAGTTGTAGGTTCTTGTACATTCGAGGGTATGGCGGGGCCTGTCCGTCATAGTCATGTATATCTTAGAGTGCAGTGAAATGCTGTTGTGGGCGGGGTTGTAAAAGGATTAAAGCTGTTCGGGTTTTATGTATATCTTGAAGGCAAGCTGTTTTGGTTGCTTTGTTTATTCATTTATCTCTTGTTAAATGACTCTTGTTTTGTGTTCCGCTGATTTTCTCGATGTATGTATCACTAGGGTGCCCGGGTAAGGCACGATGCCCGAACCGGGCAGTCGTTACATCAAGTTAGGACTCACGCCAAAGTCATCCTCATGCGTGGAACTCCTTCCGCCAGCTGCCGTGATCTAGGTACAAATCATGTGATATGTATAACGAGTCTCGGCCCATCTTATGGACCCGATATAGAAAGCGTGTGGAATACATTCCGGATGAGCCGTAGTCAAGTGAAATACATTCCGGATGAGCCGTGAATCAAGTGAAATACATTCGGATGAGCCGGTAATCAAGTGAAATACATTCGGATGAGCCGTAATCAAGTGAAATACATTCGGATGAGCCGTGTCGAGTGAAATACATTCCCGGATGAACCGGTAATCAAGTGAAATACATTCCCGGATGAACCGGTAATCAAGTGAAATACATTCCCGGATGAACCGGTAATCAAGTGAAATACATTCCCGGATGAACCGGTAGTTGAGTAGAACACAATACTTGCACAAGGCTATCACCGTAACATGGTCAAGTTTCATAACAAAAGCATAGGCAAGTTATACACAAATCAAGGTACTTTCATTTTATGTCAAAGTCCGGATTTTAACCCTAAAGTATTACATACGTTAAATTCCTTTTAAAGATCCATTTCTTTACGAAGGTCACCCGATACGTAGTATAAAAATAGAGTGACTAACTTTGTTAAGTAAACCAAAATGCTTTCCTTTGTAAAATCAAGTAACAACCTTATTTTCCAAACGTTCAAATTTGCCTAATTTCAAAAGCTCAAGTTTCTCATTTTAGAAAAGGTTTCGTAGTTCATAGTTTTAAATCCTTTAAAACATAATTCTCCTTTAAGCGTTTTGAGAAACATATGTCTTATATGTGAGTAGGTTATTCTTGTTTATAATCAATCTTATTAAGCGACCATGATCTAGGAAATGTAATATCATTTTGTCTTATCTTAGCTTCTATGCAGATGGAGGTTTCTCGGTTTTAATACCATACTTCATTATTCAATACATTTTCCTCTATTAACGCTGCATGGTTTGTCGATACTCATTACGATTTCGAAATCGGAAACCATTCTTTTATCACTCTTAATCGTTATACCTAACTTCCCATAAAGCTAGTACAACTCTTATGTTTTCAAAGCCAAGTATTACTCTTCTTTAAAAAGGTCTTTTGAAACACTTCAAGTTCTTTATTACTACACATCAAATCATTATAAGTCAAATCGATTTACCACTTTGAAACCACAACGCATTTTCTTACCTACATAAAGTTGTTATAACCAACTACCCATAAAGCCGTTATAACACTTTATGTTTCAAACGATCAAATATATTAAACACGTATGCGTCTACCGTACTACATAGTTATACACATATCATGCTAGAACGGATAGGAAGAGGTTCACATACCTCGCGACGATTATCGACTAATAGCAAAACGCTCCAAGTACCTCAAACCGTCAGTGCACCTTGCCGAGTAGCCAGCGCCACACGTAGTATTTCAACCTATAGAGGCCACAAGCGCCTATTAATATCTTTAGATCGGCGTAGAATATTCTGAGAAAATTCAAAGACTTCCCGCATGAGCGTAAATCTCTCCTCTATCGGTAGCTACCAAGCCAACCGAGGTTAACACGTCTAACCGGGCGTGTACAATTCTACTACACAGAATACTACACAAGTCTCATGTCTGATCCTATGTAATTACGATTGATTCACTTCTTAAAATTCAGCTTAAGTCGCAAGACATTGCCGTAAGTATTATTCAGGCTTAAGTCGAAAGACATTGCCGCACAACTATGTTCAGTTCTATATATATAGTATACTTAACTATATACTCCTATAACATGTAATTTTCAATTACAACAGAAGGTCAAGAATGTTTACCTCGATAAGCCCAAAATTATCCGAGTTTATATGTCGATCTGAGCAAGGTTTAGCTCTACTCGCGTGCTCAACCCGCTCCAAACAACCCTTAGAAGTTCTAACCAACTTCCACTTATAACTTCAACTACGGGTGAAGATTTACTTAGGGTTTCGTTTAGTAGTGAGGGAAAGTATAATGGTATTTTAGGCTAGTATAAGTGTAACCTTGGAAATACTACAAGGTATTTGGGCAAGGTATTTGGACATTATAACAATACTAGAGAGTATTTCTATACCACAACAGGGGTATTTATACGCGAAAACTAGGCTAGGGGTGTACCCCTGGCTAGGGCACCACAAAGGGGAGGGAGGCTCGGCCAAGGGCCTTGCTCGAGGGGAGGGCTTTGGACGATAGCAAGACAAGAGGGAGGGAGTATTTGAGACTTAGATAGATTGCTCAAGTTTTGGATGAAGAAAGTCTTCAAGTAAGGGGAGTATTTATAGGCTAACCAAAGGCCAACCAATGGCCAAGATCAAGCCAAGTGCCATGCAAGTGTAGGGCCAAGATTAAGCCATGTGCAACCTTATCCATCTACCCAAAATATCCTACCAACTCCTTGACCAAAAACAATGCACAAAAAACGTGCCAACTTGCCCATTTCGTTCGTCCACTCCTTCCAATTAGAGGGTGACAAGTGTCGCCCTCTCGTTGGTCCAAAATGTTTCGTCTCTCGGAAAAATCCGCAAAAAATATTAATGACATAGCCGGAATTTTCCCTCTGGCGTAATGGAAACGTTTAGTCGAAACGACTCTTTTAACCTTTGGTGTACAAATTTCGAAACTAGCCAACTTTAAGGCTCAAATTATAATACGTACGCGCTCACGTACATACTCTGGAAATACGGGGTATAACAGAAGTATTAAGTAGAAGTTGTTTAGAAACTTCTAAGGGTTTCTTGAAGCTATCGGAGCATGCAGAATAGGAGCTAAACCTTGCTCAGGATCAACATATATCTTGGATAATTTTGGGCTTATCGAGGTAAATATCTTTGTCCTTGTATTGTAATTGGAAATTACATACTGTAGTAGTATAGAAATGAGTATAAGATATATAGAAGGATGGTATAAGAGAAGAGTATTGAACTGTACTTACATGTTTGTATTCTGATGAGACTTGTGTAGTTGACTTGGTAGGGAAATCTTGCCCAAATTTCCATAGAATAGAGAACCTTCGCTTAGAATATTCTACTGAGTAGTCTAGGCGTTGATAGGCGTATATGGCCATTATAGGTTGAAGTTACTGCGAGTGGCGTGTTCTACTTGAAGGGTGGACAAGGCTAGCGGGGTTATAGTAATGCGGTGGGCGTTTTGCTATTTGTCGATAATCGTCGCGAGGAATGTGAACCTCTTCCTATCCTTTCTAGCATGATGTTTTGTAAACTATGTAGTACGGTAGACGTACATGTGCTAAATGAGTTTTGGTTGGTTTAAAACATAAGGTGTTATAATAGCTTTATGGGAAGTTAGTTATAACGACTTTATGTAGGTAAAAGAATGGTTTATTGATTTTAGAAGTTAAGAGACTTGATCTTAAAAGATAAGAGAATTAACTTATAAATGACGTTTTATGAAATGTTAAGGACTATGAATTTTGTTAAAAAGTTGTGAAACCTCATTCGTGAGTAATGAGTACGTGGCTTTTAAAGAATAATGTTTTACTGATTTCGGAAATGAGAATAAGTATCGAACAAACCACTGCAGCGTTAATAAAGGAAAATGTATTGACTAAATAACTATATTAAAACCAGTAGAAACCTCCATCTGCATAGAAGCTAAGATAAGACAAATTTGTATTACATTTTCTAGATCATGGCTGCTTTAATAAGATTGTTATAAACAAGAATAACTACTCACACATAAGGTATATGCTACTCAATTGTTTTAAAAAGAGATTACGTTATTTGATTAAGACTATGAACTATGAAATCTTTCGAAAGTAAAAGACTTGAGTATATTTTAATTAGGCAACTTGAACTTTTGGAAAAGAATGTTGTTACTTGATTTTTAAAAAGGAAAGTGTTTGTGATTTAAAAGAAAAGTATGGTATTATCGTAATCTGTCTTAAAAGAGAGTTTAAATGTTATGGCCAATTTGATACCGAGTCCATGGGATGGACCGGGAATGTATTCCACCCGATTTGATACCGAGTCCATGAGATGGACCGGGAATGTATTCCACACGTTTTGATACCGAGTCCATGGGATGGACCGGGAATGTATTCCACCCGATTTGATACCGAGTCCATGGGATGGACTGGGAATGTATTCCACCCGATTTGATACCGAGTCCATGAGATGGACCGGGAATGTATTCCACCCGATTTGATACCGAGTCCATGAGATGGACCGGGAATGTATTCCACGATTTGATCGAAGTCCATGAGATGGGCCGGGAATGTATTCCATACGATCGACCGAGTCCATGAGATGGGCCGGGAATGTGACCATGCGATTCCACCTCGAGTCCCGTAGGATGGGCGAGACATGTTATACGTATCACACGATTTATACCTAGGCTGGCGGTGAGGAAGGAGTTCCACGGGCGTGAGGATGACTTGAGGCGTGAGTCACGACTTGACATGGCTTTTATGTTGTGAATCGTAGTTTGTTATCATACATGTCTCTCTGTTTTATTTTAAGCATTATGATTTCGTTTCTGATATTTCGATTTCACATACTTGGTACTGTTATCGACCTCCGGGGCTGCGTTCATCTGCCGCGGTAGAGGTACATCGGTTGATCCTCACTCTTAGGATCACAGTTCAGCGTATTGGGAAGCTCCGTTTTCTCCGGAGGCTTATCTTTTGGTATGTTTTCCCCGAGTTTGTAAGTTCTTGTACATTCAGGGGTATGGCGGGGCCATGTCCCGTCATAGTTGTTGTAAGAATCTTAGAGTGCAGTAATCTTTGTGGCGAGTTGTAAAAGGGATATCGCTCAAGCTTTTATATATATACATGCCGAAAGGCAATCTTCTCTCGATAAACTGTTCTCATTCTATAATTGTTTCATGTCTTATTTTTATATTCCGCTGATTACTCTGATGTATGTCTACTTGGGTGCCCGGGTAAGGCACCAGTCACGGGCCCGGGATCGGGTCGTGATAAAAATCGCTCGCGAACTCGGATTCCTCATACGACCAACCTAAGGACCACGTTTTCTAAGAAACCCTCAAAATATTCAATTTCTACAAATTTACAAATAGTGACACAAATTACATCTGAACGCATCGGGAAATAAACCAAGGACTCAATGAAGTCATAAATGATGCTCCGGACCTATAAAAAAAGGTGGAACCCGAAAATGAACCCATATACTCAAAGGTCAACTATCGATAAACACTTTTTTCAGTTATTCAACTTAAAAGCATCTAATTTTCTCAAAATTAACCAAGACTCACTCGACTACCTCGGGAACCATTCCATCCATCCCTGCAAGTAGAACACACTATAACGGTGATAGGAGAAGGATCAATAGGGGTAAAAGGGTAAAATTCTTAAATCACCAAATAGGTTGTTACACTCTCGGCTCAAGAGAAAATATAAGAAAAAAGTTAGATACAGTTTGAACAGAGTAAAGTAAAGAGATCGTGGCAAAATTCTATAGATAAGCATTAATGGAGAACAATAACCTACAATGTTACACTACGCTGCTAGTATGGAATGATACACGAGACTCGTACTACTATCTAACCCTCCACCCTAATCCGCATTATCCACAACCTCCTATTTGAGGTCATATCCTCGGTAACTTACAGTTGTGCCATGTCTTTCCTAATCACTTCTCCCCAATACTTTTTCGGCCTACCTCAGCATCTTCTGAAACAGTCCAAAGCCAACTTCTCACACCTCTGCACCGAGACCTCCATGCTCTCCTCTGAACATGTTTGAACCATCTCAGTTTCCTGTATCTTGTCCTCTATTGAGGCTACTCTCACCTTATCCCGAATAACTTTATTTCTAATTCTATCTTTCCTAGTATTCCCACATATCTATCGCAACATCCTCATCTCTGCCACTTCATCTTCTGGACGTGAGACTTTTTGACTAGCTAACACTCAGTCACATACAACATAGTAGGTCTAGCTATCACTCTATAGAACTTGCCTTTATGTTTAGGTGGCACCATCTAATCACACAAGACTCCAGAGGCGAGCCTCCATTTCATCCACCCTACCCCAATACGATGTGTGGCATCGTCATCAATCTCTCCATTTTTTTAGATAATGGACCCAAGATACATAAAAATTCTCACTTTTGGATAGCATGTGTCTCAAGCCTCACTTTCACACCCTCATCATGCGCTACATCACTGAACTTGCACTCTAAATATTTTGTTTTGGTTCTGCTCAACTTGAACCCTTTAGACTTCAGGGTCTGTCTCCAAACCTCCAACTTAGCATTAACTCTGTCGCGAGTCTCTTCAATCAAAACTATGTCGTCCAAAAATAACATACACCATGACACCTCCCCTTAAATTTTCTGCGTCAGTTCATATAACACTAAGGAAAATAAAAGTGGGTTAAGAGTTGATTCCTGGTGCAACCCTATCGCCATTGAAAAGTTCTTCGAGTCTCTTCCCGCAGTTCTTATCCGGGTCTAGGCTCCATCGTACATGTCCTTGATCGCCCTAATATATGACATCGGCACATCTTTAACCTCCAAGCATCTCCAAAGAATCTCATTGGGGCTTTGTCATATGTTTTTTCCAGGTCAATGAATACCATGTGAAGGTCCTTCTTCCTCTCCATATACTGCTCCATCAGCCTCTGAACAATATGGATGGCTTCTATAGCCGAGTGTCCCAACATGAATCCAAACTGGTTCTCGAAAATATACACGTCATTCTTTACCCACAGCTCCACCACCTTCTCTCACACTTTCATAGTGTGGCTTAACAGTGTGATACCTCTATAGTTGTTGCAACTCTGGATGTCATCTTTGTTCTTGTACAGCGGGATCATTATGTTCTCCCTCCATTCTTCGAACATTTTTGTCGTCTTAAAAACTATATTAAACAGCCTAGTCAGCCACTCCAGACAAGCCTTACCCACGCTCATTCAAAAATCCACTGGAATCTCATCTGGCACGGTCGCTCTTCCCCTACGCATCCTATGAATATCACTTTTAACCTCCTCATCCTTTATAATTAAACTAAAATATTATTAATTTGAAATACGTCAGTTCGTTTTTACAATATTAGTTACAAATATATGATTATTAATAAATAATTTAAAGAAATCATATGTATCTTAAAATATATAATTTAATAATTTAATATCATTTATAAAGATATATATTTGTCAAATATTAACTTTTAATTTTGATAATTAAATTTTATTTTTAAATTAATATAATTTTCCTTATGCAACCAAACAATAAGCTTGTAATTATAATATAATTATCACAAACAAATATATCGTCATCATCACTATACTCTGTAATTACTAGATTGTGTAATTACTACACGAATTTCAATTATTGACTTTCCAAACAAACTAGTTCATGTTCAAACGCCTACTTAACCTACTGATAGTAGTATATTATCAATGTGAACGGAGAACATAAAGGGACAGTATAAAACAAATTACTTGACATTGACTATTTATTTTTTCAATTTATTACTTGATTTTCTTGTTCAAGAATTAACATTTTCATGAGCAAACGGAAAATAGAATATTATAGTAATCTGTATTTTGTAACTGATTTGGAAACTCCTCTTTATTTTAACCAACAAAAATATTATTTACTCTACTTCCGTTTCATTTGATAAACAAAAATACGAAAGGGAGACATGGAGGGAATCCCCATTCATGATAGCAAAATCAGACGCAAGACTACATTTATTGATCTATTTTTGGTTATCTTCCATTTTTATGCGATAATCCTCCTTATTATACCATACTGAAATTACAGTGGGACGAAGTTGAGCAATTCGAGGACACCAACTTACTAATCTCACACTTTTACTTATTTATTATATTAAAAATAAATTTTCATTTTTATTTGGTTGTTCAACATATCGCGAGATAGCTAATTTTTTGCTTGTGGACAGTTGACACTCATAATATTACTTATTTGATTTGGCACGAAATTTAAAAAAAAAATAAAAACTTTTGAAATATGTGGTTTAAAATAAGTTTTATATAAATGTGTGGTTTTAAATCATCTCATAAAATTAAATTATTTTTAAATATAAAAATGTGACATTCTTTTTTGGAATATACCCAAAAAAATAATATCACATAAATTGAGACAGGAAAAATAATTACTTATTTTCAAATCATTTCTTAAGTTTATTAAAATTATACATCAATTTAATATAAATATTACGATAAAATATATATTGTATCTATTACTCCCTTCAGATTAAAAAGAATGTTCACTTAGTCATTTGCACACTTTTTAATTTAGACTTACACTCATAGGGAAGAAAATCGATTTATAGATGGAATCAAATATGCATCACAGACAAAAGTATTCGTTTATGGGAGGAAAATCAATATAGAAAATACTAATTTCTAGGTAAAAATATGTAATTTGATTAAATACCTTTAATTAAATAAGTATTGGGATTTAATCACCGAACACTTAATAAAGAAAAATACTAAAAAAATATAATTATTTTTTTCTTAATTTGATGAATGGACATTCTTTTTAACCAGAAAATAAAGATTAAGTGAACTCTCAAGGACGTTCAATACCAAAGGAGGGTGGCTTAATGTTACATCCCGTAGTTCCAGAGTATGTATGTGAGGACGTACGTTCGAGAATATAACACTAAGTACGAAAGGGAAGAAAATTTTGAATTTCCGACGGAAAATATTTTGAACCTCGTGAAGGAAAAAGGTTTTTTTATTGGGAATTGGATTCTCAATTTTGGTATTTGGACTTCTTGGATTATAAGAGAATTATGGATTTTATTTTCCAGAATTTGTCACGTGGGGCCCATGGGAGAAATTTACGGTTTTGTGGGGCCCACATTATTTTTGAGATTTTGGCCATTATGGATGTTTTTGGGAGATGAAAATATTTTGGACGAATAGCAGGGCGACACGTGTCACCCCAAGTGGGCCATGTCGGCCGAAATCTAGTCTCATTTGGACAAGTCTTGTGCTAGATATTTTGTGAGATATTTGTTGGACAAGTGGACAAGTGGGACCCACACACACTTGTCCCTAATCTCAACCACACACATGTTTTAATCCTAGCCCTTGGTTGTCTTATATCATCACACTAGTAGGATGAAATCTTCCACACTTAGAATTATTTCAAGACTTGAACAATACTCCCTCCCCTTCCTAGTGCTCTCAGCCATGGGCCATGTTCTTGACCAAATGTTGTCCAACAATTCTTAAACTCTTAAGTGTTCTTCCTTGATGTGTTAGGAAGGTTATTAACCAAGTGTTAGATGAGATTTCACACCTCTAGCCTACAAGATACCCCTTGGCCGCAACTTGCAAGTTTGAAGCCTAAAGTGTTATTCACTTTTTGAAGTTGGATCTTGAAGAAGAGTTGGTTAGGAGCTTCTAAGGGTTGCTTGGAGCAGATTGGAACGTAAGGAATAGGAGCTAAACGTGCTACGGATCGACTTTTAGTTCTTGAATTATTTTGGGCTTTTTGAGGTAATGAACTTTGTCCTCCTTGTGAAGTTGGATATTATATATGTTGGTTGTATATATATAAGTATGTGATACATGGAAGGAAGATTGAAAGGATTTGGACCTTGTTAAGTTGTTAAAATCGAGAAATTGGCATGTTAGCCATTAAAATGGTAAAAACATTACCTATTACCTGTTGACAGTTAATAACAAAGTTATTATAACTTATATAAAGATTGGAATATAAGTTGGAAGATTAAAGAAGTAATTTCGCATCTTTAGAAAATTGGATAAGTTTGATTGTAGTAGTTGGCCAAGAACACCAACTAATGGACTAATGGACTGTATTTACATTGGACTGTATTTACATTGGACTGTTTTTACTTTGGACTAATGGACTGTTTTGTATATTGTGGGGCAGAATTTTACACGTCCAGTTAGGTGTGTAATCCCCTTTAGTATTGTTGTGTTATTGCGCCTTAAATGTGGCATGTTGGTTATTGAATTTCGGGCCTTGAAAAAGGTGGAAAAGTACGTAAAAATAGGGGAAGTGCTGCCCGATTTTCCGTAGAATAAGAGACCCTATACTTAGAAATATTCTACGAAGAAATCTAGATGTTGATAGACGTATTTGATTATTATAGATTGATATTCTACGCGCGGCATACTCGACTTGGCTAGTGGATTAAGCCGAAGAGGTATGTGATTCTTCCTATCCTCTTGAGCATGATTGTTATGAAATATATAGCACGGTAAACGTACGTGTGTTAAATGAATTTGATTTCATTTTGATGTCCTTGACTTGACTTCTAAATCTTAAGAGCCTTGAATTATTCTAAAAAGTTGTGAATCATTATTTGGAATGAAATTGATACTTGATCTTTAAAAGAATAAAGTTCTCTTAATTTCAAAAATGAGTGTGGTTGTCTTTGATTGGTTTAAAACATAAAGTGTTATAATGGCTTTATGGGAAGTTAGTTATAGCGACTTTATGAAGATAAAAGAAAGACTTGATTATTTTGAAAGTTAAGAGACTTGATTTTGAAAGTTAAGAGACTTGATCTTGAAAGATAAGAGACTTGATTTGTAAACGATTTGATTTTGGAAAAGGAGAAGTAACTTGATTTAAAAGTATAGGTTACTTGTTTTGAAGAGAGTAAGTTACTTGAGTTTAAAAGTGTAAGTAACTTGTTTTTAAATATTGAACTTGTCCTGATTGGAAAAGTATAAGTGGCTTGATTTTAAAAGGTGTGAGTGCCTTGATCTTAAAAGAGTGAGTTACTTGGGTTTTAAAAGTATACTTGACGTTGTTTTAAAAGTGTAAGCCACCTGGTTTAAAAAGTATAAAGTACTTGATTTAAACATGAAAGTGTCTTGATACTACGGGTATTAGTATCGTGTGGTTTTTATGTAAAAAGGGATCTTTTTAATGGAATTGAAGTATGTAGTACTTTGGGGTTAAAAATCCAGATTATTGGCATAAAATGAGAGTCTAAGAATATGTTAAACTTGCCTATGCTAGTTGTGATAGCCTTTGTTATGCAAATGTTGTATTTCTATGCTACTGCGTCTCTCGATGGAGGGTCGGTTATCTTGTTGTTTACTTGGACATACCGACGCTGCTGGATGGTCCACCGGTATGCTTCCACTACGATTGTTATCGTGTTATTTACTTGGACATACTGACACGTTGGGTGGTCCACGGGTATGCTTCCATTGTTATTGTTATGTCATGGACTAGCTATCCATGAGGTTGATGACGCATCACGAGGATCGTAGCTAGCCCCGTACTTGCCCGATCGATTCTTGATGTAAGGTGGATCATGTTATACCCGTGGTTCGTGCCGTGCGTATGGGGCCATGCGGAAGGAGTTAGGACTGAATCG
This sequence comes from Przewalskia tangutica, assembly GCA_029844215.1. Taxonomy (NCBI): domain Eukaryota; kingdom Viridiplantae; phylum Streptophyta; class Magnoliopsida; order Solanales; family Solanaceae; genus Przewalskia; species Przewalskia tangutica. The sequence goes on from CM056734.1 coordinate 68,869,920, forward strand.
AAAAACTTGGTCGAGGCCTCGTGCCGCGCCGGGCGAGGCGCAGCGCGCGAAATTCATGTGGCGCGCGGAAATCGTGTCGCGACGCCTAAAGTTCCGAGAGTCCGCAGGAGTTGCGGGCAGCCGGCGCGCAGGCTGCGTTCGAAAAGGAAACAGGAAAAACTTAGGAAAAGTCAGATTTTTATTTTGAAAGGGCCTGAGTGGGGACAAGTGTCCCCATCTGATTTTTACATGCAATATATTGACCAAGTCTTAAAGACTTGGTCATTTGTCATCTCTCTCTTTGAAAAATCTCTTCCTTCTCTCTAAATATTTCAAGTTCCTCCTTCTCTCTAAAAATCCAAGAGGATTCTAGCCTTAAGAAAAATCTGAGAAATTAAAAGACAAGAAGGAAGCTTGTGGCTAGCTTGTGAAGGTGGTGGTGGTGGTATTCTTGGTAGAAAGGCTAGCAAATTGTGGGATAAAATTTGGCTAAAGCTCTAAGGTAATGATTCTTCCTCTATTATTAGTTTATAGAGTTGCATGTTAAGAAGATAATACTTATGGTGGTAAATAATGCTCTTAGAGTCATCAGATGCTAGAAATGTGGGTTGAATATGAAGGATTTGGCTAAAGAAATATTATGAGCATGTTGTAGCCTAAAAAACCACCTTAGAATTGTTAAGTGTACTATTATAACTTATGGGGCAGAATTTTACACACCCAAGATTAGTGTGTAATCCCACTTTGTGTTGGTTTGGTTGTTGGTCCTTAATAAGGCGTTTGAATGTTGAAAAATCGGTCTTTGAAAAGGTGGCAAAGTGAGTAGAAACAAAGGAAATGCTGCCCAATTTTCCTTAGGAATTGATAACTTGAATTTGGAATTTCTACATTGAAATTAGAGGTTAATAAACACTATGGTTATTATAGGTTGACATATTACTTGCGGTAGTTGGACTTATGTGGATTGACCAGGAGGTATGTGGAACTTTCCTATCTTTTGGGCATGAGTTGTTGTATCTATGTAGTGCAGTAGGCGTAAAAGATTCGATATCTTTCACTTGTTTTAAAGTATATTGGTACTTGTTTCATTTTAAAAGTATAAGTCCTCGGATTTAGGGAAAATGTATTTGACAAAGGAATAACGCTAATATAATGACTTTATGGGAAGTTGGTTATATTAGTTTTTGAGAGGTTCACAAAGAAAGGTTTACTCTAATTAAAACAAGTACGGGTAAAGGATTTGAAACTAAGAAAGGTGAATTGATTTTTAGGCATTGGTTGCCTAAGGTTTTAAAGGAAATGAAGTCACTTGATTTAGAAGCTTATTATATTTCTAAAAGGAAATGTGACTTGTTTTGAAAAGAAATTGTAACTTGATACTATGGTGATTAGTATCTTGGAATTTTTGTATAAAAGAGTTATTTCTTAAAGGTTAGAAGTACATGGTACTTGGGTTAAATTCCCGGATTTTCTATTAAAAGACATGTTGGTGCCTTAGGTATACTAAAATGAGAGGATATATTAATAATGTTAATAAGAAGTTAGGGGATTTCTTAACTTTCTTATGTTATGATATGATAGGCCGGTAGTGCTTATGTTATGATATGATAAGCCGGTAGTGCTTATGTTATGATATGATAGGCCGGTAGTGCTTATGTTATGATATGATAGGCCGGTAGTGCTTATGTTATGATATGATAGGCCGGTAGTGCTTATGTTATGTATGATATCCGGATGAGCTATGTTATATATATATTATTACGGGTAAACCCCGGGTTATTCTTGTTATTTCCTTTGGACATACTGACACGATGGGTGGCCCACGGGTCTGCTCGATAGGATGGTTTACTATTTATGCCATGGATTTGCTACCCATGATGCGAGTGCGGCGTTTGTACTCATGCGGATCCGGTCCACAGGATCCATGCGGGTGAAATAGTCTCATGCGAGTACGGCGATGGTACTCATACGGGTCCACAGGATCCATGCGGGTGAAATAGTCCCATGCGGGTGAAATAGTCCCATGACGAGGCGGATGACCTCATGCGGGTCCACAGGACCTATGCGGGTGAAATAGTCCCAGGAGTAGGATTGCTTAATGATACTACAGGCGAGGTACCTGTTTGATCATGAGCTTCCTATTTTTATGCGATATATATACACATTTGTTACTCTCATTGTTAGTAAGGCACAGTGCAAGGTAAAACGGATTTTCGTCTATAACTCCAGCTTATATTTTGACTTATGATATTATTACAGTATTTTCCAGTTTCGCATATTTGGTACATGTTATCGACCTCCTTCGGCTGCGTTCATGCCGCAGGTTGAGGTTCATAGCTTGCTGATCCGCACTCTTAGGATCACGATTCGGTTCTCGGAAGGCTCCATTTCTCCAGAGGCCTTGTCTTTTGGTACGATTCCCTGAGGTTGTAGACTTTTGTACATTAAGGGGGTATGGCGGGGCCCTGTCCCGTCATAGTGTTATACCTTCTTAGAGGCTTGTAGTCCTGTCATGAATTGGGGTGTAAGGATGTAACTGTTCGTTTTATTATATTTAGAGGTAGCCGCTTTGGGTTAGCCTGTTTTATATTCTTATATGCTTGTTGTTTGTGAGTTTATTTCCGCTGGTTTTCTCTGATGTTGTATCACGAGGTGCCCGGTAGGCACGGTCACGGATCCGGTGGTCGTGACAAAAGTGGTATCGAGCGATTAATCCTCGGAGAAAGGTCTGAGCCGTATCTAGTAGAGTCTTGATTATCGGTGTGTTGTGCACCATCTATAATCGGAAGCTGCGAGATATTTAGGATTGGTTTCCATTTCTTCTCACTCTAAGATCGTGCGATAAATTTTGTGTGGTTAGGTCGTCTCTCCTAACGAGGTTATGGTGTTCTGCATTCTGAGGAAGCGTGATGACCGGGAAGATTATGTGGATTGTGTATCGGGTTGGTAATACTTGTAGTATAGTTGGTATTGTGACATCTGACTATCTGATTTACGTATGAGTCACATATGTGTTGCCTAGAATGATTTTAGATTACCGGATTTGGTAAGGACTAAATAGATCTGGGAAGGTATGAGCAGTTAAGGAACTCTCATCGAGGTTTCGTGCTAGTTTGAGAAAATTTGGAGACGATGAGTTGTCGGAAAAAGTAATGGAACCTTAAGAAGCTTAATTAAGGGGCCCAATAGGAGACTATGTTTGTAAATTAAGCTCGTGGTACGCTTAAGAGGATAGTGCGGATGAGATCCATGTGGAGTAAGTAATGGTTGTTGTGACCAAGGCGACACGACTATAGTATTATGAGAAGTTAGTATACGTTTATGGGGTGGGATCGATTAATAGTAGTCATTACGGGGCGAAGTCACGCAGTACAAGCGAGTCTAATTAATCATTTTACGAGTTTGCAGGCGTATTCCACGGAACCAGGTTGTGGCCGGAAATGGCCTTATATTGTTTAACTTCGTAACTCCAAGATCGAAGGCCACTTTATTATGGAAGTTATGCGTAAGCTAGAATAAGTTTGGGAGTACGGAAAAATACGACCGTAAGGAAGTGAGCAACCAAGTGTGAAAGAAATGAAGCGAGAATCCATGAGAACCTTTATGAGGTAACCACGCGTGAGTGTTGGGTGGTAGCCGAGTGGGCGATTAATAATTATCGGTAACGATACGATCGTCGGACCTAGCAGTATTGTAATGAGCGTTGAGGTCATTATGAGTACGGGCTAGTTGGCCTCATGTTATGCCAACGTGGACTACAGAAGAGATTGATTCGGTACCAGTTTCCCGGTAAGCCGGTTATCGAGTGGAGAGGAAGGGAAGTGGTAGTAACCAGTGAATTATCCTTCCTTCTTTGGCATCATTGTTTTAATAAGTCTGTGTGACTTGTTCATTGGGAAAAATTGACGCAGAAAGTAAGTAATACATGAATTTGAAGGAATTTATGTTAAGTTCCTGGAGGTACTTGGAGTTGGTTTGGTGTGGCGGTCGGGGCCACGACGCCGGATAATTTCAAGGAAGCGTGCAAGGCAAGAATAAAATAAGTACGGGCGCTGCCGGCAGAAAGCTGAGGGCATCTTTGGTAAGTTTTGAAAATCTACACGATTTTAAGGCGGTGCGTAATGATTAGATATTTACAGGACCACGAAAGGACCCGGTGATTAGGGTTGTGACACGAGGAAAGTTTATTGAAGGGAGATAAGTTCTCTCCCACATAAAAGGATAGTCTTACGTATTATGGGGTTATGTGCATGTAGTTAGGCGAAGGATGGGAGACTGGTAGGTCTTGATGTCGTCATGCCATAAGTTCTGATTTTAGATAACCGTGGAAAAAGTATTATGTTGGGGGTAATTAAGAGCAGCGTTACGAAGCGGTCGGGAAGTGTCGTAAGAAAAATGCGGTAGTCTGCGTATTTGAAACTGTACAATTATGGATCAAATTAGAAACACTTTACTATTGATAAGCATAAGGTAGGTTATGACCAGAAGGATAAAAGAGAATACAACTATGGTTATGTAAGTTGCACGAGATCTGATTACCGGACTAGTGTAAGACCATTAGTAGGTAATGGGCAGTAGGAACACCTCGAGGAAAGGTAGTAGCATCTGTACTGACGAGAAAGATAGTAAGAGAATACGGAGAGGTAAGGGACCCCAGGACAACTTGAAATGACTTATAAAGGAAAGACGAGTAGACACTCGAACGATAAGAAATCTTGACAAGTCATTGGATTATGTAATACCGTGAATTGAGGTTGAACACCGGACTATAAGCTCTACGAGCTGAGAGAGGATAATAGGATTACTACTTGACAAGATCAAGGAAGTCTTCCCCCTAAATTGTGATTGGCAGGAAGTCTTAGCCATGCGACAAGCAAAGGAATCAGATCCAAGTATAGTAACCAAGTCTGGTTGCAAGGAAAGAAAGCAGAACCATGGCGAGATTAAGGATGCGAATATTTCATAAGTACAAGAAAGGCTTCGATTATTGGAAGAGAAGTTGACCACGACTACAGTTCTAACCCTCTTGAGAGACTAGAGGTATAGGGTATTATTGTAACACGTTGGGTGTTGGGCTAGGTTGTGTCTTGTGCCAACACGATAAGGTTAGAGCTTATGTTTCCGGCGGTTAGGGAAGCAAGAAAGGAATTACGTTACTCACGATTTAGAGTCGTGGCGATTAATCGTACCTTGAAGATTTGGAGGCAATTTCCTTATATAGATTTCATGTGGATATTTGCGTAGACCACAAGAAACTCGGTATATCTTCGATGGCGGCTGAATTTGCAGCGAGGCGGTGGTTAGGGTTACTCAAGGATTGTGATATTGATATCCTATACCACCCGGGGAAGGCGATGTAGTTGCAGATGCCTAGTCGCAGATCGATGGGTAGTCCGTCGAAGTGCGGCCGGGGAAGAAGGAGATGGTCCGCGAGTTACATCGGTAGCGAGCCTTGGGTTTCGATGGGGTGATACAGATAGTGATGGAATTCGGGTTCGATGGGTTGCCGAGTCTTCCATACTCGAGGAGGTAAAGAGGCGACGGTATGAGGATCCGATTAAGTGCGGTATCGAGATGCCGTTTTTGAAAGAAGAGTCTATTAGGGGTAGCGCGGATGGGGTGCTAAGATTTGAGGCCGATTGTGTGTTCCGAGGTGACAGGACTTCGTCGGCCAGATTCAGGAGGCACGGCGTGCATTATTCTATTCATCCGGGGTCGACTAAGATGTACCATGACCTCAGATGTGTGTATTGGTAGGACGGCCTGAAGAGGGACGTGGCAGGTTTTGGTGCACCGTGTCCTATTTGTCAGCAGGTTAAGGTTGAGCATCAGAAGCTCGATGGGCTGTTACAGGCTATTGATATTCCGACTTGGAAGTGGGAGGTGGTAAATATGGATTTTATTACACGGCTATCTACCACTCAGAGGAAGCATGATTCCATTTGGGTGATTGTCGGCGTGTGAAATCAACCCATTTTCTTCGATCGAGCAGCGTTCTCGGTGAGACTATGCAGATTATATATTAGAGAGATTGTGAGGCGCACGGAGTCGGTGTCGATTATATCGGATAGAGAGCCCGGTTCTCGGCTAACTCGGAGGTCCTTTCGAAGGATTAGGGACACGGTGAGTCTCGATCTGGCGTTTCATCCTCGGGCCGACGGACGGGCGAGCGCACTATCCAGACACTTGAGGATATGATGCGGGCTTGTGTTATTGATTTCAGGGGTAGCTGGGAGGATCATTTGCCTCTTGTGGAGTTTTCTTACAACAACAGCTACCATTCCGGGATTCAGATGGCGCCTTATGAGGCCTTATACGGGAGGAAGTGCAGGTCACCTATAGGCTGGTTCGAGGTGGGAGAAGTTCAGTTGGTCGGGCCAGACTTAGTTCAGCAGGCAGTGGATAAGGTGAAGCTTATCCAGGAGCGGTTGTTGGCAGCTCAGAGTCGGCAGAAGTCGTATGCAGATCATCGGCGTCGACACTTGGAATTTGAGTTAGGTGATTGGGTTTTTCTAAAGGTATCGCCCATGAAGGGCGTGATGAGATTTGGAAAGAAGGGGAAACTTAGCCCAAGGTACATTGGGCCGTATCGGATTGTCCGCAAGGTAGGCAGGGTTGCCTATGAATTAGAGCTGTCGTCCGATTTGGAGGCGGTACATCCAGTTTTCCATGTGTCCGTGTTGCGGAAATATATTGGAGATCCATCTAGAGTGCACCCGATTCAGAATGTCCAAGTGACAGAGGAGTTATCGTATGAGGAGAGTCCCATAGCGAAACTCAATCGTCAGGTTAGACGACTTCGGACGAAAGACGTGGCTTCCGTCAAGGTCCTATGGCGGAATGTGAACAGGGAGGAAATGACGTGGGAAGCGGGGGATGACCTGAAGAAGAAATATCCTCACTTATTCCCTATACCTCCAGGTAACCCACGTTCTAAAATTGTTGGTCTTTTAGTATTTATGCTTGAGTTTTGTTGTGGCCGTGTGAAGCGTCTTTATTTGAGTCTATGCCGATATTGTAATTTGAGTAAGCCTAGAGAGAACATTCGGGACGAATGTTTCTAAGAGGGGGAGAATGTTATACCCCGTGGTTCAGGCCGTGCGTATGGGGCCATGCGGAAGGAGTTAGGACTCGAAATCAGAAAACTTGGTCGGGGCCTCGTGGCCGCGGCGAGGCGGCGCGGCGCCAAGGCGAAATTCATGGCCGCGCGGAAATCGGGCATGGCGCCTAAAGTTCCGAGTCCGCGGGAGTTGCTGGCCCATGGCCGTGGCCGCGGCTCAGGCGGGAAAACAGTGAAAAACTTAGGAAAAGTCGATTTTTATTTTGAAAGGGCACAGTGGGGACAAGTGTCCCCCCCCATCTGATTTTTACATGCAATATATTGACCAAGTCTTAAAGACTTGGTCATTTGTCATCTCTCTCTTTGAAAAACCTCTTCCTTCTCTCTAAATATTTCAAGCTCCTCCTTCTCTCTAAAAATCCAAGAGGATTCTAGCCTTAAGAAAAATCTGAGAAATTAAAAGACAAGAAGGAAGCTTGTGGCTAGCTTGTGAAGGTGGTGGTGGTGGTATTCTTGGTAGAAAGGCTAGCAAATTGTGGGATAAAATTTGGCTAAAGCTCTAAGGTAATGATTCTTCCTCTATTATTAGTTTATAGAGTTGCATGTTAAGAAGATAATACTTATGGTGGTAAATAATGCTCTTAGAGTCATTGCATGCTAGAAATGTGGGTTGAATATGAAGGATTTGGCTAAAGAAATATTATGAGCATGTTGTAGCCTAAAAAACCACCTTAGAATTGTTAAGTGTACTATTATAACTTATGGGGCAGAATTTTACACACCCAAGATTAGGTGTGTAATCCCCTTTGTGTTGGTTTGGTTGTTGGGCCTTAATAAAGCGTTTGAATGTTGAAAAATCGGTCTTTGAAAAGGTGGCAAAGTGAGTAGAAACAAAGGAAATGCTGCCCAATTTTCCTTAGGAATTGATAACTTGAATTTGGAATTTCTACATTGAAATTAGAGGTTAATAAACACTATGGTTATTATAGGTTGACATATTACTTGCGGTAGTTGGACTTAGCAAGCGGATTGACCAAGGAGGTATGTGGAACTTTCCTATCTTTTGGGCATGAGTAGTTGTATCTATGTAGTACGGTAGACGTACAAGATTCGATATCTTTCACTTGTTTTAAAGTATATTGGTACTTGTTTCATTTTAAAAGTATAAGTCCCTTGTATTTAGGGAAAATGTATTTGACAAAGGAATAACGCTAATATAATGACTTTATGGGAAGTTGGTTATATTAGTTTTTGAGAGGTTCACAAAGAAAGGTTTACTCTAATTAAAACAAGTACGGGTAAAGGATTTGAAACTAAGAAAGGTGAATTGATTTTTAGGCATTGGTTGCCTAAGGTTTTAAAGGAAATGAAGTCACTTGATTTAGAAGCTTATTATATTTCTAAAAGGAAATGTGACTTGTTTTGAAAAGAAATTGTAACTTGATACTATGGTGATTAGTATCTTGGAATTTTTGTATAAAAGGAGTTATTTCTTAAAAGGTTAGAAGTACATGGTACTTGGGTTAAATTCCCGGATTTTCTATTAAAAGACATGTTGGTGCCTTAGGTATACTAAAATGAGAGGATATATTAATAATGTTAATAAGAAGTTAGGGGATTTCTTAACTTGCTTATGTTATGATATGATAGGCCGGTAGTGCTTATGTTATGATATGATAAGCAGGTAGTGCTTATGTTATGATATGATAGGCCGGTAGTGCTTATGTTATGATATGATAGGCCGGGAGTGCTTATGTTATGTATTAAATCCGGATTAGCTATGTTATATATATATTATTACTGGTAAACCCCGGGTTATTCTTGTTATTTCCTTTGGACATCTTGTGCGATGGGTGGCGGGTATGCTCGATAGGATGGTTTACTACTTATGCCATGGATTTGCTACCCATGATGCGAGTGCGGCGTTTGTACTCACGCGGATCGGTCCACAGGATCCATGCGGGTGAAATAGTCCCATGCGAGTACGGCGATGGTACTCATGCGGGTCCACAGGATCCATGCGGGTGAAATAGTCCCATGCGGGTGAAATAGTCCCATGACGAGGCGGATGGCCTCATGCGGGTCCACAGGACCTATGCGGGTGAAATAGTCCCAGGAGTAGGATTGCTTAATGATACTACGGGCGAGGTACCCTGTTTTGATCATGAGCTTCCTATTTTTTATGCAGTATATATATACACATTTGTTACTCTCATTGTTAGTAAGGCACAGTGCAAAGTAAACTGATTTTCGTCTATAACTCCAGCTTATATTTTGACTTATGATATTATTACAGTATTTTCGGTTCGCATATTTGGTACATGTTATGCGACCTCCTTGGGCTGCGTTCATGCCGCGAGTTGAGGTTCATAGCTTGCGATCCGCTCTTAGGATCACGGTTCGGTTCTCGGAAGGCTCCATTTCTCCGGAGGCCTCGTCTTTTGGTACGATTCCCTGAGGTTGTAGACTTTTGTACATTCAGGGGGTATGGCGGGGCCCTGTCCCGTCATAGTGTTATACCTTCTTAGAGGCTTGTAGTCCTGTCATGAATTGGGGTGTAAGGATGTAACTGTTCGTTTTATTATATTTAGAGGTAGCCTTTGGGTTGCTTTGTTTATATTCTTATATGGTTCTTGTTTGTGAGTTTATTTCATTTGGTTTTCTCGATGTTGTATCACAAAGGGTGCCCGGTAAGGCAAGTCCACGGACCGTCGGTCGTGACAATCTGGTAGTTGGCTTTCGTACTTGCCCCGGTCAGTTCTATAGCATAGTTGGTACGGTAGGCTCTGGTAGATGGCTTCCGTACTTGCCCCGGTCATATCTCGTGGCGGCAGGCTGGATCTGGTAGCTGGCTTTCGTACTTGCCCCGGTCAGTTGATGACGCAGGCTGGATCTGATAGCTATGCCTTCGTACTTGCCCCGGTCAGTTTTATGATGCAGGCTGGATCTGGTGGTTAGCTTTCCTACTTGGCCCGTACGGTTTTTATGACACAGGTGGGACCTGGTGTTCATGTGTACATTTTTGGTGTTATATTATATCATAGACTGCCGGCAGTGAGGAAGGAATTCCACGGGCATGATTGATATTGTGGGCGTGAGACCCATGGTTATATTTGAGTGATGACTTTGAGGGCATGAGTCCCTGACTTGACATGACTGCTTATATATTGTGTACTGTAGTTTGGTTATCATACATGTCTCCTATTTTATATAGACTGTTATGATTTCATTACAGTATTTTCAGTTTCACATACTTGGTACCTGTTGTACTGACCTCCTTCGGGGGGCTGCGTTCATGCCGCAGGTAGAGGTACACCGGTTGTTGATCCTCGCTCTTAGGGTCACAGTTCTGCGTTTTGGGAAGCTTCGTTTCTCCGGAGGCTTATCTTTTGGTATGATTCCCTGAGATTTTAGGTTCTTGTACATTCAGGGGTATGGCGGGGCCCTGTCCCGCCATAGTTGTTATAAAAACTCTTAGAGGTCTGTAGTACTGTTGTGAGTTAGGCTTGTAAAGGATGATGTAATTGTTCGGGTTTTATATATATATATGTTGAAAGGCGACCTATCGGTTGGCCTGTTTCCTATTTTACATTGTTACATGTTTTTGAGTTATTCCGCTGATTTTTCTCTGATGTATTATCACTAGGGTGCCCGGGGTAAGGCATCAGTCGCGGGCCCGAGGTCGGGTCGTGACACTTAAGGCGCTCTGAACATTTGCAACGTGAGATCGATTTTCAGTTAGTACATTTTGTTCTCTTCTGGGGTTGATCCTTGTAGGTGCTATCAGTTGTTCGTTCTCAAATTTTAATTATTGAAACACATCTCATGATTTACTGATAGTAATATTGATGGACCGATACTATTATGTTGAGGATTAATCTCTCACACATCAGAAATCTGAATATTAAAAAAAATGGACATGAAGCGAGGGAGTACATAATCTTTTAGGATTCTACTCAATTAGTCAGTTACCACTATCCTCTTTATTGATCTTCTTCCTCGCCTTTCGTGCCATCGGATATGTTTCATTTTAAATTAAAATTAAACTAGCAATGGGTATGTAACTTGCTTGTGACATGCTTAAATGAACATGTGTCAATAACATTTCTCCTTCCTCCAGCCATTATCCCGCGTCTACTCTAAACTGCCACATGTGAACCACCTGAACTTTAGAACGCAAGGTCTCTGCTATAATTTTTCATCTATAATTAATGATAATCCTATAAATTTTATATTTATGTTAAGTATTAGTTTCTGAAACATGCGTATTAGAATACGTTTGAGTTAAATTATATTACAAGGGAAAAATGCAAATTCAAACAGATGAATGGTTAATTTATACAAATGACACTTATTATCATGACAAAGAAAGTAATATCCGAACGACTTTAACTACACAATTCCTTTATGATATAATATTTAGCTTGTTATGGTTTTCTTTTTATTTATTTATTTTTTGATATTTCTGTAAACGTGTATATAGTAGTACTGTAACACCCCATTTTAAACCGGTGTCGAAAACGGGATTCTAGCAAACCCTGCTTGAATAAAAGTGTTAGAAAATAAATAAAATGCTAAATTTTAAAAGGGATGTTAAAAATATAAAAAGTGCTAAAGGGTTGCTAGGGAGTCGCCACCTAATTAATTTGGGTGAATTAGGACACCTAAATGTTAACTAGTTTGAAGTAAACATTTAACTCCATTTTAATGGTCTGCTAAACTTAATGAGATTCTGGGTAAGGGTTCTTTATTATCCTAAAGGGAAGGGGTTAGGCACCCTAAAAGATCCGCTAACTTGCGGTTGTCCGTTCAAACCTAGGGTTAATTAGTATGGCTAAGAAATGCCTGTTGAAAGGCATTAAAAGTTTTTTGTAAGAAAAGTTGTAAAATTTATATATAAAGATAAAGTCATGTTTAGATGAAAGAAAGACATTCTTATGAAATTATTCTTTTTAAATAAAGTATACACGTTATTGAGTAGGATTCTCCCCAAAGTCAGTTGTGATGCATTTAAAAATAGGACTAGCGTAAAAGTATGGTCTTAAAATAATGAATGCAAGTAGTAGATTTTATAAGAGAAATGAATTCCTTGTATTAAATAATAAATAATATTCTAGCTATATGAATTGTTATGCAAATGAAATTACTAAATATAACTAAGTACGGCAAGCCTAAAATAATTAACTTAAAGGGAATACTTCTTAAGGGCGAGTCAAAGCTTAAAGGGATTAAGTATCCTACTAATGTAATGTTAGAAAGTATGCATTTGTAAAGTGCACAAGTTATAAAATATTTGTTTTGCGATTAGTAATAAAGAAAAGATTTTCGTGATAGCAAAGAGATTACTTTGGGCTTGTGAGAAAATCATCTTCTGTTATGAGTTAGTAAGCAGTAATACCTTAGTTGCATCCGAATGAAAAGGGATGACTAATTATTTGACAAAATTTCAAACCTGCATGATAATTCTAAAGGGGCAAATAGATTAGAAGTGAATTTCTTGTTTAACTACCCTCCCAATCTATTCAAAGGCTAATAGAGTTAATATTCTATTAATTACAAAGTTAAGTAAATAAAAATCACAACAGCAAATAAAGGAACAAATAAATAAAAGATGAGATTAAAGGGTAGGGATGGCGATTGGACAACAATGTCGTCCTGCCTTATTCGTCTTTGGAACTTCTGGAGTAGGAATATAGACAGGAATGTGGATTTCGTGATGAGTCTCGTAATGAGACACTTGATTGCTCCCGATGCATGTCATGTAAAAATAAAAAAGAAAGATAAGGATTAGAATGTCCTCAAAAAAAAAACTCACAAATAATAAATAGCATTGGTATCAGTATTTAAACAAAGATAACCACTTTATTTAGGCAACAAGCAAAGCCCGAAATAATAATCAAACAATGACAGCCCAGATTCGAAATATTTAAGGAATAACGTCATGTAATAAAAGCCCAACAATTTACAAATCTTAGTCCTTTTAAGGGAAGGATAACAAAAGATCTGGGATACCTAATATACATAAACTTACCAAGTAGAAATAGCGTGTATGGAAGATGTATACCAGTTATATTTAGAACAAATAAAGAAACAGATATAGAGATTGATGCCCAGGATCATCTTTTAAAAAACAGAATGAGCTACAATACCAATCACGCAGCAAACAACACATGATCTCAAGCTTCCTCTCAAGTTGACATATTTAAGTTTTAATTCACAACAACAGACAAGGGTGTCATTTAATTTGGTTCTCTCGACATTCATCTATTATTACGAGTTTTCTAAGAAACATAGGCTTCACTATCTTAGATCTAAATGCGACCTATTCAATCCATTTTTTCAATTGAGACTAGTGTTAAGATGCCATATCAAAATAGTGAACCATTTTTACTAACAAACATCTTTATGCGAATCTATCCCTGAATCCATCATACTGACTTAAAAGTAATCGAATTACAGAGAAAATCCATAGCGGTTTAACACACTAATGAGACAGTATGACCAAGCTTGATTACATATACAAATATATGACCATTTTTATCGGAGAAAATATACATGCTTCATTATTGGTCTTAAGTAAAAAAGCGGGAGTAAACAAGTCAAGCTCATACGCGACCATCGCACCTATTACCGATAACTGTAGGACTTTATGAATTGGAGGCGGACACACAAACATCTACAAATTGTGGATTAAGACTACTGTTTGTTGGACTCTAAGAATAAACCTACATTTAACTCAATATGCAAACATCATTCGATTCAGAACATCTATAAAGATTCCAAAATATACATGACCAATTCACATATTTGCTAACATGTTGTCATATTATGGTTCAGGTAGACACGTACGGATTAAGAAAATTAAATCAAAAACATCGATACGAGTAGCAAATTAGCAACAAACACAAGTATTTAGGTTGATAAGTCTTAAAGCCATTTAGAATTGGGTGAAGTTCAGATCCCAAAACTATATCATGCTTAAGAGATGCACACACACCTACACTAACAATCGTACGCTGTTAGCATTCAAAACAGTCTCAAACAACTCATAACAACACAATATTACTCAACACAATACGTAATACATTACTGTATCGTATTAATCTCAGATTATGCGAATAAGACTAAACTACTACATATTTAATACAGAAAATGCACAGAAATACCAAATGAACTGAAAAGAGTTTGGGTTTACCTTCTCGGACGACAGGCAGCGTATCAAGTCGTCGGTCCACTCGACGGGTTTTGGGTTTAAGGTGCTAAAAAGGGCAGGGTTTGCTTGTTGGTTTCTTTGCTGGAATTAAAAGAGAAGGGATTTGAACCTCCTATTCTTGCGATGCTAAGGGTCTGGATGCTAAGCCCCCTGACTGAATTCTGTTCTAATGTGCTCCTCCTCTGTTGCTGTTGGACTCCTCTGAGCCCTACTGTCGTATTGCCCTCTGTGTTCGACCCGTCTTTGCTCTGCCGTCGTATTGTCCTGTCTCTGCTCTTCCCCCTTATTGCATGTATGAATGACCATATATATAGTCGTGATTTTGGGTTCCCATTTGGTAAAATTATCAAGATTTTGGTAATGATTTTTTTAGAATTTGAGCAGATTTGGATGATATTTTGTTATGGTTTTTCACACGATTTTTGGTGCAAGATTTTCGGTAATTTGCTTTGGTAAGTCTTCAATTGCTGGAACGATTTTGGGAGATTTGGATTCGACTTTGGTAAGATTTGAAACTATTGGTTATGGTAAGTCTGTTAAGAGGATTATTAGTATAGATGGTAAGCTTTGATATGATTTTTGGGAGTTTATTATGGTAAGATTTGGCGGATTTGATTATGGTGAGCTGTGTGGAGGCTGTTAGGAGGATTTAGGGCAAAAATCGTTGATTTTGTGTGGGAAGATGAGATAAAGGCTTGATTTGGATATAATTTGGGCTCGGGTTTGGGCCAATTCAGGGTATTGGAATTGTGGGGCTAGGAGATGGGAAATGGGCTGGTGGGAATTGGAAAGGTTGGGCTCGTGGGTTTTATTAATAAATTGGGTACTAATTAGTCTTAGGCTAGTTAATTAATTAGCTAGTTAATTCTAGGTAAGTGTATTATTAATTAATTAGTGATAACTTAAATTAACAAATGTGATTAAGTTATTTAGGTGCTTTATCAATCTAATTGTTATAATAAATGCGGGCGTGTCATTTAATTAGTGCTTAACACTCTACGTAAGACGCGGTGCCATTATTAAAGTATTTATGTTTTATTCGCTGCATTTTATTATAAAAATCCCTAAAAATTATTTTATAAAATTAGTGTAATTTTATAGTTAATGACTGGACGGGAGGGTCAAAATTGGGTGTCAACAGATGTCCCTCTTTGTATGGAGATGATGGAAGAATCTTCGGACAAAGACGTTGACTCATGTAATTTTGTCTCGATCTTGAAGCGTAAAAATCTTTGGCGGGTAGACAAGGTGCGAAAAATCAAAAGCGTCGATGTCGAGTTATGACGACACTGGGATACCATGGTCTAAACACCAAGGCGGCTAACGTGGACTTAAAACTGTCCCAGTGTCGAGTTATGACGACACTGGGCTACCATGGTCAAAACACCAAGGCGGGCTAATGCGGGCTTAAAGATGTCCCAGTGTCGAGTTATGATGACCTTTGGGCTATGGTCTAAAAAGTAAAAGAATATAAGCGGCTTGAACACAGGGTGTCTTGCTATGGCTTGTGGTCTTTGGGTTCTATGGTGATGTGGAGCGAGTGGATGGCGGCAGGCGCTTACGCGATCGTTGGGAAGGTTGGCCCGACATTGCCGGTCATGTAAGAAAATCCACGTTGTGCTCCTGCTGCTGCATGCTAAGACTTGAACAAACGGTTAGTGCATAACTGCTAAGGCAAAATAATTTTAAAGACAATGTAACTGTGAATAGAAAAGGTTATCCTGCAAAACGCGATGCCTGTTGTGTTGATGCGATTTTGCGAATGCTGTGATTTTCGTCCTTGCACAGACGTGTTGCGATTGTGAACGCGGGTATGTTGTCCTTGCTGCAATTGTCCCTGTGTACTAAAGCTCAAGAAAGAGTTTAGTGCATGACTGCTGAGACAGAATAATAAATGAGAAAAACGCAATTTTGAGAACAGGGAAATCGTCCCTGCGTAGATGTGATATGCTGACTTGTCGTCGTTTTCGGACTTGTCGTCGTTTTCGGACTTGGCGTCGTTTTTCGGACTTGTCGTCGTTTTCGGACTTGTCGTCGTTTTCGGACGTGGCGTCGTTTTCGGACGCGGAGTCGTTTTCGGACTCGGAGTCGTTTTCGGACTTGTCGTCGTTTTCGGACTTGTCGTCGTTTTCGGACTTGTCGTCGTTTTCGGACGTGGCGTCGTTTGACCTTGAGTCGTTTCGGACTGAGTCGTTTGACTCGGCGTCGTTTTGGGCGTGGTGTCGTTTTGACTTAGCGTCGTTTTGGACGTGGCGTCGTTTTAAATGCCGAGTCGTTTCGGACCGGCGCCGTTTTGGACGTGACGTCGTTTTCGGACTTAGCGTCGTTTTCGGACGTGGCGTCGTTTTGGACTTGGCGTCGTTTTCAGACTTGGCGTCGTTTTTGGACTTGTTGCTGCTGCTCCTGTAGACTAAAGCTCAAGGAAGAGTTAGTGCATAACTGCTAAGACAGAATAATAAAGCATGAATGATAAAAATGCAATTTTGAAACGAGAAAATCTTCCTTATGTAATATCGCGATGATGGCGTCGTTTCGGACTTCTTTGTCTTGATAACGTCGTTATGCGGGCGTGTTCTTCTTTGGCGTCGGTCGTGGACTCGCGATCGCGATAACGTCGTTACTGGGCGTATTCTTCTTTGGCGTTATTGCGTGGACTTCTTGATCACGTCGTTATGCGGGCGTGTTGTTCGCGATAACGTCGTTACTGGGCGTGTTCTTGCTCGTAGAATAAATGCTCCTGCAAGTTAAGCTTGAGAAAACGTTAGTGTATACCTGTTTAAACCAAATATATATGAGAAGTGCAATTTTAGGGGTAGAGATGTCGTCCCTGATATGTGAATGCTGAGATGTTGTGGGTGCTGAGATGTCGTTGTTGTGTGCGAATTTGACTTTGTGTCCGAGCTGATGCGCTCGGCTTTGTTGCGGAACTTTTGAGTTTTGACTGCTGATTCTGCTTTTGCTGCTTCTTTCTGCTTTTGCTAATATTAAGAACCTGCGCTCAAAGAAAATTTGTGAGTTTGAGGGGGGGCGGTTGATTCGCATTGACTTTGTAGTTTTGACTCTTGATATCGGACGCCTGCCTTGTTTGGGACTCGTAACCCCTGCCTGGTTTCCTACCTTGTCCCAGTTTTGAAAAGGGTGTTTGGCCTGAGGGGGTCTCAATGGAGTTGCTTGTATGTTATGTGCATTCTTGTTATTTCAGAACGAAGGGAAAGTTTCCTAATGGTGTGACCGAAGCCGATTTAGGCCGCCTACGTATCCCCATGAGGGAATCAGGTCATGACGTAGTTCATTACAAGTGAAATTGGGTACAATTAAAAGTGGGACCGAAGCTGATATGGCCGCCTACGTATCCGCCAAGGGAATCAGGTCATAACGTAGTTCAGATTATTACATATAAAGGGCAAAATGCATTAAACTAACTATCTCAGGACTCGGCGGGACGAGGCAGGGGCGCGAGTCCACTTCTTCTTGCTCTGTGTCTTCACGGTGGGTCTTGGCAGGATCACCTCTTGCGACACAACTAGGCGAATGACTTATTCAATGGTTAAAAATCTCGCGAGCACTCCTTTTCTATGGCGGTTGGTTGATGTTTCAACTTTCTTCCCTTTACGGGCTGGCGTAATAGTCCCTTCCAGACTGTCTTCTTCATTTTCAGCTATCATGCTCACATGGGCGTCTTCGTAACCCGGAAGAAAGTTATTATTTGCATTGAGAGGAGCATCTTTCAGCTGAATGACTCCTTCTTCGATTAATTCCTCTACTCTGTCCTTGAGTGTATAGCAATTTTCGATGTCGTGTCCCTCTGCACCGGAGTGGTATGCACAATGTTTAGTCTTATCGTGCCCTCGGGAAGTGGGCCTGGGAGTATTTCTGGGAATTGGATGGAGTATTCCTGCGGCTTCGACTTCGTACACTCGAGCTATGGGCTCGGCTAAAGGTGTATAGGTTTTTGTTGGTTTTCTTTCGGCATCTATGCGGGGTTTGGGTCCGTTTGGAGTGCGGGTTCGTGATTGTGGTGAGTATTTTGGGTATGCTGGTTGGGTATGGTAAACAGGATATGGGGTAGCGATCTTGATAATATACGTGGATTTTGAGTGTTTTGGTAAGAAGGCGGTGGGCTTTGGTATATTGGATGTTGTTACGGCCCGTACTCTGAATGACCGTGATGGAGGTGATCGTCTCTTCTCTCCTGGAGGTACCTCAGATGGAATTTGTTGCCTTTGCTCGCTGGTTGCTGTAGGGATGTCAAGTTTGTAACCACTGTCTTAATGCCTTCTTCCGAAGTCGCCCGTTCTACGACTTCGCAAAACTTCGCCAATTACACCGATCATTTTTTCATAATATGTCGCGTCCTTTGATGCCGCGAACAAGGTGGTCATTTCGCTTCGCCATTGGAGGTTGGACCTTTCGCTTCGACCGCCACCGGGCGTATTCACGAAAGTTTACGTGGATTTCTTTTCAAGTTTCATAAGATAAAATCTGTCGGGGCCAGTGTCGATGTTGAACTGAATCTGTCCATGAAATCTTGTGCCATGGCATTCCAACCGTCCCATTTTCGAGGTCTTGGCATGTGTACGATCCAGCGCCTCGCGGTTAGACTCGATGAATAGCTTCATGATGATTGCTTGATTTTTACCAACTCCAATCAATTTATCGCAATATGACCTTAGATGAGCTCGAGGATTCCCTTTCCATCGAACATGTCAAATTTGGGCACCTTGTACCCGCGGGTAATTCAACGTCGAGTGCGTGCATAAGTTTTCATACTAAACCTTCCTCCCTTTGTTCATTTGAATGCTTTTGAATGCCTCTTTCAAGTGCATGGATTTCTTTTGCCACATTTTCATCGACTCTAGCTCGAGTTTGCCGCTCCATTTCCTTGTATTGATCTGTCTCTTGAGAGGATGCATGCCTGATAAATGGTTGGCTTTGATCGGATGTGCTAATCCTCATATGTTTGTGTGCCATCTGCTCGTATTGGGTGGCTTGGCAATTTGGGTTGAGTGGGAGATATAAGTAGGTGGAGGTTGAGATGTGTATATGGTGAATGGATCATTTTGGAGGTCGGTTTGCAAATTGACCGGGCGAGTGACATTTTGGTGTGAGCTGGTATGTTGCGGCCTGCGGGAGCTCGGAGAAGTGGAGGCTCGAGGGCTTGTGTGCGATTGCATTTGTCCCTTGCTCGGGAGTGGTGCATTCAAGCTAATAGACGTGTTTGTGATATCTCGGAGCCTTTCTATTTCGGCTTGCATGATTTCCATTTCTTTGCGATAGTGTGGCGAGTGTTGATCATTGGTGTTTCGCTCGGCGCCTCTGCATCCTCTACGTGAGCGGGGATGAGTCTAAGTTGTTTCGTCCGGTGCTTACGGATTAGTCATTGGATGATTGTGCTTCTAGTCAACGCGAATCAACCTTTTGGGGAATAAGCTAGGCAAAAATAAACCTTTAACAAATGAAGCAAACCAAGTTAGTATAATATGCAAAAGGCTGCGGCCATATATACAAATAAGCAAATTGCAAATCAAGTGCGTGTTCTAACATGTTTGGGACCTCTTTATGCGGTAGGCCTAAGCGCGGATATGCGAGATTATGATAAGTTTGTCCAAGCCCAACTGTAATGCTTTCGTTGGAAATGGCGACCAAATGACGGTGCACTTTTCCCAATTTCAGCATGTCATGATTGGGTTTGGATTTGTCTGTCATTGCCACGCTACACATAATATGCTGGTTGGTCGTTGGGTTGCGAAACCCGTCGACAAGTTTGGTGTTTTCCTAATTGTGGTGTCGATGCCAAGGACCGACCCACCTAAGGTAAATGCATGCATGCCCTAAAATAAGGGTGGTATAGCTCTATCTTAAGTTTCTAAGAATTGGCTTTTCTAGACGCAAGGTTCCCGAGCGGACAACTCGAGTGAGAGGGCTACGCGGCTGATCAGACGAACCGATCTAACTCCGTGCAGGCGCCAACTCTCTTAAAATTTGGGTATTTGAAGAAATTTGCGGGTGCGCGAAGCACACCAGCGCGTGAGTGTGTGATTGTGTGAATTTTCCAGAGTGGAAGAAATATGAGCGGAATGCCAGTTTAAGGAAAGCAGTAAAGCAGGTAGCAATCAAAAATAAATAAAACAAAATACAACACACAAAAATTAAATGCCAAAGTAATTGCCAAATAATTATCCTAGGTCTGTTGTGGTTAAGAACCTAAAATCCCCAGCAGAGTCGCCATCTGTAACACCCCATTTTAAACCGGTGTCGAAAACGGGATTCTAGCAAACCCTGCTTGAATAAAAGTGTTAGAAAATAAATAAAATGCTAAATTTTAAAAGGGATGTTAAAAATATAAAAAGTGCTAAAGGGTTGCTAGGGAGTCGCCACCTAATTAATTTGGGTGAATTAGGACACCTAAATGTTAACTAGTTTGAAGTAAACATTTAACTCCATTTTAATGGTCTGCTAAACTTAATGAGATTCTGGGTAAGGGTTCTTTATTATCCTAAAGGGAAGGGGTTAGGCACCCTAAAAGATCCGCTAACTTGCGGTTGTCCGTTCAAACCTAGGGTTAATTAGTATGGCTAAGAAATGCCTGTTGAAAGGCATTAAAAGTTTTTTGTAAGAAAAGTTGTAAAATTTATATATAAAGATAAAGTCATGTTTAGATGAAAGAAAGACATTCTTATGAAATTATTCTTTTAAATAAAGTATACGTTATTGAGTAGGATTCTCCCCAAAGTCAGTTGTGATGCATTTAAAAATAGGACTAGCGTAAAAGTATGGTCTTAAAATAATGAATGCAAGTAGTAGATTTTATAAGAGAAATGAATTCCTTGTATTAAATAATAAATAATATTCTAGCTATATGAATTGTTATGCAAATGAAATTACTAAATATAACTAAGTACGGCAAGCCTAAAATAATTAACTTAAAGGGAATACTTCTTAAGGGCGAGTCAAAGCTTAAAGGGATTAAGTATCCTACTAATGTAATGTTAGAAAGTATGCATTTGTAAAGTGCACAAGTTATAAAATATTTGTTTTGCGATTAGTAATAAAGAAAAAGATTTTCGTGATAGCAAAGAGATTACTTTGGGCTTGTGAGAAAATCATCTTACATTATGAGTTAGTAAGCAGTAATACCTTAGTTGCATCCGAATGAAAAGGGATGACTAATTATTTGACAAAATTTCAAACCTGCATGATAATTCTAAAGGGGCAAATAGATTAGAAGTGAATTTCTTGTTTAACTACCCTCCCAATCTATTCAAAGGCTAATAGAGTTAATATTCTATTAATTACAAAGTTAAGTAAATAAAAATCACAACAAAGAAATAAAGGAACAAATAAATAAAAGATGAGATTAAAGGGTAGGGATGGCGATTGGACAACAATGTCGTCTGCCTTATTAAATCTTTGGAACTTACGGAGTAGGAATATAGACAGGAATGTGGATTTCGTGATGAGTCTCGTAATGAGACACTTGATTGCTCGATGCATGTCATGTAAAAATAAAAAAAGAAAGATAAGGATTAGAATGTCCTCAAAAAAAACTCACAAATAATAAATAGCATTGGTATCAGTATTTAAACAAAGATAACCACTTTATTTAGGCAACAAGCAAAGCCCGAAATAATAATCAAACAATGGCGGCCAGTTGAAATATTTAAGGAATAACGTCATGTAATAAAAGCCCAACAATTTACAAATCTTAGTCCTTTTAAGGGAAGGATAACAAAAGATCTGGGATACCTAATATACATAAACTTACCAAGTAGAAATAGCGTGTATGGAAGATGTATACCAGTTATATTTAGAACAAATAAAGAAACAGATATAGAGATTGATGCCCAGGATCATCTTTTAAAAAACAGAATGAGCTACAATACCAATCACGCAGCAAACAACACATGATCTCAAGCTTCCTCTCAAGTTGACATATTTAAGTTTTAATTCACAACAACAGACAAGGGTGTCATTTAATTTGGTTCTCTCGACAGATTCATCTATTATTCTGAGTTTTCTAAGAAACATAGGCTTCACTATCTTAGATCTAAATGCCGACCTATTCAATCCATTTTTTCAATTGAGACTAGTGTTAAGATGCCATATCAAAATAGTGAACCATTTTTACTAACAAACATCTTTATGCGAATCTATCCCCTGAATCCATCATACAGACTTAAAAGTAATCGAATTACACAGAGAAAATCCATAGCCAGTTTTAACACACTAAACAGACCCAGCTATGACCAAGCTTCAGATTACATATACAAATATATGACCATTTTTATCCAGAGAAAATATACATGCTTCATTATTGGTCTTAAGTAAAAAGCGGGAGTAAACAAGTCAAGCTCATACGCGACCATCGCACTATTCGATAACCTGTAGGACTTTATGAATTGGAGCAGACACACAAACATCTACAAATTGTGGATTAAGACTACTGTTTGTTGGACTCTAAGAATAAACCTACATTTAACTCAATATGCAAACATCATTCGATTCAGAACATCTATAAAGATTCCAAAATATACATGACCAATTCACATATTTGCTAACATGTTGTCATATTATGGTTCGGTAGACACGCGTGCGGATTAAGAAAATTAAATCAAAAACATCGATACGAGTAGCAAATTAGCAACAAACACAAGTATTTAGGTTGATAAGTCTTAAAGCCATTTAGAATTGGGTGAAGTTCAGATCCCAAAACTATATCATGCTTAAGAGATGCACACACACCTACACTAACAATCGTACGCTGTTAGCATTCAAAACAGTCTCAAACAACTCATAACAACACAATATTACTCAACACAATACGTAATACATTACTGTATCGTATTAATCTCAGATTATGCGAATAAGACTAAACTACTACATATTTAATACAGAAAATGCACAGAAATACCAAATGAACTGAAAAGAGTTTGGGTTTACCTTCTCCGGACAGCGACCCGGGGCAGCGTATCAAGTCGTCGGTCCACTCGACGGGTTTTGGGTTTAAGGTGCTAAAAAGGGCAGGGTTTGCTTGTTGGTTTCTTTGCTGGAATTAAAAGAGAAGGGATTTGAACCTCCTATTCTTGCGATGCTAAGGGTCTGGATGCTAAGCCCCCTGACTGAATTCTGTTCTAATGTGCTCCTCCTCTGTTGCTGTTGGACTCCTCTGAGCCCTACTGTCGTATTGCCCTCTGTGTTCGACCCGTCTCTGCTCTGCCGTCGTATTGTCCTGTCTCTGCTCTGCCCCCTTCTTGCATGTATGAATGACCATATATATAGTCGTGATTTTGGGTTCCCATTTGGTAAAATTATGAAGATTTTGGTAATGATTTTTTTTAGAATTTGAGCAGATTTGGATGATATTTTGTTATGGTTTTTCACACGATTTTTGGTGCAAGATTTTCGGTAATTTGCTTTGGTAAGTCTTCAATTGCTGGAACGATTTTGGGAGATTTGGATTCGACTTTGGTAAGATTTGAAACTATTGGTTATGGTAAGTCTGTTAAGAGGATTATTAGTATAGATGGTAAGCTTTGATATGATTTTTGGGAGTTTATTATGGTAAGATTTGGCGGATTTGATTATGGTGAGCTGTGTGGAGGCTGTTAGGAGGATTTAGGGCAAAGTACGTTGATTTTGTGTGGGGAAGATGAGATAAAGGCTTGGGCTGGATATAATTTGGGCTCGGGTTTGGGCCAATTCAGGGTATTGGAATTGTGGGGCTAGGAGATGGGAAATGGGCTGGTGGGAATTGGAAAGGTTGGGCTCGTGGGTTTTATTAATAAATTGGGTACTAATTAGTCTTAGGCTAGTTAATTAATTAGCTAGTTAATTCTAGGTAAGTGTATTATTAATTAATTAGTGATAACTTAAATTAACAAATGTGATTAAGTTATTTAGGTGCTTTATCAATCTAATTGTTATAATAAATGCGGGCGTGTCATTTAATTAGTGCTTAACACTCTACGTAAGACGCGGTGCCATTATTAAAGTATTTATGTTTTATTCGCTGCATTTTATTATAAAAATCCCTAAAAATTATTTTATAAAATTAGTGTAATTTTATAGTTAATGACTGGACGGGAGGGTCAAAATTGGGTGTCAACAAGTACCAATTGTATTTTTACTCATAATTAGAATATTTTCATATATTGTGTAAATATAATTATGATAAGACTAGGATTCCTCTTGTAATTAGGTTTAGAATTCCTATTGTAAAATGGATGAATATTATACACTATATATACTTTGATATTAATGAGAAGACTCCCCAAGGGAGATTAATATCATCTTACATGGCACAAATCAGCATACTTACGCTGACACAAGAAAATATGATTGACAGACCTGATCACCGATATCCCCAAAAAATAACTCAGCTTTTCCAAATCAGTCATTGCAAATTCAGACTTAAGCAAGACAATAATCTCATTTTTCAATCTGTCGGAGGAGGTAGTAAGAACAATATCATCCACGTAAAGTAATAAGTAAGTAGTGCTACTATCTCGATGAAAAATGAAGAGTGATGTATCACTCTTGCTGCATACAAACTCAATCTGCAAGATATACCTGGCAAAATGATCATACCACGCACGGGGGGCCTGTTTCATGTCATATAGTGACTTACGTAGACGGCACACATAATGAGGAACTACTGGATGGGTGAACCCTGACGGCTGATGCATGTAGACTGTCTCTCTCAGATCCCCATGTAAAAATGCATTCTTCACATCAAGTTGATGGATCTATCAGTGTTTGCCCATGACAATGCTCAAAACTGTGCGAATGGTAGCTGGTTTGACAACCGTGCTGAAGGTCTCACCACAATCAATTCCCTCCTGCTATTTGTGCCATTAGCCACAAGTCGTGTCTTATACCTCTCAAGAACTCCATTGTCTCTGAATTTGTGACTAAATAGCCACAGACAACGAATCACATTCACCCCCTCAGGTCTAGGTACTAGATCTTATGTATGTTGTTTAGTTAAAGCATTGAATTCTTCAGACATAGCCGCATTCCAATTAGGGTCTTGTTTAGCCAATATAGGGTTCTTAAAAATTGGTGGAATGATTTGGGCAGACAAGTTAAATTGGACTTTGGGTTTGAAAATTTCATGCTTTGCACGAGTTTTCATTTGGTGAGTGGGGATAGTGTGAGGCTCCAAGGCGAAGGGATTTGTTGGATATGGAGAAGGAGGGCTGACGCCGGAGGAGGCGTCGCGGTGTCTATATCATGGACCGCGGTGCTGGAAGGGGTCGTCGGCTACGCTGTGTAGCCATGATCAAGGGTCGCGACGCTGGAGGACTGACAAGATCGGGGTATCACTACCAGTAGGGGCCCGCTTCCATAATAAACTTTGAAACCTCGCCGCTCAGTGATTCCGAAGAACACATGTTTTGGCGTCGCGGTGCCTCATCACTAGAAACCGCGCTGTCCACGCGGGAATCGAGGACCGATTCGCGGGAGTTTTAGCGTCGCGGCGACGGCGTTGACGTGAAGAGGCGCTATGCTCTAGTTGACTGAGGATGATGGAAGAGATGGCAGGCTCGTCAAGAAAAGAGTAATCCAGTTTTTAGAACTGTTTAAGATTCAAAAACGGGAATGTGGTCTAGTCAAATGTGACATGACGAGAGATGTGGATCTGACGAGTGGACAAGTCATAGCATAGATAGCCCCTATGGTTCGGCGGGAAGCCTAGGTAGACACATGGAGTGGATCGGGGGCTAGTTTTTGAGGGGCAGTAGAGACAAGATTAGGATAGCATAGATAACCGAATATTCAGAGATGATCATAAGAGGGGACTCTATGATAGAAAATTTCGGTAGGGGTCATATTGTGAAGGGTGCTAGTTGGGAGAATATTTAGAACGTATTCTGACATTTTAGCATCATAGATCCAAAGAGACGGAGGTAGGGAGGCATGAATTAAAAGAGTGTGAATTATATTATTAATGGTGTGGATGATTCTTTCAGCTTTACCATTTTGTGGGAAGGTGTGGGGGCAGGAGAAGCGAAAGACCATGCCATTATTGGTACAAAACCGGTGAAACATAGAGTTATTGAATTCAAGACCATTATCGCACGGAAAAGATTTTATACCTTTTTCAAACTGTGTGTGAATGAATTTTCGAAACTCAAGAAATTTGGCAAACAAAGTGAGAAAAATCATCTAGTAAGATAAGATAGTATTTATGACCGAGAGAACTAGCAACAGGTGATGTCCATAAATCGGCATGTATAATATCAAAAGGTGAAAAAATAACACTAGTAGATGATTTAAATGGAAGACGAGTATGTTTGCCTAAAGAACAAGAAATGCAGTTTTGGGCAAGCTTCCCATTACAAGTAATGAAATTATTGTCTCTAAGAAAACTAAAAACTGGAGCTCCTGGATGACCAAGCCTATTATGTCATGTTGAAGAAGAAATGTCTGCTAGAGAGATGGGAGAGCTAGATCTGGAAGCGGATGTGAGAGTGAATGGATATAGATCCCCCGTGATATCGCATCTCGTAAGAGGTGTCCCCGCATAAGATCCTTCACAGTGAAACCAAAAGGGTCAAAATCAACAGAGACAGAATTATTACGAGTTAAATTGCGGATGGAGATTAGATTCTTAATTACATGTGGGGAATATAGGATATTTTAAAGTGAGAATGGATTAGAAAGTGGTGTGTATGATGTACCAAAATCCTTTACTGGAATGCGGTGACCACTACCAACTGTTACAAATTGAGGATGCTTTAAACCAAACAGTTTGAGAATATTACCTGCGGTCCAGATGAGGTGAAAAGTGGCTCCGAAATCCATATACCAGTTGTTCTTTCCAAGGAAGATTAATATAATCTTACCATTTCAATAACATACGATTTAAATGTCAATGTGAATATAAACATTTCACATTTTAAAGGTGTTGTCTTGTCTTTAAGAAACTATAATCTTCTCTCTTTTTTATAGCGCGTATAAATTAAATGAAAATACTATTTTGTAATGAGTACAAAAAAATGATCAATTTGTTTTTCTTAGGACGTAGTAGATCATTGCCAACTTCATGATATACACCTTTAATTGAAGATGTAGTTATTTGTTGCACCACTAAAAAAAATAGTAAGTGGAATTGATTTCTATTATATGTTGAGTTTTAATATTGGTGAATGGAAAATGATAGGATGAAAATTAAAGGGAGTAAAAGGTTCTTTTGTCCCACATCGAAAAAAGAAAAGGAACGAGAGGTGTATATATTACATTACACCTTCTCTAGTTGCTAAAAGGGTAGAGAGGGCAAGGACCTCTCGCGTCGTCGCTCGCTCGGCTTCAGCTTTGGCTTTGGATTTGGATTTGGATTTGTCAAAAGATCGATTGATTGATAATCTTTTTGGACAAACTTTTCTTTAATTAATTATTTAATTATTTATTTAATTAAAATAAATCCAAGACCCGCGACCGACCCGTCCGGTTTAAGTCCTTTTTCTTTTCGAATTTCCTTCCAAAAATTTGGTGACTATTCTGAATGGCTGCAAACATTCAGAAATGATACCTCCAAAACCTATAAATTCTTGATTTGTTCCAAGAATTTATTCACTCATTTCTAATACGAATTTCTCTACAATTCGAAAATTTATTCTTATTCATTCTGTGTGATATACTGTCGTTGAGTGGTTCGCTGCTATCGGAATTTGGAGTACTACTATTCTGGTAAGATAATCGTTCTATCCTGGGAGACGATATTCCATTAACCTCGAGTACTGTGAGGGTAATAATTTCCTTAAGGACACACTTTGAACTAAGTGGGCTCGATTATTTTCTGAAATTATTTTCCAAAATAGATTATGTTTCGTCTACTGTTTTCTTGATTAATTTACTATTAAGTAATTTCTATACTGTGTAATCTGTTTTTTAATAAGTGTTTAAACATATTGTGTTGAAACATTATTTTGGTCATATACTGATTATTATATCAACAATCTTAAGGAAATTATGTTTATTTTATTTTAATCTGTATCCTGGTTTGGAGATTAAAACCTGTGTGATTTTCTACTCCGTATGTATTTCATATTCTAACTTGAAGACATAAAAACTTCGTTGGAATATTAAAGTCCAGGAAAAAAAAAATGTTTTCCAAAAGGAAAAAAAAAGTGTTTTCCAGAGGAAAAAAAAGGTATTTTTTTATATGTTGTTTGGAGACTAAAATCTTTGGATTTTCTACTCCGGTTGAGATTAAAGTTTTCATAACTTTCTACTCATTTGGGTACTTGATTTGAAGATATAAAAACTTCATCAAGTACACAACATACAATCTACTGCACTTCGTTTCAAGCATAATTGATTTGGTTTGAAGAAATAAAATCTTCACCGTTGTCTATTATATTTGTTGCATGAAATACGTGAAGATTATTTTTAAGGTAGTAAGAATGAATTTGACTTACTCATGCGATACTTGTACAACGATTTAAAGAACATAAAATCTTCGTCGTTCTGTTTAAGGAGATTAAAATTTGTGTAGTTTTCTACTCCATATGAATATTAGTATTCTGACTCTAAGATATAAAAACTTCGTTGGAATACTAAAGTTTCATATTATATTGCGATTTGAAGAAATAAAATCTTCATCGTTTAAGTTTATAATTCAACTGCGATTTGAAGAAATAAAATCTTCATCGTTGAAGTCTGTGAATTAATTGCTATTTTGGTTTTATTAACTAAAACAGTTTGTCGATTTGACAGTGACAAACAATGGCAATTGAGACTGGAACTACCTCTGTAAATCGCACAGTGATTTACTACTACAACCTGCATCGCAGCATTTCACCGACTGAGAAACCTGCGAAGTTCACCGGTGCCAACTTTAAAGGATGGCAGCAAAGAATGTTCTTTTGGCTTACCACCATTGGTTTGCAAAAGTTCACCAGTGAGGACCCTCCCGTGCCTGCCGCCGACATGCCTGACAACCAGCAGTTCATGGTTACTGAGGCTTGGAAACAGGCTGATTTTTTGTGCAAAGGCTACATTTTAAGTGTCTTAGAAGATGACTTGTACAATGTCTACAGTGCAGTAGAGACTTCCAAAGAACTATGGAGTGCACTTGAAAAGAAGTACAAGACAGAAGATGCTTGCTTGAAGAAGTTTGTGGTTGCCAAATTCCTAGACTACAAAATGGTTGATGGAAAAACCGTTGGAACCCAAGTTCAAGAGCTTCAACTTATCTTCCATGACCTTATTGCTGAAGGTATGGTAGTGAATGAAGCATTCCAAGTGGCTGCAATGATTGAGAAGTTGCCGTCTTCGTGGAAAGATTTCAAGAATTATCTTAAGCACAAAAGAAAGGAAATGAAGTTGGAGGATCTTGTGATTCGTCTCAAGATCGAGGAAGATAACAAAACCGCTGAGAAGAGGTATCGTAAGAGTTCACCAATTGAAGGGGCCAACATCGTTGAAGATGCTGCTCCGAAAATGAACAAGAAAAGAAAGAGGCCTTCTGGAAAAAAAAGGGTTCTAACAAGAAAAAGTTCGAGGGCAACTTCTTTAATTGTGGGAAAGCTGGCCACAAAAGCCAAGATTGTCGTCTCCCGAAAAAGGACAAGGAAAAAGGATAAGTCAATAAGGTGGAAATGAATGATCTGTGTACAATGTTGTCTGAGTGCAATTTGGTTGGAAACCCAAAGGAGTGGTGACTTGATTCTGGTGTCGCTCGACATGTTTGCGCTGCAAAAGAAGCATTTGCAACCTATGCTCCCGCCGGACCCGAAGAGGTAATGTTTATGGGAAATACTGCAACATCCAAGGTTGAAGGATATGGAAAGATACTTCTGAAGATGACTTCCGGCAAGGTCCTGACTCTCAATAATGTTCTGCACGTTCCAACAATTCGGAAGAATTTAGTTTCAGCCGGACTACTCGTCAAGAACGGGTTTAAGTGCGTGTTGGTTAGTGAGAAAATTATAATTAGTAAGAATGATATGTTCATATGAAAGGGTTACCTCACCAAGGGCCTTTTCAAACTCAATATAATGGTTGTTGACAGTATTAATGAAAATTCAGCTTCGTCTTACTTATTGGAGTCAAATGATTTATGGCATGTTCGTTTAGGACATGTCAATTACAAAACCTTGCGAAAATTGATTAATTTAGAAGTACTGCCTAAATTCGAGTGTAAGAAATCAAAATGCATAAATTTGTGTTGAATCTAAGTTTGTTAAACATCCATATGAGTCTATTGATAGGAATTCAAATCCTTTAGACTTAATTCACACATATATATGTGATATGAAGTCAATTACCATCTCGTGGTGGAAAAAAGTATTTTATAACTTTCATTGACGATTGCACTCGATACTGTTATGTGTATTTGCTTAATAGTAAGGATGAAGCAATTAATGCATTTAAGCAATACAAGAACGAAGTGGAAAATCAATTGAATAAAAAGATCAAAATGATTAGAAGTGATATGGGTGGAGAGTATGAATCTCCTTTTGCAGAGATATGTTTAGAATATGGAATTATTCATCAAACTACTGCCCCTTACACACCACAATCAAATGGAATTGCGGAAAGGAAAAATCAAACATTAAAGGAAATGATGAATGTCTTACTAATTAATTTCGATTTACCGCAGAGCTTGTGGAGGGAAGCTATCCTTACGGCTAATCGAATACTCAATAGAGTACCCCACAACAAAACACAATATATTCCATATGATCTATGGAAAGGAAGAAAACCCAATTTGAAATATTTCAAAGTGTGGGGGTGTTTAGCGAAGTTCCAAGTTCCTTTGCCCAAAAGGGTAAAAATCGGACCAAAAATTGTGGATTGTGTTTTTATTGGCTATGCTACAAACAGAAAAGCTTATCGATTTTTGGTTCACAAATCGGACAATCCCAAAATTCATGTTAATACGATAATTGAATCAGATAATGCTGAATTCTTTGAAAACATCTATCCGTATAAAACTGAATGTGAGTCGTCAAGTGAAAGATCTAAACGACCGCGGGAAGAACCAAAGGAAAGTATACCAAGCAAAGAGGATCCAAGGCGTAGCAAACGTCAAACATCTACTTCATTTGGACCAGATTTTGTAACATTCTTGCTTGAAAATGAGCCTCAAACATTTAAAGCAGCAATGTCATCTTCTGATTCAACATTTTGGAAAGTAGCAGTCAATAGTGAGATTGAATCAATTTTAAACAACCATACATGGGAATCAGTTGATCTTCCTCCTGGAAATAAACCTTTAGGATCAAAATGGATTTTTAAAAGGAAAATGAAAGTTGATGGCACTATTGACAAATATAAGGCAAGACTTGTGGTCAAAGGTTATAGACAAAAAGAAGGTATTGATTACTTTGACACATACTCGCCGGTAACAAGAATAACATCTATTCGGGTGTTAGTGGCACTGACGGCCGTATATGGTCTTGAAATCCATCAAATGGATGTCAAGACAGCTTTCTTAAATGGAGAATTGGAGGAAGAAATTTACATGGAACAACCTGAGTGTTTTGTGGTTCCTGGTAAAGAAAGGAAAGTGTGCAGACTTGTTAAGTCACTTTATGGAATTAAACAAGCACCCAAACAATGGCATGCGAAATTTGACCAAACAATGTTGGCAAATGGATTTAAGATTAATGATTGTGACAAATGTGTTTACATTAAAAATACTCCAAATCATGAAGTCATTGTTTGTTTGTATGTTGATGACATGTTGATAATGAGTAAAGATATTGTCTATGTAAATGCTACGAAGTGTATTGTTATACCCCGTATTTCCAGAGTATGTGTCACGACCCGTTCCGGGGCCCGTGACTGGTGCCTTACCGGGGCACCCAAGTAGTCATACATCAGAGTAATCAGCGAAAATATAAAGCAAGACATGAAACAATTTATAAAATAAGACACAGTTTATGTGAGAAAACATCGCCTTTCGGCATATATATATAAACATGGTTTAGCAGTTACATCCGACAATCGCATAACATGACTACTGCACCTCTAAGGAAATATGCAACTATGGCGGGACAGGCCCCGCCATACCTCGATCGCATAAAACTATCTACAACAGGAGATCATACCCAAAAGTAAAGCCTCGGAAAAGATGGAGCTCCCGACACCAACGTAGATCCTAAGAATGTGGATCTAGCACTGCTGCCCTTACCGCGGCATGAACGCAGCCCAAGGAGGTCGATAACAGTACTAAGTATATGAAATCAGAAAATACTTAAATGAAACATATCATTTTTAAAAGCAGCTTTTGCAAGTATGTATGAAACAACCAAGGAAACCGCATATAGTACATCACAAACAAGAGCAGAATAGGTAAATCAGAACAGTGTCTTTTCTAGGCTGCGAATGATCAAGCAGGCCAATTGCGTAGTATCACCATGCAAGCCTAATCTCGACTCAGTAGTCCGCATAGGCCAATCACATAGGCCCGCATAGGGTATATAACCCGCATCGAGGTAGCTACTCTCGCATCGCCCCGACTCGTAGTCCGCATGGCCACATAGACCGCATGAGGTATAACCCCGCACACTAACACGGAACTCCGTAGCTCGCATAGGTCCCTTGGACCCGCATGAGGTATTCTCGAATTATGGTCCTGCATCACTCGAGTCTACCCCGCGTCGGAGGGCCTTAACCCCTGAATATGTCAAGAGGTGAGTGATGTTACACTAACCTAACAAATTTATCGTTAAACAACATAAGCACAACAAGAATACTCTTTTACACAAACGTTACAAGACACTAACACACATAGCATCATATCATGTCTACTTATCAAACCATCTTATTATTCTTTCACGATTCAATACAAGTCCGTTATAAACACATAGGCAAACTGCTTTCTTTTATCAATCTTAAGTGGTTATACTTAACTTCCCATAAAGCTAGTATAACTCTTAAGCTTCGCTTTAAAAACCAATTAGTTCTCTTCATAAAAATGATTCAAGATTCTTTTGAAATGCTTTGATCTTTATTATTCAGCTTAAGCCGTGAGGCATTGCCGTAAGTGTTATTCAGCTTAAGCTAGGCATTGCCGTAAGTATTATTCAGCTTAAGTCAAAGACATTGCCGTAGTTATTATTCGATTAACACATGTACGTCACCGTACTATATATATTGTAAAATATCATGCTTTAGGAAGAATCACATACCTTCTCAAATAAAACCACCGCCAAGTCAATATGTCGCGCATGCAGAGTCACTATAATAGTCACGCACATCTATCAAATACTACTCAAGGTCGGTCTAAACAGAGGGTTCACAATTTACGGAAAAGTCGGGCAAAGACTTCCCTACCGGTGAGCTATATAAGTCTCATCAGGAAAACAAATTCTATGTAAGTATAGTTTGATTAATCTTCTTTAAACCCTTCTACTGTGGTAACAGTTCAATTCTATTCGTGATATTCTTCTAAGTATTTAATACTTATTCTAATACTACTACAGATGTATTCTCTAATTCAAAAGAGGGTTAGGATTAGTTACCTCAAGAAGCCCAATAATATCCTAGAAAAGTCGCGCTGAGCAAGGTTTTGCTCTAAGTTGTATGCTAAGGAAACCTTAGAAGTTCTTCACAACTTCTACTAAGTACTAAGGTATTTGGGCTAGGGTATTTTGGGCATTATAACAATACAAGAAGGCAACTTTTCTACCAAGGGAGGGGGGTAGATTTTTTTGGCTAGGCTAGGGGGGGCCTCGGCCAAACTACTAGGCTAGAGGGGGGGGTATTCGGCCAAGGGCCTTCACAAGGGGAGGGGGAGGTGTTGGACGAAAAGGCTACAAAGGGAGAGGAGAGGTTTTTCAAGACTTGGGAAGATTTGTGGATGAAGAACTCTTCATCTCTAAGGGGGTATTTATAGGTCAAGAAGTGGCCAACCAATGGCCAAGATTAAGACAAGTGCAAGGCAAGTGTAGGGTGAGGATTAACTATACACAAATATCCTACCAACTCCTTGACTTGTGCACAAGGCACAAAAAACGTGCCAATGGTTCTTCAATTCGTCCAATGGACGATTTCAAGTCCATAAATTGGAGGGTGCCAAGTGTCGCCCTCCCGTTGGTCCAAAATGTTTCGTCTCTCGGAAAAATCCGCAAAAATTAGAAATGGCATAGCCGGAATTTACCCTACGAAAGTCGTGGGAAACGTTTCGCCGAAAAACGATTCTTTTAGTGAGTTGTGCACAAATAAAAACGCCCAAGGCTTATCTTTAAGGCTAGACTTTCGACGTATTCCCTTACGCACATACTGGAAATACGGTATAACATTCTCCTCCTTAGAAACATTCGTCCGAATGTTCCTTCCCAAGACGATTAACGATAAGATTCTTCATAACTTAAACAGCTTGCAAATGCCACACACGCCACGTAACAACACTTAGGCGTAAACGATAACGAAAATTTACAAGTAGGAAAGTGAATTACCCGGAGGTGGGAATAGGTGAGGATACTTCGCCTCATGTCCTCCTCGGCTTCCCACGCCATCTCCTCCCCGAGCTCGTTCCGCCACAAGACTTTGACGGAAGCCACGCCCCGTCCGCAGACGCCTAACTCCGACGATCGACTATCGCTATGGGAATCTCCTCATACGATAACCCCTCGGTCACCTGGACATCGTCAATCGGGTGTACCCTAGATGGATCCCCGATACATCTCCTCAGCATAGATACGTGAAAAACCGGATGCACTGCCTCCAGATCGGACGGCAGATCCAACTCATAGGCAACCTTGCCTACCTCTGCGGACAATCTGAAACGGCCCAATGTACCTAGGGCTGAGTTTCCCCTTCTTCCCGAATCTCATCACACCCTTCATGGGTGACACCTTTAGGAAAACCCAATCATGAACCTCGAACTCAAGATGCCGACGACGATGATCTGCATACGACTTGGCCGACTCGAGCCATTAATAGCCGCCTTCGGATAAGCTTCACCTTATCCATCGCCGCTGTACCAACCTGGTCCCACTAGCCGCACTCGCCCACATCGAACCAACCTATAGGCGACTGCACTTCCTCCCATACAAGGCCTCATAAGGCGCCATCCGAATACTTGGAGTGGTAGCTATTATTATACGCGAACTCAACTAGAGGCAAATGATCCTCCCAACTACCATCGAAGTCAATAACAAAGCTCACAAAGATATCCTCAAGAGTCCGGATAGTGCGCTCGCTCTGTCCGTCTGCTCGTGGATGAAATGCAGATCAAAGCTAACTCGGCCCCTAAACCCCTCTGGAAGGACTCCGTAGTTAGCCGAAATCGGGCTCCTCATGCGATATGATCAAGTAGGGACTCCATGCACCGACGATCTCTGATGTAAAGTCCGCATAATCTCACCAAAAGTCGCCCCGACGGAAGGAAGTGGGCTGATTTCACACCGCCGATTTATAACCCATATAGAATCATGTCTCCTCCGAGTGCGAGGTAATCCCGTGATGAAGTCCATGTTGATTACCTCCCACTTCCGTGTCGATCTCTATCGCCAGAACAAACCACCGTGCCTGCGGTGCTCTACCTTCCCCGGCTGACAACACGGGCACTGAGCTACGAACACTGCAACGGCCCTCTTCAAGCCATCCCACCAATCCCCAGATCTAACGTCGTGGTACATCTTGGTCGACCGGATGGATAGAGTAACGCGCTACGTGTGCTTCCCAAGAACTCACGCCAAGTCCGTAAACATCCGAACACACACCGCCTCAAACCTTAGCACCCCATCGTGCTACCTCAAAAGGACCCTTGCCTCACGAAGAGTTGTATCACGATATCGAATCAAAGCCGGATCTCGAATTGGCTCTTCACCTCCTCAACGATGGAAGACTAGGCAACCTCACGAACTCTAACCCCATCGCTATCGTAATCGGTCAAACGGACACCAAGGCTCGCTAATCGATGCAAATCACGAACCATGTCCTCCTCTCTAGCTGCCCATCCGATAGGCTCCCATCGACCTACGCATCGAGAGCATCCGCCACAACATCGCCTTCCCGTGGTACCGATATCAACATCGTAATCCTTAAGCAACTCTAACCACCGCCTCGCCGTAAGTTCGGCTCCTCTGGTCAAGATATACTTGGAGGCTCTTGTGGTGCGTAAAAATACCCACGTGAACCCCATACAAATAGTGCCTCGGATCTTCAAAGCGTAAATCACACCGCTAACTCCAAATCATGGGTGGGTAGTTCCTCGTGTTTCTTCACCGTCGGGATGCATATGCTATAACCCCGCCATGCCGCATCAACACACATCCCAACCCGATGCCCGACGATCACAATACACGACATAACCATCCGACCTCCGGAAGAGTAAGAACGGGGCGGTCGTCGCCTCTTTTTAGCAATCGAAACCCCGCCACAAGCATCACCCATCAAACTTGGCCGCTTTCCGAGTCGCCTAGTCAATGGTGCAGATAGAAGCAAACTTCCACGAACCGCCGATAATATCTCGCAAGGCCTAAAATCGCGAACCTCTGCCGGAGTAGTAGGTTCAGGCCAAGTCC
This sequence comes from Przewalskia tangutica, assembly GCA_029844215.1. Lineage (NCBI taxonomy): Eukaryota > Viridiplantae > Streptophyta > Magnoliopsida > Solanales > Solanaceae > Przewalskia > Przewalskia tangutica. The sequence continues at coordinate 68,906,659 of CM056734.1, forward strand.
CGATCGCTTCGATCTTCGCCGTATCCACTGAATGCCATCACCCACAATATGCCCAAGAAACGCCATCAAGTCAACCAAAACTCACATTTGGAAAACTTGGCGCATAATCGCTGGTCTCGAGAATCACAAGATACCCTCGTTGCCCGCATGCTCCTCGCCTCTGGCGAGAATAAACCAAGATATCATCAATGAACACTATCACAAACGTGTCCAAAAATGGTTTGAACACTCGGTCATCAAATCCATGAATACACGAGCATTGGTCAACCCAAAAGACATGACTCGAACTCATAATGCCCGTGACGTCCGACGCAAATTCTGTGGACATCCACCTCTCGACTCGCACTGATGATAGCCCGATCGCAGATCAATCTTGAGAAGCATCTCGCCCCGCAATCGGGTCGAACAAATCATCAATCTCGGGAAGAGGGTATCTGTTTAATGGTCACCTTGTTCACCGTCAGATCAACACACGCGCAGCGCCCCGCCCTTCTTCTTCACGAACAATACGGCGCCTCGTGGAGAAACACTAGGCCCGATGAAGCCCTTCTCCAAAGAAATCTCTAAGCCGATCCTTCAACTCTCTCAACTCGGCGGTGCCATTCGTATGGCGGAATGGAAATAGGCCGAGTGTCCGCAATATGTCAATACAAAACTCAATCTCCTCTCGGGAGGATACCCGAGGTCATCCGAAACACGCTGGGAACTCACGACCATCGAATCGATCGAAAATCTGGTACCGCAGCCTTGATCAATCACCCGAACGAGATGGTAGATATACCCTTCTCGCACCATCTTCCTAGCCTTGAGGTAGGAAATAAACCTACCTTCTGGCGATACCGTGCTCTCCCACTCAACAACCGGCCTCAGAAACGGAATCGTACTACTCTCTCTGTCTACATTGGCGTAGCAAGAAGCTAGTCAATCCATCCCCATGATCACGTCGAAGTCAATCATCTCCAACTCTATCAAGTCGGCCAGTGGTCCGACGATCGTAAATGGTCACAGACAAGCTCTATATACCCGCCGAGCTACCACCGAATCACCCATCGCGTAGCTACCTCGAAAGCGGTCTATGGACTCGTGCTCTATCCCTATCCTACTAGCAACAAGGAGATATATAGGACAGAGTAGAACCCGGATCTATCAAAGCATACACATCAAACCCAGAACCGATAAAGTACTGCGATTTACATCGGTGAGGCCTCACGATCCTCGCTGGACAAGGCATAAATGCGGTTCCGAGGACCGCTAGAATCGACCCGAGCCACGACCTGCCGCGACTGGCCGACCCATGAGTACCACGCCCCCGGCGAGTAACTATAGGAGATGAAGAAGACCGCGAAAGAACACGTAGGTCGACTTACCATCAAGATCGCCTTGGTCGGACGGCCGCGATAGTGACTCGCCGCCACAATCAAACAAACTCGCATCACAACTCCCGGTGGGATCTACCGCATCGCCACACCGGGGGGTGGTCGTCGCCGTAACCTCGCCGCTCGGATGTCTCAAGTCCCGGGCCTCGTCCGCCTCGAATATCTCGGCCGTGGCCGAGGACGCGCAGAGTGCTCGAGCCGGCCGTGGTGCAAATCTAGATCGCCGCCGAGGCCGCCACCACGATAGCCACCAAACGACTCGCCGCCCCGCCTTTCTTCTCGCTGTCACAACCCGCGATCTCTACGCCTCACATCCAAGAGCATGAGCTGCATGCGGTAATGTCCATACCCACGAAGAAAACACCCGCATACGACTCGGCCATATAGTCATCTAGCCCTGACGTAGCGGTGCACCCTATCCTCCATAATCGCTACCAATGCCGGGACATATCGAGCCAATGAATCAAACTCGACATTGTACTCCCGACGGCGCCCTCTTTGTCTCGTGAGTAAAAATCTATCACCGCGCCTCCTCATCCGCGAGGCAAGAAGTGAGTGAGGAAAGCCTCGAGAACTCATCCCAAGTAGGCGGGACGTGCTCTCCCGGATAACTCCCACGAATCAAACCAATCGATCGCGATCACGCACCGACGCGAACCGGGCGTCACAGACTGCCTCTCGAGGCCTTGATCACCCGTGATCCTTCAAGCCGACGGATGAACTCGCGGATCATCCTCCGCCGACCAGAAACTCGCGGCTACAACTCAAGAAATCTCGCACTTCAAACTATCTCGCCTCGGGTGTACCACGGGTGCGGCCGGGCGCTGAGCCGAACTGAACCGCGATCCAGCCTCTCTCGATCGGGCCACAACTTTAGCCAATAGTGGGCCATCTCCTTGTACCTAACTCTCCGCCCGTGCCGGGGACAGGAGGTGGTACTGTGGTCTCGCTGGGTCGGGCGGCGTCATAGAACTCGCTGCCTCGTATAGATCGCCCGAGCCCTCGTGACTCGGGTGTCTCGCTAGCGCCTCTCGGCCGCTTTGCCCTTCGGGCGGGTTGCCTTTACGTGGAGGCATAATCAGCATAGAAAGGAATACGTTAGAGGGTCCAACCTATAACACACTCTAAAGCACGATCTCGTAATGAGAAAAATGGAAACCAATCCTAAATATCCTATAGCCTCTCGATTATTGGTGTGGTGCACAACACACCGATAATCAAGACTCTACTAGATACGATGCGTAGACACTTTCCGAGGATTAATCGCTCGATACCACTTTTGTCACGACCCGCCCGGTTCGGATGGTGCCTCACCGGCACCCAAGTAGTCATACATCGAGTAATCGAAATATAAAGCAAGACATGAAACAGTTTATAAAATAAGACACGCTTTATGTGAGAAAACATCGCTTTCGCATATATATATAAACATGGTTTAGCGATACATCCGACACTTTACAACATGACTACGCACTTAAGGAAATATGCAACTATGGCGGACAGGGCCCGCCATACCCCGATCAGACAAAACTATCTACAACAGGAGATCATACCCAAAAGTAGAGCCTCGGAAAAGATGGAGCTCCGACACCAACGTAGATCCTAAGAATGTGGATCTAGCACTGCTGCCCTTACCGCGACATGAACGCAGCCCCAGAAGGAGGTCAAGATAACAGTACTAAGTATATGAAATCAGAAAATACTTAAATGAAACATATCATTTTAAAAAGCTTTGCAAGTATGTATGAAACAACCAAGGAAACCGCATAGTGCCACATCACAAACAAGAGCAAAGAATAGGTAAATCAGAATGTGTCTTTTCTAGGTCGCGAATGATCGGGCAGGCCAATTGCGTAGTATCACCATGCAAGCCTAATCACGGACTCCGTAGTCCGCATAGGCCAATCACATAGACCCGCATAGGTATATAACCCCGCATCGAGGGTAGCTACTCCGGCATCGCCCCGACTCGTAGTCCGCATGGCCACATAGACCGCATGAGGTATAACCCCGCACACTAACACGAACTCCCGTAGCTCCGCATAGGTCCCTTGACCCGCATGAGGTATTCTCGAATTATGGTCCTGCATCGCCGAAGTCTACCCCGCACGGAGGCGCTTAACCCCTGAATATGTCAAGAGGTGAGTGATGTTACACTAACCTAACACTTATCGTTAAACAACATAAGCACAACAAGAATACTTTTACACAAACGTTACAAGACACTAACACACATAGCATCATATCATGTCTACTTATCAAACCATCTTATTATTCTTTCACGATTCAATACAAGTGCGTTATAAACACATAGGCAAATGCTTTCTTTTATCAATCTTAAGTGGTTATACTTAACTTCCCATAAAGCTAGTATAACTCTTAAGCTTCGCTTAAAAACCAATTAGTTCTCTTCATAAAAATGATTCAAGATTCTTTTGAAATGCTTTCGGATCTTTATTATTCAAAGCTTAAGCGAGGCATCACGTAAGTGTTATTCAGTGCTTAAGCCAGGCATTGCCGTAAGTATTATTCGGGCTTAAGTCAAAGACATTGCCGTAGTTATTATTCAGTTAACACACGTACGCGTCACCGCACTATATATATTGTAAAATATCATGCTTTAGGAAGAATCACATACCTTCTCAAATAAAACCACCGCCAAGTCAATATGTCGCGCATAGAGTCACCTATAATAGTCACGGACATCTATCAAATACTACTCAAGGTCGGTCTAAACAGAGGGTTCACAATTCTACGGAAAGTTGAAGACTTCCTACCGGTGAGCTATATAAGTTCATCGTGGAAAACAAACTATGTAAGTATAGTTTGATTAATCTTCTTTAAACCCTTCTACTGTGGTAATAGTTCAATTATATTCGTGATATTCTTCTAAGTATTTAATACTTATTCTAATACTACTACAATATGTATTCTCTAATTCAAAAGAGGGTTAGGATTAGTTACCTCAAGAAGCCCAATAATATCCTAGAAAAGTCGCTACTGAGCAAGGTTTTGCTCTAAGTTGTATGCTCCAGAAACCTTAGAAGTTCTTCACAACTTCTACTAAGTACTAAGGGATTTGGGCTAGGTATTTTGGGCATTATAACAATACTAGAAGACAACTTTTCTACCAAGGAGTGGGGTAGATTTTTGGCTAGGCTAGGGGGCCTCGCCAAACTACTAGGCTAGAGGGGGTATTCGCCAAGGCCTTCACAAGGAGGGAGGTGTTGGACGAAAAGGCTACAAAGGGAGAGGAGAGGTTTTTCAAGACTTGGGAAGATTTGTGGATGAAGAACTCTTCATCTCTAAGGGTATTTATAGGTCAAGTGGCCAACCAATGGCCAAGATTAAGACAAGTGCAAGGCAAGTGTAGGGTGAGGATTAACTATACACAAATATCCTACCAACTCCTCGACTTGTGCACAAGGCACAAAAACGTGCCAATGGTTCTTCAATTCGTCCAATGGACGATTTCAAGTCCACAAATTGGAGGGTGCCAAGTGTCGCCCTCCCGTTGGTCCAAAATATTTCGTCTCTCGGAAAAATCCGCAAAAATTAGAAATGGCATAGCCAGAATTTACCCTACGAAAGCTGTGGAAACGTTTCGTCGGAAAACGATTCTTTTAGTGAGTTGTGCACAAATAAAAATGTCCAAGGCTTATCTTTAAGGCTAGACTTTCGTACGTATTCCCTTACGTACATACTCTAGAAATACGGGGTATAACAGTATGTACGTGAGGGCGTACGTATAAAAATTTAAGCCTTAAAGTTGGCAAGATTCGAAATTTGTACACAAGTACCGAAAAGAATCGTTTTCTGACGAAACGTTTTACAAAGCTTGCGTAGGGAAAATTCCGGCTATGTCATTTATTATTTTTGCGGATTTTTCCGAGAGACGAAATATTTTGGACCAACGGGAGGGTGACACTTGTCACCCAAGTGGACGGTTTGGTTGAGCTTTGTGTGGCACGTTTTTTGTGCCTAAAGTTTGGTCAATGGTTGGTAGGATATTTTGTGGGTAGATGGACAAGGTACACATGGATGAATCCACACCCTACACTTGCCTTGCACTTGGCTTCATCTTGGCCATTGGTTGGCCATTGCTTGACCTATAAATACCCCTTAGTCAAGAATTATTCTTCATCCTCTCTTGAAATTCCAAGTCTAAAAATCCTCCCTCTCCCTCGTGAGCTCGCCCAACTCCTCCCCTTTGAGAAAGGCCTTGGCCGAGACCACCCCTCCCCTTTGTAGTGTCCTAGCCGAGGGATACCCCCCTAGCCTAGTTGTTTTCGAGAAATACCCCCCCCCCCCTTGGTTGAGAAATACTTCTCCAAGTATTGTTGGAATGCCAAAATACTCTAGCCCAAAACCTTTGTAGTATTTCCAAGTACCTCTATACTAAAAGTCTTAAAATACTACTATACTTTCCTTTAGCCACTAAACGAAACCTCGTGGAAATGTCACGACTGCCCGGCCCGTGGATCGTGCCTTACCCGGCACCCCAAAGAGTCATACATCGAGTAATCTGAATATAAAACAACCAAGATATGAAACAGTAAAAATTGAGACACAGTTATCTGAAGAAAGTTGCCTTTCGGCATATATATAAATAAATACCCAAAAACGAACAGTTATATCCCAACCTTACAACAGGTCTACAGACCTCTAAGAGTTTAAAACAACAATGGCGGGACAGGGCCCCGCCATACCCCTGAATACAAATATCTACAACGACAGGGGACCATACCAAAATGTTAAGCTTCCGGAGAAACGGAGCTTTCCCAACGCTGAAACGGTGATCCTAAGAACGGGGATCAACAGTAGGAGTACCTTTACCTGCGGCATGAACGCAGCCCCCCGAAGGAGGTCAGTACAACAGGTACCAAGTATGTGAAACTGAAAATAAATGCTGTGAATGAAATCATAGTAGTCTATATAAAGCAGGAGACATGTATGATAACCAAACTACAGTTCACAATAATAAGCAGTCATGTCAAGTCAGGGACTCATGCCCTCAAAGTCATCACAATAGAACCGTACGGGGTAAGTACGAAGGCATAGCCGACTACTAAAAACCCACGCACTAACAAGGTCATAATCAGATCATGAGATCTGTCTAGACCGTCACATGATCAAAGCCGCCACTCGCGCGCAGATCTAATGTGCGATCTAGTCCTCGAACTTCCCGCACTCCGCGATAGCCAATCAGATAGGCCCGCATGAGGTATAACCCGCATCGAGGGTAGCTACTCCGGCAGCGCCTCGACTCGGCCCGCATGGCCACAAGGACCGCATGACCACAAGGGCCGCATACTAACACGAGCTCCGTAGCTCGCGATAGGCCATCTGCACTGCATAAGGTATTCTCGAATCATAGGTCCATCGACCCGCCTGAGTCTACCCCGCATCGGAGGGCAGCTTAACCCCCGGAATCATGAGTGATATAATATCAACATGACAGTTTTATCAATAAACAACCTAAGCACAATAAGGAAAATCCTTCTACACAATCATCACAAGATACTAACTCACGTAGCATCCTAACATGTTTACTTTATCAAGTCAGCAAGAAAGTATTACAAGACTATCACAAATCAATACAATCAAGTTTATTCACACAAGGTACTTTCTGCATTATGCTAACAAGTTCGGGTTTTTAGCCCCAAAGTACTTCATGTATTACTCTTTTAAAAGATCCGTTTCTTTCACAAAAGTCACACAATACCCGTAGTATAAAAATAGAGTAATTATCTTTTGAAGTAAATCAAGTAACAACATTCTTTTCCTAACGTTCAAGTTTGCCTAATTTCAATTACTCAAGTCTCTCATCTTCGAAAGGTTTCGTAGTTCATAGTTTTAATCCTTTAAAACAATTTGAGAAACATATACCTTATGCGTGAGTAGGTTATTATTGTTCATAACAATCTTATTACAGCAGCCATGATCTAGGAAATATAATATCATTTTGTCTTATCTTAGATCCTATGCAGATGGAAGTTTCTCCGGTTTTAATACATTATTAGTCAAAACATTTTCTCTTTATTAGCGCCATTGTGGTTTGTTCGACATTCATTCGATTCAAATCAAGAAACATTATTCCTTTTATCACTCTAAGCCGTTATACCTAACTTCCCATAAAGCTAGTATAACTCTTAAGCTTTTAAAACCAAGTGTTACTCTTCTTTCAAAAAGGTTTCTTAATTCTTTGAACTACTTGATTCTTTTATTCGGCTTAAGTCAAGACATTGCCGTAATTATTATTCAGGCTTAAGTCCGAAGACATTGCCGTAGTTATTATTCAGGCTTAAGTCCGAAGACATTGCCGTAGTTATTATTCAGGCTTAAGTCCGAAGACATTGCCGTAGTTATTATTCAGTTAACACACGTACGTCTACCGTACTATATACATATTCTTTAAAATATCATGCTCAAGAGGATAGGAAGAATCACATACCTTCTCGGCGAAAAGCACCTGCCAAGTTGAATATGTCGCGCGCAGAGTATCGACCTACATCAGTCAAATACGTCTATCAACGTCTAGACTGTACTGAATAAAGCTCTAAACAGAGGGTTCACTATTCTATGGACAATTGGGCAGCACTTCCCTACCCGGTGAGCTACTCAAGTCTACTGTGAAACAGTCCTATGTAAGTACAGTTCTATTATTCTTCTCTTAAGCCCTTCTACTGTGATAACAGTTCAATTCTATTCTGCAATAACCTTCTAAGTATTTAATACTTATTCCTATACTTCTACAGTATATAAATTCTAATTTACAAAAGGAGGGTAAGGTTATTTACCTCGGTAAGCCCAATAATATCCTAGATAAAAGTCGCGCCTGAGCAAGGTTTAGCTCCTAAGTTGTGCGCTCCCAGAGTCTAAGAAAACCCTAGAAGTTCTTCACAACTTCTACTAAGGACTAAGGGGTTTGGGCTAGGGTAATTTGGGCATTATAACGATACTAGAAGGCAACTTTTCTACCAAGGGAGGGGGGGTAGTGTTTCGGCTAGGCTAGCTTTAGAGGGGTTGCTCTCGGCTAGGGCTTCTCAAAGGGGAGGGGTGTGTTTGGACGAAAACATAAGAGGGAGAGGGAGGGATTTGAGACTTAGAAAGATTGCTCAATTTAGGATGAAATAACTCTTCAACAAGGGGGGTATTTATAGGTCAAGGGATGGCCAACCAATGGCCAAGATGATGCCAAGTGCAAGGCAAGTGTAGGGTGAGGATTTAGGCAAGTGTCCTTGGCCAACTTGCACACAAAATATCCTACCAACTCCAAGACAAAATAAGCCTCTCCATTCGCCCTAATACCGCCACAAGTCCACAAATGAGGGTGACAAGTGTCGCCCTCTCGTTGGTCCAAAGTGTTACGTCTCTCGGAAAAATCCGCAAAAATTAGAAATGACATAGCCGGAATTTATCCTACGCGAGTTGTGTAAAACGTTTCGTCGAAAAACGACTCTAATCGGGTGTTGTGCACAAAGTGAAATCGTCCAAGCCAACTAGGGGGGGGGGGTGACACGTGTCGCCTTCCTACACGTCCAAAATATTTCATCTTCCGAAAATATCCACAATGGCCAAAATATCAAAACAAAGTGGGTTCTACAAAACCGTAAATTTCCCCCGCGGGTCCCACGTGACCATTTCCGAAAATAAAATTCCAAAATTCTCTAATATTCCAAGAAGTCCGAATACCAAATCGGGGAATCCAATTCCCATTAACGAACCTTTTTCCTTCACAAAAACCGGAAACTTTTCCGTGGAAAAATCACCTCGTTCTTCCTTTCCAAGTTCAATGTCGTATTCTCGTACGTACGTCCTCGCATACATACCCTGAAACTACGGGGTATAACATTCTCCCCTCCTTAGAAACATTCGTCCCGAATGTTCCTTCTAGGTATCAAAACAAACAGGCGCCAGTATAGTCCTCACTGCTATACTTACGGAAACAACCATGCCACACCTGGCTACAACACAACAAGCGCACACTTATCTCCAAGTCCACGAGGAATCACCTCAAACACAAAAGAAACTCCTACTCGAGGTTTAAAAAGATACTCCCTTCGCACCTACTCTTAACAAACGAAACGATCATACCTATACCATACATGCTCGCTTCTTCCCTTACTCGTCGTGATACCACTTTTGTCACTTTGCCGCGAGCCCTGCTCCGACGACCCAACAAATGGTACCGGGCTGCTTGCGATCCCTGAGGCATGCCCAACGGCCCTTCTCAGGATGTGCCATACGGAGAGCCACTGCCGTTCGTTTCGTGGTAGGCTCGCCTCTTATACGCCACTCCGAACATAACAATACGAAAGACCGGACGTACTGCCTCCCACTGACTCTGAGCTGCCAATAACCTCTTCTGGATAAGCTCCACCCTATCCACGCCCTGCTGAACAAGTACGAACCAACTATATGCACCTTGCTTACATCGAATCAATCGATCGGAAATCTTAAACTAGTGCTAATAAAAAGGCTCCAAACGGCGACACCCGAATACTGAAATGGTAGCTATATAATACATACTCAACAAGAGGTGAAGAGTCCTTACAGCTAATCCCGAAATCCAACCACTTGCCCGAGGGTGAATGCGACACTGAGATTCTCCTGAGTTACTAACCTTGCCTGGTAACTCTTCTAGAAAGAAACAGCCGTAACTTGGACTCCTCTGACAGCCATAAGGTGAAGGTAGGCACCCCGTGCAGCCTTACAACCTTCTAGAAAGAATCATCTCGCAACCTACTACCGAGTACACGGTTTTGACTAAAAGATAAGACGGGCTGACCTCATCGGCCCGACTACTGATCGAACGCGTCCACGAACTCGTACAATGGTTGACTAAACCTGGGCCTAACACCCTCGTGATCCTGACAAAAAAACGGGACCACCACAAACTGACCCCATCACCAAACAGGGCGTGGGTCGACCCGCAACACGGCCTCAATCCGACCCGGTAACACGCCAAACACTAGCTCTCCGATCCGGAACAATCTCACCAATCATGTCACGAAAACCTAGCGGTCTTCTAAGCTCAACCATCCTCTTTCATTTCACAATACTCAGGGATTCACCTCACAAAAATATCTCACGTATACTATAAACCTCGATAAGGGTCAAACACGAAATAATCCTTTTACCAAAGATGGCCTCGCCTCTAAGGTCTCTACGTATAATATTCTAAAGCTCCCACTTTCTCTATCCCCCAATCTTACCCGGTTAACTAAAATAATTCTAATCACACTAACCCCATGCTAACCGAAAACAATACTTAATATAATCGCATTTTACTACACATATAAATCTCTAAAGGGTTAAGGATATACCAGATTTACGCAGACTCCGTGTCGTACTAATCAATCCCGCCCTCCTGGGCGCATAGCTGGGGAAGGTGATGAACTATCCACTGATCCCCAAGGCTGAGTCTCTACATCCCTGCCAACTCTGGTTGGACAATTTTTCGCAAAATGGCCCTGCTGCTTGCAAACATAACAAGCTGACGTAGAAGTACGACACTCCCCACGATGACATCGACCACAACGGCCACACCGAGATAGGGGTGGCCTCCTCTGGCTAACACTCCCTCCACTCTGAACCACTGCATCCACAACTGGTCTAATAGGCTGGGTCCTCTTACTTGCATCCTTCCTCATAGAACATTCCCTCGCCATATGGCCCTGACGGCCGCAATAAAAGCAAGCACCAATAAAAAGACGGCATTTCCCGGGATGACGCTTGCCACACTGTGAACACTGAGGAAAATCAACCTCGCGAGGACACTCGACCGGGCGAGGCGCCGTTTAAATCGCTACGAGGCGGTTCGCCTCGAGAGTTACCTAATGATCCTGCCAAACGGGCCCTCTTCTGCTGATCTTGTTTAATGGCCGATCTCTACCTCTCTCACCACGCACATAATCTGAACGCAAGCCCGCCTGCTCTCGATCAAGAGCTACTTCCTCACAACCCTTCTTTAGATAAGCATCAATATCCTTGGTATACCGGCACATGTAATACTCGCCGCCAAATCCTTGCTAGTAACAGGCCGCCTCCTTCCAATCCATATTTTCGCTCCAAGTCGTGGAACGAAGGTCCAGATGTCATGGCCGCAGAGGAATCGCCGCCGTACAAACTTCATTGGCCGCGACGCCTCGTAACTCCTCGCATGAAGTATCACCTCAGTGATGATTGGGCCTGTGCTCTTCTAACTCTCTCGAACTCCACTCGCAGCCTCTACGCTTTGCCCTTCCGGGCCCGAGTTACTGGCGCGAGGCATCACCGGTAAAGGAAAGGAATACGTTAGAGGGTCCAACTTATAACACAGCTCTAAAGCACGATCTGAGTGAGAAGAATGGAAACCAATCCTAAATATCCTATAGCCTCACGATTATTGTGGTGCACAACATACCGATAATCAAGACTTCATCGATACGGTCAGAGACACTTTCCGAGGATTAATCGCTCGATACCACTTTTGTCACGACTCGCCCGGCCCGTGGATCGTGCCTTACCCGCACCCCAAAGAGTCATACATCGAGTAATCAGCGAATATAAAACAACCAAGACATGAAACAAGAAAATTGAGACACGCTTATCTCAAGAAAGTTGCCTTTTCGCATATATATAAATAAATACCCAAAACGAACAGCTTATATCCCAACCTTACAACAGTCTACTGCACTTAAGAGTTTAAAACAACAATGGCGGACAGGGCCCCGCCATACCCCAATACAAATATCTACAACGACAGGACCATACTAAAATGTTAAGCTTCCGAGAAACGGAGCTTTCCCAACGCCAAACGGTGATCCTAAGAACGGATCAACGGAGGAGTACCTTTACTGCGGCATGAACGCAGCCTTCAAGGAGGTCAAGACAACAGTACCAAGTATGTGAAATCGAAAATAAATCGTGAATGAAATCATAGTAGTCTATATAAAGCAGAGACATGTATGATAACCAAACTACGCTCACAATAATAAGCGGTCATGTCAAGTCGTGGACTCATGCCTCAAAGTCATCACAATAACCGCACGGTAAGTGCGAAGGCATAGCCGACTACTAAAAACCCACGCACTCAACAAGGTCATAATCAGATTATGAGATCTGTCTAGACCGTCACATGATCAAAGCTGGCCACTCGCCCGCAGTATCTAATGTGCGCGTCTAGTCGTGGAACTTCCCGCAGCTCCGCATAGGCTAATCAGATAGGCCCGCATGAGGTATAACCCCGCATCGAGGGTAGCTACTCCCCGCAGCCGCCCTCGACTCGGCCCGCACGGCCACAAGGACCGCATGACCACAAGGGCCGCATACTAACCCGAGCTCCGTAGCTCGCATAGGCCATACTGCACTGCATAAGGTATTCTCGAATCATAGGTCCATCGACCGCCCGAGTCTACCCCAGATCGGAGGCAGCTTAACCCCCGGAATCATGAGTGATATAATATCAACATGACAGTTTTATCAATAAACAACCTAAGCACAATAAGGAAAATCCTTCTACACAATCATCACAAGATACTAACTCACGTAGCATCCTAACATGTTTACTTTATCAAGTCAGCAAGAAAGTATTACAAGACTATCACAAATCAATACAATCAAGTTTATTCACACAAGGTACTTTCTGCATTATGCTAACAAGTTCGGGTTTTTAGCCCCAAAGTACTTCATGTATTACTCTTTTAAAAGATCCGTTTCTTTCACAAAAGTCACACAATACCCGTAGTATAAAAATAGAGTAATTATCTTTTGAAGTAAATCAAGTAACAACATTCTTTTCCTAACGTTCAAGTTTGCCTAATTTCAATTACTCAAGTCTCTCATCTTCGAAAGGTTTCGTAGTTCATAGTTTTAATCCTTTAAAACAATTTGAGAAACATATACCTTATGCGTGAGTAGGTTATTATTGTTCATAACAATCTTATTACAGCAGCCATGATCTAGGAAATATAATATCATTTTGTCTTATCTTAGATCCTATGCAGATGGAAGTTTCTACTGGTTTTAATACATTATTAGTCAAAACATTTTCTCTTTATTAGCGCTGCTGTGGTTTGTTCGACATTCATTCTGATTTCAAATCAAGAAACATTATTCCTTTTTATCACTCTTAAGCCGTTATACCTAACTTCCCATAAAGCTAGTATAACTCTTAAGCTTTTAAAACCAAGTGTTACTCTTCTTTCAAAAAGGTTTCTTAATTCTTTTGAACTACTTCAGATTCTTTTTATTCGGGCTTAAGTCAGAAGACATTGCCGTAATTATTATTCAGGCTTAAGTCCGAAGACATTGCCGTAGTTATTATTCAGGCTTAAGTCCGAAGACATTGCCGTAGTTATTATTCAGGCTTAAGTCCGAAGACATTGCCGTAGTTATTATTCAGTTAACACACGTACGTCTACCGTACTATATACATATTCTTTAAAATATCATGCTCAAGAGGATAGGAAGAATCACATACCTTCTCGGCGAAAAGCACCTGCCAAGTTGAATATGTCGCGCGCAGAGTATCGACCTACATCAGTCAAATACGTCTATCAACGTCTAGACTGTACTGAATAAAGCTCTAAACAGAGGGTTCACTATTCTATGGACAATTGCAAAGCACTTCCTACCCGTGAGCTACTCAAGTTCATCGTGGAAAACCCCATGTAAGCACGCTTCATTATTCTTCTCTTAAGCCCTTCATCGTGATAACAGCTTCAATTCTATTCTGCAATAACCTTCTAAGTATTTAATACTTATTCCTATACTTCTACAGTATATAAATTCTAATTTACAAAAGGAGGGTAAGGTTATTTACCTCGGTAAGCCCAATAATATCCTAGATAAAAGTCGCGCCTGAGCAAGGTTTAGCTCCTAAGTTGTGCGCTCCGGTAGCTCCAAGAAAACCCTAGAAGTTCTTCACAACTTCTACTAAGGACTAAGGGGTTTGGGCTAGGGTAATTTGGGCATTATAACGATACTAGAAGGCAACTTTTCTACCAAGGGAGGGGGGGTAGTGTTTCGGCTAGGCTAGCTTTAGAGGGGGGGGGGTTGCTCTCGGCTAGGGCTTCTCAAAGGGGAGGGGTGTGTTTGGACGAAAACATAAGAGGGAGAGGGAGGGATTTGAGACTTAGAAAGATTGCTCAATTTAGGATGAAATAACTCTTCAACAAGGGGGGTATTTATAGGTCAAGGGATGGCCAACCAATGGCCAAGATGATGCCAAGTGCAAGGCAAGTGTAGGGTGAGGATTTAGGCAAGTGTCCTTGGCCAACTTGCACACAAAATATCCTACCAACTCCAAGACAAAATAAGCCTCCATTCGCCCTAATACCGCCAATAAGTCCACAAATGAGGGGTTGACAAGTGTCGCACTCTGGTTGGTCCAAAGTTTTACGTCTGTCGGAAAAATCCGCAAAAATTAGAATTGATATACCCGGAATTTATCCTACGCGTGTTGTTTAAAAGGTTTCTTCGAAAAACGACTCTAATCGGGTGTCAGCACAAAGTGAAATCGTCCAAGCCAACTAGGGGGGGGGGGTGACACGTGTCGCCTTCCTACACGTCCAAAATATTTCATCTTCCGAAAATATCCACAATGGCCAAAATCTCGAAAACAAAGTGGGCCCCACAAAACCGTAAATTTCTCCATGGTCCCACGTGACCATTTCCAAAATAAAATTCCAAAATTCTCTAATATTCCAAGAAGTCCGAATACCAAATCGGGGAATCCAATTCCCATTAACGAACCTTTTTCCTTCACAAAAACCGGAAACTTTTCCGTGGAAAAATCACCTCGTTCTTCCTTTCCAAGTTCAATGTCGTATTCTCGTACGTACGTCCTCGCATACATACCCTGAAACTACGGGGTATAACAGGAAAAGTCTCCATGATTGGTTGGAGTACTTAGTAGAAGTGTGTAGAACTTCTAAGGGTTGTTTGGAGCGGGTTGGAGCACCCGGAGTAGGAGCTAAACGTTGCTCAGGATCGACATTAAACTTGGATAATTTTGGGCTTACCGAGGTAAATAATCCTATCCTTCTAGTGTAATTGGAAATTACATACTGTAGTTGTATAGAAATGAATATAAGATTCATAGAAGAGAATTGAACTGTAATAGAAGGATATTACAGAAAAAGACTTAAACTGAAATCGCATCAGAAGAATATTACAGTAGAAGATTAAACTGTACTTACATAGGACTGTATTTACAGTAGACTTATAACCTTTATTAGTTGATCGCTCGCGAGTAGCATGTACTACTTGGAAGGTGGACAAGGCTAGCCGGTTATAGCCGTGAGCGCTTTTGCTTATAGTCGATAATCGCCACGAGGTATGTGATTCTTCCTATACTCTTGAGCATGATATTTTAAAAGAATATATATATAGTACCAGACGACGTGGCAAATGTCTTTTGACTTAAGCCTGAATAATAAGAACCTTGAAGTATTTTAAAAGAATATATAGTACGGTAGACGTACGTGTGGCAATGTCTTTTGACTTAAGCCTGAATAATAAGAACCTTGAAGTATTTTAAAAGAATATATAGTACGGTAGACGTACATGTGGCAATGTCTTTTGACTTAAGCCTGAATAATAAGAATCATGAAGTATTTTAAAAGAATATATATATAGTACGGTGAGCGACGTGTTAACTGAATGTAGTGTTACGGCAATGTCTTTTGACTTAAGCCTGAATAATAAAGAATCTTGAAGTATTTCAAAAGATTAAGAAACCGTTTTGAAAGAAGAGTAATACTTGGTTTTGAAAATATAAGAGTTATACTAGCTTTATGAGAAGTTAGGTATAACGTCTTAAGAGAGGTAAAGAAAATGGTTTACTGATTTTAGAAGTTAAGAGACTTGATCTTAAAAGATAAGAGACTTGACTTAATTGAATTGATATGAATTTTGTTAAAAGTGTGAAACCTCATTCGTGAATAATGAGTACTGGGTTTTTAAAAGGAATAATGTTTTACTGATTTCGGAAATCAGAAAGAGTATCGACAAACCACTGCAGCGTTAATAAAGGAAAATGTATTGAATAATGAAGTATTATTAAAACCAGTAGAAACCTCCATCTGCATAGAAACTAAGATGAGACAAAATGATATTACATTTCCTAGATCATGGATGCTTAATAAGATTGATTATAAACAAGAATAACCTACTCACATATAAGACATATGTTTCTCTAATTGTTTAAAAGAGAATTATGTTTTAAAGGATTAAAAATGAACTACGAAACCTTTTCGAAAATGAGAAACTTGAGCATTTGAAATTAGGCAAACTTGAACGTTTGGAAAATAATGTTGTTACTTGATTTTACAAAGGAAAGCGTTTTGGTTTACTTAACAATGTAAGTCACTCTATTTTTATACTACGGGTATCGCGTGACCTTTGTAAAAGAAATGGATCTTTAAAAGGAATTTAACGTACGTAGTACTTTAGGGTTAAAACCCGGACTTTGACATAAAATGAAAGTACCTTGAGTTGTGTATAACTTGTCTATTCTTGTTGTTGTGAAACTTGCCTATGCTTGTTGTGATAGCCTTTGTTGTGCAAGAATTGTGTTTCTATACTACCGCGTCTCGCGAGGGCGGTTGACTTGTTGAGGACTTACTTGACGCGTGCCAGCGACGGAGAATTCCACGCACGCCTCGCTGATAGTGTTATTCCACGGACTAGCTCTCCATGAGGTTTTATCGTTCGCCTTGGTATCCGTGGTCGGCTTCAGATTGCCCCGCCTCGTGGCCGATTCGCCTCGTACCGGTAGTTAGCCCTCGCACTTGCCCCTCGCGGTTTAGTGATGAAGTCTCTGATACGCCGTACCGGTGGTCACCCGATTGCCCCGGCCACCACGTGACTCGCCTTGGTATCCGTAGTCGGCCGTGACTTCGCCCCATATCGCCTTCGTGGTTTGATGTTGAGTGGCGGAGTCTCGTGATACGCCTTGTATCCGGTAGTTTACCCTCGTATTGCCCGGCCACCACGTGACTCACCTTGGTATCTAGTAGTCGGCCAGACTTGCCCCGTGACGCCTTCGTGGTTTGATTGTATAGTATTGTTAGTACGGTTTTATGACTCGTAGGACTTGGTGTTCCCGCATACTCTTGGCGTTGTTATATCATAGATCGCCGGTGAGGAAGGTATTCCACGCATGATTGATGTTGCGCGAGACCTATAGTTATATTTGAGTGATGACTCGAGGCGTGAGTCCTCGACTTACTTGATCGCTTATTTATCATGAATCGTAGTTTGGTTATCATACATGTCTTCGCTTTATATAGATCGCTATGATTTCATTTACTGATTTTCGGCCACATACTGTACTGCAGATCGATCTCCTTCGGGCCGCGTTCATGCCGCATGTAAGTACATCGTCGCTGATCCCCGCCAGGATCACATTTCAGCAGATTGAAGCTCCGTTCCTTCTGAGGCTTATCTTTTGGTATGTTACCACGAGTCCGTAGGTTCTTGTACATTCGTGGTATGGCGGGCCCCGTCCCGTCATAGTTGTTGTAAAAATCTTAGAGGTCCAGAGTAATCGCAAGTGGTTGTAAGGATTGTAATCGCTCAAAGGTCGATATATATATATATACCAAAGGCAACCGCTTTGGTTGGCCTATTTTCTTTATCTTGATCCATATCTATTTGTATGTTTAAGTTTTTATTTCACGGTTTTTCTCTCGATGTTGTATCACCAGGGTGCCCGGGTAGGCACTACCACGCCCGGTTCGGTCGTGACAAAAGTGGTATCGAGCGCTTAGTCCTCTGAAAGTGTCTACGCATCGTGTCTAGTAGAAGTCTTGATTATCGATGTGTTGTGCACCACATCTATAATCGTGAGGCTATAGACATTTAGGATTGGTTTCCATTCTTCTCATTCCGAGATCGTGCCTTAGAGTTGTATGATAAGTTGGACCCTCCGACGTATTCCTTTCCTTTACCGCTATGCCTCGCGTAAGGCAACCCGGCCCGTATGGCAAGGCAGCAGAGTGAGTCGCAAGAGCGGCGCCTCACAGAGACCACGAGACTGAGCCTCCACCCCACACCGGGCCGTAAGAGATGGGTTACAAGGAGCTGGCCGATTAATGGCCGTGGTCAGGCGACTTGAGGATAGGCCGACGCAGCAGCCCAGAGCACCGTGGTTCACCCTAGATCGAGATAGTTTGAGGCTACGGATTTTCCGAGTCAGAGCCCGCCGAGTTTTATGGGTCGAAGTCCGAGGATGACCCGCAGGAGTTCATCCGACGCCATTCTGGATCGCGAGTGATCAAGGCATCGGAGACCGAGTCGGTGGTCCTAGGTTCGCATCGGCCGCGTGATACCGCAATGATCGTTTGATTCGTGGAGCCGCCCCGGGGAGCATGCACTTCCACCGTTTGGGACGAGTTCTCGGCGGCTTTCCTTGCACATTTCTTGCCTCCAAAGATGAGGAGGGCTCGGGCCGACAAATTTTTGGTGTTGCGGCAGATCGGGCGTACGGTTCGGGAGTACAATGTGGAGTTCGACTCATTGGCCCGGTACGTCCCCGCGTTAGTATCTAGTATGGAGGATCGAGTGCACCGATATGTTACGGTGGCTCGATGATTACCTAGCGCAGAGTTGTTCGGTGTAGCTCTTCACCGCATGGACATTGCCCGCACGCAGCTTATGCACTGACGGATGTGAGGCGGAGGAATCGACGAATGACCAAGATCGCAAGAGGGCCGTAACAGCAGGTCCTTTGATAACCTTCGAGGCGGACCGCCTCAAGAAGATACTAGTTATGTACTCCGCCAAGATGCAGTGGTCCTCCACGCTTTCGGACCTTCGGATATTCGGAGAAGGTCGGGGCTCCTGTGTTTCAGATTTTCGGGGAGTAGGAGTGCTCGCGGATGAGGTCGCCTCTTGTCTCAGTGGCCGCCAGGAAAACTTCATAAGGGAGAGTGTCGTACTAACTTGGGAGATTGTTATTCTTGCGCCAACAGGCTATCCGCGAGAGATCGTCCGACTGTGGCGCTACGGTAGAATAGCACAGACTACGGGATCGGGCCATGGTTCTTCACCTTCCTTAGCTAGGCGGGATGTTCATACACCTGCAGCCACTACAGAGGTCGCGGTGGATGTTCCAGCTTTAGCGGTCCTTTGAACCGCCTATTTTCGTGTATATCCTTAACCTCTAGAGTTTTGTATGTATTGATGTTATGAGGATGTGTTTAGTGTTATGTTCGGATAGCTTTGTGCTAAAAATGTGATTTAGAAGCACAGTTAGTAAAAAGGGTAAGCTCAGGGTAGAAAATGATGAACCTTAGAATATTACGATTGAGACCTTATATGTGCGCCGTCTTGAGTACAAGATTTTCGGGTGATCTTTGTCGAATGTAAGTATACGGAGTAATTGTGGGGAAATTCCTCGTACTTGTAAAATAGAAGTGGTAGCTTTCATGACTGTCTAGGTAAGATTGTTCGGATCGGAAACAAGAGCTTGATGCGTTAAGTTGGTCGGCAGGGGCCATGTTGCGGCCAACCCGCGCCTGTTTCGATGTGGGGTCAGCTGGGTGGTCCCGCCAGTGGTAGGGTCACGAGGGTGCTAGGCCCAAGTTTAGATGACCATCGATGAGTTCGTGGATATGTTCGACCGAGCGGATCGTGAAGGCCGGAATGGCCTTAAGGAGATTGAGGCTAGTAAGATGACCAAGTTTGGAGGTGGTGACTCCAAAGTTTTGGGAACCAAGCGATGATCAAGTATGGTACGATACTAGAGGAGTTCAAGTGTTCGAGAAGAGTACGACGTAAGGATAGATGTGAACACGTCCGAGAGAATAGAAATGATCGTTACCCTTGTGAAAGCGCGAAGGAATATCTGTTAGACCGGGGGGTGGAAGCTGTTGTAATGCTAGAGGTGATTCCTCGTTGACTTAGGTTAAGTACTGGAGCGTGTGTTATTTTTGTGGCCATATGTGGCATTGACAACTTGTTTAAGTTAAGAAGAACTTTATCGTTATCCGTCTTGAGAAGGAACATTCGGGACGAATGTTTCTAAGGAGGGGAGAATGTTATACCCCGTATTTCCAGAGTATGTACGTGAGGGCGTACGTACAAAATTTTAAGCCTTAAAGTTGGCAAGGTTCGAAATTTGTACACAAGTACCGAAAAGAATCGTTTTCCGACGAAACGTTTTACAAAGCTTGCGTAGGGAAAATTCCGGCTATGTCATTTATTATTTTTGCGGATTTTTCCGAGAGACGAAATATTTTGGACCAACGGGAGGGTGACACTTGTCACCCAAGTGGACGGTTTGGTTGAGCTTTGTGTGGCACGTTTTTTGTGCCTAAAGTTTGGTCAATGGTTGGTAGGATATTTTGTGGGTAGATGGATAAGGTACACATGGATGAATCCACACCCTACACTTGCCTTGCACTTGGCTTCATCTTGGCCATTGGTTGGCCATTGCTTGACCTATAAATACCCCCTTAGTTGAAGACTTATTCTTCATCCTCTCTTGAAATTCCAAGTCTAAAAATCCCTCCCTCTCCCTTGTGAGCTCTCGTCCAACTCCCCCCTCCCCTTTGAGAAAGGCCTTGGCCGAGACCACCCCTCCTCCTTTGTAGTGTCCTAGCCGAGGGGTACCACCCCCCCTAGCCTAGTTGTTTTCGAGAAATACCCCCCCCCCCCTTGGTTGAGAAATACTTCTCCAAGTATTGTTGGAATGCCAAAATACTCTAGCCCAAAACCTTTGTAGTATTTCCAAGTACCCTCTATACGAAAAGCCCGGAAAATACTACTATACTTTCCTTTAGCCACTAAACGAAACCCTGTGGAAAAGTCTCCATGATTGGTTGGAGTACTTAGTAGAAGTGTGTAGAACTTCTAAGGGTTGTTTGGAGCGGGTTGGAGCACCCGGAGTAGGAGCTAAACGTTGCTCAGGATCGACATTAAACTTGGATAATTTTGGGCTTACCGAGGTAAATAATCCTATCCTTCTAGTGTAATTGGAAATTACATACTGTAGTTGTATAGAAATGAATATAAGATTCATAGAAGAGAATTGAACTGTAATAGAAGGATATTCTGAGAAAAGACTTAAAGCGAAATCGCATCGGAAGAATATTACAAGAAGATTAAATCAGTACTTACGGAATTTGTATTCTGATGAGACTTATAACCTTTATTGGTTGATCGCATGAGTAGCATGTACTACTTGGAAGGTGGACAAGGCTAGCCGGGTTATAGCCGTGGAGCGTTTTGCTTATAGTCGATTATCGTCACGAGGTATGTGATTCTTCCTATACTCTTGAGCATGATATTTTAAAAGAATATATATATAGTACGGTAGACGTACGTGTGGCAATGTCTTTTGACTTAAGCCTGAATAATAAGAACCTTGAAGTATTTTAAAAGAATATATAGTACGGTAGACGTACGTGTGGCAATGTCTTTTGACTTAAGCCTGAATAATAAGAACCTTGAAGTATTTTAAAAGAATATATAGTACGGTAGACGTACGTGTGACAATGTCTTTTGACTTAAGCCTGAATAATAAGAATCATGAAGTATTTTAAAAGAATATATATATAGTACGGTAGGCGTACGTGTGTTAACTGAATGTAGTGTTACGGCAATGTCTTTTGACTTAAGCCTGAATAATAAAGAATCTTGAAGTATTTCAAAAGATTAAGAAACCGTTTTGAAAGAAGAGTAATACTTGGTTTTGAAAACATAAGAGTTATACTAGCTTTATGGGAAGTTAGGTATAACGTCTTAAGAGAGGTAAAGAAAATGGTTTACTGATTTTAGAAGTTAAGAGACTTGATCTTAAAAGATAAGTGACTTGACTTAATTGAATTGATATGAATTTTGTTAAAAGTGTGAAACCTCATTCGTGAATAATGAGTACTGGGTTTTTAAAAGGAATAATGTTTCTTGATTTGAATCAGAATGAGTATCGACAAACCACTGCAGCGTTAATAAAGGAAAATGTATTGAATAATGAAGTATTATTAAAACCAGTAGAAACCTCCATCTGCATAGAAACTAAGATGAGACAAAATGATATTACATTTCCTAGATCATGGCTGCTTAATAAGATTGATTATAAACAAGAATAACCTAATCACATATAAGGCATATGTTTCTCTAATTGTTTAAAAGAGAATTATGTTTTAAAGGATTAAAAATGAACTACGAAACCTTTTCGAAAATGAGAAACTAAAGCATTTGAAATTAGGCAAACTTGAACGTTTGGAAAATAATGTTGTTACTTGATTTTACAAAGGAAAGCGTTTTGGTTTACTTAACAATGTAAGTCACTCTATTTTTATACTACGGGTATCGGGTGACCTTTGTAAAAGAAATGGATCTTTAAAAGGAATTTAACGTACGTAGTACTTTAGGGTTAAAACCCGGACTTTGACATAAAATGAAAGTACCTTGAGTTGTGTATAACTTGCCTATGCTTGTTGTTGTGAAACTTGCCTATGCTTGTTGTGATAGCCTTTGTTGTGCAAGAATTGTGTTTCTATACTACCGCGTCTCTCGGTGGAGGGTCGGTTGACTTGTTGAGGACTTACTTGGGCGTGCAGCGATGTGGAGAATTCCACAGATGCGCTCGCTGATAGTGTTATTCCATGGACTAGCTCTCGTGAGGTTTCTTGTTCGGCCTTGGTATCCGGTGGTGGCTTCGTACTTGCCCGCCTCGTGGTGATTCGGCCTTGGTACACGGTAGTTAGCCCTCGCACTTGCCCGTTCGGTTTAGTGACGAAGTCTCGTGATCTGACCTTAGTACCGTGGTCACCACCGATTTGCCGGTCAGCTACGTGACTCGGCCTTGGTATCTGGTAGTCGGCTTTCGCACTTGCCCCATATCAGCTTCGTGGTTTGGATGTTGAGTGGCGGAGTCTCGTGATACGGCCTTGGTATCTGGTAGTTTACCCTCGTACTTGCCCCGGTCAGCTACGTGACTCAGCCTTGGTATCTAGTAGTCGGCTTTCGTACTTGCCCCGTATCAGCTTCGTGGTTTGATTGTATAGTATTGTTAGTACGGTTTTATGACTCAGGTAGGACTTGGTGTTCCTGCATACTCCTTGGCGTTGTTATATCATAGACTGCCGGCAGTGAGGAAGGTATTCCACGGGCATGATTGATGTTGCGGGCGTGAGACCTATAGTTATATTTGAGTGATGACTCTGAGGGCGTGAGTCCCTGACTTACTTGACTGCTTATTTATCATGAACTGTAGTTTGGTTATCATACATGTCTTCTGCTTTATATAGACTGCTATGATTTCATTTCTGATATTTTGATTTCACATACTTGGTACTGTTATCGACCTCCTTCGCTGCGTTCATGCCGCATGTAGAAGTACATCGTCTGTTGATCCCCGCTTGTAGGATCACATTTCAGCGTATTGGGAAGCTCCGTTCCTTCGGAGGCTTATCTTTTGGTATGTTACCACAGTGCATGGGTTCTTGTACATTGGGTATGGCGGGGCCTGTCCGTCATAGTTGTTGTAAAAATCTTAGAGTGCAGCCTTTGTTGTGGGCGGGGTTGTAAGGATTAGAATCGTTCAAAGGTCGATATATATATATATATGCTGAAAGGCAACCGTTTTGGTTGGCCTATTTTCTTTTATCTTGATCCATATCTATTTGTATGTTTAAGTTTTTATTTCCGCTGGTTTTTCTCTGATGTTGTATCACTAGGGTGCCCGGGGTAAGGCACCAGTCACGGGCCCGGGTTCGGGTCGTGACATGTATGCTCGCTAGCAAATTTGACATGAAAGACTTAGGGGTTACTGATTTGATCTTAGGAATTAGGATCCATAAAACTCCACAAGGTCTAGCATTATCACAGTCACATTATATTGAAAAAATATTTGACAAGTTCAAGTATTTAAATTTCAATGTTGCAAAGACTCCAATTGATGTAAGTTTTGCACTTCAAATGAATGAAGGTGAAAGTGACTCACAATTGGACTTTGCACGAGTTTTGGGAAGTTTGATGTATATTATGAATTGTACACGACCAGATATAGCATGTGTTATAAGCAAGCTGAGTCGATTCACGAGTAATCCCAATCAAACTCATTGGATGACAATGAAACGAGTCTTGGGATATTTACAACACACCCAAAACTATGCTTTGCATTATAATAAATATCCTGCAGTACTTGAGGGATATAGTGATGCAAATTGGATCACCGGATCGTTTGAAGTTAAATCCACGAGTGGATATGTTTTCACCGTTGGTGGAGGAGCAGTGTCTTGGAAATCATCAAAACAGATATGCATCGCTCGCTCTACAATGGAATCAGAATTTATAGTTTTAGACAAGGCCGGTGAAGAAGTTGAATGGCTCCGGAATTTCTTAGAAGATATTTCATTCTGGCTCAAACCTTTGGCTCCTATATGTATACATTGTGACAGTCAAGCAGCAATAGGTAGGGCAGGGAGCGTAATGTATAACGGAAAATCTCGTCACATACAACGGAGACACAATACCGTTAGACAACTCTTCTCTAGTGGCGTTATCATAATTGATTATGTAAAGTCAAGAGATAACGTGACGGATCCGCTTACAAAAGGCTTATCTAGATAGGGAGTTAGTAGATCATCAATGGGAATGGGGTTAAGGCCAAGGACAAGTCATCATGGCGGTAACTCTACCTAGCAGACTGGAGATCCCAAGAGCTAGGTTCAAAGAGATCAAACAAAGTTGTGACTGACGGTTCAACATTGTCAAATAACTCAACCCATTCTCGGATGAAGACAATGTTCATAAATAAGGATAAGACTTTATGACTTGTTAATGAGTTAATAAAGCATTAAGGTTTTTTAATGGTTATCTAATGTGGCTATAGGACCACATGTTTAGAAATCACCTATGTGAGTGTTAAGTGTAAGCCATTTTAAAGGGGAATGACAGTAAAGGTCCATTCTCTATGCACTCATGAGACCAGGCAGTGTTCATGTCTGAAACGAACACAACCGTGAGAACCATAAACGGTTGAGGGTTGATTGTGTGTCTTATGTTGTCTAGGTATACAACAAAGTTCGACGGTTCAAAGTTATCAAATCTACCGATTGATCGAGTATATCCGATATAAGTTCACTACGGAAAGTTCAAAGGAAAACCTACTTATCCAGATGCAGTCAATTCTCGCTCGTATATCACACTCGTCCGTACATTCTTTTATCTTATAGCCATTCCCCATTCATGTGGGGGATTGTTGGGTTTTGATATTGGTGAATGGGAAATGATGGGATGATAACTAAAGGGAGTAAAAGGCTCTTTTGTCCCACATCGAAAAAAGAGAAGGAAAGAGAGGTGTATATATTACATTACACCTTCTCTAGTTGCTAAAAGGGTTGAGAGGGCAAGGACCCCTTGCGTCGTCGCTCGCTCGGCTCGGCTTCGGCTTCGGCTTTGGCTTTGGATTTGGATTTGGATTTGTCAAAAGATCGATTGATTGATAATCTTTTTGGACAAACTTTTCTTTAATTAATTAATTAATTATTTAATTAAAATAAATCCAAACGGATCGACCCAAGACCCGCAATCGACTCGTCCGGTTTAAGTCCTTTTCTTTTCGAATTTCCCTCCAAAAATTTGGTGACTATTCTGAATGGTTGCAAACATTTAGAAATGGTACCTCCAAAACCTATAAATTCTTGATTTGTTCCAAGAATTTATTCACTCGTTTCTAATACGAATTTCTCTACAATTCGAAAATTCATTCTTATTCATTCTGTGTGATATACTGCCGTTGAGTGGTTCGCTGCTACCAGAATTTGGAGTACTACTATTCTGGTAAGATAATCGTTCTATCCTAGAAGGCGATATTCCATTAACCTCGAGTACTGTGAGGGAAATAATTTCCTTAAGGACACACTTTGAATTAAGTGGGCTCTATTATATTCTGAAATTATTTTTCAAAACAGATTATGTTTCATCTACTGTTTTTTTGATTAATTTACTGTTAAGTAATTTCTATACTGTGTAATCTGCTTTTTACTAAGTGTTTAAACAGATTGTGTTGAAACATTATTTTGATCATATACAGATTATTATACCAACACTATATTCTTCCATACTCACCCAATATTCAACCAAATGCACCATTTAACCTTTTTGAATCATATGTATCAATAGTTAATAGTTTCTACTATAATTTTGTCTTCAAAACCAAAAATAATAAGTTTTTATTTTAATTAAATGGCATGGTAAACATTCATATTAGACCTATTTTTAGGAAAGTACGCACAAATGAGGGAGCCAAGAATCAAACATGCAACAGCTCGGTCATTTTGAGCATTTGAATTTTTCTCCCCTAAAAGATTCCTTTTGTAGCTTTAAAAGAATATTTTTGACATGAGGGGATGGTTAGAATGATTTTCCTCGGGTAAGTATGGAAGAAGATTATCTAAATTTGGAAGTTTTCAAGTTAAAGAAATGGAAGGGTATGGCCAAAGTCAACCTCGAAGGTGAACGTGTTGGGTTTTGATATTGGTGAATGGGAAATGATGGGATGGAAATTAAAGAGGGTAAAAAATTCTTTTGTCCCACATCGAAAAAAGAGAAGGAAAGAGAGGTGTATATATTACATTACACCTTCTCTAGCTGCTAAAAGGGTTGAGAGGGCAAGGACCCCTCGCGTCGTCGTCGCTCGCTCGGCTTCGACTTTGGCTTTGGATCGATTGATTGATAATCTTTTTGGACAAATGTTTCTTTAATTAAATTAATTATTTAATTAAAAACAAATCCAAACGGATCGACCCGCGACCCGACCCGTCCGGCTCTCCCTCTCTTTTTCGAATTTCCCTCCAAAATTAGGTGACTATTCTGAATGGTTGCAACCATTCAGAATCAGTACCTCCAACCCTATAAATTCTTGGTTATTCCAAGAATTTATTCATTCATATTCTAATCAATTCTGAAATTCTGAAGTTGCTCTTCAACTCGAAAATTTCATTCTGTGTGATATACTGCCGTTGAGTGGTTCGTTGCTACCGGAATTTGGAGTACTACTATTCTGGTAAGATAATCGTTCTATCCTGGGAGGCGATATTCCGTTAACCTCGAAATCTTGTGAGGAATAATTTCCTTAAGGACACACTTTGAACTAAGTGGGCTCGATTACATTCGAAATTATTTTTCCAAAAGCATTACATTTCCGTTTATTGTTTCATTAATGTTATATGTTTCACTAAGTGATTAACATATTGTTTTGAATCATTATTTAGCCAAGTACAGATTATTATACCAACATTCTTAAGGAAATTATATTTATTGTATTTTAATCTGTATCCTGGTTTGGAGATTAAAACCTGTGTGGTTTTCTACTCCGTATGACATTTCATATTCTAACTTGAAGATATAAAACTTCGTTGGAATATTAAAATCCAGGAAAAGTGTTTTCCAAAAGGAAAAAAGTGTTTTTTTTTCAGGAAGGAAAAAAAGTGTTTTTCTTGTATGTTGTTTGGAGACTAAAATCTTCGGATTTTCTACTCCGGTTGAGATTAAAGTTTTCATAACTTTCTACTCATTTGGATACTTGATTTGAAGATATAAAAACTTCATCAAGTATACAACATACAATCTACTGCACTTCGTTTCTATCAATTTTGATTCGGTTTGAAGAAA
Organism: Przewalskia tangutica; assembly: GCA_029844215.1. Taxonomy (NCBI): domain Eukaryota; kingdom Viridiplantae; phylum Streptophyta; class Magnoliopsida; order Solanales; family Solanaceae; genus Przewalskia; species Przewalskia tangutica. The sequence continues at coordinate 68,934,651 of CM056734.1, forward strand.
TAAAATTTTCACCGTTGTGTATTATATTTGTTTCTATCAAAATTGATTCGGTTTGAAGAAATAAAATCTTCGCGGTGGTGTATGTTACTGGTTGCGACGATTTGAAGAACATAAAAACTTCATCGTTCTGTTTAAGGAGATTAAAACTTGTGTAGTTTTCTACTCCATATGAATATTAGTATTCTGACTCGAAGATATAAAAACTTCGTTGGAATACTAAAGTTTCATAATTACACAACGATTTGAAGAACATAAAATCTTCATCGTTCTGTTTAAGGAGATTAAAACTTGTGTAGTTTTCTACTCCATATGAATATTAGTATTCTGACTCGAAGATATAAAAGCTTCATTGGAATACTAAAGTTTCATAACTATACTGTGATTTGAAGAAATAAAATCTTCATCGTTCAAATTACGATTTGAAGAAATAAAATCTTCATCGTTTAAGTTTCACAATTATACTCCGATTTGAAGAAATAAAATCTTCATCGTTTGAGTCTGTGATTTAATTGCTATTCTGGTTTTATTAAGTAAAACAGTTTGTCGACTATTCTGTGACAAACAATGGCAATTGAAATTGGAACTACCTCTGCAAATACTGCACCAGCGGTTACTACTACAACCCGTACCGCAGTACCACCGGCTGAGAAACCTGCGAAGTTCACCGGTGCCAACTTTAAAGGATGGCAGCAAAGAATGTTCTTTTGGCTTACCACCCTTGGTTTGCAAAAGTTCACCAATGAGGACCCTCCCGTGCCTGCCGCCGATATGCCTGACAACCAGCAGTTCATGGTTACTGAGGCTTGGAAACAGGCTGATTTTTTGTGCAAAGGCTACATTTTAAGTGCCTTAGAAGATAACTTGTACAATGTCTACAGTGCAGTAGAAACTTCCAAACAACTATGGAGTGCACTTGAAAAGAAGTACAAGACAGAAGATGCTTTCTTGAAGAAGTTTGTGGTTGCCAAATTCCTAGACTATAAAATGGTTGATGGGAAAACTGTTGGAACCCAAGTTCAAGAGCTTCAACTTATCTTACATGACCTTATTGCTGAAGGTATGGTAGTGAATGAAGCATTCCAAGTGGATGCAATGATTGAGAAATTGTCGTCTTCGTGGAAAGATTTCAAGAATTATCTTAAGCACAAAAGAAAGGAAATGAAGTTGGAGGATCTTGTGATTCGTCTCAAGATCGAGGAAGATAACAAAACCGCTGAAAAGAGGTATCGTAAGAGTTCACCAATTGAAGGGGTCAACATCGTTGAAGATGCTGCTCCGAAAATGAACAAGAAAAGAAAGAGACCTTCTGGAAAGGAGAAGGTTTCTAACAAGAAAAAGTTCAATGGAAACTGCTTTAATTGTGGGAAAGCTGGCCACAAAAGCCCAGATTGTCGTCTCCCGAAAAAAGACAAGGGAAGAAGACAAGCCAATATGGTGGAAATGAATGAAGATCTAAATGATCTGTGTGCAATGTTGTCAGAGTGCAATTTGGTTGGAAACCCAAAGGAGTGGTGGCTGGATTCTGGTGCCACTCGACATGTTTCTTATTTGAAAGAAGCATTTGCAACCTATGCTCATTTGGACCCGAAGAGGTACTGTTTATGGGAAATACTGCAACAGCCAAGGTTGAAGGATATGGGAAGATACTTCTGAAGATGACTTCCGGCAAGGTCCTGACTCTCAACAATGTTCTGCACGTTCCAACAATTCGGAATAATTTAGTTTCAGCCGGACTACTCGTCAAAAACGGGTTTAAGTGTGTGTTGGTTAGTGAGAAAATTGTAATAAGTAAGAATGATATGTTCATAGGAAAGGGCTACCTCACCGAGGGACTTTTCAAACTCAATGTAATGGTTGTTGACAGTATTAATGAAAATTCAGCTTCGTCTTACTTATTGGAGTCAAATGATTTATGGCATGTTCGTTTAGGATATGTCAATTACAAAACCTTGCGAAAATTGATCAATTTAGAAGTATTGCCTAAATTCGAGTGTAACAAATCAAAATGTGAAATTTGTGTTGAATCTAAGTTTGTTAAACATCCATATAAGTCTATTAATAGGAATTCAAATCAGTTAGACTTAATTCACACAGATATATGTGATATGAAGTCAATACCATCTCGTGGTGGGAAAAAGTAGTTTATAACTTTCATTGACGATTGCACTCGATACTGTTATGTGTATTTGCTTAATAGTAAGGATGAAGCAATTAATGCATTTAAGCAATACAAGAACGAAGTGGAAAATCAATTGAATAAAAAGATCAAAATGATTAGAAGTGATAGGGGTGGAGAGTACGTGTCACGCCCCGAACCCCGGGCACGTGACTGGTGCCCTACCTGGGCACCCTTCTACCTTAACAACTAAGTAAACTGCGGAAATTAAATAACACCCTTTTTTTTCTTTAGAACCAATCGTACGTGCAAGGGCAAAGCCGACAATGCTGCCATATACTATACATAACAAAAGACACTACACCGTACATGAGTCCAATCCCACATATGAATACAGACCTCTAAGAGTTATACTGAACTATGATGGGACAATGCCCCGCCGTACCCATAACTGTACAAAAGTCTGTACTGAAAGAACTTATACCAAAAAGATAAACTCCCGAACAGAAGGAGCTATCCAAAAACTCGGCGAGCTCACACTGCCGATCACCAAACAGCGTACCTAAACTGCGGCGATGAACGCACGGCCGAAGGAGGTCGATCTGAAGAATGTACCAAGTATGTGAAGCGATGAAATGCTTGTAATAAAATCATAATAGTCTAAACAAAACAGAGACATGTATGATAGCCAACCTACGATTACAATACATAAGCGATCATATCAAGTCGGGGACGCGTGCCTCAAAGTCACTACTCAAATATAACTATGGGTCTCACGCCCATAATATCAATCATGTCGAGGTATCCTCGTGGTCGCGTGCCGGAATCCCACATCGTATAAGCATGACCATGGGGTATACAAACAAATCGAATCTAACGACTCGCGGTCACGTGCCGGAATATCACATCGTATAAGCGTGTCCATGGAGTATCCTCGTGGTCGCGTGCCGGCATCCCACATCGTATAAGCGTGACCATGGGTATCCTCGCGGTCGCGTGCCCGACATCCCACATCGTATAAGCATGACCGTAGGGTAACACAAACAAATCCGGCATCTAACCCACTCGCGGTCACGTGCCGGAATCCCACATCGTATAAGCATGTCCATAGAGTATCCTCGCGGTCGCATGCCCCGGCATCCCACATCGTATAAGCATGACCATAGGGTATCCCTCGCGGTCGCATGCCCCGGCATCCCACATCGTATAAGCATGACCGTAGGGTAACACAAATAATGGAAGCATACCCGTGGAATCCCACATCATTGTCGACGCGTCAAGTAATCTTCTGACAAGACGGTACCCTCCAACCGAAGTCGCGACAACGTAATAAAACATAATACTTGTACTCAAATGCTATCACCAGCACACATTGGCAATTCTCAATTAAACAAGCCAAAGTACTTATCAAGGCACACATAGAATAATTCTCAATTAAACAAGCCAAAGTACTTATCAAGGCACACATAGAATAATTCTCAATTAATCAAGCCAAAGTACTTATCAAGGCACACTTAGAATAATTCTCAATTAAACAAGCCAAAGTACTTATCAAGGCACACATAGAATAATTCTCAATTAATCCAGCCAAAGTACTTATCAAGGCACACTTAGAATTATTCTCAATTAAACAAGCCAAAGTACTTATCAAGGCACACTTAGACTAATTCTCAATTAATCAAGCCAAAGTACTTATCAAGGCACACATAGAATAATTCTCAATTAATCAAGCCAAAGTACTTATCAAGGCACACTTAGAATTATTCTCAATTAAACAAGCCAAAGTACTTATCAAGGCACACTTAGACTAATTCTCAATTAATCAAGCCAAAGTACTTATCAAGACACACATAGAATAATTCTCAATTAATCAAGCCAAAGTACTACGTACGTACATTCTTTTCAAAAGACTCCTTTTTATGTAAACTCCCAAGATACTAACACCCGTAGTATCAAGGTGTGTCTATTTTTCAAAGTAAGTTACTACACTTTTAGAAAACTCATTTCAAAGCTTGAAATCAAGTAACTTCAAATTTTTCACAATCTAGGCAACTTATGCCCAATAATCAAAATAGACAACTTTCTTAACCTTCCATAAAGCCGTTATAACCAACTTCCCATAAAGCCGTTATAACCCTTTATGGTTTTAGACACTTTCATTCTTTTTATAACCAAGAGACTTATACTTAAAACCAAGTATCACAAACTTTCAAATCAAGTTTCTTAACTTTCAAAATACTTCAAGTCTCTTAATATTTAGAAAACAAATTTCTTCTACTTTTAAACCTCAAGTAACTCACACCTTTAAAACAAGTTACTTCTCTTAAATCATGTCATTTCTCCTCTCTTATAACAATTAAGCAAATCACTCATTTAACTCCCCTAAAGTCATTACAACAACCCTTAGGTTTTGGAACTAAGGCACTAGCCAAAAGGTTTGGAAACCACTTCCTTTTCAAGACTCTATGTACTTTAAGTAAAATACTTTCACTTTTAAGAATCCAAACTTCACTAAGGAAATGGATCATACAACTTACAATTTAAACATCAAAGTACAATCAAGGGAGTACATAGAACGAATTCTATTTTAGGCAATCCAAATACAACCAAGGAATGGGTCATTTAAGGAGTAGGACATACTTTCTTTATCTTAAGGAATCATGCTAGAAGAGGAGATAGTTCCTCACTGCCGGCAGTCCATGATGTAATAACACCAATAAGGATACATGAACACCAAGTCCCACATGTGTCCTAAATACCACGTGGTCTCATGCCCCGGAATCCCACATCGTAAAAGCATGACCATAGGATAACACAAACAAATCTGGGGACATATATGATAATCAAATTACAACACATTGTGCCTTACTAACAATGAGAGTAAACAGTAGTATCCTTACAATATGAAATAGGAAGCTCATGATCAAAACAGGACCATCCGCCCGCAGTATCATTTAGCCTTCCTACTCCTGGGACTATTTCACCCGCATAGGCCGCGTGGACCCGCGTGAGGTATTCCTCGCATGGGACTATTTCACCCGCATAAGCCCTTACGGACTCGCATGAGGTATTCCTCGCATAGGCTGGACCCGCCCGCATGGGATTATTTCACCCGCATAAGTCCTTACGGACCCGCATGAGGTATTCCTCGCATCGTGGGTAGCAATTCCACGGAATCTGCAAATGCCACAAACCCGGGGAATGACCCTGAAACGACTGATATACCAATAGCACACAACCGGCTATTTCCAGCACACATAGGCAATTCTCAACTAATCAGGCCAAGTACTTATCAAGGCACACATAGAATAATTCTCATTTAACAAGCCAAAGTACTTATCAGGGCACAAATAGAATAATTCTCATTTAACAAGCCAAAGTACTTATCAAGGCACAAATAGAATAATTCTCATTTAACAAGCCAAAGTACTTATCCGGGCACAAATAGAATAATTCTCATTTAACAAGCCAAAGTACTTATCAAGGCACTCTTAGACAAATTCTCAATTTATCAAGCCAAAGTACTAATCAAGGCACACTTAGACAAATTCTCAATTTATCAAGCCAAAGTACTAATCAAGGCACACTTAGACAAATTCTCAATTTATCAAGCCAAAGTACTAATCAAGGCATCACATAGAATTATTCTCAATTAAATAGGCCAAAGTACTACGTACGTACATTCTTTTCAAAAGACTCTTTTTTGTGTAAAATCCCAAGATACTAACACCCGTAGTATCAAGGCATGTCTATTTTTCAAAGTAAGTTACTACACGTTTAGAAAACTCATTTCAAGGCTTGAAATCAAGTAACTTCAAATTTTCACAATCTTGGCAACTTATGCCCTTTAATCAAAATAGACAACTTTCTAAATCTTCCATAAAGTCGTTATAACCAACTTCCCATAAAGCCGTTATAACCCTTTTATGGTTTTAGACCTATCCATTCCTTTTATAACCAAGAGACTTATGCTTTTAAAACTAAGTATCACATACTTACAAATCAAGTTCTCAACTTTCAAATTACTTGAGTCTCTTAATATAAAGAAAACAAGTTTCTTCTACTTTTAAACTTCAAGTAACTCACACCTTTAAGACAAGTTACTTCTCTTAAACCATGTACTTTCTCCTCTTTTAAATCAAATAAGTAAATCACTCCTTTGACTCCCCTAAAGTAATTATAATGACCTTTAGGTTTTTGGAACTAAGGCACTAGCCGGAAGATTTGGAAACCACTTCCTTTTCAAGACTCTATGTACTTTAAGTAAAATACTTTCACTTTTAAGAATCCAAACTTCACTAAGAAAATGGATTTTACAACTTACAATTTAAACATCAAAGTACAATCAAGGAAGTTCATAGAACAAATTCTATTCTAGGCAATCCAAATACAACCAAGGAATGGATCATTTAAGGAGTAGAATATACTTTCTTAATCTTAAGGAATCATGCTAGAAAAGGAGATAGTTCACATACCTTTTCGGCTAAATCCACAAGCTAAGCCGAATACGCCGTACGTAGAAGTGTCAACCTATAATGGTCACAACAAGACTATCAACTTCTAGCCTCTAACGTAGAATAATACTAAGTATACGATCTCTAATTCTACGGAAAATCGGGCAGCACTTCCTTTGTTTCTACTCACTTTGCCACCTTTTTCAAGGCCGAATACAATAACCAACACGCCACATTTAAGGCTCCAAACAACAACCAACCAAAGGGGATTACACGCCTTACAATACGTGTAAAATTCCGCCCCACAATTCATACCAAATAGTATAATACTACACTAGCCATTCTCGGCCAACATATAACCAATAACACTACGTCTTTTCCAATCCTTTTCCAATTTCAAGTTCTTAGGTCAACATGTTATTTAGATATAAACAACTTCAACAACTACAATTTCCTTCATACACAACATGCGACTTAAACGAATAATCAACTTGAATTGTAGTCTTAAGGCTAACATGCTAGTTTTTCGGATTAGGGTTCCAATAGCCAATAAACATATCAAACTTCATACTATATAACACATGCTTGCTAAAATCCATAGCTACAACAATAAGTAAGTCTTAACTACTAAAACGACAAAATTTATACCTTTCAAAGCCCTTAAAATTCCCAAGATTCCAAAGTCGCGCCTTAGCAATTCTTAGCTCCTTTCCTTAGGTTCCAATCCGCTCCAAGCACTCCTTAGAAGCCTATGAAGAACTCATCTTCAAGTTCCAACTTCAAAGTTGAAGAACTCCTTTAGTTTCCGCCTTGCGACTAATACGAAAACTCCGTTTTTCCGAAATCTTTCTATTGAGATAACCTTATAATACCCTTAGGGACATTGGGTTTAAGTCTTGTGGCTAATGGATCAAAATCACAAAATTTTCTTGTGAGGGACATGCCAAACCCGAGAGCACTATCTCTTGGCACAAATGTTCTCTCAATTTTTCTAAGTGTAATGAGCTAGTCTTGCACTAGTAGTGACCTTATAACACACAATGGAGGGCTTAGACTATAACAAATGGGTGGCTAAGATGAAAATCACAAGGATTAAGCACAAGTGGACAAGTTGACTTGGTCAAATATATCAAGCTTGAAGACTTATCTTCCAAGATGGTCAATGACCATATTACCCCTCCTCTAATTCGACCAAGACCTTAAGTGGGGGGTGCCATGTGTCGCCCTCTCATTCGTCCATAAAATTTCGTAACCCTCGTGGGCCCCACAAAAATGTAAAATTTCTCGGGTGGGCCCCACGTGACCAAATCCGTAAAAAAATAAATTTCCATAATTTTAATAAGTTCCAAAATCTTCAAATAATGCCTTTTGAGAATCCAATTTTCAACAACGAACATTTTTCCTTTCCGTCGTCCGGAAGATTTTCCGTCGGAAAAACAATTCTTCCTTTCGTACTAATTTCCAAGTCTTGTTTCCTTACGTACATTCTCTTATACATGTCCTGGACTTACGGGGTGTAACATTCTTCCCCCCTTAGAAACATTCGTTCCCGAATGTTCTTAGTCGGTTTTCAAGCCATACAAACTCCGGCATAAACTCTATACTATGCCTCTCAATCAAAACTGCACAAGACCAACGATGTCACACATGACCACCACATAACATACGTAAACATAATAATGGACCTTCCGTCCGTGGTCCCTTCTCACAAAACTCGAAGGTTACAGTCTTCCCAAACACGGGATCCTTAGAGGTTCCTTTCTTTCCTTACTTGTCATTCTTTCTCGTACTTTCAAACTCATCTAGTACACGTACAAAATCTCAAATTTTGTTTCTGTTCTCCAATCCTTGGAGTTACTAACCAACTTGGCCATATTGTTACTTACATTCCCGTGAAGGCTCTTCTCGGTCCTTACGACCTAGTTCCGGTGGAACGCATCCACGAACTCGTACCACGATTAACTAAACTTGGGCCTGGCATCCTCGTGACCCTATCATATAGCGGGACCATTTCTAACTGACATCACCCCATTCCATACTATCGGCTGACCCGAAATGAGTCCATAACCCGACTCATCGTCACACTTAACTTGTCATTCTTAGTCTGAAATAAATATTTCTCTTATCTCAAGGTACTTCTTACCCTATCCCCTATTCACTAGAGGTTCGTCACATAAGCCAAAGTATTTCTACTGTACAATCTTCCCTATCGGTCTAACACTGCTACGGGGAAATTACAACTTATGAACTCTACACAACTATAGTCTCAGTTCACTTATCATTCTTGTCAACATTCTTAACTTTTCACTTTACTAATCAAGGTATCCCTACCTCTGGGGTACTATCAATTACAACTTCTAGCAACACATGGAAAACATATACGCTAGGGCAAAATCTGAATCTAACAATGCACGTATGATTCAAAAGAATCGAAATATACATGTAACCCCGTGCGAGGTCGCCTCCTGATCCTGTCCAGTAGTCACGTCACCTCTGCGGTTCGAAGGACCGCCAGAACTATAAAATCCACCCTGACCTCTACCACGGCTGGCTAACATCTGAACACCCTGCCCTGGGGAATGCACAGCTGTGGAGGAAAGGGAATCACCCATCGGCCTCATAGGCTGAGCCACCTCACCGGTGCTCTTTCTAAAAGGACATACCCTCCGAATGTGGCCCGGACGGCCACAATAATAACAACCATCTGTGTCATAACAGCATTTCCCCGAATGACGCTTACCACATCTGATACACTGAGGAATAGGTGGCCTCGACCGAGAAAGTCCTCAGCTCCTCTAAGAACCTCGACCCCTGGAGCTTAGACCGGCTCCTAAATACCTTGTGGGGTCCAATATCCCACCTGTGAACTGCGGGGGTATGTACTGGGTAGGCTGGGACGAATATCTCACTCGTTGTTGAGGCTGCTCGTCCAAAAATTCACCGGGATCACCAACCGGTCTAGCCCTCTTACGCAGATCTCTGTGTTGGCCCTCTACCCTCTGTACACATGCATGTCTTGGCGAATAACCCTGTGATGAAATCAGAGCACCGCTATCTTGGTCAATAACATAATGGCTTCCTTCATGACCCCAAAGTATTCCCCTAACTGAGAAACTGGAGGCTTTGGTGATGGGGCCTCAAAACAGCGCGAGAAGAACTTCGCATCTGCGGCCTGACATCCGTATACCACAGGCATACGCCCTATCAACTCTCTGAGTCGACTAGTAGCTCCTGCTACTCCTTTGCCCTGCAGGCGCTGTTGCCCTCGGAGGCATAAGCGTAACACAACAATACGTCAGAGGAATTATCTTACTAACACAAAGACTATGGCACGATCTTAGAGTGAGAAAAATAGAAACCAACTCCTAAATGTCCTGTAGCCTCTGTTTATGGGTGTGGCGCGCAACACACCGATAATCAAGACTCTACTAGACACGGTCAGTAGACATTCCGAGATCGATCGCTCACGATACCACTCTGTCACGCCCGAACCGGGCTCGTGGTAGTGCCTACAGGCACCGCCTACCTTAACAACTAAGTAAATCGCGGAAATTAAATAACACCCTTTTTTTTCTTTAGAACCAATCGTGCGTGAGGAAAAGCGACAAAGTGATATATACTATACATAACAAAGACACTACACGTACATGAGTCCAATCCACATATGAATACTGCACCTCTAAGAGTTATATCAACTATGACGGACAAGGCCCGTGTACCCATAATCGTACAAAAGCACATCGAAAGAACTTATACCAAAAGATAAACTCGACGTAAGAGCTATCCAAAAACTCGGCGGTCCTACACTGCCGATCACCAAACAGCGTACCTAAACTGCGGCATGAACGCGGCCCGAAGAGGTCGGTCTGAAGAATGTACCAAGTATGTGAAACGATGAAATCTTGTAATAAAATCATAATAGTCTAAACAAAACAGGAGACATGTATGATAGCCAACCTACATTACACAATACATAAGCAGTCATATCAAGTCAGGGACGCATGCCCTCAAAGTCACTACTCAAATATAACTATGGGTCTCACGCCCATAATATCATTCATGTCCAAGGAGTATCCCTCGTGGTCGCATGCCCCAGAATCCCACATCGTATAAGCATGACCATGGGGTATACAAATAAATCCGGGAATCTAACCCGACTCCTGGTCATGTCACGACCCGTTCCGGGGCCCGTGACTGGTGCCTTACCCGGGCACCCAAGTAGTCATACATCAGAGTAATCAGCGGAATATAAAAACAAGACATGAAACAGTTGTAAAATGAGACACAGTTTTATGTGAGAAAATGTCGCCTTTCGGCATATATATATAAACATAGTTTTTGCAGTTACATCCCAACTGTACAATAGGACTACAGACCTCTAATAAGATAACAACTATGGCGGGACAGGGCCCCGCCATACCCTGAATGTACAAAACTATATACAACAACAGGGAGATCATACCCAAAAGTCGAGCCTCCGGAGAAGATGGAGCTCCTGACACTAAAGCAAAGAGATCCTAAGGATGTGGATCTAGCACCTGCTTGCCCTTACCTGCGGCATGAACGCAGCCCCCCGAAGGAGGTCAGTACAACAGGTACTAAGTATGTGAAACTGTAAAGTACTTAAATGAAATCATATCATTTTAAAACCAATTTTACAAATATGCACGAAACAACCAAGGTAACCGCACATAGTGCCACATCATAAACAAGAGCAACAATAGGTAAACTGTAACAGGTCTTTTCTAGGCTGCGAATGATCGAAGCAGGGCCAATCGCCCATAGTATCATTATGCAAGTCTAATCCTGGACTCCCGTAGTCCGCATAGGCCACTCACATAGGCCCGCATAGGGTATAACCCCGCATCGAGGGTAGCTACTCCTCGGCATCGTCCTGGACTCGTAGTCCGCATGGCCACATAGACGCGTGAGGTATAACCCGCACACTAACACGGAACTCGTAGCTCTGCATAGGTCCCTGGACCCCAGCAGGTATTCTCGAATCTTGGTCCTGCATCACGAGTCTACCCCGCGACGGACGACTTAACCCGTGAATGTCAAGAGGTGAGTGATATAATACTAACATAACAGCTTATCGTTAAACCACATAAGCACAACAAGAATATCCTTTTACACAAACGTTACAAGACACTAACACCCATAGTATTATGTCTACTCATCAAACCATCTTATTATACTTTCCAGCAATCAATATAAGTCTTTTATAAACACATAAGTAAACCGTTCCTTTTATCTTTCTTAAGTTGTTATACCTAACTTCCCATAAAGCTAGTATAACTCTTAAGTTTTTTTGTTTAAAAAACCAATTAGTTCTCTTCTGTTAAAAAAATGATTCAGTATTCTTTTGAAATGCTTTAAGATCCTTATTATTCAGGCTTAAGTCGCAAGACATTGCCGTAAGTATTATTCAGGCTTAAGTCAAAAGACATTGCCGTAAGTATTATTCAGGCTTAAGTCAAAAGACATTGTCGTAGTTATTATTCAGTTAACACACGTACGTCTACCGTACTATATATATATATTTAAAATATCATGCTTAGGAAGAATCACATACCTTACCGTGAAATCCACCGCCAAGTCGAATATGTCGCGCCAGAGAATCAAAGATATAATAGTCAAATACGTCTATCAACGTCTAGACTATTCTCATGATTCTAAGTAGAGGGTTCTCTATTCTATGGAAAATTGGGCAGCACTTCCCTACCCGGTGAGCTATATAAGTCTACTGTGAAAACAGTCCTATGTAAGTACAGTTCAATTATTCTTCTTTTATACCCTTCTACTGTGATAACAGTTCAATTCTATTCTGTAATATCCTTCTAAGTATTTTATACTTATTCCTATACTTCTACAGTATGCATTCTCTAATTACAAAAGAAGGATAAGATTATTTACCTCGATAAGCCCAAAAATTATCCGAGTTAAAAGTCAATCCTGAGCGAGGTTTAGCTCCTAATTGCACGCTCCGATAGCTCCAAGAACCCTTAGAAGTTCTTCACAACTTCTACTAAGTACTAAGGGATTTGGGCTAGGGTATTTTTAGGAATAGTAACTATACTTGGAAGACAACATTTCTACCAAGGGAGGGGGATAGATTTCGGCTAGGACTACTAGGCTAGGGGGGGAGAGGTTTCGGCCAAAGCCTTATCAAGAGGGAAGGGGGAGTGTTGGACGAACTCAACACAAAGGGAGGGAAGGATTTTAGACTTGGAAAGTGTGATTTGTGGATGAAGAACTCTTCAAGTTAGGGGGGGTATTTATAGGGCTTTTAAGGGCTAGGATGATGCCAAGTGCAAGGCAAGTGTAGGGTGAGGATTCACCCAAGTGCCCTTATCCACAAAATGTCACAAATATCCTACCAACTCCAAGCCCTTCCAATCGGCCCTATACCGCCCACACATCCATCAATTAGAGGGTGACAAGTGTCGCCCTCTCATTGGTCCAAAGTGTTTCGTCTCTCGGAAAAATCCGCAAAAAATAGAAATGACATAGCCGGAATTTTCCCGTTTCAAGTTGTGTAAAACATTTCGTCGGAAAACGATTCTTTTAGTGAGTTGTGCCCAAAAAAACGTCCTATGCCTAAACTTTAAGGCTAAGCTTTCGTATGTACGCCCTCACGTACATACTCTGGAAATACGGGGTATAACATTCTCCCCTCCTTAGAAACATTCGTCCCGAATGTTCCTTCCCAAGACAGTTAACGATAAGGTTCCTTATAACTTAAACAGTTTGCAAATGTCACACACGGCCACAAAACAACACTTAGGCATAAACGATAATGAAAGTTTACAAGTAGGAAAGTGAATTACCTGGAGGTGTGGGGAATAGGTGAGGATACTTCTGCCTCACGTCCTCCTCAGCTTCCCACGTCATCTCCTCCCTGAGTTCGTTCCGCCACAAGACTTTGACGGAAGCCACGTCCTTGATCCGCAGACGCCAAACCTGACGATCGATTATCGCTATGGGAATCTCCTCATACGATAACCCCTGGCCACTGACATCGTCAATCGGTACTCTAGATGGATCCCGATACATCTCTCAAGATAGAAACGTGGAACACCGGATGCATCGCTTCCAGATCGGACGACAGATCCAACTCGTAGGCAACCGCCTACCTCGCGGACAACTGATAGGGCCCAATGTACCTTAGGCCGAGTTTCCTTCTTCCGAATCTCATCACACCCTTCATGGGTGACACCTTCAGGAAAACCCAATCATCAACTGCGAACTCCAGATGCCGACGACGATGATCCGCATATGACTTCGCCGACTCGAGCCGGTTCCGCCTCTGGATAAGCTTTACCTTATCCATCCTGCCGCACCAAATCTGGTCCTACTAATCGCACTCGCCAACATCAAACCAGCCTATCGGCGACCGCACTTCCTCCCATACAAGGCCTCATAAGGCGTCATCCGAATCGGAGTGGTAGCTATTATTATACGCAAACTCAACTAGAGGCAAATGATCCTCCCGCCTATCCTCGGTCTATAACACGGGCTCGCAGATATCCTCAAGAGTCCGGATAGTGCGCTCGCTCAGACGTCTGCTCTGTGGATGGAATGCGACTCGTGCTCACTCGCCCCTAAACCCTTCGAAAGACCTCCGAAGTTAGCCATAACCGGGCTCCTGCATGCGATATGATCGAAATAGGGACTCCATGTAGTCTGACGATCTCTCGGATGTAAAGTCTGGCATAATCCTCAGCCAAAAAAGTCATCCTGACGGGAAGAAAGTGGGCTGATTTCGTCAGCCTGTCGACGATAACCCATATAGAATTATGTCTCCTCTGAGTGCGAGGTAATTCTGTGATAAAGTCCATGTTGATCACCTCTCACTTCCAGGTCGGGATCTCAAGCGTCTGCAACAAACCACCAGGCCTCTGGTGCTCTACCTTCACCTGCTGACAACACGGGCACTAAGCTACGAACTCTGCAACGTCCCTCTTCAAGCCATCCCACCAATACACAGATCTAAGGTCGTGGTACATCTTGGTCGACTCGATGGATAGTAACGCACGCCATGTGCTTCCCAAGAACTCGCCAAGTCACAAACATCCGAACACACAACCTGCCCTCAAACATTAGCACCCCATCAGGTGCTACCTCAAAAGGACCCTTCCCCTTACAAAGAGCCGTATCACGGTACCGCGTCAAAACCGGATCATCAAACTGTTGCCTCTTCACCTCCTCGACGATGGAAGACTCGGCAACCTCACGAATTCGAACCCCACTGCTATCAGAATCAATCAAACGGACACCAAGGCTCGCTAACTGATGCAAATCACGAACCATGTCCCTTCTCTCTGGCTGCACATCTGATAGGCTCCCCATCGACCTACGACTCAGAGCATCTGCCACAACATTGGCCTTCCCCGGGTGGTACAGGATATCAACATCGTAATCCTTAAGCAACTCTAACCACCGCCTCGCCGTAAGTTCGGCTCCTCCGCCGAAGATATACTGGAGGCTCTTGTGGTGCGTATAAATATCCACATGAACCCCATACAAATAGTGCCTCCAGATCTTCAGGAGTGAATCACCGCGCTAACTCCAAATCATGGGTGGGTAGTTCCTCTCGTGTTTCTTCACCGTCGATGCATACGCTTATAACCTTTCCCCGCCGCATCAACACACATCCCAACCCGATGCTCGACGATCACAATACACGACATAATCGCTTCGACCTCCGGAAGAGTAAGAACGGGGCGGTCGCCGATCCTTCAAGAATCGAAACCTCGCCACAAGCATCACCCATCAAATTTAGCCGCCTTTTCCGAGTCACCCTAGTCAATGGTGCAAAGATAAGCAAACTTCTCCACGAACCGCCGATAGTAACTGCAAGGCCCGTAAAATCGCGAACTCTGCCGGAGTAGTAGGTCAGACCAAGTCCCGATCGCTCGATCTTGGCCAGATCCACCGAATACCATCACCCGACAATATGCCCAAGAAAAGCCACCGGCTAACCAAAACTCACATTTGGAAAACTTGGCGTATAATCGCTGGTCTCGAGAATCACAAGACGCCTCAAATGCTCCGCATGCTCGCGCTCTGGCGAGAATAAACCAAGATATCATCGATGAACACTATCACAAACGTGTCCAAAAATGGTTTGAACACTCGGTCATCAAATCCATGAATACCGGAGCATTGGTCAACCCAAAAGACATAACCCCGAACTCATAATGCCCGCATCGGTCCAAATGCGATCTAGGGACATCCGCCTCGACTGCACTGATGATAGCCCGATCGCAGATCAATCTTGAGAAACATCTCGCACTTCGCACTGGTCGAACAAATCATCGATCCCGGGAAGGGTGTATCTCGTTTAATGGTCACTTTGTTCACCGCTCAGAATCAACACACATGCGCAGCTGGCCCCGCCCTTCTTCTTCACGAACAATACCGGCGCTCCCGGGGAGAAACACTAGGCCCGATGAAGCCCTTTTCTCCAAAGAAATCTCGCACTGGTCCTTCAACTCTCTCAACTCGGCAGTGCCATTCAGTATGGCGGAATGGAAATAGGCCGAGTGTCCGCAAAGACATCAATACAAAACTCTATCTCTCTCGGGAGGGATACCGGGAGGTCCGCGGAAACACGTCGGGAACTCTCTCGACTAATGGAACGATCAAAATCTGGTACCGCAGCTCGTGATCAAACACCGAATGAGATGGTAGATATACCCTTCTCGCACCATCTTCCTAGCCTCGAGGTAGGAAATAAACCTACCCCAGCGATACAAAGTGTTCCTCCCACTAAATAACCGGCCCCAGAAATCGAACCGCACCACTCTCTCCTCGCAGCCTACATTGGCATAGCAAGAAGCTAGCCAATCCATGCCCATGATCACGTCGAAATCTGTCATGTCCACTCTATCAAGTGCGCTAGGTCCGACGATCGCATAAGGTCATCGACAAGCTCTAAATACCCGTCGAGCTACCACCGAATCACCCATCGCGTAGCTACCTCGAAAGTGGTCTATGGACTCGTGCTCTATCCCTATCCTACTAGCAACAAGGGGAGATATATAGATGAGTAGAACCGGATCTATCAAGGCATACACATCATAATCGGAGATCGATAAGGTACATGTGGCGACATCGTGAGGCCTCACGATCCGCCGGCCGACAAGGCATAAATGCGTTTCGAGACCGCTAGAATCGGGTCCCGCGCCACGACCTGCCGCGACTGACCTGGTCCATGAGTACCGCGCCCGGCGAGTAATCGTAGGAGATGAAGAAGACCCGAAAGACCAGAGGTGACTCTACCACCCGCGCCACTCCTGGGCGCTCGCAAAGTGACTTCGCTGCCGCAATCGAACAAAGCCTAATAAGCACCACAATTCCCGTAATGGGACCTACCGTGACGGCCACACCGAGGGTGGTGGTCCCGATCGCCGCACCTCGCTACTCGACGCTCAAGTCCGGGCCCCGTCCCGCCTCGAATATCCCGGTTGTCACGAGGACGAGCAGAGTGCTCGAAGCCGGCCGTGGTGTAAACCTAGATCGCCGCGAGGCCGCCCACCCCGATAGCTACCAAAATACCGCCATCCCGGCCTTCGCCGCTGTCACAACCCGTCGCCCGACGCCTCGCATCTCGGTACGAGCTCGCATACGTAATATCCATGCTCGGTGAAGAGCCACACCCGCACAAGACTCGGCCATATAATCATCTAGCGGTGACGTAGCGATGCACTCGCCCTCCATATCGCTACCAACGCAGTACATATCGAGACAACGAATCAAACTTAACATTGTACTCTAATCGCGTGCGCCCTTCGCCTCGCAATAAAAATCTGTCGCCGTGCCTCTCATCCGCGAGGCAAGAAGTGAGTGAGAAAGGCCTCAGAGAACTCGTCCCAAGTAGCCGGGACGCGTGCTCTCCCGATAACTCCCACGAATCAAACCAATCGATCGCGGTATCACGCAGCCGATGCGAACCGGCGTCACGGACTCGGTCTCAAGACTTGATCACCCGTGATGATCTCTTCAGAATCGACGGATGAACTCCTGCGGATCATCCTCCGCCTCGACCAGAAACTCGCGGCTACAACTCAGAAATCCCGTAGTCTCAAATCGTCGCCGGGTGAACCACGGTACTACTGGGCCGAATCGAATCGCCGATTCAGCCTCGCCTCATGTTCGCCACGATCTCGGTTAGTAATCGGGCCATCTTCAGAACCCATCTCATCGCTTCCGGCCGCGGACGAGGTGTAGGTCTTGTGGTCTCATCACCATCGCCGCGCCTAAACCCTCTCGGGTCGGCGGCGTCGTGGAACTCGCCGCTCGTATAGATCGGGCACGAGCCTCGTGACTCTCGGTGTCCCACTAGCGCCTCTGGCCGCTTTGCCTCTTCGGGCCCGGTTGCCTTACGTGAGGCATAATCTGCATGTAAAAGGGATACGTTAAAGGTCCAACTTATAACACGACTCTAAGCCACGATCTCGAATGAGAAGAATGAAACCAATCCTAAATATCCTATAGCCTCACGATTATTGGTGGTGCACAACACACCGATAATCAAGACTCTACTAGATACGGCTCAGAGACACTTTCCGAGGATTAATCGCTCGATACCACTTTTGTCACGACTGTTCGGCCCGTGATCGTGTCTTACCCGCACCCAAGTAGTCATACATCGAGTAATCAACTAATATAAAACAAGACATGAAACAGCTTGTAAAATGATACACGCTTTTATGTGAGAAAATGTCGAGTTTCTGCATATATATATTAACATAGTTTTTGCAGCTACATCCCAACTGCATAATAGACTATGCACTCTAATAAGATAACAACTATGGCGACAGGGCCCGCCATACCTGAATGTACAAAACTATATACAACAAATGGAGATCATACCCAAAAGTCGAGCCTCGGAGAAGATGGAGCTCACGACACTAAAGCAAAGAGATCCTAAGGATGTGGATCTAGCACTGCCTTGCCCTACACGGCATGAACGCAGCCCCCCGAAGGAGGTCAGTACAACAGGTACTAAGTATGTGAAACTGTAAAGTACTTAAATGAAATCATATCATTTTAAAACCAATTTTACAAATATGCACGAAACAACCAAGGTAACCGCACATAGTGTCACATCATAAACAAGAGCAACAATAGGTAAACTTGTAACAGGTCTTTTCTAGGCTGCGAATGATCGAAGCAGGGCCAATCGCCCATAGTATCATTATGCAAGTCTAATCCTGGACTCCCGTAGTCCGCATAGGCCACTCAAATAGGCCCGCATAGGGTATAACCCCGCATCGAGGGTAGCTACTCTCGCATCGCCCCGACTCGTAGTCCGCATGGCCACATGAGGTATAACCCCGCACACTAACCTGGAACTCTCGTAGCTCTGCATAGGTCCCCTGGACCCGCATGAGGTATTCTCGAATCATGGTCCCAGACCGCCTGAGTCTACCCCGCATCGGAGGGCAGCTTAACCCCCGGTAACATGTCAAGAGGTGAGTGATATAATACTAACATAACAGCTTATCGTTAAACCACATAAGCACAACAAGAATATCCTTTTACACAAACGTTACAAGACACTAACACCCATAGTATTATGTCTACTCATCAAACCATCTTATTATACTTTCCAGCAATCAATATAAGTCTTTTATAAACACATAAGTAAACCGTTCCTTTTATCTTTCTTAAGTTGTTATACCTAACTTCCCATAAAGCTAGTATAACTCTTAAGTTTTTTTGTTTAAAAAACCAATTAGTTCTCTTCTGTTAAAAATATGATTCAGTATTCTTTTGAAATGCTTTAAGATCCTTATTATTCAGGCTTAAGTCGCAAGACATTGCCGTAAGTATTATTCAGGCTTAAGTCAAAAGACATTGCCGTAAGTATTATTCAGGCTTAAGTCAAAAGACATTACCGTAGTTATTATTCAGTTAACACACGTACGTCTACCGTACTATATATATATTTAAAATATCATGCTTAGGAAGAATCACATACCTTCTCGGCGAAATCCACCTGCCAAGTCGAATATGTCGCGCGCAGAGAATCAGCCTATAATAGTCAAATACGTCTATCAACGTGTTATACCCCGTATTTCCAGAGTATGTACGCAAGGACGTACGTAGAAAAGTTTGTGCTTTAAAGTGAAGGGCCGAAAATTATTTGTTCACAACACCCGTTTAGAGTCGTGTTTCTAAACGCTTTCCACGCCTTCGTAGGGAATTTCCGGCTATGCCATTTATATTTTTGCGGATTTTTCCGAGAGACGAAACATTTTGGACCAACGGGAGGGCGACACTTGGCACCCTCCAATTGGTGGCTTGAAATCGTCCAAATGGACGAAATGGACAAGTGAAGCACGTTTTTGGTGCCTTGGCTAAAGTCAAGGAGTTGGTAGGATATTTGTGTGTAGTAAATCCTAGCCCTACACTTGCCTAACACATGGATTGATCTTGGCCTTTGGTTGGCCATCCCTTGACCTATAAATACCCTCTAGTTGATGAACTTTCTTCATCCAAAAATTGAGCAATCTATCTAAGTCTCAAATACTCCTCCTCCTCTTGTCTTGAAATCGTCCAAAAGCCCTCCCTTGAGAAGGCCTTGGCGAAACCCTCCCCTTTGTGGTGCCCTGCCTAGGGGTACCCCTAGCCTAGTTGCTTTCGTATAATACCCCTTTGTGGTGTAGAAATACTCTCCTAGTATTGTTATAATGTCCAAATACCTTGCCCAAATACCTTGTAGTATTCCCAAGGTTACACTTATAAAAGCCTGGAAAATACCATTATACTTTCCTTTAGCCACTAAACGAAACCCTAAGGAAATCTTCATTGTTGTTTGAAGTACTTAAGAGAAGTTGGTTAGAACTTCTAAGGGTTGGTTGAGCGGATCGAGCACTCGGAGGAGGAGCTAAACCTTGCTCGGGAAGCGACATTAAACTCGGATAATTTTGGGCTTATCGAGGTAAATATCTTGTCCCCTATTGTAATTGGAAATTACATAAGTGTTGAATATATAGTTGTAGTATACTATATATAGAATCAACGTAGTTATCGCAATGTCTTTTGACTTAAGCCCGAATAATACTTACTGCAATGTCTTGCGACTTAAGCTGAATTTAAGAAGTGTCTCAATCAGAATTACATAGGTCAGACATGAGACTTGTGTAGTACCGTGGAGTAGAATTGTACCGTTAGGGTTAGATGTATAACCCCTGGTTGGCTTGATAGTCGGCCTCGATTGAGGAGATTAACGCATTGCGGGGAGAGTGCCGAATTTTCTCAGAGAATGTTCTACGAAGAGACCTAATTGTTAATAAGCGCCTTGTGGCCTTATAGGTGGAAGTACTATGCGTGGCGCGATCTACGTGGCTTAAGGAGTAGCCGACGGTTTGAAGTACTTGGAGCATTTTGCTAATAGTCGATACTCGTCGCGAGGTATGTGAACCTCTTCCTATCTCTTCTAGCATGATATGTGTGAACTATGTAGTACGCAGACGCATACGTGTTAAGCGTGTTTGGTTGTTTTAAAACATAAAGTGTTATAACGGCTTTATGGGAAGTTGGTTATAATGACTTTATGTAGGTTAGAAAATGGGTTGTGGTTTTCAAAAGGTAATCGATTTGGTTATAACCATTGTTATGTGTTAATGAAGAAGTTGAAGTATTTCAAAAGATTTGTGAATCGTTTTGAAAGAAAGAGTAACACTTGGTTTTAAAGGTTTTAAAAAGAGTTATACTAGCTTTATGGGGAGTTAGGTATAATGTCTTAAGAGAGGTAAAGAAAATGGTTTACTGATGTTAGAAGTTAAGAGACTTGATCTTATAAGATAAGAGACTTAACTTATTCGTTTTAATGTGGATGTTTATGTGAAACCTCATTCGTGAGTAATGAGTACTTGGTTTTATTTAAAGGGATAATGTTTTACTGATTTCGGAAATCAGAATGTGTATCGACAAACCACTGCAGCGTTAATAAAGGAAAATGTATTGAATAATGATGTATCGTATTAAAACCAGAGAAACCTCCATCTGCATAGAAGCTAAGATGAGACAAAATGATATTACATTTCCTAGATCATGGCTGCTTAATAATATTGATTATAAATAAGAATAACCTACTCACATATAAGACATATGTTTCTCAAAACGTTTAAAGGAGAATTATGTTTTAAAGGATTAAAACTATGAACTACGAAACATTTTCTAAAATGAGGAACTTGAGCCTTTGTAATTAGGCAAACCGGAACTTTAGGAAAAGAATGTTGGTACTTGAGTTTAAAAAGAAAGTGTTCTGGTTTACTTAATAATGTGAATCACTCTAGTGTTATACTACGGGTATCGGGTGACATTTATAAAATGAATGTATCTCTTTTAAAAGGACTTAACGTATGTAGTACTTTGGGGTTAAAACCCGACTTTGGCATAAAATGAAAGTACTTTGAGTTGTGTGAAACTTGCCTATGCTTGTTGTTGTGAAACTTGCCTATGCTTGTTGTTGTGAAACTTGCCTATGCTTGTTGTTGTGAAACTTGCCTATGCTTGTTGTTGTGAAACTTGCCTATGCTTGTTGTTGTGAAACTTGACCATGTTACGTGTGATAGCCTTGTTGTGCAAGCATCGTGCTCACTTGATCACCGTTCACCCGAATGTATTTCACTGACGCACGGTTCACCCGGGAATGTATCTCACTTGATTACCGGTTCACCCGGGAATGTATTTCACTTGACGACCGGTTCATCCGGGAATGTATCTCACTTGATTACCGGTTCACCCGGGAATGTATTTCACTTGACGACCGGTTCATCCGGGAATGTATCTCACTTGATTACCGGTTCACCCGGGAATGTATTTCACTTGACGACCGGTTCATCCGGGAATGTATCTCACTTGATTACCGGTTCATCCGGGAATGTATTTCACTTGACTACCGGTTCATTCCGGGAATGTATTCCACTCGACTTGGCATGACTGCTTTTATGTTGTGAACTGTAGTTTGGTTATCATACATGTCTCCTGCTTTATATAGACTATTATGATTTGATTCTGATTTTACGATTTCACATACTTGGTACTGTTATCGACCTCGGGAGTGCGTTCATGCCGCAGTAAAGGTACATCGATCGCCGATCCCCGCATAGGATCACATTCGCGTGTTGGGAAGCTCCGCTTTCTCCGAGGCTTATCTTTTGCATGTGTTCCCGAGTTGTAGGTTCTTGTACATTCTGTGGTATGGCGCCCGCCCCGTCATAGTTGTTGTAAATCTTAGAGTCAGTAGACTTTGCAAGGTGGTTTTGTAAAAGGGATTAAACTGCTCGCTTTGAAAAAGTTGTTTATATATATATCATTGGAAGGTAACCGTTTGGTTGACTGTTTCTATTATCTTATCTCTTATTTCATGTTCATGTTTTATTTCCGCGATTTTCTCTCGATGTTGTATCACCAGGGTGCCCGGTAAGGCACGATGGCCCCGAACCGTCGTTACAAAAGTGGTATCGAGCCGAGTTATCCTCGGAAAGTGTCTACTGCATCGTGTCTAGTAGAGTCTTGATTATCGATGTGTTGTGCACCACATCTATAATCGTGAGGCTATAGGACATTTAGGATTGGTTTCATTCTTCTCATTCCGAGATCGTGCCTTAGAGTCATGTGATAAGTTGGACCCTCCGACGTATTTCATTTTACCGCTTATGCCTCCGCAGAAGGCAACCTGCACCAGACGGGCAAGGCCGAGGAGCTGCTAGTGGGATACAGAGGAGTACGCAGGCGCAGCCTGGCCAAGACTGAGACAGTGCCGACGGCGGGTTTCAGAACGCCGCCAAAGACCAAAGAGAGTTTAGAGCGCAGCAGTGGTCGCCGAGACTACGATACTGAGCCTCGATCCCACACACCGGAGCGGATGAGACGGGTACGAGATGGATGGCCATCGCCGTGGTCGTGGCGATATGAGGATCGGCCGACGCATTCCAGCCCAAGAGCACCCGATTTCACCCCGAGCGCATGCTTTGAGGCTACGTGACTTTACGAGTTGTAGCCCTCCGTGTTCTATGGATCGAGAGCCGAGGACGACCGTGAGTTTATCCGAGCACAATGGATCACGAGTGATCGAGCCTCGAGGCGTAGTCGGTGGTATTGGTTCACATCACCGCGTGATACCGCAGATTGACCGTTTGATTCGCGAGCTGTCCCGGAAGAGCATGCACCTCCAGTATGGGACGAGTTCTCGGGCTTTTCTTGCACATTTCTTGCCCCCAGATGAGAAGGGCTCGCCGATGTGTTTTTGACGCTGAGGCAGGCGCGACGGTTAGAGAGTACAATGTGGAGTTCGACTCATTAGCTCGGTATGTTCCTCCAGAGTAGCCGAGCATGGGGACAGAGTACACCGCCACGCCACCGGGCCGGATGAGTACTTAGCGAGGCTTGTTCGGGTGTAGCTCTTCAGCCGGGCATGGACATTGCCCGCATGCAGGCTCATGCACTAGGATGTGAGGCACGGAGAGATCGACGGAATGACCGAGATCAGCAGAAGAGGGCCAGGACGGCAGGGTCCTTTGGTAACTTTCGAGGCGGACCGCCACGGCTAGCCTAGTTATGTACCTCCACCAAGATGCAGTGGTCCCCGCGATCGCCGGGACGTCCAGGGTATTCGGGAGCTGGTCAGAGCTCCAGGGCTTCTGGTTCACAGAT
This sequence comes from Przewalskia tangutica, assembly GCA_029844215.1. NCBI lineage: Eukaryota > Viridiplantae > Streptophyta > Magnoliopsida > Solanales > Solanaceae > Przewalskia > Przewalskia tangutica. The sequence goes on from CM056734.1 coordinate 68,958,897, forward strand.
ATACATGGGTTCTAGCCAACAGGATTCACGTCCCCCTCAGTGTGCACGATGTGGCAAACATCATCCCGGGAATGTCGCTTTTTATCGGTGCTTGTTTCACTGCGCGCCGAGGCCATGTGACGAGAGATCAGGCTTATAGGAGAGGTACGCAGCTTGGCGCAGCCTCACGGATCGATGGCGAGTTCATCGCCTTTCATATGCATGCCTGCAGGGACTTACGATTAGAGTGAGCGGTAGCTTGGTATATCCTTAACCTCTGCAGGCTTGTATGTTTTGATGTTATGTTAATGTGTTAGGTGTTACGTTCGGATAGCTTTGTGCTAAATGTGATTTAAGAACTTGGTTGGGAAAAAGGGTAAGCACAGGGGTAGGGAATGATGAGCCTTAGAATATTACATTGAGACCGTAGATGTAAGCGCCGTCTTGGGTACAAGATTTTGCAGTGATCCTTGTCGAGTGCATTTTATGCCTAGAATGTATTGTGTGATAAGTCCTCGGTAGTGTGAAATGGAAGTGGTAGCTTTCATGATGTGATTTAGCGTGATTGTTCCGTGTCGGGAACAAGGGCTTGACGCGATTGTGGGTCGGGTTGAGGACGTGATACGGATCAACCTGAGCCCTGGCTAAGGTGGGTCGATTACGTGGTAACTCGGGTTGGGAACCGAAGCGGCGATCAAGTGTGGTACGTATACCAGAAGAGTTCAAATGTTCGAAGGGCACGACGAGTAAGGAGGGGAGAGAACGTGTGTTATTACGTGGCCAGGTGTGGCTTTGACAACTTGTTAGAAGGAACTTCTTCGTTATCTATTTCGAGAAGGAACATTCGGGACGAATGTTTCTAAGGAGGGGAGAATGTTATACCCCGTATTTCCAGAGTATGTACGCAAGGACGTACGTAGAAAAGTTTGTGCTTTAAAGTGAAGGGCCGAAAATTATTTGTTCACAACACCCGTTTAGAGTCGTTTTTCGACGAAACGTTTCCACAGCTTTCGTAGGGGAATTTCCGGCTATGCCATTTATATTTTTTGCGGATTTTTCCGAGAGACGAAACATTTTGGACCAACGAGGGCGACACTTGGCACCCTCCAATTGGTGGCTTGAAATCGTCCACATGGACGAAATGGACAAGTGAAGCACGTTTTTGGTGCCTTGGCTAAAGTCAAGGAGTTGGTAGGATATTTGTGTGTAGTAAATCCTAGCCCTACACTTGCCTAACACATGGATTGATCTTGGCCTTTGGTTGGCCATCCCTTGACCTATAAATACCCCTCTAGTTGATGAACTTTCTTCATCCAAAAATTGAGCAATCTATCTAAGTCTCAAATACTCCTCCTCTTGTCTTGAAATCGTCCAAAAGCCCTCCCCTTGAGAAGGCCTTGGCGAAACCCTCTCCCCTTTGTGGTGCCCTGCGAGGGTACCCCTAGCCTAGTTGCTTCGTATAATACCCCTTTGTGGTGTAGAAATACTCTCCTAGTATTGTTATAATGTCCAAATACCTTGGCCCAAATACCTTGTAGTATTCCCAAGGTTACACTTATAAAAGCCAGAATACCATTATACTTTCCTTTAGCCACTAAACGAAACCCTAAGGAAATCTTCATTGTTGTTTGAAGTACTTAAGAGAAGTTGGTTAGAACTTCTAAGGGTTGGTTGGAGCGATCGAGCACTCGGAGGAGGAGCTAAACCTTGCTCGGAAGCGACATTAAACTCGGATAATTTTTGGGCTTATCGAGGTAAATATCTTGTCCCCCTATTGTAATTGGAAATTACATAAGTGTTGAATATATAGTTGTAGTATACTATATATAGAACTGAACGTAGTTATCGGCAATGTCTTTTGACTTAAGCCTGAATAATACTTACGGCAATGTCTTGCGACTTAAGCCTGAATTTAAGAAGTGTACTGAACTGTAATTACATAGGGCTGTCAGACATGAGACTTGTGTAGTAGTACCGTGGAGTAGAATTGTACCGTTAGGGTTAGATGTATAACCCCCGGTTGGCTTGATGGAAGCCTCGATTGAGAGAGATTAACGCTGTCATGGCGGGAGGTCTTGCGAATTTTCTGTAGAATGTTCTACGAAGAGACCTAATTGTTAATAAGCGCCTTGTGGCCTTATAGGTGGAAGTACTATGCGTGGCGCGATCTACGTGGCTTAAGGAGTAGCCGACGGTTTGAAGTACTTGGAGCATTTTGCTAATAGTCGATACTCGTCGCGAGGTATGTGAACCTCTTCCTATCTCTTCTAGCATGATATGTGTGAACTATGTAGTACGGTAGACGTACATGTGTTAACTGTGTTTGGTTGTTTTAAAACATAAAGTGTTATAACGGCTTTATGGGAAGTTGGTTATAACAGCTTTATGTAGGTTAGAAAATGGGTTGTGGTTTTCAAAAGGTAACTGATTTGGTTATAACCTGATTGTTATTTTTTAATGAAGAATTTGAAGTATTACATTAGTTTTTTTATTGGTTTTGAAAGAAAGAGTAACACTTGGTTTTAAAGGTTTTAAAAAGAGTTATACTAGCTTTATGGGGAGTTAGGTATAATGTCTTAAGAGAGGTAAAGAAAATGGTTTACTGATGTTAGAAGTTAAGAGACTTGATCTTATAAGATAAGAGACTTAACTTATTCGTTTTAATGTGGATGTTTATGTGAAACCTCATTCGTGAGTAATGAGTACTTGGTTTTATTTAAAGGGATAATGTTTCTTGATTTGAAATCAGAATGTGTATCGACAAACCAACTGCAGCGTTAATAAAGGAAAATGTATTGAATAATGATGTATCGTATTAAAACCAAAGAGAAACCTCCATCTGCATAGAAGCTAAGATGAGACAAAATGATATTACATTTCCTAGATCATGGCTGCTTAATAATATTGATTATAAATAAGAATAACCTACTCACATATAAGACATATGTTTCTCAAAACGTTTAAAGGAGAATTATGTTTTAAAGGATTAAAACTATGAACTACGAAACCTTTTCTAAAATGAGGAACTTGAGCCTTTGTAATTAGGCAAACCGGAACTTTAGGAAAAGAATGTTGGTACTTGAGTTTAAAAAGAAAGTGTTCTGGTTTACTTAATAATGTGAATCACTCTAGTTTTATACTACGGGTATCGGGTGACATTTATAAAATGAATGTATCTCTTTTAAAAGGACTTAACGTATGTAGTACTTTGGGGTTAAAAACCCGGACTTTGGCATAAAATGAAAGTACTTTGAGTTGTGTGAAACTTGCCTATGCTTGTTGTTGTGAAACTTGCCTATGCTTGTTGTTGTGAAACTTGCCTATGCTTGTTGTTGTGAAACTTCCCTATGCTTGTTGTTGTGAAACTTGCCTATGCTTGTTGTTGTGAAACTTGACCATGTTACGTGTGATAGCCTTGTTGTGCAAGTACTGTGCTCACTTGATCACCGGTTCACCCGGGAATGTATTTCACTTGACGACCGGTTCATCCGGGAATGTATCTCACTTGATTACCGGTTCACCCGGGAATGTATTTCACTTGACGACCGGTTCATCCGGGAATGTATCTCACTTGATTACCGGTTCACCCGGGAATGTATTTCACTTGACGACCGGTTCATCCGGGAATGTATCTCACTTGATTACCGGTTCACCCGGGAATGTATTTCACTTGACGACCGGTTCATCCGGGAATGTATCTCACTTGATTACCGGTTCACCCGGGAATGTATTTCACTTGACTACCGGTTCATTCCGGGAATGTATTCCACTCGACTTGCATGATCGCTTTTATGTTGTGAATCGTAGTTTGGTTATCATACATGTCTCCCGCTTTATATAGACTATTATGATTTCGCCATGATTTTACGATTTCACATACTTGGTACTGTTATCGACCTCCTTCGGGCCGCGTTCATGCCGCAGTAAAGGTACATCGATCGCCGATCCCCGCTTATAGGATCACATTCGCGTGTTGGGAAGCTCCGTTTCTCGAGGCTTATCTTTTGTATGTGTTCCCGAGTTGTAGGTTCTGTACATTCGTGGGTATGGCGGCCCCTGTCCCGTCATAGTTGTTGTAAATCTTAGAGGTCTGTAGCACTGTGTGGGCAGGGTTCTGTAAAAAGGGATTAAACTGTTCGTTTTGAAAAAAATTGTTTATATATATATCATTGGAAGGTAACCGTTTGGTTGACCTGTTCTATTATCTTATCTCTTATTTCATGTTCATGTTTTATTTCCGCTGATTTTCTCTGATGTTGTATCACTAGGGTGCCCGGGGTAAGGCACCAGTAGCGGGCCCCGGAACGGGTCGTTACACAACGTCTAGACTATTCTGTAACAGTTCTAAGTAGAGGGTTCTCTATTCTATGGAAAATTGGGCAGCACTTCCCTACCCAGTGAGCTATATAAGTCTACTGTGAAAACAGTCCTATGTAAGTACAGTTCAATTATTCTTCTTTTATACCCTTCTACTGTGATAACAGTTCAATTCTATTCTGTAATATCCTTCTAAGTATTTTATACTTATTCCTATACTTCTACAGTATGCATTCTCTAATTACAAAAGAAGGATAAGATTATTTACCTCGATAAGCCCAAAAATTATCCGAGTTAAAAGTCAATCCTGAGCGAGGTTTAGCTCCTAATTGCACGCTCCGATAGCTCCAAGAACCCTTAGAAGTTCTTCACAACTTCTACTAAGTACTAAGGGATTTGGGCTAGGGTATTTTTAGGAATAGTAACTATACTTGGAAGACAACATTTCTACCAAGGGAGGGGGGGTAGATTTCGGCTAGGACTACTAGGCTAGGGGGGAGAGGTTTCGGCCAAAGCCTTATCAAGAGGGAAGAGGGAGTGTTGGACGAACTCAACACAAAGGGAGGGAAGGATTTTAGACTTGGAAAGTGTGATTTGTGGATGAAGAACTCTTCAAGTTATGGGGGTATTTATAGGGCTTTTAAGGGCTAGGATGATGCCAAGTGCAAGGCAAGAAGTAGGATTCACCCAAGTGCCCTTATCCACAAAATATCACAAATATCCTACCAACTCCAAGCCCTTCCAATCGGCCCTATACCGCCCACACATCCATCAATTAGAGAGTGACAAGTGTCGCCCTCTCGTTGGTCCAAGTGTTTCGTCTCTCGGAAAAATCCGCAAAAAATAGAAATGACATAGCCGGAATTTTCCCGTCGCAAGTTGTGTAAAACGTTTCGTCGGAAAACGATTCTTTTAGTGAGTTGTGCCCAAAAAAACGTCCCGTGCCTAAACTTTAAAGCTAAGCTTTGACGACGCCTCACGCATATACTGCGAAATACGGGTATAACAGTCACATGCCTAATCCCACATCGTATAAGCATGTCCATGAGTATCCTCGTGGTCGCACGCCCAAGATCCCACATCGTATAAGCATGACCATGGTATCCTCGCGGTCGCATGCCCCGATCCCACATCGTATAAGCATGACCGTAGGTAACACAAACAACCGGGCATCTAACCCGACTCGTCACGTGCCCTAATCCCACATCGATAAGCATGTCTATGGAGTATCCTCGCGTCGCACGCCCAAGATCCCACATCGTATAAGCATGACCATAGGGTATCCCTCGCGGTCGCATGCCCTGGCATCCCACATCGTATAAGCATGACCGTAGGGTAACACAAATAATGGAAGCATACCCGTGGAATCCCACATCACTGTCGGTACGTCCAAGTAATCTTACAACAAGACAGCCGACCCTCCAACCGAGAGTCGCGGCAACGTAATAAAACATAATACTTGTACTCAAATGCTATCACCAGCACACATTGGCAATTCTCAATTAAACAAGCCAAAGTACTTATCAAGGCACACATAGAATAATTCTCAATTAAACAAGCCAAAGTACTTATCAAGGCACACATAGAATAATTCTCAATTAATCAAGACAAAGTACTTATCAAGGCACACTTAGAATTATTCTCAATTAAACAAGCCAAAGTACTTATCAAGGCACACTTAGACTAATTCTCAATTAATCAAGCCAAAGTACTTATCAAGGCACACATAGAATAATTCTCAATTAATCAAGCCAAAGTACTTATCAAGGCACACTTAGAATTATTCTCAATTAAACAAGCCAAAGTACTTATCAAGGCACACTTAGACTAATTCTCAATTAATCAAGCCAAAGTACTTATCAAGGCACACATAGAATAATTCTCAATTAATCAAGCCAAAGTACTACGTACGTACATTCTTTTCAAAAGACTCCTTTTTATGTAAACTCCCAAGATACTAACACCCGTAGTATCAAGGTGTGTCTATTTTTCAAAGTAAGTTACTACACTTTTAGAAAACTCATTTCAAAGCTTGAAATCAAGTAACTTCAAATTTTTCACAATCTAGGCAACTTATGCCCAATAATCAAAATAGACAACTTTCTTAACCTTCCATAAATCCGTTATAACCAACTTCCCATAAAGCCGTTATAACCCTTTATGGTTTTAGACACTTTCATTCTTTTTATAACCAAGAGACTTATACTTAAAACCAAGTATCACAAACTTTCAAATCAAGTTTCTTAACTTTCAAAATACTTCAAGTCTCTTAATATTTAGAAAACAAGTTTCTTCTACTTTTAAACCTCAAGTAACTCACACATTTAAAACAAGTTACTTCTCTTAAATCATGTCATTTCTCCTCTCTTATAACAATTAAGCAAATCACTCATTTAACTCCCCTAAAGTCATTACAACAACCCTTAGGTTTTGGAACTAAGGCACTAGCCAAAAGGTTTGGAAACCACTTCCTTTTCAAGACTCTATGTACTTTAAGTAAAATACTTTCACTTTTAAGAATCCAAACTTCACTAAGGAAATGGATTATACAACTTACAATTTAAACATCAAAGTACAATCAAGGGAGTACATAGAACGAATTCTATTTTAGGCAATCCAAATACAACCAAGGAATGGGTCATTTAAGAGTAGACATACTTTCTTTATCTTAAGGAATCATGCTAGAAGAGAGATAGTTCACATACCTTTCGCTAACTCCACAAGCTAAGCCGCATACGCTGCGTAGAAGTGTCAACCTATAATGGTCACAACAAGACTATCAACTTCTAGTCTCTAACGAGAATAATACTAAGTATACGGCCTCTAATTCTACGGAAAATCGGCAAGACTTCCTTTGTTTCTACTCACTTTGCCACCTTTTCAAGGCGAATACAATAACCAACACGCCACATTTAAGGCTCAAAACAACAACAAAACCAAAGGGGATTACACGCCTTACAATACGTGTAAAATTCCGCCCCACAATTAATACGAAGTAGTTAATACTCCAAAAGCCATTCTCGGCCAACATATAGAACAACACTAAGTCTTTTCCAATCCTTTTCAAATTCCAAGTTCTAAGGTCTAACATGTTATATAGTCATAAACAACTTCAATAACTACAATTTCCTTCTTACACAACATGCGACGACTTAAACGAATAATCAACATGAATTGTAGTCTTAAGGCTAACATGCTAGTTTTTCGGATTAGGGTTCCAATAGCCAATAAACTTATCCAACTACATAATATATAACTCATGCTTGCTAATATCCATAGCTACAACAATAAGTAAATTTAATTGCTAAAACGACAAAATTTATACCTTTTCAAGCCCTTAAAAAATTCCAAGATTCAAAGTCGCGTCTTAGCAATTCTTAGCTCCTTTCCTTATGTTCCAATCCGCTCCAAGCACTCCTTAGAAGTCTATGAAGAACACATCTTCAAGTTCCAACTTCAAAGTTGAAGAACTTCTTAAGTTTCCGCCTTGCGACTAATACGAAAACCCCGTTTTCCGAAATATTTCTATTGAGATAACCTTACAACACTCTTAGGAACCTTGGGTTAAAGTCTTGTGGCTAATGGATCAAAACTACAAAATTTTGTCTTCCAAAAGAGGCCTTGGCCGAGAGCAACCTTTGAAGAACAAGGTGTTCTCTAATTTTTCTAAGTGTAGAAATGTCAAGTCTTGCTACTAGTGTAGTATTTAAAATACATTAGAGGGCTTAGATTACAACAAATGTGTGGCTTGGATGGGTTTCACTAGGATCAAGCCCATGTGGACAAGTTGACAAGTCAACAATGTCATGCTAGCAAGACTAATCTTCCAAGGTGGTCAATGACCATATTACCCTCACTTAATTTCGTCCAAGACCAAGTGTGGGGGTGCCACGTATCACCCTCTCATTCGTCCATAAAATTTTGTAACCCTCGTGGGCCCCACAAAAACGTAAAATTCCTCAGGTGGGCCCCACATGACCAAATCCGTAAAAATAAATTTCCATAATGTTAATAAGTTCCATACTCTTCAAATAATGCATTTTGAGAATCCAATTCTCAAAAACGAACATTTTTCCTTTCCTAAGATTCTAAGATTTTCCGTCTAAAAACAATTCCTCCTTTCGCACTAATTTCCAAGTCTTGTTTCCTTTCGCATTCTCTTTACATGTCCCGGACTTACTGGGTGTAACAAGATTTAATCTCCTTTTGCAGACATGTTTGGAATATGGAATTATTCATCAAACTATCGCCCTTACACACCACAATCAAATGGAATTGAAAGGAAAACCGAACATTAAAGGAAATGATGAATTCCTTACTAATTAGTTCCGCCATCGCAGAGCCATGGGGAAGCTATCCTTACCTAATCGAATACTCAACAGAGTACCCCACAAAGAAAACACAATCTATTCCATATGATCTATGGAAAGAAGAAAACCCAACTTGAAATATTTCAAAGTGTGGGGTGTTTAGCAAAGGTCCGTTGTCACGACCCGATCCGGGCCCGTGGATCGTGCCTTACCCCGCACCCTAGTGATACAACATCGAGAAAAACCAATGAAATAAAAACTCATGAAAGAAAACAAGGAAATAAGAAAACAAAGCTAACCCAAACGGTTACCTTTTGAACATAAATGAAAACTTGAGCGATATCCCTTACAAACTCGCCCACAACAAAGCATGCACTTCTAAGAATTTTAAAACCATAATGACGGACAGGGCCCCGCCATGCCTGAATATACAAAAGTCTACCACTGTGGAACCGTACCACAGACAAGCTTAGGAGATATGGAGCTTTCCGAGAACCGAACAAATGATCCTAAGAGTGGATCGCCAGCTATGTACCTCAACTGCGGCATGAACGCAGCCCTCAAGGAGGTCAAGACAACAGTACCAAGTATGTGAAATCAAAATATCAGAATGAAATCATAATAGTCTATAAAAACAAGAGACATGTATGATAACCAAACTACAGTTCACAATATATATTAGCGATATGTCAAGATAGGGACTCATGCCCGTGAAATCATCACTCAAATACAACCCGAATTTAACTCGCACAATGGCCGCACGCCCCAAGATCTCACCTCGATATAAGCATGGCCCCGAACCGCCCTAGTGGGCCCATACCCGTGGACCATCCAACGTGTCGGTATGCCCAAAGGAGATAACAAGATAACAATCCACGTGGAAGCATACCCGTGGGCTACCCAACGCGTGTCGGTATGTCCAAACAACTAACAAGATAATACTCATCGTGGAAGCATACCCGGCTACCCAACGCGTGTCGGTATGTCCAAATAAATAACAAGAGAATACTCACCGTGGAAGCATACCCGTGGGCTACCCAACGTGTCAGTATGTCCAAACAAATAACAAGATACTACTCACTTTGGAAGCAAACCCGTGGGCTACCCAAAGTGTCAGTATGTCCAAACAAAAAACAATAATAACACCCTAATGGAAGCATACCCGGCCTCCCAACGTGTAAGTATGTCCATCAAGAATCGTTATAGTGTAAGCATACCCGTAGGCTACCCAACGTGTCAGTATGTCCATCAATCAACCAGATAGCCGCCTCCAACGAGACGCGGTACGTAAATACAACACTTGCACAACAAAAGCTATCACAACAAGCATAGGCCGTTCAACGATTTTCATTTCATGTCAACAATTCCGGTTTCAACCCCAAAATTGTCACGACCGACCGGGTCGCGACTAGTACCCTTTCCGGTACCCCGCCGTATATGTCGAGAATAGCAATGAACATACATAAAACAAATCAGTATAAGGTCAACATCACGAGCACCCCGATAAGGCCGCCTGTCATAAAATAACTTACCCGATCGTGAAACAGGACAACTTTATTCTTACAGCCCAAACCACAAACGTGACTACGCACTCAGGAATAACAATCGTATGGACAGGGCCCCGCCATACCCCGAATGTACAAAAGTCTATAACCTCGGGAATCATACCAAAAGACAAAGCTCCGAGGGATGGAGCTTTCCAGAAATGAACGGTGATCCTAAGAGTGCGGACCGAAGTTACGATCTCAACTGCGGATTTAACGCACTTCAAGGAGGTCGATAACAGTACCAAGTGTGTGAAATCAAAAATATCAGAATGAAATCATAAGTCCAAAATAAGCTGGGTCATGGATGAAATCAACTTACCTTTTATCGTGCCTTACTAACAATGAGAGTAACAAGCATATGTATATAGTCTCGCATAAAAATAGGAGGCTCGTGATCAAAACAGGTCCTCGCCTGTAGTATCAATAAGCAATCCTACTCCGGGACTATTTCACCCGCACGGGTCTCGTAGACCGCATGAGGTATTCCTCGCATAGTCAGACTACCGCACGGGACTATTTCACCCGCATAAGCCCATAAGGACTCGCATGAGGTATTCTCGATCGTGGGTAGCAAGTCCACTAACAGTGGTATAACGATCTTGGGACTTACCCTCGATATACTCTTACCCCGCGGATGGTATAACGATCTGGGATCAGATTCTCGTGATATACTCTTATACCGAGCAGATGGTATAACGATCTTGGGGCTTGCCTCGATATACTCTTATATCGTGCAGATGGTATAACGATCTCGGATCCGCCTCTCGATATACTCTACATCGGCGGATGGTATGACGATCTTGGGCCGCCTCGCATATACTCTTACACCGGGCGAGGTGGTATGACGATCTTGGGGCTTGCCTCGACATACTCTTACCACGAGTAGGTGGTATAACGATCTTGGGGCTTGCCTCGGATATACTCTTACCCTAGCTCAAATCATATCATATCATAATCATAAATAAGTTAAGAAACTTATAACTTCTTATTAGTCTTGTTCATATACCCTCTCATTTTAGTTAAGGCACTTAATCATATCTTTAATAAAAGAAAACGGAATTTAACCCAAAGTACTACATACTTCAACTCTTTCAAAAGTGACTCTTTTCATGTATAAAACCTTTGGGCAATTGATGCCTTAAAATCAATTTGCCTTTCATAAATCAAATCATTTGTCCTTGCTTATCTTACTTAGAGTAAATCTCTTCTTGTTATCCTTTCATAAAGCTAATATAACTAACTTCCCATAAAGCCGTTATACTATCTTTATACTTTAGAAATTAAGACCTTCTTATCCTTTCACAAGGCCGTTATAACTAACTTCCCATAAAGCCGTTATAACTCCTTATAAACCATTTTGTTCTTTTACAAACCAAGAGACTTATACTTCAAACAATTCTACACAACTTCCAAAAATACTTCAAGCCACTTATCTTTAGAATAATTCAATACTCAATACTTTCACACCAAGTACTCTATACTTTTGTAAAATCATACTTTTCCTTAACCAAGGGACTTATACTTCTCAAAACAAACAAGTCTTTATATATACTTAAACAAGTAAGAATACTAAATCTTGACGTCTACCGTACTACATAGATACAAATACTCATGCTCAAAGGATAGGAAAGCTTCACATACCTTTTGATCAATCCACTTGCTAAGTCCAAACTACCGCAAGTAATATGTCAACCTAAAATAACCATGATACGTTTATTAACCTCTAATTTCAATGTAGAATAATCTAAACTCAAAGCCACTAAATTCTATGGAAAATTGGGCAGCATTTCCTTTGTTTCTACTCACTTTGCCACCTTTCTCAAGGCCGAATTTATCATCCAAACACCACATTTAAGGTTCAACAATCCAACATTTTAAAGGGATTACACACCCAACTACCAATTCTGCCCCATAAGTTTACAACAATTCACTTAACAATTCTAAGGTAGTTTTAGGCTACAACATGCTCATAATCTCCTCTTAACCCATTTTTCATATCCAAACCACATTTCTAGCATGCAATGATTCTAAGAGCATTATTCACTACCACAAGTTCTTTCTTCTTAACATGCAACACTATAAACTAAATCTAAAGGAAGAATCATTACCTTAAAGTTTTAGCCAAGCTTATTCCAACACCTGCTAGCCTTTCCTCCAAGAATACCACCACAATAACACTTTTAAGTTAGCCACCAACTTCCTTCTTGCCCTTAATTTCAGATTTTCCTTAGGCTAAGAATTTCTCTTGGGGTTCTAGAGAGAAGTGGAAGTTTAGGGAGAGCAATTTGAGAGAGAGAGAGAGAAGATGAAAGATAGAAAATGACCAAGTCTTGGTCAATATATGGCATGCAATGAAAATCAGATGGGGACACTTTTCACCCTCCCTTGGTCTCTTTTAAAAAAAAAATCTGATTTTCTAAGTTTTTCCGCCCAATTTTTTTCGGGCGCCGCCAGCCACGCCGCGCTGCCAGCGTGAAACCTCCGCACTTCTTCGAACTTTCGCGCCGCTCGCTGTCCCGCGCGGCACTGCAACTTCAGCGACCCCTCAAGACATTAGGCGCCGCGTCGCACTCCGCCGCGCCCTGCCGCTTTAGTCCGAAACACGTTTACGTCCGATCGCGACCGAACTTGCAACTCTCATAACTTGCTACTCCGACGCCCTATCGATTTAACGGTTGGTTGCGTTGGAATCCAGACTCAACGAACTACGCCTAGGCCTTTGAAACACTTAGAACTCTCAATGTACCGGTCATAACCCGCCTCAAAGTTGACTAAAACCCGTCCGAATAATCCACAACCTATCCTTAAAAATTTTAAGTCTTACATACTTTCGCACGCTCTCATATGTAGGTCAGAACTACGGGTATAACATTCTCCCTTAGAAACATTCGCCCCGAATGTTCCTTTGGAGCCAATCTACTATTCCTCGATACATCCTCTGACTTCACGCTTAATAGACCTTTCTATGCCACTTGTGACCATAAGATATTGCACACGCCAATCATTCCTCATAACTCAAACAGAAAACGAATCCAACGTATGACCCATTACCACTTACTCGCTCACGCCAACAGACTGCCCGCTCGTATCTACCAACTTATTCCAAAGATAGGTACATAGTCTCAATATCCTCTGCTCATAACACTAAATCATACAATAATCCTATCACACATACTAATCTCTAAAGGGTCAAAGATGTACCAGAACTATTGCTTCGCATTCTCCTTGTCGCCCTAATCATGATCCCGCTCGCACGACGATAACAAAAGAAGGCGATGAACCACCATCGATCCCGGGTCGAATCTCTACATCCGCGCTATCCCCGGTGGACAGCCTCGATAATGGCCTGCCGCCGCATGTATAGCAATTACCCAAACTACCACGACACTCCCATAACGGGTCCTACCACATCGACTACACCGAGGTAGAGGTGGCCTCTTAGACTAACACCCTACTCTCCCGAAAACTCAACCCTGAGCCCCGACCGCCCCGACTCCGAACGCCCCAAGATCGCGGAGTACTCATCTTGGCCGAGGCGCATAACTAGCTCGCTGAGGCGGTCCGCCTTGAAAACCGCCCGAGATCTCGCTGCCCCGCCTCTTGGGTTGGCCTAAATCTAGTTGATCCCGCTCTCTCGCCTCAATCTCGCGCAGATGCTCGCATCTCCGCAATATCCATCCTCGTCAAGAGCCACCCCAAGCATGCAGCAGAATCATGTGACGGCCTAACCCCATCACATATCGATGAACCCCGCTCGCCATGTCGCTACTATGGTGTGCGCAATCGCCAAGGAGTCGAACTCGTGTCAGACTTCTCGATAGTCCTCCCGCCCCGTCTCAAGGTCAAGAACCTATCTACGCGGGCTCTCTCACCCTGTGAGGCAAGAAGTGGTCTAGAACGCCTCGTGAACTCCTCCCAAACACCGGAAGAGCATCCTCACCTCTCGCCAACACCTATGACTCAAACCGTTCAACGCAATATCGCAGAATCGTAAGAAGCTAACACAACGACACCGCCTCCGAGGCCCTAAGCACTGCGTAGTCCGCCGCACTGCCGACAAACTCCCGAGGATCCTCTCGCACTCACCCATAGAACTCGTGGATCACAACTCGTAAAAATCCCAATCCTTAAATCGGACCTGGCGAGCCACGGCCGGCGGTGCCGCCGCCACAATGCTAGTCAACAACCCGACCGCTTCTCCGTAATCCCTATACCGCCTCGGCCGGGAATCGAGGCTCGCACGACCTCCGAGCCATCGCCGCCTCGGCCTCGAACACCGCCACAGAATGAACTCGCTGACCGCTTACTACTCGTGCATCGTCGCTCCGAGTCCTAGTAACTCACACTTCTAGCAGCTCCTCGCCGCCGCTTTGCCCTTCGGCTCGTCGCTCCGCGAGGCATAATCATACACAAGGATAGGTCGAGAGGACTCAACCTATTATGACAAATTTCATCGCACGATCTTAAAGAGAGAAGGATGGAAACCAATCCTAAATGTCATGCAGCCTCCTGATTATAGATGTGGTGCACGACACACCGATAATCAAGACTCTACTAGACACGGTCTGTAGACACTTTCCGAGGACTAACTGCTCTGATACCACTTTTGTCACGACCACTCGGCCGCGACTAGTACCCTTCCGGTACCGTCGTATATGTCGAGAATAGCAATGAACATACATAAAACAAATCAGATAAGGTAAACATCACTAGCAGCCGATAAGGCCGCTTTTCATAAAATAACTTAACCGATAGTGAAACAAGATAACTTTATTCTTACACCCAAACCACAAACGTGACTACTGCACTTCAGAATAATAATGGCGTATGACAGTGGCTCCGCCATACCCCGAATGTACAAAAGTCTATAACCTCGTGGAATCATACCAAAGACAAAGCTCCGAGGGACGGAGCTTTCAGAAATGAACGGTGATCCTAAGAGTGCGGACCAGCCAGTTACGATCTCAACTCGCGGCATGAACGCACTCGGGCGAGGTCAAGCATAACAGTACCAAGTGTGTGAAATCAAAATATCAGAATGAAATCATAAGTCCAAAATAAGTCGGGTCATGGATGAAATCAACTTACCTTTTATCGTGCCTTACTAACAATGAGAGTAACAAGCATATGTATATAGTATCGCATAAAAATAGGAGGCTCGTGATCAAAACAGGTCCTCGCCTGTAGTATCAATAAGCAATCCTACTCGGGACTATTTCACCCGCACGGGTCTCGTAGACCCGCATGAGGTATTCCTCGATAGTCAGACTACCGCACGGGACTATTTCACCCGCATAAGCCCATAAGGACTCGCATGAGGTATTCCTCGCATCGGTAGCAAGTCCACTAACAGTGGTATAACGATCTTGGGACTTACCTCCGGATATACTCTTACCCCGGCGGATGGTATAACGATCTGGGATCAGTACTCGATATACTCTTATACTCGAGCAGATGGTATAACGATCTTGGGGCTTGCCTCGATATACTCTTATATCGTGCAGATGGTATAACGATCTCGATCCGCCTCTCGATATACTCTACATCGGCAGATGGTATGACGATCTTGGGCTGGCCCTCGCATATACTCTACATTGAAGGAGGTGGTATGACGATCTGGGGCTTGCCTCGACATACTCTTACCCCGAGTAGGTGGTATAACGATCTTGGGGCTTGCCCTCGATATACTCTACCCTAGCTCAAATCAAGTATCATATCATAATCATAAATAAGTTAAGAAACTTATAACTTCTTATTAGTCTTGTTCATATACCCTCTCATTTTAGTTAAGGCACTTAATCATATCTTTAATAAAAGAAAACTGAATTTAACCCAAAGTACTACATACTTCAACTCTTTCAAAAGTGACTCTTTTCATGTATAAAACCTTTGGGCAATTGATGCCTTAAAATCAATTTGCCTTTCATAAATCAAATCATTTGTCCTCGCTTATCTTACTTAGAGTAAATCTCTTCTTGTTATCCTTTCATAAAGCTAATATAACTAACTTCCCATAAAGCCGTTATACTATCTTTATACTTTAGAAATTAAGACCTTCTTATCCTTTCACAAGGCCGTTATAACTAACTTCCCATAAAGCCGTTATAACTCCTTATAAACCATTTTGTTCTTTTACAAACCAAGAGACTTATACTTCAAACAATTCTACACAACTTCCAAAAATACTTCAAGCCACTTATCTTTAGAATAATTCAATACTCAATACTTTCACACCAAGTACTCTATACTTTTGTAAAATCATACTTTTCCTTAACCAAGGGACTTATACTTCTCAAAACGAAACAAGTCTTTATATATACTTAAACAAGTAAGAATACTAAATCTCAGACGTCACCGTACTACATAGATACAAATACTCATGCTCAAAGGATAGGAAAGCTTCACATACCTTTTTGATCAATCCACTTGCTAAGTCCAAACTACCGCAAGTAATATGTCAACCTAAAATAACCATGATACGTTTATTAACCTCTAATTTCAATGTAGAATAATCTAAACTCAAAGCCACTAAATTCTATGGAAAATGGGCAAGATTTCCTTTGTTTCTACTCACTTTGCCACCTTTCTCAAGGCCGAATTTATCATCCAAACACCACATTTAAGGTTCAACAATCCAACATTTTAAAGGGATTACACACCCAACTACCAATTCTCGCCCCATAAGTTTACAACAATTCACTTAACAATTCTAAGGTAGTTTTAGGCTACAACATGCTCATAATCTCCTCTTAACCCATTTTTCATATCCAAACCACATTTCTAGCACGCAATGATTCTAAGAGCATTATTCACTACCACAAGTTCTTTCTTCTTAACATGCAACACTATAAACTAAATCTAAAGGAAGAATCATTACCTTAAAGTTTTAGCCAAGCTTATTCCAACACCTTGCTAGCCTTTCCTCCAAGAATACCACCACAATAACACTTTTAAGTTAGCCACCAACTTCCTTCTTGCCCTTAATTTCAGATTTTCCTTTGGCTAAGAATTTCTCTTGGGGTTCTAGAGAGAATGAAGTTTAGGGAGAAGGGGGAGCAATTTGAGAGAGAGAGAGAGAAGATGAAAGATAGAAAATGACCAAGTCTTGGTCAATATATGGCATGCAACAGAAAATCAGATGGGGGGGAACACTTGTCACCCTCCCATGGTCTCTTTTAAAACAAAAATCAGATTTTCTAAGTTTTTTCGCCCAAATTTCAGATCGGCGCCGCGTCTCGCCACGTGGGCACAAAACCTCCGCAACCTCTCGAACTTTCGACGCCGCGCCTGCTGTCTCCGGGCCAAGGGCGCTGCAACTTCAGCGACCCTCAAGACATTAGGCGCCGCTGCCTCGCACTCCGCGCCGCGCTCGCCGCCTTAGTCCGAAACACGTTTCTGTCCGACTGCGCACTGAACTTGCAACTCTCATAACTTGCTACTCCGACGTCCTATCGACGAACGGTTGGTTGCGTTGGAATCCAGACTCAACGAACTACGCCCTAGGCCTTTGAAACACTTAGGAACTCTCAATGTACCGGGTCATAACCCGCCTCAAAGTTGACTAAAACCCGTCCGGAACAATCCGTCAACCTATCCTAAAAAAAATTTAAGTCTTACATACTTTCGTACGCTCTCATACGTAGGGTCAGAACTACGGGGTATAACAAAAATACTACATACTTTCATTCCTTCAAAACAAAGACCTCTTTCTACGTAAAAGCCACACGATACTAACACCCGTACTATCGAACACATTCAGGTTTAAATCAAGCACTTTAAACACTATTTAGCACAATGTCAAGTATACCATTTAAGAATCCGATTATCTAACCCCTTTAGGATCAAGGTACCCCTACCTTTTATAACCAAGCCACGTATGTTTTTCCATCACAAAGAATTCAATATTTGAAAACAAGTTACCAATCTAAATCCAATAATGAATCCATTTCTTTATTTTCCATAAAGTCGTTATAACTAACTTCCCATAAAGCTATTATAACACTTTATGTTTTAAAACAATACAAGACAAAACCATGCCTTTCTTTTAAAACAAAACACTTCAAATTCTTAAGTCTCTCTTCTTTTAGAAATCGAGTTCCTTACCTTGGAATTTTCAAGAAGATCGAAACTTGATTACAATAATTCTTATTAGAGCAGCCATGATCTAGGAAATGTAATACAATTTTGTCTTATCTTAGCTTCTATGCAGATGGAGGTTTCTACTGGTTTTAATATAATTAATTGTCATTACTATTTCCTTTATTAACGCTGCATTGGCTTGTTCGATCCTTATTCCCATTTCCAAAATTTATGTAACATTATTCTTTTAAAAACCACGTACTCATTTCTCACGAATGAGGTTTCACACTTTTCAACACCATTTAGGTCAATTACAAGTCAAGTCTCTTATCTTTTGAAATCAACAAACCATTCTTTTAGCTACATAAAGTGGTTATAACAAACTTCCCATAAAGCCGTTATAACACTTTATGTTTTAAACCAACCAATTACAACTATAAGCCCTTTATGAGACCAAGAGGGCTTATTCTTTAACCACCGAGTACCCATTACTAACGAGTAAGATTTTCCTACTTTTTCAAACAATCAAGACCTTTACACTTCATATCAAGTCAAGGCAAAATAAGGGAAACCAAATTCCTTTACCACACGTGCATCTACTGCACTATATATTTCACAAATAATCATGCTGAAGAGGATAGGAAGAATCACATACCTCGCGACGATTGTCGACAATTAGCAAAAGGCTCCACAGTACTATCCTCCTTAAGTAGAATATGCTACTCGTAGTACTTCAATCCTAGTAAGGTCATAAAACGTCTATCAAACTCTAGCTTCGAACGTAGAATAAACTAAGTGCAAAGTCCCTAAATTCTACGGCAATTTGGACATAACTTCCTTTGTTTCTACTAACTTTGCCACCTTTTTCAAGGTCGAATTTCAATAACCAACGCCACATTTAAGGCACACAATTCAGCTAACCACAAAGGGGATTACACACCTTTACAGGACGCGTAAAATTCCGCCCCACAATGATACAAAATAAACCAATAATTTCCATGCCATTCTTGGCCAACAATATAACCAATACTAACCCCTTTCAACTCTTTTCCAATCCAAGTTCTTAGGTCTAACATGATATCTAGCCCTAGACATCTTCAACGACTACAATCCCCTTTTACAACATGCGACGACCAAATTAGTAACCAAATTGAAGTTATCATCTTAAGGTTAACATGCCCATTTCAGTTTTCAACAAGACAACAAGATCCAAATCTATACAACTTAAATAAAACAGCCTCAGGCTCATTTCTAAACTACTATAACAAGTATTAACCCATAACCAAGAGAAGGGGACACTTTTACCTTTGGAGAAGCCCACAAAAGCCCCTTTCTTCCACTTTTTTCCGTCAAAACTCGTCCACCAGCTCTTCCCACAAGTTTACCCACACTTTTCCTTCTTGCCGCCGCTCCAACAATTTCCTAAGGCTAGGTTTCTTCAAGAAAACTAGAGAGAAAGGGAGAGGATTTTCTTAGGAGGGTTTCCAAGATGAAATGGCCAAGTCTTCCAAGACTTGGCCCTAAAATAGGACCCTATTCTGGTCAAAAGGATGGGAGGGACACTTGTCACCCTCCCATAGGCTTTTAACAAAATATCCCCTGATTTTCGTCTTTTACCGCAGAAAAATCCCGCCTTGGCGCCGCGGCGCTTCCACTTCAGAGAATAATTACCCGCATTCCGCGCTGCCCTCGCATTCCGTCGCGCGCTGCAACCCCGTGGAACCCTCAGCACAACCGCGCGCTGCCTCAGATTCGGCCGGCGCTGCACTTCGAACCGAAACCACTGTTTTGTCTAACTGCGCACCAAACTTGAAACTTCCATAACTTTTGACTCCGATGTCCTATCGACGAACGGTTTGTTGCGTTGGGAACTAGATTTAACGGACTACACCCTAGGCTTTTTAAACACCTTGCAATTCTTAACAACTGGGGTACAACACTCCAAGGTAGACTCAAAATCCGTCCAACACATGTTTGTCCACTTATCTTTCCACTTTCAAATCTTATATTCCTTGGTATGTTCTTATCTTAACTTCTTGAATTTACGGGGTGTAACACCAAGTTCCTTTGCCCAAAAGGGTAAAAATCGGACCAAAAACTGTGGATTGTGTTTTTATTGGCTATGCTACAAACAGCAAAGCTTGTCGGTTTTTGGTTCACAAATCGGGCAATCCCGAAATTCAGATAATGCTGAATTCTTTGAAAACATCTATCCGTATAAAACTGAATGTGAGTCGTCAAGTGAAAGATCTAAACGATCATGCGGAAGAACCAAAGGAAAGTATACCAAGCAAAGAGGATCTAAGGCGTAGCAAACGCCAAAAGACATCTAATTCCTTCGACTGCACTTTGTAACATTCTTGCTTGAAAATGAGCCTCAAACATTTAAAGCAAAGAATGTCATCTTACGATTCAACATTTTGGAAAGAATCACCAATAGTGAGATTGAATCAATTTTAAACAACCATACATGGGAGTTAGTTGATCTTCCTCCTGGAAATAAACCTTTAGGATCAAAATGGATCTTTAAAAGGAAAATGAAAGCTGATGGTACTATTGACAAATATAAGGCAAGACTTGTGGTCAAAGGTTATAGACAAAAAGAAGGTATTGATTACTTTGACACATACTCGCCAGAATAAGAATAACATCTATTCGGTGTTAGTGGCAATGGCGTCAGATATGGTCTTGAAATCCATCAAATGGATGTCAAGACAGCTTTCTTAAATGGAGAATTGGAGGAAGAAATTTACATGGAACAACCTGAGGGTTTTGTGGTTCCTGGTAAAGAAAGGAAAGTATGCAGACTTATTAAGTCACTTTATGGACTTAAACAAGCACCCAAACAATGGCATGCAAAATTTGACCAAATAATGTTGGCAAATGGATTTAAGATTAATGAGTGTGACAAATGTGTTTACATTAAAAATACTCCAAATCATGAAGTCATTGTTTGTTTGTATGTTGATGACATGTTGATAATGAGTAAAAATATTGTCGATGTAAATGCTACGAAGCGTATGCTCGCTAGCAAATTTGACATGAAAGACTTAGGGGTTGCTGACTTGATCTTAGGAATTAGGATCCATAAAACTCCACAAGGTCTAGCATTATCACAGTCACATTATATTGAAAAGTACTTGACAAGTTCAAGTATTTAAATTTCAATGTTGCAAAGACTCCAATTGATGTAAGTTTTGCACTTCAAAAGAATGAAGGTGAAAGTGACTCACAATTGGACTTTGCACGAGTTTTGGGAAGTCTGATGTACATTATGAATTGTACACGACCAGATATAGCATGTGCTATAAGCAAGCTGAGTCGATTCACGAGTAATCCCAATAAAACTCATTGGATGGCAATGAAACGAGTCTTGGGATATTTACAACACACCCAAAACTATGCTTTGCATTATAATAAATATCCCGCAGTACTTGAGGGATATAGTGATGCAAATTGGATCACCAGATCGTTTGAAGTTAAATCCACGAGTGGATATGTTTTCACTGTTGGCGGATGAGCAGTGTCTTGGAAATCATCAAAACAGACATTCATCGCCCGCTCTACAATGGAATCAGAATTTATAGCTTTAGACAAGGCCGGTGAAGAAGTTGAATGGCTCCGGAATTTCTTAGAAGATATTCCATTCTGGCCCAAACCTTTGGCTCCTATATGTATACACCGTGATACCAAGCAAAGAATAGGTAGGGCAGGGAGCGTAATGTATAACGGAAAATCTCGTCACATACGACGGAGACACAATACCGTTAGACAACTCCTCTCTAGTGGCATTATCACAATTGATTATGTAAAGTCAAGAGATAACGTGGCGGATCCGCTTACAAAAGGCTTATCTAGAGAGGGAGTTGGTAGATCATCAATGGGAATGGGGTTAAGGCCAAGGACAAGTCATCATGGCGGTAACTCTACCTAGCAGTCTGGAGATCCCAAGAGCTAGGTTCAAGGAGATCAAACAAAGTTGTGACTGACTGTCACACCCCGATCCGCGGGCCCGTGACTGGTGCCCTACCTGGGCACCCTTCTACCTTAACAACCCAAGTAAAACTGCGGAAATTAAATAACACCTCTTTTTTTTTTTAAACCAACGTACGTGCAAGGGCAAAGCCGACAAGGCTTCCATATATACATAAACAAAAGACACTACACCGTACATGAGTCCAATCCCACATATGAATACAGACCTCTAGGAGTTGAACTGAAATATTGTCACGACCCGAACCTGGGCCCGTGACTGGTGCCTTACCCCGGTCACCCTAGTGATACAACATCAGAGTAATCAGCGGAACATAATACACATACATGAAACAAATGAAGTACAAAACAGTGATTTGAGGAAAACTTGCCTTTCGGCATATATAAATAACAACTCTTACCAATGAACAGTTTAATCCTTTTTACAAACCCCGCCACAACAAGATTTCATGCACTTAAGAAAAGATACGATAACAACGGGCGATGACAGGTTCCCGCCATACCCCGAATGTAAATACCTACAACGACAGGGACTATACCAAGATAAGCCTCCGAGAACGGAGCTTTCAAACGCCGAATCGTGACTAAGAGCGAGGATCAACGATCGTGTACCTTTACTCGCGGATGAACGCAGCTTCAAGGCGAGGTCGCATAACAAAAATTAGTATGCGAAATCAAAATATCGTAAATGAAATCATAGTAGTCTATATAAAGCAGAGACATGTATGATAACCAAACTACGATCACAATAAATAAGCAAATATATCAAGTCGTGGACTCACGCCCGAAGTCATCACTTAAATACATAAATATGGGTCTCACGCCACAACATCAATCATGCCCGTGGAATACCTTCCTCACCGGCAGCAATAACGATAGAAAAGCACCAAGGAACACACATGAACAACAGTCCCACTGTGCCCAAATAAAAAGCATGGTAAGCACGAAGGCATAGCCGACTACTAACACCTACAAGACTAAAGGTCAGAAATCGAATCATGATATCCGCCTGCATCATTACATGATCAAAGCCGGTCACTCGCCCGCAATATCAAATGCGCGCCTAGCCTCGAACTCCCCGCAGCCGCATAGGCCAATCTCATAGGCCCGCATGAGGTATAACCCCGCATCGAGGGTAGCTACTCCCGCATCGCCCCGACTCGCACCGCACGGCCACATGCATCGCATGACCATAAAGGCCGCACACTAACACGAACTCGTAGCTCGCATAGCCCCTCAGACCCGCATGAGGTATTCTCGAATCACGGTCCTGCATCACCGAGTCTACCCCGCATCGGAGGGCAACTTAACCCCTAAACACGGTGAGTGGTATAATACCAACATAACGCTTTATCGCTTAAACATCATAAGCACAATCGAGGAAAATCCCTTTACACAAACATCACGTATCACTAACACACGTAGATCCTAATATGATTACTTATCAAATCAACACGAAGGTATTACAAGGCTATCACAAACCAACACAATCCAGCTTATACACACAAGGTACATTCTATTGTATGATTAGCAAGATCGAGTATCTATTCTCAAAGTACTTCATACATTATCTTTTAAAAGATACGTTACGCTTACAAAAGTCACACAATACGTAGTATATGAAAACTAGAGTGATTATCTTTTGAATTAAAGCAAAACACTTCTCTTTGTAAAATCAAGTAACAACATTATTTCTCAAACGCCCAAGTTTGCCTAATTTCAAATGTTCACGCTTACTTTAGAAAGGTTTCGTAGTTCATAGTCTTATTCATTTAAGAATATAATTCTCTTTAAACTATCCGAGAAACATAAGCCTTATATGTGAGTAGGATATTCTTGTTTATAACAATCTTATTACAAAGAGCCATGATCTAGGAAATATCATTTTGTCTCATCTTAGCTTCTATGCAGATGGAAGTTTCTACCGGTTTTAATAATACTTAATCACAAACATTTCCTTTTATTAACGCCGCAGTTGGTTTGTCGATACACATTCGATTTCCAAATCAAGAAACATTCTTAAGCCGTTATACCTAACTTCCCATAAAGCTAGTATAACTCTTAAGTTTTCAAAACCAAGTATTACTTCTTTCAAATGATTCAAAAATCTTTTGAAAAACTTCAAGTTCTTTATTAACACATAACAAGCCGCTTATAGTTCAAATCGCTTACCTTTTAAAACCACAAGTATTTTCTTACCAACATAAAGTCGTTATAACCAACTTCCCATAAAGCCGTTATAACACTTTATGTTTTAAACCAATCAAATACATTTAGCACATGACGTCTACCGTACTACATAGTTCACACATACCATGCTAGAAGAGATAGGAAGAGGTTCACATACCTCGCGACGAGTATCGACTAATAGCAAAACGCTCCAAGTACCTCCAACCGTTGGCTACTCCTTAGCCAAGTAGATCGCGCCACGCGTAGTACTCAACCTATAAGGCCACGCGCGCTTATTAATATTTAGATCCCTACGTAGAACATTCTACGTAAAATTCGCAAAGACTCTCCCGCAACAAACAGCGTAAATCTCCTCCTTTATCGAGGCCGGCTACCAAGCCAACCAGCGGGGGGGGGGTAATACATCTAACCCTAACTGGTACAATTCTACTCCACAGAAAAGCTACACAAGTCCATCAGAATACGCCTTATGTAAATACAACAAGATTTTCTTTCGAAAAGGTTTCTTATTATTCAGCTTAAGTCAAAAGACATCACGATAACTACGCTTAGTTCTATATATAGTATACTTCAAATATATAATCATACAACATGTAATTTCCAATTACAATAGAGGGACAAGATATTTACCTCGATAAGCCCATAATTATCCGAGTTTAAATGTCGATCCTGAGCAAGGTTTAGCTCATACTCCGTGCGCTCCAACCCGCTCTAAACAACCCTTAGAAGTTCTAACCAACTTCTACTTATTACTCCAACTAACCATGGAGATTTTCCTTAGGGTTTCGGTTTTGTGACTAAGGGAAGTATAATAGTATTTCGGGCTTTTCAGATAAGTATAACCTTAGAATACTACAAGGTATACTACTAAGGTAATTTGGGCATTATAACAATACTTTGAGAGTATTTCAAACAAGAGGGGTATTTATACGAAAACTACTCGGCTAGGGGTGTACCCGCCAACTAGCACCCTAAGGAGTGGTGTCTACCCTCCTACCCCACTGGGGGGACTCTCGCCGCGTGGGGAGAGGGCTCTCGCTAAGGCCTCACAAGTGGGGGAGAAAGAGAGCTTTCAAGACTTAGGCAAATTTAAGGATGAAGAAGTCTTCAAAGGAGAGGTATTTATAGGACAAGCCAAGGCCAACCAACGGCCAAGATCTTGCCAAGTGCAAGGCAAGTGTAGGCCAAGATCTTGCCAAGTGCACACTAGCCAACTACCACAAAAATATCCTACCAACCCTTGACCACAAAGGCCACACTTTCGCCACCACAATTTCCGCCAAGGTGTTCCAATGAGAGGTGACAAGTGTCGCCTCTTGTTGGTCCAAAATGTTTCGCCTCTCGGAAAAATCCGCAAAAATTAAAAATGACATAGCGGAAATTCCCATACGAAAGTCGTGGAAAACGCTTTCGTCGAAAAACGACTCTAACCGTGTTGTGAACAAAGTTAATTCGCCAAGCCTAATTCTCAAGTTCAAATTTTCTACGCACGCCCCACGCATATACGGAAATACGGGGTATAACATTCTCCCCTCCTTAGAAACATTCGTCCCGAATGTTCCTTCTAAGTCTCAAAACAAACGTGCGCCAGTATAGTCTTCACTACCATACTTACGAAACAATCCTGCCACAATGGCCACAGAAACAACTGCGCAAAAATACTTACATCCAAGTCCACGAGGAAACACTCTAACATTACCACAACCACCTCTCTCGGGTCTAAAAGATACTTCCTTCGCACCTTCTCCTTACAAAAGATATGATAACATCTATGCTCGCCATACATGCTCGATTCTTCGCGATACCACTTTTGTCACTTTTCCGCGAGGTTCTAGTTTCACCCGCGACCCAACAAATGGTACCGACTACATGCGATCCCCGAGGTCGCCGTGACACTCGAACTCTTACCACATTTCGACATCGCTTCGCTTCAAAACTCGGGTTACTATCTCTAACGTGGTCATCATTAATCGGGAACACTGACGGATCTCCGATACTTTCCGATCATAACAATACGAAGATCGGACGTCGCTTCCTAAGTCTGGACGGCAAAAGCTAACATATAGGCAACCCGCCTACTCGCACTGCATCCGCAAGGCCCAAAGTAACTCTGCTAAGTTCCTCTCGCTTTCCAAAACTCGTCACACCCAAACCGGGTGGTATCTTCAAGAAGACCGATCGTCAACCTGAACTCTAAGCGCCGCCGCCGATTATCCGCACGATTTCTCCGAGCCGCGTAACCTCTTCTAGACAAGCTTTACTCTATCCACAAATTACCGGAACAAGCTCGAACCAACTATTTGAATCTTGCCAACATCGAACCAATCGACCGGCGACTTACACATCCGCCCTACAAGGCTTTATAAGGCGACACCAACACCGAAATGGTAGCTTAAATACTCCTCCACAGAGACAACAATCCCCACAACTACCCTCAAATCCACGTGACCGCCCGAGGGCGAACGCGATTCCGAGACTCACCGAAGTTCTTAACCCGCTTGGTAAAACTTCCAAACCAAAACAGCTGCACCACTGGCTCCACTGTCGCCATAAGGTGAAGGTAGGCACCTCGTGCGACTTACAACCTTTCCGATATATCATCTCGCATAACCTTCTCGCGAGTAAACGGTCTTTGCTAAGACAAGACGGCCGACCTCGCCGGCGACCATCGGTCGAATGTATCCACGAATTCATACGTTGTTAACTAAACTCGCCTAACACCCTCGTGACCTACCACAAGGCGGGACCACCACAAACCGTCCCTCCACCAAACATGCCGCTGGTTGACCCGCAACGTGGCCTCAACCCGACCCGAACGCGCTAAACGCTAGCTCTCGAAGGAAAACTCTCACTAATCACGTTACGAAAACCTAGCGTCTTCTTAGCTCAACTACCCTCTTCATTCCACACTACTCGTGGACTAATCCCACAACATAACTCACGCACTATGCACTCCTAAGGGTCAAACATAAACAATACATCTTTTACTCGAGATGGCCTTACCTCTAAGGTCTCTACGTATAAAACTCTAAGGCTCACACCTTCTCTATCCCCAATATCTTACTCTGCTAACCCACCATGATTTCTAATCACAACTAACACACCGCTATCGTAACATAGCACTTAAGGTATACTCACCTTATCACACATACAGATCTCTGCAGAGGTTAAGGATATATCTATATCTACCGCTTCACTCCCTTAGTCGTCTAATCAAACTCGCCTGTAGGCGATAGCCAGTGGGAGATGACGAACTACCCACCGATCCTCGAAGGCTAAGTCCTCCCGCAAGGACACTCTTTCGACATCGACTCGACGGTCATAGGTACAACAAGTACCATCTAAAAGACGACATTCCTCGACGACGCGCCATCGTGAACACCGAAAAAAAGAAATCGAATCCGGCCGGAACCTACGTGTAGCCGTGAACCTAAGCTCGAGCTCGACCAACTCCTGCATACCCAACGCCCCGAACCCCGTGGAGGACCTTTCGCACCGGTGGATGCGCATAATCTACCGCCGCGAGGCGACTCGCCGCAAGTTACCAAAGGACTCGCTACTCGCCCTCTTCTCGCCCGTTAACCCGTCGATCTCTACTTTTCTTGGCTCACGCGCATAAGCCCGCATACGTGCCATGCTCGCCTAATCAAGAACTTACTCTTGCACAACCTTCTCGTTGATATTCATCAAGACTCGCAGACATCGTATACTCTCGTAGTCAAATCCATAGTTAGTAATGTGGTCGCCTTGAAATCTATATTCTCTGCTTCGGCCGTGGAACCGGCGTTCAAATATCATGGCCGCAGAGGAACCGCCGCCGCTAAACTCTTGGGGCTAGCGACGCCGCAAAACTCCCGAATGAAGCACCACCTCAGTGATGATTGGGCTGTGCTCACGTAACCCTCTCAGATTTACTCGCAGCCTCCTACGCTTTGCCTCCCGGGTCGGTTGCCTCACGCGAGGCATAGCGGTAAGGAAAGAAATACGTTAGAGGTCCAACTTACAACACCGCTCTAAGGCACGATCTCAGAGTGAGAAGAATAGAAACCAATCCTAAATATCCTATAGCCTCACGACATTGGTGTGGTGCACAACACACCGATAATCAAGACTTCTGAATCGATACGGTCAGACACTTTCCGAGGATTAATCGCTTCGATACCACTTTTGTCACGACCGAACTCGGGCCCGTGATCGTGCCTTACCCTGGTCACCCTAGTGATACAACATCGAGTAATCACGGAACATAATACACATACATGAAACAAATGAAGTACAAAATGTTGATTTGAGGAAAACTTGCCTTTTCAAGATATATAAATAACAACTCTTACTAATGAGCAGTTTAATCCTTTTTACAAACCCCGCCACAACAAGATTACATGCACTTCTAAGAAAAGATACGACAACAATGGCGGACAGGCCCGCCATACCCCGAATGTAAATACCTACAACGCAGGGACTATACTAAGATAAGCCTCCGAGAACGAGCTTTCCCAAACGCTGAATTGTGACCCTAAGAGCGAGGATCAACGATCGTGTACCTTTACCGCGGATGAACGCAGCTTCAAGGAGGTCGATAACAAAAATTTGAGTATGCGAATCAAAATATCGTAAATGAAATCATAGTAGTCTATATAAAGCAGAGACATGTATGATAACCAAACTACGATTCACAATAAATAAGCAAATATATCAAGTCGTGACTCACGCCAAGTCATCACTTAAATACATAAATATGGGTCTCACGCCCACAACATCAATCATGCGTGGAATACCTTCCTCACCGCCTGATCAATGATAGAAAAGCACCAAGGAACACACATGAACAACAGTCCCACTGCCCAAATAAAATAGACAGGTAAAACGAAGGCATAGCCGACTACTAACACCCACGATTAACAAGGTCAGAATCGAATCATGATATCTGTCTGCGCCACATGATCAAAGCCGGTCACTCGCCCGCAATATCAAATGCGCGCTAGCCCCGAACTCCCCGCACTCGCATAGGCCAATCTCATAGACCGCATGAGGTATAACCCCGCATCGAGGTAGCTACTCCCGGCATCGCCCCGACTCACACCGCACGGCCACATGTATCGCATGACCATAAAGGCCGCACACTAACACCGAACTCGTAGCTCGCATAGGCCCTCGTGACCCGCATGAGGTATTCTCGAATCATGGTCCTGCATCACCGAGTCTACCCCGCATCGGAGGGCGCTTAACCCGGAAACACGCGAGTGGTATAATACCAACATAACAGCTTTATCGTTTAAACATCATAAGCACAATCAAGGAAAATCCCTTTACACAAACATCACGTAATACTAACACACGTAGCATCCTAATATGATTACTTATCAAATCAACACGAAGGTATTACAAGGCTATCACAAACCAACACAATCCAGCTTATACACACAAGGTACATTCTATTGTATGATTAACAAGATCGAGTATCTATTCTCAAAGTACTTCATACATTATCTTTTAAAAGATACGTTACGTTTACAAAAGTCACACAATACGTAGTATATGAAAACTAGAGTGATTATCTTTTGAAGTAAAGCAAAACACTTCTCTTTGTAAAATCAAGTAACAACATTATTTCTCAAACGCCCAAGTTTGCCTAATTTCAAATGTTCACGCTTTCTTACTTTAGAAAGGTTTCGTAGTTCATAGTCTTATTCATTTAAGAATATAATTCTCTTTTAAACTATCCGAGAAACATAAGCCTTATATGAGTAGGATATTCTTGTTTATAACAATCTTATTACAATGACCATGATCTAGGAAATATCATTTTGTCTCATCTTAGCTTCATGCAGATGGAAGTTTCTACCGGTTTTAATAATACTTAATCACAAAACATTTCCTTTTATTAACGCCGCAGTTGGTTTGTCGATACACATTCGATTTCCAAAATCAAGAAACATTCTTAAGCCGTTATACCTAACTTCCCATAAAGCTAGTATAACTCTTAAGTTTTCAAAACCAAGTATTACTTCTTCTTTCAAATGATTCAAAAATCTTTTGAAAAACTTCAAGTTCTTTATTAACACATAACAAGCCGCTTATAGTTCAAATCGATTACCTTTTAAAAACCACAAGTATTTTCTTACCAACATAAAGTCATATAACCAACTTCCCATAAAGCCGTTATAACACTTTATGTTTTAAACCAATCAAATACATTTAGCACACGTGACGCTCACCGTACTACATAGTTCACACATATCATGCTAGAAGAGATAGGAAGAGGTTCACATACCTCGCGACGAGTATCGACTAATAGCAAAACGCCCAAGTACCTCTCCAACCGTTGGCTACTCCTAAGCCAAGTAGATCGCGCCACGCCGTAGTACTCAACCTATAAGGCCACGCGCGCTTATTAATATTTAGATCCCTACGTAGAACATTCTACGTAAAATTCGGCAAAGACTCCCCCGCACAACAGAAATCTCCTCCTTTATCGAGGCCGCCACAAGCCAACGGGGTTATACATCTAACCCGAACGGGTACAATTCTACTCCACAGAAAAGCTACACAAGTCTACTGTAATACAGTCTTATGTAAATACAGTTCAGTACTCTTCTTTCGAAAAGGTTTCTTATTATTCAGGCTTAAGTCAAAAGACATCACGATAACTACGTTGATTCTATATTTAGTATACTTAAACTATATAATCATAAAACATTTAATTTCAAATTTCAATAAGGTGACAAGAATATTTACGTCGATAAGCACAAAATTATACTAGTTATAAGGTCGATCCTGTGCTTTGTTTAGCTCCTACTCAGGCGCTCCAACCCGCTCTAAACAACCCTTAGAAGTTCTAACCAACTTCTACTTATTACTCCAACTAACCATGGAGATTTTCCTTAGGGTTTCGGTTTTGTGACTAAGGAAGTATAATAGTATTTCGGGCTTTTCGGATAAGTATAACCTTAGAATACTACAAGGTATACGGCTAAGGTAATTTGGGCATTATAACAATACTTTTGAGAGTATTTCTAACAAGAGGGGGGTATTTATACGAAAACTACTAGGCTAGGGGGGGTACCCCACGGCTAGCACCCTAAGGAGGGTGTCTGCCACCACCGGCCTGCCACTGGGGACTCTCGCCAAGGGGGAGAGGGCTCTCGGCTAAGGCCTCACACGGGGGGAGAAAGAGAGCTTTCAAGACTTAGGCAAATTTAAGGATGAAGAAGTCTTCAAAGGGAGAGGGTATTTATAGGACAAGCCAAGGCCAACCAATGGCCAAGATCTTGCCAAGTGCAAGGCAAGTGTAGGGCCAAGATCTTGCCAAGTGCACACTAGCCAACTACCACAAAAATATCCTACCAACCCTTGACCACAAAGGCCACACTTTCGGCCACCACAATTTCCGCCCAAGGTGTTCCAATGAGAGGGTGACAAGTGTCGCCCTCTTGTTGGTCCAAAATGTTTCGTCTCTCGGAAAAATCCGCAAAAATTAAAAATTACTTCGCCGGAATTTCCAATACTAATGCTGTGAAAAGGTTTCGTCGAAAAACGACTCTAACCGGGTGTTGTGAACAAAGTTAATTCGGCCAAGCCTAATTCTCAAGTTCAAATTTTCTACGAACGTCCTTACGTACATACTCTGGAAATACGGGGTATAACAAATATGACGGGACAAGGCCGTAGTACCCAGCGTACAAAGCACATCTTGAAGGATATATACCAAAAGATAAACTCACGGGACAGAGGAGCTATCCAAAACCACGGCAGGATCCTACACCTGCCGATCACCAAACAGCGTACCTACACCTGCGGCATGAACGCAGCCCCCCGAAGGAGGTCAGTACGAAGAATGTACCAAGTATGTGAATAGTAAGTACTGTAATGAAATCATAATAGTCTAAACAAAGCAAGAGACATGTATGATAGCCAACCTACAGTACATAACACATAAGCAGTCATATCAAGTCAGGGACGCAGGCCCTCAAAGTCACTACTCAAATATAACTATGGGTCTCACGCCGTAATATCAATCATGCGTGGAATCCTTCCTCACCGGCGATCCATGATGTAATAACACCAATAAGGATACATGAACACCAAGTCCCACCTGTGTCCTAAATACCACGTGGTCTCATGCCCCGGAATCCCACATCGTAAAAGCATGACCATAGGATAACACAAACAAATCTGGGGACATATATGATAATCAAATTACAACACATTGTGCCTTACTAACAATGAGAGTAAACAGTAGTATCCTTACAATATGAAATAGGAAGCTCATGATCAAAAGCAGGACCATCCGCGCGGTATCATTTAGCCTTCCTACTCGCGGGACTATTTCACCGCGTAGCCGCGTGGACCCGCGTGAGGTATTCTCGCATGGGACTATTTCACCGCGTAAGCCGCTTACGGACTCGCGAGGTATTCTCGCATATTTGGACCCGCCCGCGTGGGATTATTTCACCGCGTAAGTCCTTACGGACCGCACGAGGTATTCCTCGCATCGTGGGTAGCAATTCCACGGAATCCGCAAATGCCACAAACCCGGAATGACCACGAACGATCGATATACCAATAGCACACAACCGCTATTTCCGACACATAGGCAATTCTCAACTAATCGGGCCAAGTACTTATCAAGGCACATGGAAATAATTCTCAATTAACCAAGCCAAAGTACTTATCAAGGCACACATAGAATAATTCTCATTTAACAAGCCAAAGTACGTATCAGGGCACAAATAGAATAATTCTCATTTAACAATTCAAATTACTTATCAAGGCACAAATAGAATAATTCTCATTTAACAAGCCAAAGTACTTATCCGGGCACAAATAGAATAATTCTCATTTAACAAGCCAAAGTACTTATCAAGGCACTCTTAGACAAATTCTCAATTTATCAAGCCAAAGTACTAATCAAGGCACACTTAGACAAATTCTCAATTTATCAAGCCAAAGTACTAATCAAGGCACACTTAGACAAATTCTCAATTTATCAAGCCAAAGTACTAATCAAGGCATCACATAGAATTATTCTCAATTAAATAGGCCAAAGTACTACGTACGTACATTCTTTTCAAAAGACTCTTTTTTGTGTAAAATCCCAAGATACTAACACCCGTAGTATCAAGGCATGTCTATTTTTCAAAGTAAGTTACTACGTTTAGAAAACTCATTTCAAGGCTTGAAATCAAGTAACTTCAAATTTTCACAATCTTGGCAACTTATGCCCTTTAATCAAAATAGACAACTTTCTAAATCTTCCATAAAGTCGTTATAACCAACTTCCCATAAAGCCGTTATAACCCTTTATGGTTTTAGACCTATCCATTCCTTTTATAACCAAGAGACTTATGCTTTTAAAACTAAGTATCACATACTTACAAATCAAGTTCTCAACTTTCAAATTACTTCAAGTCTCTTAATATAAAGAAAACAAGTTTCTTCTACTTTTAAACTTCAAGTAACTCACACCTTTAAGACAAGTTACTTCTCTTAAACCATGTACTTTCTCCTCTTTTAAATCAAATAAGTAAATCACTCCTTTGACTCCCCTAAAGTAATTATAATGACCTTTAGGTTTTTGGAACTAAGGCACTAGCCGGAAGATTTGGAAACCACTTCCTTTTCAAGACTCTATGTACTTTAAGTAAAATACTTTCACTTTTAAGAATCCAAACTTCACTAAGAAAATGGATTTTACAACTTACAATTTAAACATCAAAGTACAATCAAGGAAGTTCATAGAACAAATTCTATTCTAGGCAATCCAAATACAACCAAGGAATGGATCATTTAAGGAGTAGAATATACTTTCTTAATCTTAAGGAATCATGCTAGAAAAGGAGATAGTTCACATACCTTTTCGGCTAAATCCACAAGCTAAGCCGACGCTGCGTAGAAGTGTCAACCTATAATGGTCACAACAAGACTATCAACTTCTAGCCTCTAACGAGAATAATACTAAGTATACGATCTCTAATTCTACACGGAAAATCGGGCAAGACTTCCTTTGTTTCTACTCACTTTGCCACCTTTTCAAGGCGAATACAATAACCAACACGCCACATTTAAGGCTCCAAACAACAACCAACCAAAGGGGATTACACGCCTTACAATACGTGTAAAATTCCGCCCCACAATTCATACCAAATAGTATAATACTACACTAGCCATTCTCGGCCAACATATAACCAATAACACTACGTCTTTTCCAATCCTTTTCCAATTTCAAGTTCTTAGGTCAACATGTTATTTAGATATAAACAACTTCAACAACTACAATTTCCTTCATACACAACATGCGACTTAAACGAATAATCAACTTGAATTGTAGTCTTAAGGCTAACATGCTAGTTTTTCGGATTAGGGTTCCAATAGCCAATAAACATATCAAACTTCATACTATATAACACATGCTTGCTAAAATCCATAGCTACAACAATAAGTAAGTCTTAACTACTAAAACGACAAAATTTATACCTTTCAAAGCCCTTAAAATTCCCAAGATTCCAAAGTCGCGCCTTAGCAATTCTTAGCTCCTTTCCTTAGGTTCCAATCCGCTCCAAGCACTCCTTAGAAGCCTATGAAGAACTCATCTTCAAGTTCCAACTTCAAAGTTGAAGAACTCCTTTAGTTTCCGCCTTGCGACTAATACGAAAACTCCGTTTTTCCGAAATCTTTCTATTGAGATAACCTTATAATACCCTTAGGGACATTGGGTTTAAGTCTTGTGGCTAATGGATCAAAATCACAAAATTTTCTTGTGAGGGACATGCAGGCAGAGAGCACTATCTCTTGGCACAAATGTTCTCTCAATTTTTCTAAGTGTAATGAGCTAGTCTTGCACTAGTAGTGACCTTATAACACACAATGGAGGGCTTAGACTATAACAAATGGGTGGCTAAGATGAAAATCACAAGGATTAAGCACAAGTGGACAAGTTGACTTGGTCAAATATATCAAGCTTGAAGACTTATCTTCCAAGATGGTCAATGACCATATTACCCCTCCTCTAATTCGACCAAGACCTTAAGTGGGGGGTGCCATGTGTCGCCCTCTCATTCGTCCATAAAATTTCGTAACCCTCGTGGGCCCCACAAAAATGTAAAATTTCTCGGGTGGGCCCCACGTGACCAAATCCGTAAAAAAATAAATTTCCATAATTTTAATAAGTTCCAAAATCTTCAAATAATGCCTTTTGAGAATCCAATTTTCAACAACGAACATTTTTCCTTTCCGTCGTCCGGAAGATTTTCCGTCGGAAAAACAATTCTTCCTTTCGTACTAATTTCCAAGTCTTGTTTCCTTACGTACATTCTCTTATACATGTCCTGGACTTACGGGGTGTAACATTCTTCCCCCCTTAGAAACATTCGTTCCCGAATGTTCTTAGTCGATTTCAAGCCATACAAACTCGGCATAAACTCTATACTATGCCTCAATCAAAGCGCACAAGACCAACGATGTCACATGACCACCACATAACATACGTAAACATAATAATGGACCTTCCGTCCGTGGTCCCTTCTCACAAAACTCGAAGGTTACGTCTTCCCAAACACGGGATCCTTGGGGTTCCTTTCTTTCCTTACTTGTCATTCTTTCTCGACTTTCAAACTCATCTAGTACACGCAAAATCTCAAATTTTGTTTCGTTCTCCAATCCTTGGAGTTACTAACCAACTTGGCCATATTGTTACTTACATTCCCGTGAAGGCTCTTACCGGTCCTTACGACCTAGTTCCGGTGGAACGCATCCACGAACTCGTACCACGATTAACTAAACTTGGGCCTGGCATCCTCGTGACCCTATCATATAGCGGGACCATTTCTAACTGACATCACCCCATTCCATACTATCGGCTGACCCGAAATGAGTCCATAACCCGACTCATCGTCACACTTAACTTGTCATTCTTAGTCTGAAATAAATATTTCTCTTATCTCAAGGTACTTCTTACCCTATCCCCTATTCACTAGAGGTTCGTCACATAAGCCAAAGTATTTCTACTGTACAATCTTCCCTATCGGTCTAAC
Organism: Przewalskia tangutica; assembly: GCA_029844215.1. Classification (NCBI taxonomy): domain Eukaryota; kingdom Viridiplantae; phylum Streptophyta; class Magnoliopsida; order Solanales; family Solanaceae; genus Przewalskia; species Przewalskia tangutica. The sequence continues at coordinate 68,995,344 of CM056734.1, forward strand.
ACTGCTACGGGGAAATTACAACTTATGAACTCTACACAACTATAGTCTCAGTTCACTTTATCATTCTTGTCAACATTCTTAACTTTTCACTTTACTAATCAAAGTATCCCTACCTCTGGGGTACTATCACTTTACAACTCTAGCAACAAAGGGAAAACATATACGCTAAGGCAAAATCTGGATCTAACAATGCACGTATGATTCAAAAGAATCGAACTATACCTGTAACCCCGTGTGGTATCGCTTCCTGATCCTGTCCAGTAGTCACGTCATCTCTGCGGTTCGAAGGACCGCCAGAACTATAAACTCCACCCTGACTTCTACCACGACTGGCTGACATCTGAACACCCTGTCTGGGGACGCAATCGCTGTGGAGAAGGAACCAACTAGGCCTCATAGGTGAGCCACCACCGGTGCTTCTTCTAAAAGGACATACCCTCAGAATATGGCCCGGACGGCCACAATAAAAACAAAGACCCGTGCCATAACGGCATTTCCCCGAATGACGCTTACCACATCTGGAACACTGAGGAATAAGTGGCCTCGACTGAGAAAATCCTCTGCTCCTCTGAGAACCTCGATCCCTGGAGCTTGGACCGGCTCCTAAATACCTTGTGGGGTCAAATCTCCCACCTGTGAGCGGGGTATGTCTTGGGTAGGTGGGACGAATATCTCACTCATTGCCGAGGCGACTCGCCCAAAACTCACCGGAATAACCAACCGGTCTAGCCTCTTACTCGGATCTTCGCGGCCTCTACTCTGCAGACACTGTGCATGCTTGGCGAATAACCTCCTCACGACGAAACCGCAGCAGACCGCTATCTTGGTCAATAACATAATGGCTTCGCCATGACCCTAAAGTCTTCCCTTAATCGAGCTGGAGGCTCGTGCTGGGGCCTCAAATCTGGCGAAGAACTCGCATTGTGGAACCACATCCGGTATAACACGGGCATAAGCCCTATCAACTCTCGAGTCGACTAGTAGTTCTGCTACTCCTTTGCCGCCACGGGCGGTTGTTGCCCTCTTGGAGGCATAATCAGAACACAACAATACGTCGGAGAGGAATTATCTTACTAACACACTACGTAGTACGATCTTAGAGTGAGAAGAATAGAAACCAACTCCTAAATGTCATGTAGCCTCCTGTTTATGGGTGTGGCGCGCAACACACCGATAATCAAGACTCTACTAGACACGGTCTGTAAACATTCCGAGGACTGACTGCTCTGATACCACTCTGTCACACCCCGATCCCCGGGCCCGTGACTGGTGCCCTACCTGGGCACCCTTCTACCTTAACAACCCAAGTAAAACTGCGGAAATTAAATAACACCTCACTTTTTTTTTAAACCAACGTACGTGCAAGGGCAAAGCCGACAAGGCTGCCATATATACATAAACAAAAGACACTACACCGTACATGAGTCCAATCCCACATATGAATACAGACCTCTAGGAGTTGAACTGAAATATGACGGGACAAGGCCCCGCCGTACCCAGCTGCATAAAGCACATCTTGAAGGATATATACCAAAAAGATAAACTCCTGGACAGAGGGAGCTATCCAAAAACCCTGAGCAGGATCCTACACCTGCCGATCACCAAACAGCGTACCTACACCTGCGGCATGAACGCAGCCCCCCGAAGGAGGTCAGTACGAAGAATGTACCAAGTATGTGAACAGTAAGTACTGTAATGAAATCATAATAGTCTAAACAAAGCAAGAGACATGTATGATAGCCAACCTACAGTACATAACACATAAGCAGTCATATCAAGTCAGGGACGCAGGCCCTCAAAGTCACTACTCAAATATAACTATGGGTCTCACGCCCATAATATCAATCATGCCCGTGGAATCCTTCCTCACCGCGATCCGTGATGTAATAACACCAATAAGGATACATGAACACCAAGTCCCACTGTGTCCTAAATACCACGTGGTCTCATGCCCTAATCCCACATCGTAAAGCATGACCATAGGATAACACAAACAAACTGGGACATATATGATAATCAAATTACAACACATTGTGCCTTACTAACAATGAGAGTAAGCGATGGTATCCTTACAATATGAAATAGGAAGCTCATGATCAAAACAGGACCATCCGCGCGGATCATTTAGCCTTCCTACTCGGGACTATTTCACCCGCATAGCGCGTGGACCCGCGTGAGGTATTCTCGCATGGGACTATTTCACCCGCATAAGCCCTTACGGACTCGCGTGAGGTATTCCTCGCATAGGTTGGACCCCGCATGGGACTATTTCACCCGCATAAGTCCTTACGGACCCGCATGAGGTATTCCTCGCATCGTGGGTAGCAATTCCACGGAATCTGCAAATGCCACAAACCCGGGGAATGACCCCGAAACGACTGATATACCAATAGCACACAATCGGCTATTTCCAGCACACATAGGCAATTCTCAACTAATCAGGCCAAGTACTTATCAAGGCACACATGGAAATAATTCTCAATTAACCAAGCCAAAGTACTTATCAAGGCACACATAGAATAATTCTCATTTAACAAGCCAAAGTACGTATCAGGGCACAAATAGAATAATTCTCATTTAACAAGTCAAAGTACTTATCAAGGCACAAATAGAATAATTCTCATTTAACAAGCCAAAGTACTTATCCGGGCACAAATAGAATAATTCTCATTTAACAAGCCAAAGTACTTATCAAGACACTCTTAGACAAATTCTCAATTTATCAAGCCAAAGTACTAATCAAGGCACACTTAGACAAATTCTCAATTTATCAAGCCAAAGTACTAATCAAGGCACACTTAGACAAATTCTCAATTTATCAAGCCAAAGTACTAATCAAGGCATCACATAGAATTATTCTCAATTAAATAGGCCAAAGTACTACGTACGTACATTCTTTTCAAAAGACTCTTTTTTGTGTAAAATCCCAAGATACTAACACCCGTAGTATCAAGGCATGTCTATTTTTCAAAGTAAGTTACTACACGTTTAGAAAACTCATTTCAAGGCTTGAAATCAAGTAACTTCAAATTTTCACAATCTTGGCAACTTATGCCCTTTAATCAAAATAGACAACTTTCTAAATCTTCCATAAAGCCGTTATAACCAACTTCCCATAAAGCCGTTATAACCCTTTATGGTTTTAGACCTATCCATTCCTTTTATAACCAAGAGACTTATGCTTTTAAAACTAAGTATCACATACTTACAAATCAAGTTCTCAACTTTCAAATTACTTCAAGTCTCTTAATATAAAGAAAACAAGTTTCTTCTACTTTTAAACTTCAAGTAACTCACACCTTTAAGATAAGTTACTTCTCTTAAACCATGTACTTTCTCCTCTTTTAAATCAAATAAGTAAATCACTCCTTTGACTCCCCTAAAGTCATTATAATGACCTTTAGGTTTTTGGAACTAAGGCACTAGCCGAAAGATTTGGAAACCACTTCCTTTTCAAGACTCTATGTACTTTAAGTAAAATACTTTCACTTTTAAGAATCCAAACTTCACTAAGAAAATGGATTTACAACTTACAATTTAAACATCAAAGTACAATCAAGGAAGTTCATAGAACAAATTCTATTCTAGGCAATCCAAATACAACCAAGGAATGGATCATTTAAGGAGTAGAATATACTTTCTTAATCTTAAGGAATCATGCTAGAAGAGGAGATAGTTCACATACCTTTTCGGCTAAATCCACAAGCTAAGCCGAATACGCCGTACGTAGAAGTGTCAACCTATAATGGTCACAACAAGACTATCAACTTCTAGCCTCTAACGTAGAATAATACTAAGTATACGATCTCTAATTCTACGGAAAATCGGGCAGCACTTCCTTTGTTTCTACTCACTTTGCCACCTTTTTCAAGGCCGAATACAATAACCAACACGCCACATTTAAGGCTCCAAACAACAACCAACCAAAGGGATTACACGCCTTACAATACGTAAAATTCCGCCCACAATTCATACCAAATAGTATAATACTACACTAGCCATTCTCGGCCAACATATAACCAATAACACTACGTCTTTTCCAATCCTTTTCCAATTTCAAGTTCTTAGGTCAACATGTTATTTAGATATAAACAACTTCAACAACTACAATTTCCTTCATACACAACATGCGACGACTTAAACGAATAATCAATTTGAATTGTAGTCTTAAGGCTAACATGCTAGTTTTTCGGATTAGGGTTCCAATAGCCAATAAACATATCAAACTTCATACTATATAACACATGCTTGCTAAAATCCATAGCTACAACAATAAGTAAGTCTTAACTACTAAAACGACAAAATTTATACCTTTCAAAGCCCTTAAAATTCTCAAGATTCCAAAGTCGCGCCTTAGCAATTCTTAGCTCCTTTCCTTAGGTTCCAATCCGCTCCAAGCACTCCTTAGAAGCCTATGAAGAACTCATCTTCAAGTTCCAACTTCAAAGTTGAAGAACTCCTTTAGTTTCCGCCTTGCGACTAATACGAAAACTCCGTTTTTCCGAAATCTTTCTATTGAGATAACCTTATAATACCCTTAGGGACATTGGGTTTAAGTCTTGTGGCTAATGGATCAAAATCACAAAATTTTCTTGTGAGGGACATGCCAAACCAGAGAGCACTATCTCTTGGCACAAATGTTCTCTCAATTTTTCTAAGTGTAATGAGCTAGTCTTGCACTAGTAGTGAGCTTATAACACACAATGGAGGGCTTAGACTATAACAAATGGGTGGCTAAGATGAAAATCACAAGGATTAAGCACAAGTGGACAAGTTGACTTGGTCAAATATATCAAGCTTGAAGACTTATCTTCCAAGATGGTCAATGACCATATTACCCCTCCTCTAATTCGACCAAGACCTTAAGTGGGGGTGCCACGTGTCGCCCTCTCATTCGTCCATAAAATTCTGTAACCCTCGTGGGCCCCACAAAAATGTAAAATTCCTCGGGTGGGCCCCACGTGACCAAATCCGTAAAAAAATAAATTTCCATAATTTTAATAAGTTCCAAAATCTTCAAATAATGCCTTTTGAGAATCCAATTCTCAACAACGAACATTTTTCTTTTCCGTCGTCCGGAAGATTTTCCGTCGGAAAAACAATTCTTCCTTTCGTACTAATTTCCAAGTCTTGTTTCCTTACGTACATTCTCTTATACATGTCCTGGACTTACGGGGTATAACATTCTTCCCCCCTTAGAAACATTCGTCCCCGAATGTTCTTAGTCGGTTTTCAAGCCATACAAACTCCGGCATAAACTCTATACTATACCTCTCAATCAAAACTGCACAAGACCAACGATGTCACACATGACCACCACATAACATACGTAAACATAATAATGGACCTTCCGTCCGTGGTCCCTTCTCACAAAACTCGAAGGTTCTGATCTTCCCAAACACGGGATCCTTAGAGGTTCCTTTCTTTCCTTACTTGTCATTCTTTCTCGTACTTTCAAACTCATCTAGTACACGTACAAAATCTCAAATTTTGTTTCTGTTCTCCAATCCTTGGAGTTACTAACCAACTTGGCCATATTGTTACTTACATTCCCGTGAAGGCTCTTCTCGGTCCTTACGACCTAGTTCCGGTGGAACGCATCCACGAACTCGTACCACGATTAACTAAACTTGGGCCTGGCATCCTCGTGACCCTATCACATAGCGGGACCATTTCTAACTGACATCACCCAATTCCATACTATCGGCTGACCCGAAATGAGTCCATAACCCGACTCATCGTCACACTTAACTTGTCATTCTTAGTCTGAAATAAATATTTCTCTTATCTCAAGGTATTTCTTACCCTATCCCCTATTCACTAGAGGTTCGTCACATAAGCCAAAGTATTTCTACTGTACAATCTTCCCTATCGGTCTAACACTGCTACGGGGAAATTACAACTTATGAAATCTACACAACTATAGTCTCAGTTCACTTTATCATTCTTGTCAACATTCTTAACTTTTCACTTTACTAATCAAGCATTAAGGTGCTTAAAGAGGAATGACAGTAAAGGCCCATTCTCTATGCACTCATGAGACCAGGCGGTGTTCATGGCTGAAACGAACACAACCGTGAGAACCATAAACGGTTGAGGGTTGATTGTGTGTCTTATGTTGTCTAGGTATACAACAAAGTTCGACGGTTCAAAGATATCAAATCTACCGATTGATCGAGTATATCCGATATAAGTTCACTACGGAAAGTTCAAAGGGAAACCTACTTATCCAGATGCAGTCAATTCTCGCTTGTATATCACACTCGTCCGTACATTCTTCTATCTTATAACCATTCCCCATTCATGTGGGGGATTGTTGGGTTTTGATATTGGTGAATGGGAAATGATGGGATGAAAATTAAAGAGGGTAAAAGGCTCTTTTGTCCCACATCGAAAAAAGAGAAGGAAAGAGAGGTGTATATATTACATTACACCTTCTCTAGCTGCTAAAAGGGTTGAGAGGGCAAGGACCCCTCGCGCCGTCGTCGTCGCTCGCTCGGCTCGGCTTCGGCTTTGGCTTTGGATTTGCATCGATTGATTGATAATCTTTTTGGACAAACGTTTCTTTAATTAAATTAATTATTTAATTATTTAATTAAAAACAAATCCAAACGGATCGACCCGCGACCCGACCCGTCCGGCTCTCCCTCTCTTTTTCGAATTTCCCTCCAAAATTAGGTGACTATTCTGAATGGTTGCAACCATTCAGAATCAGTACCTCCAACCCTATAAATTCTTGATTATTCCAAGAATTTATTCATTCATATTCTAATCAATTCTGAAATTCTGAAGTTGCTCTTCAACTCGAAAATTTCATTTTGTGTGATATACTGTCGTTGAGTGGTTCGTTGCTACCGGAATTTGGAGTACTACTATTCTGGTAAGATAACCGTTCTATCCTGGGAGGCGATATTCCGTTAACCCCGAAATCTTGTGAGGAATAATTTCATGGGACACTTTGAACTAAGTGGGCTCGATTACATTCAAATTATTTTTCCAAAAGCATTCATTTCCGTTTATTGTTTCATTAATGTTATATGTTTCACTAAGTGATTAACATATTGTTTTGAATCATTATTTAGTTAAGTACAGATTATTATACCAACAGAACGTATTCAGATCGAAGTTTCGTCAGTTTTTATGATTTAGTCGAATCGTTTGATTGAGTCTCAGAAGGCTCGGGTGTGATTTGAATACTTGGTGGATATTCTGGTTAAGGTTTTATATTTGGGTTGCCCACATATTCATATGATGATTTGGGACATACATAAATTTGGTTAGATTTCAATGAGTTTCGGATGGTTTGAATTGTATGGTGCTTATATTTAGTTTTAATGTTGTTTTGAGCATAAATGGCACCATTTTTAACAAATGAACTCTAAGTTATGTTTTGACTGAACCATTAACGGTATCGTAAGTTTGAAATCATAGCAACAAGGATCATCGAATTTCGAAGTCGTATGATAAAGTTATGATCATTTTAGCATAAATATTTGATGTTAGTATGGCTATGATTGTGATCACGAGGCTTTTATCACGACAGTACAATTCTTATCGCGATTGCCGAGGTCTTTTGTCGCCACCGTAAAGGATTGTCACGAAAAGTGGCCCAATAGATCATAAAATCGACAAATTCATTTCAAAATCTATTTTCACGATTTTGAGAATTAGAGCTTGAATTTGAGCAATTTTCAAGGTGTTCTTTTTGTCTCGACTTGGGGGTAAGATTTTGATCTTTGTTTTTGTATTTTCCCATAATTTTCATTATTTATTTAATGTTTTATTTATTGTTTGATTGGAAAAATTGAAGTTTTAAGCCCTAAGGTAAAGAATATGAAATTCGTCGATTTCAAGATCGATTTGAGGTTGGATTTGGGTCATTTTCTGAATTTAGACTTTTATAAGTCATGGATAACTCGATTTTCAAATATATTTTTGTTTTTTTTTTCCTTGGAGCTACTGGATGAACTTTTTGGACCCGTGTTATTAGTATAGCAATATCAAAGTCGTTGGACTCGTTTAACCTCGCAGAGTACTATTTCGACTAGATTGAACTCATTTGATCAATTCGGAGGCAGTAGATTTTTTGAACCCCTTAAGCTTCACTCGGATTGAGATTGAAAGCGTTCGAATGCACTCCGAAAAGTGAAGTTTTGTTGTGATTTCGTTTACTTAGCTTTGGGATATGTTAAAACTTTTCTAAACTTCATTTGAGGGACGTTTTCCATAAGATAATAATAATTATGTTAATAAGGGATAAGGGCAAAATAGGAGATTTTGTATCCGTGATGTGACAGACGCTGGTATGAGTATCAGTGCCATGTATGGATAATAGTGTAATTGTATAGTTATTGTTTTGTAATCTGAAAATGTAAAAGTATGTAGGCATTAGCTAGTAGTTATTTGACTTGATTATTTGTTACATGCACATATCACTCCATTACACTCGTATACTTGTGATTAGACCTGTTCAAAGCTCGGGTCGGGTCAGGTGACTTTTTTTTTCTACTTGCCCGATCCTGATCCTATTTTTTTTTTAAAATTCGACCCTGACCCTAACCCTTCGGGGACCCTACGGGTCACGGGTCGGCCCTGACCCGCTCTACAAAATAAAAAAATGGAGTAATTTGGCCGGGTCGGGTCGCGGGACCCGACTATCTTTCTTTGTTATTTCAAAATTGAATTTCCAAAACTGAAATTGACATTCAGACCTATATTACCACAAAATTCGTACGTTAAAATCTATTGTATATTGTGAGATCTGTAGTGAAGAAAAGATAAAATTAGAAACCGATTTGGGGGAAACGTCAAATCGATTGGGAAGACGAACGTTTTTTCACAAATTGGCGTTGCAAAACCGCCTCGCGGAAGTTTGGGATGGCTCCGTCTCGAAAAAATACGCGAAATAAAAAAAAATGGGTGAAACGAACGTCCGAGCGCAGAGTTATGACCATTTCAAGTTGCATTAATTTACAACACATATATTTTATGTCAATGTTTCAAATTAAAACATAAAGTCTACATCATATATTCTTAAAACATGTAAATATTAATAAATGAAAAATAATATAAATTATATTAAAAAGATTTAGTGGCGGATCGAGGTCGAATCAGGCCGGGCCGGGCCGGGCGAGTGCCCGATCCTATGGACAGATCTACTTGTGATACTCGTTGGGTCTAACTCCCCCAAATTTGATACTCACTCCTTCTTAATTAATATAGGGTTTGAAATAAGTCATTTTTATTATATTTTTCTCATGTATTTTTTAAATATTTTATAATATCAATTATTATAATGTATTGTAGTATCTTTTATGTAACTTTCAAATATTAAATTTTATGTTTTAAAAAAGGTTGAAAATTAATGTCCGAATTCACAATGAAAATTAAATTATTTGACTCTCAAAATTTAAAATATACCACATAAATTAGGAGGGATCCGTAAGAGAAATAAATCAAAGACTAAAAGAGAAAATGATACTTCTACCTTTTTAAAAAGATTGGCATTTTTTTTCTTTTCGAGAGTCAAACGGATTGTTTTTTAATCGTAATTTTTTTAAATATTTTTCAAATGTTTTAAATTATTAATTATAGTCACTTGTAGTATTTTTAAGTAGTTTTTAAATATATAATTTTTATTTTAAAAAATTTAAATATTTTATATTTTACTACAGGACCAAAATTATAAAAAAAAATTATTCAAAAGCGAAAACTGAATTTTTTTAAACGGATGGATCAACTCCCAGCCACTCATCAAATGCATGAACCAAGACCCGAGAATCCCCAACGCCATCCTTATATAAAGCCTCCTCTTCCTACTCACTCTTCATTCCTCGGTCCTCATGTTACTGCTGGATATAGAAACCTCTTAATTACCCAAAATCTCGAAACAAGCTGCCAATTAATGCCTTGTTCCAGCATGGAAGCTGTAACTTTAGTGTCCAAATGCAGCATCTTCCCTTCACAGAAATCTTGTCTATCTGACCTTAAACTCTCAGTTTCCGACCTTCCTATGCTTTCCACTCACTACATTCAGAAAGGAGGTCTCTTCACTCGTCCCCATTTGTCCATCACCGACCTCCTTTCCCTCCTCAAACGCAGCCTTTCTCAAACTCTTACCCACTTTCCTCCCCTGGCCGGTCGCCTTCTCACTGACACTAATGGCTACGTTTACATTTCCTGCAATGACGCTGGCGCTGATTTCATTCACGCCACCGCAACTCACATTTTCATCCGTGACGTCATTGGTCCCATTGACGTTCCTGACCATGTCAAGGAATTCTTCTCTTTTGACAGGACGGTGAGCTATCAAGGCCATTTCAAGCCTCTTCTTGCTGTTCAAGTCACGGAGTTAGCTGACGGTGTCTTCATTGGCTGCTCTGTCAACCACGCCGTCATAGATGGAACGTCCCTTTGGAATTTCTTCAATACATTCGCTGAGGTGACTAGAGGAGTGAAGAGAATTACGAGGCAGCCTGACTTCAGCCGGGACTCTGTTTTGATATCTTCGGCGGTGCTTAAAATTCTGTCCGATGGTCCAAAGGTTACCTTCTCTTTGGACGCACCCTTGAGGGAGGGGATATTTAGTTTCAGTAGGGAATCAATTATGAGACTGAAAGACAAAACAAACAATTCGAACATGGGAGGAGAAATTGATATCGCTGAAGTGATGGGGAAACAGAGTAACGATCCATTGAAAATTATTGAAGCTATAACTGAAATCTCATCATTTCAATCACTTTGCGCGTTGCTTTGGCGTGCGGTAACACGCGCCAGGAAATTTCATACTTGCAAACTGACCACATTTCGGATGGCGGTTAGTTGCCGGCCTCGGCTTCATCCAAAGCTCCATCCTTTATACTTCGGTAACGCAATTCAGAGCATTCCCACTTACGCATCAGCCGGAGACATTTTATCTCACGATCTACAGTGGTGCGCTAAGCTATTGAACAAAAACGTCAAGGCGCATGACAATGCTATGGTGAGGAAGTACGTAGAGGATTGGGAGAGTGATCCCCGGTGTTTCCCGCTAGGGAATTTTGACGGAGCTATGCTTACAATGGGGAGCTCCCCAAGGTTTCCAATGTACGATAATGATTTCGGATGGGGCAGACCCATTGCTGTTCGGAGTGGGCGCGCTAATAAATTCGATGGCAAGATATCAGCTTTTCCGGGAAGGAAAGGCGGCGGCAGCGTTGATTTGGAGGTGGTCTTGGCACCAGAAACAATGGATGAACTAGAATCCGATCCGGAGTTCATTCAATTTGTTACACCAAATTAAATGCTCGGTGAGGATGTCACATAGTAACTGAATTCTGTGATTAATTACTCTATTTGGTTTTATTATTATGATCAACCTTAATATTTTGTATTACAGCAAGCTTGTCATTTTGTTTGTAGTGACGAAATAGACAACTAGTAGTTGATGTTGAATATTAAATTACTCTCACCATTAACATCATTGTAATTTGTTTAAAGAGGCGTGTTTGTTTGCTTCTTAGAATAAATAATATCATCTCTACCGTAAGAACTTTTTGAGTCTCATTTTTCCTAAAATATTACTCCCTCCCAATTTATATAATATTGTTTAACTAAGTATGAAATTTAAAAAATAAAAAAAAGATTTTTTAATCTTATGGACTAAAACAAGTTAAAGATATTTGTGCGGTTATAAATCATATCGCGAAACATAAATATAAAGTTTAAATTTAACTTATTATCAAATAAGGAATATCATTTTTTTAATTGACTAAAAAGAAAAATGTGTCGTATAAATTGAGAAAGAGAGTATCATCCCCACTTTTATTATTCTTATTATCTTATAATTAAATATTCTAATTTCAGAAAATGAAAAAAATGAAGAATTAATTAAATCCCAAAAAGGAGTCATTGGTAGCTATTATCAATTGAAAGAGAATTTGTTAGAACAAATCAATTATAAATAATAATTATTTTGAATAAAAAAAGACTAGAAATAGATTTTAAATAAAAATATATATGACACTCTTCCCTTTTTACAAAAAAAAAAAAAAAAAATCTATCTATAAAGTTTCCACAACAAATCCAGACAATATGAGCCCACCCAGAAACCCCATGTTCCATTGTCACGGTCTAATTCACATCATTGTACTCAGCATATTACTCGACCCAAGCTAAGCAAATTCATATGATACACTGTTGCTTCTACTCATACATGCAAGTATATGTGACCGTCAAATAATATACTAACAAAATAAAGTGTCTGATCACGTCCAACTCTAATTTTAAAAAGGATAATCGGTCGCTGCAAATATAATCTAGTTTCCTTCGCCCTTACGCCTTTCTATATAATAGAAAAAAAATATTCTAGTTATATATAAAATAAGTCAGATCATCTGAAGCATGAACAATAATTTAAACCATTAACATATTATGTTAGGAAAAAGTACCAGATTTTGTGTGATAAGTAAGGGACTTTCTTATAAGACTATTCTTAGTCTGTTATTCAAGAATCTTTCCTCAGAATGGATGATGAATGAAAGCGAGATTGGATTGACGTATAGAAACTACAACTACAGATTTGATCCCTTTCTCTTAGGGAATCTTGACTAGACGAGGGAGATATAAAGGTTTAAAAGTCCGGAGTCGAATCCCAAAGAGAGAACTGACGTTAGCTATAATCAGGGTCGTCTTTGGACCCGTGCGAGCCGTGCTATCGCATAGGGCCCCCGAAAAATAAAAAAATTTAGGGGCCTTTTTTTTCTTTTTTTATTAAGTAGTATTAGCCAGAATTTACTGTAAAGACTCATAATTCACAGGTCTTAGTCCAATCAAAGTAGGGGTTGATTAACTTGAAGTTTTATTGGGTTGTTATTTACAATTTAAAATAATATCTAATGATTGAAATCGTATATTTACTTATATTAAGGGCCCACATTTACGAATTAGAACAGGGCCCCTGTCAGGACCCGACCTCGGGCCGCGATCGTGCCTACACAGGCACTTACTGTATACATCGAGAGATAATCACGAACATACATAAACTTAACAAGAAATAAATAATAGGTTAGCCGATAAGGCTACCTTCCTGGATACATATAAATATGTAAAACCAAAAGCAGTTACCTTTTTTTTTTTTTTTACAAAGCGACCCACAAGATATGACTACAGACCTCTAAGATTTTGGACAATACTATGACGGGACAAGGCCCCGCCTGCACGAATATACATAACCATGACAAGCTCGGAACATTGGAGCCATCTCAAAATGTTGAACCAGATCCTAAGCTGCGGATCCACAATCGTACCTAAACTGCGGACATGAACGCGGGCGGTCGACATGTGTACCGATTATGAAACGGAAATAAGGTACAGAAATCATATCATAACTGTACAAAATAATGACAGGGGCAAGTATGAAAAGTAAATACCAGATCTTACCATGTCATTACAAATCATGAACTTAATCGTACATCGTTATCTTTTCCCATTTTCTTTCAATAAGAGTTATAGTCAAATTCTTACGTACATACTTAGGAAAAATCATCAAGTTCATAAGCATATAACTTACTTATCTTTCATAACATAATCCGACCCTTTATAGAGGGACGCCTATACTGCCCGGCCCAATCTGGGACGCGATAAAGTCACATAAGTCTGCCCATAAAGGTATATTGCCCGGCCCAATCTGGGACGCGATAAAGTCACATAAGTCTGCCCATAAAGGTATAATGCATATAAAAAAAATAGGAAGCTTATGATCAACTTAGGGTCACCTGCCCATAGTATCATTTGACAATCCTACTCCTGTGACTATTTCACCCGCAAGGGTCTTGTGGACCCGCATAGGACAATTTGCCCCGCATAGGACTATTTCACCCGCACGGGACTATTTCACCCGCTTAGGCCCTACGGGCCCGCAATGAGCATATACGTCATGCTCGCATCATGGGTAGCAAATCTATGGAGATGTATAATGTCTTGGGGGTTTACCCCGCAATTATACTCAGAAGATGTATAACGTCTTGGGGGTTTACCCCGCATTTATACCCAGGAGGTGTATAACATCTTGGGGGTTTACCCCGCATTTATACTCAGGAGGTGTATAACGTCTTGAGGGTTTACCCCGCATTTATACTCAGGAGGTGTATAACGTCTTGGAGGTGTACCCCGCATTTATACTCAGGAGGTGTATAACGTCTTGGGGGTTTACCCCGCATTTATACTTATAACACTAGCACCAAAGGCTATCATAGATAACATAAGAACCACCGGCTTATCATACATAACATAAGCACTACCGGCTTATCATACATAACATAAGCAAGTTAAGAAATCTCTTAACTTCATATTAACCTTATTTATATACACCCCCACTTTAGTTTACTTAAGGCACTAGCATGTCATTATAAAATCCGAGAATTTAACCCAAAGTACTACGTACTTTCGTTCCTTTAAAAGAACCCTTTTTATATTAAAATCCCAAGATACTAACACCCATAGTATCAAGGAATGTCTATTTTTCAAACAAGTCACTACATTTTTAGAAATACATTTCTAGGCTTCTAAATCAAGTGATCCTTACTTTAAAACTTTAAGCAATTGATACCTTTAGATCAAATTGTCTTTCCTTATTTCAAATCATTTCTTTGCTTACCTTACTAGAGAAAACCATTCTTTTAACCCTTCATAAAGTTGTTATAACCAACTTTCCATAAAGCCGTTATACTAACTTTATGCTTAGACAAATTCATTCATTTTATAACCAAGAGACTTATACTTTCAAATCAAGTTACATAACTTTCAAAATACTTCAAGTCTCTTAACTTTAGAAATCAAGTTTCTTAACTTAGAACTTCAAGTCTCTTATCTTTAGAATATCAAGAAATACATATTTTCCAAATCAAGTATTCTATACTTTTAAATCAAGTCATTTATTCCTTTAAGAATCAAGTCCCATAAATTGAAAAATAAAGTCTCTTAACCTTTTAAGAAATTAAGGTTCATAGTCTTAAAACTTCATAACGTAAACTCTTTAAATTAAGTAACATATACTTTTGTGCGTTGTGAATAAGTTATACGTGTCTATAACGATCTTATTAAAGCAGCCATGATCTAGAAAATGTAATACAATTTTGTCTTATCTTAGCTTCTATGCAGATGGAGAATTCTACTCATTTTAATATAATTGATTGTCGATACATTTTCTTTTATTAACGCTGCAATGGCTTGTTCGATACTTATTCTTATTCGTGCAGTAACTTAGCAAAGTCAACTCGACTCCAAATACTTCCTAACGACTCTTACCAACATCCCCCGTAAGACTTGGTAAGAACTTAGGATAACTTAGACGTAACTTTTACATAGAGTAAATCAACATACCTACCTCTTAACTTCTAAGAGTAGAAGGAATCATGAAATAACACCACATGTATATTTTCATACATAGAATCATGCCAAAAGGAGGAAGAGGTTCACATACCTCGCGACGATTATCGACAAGTAGCAAAATGCTCCAAAGTACTTCAACCTTGAGATATTCCATCCTTTAAGTAGAATACGCTACTCGTAGTACTTCAACCTATATTAATCATAACATGTCTATCAACTCCTCACTTATTAACGTAGAATCATACTAAGTGTAATGTCTCTTATTTTACGGAAAATCGGGTAGCACTTCCTTTGTTTCTACGTACTTTTCCACCTTTTTCATGGCCCGGAAATCAATAACCAAACGCCACATTTAAGGCCCAACAATTCAGCAAATACAAAGGGGATTACACGCCTAATAGGACGTGTAAAATTCTGCCCCACAATCAATATAAAACTTGTCCAATAATTCCAAGCCATATTCGGCTACAATGTCACAACAATTATCAATTTCCTTTCAATTCCTTTTTCAATCCAAGTTCTTAGGTCTAACATGTTATATAGTCATAAACAACTTTAACAACTAAAATTCCTTCTTTATATAACATGTGACGACTTAAACTAATAATCAAATTGAATTGTAATCTCAAAGGCTTTCATGCTAGTTTTCGGATTAGGGTTCCAATAGCCAATATACTTTTCAAACTTCATACTATTTACCTCATGCTTGCTAATATCCATAGCTACAACAATAAGTAATCTTAATTATTTGTTACATCCCGTAAGTCCAGGACATGTATAAGAGAATGTATGTAAGGAATCAAGACTTGGAAATTAGTACGAAAGGAAGAATTGTTTTTCCGACGGAAAATCTTCCGAACGTCGGAAAGGAAAAATATTCGTTGTTGAGAATCGGATTCTCAAAATGCATTATTTGAAGAGTATGGAACTTATTAACATTATGAAAATTTATTTTTACGGATTTGGTCACGTGGGGCCCACCCGAGGAATTTTACGTTTTGCGGGGCCCACGAGGGTTACGGATTTTTATGGACGAATGAGAGGGCGACACGTGGCACCCCCACACATGGTCTTGGACGATTTTTAGTAAGGGTTGGATGGTCATTTGACCATTGTGGATGAAAGTCTTCAAGCTTGAGATTGTTGACCAAGGTCAACTTGTCCACTTGGCTATTATCCATGTGTTATTCATCCTAGACCACAAGTGTATTAATCTAAGCCCTCCAATGTGTTTTATATACTACCCTAGTGCAAGACCAAGTCTTCAACACTTAGAAAAAAATAGAGAAACTCTTGTGCTTCACTTAGAGCTCTCGGGTTCACTACTATCCCACACAAAAAACTTTGTAGTTTTGATCCATTGTTCACAAGACTTAAACCCAATGTCCCTAAGGGTATTGTAAGGATATCTCAATAGAAAGATTTCGGAAAAACGGCGTTTTCATGTTAGTCGCAAGGCGGAAACTTAAGGAGTTCTTCAACTTTGAAGTTGGAACTTGAAGATGGGTTCTTCATAGGCTTCTAAGGAGTGCTTGGAGCGTATTGTAACATAAGGAAAGGAGCTAAGAATTTGCTAAGGAGCGACTTTGAATCTTGGAAATTTTAAGGGCTTGTAAAGATATAATTCTTGTCGTTTTAGCAATTAAGGTTTACTTATCATTGTAGTTATGGATATTAGAAAGCATGAGTTATATATTATGAGGTTTGATAAGTGTTTTGGCTATTGGAACCCTAATCCGAAAACTAGCATGTTTAGCCTTAAGATTACATTTCAAGTCGATTATTAGTTTAAGTCGTCGCATGTTGTAGAAAGAAGGAAATTGTAGTTGTTGAAGTTGTTTATGACTATATAACATGTTAGACCTTAGAACTTGGAATTGGAAAAGGATTGGAAAAGACTTTGAATTGTTGGTTATGTAGTTGGCCGAGAATGGCTTTAAATATGGAACTACTTCGTATTAATTGTGGGGCGGAATTTTACACGTATTGTAAGGCGTGTAATCCCCTTTGTTTGTTTGTTGTTTTGAGCCTTAAATGTGGCGTGTTGGTTATTGTATTCGGCCTTGAAAAAGGTGGCAAAGTGAGTAGAAACAAAGGAAGTGCTGCCCGATTTTCCGTAGAATTAGAGACCGTATACTTAGTATTATTCTACGTTTGAGACTAGAAGTTGATAGTCTTGTTGTGACCATTATAGGTTGACACTTCTACGTACGGCGTATTCGGCTTAGCTTGTGGATTTTAGCCGAAAAGGTATGTGAACTATCTCCTCTTCTAGCATGATTCCTTAAGATAAAGAAAGTATGTCCTACTCCTTAAATGATCCATTCCTTGGTTGTATTTGGATTGCCTAAAATAGAATTTGTTCTATGTACTTCCTTGATTGTACTTTGATGTTTAAATTGTAAGTTGTATAATCCATTTCCTTAGTGAAGTTTGGATTCTTAAAAGTGAAAGTATTTTACTTAAAGTACATAGAGTCTTGAAAAGGAAGTGGTTTCCAAACCTTTTGGCTAGTGCCTTAGTTCCAAAACCTAAGGGTTGTTGTAATGACTTTAGGGGAGTTAAAGGAGTGATTTACTTAATTGTTTTAAGAGAGGAGAAATGACATGATTTAAGAGAAGTAACTTGTTTTAAAGGTGTGAGTTACTTGAGGTTTAAAAGTAGAAGAAACTTGTTTTCTAAATATTAAGAGACTTGAAGTATTTTAAAAGTTAAGAACTTGTTTTGTAAGTATGTGATACTTGGTTTTAAAAGTATAAGTCTCTCGGTTATAAAAGGAATGGATATGTCTAAAACCATAAAGGGTTATAACGGCTTTATGGGAAGTTGGTTATAACGACTTTATGGAAGGTTAAGAAAGTTGTCTATTTTGATTATTAGGCATAAGTTGCCTAGATTGTGAAAATTTGAAGTTACTTGATTTCAAGCTTTGAAATGAGTTTTCTAAAAGTGTAGTAACTTACTTTGAAAAATAGACACACCTTGATACTATGGGTGTTAGTATCTTGGGGTTTTACATAAAAATGAGTCTTTTGAAAAGAATGTGCGTACGTAGTACTTTGGCTTGTTTAATTGAGAATTATTCTATTAGTGCCTTAAGTAAGCCAAAATGAGAGTGTATATGAATAAGACTAATAAGAAGTTATGGGGATTTCTTAACTTGCTTACTTATTGTGTGATAAGCCGGTAGTGCTTATGTTATGTATAATGACCAGTTGAGGTAGGGTAAGAGTATAAATGAGGGGTGTATCCCCAAAGATCGTTATACCACCTGCGTTATCACCTTCTTCAGGGTAAGAGTATAAATGAGGGGTGTATCCCCAAAGATCGTTATACCACCTGCGTTATCACCTTCTTCAGGGTAAGAGTATAAATGAGGGTGTATCCCCAAAGATGGTTATACCACTGCGTTATCAGCTTATTTAGGGTAAGAGTATAAATGAGGGGTGTATTCCCAAAGATCGTTATACCACCTGCGTTATCACCTTCTTCAGGGTAAGAGTATAAATGAGGGGTGTATCCCCAAAGATCGTTATACCACCTGCGTTATCACCTTCTTCAGGGTAAGAGTATAAATGAGGGGTGTATCCCCAAAGATCGTTATACCACCTGCTTTATCACCTTCTTCCGGTTAATAGTATAAAGGAGGGTGTATCCCCAAAGATCGTTATACCACCGCTTTACCACCTTCTTGGTAAGAGTATAAATGAGGGTGTATCCCCAAAGATCGTTATACCACTGCTTCCGTGGATTTGCTACCTATACTTTTGATTACTCTCATTGTTAGTAAGTAAGGCCGTGTAATCGTTATTTGAGTAGTGACTTTGAGGCACGCGTCCGACTTGATATGACTTCTTATGTATTGTATCGTAGGTTGGGTATCATACATGTCTCCGCTTTGTTTAGATCGTTATGATTTCATTGCATTTCATCGTTTCACATACTTGGTACATTCTTCGTACTGACCTCCTTCGGAGGGCTGCGTTCATGCCGCAGGTTTAGGTACGCTGTTTGGTGATCGGCAGGTGTAGGACCCTGCTCAGAGTTTTGGATAGCTCCTTCATTCGCGAGTTTATCTTTTGGTATAAGTTCTTTCAAGATGTGCTTTTATGCATTATGGGTACGGCGGGGCCTTGTCCCGTCATAGTTCAGTAGAACTCTTAGAGGTCTGTATTCATATGTGGGATTGGACTCATGTACAGTGTAGTGTCTTTTTATTATGTATATTATCTGGCAGCCTTCTCGGCGTGGCCTTGCACGTATGTTGGTTTTTTTTTTTTTAAAAAAATGAGGCGTTATTTAATTTCCGCAGTTTACTTAGTTGTTAAGGTAGAAGGGTGCCTGTGTAGGGCACGATCCACGGCCCGGTTCGGGGTGTGAGTGGTATCGAGCGATCGATCCCGAAATGTGTACAGACCGTGTCTAGTAGAGTCTTGATTATCGGTGTGTTGCGCGCCCCACCCATAAACAGGAGGCTACAGGACATTTAGGAGTTGGTTTCTATTATTCTCACTCTGAGATCGTGCCCTAGAGCTGTGTTAGTAAGATAATTCCTCTCTGACGTAATTTTGTGTTACTGATTATGCCTCGGAGGCAACAACCACCGAGAAGGGCAAAGGAGTAGCAGGAGCTACTAGTCGACTCGGGGAGTTGATAGGGCTCGTGCCTGTGGTATCTGGATGTTGTGTCGCGATCGGCGAGTTCTTCTGCGCCAGTTTTGAGGCCCGACACGAGCCTCCAATTTCTCGATTAGGAGAAGACTATAGGTCATGAGGAAGCGATTATGTTATTGACCAAGATAAGCGGTGCTCAGATTTCATCGCAGGAGGTTATTCGGCAAGATGCACAGTGTGCAGAGGGTAGAGGGCCAATGCGGAGATCAGCGTAAGAGGGCTAGACCGGTTGGTTATCCCGGTGAGTTTTTGGACGAGCAGCCTCAGCAGCGAGTGAGATATTCGTCCCAGCCAACCCAGTACATACCCCCGCAGTTCACAGGTGAGATATTGGACCCCACAAGGTATTTAGGAGCCGGTCCAAGCTCCAGCGGTCGAGGTTCTCAGAGGAGCAGAGGACTTTCTCGGTCGAGACCACCTATTCCTTAGTGTATCGGATGTGGTAAGCGTCATTCGGGGAAATGTCATTATGGCACAGGTGTTTGTTTTCGTTGTGGCCGTCCGGGCCATATACGGAGGGTATGTCCTTTTAGAAAGAGCACCGGTGAGGTGGCTCAGCCTTTGAGGTCGGTAGTTGGTTCCCCTTCCTCCGCGGTATGCGTCCCCGGCAGGTGTTGGATGTCACCGATCGTGGTAGAGGTCAGGGTGGAGTTTATAGTTCTGGCGGTCCTTCGAACCGCATAGATGACGTGACTACTGGACAGGATCAGGAGGCTACATCGCATGGGGTTACAGGTATATCTCGATTCTTTTGAATCATATGTGCATTGTTAGATTCAGATTTTGCCCTAGCGTATATGTTTCCCTGTGTTGCTAACAGTTGTAAGTGATAGTACCCCAGAGGTAGGAATACTTTGATTAGTAAAGTGAAAAGTTAAGAATGTTGACAAGAATGATAAGTGAACTGAGACTATAGTTGTGTAGAGTTCACAAGTTGTAATTACCCCGTAACAGTATAAGACCGATAGGGAAGGATGTACAGTAGAAATACTTCGACCTATGTGACAAACCTCTACTGAATAGGGGGATAGAGTGAGAAGTACCTTGAGATAAGAGAGAAGATTTATTTCAGACTTAGAATGAGAAGTTAAGTGTGACGATGGGTTAGGTTATGGACTCCTTTCGGGTCAACCGATAGTATGGAATGGGGTGATGTTAGTTGGTAATAGTCCCGCTATGTGATAGGGTCCCGGGGATTCAAGGCCCAAGTCTAGTTGATCGTTGTACGAGTTCGTGGATGCGTTCCACCGGAAATCGTAAGGACCGAGAAGAGCCTTAACGGGAATGTATGTAGCATAATGGCCAAGTTTGGATAGTAAATCCAAGGATTGGTGAACAAGAAACAATATTGAGATTTTGTACGTATGTTATGTGGTGGCCATGTGTGGCATCGTTGGTCTTGTGCAGTTTTGATTGATAGGCATAGTATAGAGTTTATGCCGGAGTTTGTATAGCTTGGAAACCGACTAAGAACATTCGGGGACGAATGTTTCTAAGGGGGGAAGAATGTTACATCCCGTAAGTCCAGGACATGTATAAGAGAATGTATGTAAGGAATCAAGACTTGAAAATTAGTACGAAAGAAAGAATTGTTTTTCCGACGGAAAATCTTCCGAACGTCGGAAAGGAAAAATATTCGTTGTTGAGAATTGGATTCTCAAAATGCATTATTTGAAGAGTATGGAACTTATTAACATTATGGAAATTTATTTTTACGGATTTGGTCACGTGGGGCCCACCCGAGGAATTTTACGTTTTGCGGGGCCCACGAGGGTTACGAATTTTTATGGACGAATGAGAGGGAGACACGTGGCACCCCCACACATGGTCTTGGATGATTTTTAGTAAGGGTTGGATGGTCATTTGACCATTGTGGATGAAAGTCTTCAAGCTTGAGATTGTTGACCAAGGTCAACTTGTCCACTTGGCTATTATCCATGTGTTATTCATCCTAGCCCACAAGTGTATTAATCTAAGCCCTCCAATGTGTTTTATATACTACCCTAGTGCAAGACCAAGTCTTCAACACTTAGAAAAAATTAGAGAAACTCTTGTGCTTCACTTAGAGCTCTCGGGTTCACTACTATCCCACACAAAACAAATTTGTAGTTTTGATCCATTGTTCACAAGACTTAAACCCAATGTCCCTAAGGGTATTGTAAGGATATCTCAATAGAAAGATTTCGGAAAAACGGCGTTTTCACGTTAGTCGCAAGGCGGAAACTTAAGGAGTTCTTCAACTTTGAAGTTGGAACTTGAAGATGGGTTCTTCATAGGCTTCTAAGGAGTTCTTGGAGCGGATTGGAACATAAGGAAAGGAGCTAAGAATTTTCTAAGGAGCGACTTTGAATCTTGGAAATTTTAAGGGCTTGTAAAGGTATAATTCTTGTCGTTTTAGCAATTAAGGTTTACTTATCATTATAGTTATGGATATTAGCAAGCATGAGTTATATATTATGAGGTTTGACATAGACACACCTTGATATTAGCAAGCATGAGTTATATATTATGAGGTTCGAAAAATAGACACACCTTGATACTACGGGTGTTAGTATCTTGAGGTTTTACATAAAAATGAGTCTTTTGAAAAGAATGTGCGTACGTAGTACTTTGGCTTATTTAATTGAGAATTATTCTATTAGTGCCTTAAGTAAGCCAAAATGAGAGTGTATATGAATAAGACTAATAAGAAGTTAGGGGGATTTCTTAACTTGCTTACTTATTGTGTGATAAGCCGGTAGTGCTTATGTTATGTATTATGATGGCGATTGAGGTAGGGTAAGAGTATAAATGAGGGTGTATCCCCAAAGATCGTTATACCACTGCGTTATCACCTTCTTCGGGTAAGAGTATAAATGAGGGTGTATCCCCAAGATCGTTATACCACCTGCGTTATCACCTTCTTCAGGGTAAGAGTATAAATGAGGGGTGTATCCCCAAAGATCGTTATACCACCTGCGTTATCACCTTCTTCAGGGTAAGAGTATAAATGAGGGGTGTATCCCCAAAGATCGTTATACCACCTGCGTTATCACCTTCTTCAGGGTAAGAGTATAAATGAGGGGTGTATCCCCAAAGATCGTTATACCACCTGCGTTATCACCTTCTTCAGGGTAAGAGTATAAATGAGGGGTGTATCCCCAAAGATCGTTATACCACCTGCTTTACCACCTTCTTCAGGGTAAGAGTATAAATGAGGGGTGTATCCCCAAAGATCGTTATACCACCGCTTACCACCTTCTTCGTGGTAAGAGTATAAATGAGGGTGTATCCCAAAGATCGTTATACCACTGCTTCCGTGGATTTGCTACCTATACTTTTGATTACTCATTGTTAGTAAGGCAATGTGTCGTTATTATTGAGTAGTGACTTTGAGGCACGCGTCCCGACTTGATATGACCGCTATGTATTGTGTCGTAGGTTGGCTATCATACATGTCTCCTGCTTTGTTTAGATTATGATTTCATCGCAGCACTTATTGTTTCACATACTTGGTACATTCTTCGATCGACCTCCTTGAAGTGCGTTCACGCCGCAGTTTAGGTCTGTTGTTTGGTGATCGGCAGTGTAGGACCGCCGTAGTTTTGGATAGCTCCTTCGCTGGGAGTTTATCTTTTGATATAAGTTCTTTCAAGACATGCTTTTATCTGATTATGGGTATGGCGGGCCTTGTCCCGTCTGATTCAATAAAACTCTTAGAGGTTTGTATTCATATGTGGATTGGACTCGTATGCGATGTAGTGTCTTTTATTATGTATATTATCCGGCCTTGTCGGCTTGCCGCACTGCGTATGTTGGGTTTTAAAAAAATGAGGCGTTATTTAATTTCGCAGATTTACTTAGTTGTTAAGGTAGAAGGGTGCCTGGTAGGGCACGATCCGAGCTTGAGTTGAGTGTGACATTACTAAAACGACAAGATTGTTACCTTTATAAGCCCTTATAAATTCCAAGATTCAAAGTCGCACCTTAGCAATTCTTAGCTCCTTTCCTTTACGCTCCAATACGCTATTTGAAGCCTTTAGAAGTTCACACCAACTTCTCTTCCATTTCCAATCCAAAACTATGAAAATGACTTAGGTTTTCGCCTTGCGACTAACGTGAAAACGTCGTTTTTCCGAGATCTTTCTATTGAGATATCCTTACAATACCCTTAGGGACCTTGGGTTATAGTCTTGTGAATAAAGAACCACAAACTAAAAAAAATTTGTGTGAGAGAGACACTAAACCCGAGAGCAACACTTCTTGAAGAACAAGGTTCTCTAATTTTTCTAAGTGTTGAAGACAAGTCTTGCACTAGTGTAGTATATATAATACAATGGAGGGCTTAGATTATAACACTTGTGGGCTAGGATGAAGAGTAATTAATGTCTAGCCAAGTGGACAAGTTGACTTGGTCAATTTTCTCAAGCTAGCAAGACTTGTTCATCCACAATGGTCAATGACCATTTTACCCTTGTCTTAAATTCGTCCAAGACCATGTGGGGGGTGCCACGTGTCTCCCTCCCATTCGTCTATAAAATTTCGTAACTCTCGTGGGCCCTACAAAACGTAAAATTTCTCGGGTGGGCCCTACGTGACCAAATCCGTAAAAATAAATTTTCATAATGATAATAAGTTTCATACTCTTCAAATAATGCATTTTGAGAATCTAATTCTCATCAACGAGCATTTTTCCTTTCCGACGTTCGGAAGATTTTCCGTCGGAAAAACAATTCTTCCTTTCGTACCCTTTTTCAAGTCTTGTGTTCTCGCGTTTATTCTCTTATTCATGTCCTGGAATTACGGGGTGTAACAGCCCCCAAAATATTTGAGACGGTCTTGGCTATAACTGTTCAATATTACTAAGAAAATATGTTCGAACAATATTCTGAACTATAATTATTAAGATTTTTATTTCAACTAATTAACTAAAAAATAATAAAGAAGTAAAACTTATCAACTAAAGAGGATGAAGTTGGAAACAAGATTAAGGAGGTCAAGGGTTATGATTTTCCAAATTATCGGAATTCTTCTTGCTACATTATTCATAATTTTGTCGATTTATTCTCTACAGATCGTGAGCACTCAACTTATCATAATTCTCTCTCGAATAATCACAATAATTTACTAGACGTATTCTCTCGAACTACTCTAGCTAGTAATTTCTCACTGCTCACTATGACCACGTCAAAACTTCTTATCTCTAATCCCACTTTTAAACCTGCCGTATTGAGTTCTCATATACCTAGGGAGTGACATTGTTCAATAACTACCTAAATATGCATTCTCTCTCGAGCAACACATAATAAATAGGAACAACTAATCGATTAGAACAAGTAGAAAATCCAACGACCCAATTATATAAAAACGTAACATGAATTCATCCTACAAAAGGTTTCATCAAAACTCTAGAAAATAAATCTACCTACTCATTATATTATTTAAGAACAAAGCATAGAATTTCATAGGAACAAGTAAAAGAATGAAAGAAAGTGAAACTCTATGGCGAATTTCGGTCGTTTTTGCAACTAACGTGTTCTTGCCTCCAAAGTACGCCTCCTCTCAAAAGACATCTTTTTAGGATTTAAATATAGCATAGTATGGGTAGGAGGTCTCCATTTCCAAGCCAAATTTGAAATATAAAAATTGGTTGGGCTCGTCTATGGGCTCGTCTTGACGAGGATGTTGACGAGCCCTCTCAAATATGTTTTTGGCCTGGATCGTCTACGGGGTGACGTGGCGAGGATGTTGACGGGCCCTCTCAGGCATGCTTTTGGCCTGGCTCGTTAACTTCATTGCCTTTTCCTTCGCTTCACTGTTTTGTGCAAGTGATTAAACTTCTTGGCTCGTCAAGCTACTCACAAGGCGAGCTTGACCATTCTCCGATCTTTATTTTGTTATCTAAACTTGTATCAAATAAGCTTCTTTTCAATTGCTTTCATCCAAAGATCTTCTTACACATACAAAACACGTAATAAGCTCAAAGCAATATAATTTGTACTCAAACGACGATACAAGTACTAAGAAGTGAGGCAAAATAATGACTAAATATATGCATTTTTGGCCCAACATCAGTGTCGAACCCACAAAAACTTATAATCGACGACAGTTAGACTTAATAACTACTTACTAATTAATTTGACGAAGTATTTTTCTAGCTCCAAGAAGTGATTGTGATTATTAACTGCGATAAAAATCTAAGACTAATAACTTATACTAACAAATGGTCAAGAACGTGAGTGCAAAGCTTAGTATTTAACACCAAGATGAATATTTCATGGTTGTGGTTGGACGTTCACCAATCTTATTGAGTTATCAAACTACTTCCTCTTAATCTAAATTATCGACGTGAATAATTAATCGAATTACTAATGTTCTTAATATTCTCCCGAATTACTACTAGTTTATTCAAAATAGATATTTGTCTATATTCCTATGTAATTGCCTTATTATGAATGCAATAATTTCATGATATTTAATTGAACGCGGTGGCTAAGTTTATTCCTATCCTAGTCGCAAATTATTGCCCTGTCTTCTGAGAATTAAATCACGCTCTCTTTAACCCTTCTCTAATCTAATAACATTTTTCGTTGATAGAACTTAATTGTTGCACTTACAGTAAAGCAATTAAACGCATGATTAAAGAAATAATCGCAATTGATAATTCAAACTAAGATTGAAATATTCTTCAAACGTCAATATTCATGGTTATACCAGAATCTCAGAACTAAAAGATCTAGTTACTCGTGATTCAAGTGCGACAATACGAATTCATGAATAATACAAACATAAATAATGAAATAAAAGAGAAAGAAATGAACCCTATGGAGAATCGCTCTAAACCCTTGCTTTGTCCAAAAATACGTCCAAGACGCCTTTTCCCACCAAAATAACTGATTTATAGAGTATGGGAATGTTTAGGGTATTTAAAATCAAACCCCGGGAGAATCAAGAAATCTAGGCCGACGTGCGCCACCCTTGCTACGCAAGAGATGGCACAAAAGAACATTCCAACTTAAGAGTTCGCGCCACCCTTGTTGTGGTTTACCATAGCAACTATTATCCTCTCGAAAATTCATTTTTGCTTCTTCATTTGCAACACTGACAAAACTTTGGCGAATACTCAAAGCTCCTTCACTCTTTTGAATTTACCGAGAAATAACAAACAAAACAACATAAGCTTGAATATAACAATTAAAGTATATAAATATTTGTGTCAATTATCACAAACCAAACTTAGACTTTCTCTCCCTCGAGCAATCAACTACCCATAACTCATGTCTACAAAAGCACAAAACTTATGTCAATTTGAACAGGTCTATTCGGATTACATCTAATATGATAATTTAAAACTCACGAACAACCTCTTCAAAATGACCTACCGTTAAAAACCGACTCAAGGATATCAAACTTAAGCATAAAGGGCTATGTCACCCAATCAATAAATTAAATACTTCTCCTCAACCATGTGCCCTTACCAAAATAATAATGGAGTTGCCAACATTCGCTTATAAGACTAATTAAATCACATACATGGACATAGAATCAAGAGAATCACGCTCACAAAGAACATCACATGCTACATACGACGAACCATAAGCTTGTCCTTAAAGTAATACTCTATTAATATAATCACATCGAGTCTAAGATCGAGTATGACTTAAAAAGGTTACAATATAAGCTAAGGGACGGATAAAAATTTATTTTAACCATAAGCTTGCCGTTGTAGAATTATTTCTTATCATATGACGTTCTATTGATTGATATTCCGAAGTTTATTGTAAGTCTTGTTCCCTTCTAAAAGAAAAGAATCGAAAATACCATCTCTAATGTCGTTCAAGAGTCCTTCCGAAGTAAAAGAATGAGTTCTATGATCATCTCATCCTAGAGCGCTATATATGTATGTAGATTATATATGTTACGGCGAGCCATAAAAGCTTCATAGTCGTGGACTTTTTGAATTTGTTATTTTTTAGAGTCGTCACCTAATTTATAAGTAAAATTAGAAAAACCAAGTTAAAGGGTTTATTTAAACAAGAGAAAAATTCTTTAAAATCAGAGTTCGAGGTAAGGGTCTTGTGATTCTTCGAGGAAGGCGTGAGACACCCCAATATTAAAAATCTGTCGAAACCTTCGAGCTTTACATTATGATTATTGTTTTAATTTGCTCAGGAAAAGTGTTCAAATTCTTGTATATAAAAGTACTGACATATCATTTAAAATCTTTGGCAAAAGTCCTTTTATTTGAAAGAGTTGAGCTTTTTGTTTGGAAAGTTCATACAAGATAAAAATAGTCATTTCATTTTTTTCAGACCAACTTAATTTGGTCTAAATGTTATCCTTACAAGTTTTGAAATATTTTCAAAGATGTATTTTTTGTAAAAAAATATGCCACAATGTCCTTTTAAAAATTGTCTTGTTTGTTTTTTAAAAATGGGAAAAGGGGCATATTTGCCCTCCAACTTTGAGAAAAGGGGCATATTTGCCCTCCGTCAAAGTTGGGGGACAAATATACCCCATCTGTTAATAAACTTCCACCATGTGCCCCTTTTTCCATAACCTTAACTGTGGCGCACAGGTGGCGTCCACGTGGATTCCACCTGTGCGCCACATGGATGACCCGACCCGAAGCTAATTAAAAGCCAACATTAGAAGAAGAGCTGAGGATCGAACGACAGAAGAAGAAGAGCTCTCTCTAGCTTACAAAATCAACAGTGAAATATCCATAAAGAACGCAGTGTTTTCTATATGGGATAAGAAGAACGCAGTGTAACTGATGAGATAATCTATATGGGTGTTGGCTAAAGAAGTGATCTTTATGGATATTTCACTGTTGATTTCTTCTTGAAGAAGAACGCAGTGTTTTCTGTGAATGTAAAGCAAAGCTAGAGAGCGCTCTTCTTCTATATGGGTGTTGGCTAAAAAAGTGATCTTTATGGATATTTCACTGTTGATTTCTTCTTGAAGAAGAACGTAGTGTTTTCTGTGAATGTAAAGCAAAGCTAGAGAGAGCTCTTCTTCTTAATAAGGTGTCTTCTAATGGAAGGGAAGACAATAAAGCGGTGACTTCTTTTTGCTTTCAGCTCCAAGAACCTTAACTTGCAGTCGTCATGCACATCCATCCCAGACGCTGCATTAGCCTATACAATAACCAAAATCCTCTGATAGTGTTAGAAATTGTTAAACGTTAAATCAATCACAAGATTTTGAAGCAAAACGGTTCAATACTTCTCATGGTACTCAATCAAACGAGACCATCATAACAAATCTCCACTGTTCTCTGTTGATCAATTAAGAAACACACAAGCAATAACACTAAACGTTTACTAGCTAGGTTTCATTCACGGAAATTGATGTCGCTGCATCAGTCTGCATCAGTTAGCAATGGTGGAAAGCTTTATTTTTTCCGGTCAATATTTAGGGCTCTGTTTAGATCATTTCTTGGGTCTTCGCCGTCGGCGGCGAAGGCGGTTGTATAGGATGTCGCCGTCGACTTATCCAGGCCATTAAACTTGAGGCCTTGACGAGCAACCGGAAAAGGGGGTAGAATGTTGGCTTTTAATTAGCTTCGGGTCGGGTTACGGGTCGGGTCATCCATGTGGCGCACAGGTGGAATCCACGTGGACGCCACCTGTGCGCCACAGTTAAGGTTATGGAAAAAGGGGCACATGGTGGAAGTTTATTAACAGATGGGGTATATTTGTCCCCCAACTTTGACGGAGGGCAAATATGCCTCTTTTCTCAAAGTTGGAGGGCAAATATGCCCCTTTTCCCTTTAAAAATCAACCATATCATTTAAACCTTTTCCCCAAACTTGGGCTTGAGTAGAATTTCTCTTATTTAAATTCATTTAGGTGGACCTGGTCCAAAACAGTTTTATATTTAGAAACGAGAACCAAATAAACTCTTTTTAAAAACCAAATTGCACCCTAACGTATGTACTATTTATTTGCACCCAAATCTCCTTTCAAGATCATAAAAAAAATCTCATATTCTTACTATTTACAAGGACAAAAGCTGCACCCAACGTATGCACCATTTTCTAATTCACACCTGATTTGCACCCAAATCTCCTTTCAAGATCATAAAAAAATCTCATATTTTTACTATTTACAAGCTAATATTTCTGTAATTTTACTTTATGGCAAGAAATTGAGTAGTTCTTCTAGTCGTCTCCAGATGTGTTTGGTTTAGGTGAAAGACCAAATAAAAAATACAGCTTAAACTCAAAGTAGCATATCATCAGTCAGTAACACAAGGCAACTACACGGTTATCATAATTGAATGATAGATATAAACATAATTGGATCAGGGCTATGCATAGAATAAAAAAGTATCTCTTCTCCGTACTATAAACATACAAAGTGGATTCACTTTGCAAAGTAGCAATACAAGTCATTTACCCAAACTCCTAATCATTTACCTCTAGTATCTAATTTACAATCACTAGTACTCTTCAACAATTATTATAGAGCTATGATTTAGATTATATCAAACTCACAGAGGGAAAACAACACAAATTATACACAATTATGACAATAAAGCTGATTTTGTTGAGCCAAGCACAAAGGCTGCCATTTAATAAACCACAGACACTATATAAGTTTCAACTTACTTCTCATCATCATCTCTCCAAGAGTCCGCTGCATTGTCTGAAGATAAATGATTAGGAGTTTGGGTAAATGACTTGTATTGCTACTTTGTAATCTGCACAAGTGAATCCACTTTGTATGTTTATCGGGCAATGTCATTCTTGACGAGATATATCATTGATTTTTTGACGTCTCATACTCCCCCCCCCCCCCCCCAAAAAAAACATAGATCTTGTCCTTCACTTCGGGCTTATTACATAAATCCTTCATAAACCACGCTCAATCATTCAAAAAAACAGCTACAGTTAAAAAAAATTGAGTGAGGAAAAATACGAACCTCCAAGTGACACAGAACCTATTAGTCAATGGCAACACCTTAGCTATAACTAACTCATAGAATCTCAAATTAAACAGCATTTAATTATTTCAAGGTCTTTGATCCTCATGTTGTAAATCCAACTATTAGCCACTAAAACAAGCAGAAACCAACTAAAGTTTACTTGGTGTAGATTGACAGACTGACAGGCGAATATCGGAACCTTCACCTATTAGTAAATAGCAATACAGTTCAGTTGGTCGCTAAAATCCTAAACTTAACCCATATGATATCAAATTAAACAGCAATTGATCCATTGAAGCACAAAGGCTAATATAGGCAAACACATAATTTCATATTACTACTGAACATACAACTAATATTATCACACCTAAGAACATCAAAAAATTAGTCAGATATTCTGAACTCCTAAAACTTACAGCACCATAGTTAATTTACATAGAAGATGCAACCAGCCTAGTTACAAGAACAACTCTATAGTTAAAAGATTGACAAACTTAAAAAGTTTTAGCTTTTTTATCAAAAAAAAGTAAGCAAATGAGAGCCACAGGAATCGAACCTGTGACACTTCAGACACAACTGGACCACCATTGACTGCTGAGCTAACACTCGCAGCTTCAAAAAATTCTTGTTTAGCATAATCTTAGCAGGAAATTAATATTCATGTTTCTCATGAAAGATTCATGTTGCTTGAAATCATATTTTCTTTGCAAATAATCAGGTCCAACTAATACAAAGAAAGATCACGATATAAATTGCGAGACAACCAAAGAAGCTATTTAGATTGTTCAAATTCCTTGTTGACTCACCTCAATCAGGTAAGAAGCAAAACATTACGAGGACATCCAAAGTTTGGGCAATTTTCATAAATAAACTTAGTCTTCAGTAGAACTACATATATATCAGTAGAGTATATCATAGAAGAAACTCTAAACACTCAACAACCCTAAGCAGCTGAATTCATATCATTAAGACGAGCAATTCATTGAAAATGAACAAGCTTTATATACAAATACATCATCAAAGAGTAAAATAACCCAAGATTACCCATTAGTGTAGAATTGCTATGTAAAACATTCAGCACTGTAATTGCTGTAATCATCCCTGGTTGCTTTTTCAACTCTCTCTGCGATCTTCTCTTCCTCGTACTTTAATCCTTCCCCCAACGCCAATCCTCCAAGTGCACCAGCCACTGCTCCAACTGCCAATCTGGTGTCCACTCCCATATTTCCATTACGCTTCTGATCATACGGAGGATAATCAGCAGGCGCGCTCGGCCTCGACCCCAAGGTGACATAGCTTGATTGCCGCTCAACAAATGGTCGCGGAGGAGGAGGAGGAGGCTGAGAGTAATACCCAGGGTAGTAACTAGAATATGGATCAGAGTATCCTCCGTATGGATAAGAATGGGCCGGAGGAGGCGGTGGTGATGGAGAAGCAGGAGGAGGTGGTGCCACTACAGGTGGAGGGTGTGAGGGGTATGTCCTATAGGAAGGCGGAGGAGGGGCAGTAGAGTAATAATAGCAAGAAGGAGGGGGTATTTGGTAATGTTGGGTTGGAGTTTCACGAATAGCGAGCTTGAGTCGGATCTTACCATGAGGACGACCGGAGGGTCGACGGAGCTCAAAAGTTCTGAGTTTATTGGGATCGTCCACGTTAACCAGTTCCTTCAATGGAACCCTAAGTGTACCGACTAAGGGTTTGGGAGTTTCTGAAGGTTTGGAATGGAAGATCTCGAGAGTGAGAACAGTATCGTGAGGAGATAGGGGAAGATGGAGGACGAATCGCTCGTTCCAAACGGGTCGGGTATTGCCGGAATCATCGGCTTGGGTGGCACGACGTTGGTCCGGGTCAACCCAAAAGATGACATAGGGCTTGAGATCACCGTGATGCCAGCTGACGTTTTTCAGGTGCTTGGCGGAGATGATACTGATTTCGAGATCATAGGGTTTCGACGGAGGACGAAAAGAACCAGTTGCCATTGTGATCTTAGGGAATCAATGATACCGTACGCCAAGGGGATGGATGTTTATATGGGTCGGATAAAAGTGGATTTCAACATTATATATATATATGTCAAATGAAACGAAAAATATAAGTCTACGACCTCATTTCAACGAGTAATTTTATTGTAATAATATCATTTGTTATATGTCAAGTTTATTAGTTATATTATAAAATAATAAACTAAAGCAAGAATATTTGTAGAGAAATAGAAAAGAGAACTCTTATTTTATTTTAGGATGAAATACAAAAATGAAAGTATCTCTATTTATAAGAGAATTTTGACTTGATCCCAAAGTTATTGTCCATAATTTCTCTCCTAAAAATAGGCATCCACAATATTCTATAACACTCCCCTTGGATGTCTATTTTGATAGATAATATGTCTCATTAAAACTTTACTGGAAAAACCCAATGGAAAAAATTTCAGAGAAGGAAAAAAAATACATATTTCTAATAATACATATTTTGGTTGTCTCATTAAAAACCTTACAAGGAAAACTCAGTGGGACAAAACCTTATATGGAAAAAAGAGTACAACATGTATTAACTCACCCTGATGAGAACTTTAGTCCAAATGCTTGAGTCTTCGTATTTCAATCTTGTGCACATCTTCTCGAATGTTACAGTTGATAGAGACTTAGTGAACAAATCAGTCACATTATCACTTGAATGAATCTGTTGCACGTTGACATCACTATTCTTTTGAAATTCGTGTGTGAAAAACAATTTTGGTGAAATGTTATTTTGTCTTATCTCTTTTTCTGAATTCTCCCTTCAATTGAGCAATACATGTTGTATTATCTTTCTTTAAAGTTGTGGGTATTTCAAACCACGTTTACTTCCATGCGATTCAAATAGTCATAACATCAATTGGATTTATTGATGTTTCTTCATTTTCTTGAGTTTACGGCTCATTGATTTCTTCAAGAATACCAGGATTGATCAAATCTTGCATTTCTTTATGAGACTCATTCTTAGTTTTGTTGACACCCAATTTTATCCCATATTTTGACTATTTGTTGCAATTTTAAGTATTTTTGACATCACATTTTTATCATCATTTTTTGTATTTTTTCTTAGAATAATCATATTTTACCTAATATTTTATGTTGTTTTATTTTCGCAAAATGGCATCGCATTTTTATTTTTAATTAAGCATTAAACATTTCTTAAATATTATGTTATTATTATTACACCGTCATTTTATTTTAATAATTTTGGATATCTTTAAATAATTTTTCTTAAATAATAAATCATTTTTATATTTTAACCCAAACCAAAATCAGCCCAATTAAACACTCTTTTTATTTCCCCATCAAAATCAAATCACTTTCATTTTCCCCCCAAAACCAAACCTTTTTTATTTTCCCTCTCAAATAGCAAACCCTAAAAAACCTTCTATAAAACCAAACACTTCCCATTCTAAAAGAAAGGAGTCAGCAACCGTGTTGACACCCAATTTTGTCCATCCCCTTCAATCAATAACCAATAAATTAAACAACTTTCTTTTAAAAAAACTGCAATTTTTACATCGCAAAAATAATCTCTACACCAATAATATATGTATAATAAACATATACATGCGTAAATAAGGAGTTTGATAATGGCACCGCACCTTACGTAGAATATTAAGCATTTTGGGTCTCGCACTCGCATTTATTAATTTTAAGCCATATTCTATAAATTCTTAATAATTTTAATAATAATAAATACGTAAATAAATAAATAATTTAGCAATAACGTCGTGTCAAATAGCATAGTCGCATTTATTAATACGCAAAGCAATTTCGTAATTATTGTAATAATTTAAACCCAAGCTAAAATTAATAAAGCACCTAAAGTCATATCAAGATAATTTAATTTCAACTTAAATAATGATAAATAAGATTTTAATAACGGCATCGCATTATAAAATATTGAGCACTAATTAAATAGCACGCCCGCATTTATTATTGTAATAATAAAAATCCAAGCTAAAACTAAGGGCGTATCAAAATAATTTAATTTACCACTAATTAAATAATACACCTAAAACTTTACCTAAAACTCATTAATTAAATAATTACTATCCTAAAACTAATACCCAGGCCCATTTTTCCCACACCAACAACCCACTACCCGCGACCCAATACCTTCCCCAGCCCTTTATCCTTCCTCGTCCACAACACACACAAAAATGAAGCCTAAACATAACAAAGAAGCCCAAAACATACCCCCTTCCCTAATATCTAAACCTAAAATACCCAAACCATCCGCCTCCATCACCATTTACACTCCAAACCTTTTCAAATTCAGTCATAACATCACGCCCAAATCCATTCCAAAATCGTTTTCAAACGCCAAAACATTACACCAAAAGATTGTCTCCGACTTACCATATTCCGAAATATTACCAAGAACGAAATTGGAGAATCTCACCCCATAACAAACTTACCATAGAAATCGTGGTGAGAACCAGCACCAAAATCGTAATCAAATCATCCCCAAATCATCTTATCATTATCATAACAAGAACGATACCAAAATCAGCCCCAAATCAAAGCTACCCTTCTTAAGAACCAAATAACCCTCGAATCAATACGAAATCGTAACCAAAATCGCAATAACATCAGTCTAAAATCATCATAATATTACCAAAATCAGAACCCACAAGAGGTCTATATATACGAGTGTTTATTAACTTCAAAGGCATCAATCTTCTAGTATAACCGGCAAAGACAAAGACAGAATCCACAAAGCTTTCACGCTCTAAACCCTCTGTTATTAATCCAAGCTTCATATTCAGAGTAAAAATCTCCTTCTTCTTCGTCGCATAGGCATAAGCCTTTCGAGTGAATCGACGGTCGAAACGCCGCCTCAGTTCGCTACACATAAAAGGTCCGTAATCTCTCCTTCATCATCTCAATTTTGTGTCCGTTTTACTTTCCATATAGGATTAGTTTGGTTTACATTTCAGTTCTGTTTTCGCTTCTCCTAGTCGTCGTTAATAGTCTGTAACTATGATGTTATTTCCTCTCTACTGTGGCTTGGAGAATGTTTAGTTATCGGCTACGTGATTAGTTTAGTTGGTTGGTTGTTTGTCATTAATCTATTATCATAGTTAACAAGAATGATTACTTAATCATCACACCATTAGTTTGTTGATTAACAAGTGATCAGAATGCTATGACTCCTTCATTATGAGTATATGATAGTTGTAATGATGTAATCTTGGTTTTGTTTAACTAAATAAGGGATCTTGTCCATTGTTTGTACGGTTAGTTAAAATCTAGCATTATTTTCCTTTTCAGTCAATGTTAGCTAATGTAGATCAGTTGTGAACTGCTTTGAGTTTAAATGTCCTTCATATGATCAAAATATTATATTGGTTGTTTGGAATGGCTATTAATGCTCTAATTGATTAGTATCAAAATATGAAACTAATCTAGAGCTTTAAGGTTGTTTTACTTCAAGATCTTTTCCTAGTAATAGTCAATCTAAGTCGAGACCTTGACATTTGCTGCTGGCTGGATTTTGTATATGATTCATATCTCCATCTTGAAACTGGTCTCAGAATTAGTTTATTTGCTCTTTGGAAAAGAATGATTACTGCTTTGAATATCAATACTGTTAACTTGGTAGTGTGATTGAAATTCGGATAGCATGTTAGTCCTTTCAAACTCTTATGTGTCTATAAGTATTCAGGTGATTGTTTGGTTGAGTTCTCGCACTCAATTTAATCTGTTTTGGAGTAATAGTCATCCTAAATATTGTTTGATAGGCCTGTCAATTCTAATCATTGTTGTAATATCACCATGCTTCGCATAGTTTGAATTGGGATTGTACCTGCTCAATACACTCATATGTTAGCATGTTGTTGTTTTTTTGCTTTTTTTTTACTTAAGACTGAACATGCGGGCATGTACTGCTGGCATGTACCATCTACCTTCCTTTTATTAGATTGTTTCCTTATCTCCTTTCTTGTATCTCCTTGTATCTCATGTATTCATACATATAACTTTATTTCTCTATATTTGACATCAATTGTGTCACGACCCATTCCGGGGCCAGTGACTGGTGCCTTACCCGGGCACCCAAGTAGTCATACATCAGAGAAAATCAGCGGAATATAAAAACAAGACATGAAACAATGTAAATTGAGACACAGTTTATCTGAGAAAAGTCGTCTTTCGGCATATATATATATAACCAAAATCTGGCAGTTACATCCCAACTGTACAATAGGACTACAGACCTCTAAGGAAGTAAACAACTATGGCGGGACAGGGCCCCGCCATACCCTGAATGTACATATATCTACAACATCAGGGAGAACCATACCAAAAGTTGAGCCTCCGGAGAAGATGGAGCTCCTGACACCAAAGCAAAAGATCCTAAGGATGCGGATCTAGCACCTGTTTTTCCTTACCTGCGGCATGAACGCAGCCCCCCGAAGGAGGTCAGTACAACAGGTACCAAGTATATGAAACTATAAAGTACTGAAACGAAATCAAGTTTTTTTAAAACCACTTACCAATACAATCAATTAAACCGCACATAGTGCTACAATATAAACAAGAGCAAACTAGGTATAAGGTAACTGGTCTTTTCTAGGCCGCTAATGATCGAAGCAAGGCCGATCGCCCATAGTATCATTATGCATGCCTAATCCTGGAACTCCCGCACCGCATAGTCGCATGCACCGCGTGAGGTATTCCTCGACGGGATAGCTAACCCGGCATCGTCGTGGACCGAAGTCCGCGTAGTCACACGCATCGCATAGTCACACGCATCGCACGCAGGCATCCTCGCGTCGGATAATACCCGGAATGATCAATCCTGGAACTTCCGCAGCTCCGCATAGGTCACAAAGACCCGCATGAGGTATTCCTCGCATCGAGGGCGGCTAACCCTCGGCATATCAAGTCAGGGGGTGTAAGTGATATACTATCAGTACAACTGCTTACCGTAAACAACATAAGCACAACAAGGGAACCCCCTTTACACAAACATTACAAGACGCTAACACACATAGCATCATCATATGTCTACTTATCAAACTAACTTACCACATCTTCAGAAATCATATTATAAGGTTTTTGTAAGCAAATAAGTAAACTGTTTCTTCTTATCTTTCTTAAGTCGTTATACCTAACTTCCCATAAAGCTAGTATAACACTTAAGTTTGTTAAAAACCAAGTATTCCTTTTTCTTTCAAAAATGATTTATAATTCTTTTGTAAATACTTCAAGATTCTTTCATTTAAAACTCAAGTCAAAGGAAGTCAAGTAAAACCATGTTCAGTTAACACACGTACGTCTACCGTACTATATATATATCTAAAATATCATGCTCAAGAGGATAGGAAGAATCACATACCTTCTCGGCGAAATCCACCTGCCAAGTCGAATATGTCGCGCGCAGAGTATCAACCTATAATAGTCAAATACATCTATCAACGTCTAGACTACTCTGTAGGATAATCTAAGCAGAGGGTTCTCTATTCTACGGAAAATCGGCAAGACTTCCTACCCGGTAAACTATACCGCCATCAGAATACAAATTCACATGTAAGTACAATTCAATCTTCTTTAATATACTCCGATGTAATTACGCTTCAATTCTCTTCAGTAATACCCTTCATGTATTTTATACTTATTTCTATACTTCTACGATGCATTCTCCAATTATAATAGAAGGATAAGATTATTATTTACCTCGATAAGCCCAAAATTATCCAAGATATAAGTCGATCCTGAGCAAGGTTTAGCTCCTAATCTGTACGCTCCAATCCGCTCCAAGAAACCCTTAGAAGTTTCTACACAACTTCTACCTTCTACTTCAACCAACTATGAAGTTTCTCTTAGGGTTTCGTTAGTGACTAAAGGGATATAAGTTAGTATTTCTGGACCCTACGTATAGAGGTAACTTTGGAAATACTATAAGGGATTGGCTAAGGTATTTTTGGGGATAGTAACAATACTTGGAGAGTATTTTCTACCAATGGGGGCTTTTGCCAAGACTACTAGGAAAGGGGGGAGAGGTGTTTCGCTTAGCTCTCATGTGGGGAAGTGAGGCTTGGATGAAGAAGTCTTCAACTTAAGGGGGGTATTTATAGGGCTTTCAAGGGCCAAGATGAAGGCAAGTGGAGGGCAAGTGGAGGGTGGGGATTTGCACAAGTGCACCCTTTCCCTACTCCCCAAATCCCTCACAAACATTGACCCATGGATTAGGCCCTAAAATCGTGCCAACCGTGGCCTCTTTACCGTCCACTTGAGGGTGACAAGTGTCACCCTCTCGTTGGTCCAAAATATTTCATCTCTCGGAAAAATCCGCAAAAAATTTAAATGACATAACCGTAATTTTCCCTACGCAAGTTTTGGAAAACGTTTCGTCGGAAAACAATTCGTTTCGTGGGTTGTGCACAAATTTTCGTCCCTATGCCTACTTTAAGGCTTAAACTTTTGTACGTACGTCCTTACGTACATACTCTGGAAATACGGGGTATAACAAATTGACTTCATAAGTGGTCATCTGTGTTTAATCCCATCTTGCTTATATGATATACCTCGTTTGCATCCCTCTGTGTTGGCCATATTTTAGTATAATAGGTCGTATGTTATTTCTTTTCATTTAGTACATTGTGTTCTAAGGTGATGCACATCAAAGTATACAAAGGATATAAGTCCAGTATACACTCATTATATATATGTGTGTATATGTTTCATACATATAATGCATACTTTGAATTTCATGTATATTGATCTCTGCATGCTTAAGTATTAAAGTAAGTTGGTATAGGTCTGAATATGACCATCTGCTGACCAGGACCATCACATATATTGGGCTGATTAGTTTCTCTCTAGGATCTGGAATTGTGGGTGCCCTTTTTTTTTCCCTGTTTGTCTCAAACCTGAGGTATCGGTCCTACGATTGGGCTTTTATTCATCGGGGGTCTGCTAATGTTTTGGGCTGATATAGTAGAGTGAGAATTAAGTCAGTACATATTTAAGATTATATGAAGCATTTTATGTATTTGCATTGTTGACGAGGTTTATAGCATATACTAATCCTTTTCTTTCTTATTTTACATGACATGCATCGGGAGAATAATCAAGAGTCTCGGTATGAGACTCATCATGATTTCCATATCGTCGTCCACACTTTCGCCGCAGGGCTTCCAAACAACGATGGGATGGAATGGCGTGTCATCCGTCCTAGACATTACATCAACTCCAATCTCATTCCTTCCTTGCCTATTTATTTATTTATTTATTTATTATTGTGATAAATATATTTGTTAACCTTGTAATTAATATGATAATTAACTCTACTAGTCTTTGAATACACTGGAAGGGTAGTTTAAAAGATGAATTCATTCCTTATTTATTCTAGGTTCATCATATAGATCTAAATCTAAAATAATTCAACTAACTCTAGCTATGCTTTAGTCATATAGTCAATTTATCATTCCATATCTAATTCTTAAGAAATAAATTTTCTCATAAGCTCTTCATTAACCTTATCAATTTTTGTACTATCTTACGTTGTTTAAATATATATTTCATCAAAGACCAAATTTGCATTTCATCCTAACATATCGTCACGACGAACAACCGCCCGTGGTAGTGCCTACCCCGCACCCTAGTGATACAACATCGAGTAATCGTGAACATAAAACAAGACATGAAAATATTAAGAAGCAAGAAACGATGTCGGAGAAAACTTGCCTTACGGCATATATATAAATCAATTTTAAAACCGAGCGATACATCCCATTACAACTCGCCACAACGATTACTCTGCACCTAAGAATGATACGACAACAATGGCGGACAGGCCCCGCCATACCACGAATGTAAATACCTACAACGCAGGGACTATACCATCGATAAGCCTCGGAGAAGCGGAGCTTCCCATCTGAATCGTGACCCGAGAACTAGGATCAACGATCGGTGTACCTCAACTGCGCGTGAACGCACTTCAAGGAGGTCGATAACAAGTACCAAGTATGTGAAATCAGAAAGTACTTAAATGAAAACATATCATTTTAAAATCGGTTTTGCAAGTATGTATGAAACAACCAAGGTAACCGCACATAGTGCCATATCATAAACAAGAGCAACAATAGGTAAACTGAATGCAGTCTTTTCTAGGCTGCGAATGATCAAGCGGGCCATTGCGTAGTATCACCATGCAAGCCTAATCTCGACTCCGTAGTCGCATAGGCCACTCATATAGGCCCGCATAGGGTATGTAACCCCGCATCGAGGGTAGCTACTCTCGGCATCGCCCCGACTCGTAGTCCGCATAGCCACATAGACCGCGTGAGGTATAACCCCGCATCACTAACACGGAACTCCGTAGTTCGCATAGGTCCTTGGACCCGCATGAGGTATTCTCGAATCATGATCCTGCATCACCGAGTCACTCCCGCGTCGAGGCGACAACCCCGATAATATGTCAAGAGGTGAGTGATATTATATTAACACAACAGCTTATCGTTAAACAACATAAGCACAACAAGAATACTCTCTTACACAAACGTTACAAGACACTAACACACGTAGCATCCTAACATGTTTACTTATCAAATCAACAAGAAAATATTACAAGGCTATCACAAACCAAAGACAATCAAGTTATACACACGAGGTACATTCTAATATATGATTAACGGTCGGGTATCTATTCCCAAAGTACTTCATACATTATCTTTTAAAAGATCGTTACGTTTACAAAGTCACACAATACGTAGTATATGAAAATAGAGTGATTATCTTTTGAAGTAAATCAAAACACTTCTCTTCGTAAAATCAAGTAACAACATTCTTTTCCAAATGTTTCAAGTTTGCCTAATTTCAATTACTCAAGTTTCTCATTTTGAAAGGTTTAGTAGTTCATAATTTTAATCACTTAATGATATAATTCTCCTTAAAAGCAATTTGAGAAACATATGTCTGATACGTGAGTAGGTTATTCTTGTTTATAACAATCTTATTTAAGCAGCCATGATCTAGGAAATGTAACATCATTTTGTCTCATCTTAGTTTTTATGCAGATGGAAGTTTCTACTGGTTTTAATAATACTTAATCACAAACATTTCCTTTATTAACGCTGCAGTGGTTTGTCGATACACATTCTGATTTCCGAACTCAGTAAAACATTCTTAAGCCGTTATACCTAACTTCCCATAAAGCTAGTATAACTCTTAAGTTTTCAAAAACTAAGTATTACTCTTCTTTCAAAATGATTCAAAATCTTTTGAAATACTTCAAGTTCTTTATTATCACATAACCAGGTTATAGTTCAAATCGATTACCTTTAAAACCACAAGTATTTTCTTACCTACATAAAGCTGTTATAACCAACTTCCCATAAAGCCGTTATAACACTTTATGTTTTAGACCAATCAAATACATTTAACACATGTACGTCTATCGTACTACATAGTTACACACATATCTTGCTAGAAGAGATAGGAAGAGGTTCACACACCTCGCGACGATTATCGACTAATTGCAAACGCTCAAGTACCTCAAACCGCGGCCACTCCTTAAGCCAAGTAGATCGCGCCACGCATAGTACTTCCACCTATAAGGCCACAAGACGCTTATTAACATTTAGGTCTCTTCAGAACATTCTAGAAAATTCGCAAAGACCTCCCCAACAACAGAAATCTCCTCCTCTAACGGCCGCTACCAAGCCAACCGGGGTTATACGTCTAAACCGGACGCGTGCACAATTCTACCTCACATGAAAGCTACACAAGTCTCTGTACAAATGTCTCCCATGTAATTACAGTCAAAGACTCTTCTTTCGAAAAGGTTTCTTATTATTCGGGCTTAAGTCGCGAGACATCGCGTAAGTATTATTCAGCTTAAGTCCAAAGACATCACGAAAACAACGTTCAGTTCTATATATAGTATACTTCAACTATATAATCTTACAACATGTAATTTCCAATTACAACAGAAGGTCAAGAGTGTTTACCTTGATAAGCCCAAAATTATCCAAGTTTAATGTCGATCCTGAGCAAGGTTTAGCTCCTACTCTGTGCTCTCCAACCCGCTCCAATCAACCCCAGAAGTTCTAACCAACTGCTACTCACATACTTCAACTATCAATGAAGATTTCCTTAGGGTTTGGTTTTTGTGACTGAGGGAAAGTATAATAGTATTTTCGGACTCTACGTAGAGGTAATTTTTGGAAAGTACTACGAGGTATATGGGCTAAAGTATTTGGGCATTATAACAATACTTGGAGAGTATTTCTATACCACAAAGGGGGGTATTTATACGAGACAACCATACAAGGCAAGGGGGGGTGTACCCCTCGGCTTAGCACCCCTAGGAAGGGGGGGTGGGTACCCTCTCGGCCACAAGGCCCAACAAAGGGGGAGGGGGGTGTTCTTGGACGAGAACACAACACTCAAGAGGGGGGGAGAAGGCTTTCAAGACTTGGAGATTTGTTGGAGTGGATGAATAAGTCTTCAAAGGGGGGGTATTTATAGGTCAAGTAATGGCCAACCAATGGCCAAGATGAAGACAAGTGTTAGGCAAGTGTAGGGCTAGGATTTGGACATGTGTTTGTGGGCCCCACTTTCTCATCTACCACACAAAATATCTAGCCAAACATTGACCAAATGTTTAAGGCATGGAACATGAAAAAAACGTGCCAAAGGAAGCTCAACCAAACCGCCCACTGAGGACAAGTGTCACCTCTCGTTGTTCAAAAATTTTTCGTCTCTCGTAAAAATCCGAAAAAATTAGAAATGACATAGCCGTATTTTTCCCTTCGAATTTCTTTAAAAAGTTTTCGTCTAAAAACGACTCTAACCGGGTGTTGTGCACAAAATAAATCGTCCAAGCCAACTTTAAAGTTCAAACTTTCTACGTACGTCCCACGCATATACCAAAATACGGGTATAACATTCTCCTCTCTTAGAAACATTCGTCCGAATGTTCTTTCTAAGTCTCAAAACAAACATGCGCCATGAGTCTTCACTACTATACTTATACGAACAATCCGCCACAACCGCCACAACAACACTGCGCAAAATACTTACATCCAAGTCCACGAGGAAACACTCTAACATCACAAACGCCTCCCATCCAAGGGTCTAAAATATAATTCCTTCGCACTTTCTCCATACAAAAGAAATGGTCACATCTCTCG